>OX352229.1:0-4800000 GCA_947086465.1 Eupithecia exiguata
CAAAGTTTTTGAAATTCTGTACATATATAAGTTTAAAAGTAATAAGCAGAAATAAATAGTTTAAGCAATATATGATGAATATATATAATAATTTATATATATAAGCATAATATTAAAATGTAGCCTCTAAACTGAAATGGGTAAATGTACAAATAACAATACCTTAACTGTGTGCAAATGTGTAATTATTTATAAGTAAATATGTAAAATAAAACAGAATAAAAATAGACCTAAGAAATAAGAAAGTCATGAAATTGTTAACTCAAAATAAATAATAAGATAAAACTGTATTAGATAAGAAACCCTTTATATGAAATCATTTCCTAGAAATAAGACATGGAATTAATAAAAATAAAGAACTAGATATAAGAAAACCCAGAAACTGTCCTGATGGTAAAGAAGATTGAAAGGATCCTGTTAAGACAGAGAGAGAGATGAAAGAAAGAGTAATGAAAGACTCTGACAATGTCAGGGGTAGATATAAGATAGCTCGCGGGCCGGGATATGGCGCTCCCGGACAGGCTAGCTCGCGGGCCGGGCCTTAGCGCCCGGACAGGAAAAAAAAAAAAAAAAAAAAAAAACCTAACCTAACCTAACCTAACCTAACCTAACCTAACCTAACCTAACCTAACCTAACCTAACCTAACCTAACCTAACCTAACCTAACCTAACCTAACCTAACCTAACCTAACCTAACCTAACCTAACCTAACCTAACCTAACCTAACCTAACCTAACCTAACCTAACCTAACCTAACCTAACCTAACCTAACCTAACCTAACCTAACCTAACCTAACCTAACCTAACCTAACCTAACCTAACCTAACCTAACCTAACCTAACCTAACCTAACCTAACCTAACCTAACCTAACCTAACCTAACCTAACCTAACCTAACCTAACCTAACCTAACCTAACCTAACCTAACCTAACCTAACCTAACCTAACCTAACCTAACCTAACCTAACCTAACCTAACCTAACCTAACCTAACCTAACCTAACCTAACCTAACCTAACCTAACCTAACCTAACCTAACCTAACCTAACCTAACCTAACCTAACCTAACCTAACCTAACCTAACCTAACCTAACCTAACCTAACCTAACCTAACCTAACCTAACCTAACCTAACCTAACCTAACCTAACCTAACCTAACCTAACCTAACCTAACCTAACCTAACCTAACCTAACCTAACCTAACCTAACCTAACCTAACCTAACCTAACCTAACCTAACCTAACCTAACCTAACCTAACCTAACCTAACCTAACCTAACCTAACCTAACCTAACCTAACCTAACCTAACCTAACCTAACCTAACCTAACCTAACCTAACCTAACCTAACCTAACCTAACCTAACCTAACCTAACCTAACCTAACCTAACCTAACCTAACCTAACCTAACCTAACCTAACCTAACCTAACCTAACCTAACCTAACCTAACCTAACCTAACCTAACCTAACCTAACCTAACCTAACCTAACCTAACCTAACCTAACCTAACCTAACCTAACCTAACCTAACCTAACCTAACCTAACCTAACCTAACCTAACCTAACCTAACCTAACCTAACCTAACCTAACCTAACCTAACCTAACCTAACCTAACCTAACCTAACCTAACCTAACCTAACCTAACCTAACCTAACCTAACCTAACCTAACCTAACCTAACCTAACCTAACCTAACCTAACCTAACCTAACCTAACCTAACCTAACCTAACCTAACCTAACCTAACCTAACCTAACCTAACCTAACCTAACCTAACCTAACCTAACCTAACCTAACCTAACCTAACCTAACCTAACCTAACCTAACCTAACCTAACCTAACCTAACCTAACCTAACCTAACCTAACCTAACCTAACCTAACCTAACCTAACCTAACCTAACCTAACCTAACCTAACCTAACCTAACCTAACCTAACCTAACCTAACCTAACCTAACCTAACCTAACCTAACCTAACCTAACCTAACCTAACCTAACCTAACCTAACCTAACCTAACCTAACCTAACCTAACCTAACCTAACCTAACCTAACCCAACCGCAGTTGAGAGAGCCACGAAATTGAGCTACTCCGCGTTCAAAAATTCCCAAAAATAAGTTTTTTCGCTGAAATATACCCGAGTGATACACCAAAATACGCGGAAGCCCAAGGCGCATAAGTTTGTGAAAACCGCGCAGTGATACCTAAAGTTCTGTGAAAGTTATTCAACAAAAAGTGGTTTTTTGAGGTTAAATTTTTGAAAAACGTGGCATATCTCAGGATTGGCAGCGACAACATACCCTTTTCTAAGTGCCTACTGGAAGGCCTTCAGGAGCTCTAGAAGACGACGATATTTGCCGATTTTTCCCGCACAGGAGTGCGGAGTAATCGGCAAAAAAAACAAAAAGCACGTGGCGGCGAGGTCAGTGATCTCGAGCTGATAGATGATAGCTGACACCGGAATCTTAAGGACATCATAGCTGACACCCCGGAGGCACTTGAAAACTGAAAAAAAGTTAAGTTTTTGCAAATTTATAGACTTTTTAAATTTTACGGTTTTTAAAATTTTAATATCTCATAAGAAAGATCTGTAACACATAGTTTTTAATATTTCTACCTGTTAAAGTTCTGGTCTTCTACCATCTCCTAAAAAATCAGTTTGTGTTTATCAGCTGGTTTTCGTTTTATTTAATTTTGAAATTTGAAGGTCACCACGAGGTTCCATTAATACAGTAGATAGGTAAATTTGAATGATTGTACATTTTATCCCGTCTGTTCTTTGTATATAATCCGTTTTTACTTTCCAAATTTAGCTAAAATTGACTCGTTAAGCTTCATCTTTGCGAAAAAATTGGTTTTTTTCAATTTTAAAAATCAGGGTTCAACTTTTTTGTAAAACTAACACTTGCATTAGACTGGGCTTGAAAATACCTATCCAACGAGCCCAAACACCGAACTATTCGGTCGTAAACGGCCGAAGTTAGACTTTGGTCGGCCATCTTGGCCACCATCTTGTATTTTTTTAAAATTGTTTATCTCTGGAACCGACTATTGTTTCAACTTGCGGTTTTCACTTTTGGCATCGTCGAGACCTACCCTACCCGGATTTTACGTAAAATATCCAAAATTTTGTAGCTTTTTAAATTCACTTTTGGCGCCACCAGGGGGTAGATCTTGACGAGGACATCACAACAGTCCAAACCCCAGCTTTCTGCGACCAAAATTAAGCCGGGAATTGACGTTCGAATATTCCATCCGCCATCTTGGACGCCATCTTGTTTTTACTAAAACAGCCGTATCTTTGGCCCCCCTGGACGGAGAGAGCTGGGATTTTCTGTGTGTATGCGGGCAGTGCTTTCTCCGCACACTGGTGGAGGTTAGAGCTTAATTCAGAGAACTAACCTGGTTAATAAAAATCACTGCCAGAAGGTGCTGGCAGTATCCAGCAAAACCTTGAGAAGCAACTCCCAGGGCGCTGGGACAACTTTTGACGAAGATACAGAGGTTTTTAACTTTGTCGGCCATTTTGTCCGCCATTTTGAAAAATTTCAATTGCCTGTGTCTCCTGAACCAGCGCACCTACTGCAACGCGGTTTTTTGTAAACTTTTAGTTATTAGCTGTTCTACAAAATTGTTAATAGTGACGGACTCTACATAGAGTCAAGAAAATTTTTATAGCTTAAAATTGTAAAAATTCGTATCCGAAGGCTCGGATTTCTGTTGGTGGCCTCTATACAGCCCCAAAGGCTGCCTTTGTCTCTAAAATTTATCTTAGCTCTTAAGTTTACATTTAAATAGTGTATATAACGGGACTCTAGGTCCATTGTGCCCAAAAACCG
The DNA here is from genome assembly GCA_947086465.1 of Eupithecia exiguata. Classification (NCBI taxonomy): domain Eukaryota; kingdom Metazoa; phylum Arthropoda; class Insecta; order Lepidoptera; family Geometridae; genus Eupithecia; species Eupithecia exiguata. Next base: position 3,833 of record OX352229.1, read on the forward strand.
AGCTTTTTATAACTTTTACAAACCTATAGCTTACTTTTTTCGCTGACTCGTTCGGGCACCCACTGCGCGGATCTGTAACATAAAATTCTTTAATATCACTGACTCTACATAAAGTATAGGTTGACACACCCTCAAAACCTTAATGGGTTTCGGATTTAGGACACCTGCAAAGCAGACAAAATCCCCAATGAAAGACGTTCCAATGGAGACAAATAAACAAAATGTTGTCGAGGCAGGTCCTTCAGGCTCGACACCAAGTGTCAGAAAGAGCATTGCCGAAATAGAGGCTGGAAAACCAAACAGGACTAGTTTGACACCACCGAAAACGATCCTTCCAGCAGCTCCCCCGAAGCCCAAACCAGCAGCCGTGCGAAAGCTAACAACGGAAGCAACGGGGAGCCCACCAAAAATCGGCAGCAGCAAATGCTTGGACAGGGTGGCGGAGGCAAAGGCCTGCCTTATTAAGGCCAAACTTCATATCAACAACTCCCGAAATCTCAAAACCGACATTAAGCATGGAGTTCTGGAGGCATTGGAAAGGCTTTACCATCTAGTAAAGGAGGTTGACGCCATCAAAGGAAGGAATACTCCAAGCAAACCCAATGACATGAACAAGGAAAACGCCCAAAAGAAAATAGAAGATGAAACAAAAATGAAAATAGACACAAGCAACCTGGAGAAAATTTTGGAAAAGCAATCAGAACTGATGAGAGAAAACAATGAAAAAATGGAAAAGCTAAGGGAAAGTCTGGAGAAAAAATCCTATGCGAGCGTAACGGCGACGAGCACTAGGGTGCAGCAGTCTATGCAAACAGCACTTCACTCAGTGGTCGTCACCGCTAAGGACGAAACAGAGACTGGAGAAGAGGTCCTACAAAGGATAAGAGAAGCAGTAAACGCAAAGGATGGAGGAGTTACTGTGGACAAAATAAGGAAAGGAAAGGATAGAAAGATCATAGTGGGGTGCAGAACAGAAGAAGGAAGGCAGGAAATCAAAGAAAGACTTAGAAAGGCCGAGAAACATCTACATGTCGAGGATATCCAAAACAAGGACCCTCTTTTGATCCTCAGGAACGTTCTCCAGTTCCACAGTGACGCGGACATCATTAACGCTCTGAGGAATCAAAATGGACGCATATTCCAGAACCTTGACAAAAAAGATGATCGAGCGGAAATAAGATTTCGAAGGAAAACTAGGAACCCCCACATGGCTCATGTCGTCATCAGAGTGTCACCAGTCCTCTGGAATCGGATGATGGAGGCTGAAGAGGTTCATGTCGATTTGCAGAGAGTAAAGGTAGCTGACCAATCTCCATTGGTGCAGTGCTCCTTGTGTTTAGGGTATGGTCATGGCAGACGTTTCTGTAAGGAAACCGTCGAGAAATGCTGCCATTGCGGGGGCCCCCACATGAGAGCAGACTGCCCAGAATGGCTTATAGGAGCGGCTCCATCGTGTTGCAATTGTTTGCACGCAAAACTGGATGCTGTTGGCCACAATGCGTTTAGTCAAGAATGCACAGTAAGAAAGAGATGGGATGCGCTTGCCCGAGCAAGTATAGCCTACTGCTAAGGTGGTTGCAGGGGTCATCCCTACCAGAAAAACATCTTACTTAGCGATACAAGCAAACCTTCAACGTAAGCAGCTGGCAACGGATGAACTCATGCTCAAAGCCAACGAACGAAAGGCAGCTTTTGCGCTGCTGCAGGAGCCATACGTGGGTGGATCTAAAAGTATGAAGAGCTACAGAGGGGCAAGAATTTTCCAGAGCACAACTCAGGGTGACGGAACGGTGAAAGCGGCAATAGTTGTCTTTGACCATGACTTAGACATCATACAGTGCCCTAAACTCACCACAAATAACATCGTTGTGGTGAAAATTAGAACAAGTGCCTGGGAAATTACAGTTGTATCTTTTTACTTTGAGCCAGATCTACCCATAGAGTCATACTTGGAGCACCTGAAGAAGGTAGAGCTGGAACTCGGGCCACAAATGCTTATCGTTGGAGGTGATGCAAACGCAAAAAGTACCTGGTGGGGAAGCAACAAAGTGGACCACCGGGGAGAAGACTTGGCTGGCACTTTAGAGGAGATTGGCTTGCAGGTACTAAACGAGGGAGACACACCGACCTTCGACACAGTTAGAGGAAACCAGACCTTCACCAGCCACGTAGACGTCACAGCATGCACACAAGACCTGCTCACCCTGGTGGAAGACTGGACTGTGGAAGACGACCTGACAAGTTCGGACCATAACAGCATCACGTTCCGGATCAATCTGCAAAAAGCAAAGGGTATGAAAATTGAAAGAACTACAAGAATATATCAGACTAAAAATGTAAACTGGAGTCAGTTTCGTGAGAAGCTGACCCAGTTACAATCAGAAAATAAAATAAACAAAACGGAAATAGAAAGAATAACAGAAAAAACAGTACTAGAACAAGCAATAAAAAACTACACAGATACCATAATAGAAGCATGCAACAATCTCATACCCAAAAAGAAAAACTGCGAGAAACTTACCTTACCTTGGTGGTCCGAAGAGCTGGCTGCACTGAAGAAGGAAGTCACCACCAGGAAACGTAGAATACGCTGTGCTGCTACGGTCCGCAGGCAGAAGGTTGTCGAACAGTACCTGGAAGCAAAAGAAAAATATGAGAGTAAGGCCAAGAAAGCCCAGGTGGAAAGCTGGAAGGGGTTTTGTGAGAAACAGGACAAGGAAGGCGTTTGGGAAGGGATATATCGAGTGATAGGAAAAACTACCAAAAGGCAGGAGGACATACCACTGGTAAAAAACGCTATAGTAATGGATTCAAGGGAGTCAGTCAAGTTATTAGCGGAAACCTTCTACCCTGAGGACTCAGAGTCGTTGGATGAAGCTGTCCACCAGCAAACCCGTCGAGAAGCCAATCATGTAAATGAACGTGTGCATGGTGAACAACATGACCCGCCATTTACATTAGAGGAACTCAGAGTATCGGTGGACAGCTTCAACCCGAAAAAAGCCCCGGGTAAAGACGGCCTTACAGCTGACATATGCAGCCAAGCCATTGGGAATGACCCCGAGACCTTCCTCGCTCTGACAAACAAATGCCTGGCTCTCTCACACTTCCCTACCATTTGGAAAGATGCCGTAGTAGTGGTTTTGAGGAAGCCAGGCAAAGAGGACTACACGAATCCCAAATCGTACAGACCTATAGGTCTGCTACCAGTATTGGGGAAAATCCTTGAAAAGATGATGGTTGGAAGAATGAAGTGGCACATCATCCCTAGACTTAGTCCTCGCCAGTACGGATTCATGCCCAAAAAGAGCACCGAGGACTCCCTCTATGACCTGATCCATTATATTCGTAACAAGCTTGAAGAGAGAAAACTTACAACATTGGTATCATTGGACATAGAGGGAGCCTTCGATTCTGCATGGTGGCCCGCAATCAGAGTCCGACTGGCAGAGGAGAAGTGTCCAATCAACATCCGACGCATCCTTGACAGCTACCTACAAGATAGGAAGGTGAGGGTGAGGTATGCTGGAGAAGAATACGTCAAGGACACAAACAAAGGATGTGTCCAGGGATCAATAGGTGGTCCCATTCTGTGGAACTTACTCCTGGATCCACTACTGAAGGGACTCGAGGAAAGGGGTCATTATTGCCAAGCTTTTGCCGATGACGTGGTGCTAGTTTTTGACGCTGACACGGCTCTACAAGTGTCACAACGTGCCAATGCCGCCCTCGCATATGTTCGGGAGTGGGGTATAAAAAATAAGTTGAGCTTTGCACCTCACAAAACCAATGGTATGGTCATAACTCGAAAACTTAAATACGATACCCCAATCCTGAACATGGGCGGGGTCGACATAAATATGAAGGACGAGATAAAGATCCTGGGGCTCACTCTTGACAGCAAGCTTACGTTTAATGCCCACACTGCAAATGTTTGCAGGAAGGCATTAAACATTTATAAGCAGCTGTCCAGAGCTGCCAGGGTCAGTTGGGGACTCTGCCCAGAAGTGACGCGCATTATATATGGCGCCACGGTCGAGCCTGTTATATTGTACGCTGCAAGCGTCTGGGCACCAGCAACAACGAAGCTTGGCGTTCAAAGGCAGCTCAATGCCGTACAACGAGGATTTGCCCAGAAACTCACAAAAGCGTACCGCACCGTCTCCCTGAACTCAGCACTAGTGCTGGCCGGGATACTGCCACTTGACCTCCGCATACAGGAGGCAGCCGCCCTGTACGAGGCGAAGAGAGGAATACCAGGTTCTGCGATGGAGGACAGGGAGGTGGAGCAGGTAACACCCTATGCTCGAATGAAACATCCTGCTGAACATGAGAGCCTGAAGTTCGAGAGCCTGGTAGACCAGGAACAAGTTGACTTACACAACATCCAAGCAGTAAGAATTTTCACCGACGGCAGTAAACTTGAGACTAAAGTTGGTGCCGCCCTTTCCATGTGGAAAGGGGAGGTTGAAACCAAAAGTCTCAAGTTAAAACTATCGTCGTACTGCACAGTCTACCAGGCTGAACTCCTGGCCATATGGCGAGCTACTGGGGAAATCCTCAAGCGTTCCGAAGCAAGTTACGGCATCTATAGTGACTCCAGGTCAGCACTGGAGACCGTAATCAACCCCGCCTCCCTCCATCCCCTAGCCGTGGAGGCTCGTGAAAATCTCCGAATGAGCAGACTCCAGAATAAAGAAGTCTCATTATTCTGGATCAAAGCCCACGCGGGATTGGAGGGAAACGAACGAGCAGACCAACTCGCCAAAGAAGCTGCCATGAACGCCAAGAAACGACCTGATTACGACCTGTGTCCGGTTTCATTTGTAAGGCGACAGATCCGCTTAAAATCGCTGGACGAATGGAACCGTAGATATAAAACAGGTGAATCAGCTGCGATCACTAAGATGTTTCTGCCGGATGCCGTTGAGGCGTACAACACAGTGAGAAAATTTCAGCCGACCTATATAATGACACAGGTGATGACCGGACACGGTGGGTTCTCCGAATACCTGCAAAGGTTTAAATGCAAGGAGAGTCCATCGTGCATTTGTGAACCAGATGCCATTGAGTCTGTGCCGCACATTCTGTTTGAGTGTCCAGTTTTCTCCCTGCAAAGACATGAAGTTGAATGTCAATTAGACTGCCAATTAAGTCGTGAAAATGCACCGCACATCATGAGAGTTAGCGAAAATAGGAAAAAGTTTATAGAGTTCTGTGAAAACATAATTAGCAAGGTAATAGAAAGAAACAGATAAAATTAATCAATGTTGTAATATATATTGTTACATATATAATTAACAGCATTAATATTAAGTTCGTTTAAAATATTGAATATAAACTGTATAATATGATAAGGTATAAATAAGCAAGCAATTAATGTAAATAGACATATTATAATAGATAAATTTAAGAATAAAGGCAAATAAAGACTAGATTTAAGAAAACCCGAAATCCATCCTGAAAAATGTATCTACCTATATATATAAGATTTGCAAATTGTACTAGAAATAAGAGAGTGTTTAAAATAAAGATAAACCCTGTTTTTGCATCCCAAATAAAATAATTAGAATAAAAAAGTCTCTGATAAAGTCAGAGGTAGGCTAGCTCGCGGGCCGGGACATCGCTCCCGGACAGGAAAAAAAAAAAAAAAAAAAAAAAAAAAACCTAACCTAACCTAACCTAACCTAACCTAACCTAACCTAACCTAACCTAACCTAACCTAACCTAACCTAACCTAACCTAACCTAACCTAACCTAACCTAACCTAACCTAACCTAACCTAACCTAACCTAACCTAACCTAACCTAACCTAACCTAACCTAACCTAACCTAACCTAACCTAACCTAACCTAACCTAACCTAACCTAACCTAACCTAACCTAACCTAACCTAACCTAACCTAACCTAACCTAACCTAACCTAACCTAACCTAACCTAACCTAACCATTCGCGCTCCAACCGCCCTCGCGAGCGCCACGAAAATAAGCCGTTCCGCAGCTAAAAATTCCGAAAAATAGGTTTTTTCGCGAAATACATACCGTGCGATACGTCAAAAGAAGCGTATTTACGAGTTCTACACGGGAGTGAAATCTGTTTTTAAATTCAATAATTTTCGAGTGTTTTTTCAAGAAAAAAGTGAAAAAGTGAAAGTTTTGAAAGTTTGGAGGCAATTATCTTCGGATTTGCAGCGACGACCTATTATTTTTCAACTGCCTAAAGGAAGGCCTTTTGGAGCACTACAAGGAGGCACTTTGTTTGGATTTTTCCCGTGCACACACGCCGGGAAAAAGACAAAAAAACAAAAACCACGTGGCCACGAGGTCACCGAAGGAGAGCAGCTGGGTGCCGGGTGACGCTGAAGAAGACTGGACCACGCCGCAAGGACACTGGAGGCACTTCAACTGCATCTCTAAGTTAAGTGGTTCCGGAGAAACAAGGCTTTAAATTTTGTTGCAGTCGAGTCATCCTTTTCATAATTATTTATTCTAAATTTGCAGCGACGACCTACCTTTTAAATTTGCTTATAGATTCTTCATTCCTTCGTTAACCTTAGTTTGTTTTTTATTTAAATTTATTCATAATAATTTAGAAGTTACAAATTTTTTCGACTGAAGGTCAACCGCAAAATACGAAAAACCCTTGTATCTCCGAAACGGTGAGGGATAGACGATTTTTGACGGGACCCTTAATATTTGACCTATAGGTCAAATATATAGGAAGTTGCCCTTAATTTGTGTTACAACCTCCAACCCTTAACTTTTTTCCCCACCCCTTATTTAAAATTTACAAAACTACAAATTTTTATTAGAATTGTTTAAAAATTGCATATATTGCGTTTGTTTTAATATTTATATTTAAAGACCATTTAATTTAAATACCAACCCCAACCCCCCTTCACACCCCCCCTGAGCTTTTTAATCAAAATTACTCAATTTATAAAATATAAATTGTAAAAAATTGTTTACTATAGAACGTAATTTACTTAATTAGAATATAACTTTTTGCAACCCCCTAGCACAAACCCCTAATTTTAAATTAATTTTAAAACTTTAAATGTTAATATCTCCTAAACTAAGCTAGATAGCGTAATTTTGACCGAAAATTTAAATATTTAATATAATTAAATATTTAAGTTTGATCCCACTCCCTTTAAATAGAAATCACCCTGAAAAACCTCCCCCCCACCCCCCCTCAGAAGTCTTTGGTCTCATATCTCCGTAACCGCTCCTCTGATTCGGACGCGAATTTTACCGTAGGATAGAGCAACATAGTGACAATCAAAACCATAATTGACAGACTCTACATAGAGTCAAAATAGGCTCTTTAAATATTAATCTCAACTGATTTAGTGTCGGGCACTTTAAACCCCTGTTGAACTTGTGTTGTTGTACCAGTGTGAATAAATTGACATTGACATAGAGCTAGACTCTACCTAGAGCATCGGGAAAAACCACACATTTTGTTTATTGACACTTACCTGCTGTACTTGCGTACTTACCGTGGACCGACGACCGCAGACAAGGCACCTGGGACACGTAGAACCTGCAACAAAAAATAATAATAATAATTAAACAAGTTAATAAAAGGTTAAAAATCTATAAGACGACAAAACTTTATTCTTAATTTCAATTCTTTAGGTTACAACACAAGACGAAATTACATAAGTAAAATATAAATAATTTATTCTATACAACTTATACAAACTTTCATCTATTTTACTTAATATACATATATAGCGACAAAGCCCTCTGACGCTCCTCCATATGTTCGGTTTTCGAACACCTGTGAAAGGGGGAAAAGCTATGGACGAGGAAACAAAAGAGACAACGAAGGGACCGGAAATAGGAGAGAGCAGTAAAATCTCTACCGTCAGGAAGAGCATTGGAGAGTGGGAGTCCGGGCAGCGGGACACAACCTCCAAAGCCCCTCTCAGTCGGAGCTCCCCTAAGAAAGCAGGAAATGGGGAAGCACAAAAGCTAAAGACAAAAGCTCTTCCACCACAGGAGAGCAAGGTCCCACCACGTAGAGCTTCGATGGATTCGTCAAATAGTCCCCAGAAACAAGTAAACACCAAGTACGCGGACAGGCTCTCAGAAGCAAGAGCCTGCGTTACTAAAGCGAAGCTGCACCTGGGGAACTCCAGGAATCTAAAGACTGAAATCAAAGAAGGAGTCCTTCAGTCCGTGGACAGGCTTTTTCAATTAGTGAAAGAGTCAGAATTAGTGAAAGGAAAAAAGCAAGCAAAGGAACAGGAGAAGGACAAGGAGCAAGGAAAGACCGTAGAAAGAGACCAGGAGATGGAACGAGAGAAGGAAAAGCTGATAAAGCAAATGGAGGAGCATGCCCAACTTATACAGGAGAATAATGAGAACATGAAAAGATTGAAAGATGCGCTCGTAAAACATCAGGAGACACAAGAAGCAACGACTTACGCGAGTGTAGCAGCCACGTTCAGTAGGAAACAAGCCCCAGGGCAGACGGCGCTACACTCCGTAGTAGTTACAGCAAAAGACGAGACAGAGACAGGGGAAGATGTACTCAATAGGATCAGAAATGTAGTAAATGCAAGGGAAGGAGGAGTTATGATAGAAAAGATAAGGAAAGCCAAAGATCGGAAGGTGATAGTAGGATGCAGGACAGAACAGGAAAGGGAAGTAATAAAGGAACGACTCAAAAAAGCGGAAAACCACCTTAACGTTCAAGAAATGAAGAACAAGGACCCTCTTGTCATCCTTATGGATGTTTTCTCGTACAACACGGATGATGACGTCCTCAAAGCCCTACGAAACCAGAATAAAAACCTAACGAAAGACCTGGACGAGAAAGACATGAAGATGGAAATAGCTTACAAGAGGAGAGCCAGAAATCCGCATGCGACTCACATCGTGATGAGGGTGTCCCCCAAGGTGTGGCAGCGACTGACCGAAGCAGAGACGGTTGCAATTGACCTCCAGAGAGTGCGAGTACTGGACCAATCACCATTGGTCCAGTGCTCGCTCTGTCTGGGTTACGGGCATGGCAGACGCTTCTGCAAAGAAACGGTTGAAAAGTGCAGTCATTGTGGAGGACCTCATATGAAGGCCGACTGTGCAGACTGGATGGCAGACACACCTCCGTCGTGTTGCAATTGTGCTCATGCAAAGATTGACAGGAAGGAGCACAGTGCGTTCAGCCGGGACTGCCCTATTCGTAAGAAATGGGAAGCCTTGGCACGGGCCACCGTCTCTTACTGCTAAGGTGGTCCAAGGAGCCAACTCGAAGTCCAAAACAGTTAAGCCATACTTAGTCCTTCAGGCCAATCTACAAAGGAAATCTCTTGCCACCCAGGAACTAATGCTAGAAGCTTATAAAAGAAAAGCGGCCTTTGCACTACTCCAGGAGCCCTACGTTGGGGGCATAGGTAGAATGAAGGATCACCCGGGAGTTAGAATCTACCAGTGCGCCGGCCAAAGGGACCAACCAACGAAGGCAGCAATAGCTGTCTTCGATAACGACCTAGACGTCCTACAGTGCCCGGAGCTCACCACTACGAACATAGCCGTGGTGAGAATCAGAACTCATGCCTGGGAAATTACGGTTGCCTCATTCTATTTTGAACCCGACCCGACACCAATAGAGCCATACCTGGAGCAGCTGCAAAAAATTAAACAAAAGTTAGGCCAAAACCTCCTGATAGGAGGGGATGCAAATTCAAAAAGTGCATGGTGGGGCAGTGCGAAAATAGACTGTAGAGGGGAGGAAGTGGCAGGAACCCTTCACGAACTGGAGCTACAGGTACTTAACGACGGCGACACTCCAACGTTCGAAACTATCCGGGGCAATAAACAATACAGCAGTCATATAGACCTCACAGCCTGTGCCACGGAGCTGCTAGATCTGGTGGAAGACTGGAAGGTAGACGATGGCCTCACGTCCTCGGACCACAACGCAATATCATTCAAGTTGAGATTATTAAGATCTAAAGGGATGAGCATTAAAAGTTCAACAAGAATATTCAATAGTAGAAAAGCTAACTGGGATCAATTTCATGAGAAACTGGCACAGTTACTAAATGATAAAAACCTAAAAAACACAGAAATCATCAAAATTAAAGATAAATCAGATTTAGAAAAAACCACAGAAACATACATACACACAATAATACAAACATGCAATGAGATCATACCTAAAAAGAAACAAAATGGGAAACTTACCTTGCCGTGGTGGTCTGAGGAACTTGCTGGCCTGAAGAAAGAGGTCACCACCAGAAAGCGGAGAATCCGATGCGCAGCGCCGGTCCGAAGGCCCAAAGTCGTCGAAGAGTACCTGAAAGCAAAGGAAAAATATGAATCGTTGGCACAAACAGCTCAAACTGAAAGCTGGAAGGGCTTCTGTACAAAGCAGGACAAAGAGGGACTTTGGGAAGGGATCTACAGGGTTCTTAACAGGACAACAAAAAGACAGGAAGAATCACCACTCATAAAAGCAGGCCAAATATTGGGCACAAGGGAATCTGCGATACTGCTAGCGGAGACATTCTACCCTGAGGACAAGCGAGAAGATGATAATGAGGAACATGCGCGTACCAGAATATTAGCCGAACAAGTAAATGGCACGGGGCATGATGAAAACCATGACCCACCATTTACCACTGAGGAACTAAAGTTCGCAGCAAATAGCTTCAGCCTAAAGAAAGCCCCGGGATCTGACGGCCTCACAGCGGACATCTGCGTGCAGTCAATTAATCACGACCCAGGAATTTTCCTATCACTGGCCAACAAATGCTTGGAATTAGGCTACTTCCCGAAAATCTGGAAGGAAGCAACGGTGGTGATCCTTCGGAAACCGGGAAAAACTACCTACACCGATCCCAAGTCCTACAGGCCAATTGGGCTGTTGCCAGTGATGGGAAAAATCCTAGAGAAGATGCTAGTAGGTAGAATCAAGTGGCACATACTCCCTAGGATGAGTACTCGCCAGTTTGGTTTCATGCCCCAGCGAAGCACCGAGGACTCCCTCTATGTCTTAGTCAAGCACATACGTGAAAAAATAGAGCAGAAGAAACTGGTAACCCTAATTTCTTTAGACATAGAGGGAGCTTTCGATAGCGCATGGTGGCCCGCAATCAGGACCAGACTGGCTGAGGAACAGTGTCCAATAAACTTAAGGAGAGTTATCGATAGCTACCTACAGAGCAGGGAAGTAAGGGTCCGATACGCAGGCGAAGAGGTCACCAAAGAAACGAACAAGGGATGTGTCCAAGGCTCCATCGGTGGACCCATACTGTGGAATCTTTTAATTGATCCACTGCTCCAGGAAATGGATCGGAGAGGCGACTACTGCCAAGCCTTCGCTGACGACGTCGTCATGGTATTTGATGGGGATACAGCGACCGAAATCCAACGGCGTGCAAATGCTGCTCTAGCCTATGTCCAGGACTGGGGTGTCAGAAACAAGCTCAAGTTTGCACCCCATAAAACTAACGCCATGCTTTTCACGCGAAAGCTTAAGTACGACACACCAGTCCTGAGCATGGGCGGGATCGGCATTGGCATGTCGAAAGAGTTAAAGATCTTGGGGCTCACTTTAGACGAAAAGCTGACGTTTAACAGTCATGCAGCAAACGTGTGCAGAAAGGCGTTAAACTTGTATAAGCAGCTGTCGAGAGCCGCCAAAATCAGCTGGGGTCTCCATCCTGAGGTAATCAGAACCATCTATACGGCAGTAGTAGAGCCGATCATAGTGTATGCCGCGGGTGTATGGGCTCCTTCCACAAAAAAGATATGTGTGCAAAAGGTGTTGAACGCAGTTCAAAGGGGGTTTGCCCAAAAGATATGCAAATCATACCGGACTGCCTCCCTGAACTCGGTTCTGGTGCTGACCGGGATACTACCTCTCGACCTCAGAATACAAGAGGCAGCTGCCCTGTATGAGGCTAAGAGAGGAGTGTCCCGTTTAGCACCGGGAGATGGAGAGGTAGAAAGGGTACTCGCCTACGCCTGCACACCCCACCCAGCTGAGCATATGGACCTGGGATTCATATGCCTGGTAGACCAGGAGCAGGTAAACGCACACAGCGCCCACGCTGTGCGCATATTCACGGATGGCAGCAAAATTGAGGGCAAGGTCGGGGCCTCATTGTCCATCTGGAACAGTGAGGTGGAGACCAAGAGCCGGAAATTAAAGCTGTCATCCTATTGTACGGTCTACCAGGCGGAATTGCTGGCCATATGCGAAGCCACCAGGGAGATCTTAAGGCACCCGGAGGACACCTACGGCATATACAGGGTGTGTCAAGACTACTACCGAAAACTGGGGGGGTGCAATCAGACCATGATTTTGAAAATATTTAGCGAAAAAAAAACGCGAAAAATATGTCGACCCATCAATTTTTTTTAATTTTTTTTTCTAGGTACATACCCATAGCACAACACTATAAGAACATATCTACCTAAATAAGTAATTTAAATAAGCAAAAAATTAATAAAATAAAAAAAGCAGCAATGTATTGCAAAACACCAACCGCACCGCACAGCCAAATAGGTCCCTATCCGCGCGGGCGCGGTTATTACCCTACCGACACGTGAAAGTTCCGCGCCTACGAACTTATCTTTTCAATAAATAGTTAGTAGGTAGGTACATACTACCTACGATTTAATTCTCGGCCATGACCTTGAAAGCATACCTAGAATTCATTAGACACATACAAATTTAAATACATTTTAATCTGTCTAAAATAAATAGGTACCTACATTTGTTAAAAACAGCTGACAGACCCGCGTTTATTTTTAGAGGTCATCGTCCTGCCTAGAGAATAGGTAGTTCGGCTTTCCTTTGACAAGCGCGCGGCTACGATATAATTCGCGGCCATGACCTTGAAAGCATGCCAAGAATTGATTAGAAACATCAAAATTTAAAATACATTTTAATCTGTACATTTTAATTTTTTAATCTGTCTAAAATAAGTGCCTACTTTTGTTAAGAACAGCTGACAGACCCGCGTTTATTTTTAGAGGTCATCGTCCTGCCTAGAGAATAGGTAGTTAGACTTTCCTTTGACACGCGCGCGGTTACGATTTAATTCGCGGCCATGACCTTGAAAGCATACCAAGAATTGATTAGAAACATCAAAATTTAAAATAGGTACATTTAATCTGTCTGAAATAAGTATCCACTTTTGTTAAGAACAGCTGACAGACCCGCGTTTATTTTCTGAGGTCATCGTCCTGCCTAGAGAATAGATACCTAGTTCGGCTTTCCTTTGACACGCGCGCGGCGCAGCGGCACCTCTCCAAACTTTCCGACAAAGGCCGCGGACGCACGTGTAACGCCTTTGACTTTTACCGACAATTTGAGCAAATTTTATTTACTTTAACAAATTGGTTCCGTAGCTTTATTTTAAACGATGTTACTGCAAGGTAATTCTAAACATACCAACCATCATGAGTGGTACCTATTTTATCTATCTCGTAAGAAATAAGATAGGTACCTACTTATAGGCTAGTAGTTAGTTATCTCCTGAATTTTATTTAGATCGATGGGTGATCGATCACTTGATCACAAACTTGAGCTTCTGCGGAATAAGGGTGATCGTCGCCGGTTGGCGCGAAATTCAAATTATTTTATGGTATTTTTACCTGCTTTTTACAAAACATAAAAGTTACGGAAAAATACCGCACTTGTCCGTAGTTCTATTCTTTGTAATTCGCTGAAAAAATTTACACCACGAACAGACGACAGACAGCCGAGGTTTTATAATAGGGTCCCGTTAGCACCCGTTAAGTACTGAACCCTAATTACAAATAGGTAGTAGGCATCAACTGTGTCGGCCTACATTTTGTCAAAGAAAAATGTAGTGTAAAAGGAAACTGAATCATATGATTGTATCAATAAGACACATAATCATAAGAGATTATGACAGAGCAATGTCGTTCGGCGTTTTTCGGCTTTTTTAAAAGGACATTATTTACCTAATTTCACTAATCTTTTGATTCATTTTGTTTTTAGTACGTGTTCATTATTCGCAGTGAACACTTGCGCGGTGCATAAAAATTGCAATACGTTCGTGTTTTTCTTCTGTTTTATGAGTTTTTCTAATTAGGTATTAGGCAGTTTAGTTTAGTTTTCAGTTAGTTTTGGTGTGTTTTTATTTCATTAATCGTTAGTCTTAGAGTACTAGGTCTTTAATTATGTTAGTGTTTTGTTTACGAGTTTATTATGTTTAGTGCGAGGGAGTATGGACAGTTGCTAATGTGTTATGGTGAAGTGAAAGGAAATGCGTCACGAGCCTTGCGCATTTACCGGGATAGGTACCCCAATCAGACACATCCGTCTGATGCTAAAGTCTTCACGGCTGCATATCAAAGGGTCCTGAATAATGAACGTATTACGCCCCAAAGGCACGGGGGTGGCAGAGGGGTAGGTGTTCAGGTGCAAGAACAGGTCTTGGACTTTGCTAGGAGAAACCTTCGAGTAGGTACGCGGACTGCAGCGAAAATGCTGGAGTAAATGCGAGAAGCGCCGAGGATCCTACATTCCTGGATCGTGTTCATCGGTCCACAATCAGACGTGCTCAGCTGTGCCATGAACGAGGAGGAGCGCAGTTCGTGCCATTTCTGATTCGACCGAGACTGCACCGGAATTAGGTAAGACTAAGAACGTACATACCTATTAGGTACTAACTTACGGCACTTGTAAACTTACGTGTACATTGCTGGCTAGCAAAACAAATAAAAATCTTTAAAAATTCATATCTCCCGCTAGAATTTTTTTTTCGGACAACGGTTTTTTTTATTCGTTTTGTTTTGGGGTGCTGCACCACCCCCCTTTGTTTTCGGTAGTGGTCTTGACACACCCTGTATAGTGATTCCAGATCATCACTGGAAGCAGTGGTGAACTATCGCACGCTAAATCCGCTGGCAGTTGAAATACGCAAAAACCTCAGAGAGTGTAAGCAGCAGGGGAAGAGTATTGCACTCTACTGGATAAAGGCTCATGCAGGTCTAGGGGAAAACGAACGAGCGGATGAACTAGCTAAAGAGGCCGCCTTGAAACTGAAATCCAAGGCCAACTATGATAAATGCCCGATTTCATTCGTCAAGCGTCAGATCCGTACGGAGTCGCTTGAGGAATGGAATCGGAGATATAAGATGGGTGACTCGGCGGCTACAACAAAACGGTTTTTCCCCGACGCTATAGAAGCATATAAGGTCATTAGTAAAATCAGACCCACGGGAATAATAACACAAGTGTTTACAGGACATGGCGGGTTTTCCATGTACTTGAATCGCTTCAAGTGCAGGGAAAGCCCATCATGCATATGTGACCCTGAGCAAAACGAAACCGTCGAACATATCCTCTTTGATTGTCCTGTAAGTGGTTACGAAAGATATGAGACAGAACAAAAGTTAGAAATAAAAATAGAGAGAAGTTGTGTAAAATATATATTAGAAAATAGAAACGTTAGACATGAGTTTTTGTCATACTGTGTAAAAATTGTAAAAAAGGTTATAAGAAGAAATAGATGATTAAGTTATGTTTAAATATATATATTGAGTATATTATATAAGAAGCATAGAATAAAATAAGATAGAAAAAATAAGAAGATAATATGTAAGATAGAAACTAAGCAATGTATTATGTATAAGGAAGATGAGAAAATAAAAAAAACCCAAAACCTATCACCTTCTAGGATAAGTGTGCGTAATTATAATGAATCGATGTATATAAATAAAGAAATAAGACATTCTCTGATCACGTCAGAGGTAGGCTAGCTCGCGGGCCGGGACATCGCTCCCGGACAGAAAAAAAAAAAAAAAAAAAAAAAACCTAACCTAACCTAACCTAACCTAACCTAACCTAACCTAACCTAACCTAACCTAACCTAACCTAACCTAACCTAACCTAACCTAACCTAACCTAACCTAACCTAACCTAACCTAACCTAACCTAACCTAACCTAACCTAACCTAACCTAACCTAACCTAACCTAACCTAACCTAACCTAACCTAACCTAACCTAACCTAACCTAACCTAACCTAACCTAACCTAACCTAACCTAACCTAACCTAACCTAACCTAACCTAACCTAACCTAACCTAACCTAACCTAACCTAACCTAACCTAACCTAACCTAACCTAACCTAACCTAACCTAACCTAACCTAACCTAACCTAACCTAACCTAACCTAACCTAACCTAACCTAACCTAACCTAACCTAACCTAACCTAACCTAACCTAACCTAACCTAACCTAACCTAACCTAACCTAACCTAACCTAACCTAACCTAACCTAACCTAACCTCGCACAGAAGATACTCAAAGCCTATAAAACAGTGTCGCTTAACTCGGCCCTATTACTTGCGGGGTTGCTTCCTTTGGACATAAGAGTCCGGGAAGCAGCCTTGCTTTATAAAGTAAAGAAAGGTCACCCTCAGCAGGTGATAAGGGATCGAGAAGTGGAAAAACCGGTGCCCTACACTGACGCTCCGCACCCAGCGTTGCAAGAAGAACTGGCGTACATATGCTTGGCAGATAGAGCAGCACTTGAACAACACTACAACGACGGCCTCAATATTTTCACAGACGGCAGCAGAATAGAGGGGAAAGTCGGCGCAGCGCTATCTATATGGGATGGTGCTGTTGAGATAGGTACCCGGAAGCTAAAGTTGGACAACTGCTGCTCTGTCTATCAGGCAGAAATGCTGGCACTGTGCGAGGCTACTGAAAAGGCATTGAAAAGTCCAAAGCTTTACTGCAACATATACTGCGATTCCAGGTCTGCCCTCGAAACGGTCACTAACATCTCCACCCTCCACCACCTTGCCGTAAAAACTCGAGCCAACATAGCAAAGATCAAAGCAATAGGCAAAATATTGAATTTATTTTGGATTAAGGCACACGCGGGGCTGGAGGGAAATGAAAGGGCGGACATACTGGCAAAGAGCGCAGCTTTACATTTGAAAGTCAGATCACACTATGATTATTGTCCGGTTTCATTCGCCAAGCGACAGATCCGAAAGGAATCGCTTGACGAATGGAACCGGCGATATCAGGGTGGAGAGACGGCTTCAACAACAAAGATCTTCTTCCCGGACGCTGTAGAGGCTTATCAAGTAGTGAAAAAGATAAAGTTGGACCCACTTATCGTACAATTGTTTACAGGTCACGGCGGATTCTCCTCGTACTTGTATCGTTTCAAGTGCAAGGAGAGTCCGGCGTGTAACTGTGATCCAAATGTAGAAGAGAGTGCTTTGCATGTCATCACAGACTGCCCAATATATGGAAGACGTAGATATGATATTGAAAATGAAATCGATGTAAATATAAAGATAGAAAATATGCATAAAATTGTAAAAGATAAGAACATAAGAAATAAGTTTATTGAATACTGTAAAGAAATTGTTAAAAAAGTTGTAAAGAAAAATAAGTAGATATATAAATAAGTGCACTACTATAATATATTGTATTATAAAATAAGTGCCTCAAGCAAGTTTTATGTAAATAAAATATAAATAGACTAGATATAAGTGATCAGATAAGAAATTGTAAAAATTATGAGTAAATAAAAATCCCTGTCGTGATCCCATGTAGAAAGAGAGGACAGACACTGGCATCCCACCAGTGAAAGGTGTGAAATATATAATGAATGAGAGAAAGAACAAGTATGCAGCAAGGGAGAGAAGAAAGAAAGTAAAAGCAAAGACTCTGACCACGTCAGAGGTAGGTGTAGGATAGCTCGCGGGCCGGGACATAGCTCCCGGACAGGAAAAAAAAAAAAAAAAACCTAACCTAACCTAACCTAACCTAACCTAACCTAACCTAACCTAACCTAACCTAACCTAACCTAACCTAACCTAACCTAACCTAACCTAACCTAACCTAACCTAACCTAACCTAGAAGATGAAAAAGACCGAGAAGACCAAGAAGATGAAGAAGACAAAGAAGAAGAAGAAGATGAAAGACCAAGAAGATGAAGATGAAGTAGACCAAGAACACCAAGATGAAGAAGACCAAGAAGATAAAGAACACCAAGAAGATGAAGAAGACCAGGAAGACCAAGAAGACCAAGAAGACCAAGAAGACCAAGAAGACCAATAAGACCAAGAAGACCAAGACAAAGACCAAGATGACCAAGAATACCAAAAAGACCAAGAAGACCAAGAAGATGAAGAAGACCAAGAAGACCAAGAAGAAGAAGACCAAGACCAAGAAGAAGAAGAAGAAGGAGAAGAAGAAGACGACCAAGAAGAAGAATAAGAAGAAGATGAAGAAGACCAAGAAGAATAAGAAGAAGAAGAAGATGAAGAAGACCAAGAAGATGAAGAAGACCAAGAAGATGAAGAAGACCAAGAAGATGAAGAAGACCAGGAAGATGAATAAAAGCAGATTAGCATACTCATAGACTCAATGGTCTAATGAGTCAACTAATTTGCAACAATAAAAAAAAACCTAACCTAACCTATCCTAACCTAACCACAGTAACAGTAACCTAACCCATTACAGCATAAGAGTTTGTTTTTGTGTATTATTATAATGTTTAATTAATTTCTGTTGTTTCTAGTTTAACATTGGCATTGTTTGTTTACCAATTAAAAGCAAAATAATTTAAATAAGTATTTTATGTTTTCAATAGAAGAATATTAATTAATGTTATTATGATTGATGATTGGTGTAAAACTGTAATGGTCACTTCAACTGTATTGTTTATTGCAACTTCCGCTTCTGCTTTTTGATATTTGCTTGAGTATGTGTGGGAGATGTGGTGTGTGATTGGGAGGGAGGGAGTGTTTTTGTGGTCTAAATTAGACCATTGAGTCTATGAGTATGCTAATCTGCTTTTATTTTATTTAAGTCTACATTTACCTGTCGGTGTTAATTGCAACATCATTAATTGACAGTAAAATTTTTTTATTGTTGCAAATTAGTTGACTCATTAAATGAGAACTAATTTGCAACAATAAAATAAAACCTAACCTAACCTTGTGTATTTGTATGAATTAGTTAAATAGTAAATTATTGTTTTAAAAATTGGCTTTTTTTTGTACATCAAATAATTGAGAATTGAGAATTAAATTATGTATAAAAAATAAAGAAATTAAGCTTTAATAAATATTTGAAATATAATGATTTATATTTTGATGTGTGTGTGAAGGTTAATGTTTATAAAAAAAAAAAGTATGTTTAAATTCCTTTGCAGGTCAATTAATGTTGTTGCATTTACTAGCAACAGGTTTCCGTAGGTAAAAAGCAAAAGCAGACTAGCGCACACTCATCGGTCCTGTGACCAGTGTAGAGCTATTTAGTTTGCAACAATATAAAAAAAATAAACCTAACCTAACCTAAAAAGAAGACCAAGAAGATGAAGAAGACCAAGAAGACCAAGATGATGAAGAAGACCAAGAAGACTAAGAAGACCAAGAAGATGAAGAAGTCCAAGGAGACGAAGAAGACGAAGAAGACCAAGAAGACGAAGAAGGCGAAGAAGACTAAGAGGACCAAGAAGACCAAGAAGATGAAGAAGACCAAAAAGACCAAGAAGATGAAGAAGACCAAGAAGAAGACAAATGAAAAACACGAAGAAGGCGAAGAAGACCAAGAAGGCGAAGAAGACTAAGAAGACCAAGAAGATGAAGAAGACCAAGAAGACGAAGAAGGCGAAGAAGACTAAGAAGACCAAGAAGACCAAGAAGATGAAGTAGACCAAGAAGACGAAATAAGGTATAACAGGCCCAACCAAGTGACAAACATCAGTCAGGAGCTACTGTGCACACACAGAAACCCACTAGATGTTGCATACGCCCTAGGAGAGCTGTACTCCGGTATACACTCCTCAAAACTCAAGGTTCGCTCTCTATCGCTTCGGATGTGCACAGGAGCAAATATACCCTAGCCCTAGCCCCTAGCTCCCTCACCAATACTCTTTTCCTAGTCCATACTCAGGATGAAAAAGAAACACTGATGAACCCAACGGTATGGTGATGGGGAAGGGTCTCGCATCCTAACAATCCATGAGGCCCAGGGGCTGACCTTCGAAACAGTGGCAATAATCAAAACAAAAAGTGGGATGAAACTGCACGAAAGTGTCCCTCACGCGGTGGTTGCAGTGTCGCGGCACACAAACAGCTGCACCTATATTACGGTGATGATAGCAACGATGCGATTGGGCACTTCACAAAAGAGCTTTTCATATTCAGTCGAAGGGATTATCGTTTTTCTGTTAGACGTTCTTACTTGCTGGCGGCTGGCGGGATGGAACTAAAACACTTTAGTTTCTGTAAAAGTTACTAGTTTTATTTGTACTAAAAATACAAAAATATACCAACGCACACACACACACACACTCGCCATCTCTGATCAGGGTTTACCAGATCTTTAGGTACTTCATAACAATTGTATTATGGGGATAAATTTAGTTTTGGAGCCGGTTTTGTCACAGGGAGAAGGCTTTTTCTTCTCACACGGACAAGAGGGGGCCTTCTTGCGCTTGAGCGGGGCTGCGGGGGCTGCGGGTGGACACGCGGGGGCGGCGGGGCGGCAGGGAGATGGTGTCGAGGGGCACTTGGACGGTTTCTTCGGGGGCGCGTCGATGCCGCCGCCCCCGCAACCCGCAAATTTTCTACGGATAGAGCTGATCGACAGCCACGAGGCACGTCGCCGCGGCGGCGCCGGAGGCTCCTCGCCTTTGTCCCCGCGCGCGCACTCTCTTCCTCCCGGTGTGCTCATCGTCACGAGGACGCTGACTCGCGACGCACCCGCCGGCACCGCCAGCTCGAGGCGGCCGGCGGCCGGCGGCGGTGCCGGCGAGACTCCGCCGAAGCACGGGACCCGCGCTCGGCCTAGCCCCGCCTCCCGCAGCCCCGTCGCGGTGTGCAAGCTGCGCTCCGGCGGGCGCTCGCCGCGCAGGCCCGACACGATGCGTTCGGTGAGGCCGCGCGCAGGGCGCCGCGGCGGAGCGCACGCGCCCGGCTCGCGCGCCGCGGGCAGAGAGGCGGGCGCGGGGGGCGGCACCGGAGAGGGGACGGACGAACTCCGATCCACGTCCAGGAACACGGGCGGGCGGTGCGCGCACGGGTCCGGCTCGCGCTCCAGCCGGCAGCCGGGCTGGCGCGCCAGCGGCACGGCCCGCGACGGCGGCGGCGTGCGGCCAGGCCCGCAGCGCGCGAGCGGCGGCAGGCGGCACGGCAGCGAGTACGTGCGCCCGTCCACGGCACGCAGGCAGTCCTGTGCGGAGCCAGGCGCGTACTCGGCGGAGGGCGGCGGCGCAGCGGCGCACGCTGTGCGCTGCGCCACCTCCTCCTCGTACTGGGTGCGGCGCGCGGCGTCGGCGGCGGCCAGGCGTAACGCGACGCGGTCCAGCCCGCCGCACGGCTCCTCGCACGTTTGGGCGTCGCTCGAAGCGCGCTGCAATGGACAGGTCGGTGAGATATTTGCCCATTATTGGCACAAGTTACGGCGCGCTGAGGAGGGCACGTTTTCGCAAAGGGATGGGGGGGGGGGGGGGGGGCACAGAGCAGTACCGAGCTGGGGTGGAGCAGCCCGGCAATGAAGTCTGTAATGTGATGTGGCATGCCCCAGAAGGGGGAGAGTGTACGGGACAATGTGCGTAGGATTTGTAGAGGCTTGAGCTACCCGAGTGGCTCTTTTCTCACAGTTTCGGTCCGTATAACCGCAAGGTTGGTAGGACCATGGGAAGGTGGAGGTCGGTGAGTGGCGGCGAGCGCTCTGTCGCAGTCGCGTTGTCGGTTGGAATGGAAGACTCACCCGGGCGGCGGCGCAGGTGCGCGGAGCAGCGGGCGGGCGCGTGGGGCAGGGCGGCTGGCGCGAGCGTGCCGGCGCGCAGCAGACGCGGCGCTCGGCGATGGCAGAGCGGCAGGCGGGCGGCGGTCGGCAGGGGGTGCGCTGGCGGGGCTTACAGGGCGGCGCGGCGGGCGGCGGGATGTCGCCGGCGCAGGAGCGACTGACGGCGCGCGCCCTCACCTGCAAGTAGCGGTGGTGCGGTGAGTAGTGTGCGAGGGGCAGGGCGCGGTGCGCGCGGGGGTACTCACGGGCGCGGCGCGAAGGGGCGCGTGCAGCAGACGCAGCGCGGCGAGGCGGGACATGGCGCGGCGTGTGTGCGTGCGGTGCGAGTGCGCTCCAGTGGGCCGCGCGCACTCTCGGCGGCCACGCCCGCGCCGATGCGTCACTCGCCCTCGCTCTCGTGCGGTGTCCGTTCTTGCTCTCGCGTGTCTCGACTGTCGCCATCTACCAGTGCTCTGCTTCTCCACGTCTGGACGCACACATATTTCATAAGAATAAAGCAGTTATTATAATAGTGACGAAGATTCCTTAATTTACATTGATTTAAAGTTATTTTTTATTATAGGCCTGCTAGCTGCCCGCCCCGGCTGGCTGCGCGCCCCGGCTGGCTGCCCGCCCCGGCTGGCTGCCCGCCCCGGCTGGCTGCCCGCCCCGGCTGGCTGCCCGCCCCGGCTGGCTGCCCGCCCCGGCTGGCTGCCCGCCCCGGCTGGCTGCCCGCCCCGGCTGGCTGCCCGCCCCGGCTGGCTGCCCGCCCCGGCTGGCTGCCCGCCCCGGCTGGCTGCTGTTTTTATAGATAAGTAATGGTACGGAACCCTTCGTGAGCGAGTCTGACTCGCACTTGGCCGGTTTTATTTAATTCCTGCAGCTCTAAAAATAATGTGATGCCGTAGTGCCGTGCCGAGTAGAATAAAGAGGAGACCACAAAGTGGATCTCAAACTCTCGAGGATGCAAACGTCCTAATACAATTACTTACTCTTGTTTACTTCTGTTCCCATCTGTTCCCATGTTGTTAGTTATACTTATTGTAGGTAGTTACATAGGTCTCGTCGCGGTTTTCGTTTTCGCTCGGCGAAAGTGCTGCTGTACGTATCAATCTGTGATTGGTACCCTCACATGATATAGAGGTACGTTAAATCTGTTTAAGTTAGTTTAAGCCGTTGATTTTACAAAACATAGGTACAACGTAAATGTATGCAAAGACTCGTCTCGTTATAGGTACTTCCGCCGTGAAGTGGCGAGAGCGTGCGAAGAGCCGACTCGGCCATCTGCGTTATAGGTACTTCCGCCGTGAAGTGGCGAGAGCGTGAGAAGAGCCGACTCGGCCATCTGCGATTATGAAGTTGACAACGCTCAATGTTGAGAGATGTTCGGGTACCTACATGGATCTCTCCTCCGGCCAGCAGCAGCAGCAGGGGGCGAGTGCGGGGCGGTGCGGGGGGCAGCAGCGCCGCGAGCGCGGGGGCGGGCAGGCGCGGGGCGCGGCCGGGGGGGCAGCACGCGCCGCTCAGCGTGCTCCATCGGCCGCTGCCGCTGCGGACAGAAGGGACCCAACACGTCACGCGCCGCCGCCGCCGCTTGCTCACGTCGCACGACTGACACGATCATTCAATCACCTGACAAAATACATGTCCGAGAGAGCGGGCTGCTCGTAGTGCAGAGGGGGGCGGGGGCAGGGGCAGGGGTCCGCGCGGTCGGGGGCAGGGAGGTGCCGCAGCGGACGCAGCGCCGGTAGTGAGGCGCACCACGCGCCGCCGTCTCCCAGCGACGCCCACACGCAGCGCCCGCTGTAACCATCGCATGATACAAATCTAGTGCGTTGCGATCTAAGGATAACAAATAAGAACCTGGGCAGTAGGCGATCACCTGTGATGCAGGACCAGGCCGGTGGGCGGCGCCGGAAGCGCGCACTCGTGGCTCGGCGGTGTGCAGAGAGAGCGCACGGCGTCGGCGTCGGGCGGCGGCGGGGCGGCGGTGGCGGCGGCGGCGGCGGCGCGGCGGCGGGCGCGGCGTTCGCGCAAGTCGCCGTCGGACACAGCTTGCAGCGGCGCCGGCGCGGCGCGGGCGGCGGCCAGCGGCCACGCGCGCAGTGCACCTCCGCCGCGTACGCCGCTCCCCGCCACGAGGAGAGGCAACGAACGACAGCGACCGGTGCCGTAAGCCGGCGGCCGTCGGGGCAGTAGTTGATCTCTTTCGATAACGATGCAACCATCGTGCCCATGATCGGAATCATTGGAATCCATCCCTAGCGCCAGCCGCAGGTGGTGCAGGTCACCGGGCGCACACTCCTTGTCGTCGCTCAGCTCCTCTGGTGGCGCCTCCGCGACGGTCGCCAGCCTGCGACAGAAATTTATACGTGAGCATGACGCGGCGCGCGAGACCCGCGCGCCGCGGTCGCCGGGTGCTCACGTGATGTGCGCGCCTTCCTCGCAGTAGATCCGCAGCAGCCGGCTCGTCACGCCGGCGAACTCCGAGCCCGTCTCCTGCGGGAGAGAGAGGCGTCATGCGTCAGATGGCGAGCGCAGGGTACGGGGTGCGGAGTGGGGTGCGTAATAATAATAATAATAATATTTAATAATATTTATTTATTTATAAAAGTATACATAGTTTAGTAAATATTGCACCATTAAACCAACGTTGGTTTGTAGTGGTGCTCACACTCGTATTGATCTTATATATTAAGGTAACATTGCATTTGGATAAAACAAATATTAGCATAACAAAATAAAAACAAAACAAAATCTCAACTGAAAAAAATAAAAACAAAAATCTATATACCTGTAGGTTGTTATAGGTAGCTTCCTTCTAGTCACTCTGCAGCTGTTCGTGGTAATATTTTTCGAGCATACGTTTATAGTTCCTATCATTTACTTTTTCTTTGAAAGTTTGTGGTAGGGCGTTAATTAACTTACGTGCTTACCTGCGTCGCGGCGTTCAGCCAGACCGTGGTGAGGGCGACGCGCGGCGCGAGCAGGCGCAGCTCCAGCGAGAGGTAGGCCCGCCCCGCCGGTCCCGCCCAGCACCCGCCGGCGCCGGCCGAGCAGCGCACGCGCGACAGCACGCGCACGCCACCTCCTTCTCGCACCTCCAGCGCCAGCAGCTCCTGCGCGTGCACGAGCGCGAGCGCACCCAACACGAGGAGTCGCTCGCCGGCCGCCGCCCACTGCGCGCGCTCGGCGCGGGCCCAGCCGCGCGCGCGCAGGTCCTCTCTCCAGCTGCAGCGCCACGACTCCGGGTCTTGCTCCGACACCTCCCAGATCTAAGAAAGTGCGAGAACGGACACCAAGTAACAGTGAAAGAATAGGGATCATGACGGTTACTAATAAAACGTCAAGTGCGAGTTAGACTTGCGCCCTTGATGCGCATCGCGCACAGCGATCCGTACAAACTTATACTCGTAACGTAAGTAATCAAATTTTTTTTTGTGAAACTTAACAGTTTTTAGATTTTTCCTTTACTTGTGCTTTATTAGGACTTTGCTTCTTGCCAAATTTCATGATTCTAGGTTAACAGGATAGTACCTACCCTATACGTTTTTTTGAGCATGTGATTCCCTCGGAAAGTAAAAAAAAAAAAAAATGGGCATAAACGGCTGTAACCTTCGATAAAATGACTTTTATCGAAGGCTGTAACGTTGGCTTCGAAGTTAGATTTATATTGCTGCTCCAAAAGGTTACGCTCAGGTTCGTAACCTCTTGGAGCTGCAATATAGGCATAGGCATAGGTAATGGTATAGATAGGTCTAAGCTAGTAAGTGGTCCGTCGTTGTGGAAAGTCAAATACTGTCTCGAGCATAGGTAATGGTATAGATAGGTCTAAGCTAGTAAGTGGTCCGTCGTTGTGGAAAGTCAAATACTGTCTCGAGCATAGGTAATGGTATAGATAGGTCTAAGCTAGTAAGTGGTCCGTCGTTGTGGAAAGTCAAATACTGTCTCGAGCATAGGTAATGGTATAGATAGGTCTAAGCTAGTAAGTGGTCCGTCGTTGTGGAAAGTCAAATACTGTCTCGAGCATAGGTAATGGTATAGATAGGTCTAAGCTAGTAAGTGGTCCGTCGTTGTGGAAAGTCAAATACTGTCTCGAGCATAGGTAATGGTATAGATAGGTCTAAGCTAGTAAGTGGTCCGTCGTTGTGGAAAGTCAAATACTGTCTCGAGCATAGGTAATGGTATAGATAGGTCTAAGCTAGTAAGTGGTCCGTCGTTGTGGAAAGTCAAATACTGTCTCGAGCATAGGTAATGGTATAGATAGGTCTAAGCTAGTAAGTGGTCCGTCGTTGTGGAAAGTCAAATACTGTCTCGAGCATAGGTAATGGTATAGATAGGTCTAAGCTAGTAAGTGGTCCGTCGTTGTGGAAAGTCAAATACTGTCTCGAGCATAGGTAATGGTATAGATAGGTCTAAGCTAGTAAGTGGTCCGTCGTTGTGGAAAGTCAAATACTGTCTCGAGCATAGGTAATGGTATAGATAGGTCTAAGCTAGTAAGTGGTCCGTCGTTGTGGAAAGTCAAATACTGTCTCGAGCATAGGTAATGGTATAGATAGGTCTAAGCTAGTAAGTGGTCCGTCGTTGTGGAAAGTCAAATACTGTCTCGAGCATAGGTAATGGTATAGATAGGTCTAAGCTAGTAAGTGGTCCGTCGTTGTGGAAAGTCAAATACTGTCTCGAGCATAGGTAATGGTATAGATAGGTCTAAGCTAGTAAGTGGTCCGTCGTTGTGGAAAGTCAAATACTGTCTCGAGCATAGGTAATGGTATAGATAGGTCTAAGCTAGTAAGTGGTCCGTCGTTGTGGAAAGTCAAATACTGTCTCGGCGATACAGGCTTCGCCTAGTGTGGAGACCGCAGTAAATCTATACCTGTAATGTAATGTGATTGCAAAAAAATATATGACAGGGATTGTTAGCATAATAGGTACTTACGGAGTTTCTTGAAGCATTTTCACTTCTGATGAGCCGAAGGAAGATGCCGCTCGCACTGCCGATGCCGCGCCGCCGCCGCATCCGTTACAATTAGAACGAAATTAATAAAAGCCTTCGCAGGTGGTAAGGTGTTGTTGTACATGTATTATAGATGCGGACCGGCGCGGCGGCGGCGGCGGCGGCGTAGAGTCGTAGAGAGAGTTGCTTAGGATAGGGAACGTCAGTTACCGCGAGCTCGGCGTGCTCGGAGACGAGCGCGAGGCGGCGCGCGCTGCACGCCAGCGCCGCGTGCTGTGCACCCCGCAGCGCCGGCGTCGTCGTGCCCGCGCCCCGCTCGCAGCGCTCCCAGCCCGCGAACACGCGCACGTACTCATCGCGCCACGACACTGCACAGTACACAATAAATCAATAATAGCGCTGACTTTCCATGAACCACCATAGATTTCGGCAGGCACGAGCCTTGCGTCGCGCGCCACAGCGCGGGTGCCACGCAGGACACACGTATACCTGCGACACTGACCTGTGTTGCTGGTGAGCGCGGTCAGCAAGGCGGGCGCGAGCCTTGCGTCGCGCGCCAGAAGGCGGCGCCACAGCGCGGGGGCGCGCGTCGCCTCGCGCCACGCACGACACACGCAGGCCGCCGCGCAGAGCGCGCGTGCCTCCAGCCACGAGAACACCTGCGACACATGCACTGCCACTCACTGCATATTGCTGCATGTTGATCATGATACACTCTAGTAACAAGCCCTCACACAGCCTTAGCCGTAGAATTAGATAAATCCGATATCCTCCTCATTTGAATGTCAACTTGAAGAGTTCCTTCAAAGGACACAAGTAAAAGCCTCTGATTTTACAGTTATTACCCAGAATATAAAGAGTATTTACCGCAACTTTGATGACTTACTCATAATTTGATTGTCGCGACTCCTAACTACATACTACCTACAACTCGCATGTACTACAACTCGCAAACTACACAGGTGTGGCCAGGTGTGGCCAGGTGTGGCCAGGTGTGGCCAGGATGTGCGAAGTAGGTACACTAACATCTCTATAATGTCTCGCACAATTTAATAATTTCATTAATTTACTTTATATTTTATTAAGGCATATATTGGATGCCTGGGAGAAAGCGAAAAACGCTATTGGTATTTTTTGTGACCTTTCTAAGGCTTTTGATTGTGTAGATCATGATACACTCATTAGGAAATTAAAACACTATGGAATTGGCAGCAAGGCACTGGACCTTATGCAATCCTACTTATCTGATAGAGTCCAAAAAGTAGATATTGGTAAAGAAAGATCTAGTGGGTCAAAAATTGAATTAGGCGTCCCACAAGGATCAATATTAGGACCCTTTTTATTTTTAGTATATGTAAATGATCTCCCTTTTTTAGCAAAAGATCTCTGTGACATAGTCTTATTTGCTGATGATACTTCATTGATTTTTAAAGTTGACAGAAATAAATATAATTATGACGATGTAAATAATTCGCTTTCACAAATAGTAGATTGGTTCACCGCCAATAACCTCTTACTCAATTCAAAAAAAACCAAATGTATAAAATTCATGTTACCAAATGTAAGAGAACTCCCAACTAAGATAATGCTAAAGGGTGAGATAGTTGACCTTGTAGACTCAACTGTTTTCCTAGGGTTACATATTGATTCCTCTCTTCAATGGGGACCGCAAATTGATGCTCTCGCAGGCAGACTTAGTTCAGCAGCCTATGCGGTTCGAACAATTAGATATATTACCGATGTAGATACGGCTAGGTTAGTTTATTTCAGTTACTTCCATAGTATAATGTCTTACGGTATCTTGCTTTGGGGACGGGCAGCCGACATCCAGACTATCTTTGTTCTCCAAAAAAGGGCTGTACGTGCAATTTATAAATTAAAGCCACGCGATTCTTTGAGGGATCTATTTAAAGACATAAATATTTTGACAGTAATATCGCAATACATCTATGAAAATCTAATGTATACGCACAAAAATAAAGATAGCTTTTTGAAAAAATGTGATGTTCACAACAGAAATACAAGAAACAAGAACAAACTACACATTCCATCATATAGATTACGAAAGGTAAGCAAATCATTTATGGGAAATTGCGTACGCTTTTATAATAAGCTTCCATCTGAAGCAACTGAGCTCCCTATTCGTAAATTTAAACAGTACATAAAACTAAATCTTATCAAGAAAGCCTTTTACTCCGTAGATGATTATATCAATGATGTTAATGCTTGGCCAGATGTCGCCCAGTTCCGCACCGACAATGGTATTATAGGAGAACAATCTTAAGCTTAGTTTTATATAAATATTGACCTGTATCTAAATCCCATTATATTTAGACTTAGATAGGCGAATAACATTGTATTAAATTTTAAGCATTATACACTTACTAGTGGTTTATTTTTCGCTTCTTCCACTAGTGGACAAAAAATTGAAGCGAACAAAATCAATAACATTTTGTTTCTTAATTGATAATAATTACTATTTATTAAGCTGTGTTTATGTATAAAATTTGACTTGTCTAAGTGCTTATTTTGTAAGCCTAAAGAAATAAAGTTATTGAATTTTGAATTTTGAATTTTTTGAATTTAAAATCGTACACATACACATGAACACTTGTTAAATCTTGATGAAGATTACAGAGAAGAGAGATAACATGGATTTATTATCATATCACAATAGCAAGCACTTACACATTTATTATAAAGAAATATTTATTATAATATTTGGAAGGTGGTTGGAAAGAGGGCGAGGTATCGGAGTGACAGAGTCAGCCAGCTAATTTAAAGTGTGTTCTGTACCGAGCTCGGATACCACTACTTTGTTGTTTGTTGTCATGGTTTTTTTAATACCTACTTGTTTTTTCTAGTGGCCAAGATGTACGAAGTACAATCAAATGTAGTGATCATAATAAGGGAAGAATCCTAGCTGTGTCGGGATTCTTGTGTTACACAGTTCTTACACATTACATTGTTTTCCCTTTTTTCTAGTGGCCAAGATGTACGAAGTACAATGTAGTGATCATAATAAGGGAAGAATCCTAGCCGTGTCGGGATTCTTGTGTTACACAGTTCTTACACATTACATTGTTTTCCCTTTTTTCTAGTGGCCAAGATGTACGAAGTACAATGTTATTCAGGCTATGCGGGTGATGTCAAGGTTACTTAACTTCCTGTTTATAATAGGTAGCATAATGTCAACTGGCAATACGTGATGATTGTAACTCCGGGTTGAACATTAATTTTAACTTAAATCTATTAAATAAACCAGTCTCGAACCAATAAGCGCCGGAGTCTCATTCCCAGCCCTCTGTCTGGGTTACCTCTAACCTTATCAGAATCAGTGTTTATGTATAAAATTGGACTTGTCTAAGGCCCGTATTATGAAAGCATGCTCAGTCATCGAGCTCTGCTTGAGTGATGCTTATGTCTAGATTTGAGTGAATACTAATTTTCAAACAATGCTTGGGAGCTCATGTCAAAATCTACACTCACTCAAGTAGCCTTCCAGAGCGGATTTCCTCCGTCCACGCCTTCGAGTAACTGCTTAGACATATTATTGAACGGTTACCAAGCATTACTTGAGTAATTAACGCTTGAGTAGAGATCACGTAATGACGCTTAAGTAATGCTTGGGGAAGCTTTCATAATACGGGCCTTAGAGTAGGTAAAGCCTGTAGCACGGTAATGTTATCTATACAGTATTCTGTCTTCATACAAACGGCCGGAACACGAGTCATAACTGTCACCTCATGTGAGGGCGGGATCGCGGTAGGTACAACCAGTCGGGGATGCGCCGCGCGCCGCAGCGCAGTGACGAACGAACTTTTTGGTATTAAACTATTTTTTATCTAATTTGAATTTGACAGAATTACGAATGATAAGTTATTGATTCTTCTTTTCAATAGGTAAAAAATGTTGTAAGCAGTAAGCGTGCAATTTGAGAATTTTTTATTTAAATAAGGTACATTAGTTTTATATTCAGCTTAGAAATAAATAATAAAATTAAAATAAAACAAATATTAAAGGGGGGCTTCGATACAACAAACGTGTTTTTTTGCTGATTTTATAGATAATGGTAGGTACAAAACCCTTCGTGCGCGAGTCGGACTCGCACTTGGCCGGTTTTATTATCATTTATTTTATATTTATTAAAATATATAATCACAAAACTAGAAAGAAATTCAAGTAGGCAGCCCTATCGCGTGCTTTTGTTTTGTTTTGTTTTGGTAGGTAGTTATTTCAAGGACATGGCCGAGTTACAATACTGTATAGATAACATTACCGTGCCTGTAGTATTTACATTTTTTGTGAAATTAATGGACTCGCAATTAGGTAAGCTTAGATGTAGTTTATTTGCTGTACAGTATGTGGGAAGGCGGTCGAGGTCTTGCTGTAGCCAGATACAGTCCTGGACGGAGGTGATTTTGCGACAAATGTTTAAGTCATCAGCGTACCTAAAGTAAAAATTGGGTGTGTTTAAAACAGTGGCTGATGTCGTTGATAAAGAAAACAAACAACAGAGGACCAAGTATGGACCCTTGAGCGACGCTAGACGTAACTTTAATGATCTGAGAAGTATCCATTTATGGCGATACGTTGAGTTTTATTCCTAACATAGTTAGGATTAATTTTTATATTTTCTGTACTAGCCAAAAACATCGCATCGCAAGAAGATTTTGTTAAATTCTGGCTAATGTGACCAAGAAAAAGCGAAACCTCCTAGGACAAGTGAGTTTCTAAAATATTATGTTAGGTAAAGATGTAGGGTAGTTGGACCAAAAGATGACCACCCCCCAGTAGGTGACCGAAACGCACATTTTCTCGAATTATAAGAATTGAGTGGTACTCCCTGTAGTGGCGTATTTTTTCTTTAGAAGCGGCAACAGTGTTCCCTCTTTTAAAAATTAATACATCGTCATTAGACCCTCAGTCACGCTCCAGGACCTCATTTTGTGCGGACGTGTTTCGGCCATCGCCATTTTGTATGGAGAACGAGCTAAGGTGAGTAAACCAGTTTCTTAAGCTTATGTGTGGATTGCCGATTTCTTGATATAAATAGGCCCCTTTTATGTGTTACCCTGCATTTATGACTATTATCTCAACTAGAAAATCAAAGAAAATAAGTAATTTTTAATAAGGTTTTCGAGAAATTTGCTGTTCAATTACAGGTCTAAAAAAGATACATAAATCCTATTTGTGACCGAGCGGTCAGAATTAACTCCGACCTGCAAATTTTGTTTTGATACTGTAGATTGTATCTTTGATTTTTTATTGATTTTTTTACGTGTTTCTTAATGGTTTTGGATACATAATTCTATAAACCAAAACATGACCGGAGGTTAATTACAGAAAAATCGTTGTTTTGGGCTGTTACTTTTAAGCTGGTCATTTATTGTTCCAAACGCTCTATTTGTGACCGAAGAAATTTGTTCGTTCATAATTTGGACCTAAAAACCTAATTTGTTGAGTTGAATGAAATCTTTTTATTTTGTGTGCCGAGATGATGCACATTGTAAACACCCGACGTGTTGTTCTGTCGGGTATTTGTGTGCCGAGATGATGCACATTGTAAACACCCGACGTGTTGTTCTGTCGGGTATTTGTGTGCCGAGATGATGCACATTGTAAACACCCGACGTGTTGTTCTGTCGGGTATTTGTGTGCCGAGATGATGCACATTGTAAACACCCGACGTGTTGTTCTGTCGGGTATTTGTGTGCCGAGATGATGCACATTGTAAACACCCGACGTGTTGTTCTGTCGGGTATTTGTGTGCCGAGATGATGCACATTGTAAACACCCGACGTGTTGTTCTGTCGGGTATTTGTGTGCCGAGATGATGCACATTGTAAACACCCGACGTGTTGTTCTGTCGGGTATTTGTTACTAACGAGATTTTTCTTTTTTTTTCATAACTAGTATATACAAAACACATTTTAGATGAATGTTACATACACTAGCGTATAATTACAATCTCGCCACAGAATTGGCTAATGGGTCATTTTGTTTTAACTTATTTTTATATACACTGTATACTAAGAACGTGTCCATGGGTACTTCTCTTATTGTCTCTATTTACTTAAGGGGAAGACACTTAGTTCATGTGTTCTTCAAAATAGTACTAATGTACATACACTATAGTTATCACTCACACCAACTCAAAAGGTTTTGTTCTTTTGAGCCTTTGAACGTGATTCTGATCATAGATAATCCACACGCTTTGATTCAACTCAAGACGTTTTCGTGCGTTCGTTGGGTCGCGCCGCGTGGCGTGTGACGTAGGTAGGTAAGGTGCGCCTGCGCCAGATAGACATTCACATTCATTTCTCTAAGTAGGTATAAATAAACCACGCCAGGCCACGTCGTCGTCATTCAAATAAAATAAATAGATTCTGGTACCTCGTGCAGTACAGCAGCGCACAGCCCAGCGTCGCGCTGCCAGCGGCCGCCGTCCGCTCCGCCGTCCGCTGCGCCGTCCGCTCCGCCGTCCGCTCCGCCGTCGTCGCCGTGCATTCCGCAGCGGCTGCTCCTAGACTGCTAATAATACACGCAGCGCGCGCACTATCGTCGTCGTCGTCCACTGTTGCGCATTTTAGCGATTCGCTCGGGTATTTTAAAAATAAAACCGGCCAAGTGCGAGTCGGACTCGCGCACTAAGGGTTCCGCACCATTATCTATGAAAATGCAAAAAATCACATTTGTTGTATGGGAGCCCCCCTTAAATATTAGTTTTATTTTATTTCAATTATTTATTTTGGCTTATTTCACTAATCCCCGTTGACAATCCCTGTCAACGGGGATAAGTGAACTTTTGGTTCATTGTTCCCCGTTGACGCCGCGCCGATGCGAACTCGTAGTAGGGATTAAAAAAGTTTTAAAAGTTAGAAAAAGTTCATTAATCCCCATTGCGTCAAATAAAAATAAGTAAAAATCTTAAAGGTATATGAATACCTATAAGAATCATGTTTTTAGATTCTTATAGGTATTAGTATTACTTATAAGGTAAGGACTCGATTTTGATTATTTTTGTAATCATATTAAATTGCCTAGGCAACGTATTTTTACCAATTTCTTTTTGTATACCCGCACTTTGGTCCTCAGAGACAGGCGAGACCCCAGGACAGGACGGAGAAGCGCTCTGGCGACACTTTGGTCCTCAGAGACAGGCGAGACCCCAGGACAGGACGGAGAAGCGCTCTGGCGACACTTTGGTCCTCAGAGACAGGCGAGACCCCAGGACAGGACGGAGAAGCGCTCTGGCGACACGCGTAGGCAATACATAGAATACTGTAGACAATTGTGCTTCCGAAATGTGGAATGTCTCTGAAATACTTTTCGGATTTTACATCAAAGTTTCTAACACACGAATTAGAAATTTTGATGTAGGTAACTTTAGAATCTTTAATGTGACTTTAGAAACTTTAATGTACTATGTTAATTTGTAATAGCCAGCGATTTAAACCATTAGTAGATTAATAAATAAGTAGCTTTTAATATTAGCTAGTAGGTAATTAGTATTTGTGTATTATTCAGGAATACGGAACATAATTATTTACCTATAAGCGGAAACTACTAGGCTCAAGTTACCTATAAGTACTAACCATTTACTGTCAAAAATAATTAAGCTGTTTGTTTTCCAAGTAAATAAAATAATAATAATAATAAGCATCAGGAATCTAGGAGTTGGGCGTTGGCACAACCACACAGTTTCTTAAGGAGTTGGGCGTTGGCACAACCACACAGTTTCTTAAGCTTCGGTAGTGTCATCGTTTCAATAAGCATCAATGATCCTTATGTAAAATATGTTCTGAATAAATGTTTTTTTTTAGACCTATTTAATAGTTATTTTAATGTAATTAAATCTTTAGCACATTACTTTGCTACGTATAGCGGCGTCGATAATTATTACTTTATTTACTTTTTGAAATGCCACAACTGCCGCTGGATAGACCTACTTTCTCCAGGCTCTAAGACTAAGTAACAGGTGCCCATCGATCCTTGTTTTTGCTGCTAAGTACGAGTTGTAAGTTCGCCCAAACTCAGAATCGGCAAAGTACTTTATGACCATTTCTTTCAAAAAGTAAAAGCTTTTGGTGAATTTGCTCGTACTCTCTCTGTTTCATTGAATTATACTGTACCGAGATAATCTAAGATGTTACTAGCAATAGTTCAGTACAGCCCGACTAGATGGCGCTAGTTTCTTTCAATTTATTTAGTTCACACTTCGATCAAAAATAAGTAGTTCGCGGCCTCCCCCGTAGATTCCTAGAGCCTTACAAAAATGTCAATCAAAATTGTCTACGTTTTTTTTTGACGCAGACAGTTTGCGCAGAGCCTGACAAGTTTTTTCCATACGGAACAAGAGATTGGTGGAGTCGAAT
Source organism: Eupithecia exiguata (assembly GCA_947086465.1). Taxonomy (NCBI): domain Eukaryota; kingdom Metazoa; phylum Arthropoda; class Insecta; order Lepidoptera; family Geometridae; genus Eupithecia; species Eupithecia exiguata. Next base: position 38,930 of record OX352229.1, read on the forward strand.
TCATTTTATTTTATTTTGTAAGTAGGTAGGTACCTTCCTGAGAATTATATACCTACCTACTCAGTTTATTTTCTATAAGGATTAATTAACAGAATTCAGGTAAAGATAACGAATCATTTATTGATGAAACTATAAATTGGTGTCTCAACAGTAGGTATTTATACAAAAGGGTCATTTCAGACATACAACAATTTAAGCTTAAAATACAATTTCAGGCAGGCACTCTAGATTAAAAAGATCTGGTTCCTGTCTGCGGCTTTGCACGAGTTTTTTTTACGGGACAAAAAATAAACGTTTTATAAATTCATACTTCTGGTAGAAAGACTAGGTTCTTACCTACCTAGGTAAGAACCTAGTCTTTCTTTTATTAGAGAGTCTACGCAAATGAAATTTTAGGGCGGGCCAACTAGTTATTTTAAAAATCATCAACTAGTAATATTAAACTTATTTTTATGAAAAATATATTAATACATATACTAAAAATGAAAAAAAATATTTAGAAGAAATAGCCTCTCCATTTATCAACTTAGAACAAAATTAATATTTTAACATAGGCAAACCAAACAACAATATTTTATGCTGATTTCACAAGTATATGACTCACATCTCAATATACGGGTAAGAAATATATATAAACTTACTGAAAATAAGAAATTCCATCCTTTTTCAGCACTTTGGACGAGTGATTCTTGCATTTTTTGTACGAGCACTTACCCATGCTTTTTGTCTGAACGCTAAAATGACACTAGTTGAAAAGCTTTCCTAACATGTTAAAATGTTTCTCTTTTGCTACTGAAGGTTGTGGCGTGCGCATTGTGAATCTAAGGGGGGCCGGCAAAGCCGGACATTTTTGATCGATGAGTTCACAATATACAATTTTGACAGCTGTCATCGAAAATGTATTTTCGTCATTTTTGACATTTGCTGTTATTTCTGACTTTTTGGTCATTTGCGGTCATTTTTGACATTTGCTGTAATTTCTGTTATGTCAAACTGTCATTATCTGTCACATCCGATATTTTTCTTACTAATTTATGATTATTACACTTAAGTAATAGAATCAATTTAGAAATTGATATGAATCAGTTGAACTACCAGTAGATTGTTTGCAACAGTCTGCAGTTAGCTCAAATGTTTCAATTGTAAATACTACTATTAATTTAATTCTAATAATTGATTGTAATTTTCTTTGTTATTTTGAAATAGAGTTGAACTGACTTGAGACTGATGCAAACAAACTACATTTAGCTCAACTGATTTATGCCTTGTTGATTTTCTGAGTTGAGCAACTTGAGTTGAGCAATGGGGAACAAAATTAGTTTGTTAGGGAAGGATTCCGTTGCGCAATTTGCTCAACTGAGTTGCGCAACTGAGTTGCACAAAAGTGACCTCGCGATCATGACGGGTAGGACGCACTGATTCAAAACTTTTGCTCATTTTGCGCTATTTGTCCATACATATTTTTTCAACACATATTGGTCAATATGCGTAATAAGAAGATTAGTCAATAAGCAAATCAGAGATAGGTCAATTCGCGTATAGGCTATTTTGCTTATTGGTCACTAGCAGCGCCTCGCGGTTTCACCCGCGTAGTTCCCGTTCCCGTAGGAATTTCGGGATAAAAAGTAGCCTATGTCCTATTCCAGACTATAATCTATCTCTGTGCCAAATTTCATCTAGATCCGTTTTGCCGTTCTGGCGTGATAAAGGAACAAACATCCATCCATCTATCCATCCATCTAAACTTTCACGTTTATAATATTAGTGAGATAGTGAGATTAGTGAGATTACGCGTTTTGATCCTTTTGCGTTATTTTTTCAAAATATATTGGTCATTATGCGTCTAAACCGATAATTCCCAGGTCTGTCCAGTGCAGGGGTTGGCAACGTGGCCGGATAATAAAAGACCTGTGTAGTTAAAATAACTATATTGTGTGTGTAGGTATGTAGTTACAGTATAGATAGTAGGTACAGTACCTAACGATAGGTAATGTATGTAGTTACAGTATAGATAGTAGGTACAGTACCTAACGATAGGTAATGTATGTAGTTACAGTATAGATAGTAGGTACAGTACCTAACGATAGGTAATGTATGTAGTTACAGTATAGATAGTAGGTACAGTACCTAACGATAGGTAATGTATGTAGTTACAGTATAGATAGTAGGTACAGTACCTAACGATAGGTAATGTATGTAGTTACAGTATAGATAGTAGGTACAGTACCTAACGATAGGTAATGTATGTAGTTACAGTATAGATAGTAGGTACAGTACCTAACGATAGGTAATGTATGTAGTTACAGTATAGATAGTAGGTACAGTACCTAACGATAGGTAATGTATGTAGTTACAGTATAGATAGTAGGTACAGTACCTAACGATAGGTAATGTATGTAGTTACAGTATAGATAGTAGGTACAGTACCTAACGATAGGTAATGTATGTAGTTACAGTATAGATAGTAGGTACAGTACCTAACGATAGGTAATGTATGTAGTTACAGTATAGATAGTAGGTACAGTACCTAACGATAGGTAATGTATTCATATTTTATCAAAGAGCATCTTAAGTACATCTTATATTTATTTATTATATAAGAGCTAAGTTTAACTAAAGTAAAATTGTAAAAAATGTCGAGCAATCTAAAACTCGAAAGAACTTATTGAACACCATGTAAACTATTTACTTTAAAATTAAAAGAGCAATGCGTAAAAACAAACATCATACAAATTATATTAGGTTAGGTAGGTACCTCTACCAGCATGTAGTCGGAGGCGGGCGGGGGCGTTGGAGGGAGGCGTAGTCAGTGGCAGCTTCGGCCAGATCGCGGTCCCCCAGCGTGGCCTCCAGGTTAACGGCGGAGGCCCCGCCCGCTGGGGGGTCCCCTCCATTCTCGGCCTGCTTCAGCTTCAACCGGATCTCGCGCAGGCGCGCCTCCAGGATGCGCTCTCGCTTCGCCTCGCGCTCGAATATCTGAGTTAGAGGGAGGCGAGCTCCTTCTTGACCTGCTGGAAGTAGTCAGTGGCAGCTTCGGCCAGATCGCGGTCCCCCAGCATAGCCTCCAGGTCAATGGCGGAGGCCCCGCCCGCTGGGGAGTCCCCTCCATCCTCGGCCTGCTTCAGCTTCAACCGGATCTCGCGCAGGCGCGCCTCCAGGATGCGCTCTCGCTTCGCCTCGCGCTCGAATATCTGAGTTAGAGGGAGGCGAGCTCCTTCTTGACCTGCTGGAAGTAGTCAGTGGCAGCTTCGGCCAGATCGCGGTCCCCCAGCATAGCCTCCAGGTCAATGGCGGAGGCCCCGCCCGCTGGGGAGTCCCCTCCATCCTCGGCCTGCTTCAGCTTCAACCGGATCTCGCGCAGGCGCGCCTCCAGGATGCGCTCTCGCTTCGCCTCGCGCTCGAATATCTGAGTTAGAGGGAGGCGAGCTCCTTCTTGACCTGCTGGAAGTAGTCAGTGGCAGCTTCGGCCAGATCGCGGTCCCCCAGCATAGCCTCCAGGTCAATGGCGGAGGCCCCGCCCGCTGGGGAGTCCCCTCCATCCTCGGCCTGCTTCAGCTTCAACCGGATCTCGCGCAGGCGCGCCTCCAGGATGCGCTCTCGCTTCGCCTCGCGCTCGAATATCTGAGTTAGAGGGAGGCGAGCTCCTTCTTGACCTGCTGGAAGTAGTCAGTGGCAGCTTCGGCCAGATCGCGGTCCCCCAGCATAGCCTCCAGGTCAATGGCGGAGGCCCCGCCCGCTGGGGAGTCCCCTCCATCCTCGGCCTGCTTCAGCTTCAACCGGATCTCGCGCAGGCGCGCCTCCAGGATGCGCTCTCGCTTCGCCTCGCGCTCGAATATCTGAGTTAGAGGGAGGCGAGCTCCTTCTTGACCTGCTGGAAGTAGTCAGTGGCAGCTTCGGCCAGATCGCGGTCCCCCAGCATAGCCTCCAGGTCAATGGCGGAGGCCCCGCCCGCTGGGGAGTCCCCTCCATCCTCGGCCTGCTTCAGCTTCAACCGGATCTCGCGCAGGCGCGCCTCCAGGATGCGCTCTCGCTTCGCCTCGCGCTCGAATATCTGAGTTAGAGGGAGGCGAGCTCCTTCTTGACCTGCTGGAAGTAGTCAGTGGCAGCTTCGGCCAGATCGCGGTCCCCCAGCATAGCCTCCAGGTCAATGGCGGAGGCCCCGCCCGCTGGGGAGTCCCCTCCATCCTCGGCCTGCTTCAGCTTCAACCGGATCTCGCGCAGGCGCGCCTCCAGGATGCGCTCTCGCTTCGCCTCGCGCTCGAATATCTGAGTTAGAGGGAGGCGAGCTCCTTCTTGACCTGCTGGAAGTAGTCAGTGGCAGCTTCGGCCAGATCGCGGTCCCCCAGCATAGCCTCCAGGTCAATGGCGGAGGCCCCGCCCGCTGGGGAGTCCCCTCCATCCTCGGCCTGCTTCAGCTTCAACCGGATCTCGCGCAGGCGCGCCTCCAGGATGCGCTCTCGCTTCGCCTCGCGCTCGAATATCTGAGTTAGAGGGAGGCGAGCTCCTTCTTGACCTGCTGGAAGTAGTCAGTGGCAGCTTCGGCCAGATCGCGGTCCCCCAGCATAGCCTCCAGGTCAATGGCGGAGGCCCCGCCCGCTGGGGAGTCCCCTCCATCCTCGGCCTGCTTCAGCTTCAACCGGATCTCGCGCAGGCGCGCCTCCAGGATGCGCTCTCGCTTCGCCTCGCGCTCGAATATCTGAGTTAGAGGGAGGCGAGCTCCTTCTTGACCTGCTGGAAGTAGTCAGTGGCAGCTTCGGCCAGATCGCGGTCCCCCAGCATAGCCTCCAGGTCAATGGCGGAGGCCCCGCCCGCTGGGGAGTCCCCTCCATCCTCGGCCTGCTTCAGCTTCAACCGGATCTCGCGCAGGCGCGCCTCCAGGATGCGCTCTCGCTTCGCCTCGCGCTCGAATATCTGAGTTAGAGGGAGGCGAGCTCCTTCTTGACCTGCTGGAAGTAGTCAGTGGCAGCTTCGGCCAGATCGCGGTCCCCCAGCATAGCCTCCAGGTCAATGGCGGAGGCCCCGCCCGCTGGGGAGTCCCCTCCATCCTCGGCCTGCTTCAGCTTCAACCGGATCTCGCGCAGGCGCGCCTCCAGGATGCGCTCTCGCTTCGCCTCGCGCTCGAATATCTGAGTTAGAGGGAGGCGAGCTCCTTCTTGACCTGCTGGAAGTAGTCAGTGGCAGCTTCGGCCAGATCGCGGTCCCCCAGCATAGCCTCCAGGTCAATGGCGGAGGCCCCGCCCGCTGGGGAGTCCCCTCCATCCTCGGCCTGCTTCAGCTTCAACCGGATCTCGCGCAGGCGCGCCTCCAGGATGCGCTCTCGCTTCGCCTCGCGCTCGAATATCTGCACACACACACATTTATTGACCTGCTGCTTTTGCAACCCACACTCCATACGAAGAAGAGCTTGCGCTGCCGGTCATGTCAGCACTGGCTCTCTGTATATATTTATTGTTAATAAATATAAAAACGTCTATTACTAATATGAGTCATTTGTACAAGTGTTTTCTACAAATTGCATTGACAGAAAACTTAATAAGCAAACGATAGGCGAAAAATCACAAAACTCCAATAAGTTTTTTCGCGCAAGTGCCTACTAACAAAAATGGTCACTCGCTCCATTGTACTATTAATACTAGACCCGCGCAAATGTTTTTACACATGTGTCATTCGCGCAAGTGTATACTCCTGACTGTGACCTTAGCTACTTCCATCTAAAGTCTAACATCACTAAACTTCTTAAAAACCATTCGCTGCTTTTTGCGTATTTCGCGAGTGATCGAAATATTGTTACTGATGTTCTTTCGTTGTGTTGTGAACAAAATTATCACTGTCTATTTAAAAAAAACTTTTACTGTTTACAGATATTATTATTGTTATTATGGGTTATTAAGACTATAATTTCGTTACTATATCATAGATTTATACGTAGTAGTTATTGTATAATTGTAGACATTTATAGTTTTTTTTTGTAATTTATGTTTTTTTTTCATTATCTTGCCACTAAGCCCATAAAGAATAATATCAATTAAAAATCTTACATAATGCAAAGAAAATAGATAGCACTTTATTTAAAAAAACCGAACACCGCAAGAATGCGTTCATGAGATTCCTGGCAGGGTTCGAATCTCATGAGCGCATTCTTCTCTCACTCTTATCTTGCATTAATTTGCCGGTTACTACCGCAAGGCCAAGATGTTACTCACGGAACTCTTCAAATTTTAAGTAAGGTTACCAAATGAAAATGAAATTAAAATTAAATAAATGTCAAGGCATGGACCGATAGCTGTAAATATAAATTTCAAGGCACGGGCACGGACCGATAGCTGTATGTTTATATAACTTTCAAGGCACGGACCGATAGCTGTATGTTTAAATAACTTTCAAGGCACAGACTGATTGCTGTATGTTTATATAACTTTCAAGGCACGGGCACGGACCGATAGCTGTATGTTTAAATAACTTTCAATGCACAGACCGATAGCTGTATGTTTAAATAACTTTCAAGGCACGGACCGATTGCTGTATGTTTATATAACTTTCAAGGCACGGGCACGGACCGATAGCTGTATGTTTAAATAACTTTCAAGGCACGGACCGATTGCTGTATTTTTAATTAATTTCAAGGCACGGACCGATTGCTGTATTTTTAATTAATTTCAAGGCACGGACCGATTGCTGTATTTTCAATTAATTTCAAGGCACGGACCGATTGCTGTATGTTTAAATAACTTTCAAGGCACGGACCGATTGCTGTGTGTTTAAATAACTTTCAAGGCACGGACCGATTGCTGTATGTTTAAATAACTTTCAAGGCACGGACCGATTGCTGTATGTTTAAATAACTTTCAAGGCACGGACCGATAGCTGTTTGTTTAAATAACTTTCAAGGCACGGACCGATTGCTGTATGTTTAAATAACTTTCAAGGCACGGACCGATTGCTGTGTGTTTAAATAACTTTCAAGGCACGGACCGATTGCTGTATGTTTAAATAACTTTCGAGTAATTATATACTTCGTAGTTGAATGTACATAGGTAACTATACTTCGTATATCCACATATTTGTAAGACGCCCTAGTGTCACCACTCTCTACGTCTAAAGCTTATCCACTCTCCTATTTGATGTTTGGCAGTTCGACTGACAATCAAATAGTCATGTCCTAAATAAAGGAGCTTCTAAACGGACAATATTTTTCTGCAATACAGTGGCCGGCAACATAGCAAGCAATACCAGCCAGACTATGCAATATTGCAGCAATGTATCGGTCATATAGCCAGTACGGGTAATATTGTTTTGATAGGTTGCTGGACGATCGCACAGACATCGATGTTACTGCAATATTGCCCAGCAAGTTCTATTGTTGTTTCAGTCGCTCTTTATTGTTATGGCATAGTGTACAGCGCTTGTCACATCGTTTATCAACAACTTGTCACTTGCTAAGAAATTGTCTACCCGACTCTCGCCAAACACGTGTTTAAACTATTGTCAAAAATAACACGCGGATGAAAAACCGGCCGTTAGTGAATCACCCACAACATAAGTTGCATGCACTTGTTTTTTATATTGAATGAATCCTCGTTTGACCTGAATCTCACTGGATGGATGGCATACAAGGAAACTTACCGCATTTAGATGAGCTTTGTCATGCTTGTCGGTTTGCGCCAAGGCCTCCGACAGCTCGATCATGTAAATGCCTCCCTTCTGGCTCCCCAGTGCAACCAAGTGGCCCTGGAACAATTAGATGAGCTTTGTCATGCTTGTCGGTTTGCGCCAAGGCCTCCGACAGCTCGATCATGTAAATGCCTCCCTTCTGGCTCCCCAGTGCAACCAAGTGGCCCTGGAACATTTAGATGAGCTTTGTCATGCTTGTCGGTTTGCGCCAAGGCCTCCGACAGCTCGATCATGTAAATGCCTCCCTTCTGGCTCCCCAGAGCAACCAAGTGGCCCTGGAACAATTATTTAAAAATACAGGCATCGTGCTCGTCCTACGGTCTACAATCTGCTGGAACCAAGTTCTTTCTTCTTTTCGATGATTTATTTTCAGTTGGTAACACAGAGGTGCCTGAGGAGGCACGAGGACGCCAAGCAGAAGTAGGCCTACGAGACGTTGGTGAGATGACCAAGAGTCATCGCGACTGGTGCCACAGAATAACTAATGCTCCTCACTACGTACAGAAGGCCGACTCTCCGAACTCCGACATTCGGAAGCTACCTAGCTACCTTACAATACAGTGAAGTTAAGCTTGTATTGCGCTGGCAAGCCACCCATAAAATCATCATCATCCCATCCGTTTGAAACAAAATAAAAATATTATAGCCTTTATTCGTATTAAGGGCGGAACATAAACAAAACGCTAATTTTGGTTTCTTACGAGGGATATAGCATAGTATACAGGAAGATCAAGGTGTTCGAAAGTGTGCTATACGTCACTTAGGAAATATCTACAAATTTTTATATTGACATTCTGTTCTGATATTTTTTTTTTATTGATCAATGAGATTTATTAGGTACATCCAGTCCATGTAATCACAAAAATTTAAAATTCAATAAGTTTATTTCTTTAGGCTTACAAAATAAGCACTTAGCCAAGTCAAATTTTATACATAACCGTTTTATAAATAGTAATTATTATCAAAAAGGAAACAAAATGTTATTGATCTTGCACGTTTCAATTTTTGTCCACTAGTGGAAGAAGCGAAAAATAAGCCACTAGTAAGTTTGTATAATACTTAAAATGTAATACAATGTTATTTGCCTGTCTAAGTCTAAATATAATGTGATTTAAATACAGGTCAATATTTATATAAAACTAAGCTTAAGATTGTTCTCCTTAAAAACTATTGTCGGTGCGGAACTGGGCCTACAAAAATATGAAGGATCTATAAAAAAAAAAAAGAATATTTTCAAGAAAAGGCTTTCTTGATAATATTTATGTACCGTTTAAATTTACGAATAGGGAGCTCAGTTGCTTCAAATGGAAGCTTGTTATTGAAGCGTACGCAATTTCCCATAAATAATTTGCCTACCTTTCGTTATCTATATGATAGAATGTGTAGTTTGTTCTTGTTTCTTGTGTTTCTGTTGTAAACATCACATTTTTTTAATAAGCTATCTCTATTTTTGTGCGTACACATTAGATTTTCATAGATATGGTGCGATATTACTGTCAAAATATTTATATCTTTAAATAAATCTCTTAATAGATCCCTCAAAGAATCGCGTGGCTTTAATTTCAAAGCAAATCATTTATGGGAAATTGCGTACGCTTCTATAATAAGCTTCCATCTGAAGCAACTGAGCTCCCTATTCGTAAATTTAAACAGTACATAAAACTAAACTTATCAAGAAAGCCTTTTACTCCGTAGATGATTATATCAATGATGTTAATGCTTGGCCAGATGTCGCCCAGTTCCGCACCGACAATAGTATTATGGGAGAACAATCTTAAGCTTAGTTTTATATAAATATTGACCTGTATCTAAATCCCATTATATTTAGACTTAGATAGGCGAATAACATTGTATTAAATTTTAAGCATTATACACTTACTAGTGGTTTATTTTTCGCTTCTTCCACTAGTGGACAAAAAATTGAAGCGAACAAAATCAATAACATTTTGTTTCTTATTTGATAATAATTACTATTTATTAAGCTGTGTTTATGTATAAAATTTGACTTGTCTAAGTGCTTATTTTGTAAGCCTAAAGAAATAAAGTTATTGAATTTTGAATTTTTTTGAATTTTGAATTTTACAAATTGCGCTTACGGCCCTTTTTTGAAGAACACAGATAGTCTGGATGTCGGCTGCCCGTCCCCAAAGCAAGATACTGTAAGACATTATACTATAGAAGTAACTGAAATAAACTAACCTAGCTGTATCTACATCGGTAATATATCTAATTGTTCAAACAGCATAGGCTGCTGAACTAAGTCTGCCTGCGAGAGCATCAATTTGCGGGCTCCATTGTAGAGAGGAATCAATATGTAACCCAAGAAAAACAGTTGAGTCTACAAGTTCAACAATCTCATCCTTTAGCATTATCTCAGTTGGGAGTTCTCTTACATTTGGTAACATGAATTTTATGCATTTGGTTTTTTTAGCATTGAGTAAGAGGTTATTGGCGGTGAACCAATCTAGTATTTGTGAAAGCGAATTATTTACATCGTCATTATTATGTTTATTTCTGTCAACTTTAAAAATCAATGAAACATCATCAGCAAATAAGACTATATCACAGAGATCTTTTGTTAAAAAAGGGAGATCATTTACATATACTAAAAATAAAAGCGGTCAAATATTGATCCTTGTGGGACGCCTAATTCAATTTTTGAGCCCCTAGATCTTTCTTTACCAATATCTACTTTTTGGACTCTATCAGGTAAATAAGATCACATAAGGTCCAGTGGCTTGTTGCCAATACCATAGTGTTTCAATATTCTAATTAGTGTATCATGATCTACACAATCAAAAGCCTTAGAAAGGTCACAAAATCTAGCAATAGCGTTTTTCTCTTTCTCCCAGGCATCCAATATATGCTTTAATAGGGCTGTACCAGCATCAGTTGTTGATCTGCCCTTGGTGAAGCCAAATTGATTTTTATGAAGTAGCCTATTAAGGTTAAAATGAGAGGACAACTGAGTAAGAATATTTTTTTCAAAAACTTTACTTATTGCAGGGAGTATTGAAATTGGCCTGTAATTGGCCGGATCAGTGTGGCTACCAGATTTGTAAAGAGGGACAAGTTTACTATATTTAATGAGATCAGGAAAAACTCCTGCGTCGACACAACTATTGAAAATATAGACCAAAAAAGGAGCAGCTTCCTTAATAATTGAAGTCAGAACTTTGGTTGAAATATTCCAAACATTCTCAGTGTTTTTTATGTTAATAGACTTTAATGTTTTCACTATATAATTAGCATTAACAATTGATCTAAAGTCCCCCAGAGATGGGCCCTATCTATGGAATTGTCCTGTCTAACCTCAAACTATTTGGTTGCATAATATGGCGGCTCAGAGATCCCCGAGAGACTTTAGAGTCCTTTAGATCAAATGTGGTGACTTTACTAGTGTTGTGCCGCATATCGACTTGCGTGAATCATCGAATACAGAAGTTATCGATAGATACTAATTATAGAGACTTGTCTTAGTACTTTATCTATAGATATTTTTATTGTTTGTATAGAAAAATAGTAAGTATAATAATAATATATAAGTTTGGCATGGAATTTGTTTTATTTATTTATTTTGACTTTGTTTGATTGAAAAGATTGCTAGAATCAAGAAGTGAATCTCTAGCAGAAAAATAATAACTAACATGTTATTATTTTTCTAGTTTGGACGGGGCTAAGTTTTTCTATGTTTGGAATAGCTTTGTTATATTAAATACTAGCAGCGCCTCGCGGTTTCACCCGCGTAGTTCCCGTTCCCGTGGGAATTCCGGGATACGATAGCCTATGTCCTATTCCAGACTATAAACTGTCTCTGTGCCAAATTTCATTCAGATCCGTTCAGCCGTTCTGGCGTGATAAAGGAACAAACATCCATCCATCCATCTAAACTTTCACGTTTATAATATTAGTGAGATTTAAATCATATTAAAAAATCTTTGAACTTTCTATGGAATCGTTTGTAAGCATAGAGAAATAAAAATTATTGATATTTTGTTTCAAGTACAAACCTACATCGATGCCGAATTTCGGCGCGATCTAGCGATAAAGTAACAAACATCTATCCATCCATAACCATCCAACCAAACTTTCGCATTTTATGATTTTGGTATGGTGGTTTTCATGCACATTGGATCCGCAATGGCTCGACAGTTATCATCATCGTCAGCCTACATTAGTGCACTGCTGGATATATTATGCCTCTCTTTGTCTGCCTCGACAGTAATGCTCGTACAAAACTACAACAGAAAAATCACTCAGCATAAACATTGTGTAACTTAAGTTACACAATGTTTTTTATTCCAAGTTAAGAACATTATACCTATTAGAAAAGAAAACTCCAACTAATGGAACCAAATCAGAAGCAAACAGTATTATAGTAGGTTGGGTTATCATCTAATGTTCCGTTAAATGCAGTGAAGTGCATTGAGCAGACGGGTATCAGGACACTTGCGCGAAGGACATTTGCGCGTGAACAAATTTGCGCGAGTGGACATTTGCGCGAATGGACACTTGCGCGAAAAATTCACAAAACTCCTAATATCTTTTGAAATAGACGTCGCAGAGAGTTGCGGAATGTATAGGAAATTTGACCTTCGTTCTTGTTATATTTTTTGTTATGGTATATACGTTATGGGGAAGGAACTGGGAATAGAAAGAGAAAGTTTGATATGCTTCAAGAAAGAAAGCAAAATCTCCTACTATGTTGTGAAATCTCCAACTGTATGTGACGTCTATTTCGTGAAATATTAGGAGATTGTGATATTTCCCTCGTAGCACTGTAGCACCTGCTACGATGGTCTATGAATAAACACTTTGTGTAGTAAGGAGGTGCGTGCGCGTTGAAATCTTTTGTATGCTACGCTGATCGCTCGTAGCATCGTAGAACGTGCTACGAAGGTCTACGTGGATGTAAATTTTTCATTATTGGGAAGGAAGTGGGAGGAGTAGGGAAAAGTGAGATAGTATAACACGAAAGAAGGCAAAATTTTCTACACATTTGCGCTACTCTCTGCGACGTCTATTTCAAAAGATATTAGGATTTTGTGATTTTTTCGCGCAAGTGTCCATTCGCGGAAATGTCTACTCGCGCAAATGTCTTCTCGCGCAAGTGTCCTTCGCACAAGTGTACCAGATCCCAGATCTACCATTAATCTCGAAACAAAACCGCTTAAAACCATAGAGATTTTAACTACGTAACATGGCCGACTGACCTGGCCATGGAATATGAAGTTTTCATACTAACTATACGTTAGGGCCTTTCCTTATACCGAAGGGGATCTCTTTTTTCATTGCATTAACGTGAAGATAAAGGCCTCCTTTCATTTTTCAACAGAAGATTCTAATAATTTAACCGCCGTTGAAGGTGATGAGTTTAGAGAACATGTAACAACTTTTGAAATATCAGAAAAGAATGCATCAAAAGCATCGGCAATATCTTTATCATGAATAAGTATTGAATTATTAATTTTTAACCTTATTTCTCTATTACGTGGTTTGGATTTACCAGTTTCGTTATTTATTAGTCTCCGTGTTGCTTTTATTTTATTACGTGAGTTTACTATTTTTTTCCTCAAGAACAGGCATTTCGCAGTGTTACAGACTTTCTTAAATGTTTTTGAGTAGTTGTAGTTGGTTACATACAAAAGAAACGCAGGATCATGTAGCATAGCTTTTCTAGCACCATAAAGATCGTATAGTCTATTCCTACTTCTATATATTATGCCGGGAGTGGCCCAATCAGTGAACCCGACCTTGTCTCTGACTATGCAAGTTTTAAGTTTGAATACTTCACTGTGTTCTTGTTTATAAGATTTAAAAGTTTAGTAAATAAGTCATTAGGGTCATCAGAACAAGATATATTAGTAACAGCTAGTTCTACTTTACTTAGAAAATTCCTAATACGGCTTTCTGCGATAGGCCCGTAGTATATGTCTCAATATATGTCTCAATATTGTTTTTATCGTTCAAATTATAACTAGAATGAACAGTCTGACATCCTCATCCGCTAGTTAAAAAGGCGCATCGAACATTTTTTGCGGATTTGAGTTACATTATAATATATTCCTCCCCCGATTAGAAATGTTAAAACCAAGTACACATTTAAAATACAATTTAAAAAGTTTTTGTTACAGGAACAATTTGAGGGAATACCTAAGCGCTTCGTTTGCCAAAAATAAAAATACCATCTGTTATCGCTTCGCCGCGGCTTCGCACTTTTCTTCCATAATCTTCATATGTTGAAACTGTTCAGTTTAAGCCGTAATTGTTCGATAGAGGTGTATTCGCTTTTGTACACCAACTTTAATATCTCCTGCAGGGCTAGGATGCGCGCCACAAAAGTCGTCGTGCACGTGACGACTATTCATAGTCGTCGTCAGTTGTTGAGTCGTTTGCTCTAAGATGCGCGCCACGAAAGACTCAAGACTCGTTGTCGAGTGTGGTTCTCATGCAGATGAAGCCACGCCCACGCAACACTCGTTGAGTTCATTCAAATTGTCTCTGGTTTTAGTAAGCTGCATGGAAGAAACATAAATTAACCTCCTTAGTTTTCGTCTCCATACTGGTAATTTGCACTTTTCACTGGCAGAATGGTGGAAAAGTAGAAAAGCCTCGAGACAAAAAAAAAGAAGAAGCAATTTCAATGTTTTGCGCGCACATAATCAAACTAACTTTTGGTTTTTATTCGATAATTCCTTAGCAACTTGTTATGAAAACTTTTACTATTACCTACGATATCCAAAGAAAACAATAAGCGCCAAAATTATTGTGCCAATTACTATGCACGAACCGACTAGTTACGGGTGTTCAATGAACTTATATCGTGAGTTTGGGCATGGTGTGCACCACAAGCGCTAGTTCATCCCGTTGTTTATTTCACAGTAAACAGCATTATTTGTGGTTCACAAATACGCTACGAAACGAGCACCTGAATATAATGTAAGTACAATGTGATGTGTTTCCGGGACCTGTGTACCTACCTGGCATAACAAAATGTAACAAATAAAATTGTAATAGAATAATATAAATACTATTTCAAACCTTACATCTAAGAAGTACCTAAGTCATGACTATAATATGTTTTCTCTATATTTCAGACGCAGTATATCATCAAGCCAGCACGAGCTTTAGAAAGCAACAGAATCTAAGACTTTACTTCTTATTGCAAATAAAACTAATTTACAATTATTCAAAACGTTCTTTATTTTGTAGACACATTTATATCAGTTTAGCTTTTTAGGCCTGAAATGATACCAAACAGACAGAATTACATTTATAATCGCATTACAATATTAGCCCCTGTTTATAGGTAAGTTAAGAAGGTATATAATATTAGGGCAGTGCAGAATATACATAAATAGGTTCCTATCACTGATACTTGCCTATCTACCTAGTAAGGTAGGTTCCTAATTTTCACTGCCGTAATTCTGTGATTTTACGTTTCTTTAAATTCAGCACTAACTGCCAAATCAAGTACTACACAGACATAGGTAGGTTTATATTATGCCATTATTACTTTTCTATGCCACGAAGCACGTCTTTACATCCACGCAGGATGGTTTTCTACCTACTAGAGAAACCAAGACTATTTTAGGTAAGTACCTAAATCAATAGCATCGTATCGTAACAAGTAGCTCTGACTCGTCTTCGTTTTTTTGCATTCAGTAATGCTATTTTTACAAAATATTTATTAACAGAGGTTAATAAACACTTTGAATTAAATTTATATTTTCTTCAAGACTCCATCTCGTCGTGATCTCGTCGTAGTAATAGAAGACGATTCGTAACTCGTGTAAAACTGTCAAAAGTCGAGATGAGATGAGAAAATTGGGCGCGCATCTTAGAGTTTGACGAAAAAGGTTACCACAGATAGGATAAACATTCATTATTATCGTTCACGTGACGAGACGTGACGACTATTTGGTTGCGCATGCTAGGGATCGTCGAGAAGTCGAGATGCCGCCATTTTTCACGACTTCTCGACACTTCTCGTGGCGCGCATCCTAGCCCTGCAGATGAAAAAATCTACAGAATTGTGGTTGGGCGATCTTAGAGGCCAGGCTATTAGCCCCCCATGGCCTATCTTATCCGTCTACGTGGAAAATTTCCATTAAACAATCCTTTAAGTTCCGTGCGAAGTGGCGCGGTAAGCTCCGTGCGAAGTGGCGCGGTAAGCTCCGTGCGAATTGGCGCGGTAAGTTCCGTGCGAAGTGGCGCGGTAAGCTCCGTGCAAAGTGGCGCGGTAAGCTCCGTGCGAAGTGGCGCGGTAAGTTCCGTGCGAAGTGGCGCGGTAAGTTCCGTGCGAAGTGGCGCGGTAAGCTCCGTGCAAAGTGGCGCGGTAAGCTCCGTGCGAAGTGGCGCGGTAAGTTCCGTGCGAAGTGGCGCGGTACATTCAACTTCAAACTTTCATATTGTTATTCATTTATTTGATTGCCATCATTGTGTACATTTTTCAGGTCTTAGTATTAAGGTTAAGTTATAAGAGACACAATGGAACCCAAATAGGGCGTAGCAAAAGGAATTGAGAGTGGAAGCGGAGCGGGTTTCTAGAAACATCTTTGGTTAGGTTTTAGCAGAAAAATGTAATTCAATAACTTCCATTTTAGTTGATAAGATAATTATATATCGATTTTGGTAAAAAGGTATCATTGTATAGAATTCTAACTCGATGGTAGATATTTGTTCAATGTTTTTTTTTGGTAGCAAGTTATGAAGATATAGTTCTGTTATTGTTATAAGAAGGTGGTTTTCTTTTTTGTTATTATCATTTATCGTTAAAAAAATCGTTTAAATTATAATAGCATTTACGTAAAAGGTATTGTTTTAATTTGGTTTCAAATATATTGTCTTTTTCTTCGTCTTTTAATACTTCCGGTATTTTATATAAATGTTTGATGGCATTGTGTTTGGTCCAGAACTTCGCATTTTTAGTTTTGACTCGGGTAGTGTGATTTTATGTTTGCATCTAGTTGGATAACGTCGCGATAGATCAGCAGTTTGTATCTAGTCGGATAACGTCGCAGTCAAAAAAATCCGTCAACTCACAGACGTGGATACATCTAGACTTGTTTATTTCAGCTACTTCCACAGTATTATGTCTTATGGTATACTGCTGTGGGGGAACGCTGCAGATATTAACACCGTATTTGTGCTGCAGAAGAGGGCTGTTCGTGCAATCTATAATATGGGTCCCAGAGAATCCCTGCGTGATAAATTCAAAGAAATAAACATAATGACAGTCCCCTGTCAATATAATTATTAATACTATTTAACGGGTATTTATCGCGTTTATTTACCTATTTTCCTGTCAATATATTTATGAAAACTTGTTGTACACTCATAGAAATATCAATCGGTTCTCTAAAAATAGCGGCATACATAATATAAATATTAGAAATAAGAATAAGCTCGCTGTGCCCATAACTAGGCTACACAAGATTAATGTATCTTTCAAAGGGCAGTGTATACGCTTCTACAACAAAACTCCAAGTGAGTTGCAAAAACTATCAATGAATAAATTCAAACAAATTGTCAAGCATGTCCTTTGTAAAAAGGCTTACTACAAAATATCAGATTATCTAGACGATAAAAAATCTTGGGACGACTTTTGCTCCAACTCGAAAACTAACATTCTAACAAGGTAAAGGTTTCTTGTTCGCTTCTTTACTTTACCTTAAAAAGATTGAAGTGAACAAAAAATCAAAGTGATCACTTTATTTCCTAGTTTTACGTATGTAATTTGTATTTTGTGACGTGTCCAAGTGTCCTGTAGGGTCTTAAGGAAATAAAGCACTTTGATATTTGATATTTGATAGATCAGCAGTTTGTATCTAGTCGGATAACGTCGCGATAGATCAGCAGTTTGTATCTAGTCGGATAACGTCGCGATAGATCAGCTGTTTGTATCTAGTCGGATAACGTCGCGATAGATCAGCAGTTTGTATCAAGTCGGATAACGTCGCGATAGATCAGCAGTTTGTATCTAGTCGGATAACGTCGCGATAGATCAGCAGTTTGTATCAAGTCGGATAACGTCGCGATAGATCAGCAGTTTGTATCAAGTCGGATAACGTCGCGATAGATCAGCAGTTTGTATCTAGTCGGATAACGTCGCGATAGATCAGCAGTTTGTATCTAGTCGGATAACGTCGCGATAGATCAGCAGTTTGTATCTAGTCGGATAACGTCGCGATAGATCAGCAGTTTGTATCAAGTCGGATAACGTCGCGATAGATCAGCAGTTTTTTGAAAATAATATGGATACTTTCGGATGAATTTGGAATATTCAAATATACAAGTCAAATACAAGTCAGTGTCAGTATGTATTTTAAGTTGACGAAAGTGTTCTTTGCAGCTCTCTGGGCTCTTTATGTTTACTAAGATTCGAATACACGATTTTTGAAGGACAAAAAGATTAAAGACGTCTGTGCTATAATTGCCCCATAGTAAGACTCCGTATGAGAGCCAGGCAAAAACGTAGACATAGTACGTTGAAACGGCAGTTTTTAGGTCAGTTGCCTTTCTAAGTTCCCTCAGGGCGAATGTGAAGCTAGAGAGCTTTGTCCTAATTTTTTGTATATGGTCCCTTCCAATTTACATGCGTGTCAATATTTATTCCTAATAACGAAAACGAATTTACGCATTCTAATTTGATGTCACTGTATAAAAAGCTTATGTCAAGGGGTTTTTTGAAACGGTCGAAATTGCAGTACTTTTGTCTTAGTATAATGTATTAATGTACTCGTCTTAGTATGTAAAGGTTGTGTGTGGTCTGTCATCCATTGTTCTACAGAGGTAAGTATGTCAGTTAGTTTATATTAGAAATTTATGTTGTTATTAATAGTTGATGTCAAAATTGAAATTACGTCCGCGAAAAGAATAGATGTTTCGCTAATTATTTTAGGAAGGTCATTGATGTATAGTAAAAATAGTATACATCCTAATACGCTTCCTTGGGGAATTGAAGCTTTTATTGGTAACGGGGCTGACTTCACTTTGTTCAAGGTGCCGGTGTTATCGGCAAAATGCTCTAGTTCGACATACTGACTGCGATTGGTTAAGTATGACTTAAACCACTCGTGCGTTATTCCTCGTATTGCTATTCCATTTAATTTGTCTAGTAAGATATTATATTGAACTTTGTCAATGCTTTCCACCACTTCTGAAACTTTTGAAAATCCACTTTTGAAAACCATCGCTCTGTTCAATTTCAACCGCCTTCTTCGATGAAAAATAAGTAGTTCGCGGCCTCCCCCGTAGATACCTAGCCTTACAAAAATGTCACTCAAAATTGTCTTCGTTTTGTTTTGACGCAGACAGTTTGCGCAGAGCCTGACAAGTTTTTTCCATATGGAACAAGAGATTGGTGGAGTCGAATTCATTTTATTTTATTTTGTAAGTAGGTAGGTACCTACCTGAGAATTATATACCTACCTACTCAGTTTATTTTCTATAAGGATTAATTAACAGAATTCAGGTAAAGATAACGAATCATTTATTGATGAAACTATAAATTGGTGTCTCAACAGTAGGTATTTATACAAAAGGGTCATTTCAGACATACAAAAATTTAAACTTAAAATACAATTTCAGGCAGGCACTCTAGATTAAAAAGATCTGGTTCCTGTCTGCGGCTTTGCACGAGTTTTTTTTACGGGACAAAAAATAAACGTTTTATAAATTCATACTTCTGGTAGGTAGGTAAGAACCTAGTCTTTCTTTTATTAGAGAGTCTACGCAAATGAAATTTTAGGGCGGGCCAACTAGTTATTTTAAAAATCATCAACTAGTAATATTAAACTTATTTTTATAAAAAATATATTAATACATACTATAAATGAAAAAAAAATATTTAGAAGAAATAGCCTCTCCATCTATCAATTTAGAACAAAATTAATATTTTAACATAGGCAAATCAAACAACAATATTTTATGCTGATTTCATAAGTATATGACTCACATCTCAATATACGGGTAAGAAATATATATATAAACTTACTGAAAATAAGAAATTCCATCCTTTTTCAGCACTTTGGACGAGTGATTCTTGCATTTTTGGTACGTGCACTTACCCATGCTTTTTGTCTGAACGCTAAAATGACACTAGTTGAAAAGCTTCCCTAACATGTCAAAATGTTTCTCTTTTGCTACTGAAGGTTTTGGGGTGCGCATTGTGAATCTAAGGGGGGCCGGCAAAGCCGGACATTTTTGATCGATGACCGCCTTATATTAAGTTAGACATTACGTTAAATTGTGGAACTCAAAATATCTAAGCATCTCTCAGTGATTTTGTGTGTGGCCGTGCAATCACTTACCTGCTGAAGAAACATTATTACATACATACTCGCGAGTGGATGTATTGCTGTCTGGAAGCCGGGATCCCTACATGGTGTGAAGAAGGTGAGTGGTCAAGCTGTTTTATCTACCCTGTGTATCACGAGCAAGATCTAGTTACCTACTCCCTCAGGTATTTCCGTTAGGTACCTGCAGCATTTAACAAATATTACCCACACTTTATTACATTACATTTCTTGTTACCAGCCCCCTATGTCAGTATCCCACGAGGTCGTCGCGATGTTTAGGTTCTTCTATTTTCTTTTTGCTTTCTCCATGGTACTCCATCAAATAAAGCATATTTGTAATAATGATAGTACGTACGGCGTCGTGCGGGACGATTCTCGTGAGTGGCTCCTCGCAGACCTGCATGGTGAGCGCGGGCGCGTGCTGGCGGCGGAGCAGCTCCCACAGCGCCAGCACACCGTTGCTCTGCGCCAGCATCACCAGCGACGTCCTGCAACATGGACTCAGCTGCAGGCAGGGTGCGACACACGCTGCAGACATGGCACCGCATGTCTCGTCACCAGCACGGGCGACTCGCTCACCTGGTGGGGCTCCAGCAGCCGTCACTCAGCTTGTGACGCTGCGGCGGCGTCCACAGCACGGCGGACTCACGGCAGTCCTCGCTCCAGACGCGCGCCGTGAAGTCGCCCACAGTCAGGAAGTTCTTGAGGAAGCCAGGGTTGCGCTGCACCGAGTACACCGACCCCACGTGCGCCTCAAACTGTAACACACATGTCAACACATTCCACTTAACTACATGGACTAATTATCTTCTCTAAATACAGTAGAGCCTCCTAAAATGTATATTAAAATATAATAAGAAATAAAAAACACGATAAAATGTAATCTTTTTACTAATAAACTAAAAAGTTTCCTACTTAAAGTAACCTCAATGAAACCTTGAACTTACTAGTCTTGGCTTAGTTTAAAGAGATTATAAATTAAATATATACTCTATTCTATACCAATAATAATACTATAAATGAAATGCTATAAATGAATCTCTATGTCTAATAATATTATAAATGCGAAAGTGTTTGTTTATTTGTTTGTTTGTCCTTCTTTCACGCCCTAACTAAGCAACCAATCGGCTTGATTTATGGCATGGAGTTAGTTGAAAGGATGGAGAGGAACATAGGCTTCTTATACCAATCAGAAGAAATAAGTTTAAACAGCGCGTGCGGAGCCGTGAGCTGGAGCTCGTTAACAAATGATACTCGTAATGTAAAGTAGTAAATGACTGACAGCTGGTTTTTCATCCGCTTGTCACATCGTGTGTTTGTCAACCGTTTGTCATTTGCTAACAAATTGTCTAACTACACGGCTCTCGTCAACGATTTGTTAAATTTTGTCAAAACAACAAGCGGATGAAAGAACCGGCTGTTAGACAGCGGCTTCAGCTCCAGATCCAAATGCCGTTATTCAAGTTCATGAAGATACATGGTCACGCCTGAAACGCTGTAGGTACCTGAGAAACACTTACACAAGCCGTACACAAGACTCGTACCTACTTGTGACTACATATTGTAAGCACGCTTGACAGAGAATGCAAATCATGACAGAAAACATACCGGAAATTCTATGAGACAGCTTTTTGTTGGTGTTACTCGTACCAGCAGCGTGAAATTGTAATTCTCCAAGCTCCTTATTTACCAGTAAGAATTTGATAAAAGAAATGTGTTTTTAAGGTTTTTTGTATTATATAGTGCGGAAGCCCTCGCACGCTGGATAATATCTAAGAAAACATTCCCAAGTCCCAAACATTTTCCAATTCGGATTTTGAACAGGTTTGGATAGTTGTAAAGTTTCCCCTACAGGTGGCGCCAATGGCGCTAGAGCCGTAAGAAGTCCCAAAGATTTTCGACGAAGCCGACTAAGATTTCTGGGCTTAGTTGGTTAGAGCACACCCGTAATGAGGGTGAGGCGCAGGTTCGAATCCTGCCGAAATCGACAAAAAATTGGACTTGTTCAATTTCTGTGTTTTTGTATTGTTCCAACTATTCACATTATCACATCATATATATAGGTTTACAAAAAAGCACTTAGACAAGTCCAATTTTATACATAAACTCAGCTTTATAAAACAATTTGGAACTTATTTTGAATGTAGTCAAATAGCCTATTGCCAAAACGCGTTTGCGCCGCGTGCGCAGTTACGTACTGCAAGCTCAACTGTGTCACTACGTTTGCTTTTTTACTTGAGGTACCTACTATAAAAAGATTGAAGTGAACATATGTATAATCTAAGTGATCACGTCTTTATTTCCCAGTTGTATGTAATTTGAACTTTGTGACGTGTTGAAGAGTCTTGTAGGTGTAAATATTAAAGCACTTTGATTTGAATCGCGAGCAAAGTCGCGGGCACTTTACTTTACTTCACCTACAGCTTTTTGAAAATAACGCCATCGATACTTATTTTATCCAAAGAAACTTACCATACCGGGCAACTTGTCGGCGGGCGTCTTTCCTTTCCGGTTGCCGGCGAGCACCAGGCCGTTTTCGGTGCCGACCATGAAACGCGTCGGGATGGTCGGCTCGAACTCCAGCGCGCTGACGCCGTTGGCGCGCGCCATGCTCGGCTCGTCGTTAGCGGACTTGATCACGTCGATGATGATCTCGTCCGTAGGCTCGTGTAAAGCGCGCAGGTCCCACCACTTGCAGGTGCCGTCCGGCCCCGCCGAGAACAGCTCCTGTCCTGACTTGGCGTTGATGAACAGGACCTGGCGCACCAGGTCGCGGTGTGCCGCGTGCGGCTCCGAGACGAGCTGCGCCAGCGGGCCGGCGCGCACGTCCCACGCAGCCACCTGGCCCGACAGCATGCCTGCCGCCAGCGTGTTCGCGTCGCGTTGGTTGTACTGCAGATCCAGCAGTGGACACGGTGGCTGCAGGCGCAGCAAGGGCGCGTTGACCTTATCGGCGTCCCAGATGTACGAGTAGAAGGGGGCGGCCACCTCGCGTGTCAGGTCCACATCCACGTACGTCACCGCGAAGTGGTGCCCCGCGTCGGGCTGCCAGCACACGGAGGACACGGGCTGCGCGGGCGGTGGCTCGCGGTACACGTTCACAGTGCGGCACGACGCCACCTCGTGTGGCACAGAGGGGGCCATATCCAGGAAGTATACGCTGTACATGTCGATCGCGTTGTTCTGGAGGATGTAGTGGTCCACCTCCTGTGGATACGAACCGGTGCTGTGACGAAGAACAGGGTTAGGGGAGCGGCGTGGCGAGCGCGGGCTCGATTTGAACACTTACATCGGATGTGCTGTGACGAAGAACAGGGTTAGGGGAGCGGCGTGGCGAGCGCGGGCTCGATTTGAACACTTACATCGGATGTGCTGTGACGAAGAACAGGGTTAGGGGAGCGGCGTGGCGAGCGCGGGCTCGATTTGAACACTTACATCGGATGTGCTGTGACGAAGAACAGGGTTAGGGGAGCGGCGTGGCGAGCGCGGGCTCGATTTGAACACTTACATCGGATGTGCTGTGACGAAGAACAGGGTTAGGGGAGCGGCGTGGCGAGCGCGGGCTCGATTTGAACACTTACATGGGATGTGATGTGACGAAGAACAGGGTTAGGGGAGCGGCGTGGCGAGCGCGGGCTCGATTTGAACACTTACATCGGATGTGCTGTGACGAAGAACAGGGTTAGGGGAGCGGCGTGGCGAGCGCGGGCTCGATTTGAACACTTACATCGGATGTGCTGTGACGAAGAACAGGGTTAGGGGAGCGGCGTGGCGACCGCGGGCTCGATTTGAACACTTACATCGGATGTGCTGGTGACGCAGTGTATGTAGCTGTCCTCCTTCTCGATCTTGCGGCGATAGCGCTGCGTAGCCTCGGGATCGTTGATCGCCACATCCTTGGGCCAGCCGCCCTCAGCATGGTTCATGCCGGTCGTGACCACCTTTGCGCTGGTAGGCACAGAAAGGAATGCGATGAGACACTGCACGCGACCAACTCGCACTCGACATTCGCGGCCAGCACTCACCGGAAGGTATTGATGAGGTGCTCGCTGTAGGCAGGTGTGTGCTGGACGCTTGTATGCACCGGGTTGCGCAGCGTGTACAGGTGGTGTTCGTGCGGCGCCCTGGCTATGGAGTCGCACATCACGGGTCCCGCCTCGCAGTACAGCGGCTGGCGACCGAAGTCGCTGCGCATCTTAGTGTATTGGAATGCGAGGTCCATCGCACGAGCTCGACCTGCGATAAGGACAATCCAAAAATAGTGTAGGTTCTTTCTAAAATGCAACAATTCTACAAAATCTAGAAAAATCCAATCAAAGAATTCAAGGTAATAAACAAGGCACGCTCGCGTGTAAGTGTAATAGAGTAATAGAGTAGAGTATAGTAAATAGAGATTACGTAATGACTCCTCTACACCTTGGCCAATGTTTGTGCCATAATGTTGGCCAATCCATCCCGAGGCGAACAGTCTTTGTAAATGTCCACACGTTGGAAGTTCCTTCAGTTTGTGACGTTTTAAAGCATTGATCTATATAATACATACACAAAAGGCATTTATTTACTAAAAACAAACATTATAAACTGATTACTTATGGTTGTGGCACTAGGTTCAAAACCTGTATCGCAAGAAGCCGGTTTACTTGTGATTTAATAATTTAAAGAAAGTGCTTAACAGAGCAGGTAGGCCACTCGAGAAAATAAACCGAAGGGGATCTCTTTTTCATTGATATATACCGAATTTTTTCATTGGTTTAAGCATATAGTTATTACGGTCAACAAAAACATCAGGGAGCAAAATAATCACTGTTACTCCTTAGAGATAGGTACACAAGATTTATATTCATTTGTTTACCAAACATACTCACAATTTTTGCTACATAGCATGTAATGTACATAGCATGTAATGTACATAGCATGTAATGTACATAGCATGTAATGTACATAGCATACACATAATAATAAATTAGAAGTACAAATACCGCAGTTTAAAATTAAATCTCCTATTTTAAAACCAATGTTAAGTGTATTTTAGCTATTATTCAATAATTAAAAATGATGTAAATCCTTTATTTCAAAAGGTCGCAGGTTGGCACGAAATTATATTTTTTTGTGTTTTTTATGTTGTTTTGAGTTCCACAAAGCTAAAACTAGCGAAAAAGTAATTAGCCGCAAATCTATAAACCATTTTCTATGAAGTTATGATAAAATCAACTTTGATTCATCTGTATTTTGAGAACATTTGGGAAAATGTAGATTTTTAGCTCAATTTTTTTTATTTTCTGAAATGCTCCAAAAGTACCGATGAATCGAAGTTATTTTTACCATGAGTTCATAGATTTGCAGCAAATTGCTTTTTTTGCTAGTTATATTGCTTGTGGAACCCAGAAAAAAATTAAAACCACAAAAAATGAATCTCGCCGCGATCCGCGACGAACAACCTTAATGTAAGATTCTCGTACAAGAACACGAAAACGAAGAAGCGCATGAAGGGTTCCGTACCATTATTTATAAAAACGGCAAAAAACCACGATTGTTGTATGGCCCCCCTTAAATATTTGTTACATTTTAATTTAACTATTTATTTTTAAGGTGAATATACTATAACTACATATTCTGTAAATATTTTAAGCGTCTACCTGTTGCTGTTATCAATATTGAGCAAAAATATAACGTTTGTTGTATGGGAGCCCCCTTAAATATTTATTTTATTCTGTTTTTTAGTTTTTTGTTATAGCGGCAACATAATGTATTTCACATTATCTGTGAAAATTTCATCTATCTAACACGGTTCATGAGATACAGATAATACCTGATGACAGACGGACAGACGGACGGTGGAGTCCTTGTAATAGGGTCCCGTTTTTACCCTTTGGGTACGGAACCCTAAAGAGACAAAAAAACTTTTTTTGTTTTTCTGGAAAAGTGAGTTTTAGAAATATTTTTTGTTGTATCTTTGGGATGTTTTGTCGATATATAAAAAAAACTAATTTTTCAGTATTAGGTACCAGTGTATCTCCAGTTTTGCACAAAGGAGTCGTTGCTCCTTTGTGCAAAACTGGAGATACAAGAATTGACAAACCCATGATATGATATTTATTTATTTAATCATGATATCAACAATTATACTCCAATTTATTTATTGTAATGTAGTATAGGGAATATCGTATACATACAAGATAAAGTTAAAAACTACAACCCGACTACGTGAAAGTTATAAAAGTTTGAAACATTTACATTGACAAAATAGAATGACGTATCGGTCATATTTGATTCAATTCAATTCATTTATTGCAAGAAATATGGTTTAAATAAAAGGTCTTAAATATTAGAATAGTATCACATACTTCACCAAAACACATTGGCATGCAAAATTTCTTAAAAGTAGGTTCCTATATAAATAACATTTAAATCATTTTAATTGAATATAATAAAACTTATTTAAACAAAAATATATTTCAATAATTGATAGGCATAGAGTTGAAAATGAAAATAGGTCGTAGGTATTGTAATTTTTCTCTATGGGGCCTGCAGCCTAAACTTTAATACGCGTTTTGAAGGCTTATTCGGGGGCGGAGCCCTAAATCCTATAGCCTATAACCATCGGGGTATTGAGACGAATCAATCGATACATAATTTGTTGAAATCGAACCAGTAGTTTCAGCGCTACGTGGGAACAAAGAAATCGGCCACATACATACAAATATAGGGTGCTAACCTCATAACCCTCCTCTGTTGGTAGTCGGGTAAAAATATGACAAACTGATAGTGCTAAAACCGAAGGACAATAACAGATAAAAGAGGAAAAGAGCAACTTCAGATTCTCCAAAGACCGAACAAAGTAAATATAGACAAAACCTTGAAAAATCCTTCACAATCGCTATCCGAAACTAGCAAGAAAGAAGTGATCAGACCTAACAAATTGAAATATGTCGACCGAGCAAGTTCTGATCCACAACGAAATGCTTCAAAAAACTAATAACCGCCCCGGAAAATCGAAAACAAACAATAGCAATAAAGAACTAAAATTAACAATCAAAACTAAATAACAAAAACAAACAATAGCCATAAAGAACTAAAATTAACAATCAAAACCAAATAACAAAAACAAACAATAGCAATAAAGAACTAAAATTAACAATCAAAACTAAATAACAAAAACAAACAATAGCCATAAAGAACTAAAATTAACAATCAAAACCAAATAACAAAAACAAACAATAGCAATAAAGAACTAAAATTAACAATCAAAACTAAATAACAAAAACAAACAATAGCAATAAAGAACTAAAATTAACAATCAAAACTAAATAACAAAAACAAACAATAGCCATAAAGAACTAAAATTAACAATCAAAACTAAATAACAAAAACAAACAATAGCAATAAAGAACTAAAATTAACAATCAAAACTAAATAACAAAAACAAACAATAGCAATAAAGAACTAAAATTAACAATCAAAACTAAATAACAAAAACAAACAATAGCAATAAAGAACTAAAATTAACAATCAAAACTAAATAACAAAAACAAACAATAGCCATAAAGAACTAAAATTAACAATCAAAACTAAATAACAAAAACAAACAATAGCAATAAAGAACTAAAATTAACAATCAAAACCAAATAACAAAAACAAACAATAGCAATAAAGAACTAAAATTAACAATCAAAACTAAATAACAAAAACAAACAATAGCCATAAAGAACTAAAATTAACAATCAAAACTAAATAACAAAAACAAACAATAGCAATAAAGAACTAAAATTAACAATCAAAACTAAATAACAAAAACAAACAATAGCAATAAAGAACTAAAATTAACAATCAAAACTAAATAACAAAAACAAACAATAGCCATAAAGAACTAAAATTAACAATCAAAACCAAATAACAAAAACAAACAATAGCAATAAAGAACTAAAATTAACAATCAAAACTAAATAACAAAAACAAACAATAGCAATAAAGAACTAAAATTAACAATCAAAACCAAATAACAAAAAGTCTCCAACAACGGCTGCTCCCCGCGGGAGTTACAGACAAACAAGAAGAAACAAAATTCTCAAGATTGCAACCTTAAATACCAGAACAAATATCGGTGTTGCTAGTAAATTGGATGAAGTCATCCAAGTTCTTTGATCAAATATCGGTGTTGCTAGTAAATTGGATGAAGTCATCCAAGTTCTTTGATCAAATATCGGTGTTGCTAGTAAATTGGATGAAGTCATCTCAGTTCTTTGATCAAATATCAGTGTTGGTAGTAAATTGGATGAAGTCATCCAAGTTCTTTGATCAAATATCGGTGTTGGTATCTTATCAAAATTCAAAGTGCTTTATTTCCTTTAGACCTTACAGGACTCTTGGACACGTCACAAAACTCAGATTACATAAGTAAAACTAAGAAATACGTGATCACTTTGATTTTTTGTCCACTTCAATCTTTTCAAGGTAAAGTAAAGAAGCGAACAAGAAACCTTTACCTTGATAGAGTGTTAGTTTTCGAGTTGGAGCAAAACTCGTCCCAAGCTTTTTGATGCTCTAGATAATCTGATATTTTATAGTAGGCCATTTTACAAAGGATGTATTTAACAATTTGTTTGAATTTATTTATTGACAATTTTTGTAACTCACTTGGAGTTTTGTTGTAGAAGCGTATACATTGCCCTTTAAAAGATACGTTAATCTTGTGTAACCTAGTTGTGGGTACATCGAGTTTATTCTTATTTCTAATATTAAATTTATGTATATCGCTAATTTTAGGGAACCGATTGATATTTTTATGAGTATACAATAAGTTTTTTTAAATATATTGACATGGAACTGTCATTATGTTTATTTCTTTGAATTTATCACGCAGGGATTCTCTGGGACCCATATTATAGATTGCACGAACAGCCCTCTTCTGCAGCACAAATACGGTGTTAATATCTGCAGCGTTCCCACACAGCAGTATACCATAAGACATAATACTGTGAAGGTAGCTGAAATAAACAAGTCTAGATGTATCCACGTCTGTGAGATGACGGATTTTTTTGACCGCATACGCTGCAGAATAATATTAATATTATTTTTTTTGTTTCTTAATGTTATTTCAGTAGTAGGTATACGCTTTTTATTTCCAAAAGAAATAAAATTTAAAATAAATCAAATGGTTCAAGGTCGGTCAAGCCATAACAGAATTGAGGCTCGCCAAGAGTTGGCCAACATGTGGATGTACTAAATTGTGCCTTCGTTATCGCCGCCGCTGTGTGAGATCTCTTTGAAATGTATATGGTGAATTAGGCCGGTAATGTTTGACAAATGCATAGTAAAGTGTAGGGCGGGCGGCGACGGCGGCGGCGGCGGGCGGCGGCGGTCGCGGCAGTCGCGCG
The DNA here is from genome assembly GCA_947086465.1 of Eupithecia exiguata. Lineage (NCBI taxonomy): Eukaryota > Metazoa > Arthropoda > Insecta > Lepidoptera > Geometridae > Eupithecia > Eupithecia exiguata. The sequence continues at coordinate 68,277 of OX352229.1, forward strand.
GCGGAGCTCAGGCTGACAGCACGCGCGGGCGAGGCGGGCGTGTGGCGCACGAGTGTAGCGCGAGTGACGTGCAGTGAGCGAGTGTGGAGTGGATAGTGATGCCAGTGCGGAGTGCATGCTAGGTCGGGGCGGCCTCGGGAGCCGACGCCGCTAGAGGTACGTCGCAATTCTTGTTTATTGCAGAGTGCCAAGGAGCCGCGCTGAGACGTCGCTCAGAACACCACACAGGATTAAACTCGAACCATTGAATGCGATAACTTGATAAGAGCCCCGCGTCGCGGCTGGCCAGGCGCTCCTATGTTTTGCCAACTATTTTATTATACTCGCTCAACTTTATTTTAAATTCTCCCTCAGTAAGTCGAGCACCAGATTGTGCAAAAATTGGTCTTATGAAGACGTAAAGGACGTTAATCAAGAGTGAAACAGGAAAGTGGCTTTATAATTTGAATTTCCTTTGAAGGCGCGTCCGTGACTTTGCAAACAGCGAGCAAATTGGGATTTCTTTAAGGAAATCAGTTCGTTAGCTTCGAATCTTCACGAGGCTCTTTAGAATATTAGTACCTATAAATAATATTATTAGTACATAACGCTTTTTGGAGAAGTGTCGGTGTCATCAAAAGTAAGGGGCTTGTTTGAGAATTTCATTTATTTGTCGTTTGTGAGAATGGCAGCACGGCCTGGCACGGCGTCTCCTCTTTCGTTTGTGAGAATGGCAGCACGGCCTGGCACGGCGTCTCCTCTTTCGTTTGTGAGAATGGCAGCACGGCCTGGCACGGCGTCTCCTCTTTCGTTTGTGAGAATGGCAGCACGGCCTGGCACGGCGTCTCCTCTTTCGTTTGTGAGAATGGCAGCACGGCCTGGCACGGCGTCTCCTCTTTCGTTTGTGAGAATGGCAGCACGGCCTGGCACGGCGTCTCCTCTTTCGTTTGTGAGAATGGCAGCACGGCCTGGCACGGCGTCTCCTCTTTCGTTTGTGAGAATGGCAGCACGGCCTGGCACGGCGTCTCCTCTTTCGTTTGTGAGAATGGCAGCACGGCCTGGCACGGCGTCTCCTCTTTCGTTTGTGAGAATGGCAGCACGGCCTGGCACGGCGTCTCCTCTTTCGTTTGTGAGAATGGCAGCACGGCCTGGCACGGCGTCTCCTCTTTCGTTTGTGAGAATGGCAGCACAGCCTGGCACGGCGTCTCCTCTTTCGTTTGTGAGAATGGCAGCACAGCCTGGCACGGCGTCTCCTCTTTCGTTTGTGAGAATGGCAGCACGGCCTGGCACGGCGTCTCCTCTTTCGTTTGTGAAAATGGTAGCACGGCCTGGCACGGCGTCTCCTCTTTCGTTTGTGAAAATGGTAGCACGGCCTGGCACGGCGTCTCCTCTTTCGTTTGTGAGAATGGCAGCACAGCCTGGCACGGCGTCTCCTCTTTCGTTTGTGAGAATGGCAGCACGGCCTGGCACGGCGTCTCCTCTTTCGTTTGTGAAAATGGTAGCACGGCCTGGCACGGCGTCTCCTCTTTCGTTTGTGAGAATGGCAGCACGGCCTGGCACGGCGTCTCCTCTTTCGTTTGTGAAAATGGTAGCACGGCCTGGCACGGCGTCTCCTCTTTCGTTTGTGAGAATGGCAGCACGGCCTGGCACGGCGTCTCCTCTTTCGTTTGTGAGAATGGCAGCACGGCCTGGCACGGCGTCTCCTCTTTCGTTTGTGAGAATGGCAGCACGGCCTGGCACGGCGTCTCCTCTTTCGTTTGTGAAAATGGTAGCACGGCCTGGCACGGCGTCTCCTCTTTCGTTTGTGAGAATGGCAGCACGGCCTGGCACGGCGTCTCCTCTTTCGTTTGTGAAAATGGTAGCACGGCCTGGCACGGCGTCTCCTCTTTCGTTTGTGAAAATGGTAGCACGGCCTGGCACGGCGTCTCCTCTTTCGTTTGTGAGAATGGCAGCACGGCCTGGCACGGCGTCTCCTCTTTCGTTTGTGAGAATGGCAGCACGGCCTGGCACGGCGTCTCCTCTTTCGTTTGTGAGAATGGCAGCACGGCCTGGCACGGCGTCTCCTTTTTCGCTTCCCTCCTACATAAAACGGACGAATTGTTAAATATTTGAAGTAGTAAAAACTTTTCCAACAGTTTTTAGGAAACCGCATAATTTATAACGGCGCTGTACGTGGCCATTGGTATTACTGCAGACCACTTCTCTCCGCGTATTCGCTCGGACTCCACTGAGGAGAACCTTCAAACATCTAGGTACCTGTCCTACTTTCAAACTGTTTTGCTTTGTTTTATGGCTTTAATTATTTGATCCGGACACGGGGCATGTTCTAATGTTGTGATGAATAATGTGTATCACCATCAACAGCAGGCATCAGACGGATGAGCCGAGCGTAGGCTGCGAGGATTTCCGCAGACAGTACTGGTGTATCACCATCAACAGCAGGTATCAGACAGATGAGCCGAGCGTAGGCTGCGAGGATTTCCGCAGACAGTACTGGTGTATCACCATCAACAGCAGGTATCAGACAGATGAGCCGAGCGTAGGCTGCGAGGATTTCCGCAGACAGTACTGGTGTATCACCATCAACAGCAGGTATCAGACAGATGAGCCGAGCGTAGGCTGCGAGGATTTCCGCAGACAGTACTGGTGTATCACCATCAACAGCAGGTATCAGACAGATGAGCCGAGCGTAGGCTGCGAGGATTTCCGCAGACAGTACTGGTGTATCACCATCAACAGCAGGCATCAGACAGATGAGCCGAGCGTAGGCTGCGAGGATTTCCGCAGACAGTACTGGTGTATCACCATCAACAGCAGGTATCAGACAGATGAGCCGAGCGTAGGCTGCGAGGATTTCCGCAGACAGTACTGGTGTATCACCATCAACAGCAGGCATCAGACAGATGAGCCGAGCGTAGGCTGCGAGGATTTCCGCAGACAGTACTGGTGTATCACCATCAACAGCAGGTATCAGACAGATGAGCCGAGCGTAGGCTGCGAGGATTTCCGCAGACAGTACTGGTGTATCACCATCAACAGCAGGCATCAGACAGATGAGCCGAGCGTAGGCTGCGAGGATTTCCGCAGACAGTACTGGTGTATCACCATCAACAGCAGGTATCAGACAGATGAGCCGAGCGTAGGCTGCGAGGATTTCCGCAGACAGTACTGGTGTATCACCATCAACAGCAGGCATCAGACAGATGAGCCGAGCGTAGGCTGCGAGGATTTCCGCAGACAGTACTGGTGTATCACCATCAACAGCAGGTATCAGACAGATGAGCCGAGCGTAGGCTGCGAGGATTTCCGCAGACAGTACTGGTGTATCACCATCAACAGCAGGCATCAGACAGATGAGCCGAGCGTAGGCTGCGAGGATTTCCGCAGACAGTACTGGTGTATCACCATCAACAGCAGGTATCAGACAGATGAGCCGAGCGTAGGCTGCGAGGATTTCCGCAGACAGTACTGGTGTATCACCATCAACAGCAGGCATCAGACAGATGAGCCGAGCGTAGGCTGCGAGGATTTCCGCAGACAGTACTGGTGTATCACCATCAACAGCAGGCATCAGACAGATGAGCCGAGCGTAGGCTGCGAGGATTTCCGCAGACAGTACTGGTGTATCACCATCAACAGCAGGTATCAGACAGATGAGCCGAGCGTAGGCTGCGAGGATTTCCGCAGACAGTACTGGTGTATCACCATCAACAGCAGGTATCAGACAGATGAGCCGAGCGTAGGCTGCGAGGATTTCCGCAGACAGTACTGGTGTATCACCATCAACAGCAGGTATCAGACAGATGAGCCGAGCGTAGGCTGCGAGGATTTCCGCAGACAGTACTGGTGTATCACCATCAACAGCAGGTATCAGACAGATGAGCCGAGCGTAGGCTGCGAGGATTTCCGCAGACAGTACTGGTGTATCACCATCAACAGCAGGTATCAGACAGATGAGCCGAGCGTAGGCTGCGAGGATTTCCGCAGACAGTACTGGTGTATCACCATCAACAGCAGGTATCAGACAGATGAGCCGAGCGTAGGCTGCGAGGATTTCCGCAGACAGTACTGGTGTATCACCATCAACAGCAGGTATCAGACAGATGAGCCGAGCGTAGGCTGCGAGGATTTCCGCAGACAGTACTGGTGTATCACCATCAACAGCAGGTATCAGACAGATGAGCCGAGCGTAGGCTGCGAGGATTTCCGCAGACAGTACTGGTGTATCACCATCAACAGCAGGTATCAGACAGATGAGCCGAGCGTAGGCTGCGAGGATTTCCGCAGACAGTACTGGTGTATCACCATCAACAGCAGGTATCAGACAGATGAGCCGAGCGTAGGCTGCGAGGATTTCCGCAGACAGTACTGGTGTATCACCATCAACAGCAGGTATCAGACAGATGAGCCGAGCGTAAGCTGCGAGGATTTCCGCAGACAGTACTGGTGTATCACCATCAACAGCAGGTATCAGACAGATGAGCCGAGCGTAGGCTGCGAGGATTTCCGCAGACAGTACTGGTGTATCACCATCAACAGCAGGTATCAGACAGATGAGCCGAGCGCAGGCTGCGAGGATTTCCGCAGACAGTACTGGTGTATCACCATCAACAGCAGGCATCAGACAGATGAGCCGAGCGCAGGCTGCGAGGATTCCCGCAGACAATCATGAATATGGAGCACTCTATAAATAATTGCTTACCTAACTGCAATCTCCATGACATTATGGACAAAATTGATAAAATAAAATTTCACAATGACTCAAACTTGGTAATATTACTTGGAAATAGGGGTAATGTGAACAAATCAGACCTAATTAAATATATGAACAAATTAACTTCACTTAAATTAAATCAAATTGTAATGTTCACATTCCCCTACAGCGACAGCTTGCCAAATATAGAAAATAATATTAGATATAAGCTAAACATGACATTGCATACTATTGCATGCAATAACAATGTTCATGTGATAGACACTAACAGTATTGTTAGTAAAAAATATTACTTGACTAGAAAAGGTAATAACTACCTTTCAAATTATTACAAAAAACAAATAGCTGTTTCGCTATCCTATTATTTTAATATCACAGCCAAAAATTTGGCTATACAAGATGCTTCTTTTGAGCATTGTAATAAACTTACAACCAAGACCTTGGAAGTTTTTCCAAGTCATTTAAATTAGATATAAAGACAATAGAGGAAGTCTCTAGCCCTATACAGTCAATTAATATTGATTACATAAAAAGTCAAAGAAACCAAACCTGTAAAATAAATGCAAAGTTTACTAACTTGGTGCATCAAAATATTCAAGGATTAAAAAGTAAATTATTAGAGTTGGAATTGTACATGAACTCTTTTAATATTAACATCATTTGCTTAACAGAACATTGGCTGAAAAGCTATGAGCTCATGTTCAATTTCAGTAACCACCAAGTTGGTAGCTCTTTTTGCAGATCACATGCTATTCGTGGAGGCTCATTAATATTACTAAATAAATTCATGAAATTCAAAGACCGTCAGGACATAATATGCTTATCTGTTGAAAGTCACATCGAAGTAGCATGTGTGGAGTTGGAGCAAACGATTGTAGTAAGCGTATACAGCCCACCATCAGCTTCCTTTGAAACATTTGAAAATGTAATGGAAGATATTTTATTTAAATTATCAAAATCAAATAAAACTCTCATTGTATGTGGAGACTTCAATATTGACCTTTTAGAAGTTTACTCCCTCAGTACTAGATTGACAAATTTATTTAACTCTTTTAATCTAAGGCCATTATTTATGGAACCTACTAGAATAACTGAAACCTCAGCAAAATGTATAGATAATGTATTTGTTTGCCAAAATGAAAAAATTGCAAGTAAAAATATAATAAGCAATTTAAAATCAGACCACTTAGGTCAACTAATTAAATTAGAAATTCAAGTAAAAAATAATAATTGTAAAAAGAAAATAAAATACATACCTGTGACCACAAACCGATTTGAACGGTTGAAATTGGATTGGGAATGTAAACCATCACCTAATTACTCATACAACAACCCAAATGAGTCGTATAGCAGATTTTTTAACAAATTCACCAATGCCTTCAATTCAATATTCACACCCAAATCGATTATGGTCTCAGAAAAACTTAGCTTTAGTGAGTGGGCAACAGTGGGTATACATAAGAGTAGACAAAAATTGTATGAACTGTATAGTGAAAAACAATATAATTTTAGCCAAGAATTCAAAGAAAAAGTTAAAACCTACTCAAAAATGTTTAGAAAAGTGTGTCAAATAGCTAAATCAAATTATATTAGCTCTAAAATTAGAAATAGTGAAAATGTAATAAAATCAACTTGGAAAATAATAAATAGTGAGACTGGGAAGGCCAGTACCTATGTTAATGATTATAATTTAAAGGTTAATGATTGCGCAATCAAAAATGATGTCGAAGTAGCCCAAACATTTGAAAACTTTTTTACTGACATTCCAATCTCTACTACAAAGTGTCTAAACTCTTCTCAAGTAATCGCTGAGTCATTACTCATAGAAAATGTACAAAAATGCAAAAGTAAATTTAATTTCAACCATGTTGATGAAAAAGATGTTAAAAAAGCCTTTAATCTTTTAAATATGAAGAAAACTGCAGATCTCTGGGGCATTTCCGTTAGAATTATTAAACCATTGATTGATACCATTGCACCAGATCTAGCTTTAATATTTAATCAATCTATCGATTGTGGCGTATTTCCTGATCTCATGAAATGTAGTAAAATAATCCCACTGTTTAAATCGGGTAGTAGATCTGACCCCACTAATTTTAGACCAATATCAGTACTGCCTACATTCAGCAAAGTTTTTGAAAAACTTATTTTACATCAATTGCTCAGGCACTTCAATGGCAATGACCTGCTACATTGTAAGCAATTCGGGTTTACTCGCGGCAGGTCAACTACTGATGCTGGTGTAGAGTTAGTATCGCATATTTTTGATGCTTGGGAGAAGTCGCAAGATGCTATAGGCGTTTTTTGCGACTTGTCAAAAGCATTCGATTGCGTACACCATGAAACATTAATCAGGAAACTACATCACTATGGATTAATGGACTCCTCTTTGGATCTTCTTACATCTTACTTGAGTGATAGGATACAGAGAGTTGACATTAATGGGAAACGGTCTTCGGGGTCTGTAGTTAAAATGGGTGTACCGCAGGGTTCTATCCTCGGTCCTTTCCTATTTTTAGTTTATATTAACGACCTGCCTCATCTGGTAAAGAATAATCACGAGATTGTACTGTTTGCTGATGACACTTCATTAATTTTTAAAATGAAACGACAAAACACAAATTTTGACGATGTGAATAATGCAATCTCAAAAGTAGTCCATTGGTTTAGTGTTAATAATCTGTTGCTTAACGAAACCAAAACAAAATGTATTAGATTTATTCTACCTAATGTTAAACAAGTTAAGGCTGATGTAAACGTAAAAGGAGAAACGTTAGAAATTGTAGAAAGTACCGTTTTCTTAGGAATCACCTTAGATAATAAACTTCAATGGGGCCCACACATAGATAAGCTATCGAAAAGACTTAGTTCTGCAGCGTATGCAGTCAAAAAAATCCGTCATCTCACAGACGTGGATACATCTAGACTTGTTTATTTCAGCTACTTTCACAGTATTATGTCTTATGGTATACTGCTGTGGGGGAACGCTGCAGATATTAACACCGTATTTGTGCTGCAGAAGAGGGCTGTTCGTGCAATCTATAATATGGGTCCCAGAGAATCCCTGCGTGATAAATTCAAAGAAATAAACATAATGACAGTCCCCTGTCAATATATTTATGAAAACTTATTGTACACTCATAAAAATATCAAAAGCTTCCCTAAAAATAGCGATATACATAATATAAATACTAGAAATAAACATAAACTCGCTGTGCCCACAACCAGGCTTCACAAGATTAATGTATCTTTTAAAGGGCAATGTATACGCTTCTACAACAAAACTCCTAGTGAGTTGCAAAATCTATCAATAAATAAATTCAAACAAATTGTCAAAACCTTTCTGTGCAAAAAGGCTTACTACAAAATATCAGATTATTTAGAAGATAAAAAAGCTTGGGACGGGTTTTGCTCCAACTCGAAAAATAACAACTAACAGGCTAAAGGTTTCTTAGTCGCTTCTTTACTTTAGTCTACATACCGAAGCGACAGAAATCAAAAGTACCACTTTATTTCCGTGTCAGTGCTTTATTTTAAGAATTTGACCTTTTCTAAGTGTACAATTTTGTATTTATGGAAATAAAGAATTTTTGATTTTGATTTTGATTTTTGATTCAGTACTGGTGTATCACCATCAACAGCAGGCATCAGACAGATGAGCCGAGCGCAGGCTGCGAGGATTCCCGCAGACAGTACTGGTGTATCACCATCAACAGCAGGCATCAGACAGATGAGCCGAGCGCAGGCTGCGAGGATTCCCGCAGACAGTACTGGTGTATCACCATCAACAGCAGGCATCAGACAGATGAGCCGAGCGCAGGCTGCGAGGATTCGCAAATTCCGAGCGAGCTAATTCTCTAGGCATTATCTTATCCTTTCTTCTTTTCGTAAGTTTTGTGTGGTCATAGGTTAGTGTTTATGTAATTTTAGTACAACGTGTAAGATGTCGAGCTTTCTCACCGTCAAAATATTACAAGTTAAGTATAACTTCTCCGTAGGATATCGATAAGGCTTAAAGAACATTACTTTCAATAGGGACCTCTGAGCTCTTTCTAATTGCACAAATTCCGTTTTTGTAGCTCCCCGCCCCAAACTGGTATGCAATCATTTGATTGTGTCAGACTATTGTATATTTGATGTAGTAGATCTCTGTTAGCTACATGGTGCAGCGTTTTTAACAGGGTTGCCAACCGTACGAGGTTCCTCGTACAAATACGAGATTTTTGGTCTTCCGTACGAGGTACGAGGGCACTATCAACCTCGTACAATTATGTACGAGATTTTGACATAACATAACACTTGTCGCATTGGCGCGATGATTGTCTATAGTTCGCTCGCTATCCCATGAACCAAGAAATCCCCGAGAAATAAAACATTTCGTTCTTCGCATTATTTGTCTGTCGCCTTCATCACACATGTCATAGCGCCAACCAGAGAGGTGTAACTTCACAAAATAAATAAAAATCTCGTGCAAAAATAAAAAGAAAAACGATGCGAATGAGGATGTTCCGGATATAATATTTGGAAATGAAAACTGAGACTAGAAGTACATAGTTACCTATGCAAAGTTTTCAACCTACAAACAAATCTCGTTCATTAGTTATTTACGATAGTAATGTTAAGGATTATTTTAACACAAAGTGATGTTTTATTTAGTAGAAACTTGCAATAGTTTATTTCGTTGTGTAAAACGTCCTAAATTCAACAGTTTGATATGCATTAATTTTGGTTCAGTCACCTTTTAGAGGCAAGTACGAGGTTCGAAAGCCATAATACGAGATTTTTAGCTGCTTAGTACGAGGAAAAAAATTCTATGGTTGGCAACCCTGGTTTTTAAAATCCAGATTAGTTTTCTTGTCCTGTTCATTAGGAGTTCAAGGTGATCATGCCAAGAGAGCCGTTGATGGATCGTAATGCCAAGGTATTTTGTGGATGAAACTTTTTGTTTACACGGACAGTTACAACAATTTTTTTACAGTTGCTTTTATGGATTAAAATGCAATAATCATTTGGGGGCTGGAAATTATTTTATTTTGTAAAAGTTATAAAATTTGTTTTTGGAATGTTAAAGTTGATTTGAATTAGGTAACATAACATTGGGGTTCGAATACTCTGACATTTTTATGAATTTAGTTGGTATGCGATCCCATCCGGATGCACTGTCTGATTTGAAGCTTGTGATAACATTGGAAACTTCTTGGTGGTCTGTTTCAAGAAGAAATAAAACCGGCCAAGTGCGAGTCAGACTCGCGCACGAAGGGTCCTTACCATTATCTGTAAAAACGGCAAAAATATCACGTTTGTTGTATGGGAGCCCCCTTAAATATTGATTTAATTCTGTATTATATTATTTGTTGTTATAGTGGCAACAAACAGCTGTCTAACTATCACGGTTCATGAGATACAGCCGGACGGACAGACGGACAGACGGACAGCGAAGTCTTAGAAAATATAGGGGTCCGTTTTTACCCATTGGGTACGGAACTTTAAAAACGAGGATACATTATTGTTGGATCTAATTGTAGAGTAGGAGCGAGCAGGATGAACGCCACGCATTAGACAATGTTATATGTTCAGCCAATGTTGTACCTACGAGTACGATGCTGGCAAGAAAATATTAATATAGTTGACAGATTCTTGTGGTGAAGCCATCGATCAAAAATGTCCGGCTTCGCCGGCCGCCCTTAGATTCACAATGCGCACGCCACAACCTTCAGTAGCAAAAGAGAAACATTTTAACATGTTAGGAAAGCTTTTCAACTAGTGTCATTTTAGCGTTCAGACAAAAAGCATGGGTAAGTGCTCGTACAAAAAATGCAAGAATCACTCGTCCAAAGTGCTGAAAAAGGATGGAATTTCTTATTTTCAGTAACTTTATATATATTTCTTACCCGTATATTGAGATGTGACTCGTATACTTGTGAAATCAGCATAAAATATTGTTGTTTGGTTTGCCTATGTTAAAATATTAATTTTGTTCTAAGTTGATAAATGGAGAGGCTATTTCTTCTAAAAAAATTTTTCATTTTTAGTATGTATTAATATATTTTTCATAAAAATAAGTTTAATATTACTACTTAGTTGATGATTTTTAAAATAACTAGTTGGCCCGCCCTAAAATTTCATTTGCGTAGACTCTCTAATAAAAGAAAGACTAGGTTCTTACCTAGGTAGGTAAGAACCTAGTCTTTCTACCAGAAGTATGAATTTATAAAACGTTTATTTTTTGTCCCGTAAAAAAAACTCGTGCAAAGCCGCAGACAGGAACCAGATCTTTTTAATCTAGAGTGCCTACCTGAAATTGTATTTTAAGTTTAAATTGTTGTATGTCTGAAATGACCCTTTTGTATAAATACCTACTGTTGAGACACCAATTTATAGTTTCATCAATAAATGATTCGTTATCTTTACCTGAATTCTGTTAATTAATCCTCATAGAAAATAAACTGAGTAGGTAGGTATATAATTCTCAGGAAGGTACCTACTTACTTACAAAATAAAATAAAATGAATTCGACTCCACCAATCTCTTGTTCCGCATGGAAAAAACTTGTCAGGCTCTGCGCAAACTGTCTGCGTCAAAACAAAACGTAGACAATTTTGATTGACATTTTTGTAAGGCTCTAGGAATCTACGGGGGAGGCCGCGAACTACTTATTTTTGATCGAAGGGTGAAGCCTTAATATTAACTAGTAAAGGGTTTGTTGATTTTGTTGGTTTATAGTTAGTAATATTATTTATTGTTTTCCAAAGATTCTTACCGGTTTTCATATTTTTAATAAGTTGCTCTCGTTTATATTTCTTTTAAAGGTTCTTACCAGTGAGTGATGATGGTTTAGACACGTTTTACGGCGCGGGCGCACACACTCGCAATATGTTGTTCAATGACGTAATTCTCTGTTCAGTATGTTTTTTTAAATATTATTTACACTTAGTCTCATAATTGATTTATAAATAACGTGCTCCTATGTAAAAGTTTCCGACACAATGTAAATTGTTTGATAAATAAATAAATGAAATGAAAGAAACATACATTCCACGAGAATCTCACTTTTATATCTAAAACAATTTTCAGACAACAACTAAACAATAATCAAAATCTATCGAGAATTGGCGAAGATAATGATCACCGAAATCGTTGTAGCTAGTCGTGATTTTTCACAAGTTTTAAGGTGTTTTTTAGCTCCACGGGATAAATACTAATAATAGTAATTTCTTGAAAATATATTATATTTTAATGATTCGGGATCACAATTACAACAGTGAAAGTGTTACCTATCACAATCTTTCCATGGTTGAGAAAACATGAGGAGAAATCGATCGCTTATCCCCAGTAGTTCTGTGCTGTAGTTCTGTGCATCAAACAAATATTGTTATTGCCAAAATGTTAGGCAATGAAATTCAGTAAATGTCAAATGACAGGAGACGTCAAAAATTGCAGAAAACGTCAAAACTAACAGAAAGAGGGGCGCGAGCGGAGGGCACGGCTCACACATATCTATCTGCTGATACATATCTATCTGCTGATACATATCTATCTGCTGATACATATCTATCTGCTGATACAAGTGTCACGAGTCGAGATGGATTCAAAGGGGGATTATGATAATAATTCTCGGAGCACGTAACATGAAAGTCGCGAATATTGTGGAAGTGCCTACTCATGTGTGCTGCGCATTCAATAATGCTGAATTATATCCCTTCGCCAACTCGCGCCAAGTCAAACGAGGCCAATCTCGCGCACTACGGCTCTCGCGAAATGTCTCCAACGCGAATTCCCTTTAATATCCTTATCTTTTATCTTTCACGTCGAAGGCCAGAGTTCCACGAGATCGATTTCTTTATGGGTTATCGGTGTTGCGTTGCACTATGGAAAATGGTAGAACAAGAGCATATCAAAAATGGTTTTAACAAATGTCATAATTTATCTACTATTTTGATTTTATTAGATGCTCGAATAGTCAAATTATGTTATTTAATAGGGTTTTGCCACTTAATACCTAAAATAATATTATTTTTCATAGTCAGAAGTACGTTGAAGAAGCGGTGCCAAACTCAAGCCTTTGCATGTACATGTTTCAATGCAATATTGTGAAATAAATATTTAGCAGAGATATGCAGTATATTACATTTTTAGAAAGGTTGTTTTATGTATTTTACGAAACAGTCATTTAATATTCATATTGTTTTATTATTTTTGAGTAAGTACTTAAAACGTCACATACCGTATTTTTCACAAAAAAAAAATTTCGTTGAAGCTTTTCACTATTGCCCACGGCTCCCCATGCGCTACTTTTTGTGTTAATTAATAGTCTAACTATAGATACACATTATCCAAAAAAATCAGCTGCCACTTTTTGCCCCTTTAGAAGTTATGAGAAAAAAAGTGATAAAATTCGGAGTAGGAAATTTGTTATCTTTTGTGGTTTATCACAGAGACTGTTCGCATGAATAGTATAGACATTTTGTGGGTATCTTTTTTATTATTCGTGCATTTTGCGAGAGAATGTAAATTATCAATGATGTAGGTACCTATTCAGTATTGCAAAATAGTATATAAAGGGAGGTAAAAAATATTCCAGCCTTTCAAAGAAGTGTTACTTCAAAGTGAAGTAAAGCTCATCTACTCTTGTAATTTCCGTGGATTGAAGTTCTAAAATGTCTTCATTCAGTTGTACTAAACGCAATTTCATACTTCCCTACATAGAGGGTGGCAGAACCCTGGAATCGGTGTCCAAAGTTTTATTGGAAAAATTTAATGTTTCTGAAAACGACCTTTATTTTATAATAAGTGACATACAAAGGCACATTGTTCCTACGTTTAACAAACGCTGGGCCATGGCATCTCAGACTAAAGAAAAGTTTTTACAGAAGAACGCCTATTCCCGATTGTCCCTACCCCCTGCGTTCCTACTAGGAACAATCGGGAAAAAAAATCTCGATTGTTACTACTAGGGACAATCGGGATAAATACATTCCCGATTGTTCCTACCTCCTTCAAACAATAATAAAAATGTCTGAAATCAGAATGTTAAGAATGAAAAAACGAATCATCAAATAAAGTAAAATAAACATTTTGATTACATTAAAAAAAAAGCATTTTTTTTTTTACTGTGATAGACAATGTATTTACTCTGACTACTGTCATGAATAGCACTTGGTTGGACTCAGGGTATTCGTTGAATTTACCGGACTCCGATCAATATTCTACACCATCAACTTCTGGCCAACGAGGAAGACCGTGGCCACTCCGCGACTTATGATTGATTTGTCGAAAGTTACTGCCAGACCTGAAAATGAAAGCGCCTACCAGTACGGACTGTCCACCTTACATGCCTGGATTCGCTTTACGGAAATGATTTTACACATTTCCTATAATCTGTCTTTTAAAACTTGGTTTGCTACAAGTGAAGAAAACAAGAGATTGAAGAAGGAAAAGAAAGAACTTGTTCAAAAACGTTACAGGGATGAGTTAGGATTGATAGTAGATAAACCTCGGCAAGGTAGTGGGAACACTAACGATGCGATGGGAATACCGCACGAAGATTTTGCTATGAAATTACAGGTGTGGATGAAACAATGATTAAACGCCTTTACATTATTTTACAAGTTCTTACTTCAGAAACGATGATCGATTCCAAAAAATTTGGCGAATACGCAAAGGAAACTCCAAGAATATATGTGACTGATACATATATAAGAAGATACTTTTACACGGAGAAAATATTATCGAATATTTCGCAGTTCTTCCTATTGGACAGCTATCGGAAGATGCACAAGAGGCGCTCAACAAAGACTACAGAAACAATATGCGACTACATCATGCCAGAAAATGTTCCCGAGCAGCTACAAATGAAGATGTCTTTAAAACTCTTTTGTACACGTCAGATCCGTATATAACAAGTTTAAGAAACCATACGTATAAAATGACAAAGATCTTGAAGAAGAGGTACTAAGTCTTCTAAAAGTGGCACCACTTACAACTGACCCTGAAATACGAGTATGAGTAGAGCCTAAGTAGATGGTGATATTTTGTTTTCCAATGTATTCACTCCAAAAACCATTACTTTTCACTTTTTTACATAGGCCGAAAATATGAGGTAATTAGGTTGATAGTTAGGTAGGTAGGTACTAGATAGTCATATTTACTTTAAGAAAAAAAAAATATTTTTATTTATTGTTATTGTAATTAGCCGTAGTTTTAACTTTTTTGGTAATTAAAACCTTGTATTTCACATTAAATAAATTATTTAGTTATTTTTTCCGTGTTTTTTCAGTTTTTTTATTTTTTATGCTCTATTACATATATACATATATGAGAAATTACTAAAACTTATATACTATTTGAATCTCTATACATTACTGCATATGTGTACCAAATTTCATCAAAGTATGATAAAAATTCATGAAGTTACAGATTTTTGATCCGAAACTGACCTAAATTTTCCATAGTGCGTTGGTGCGGTGCGAGAAATGTGAAACGTTTAGCGCTCAGCTCTCACGGCGGGTCTGATATGCAGATTCGAATGCCATCGTTGCGAAACACGCTGTGCGGCCCCCATGGCCTTCGCGGGCGGCGCTGCAGCGCTGTCGCAGGCTCGAGACCGGCTCTGGGATATCCTCAGATGAAAATCACTATTTATGTTTACTGTTTTCATGTTGCCTAGCAACGTACCTATTCGATGATTTTGAGTACCTATTATAGCTACCTATTATATGTAACGGACTAGGCTCATTATTATATATTATATAGGTAGAATTGATCTAACGTCCAAACAATAGACGCTTGAGATTCGCATAGAGTAGAATAGGCGCATTGCAAAGGATTAATAAGGTTTCAACTCCGACATATGTATATTGTGAAGCATATGCCGACGAGAAAAGAAAAAACAAATGTTACTGATTCAGAAAGTGTTTATAGGTACTACAATTAATTACTAGGAAAATTACATCAGGCCAATCAATGTATGTACGATCTACAAATGTTACATCAGGCCAATCAATGTTTGTACGATCTACAAATGTTACATCAGGCCAATCAATGTTTGTACGATCTACAAATGTTACATCAGGCCAATCAATGTTTGTACGATCTACAAATATTACATCAGGCCAATCAATGTTTGTACGATCTACAAATATTACATCAGGACAATCAATGTTTGTACGATCTAGAAATATTACATCAGGCCAATCAAATGTTTGTACGAACTACAAATGTTACATCAGGCCAATCAATGTTTGTACGATCTACAAATGTTACATCAGGCCAATCAATGTTTGTACGATCTAGAAATATTACATCAGGCCAATCAAATGTTTGTACGATCTAGAAATATTACATCAGGCCAATCAATGTTTGTACGATCTACAAATTTAATATTACATCAGGCCAATCAAATGTTTGTACGATCTAGAAATATTACATCAGGCCAATCAAATGTTTGTACGATCTAGAAATATTACATCAGGCCAATCAAATGTTTGTACGATCTACAAATGTTACATCAGGCCAATCAATGTTTGTACGATCTACAAATTTAATATTACATCAGGCCAATCAAATGTTTGTACGATGTATAAATATTTTTCCTGGTGTTCTGGCTATTTCTGCGTATAATAACAATCTATCTATGTAATGTATTGTATTAAGTATATCAGGCTAAGTAATCTGGATATTAGGTTTAGTATATCTAGTAGGTACCCATAACAGGCGCTCTGCTTAGCTTGGAGCTAGATGATGCTGTGTGAGTTGTCCAGCATTATTTATTTATTGCTCATTTTCGTTAAAAAAATGTATAAATCTATGTAAGAAATCAGCATGAGGCTGAAAAGGGTGTTTTTGATGCCGTGCCCAAGTGCCCATGCCACGTACCCAACTATACACAGCACTAACAGGAACAACCAAAACTTTAATATAACATAACAGTTTTATTTAACAAGAAATCAAGAAAACAACGGGTCCAATCCCTAGTTTACACCGAGAACGAAAAGCGCGCGCATTTTTTTTTAAGATGTGGTGAGAACTTCATTTTGCACAGAAACCAAGGAGGTAACGAATCTGAGTTTGAGGTATAAAACCTCTTTCATGCCATGGTTGAATGTTTTTAGTACAAGAAGCCTCCTTCGATAGGTTTAAATATATCAGCTCTAGTTTTATTTCGATAGGCGACCTTGATAGCGAGTAACTTATTATACCTACCATTAAAACGCAGTGTCTACAAATGTAGAAGGGGTCTGGAGATTCATTTAATGATGGTACAACCTAAAGAAACTTTTACACTAGCGACCTTTAACTGTCAAGGGGTTAAGAGGTCAGTACAACATGTAAGGGATTTGTGCAGGAGTGCCGACGTCATAACGCTCCAAGAGACCTGGCTTATGCCATACGCTTTGAATTTCGTGAATGAAATTGACAAGGAGTTTGAATGCTACGCCAAGTCTTCCATCGATACGTCGGCGGGCGTACTACGCGGGCGACCCCACGGAGGAGTGGCTGTTATGTGGAGATCCAGCTTGTTCACCAGTGCGGAGTACATACAGTGTCAGAGTGATCGTATAGTAGCAGTTCGTTTATTGCAGGATAATCGCAGCGTGCTAGTTGTATGTGTGTATATGCCCACTAACGACGAGGATAATCTGCCAGAGTTCATTCAGTGTCTCGCGCAAATAAGTGCTGTGATCGAATCCTCCGAGACTGAATGTGTTTTGATTATGGGGGATTTAAACGCGCATCCAGGGTCTCTTTTTGGGAAGGAGTTACTGGATTATTGCGGAGAGCAGCTGCTAAAGTGTGTAGATATGGACCATCTTCACTCGGATACATATACCTACGTAAGTGATATGAATGGTGCGTGTCGCTGGCTTGATCACTGTATAGCGACCGAGGCCGCGGCCAGCCTGGTGACCAGCGTGAGCGTGCAGTACGGGACCTACTGGTCGGACCACTTCCCACTGACAGTTAAGTGTAATTTTAATATGATTAGACCGAAAATTAAGTGTGATACCAACCAAAGTAGCAATAATAAACATATCTGGGGTTGTCGGGAACAGAAACAAAAATTATTATATGGTAAATTATGTGATAAAAAATTGTGTGAAATTATTAATAAATATAATCTAAATAATAAGAATGAAAAAATATTATGTAATAGCATTAATACCTATAAGTTAATTGACAATATATACTGTGATATAGTTGGTACTTTGCGGACGTCAGCGGAAGAAAGCTATGAATGTAAGGTCGGCAGAAAAACAAAGAACTTAGTCGGGTGGAATTTTCACGTTAGGGAGCTACACTTAAAGGCACGGGAACGTTTCTTATGGTGGGTACACTATGGTAGGCCGCGCTCGGGATACTACTACGAGGAGATGAATGCGTCGCGCAGGGGTTTTAAAGCTGCGCTTAAGTACGTACAGTCCAATCAAGAAAAAATCAAAATGGATGTGCTGGCTAGACATCACAGTTCTGGGAACTTTGTAGACTTCTGGAAACAGACTAAAAAATTAGACGGCAAAAACTCGTTACCTGTAAATGTTGAGGGTGAAAAAAATCTAAACAGAATAGCAAATATATTTCGTAATCATTTTAATGTCATAGATAACAATGTAAATATAGATAATAGTACGGATACATGTCGGGTCGCGGAGACTCACCATGTTACGGTGTCGCCTGAACAAATTGCGTTAATTTTGAAAAATATGAAGCGTGGTAAGTCTCCGGGACACGACGGTCTTAGCATAGAGCATTTGGTGTATGCTGGCCAGCACATCTGTAAAGTTCTAGCGCGGCTGTTTAACCTTTGCATGACGCATTCATACCTACCTGACGATCTTATAAAAACCCTTGTGGTTCCTATACCGAAAAATAAAACCGGTGATATATCGAGCGTGGCCAACTATAGACCCATATCCTTAGCCACTATAGTGGCCAAGGTGCTTGATCGCGTCATACACCTCTACCTAAAGCCATTGAACATTGACGATGGGCAGTTTGGCTTTCGCCCGCAGGTTTCAACCGATATGGCCATATTTACACTCAAGCAGGTGGTCAGCTGCTACACCAGGAATAACACCACAGTCTATGGTTGTTTTCTAGACCTAAGCCGCGCCTTTGACATGATCAACCATAATATCTTATGGGGGAAGCTGCGAGACGGTTCTGGGGTCCCGGCTGAGGTTGTTGACCTGCTGGCCTTCTGGTACCAGAACCAGACCAACAACGTCAGGTGGGGTACCGAGCTGTCGGACAGTTTCCACCTCAGCAGAGGCGTGAGGCAGGGGGGGCTGACCTCTCCAGACCTGTTCAACGCGTACATCAATGGGTTGATCGTGGAGCTGAGCAGCACGCCGGTAGGGCTCAGGTTAGATAACAGATATGTGAATAACCTGAGCTATGCTGACGACATGGTGTTGCTCAGCCCTACGATTAAAGGCTTGAGAAGATTGTTGAACATCTGTGAAGAGTACGCGAAAAAGCATGACTTAATATACAACGGTAAGAAAACAGAAATGGTAGTATTTAGGTCTGGAAAGGGACCCGAAAACATTCCAGAGGTCTACCTTAATAAACAATCTATTAAGGTGGTTGATCGATTTAGGTACCTTGGCCATATCGTTACCTCTAATCTTAAGGATGACGATGACATAGACCGGCAACGCAGAACGCTATGCGTAGTCGGAAACATGATAGCTAGAAAGTTTTTTAAAGCAGCACCTGACGTGAAAACTACACTCTTTCGATCGTTCTGTCAGTCGTTTTACACCTGCCAACTCTGGACCAACTACACGAAGAAGTCGCATGATCATATTAGAGTTGCATACAACAATATCTTTAGGCACCTCATGGGCTATAAACGTCACTGCAGCGCTTCTGAAATGTACATGAATGCACGAATTGACTCCTTTCAGGCCATACAAAGAAAGAGAATTGCTTCATTTATGTCCAGAGTTGACAGGTGTAATAACACTATTATAAAAAGCCTGTCCGACCGACTTGTGTTAACAAACACTTATAAACGATGGGTGGAATTAGCCACCTAGATATTATTATAGTAGATATACCTAAAGTAGGTATGTACTTATATTATATTAAGTATATTATATTATTTTTATTGTAATAAGTATTTAAAAGGACTGTGTACCTACTCATATGGATCATGATATCCGAAATAAACGATTATTATTATTATTATTATTATTTTTACCCACCACTTTGTTTTATTATATCGCCGCGCACGATGAAAGCTCAATATTTGGATAGAAGACACCAAAACAAATTTAAAATGTTCTATAGTAACAAGATAAAGTTAAAAACTACAACCCGACTACGTGAAAGTTATAAAAGTTTGAAACATTTACATTGACAAAATAGAATGACGTATCGGTCATATTTGATAGGCATAGAGTTGAAAATGAAAATAGGTCGTAGGTATTGTAATTTTTCTCTATGGGGCCTGCCCCCCTAGCACGGGGATTGTTGTCTAGGGTAGAATAGAGAAAAAATACGTCACTTCGTCATCCAATGCGTAAATTATTTGAAATGCATTCCATCAACTTCAATAATGTACGCAATGTATGGCGATGCAATGTCATTATTGTCTATTCTACCCTAGACAACAATCCCCGTGCTAGGGGGGCTGCAGCCTGCGGCTACCTAAACTTTAATACGCGTTTTGATGGCTTATTCGGGGTCGGAGCCCTAAATCCTATAGCCTATAACCATCGGGGTATTGATACGAATCAATCGATACATAATTTGTTGAAATCGAACCAGTAGTTTCAGCGCTACGTGGGAACAAAGAAATCGGCCACATACATACAAACATACAAACATAGGGTGCTAACCTCATAACCCTCCCCTGTTGGTAGTCGGGTAAAAACGTCTTGAAGTGTCAGGTTTCTGAGATATTCGCAGATGATAATATTTTTATTTTATTTATATGTGAATATCTGAAACCTGACGCTTTAGGACATTATTTTATAGAACATTTAAATTGTTTTCGGTGTCTTCTATCCCAATATATAAGTTTCATTGTGCGCGGCGATTATGGAAAATGTACAAATCTGAGGGCCACCCAGGGCTAACCATACAAACATCTTCAAACCCCTTTAACATTGATTTTTACTGTAAATACCGTAGACATCCCGCAAATATCAATGTACCTACATAGTACATAATGATCATTACGTTATAAATAATAATTTAAAACGATTTTCCAAATTGTAGTGAAATAGTCTATTGTCGAGATGGTAATGAATGCAGTGCGAAATGCAAAATCCTAACCACTGGGCTAGGTGTCTCAATCCTAACCACTGGGCTAGGTGTCTCAATCCTAACCACTGGGCTAGGTGTCTCAATCCTAACCACTGGGCTAGGTGTCTCAATCCTAACCACTGGGCTAGGTGTCTCAATCAATCAATTATCTTAATTTCATTGAATAAGCGAAAGTGGTATATTCGAATTGTAGGAATCGCGGCTAGCTCTTCCCGGGATGTTGATATTCGAATTGTAGGAATCGCGGCTAGCTCTTCCCGGGATGTTGATATAAAAGTCGAGTTAATAGTACAAAAGCTGTATTGTATAAAACTACGACTATTTATGATGTTAATGAGTGCGGTTGGTATGGTTGCTGCTGATGCACCGACCTCCGTAGGCGCTCGGTCCGCGCTCGCGGCACGAGTACCTACTTAGGTCAAACTGCTGATGATGCTAATATACGCACGTGATCGATGTATCGAACACGAATAAAAAAATAGGAACTAGGCATAATGAGACAGCCGCTCGCTCGCCGCCCCGCTCGACGCCGATGCCGCGCCGGCGCCGCCGCCGGCCGCGCTCGGGTGCGATCCATCCGCGAACTGCCCGAACTTCATATAACTATCCGTTTATAGGTGTTAGCTAAATATTCATCAAAGTGAGTTATACGATCAAAATAAATTTCTGTCATAAAACATGATCAGAAAATATTTGCATAGGAGCGGAATGTAATAACGGGCCCCGACTAATATTAGTTTGTCAAAATATGGCGGCGGGCGGCCTATCGCTCGCGGTATCATTGAAAAAAGGGTCTGAATAAGTTGCCATAGAAAACGGATAGTTATGAGGTCGCGCAGCAGGCACCGCCGATGTGGAACCGCTGTGGCCTTCCTTTCCATATTGGGATATGGACATTTTCTTTTTTAATTTCTCACGAGATTAGAGTCGATGACAAATGGGACGAAAGGAGCGTCGGAGAAGACGATTTCCGACGACCTACCAACACCACGTCCGTAGTACCGACACCACGTCCGTAGTACCGACACCACGTCCGTAGTACCGACACCACGTCCGTAGTACCGACACCACGTCCGTAGTACCGACACCACGTCCGTAGTACCGAAACCACGTCCGTAGTACCGAAACCACGTCCGTAGTACCGACACCACGTCCGTAGTACCGTCACCACGTCCGTAGTACCGACACCACGTCCGTAGTACCGACACCACGTCCGTAGTACCGACACCACGTCCGTAGTACCGACACCACGTCCGTAGTACCGTCACCACGTCCGTAGTACCGACACCACGTCCGTAGTACCGACACCACGTCCGTAGTACCGACACCACGTCCGTAGTACCGACACCACGTCCGTAGTACCGACACCACGTCCGTAGTACCGACACCACGTCCGTAGTACCGACACCACGTCCGTAGTACCGACACCACGTCCGTAGTACCGACACCACGTCCGTAGTACCGACACCACGTCCGTAGTACCGACACCACGTCCGTAGTACCGACACCACGTCCGTAGTACCGTCACCACGTCCGTAGTACCGACACCACGTCCGTAGTACCGACACCACGTCCGTAGTACCAACACCACGTCCGTAGTACCGACACCACGTCCGTATACCAACACCACGTCCATAGTTATAGGCACCACGTCTGTAGTTGGGTCGTTCTTCTTTTAACGTCACATTTGCTGTCTCCCTCAGAAAAAGAACATGTCTGCAAAATTTACCTGACTTTTTATTGAAAATTTTATTAGTGTGTCTTCTACACTATACGAGCATTAAAGTATTTAGTTAACAAGGTCTAATAATACGACTTTTTGAGAAAAATCATTGTGACAAAGGAGTCAAATCGTGTTACATATGATAGGTGTTTTCGTACAAAGGAGTCAAATCGTGTTACATATGATAGGTGTTTTCGTACAAAGGAGACAAATCGTGTTACATATGATAGGTGTTTTCGTACAAAGGAGTCAAATCGTGTTACATATGATAGGTGTTTTCGTACAAAGGAGTCAAATCGTGTTACATATGATAGCTGTTTTCGTACAAAGGTGTCAAATCGTGTAACATATGATAGGTGTTTTCGTACAAAGGAGTCAAATTGTGTTACAAATGATAGGTGTTTTCGTACGTAAGTTTAGGTCTCTACCAGAACTCCAGTCAACTCACTACCAGAATACATATTTTATGGGATTATAAAATGTTTGAGAATGCCAGTTACCGAGCGAAATACTAAGTACGGTTATAATGTAGGATTCATGGACATATGAACTAAAATAACAAAAATGTGCTAATATGAACTTTAGGTCTCCGACCGAAGGAAGAATTAGGTGGGCGCTTAGGTCACTTATATACTTGCAAATACTGTTTTTGAACTTGCGTGAACGACATGACATGACAGGGCACACGCGCCGCCTTTCCCTCAACCCGCCTTCAACGTGTCTGCGCCTTCGCCGGCCGAACCAGTTACCCGAAATTTGTCGCAGGAGGTGCGTATTTTAATTCGGCGTCAGCTCTGTCACGTAAGTTTATTGTTGCAAATGACATTGAATTTTTTCAATATCTTATTTTATTTATTCAAAACTTTAATGCACTAAGGTACAAAGGATGGGCTTAATGCCAAGGCATTTTCTACCTGCCAAGTCGGCAGGTAGAAAATACCTTGGCATTAAGCCCACGCCCTTTGTACCTTAGTGCATTAAAATTCAAAATTCAATAACTTTATTTCTTTAGGCTTACAAAATAAGCACTTAGACATGTCAAATTTTATACATAAACAGCTTCGGAGACATCGGCACCGACATATTGCGACTTATGTCTTCGTACGATCTCATCATCAGTAACAGTAATCTTTGTCCATCGAGACGGACACATGGAGAAAACCGGACCACCTGTTCTCATAACATTTCATTTATGAAGTAGAGAGGCTGACTAAGCAAGCATTCCGCGATTCGTGATGTAAAACATGTGCCTCGTGTCATGGACGAATGCATGGCGGGGTACGGGCGCGGCACGGACGCGGCACGGAGGCGGGACTGACGCGGGACGCCGCTCCCGCTCCGCAAGTATTACAATGAGCCGACTCGTGATAAGGAGATTCAAGATAAATGGCGCTCGGAGGCTCCGAGAAAGGCAAACATCGGAGACTCGTAGCTCCGAGTCGGAGCTACGAGTCTCCGATGTTTACATTCCTTATTAATGATGGAGACGATTTTTCAACGCTGAATATTTATGAGATTTGCTATTGAATGAGATGAGAGCTTCATTGCTCACTTTATTCGTAGGGAGCTGGGGGCTTGTTGTAACGGGGGTAAAAAGTAACAGCGTAATTACTCAGCAGGAATCAAATTTTTTGTGTTGGAATTTGCGCTAATCATCTCCTTACAAGATGGCCTACGACATGAACAAAGTCAGTATCGCGCGGGAGCGCGCAGTGAGTGGTTGTGTCCAGGTGCCCCATTTTTGCCAGGTTGCTTAAAAATCTTAAGTTCGTAAGGTTTGATTCTAGGTTACAACATTGTCTTTTTGAAATCAGTTTCCATTGATTTATGCAGTCAAAATATTCATCTATAACATAGTAGTATTTTCTATTGGCTAAATTACACCACTTTTTTTCAATTAACTAAAATTTCTAGAATATTGCAATGAGGCAAGTGGTAACGATATCTCGGGGCACGTTGTAACATGCCCCTTCATGTTTTTATATGTAAGTGTGTACCTATGCTTGTCGTTATTTACACGTTAAATAGTTTTCTTATACACTTAATTATAAATTATCCCACAGCTGGGCAAAATACCTACATATTTCAGAACATATTTATGTTTTTTTTCTGTGATTTAGAATGAGAAATTATAAGCGAATATCGAAAAGGGCTGCTAAGTCGGAAGAGGTCTACAAACAAGCTGCAAAGGAAGTTTCCAAAAATGGAACCACAATTCGGCAAGCTGCGAAAATGTTCGACAAAGTTAGCTTACCAGTGCGCTATGGCTATTGGTAATAAAAATATCCCTCCATCTTGGCACGAGAATAGCAAGGCAGGCATAGATTGGTTTAAAAAATTTATGGAACGGAATCCATCGAAAAACCAGGATCTCTTAATATTGATAAAGAAACACTTGTTACCTCATTTGTTTGTAAGAAATAATGTTTTAATAAATATGTATCAAAAATTAAATTCAAGTGTGTTTATGTGCGTAATTAAAATTATGTTAAAGTCTGTTTACCAAACAATAAATGCCTGAAATTATATAAATAAATTGTTTCAATGTGTTGTTACTACCTGCCCCACCAGTTACATCTTGCCCCAAGAACGGGGCAAGTTGTAACAAGCGACTATGTTTGCAACAACTATAAATAAATAATAAAAAAAATTAACAATTTTTTAAATCATATTTTGGAGTAACTATTAAAAATTCCAGTCCAATTATCATTCTAATTGATAAATGGATGTATGTCCTCTACTATAAGATAGCTTCAGTAATAGAATACTTGTTATCTTGACTTCCCCATTAAAAATACTAAAAATTGTTACAACTAGCCCCCGCTCCCCTACTCAAGAATTGGCTGCTTACGAGAGGCTCATTAGTCAGCCGGCCGCTGGCCGCCCCGCTGGCCGCCCCGCTGGCCGCCCCGCTGGCCGCCGAGCCGGCTGCCGCGCCGGCCGCCAGCCGCCCGCAGCGGTCGCTTCCACGTGATACATGCTCACAGTACCTAACATACTCCATGGAGATATTGTTTTGAACTCGTCGAAGCGAATTGTATTCACTACGAAAAATAATATATAATTGATTTTAACCTCTGTGAAGGGAAAATTCAAGATGATCATCCGGCAATGAATATTTTGAACAAATAATTACGTTGAGTCACGTTAAGAGATAGAAACTCTCAATCAAAGAAAATAATTATACCTACATCTTATCTGTTCTGGGGTTACCTATGTGAAATCCGCATCGCGCTCCTTTTATGTTTGCTGTATGTAACCGATTTACCAGGAGCGACCAATAATCACTGTACTCTATTCGCCGATGACATTTCTGTTTTGATTACATCCAATTCTAATCAATCATTACACATCATCAATAATTACAATACTGACATAAATAAAACAATTGACTCTATTATTAAATGGCTCGAGGCAAATAATTTACAGGTAAACCTAACTAAGACCAATTTTATGCAGTTTACCAATTTTAATAAAAAACAGCAAACGTCTTGATATCAATAACAAGGAACATCAGGTAGTAACTGTAAGAGAGACAACATTTTTAGGTATTACATTAGATCAAAGATGTAACTGGAAAGCCCATATTGACCAAGTAACAAAGAAATTAAATACATTTATTTATGTCCTTTACAGGCTTCGGGAAACTTCCAGCCTCAATACCATTTTGACTGCCTATCATGGATACGTGACTTCTACTTTAAATTACGGACTTGTCCTATGGGGTTATTCTACAAACACAGATCTTGCCTTTATTGCTCAAAAAAAATGTGTACGCGCAATTGTAGGAATACCTCCATCACATGGGAGTCGTGCAGGCCTCTCTTCATTACATTAAAACTACTAACCTTGCCCAGTATGTATATACTAGAGGCTGCTAAATTTGTAAAAGAACATTCGAAGTTATTTACTAAAGCTAAGGATAGATACCCTAGATGTGTACGTAACCCAGAAAAAATTGTTCTGTCTAGGACTCCTAAGACAGCCTTATATAGTAAGAACTGTCATGCCATGTGTGGCTCTATATATAATAAAATCCCTAGTGACATCAAAGATTTACCTTTACAAATATTTATAAAAAAGCTAAAATTATGGTTTATTGAAAAAGCTTTATACAGTGTTAAGGACCTAAAACTGAGAAATTAGTGGGAAATCAACATTAATCTCACTAATATTATAAACGTGAAAGTTTAGATGGATGGATGGATAGATAGATGGATGGATGTTTGTTCCTTTATCACGCCAGAACGGCAAAACGGATCTAGATGAAATTTGGCACAGAGATAGATTATAGTCTGGAATAGGACATAGGCTACTTTTTATCCCGAAATCCCTACGGGAACGGGAACTACGCGGGTGAAACCGCGAGGCGCTGCTAGTGAAATATATTTGTCGCATTCAGGGTAGGCTGAGCGGGAATCGTAGGGCTATCTTGGGCATCGGACATATTATTGGACTTGCGTAGACACCAAAGAAAACAAACAAAATTCACAAAATGTCACACGGCACTTTTATTTCGCACTTTAGAGCTAGTACAATTACAGTAAGTTCGTCACGTGGTGGGTACAAACAAGTCTCTTCGTATTGGAGTTACTTTGACGACGTCTCGAGCAAAAGTGAGTCTAGAATCCCATTTCAAAAACTTCCGTCCAAAGTAACCCCTACCAAGAGCCATGTCCAAGCGTCACCCGCCATTACGCTTGCGTTTCCACCAATCAAATCCAACTAGTTACAGTCTACCAACTTATCACAGCAAATCTTTACAATCTCATTGGCTAACCTTGATCAAGCTAGCCAACTTTACAAAACAAGAAATACCTAGAGCTAAAATTATTGCCAGCTTGAAATAATATTACCATAGACAAATTTGACAAAGAGTGAGGGCTTAACTAATTACGTACGGCGCCATCTGTTGGTAACGTTAACAACTTTTAATCAAAAATAAGGAGTACGGACAAAGCATGAGGTTTTCGTTCAGAAATTTACTCGATAGTAGATCTAAAACGTTGTCGACTGGTGGCGCCACACGTCTTGATTCGACACGGCCATCTTGACCTTCACACGCCCTCGTGTGTCTGATCTGTAAACAAAAACATTCTAAAAGTATTCTGCTCGGCTATCCTACAGTTATCTTATCAACTATGCTTCTGCAAAGATTTCGTCACTTACAGTTTTTTTTTACGATTAATTTATTCTAGCATTTCAGGCAGAACCCAACAAACAACATGTTCAACTTTCAATGTCAGATACGTGAATCATTAAAAGGAAACAATATGAAGGAGGCAAATGAAAACACAAATTGTTAGTCAATCGATCATAACAAGTCCATCGGCTTGTCATGTTTTGTCAGTCCATCAGCAGGTAGCCAGTCCATCGGCTTGTCATGCCCTGCCAGTACGTCGGCAGGTAGCCAGTCCATCGGCTTGTCATGCCCTGCTATTCCATCAGGCAGGTAGCCAGTCCATCGGCTTGTCATGCCCTGCCAGTCCATCGGCAGGTAGCCAGTCCATCGGCTTGTCATGCTCTGCCATCATCACTGTGATCCGTCTACAGAAGCTAACCATCTCAGCTGCGTAAGTGCTACCCCTCGGAAGGGATATCCTGCGCATAAAAAGCAGGCCACGCGCACCTCTTACATGCTCCGGTGCTACTGGAACGTTCACAAAACATACAACTAGTCCACGGAACATACGCTAAGGTAGGGAGAAAATAATATTATCAAAATTTATGAACAATCGTCAGTTATGTCATCGCCATCATCATCGTTACATACGTCTAATTCAAGGGGAACCTGTTGTTCGGGTATCTTTCTGACTCTATCATGGGAGTATTTGTAAGTTCTATTTGACGTTAATGATTTTAGTAAGTACCTATCACCTTCCAGTACTTCAATGATTTTAAATGGTCCTTTAAACTTAGGATCTAATTTTATCTGATTCCTCTCCTCATTTTCAATAAGTACAAAGTCACCAACTACGCATTTCTGGATTTTTGCCTTATTACAATCAAACCGTTCTTTGTTATAGTTTGCATTTTCCTCTATACCACGGGACGCCTGTTCTCTCATTGCATCGAGGTCGATAATTTCATCATCATCATCTACGGTCATGAGATTAAGTGGACGCGCAACCTTACCTACAAGCAACTCCAGAGGACTGGCTTTTGTGACTCGATTGATGGTTGAATTCAGAGCCAATTGAACATCACCTAACGCATCCTGCCAAGAACTTTCCTTAGAAGACTCAACCGCTGTCAACATACTTTTCAAGGTACTCATCACTCGTTCAACCTGGCCGTTGGCGCGACTAGAACCAGTTGCAATAAGGTGCAGCTGGATGTTATGACTATCACAAAAGCTGCAGAAGTCTTTGCTTGCAAAACAACGACCTTGGTCTGCTACGACTCTCTGCGGCGCGCCAAACAGAGAGATCCCAGCCTTGAGAGCCCTGATACTACTGACGCTGTCTATATTCTTAGAGTGAACCAAAAGAGCAAACTTTGTAAATGCGTCGACCAGAACGAAAACGTACTCTTTGATGTTATTTTTACCGCTTAGTTTACCTGAAGCATCAATATGGATTGTATGCCAAGGAACAGCAGTTTTTGGGATCGGATGAAGTTCTGCTTGGACACGACCAGAATGGGTTTTGGACACTTTACAAGTAATGCAGCTATTAACAAACTTTTTAACGTATTTTGCTATACCAGGGAACCAATAATGATCATAGACCTTCTCGAGGGTTTTTTCCCACCCAAGGTGCATTATCGACTCGTGGACGTTGTTGATAACGGCCCACTTGAAAGCACGGGGAACCATGGGAAGACACCTAGAACGACCATTTCTCTGCACTTTACGATGGAGGATATTTGAACGAACCTCGTAAGTCTTTCTTACATCCTCAGACAAGATCTCGTTCTGCAAATCAGATCTAATTTTCCTAATTTCATCGTCTTTTTCCTGTTCCGCTTGCAACCAAGTACTTGAAAGAGTGGCCAAGTCAACTCGTTTTTGTTCAACGCACTCAGCTAAGGGTTTTGAAGAAACTGGATTGCGCGAAAGACAGTCAACGTGGGACATTCTAGTACCTTCGCGATGCGCGATGTCAAAATCGAAGGACTGTAGATAAGCCCACCAACGGTGTACGCGGGGAGACAAGTCAACCTTAGTTTTTGATGCCTTTACTGAATTGCAGTCGGTGACGACTTTGAACTTTCGACCTTGTAAATACTGACGAAAATACTTGATCGCATTGACAACAGCTAATGTTTCTAGCTCATGTGAATGGTATCTAGATTCAGCTGGAGATGTACGACGACTGAAATAGGAAACCACATGCTGTTTGCCGTCAACCTTTTGGAATAGGATAGCACCATAGCCATCTGCACTCGCGTCAGTGTGAACTTCGATTGGAAGATCGGGATTGAAGATCATGAGGACAGGCTCACTAGTCAGTTTAGTGATGACTTTCTGACGAATTTCTTCGTGTGTTGGTTGCCAATCAAGAGATTTTTTTTTTGAACTTGTGAGTCTGAACAACGGGGCCATGATCTTTGAGAAATCACGCACAAACTGCCTAAAATATGAGGCCAAGCCAATAAATTGGCGGAGCTGGGAGATACTGGATGGAGGGGGGAGCATAGTCAGTGCTTCGATTTTGCCGGGATTCGGTTGTACACGACCATCCTTAACAACAAAACCCAGATACTCGATGCGCTTCTTTAGAAAGGAGCATTTGGCCAAGTTTAAGGAAAATCCTGCGTTGGTCAGTACGCTAAGTACAAGATGAAGACGTTCAATTCCTTCTTCTACTGAGGAGGACAAAATCAACACATCATCGATGTAAACAACTACGAAGGAATAAGCAAGATCGCCTAAGGCCTTCATGATTGCCCTTTGGTATACCGAACTGGCATTCTTTAAACCAAAAGGCATGGTCAAGTACTCCCATTGACCTTCTGGTGTGACAAATGCAGTCTTTTCGATCGATTCTGGTGCAACAGGGATCTGATGATACCCACTAAGCATGTCTAGCGCTGTGAACCACCTAGCTTCTCCTAATCTAGCTACCTGATCGCTGATTAGAGGCAAAGGATACCTATCGGCCACGGTGTTGTCGTTGAGCTCGCGATAGTCTACACACATTCGATCGGATTTGTCTTTCTTCTTAACCAACAACACGGGACTCGAGAATGGCGAACAGCTTGGACGAACGACTCCTGCATCTAACAGCTCCTGCACTTTAGCACGAACAACCGCCTTCTCCTCGACACCTAACCTATACGGACGTCTTTGAACTGTGCGATTAGGATCGATGAGCCGAATCTCCAGTTGACCTGTGGTGACACGCGAACTAGCTACTCCAGTTGAAAATGAACCCCTATACTCTTGCAGGACTCCAACCAATTGCTGCCTATATTCAACAGGAATGTCAGTAGCGATGTTACTAAAATCGACTGACTCTTTTGAATCACCTAACACACATGCATTGACACTAGCACTACGAGTGAAAGTTAACCTGTCAGCAGTCATGTTCACATTAAGGCCTTGGCTAAGAATTTCACGACCAACCATGATGTCACTTTTAAGGAATTGGTCTGGCACAACATGAAATAAAATTTCTATATTCAGGTTATCAATCTCAATCTCACACAAAATTTGTTCAGTACTGTATACGCATGCTTGACCAATCCCTTTTAAAGTCACAGTATTATGTAGCCGCTGTCCAGGAAATTTTGATGCAACTGATTCCTGCATGAGAGAACATTCAGCGCCCGAATCATAGTGAAAAGCAAAATGCTCACCAGAAATGGTTAGTTGTCCAGTGGGGTTGCTGATGCTGCACATGTCTACTCGACGCTGATTGCCGGCGCTGTTGGTCGCTGCCCCGCTGGTGTTGTTGCTTGAACCGCTTGCACCGCCGTTGCCGGAACCATTCTTTCCAGCAGTGGAAGAAGGGGCCTGAGTGCACTTGTTTGCATAGTGGCCAGCACCACCACACCTGAAACAAGTAATACCAGGCGCATTTGGTCGTTGCTTGGTCGCAGAAGTAGAGCTAGAAGAAGTGGAACGATCGCATGACCTTTTAGGATCCTTGGAGCGGCAGTCGGCACTACGATGTCCCAATTTCCCACACGCGTAGCATCGTAGAGGGCCTGGAGATCCTGCAGGTCTGGGTCGCTTGAAGTTGGATGATCTATCGCTCGAAGGGGCTTCTGTCTTCCTCTTGAGGTAGGAGCATGCTTGTAGTTCACGTTGCAATTGGTCACGAGTCTTGATTTCCGTTGTGAATGCAGCGTGTTGTAACCTCCCATCAAACTGAGACACGTGGGCTAGAACTATGGCTGAGGTTATCTCTTCCGCCGTCATGTCCTTGAAACGTGCCATCAAGGTTGTTGAAAGTCGTGCCGCATAGGATGCCATATTCTCGTTCTCCTTCGGTTTGCTATTGTGCATGTTGATGAGGGTAGCCGCAGGTGTTTCAATCAAGCCATAACGAGCCAAGAAAAGATCCTTAAAACTGCACCATGTCATGCCAGCAAAAGATATCTGGGATAGCCATCTCGAGGCGTTTCCTTTGAGAGCTCCACTAAGCGCGAGAATAAGCGGGCTTCCTTCTTGTTCTTGTTCAGACAGACATAAATCTGCGGTAGCACACCATGCACGTGCGTCGACGTCGGGCTTATCAGGGTCAAAATCCGGTAAAATCACTTTTCGGGTACTCACGGGACGCATGGTGTTGATTAGAGCCATCATGTTCTGGTTCTGGGCTTCCAGCAGCGTGCGCAGAAGATTTTCATCTACACGTGGTCCAATCTCTGAAGTCCGATTATCCCCCACTTCTGATGTCGCATTCAGGGTAGGCTGAGCGGGAATCGTAGGGCTATCTTGGGCATCGGACATATTATTGGACTTGCGTAGACACCAAAGAAAACAAACAAAATTCACAAAATGTCACACGGCACTTTTATTTCGCACTTTAGAGCTAGTACAATTACAGTAAGTTCGTCACGTGGTGGGTACAAACAAGTCTCTTCGTATTGGAGTTACTTTGACGACGTCTCGAGCAAAAGTGAGTCTAGAATCCCATTTCAAAAACTTCCGTCCAAAGTAACCCCTACCAAGAGCCATGTCCAAGCGTCACCCGCCATTACGCTTGCGTTTCCACCAATCAAATCCAACTAGTTACAGTCTACCAACTTATCACAGCAAATCTTTACAATCTCATTGGCTAACCTTGATCAAGCTAGCCAACTTTACAAAACAAGAAATACCTAGAGCTAAAATTATTGCCAGCTTGAAATAATATTACCATAGACAAATTTGACAAAGAGTGAGGGCTTAACTAATTACGTACGGCGCCATCTGTTGGTAACGTTAACAACTTTTAATCAAAAATAAGGAGTACGGACAAAGCATGAGGTTTTCGTTCAGAAATTTACTCGATAGTAGATCTAAAACGTTGTCGACTGGTGGCGCCACACGTCTTGATTCGACATATTTTTGTTTAATTATTTTTATTATGTTCATTTAAATGCTATTTATAGAACCTACTTTTAAGAAATTTTGCACGCCAATGTGTTTTGGTGAAGTATGTGACACTATTCTAATAATAATAATAATAATATAGCCTTTATTCAAACTATTACATACATTATATATTATTTACAATTTTGCACACCTAGTTTGTTTGCCGGTTGGCACAGGCCTCCCCCAGCCTCCTCCATTCCTCCCTGTCCTGAGTTTTCCTTGTCCACGTCCTGCCTGCTCCTTTGACAAGCTCATCTGCCCATCGAGTGTAAGGTCTGCCCTGATTCCTTTTCCCTTCTCGGGGAAACCATGTTGTTAGTTCTTTGCTCCATTTATCTGGTCATCTCATTATGTGGCCTGCCCAACTCCATTTGAGCTGTTTTACTTTGTCAGATATGTCATTTAGTTTTGTACTCTCTCTCATAATGTGAGATTTTTATTTGGTCCTTCCTTTTTATATTTAGCATGCTGCGTTCCATTGAGTTTTGACATGTGCTGAGTTTTGTTAGTTGTTGCTTTGTTAGTGCCCAAGTTTGACAGCCATAAGTGAGTATAGGTAAAATGCATGTTTTAAACAGTTTGGTTTTAACTTTTATATTCATATGTTTGTCTTTGAAAATCTCTTTTAAAGACCAGTACCTCTTCCAGGCATTTGTTATTCTATTTTGGATCTCTTTGTTCATTTGATCTTCTGTTGAGATGTTTTGTCCAAGGTATGAGTACTCATACAATCGGCAAAGGCCTCCTCCAACCATTTGTAGATCCGTTTGCCAATCGGCAAAGGCCTCCTCCAACCATTTGTAGATCCGTTTGCCAATCGGCAAAGGCCTCCTCCAACCTTTTGTAGATCCGTTTGCCAATCGGCAAAGGCCTCCTCCAACCATTTGTAGATCCGTTTGCCAATCGGCAAAGGCCTCCTCCAACCATTTGTAGATCCGTTTGCCAATCGGCAAAGGCCTCCTCCAACCTTTTGTAGATCCGTTTGCCAATCGGCAAAGGCCTCCTCCAACCATTTGTAGATCCGTTTGCCAATCGGCAAAGGCCTCTTCCAACCATTTGTAGATCCGTTTGCCAATCGGCAAAGGCCTCCTCCAACCATTTGTAGATCCGTTTGCCAATCGGCAAAGGCCTCTTCCAACCATTTGTAGATCCGTTTGCCAATCGGCAAAGGCCTCCTCCAACCATTTGTAGATCCGTTTGCCAATCGGCAAAGGCCTCTTCCAACCATTTGTAGATCCGTTTGCCAATCGGCAAAGGCCTCCTCCAACCATTTGTAGATCCGTTTGCCAATCGGCAAAGGCCTCCTCCAACCTTTTCCATTCGGATCTTTCTTGAGACACTGTTACTCCAAGTTGGCCATTCCAATCTCCCATTACTATTAGGTTCTTATGCGTGTGCTCCTGGAATGTCCTGGATTACTTTGTTTAGATCTTGGTAGAAAGTAATTATTGATTCTTTGTTTGATTGTCCTGTGGGCGAATATATTTGTACAATAGACCATGGATCTTTGTATCCCGGTAGTTTCAGGTTCATAATCGCAATGCGCTCTGAGATTCCTATCAGTCAGTCAGTTTGATTGTGATGTTTTTATAATGTTATATACTTCGTTAGTTTTTTCTGTAGGAGGGTATGTGGTCTCTTTCCCCCACGATGACCACTCGGCTTGGGGGAGCTTTGTGTTTTTCAGTATCGTTGTTGTTAAAATTTTCGGTTTGTTTTGGTTTCCGTTTGCCGCATTGTTGCTATTGTTTTTGAGTCGAGGATGCGCTGGAAAGGGCGTTGGATCTGCATCGCATCACATCAAAAGCATTTATCCTGTTGTACTTGGTAAATGATAGGGTTCGTTGCTTTTTTGGTTGGTTGTTATCAGCAGGTGGTGAAGCTGATGTCTCTCTTTTTCTCTTTTAAACAATACCAAACAATTTCCAGCAACTAAATGATTGTAAATTCAATAATAAATTTAAATGTCAAGATTGACGACTTTCTACAGGATACATTTTTAATTTTTTATTAAAATGTTTAGAATTATTTAAATTTTTTTGACATTACTTCTAATAACTCCATATTTATTTTAGTTACTGTCTGCCATTTCTTTCAATTTGTACACCGGATCGATAAAACATGTTGATACCTACCTACATACCTAAAAATTGTAAAATCTTATGTCTACACATGTTTATGCAAATAAATGATCATTAACTTTAACGAGAGTTTTCAATCCGTGCGTCCTACCCGCGTCATGGCCTACGGAGCCGAGACGTGGACACTCACGGTAGGGCTTGTCCACCAGTTTAAAGTCGCCCAGCGAGCTATGGAGAGAGCTATGTTCGTAGTTTTTCTAAAGGATAGGATTCGCAACGAATAATCCGACAGAGAACCAAGGTTGTCGACATAGCTCTAAGCATTAGCAAGCTGAAGTGGCAGTGGCTGACCATATTTCGAGAAGAACCAACAACCGGTGGGTAAACGTGTTCCTGAGTGGAGACCGCGACTCTGCAAACGTAGTGTAGGAAGCCCTCCGCCTAGGTAGGATGACGATTTGTGAAAGACTGTGCTGATAAATGCTGGATGCGTCAATCTGAAGACAGGGCGCTATGGCGCTCATTAGGGGAGCCCTATGTCCAGCAATGGACTAATATAGGTTGATGATGACCCACACGTTTCATATCCAGCCTGTTACCCACACGTTTCCATATGCAGCCTATTAGACACGTTTCCATATGCAGCCTGTTACCCACACGTTTCCATATGCAGCCTATTAGACACGTTTCCATATGCAGCCTGTTACCCACACGTTTCCACCAGCCAGTCCGCCACTTGCAATGGGGGTCCAACAGAGAGAAGCGAATCCTAATAAATGAATAGCATCAGAACAGAACCCTCTTGTTATTTGTATCGTGCATGCGATAGTTACTAGTACTCTATGAACCAGCATTTCCTGTTCAAACACTTCACAAGATCGGCTAGTCAACGCCGTAGACCCGACGCGGACGCTACGACCTACACTAAAGCTACGGAGTGGAGCACCTACGCGACTCGCCTTGTCGTTTTTTAAACAAAATAAGCGTTTATTTGTGTTCTTTGTAATCTTTTAGTTTGTAAAGCAAATGTTTGTAACAGTGTGTTCGCTTCTGCAAGCACTGAGGCGAGGCGGAGGGATCGTCGTCAGATTGACGCGGTTGTCGTAATGACGCTTTTAGTTCAATTAGTGACGTCACACCGCGCCTGTCATGACTGTTGTTTACGGAGCGCCTCCGCCCGCGCGGTCGGAAGCGCTGAGCTTACACTTCGAAAGCTGAGCTTGAGCTTACAAAAAACCTGTTTTAATTGGACAGTGCTGATCGGCACCGGCTCACCAAACAACCATGATTAAGAGAGTCGTTTCGGAGATCGAAGATTGTGACTTCATTGAGTTACCGACTTCAGGAGGAGGAGGAGGTCCATGTTCGACCGTGTCTATACTTTTGTATGTAAGTTCGTCGAATTCTCCTTCAACGCACCGAAACTAAAAATAATGTTGTTATTAGAATTATCTCGGATTGGCCCCATAGAACGTATGTTTCCGAGGAATCATAATCATAATCAAAATCTTTATTTGCATGAATGTATGTACAATAGCTCTTAAAATTATATGTATAAGTCCAAATACAAACTAGGTAGGTAGGTACCTAATAAGGTGTGCAAAATCTTAGTAACTACAATCGTTAATTTATCTAATGTCAATAAAATTAAATAATAAATAATAAAATCAATTCAAAAAAATAGTAAAAAAATTAATTAACAATAAGAAGTAAACAATAAAAATAATATAAGTTGGTCGAAAAACGATGTGAATCAGCTTCAAAATTTAAATATTCTTTCACGTCATAAAAACAGTTATCTAGAAGGCAATTTTTGAATTTGGTTTAAAACAACGAGGCATTAACTGAAGACCTCTGTGGCGCGGTGGGCGAAGGTCCGCCTGCGACGCAGGAGGTTGCGGGTTCGATTCCCGCCTTGGGACAAATATTTGTACGATCTGCAGGTATTTGTTCCGGGTGCTCTAGTCGTTTTTTGTGTATAATAAAAAATATCTACCTATGTAATGTATTGTATTATGTATATCAGTTATCAAGTACTCAAGCTCTTTCACAATTGTCCAGCATTATTTATTTATTAATCCCGTCGATCTGTAAACAAGTTAAAACTTGTGAAAAATCATGACTAGCTAAAAAACAATTGATGATATTATCTTCACGTATTTTAGTCAGAAGACGACTCAAGGCAGCTAGCCCAGCCGCTGGCCCCAAACCAACCCCAGCCCACCGAGCAGCTCGCCTACCATTTGCCAGAGAACACCTTGACGAACAATGGAGCTCCGTTCTCTTCTCAGGTGAAAGCAGAGTGTGCTTGAATGGTAGCGATAGAAGAGGACGGGTCTACAGAAGACCTGGAGAAAGATTCGCGCAGAGCTGCATCAAAGAACATGTGGCTTTTGGAAGAGCTTCCTGGATCGTGTGGGCGGGCATTCTAATAGAGGCAAAAACCGAGTTGGTTTTTATTGAAACTGGCGCTCGAGTGGGAGGCTCACGGCAAACCGACGAGTGGGAGGGCTCACGGCAAACCGACGAGTGGGAGGGCTCACGGCAAACCGACGAGTGGGAGGGCTCACGGCAAACCGACACATCGAAGAGATTTTAGGGAATCACGTCGTTCCCTGCGCCGCTGGTTTCGTCGGTGAAAACTTCCTCTTAATGCACGACATTGCCCGTCCGCCTACTGCAGGTTCCGTCCGGCAGTATTTACAGGAGGTCGAAATTGCCGCTATGGACTGGCCACTGGCCAGTGCCTAGCCCGGATCTTGTCGACAATTTGTGGGATGAACTTAAAAGAAATGGTCGGGCTAGAAATCCTGCACCAGCCACGAAATCGGACCCCAAAGCGGCTTTCCTTGAAGAATGGGTTAGCATCGAACAAGAACGAGCAAAGAAACTTATTCGATCCATGACGAAGCGATTGGAAGCTGTTGTTAGGGCCAGGGGGTCAACACAACATGTTGATAAGTTAATCTGAATCAAATTGATATTTTGACGAATTCAAGCTGGTATTTTCTTTACTGTTAATTACACATTTTGACGAATTCAAGCTGGTATTTTCTTTACTGTTAATTACACATTTTGACGAATTCAAGCTGGTATTTTCTTTACTGTTAATTACACATTTTGACGAATTCAAGCTGGTATTTTCTTTACTGTTAATTACACATTTTGACGAATTCAAGCTGGTATTTTCTTTACTGTTAATTACACATTTTGACGAATTCAAGCTGGTATTTTCTTTACTGTTAATTACACATTTTGACGAATTCAAGCTGGTATTTTCTTTACTGTTAATTACACATTTTGACGAATTCAAGCTGGTATTTTCTTTACTGTTAATTACACATTTTGACGAATTCAAGCTGCTATTTTCTTTACTGTTAATTACACATTTTGACGAATTCAAGCTGGTATTTTCTTTACTGTTAATTACACATTTTGACGAATTCAAGCTGGTATTTTCTTTACTGTTAATTACACATTTTGACGAATTCAAGCTGGTATTTTCTTTACTGTTAATTACACATTTTGACGAATTCAAGCTGGTATTTTCTTTACTGTTAATTACACATTTTGACGAATTCAAGCTGGTATTTTCTTTACTGTTAATTACACATTTTGACGAATTCAAGCTGGTATTTTCTTTACTGTTAATTACACATTTTGACGAATTCAAGCTGCTATTTTCTTTACTGTTAATTACACATTTTGACGAATTCAAGCTGGTATTTTCTTTACTGTTAATTACACATTTTTCCATAGCTTAAGACTCCTTCTCATTCAATATTTTTCTTTGCCACCCATTTCAAAGCTAAAACTTTGAAGCTTTGAGATGTTAAAATCTGAAATAGAATGAAAGCTTCCGATTTTTTGCTAGAGTTTTTCACCGGGAGCTGCGTCCTGAGTTATTTTTTTTGCTCACGAGGTATTATAACTAGCGTATATGTATAACAGAACAGACTGCGCGAACACACATCGCGGTTGCAAGCGCGGTAGTGCGGGGCGCGCCCCCGCGCGGCGGCTAGTGACTCCGACTAGTGAGTCAAACATTCGATGTGACCGTCATAGATGCGACATATTGTTTATATTCTACTTAATTGGGTACCTACAGGAACATAATAAAGTAAATTGAAATGGGTAGGTACATATAAGACATATTTTTAAGTTGGATGGATGAATATCTGTTACCTCTTCACTTCAAATCTACAGGAGGGATCGGGCTAAAATGTTGCATACAGTTAGTTCTACAGGAGGGATCGGGCTAAAATGTTGCATACAGTTAGTTCTAGGCCTAGAATAAAACAAAGTACTCGTATGCATCCCAAATTCCCAAATATCAGTTAAACCTCAGTAGGTACCTACGTCTTCACCAATACCCTCAGTAGGTACCTACGTCTTCACCAATACCCTCAGTAGGTACCTACGTCTTCACCAATACCCTCAGTAGGTACCTACGTCTTCACCAATACCCTCAGTAGGTACCTACGTCTTCACCAATACCCTCAGTAGGTACCTACGTCTTCACCAATACCCTCAGTAGGTACCTACGTCTTCACCAATACCCTCAGTAGGTACCTACGTCTTCACCAATACCCTCAGTAGGTACCTACGTCTTCACCAATACCCTCAGTAGGTACCTACGTCTTCACCAATACCCTCAGTAGGTACCTACGTCTTCACCAATACCCTCAGTAGGTACCTACGTCTTCACCAATACCCTCAGTAGGTACCTACGTCTTCACCAATACCCTTAGTAGGTACCTACGTCTTCACCAATACCCTCAGTAGGTACCTACGTCTTCACCAATACCCTCAGTAGGTACCTACGTCTTCACCAATACCCTCAGTAGGTACCTACGTCTTCACCAATACCCTTAGTAGGTAGATACTTAAGTATCCCATCTTTTTTATGAATAAATCTTCGATCAAAAATGTCCGGCTTTGCCGGCCCCCCTTAGATTCACAATGCGCACTCCAAAACCTTCAGTAGCAAAAGAGAAATATTTTGACATGTTAGGGAAGCTTTTCAACTAGTGTCATTTTAGCGTTCAGACAAAAAGCATGGGTAAGTGTTCGTACAAAAAATGCAAGAATCACTCGTCCAAAGTGCTGAAAAAGGATGGAGTTTCTTATTTTCAGTAAGTTTATATATATTTTTTACCCGTATATTGAGATGTGAGTCATATACTTGTGAAATCAGCATAAAATATTGTTGTTTGGTTTGCCTATGTTAAAATATTAATTTTGTTCTAAATTGATAAATGGAGAGGCTATTTCTTCTAAATTTTTTTTCATTTATAGTATGTATTAATATATTTTTCATAAAAATAAGTTTAATATTACTAGTTGATGATTTTTAAAATAACTAGTTGGCCCGCCCTAAAATTTCATTTGCGTAGACTCTCTAATAAAAGAAAGACTAGGTTCTTACCTACCTACAAGAAGTATGAATTTATTAAACGTTTATTTTTTGTCCCGTAAAAAAAACTCGTGCAAAGCCGCAGACAGGAACCAGATCTTTTTAATCTAGAGTGCCTGCCTGAAATTGTATTTTAAGTTTAAATTTTTGTATGTCTGAAATGACCCTTTTGTATAAATACCTACTGTTGAGACACCAATTTATAGTTTCATCAATAAATGATTCGTTATCTTTACCTGAATTCTGTTAATTAATCCTTATAGAAAATAAACTGAGTAGGTAGGTATATAATTCTCAGGTAGGTACCTACCTACTTACAAAATAAAATAAAATGAATTCGACTCCACCAATCTCTTGTTCCGTATGGAAAAAAATTGTCAGGCTCTGCGCAAACTGTCTGCGTCAAAACAAAACGAAGATAATTTTGAGTGACATATTTGTCGATTTCGGGTATCCACGGGGGAGGCCGCGAACTACTTATTTTTGATCGAAGGAATAAATAAATAAATCTGTTCGGTTCAATTTTCATAATGTATGA
Organism: Eupithecia exiguata; assembly: GCA_947086465.1. NCBI lineage: Eukaryota > Metazoa > Arthropoda > Insecta > Lepidoptera > Geometridae > Eupithecia > Eupithecia exiguata. Next base: position 109,531 of record OX352229.1, read on the forward strand.
TTGTTGTTTGTTACAAACAAAATGTCAGGTACAATAGAAAATAATGTACTCAACTTAATTTTGGTTGGTTTCAGTTGATGTTCTGTTTACTTACAATATATTACTTATAAGTCACGCAACACAAATTTTTTTCGCAGTGGATTGATTTTATACTATTTTACTACGCAAGACGGCATTTTCTATTTTTTTCTGCCCTCATGCGTTTGCGACGGGCGTAGGCGAGCGACTAAGTGAGTTGTTCTTGGCGCAAGCGCAAACATCTTGCTCGCGATGTCGTTTCCATACGCTAGTAATAGTACTTCAATGTCATAACATAACATGATAGTTTGTGTTTGGTTTCCAGGGTTCGAATGGTTAGATACATACACGGCAACGGGCGAAAACAAGATCTCTACTTTGAAAAAAAAAATGATGACGAATTGCATCACATCAAATACTTTGAACTAGGTGTCAACTCGGATCGCGCTATCGAAATATTCCGGGCTTACAACTACTTTCAAACACATTTTCATTATTTAGGGTTAAATCCTTAAATAAATTATTTATGCCCGCGGGCTCTTCAGCAACGCGGGGGCGGGCGGGCGGCGGGCGGCGGGCGGCACGTCAGCTCGTCTAACTACTAAATTGATAAATTAAATAACTTACATTCTGCGCTTAGCGTTCCGCGTGAAATAAATTAGGGGAATTCGGCAACTTATTCGGCAACTTGGGGAAAGTTTGACGTGAATTACCCGCCGAGAGCGGCCCAAACACCAAACGAGTTTAGTTCGTGGGTCACGCACTCCGCCGCTCGCGACACGCGCCGCCCGCGCGCCGCCGCCGCCGCGCCGCGCCCTAGTGCGCCGTATCGGGCGGGATATAAAATTATAATTATAATTCATACTTTTGACTTTTACTTACCAGAATTAAAACGGAACTAAATGTTCTAACTAATGAACGTCGCGCTAAACGGAAAAAAATGCGTTTGTGTCATTTTCAAATCTAGCCGAAGCTGTCCCGGCAAGCTTCATTCCGCCTTCGAATAAGAGATGGCGTTACATACGTTACATTTATGAACAAAAAAAAATTATTCATATTTTCCCCTTCTGGATTTTTTGTATTTTTAATTAATTATTCGGCTATTCGGAACGCAGACAAATCCGAAAATCATTAAAATCGATCTAGCCTTTTTGAGTTATAAATGGTGTAGCCAACACGACCTAGTTTAACACATGGTGTAACAAAAATTAAGGACGAAACCTTCAGAGGGGGTTCAGCTTTGATAACAGAACTAGGGAAATATTTATATTAAAAATCCCTGACTTTTGATTTACGAAGAATTAAATAAAAACAAAATTATCACTAGACAAGGCAATAATTGATGCCTGTGCACAAATGCAGGTTCTAGCAAGTTCGTGGAGTGCTTGCGATGCACCTCACTATATATACCTAGTGTTATCCAAATATAATGTATATATATATTTTTTTACTTGTAGAGAAAAATCAGTGATGGTGATATCAAAGGTGCCTCTCGCATACTCTTTTCTAATGACACGATGGCGCCAAATAACGATGATACGCTCATATCTCTTGAGAGTAAGCATCCACCCGCAGGGGCTAATCTACAACTCCCCGATCCACCGCAAGAGAGTGATGTCGCTGCGGGCACGACCAGCCAGGATGTGCTTAAAGGTGTCATGTATTTTCAGAGTGCCTCTGCCGGCGGCCTGGATGCTGTGTCTCCACAGCATCTAAAAGATCTGCTTTCTGGCGGGTCTGGCCATGCAGGTGAAGTCCTTCTGGAGAACTTGACCTCTCTAATCAACCTGATGTTGTCAGGCCGAGTCAACAGCGATATCACAGAACTCCTGTACGGTGCGAATCTTTGCGCACTAAAAAAGAAGGATGGCGGTATAAGACCCATAGCCGTGGGCACCACCTACCGCCGCCTTGCGGCTAAAATTTGCGGTCGGAAAGAAGCCGACTACCTAGGCGACTATTTCCGACCAATTCAGCTGGGTTTTGGCTCGCGAGGCGGATGTGAGGCCGCAGTACATTCCCTTCGAACATTTTTGGACCAAAATTATGGGGAGGTAATTCTGAAGGTAGATGTCAAAAATGCCTTCAATTCCGTAGACAGGAGCGCCTTGCTTAAAGAAATTAAAGACAAAATTCCAGATATTTACCCTTTTCTCTGGCAATGCTACGGTTCACCGTCAAAATTAATTTACAGGCATAATGTGATTTCATCCACTGTGGGCTGTCAGCAGGGCGACCTTCTTGGTCCGGCCATATTAAGCCTTGCCATCCAACCAATAATTCAACGTCTCCAATCCAAGCTCAATGTTTGGTATTTCGATGACGGAACTCTGGGTGGAGAGGTGAGCACAGTTTTTGATGATCTAAAAACCATCACAGATGAATTTCAAAAAATCGGTTTAGCGTTAAATTTTTCAAAATGCGAGCTGTTTATTTCGGACTCTTGTGTAGACAAAAACAATATCATTGGTAAATTCAATAGTTTGGCCCCCAACATTTCAATAGTAGATAAATGTTCACTTCGACTCCTTGCTCCTTGGGTCACCAAATTCTTGATAGGTCTTTTCAGCCATTTGTAGATGAGAAAATTCAAAATTTCAACTGAATTTCGGACAGACTTCTCAAAATGAATAGCCGAAAATTAATAGCCTTAATAGCTTTTACAATTATTCGGTTTTGCCTGTTTGTACCTAAATTGACGTATTCTTTGAGATGTTGTCAACTGTGGAAACACAGCGAGCTCTTGGTTGGCTTAGACAACATAATAAGGAATACTTTATCATCGGTTTTGAATATATATTTGGATGACAAGGCATGGCCACAGGCCTCCCTGCCTGTAAAATTGGGAGACTTAGGTATTCGCAAAATTTCAAGTGTAGCCCTACCAGCGTTCTTGTCTTCCGTCTACAGCACTAGTTCTTTAGTTGAAAAAATCTTAAAGCCTTCTCATAATTTGGTCCCTGGAATTTCATTCAAAGTTTCATTTTTAGACGAAGCTCGAACGGCTTGGCATAGTGCTTGCCCCGATGCTGCTCCCCCGAAATCTCTTGTCCCAACGGCAATGGGACGTGCTCCAGCTCTGCAGATCGTGCCCGTCTCCTGGCCGTTTCTAAATGGGAGTCAGGACATTGGTTGCAAGCACTTCCTTCATATAACACTGGCACTTTATTGGATCCCGTAACTTTCCGTGTCGCAATTTGTCTTCGGTTGGGTGCAAGGTGTTGCGCGCCTCATCAATGCCAGTGCGGTACTGCTGTCGAACACCTCGGTCATCACGGATTATCGTGTACTAGGGCTTCCGGTCGGATATCTCGCCATGCCAGTCTAAACGACATCATCCGGCGGGCCTTTGTCACCGCTAACGTACCAGCCATTCTCGAACCGAATGGTCTGTTGCGTGACGATGGTAAGCGGCCCGAGACGGTATGACTCTAGTCCCATGGGAGATGGGGAGGCCGATTGAGTAGGACGCTACATGCGTCGACACACTCGCACCTTCCCATCTTCCTAGGACTTCCGTGATCGCTGGTGCGGCGGCAGATTTGGCTGAAGATCTCAAGAGGCGCAAATATGCAGGTCTCGATAGAGCATACGCATTTGCTCCCCTTGGAGTCGAGACCCAGATACTCACCAGCTTTCGGGTCACGCGTCATAATTTTTTGAAAACCCGGAGAGCCTCGGTACCCCACGGACCTAGGGGTACCGAGGCTCTCCGGGTTTTCAAAAAATTATGACGCGTGACCCGAGAGCTGGTGAGTATCTGGCTCAGCGCATCAGCATTGCTATACAGCGGGGCAATGCAGCTAGCGTCTTGGGCACGCGCGCGACTGGTGTTGATCAGTTGAGCCACTTGTAGATTGTTTGCAACAGTCTGCAGTTAGCTCAATTGTTTCAATTGTAAATACTACTTTTAATTTAATTCTATTATTTGATTGTAATTGTCTTTGATAATATAGATTAGGTACTATGTACATTACATTTTTATAATAATTGATAAAGGAGGCAGAGATAACAGGACGTAATTTCATTAAAATGAAATAAACCAAATGTTTCTAATTAGGGATTCAATTAAATTCTGTCCAGCGGAAGTCCGCGCGTAGGTAATCAGCGCAGCGTGGCGCGGCGTCGCGCGTCGTCGTCGGCGCTGAGGCACGCTGAATTGTTTGCGGAGCACGCAGGTACCGAGGTACTCGACCGGGCAGCTAGCGCCAGTCACTCGACCGCGCCACTTGCTCGAGCGGACGACGAGCCGCAATTGAGGTTGTGCCTTTGTAACAACTTACTTACTTACCCACACGGATATAATTAATTCATAATGTCTTTAGCTTTTGAAGGTAACTGTAGTCCCGGAGTAGTCCAGCGTGTGTCTTTGTTTGAAGGTAACTGTAGTTCCGGAGTAGTCCAGCGCGTGTCTTTGTTTGAAGGTAACTGTAGTCCCGGAGTAGTCCAGCGCGTGTCTTTGTTTGAAGGTAACTGTAGTTCCGGAGTAGTCCAGCGCGTGTCTTTGTTTGAAGGTAACTGTAGTCCCGGAGTAGTCCAACGCGTGTCTTTGTTTGAAAGTAACTGTAGTCCCGGAGTAGTCCAGCGCGTGTCTTTGTTTGAAGGTAACTGTAGTCCCGGAGTAGTCCAGCGCGTGTCTTTGTTTGAAGGTAACTGTAGTCCCGGAGTAGTCCAGCGCGTGTCTTTGTTTGAAAGTAACTGTAGTCCCGGAGTAGTCCAGCGCGTGTCTTTGTTTGAGCTTGAGGCATGGTGAGAGTGCTCAGTGCCTTGTACCGGCACAAATGGATGTTACAGCTTTCTTGATAGACTCGTCATTTTATGTAAACTCGTCCCGGCGCTGCGCAGCGCCAATCATACTAAAACCTTTTATTTTTGCGAATAAAACGGCAAACGAGTTATTTGATTAATTTTATTCCAATAAAAATGTACAAATGACTTATCTTTACAGGCCATGAATAAAAATACGTAAATTTCAATAAAGGCAGTAAGACGGCCGTCGCCGCCGCCGCGCCGCCCGCGCGCCGCACCGACGTTCGCGTCGCAATCTCAGTCCGAGATCCGCTCCTTATCACTCGGTAACGCAAAAAGTCGCGATTGCATGGCGTCAGGATATCTTTACGACATTCATAACGTTACGTCATAAACTGTTACTCTGTTCTTTAGCCGTTTACACTTGACGGCTCTTAAAAGTCAGTAAAGTAGGTGGTCGCGTCGCGAACGATCCTATCTCCACTTTCATCGTCGAAGCACTGAGCCTATGCTATGACGTCGACACGGCGCACTCGGCTAGTGAGACCCGCGCACCGTGCCACGCCTATACTATGACGTCGACACGGCACACTCGGCTAGCGAGACCCGCGCACCGTGCCACGCCTATACTATGACGTTGACACGGCACACTCGGCTAGCGAGACCCGCGCACCGTGCCACGCCTATACTATGACGTCGACACGGCGCACTCGGCTAGCGAGACCCGCGCACCGTGCCACGCCTATACTATGACGTCGACACGGCACACTCGGCTAGTGAGACCCGCGCACCGTGCCACGCCTATACTATGACGTCGACACGGCGCACTCGGCTAGCGAGACCCGCGCACCGTGCCACGCCTATACTATGACGTCGACACGGCACACTCGGCTAGTGAGACCCGCGCACCGTGCCACGCCTATACTATGACGTCGACACGGCGCACTCGGCTAGCGAGACCCGCGCACCGTGCCACGCCTATACTATGACGTCGACACGGCACACTCGGCTAGTGAGACCCGCGCACCGTGCCACGCCTATACTATGACGTCGACACGGCGCACTCGGCTAGCGAGACCCGCGCACCGTGCCACGCCTATACTATGACGTCGACACGGCACACTCGGCTAGTGAGACCCGCGCACCGTGCCACGCCTATACTATGACGTCGACACGGCACACTCGGCTAGCGAGACCCGCGCGCCGCGCCACGCCGATGCTATGACGTTGACACGGCACACTCGGCTAGCGAGACCCGCGCGCCGCGCCACAACGAGCCGCGAATCAATCTGGCAACACGTGTCGCGGCGTATTGCGTGAATCATTAATCACGGTAACGTCATCAATGATGCATCACTGCGCCGCCGGGCGCGCCGCGCCTGGAACAAGACACTTGTCTCGACTCTCGAGGAGCCAAGCCAACCTTCAATATTATGCATGATTCTTTTACAGATTTTACCTTCTTCTCCACTCTACCTTCAGTAGATCGATGCGACTGAGTGCTGGGTCGGTGATCTAATGAAAGCTCCCGTGTTCCTCCGAGAGCTGAGTCGAGGGGTCCTGCGACCTGAGATTGTGTTCTGTGATTGCCAGAGCGCGCTCCCTCGCTCCCTCGGGGCTCGCAAACATTTATAGTGTTGGCGTTCATTCTGCAAACAGTCGCGAGTCGCGCGCGGATACCATAACATTACAATTTTACAAGCTCAAACAACATCTTCATAGAAAGACTCGTTTAAATGATAAGTGTCGTGTGGTCCATCCACCTCTGTCGGTAATCGTCAACCGTGTGGTCCATCCACCTCTGTCGGAAATCATCAACCGTGTGGTCCATCCACCTCTGTTGGTAATCATCAACCTTGTGGTCCATCCAGCTCTGTCGGTAATCATCAACCTTGTGGTCCGTCCACTTCTGTTGGTAATCATCAACCTTGTGGTCCATCCACCTCTGTCGGTAATCATCAACCTTGTGGTCCATCCACCTCTGTCGGTAATCATCAACCTTGTGGTCCATCCACCTCTGTCGGTAATCATCAACCTTGTGGTCCATCCACCTCTGTCGGTAATCATCAACCTTGTGGTCCATCCACCTCTGTCGGTAATCATCAACCTTGTGGTCCATCCACCTCTGTCGGTAATCATCAACCGTGTGGTCCATCCACCTCTGTCGGTAATCATCAACCTTGTGGTCCATCTACCTCTGTCGGTAATCATCAACCGTGTGGTCCCTCCACCTCTGTCGGTAGGCATCCGGCGCTTTCCGCTCCCGGCGAGGACTCTACCCACGAGTATGTACTTATAATAATAATCCTTACCACTTACTGTTGAAACATTCTGTGGGTAATTTTAATTATTCAAATTGTGCAAATGTAAATTGCTGTAATATCGGATATAGTCAAATGTAAATTTCTGTAATATATGATAGTCAAATAGTCATTTTATTGGTTAAACAATACATACAAGTCGATATTAACAGTTAAGGTATCACAATAATACATACAAGTCGATAATAACAGTTAAGGTATCACAATAATACATACCAGTCGATAATAACAGTTAAAGTATCACAATAATACATACAAGTCGATAAAAATAGTTGAGGTATCACAATTTCACATCATCACAATTGTTTGTGTAGAAAATCCTCGACCTTGTAGTAGGCCCTCTCGATGAGCCATTTCTTAGGTTTGTTTTCGAAAGAAGCTGAGTTCTGTGCGGTGCCGCCATGCTCCTGGCTCCTGGCTCCTGGCTGTTGCACGCCATGCCACATGACTGAGCCTGAAGTAGAGAGCGAGCGCAATAATATTGCCATAAATATATATAATGCGGGGCTCGAGAGCTCGGATTGCGCTTGTAGCCGAGGGCTGGTGACGGATGCGGGGCTCGAGAGCTCGGATTGCGCTTGTAGCCGAGGGCTGGTGACGGATGCGGGGCTCGAGAGCTCGGATTGCGCTTCTAGCCGAGGGCTGGTGACGGATGCGGGGCTCGAGAGCTCGGATTGCGCTTGTAGCCGAGGGCTGGTGACGGATGCGGGGCTCGAGAGCTCGGATTGCGCTTGTAGCCGAGGGCTGGTGACGGATGCGGGGCTCGAGAGCTCGGATTGCGCTTGTAGCCGAGGGCTGGTGACGGATGCGGGGCTCGAGAGCTCGGATTGCGCTTGTAGCCGAGGGCTGGTGACGGATGCGGGGCTCGAGAGCTCGGATTGCGCTTGTAGCCGAGGGCTGGTGACGGATGCGGGGCTCGAGAGCTCGGATTGCGCTTGTAGCCGAGGGCTGGTGACGGATGCGGGGCTCGAGAGCTCGGATTGCGCTTGTAGCCGAGGGCTGGTGACGGATGCGGGGCTCGAGAGCTCGGATTGCGCTTGTAGCCGAGGGCTGGTGACGGATGCGGGGCTCGAGAGCTCGGATTGCGCTTGTAGCCGAGGGCTGGTGACGGATGCGGGGCTCGAGAGCAAACACCTTATTCCTTCCAATCCTAAAATGAAAGCCGAATCAAATCAAGATGAAGCCGAAGTTTTCCCAATAGAACCTGCTATTGATTCGATTCCGTCGAAGCAAGCACAGATGTTCTATACATGTACTTTGGTCCTACGTATTTGAATTTACCTTCAAAAACCTATTCAGATAAAAGCTTTTTGATCGAAACGTGCATCGCCCTAGAAACCCGAGTAATGTCCCCATATCACCGAGTCTTATGTTTGAAAAGAATCGTATTTGAGGCAACCACGTATTTTTAGGGAAACCACGTATTTTCTGGCGTTTCATCTGGAGACCCTCACGGCGGCGTTCGTTCCGAGCCCAACCCACATTCGCATGCAGATGAGAGCTCGCACGGCCCGCACCCCGCACGCACGCACGGCTCGCACGGCCCGCACGCACGCACGCACGGCTCGCGCTCCTGACAAGTTATTGCCTCGTCGTCGGTTCACAACAAGAAGGCTTGACCTTAGCTCACACACCGTAGTCGTTATATCATAGCACTCGATATGGCTTCCTAACACATGAGTGAATTCTCGTTGTAGATACAACTTTAATAGTTAGGTACGTAGTGAGTGAGCCAGCCACCTCGTGTACCGCGTCCCGGATCCATAGGCGGCCCCTCGTGCGTAGCCCTAATGACGGGTGGAACCGACGACCGGGCCGACCCTGGGAGGAGCTGAGTTATTGTACCGGAGCCCCGAAGGCCGCGTTCGACACCGAACCTGCAATCTATATGCGTGTAAATAGCACGCGCCTCACGAGGACGTCGTCGTCGTGCTCGATAGATTCCACCAAATGGCGTCCATCTTGATACGTATCATCAACGTCACATTTTTGCTCCGCTGGATCGGCAGGCGTCTACTGAAATTCTATATAACTCAGATAATCATTTTCATGTTAAAACATCACGTACCTATCAACAGTACCAACGTTAATCCCTCGTTTTGATGTAACTCTCGTAAGTACATTTTTGTTATAAGTCTTCTTGTACCTATCATAAGTCTCAAACAAGATGTTTTGAGGCTAAAGCTGAAAGCCAAATGAAAACCGCTGATGTAGCCCGCTGAGTAGCCCGCTGAGTAGCCCGCTGAGTAGCCCGCTGAGTAGGTATATCTAATGTTAACGCCAGAATATTGTGATTGGGATCGTACTACGGGCACGCAGCGGCGGCGCGGCGGGCGAGCCCTCCACTCATCTAATCGATTCAAATTGATGGGAAACCATTGTATAACAGGTCGGATGGATGGATTACACACCGCACCGCCCTGCAGATACACCTCCTGCGCACACATTCAACGTCAATATCTCTTATGTACAGTACAACCTACGACATAATTATGTCCAGCGATATCTTCTGAGGAACACAAACAGGATCTGTCGAGCTTTTGAGTAGTTGCGTCCGCTGTCACTCGAGATGATAGACATTCGATATAATAGTAGGTGTAGGTATCTAGTCGTAATAAGTAAATAGTCTAGCTCGACCTAGCTAGGTATACGACTCGTAGGTACAAGTAACAAATCATACTAGGTAGGTACGCACTTGCGACACGGACACCAGCCACAGCCACGCAACCGACCGGCTCCCACCTACCCACACCTGTCTGTAACCAGTGTACATACGAGTACGAGTATGTGTGCTGTGCTGTAACTGAGCAACTTCACGTGAATGAATGATTACCTCGCACGTACGCACTACGTTGCTTTACTTTTCAAAATTAAAATCAAATTAACCATAACGTTTATTTCTTTAGGTGTACAAAATCAAATAAAGCACTTAGACAAGTCAAGTTTTATACCTTAAACAGATTTTTAAATACTTTTTAATAAAATCCCAAAAAATTTCGATTTCGGCGGCAACGCACTATAAAGAAAAGGCTAAGATTTTTAAAAAGTAAGTACCTAATAATTATCAAAATAAGAAACAAGGGGTTATTGATTTTACCCACTTAATTTTTTTATCCACAAGTGGAAGAAGTGGAAAATAAACCACTAGTAAGTGTATAGTGTATGTAAATGAATTATAAGCTAGTACATCATTATTTTTCCAAGTCTAATTATAATCTGATCAGTCAATATTTATATAAAACTAATTAACCTTAACATTATTTTCCTTAAATATTGTCTTATTGTAGGTATTGTATTGTCGGTGCGGAACTGGGCGACATCTGGCCAAGCACTAGCATAACATCATTCATATAATCATCTATGGAGTAAAAGGCTTTTTTGATAAGATTTCGTTTTATGTAGGTACAGGCACTGTTTAAATTTACGAATAGGGAGCTCATTAGATGAATGCTTGTTATAGAAGCGTCTCAGACTAAGTAAGAAATCTACTTAGTCTGAGAGAAGCGTAGGTACGCAATTGCACATAAATAATTTCCCTACCTCTCGACATCTACTCGTATTTGATGGAATGTGTAGTTTGTTCTTGTTTCTTGTATTTATGTTACATGAACATTACATTTTTGCAAAAAGCTATCTCTATTTTTGTGCGTATACATTAGATTTTCATAGATATGTTGCGATATTACTGTCAAAATATTTATGTATATAAATAAATCTCTCGCTCGTCAAGAGCTTTAATTAAAAAATTGCGCGCATAGCCTTTTTTGGAAAACAAAGATAGGTGTTCATCATAGAGATCTTCATCGGTAATATATGTGATTGTTCACACAGCATAGGCCGCTGAACTAAGTCTGCCTGCGAGAGTATCAATTTGCAACTAAGCCACGAAACCCTTTTAGTCGGTTCAACCGAAAATTTTGGGACCTCTTACGGACTATAGCGCCGGTGGCTCCACCTACAGGGTCAACATTACAGTTTAACCAAACCGGCTCAACGACCAAAGCATTTAGTTCGTTTGACGAGAGGTGTCGCCTTTGCTCAATAGCTGGTTCGAGTCCTGCCGTAATCTAAAATTTTTGTCATTTCTTAGTAATCAATATGTAAGCTCCCGAAACCTATTACGCGCAAACGTATCTACAGGAACAAAAAACATTGCGTTTGTTTGTCGCACCTGCGGCCGCCCGCCCCGTCGCGCCGGCGGCGGCGGCGCCGACTCAGGCCGTTGGTTGACACATAGCTACGGTGCGGCACCGGCCACCATGCAACGGCACGGGGCGGCGGCGGCGGCGGCGCCACCGTGAGAAGGCGCGGCGCCGCGGCACAGTGCCGTACACGGCGTACCGCGCCGGCACACGGTAGCAACGATCGTTCCAAAACATAACAGATAACTGCTAACCAACAACCAACCAACTAAATATCTACGCCGACTTTTTTGATGGCTTGGGTATTGTTCAACTTAGAGAACAGAATTATATTTTGCTTTTCGATTAGAATAAAAAAATTACAACATAAAATTCAAAATTAATTTATTTATTAGTACCTTAAAGTAACCTAGTATTTCCATAGGTACCTAGGTATTGTTTTGTATACGAGGTGCTATCTTGGCTAGGTAGCAGTTCTTCAAAACTTGATATTGACATTCTAAAATATTCGTAAAATTAGTCATCACCACATGTTTTCAGCGTCAGGGACGAGAGAAATTCCACGGACGTAGTTTCAGTAACAAATAAAGTGAAGCACTCAATAGTATGTCCATCTTCTGTACGTACGCGTGCGCGTACACACTCACACATTGACATCATAGTCCATAGTCAGTCCATCGTCCACCATTACATCTTTAGACGCCTACTGATTTGCACTATTTTTGTTACTAAATTGAATTAATTGAAAAATGAGATGTGACTTCTTGTATGGTTATATCTTGCCGAAATCACAGCCGTTGTAACGATGAAATAAAATAAAATGCCATTTATTACAGACATGGCAGGCACAAAGTTAACATAGCTCCACAACACAATCCTTATAACGGAGTCACATTTCAAAAGACAAAGAGAAAAAACCGGCCAAGTACGAGTCAGACTCGCGCACGAAGGGTTCCGTACCATTATCTAGAAAAACGGCAAAAAAATCACGTTTTTTGCATGGGAAAATAAATATGTTTTTTTTTATTTAATTATTTATTTTTAATGTGATTCAATAAGTAAATTTATTCTGTGAATATTTCAAGCATCTAACTGTTGCCGATATCGTTGTATGAGAGCCCCCTTAAATATATATTTTATTCTGGTTTTTAGTATGTTTTGTTAGAGCGGCAACAGAAATAAATCATCTGTGAAAATTTCAACTGTGTATCACGGTTCTTGAGATACAGCCTAGTGACAGACGGACAGCGGAGTAATAGGGTCCCGTTTTACCCTTTGGGTACGGAACCCTAAAAACACATAATACAATAAAACACTAATAACCAATGTTAATAAAGAACACGTGATCATTCACAGGTAAATTTCTAATTTCATCAACTTATTTCTTCGATTTAACGTAAAATAACTATCAACAGAAATATCACAATAAATACAAATCTTGCCGGTGTTGCCAACATACAAACATGCAAATTTCCCAGTAAGTGTGGGAAGATATTATACATGCTTCAATACATGTAATTATTGAATTATAAGTTAGGTAAGTAGGTCATCATCACACAAGAACACGTAACACCCTAACGGTTCTTCTCGAGATATGGCCAACCCACTGCCACTTCAGCTTGCTAATCTTTTGAGCTATGTATGTCAATAACCTTGGTTCTCTGGATGTATTCGTTGCGAATCCTATCCTTCAGAGAAACGTCGAGCATACCTTCCATAGCTCGCTGGGCGGCTTTAAACTGGTGGACCAGCCCTACCGTGAGTGTCCACGTGTCAGTTCCAGTAGGCAGGTAGGTAGGTACATACTTTAAATAGGTATTACTTAATCATTTTGGTTAGGTACCTAGGTATCTTTGCATTGGTACAAAATGTACAAATGAATAAAATTGAATGTTTGTTTGTAGGGTAAATTTAACAGTTTTTTACTTATTAGATAAAATTAATTTCGAATTGTTTTTATATCTGTTTGTTAGAGCTAATCTCTGGAACGGCTGGACGCATTTTAATGAAACTTTCACTGATACTACGCATGTACCTGATGTTGCAGCAAGAATAAGGGTTGCGCGCGAAAAAAAAATTATAAATGTAAATTTTGAATTCGAAAATAAATATTTTAATATAACGTAAATAGTATAATGATAAGTAAATGGCTAAAGCTTTTCTTTATGTTTTCAAAAAAATAGACACTTGATGTCATTCATTCATCAATCATTTTTAGATCAATGATTTTAGAAAATTTGATGACAGTATTCGGGAGATTTTTTCTTCAGTTGGCAACTCTATAATCACACGCACACAATGGCTTGTCCGCCATTGCTGTTCTTCACATTTGGCTTACGTCTGTAAATTTCTCTCGTCCCTGTTCAGCGCTTCAAAGCTGCAATCTTATTAATTTGATTGAATCCAAAAAGTAGATTTTGGTAAAGAAAGATCTAGCCATTGTGTGCGTGTGATTATAGAGTTGCCAACTGAAGAAAAAATCTCCCGAATACTATCATCAAATTTTCTAAAATCATTGATCTAAAAATGATTGATGAATGAATGACATCAAGTGTCTATTTTTTTGAAAACAGATTCTGGGCCTCTAGATTCTAGAGGCTTAAAAACTTAATTAGGCGTCCCGTCAATACATTACAAATAAAGGCTTTATCTATCTATCAATACTAGAACGTTTTTTATTTAAGCGTATGCAAATGATCTCCCTTTTTTAGCAAAAGATCTCTGTGATATAGTCTTATTTGCTGATGATGTTTCATTGATTTTTAAAGTTGACAGAAATAAACATAATAATGAGGATGTAAATAATTCGCTTTCACAAGTACTAGATTGGTTCACCGCCAATAACCTCTTACTCAATGCTAAAAAAACCAAATGCATAAAATTCATGTTACCATGTAAGAGAACTCCCAACTGAGATAATACTAAATAAAGGATGAGATTGTTGACCTTGTAGACTCAACTGTTTTCCTAGGGTTACACATTGATTCCTCTCTTCAATGGAGCCCGCAAATTGATACTCTCTCGCAGGCAGACTTAGTTCGGCAGCCTATGCTTTTCGAACAATAAGATATATTACCGATGTAGATACGGCTAGGTTAGGTTATTTCAGTTACTCCCACAGTAATGTCTCATGGGTCTAAGTATAATGTATGACGGGCAGTTGACATCCAAACTATCTTTGTTCTCCAAAAAGGGCTGTACCTACGCGTAATTTTTAGGATCCCGTTTTTACCCTTTGGGTACGGCCCAAAGGGTAAAAACGGGATCCTACTACTAAGACTTCGCTGTCCGTCTGTCCGTCTGTCACCAGGCTGTATCCCATGAACCGTGATAGTTAGACAGTTGAAATTTTCACAGATGTTGTATTTTTGTTGCCGCTATAACAACAAATACTAAAAAACCGAATAAATTAAATATTTAAGGGGGCTCCCATACAACAATAGTGTTTATTTGTCGTTTTTATAGATAATGGTACGGAACCCTTCGTGCGCGAGTCCGACTCGCACTTGGCCGGTTTTTAATTAAAGTCCACGCCACTCTGCGGGATTTATTTAAAGACGTAAAATAGTGTACCTACTCGTAAACAGTGCCTGTACCTACATAAAACGAAATCTTATCAAAAAAGCCTTTTACTCCATAGATGATTATATGAATGATGTTATGCTAGTGCTTGGCCAGATGTCGCCCAGTTCCGCACCGACAATACAATACCTACAATAAGACAATATTTAAGGAAAATAATGTTAAGGTTAATTAGTTTTATATAAATATTGACTGATCAGATTATAATTAGACTTGGACAAATAATGATGTACTAGCTTATAATTCATTTACATACACTATACACTTACTAGTGGTTTATATTCCACTTCTTCCACTTGTGGATAAAAAAATTAAGTGGGTAAAATCAGTAACACCTTGTTTCTTATTTTGATAATTATTACTATGTATAAAAATGTTTATAGTATAAAATTTTACTTGTCGAAGTGCTTATTTTGTAAGCCTAAAGAAATAAACGTTATTGATGGTTGATAGAAATCATGTAAGTGTAATATTATCTTCAGGTGGAAGCATGGGTGCATATGGTGATTCATGTCATGCGTGAGCCGGCCAGCACGCGCGCTCGACCCGCCCGGCACATGCGCGCGACCTGGCACACGCGCAGAGCAGGGGCGGCTGTGTGCGATCTATACAGAATATGCTCAGATATCGCCGATATATAGGTTAATTGCGACAACTTTGAATTATTTTCTTTTGTGTCGGCGAGATGTAGTGAGCTGCCAAGTGGAATTGTCGCTGTGAATAGCCGTACTTTGTGCAAACTTGTGCGAACTTCCTCCGAATAGAAGAGGAATTGCTTCTGATAGTATCTAATGGGAGAAAACAGTGCTTTCTCGCAACTTCAGGAAGCTTTGTTCTGCCAATGACATGCTATCTCCTGCCATTTCAAATGTATTGTTTTGAGATTTGCTAACTATCGGATAATCATGGCGTTCTATTTTAATTTTGTTTTTAGAATTATCAACGGGGTTTCTATGAATATTCTCAGTTTGGTACACGATAAATCAGATACCAAAAAATATGTAGGTATTTTTATAAAAAATAAACCATTTGTTTACATATTAAAAATTATTTAAAAATATATAGTTTTATTTATTTATCTCAGAGAAACAAAAAACTTTAGAAATAGAAAATTAAACACTTAACATTAGAAAAAATAAGCTAATCAGTTTCCACACATAGAAAGAATAAATTACACGAAAATATTATACACGTTACAAAAATTCAAGAAAATAAAGTTTAAAGAGTCCTATCACTCGTTCAGTATTTTAGTCTGTTTACACCAATTCAACATTACAACTAATTATTATTGTACCTCTATGGTTAGTTTTTACTTAAATTAGTAGAATAATAAGTTTTTAATAAACAATATAAATTCAGTAAATTCAATTTCTTCACCATTACATTATCGCTTATATTGGTATGTCAATTTACTACATTACAAAGAATAATCGTAACCCTAATTTTAATCATAATTATGATAAGTATGTACAAAAATAAGCATTAAATATAAACAATACAGTATCTATAATTTTTTTTTATTTTATTTTTTTTACAATTATAAACTAGCAAATGAACTCGTTAATACTATAAAATGGGTTAAATTCTAAAAAAATCTTTGCTTTAAATTCCTGAAAAGGCAGTAGAGTTATTTCTTTTGGTAATTTGTTAAATAAATCAAGCTTTAGGTTTAAACCCTGTTTATGTGTTTTTACCAGTCTAGTTGTAGGTACGTACAATTTTTCTTTATTTCTTGTGTTGTAGCTATGCATGTCCAACTTTTATCTTATGTATTTCTAAAAGGCTATTGAATATGAACAATGCAATCACGGTTAACATTTTAGTTTTCTTGAAGTGCTTTTACTGAGGTTAATCTATGTAGGCCATGTATAATGCGCAATCATCTCTTCATCTCACAAATGAGAACTCTACCTATCTATTTGTGAAGCGCTACCCCAAACGGATATAGCATAACTAAATATGAAATTATAATAGGCATAATAAATAGATATAATGAGTTTTCTTATCTAAATTATGTTTTAATTTAAAGAGAACAAAATTTACGCTAGCTAATCTTTTACATAATATTAATATGTTACTAATGTGACTTTCAAAAGATAATGTTGAGTCTATTGTACAACCTAAAACTACACTTCGTTGCTTTTATCTGAACATTTAAATTAAAATCGCCAGCTATGAGATTTTTTTTCTTTTGTTGACTAACTTTTTCTAAAATATTGGTTAATATATCCTAAAATATTATAAAATCATAATCAAGTCTATACATGCAAATGATCACTAATTTAAAACACTTAATTTCTATGGCTGACAGTTGTCAGCCATAGAAATTAAGCGGCGATATAAATGCAAGATCTGCGGATAAATGTGGTTACAATTAATGTAAATACGTGAACCACACGTGAAAGTAAATGGTACTGAGCGCGAAACAGAATTCTCATCGCGACACATCGACTGTGATGAAACGCAATAAACTGTAACGAGCTTCAGTGCAAACTGGATTTTAAAGAAGCTTGATAAGAAAGCGGCCATGTTGGCGCGATGCGCGTCGCTCGCGGGTCTCGCGCCCATCGTCTCGGAATTTCCCGCGGGACGCGAGGTGGAAACGAACACCGGTTATGAGGTCTATGTGATGTGATCTAATAACATTATATATAGCGGCATATGAAATGGGGACAGAATGTGATGGTGTGTTTGTTTGTTTGCAGATAATCGTCGCGTGATGGCGCATGGATCGCTGGCGGCGGGCGTGGTGCTGGGCGGCGCTGGCGCTCGCGTCGCTGTGCGCTGCCGGCCCGCGCTACAGCTCGCGCATCGTGCACACGCACGCAGGTAGGTATATACACCCACACACAAACACACACTATTCCTGATACCTTTACATCCCCGTCCCAATCCAACGTCTAACTGTCTTCCAGACTCGTAAGTTAGGTGTTTTATTTGTAGGTACCTACGTATATCGGTATCGATTACATTGGAGCTATAGACACTCGAGCTCGGCGCTACCGACCCTATGGACCTAACACCGCAACTTGGGCCACTTGTCGGCCCTCACATTCATCATAGATACCGCGCACTAGTAGTTCGGCCGACGACGGTGCGGCGGCGGCGGCGCCCTCACTAGCGGCGGCGGTCCGTAATTGAATAAATATATAGTTTGTCCTGAAATGATAAGCGCGCCCGAGCCGAGACCCTTTCGGCGGATCCCTCTAATGCCGCGATCCTGGACAATCCAATCAGGCGGGTCCCCGTGACATCGCCACCAAACGACGTCGTTACGTTTGTACACGACTCGAGATCAAATTAATTATTGTTTGGAAGGTCTCGAGCCCGAAACCTTTCCGAATGGGATAAGCGGTGCCTTCCCAAATGATAGGGCGCATGACGCGGCTAATTTATCTGATTCCCTGCGTCCCCCCGCCCCGCGACACGCGACCCGCGACCCGCGCCCCAGCCTGGCGGCCGCGGGAGCGACTGATGTGGAAGTGACTTGCGCATCTGTATCAGCCAGCTGAACCGTGCTAATTTCATTAAACTTTTGGAAATTTCATAACAAATGTTGTTCCGTCTAATGTATATAAAACCGTAGGGTTTCGAGATCGGTTTCTCGCTGTCCGTCCTCTTTCTTACTTTAATATCTCTATAAAATAATTCACTCTCTTATTGATTGTCCTAATTTGCTTTCACAACTAAGCATTAACACTAAGCCGAGGTCAAGAAAACCATTTCTAAATACCTTCGCCCTTCACGTTTACGCAAATAACACTTCATATGACAATCCCGTTGTAAGAATGACTCACTCATTTAATGATTTGTTATTGGTCGATGAAAACATTGACATATTTATGTAGCCTAACCAGTGTAAGAAAGCAGCTCGGGCCACTCTGCCTACAGACTGCACTAAAACTTTATTATTATTATTATTGAATAATAGACGAGCAGCTGAGAGCTGATATGTCTATGTCACAGTGCTTTTAGTATTTTCACTACCCTTGATTGTCTCGTATGGTGGTCAGATGGTGCGTTCGTAACTAGTGGTCGAGTCTGTTTTTGAAGCTGTTCACAGAGGGAGCTGTTATGACATCTTCAGGAAGCCTGTTCCAATTGTGCACCCCTCGATTACACAGGAAGTGATGAGCAATATTCGTGTTTGCTGGCGTACGAGTAACTCTAAGGCCCGTATTATGAAAGCTCGCTCAGTCACCGATCTATGCGTGAGTGACGTTTATGCCATAGAAAAGCGTTACTCAAGCATCGATTGATAACTGAGGAAGCTTTAATAATACGGGCCTAAGACTATGGCCTCGAGCAGAACTGAGTGGCACCTTCGGGGTATATATTTTGTGTATGTCAGGCAGGTTGTAGGTGTGCGATAGAATTTTGAAGGTTTCAATCAGGTCACCACGGAGGCGTCTTTCCTCCAGAGTAGTAAGGCGTAGAGCAGCTAGTCGCTCTGGGTAAGGCATCCGGCGAAGGCCTATGGGGATTTTTGTGGCTTTTCTTTGTACACTCTCCAGAAGGTTTATGTCCTTTTGAAAGTAGGTTAGGTATAGGGGAGGGGTGTCCAAAGAATATGTATTTTTGGGGTTTGTTTGCCCTAGATGTAGAACACTACATTTGGATACATTAAGCTTGATAATCCAGTTTTTAGTCCACGCTTGAATACGGTTTAAGTCATCCTGTAATTGACCTGAGTGAGAAATTGGGTTGGCAAAGAATTTCCCATCATCAGCAAAGAAGACTGATTCAGATTCTAGACATTCAATAAGGTCATTAATGTATATCCCAAACAGGTGAGCTGAAAGGACCGACCCTTGGGGTACACCACTCAGGACCTGTTTTTGCTTTGATAGGGTGTTGCCTACTCTTACTTGGAAGGTCCTGTCATTGAGGTAGTTCGCAATCCACTGGAGAAGCTTGCCACGGATCCCAAACTGATTTAGTTTTAATAGTAGCCGTTGGTGTGGGACTTTGTCAAAGGCGCGCTCAAAATCTAGGTAGATGATGTCCACTGGTGTTCGATTATCTAGATCTTTGGTCCAAGAGTGCACACATGAGCTAAGGTTAGTGACGGTTGATCTCTTCTCAACAAATCCATGCTGTCTGCGGGATATTATGCATTGCCTATTGAGGTATGTAGACAGGTTTTTGCTGATAATTTTCTCCATAATTTTAACAGTTGTGCTGGTGAGACTGATTGGTCTAAAATTTCTAGGGTTCATTTTATCACCTTTTTTGTACACTGGAGTTACTACTGCATGCTTCCAGTCTTGGGATATGTGACCTGAGTCAAATGATTTTTGCATAAGTACAGCGAGGGGGGAGGAGAGTGTCTTTGTACAATTTTTCAGAATGCTATTTGGTATTTGGTCTGGGCCCGGGGAGGATTGACTTTTCAAGTTGGAGAGAATTTTTTCCACGTCTTCTGCCGTGAACCTGATATCACACAGGCTGTTATTAAGGAGGATGTTTGCTTGCTGATCATTTAGTAGTGGTTCTGTTGAGTAGGCTTTTTCAAACTCATCAGCAAAGGTATTTGCAACTAACAGACGCCAGATGCCCACAATTATGACGTTGCTGGCCCTCCGCTCCCGTTCTACAATTTCTTCCAGTAGAGCATTCGTATCACGCGGCAGCAAGGTCCTCGCTGCCGCAGACGATGATGATGTGGCCGCAGCGGGGGCGCCGGTAGGCGTCAGATTCGTAAGCATCGGCGGGGATTTTTGCGATTCAAAGATCAGTTTCTTCACTTTGTCTAGTTCCTCGCGGAGGGTATCATAGGATTTAATCAGCTTTGGTACTTGGAAGAGACCCTCCCGACACGGGGGACACAAGTAAAGGAGTGTCCGCTTGCCTTTCAGACCCATGACGCGAGCCTCACTGCTAGTCAAGTTACTGCATTTCAAGCAGATATTTCGCTTGCATCCATCACATTGTATTGTATTATCATCGTTCTGATCAATTTCGCACTCGAAACACTTCATTTTGGTAGAATAATCAGCTCAACAGTCAACACTACTGGTACGAAAAAGCCGTTACGAAAAGCGTCTGAGACGCTTTTGCACTTTGCACTAAAGTTCGCGATCTGACCACACTGATAATGTTTATTCATCGATTTATTGATGTTTATTTGACCGATTCATTAAAGAACGACACTGAATTCACGATAATTATATTTTTAACGAAAATTTAAAATACGAAGTAGTCGCAAGCACTGTTCACTTTTCCGCGGGTAGAGGGAAAAAAAACTTCTAGTGGAAACTTCTAATTGATTTTGATTATTGTTTTTAAACTTGATTATTTATTTTTTAACACACTCATGTAATATCATTATTTATTATTTAGATTTATTTTGAAGTATGTATTTTATTTTATTTTTGTATCATAAACATTATTGTATTTGCCTTTATCTGGATTTTACGCGTTTACTGCTTTATTATTACTAGCCATGTTGTGTGCAAGTTCTGGATCTCAATATAGTCTAAGTACCTACCTTATTTATAATCTTTTTCTTATTAATATTGATGTTAAGATTACTATAGTTTACACCACGTTTACACCACAGCTTCCATTATGTAAGCAAAGTAATATAGTTAATCAAAACTCCCCTTTTCCTCATCTCCCTCCCTCCCTTTTTCTCCTTGGCCTCAAGTCGGTAACTTCACTCTAAACTAAACAAATGTAAGTGTCTAATATGTTGCATCACCTAATTGTTTAGATTTATTATAATTAATTATAATAAATCTAAACAATTAGGTGATGCATGCATGGTGTTTTGTTTGTTTGCCCTGTATAAGTTACAACTAATCTCTACCGTTAAAGTAACTTTTATAAATAGGCTTCCCGCGACACAGGCTGCCTCGTGCGGGGGCCGCCAGTAATGTGTATCTCTATAAGTTAATTGGCAAATAAATCTTTTTTTTTCTGTTTTGCAGACCAATAAATAAATAATATCTCAGAAACTACCGCAGCTTTTAACTCAAAAATGATAGTAAATTTTTAGAAAAAAAATAAAAATATTTTTTTTTAATTGTGATGTCGAAATTTTAGAAGAGACAGAGGGCAAATTGTCTATCAAATAAATGGTGTGTAAATGGTATCATATAAATGGTAGTTTGAACCTTTAAAAATAATTTTAGAAGTTTTTGTGAGCTTTTTGAAATATTTTGAAAAAAAAAACAAAAAAAATGAGCATGCCCCCTCTATCTCTGAAGTTTGCGGAGCGAGAAATGTGGCCAAGGAGCTTAAAGGAAGAGCCTACCCTACCCGGATGGCGTATCGTAAAATTGACCACTACCCCCTAATCTCTTAAGTTTGCAGTCTGCTAGTCCTGAAGTGGAAGAGAGATAGTGGGATAAAGTTGTGAAGTTCCTGTGAGCATTTTCCGAAATATATTTAAAAACAATCGAGGCTTGCAACTTTGTGGCGGTGCTCGATACTTTGGATCTTGGTCTTCGCGAAGTACTGCTCGCCAATAAGTCTGAAAGCTCTTCGTTCTGTCGAACCTTGGGCTGCAAGCTGGTATGTACTTGGCCGAGCCATCCCAAACGTAGCAGCAATACTCCAAACCACCTCGAAACCACCTCGTTAGAAAATTTCCAGCAAAGGCGGCGGGTTCGATTCCCAAACTTAAATTTAAGAGATAGTAAAAAAATGTTTAATTTATAAAAATGTTTTGATAAAGTGTGATTTGTGTGCAGGAGCAATACGAGGCATCATAGTGGAGCCAGCTTCCCGTCGCCTGGAGCCAGTGGAGGTGTTCCTGGGGGTCCCGTACGGCGGGCCCCCGGCACGGCTGGGCCCCCCGCCGCCGCCGCGTCCATGGCCCGGCACGCGCTTGGCCGACGCCTTTGCGCCAGTCTGTCCACAACGATACCCAGATATATCCAACAAGTAAGCTTCCTACTCATACAAGTTTGACGTAGGTTCGATGCAGGCAGACGAAGGTCGGTTCTCGTGTATTGGTTGTAACCTCTCTGTTGTGGTCAGGAGCGCGGCGCTGTCCAAGATGCCGCTGGGCGTGTACAAGGAGCTGCGGGCCACCATCCCATTGCTGGGCAACCAGAGCGAGGACTGCCTCTACCTCAACATCTACGTGCCCGGTAGCGGTGAGTCCTGCAACGTCCTCTCAATCAGCGACAACCTCTCGGCTATTATTCTATTACACAAATCTTGATAAAGGTGAATCTGAAGCGAGTCTAATTGGCTATTAACCTTCCCGAGAGACGACTCGTAACCGTAACTTGACAGTCGATTGAGTCTATATTTGCGTTCCTTTGAGTTCGGACCGTAGCTATCCTCCATAGACTATACTTATAGCTTTGTACACATAAATATCCTGCAACGACTATGCTTGGTTGGCTGAATATTTTTCGCAGTTTATTATCACCGGCCCTTAGGTTTTGACCTTGCTGTCGACCTCTGCCTTTCATTTATGAAGGGAAGAAGTGACAAAAATAATGAAGTCATTGTTGATTGTGCGTGAGGATCATGATGATCTCGCTGTTACAACTGGCTTACACAAGATTTATGTATCTTTTAAAGGGCATTGTACTAAAACAAAACTCCAAGTGAGTTGCAAAGATCGAAGGTCTACTTAAACTAAACACTATACTTCTAACAAGGTAAAGGTAGGTATATTAGTGAGGATCATGATAATTTATTTATTTAAACAAGATCATAACATTACAGATCGTGTCCAAGAGTCCTGTATGGTCTAAAGGAAATAAAGCACTTTGTGTTTTGAGTTTTGATACCCAGCCTCCTGGTCAGGTGCGCGCGGCGTGGAGGCGCCGTACGCCGTGGTGGTGTGGGCGGGCGCGTCCCACGAGTGGGGCTCCGGCAACGCGTTGGACGCCGCCGTGCTGGCCGCGCGCACCAGTCTGCTGGTGATCACACTCAACTACAGGGTAGGACTACTAGGTAAGCAAATCTGTTGTTGGTTATTAAACTCTGTGGTGGCTCTGATAGCTTACATCTCTCAAGAGGTTGTTTGACATCTGAAGCTCGTCCGCATTCTTTCTGACGTAGACAATTGCAAGGCACCGCCGTACACACATCACGAATCCAAGCATTTGAACAGTTTTCCTTGCCGCAGGTTATCTAACGACGTCATCTAGTGCGGACGCGGTGACGCGCGCTGGCGGCGCGGCATTGCTGGACGTGGCGGCGGCGCTGCGCTGGACGCGCGCCAACGTGGCGGCCTTCGGAGGCGATCCCGCGCGCGTCACGCTGGCGGGCCACGCCGCGGGTGCCGCACTCGCCAACGCGCTGCTCATGCTGCCCGACACTAAAGGTAACACGGCGGCGGCGGCGCTGCGCCGGACGCGCCCAGACAGTTACATTACTGGCAAAAAAAATGGGATATCATTTAATTTCTTTGAATACGGGCCAGTATTTAAATAAACTAATATCGTGTGATAATGATGGTCATGTTCTTTTCACATTTTCTCCTTCTACTGCTTGCAAACCTTTTACGCAAGGGAAACCGTTTGAGTACCTTAACTTTGTGTTTGGAACTTCAATAAAAGGTTCCTTAATGTAGATAAAAGCAGTTGAGTGATCGTATGAATGTCCCGGTCTATTCCCGCAGGTCTAATATCCCGCGTGATGCTGCTGAGCGGCTCGGCGCTGGCCCCGGCGGCGCTGGCGCCCGACGCGGCTCTGGCGCGCGACCACGCGGCGCAGGCGCTGCGCTGCGTGCCCGAACCCGAACACGACGACAACTGGTAACAACACTTGTTTCACCATCTAGCTCTCTGTCTCAGATTACATTTTGTAAGCAAATAAGTCTGAATTGGTTTAATACTTGATGTAGGTTTGTGGCGTGTATCCGCGCGCGGCCGCTGGCGGCGCTGCTGGCGGTGGAGGCACCGCGCGCACGCTTCCTGGCGGGCTGGGCGCCCTCGGTGCCGGAGACGGGGGCCGCGGGGGGTGCGGGGGCGCCAGTGCGCGTGCTGCACGCCAGCGACGTATTCCTAGAGTGTGCGCTTGCCATAGTCGTTGCAACCACGGAAAGCTACCAGTTCTTCAGCGAAGAGGATATCCGGCACGGCTTTGAGGAGGAGCACAGGTAGCTATTGTGAAACTCTAGTTGGGACTGTCGTATTTAGTAACTTTACATTTATTTGGACACGTAGGTACATACAAATCTATACTAATAATAATAATAATAATAAATATTGTAAAGAAGACAGATTTGTTTGTTTGTTTGACGGGAATAGGCTCCGAAACTACTGGAGCGATTTGAAAAATTATTTCACCATTAGAATCCTATATTATCCATGATGGATAAAAGCTATAGAATATTTTCAAAAAAGTTAGGGATCCGTATGAAAACTTCGATAATCTAACCCAAGGCATGAAAAAAATACCATAAAAACTCCTTATATCGCGTACGCTGCAGAAACTATTGACAATAGAGCTAAGTGATGTATTACAGTTTTATAGAAGACATTCATATCTACAAAAAAGTCCATAACACTATGCGTAACTATTATAGTTATGTCTTTTCTATGTTAAAATGTACAATAGTAACTCCGAAAAATCCTTATAACGCGTAAGCTGAGGAAATTATTGATTAGTAGAGCGAAGTGATGTATGTAGGTACTACACTTTCATAGAGGACATCAATATCTATAACAAAATCTGCGATACTAATGTCTAAATATTACATTTATGGCACAATAACTACTTATAATGAGGAAATTTGTTTGTTTGTTTGAATTGAATAGGCTCCGAAACTACTTACTGGACCAATTTGAAAAATTCTCTACGTTTAGAATCCTAGATAATAATACAAAAAAAAGTCCTAAGGTTTTTATTTATTATACTCTGGGTAATTTATTAATTTCTTACAAAAAAAAGTATTAATAATATCTAGTCATCACCATCAGCCTATTATTAGTGCTAGGACATAGGCCTCCCTTGATGAGTGTCATAGGCCTCCCTTGATGAGTGCCACAGCGCCCTGTCGTCAGCTTGCCGCACCAAGCATCCGCCAGCAGGCTTTGGCTAAACGTCATCCCCCCTGGGCGGAGGGCGTCCTACACTATGTTTGCTTGTGTCTGCTTTGGTTGTATCATGTACCCTAGTTTTAATTATTGAATTGTTATTGTAACTACCTATATGGATCTCGTGTCTGGAAATAAATAATTTATTATTTTTATTATTTGCCGAGTCGCGGCCTCCACTCAAGAACTCGAAAACTCGAAAACTAACGTTCTAACAAGGTAAAGGTTTCTTGTTCGCTTCTTTACTTTACCTTAAAAAGATTGAAGTGGACAAAAAATCAAAGTGATCACTTTATTTCCTAGTTTTACTTATGTAATCTAAGTTTTGTGACGTGTCCAAGAGTCCTGTAAGGTCTAAAGGAAATAAAGCACTTTGAATTTTGAATTTTGAATTTTGAACACGTATACTCCAGCGGTTGTCGGTTCTTCTCGAGATATGGCCAGCGCTAAAGTATATTTTTATTATATATTATTTTTATTCGGCCCCGACACAAAAAGGGTTGTTATTAGTTTGACGGGTGGATCTAAGTATGTGTCTGTGTGTGTATCCATCTGTGGGTTGTTGCGGCCTCGTAGCTCCCAAACGGATGATTTTGATTGTTTATTTGGTCAAAAGCAGACTTGATCCAGTGTTCTGAGCACGGAAAGTCTGCCAAGAGTGTGTTCAAATTTAATTTGTATTGTTTTTGTTAAACACCTCCTATCTACCCGTGCGAAGCCGGGGCGGGCCGCCCGGTACAAGTCCGCTATGTCTGCGCAGGAACCGCATCCTGCGCACGTACGTCCGCAACGTGTACCGCTTCCACCGGAACGAGATCTTCGCGGCGGTGCGCAACGAGTACACTGACTGGGAGCGGCCCATCCAGCACCCCATCAACATCCGCGACGCCACGCTGGAGGCGCTCGGCGACGCGGCCGCCGCCGCGCCCGCCCTGCGCCTCGCCCAGTTGCACGCGCGGCGTGGCGCGCCCACCTTCCTCGCGCACTTCGCACATCAGACCAAGGACTCCGACTACCCTCAGGTATCTTCATTCAAGATACACCTGACGCTGACGCCACCTCATCGTTACGAGTATCCGCTTGAATCACCACAAAGTTTTCACGTTGATCCGCGACAATCATGATCGCGCTCGGTGCCTAATCCTGTTCCTTCGGCCAACTAGAACCTCTTTAAGACAAAAGTGAATAGGTGTCATCTAGACCTTCGTCTTATACCGTTGCCATTGGTTGAGATTGTGTTTAAACAAAAGTCTATTGACATATGAGGTCATGTATAAAAAATGAGCTGAGCTCGACACCCATAAACTGAGTGACATTCTTATTCCGGCAGCGCCTGGGCAGCACGACGAGCGAGACGCTCCCGTACTTCCTGGGCCTACCGCTGGTGGGCGGGTCCCCCTGGGCGCCGCACAACTACTCGCGCGGCGACGTGGCGGTCGCGGAGGCCGCCGTGGGCCTGCTGGCCTCCTTCGCCAAGACCGGCGCCCCCACCCCCGCCCCCGCAGACCGCCACCACGACACCGCCTGGCCGCGCTACGAACTCAACACGCAGATGTATCTCAGCATTGGTGAGTTCGTAATCTTCATCCATAGTAGCACAGAGTTCTACTACTGATATTTGAAATGTTATTCAGTAAAGGATGGTCGGCTATAGTAAAATCATATTGAAACTGAGAAAAAAACGGAGGTACCAAAACTTTTATCGCCATAGTTACGTTACTGTGGCGAACATCAATTTAATAAAGCCTGCCCTGCCTGTACAACTTGGTGAATGCAAAGTGCAGTCTACCGTCAGTCCGCGTAAGCGAAAGACGGACTTTCAATACAGTGTATGTACAGTGCTGAGTATTGTGCAGGTACGAAGTTGCGTGTGAAGAGCCACTACCGCGGACACAAGATGGCGCTGTGGCTGCACCTCATCCCACAGCTGCACCGGCCCGGCGCCGCGCCCAGGCACCACCAGTTCCGCGCACACTCCAGCGATATGTTCGCAGGTAGGACATCCTAGCACTCACCTTAGACCAACACAAGATGGCGCTGTGGCTGCACCTCATCCCACAGCTGCACCGGCCCGGCGCCGCGCCCAGGCACCACCAGTTCCGCGCACACTCCAGCGATATGTTCGCAGGTAGGACATCCTAGCACTCACCTTAGACCAACACAAGATGGCGCTGTGGCTGCACCTCATCCCACAGCTGCACCGGCCCGGCGCCGCGCCCAGGCACCACCAGTTCCGCGCACACTCCAGCGATATGTTCGCAGGTAGGACATCCTAGCACTCACCTTAGACCAACACAAGATGGCGCTGTGGCTGCACCTCATCCCACAGCTGCACCGGCCCGGCGCCGCGCCCAGGCACCACCAGTTCCGCGCACACTCCAGCGATATGTTCGCAGGTAGGACATCCTAGCACTCACCTGAGACCAACACAAGATGGCGCTGTGGCTGCACCTCATCCCACAGCTGCACCGGCCCGGCGCCGCGCCCAGGCACCACCAGTTCCGCGCACACTCCAGCGATATGTTCGCAGGTAGGACATCCTAGCACTCACCTTAGACCAACACAAGATGGCGCTGTGGCTGCACCTCATCCCACAGCTGCACCGGCCCGGCGCCGCGCCCAGGCACCACCAGTTCCGCGCACACTCCAGCGATATGTTCGCAGGTAGGACATCCTAGCACTCACCTTAGACCAACACAAGATGGCGCTGTGGCTGCACCTCATCCCACAGCTGCACCGGCCCGGCGCCGCGCCCAGGCACCACCAGTTCCGCGCACACTCCAGCGATATGTTCGCAGGAAGGACATCCTAGCACTCACCTGAGACCAACACAAGATGGCGCTGTGGCTGCACCTCATCCCACAGCTGCACCGGCCCGGCGCCGCGCCCAGGCACCACCAGTTCCGCGCACACTCCAGCGATATGTTCGCAGGTAGGACATCCTAGCACTCACCTGAGACCAACACAAGATGGCGCTGTGGCTGCACCTCATCCCACAGCTGCACCGGCCCGGCGCCGCGCCCAGGCACCACCAGTTCCGCGCACACTCCAGCGATATGTTCGCAGGTAGGACATCCTAGCACTCACCTGAGACCAACACAAGATGGCGCTGTGGCTGCACCTCATCCCACAGCTGCACCGGCCCGGCGCCGCGCCCAGGCACTACCAGTTCCGCGCACACTCCAGCGATATGTTCGCAGGTAGGACATCCTAGCACTCACCTGAGACTAACACAAGATGGCGCTGTAGCTGCACCTCATTCCACAGCTGCAGGTTGCAAATTCGATTCCCACCTTGAGACCAAATATTTATAAGATCTGCAAATAGATGTTCCTAGTATTTTCTATGTAAAATTTCTATGTAAATAAAAAATATCTATGATCTATGTTATTGTATTAAGCATATCAGTCATCTAATAGTCATATCACAAGCTCCGCTTAGCTTGTAGCTCGAATCGAAAATGCTCTATGAATTGTCCAGCATAATTATAACTTATTATTATCAGATCTGCTAAAAGTTGTCGTTATGTATTGGCTGATGTTTTTATTTACTTAGCTTTGGATTATCTAACACCCGTATTATTAGTGATATTCCTTCAATCAAATTCAATTGAGGAGGTTTGTAGGTTTCCTTGAGAATTACCTTCAAATCGGTATTCAAACGGAATGCAGAAGTATACCTCAACTCATCGTCACTCACAATCAACCGGCAGTTGTGGTGATTGCACAATACGTATTTCTACGTTTGTAAGGCTGTTGTTTTACATAGTTAAACGTGCCTACATATTAACAATCAACCGACAGTTGTGGTGATTGCACAATACGTATTTCTACGTTTGTAAGGCTGTTGTTTTACATAGTTAAACGTGCCTACATATTAACAATCAACCGGCAGTTGTGGTGATTGCACAATACGTTTTTCTACGTTTGTAAGGCTGTTGTTTTACATAGTTAAACGTGCCTACATATTAACAATCAACCGACAGTTGTGGTGATTGCACAATACGTATTTCTACGTTTGTAAGGCTGTTGTTTTACATAGATATACGTGCCTACATATTAACAATCAACCGGCAGTTGTGGTGATTGCACAATACGTATTTCTACGTTTGTAAGGCTGTTGTTTTACATAGATATACGTGCCTACATATTAACAATCAACCGGCAGTTGTGGTGATTGCACAATACGTATTTCTACGTTTGTAAGGCTGTTGTTTTACATAGATATACGTGCCTACATATTAACAATCAACCGGCAGTTGTGGTGATTGCACAATACGTATTTCTACGTTTGTAAGGCTGTTGTTTTACATAGATATACGTGCCTACATATTAACAATCAACCGGCAGTTGTGGTGATTGCACAATACGTATTTCTACGTTTGTAAGGCTGTTGTTTTACATAGATATACGTGCCTACATATTAACCGAAACTAACAAAACCCCTACTGAATTTAAAAAGACCAACTCTAAAGGGATTGTCGCGTCGCGTATTATATCTACGGGCAGGATAAGAGTGTGGATTATCATCTAAATAATTTAGAAACTCTTAAAATCCAAAATTTCACTGATTTCTATCACACATATGTACTTAGAACAATTAAAACTTATCTACAGTACAAATATTCTACGCCGATTTCACTTCTCTACATCACGAATTTGTCTTCACGAATGTAGGCTCAGCCAAGGGCCGAGGCGAGATGGCGCTAACTACATATTGTAAACCAAATAAATCGCTAACAATTAAACTGCTCACATTATTGTGATCGAACTTCACACAGTACTTTTGATTCTCAATTATATTCTACAATACAATTTGGGGTTGGTAGTGAACGTGATGAAGAGATAAGGACGCCCATATTTTCTCACATATGTGAATGCTTCCTGCGTGCGCTCATGCATACAGCGTGGCCTACCAGTGAAACTCATAGGAAGAATCACCAGTCGGCCTAAATCTTCACTATTTCTGTCTTGATTCATGGCGTCCTGCAGATCTACATTATTCTCAACGCGCAGTCTTTTTTGATATGTCCTGAGCGTTTCGTATGTAACGAAACGCTCTGTTTCCATTTTGACGTAAACGTCCACCAGAAACTGGTTGAACAGCCTCGAAACCGTAGCAGGTGAGCAATGCGTTCTCTTATTGTGTAAAATGTAGGCGTAGAATAGCATGGCGGAAACTTTTTTACCATCGACAGTCTGGCCAGTTGTCGGATTCACTTGTCGAAGACCAAAGTTGTATCCGTCTTCGCCACGACAGTACGCGTTGCAAGCGGTCATCCGGGTACGCAGCACATCCCGCCTGTCACACTGCTGATCTACCAGGACGACGGCAACTTCATTGGTAGTGGGAGCGGAAGAAAAGATTGGTTGAACTTTTCATTCTGTTCAAGTGGGTTTTGTCCATGTAAGTCGCCCGCTTGCGGTGTAAATGCGACTTGAGGTGCGCAAAAACTGGTGTATAAGGCCTGTCCCGGAAGCCGAGGCTCGTGCAAGCCCGCAGCCCGCAGCCCGCAGCCCGCAGCCCGCAGCCCGCAGCCCGCAGCCCGCAGCCCGCAGCCCGCAGCCCGCAGCCCGCAGCCCGCAGCCCGCAGCCCGGGGTGCCGCTGTAATTAATCGTTGGCTCTCAGATTTGGGGAAGTAAGGAATGAGCACGCGTCTGCGATCGATTCCGCAAACGGCCGCCCGCAGGAAAGCAATTATTGTGATTCATTTCTCGAAATTATTATAGCTTCCAGATTTTAATATTTATTAGAAGGGAGGATTTTAAACGTTTTCATTGGCTTGGCCGTGGATTATCTAACTTTTCGGAGTCTGGTTTTAATTTATCCTCAAGATGAACTCTAGTTTAGTTAAATCGTAAATGCTGGAATAGTAAACACTGTGTAACAGTTCGGCGCTGAGCGTGTGTCATGCGGCGCTGTGCCGCACGTCGAGTGCACAGCACAAGCGGCGCTCGCCGGTAGCGCGCGTCACGCGGTGCTGGGCCACACGCGGATCCCGCCGCGCCGCCCGCCCCGCGGTCACTCGAGTAGGCGTTGAGAGCCGTCGAGCCTACATCCGCTTCAAGTGCTGTCTGCGGCGACCTTACGGAACTAATGGCACTAATGGTCCACTTTTACGCAAACTTTATGCTCACTTCCGCAGTTTACTGAGTTTTTGTTGGGCGTAAGATTGATGGCCCGGTTAGCGGTCACTCCGGATTGAGGTTGATAACAACAACTGTTACTATACAGTGGAAATCGAATAGTTGTGGTGTTGATCACAGACAACTAGCGGCTGTATTCGGGTTATCTAACGCGGGTAGATGTACGACGTACGTGAGCCCCGCATGAGGGTAGGTGTACGGCGTACGTGAGCCCCGCATGAGGGTAGATGTACGACGTACGTGAGCCCCGCATGAGGGTAGATGTACGACGTACGTGAGCCCCGCATGAGGGTAGGTGTACGACGTACGTGAGCCCCGCATGAGGGTAGATGTACGACGTACGTGAGCCCCGCATGAGGGTAGGCACAGCGGCACACGCGGAAGGGTTAGGCATAGTTTAGTAAGAGTCCCGCAGTTAAGACGCTGGCTTTTGTTTGCGGAGGGAGCGTGCTGCCTTTGTCTCGCCCGACCAAGTTTGTTTGAGGTTGCTCTCTGTAGGGCAGTAGGGCTCCATCCCACACCTTCCCTCGAGCCGAGCTCGGCTCCACGTCACGCCCACTCTGAACAAGCCCCAGCGCGATCAGATAGAAAGCCAACTTTGTGACATCACAATACAAAGCCGGCGGCCACTGCTACTATGATATATGTATACAATTATTTTATATTAATTATGTATAGGTATACATTTGTCTCTCTTCTAACTCGTACCTACTTGTCGAATCAAATATCTGTAAGTAGACTTATGACTAGATGCTGCTCCTGGCTTCTCACGCGTTGTGATAAAAATAGCTGTAGCCTATGTTTTGGTGTTTCCCGGCCTAGAACTACTTGTATTCCTAGAACTACCTGTATGCCTAGAACTACCTGTATGCGTAGAACTACCTGTATGCCTAGAACAACCTGTATGCCTAGAACTACCTGTATGCCAAATTACAACCCGATCCGTTAATTAGTTTTGGCGTGAAGAGGTAACAAACATCCATCCAAACATTCAAACTTTCGCATTTATAATATTCGTGTGATTTACTTTACGTTGGTGTTACTCCCTTCAGACATTGTTTTAGGTTGTAAAGCTAACGCTAAAACTAACTAATTTTACTTACGATTCACAGAAAACACCAAACAGCCGCGATATAATACAAACATATCCCGTGAAAGTTTCATCATGTTAATACTGTAAATGGTGACGTCACGTTCGCTCTAGCCACCAATAGCGCTCGCCAATAGCGTTGCGTCTAGAAATAATACAAAAACATATCCCGTGAAAATTTCATGATCATGTTAATACTGTAAACGGTGACGTCACGTTCGCTCTAGCCAATAGCGTTGCGTTTAGAAAAAAACATGAGAGGTGTCAAGGGACACCCGGATGGAACGAAGTTCCTTTCGATTAATTAGTGAAGGCATAGTTATAATTTTTTTTTTAAATTTATACCTAATTAGATTTTTTTTATTATTAACAAATATAATGTAACTAGTTTTTTAGATGTGCGCGAGCTGCTTCGCAACGCGCGATAAGGAACTTCGTTCCAATAATACAAACATATCCCGTGAAAGTTTCATGATCATGTTAATACTGTAAACGGTTACGTCACGTTCGCTCTAGCCAATAGCGTTGCGTTTAGAAATAATACAAAAACATATCCCGTGAAAGTTTCATGATCATATTAATACTGAAAACGGTGACGTCACGTTCGCTCTAGCCAATAGCGTTGCGTTTACAAATTTTGCGATTGAGTCTTAAAATATCAACTTTTCAATGATTATATGTCACATTTAAAAATACAAAATAAATAAACAGATATATTTGTGTATCAATAGAGAACACTCATATCATAAACTAGCTTTTTGAAGTGACATGCATTATTAATACTCTATTGTGCAAATAATATTGTGAGGGTCCTGGCGGAGTTAATGTGTGTCATTAGTAAGATGGGTCTGATATGCAGATTCGAATGCCATCATTGCGAAACACGCTGTTTCATACCTCACGAGTGTGACGTACATACGGACTGACCCAATTCATTAAATATCCTCAGAGTGTATTCACGTTCATAATGGACGCTGCTAATTAATTTCGCACGGTTAATTAGACGACGCGCTCAAAGGTTCAATACGATGTTATCACAGGCTAGCGATATTGTTGTGATGTTTTATAAATGTTGTAATGCAACGTGTGTTGTGTTCAGTATCACTTCATTTACTAACCTTATCAGTCTGGTAGACTCTACAAAGTGGATATTAGGCGTCCCATAAGGACGCTATTTATTTATTATTATTATGTAAGTTATCTTCCTTTTTTAGATAAAAATCTCTGTGAAGTCTTGACTTGAAGTGAGACGCAAAAGTATATTTGCTGATGACACTTCATTGGTTTTTAAGTTGACAGAAAATATAATAATGACGATGCAGGTAACGCTTTCACAAATACTAGATTGGTTCACCGCCAACAACCTCTTACTCAATGCTAAATAAACCAAATGCATAAAATTCATGTTACCAAATGTAAGAGAACTCCCAACTAAGATTATTTGCAGACAACGGGTTACAAGTTAAGTTACAAGTTGGAATGCTTATTTTAAAATGTCCCTTGCGATAACTTACCAGCTAAACAGTTTTAGTGTTAAATTATATAATAATAACTAATTAATATACATGCAGATACGGAAAAATTAATTAAAATAATGACTGACTATGTGTATGAAAGATAACATTGGTCCATACAAAATAACAAAATTTCAATTAGGTAAGTTTACAAATGTCAAAATTATAAAATTAAAATGTAAGACTTGACTTGTGAAATATTCATTGATATGATAGTAGCATTTAAGTGTTAGTATCTTTCCTCTCTTCAATGGAGAGAGAACAATATGCGGTTCAAACAATTACATATATTACCGATGTAGATACGGCTAGGTTAGTTTATTTAAACAATTACATATATTACCGATGTAGATACGGCTAGGTTAGTTTATTTAAACAATTACATATATTGCCGATGTAGATACGGCTAGGTTAGTTTATTTAAACAATTACATATATTACCGATGTAGATACGGCTAGGTTAGTTTATTTAAACAATTACATATATTACCGATGTAGATACGGCTAGGTTAGTTTATTTAAACAATTACATATATTACCGATGTAGATACGGCTAGGTTAGTTTATTTAAACAATTACATATATTACCGATGTAGATACGGCTAGGTTAGTTTATTTAAACAATTACATATATTACCGATGTAGATACGGCTAGGTTAGTTTATTTAAACAATTACATATATTACCGATGTAGATACGGCTAGGTTAGTTTATTTAAACAATTAGATATATTACCGATGTAGATACGGCTAGGTTAGTTTATTCAAACAATTACATATATTACCGATGTAGTTACGGCTAGGTTAGTTTATTTAAACAATTAGATATATTACCGATGTAGATACGGTTAGGTTAGTTTATTTAAACAATTGGATATATTACCGATGTAGATACGGCTAGGTTAGTTTATTCAAACAATTACATATATTACCGATGTAGATACGGCTAGGTTAGTCTATTTAAACAATTAGATATATTACCGATGTAGATACGGCTAGGTTAGTTTATTTCAGTTACTTCCATAGTATAATGTCTTATGGTAATTTCTGTTGGGGACGGGCAGCCGACATCAAGACTTTCTTTGTTATCCAAAAAAGAGCTGTACGCGCTTTTTTTATAAATTAAAGCCAACGCGACTCTTTGATGGATTAATTAGACATATATTTTGACAGTAATATCGCAAAACATCTATGAAAATCTAATGTAAACGCACATAAATAGAGATAGCTTTTTGAATAAATGTGATGTTCACAACATAAACACAAGAAACAAGAACAAACACATCCCATCATATATAGATTACGAAAGGTAGGGAAATCATTTATGGGAAATGGCGTACATTTCTATAACAAGCTTCCATCTGATACAACTGAGCTACCTATTCGTAAATTTAACCAATACATAAAACGAAATCTTATCAAGAAAGCTTTTTACTCCATAGATGATTACCGGCCAGATGTCGCTCAGTTCCGCACCAAGGAATATAATGTTGAGCTTAGTTAGTTTTATATAACATTGACCTGTATCTAAATCACAGTATAGTTAGACTTAGATAGGCAAGCTATAAGTCATATTTATTTACTACACCTTTATATCTATTACAAGTGGTTTTTTTCCTCTTCTTCCACTAGTGAACAAAAAATTTAAGTGGATAACATCAATAACACCATAGTTCTTATTTGATAATAATAACTAATTCTAAAACTACCTATAATAGTATAAAATTTGATTTGTCTATGTGCTTATTTTGTAAGCCTTAAGAAATAAAAGTTTTTGAATTTGAATTACATATTGTATCCAGAAGCACGCACCACATGTTATTAGGTAGGTAGATAGTGTTTGTTAACCAGCACTCAATAGCTGAATCGCTGCATTCCGAGTACCACCGAGATCCGGATTAGCGCATTTTCTGTGAACCATCTCTGCCCTACGAAAGCTTAGTTTAAGTTATAAAATCTGATAGAAAATATTGACGGTACTCACAGCCTGCTTTTTATAGTCTATAGACCTCCGCTTGAGCACAATCTCACCTGGTGGCAAGTGAAGATGGGGCCGAGGATGTATCACGAAGGTCTAGAAGACACCTATTCACTCTTGTCTTGAACAGACCTAGGTTGTTGTTGTTTGCTGTAGGTACGGTAGCTGTACTAGACAAATTACTAATCACTTATTTTTCGAACAAACGAATGAAACCGTCAACAGTTATAGAAATCTTTTATCTTTATACCGGACCACCGGAAATATGTTGAACTTGGTATGTCTTTGTGCAGGCGAGATCTTCCCCGAGCTGTACAGCGCGGGCGCAGCACTGGACGCAGAGTCGGAGGAGACGGGGGAGGAGGAGACGGGGGAGGAGGCGGTGGGGGCGGGCGCGGGGGGAGAGGAGTGCGAGGGGGCGGCGCCTCCCGCGCGACCCGCACTCGCCGCGCTTCCGCCCGCCGCGCCGCACGCGCCCAGCGACGCCCACCTCTCTCTTGACTCTCAGTACTACAGGTATAATTAGAATCACAGGCTCTACTGATATTTTAATAACATGATGATTGATAGCCTTGCTTACCAAGAACAACTTATAATATTGTTTTTAGAGAAGAACATTATTTTGTTTTCCAGAAATAATACCTAAAACCAAGACAGTTCCACACCTTTATAACAGTTTTATAACCTATTACGTATTGAATTCAACAAGTGCATATGAGGCAGATTTTTTTTAAACAAATAAATAATGACGCTCGCTATTTGATGTGAGTTAGTGTGAGACAGGTAGTGATGCTAGAGTTAGTGTGAGACAGGTAGTGATGCTAGAGTTAGTGTGAGACAGGTAGTGATGCTAGAGTTAGTGTGAGACAGGTAGTGATGCTAGAGTTAGTGTGAGACAGGTAGTGATGCTAGAGTTAGTGTGAGACAGGTAGTGATGCTAGAGTTAGTGTGAGACAGGTAGTGATGCTAGAGTTAGTGTGAGACAGGTAGTGATGCTAGAGTTAGTGTGAGACAGGTAGTGATGCTAGAGTTAGTGTGAGACAGGTAGTGATGCTAGAGTTAGTGTGAGACAGGTAGTGATGCTAGAGTTAGTGTGAGACAGGTAGTGATGCTAGAGTTAGTGTGAGACAGGTAGTGATGCTAGAGTTAGTGTGAGACAGGTAGTGATGCTAGAGTTAGTGTGAGACAGGTAGTGATGCTAGAGTTAGTGTGAGACAGGTAGTGATGCTAGAGTTAGTGTGAGACAGGTAGTGATGCTAGAGTTAGTGTGAGACAGGTAGTGATGCTAGAGTTAGTGTGAGACAGGTAGTGATGCTAGAGTTAGTGTGAGACAGGTAGTGATGCTAGAGTTAGTGTGAGACAGGTAGTGATGCTATATGTTCGACTAAATAAAGGTCGATTGGATTTTGTACGGTTTCATACAACATAAATTATAAATAAAATGATTTGATACCGCGCTGACTGCGACCTACCATTTCCCTCCGAAGTATGTAGGAGTTCAAAAAGTATAAAATAAAACAAAAAAGACTAACTACTAGTATTTTTGGATATAATTTATATACCTACGTATTAACTTTTTGTTGTTGTTATTGCCTTACCGTATTGTTCGATCGAATGATGTACCTACCTAACCGCAAGATCCACTTTGTCGGAACAGGCGGACTCCTAACCGCAAGATCCACTTTCTCGGAACAGGCGGACTCCTAACCGCAAGATCCACTTTGTCGGAACAGGCGGACTCCTAACCGCAAGATCCACTTCGTCGGAACAGGCGGACTCCTAACCGCAAGATCCACTTTCTCGGAACAGGCGGACTCCTAACCGCAAGATCCACTTTGTCGGAACAGGCGGACTCCTAACCGCAAGATCCACTTTCTCGGAACAGGCGGACTCCTAACCGCAAGATCCATTTTCTCGGAACAGGCGGACTCCTAACCGCAAGATCCACTTTGTCGGAACAGGCGCAAGATCCACTTTCTCGGAAGAGGTGGACTCCTAACCGCAAGATCCACTTTGTCGGAACAGGCGGACTCCTAACTGCAAGATCCACTTTGTCGGAACAGGCAGACTCCTAACCGCAAGATCCACTTTGTCGGAACAGGCGCAAGATCCACTTTCTCGGAACAGGTGGACTCCTAACCGCAAGATCCACTTTGTCGGAACAGGTGGACTCCTAACCGCAAGATCCACTTTATCGGAACAGGCGGACTCCTAACCGCAAGATCCACTTTGTCGAAACAGGCGGACTCCTAACTGCAAGATCCACTTTGTCGGAACAGGCGGACTCCTAACCGCAAGATCCACTTTGTCGGAACAGGCGGACTCCTAACCGCAAGATCCACTTTGTCGGTACAGGCGGACTCCTAATCGCATTGTCCGTAACCGCCTCGCCTGGAATAAAATAAAGCCTAAAACACGATATAAACAATTCGCCTCTATTCATGAATCCATTTGACGTTTAGATGAACAGGCTGAATAAAAAAGATTGATGGATACAACATGATCTTAGTATTACATTTTACTCCGAAAATAAAACGTTCAGCCGAGAAAATGTTATAAATAATTTGGCATCAATTCCCGGGCCGGCCCGCGGGCCCCGGGGAAAGGTAAAAACGGACGGAATTTGAGACCGAAAGAAATACAGTTTCCGAGATAAAATGTACGAGAAAAAGAATGTGTGCTTTCTACCGACATCGATGTGACGTCATGGACGCACTGCTCACGACGACGCGACAGTCCCCGCGCCGCCGATACCCGCGTGCGTGGCTCAGCCACAGACAGAATTAGTGTATACTAACCTTAGCATAGCCTCATTCATAGTTTCATTAAAAAACTCGCATAAAAAACCGTGCATTATTGGTTACTTGCTACCGTGTCGTTACCGTGAAGTTGACCTGCTACGACATGTAGCACGTTTTGTAGCAGGTCAAAGTAAAGTATGCACGTAGCACGTGCGTGTCGTATGGTTCGTAGCACCCGCTACGAACTGCTACGACCCACTAGGACGCGCGCTACGCCATGGCCTTCACATCCATGCTCCTCCGAATTATTTGAGCATAAACCACTCAAACAGTTCATCCTAAAACCATAATAGGTTAACTTTTCTGCTATTCAGTCTCTATCTTAATTTATCTGTCAGTATTAATCGGCTTTCGTAAATTTGCTCAGCTTTCTTAGAAAATAAATTCTTTTCCTCTTTTGTGATTTACACAATGCCCTAATGAATGAATCTAGAGCTGCAAAAGCCAGAAAGAAAACATCGGGCTCTCCGAGATAAGTCCCATTGGAAACAAATAGGTACACGGAACCCGGCTGACCACGGGGACACTTCCCGGCGGCGGCCCCCCTGTCCCCATAATGAGCACCGAAGGAGCCCCCTAAGGGACATGCTCTAATTATATCGGGGACATTGCACTCATTAACACCAAGAGATTGCTCGTAAGGGCCTACGGTTTCTTTTTGATTTGAACAAACGATTTTTGTTTTGCCTACCTACTAGTATTTATAATTGAGATTGTGACGGACGGACACAGGAATGTGTAGCTGTCCTACTTGCAGCTCATTTATAATTGAGATTGTGACGGACGGACACAGGAATGTGTAGCTGTCCTACTTGCAGCTCATTTATAATTGAGATTGTGACGGACGGACACAGGAATGTGTAGCTGTCCTACTTGCAGCTCATTTATAATTGAGATTGTGACGGACGGACACAGGAATGTGTAGCTGTCCTACTTGCTCATTTATAATTGAGATTGTGACGGACGGACACAGGAATGTGTAGCTGTCCTACTTGCAGCTCATTTATAATTGAGATTGTGACGGACGGACACAGGAATGTGTAGCTGTCCTACTTGCAGCTCATTTATAATTGAGATTGTGACGGACGGACACAGGAATGTGTAGCTGTCCTACTTGCACCTCATTTATAATTGAGATTGTGACGGACGGACACAGGAATGTGTAGCTGTCCTACTTGCAGCTCATTTAAGGTAGTTTTCATTTAAAACTTTCTATAGATTACTTGAATTTAATGAGTTTTAGTAAGGTTGCAAGGGTACCGACCTACAGAAGGAAGGAAGACAATGAGGTTGCAAGGGTACCGACGTACAGAAGGAAGGAAGACAATGAGGTTGCAAGGGTACCGACGTACAGAAGGAAGGAAGACAATGAGGTTGCAAGGGTACCGACGTACAGAAGGAAGGAAGACAATGAGGTTGCAAGGGTACCGACGTACAGAAGGAAGGAAGACAATGAGGTTGCAAGGGTACCGACGTACAGAAGGAAGGAAGACAATGAGGTTGCAAGGGTACCGACGTACAGAAGGAAGGAAGACAATGAGGTTGCAAGGGTACCGACGTACAGAACGAAGGAAGACAATGATGATGATCATTCTTTGTTAATGTCCATATGGTCTAGTTAGATATAGTTCTGCAGTGTCAAATATTTTTCCAACAATAATGGAAAATAATCAATATATGTATATAAAAGAGAAGAGAAAATTAGGTGACATATCAAGAGATCTCTGAAACTACTGAGCTACGAAGTTGCAATTGTGCATTGAGTTTCCTTTTAGGACGTAGGCACCCGCTAAAAATTTTACGAATTTTCGGTAATTCGTATTCTTATGTAGTTAAAATGGGGTCAATGGTTATTTTTATATTAACTTCAGAATCGTAACTGTTGGCCCGTCAAAATTTGTAGCGTAGAAAGATGACTTAAATAAACAAACACGAGTTTCAGTGTTATTTGAAATTCACACGGATGGGGGTCGATGGTGTGGAGTCGAAGTTAGGCCAATCACAGACTTATCCAAAAATCTCAGGAACTAGAAAAGCTACGTAAAAATTTAGTTATGGATGTAAGCAACTGCTAAGAACAGCCATTTTTGAAGTTCACACTCTTCGGTTTTAATGTACCTACCTAAATTTCTATCTGTGGCTTCAAACGCGTGGAACAAGGGAAAAAATACTCGGATATGTACAGTGCGCGTCAGAATTAAGTATCCCCCTGCTCTACTACATATTTTCTAACTTCTATTAGCTTGTAACTAATTTTTAAATGCACAAACTAATAAAGCCGCTTAGGATCGAACCACCATTATGCGGAGATACGAATCTCGACAATAAATCAACTGAGTTAATAGCTGTTGAAATACTGCGTCCGATTTTGTCTATCTGTCTAATTAGTCCCTAGTTTGAATGCCAAGTCTTACCATTATTATTTTTATTTCATGAATGCGGGTAGGGTTTGATTTTGTCGTCTGTAGCGAACAAAGTAATTGTCACTCGTCATAATTCGTGAGGATTGCTTTGTCCGTATCTCCGAGAGTTTTGAGTGTTTTTTATTTGTTATTAGAACTAGTATTTCGTTACTTCATCTGCCTTATACTTACCAAAGATTAATACTTAGCATTTAATGTATATTTGTTTTAAAACATCCTAAAACATTTAAAAAAAAATATGAACGTCTAAATAGACGATTATAAAATAAAAATACATTTTTAATATTTTGTGTTTATTTCATTAACTTGCCATTAAGCCCATAAATAATAATATCAATTAAAAATCTTAAATAATGTAACGAAATTAGATAGCATTTAATTTAAAAAAATTACACTCCGGCTCTCGAGATTCGAACTCTGTCACTCTTTTTAATCTTGTATTAATTTGCTGTTACTGCCGCAAGGCCAAGATGTTATTTAGATTTTTTCGAATTTTAAGTAAGGTTACCAAATGAAAATGAAATATTATTACAAATTATACAAAAATTGCAT
Source organism: Eupithecia exiguata (assembly GCA_947086465.1). NCBI lineage: Eukaryota > Metazoa > Arthropoda > Insecta > Lepidoptera > Geometridae > Eupithecia > Eupithecia exiguata. The sequence continues at coordinate 151,856 of OX352229.1, forward strand.
TTTAATGATACCAAACATAATTTTTTTGTTGGAAACGTCAAAAATATCAAAAGAAAATGGAAAATTATTAAAAAAACACGTAGTTTTAATCTCCAACGATTGGCGACACGATTTGAACCCACTGATAGGGGGATAGTAAATTCTGACGCGCACTGTACTTACAGAGGTATGTAGCATTCGTTTAGATATTATATAAACGGAATGTTTGTAAAACGTTCCAATAATATTTATAAAAGAGAAAACTGGGTGAAGAGATACGAAGCTGAAATTTTGCATGGAGTTTTCTTTTAGGACGGTACGCTAAGAGCGAATTTTGGACATTCACATTGAGGAATTTATTGGTTTTCTCATAACAACTTTAAAATCGAAAAACATTGGTTGTAAAACTTTAGCGTTGATAGTCTACATGGAAACCAACATTGCTTATGGCAGGTGTTACTAAAGTCCATGCGAATGAAATCGCGGGCGGGTCAGCTACGAGTAGTTGTTAAATAAATGAGATAAGTAATTATGAAGATTGTTTAATATTCTCAGCAGAGCCTAGTTCGTTGTCTCGCATAGCAGGGTCCTCCCATTAACCACCGGTATGAGTACTTTACGCTGCGCGCTGGTATGAAGTGACATGTAACAGATAGACTTGCCGCATACTCGTTCAATCTGATGAGCTATTATTTAGGTATCTTGAGAACTAATTCGTTAGTTCTTAACACAGTTCCTGCTATTATCAGAAAAAAATCCAATTGTTTTTGCAGTTTGTATGGCTCAGATAAATAACCATATTGCCAGTAACAAAGAATCATCATCGTAGTTACGGTATACTCTTTGATCATCATCATCAAAATTTCTTCTATAAAGTGTGTTTTTTTTAACTGGGAGTACGGGAGCACCCATAACCAGAAGAAGAGAGAGAAAAAGAGATACAGGTGCAGTTTCTTTTGAAACATCAGCTCCTTTTTGAAAAACAATATTTTGGCTTTAAATTTTTTTCGGTCAAGCGTGAGTAGCGCCTTGAAATGAATCAAGTTAGTAATTTTTTTTTGATGCCAATCGCCTCAGTCTTTGTAACAACTTTGTAACATTTTGTAACATCTGAGCAGCGGAAGTTAGTCAAATTTAATAAAATGTTTTCACATACGATTTCGGTAAATTGGTACAAATCGGTACGACGACGGTACTAAAACTATCACAATAGATGTTGGATATGGCCCCCATGTTGCTGTATGCAGGCAGGAACGGACACGTTTCAAAACACTTCAGTACTTTACGAAGGCTTGGTTTGTGCACTCCGATATTTTCAGCAGCTTCTCGTAATGAAGCTTTTGGATAGGCCTCGAAAAACCCCAAAATGGCAATGGCGGTGAACTCATCTATTTTTGTTGTTATTTTTCTTTTAGGCTGAAAACAACCTTCTTGCCTAATTTTTTTTTAGTAATTTTTCGTCGGTTGAGGAAGTGTCTACTTTTTGCGTATTTGACAATGCCATGATGGGACAAATATGATGATGCAGACTGATTTAAAAGTCTGACAGATGCAAGAACCATGTTCGAAATTCAAAATTGTTGTGAAATACGAAATGTTTTTGAATTACTCGTGAGAGCATGGAGTTCCTAAACTTCTTGATCGCTACAGTGTTAATACTTCTTTAATGTGCAATTAAAATTTAATAAAATGTTTGTTGGAGGAATTTTGCTTTGTCCTGTTCATGTTGTATGAGAATACATTTTACTAAGTTTGACTAACTTCTGCTGCTCAGATTTTTTTCATTCGATACAATAAAATGATCCTTACAAAGGACTGAGTCAATCGGCATTTTTTTTTACCAACTTTATTCATTTTAATGCGCTACTCACGCTTGACCAAAAAAATTTCAATGCCAAAATATTTTTTTCCAAAAAGGAGCTGATGTTTCAAAAGAAACTGCACCTGTATCTTCTCTGGTTATGGGTGCTCCCGAACTGTCCCAGTTAAAAAAAATACTCTGTATAAATTGTATAAACAAGGAAATTTCACGAAAGTGCCTTCTTCTCCCGGCTTTGACAAATAATCCTTTTATACAAACTGAATTCCCATAAAACGTTTCATGTTGAATGGAATAAATGGGCTCTCGGCATCCTCATAATATTGTATTGTATATGTATAATATTATGAATGGCAACTTGTCCCTGTCGCCGCGTTCTATGCACTCCCCTCACTGGCACTGGTCCGGCCTCCTCTAGCGGGCTCGTCCGGGCTCGTCTATGCACTCCCCTCACTGGCACTGGTCCGGCCTCCTCTAGCGGGCTCGTCCGGGCTCGTCTATGCACTCCCCTCACTGGCACTGGTCCGGCCTCCTCTAGCGGGCTCGTCCGGGCTCGTCTATGCACTCCCCTCACTGGCACTGGTCCGGCCTCCTCTAGCGGGCTCGTCCGGGCTCGTCTATGCACTCCCCTCACTGGCACTGGTCCGGCCTCCTCTAGCGGGCTCGTCCGGGCTCGTCTATGCACTCCCCTCACTGGCACTGGTCCGGCCTCCTCTAGCGGGCTCGTCCGGGCTCGTCTATGCACTCCCCTCACTGGCACTGGTCCGGCCTCCTCTAGCGGGCTCGTCCGGGCTCGTCTATGCACTCCCCTCACTGGCACTGGTCCGGCCTCCTCTAGCGGGCTCGTCCGGGCTCGTCTATGCACTCCCCTCACTGGCACTGGTCCGGCCTCCTCTAGCGGGCTCGTCCGGGCTCGTCTATGCACTCCCCTCACTGGCACTGGTCCGGCCTCCTCTAGCGGGCTCGTCCGGGCTCGTCTATGCACTCCCCTCACTGGCACTGGTCCGGCCTCCTCTAGCGGGCTCGTCCGGGCTCGTCTATGCACTCCCCTCACTGGCACTGGTCCGGCCTCCTCTAGCGGGCTCGTCCGGGCTCGTCTATGCACTCCCCTCACTGGCACTGGTCCGGCCTCCTCTAGCGGGCTCGTCCGGGCTCGTCTATGCACTCCCCTCACTGGCACTGGTCCGGCCTCCTCTAGCGGGCTCGTCCGGGCTCGTCTATGCACTCCCCTCACTGGCACTGGTCCGGCCTCCTCTAGCGGGCTCGTCCGGGCTCGTCTATGCACTCCCCTCACTGGCACTGGTCCGGCCTCCTCTAGCGGGCTCGTCCGGGCTCGTCTATGCACTCCCCTCACTGGCACTGGTCCGGCCTCCTCTAGCGGGCTCGTCCGGGCTCGTCTATGCACTCCCCTCACTGGCACTGGTCCGGCCTCCTCTAGCGGGCTCGTCCGGGCTCGTCTATGCACTCCCCTCACTGGCACTGGTCCGGCCTCCTCTAGCGGGCTCGTCCGGGCTCGTCTATGCACTCCCCTCACTGGCACTGGTCCGGCCTCCTCTAGCGGGCTCGTCCGGGCTCGTCTATGCACTCCCCTCACTGGCACTGGTCCGGCCTCCTCTAGCGGGCTCGTCCGGGCTCGTCTATGCACTCCCCTCACTGGCACTGGTCCGGCCTCCTCTAGCGGGCTCGTCCGGGCTCGTCTATGCACTCCCCTCACTGGCACTGGTCCGGCCTCCTCTAGCGGGCTCGTCCGGGCTCGTCTATGCACTCCCCTCACTGGCACTGGTCCGGCCTCCTCTAGCGGGCTCGTCCGGGCTCGTCTATGCACTCCCCTCACTGGCACTGGTCCGGCCTCCTCTAGCGGGCTCGTCCGGGCTCGTCTATGCACTCCCCTCACTGGCACTGGTCCGGCCTCCTCTAGCGGGCTCGTCCGGGCTCGTCTATGCACTCCCCTCACTGGCACTGGTCCGGCCTCCTCTAGCGGGCTCGTCCGGGCTCGTCTATGCACTCCCCTCACTGGCACTGGTCCGGCCTCCCCTAGCGGGCTCGTCCGGGCTCGTCTATGCACTCCCCTCACTGGCACTGGTCCGGCCTCCCCTAGCGGGCTCGTCCGGGCTCGTCTATGCACTCCCCTCACTGGCACTGGTCCGGCCTCCTCTAGCGGGCTCGTCCGGGCTCGTCTATGCACTCCCCTCACTGGCACTGGTCCGGCCTCCTCTAGCGGGCTCGTCCGGGCTCGTCTATGCACTCCCCTCACTGGCACTGGTCCGGCCTCCCCTAGCGGGCTCGTCCGGGCTCGTCTATGCACTCCCCTCACTGGCACTGGTCCGGCCTCCTCTAGCGGGCTCGTCCGGGCTCGTCTATGCACTCCCCTCACTGGCACTGGTCCGGCCTCCCCTAGCGGGCTCGTCCGGGCTCGTCTATGCACTCCCCTCACTGGCACTGGTCCGGCCTCCTCTAGCGGGCTCGTCCGGGCTCGTCTATGCACTCCCCTCACTGGCACTGGTCCGGCCTCCTCTAGCGGGCTCGTCCGGGCTCGTCTATGCACTCCCCTCACTGGCACTGGTCCGGCCTCCCCTAGCGGGCTCGTCCGGGCTCGTCTATGCACTCCCCTCACTGGCACTGGTCCGGCCTCCTCTAGCGGGCTCGTCCGGGCTCGTCTATGCACTCCCCTCACTGGCACTGGTCCGGCCTCCCCTAGCGGGCTCGTCCGGGCTCGTCTATGCACTCCCCTCACTGGCACTGGTCCGGCCTCCTCTAGCGGGCTCGTCCGGGCTCGTCTATGCACTCCCCTCACTGGCACTGGTCCGGCCTCCTCTAGCGGGCTCGTCCGGGCTCGTCTATGCACTCCCCTCACTGGCACTGGTCCGGCCTCCACTGGCGGGCTCGTCCGGGCTCGTCTATGCACTCCCCTCACTGGCACTGGTCCGGCCTCCTCTAGCGGGCTCGTCCGGGCTCGTCTATGCACTCCCCTCACTGGCACTGGTCCGGCCTCCTCTAGCGGGCTCGTCCGGGCTCGTCTATGCACTCCCCTCACTGGCACTGGTCCGGCCTCCTCTAGCGGGCTCGTCCGGGCTCGTCTATGCACTCCCCTCACTGGCACTGGTCCGGCCTCCCCTAGCGGGCTCGTCCGGGCTCGTCTATGCACTCCCCTCACTGGCACTGGTCCGGCCTCCTCTAGCGGGCTCGTCCGGGCTCGTCACAGTTGGAACTATCAAGTTCTTACACACATACACACACACACACACAGGTATTACAGGGATGTCCACACAATTCACAGTTTGAATACACAATTTAGAATGGAACAAGCGCTGTATGTGTCGGAGATGAAATAAACTTGCAAACTGAACTCTGTTAGCCACTGCTGCGGCGCTGCTACTTGCCTCATTGTTTGAACGTCACATCGACTTTGGCTTCATAAAGGAACCTTGCTATTGGTTAAGCGCGCTCGCGCTCGCTGTAGCTCAGAGGCGGCGGAGAGACAGTCTCGGGAGGAACATCCTCGTTGAACATCGCGCATCCGTTCCAGTATTCCAAGCTCTAAGGCACATGGGTACGCGAGCTGTTTCTTATGTTGAAACTCGTTTAGAAATCACCCGCACAGAATTGAACCCATCTACAGTGGTTTTCCGAAATAGAGAACAAGCTGAACAAACAAATGGAGTTTTATATCGAATATTATCCGGACGTGTTCTGCTTGTAGTTCTCGTTTCGTGCATTCTTAGACGGAGTTCATTTTCCAATAAACTCGTATCGGGCTATGAACCCGCACTGCCAGTGGCCTTTACACTCGCTCTTATTCTGTTACTCACATGGAGCACTTCATAAACTCAGTTTGTGTTATTGCTGACGTGCCATCAGGTGCCTTGTCATTGAACTTCGAGTTATGTTCCAGTTATTTTTAGTTATCTATAAATCTTTGCATATTTTATGCGTTCTCTGTCAGGGCTTACGTTATACTGAATCATGAATGACACAAACGCGATGTTCTTTTTTTACCGACTTCAGGAGGACGTCCTATGTTTGGCTGTAAGTATATATTTCGTTATGTAGGTATGTTAGTCGACTTTTGTTTGTCGATTTCGATTTTAAAAATTCTTCGCTATCGTATAGAGAATGAATCAGAAAAAGTACAATAAAAAAATATTCCTGAGGGATTAGTATTTATCCCTTCAAACTTAAAAAACAACAAAATACTTGTGAAAGATCACGACTAGATACCTACGTTAGTTTTGGTGATATCTTCGCCAGTATGGAAAGCATATGCATGTGACCTCGGAAAAGGATGACCATTTACTACTATTTGTTTTCTCTATGAAGAGAATTATATTTGTATATTTATCTATTTTTGTGTTTATTTGATGTTTTTATTGTGAAAATAGGGTAAATCCCAATTAAATAGTAAAAAAATAAACAAAATTTTATCAAAAATTCTATTTTATCCTCAAGGTTTGATTCCAACACCTCTGTTAGGCACTTTGAACAAAGATCTAACTCTGATATCGCCTATCGGATGGTCAAAGTCAAAGTCAACCAACATAACCGTCGCAGTGATGGGATATCAGAGGTGCAGCATGGCTTTTGTTTTCCAACGACACGAATCAAATCTAGTGAAACTCTTTCGGCGTTAGCATCAAAACAACCACCTGCTGCGCCTGATCTATGCCTCGCAGCACCACCGGATGATTCCTGTACTTTCCTGTCTGAGCTTCCTGTCGACCTAATCTTCAGCATAAATTCTTTTCAGAGTGGCTCTGCTGGTGGCCTCGACGGCCTTTCACCACAACACCTAAAAGATTTAATAAGTGCTGATTGTCGTGGAATGGGCTACGGCCTTATCGCTGCATCGTAGCCTCGTTGGTGAACAAAATGTTATCCGAACAGGTCAGACATTTTGTACGGTGCAAACTTTTTGTCATACCACACAAACGACTTATTGTTGAAGGTGGATGTTAAAAATGCTTTCAATTCGATACAGGGACGTCCTTCTGACACAAATAAAATATATTATTATATTACCTACCTGATGTTTACCCCTTTCTGTGTGTATGTTATGGCACACCTGAGTATTGTTAAGATAAGTTAGCGTCCTCTGAGGTGGGTCGTCAGCCGGGCGATCCTTTAGGGCAGGCTATTTTCAGTCTCGCAATACAGCCGGCTATAAAACGTTTGAAGTCCAAATTTAATGTTAGGTATCTGGATAATGGCACTCTAGGAGGCGAGTTGGACACAATTTAATGTTAGGTATCTGGATAATGGCACTCTAGGAGGCGAGTTGGACACAATTTAATGTTAGGTATCTGGATAATGGCACTCTAGGAGGCGAGTTGGACACAATTTAATGTTAGGTATCTGGATAATGGCACTCTAGGAGGCGAGTTGGACACAATTTTGTAAAACTTGCCTGTTTTGATAGAAGAATTCAAGCTTGGAGCGAAACTTTGCGAAATGCGAGATTTAAACGGCTTCTTCTAACGTTTTAAATATAGTCGCTTTGAAATTTTCTGTTTGTCTCTTAGGATCTCCGATTATGGATGAGTCTGCCCAATTTTATAAATATAAAAAAAAAACATATTTTCCTTTCGTTTTTCGATAAATTGCGAAATGTCAATGTTCACGAGGCTTTTCTTATTTTACGTTTCTGTTTTTTGTTCTAAAATTTAATAACGTTGCTTCCAACTCTGGAAATATGCACAGCTTTCATAAAAATTTTCAATCTATGTACCTTTAGATGACAGAGCGTACCGTGGCACCACACCAGGGCCACTCTTACCTTTAGATGACAGAGCGTACCATGGCACCACACCAGGGCCACTCTTACCTTTAGATGACAGAGCGTACCGTGGCACCACACCAGGGCCACTCTTACTATAAGTACCTTTAGATGACAGAGCGTACCGTGGCACCACACCAGGGCCACTCTTACCTTTAGATGACAGAGCGTACCGTGGCACCACACCAGGGCCACTCTTACTATAAGTACCTTTAGATGACAGAGCGTACCGTGGCACCACACCAGGGCCACTCTTACCTTTAGATGACAGAGCGTACCGTGGCACCACACCAGGGCCACTCTTACTATAAGTACCTTTAGATGACAGAGCGTACCGTGGCACCACACCAGGGCCACTCTTACCTTTAGATGACAGAGCGTACCGTGGCACCACACCAGGGCCACTCTTACCTTTAGATGACAGAGCGTACCGTGGCACCACACCAGGGCCACTCTTACTATAAGTACCTGTAGATGACAGAGCGTACCGTGGCACCACACCAGGGCCACTCTTACCTTTAGATGACAGAGCGTACCGTGGCACCACACCAGGGCCACTCTTACTATAAGGTTGGTTTGGTTGATTACTTACTATTGAATTAAAAGAACTCTATGCATATACCCTATTCATTTTTTTCTATTCTTTTGATTTTGATGATTCTTTCATTGTTGTATAGTTATGGTTGATTTTGAAGTGTTTTTATAAAAATTGATCTTCGAGGAATTTATATTAAATGCTGTTAAACGTATGTAAAACCTAATAACATGATAATTTTCAAAGAGTTGAGAGTTGTTATAGCTGTATAGGTAACGAAAGGTTTGACATTATTTCACAGAAGCTCAAGAACAAGAGCAATCTCGGCGCAGGTGCCGGCGGCGGCGCTCAGCTGGACGGATCGCGCCGAGTAGAATTATCTCACTAATGTGTTTACCTGCTCGCCTCCGATACCGCTTTTGTCTCCGAATAATGCCTTAATGTGTGTTCATTACTTGCGGGGCTTTTTGTTCGTCGTAATGCCTCCATGTGGCCGGCACCGACACGCAACCAACTACTCATTATGTAGGCGGAAAACCGGCTATATCATTCTAGCTTCCTGGCGTCCGCTCGATCGCGGTTCCGCGGACCGTGTTCACTCTACTCCATTACTTTAAGCTCAGCGGCGAGGCCTGGCGTCCGCTCGATCGCGGTTCCGCGGACCGTGTTCACTCTACTCCATTACTTTAAGCTCAGCGGCGAGGCCTGGCGTCCGCTCGATCGCGGTTCCGCGGACCGTGTTCACTCTACTCCATTACTTTAAGCTCAGCGGCGAGGCCTGGCGTCCGCTCGATCGCGGTTCCGCGGACCGTGTTCACTCTACTCCATTACTTTAAGCTCAGCGGCGAGGCCTGGCGTCCGCTCGATCGCGGTTCCGCGGACCGTGTTCACTCTACTCCATTACTTTAAGCTCAGCGGCGAGGCCTGGGGTCCGCTCGATCGCGGTTCCGCGGACCGTGTTCACTCTACTCCATTACTTTAAGCTCAGCGGCGAGGCCTGGCGTCCGCTCGATCGCGGTTCCGCGGACCGTGTTCACTCTACTCCATTACTTTAAGCTCAGCGGCGAGGCCTGGCGTCCGCTCGATCGCGGTTCCGCGGACCGTGTTCACTCTACTCCATTACTTTAAGCTCAGCGGCGAGGCCTGGCGTCCGCTCGATCGCGGTTCCGCGGACCGTGTTCACTCTACTCCATTACTTTAAGCTCAGCGGCGAGGCCTGGGGTCCGCTCGATCGCGGTTCCGCGGGCCGTGTTCACTCTACTCCATTACTTTAAGCTCAGCGGCGTGGCCTGGGGTCCGCTCGATCGCGGTTCCGCGGACCGTGTTCACTCTACTCCATTACTTTAAGCTCAGCGGCGAGGCCTGGCGTCCGCTCGATCGCGGTTCCGCGGACCGTGTTCACTCTACTCCATTACTTTAAGCTCAGCGGCGAGGCCTGGCGTCCGCTCGATCGCGGTTCCGCGGACCGTGTTCACTCTACTCCATTACTTTAAGCTCAGCGGCGAGGCCTGGCGTCCGCTCGATCGCGGTTCCGCGGACCGTGTTCACTCTACTCCATTACTTTAAGCTCAGCGGCGAGGCCTGGCGTCCGCTCGATCGCGGTTCCGCGGACCGTGTTCACTCTACTCCGGAGCCTGCTGCGATCGCACCCTACATTATATGCAAATACTTACCTAGTTTGAAAGAGTTCACGATGTATCTGCGTCTATGTAAAATATAGTGTTTGTGTGTGCAGCTACACGGTGGCACTGGGCGTGACGGTGGGCGCGGGCTGCTTCCTGCTGGCGCTCAACATCCTGGTGTTCGCCGGCATTTACCTGCAGCGCGCGCGTCGTCGCCCGCCGCGCAGCAGCCGGGCAGGGCGGCGCCCGCTTAGAGACGGTACGAACGTCTTTGATATTATTGACCAGTAGCTGCATTTCTTCCATTTTCTAGGTGGTGGCACTTTGTCGATCCTTTCTCACTTTTACACCTTTTCTATAATCTGTTTTGACAAAACTCATGTTCTTTTTATGAACTACTAGCTCTGTCGGCAGCTTAGACCGCGATATTCTGTCGGCAGCTTAGACCGCGATATTCTGTCGGCAGCTTAGACCGCGCGATATTCTTTTTCTCGTGTTATGTCAAAATCAGCCCACAGCCATTTCGGAGATTAGCTCAGGAGATTAGCTACCCAAAACAAACACTTTTAAACTTGATGTTTAGTTGTTAAATAGGTGGGTACCTACCGTGTATACCTCCGTAAAAACGCATGTTGTAAAAACTCTTATTTAGAAGTTAGAAATAGACACTTTATTTTATTTATTTTTATGAAAAACATTAATTTGACAGTGGTATGTTTTGGAATTAAAATTTAGTTTATTCGAAAATAAAAAAGAAGGAAAGTACCTACTCTGAATACCAGTCTTAAACTTTTTCAAAGAAATTTGATAGGAATTATTAACCAAAAATAAAAATAAAATAATAATAATAATAAAGAATATTAAACCCATATTAATTAAACATTATTTATCGTAACATAATTTATTTTAAATGTCGTTGTTCACTAAGTAGTAATTTCCGTAAAATGTATATTTATTTTGTTACTTTACTTTGCCATAAAAAGGAGCATCCTATAGCTAAGCTTAGGCGCAGCGTTGTCACTCATTGGTCGTTGGCTGCGCGTGATTGGCGGAGCGCTTGTGTGCTGCATGCCGCGACATACAACAAGACGGTGACACCGCTGTGTTTGTGTGCGTAACTGTCTAGCTTACCGTGTTTACAAAATATTTTTATTTATATTTTTAGAGAACCCTAGTGTCTAGTTAAACCTATCTTAGGATTTAAGATACTATGAACCAAAAATATGTAATCTTTCTTTCAATAAATAATATCTATCTATCTATCTATCTATCTAACCGCACAAGTCGAATTGTTGGAGTAGCTGGCGCACGGCGCCGCCCCGGCCCAGACGCCGTGCGAGCTCGCAGGGTAACTCACCTGCGAGCCTAAGGTCTCCACACTTTAGCGGCGCAGCGGCGGCGGCGCGGCGGCGACGGCGGTGGCGGCGGTACGAGCCAGCCGCTACTGACACCGACAGAACACTACTACAAACTAAGCTGCAACCCGCCACTTGCTTGTTCATAACTAACGTCGTTAACTCGACCTCTATTTGGCTCAGTTTGCTCTCCACCAAGACGTTTTCGAATGTATTACTGTTACCAAACCTTCGGATTGAACTGGCTAATTAAGGCCCGTATAATGAAAGCTGCCCAGTCCTCGATCTATGCTTGTGAGTTGTACAACAACAATAATATTGTTTGTATGATTCCTCAACTCACACAAGTTGGGACGAGGTGGATGGTTTGAGTTGACGAATCACTCTCCTTTTCCTCCAATTTGCTTTAAATATTGTGTCTAATACGGAAAATAAAAATGCATCAGGAATTGTAAAACAAAGCAAAATAGTTTTATGTGGGTTCTTAAAGTTTTTGATTTTTGGTTTTGCTTTGTTAAGTAAGTTTTTCAGATTTGCTTTTAACCTCAGCATGGAAAGTGTTAAAAATTACATGTGTTAAATTATCTCGAGAAGCATTTTTAAACTCGGGTCTAAAATAATAGTTCTTCAAACAGCATCGTGATCAGCTTGACCAGTGCCTAGAAGTAATCTCATAATACTGCTTTTGGTTATATTAACAATAACATTATTTGCCTTGAACCATTTATTTACGCATACAATTAATATAAGATGTTGTTGCAGGCAGCTTCAGCCGGGGCGGGGGCGGCGCCCCGGCCGAGCTCGCGGGGCCGCCGGCGGGTGCTGCGCCCTCGCCTAGGAAGAGCACCCTCAAGGTAACACTATCGCTCTCTGCAGACACAATACTATTCAGCTCGAATATAATCACATATCAGAATTGAATCACTTTACAAAAGCTCTTTGACCGCAAAAACGTGTGCGCCTTCGCACTCAGGGTAATCTCGAAAACGTGTGCGCCTTCGCACTCAGGGTAATCTCTAAAACGTGTGCGCCTTCGCACTCAGGGTAATCTCTAAAACTAAAAACACTAACACTAAAAACTTATTTTATCCTATTAGAAATGTCGATGGAAACCTCTAGCTACTCGTAGGTAGTTCATTGTGGCATCGTTTAGTTCCCTTAGTAAGTATGGAACTTCCCGAACTGGCTGCAAACTTTGCAATGTTTTTTCTAGTTAATTTTTAGTCCACACAAAATAAAACAACCTAAACCCTGCTAAAGTAAACTGAACTCCCAAATAGGAAACACAGGAAACTGTTCGAGCGCGGTAGTTATGAGTTTGGTAAAGCTTGCATCGCCCGCGCCTGTAATGTGAGCTGCCGTTTCGGTCGGGTGAACAAGAGTTCATAACGAGGCGAGCACCGCCATAACAACGCATGAATACCTAACCGTCGGCTCAATGCATACAAGTGAATTAATATAGTGATCGGCGAGTGAACAAGCACGGTCATTAGGGGCGTGCGGGTTTGTGTGGAGCGCCCGCGGGCACGAGGCTGCGCCGCGGGCCGCCTGGTGCGGCGCGGCGCGGGCGGCTCCGACGACGAGCCGCTCGTCGTCGGAGCCGCCCGCGCCGCGCCGCACCAGGCGGCCCGCGGGCACGAGGCTGCGCCGCGGGCCGCCTGGTGCGGCGCGGCGCGGGCGGCTCCGACGACGAGCCGCTCGTCGCGGGCCCGATGGCCGTGTTCACTAATTATTTATTGAAAATGTTCATGTTCATTTAATATGCTTCCACCGCGCACCGGCACACAAAGGACACCGCTGTATTGTGGCCGGAATCCTAAATAAACGTAGGGTTCATCTGAATTTCTTTCTTTCCTTCTGTGTCCTGTAGCGGCGCACACTTTCATAGCTTTCATAAATTAATATATCTCTGGATTTCCACAGCGCAGTTGCGAATCAGAACTAAAAGAGAGGGCGGGGAGCGGGGCGGGCGGCGGGGCGGGCGGCGGGGTGCCCAAGAAGCGCGTGCAGATCCAGGAGATCTCCGTGTAGAGGCGTAGAGGCCCTGGCACAGGCACGCCTGAAGCCGCACTCCTCGCGCACACCCGCGTGCCCTCCCGCCCCGTCCCCGGACGTCGCTTCTTCAACCGGGATCTTCTCACTCTACCTACAGTTAAAGTGAAAGACAATTATCACAAATTCTCGATGAGCACGTAACGGTTTAGCGAGAACAAAGTGCCGTGAATTTAAGTGAATTTTATTGCGCAAGTGAAGTGTTGAAAAGTGGACAGTTATTGGATTATGGCGCAAGTGGAGTCGCCGTGAGCGAGCGACCGCGCTCATTGTGAACATTACCGGCGCAAGTGGAGTCGCCGTGGGCGAGCGACCGCGCTCATTGTGAACATTACCGGCGCAAGTGGAGTCGCCGTGAGCGAGCGACCGCGCTCATTGTGAACATTACCGGCGCAAGTGGAGTCGCCGTGAGCGAGCGACCGCGCTCATTGTGAACATTCTATTACACAAGTATGCTACGTGAAAGTACTAATCTAACTATTTTAAGAAGTCAAGTTGTCTGAACCGGCGCCTGCTCCTTGTGTGTGACACACTCAGTGTATTCGTTATTCTGTTAAACGTGCGAGGATGGTTTTCTTCTGTTTCAATTAAGAAAAGCGCGGCGTCTCATTATACGATACCTACTCTAAGAAAAGCGCGGCGTTTCATTATACGATACCTGCTCTAAGAAAAGCGCGGCGTTTCATTATACGATACCTACTCTAAAGTCATTTCGATAAAATATCGTAGAACATTTGATAACAGTGCAGTGCGCACAGTTTATTGAAGATCAGAAGCTTAGTGAAGCGTCCGCGGTGGCGCTCATGCAGCAAGTGAGTCAAGTGGGAGATGGGACTAGGGCATCGCGCGCCTCGTACCGCGCCCCGCCCCGCCCCGCCCCGCCGGTGATATCGTGTGCACTGACCGGGAACACGCCATCATTTGAGCATTTCGACATTGCTCGTTGAGCTGTCACTTGTTCGCGCACAAACGATCATATTCAAAACCAAATTCTCAGTTATTGTTTCAACCATTTGTTTGCGATGGATACTCGCTTTCATGAATTTTATACCTACGTGGTACTTTAGACAAGCGTTGCCAAAGTTTATACCTACGTGGTACTTTAGACAAGCGTTGCCAAAGTTTAATAACCTAATAAATACTTATCTTCGTAATAGTGAATTGTCTCCGTCAGTGTCCCGGGGCGCTCACGCGGGCGGGCGTGCAGCTGGCTCGTTCGTTCACTGCGGCGCGGCGTTCTAGTCGTAGTAGGTAACTGATCGACGGACTGTTTCATTTCGCGCGCCTTCGCGTGCTTCCTCCGACCAATTGTATTGTATCGTGTCGTGCTCTTGTTATTGCCGCAGACATAAATCAAGACGGCGGATATTGAGCGGCTTGATTAATGATAGTTTGTTGATTGTTTTTTTTTATTAGTCTTGTCCAGATATTGTTTCTTCTGCAAGTACTTTAGTTGCTTCATTAGCACGAGACTCTGTTCCTCAGCACCGGAGCAGGTAGTTCCGTCTTGATGTATTTCTGCGGCTCGTGTAAGCGTAGATGTAGGTCTAGCTAGTGGGTGGGTGGTGGTTGTTTTTGCTGTTGTAATCGGTTGCTAAAAAAGGAAGGTTCAAAAAAGGAAGGTTCAAAAAGTTAAAAAAGGGAGTTTCTAAAAAGGGTTATTGGGCTTAAGTTTATCGCAAATCTCAAGTTCTCCATTGTATACCTATGTAACACTAAAATCTCAAGTTCTCCATTGTATATGTAACACTAAAATCTCAAGTTCTCCATTGTTTAAGTAACACTAAAATCTTCGTGATTATTGGATTTCATTTAGAAGATAATAATGATAACTTAATTTTTTACAGATTGTGTAGGTAGATATCTATTTAGAAATAATAAGGCATAGGTACCACCTGGTGTATCTGGTGCGTAGAATAATAAGGCATACCACCTGGTGCGTAGAATAATAAGGCATACCACCTGGTGCGTAGAATAATAAGGCATACCACCTGGTGCGTAGAATAATAAGGCATACCACCTGGTGCGTAGAAATCACATAAAGTTTCAAAGTAAATTTGTATAAAATCAAATTTTTAAGACAAAAGAACGTCATTGTTCAAACTACCTCTCGGTGTACAAACGATCTTTACTCAGTACAATGAAACAGTATAATACGAGTGTATTCGTTTTAGTACTTAACTTATATCTTAAAGTAAGATCTGTGAGTATTGTCATTCTCTATTGTACATAAAACGAACTACGAATAGTTTCTTAAAGTTGTAAATATAAGAATTTGTCGTGAGTATTTCTCTGTGAACTCGATGGTTCGTCATCCTGTGACTTTTTTTTTAATAAAAGACCACTTTCTCCTGAAAACATCTTGTTTCATTTAAAATTCCGGATTAAGAGAAGAAAAATGATAATAGTACGTAATAAGTAACTACAGGGCAGAGTCGCGGTAACACCGGTTTGCTACACCGTGTGACTACGAGACAGTTCTTGTACTCATGGTAACACTGTGCGGTGTGATCAACACATAAGTAACTACACAGGGCAGAGTCGCGGTCACACCGGTTTGCTACACCGTGTGACTACGAGTCAGTTCTTGAACTCATGGTAACACTGTGCGGTGTGATCAACACTCATTATTTTATTAAAACATTAGAGTCGTGGGTACCCTGCTGCTGTGCGGAAATAGCAAGTCTTGCCGACGAGTTGTGGAACTGCGTTATGTATAAATATCCGAGAGATATGTGTGGAGTGACACATGACTCTGGGTGCAATTATACAAGTATACACACCATTCAGTCACAGAGTCGCCACGAATGGAACTATAACTTTTATTCACTCGAGCTACGTTACGCGCGTACGTTCTCGTGATTTTTATAATGTTCGAACATTATAAAAATAACGAGAACGTAAGTCTCAAAGTAACTAAATGTACGTCTCAAAAGAACGAGAATAGTTATAGTAATAATAGTAATAAATAAGTTTATTTTCAGAAGAAGGTTATAAAGTAGGTACATGCTTAGTATCGTAATTTCCTTAACATTAGTTATTTTATTGTTCTAATCTCCTCGGAGCAGTTAGTCGTATATTCTCGTTAAAGCTAAAAGCTAAAAAAGTAAAAAGTAGTTAAGTTGAAAATAGCTTTTTGTGCTGATGGGCTGAACCTGCAGTTCACGTATTGTCACTGATTTACCAATAACCCTGTATAAGAAGTTGAAGTTCATCCGAGACAATTTATTTATTAGTTCACAAAACAGAGTAAGATCCATAGAAAATACAGTAGGTACATTGTTGTTACGAACTAGATTTTACCCAAATATGCAAACATGTTACATGTTACAAACTGTTTTGTGAACTAATAAATAAACTTACATAAAAAGTGTTAAAAAATGTTGCAAGCTAAAATTAAAATTACACTATGCCGAAATGCAAATTACAACATGCCGAAATGTGGCATCCGGAGACAAAAGCATTGTTACGGTGAAGCTATTCATCATCACTAAGACTGACTAAGTGCTCCTCGTGACCCAATGGTATTAATAAATAAATTGAAATGAATTGAATTGAATCATCAGCCTATAGTTAGTCCACTGTTGGACATAGGCCTCCCTTAATGAGCGCCATAGCGCCCTCTGTCTTCAGCTTGCCGCATCAAGCATCTGCCAGCAGTCTTTCGCAAATCGTCATCCCATTTGGTCGGAGGGCGTCCTACACCACGTTTGCCGAGTCGCGGTCTCCACTCTAGAACACGTTTACTCCAGCGGTTATTGGTTCTTCTCGAGATATGGCCAGCGCTAAAGTACATTTATACAAATTTTTTTTCGGCCCCGACACGAAAAAAAAAGTCAAAAGTCCCAAGACCAAGACTGTGTTAAAATTTAATTTTAACACAATTTTGTTTTTTTTTATTAAATACCTCTACCCGTATGAAGGCGGGGCGGGCCGCTAGTCATTTATAAAGGTACTGAAGAACTTTCATGGTTACATTATTTCATCTGTGGTTATGTGATGGCGGCTCCATAAAACAATATTTAGATGCTTATGGACTTGACTTGTGTTAACGTATTAAATAGCATAGGCTAGCTATAGCTACCGGAAACAAGACGAGTGAAACCGCGGGCAAAGACTAGCCTTTCATAATTTGTTATCATTATCAGGCAACAAACAAAATCCAATAGATTCCATTCAAAAAGTTATCTTCAAGGGACTTGTCACAAAATAATTAGGCACGTGTTTTCCGAGGACATTATTTGGTTGAATGAGCGTGTAGTACACGGTTGGATGTAGCGAGTACCAGGATGAGCGTGTAGTACACGGTCGGATGTAGCGAGTACCATGAGCGTGTAGTACACGGTTGGATGTAGCGAGTACCATGAGCGTGTAGTACACGGTTGGATGTAGCGAGTACCATGAGCGTGTAGTACACGGTTGGATGTAGCGAGTACCGTGAGCATGTAGTACACGGTTGGATGTAGCGAGTACCATGAGCGTGTAGTACACGGTTGGATGTAGCGAGTACCATGAGCGTGTAGTACACGGTTGGATGTAGCGAGTACCATGAGCGTGTAGTACACGGTTGGATGTAGCGAGTACCATGAGCGTGTAGTACACGGTTGGATGTAGTGAGTACCATGTGATGAGCGTGTAGTACACGGTTGGATGTAGCGAGTACCATGAGCGTGTAGTACACGGTTGGATGTAGCGAGTACCGGCTGTAATGGACATGTAGAATCGCAGCTCGACCCGGATCAGCAGTAGGCAATGGGCACTACCAGCCGGACGTTGCCTACCGTCTAACTGCTCCGAGGAGATTAGCGGACATTGACAGCGCAGGCGATTCGACCAGAGGTACCTTACCTACATAATTATCGATTACAAATAATTGTTCTATTTATTTGTATTTATTCATCAACCATTTACTTCACTTAACACATTCTATTGTCACTTCTATAATAACAATAACAGGTGAGCACTACATTGTAAGTTTTACAATGCATAGAGGCATGTATAGTGTTAACGCGAAAACCACTTCGTAATGTAAAGATCAGAACAGCATCGTTACTTTAAAAAATAATCCTTCACAAACGTAGAGGATGAATCTTAATGAATTGTTGTTGTTTGGGAGTGGCATGCTGCTCCTTGAACTTGGTAAAGGCTTGGAGTAGATTTCGGGAAGTTTGTGAGATTCACGGACAGCTCACAAGTTTGTGAGATTCACGGACAGCTCACAAGTTTGTGAGATTCATGGACAGCTCACAAGTTTCTAACTTTCCATAGATTAATATTTAATTGGACCGTTTCAGCGTCAGAACTCTACAGACCTACCACTACTCGGCTGGCCACGACAAGAATTTCATATTTTCTGCCTGTACAACAGGTACCTACCTAAGTCCTTTTTGGATCACATTACTTAATATAGGAACAAACAAAAATGGGAAGCGGTATTAACAGAAGCAGAAGCAGAAGCAAAGTACCGTAAGCTTATAATTTGAATCTCGGAGGAAAAGGTAAACCTACCAGGGATGGAAAATGATAACTCTCACGCTGATAGTTCGCGACTCGTTTATTGATTCGATTTGAATTAACATGAAGGTTCAATAAATATACGGAATATACGTATCGCTAGTCGATAGTATAAAGGAAGTTAAGTAACCTTAAAATGACACGCATAGCCTGAATAACACACTGTAGTTACATCGTACATCTTGGGCACTATCGAAGGTAATGTGTAAGAACTGTATAACACACTGTAGTTACATCGTACATCTTGGGCACTGTCGAAGGTAATGTGTAAGAACTGTATAACACACTGTAGTTACATCGTACATCTTGGGCACTGTCGAAGGTAATGTGTAAGAACTGTATAACACACTGTAGTTACATCGTACATCTTGGGCACTATCGAAGGTAATGTGTAAGAACTGTATAACACACTGTAGTTACATCGTACATCTTGGGCACTATCGAAGGTAATGTGTAAGAACTGTATAACACACTGTAGTTACATCGTACATCTTGGGCACTATCGAAGGCAATGTGTAAGAACTGTATAACACACTGTAGTTACATCGTACATCTTGGGCACTATCGAAGGTAATGTGTAAGAACTGTATAACACACTGTAGTTACATCGTACATCTTGGGCACTATCGAAGGCAATGTGTAAGAACTGTATAACAGTAGAACCCAGACACAACTAGGATGCTACCCTAATAATGAACACTACATTGTACTTCGTACAGTATTCAAGGTTCCTGTTATTATAATGCTAATGCCTCACATAAAGGGTAATTTCTAAGAATTGTAGGTATCCACAGGAAAAGACAATGATTTGATGGTTTCATGCAGGATGCTGGGTACCCGGGGCTGGTGCGGGCCGCGCGGCGCGAGGCTGCACCGCTCTCACCGGCGGCGTCGCTGTCAGCATCACTGACTTCTAATTGAATGCTTCTACACGCGTCGCCAGCTTACGTGTTGGCCAACGTAAATGTCGCGTAGCGTAGAGATTCTTCTCCTGACGCTACGCGACATTTATGTTGGCAAGATCCAGTATCCGTAATTTATAAAACAAGTCACTCTCCACCGGAGAGCGCCCGATGAGAGGTTTTCCTCGCCGGAGAGTCTCCGGCACGTGTAGCAGCCCCGTCAATAAAAGCATTTTGGCGCGTGTCATCAATTTGGGCCCCACTCAAGGCTTCGTGGTATGTATTTTTTACTGGCAACAAATTTACATAATAACACGGAATCCATTCGCATTATGAATAGGCTGCTGACACATTCGGAGAGGGGATCAGGACGCGGAATGTGCATGGATTACATTCAAATATACGACAGCCGCGATACATTTAAAACTCTCTTGGAAAGGTGACGAAACTTTTTCAATTTGGTGCCCGATTGCCGCAATTTGTATGTTGCCTTCCGACAAAATGCCTACGCAGTGTCAGCCGCAGATACTAGAGGCATTAGCTTGATATTATACTTGCAATGTTGTACTTCAATGGGGTAAGTACCTATAATAAATAAATAAATAATGCTGGACAATTCACACAGCATTATCTAGCCCCAAGCTAAGCAGAGCTTGTGTTATGGGTACTAGATAGCTGATATACATACATAATACAATACATAGATAGATATTTTTTATCATACATAGAAAACGACCATAACACTCTGAACAAATGCCTGCAGATCGTACACACATTTGTCCCGAGGCGGGAATCGAACCCGTAACCTTCTGCGTCGCAGGCGGACCTTCGCCCACCGCGCCACAGAGGTCGTCAATAAAATTACTATTAAATTATAGTTATGTAAGAAATATTGTAATTTTTGTTTTGTACCTACTTCTAACTTACAACACACAATATGAGAAGGGCAGGTGCAGTTCAGCAAATCAACTACTTAGGTACTTACAACACACAATATGAGAAGGGCAGGTGCAGTTCAGCAAATCAACTGCTTAGGTACTTACAACACACAATATGAGAAGGGCAGGTGCAGTTCAGCAAATCAACTACTTAGGTACTTACAACACACAATATGAGAAGGGCAGGTGCAGTTCAGCAAATCAACTGCTTAGGTACTTACAACACACAATATGAGAAGGGCAGGTGCAGTTCAGCAAATCAACTACTTAGGTACTTACAACACACAATATGAGAAGGGCAGGTGCAGTTCAGCAAATCAACTGCTTAGGTACTTACAACACACAATATGAGAAGGGCAGGTGCAGTTCAGCAAATCAACTGCTTAGGTACTTACAACACACAATATGAGAAGGGCAGGTGCAGTTCAGCAAATCAACTACTTAGGTACTTACAACACACAATATGAGAAGGGTAGGTGCAGTTCAGCAAATCAACTACTTAGGTACTTACAACACACAATATGAGAAGGGTAGGTGCAGTTCAGCAAATCAACTACTTAGGTACTTACAACACACAATATGAGAAGGGTAGGTGCAGTTCAGCGAATCAACTACTTAGGTACTTACAACACACAATATGAGAAGGGCAGGTGCAGTTCAGCAAATCAACTACTTAGGTACTTACAACACACAATATGAGAAGGGTAGTTGCAGTTCAGCAAATCAACTACTTAGGTACTTAATTATGATTATGTTCAAAAAGTACAACACCAACTAATTCCAATTTCATCTCGGTCAGCAGTAGCAAGCAAATGATATTACATTTGCTTATTACATTTGCATAATAAATAGGTAGTGAATGTATAGTGTATACACTTACTAGGTAGTGGTTTATTTTTTCGCTTCTTCCACTAGTGGACAAAAAATTGAAGCGAACAAAATCAATAATATATTGTTTCTTATTTGATAATAATTACTATTTATTAAGCTGTTTATGTATAAAATTTGACTTGTCTAAGTGCTTATTTTGTAAGCCTAAAGAAATAAACTTATTGTTTTTTTTTTTTTTTTTAATTTTTGTTAGTGCGGTGCGGCTGACATTGTTCATTGGACTCGCAGCGCTGGTCGTGGGCGTGGGCGGCGTAGCCACTTAGCGACGCGACGGCGACCAACTGGATCACTTGGGAAACTGTTCCGTTTGAGAAACTTTGATTGTTGTGTGTATGCAACAACCAAAGTTGTCTCTTTTTGAAACCAACATAAAACCAGAGTAAGTTTAAGCTAAAAGGTTCGCTGGGAAAATAAAAATCTGTATTTACCATAGACATAGAATTTTTCACTACGCTCAATAGACCAACAAAGCGTGGGAGCGAGAGGTATTTAGTTGATACACACTGCCGCGAGAGAAAAAGAGATAGCGAAACAAGATGTCTATAAGACATTATTTACGCGACTAAGAGGCGATAGCGTCCCTGCCTGTTCAAAGTTGAAGTGAATATGTACAAATAATTAATAATCTTACGATTTAATCAGAAGTTCTTTATTCGGCCACCATGGTGTCGTGTTCAGTGAGTGAATGTGCCGTTACAAGAGGCAATAATCCACATAAATACACATTTCACAGCTAATATACGACTATTTTTACTGCACTCTTCATAACCCTTATTTCGCCTTTTGTTGTTTGAAAAGAGGCAAAAGAGCTATTGAAAGCTTAGATAATTGGTTTCTCTTTAGACTGATCATCAAATTACAACGCTAAATGAAGAATTTTAGGATATTTGGTGTAAAACTTAAAATTGTTTGGTTACGATAGGGATTGACAAAGTGATGACGTCATAAATATCGATAGTCGATAATTCGAGTCTGCCGGTAGGTTCGACGTGAATGCTCATAGGGTTAGGTACTTATGTAAAGTACAATAAAACACTACTTTCCAGTAAAAGAAAAAAACTAAATATAATATAATAATACAGGGTTACTGGTAATTCAGTTCAATACTGTTAGAGGTAACCCAGAGGACTGGTAATGATACTCCAACACTGATGATTGGCGACTGGTTTATAAAATTAGATTTAATATAATAATATCTATAATGTTATGTTCTTACAGGTTTCCAACCAATTCTTTGTTACGTGATAAATGGTTACGGATTATAAACAGGGGCTCCTGGACTCCAAATTAGAACTCTACTGTACTCTCTACTCTACTGTTTGTTGTCAATAATATCAATAATATTTGTTTACCTATTTGAAATGTTTTTTTTTTTAAATTATAAGATACTTTTTAAACAAGTTCGATAACAAACTCATTAGTGTCTTACAATTTTGCCAGTAAGACTATCGATAATAATATTATGCTAGAGTCAAGACAACACTATTTGACGCACACATTTACATTTCATTTTTTGTCACACCGCTAATCTGACATTGTTGGTCTTGTACATCCTAAGCCTATGGTATTTACTAGATAACTAAGGAGTAAAACCTCAAAAGTAGCTAATGTTTTGATGTCGAACCTGCCGGCCAATAAATGGGCTGGCCTGGTTCCCGCGCACGCGCGCGCCTCCGGTCCACAGATCATTATATAATGTCGATCCCACCATATTTGCCGTCTGTTTGTCAAACTTGTCAAACTCGCGTAATGTGAATTCCCGCCAAGCCGCGGACCGTTGGCGGAATGTCGCTGAATTGAGTTCACAACTCATTTATGTTTTATCTGTTTACCATTTTCTATTAAAAGTTAAATAATATTGTTTCAACAGCTTGCGTTTTACTGCCGGCCGAGTCTCTTTCGTTCTCGAGACCACTTTATATATTTATTGAGTGGACCTTTTGACAGCAGATAATGACTCCTTGCTTTTAGAATGTAATTGGTTTTCGGGAATTGCCTGATTCATGTTATTACTGAGAAATCACACAGCTATATCACCCTGTCCGCTGATCCCTAATGGGACGGAGACAGGGCAGTCGCACCTGTACGCTGCATAATGCGGGGGGGACGTGTCGCACAACTGGTCCACCACACATCACGGACTAGTGGTCCGCTGGTCGCCACGATGCTTTTGTCGACAGTTACAGCTGATGTATTATGTTAAATCAAATCAAAGGCGTTTATTTGTAACTAAAACTTATACTATGCTTAAATCATATACAGTAACTTACTTTAACTAACTTAGTAACTTAATTTAACAAAATACGACTCTACATGAAATTATACAATATTACAAAATGATCCCAACTCAGCTTATGCAGGTGTTAAGAAAAAACCTGCGCTGGTGTTCTCTTGGGGCCTATGTTGTGTGTAGTAAGTTTATGTGTTTATTTTATGATTACTAGCAGCGAGCGTCTTCATTGAAAGGTACTATCGCGGCACAAGTTGTAGCATTCACTTCTGTTTGCTGCGTATCAGGTTTTGAATCCGAGTGTACAGAAAGTCTGTCACTTTCTGTACACTCGGATTGTATAGTGTAGTTTTCAATCCGAGTGTACAGAAAGTCTGTCACTTTCTGTACACTCGGATTGTATAGTGTAGTTTTCAATCCGAGTGTACAGAAAGTCTGTCACTTTCTGTACACTCGGATTGAAAACCTGAAATCGCTTTAATCCTTAGCTTACATTTAAAACTTGGAGGAAACTACAGGTATCTGAACATGGGATTTGGAAGCACCCCAACTGTACGTGAGGACTAGGTCTACATAGGTCGATAAGTATTATACTTATCAGAAAAGATTACATCACATCATAAAATCAAATGATAGGATTTCCTTGAATCGGAGTTGTCGTGCGCTTTGCGACGTGACGCGACGGGGCGCGGGAAGGGGGTACGAGGTGCACAACTTGGCAAAAATGGCAAGTTGCCTCGCGGTTTGAACTTGTTATGAAATGCTAATGGCAAGTTGCCTCGCGGGTTGAACTTGTTATGAAATGCTAATGGCAAGTTGCCTCGCGGGTTGAACTTGTTATGAAATGCTAATGCCTCGCTTTGTGTCGCAGAGTAGCTTTGTTACGGAGGATCAAAAAGAAATATGTTAAAAACCCTTTGCTAACGTTCATCATATTTGCCTTTTGGTTTTTAACGTAATTTAGAATTGTAAATTGATAGGAAAACATTAGTAGGATGACTGAGTACAGTTTAGTCCACAGGGATGTGCGTAGTGCGACACGGTCAAGGCTCGTTGCACAGCTGCAGCGGGCGCGCCGTGGCGGGGTGCGGGCGTGCTCAGGCATCCGCCGACGCGCTCCATGTGCCGTGACATTCCGCCACATGTACGCCAAGTGCACCTTATAGGGTTGCCAGTTTTAGAGCTAAATGTAGAATATTTATTTACTTGCTAAGGGGTGATAAAGGTAGGTACCTACGCCGACGTGGAACAATAGATGACCATGTATTTCTTTGAAGTTAGAACGGCAGTTGTCCGATACGGATACGGCAGACACCAAACAAACCCAAAAGATATTACATGCTATTTTTTTCTGACTTTAGCGGAATGAGCAACTTACAATTTGCACGTTACTTTTTAGGTTTTTCATTTCGGTTGTTGCCCAAAATGGCAAGCAGGCTACGGCACCACCACCATGCACGCGGGGAGGCCGTGATGACTTGGAGACTTGTTGCCGCAGTTAGCAAGACAAATTACTTAAATTATTTTCAACTACTTTTATTCCCTGTAGAAGGAAGAAAATATTAACAAACAAAATCTCGCGGCGATGTAAAATGAAATGCAATAAGTTGTGAATAGATTTCATATCTACTATAGGCAGGACTAAATCATACAATTACTCATAATGGATACATTAAAGAGTTCCTATTCAATCTGTCTCAAGAATTAACCTCGTGCTAGCGTGAAACGAACCACCCTAAGACATGGATACATTCCATACCATAGACTACCAAGACCATACAATACAATACACTTACTAGTGGTTTATTTTCCGTTTCTTCCACAAGTGGACAAAAAATTCAAGAGGACAAAATCAATAACACCTTGTTTCTTATTTGATAATTATTACTATTTAGAAATCTGTTTATAATATAAAATTTGACGTGTCAAAGTGCTTATTTTGTAAGCCTAAAGAAATAAACGTCATTGATGATTGATTAACATCATAAATTAACAATGCAATAGCCAGCACACGAATGTTGGCAATTCCTACATAATTGTTCCATGTAAAAATACTTACAATAAAAAATTCCCTACCTGGTATTCACCTGCGCTTTGCAAGTTACTAAAGGAAAAGAATAAATTTCATCGTTAATATGAAACATACCATAATACTGCCGATAATTATTCCTATAAAATATTGCGTGATAGAGTTAAAAAAAATTGAGCGGGAATGCTATAGTACCTACATCAGTAACATAGAAGTCGATTCGTAATAATCCAGCGGCCTTCTGGTCATATATTCAGAACAACACACTGAATAATACATATCAGACATCTATGACACACATGAGTAAAACTCTGACATCTGGTGTCGATATCTGTAATGCTTTCGGTGAATTCTTTGACTCCAACTACTTACCATCTTCCATATCCACATCCACATCATCTGCTACGGCGTCGCTGAATCCTAAGTTACCCCTACCTACATCTGACATCAGCACTGTTGAAATAGTAGAGAACAGCATAATAGAACATTTAAAAACGCTAGACTGCGAAAAATCGGCTGGCCCGGATGAACTGCATCCACGATTAATCAGCAACTGCGCACTGAGTCTATGTTATTCCGTATGCCTTCTCTTTAGTCGCTCTATCAATGAGGGAATAATGCCTGTTATATGGAAAACTGCTATCATTACGCCAGTTCATAAAAAAGGTCCGAAACAAGTTATTTCTAATTATAGGCCTATTTCTAAACTATGTGTTTTAGCAAAAATATTTGAAAAGGTAATCCACGATCAACTCTATGCTGCACTTAAACAGACGTTTCTACCGCAACAACACGGCTCCTTAAGGGGGAGGTCTACGACCAGTAATCTTGTCTCTTTTACTGACGCGGTAACAACTGGTATGGACACTGGGAGACAAGTTGACGCGATATACACCGACTACAGTAAGGCATTTGACCGGATAGACCACACCCTGCTCCTTGACAAACTTCTAGCCGCTGGGATCCGGGGTGACCTCCACAGGTGGTTTGCCTCGTATGTCAGGGATAGATGCCAAACCGTCGTCCTCAATGGTTTCGCGTCAAACACGTACCCTATTACCTCCGGAGTACCTCAGGGGTCGATTTTAGGCCCGCTGTTATTTGATTTGTTTATTAATGACATTCATGCATGTTTTATGTACTCTCACTTCTTGTTATTTGCGGATGATATGAAAATTTATAAGACTATCAACAGCACACTTGATTCGGACCTTCTCCAACAAGACCTCAATGCTTTCCATCATTACTGTGTTACCAATAAGTTGGATCTCAATGTTCTCAAATGTTCCAATATCACATTCACTAGATCCTCCAATTGCGATAAATTCCTGATGCATGGGGCATCAGGAATTGATCGCAATTGTTGGCTACAATTCGTTTGTGTACCTACTGACATTCGAAGCCTTTTTCGTCTAAGATGTGAATAGTTCTCGATAGTTTTATCGAAATCTTATTGTGTCCATTGGTGGGTACTGAGCCTACAGATTTCAGTTAGTATAAAATTGTTTAATGTAAATGTAACATATATTTCTCAATTCGTTCTCTTTTTTGTTGCCATACTTCATTGTAATTGAATTTTTTATTGTGTTTTCCTATTGTATTGTATGTATATGTTGTAGGCAGAATTAGGAGTCGTGAAAGGTAGGTGGTAGGTCGTAGTGTTAAAAATTCAAAATTCAATAACTTTATTTCTTTAGGCTTACAAAATAAGCACTTAGACAAGTCAAATTTTATAGATAAACAGCTTAATAATAGTAATTATTATCAAATAAGAAACAAAATGTTATTGATTTTGTTCGTTTCAATTTTTTGTCCACTTAGTTGCACTTGCACTTGTAGCACTTGTTAGGAGGAGCTAGGTAGTGCTTCCGGTAAGTAGCCACATGTACCTATTCCAGTGGTGCTGGTAGCGTTGGCTCTCCAAACTCCACGAGCTGCGACTTCTCTGCGAGACGTCATGAGCCAGAGCCGGCCGGGAACCACACGCGGAACTTTTAATTCAAATGTAAACAACTCTGCTCTAATTCAATTCGTGAATTATTCATACGAGAGTACCTACCATTACTCCATTAGTCCCGCGTTAATATTCACTTGAATATCATCATCGCCTGCCCCAAACAAATCCCTTCAACTCTATGCATTACATTATAGAGTTTACGTTTATTTGCTTCAGGGTATCATCTTTTGATTTACTCACGAAATATTTAGAGCTCTAAAGTCCCGCGAATACAGTTCATGTTTGTTCGCGGGAAAGTTTTTGAAGATATGTGAATTTGTAAATTGCTTAGGAACAGAGAAAACTTGGAGTAGGTAGTGTTATTATACTTGGAGTTATAATGGATGTTGGATTGTTGTATTTGATTTGTTTTGTCGATGCGGGCGCGGGACGTGTCGGCTCCGTCTCATGCAGAGTAGGGAGGTGGCAGGAGCGCGGACACCGATGTGAATAATGCAATCTGAAAAGTATTCCATTGGTTTAGTGTCAATAATCTTTTGCATATTGAAACCAAAACAAAATGTATTAGATTTATTTTACCTAATGTTAAACAAGCTACGGCTGTTAAAAACGTAAAAGGAGAAATGCTAGAAATCGTACAAAGTACCGTATTCTTAGGAATCACCTTAGATAAGAAACTTTGATGGAGCCTACACAAAGATAAGCTATCGAAGAGACTAAGTTCTGCAGCATATTATGTAGTCGAAAAAATCTGTCAACTCACAGACATCGATACATCTAGACTTGTTTATTTCAGCTACTTCCACAGTATTATGCCTTATGGTATACTGCTGTGGGGCAACGCTGAAGATATTAACACCGTATTTGTGCTGCAGAAGAGGGCTATTCGTATAACATGGGTCCCAGAGAATCCCTACGAGATAAATTTGGAAGAGAGGTCCGTTGTGTATGCAGCAAGGTACGCCCGCGGACGCTCTTTATGAATCGGAAGAGAGGTCCTTTGTGTATGCAGCAAGGTACGCCTGCGGACACTTTTAATCCTTGCACATGCTGACGCATCGATGGCACCACTACAAGACCTCATATTGAACCTTATACTGTTCCTCATGTACGGTTGTTCTGAGGCAGCAATGTTCCACCTGGACTATCAGCGCCGTCGCCAGGAGCCTGTCCGCTTTGGGATCCTCCTAGCAGATTCTCCTGCATAGTGAAATGTTAAGAAACCGTTCGCACGCGAGCAATCTCAAACCTACCTACCTATCTAGTTTCCAAGCTCAGTCTCGCTGGTTTCCACATTTTTGGCTGATTTGCCCCAATCCTGAATATTGAGCCAATATCTTAGTGACTTCATTAGATTTCAAAAGTGTGTCATGGAGCCGTCTCCGTCAGGTGCGGTGTGATAAATCTGCTGATGATAACGGCTCGCTTGCGTGAGGGGGCGGCGCACGGCGCGGCGGTGCTCGCTCGTTAAGGAGTCGACACACCAAAGTTCCCAACGCTACCAACCGTTTTGGATTTGGCGGCATTTTGGCGGCTTAACACCAAAGCCGCCGGGTGGCTAAATATTCGGCGGCACGAAATCAGTAACTTTTGACGATACTAGTCACGGTTTGTCTATCGCGTGCACATGCCACCGGCATTGTTGCGGACGTGACGATAAATAGTGTTGCCGACGTCAACCCGCCGGCCGGCGCCGGGCAGTGGGTATTTCATTAGTGATGGGTGTTCGCGTGGTTGTGTTGGCGGCGTTGCCGACTTGGTGTGTAGACTCCTTTAGGATCGCCTATAAATCCGGCGCTATTAGCGACGGAGGATAGTTGACTTCGTAAATTTAATCGCATTTTAGCCGTTTTGTGCCGAGCACGCGACCGAACCGTATCATATTAATAGGACCTACAGTTTATGTTAATGTTATTGACGTAGTCGTTTCTGTTACACATTAATCAGAGTTGCGCCGAGACATGGACGAGCTAAATCATTTGCTTACACATTTCGTGTCTGGTTTCTTTTGTTTGGGCCTTTTGAGCTTATCCAGTCAATGCAGTTGAATTGTGATGCTTAGCGTTACGAACTGGTAATGCACTGAAACTGTGTGAGCTGCCGGTTCTGCCCATCTCTATGAACATGTTCCTACAGACGGTCAGGAATAATGACCAACATTTTATGTTGATCACCTCCTATACAAAATATTATAGAAATCAGTTTGTCCGGAACCCACTACATCACCTGAGTGCTAACGATCGATCTCTACCCACACACCTACTGCTTATTTATTCAGGGCACAATGTTTTATAAGCCCTATGGGAAATATTATAAGAAACAAATCACAAAAATGACGATTACCAAGCAAGTCTTTTTTTGAATCGAAAATATGCATTTCGTGATTAGTTTAATTATTTACATTAGACTAGTGAGACTATAGAGAAGGACAGAATTGGACAACGGACCGCGGAGCCCTAACGTTACATTTAAATATTTACATTAGACTAGTGAGACTATAGAGAAGGACAGAATTGGACAACGGACCGCGGAGCCCTAACGTTACATTTAAATAAAGCCACTGAACGAATAAAGGATATTGAACTATCGTCTACACGAACGGGTTTCCGCTGACGGGCAAAAACACTGCTTTAGAATACAGAATACAAAATTTGTCACTCAATTACGAACAACCCTGTATTAGTTAGCTTATAATGAGGTATCAAGTTGACGCAAAAATGGCATCTGAATGGCAGAGTGAAACAATTAAGTACACATGCACTTTACGATTGTACTTTTGTAAAGAGTGGATCAATTAATTCATTATGTACCCAGAAAAACATGATCACTATGTAATTGTCCATTGTAATGGTGCTAACAATAGTTGCCGCAGGAGTCTGTCGCGAGCGGCCCGTCTGCTTACCACCACGCACCTTATATTAGTGAGAAACCTTCGGCTGCGGGTAGCTCTCTCGGGGTCGTAGTACGTCGCCAGGGGTAGGGGGGGGGGGGGGGGGTCAGGGTGATTGGATTGGAAACAAGAGAAGCTGCTAGTTACTGCGGCGCTGCTCCGAGAACACTGGAAATGAAACGAATTCTCCGTATTAAGGGGGGCGGAGTGCATGCCCCCTCCCCTCTCCCTTTGTGGTTCAGATTCAGAACAATGTAACACCCACAGTGAATATTTGATTATTTGAGTACCTATGCCTACAAGACAGGGTGAATCATCAAATAATTCTGATGAAAATTCCTCGAACAGAAAGGTAAATATTAATTGATACATTCAGGCGTTAGTTCCTACTAGTGTACTTCTATGCGGCTTACTTTGATAAAACTGTTTTTGATTTTGATGAGGGTAGTGAACCTGCTAAGTCTAGTAGACGGCCGCCACCGGGGACCTTTTTCTCAAACCATCTCACGGCACTTTTCAGCTATCGATATCTTTGTTACAAATGAAAACTAGGGCCTGGAAATTGCGTGAGGTACTCTTCCATACGTAGTTAAAGAACTCCTTATTATAAAGAGCCAAGTCAGCCATTTTTCCCTTCGACTAAGAAGTTGGCAAATCACCTTGAAATACATAAGTAGTCTAGGATAACATTCAAGTAGGTAATACATAAGTAGTCTAGGATAACATTCAAGTAGGTAATTTGCCAACTTCATAGTCAAAGGTAATGAAATGTCTGACTTGGCTCCTTACACTTAGGACACCAGGTGCTCATTCTCATCTATGTATGTAGGTAGGTATTCAATATTTTCATGATTATATTTGGGAACACAGACGTCGAACCAAACTAGTATGAAATAAAATATTCGATGTAATATTTAACGTTTCGCTGGTTGTTAGCACACATCGTTATCTACACAAAATAAATATTATGAAGAACCAATGACTCGAGATAAGACGCAGAGATAAGCAATCGTAAACAAAGACAGTTACGAGCAGTACACTCGTAGCACAAGCTGCGGCGCGCCCGCGCCGGCGACGCGGCGACGACGCGACGATGCCACTTAGATGCAGCGCAGGCTTATTTACTATTTAATCTAGCCATTAGATTGCACTCTCAGACCGAGCTCGCAGTAGACGGGTTGGGCTTGCAGTTCACTTTGTATCCTGCATTCCAGACCTGCTTTATGACCGATTTGAACATAAACCACTTTGACTATAACTTAGTTCTCGGCACGGGTCTCTGGTTATCTCTACCCTTGCTCGCTCACTTACTCAAAACTTGAGTCATGGCGACTAAAATTTAAGGAACTACAAATAATGACCTTGACAGGAGAATTTATTTATCAGAATCTATTGTATGTTAAATTGAATATTAATAAATTAGAATTGAACTGTGACATCCATGAATATAATACAAAAAATAAAAATAATATTTGCCTTCGAACTCATAGATTAGCCGAAATTGGAGTTTTGTTTGCTTAAGTATAAAATTTATTTATTTATTTATTTATAAAACAAAATCAAAAAAAAAAAAAAAAATCCAAATCCAAAATTGTTTAATAAGTTGCCCATAGAGTTGCGTGAAATGGATAATGCCGCTTTTAAAATTGATATTAGAAATTTATTTATAGAAAAATCATATTATAATCTTGACGAAGCTCTTGCTGATGACTTTATTCCGTACATTGTTTATGTACCTGCTATTTAATTTTATTTTTAATTCTGTTTATCAATGTTGTATCTGCCTGACTTTTGCAAGTGTACTATTGTATCTGAATGGAATAAATGAATTTGTATTGTATTGTATTGTACTATGCGCTCGACTGGAAGGGAAACGTGTTTTTGTGTAAGTATAACATTAAAGACATTCAAACTCATTTTTGTGCCAGTCAAGGTCAATACTGAGAGGCATGTCGATGACCTGCCATTGATAAGCATGAAACCAGGCTCACTAAGACGCCACCCCGCGAGAAAATTAAAAAATAGCTGAACCAAACTGAAATATACTAACGGTATCTCGTGAAACTTTACGATTCCAGGTATGTCCTCGTACGAAGGTCAAAGCGCTTTACAAGTTAAATGACGAATCAGAAGGAAGAAAATTGCGCACAAAACAATGTCACAATGTCATATTACAGTAAGTCTAAATAGAAAACAAACGGAGCTCTCCCGCGTAATGGAAGCTGCATGAATAATTCATCTGCGATGGATCGCCGCGATCCGCCGCTAATGGACCGCAGCAGCTGATGAGCTGTGGGGGCGCCAGGAGGCTTCGCTCCGACCCCGATACATCTCCGTGCAAGGCTTCCAACAGATTAGATGAAAGGAAACACGCTTTCATTAGAAAACATTTCATTCAAATAACCTTTGTGACTTGAAAAAGTACTCCGCCTTGTGGTCGAACCAGTCCAGGAGCGACCGGTCGTACCAGACATACTGGCCGCGCAGACTGGCAGGCGCGTCCAGCGCCAGCCAGGTGGGAGTCTCCGCGGCCTGCGCTGGGCTCAGGAACCCCACGTGCCGCGTCATATCCGTCTGCACCAGCCCCGGGTGCATCGCGTTCACGGAGATGTCTCGCGCTGCCAGCTCCCGCTGCTGCACCCTCGTGAGCGCGCACAGAGCCACCTTTGACACGCGGTAGGCGGGCATCATCCCTCCGTCCGCGAAGTCGTCCCGGTCGAACGTGCCATCTCTCCTGGAGGTGAGAAACCACTGCACGAATCGGTCAATGTCCTCGCGTGAGATGTCCGGCTCGGACAGCGTCCTGATCCAGTGCGCGCTCCTCAGGTTGGAGAGATGTCCACAGTCGCTGGCCACGTTGACGATCCGGCCGCCGGCGCGCACCGCCCCGTACAGCAGCTCCTCGAGAGCCAAGTACGAGTAGTAGTTGACATCGAGGATGTACTTAGCCTCCCCATAGGCAGCATCCTCCTCCAAACCCGCGGCCACGCCGGCGTTGTTGATGAGGACGTCGATTCCGCCGTGCTTGCAGACGACGTGCTCTTTGAACCGGAGGATGCTCTCCCTGTCAGTGACGTCGAGCTGGTGGTACTCGGGTCGCAGCCCCTCCAGCCGCAGCTGGTCTCGCGCCGCCGCACCCCGCACCTCGTCCCGCGCAGTCAGGTAGACGGGTCCGCAGCGCCGCCGCAGCAGGCTCCGCACCACGGCGAGCCCTATGCCCTTGTTGGCACCCGTCACCACACACACTCGCGAGGACATCGCTGCTCCGGACATGGCCGCTCTGGACGCTAGTATTTCTACAACTAACGATAATAATTGCTTCTTACATAATATATGATAATACATATTAAGATAAATACGCGGCGAGAGGCCAATATAAAGACACTTCAAAGCACCGACTATAAATTTAATAAAAAGTATTTTTCTTTTTGAAAACCAATGCTGATAAGATGCCAATTGTCTGGTGCCAATTGCACCGGGAACTGCTGCTCGTCCCTAAAGCGATGAAGGGAGAATGATCTCATCTTGAACGGATCATTTTTATTGTTTTCAGTTTTGATTCTGTTCTGTGTTAGGCTCGGGTCGCTCGGTGCATAAGAAAGCTGCAAGTACAAATCGACCATTTTTATTGTTTTCAGTTTTGATTCTGTTCTGTGTTAGGCTCGGGTCGCTCGGTGCATAAGAAAGCTGCAAGTACAAATCGACCATTTTTATTGTTTTCAGTTTTGATTCTGTTCTGTGTTAGGCTCGGGTCGCTCGGTGCATAAGAAATCTGCAAGTAAAAATCGACCATTTTTATTGTTTTCAGTTTTGATTCTGTTCTGTGTTAGGCTCGGGTCGCTCGGTGCATAAGAAATCTGCAAGTAAAAATCGACCATTTTTATTGTTTTCAGTTTTGATTCTGTTCTGTGTTAGGCTCGGGTCGCTCGGTGCATAAGAAATCTGCAAGTAAAAATCGACCATTTTTATTGTTTTCAGTTTTGATTCTGTTCTGTGTTAGGCTCGGGTCGCTCGGTGCATAAGAAATCTGCAAGTAAAAATCGACCATTTTTATTGTTTTCAGTTTTGATTCTGTTCTGTGTTAGGCTCGGGTCGCTCGGTGCATAAGAAAGCTGCAAGTACAAATCGACCATTTTTATTGTTTTCAGTTTTGATTCTGTTCTGTGTTAGGCTCGGGTCGCTCGGTGCATAAGAAATCTGCAAGTAAAAATCGTCCATTTTTCAATCGCATTGAATTATTACAATACTATTCAACCTCTATGCTCAAAAAATGTCATGTAACCGGAACCCAAAACAAGTGATCATAGCCATATTGACTGAAAAAGGTGAAGGTGTTACCAAATTCAAACAAATTGAATGTAATTAAATTGATTGGCGTTGCTATGTTAACATGTTTGTCATCAATGTAGCGCTGCAGCTGGTGTCACGTCATCACGTTCCATTCTCCATTGTGCTATGTAAACATGTTTGTCATCAATGTAGCGCTGCAGCTGGTGTCACGTCATCACGTTCCGTTCTCCATTGTGACCATTATGATCCTTTGAAGATTCTTTCATTGTGAGACAGATCAATCAATAAATTTATTTATTTATTGTAGTACATGTTATAAAAGTTGTTATTTAAAATGGTATGTCACAACATTATTCTGCCACATTGGGCGAGCAACGTCTTAAAATTTACAAAACTATTACAATTCTAAAATAAATAAAACATAAAATTCACAAATAGATTAAAAAATAATAATATTAAAATAATCAATAGAAAACAAATGTCAATAATAAAATAGTTATGATTAAAAATTGTTAATGAAATTTCAATTATAAATGTTTTTTACAAAAATTACATAGGTACCTACAATTTATCGGTCATAAATTCATTAAAGGAGTAATAGCATTTTATTGTCAAGAGTTCAGTCACCTTCCTCCGAAACAACGCACAAGAGTTCAGTCACCTTCCTCCGAAACAACGCACAAGAGTTCAGTCACCTTCCTCCGAAACAACGCACAAGAGTTCAGTCACCTTCCTCCGAAACAACGCACAAGAGTTCAGTCACCTTCCTCCGAAACAACGCACAAGAGTTCAGTCACCTTCCTCCGAAACAACGCACAAGAGTTCAGTCACCTTCCTCCGAAACAACGCACAAGGTAATAAAATTCTACTACAGACTCTGGCAGTTTATTAAAGGCGAGAGGTGCTGAGCAAAATATACTTCATTATGGTCGTTTTTGAGTTGTGCCTAACAACTCTGTTTGTCACGCCTATTGCGAACTACGGCATCGGAAACTTTTAGATTTGGGTAATTTTTACAAACATCACAAATATATACAGCGCAGGAATCGTCAAAATATTATAATATATATATATTTTTTCTTTATATCACTAAAGAAAATACAATAATAATTACAACTAATATTTACACTTAAATCTATTTGCTAAAAATCTTAACTTATGCATATTAATTATCCGCTTTTGTTCATCAAGCTAAGAACTGTTACGGAAGCAACCGTTCACCAAGGTACTAAGTACTGTTACGGAAGCAGCCGTTCACCGAGGTACTAAGTACTGTTACGGAAGCAGCCGTTCACCGAGGTACTAAGTACTGTTACGGAAGCAGCCGTTCACCGAGGTACTAAGTACTGTTACGGAAGCAGCCGTTCACCGAGGTACTAAGTACTGTTACGGAAGCAGCCGTTCACCGAGGTACTAAGATACAGCGCGCTATGAGAAGCCAACTTTTCTGCACCACTTCTCCACGTAGGAACTTCTCCATCAAAACCTTACTTCTCAAACACGTAGCGGCAGTTTAGGCCGCCAGGTAGAGAGCTTGCTAGAGAGCGACCTTCCTCATGTTACGAGCGTAGAAACTGATTGTTGATGATGAGTTTAGGTCTAACGCTAGTAATACGATACGTGTTCATCAAGCACTCTACATTTTCACGGAATTTCTAACAGAACAGCAAATAACTTGAGCCTGAAGTTCGTTCAACATTTCCAATTTTCACACCCCTGTAACCTTATATGATTGTGCTTCCCTGAGCCCAGACCAGACCTTAAGATTTATGTGAGAGTAAAGTTAAGATTGTATGCGGTGCAGCCTGCGCGGGGCAGCCCATGAATACAACATGCGGCATGCGTCCGCGTCGTGCCGCAGACCGCGCCGCCGCCGCACAGTAATACGAACGACTTACCGACCGAGTCGAGTTTTCCACGGGCTTACGAGTAGAACATGTGGTAGTAGTAGTAGTACATGAAAGAATCTAACGTATAGTTATGTACATACGTTTATGTTTTCTACAACTCCGTCCTGGGAAGTTGACTAAAATATTGTCATGGCCCAGAACGGGAATTGAAACTTGTCATTAATTAGAATGGTCAGGTCAGTGCAGATAATCTCTAATCTTTAACACCTTCACAAATTCATCTAACATTTCCAAAACTAATTCAGCATGCCACTGATTTCTTTCTAAATAATAAATTAATAATAATGATAACAATAATAAGCTATATAATGTTCATGGCGGGTGTCCACAGTCTCCCCCCTACTCTGAAGCCCGTCCATCCACCATACTGGGTGTATGTTGGATGAACTGGCTTCTAAACTGGTTTTTCATTCTTTTTATTTTCCTTTTCCATGTGGTAGCAATGACAGTGAGCAGTTCCATGTGGTAGCAATGACAGAGAGCAGTTCCATGTGGTAGCAATGACAGAGGGCAGTTCCATGTGGTAGCAATGACAGAGAGCAGTTCCATGTGGTAGCAATGACAGAGAGCAGTTCCATGTGGTAGCAATGACAGTGAGCAGTTCCATGTGGTAGCAATGACAGTGAGCAGTTCCAT
Source organism: Eupithecia exiguata (assembly GCA_947086465.1). Classification (NCBI taxonomy): domain Eukaryota; kingdom Metazoa; phylum Arthropoda; class Insecta; order Lepidoptera; family Geometridae; genus Eupithecia; species Eupithecia exiguata. The sequence goes on from OX352229.1 coordinate 189,175, forward strand.
GTGGTAGCAATGACAGAGAGCAGTTCCATATGGTAGCAATGACAGAGAGCAGTTCCATGTGGTAGCAATGACAGAGAGCAGTTCCATGTGGTAGCAATGACAGAGAGCAGTTCCATGTGGTAGCAATGACAGAGAGCAGTTCCATGTGATAGCAATGACAGTGAGCAGTTCCATGTGGTAGCAATGACAGAGAGCAGTTCCATGTGGTAGCAATGACAGAGAGCAGTTCCATGTGGTAGCAATGACAGTGAGCAGTTCCATGTGGTAGCAATGACAGTGAGCAGTTCCATGTGGTAGCAATGACAGAGAGCAGTTCCATGTGGTAGCAATGACAGTGAGCAGTTCCATGTGGTAGCAATGACAGAGAGCAGTTCCATGTGGTAGCAATGACAGAGAGCAGTTCCATGTGGTAGCAATGACAGAGAGCAGTTCCATGTGGTAGCAATGACAGAGAGCAGTTCCATGTGGTAGCAATGACAGAGAGCAGTTCCATGTGGTAGCAATGACAGAGAGCAGTTCCATGTGGTAGCAATGACAGTGAGCAGTTCCATGTGGTAGCAATGACAGAGAGCAGTTCCATGTGGTAGCAATGACAGAGAGCAGTTCCATGTGGTAGCAATGACAGTGAGCAGTTCCATGTGGTAGCAATGACAGTGAGCAGTTCCATGTGGTAGCAATGACAGAGAGCAGTTCCATGTGGTAGCAATGACAGAGAGCAGTTCCATGTGGTAGCAATGACAGTGAGCAGTTCCATGTGGTAGCAATGACAGTGAGCAGTTCCATGTGGTAGCAATGACAGAGAGCAGTTCCATGTGGTAGCAATGACAGAGAGCAGTTCCATGTGGTAGCAATGACAGAGAGCAGTTCCATGTGGTAGCAATGACAGAGAGCAGTTCCATGTGGTAGCAATGACAGAGAGCAGTTCCATGTGGTAGCAATGACAGTGAGCAGTTCCATGTGATCATAATATACACAGTTGTGATCAGATCAATCATGATCAGTTCAAATATAACTAAGTATGTATAAAATGAACACTTAAAATGTAAGTATTTTTATTTTGTGAAGATTCCAAACGAACATTAAAAGCTCAGAAAACGTTGTATTGTTCATTCAATTACTGACCATCTTAAATCTAGGGTTGAAGTGACGGGAGATGAAGCAAGAAGTGGTTCCCCCAGGGCGCGAGCGCGGGCGTGGTCGGGCGGGCACCGAGGCGCAACTTTACATGCCGCTATTAAACAATCTCGTATGAATGGAGTGGATTTAATTAGAGGAAGTCTCTGGCAAGGGCGGCTGGCGGCGCGCCAGGCCAGGGCTGCGCTAGCCTGGGGCAGGCGCCGCCGCCCGCCTAGCTGCACCCTGCTGGAACAATGCGCTCGCGGTCTGCGCCTGTCTTCCGGATTGTTATCACGATTTATTAACTTACGGTGCTTGTTTCAAACTATGCGAGCTTAGATAGGTTGGTTTAATTCCCGTTCTAGATGCTAATGGCGACCGACAATCATGAAACAACATTGTGCTTTCGGCACGCTAACCTTCTGTGAATAAAAGTTTTGTCTACTAACAGCACAGTATATAGTATACAGGGTGTGATTGTTTTCTTATAAATCGAGGGCATGACTCCTTTCACTACTTTTCCCTAACTCTCGTGGTTTCGGACTTGGCCATCACCGCTCTTCTCAAAAAACCACCCTGTATAGTACTAACCGAACATTTGAGTGCTAACAACATGTCGGATTGTTCACTCATTACCCGTTGTTATATTGTAATCATAATGGCGTTCTGGTTCCTCCTGGTTTCTACAATCCGTAACGGATTCGTAACGGATTGTAGAAGAGTGTCGCGGTAACCGAGACTCTACCAATTTGGTTTCAGAAAAATCCATCGTTATTACTGACTCTCTAAAATGAACCGATACCTACCTCTCGGCTCTCGCTGGTAGCCCTAGTTGCGAGTCAGCCACGCTCGACGGCCTCCATTGTCGGCTGCGATTTACGAGCGTTTTTCGACGTCAGTAGCGTCGCCACTATGTGTGCCGGAGCGGCGAAAAAATGCCGGCGATATTTCTTGCGAAGCTACGATGTGACAATGTTGACTTATGAGATAGCTGCCAGCGCAGGAACACACTCACTTGTCCATTTGTTTGCTGTCACTAGCCTCGCGTCCCGCGCCGGCCGGTCGTGCAGTAATTAGACACGCTTCCGCCGCAGAATACAGCGTCGACTCTCCGCGTGCTAATAACACGAACGAACTTTATATTCAGTTATCGGCATTTAAATAGATACAAGGACAGTTTAGCGTCAGTTGTTTTCCTTTATTTTCAGGCAAAAAACAGCGTAAATTGCGCCCCGAAGTGGAACCAGAATTCGATCTATATTCGAACGACATTGCTTAGGAATTACTGCTGAAGCACAAAAACGAGGGCATTCCGCATCCACTTACTACTAACACGGCAAAACATGCGATTCGCACAAAACGAGCAAAACAGATCGTCCCAAAGTGCCGCAATCCGTGTGCGATCCGGGTCCGAGCCGCCTCTGCCACGTCCCTGATCAACTGTAGCTACGCCATACTAACTGAACTTAATTCTATGGCGGAGTGAATTCAAACTACACTGACTCTCTGTGACTGGACCAATAACGTAAGAGTAGATCGCGAGCACGGCCGCGGCGCTAAGGCGCTGCCCCTGCCAGTTACACGGAGATAGATCGCGAGCACGGCCTTGGATCGTCAAAATACAAAGCCTACACAAAAACTAGTGGACTTCTAGTGGACCTACAAATTTTGGTATAGGTTTTGTATTTATTCAGCTAATAATTTAATTTACTAGGCATTATTTATTTTTACAAATGAATTTCAGTGTTCTACGATGAAATTTGAACCTTCCCGAAAGATGACCACTGGGCATGTGCTTCAGCTGATTATCACGTTATAGGCTCTTAACATTAGAGGTTATGACGTACTGTCTGCCCTACTAATTATTGATATTTTTCTTAAATATCTTGGTAATTGTTACATAGTGAGGTATGTAGCAGACACTCGTGTCTGCACGGCAGGTTTAGCCACAGCTTACTTGACTTGCGAGTGACGTGTACAATGCGGAAGTGCCGCGATATACACTCCGATATATTCTGTGCGGGATAACCAATTCGTTTTATTGTGCACTTGCCCAACGCTGCACTTCTGAGAGGAGATTTGAAGCTGACGTTTATCAGGAATATCTCTGCGGAACTGAAAGTTATATAAGAGCGATTTACACTTTCCGGTTGTAAATCTTTTTCGTATTGAATGAAAAACCCAATAGTTTGGTTTAGTTCGAACTTGTAATATATATAGCTTTTAAAAGATTGACCCAGATTTTTGTCGAAGAAATCCCTGCCTTAATTTGGCAACACATAATATCATGAGTTATGTTAAGACGCGGGATCCATCATAAAGCGCCACATAGTTGTGCGACTTTGTATGCACGCTTGAGTTTAACGTCTCTACAATCATAAAGCGCCACATAGTTGTGCGACTTTGTATGCACGCTTGAGTTTAACGTCTCTACAATCATAAAGCGCCACATAGTTGTGCGACTTTGTATGCACGCTTGAGTTTAACGTCTCTACAATCATAAAGCGCCACATAGTTGTGCGACTTTGTATGCACGCTTGAGTTTAACGTCTCTACAATCATAAAGTGGAGTTATCCGAGATTATTTGCGCAAGTCCCGGCGCGGCGCTGTGCACGCTGCAACAACGTCACCTAAAGTCACATTTCAGCGACAATGTTGCATTATCCCGAGGTTCCTCTGGTGACACCCAGCGACGGCGGCGCGGCAGCGGCGCGGCCGTGCCATGCGGTGCGAATGACACCCTTTTGGGAACACTGTGTGTGACTTTATATTTTAAACGCAGAGCTAAATATTTTTCGGACATTCTGCTAAAATATAGAGCTCTCTTTCCTGGAAGCGAAATACTTTTTCATAAACGTTTCAAATAAAAAATTCAAAACAAACAGAAACTTTTCAAAGAATTATTTGTAGAATGTACACCGTTACCGAATAAGCCGGCAGATATCTTCCGAAATGTCTCTCAAAAATTTAAATAAAGCTTTATTCCGTCAGTTCCGGTTACCGGATTCGTCTGATTATATAAATAAAATTCTTCAAAAATGTAATTTGTAAGTAAATTCGTCTCGGCCGAGATCCGGGTGCCGCCCCGGTGTGCGCGGGACTCGGCGGAGATCCGGGAGCCGCCCCGGTGTGTGCAGATCTCGGCCGAGATCCGGGTGCCGCCCCGGTGTGCGCGGATCTCGGCGGGATTACGCGAAGCTCCCCTTAGTTACTGGACGCTTACTAAATTGATGGATGAGTTTTTGTGAGTTTCTCCGGCGGCACGCGCAGGCGGCGGCACGCGCGCGGCGGCACGCGCAGGCGGCGGCACGCGCGCGGCGGCACGCGCAGGCGGCGGCACGCGCGCGGCGGTGGGCGAGCGCTTATAATTTAAAGTAATAAAGAGAAATGCAGGCGTCGGCTGGCGGGTACCATGCCGGGACTCAGTACGTGCTTACACGAAGAACTAAAGAAATCCTACGAAACTACTGAGTGAATATTTGCGCGGCACAAGTTTGAGTTTTCAGAGGTAAGACTTTTTTCAGCAGTAGAGTCGGTAGAGTACCAGTGGTGTGGGAGAGGGCTGGTCACGTTGTGAAAGGTTAAAGGTAAAATTAACACAACAGACTTTAAATGACAAAAAATCTCCATCCATAATATTATTAAAGCAATAGCAGGTGAACTTTGGAGGAGAATAACATATATGAGTGAAGAATCTGGATGAGGTTTCTTGGCAACGAGTGGGTACTTACCAACGTATGACTGTATCAAGTGGTATATACTGGCTGTATCAGGTAGTTTCCTTTTCATCCTTTCCTCCATTACTCTGCACTCCAATCGCCCGGACATGCGAGCGCCCAGCCCTGTGCCCCACTGCCACATTACTCTGCACTCCAATCGCCCGGACATGCGAGCGCCCAGCCCTGTGCCCCACTGCCACATTACTCTGCACTCCAATCGCCCGGACATGCGAGCGCCCAGCCCTGTGCCCCACTGCCACATTACTCTGCACTCCAATCGCCCGGACATGCGAGCGCCCAGCCCTGTGCCCCACTGCCACATTACTCTGCACTCCAATCGCCCGGACATGCGAGCGCCCAGCCCTGTGCCCCACTGCCACATTACTCTGCACTCCAATCGCCCGGACATGCGAGCGCCCAGCCCTGTGCCCCACTGCCACATTACTCTGCACTCCAATCGCCCGGACATGCGAGCGCCCAGCCCTGTGCCCCACTGCCACATTACTCTGCACTCCAATCGCCCGGACATGCGAGCGCCCAGCCCTGTGCCCCACTGCCACATTACTCTGCACTCCAATCGCCCGGACATGCGAGCGCCCAGCCCTGTGCCCCACTGCCACATTTCCCCGATTCCCAAGTTCTTCAAGTAAATTTATAAAAAGGCTAAATAATGCGCCTCTTCTCTACCTACCCTTGTTATTGCGGCGCCAGCGAGATGTGAAATCTTTTTTGCGTAGACAAATGACATAAGAATAGTTTTTAGCCAATCTCACGCCCATTGCGTGTGTGATAAAATTATGTTGAATTTCCTAACCATCATTTGTACAAAAATCCTTTGTGATTTCATTTCAACAACAACCGAGTGAAGCTCGTCGTCGACCAATGTATTGATAATTTGCAGGGGTGGGGGGGGGGGAGGGCATCCAGTGGACGTCCTACGGCTGAGAAAGAAAATAATGTTTGTAACGGAGTCTAAATGCAGTGGCTCAATGTTTAGCGGATATCAAAATATTTCACATCACAGTCTACGGAGTAAGTAATCTCTGGTCAATATCAGTTATCCTAGAACACAAATCAGAAGATAAAGAAAGTAGCACATGTTGCAAAATGTTGCTCTAGCTTAGGTGTGAAAGTGTTTCGACTGAAAGTTGCTTGTTTGTATGTATGAACAACGTTCGTTTTCAGGCAGTACCTTCATCTGCCTCCACAGTAGGTAATCTATTCTTCTCCGTAAATATTAAAAACGAATGAAAATAAATTTTTACTCCGATATTATTTTGATTTACAGGCAGCTTCTTACTCGGGAGTCTGCTCGACACAGACATGGCTGCCGTGGCCGAGCCACCGTTTCAAATATATAATTTTCTGTAAACCATATTTCGTCGTCATTCACTGATTAAACGATAAAGGGTTATCAGAAACACGCACGAGCGGGTTTTTGTGCCCACCCGACAAACGATCGCAAGCACCCACCGGGCCCACCCGCCCACCGGACACATCCGCTCAGCTCCTGTTCCTAAATATGGAATTTTGATCGCAAATTCCTGCGTTAGTTTTTGCAACATGTGGGTTTATTATAATGTATCGGATAGCGTTGCGAAAACATCAAAATTCATGTTAGTAAATGTAAGAGAACCCCGGCAACAGACCGGGGAACAGACACCGGTAAGAGTTGGGAAACTAACATGATGCTTAAGGATGAGATTGTTGACCTTGTACACTCAACTGTTTTCCTAGGGTTACATATTGATTCCTCTCTTCTGTGAAGACCGCAAATTGATGCTCTCGCAGGCAGACTTAGTTCAGCAGCCTATGCGGTTCGAACAATTAGTTGTATTGCCGATGAAGATAACACAATTCTTTCCATCCCAAGGTTGCCTGGAAGAGATCGCTTCTAAGCGATAAGGCCGCCCATTGTACTTATCTTATGTGATCTCTCTTTGTTATGTTATTTTCTCGTGTACAATAAAGAGTTTTTGTATTGTATTGTATTGTAAGATACAGCTAGGTTAGTTTATTTCAGCTACTTCCATGGTATTATACTATGGTCTTATGGTATCTTGCTTTGGGGACGGGCAGCCGACATCCAGACTACTGTTCTCCAAAAACGGGCTGTAAGCGCAATTAATAAATAACAGCCACGCCACTCTTTGAGGGATCTATATATATTTTGACAGTAATATCGCAATACATCTATGAAAATCTAATATACATTAGATTTTAATAGATGTATTGCGATATTACTATAAAATCTAATATACATTAGATTTTCATAGATGTATTGCGATATTACTATAAAATCTAATATACATTAGATTTTAATAGATGTGTGGCGTACCTACGCGCCACTCGATCACCGATTCGAAGTGTGTGTTCTTATAAATAAATATATATAAGATAAAATTTCTAGTTCGCTTACTTCTGTCAACTTGGGCCATACCCCAAGTGAACAGAACTTGCACTTCGGACCGGTCGGTCTCGGTCACTCGCGCGCAGCCGATCACTCACTCGCTTGGTGTTTACGAACTGATCAGCTTACTCACTTCACGCGCTTACTTTGCTTTTGTATTTCTTCACGTAACTTTTATTTCTGCTTGTAAATCTATTCATTCTTTCATTAAAATCATTCATACTTCCATAATAACATTCGCCTTCATTTCGCCTTCTTCGCAACCATCACAACAACCATCCGGATTACCAAGGAATTCTACAAAAACAGGTATGGGTGTAGGAACACCTAGGCTAAACACCCATACCCTATAGATGTATTGCGATATTACTATAAAATCTAATATACATTAGATTTTCATAGATGTATTGCGATATTACTATAAAATCTAATATACATTAGATTTTAATAGATGTATTGCGATATTACTATAAAATCTAATATACATTAGATTTTTATAGATGTATTGCGATATTACTATAAAATCTAATATACATTAGATTTTCATAGATGTATTGCGATATTACTGTCAAAATATTTATGTCACAGAAATAGAGATAGCATTTTGCAAAAATGTAATGTTCACAACATAAATACAAGAAACAAGAACAAACTAGACATCCCGTCATATAGATTACGAAAGGTAGGGAAATCATTTATGGGCAATTGCGTACGTTTCTATAACAAGCTTCCATCTGAAGCAACTAAGCTCCCTATTCGTAATTTTAAACAGTTCATATAACGAAATCTTAACGAGAAAGCTTTTTACTCCATAAAAGATTACATCAATGATGTAAATGCTTGGCCAGATGTCGCCCAGTTCCGCACCGACAATAGTAAGTAAGGAAAATAATGTTAAGCTTAGTTAGCCTTATATACCTGTATCTAAATCACATAATATTTAGACTGAGGCCAATAACGGTGTATTCATTTATAAGTTACAATTATAATAAACACTTAATAATAATAATAATAATTAAGCCTTTTATTTTCAAACTCCTTAAGTGACTATGTACAAAGTTTTATTATTAGTATTTTTGCTTGTTAGTAGGTTATTAGGTACTTATATAATACTAGATATTATTTACAGTTGTAGTGAGTTGGATCCCTTCTTGAGTAAAGGCCTCCTCCATATTCATCCATGACTGTCTGTCGATTGTCTGGCTCAACCAGCTTTCTCCTGCTATTTGGACTATGTCATCAGCCCACCGTCTATACGGTCTGGCAACATTTCTTTTGCCAGCTGGTCCCTTCCATCGTGTAGTCTGTATGGTCCATCTTTTATCGGTGAGGCGAGAGATGTGCCCTGCCCATTTCCACTTTAGTTTTAAAGCTTGTGCGAGTGCATCTGTTAATTTAGTCTTTTGTCTGATTGAACTGCTTCTTATTTTATGTATTTTTCGAATCTTAAGAATGCTCCTTTCCATTGCTCTTTGTGTAGATCTGACCTTGAGTTTAGCTTTATTTGTAAAAACCCATGTTTGACACCCATACAGTAGACAAGGCAAGAGACATGTGTCAATTATTACTTTTTTCATACTTAGGCTGTAGTCTCCTTTTAGTATTTCTTTTAGTGACCAAAATTTCTTCCATGTAATATTTATTCGTTCTATTTCTTCTTCATTGCTAGTCTTATTAAATGATACTTGTTTGCCCAAATAGACATAGTTATTGGTGTATTCTATATTGTTATCATTCACATTAATAGGCATTTTGTAACTGTTTGTCATTATTTTTGTTTTGTTTGCATTCATTTCAAGTCCTACCATAGAACTTGTTTGGGCAAGCAGCTGTATCATGTCTTGTATTTCCTCTGGTTTTTCGGCTAATACTACTATGTCGTCAGCAAATTGCAGATGGCTAAGGTAAGCTCCATTTATTTTTATGCCTTTGTGTTTCCAATCTAGCTTCCTGAATATGTTCTCCAGTACTGCAATGAACAGTTTTGGAGACATAGGGTCTCCTTGTCTGACTCCTCTTTCTATTTTGATGTCAATACCTCTGGTTTCCAGTTTTACATTGCTTGTACTGTTGGCATATATATTTTTTATAATATTTATGTATTTCTTGTTAATATTAAACATTTGTAATGCCTTCCAGATTGATTTATGGCTTATGCTGTCAAAAGCCTTGCTATAGTCTATAAAGGCTACATACAAAGGCTTGTTGAACTCCTTGTATTTATTTATAACCTGTTCTAATGTGTGTATATGGTCAGTAGTGCTGAAACCAGAACGGAAGCCTGCTTGTTCAATTGGTTGTGACTCATCGATCTTTGGTGTTATTCTTCTCCATAATATTGATGTGAAGAGTTTATAAATGCTTACTAGTAGGCTAATTGGTCGATAGTTACCAATGTCTGTTGCATTTCCTTTTTTATAGAGGAGAACAATGTCCGAGGTGCACCATTGTTTTGGTACAGTTTCAGTGTCTAATACCATATTGAATAGTCTTGTAAGTGGTTTAAGTAAGATAGGTGCCCCAGTTTTTAGAGCTTCATTGGTTAACCCATCTGGTCCGGGACTTTTTTCAGTTTTTAGTTGCCTTATTTGTTGAAGTACTTCCTTTTCGTTTATTGGCTCGATGATAGTTGTATGTTCAGCTTCACCCATTGGATTATCTGTAGTGTTGCCGTTATCATCTTGTCTTTCCTTATATAGTTCTATGTAGAAATTTGTTGCCGTATCTGAAATGTCTTTTCTTGTTTTGGTTTGTGTTGAATCATTGCCAAGTTTTTGTATCCATGATCTATGTAGGTTAAGTTCTTTGAAAGCTCGTTTTGTGCTTCTAAATTTCGTTAGGTTCTTTACTATAATTTCTTGCCTGTGTTTTCTGTAATCTTTTTTAATTGCTTTATTTGTTGTTTTATACAGTTTGCTTAACTCATCCCTCATATTTTTGTCTTTGTTCTTTATTTTACTTAACTCTGTGCGGCTTTTAATTAGTTTCTTGGTTTCTTCGCTAAAAATATTATGTTTTTTCTTTTTTACCTTTGTGTTTTCTATTGTTAAGCTACATTTTATTGCTTTTTCTATATTGTTGTAGAAATCTTGGATATTTGTGGGTTCCTTTACAATGTCATCAATATAAAATTTGAGATTTTCTGTATATCTTTTGATTTCCTCTTCTGTTTTAGGGTTTATCTGTTTATTTTTAAAGTTTCTTCTGCTTTTCTTGGAGTTTTTCAAAACAAATGTTGCTCGAACCATTCTATGATCGGATGGATAGTTGATATTGTGCAATACTTCTACATTTATTACTAGTTTAGGGTTGTTTGTCAATATGAAGTCAATTTCATTTTTTGTTTTATTATCTGGTGATTTCCAGGTCCATTTTTGGTTTGCTTTTTTCTTGTAGTAGGTGTTCATGATCGATAGTTTGTATTCAAGGGCATATTCTATAAGTCGTTCACAGCACGGTGTTGTCTGCCATTGTGTGAGCTTTCTTGATGTCGTTGTAGAATTTGCTAATTTCATAGTCATTGGCACTTTCTGTGGTTGCATAGGTTTGGATTATAGATAGGTTAAGTTCTTCGAATTTTAGTCGAAGTAGGGCTACTCTTTCGTGGTAGCTTTCGTTACGCTGCCACGAAATGTTGGAACAATCTCCCGCCTCCCATCAGAAATTGTAATAGTTTGTACACTTTTAGACATTCACTAAGGAAACATTTGTTAATTCTTCAAAAACCACACTGATAATTTGTCGTTCTTGGTCTCTTAACAAGAATCTCGTATTCTCCCGTCCAAACTTATTATTTTTATTTTATTCCTCTATCTTCCTATCTTTTTATTTCAAACACGCACACACACATACACTCATTGTTGTTCGTTACTCCTGTTGCCCGGACTCTTATGAGATCGGTGTCCTCTGGTGTACTCAACACACACCACTCACACACGGACACACAAATACACACACACATACACACACAAATACACACACACCCACGCACACAAAAACATACATACTCATACTAACTCCTCACCACAAACCAGGTTATTTTATGGCCTATTAATGTTTTACTTATACTTTGTTACACTTAAAGTTAAATATAGGAATTGTTTATTATTTTATTTTGTTTAAAGCTACTTATGTAATTAATTGGTGTTGCGAGTAGCGCTGCACTTAGTATCCTGGCACCGCTGAAAACCAGCGCTTCTGTGGCATAAGTGCCACAGCAGCATTAAGCTGAGCCGGTGACCTTTTTGTGTAACATTTAATTTAATACTAGTTATAAGAGCAAATACCTATGTCATAATTTAACTATGTTACACAAATAAAGATTTTTCTATTCTATTCTATTCTATTCTTTCTGAAATTCCAGTGAAGTTTGTAATTTTATCTTTTAGTGCCTTCTTTATTAAAACCCTACTCCATGCAATCCTTTAGTTTGCCCACAATAACATAAAATATACTCCTGATATTCTTCAATATTACAGCCCATTCTTCGAACTTCTGATAGTCCTAATATATCACAGTTAATGTTTTCGAGGGCGTTTACAAGTTCTAGGTATCTTTCTGTTGTCAGTAGCGATCTCACGTTATATGTGCATATTTTTAAATTGGTCTCATCCTTTATGAACCCTTTGATGGCGTTATTAGAAGATGGAAGGTGGTGGTCCAATTTCCCACGAGGACCAGTCGGCTTGGGAAATGGTTTATTTATAGTATTTTGTTCTATCTGTTGAATTGTTGTTGATTTCCGGTGTCTGATGGCACTGCCCTATTTGCTGTGCCCTGGTGCTGATGATAGTGAGTTGGTTCTTGATCTCATTACATCAAATGCATTTATTCTGTTTGATTTTGATGAGGCATACTGTTTTCGAGGTTGCTCAGGTACTGAGGTTTTTGGTGACAGCAAGGACAAGTTCCTTTTGCGGTTATCCTTATCATCTTTCACTATCAGTTTGTCATATTTTATAACCGCATAGTTGCCCTTCTTTCTTTCTTCAATAAGTTTTGTTTGAAGCTCCTTCCTTTTATCCAGTATCTCTTTTGGAAAATCTTCGGTGATGTACGCATTTTTCAGCTTGTTTTTGTTCTTCATAATTTCGATTTTTTTCTATCCACTAACAAATGAAATCAGTATTGGTCTGCCTTTTTCGTTATTGTTGTCTTTTCTTCCGATGCGGTAGATGTTGTTTACATCTCTATTGTCGAAGGAGATTTTCAGATCATTTTTGATTTTTTCTCTTGTTGATTCCATTAGCTCTGATGGCGAGCGTTCGCTTTCTTGCAATCCAAAGATTATCAAGTTGTTAAATCTTTTGTTTTTCTCCATGCTCACTATTTTACTTTTGAGTTGTTGATTTTCCGATTTTAGCTCAGCAATTTCACGTGAAAACGGAACAAGTTTTTCATCCATTTGTGATATTATTTCTCTTGTTTGTTTGGTCATTTCCATTTTCATTTTGTCGAAAAATTCACTCAGATCGTTCATGGCGTCTTTTTCATTCATGTGGTAATGTGTGGAGTTCTATAATAAACACTTACTAGTGGTTTATTTTCCATTTCTTCCACTCGTGGACTAAAACTTGAAGCGGACAAAATCAATAGCACCTTGTTTCTTAATTGATAATAATGACTTTTTATTATATAAAATGTTTATGGTATAGATATAATGGACTATTTGACTACTAAATGCTTATTTTGTAAGCCTAAAGAAATAATAGTTTGTTATACAAGAGTGCAAAGTTGCTTTTTAACCGCGTGCTCAATTTGATCACTGAGCAAGCGAAGGATAATTAGAATCCTGAGAGTTAGCGAGGGAATCAAGAAAGCACGAGGTTAAAAATCTTTGCACTCGAGGTAATATTGTCATGTGAGTGTGACTGACACGTGCACAATTTTGTTGAGTTTTGAAACATTCGCGTTGGGGTGAGAAACTAAAGTGGTGTGTCCACCTTCGATCAAACAAAAGGAGTTCGGGGGGGGCCGGCAAAGCCGGAAATTTTTGATCGAAGGTGTCCACAGATAAAATTTAGAATACATAGTTAAATATACGAAAGACGATTTATGTGGCATCCGTTAGCTTCCACACATAAACTTATATTTATTATAAATTCTTTCATTTTCGCGTGAAGTCTCACGACAAGTGTATGGTTTCATTTCATTCAGCTGGTATGGGTGCTCTCAGCTGGTATGGGTGCTCTCAGCTGGTATGGGTGCTCTCAGCTGGTATGGGTGTTCTCAGCTGGTATGGGTGCTCTCAGCTGGTATGGGTGCTCTCAGCTGGTATGGGTGCTCTCAGCTGGTATGGATGCTCTCAGCTGGTATGGGTGCTCTCAGCTGGTATGGGTGCTCTCAGCTGGTATGGATGCTCTCAGCTGGTATGGGTGCTCTCAGCTGGTATGGGTGCTCTCAGCTGGTATGGGTGCTCTCAGCTGGTATGGGTGCTCTCAGCTGGTATGGATGCTCTCAGCTGGTATGGGTGCTCTCAGCTGGTATGGATGCTCTCAGCTGGTATGGATGCTCTCAGCTGGTATGGGTGCTCTCAGCTGGTATGGATGCTCTCAGCTGGTATGGGTGCTCTCAGCTGGTATGGGTGCTCTCAGCTGGTGTGGGTGTTCTCAGCACTTTTTGCACTAGATTTCTAAAAATATTATTAGCGTGAATAATCACGAGCTCGTGATATTCTGTTTCTCCAGAAAGTATTGAGGTCACGGATTGATGGGCTGACGGGCGCGGACCGCGGGCCTCGCCCCGCGGCGCCCCAAACCATCAAAACTGATAAAAGTCACCGAGGCATGCAACGTAGCTTTACGAAAGGCAAAAAAATATATATAATATACCTATAATTGTGATGATAAATTTGAGTGCAGCAATTATTGTGGAAATGTTTCGGTTCATTATTGTGGTGTTCATTGTGATAACGAACGATTGTTCCGGAATTAACGGAAATAATGTTTTTCATTAGGTACTCTTGACGACACTATGAAATGTTCCGTTCGTTACAATATATAATATATCCGTAACGAACGATTTGTTATTTTATTATTTGTTCTTTTCTTGGGCATTTTCGTTCACTCTTTAGCTCAGTTTATATCAATAACATTATAATATCTGCTGTGTTTTAACAATATAATATCTGGGTCGCGTACTTAAACTAAAACTGGTTCAAAAGAATTTGAAAGAAGGAAAAAGTCTTGATTTCATGGCAAAACGCAATAACAAGACCCGCAGCCCTATTGTCTAACTCAACTGGTAATCGTAATCGACTTCATTTTTGACATTTGAAACCTAGCCTGGACTTCGATTGTAACTTTCGTATTGTGTAAATAGTTGACACATGGAAGACCTTTACCAGCGAAATTGAAGCCCAGTGAATGAATGAAACTTCGTATATTGGCGCGGATATCGGTATTGTGTAACGTCGAAATGAATTTCAGTAGAAAATTCAAGCCCATTTGAAACGTCAAATGAAGCAGGGAGCTCATTCGAGTCTTGTTTGGAATGGAAATCTCAAATATATCCATATAAATAAAAAAATTGTGATAAACATTGTGTTTGAAGGCTAAGGAAATAAGTAGGTAAGTAAAAATCTCTGAAGTAATAAGTAATAATTATCTGAATACATACCTACCCGAGTTCAAATTCATTTTTTGTATATAGGTATACATACGAGTAGGTATATATAAACATTTTCTTCTATTTTTTACAGGGTGATGCACAATACACCCATCAAAGCGGGAAAAGTAACCAACGCCTCGTCGATGTCGATGAGGAGATGACACGCGACCGTGCGCTACAACCGCAGCACTGCATCATCCCCCTGAAGGTGTACGGCGGCGGGAAGTTGATGGAGGAAGGCAAGCCGTTGTTGACAGATTGTGGAGGACTCGAACATAATTGAACGACGACCTCTGTGGCGCAGAAGGTCCGCCTGCGACGCAGGAGGTTGTGGGTTCGATCCCCGCCTTAGAGCAAATGCTTTTACGATCTGCAAATAATTGTCCTGGGAGTGTGTTACGTATACTATCATCTAGTACCCATAACACAAGGTCTGCTTAACTTGGGGCCAGATAATGCTGTGTGATTGTCCCCAGCATTATTATTATAATTATTAAAGCCTATGAAAGCTTAATAATTTATTTTTTATTGCTAATTTATTGATTCTGACTCATAAATAAACTAAAAAAAACAATCCATACTAATTTATTTTAATCTTACTACTAATTTATATATGTACAACAGTAAACCTAACTAACTTTTACAAGGCTAGTGTCCCGCACTAGCCTTGTAAAAGTATTTCTTCAATTCGCGCTACAGAGCGCTGCGTATCGCTGCCAAGGAGGCAGCCATGGCCTCTAGCGAACGCGAGATCTTCTTCTCGTTTGCTAAATGCCGCTCCTCAATCTGCATTGCCCACTGAGGCACATCTGCAGCATGTGATGTATCTGTAACAATGTATAAAAATACAGCTTTGGAGGAGGCTATGTCCAGCAGTGGACACTAATTGGCTAGCCATTGATATGATGTGACATGAATAATGGTACTCTCCTAAAATTTAAAGTAAAATTATTACATGATCGCCTGCGCGTTGGGGCCAATTGCGGTGGTTGCATTGGCATATCTAAAGCTAAAGCTTTAAAATTAGATGGGTAATAAGCATTAGTGACAAACATTCAAATTAAAAGATAAAAAGTACCTACTTACAACTCTCCACTTGGCTAAGGTTTTAGTGGCGCCAGCCCCAACAGCATTGAGATTACACGCATGGTCCTCCCAAAGTTTTTCAGCTTGTTGTTTCGCCAGTGGGCCGTTATTAGCCAGGCGGCCCACTGCGAATCCCTTGTTTGCTTCCATAAAAGCCACAAGCATTTTCATCTGCCTGTCTGATACTATTTTTCTTGCTGGCATTCTGAAATAGCCATATTATCATATTACCACACTGTTGTGTAACAAAACACTAGATAACTTTTGTAACGCATAAAACGCGGTAGTAATTTGTTAAATGTACTTACTTTGGAACTAATCTTTTAGTTTTCAAGAAAAAAAACAGTCTTAATAGTTGTTTTTGTTTTCACAAACCAGCCAAACAAACTTTAAAATATACCGCGAATGACAAGTTATGACAAGTGAGGGACACGAGCGAACAGTGTTGCCAGATGGAATCTGAAAAAAGCAGTAGAAATTTTGTGGAAAGCGAGGCCAGGCGGCCTGTCGGCTGTGCTTTGCTCAGTTCTTTTCAGTCTGATTGAACTTTGATTTGTGGTTTTGGACATATATTATTTAGTGCATAGTAGAGTAATAACTGGATAAACAGTCTCACTCAGTTTGCATTTTGCAAAAGTTTATCGAACGAACGGACCGACCGATCAATCGAAAACAATGAACAGACATACCAAGACCGACAGAAGAAGGTGAAAGCTGGAAGGAAGAAACGAAGGAACATGGAATTCTTCAGTTTCATTCATCTGTTTCAGTTTTGTGAAGTTTGTGTCATTGGTAACTTGTCACGTGAGCTAAAATAAAGACATGGAGTCACTTGCTATTGATGCTCGGAAAAAGCAGGTAGATTTCACAAAATTTGAGCAAAAAATCAATAGATCAGTAGACGGTTCAAAAAGCAGGTAGATCTACTGCTAAATCAGTAGATCTGGCAACACTGCGAGCGAGTTTGACAGTAGAAAACTTGCGTTTCGTTAATACTTTTGTGGTAAACTTTTTTATATAATCTCCTTACAACAAACTGAAAAAATACGTGATTTAATTGCAAATAATGACAAAAATTATGCACAGGCTGTGTTTTTCCAGCATAACAAATATAATTATTGTTTTTTGAACTAGTAAAACAACTTAATTGCAAATAGTACCAGTGGAACTACTAGTTGTTCCACTTGCATTAACGGAACGCATGAAAGATCGAAAACTACTGAAATTGGATTCACATGAATCATTCATTCCGAAGCCGATTACCAGTTGAATACCTTACACAATACCGAAAACATTCTGACTGGATTGACAACTGGTAATCGATTTCAAGTTCACTGGTAATGGCCTTCGAGTTAGACAATAGGGCTACAGTTCATGCATACAATGACAACTCAAACTTGATCCGTTCATGCATACAATAAAAACTCAAACTTGATCCGTTCATGCATACAATAAAAACTCAAACTTGATCCGTTCATGCATACAATAAAAACTCAAACTTGATCCGTTCATGCATACAATAAAAACTCAAACTTGATCCGTTCATGCATACAATTAAAACTCAAACTTGATTCGTTCATGCATACAATAATGAGTTAAACATCCGTTAATGCCAACAATGATAATATGCTAAACGAACACTTTCATGGTCCAAGGCGCAGCAGTCGATCTGTGGGTCCGAGCCGTGACGAACAGTCGACCCCTCCAACTCAGCCCGTGATCAAGGTAACCAGCGACCCCTACTTACTAGCGGAAGGGCAGTTCTGTATTTTTAATACCTCCACCGTAAGGGCTTTAGTTCACTGGTAAAAATAATTTTCTAAGCTTTTGGCGATATTCCGTCTCTACAGGTTTGAAATAACCAAAGATGACGGCATCGCGGCGTCTCTTCTTGAACCTGTATTGTTTGAGGATAAACTTCCATTAGCCGCAGCCGCAGCTAATCGGTTGAGTTTCAGAATGCCGCTGCGTTTCACCCTGTACACCGCTGGGTCGCTGCCAGGGGAGTGTGGACCTTGTGCCGCCGGCGCCGGGTTATACAACTCTATACGTTTCACCCTGTACACCGCTGGGTCGCTGCCAGGGGAGTGTGGACCTTGTGCCGCCGGCGCGGGCGCCGGGTTATACAACTCTATACGTTTCTAGAACCATTAAAGTCGACCGCGTCAATAGCAAGCTTTCATTTAGTTAGCGGAAGATTTTTGCGGTGCGGATGGAAATGGCTCAGTAAATTGACTCGTGTAATCTGCGCATTATATGGACGAAACCGAGTTATTGCCTAAAATCCTGTCAAGCAATATTCGACCCTCGGTACTACGGCTTATGAACGACAATAACGCCACGCTGGCACTACGCCAGAGGCACACCGAGCTTTGCAGTCTAACAAGTAAGTGCTTCGCCGCCGCTTGGAGAAACGTTTAGTTTCTGAATGTGGTTGTGATACAAGGCAGTTTGGACTTTACCTACTGACACCGCTCTGAGCCGACAACGATCACATTTTGGATATCGATGTAGTGTTGGTTTCCCAGAGCCTGCCCAGAGCGTTCGGCACTCGCCTGAACTTGTGGTAGTTTGCAACTTTATGGTACATGGTCTTCCTTTCAGATAAGGACGGCTACTTTTATTTGCTTATGTAATGAGCCCGGTGGTTGAAAGGTTAAAATATTTATGAACCCTGTGTAAATTCCAGGCTTCGTGCTACATCTATGCAAAATTTCAGCCTGATACGTTCAGTTGTGGCGTGAAGAGGTAACAAACATCCAATCTATTATCTCAACTAACCAGACGGTTACACTAACAGGTGAGTACAACCCTGTTCCGTAACTCGCCATCTCTGACGGGCTTGTGCCAGTCGAATCCGCTGCTTCCCCACATTCCTTGCACGTAGGTAGGGTATGTTCCACATTCAAGTAACTTCACAAGAAACAACAGATACTTACTTCATTCCTCATTTGAATCCTCACAAAGCGCCCGGTGTGTTCTCCCCCTAACTCATTTGTTAGGAGCACCATAATGTTTTGTGTTCTCAGTGACCCGACCACTGCATGGCTTGGCATTGCTCTGAATACCACCCCGGGGCTCTCCGGGGCTGGGGCTAATGTGCACCGGAGAGGGTAGTATGCAGACAATGTGTGATAACCACGCGGCGTCCTGATCGCTTCATCAGGCTATCTGGGAGGTCGGAAAGCGTCAGCTTTATGAAGGATGACGCGTTTTTAAGATCGTACTTAAGGCGTTGGATAAGGCTACACTCGTACATAAAACGTACTTTACAATATTATGGTTCATTTTATTAAATTATAACCCCGTTCATGCAGCGCTATTAAAAATGCTGAAGTATGCCTTGGATAATCATATAATATCTGTACTCTTTGCTTATCAAAAAACACAGGAAATACCGCGGAAACAGACTAGTGCAGGTCTGCCCGGCGGTATTCTAGTGTTGGAGATCCACGAACATTGCATTTGAATTGCGACAAGAGTCCATTCTTCTTCGGCATACAGATTCGGCACGTCACGCGTCAAATGACATTTTATCACAGAGCAAACTATTCACTACCATGATTTGGTAGTCTGCTAGTTTTGTTTAGCGCGTTTGATAGTAGAGGAAATGGTTTCGTAAGCAGGGAGAAGTGATGCAAGTTGCCCTGAGAGTGACGAGAGTGACGTCTAAATGTGACTTGAAAGGCTCCGATGGACTCCGATGAGGGCGTACCTATTTGTTGGAACATGTTGGATTATCATCCAAGTATTCTGTTGATCATGTTCTTAAAGCAATGAAGCATCGTTTAAGTAGACATTTTCGTTTTTTATGGAATTAAATTCTCTGAGCTTCAAGAAAACAAATTCTTTAATCTAAAATGGCCATAAATTGAAATGTTTTATTGAAACAATGGATAAAAGGGTAGCCTCAAACAGTTTGATTCTCGATTATTCATAACCTGAGAGCACAATGATAACGGATTCCCCTGAGCTGTGAGCTCTGAGTGATATAGTGAGACAACATAACGGATTCCCCTGAGCTGTGAGCTCTGAGTAGCCGTGATTAAGGTCCATTTCTTTATTTGGGCGGATCTCATTGGCGTCCATTTTCCGAGCGCTTGCCCTGAGCGCGGGCCTTCGGCGCGGCATTTCATTTACATTGAGATTGAGTACAACGGACTAAAATAACACTTTTCAACCGCCCACCGTCCAGGTAATGGAGTGGCCGCTTTAAAATTAACAAATCAATTTACACAATAAAAGTTTATGCGTAACCTGATCAAATATAACAGGGTTTGGTTCAAATTCATCGGACTTGTCACTTTAATTACTATAAATCGTCGAGGTCTCCTCGTAAGCACTCCTGCTTACGAGGAGACCTCTGGTATTGCTTTCTTAAGCACCTTGCAAACAGCCCGATATTAATTGCAATTGAGTTGTGGTGTAGGTAAACAGTCGGTCCACTCCTAGCACCACCCCAATCCGATATTAATTGCGATTGAGTTGTGGTGTAGGTACACAGTCAGTCCACTCCTAGCACCACCCCAATCCGATATTAATTGTGATTGAGTTGTGGTGTAGGTACACAGTCAGTCCACTCCTAGCACCACCCCAATCCGATATTAATAGTGATTGAGTTGTGGTGTAGGTACACAGTCAGTCCACTCCTAGCACCACCCCAATCCGATATTAATTTTAATAACTTATGGTAAGTTATAAAACTTCATGAGGTTTTAAAATTTCTTGCTGCACACCTGCTGCTAATGAGCATCAAGTAGAAGTCGAATGAAAAACAAATTGTACATTTTTCATACAAAGGCAGATAGTTATGAGTTATTAAGCTTTATGAAAAGTGGCTGTAATTATCCCTTACCTCCCCTTAAAGGCAGCGTGAGGGAGCGGGTAGTCCGGCCGACATGGGCCAGCATTGATCTAGTGACAGTTGTCGTTGGCGAGCGAGGTGCGGAGAGCGAGTGAACCGTTACGTTATGTAGAAGGTGGCCTACCAAGGCAGAATTCACAACGCTTTGTCAACCTTTGTCACTGCAGTACTTATTAATTCATTCAAATTCTAGGTATAAATAAGGTGAGGTGAAATACTAAACCAAAAGCGCATTTGTTAACTTTTGCTGTTTTAAATTTTGTTTGCTATTTTACTCGGTTCATTGCGTTCTATCTATCCCACTGCTGAGAAAACTTCCCGAGAAGGCATCACGCACAATCTCTCTCGACCCCGCTGCCCCCTCCCTTAAACCAACGCGACCGTTTTTTATAAAAATGAATAATGCAAGAATACAAAGTAACAGTAAGTACCTAACTCAATGTTGTTTTGGTTTTGCTTGAAGACACAAAAAGCGATTTTATTTATGAAATCACTAGAACAGCTCACAGCGCCGCGCGCCGCTTATGCAAACACGTGCATAATAACGCGCTTCGTGTTTAAATTAACATTTGTGACGTGCCTGTGCGCCGTCCGCTGACTCTGTGCTTTTAGCGAAAGCTCAGATCTGATGCTATTATTCATCATGCCACTTCTGACAAACACATCACCTTGTAAGCTTGGCTGCTTTTATAGAAGGCTCCAATCTGATGCTAGTATTCATCACGCCACTTCTGACAAACACACCACTTAGTAAGCTTGGCTGCTTTTATAGAAGGCTCCAATCTGATGCTAGTATTCATCACGCCACTTCTGACAAACACACCACTTAGTAAGCTTGGCTGCTTTTATAGAAGGCTCCAATCTGATGCTAGTATTCATCACGCCACTTCTGACAAACACACCACTTAGTAAGTTTGGCTGCTTTTATAGAAGGCTCCAATCTGATGCTATTATTCATCACGCCACTTCTGACAAACACATCACCTTGTAAGCTTGGCTGCTTTTATAGAAGGCTCCAATCTGATGCTAGTATTCATCACGCCACTTCTGACAAACACACCACTTAGTAAGTTTGGCTGCTTTTATAGAAGGCTCCAATCTGATGCTATTATTCATCATGCCACTTCTGACAAACACATCACCTTGTAAGCTTGGCTGCTTTTATAGAAGGCTCCAATCTGATGCTAGTATTCATCACGCCACTTCTGACAAACACACCACTTAGTAAGCTTGGCTGCTTTTATAGAAGGCTCCAATCTGATGCTAGTATTCATCACGCCACTTCTGACAAACACACCACTTAGTAAGTTTGGCTGCTTTTATAGAAGGCTCCAATCTGATGCTATTATTCATCACGCCACTTCTGACAAACACACCTCTTAGTAAGCTTGGCT
Organism: Eupithecia exiguata; assembly: GCA_947086465.1. Lineage (NCBI taxonomy): Eukaryota > Metazoa > Arthropoda > Insecta > Lepidoptera > Geometridae > Eupithecia > Eupithecia exiguata. Next base: position 211,373 of record OX352229.1, read on the forward strand.
GCTTTTATAGAAGGCTCCAATCTGATGCTATTATTCATCACGCCACTTCTGACAAACACACCTCTTAGTAAGCTTGGCTGCTTTTATAGAAGACCCCAATCTGATGCTATTATTCATCACGCCACTTCTGACAAACACACCACTTTGTTTGCTTGACTGTTTTAAAGCTCCAAGCCTTCCAATGATGTTGTCCGTATTTCTGATCTCTTCAAAGATTCTACGAGCCTTCTTTCTGAGTAAACTTTCTAGAGTCACAGCACGAATTTTGTAAATCGACAAATAATTCTGTTCAATATTTATAAAATGAATCAAATGTGAAATTTCATTAATTCACTACAACTATGTAGGTACTTGGGTGGGGTGGTGTTCGTAGGTAACGTTTACTAGCAGGATAACACAAATGGTCAAAATATTACTATCAAATACACTTAACATCGCAGCGTAGACCATCTACATTACGTTAGTTTTTATTTTACTTCAATACATGCAGTATTTCCGAAGTTATAACGATGAGAACCTTTAGCCCTTTTTACAATTTCTGATATAACGCGCGCTCTTACTATGACGTCACAACCCCGATCAGCCAACTACCGCGACACGGCGGCGGCGCGCGGCGCTAAGTCCGGTGATTACGCGCGTCTGTTTCATTTTGTTTCGATCGTTTTCGTCTTGTTTTGAGTGTGCTTGTATTTAAAACATCAATAATTATTTTATTAAAGTGAAACTGTAGTGTGTAGAATGGAAGAAGGATTTCTGAAAGGTCAGTCGGACAATCTGCGCAGAGTGGACAGTTTGATGGTGGTGGCACAATATTTTAATAAGAATCAGGGTTTACGGATGCCGAAATTCTTGGAATAAAGATGAAAAGGTATGTATGTTCTTTCTAAGTACCTTGCATTACCTACTCTCGGGTTAGTGTTTGTTCAAACTTAAACTTAGCTGAAAGTGTATGTGTTTCATTTAGAACTTACCGGGCGGTAGGTATATTAATGGGCGGCCATAAAAAAATACTAGGTAGGTACCTACTCGCAATCAACATCTTGAGGTTGTCGACGATTATTTTATGTGTTTTATAATTTAGATATTTACTGCGCAGCGGCGTGCGAACGAGAGCGCGAATGTCGAATGATCGGGGGTGTGACGTCATCGGCTAGTGAGCGCCCGCCCGCATTTTTAAAAACCTGCGGCCGGAAATACGCACTTTGATCGTAAATATCTAAGCCAATTTTTAAGATATGAAAAAAGTAAAAACGCCGTTTTTCTCGTATTTTTTTGTAGATTTATTTGGCATGTTAAGTAAAAGACGTTTGTCAGACCCATAGTGCACAGTGTGGGCGCGCGCGGCTCGGCACCAACAAGCAACTTCCTGAATGTATCAGCTACCTTTACATTAGTTACTACACAGCCCCCCTACATTCTAAACTCATCCTGACCACCCACTTCAAACTACTGCTTGCCTCTTCAGCATATTACGTAATTTGGTACTTGATTTCTTGTAATAAGGTTCAAAACGGCTGGTTCGCTTGGTCAGATAGTAAGAAGTGGATAGAGTAGCGCTTCTTGGAAGGAAATGATTAATGATAGAGAATCTTTGATGGGTTTTATGTTATATCGGCAATTCGAGGCGCTGCTGTTATTACGAGGAGATAGGACAGGGGCGGATCGGGGCTATTGAGGACAGAGAGGCGGCTACAGGAATGTGTTCACACACACGGGAGCTGGATCTAAGCATACACAATAAATTATAATTTGAAGATCAAACTACATTGTAAAAGGTGTAGTAATGCCACTTTTTGAATACTAGCTAATTCCTTAAGCTTCTCTCGATTACCCTGAAAGTAAATAATACACACAAGCACCCGTTTAGTTATAGCCGGTCTCAAACTAGCAACATCTCCACAAAGTCTCAGTCCGAACCAATAGTTTAGTTATAGCCGGTCTCAAACTAGCAACGTCTCCACAAAGTCTCAGTCCGAACCAATAGTTTAGTTATAGCCGGTCTCAAACTAGCAACGTCTCCACAAAGTCTCAGTCCGAACCAATAGTTTTGTCGTGATCGTGAAGAACAATCAAAATGTATGCATAGAATTTTCTCATTTAAAGTGGTATGTACTGATGTAATGGCGTGCAGTATGGCAGTCGGTTAAGGAACACAGGTTTACATTCGCGCAGCTTTTATTGCCAAATAAAGTAATATAAGAGACATTGTAAAGACACTTTCCTGAAAGTGTCCCATCAAAATCTATTCCCGGATTGAGCCATTTGCAAATAATAACGACATCGTAGCGGTTATAGCTTATTTAGCCAGCTCGAGCGGATGTCATGATTGTAAAGATTCCGGTGTATGGCCGTTTGCATAATCGGGCCACCTGTGGCATTAGCTTTGATCCGGCCCATGGCTTCCAAATACTTACAGCTTAAGCTTTGACTCAATCAGTTTTTGAGACAGTTTTGCCACTAGCGCAGTCTAGGAACCTTTGAGGCAGCATTGCTACTAGCAGCAGTCTAGGAACCTTTGAGGCAGCATTGCTACTAGCAGCAGTCTAGGAACCTTTGAGGCAGCATTGCTACTAGCAGCAGTCTAAGAACCTTTGAGGCAGCATTGCTACTAGCAGCAGTCTAGGAACCTTTGAGGCAGCATTACTACTAGCAGCAGTCTAGGAACCTTTGAGGCAGCATTGCTACTAGCAGCAGTCTAGGAACCTTTGAGGCAGCATTGCTACTAGCAGCAGTCTAGGAACCTTTGAGGCAGCATTGCTACTAGCAGCAGTCTAGGAACCTTTGAGACAGCATTGCTACTAGCAGCAGTCTATGAAACCTTTGAGGCAGCATTGCTACTAGCAGCAGTCTAGGAACGTTTGAGGCAGCATTGCTACTAGCAGCAGTCTAGGAACCTTTGAGGCAGCATTGCTACTAGCAGCAGTCTAGGAACCTTTGAGGCAGCATTGCTACTAGCAGCAGTCTAGGAACCTTTGAGGCAGCATTGCTACTAGCAGCAGTCTAGGAACCTTTGAGGCAGCATTGCTACTAGCAGCAGTCTAGGAACCTTTGAGGCAGCATTGCTACTAGCAGCAGTCTAGGAACCTTTGAGGCAGCATTACTACTAGCAGCAGTCTAAGAACCTTTGAGGTAGCATTGCTATTAGCAGCAGTCTAGAACCCATTGCAAGGAGCCTGGCAGATGCTCATTTTGGTCAACAACCATCGAGGGTCAGAATGCTATAAAACCCCTTCAAACTGCGGACGAACGAAATTATTATTTTCTATGAATGTTGAATGCTATCTAACATCCTTTCCTACGATAATCTAAAATGAGAGAGGCGCAACTCCCATATAAAGTCCATGTACCTGTTGTTTGGAAGATTATGTATTGATGGAAGACCTGGCAGAATGGTCTTCACAAGCTTAGTTGTAAAGGTACCCAAAAATGGCGCTACTTTTCGTGAGAAAGTAGAGATTGCGTAGTTTTAGGGTTCCGTACCGAAAGGGTAAAACGAATATTACTAAGACTACGCTGTCCGTCCGTCCGTCTGTCTGTCCGTCTGTCACCAGAGCCTGGCCTGGTTTGGTGGGAAATGAGACACACTCAAATGTGAGAAGTCAGTGCAGATCGCAGTTGACCCACTTAGTTTTTATTGAGGGCTATTGACATGAGGTTGCTTAAGGTTTTTAATATATTTAAAGCCAGTAAAATATACGTGGTTATGATGGATAATGTAATGAAGTGTGACCTAGCTGCGCTAATCGTTCGCTGTTTCTCATTTTAAAGTGACGATAAGGATCATAAGCGTTTTATTAAAAACAAACGTGACAAATAAAACAGTTAACAGTGCTGTAACAACGACGCAATTCGAACAAGTCAATTACATACAGTCAACGATAAAATCAGTGGAACATTTGCCAATTGGCAATTTCCAAAACCTTGTAACAGTGTAGGTATACATATGAAATCAATATCCAGTTTGTGTAAATACGTAATAGAGTATGATGTTAATTCTAGCTTTGTGTAAGCCTTTGTCTAACTAAACTAATAAATATTATATATAAATATATTTTATATAATAGCCCATTTAATATAATAGCCTTTATGCGGCTAACTTACATTATTCTTGTTGGTACGAGTAGCTTGTTGGTACGAGTAGCGGCAATCTACAACTTTTGAAGTGATACGTTTGCCTTAGTTTGCCATAAACTAAAGTACTATATTTTATTTATTAGATAATGGACGAGTGGATGATGTGTCTGGTCTATATCAGTGTTAAATGTAGTCAATGCGTCACTTTTTTACTTTGATATTTTTGTCTCGTCACCAGTTGTCGAGTTTATCCTTGAAAGTGTTTATTGATGTAGCTGATTAAAATGTTTTCTGGCAATAGGTTTCAATTGTGCACCACTCTATTGCTGATAAAAAGGTGTGCAGCAAGGGATTTCGTTGTGCAACGGGACAATATAGGGTGGTGCCCATGGGTTTAACGTTCTACATTCCAAGTAGAGATGTCTGTGAGGATGGCAGGTTGTATTGGTGAGTGAGTGTCTTGTAGGTTTGAATGAGGTCACCTCGAAGACGAAGAAGGTAGTGTAGTGTCGGCAAACCTGGCAGCAATCGCGCAGGTGTCGCCGGCATGCGGGGCGCCCGTGCACATGTCGCTGGCACGCGGGGTGCCCGCGTGAATCCATCATCCTCCAGGGATTCTCTTCAAAAACCATCATTTAATTTTAAGTAATAGGTATACCGGATTATCTCAAAGTATAGGCATTGTCTAATAACCCGGCTCCAAGTATTCAATACCCACGTTCAACTTCTAGTGTGTCCGTGGTTACGGATCTAGGTGTCAATTTCTAGTGTGTCTATGGTTACGGATCTAAGTGTCAATTTCTAGTGTGTCCGTGGATACGGATCTAAGTGTCAATTTCTAGTGTGTCCGTGGTTACGGATCTAAGTGTCAATTTCTAGTGTGTCCGTGGTTACGGATCTAGGTGTCAATTTCTAGTGTTGAAAGGATTTGCCCCCTATGCTTCCTAACTCCGAAACCATGCGGGTCTGTTCGGGATTCGTTGCCAGTCTGGGTTCCCACCTTGCCGTTAAACTCCCCCATAACAACATTCAAGTGAGATTTGGTTGTGTTGTCCAAGCCTTTGGATTTGTCTTCGTATGTACATATCCTCCACTTCATCATCCGAGTGTGTCGAGGTCGGTGCGTAAACCTGAATCACCTTCATGATGTAGCACTTGGACAGCCGAAGGATCAGGTACGCTACCCTGGTCGCCACACTGGAGCGTGTTAGAGAGGGTCTTATTGACGAGGAAACCAACGCCACCCTGTTTTATCACCCTCGCGAAAGTAGAAAAGATGTTATTACTTGTTTTTTGGTTTATGATCAAGAATTCTAATAGTGAAAGAATTTCCCAAATCGGTCCAGTAGTTTCGGAGCCTATTCAATTCAAACAAACAAACAAATTTTCGCATTATAAGTAGTTATTGTGCCTTATCTGAAATCGGTCCAGTAGTTTCGGAGCCTATTCAATTCAAACAAACAAACAAATTTTCGCATTATAAGTAGTTATTGTGCCTTATCTGAAATCGGTCCAGTAGTTTCGGAGCCTATTCCCGTCAAACAAACAAACATACAAACAAACAAACAAACAAATCGTTCTTCTGTATAATATTATTATACTATAGATGTACTTGTAGCGACCTCTAGAGAGAGAATGGCTGAACCACAAAGCTAACGTCAATAGAGGCGCGCAATGACTTCACATCGAGAGAACAGAAGCTATCTACCTACCTAAGCGCTTCAACAGATAAGCTAGATGTCGTTGAGACAAAATTCCAAGAATCTCAGAGTGCAAAAAGAGAACAATTTCAAGATCGCGCAAACGCTTGATTCAGTTGCAACCAAACTATATGTATAGAACTATTCAACATCAACTGTTGGTCGAAAGACCACCGGGCAAGTGGACCAAGCTGGGTCGGCCCGGTCAGAGGAAATCTCCCTCTGCACTATTTGGGAGAAATACCACCTTGTCCCCCAAATACTGTCTGTCTTTCAAATAAATATAAATCAAAAATAAATAAGTGTCGCCAGCGCGCTTGCCCCGCGCTGTGAGAGCCCTGAGCTGGAAGGCGCCAGTACAACACACAGCAGTAGATGGATCGCTGGGCTTCACCACAAACCAGCGTGTCGAAGAGTCCTGTAAGCTCTGAAGGAAATAAAGCACTTTCACATTTGATATTTGACCAGATTAGTGGCATTTCGTGACCTGTTATTTTGGAGTTACCCCCGTTACGTGTGTCCGTTGTCAAAAAAAGTACTTCAACCCTTTGTTACAATGAAAAAAGAGATCCCCTTCGGTATAAGGAAGGGCCCTAACGTATAGTTAGTATGAAAACTTCATATTCCATGGCCAGGTCAATCGGCCATGTTACCAAGTTAAAATCTCTATGGTTTAAGCTGTTTTGTTTCGAGATTTGTGGTAGATCTCCTGTCAGTTGGTGTTTTCAATTGGAATATTTTGATGATTTTTTTAAATTTACCTATGAAAAGTAGGTACATTTTTATTGTAATTGGCTTCGGTTAGAGCCAAAATCATGCCCTCGACATGCTGTATAAAACAGTGTGGTTTGAGGAAGAACAAAAACCAGCCAACATTGACCATGCATCGATAGGTAAGTAAACATTGACCATGCATCGATAGGTAAGTAAACATTTGTTTGTTATTGTTGAATCTTTTTGTATTTTATACAACATGTACGGAGTACCGCACGATAGGTAGATAAATAAAGTAGGTCATGTAAAGCTAAGCAGATTTACCTGCTTGTACACATGTTTTACACCAAATTGCTTACCTACGTGATATTGCACAATTACTAACGAATATTAAATCAGTGTCAAACGAGCACTCGGGGGTTTGATTCGTACTTTATCCTTCCCTCTTACTATTAACTATTTAACTATTAACTTATAACTGTAGGAATACAACGTTTTGTGACGAAGTAATTTTTTAGAAAATGATAGAGGCTCTGGCTCGCTTGTGGCTGTAAATTCGGTATTTTCTTCAGTGCTCTTGGAGGGGGAGGAGTTTGTTTACAAACATTGAATAGTGATGTGCCATGCACCTGAAAACGAATCGATAGATCTAACTAAATTGTTGATAATAATACTGCAATATTTATTCTACAGGTTCCCTGCAAATGCAAAGTTGCAAAGAAAATCGATGAAAAAAATCGAGACTGAAAATATAAACCCCCGACCTACGATAAAGTACGTCTGCTCAATGCACTTCACTGCATTTAACGGAACATTAGATGATAACCCAACCTACTATAATACTGTTTGCTTCTGATTTGGTTCCATTAGTTGGAGTTTTCTTTTCTAATAGTTATAATGTTCTTAACTTGGAATAAAAAACATTGTGTAACTTAAGTTACACAATGTTTATGCTGAGTGATTTTTCTGTTGTAGTTTTGTACGAGCATTACTGTCGAGGCAGACAAAGAGAGGCATAATATATCCAGCAGTGCACTAATGTAGGCTGACGATGATGATGACTGTCGAGCCATTGCGGATCCAATGTGCATGAAAACCACCATACCAAAATCATAAAATGCGAAAGTTTGGTTGGATGGTTATGGATGGATAGATGTTTGTTACTTTATCGCTAGATCGCGCCGAAATTCGGCATCGATGTAGGTTTGTACTTGAAACAAAATATCAATAATTTTTATTTCTCTATGCTTACAAACGATTCCATAGAAAATTCTAAGAATTTTTAATATAATTTAAACTATAACTATTCCAAACATAGAAAAGCTTAGCCCCGTCCAAACTAGAAAAATAATAACAATATATACATAATACACATATAACAATATATACATAATATATATAATAATAACAATATATACATAATAAAAATAATAACAAGCTAGAGATTCACTTCATTCTAGCAATCTTTTCAATCAAACAAAGTCAAAATAAATAAATAAAACAAATTCCGCCAAACTTAGATATTATTAGTAAGTATACAATTTTTCTATACAAACAATAAATTGTGGATGGAAATTATCGATAGATATAGTAGGTACTAAGTATAAAGACTTATCTTAGTACTTTATCTATAGATAATTTCTGTATTCGATGATACACGCAAATCGATATGCGGCACAACACTAGTAAATTCGCCACATTTGATCTGAAGTCTCTCGGGGATCTCTAAGCCGCCATATTATGCAACCAAATTGTTTGAGGTTATAAAGGAAAATTCCATAGATAGGGCCCATCCATAGACTTTAGATCAATGGTTTGTTGCATCTCGTACGTCGATTACATAGCAAGTTTAACCATAGAGCTGCTAAACACGGCTGAATCCGCGCGGAGCTAATTAAAATGTCATCGTAACGTACTAGAACGTTCATACTGCACTGCGCGGAGCCGCGGAGCATCCGGGTGGGTTCCGCCGCGCCGATCTGTCTGGACCAGAGTTTTAGTAATGCATGAAACTGCAATAGTACCAATAAGTAGCAATTAATAGTAACATTACCTAATCTGTGCCGTCGCCCACCAGTACCAACGAGAAACAGCTTACTATATTAGTTTGTTTGTAGACTTAAATGAAACCGTTACGGCTAAAGCCTCATTGCGTGCCATTGGTACACGAGCGTACCTGTGTGTAGTGCTGTGGAAGTAAGCGCTGGTAACGTACACGAGCGTACCTGTGTGTAGTGCTGTGGAAGTAAGCGCTGGTAACGTACACGAGCGTACCTGTGTGTAGTGCCGTGGAAGTAAGCGCTGGTAACGTACACGAGCGTACCTGTGTGTAGTGCTGTGGAAGTAAGCGCTGGTAACGTACACGAGCGTACCTGTGTGTAGTGCTGTGGAAGTAAGCGCTGGTAACGTACACGAGCGTACCTGTGTGTAGTGCTGTGGAAGTAAGCGCTGGTAACGTACACGAGCGTACCTGTGTGTAGTGCTGTGGAAGTAAGCGCTGGTAACGTACACGAGCGTACCTGTGTGTAGTGCTGTGGAAGTAAGCGCTGGTAACGTACACGAGCGTACCTGTGTGTAGTGCTGTGGAAGTAAGCGCTGGTAACGTACACGAGCGTACCTGTGTGTAGTGCTGTGGAAGTAAGCGCTGGTAACGTACACGAGCGTACCTGTGTGTAGTGCTGTGGAAGTAAGCGCTGGTAACGTACACGAGCGTACCTGTGTGTAGTGCTGTGGAAGTAAGCGCTGGTAACGTACACGAGCGTACCTGTGTGTAGTGCTGTGGAAGTAAGCGCTGGTAACGTACACGAGCGTACCTGTGTGTAGTGCTGTGGAAGTAAGCGCTGGTAACGTACACGAGCGTACCTGTGTGTAGTGCTGTGGAAGTAAGCGCTGGTAACGTACACGAGCGTACCTGTGTGTAGTGCTGTGGAAGTAAGCGCTGGTAACGTACACGAGCGTACCTGTGTGTAGTGCTGTGGAAGTAAGCGCTGGTAACGACGTACCGTGCTAAATTATCTAATCTAATGATTATTCACAGTTTACTCCTAATTTACGTTATTCATGTTTAATGGCGCTCCGTACGAAATCCATTACTAGGTACGAGTACTTATTTTTTCCTTCGTAGGTACTTTCCGTGGTGGAATGAAGGACTTGATACTTCCGTCTAGATTCTTCAAGTACCTACATGAAAATGCAACACAAATATTTTTCTTAGTCTTTTTTTTATAAAATGTAAATCTATAATTGGCCGTAAGTTAGATTATTAAGGTTTGAATTGTCTAGATTTAATGGCAGTAGACTTTGTTGAAACAATAAATAAATGTCAATTTCGAAACGCAAATCTACCGCAGACTTCGTCTCAATACAACGAGACGTTCGTAAGGATCGTACCTAAAAATTAAAAAGGGGAGATTAGGTACTAGCTTCTCGAAAGTGGAAGGCTCAAATTAGGCCCATTAGCTCCACCCACCTCAGTTATCGCAGGACCGGCGCAGCCAGCGTTCGTGTTTTGCGTTCTTGCTTAATACTTATTTCACCATTTGCAGCCAGGGATAGAAACATACGATACATTCATTCGTACAGTCACATATCACTGTCTGTCTGTTTATTTTTGTCGCTTCTGCATACACTCCTTATGATGTTTCCTTCCTTCACACAAACCTTGTGTTATGTTATGTTGTATACATAATTTTAATTAAATACTTTAGGTTAAATTCAGAAAATTATTTAGAATGAAACGACATCAAGTGTATCAACAGGTACCTACGGTGGAATTAATAAATGAACTGAAATGAAACATTAAAAAATACCAACATATGTCTTGTTACGATATATTCCCAACCACCCCATTAACCTCCCCATCAATGGGCGGTTGGGAAAAAAATCCCATCCGCCCCATTACACAAGTCAATGGGGTGGATGGCATTTTCTGCCCCATTGACTTTTTAGATAGAAAGAATAGAAATATTAAATCTCGCTATTTATATATTTATTTTGCTATTCACATAATTGAGTATTAGTAGGAACAGTCGGAAATCAAAAGGCCAACTTATTTGAGCTAATCAAGTTCGTGTTTATTGTCAATAATAACATTTTTCGTAAAATCAAATAATAATCTTAGGATAAACAGTGAGTAATTAAAGCATCATACGCTTTGGTTTTCTAACTAGTGATCTCTTAAGTATTGTAGTATTGCACCCGTGCACGGCGACTCGGCACGATGCACGGGTTACGTATTGTTGTCTCGGTCGCACTTCTGTCTAGGTACCTACGTCTTTCCATGGGCATTTGTTGAGTTAGCGTCGGGAGAACGTATCCCTATCTTCCGGATTGGACTCGTCCGTTATGTTTATGTCGGATCGTAGAAGCAGAGGCACAATTCCACTTTTTATACAAATGCTACATTGGCACCATTCGATTAAGATAGAGATTTAGTATTATGTTTAATTGCATTATTTTGATTACAATCTCTAAGAGTAACACAGTTACATGTAATATACTAACCTACTATAAAGTCAAAAGTCAATAACTTTATTTCTTAAGGCTTACAAAATAAGCACTAAGACAAGTCAAATTTTATAAATAAACAGTTTAAAGTAGGTAATTATTATTGTTATTAAAGAGAATCTCCAACACCGTTTCACAAATTGTACATTATATTTATAAGTACAAATGTTGTTTTTGTAAACAGTGTCCCTTCGCACTGTAAGCATGTACTTCTAAGTCAAAGTGTGTAACTTCGCACTGTAACTATGTACACACATCAACATTGTCTAGGGATATTTCATTTTGAAATGATTTGCTTACAAAATATTTGCTTTTTAGAAAAAGTTTATATATGGAATTAAACCTCTTTTGTTCCCTTTTCAAAATTTTGAAAAAAAAAAAAAAAAGAACACAATAAACAAAAGATAGAATGGGGACTCCGATTTAATTTAAACAACGTTAATTTTGCCTAAGATTATTTAACTTTTATTTAATTATCAATAAGTGCTATCTAAGTAATTTTAATTTTAACGGATCTTGTGATATTCGTAATGTCATGGAACGTCGACATTTAAGCAGAAAAGAAATGATAAGAGCGATAGGCATGTTACAAGCCGGTGCTATCCAACGCGTGGTTTCCAATACCCTAAACACCAATCAAAACGTAATTTCTCGATTGTGGTCACGTTATCGTATTACTGGGGATGTAAGAGAGTGCCACACTGGAAAAAAACGAGTAACCACCCCTAAACAGGATCGTTTTCTCCAAAATTCCGCCAGGAGGGAACCCAATCTCACAGCAAAGCAGTTAGTGCAAAGGCTTCAGTCAGACCATCAGCTGTCAGTCAGCGACCAAACCGTCAGAAGAAGGCCACATGAAGTCGATCTTCATTCTCGTAGGCCACTTCGTGTGCCAGCTCTACGACGAGGCAATCGCGGAAGGCGACTTCTTTGGGCTCAAGAACATTTGATATGGAACAATGGCCAATTGACAATGGTTCTCTTTACTGATGAGTCTCGGTTTGGATTCCACTCCGATTCACGAAGAACACGTGTTTGGAGAGTTCCAGGCAGAGAAAGTCGCCTCCAGCAGCCACAAGAGGTCCATTCGTACCGAGGTGGGACAATCATGGTTTGGGCGGGAATTCGTATTGGCGCGCGAACCGAGCTCATTTGGATAAGAGGCAACATGACTGCACTAAAATACCGGAACGAGGTCGTAGAACCTGTGATCATCCCTCATAGAGTTCAAATTGGCCAGGAATTTCCGCTGATGCATGATAATGCCCCTCCACACACGGCGCGTTTAGTGTCAGCTGCCCTTCAGGAACAAGATGTTGCGGTTTTGGACTGGCCTGCACAGTCACCCGACTTAAACCCAATTGAAAACGCTTGGGACATGTTGCAGCGAAGGGCTTTCAGCAATTTGCCGTCAAATTTGACCACAGAAGACTAACTTTATTGTCATTTAAAAAGAACATGGAATCGCATACCCCAGCGAGACTTTGACACCCTAATTTTGAGTATAAATAATCGGTGCAGATGTGTTATCAACGTCAGGGGAGGCAACACCGATTATTAAATTGTAAAAAGGTAATTTTATAAAGTCATGGCAACGTAAAAATTGTTTTAACACAATAAACCGAACCTTGTAAATTTTTAGAATTTTCGAGATTTTGTTTCTACTTAAATTTTTATAAAAATAATATCAAACAGTTGTTTTATTATTATTATTAATATACAACACAAAATAAAGATTCTGGCCATACCTAGTTTTCTAAAGAAATTATTTTCAGTTTTTGTAAAAATCAACAAAATGTTGAATATCCCTAGACAATGTTGATGTGTGTACTTCTAATGTTGTAAGTCAAAGTGTGTAACTTCGCACTGTAACTATGTACTTCTAATGTTGTAAGTCAAAGTGTGTAACTTCGCACTGTAACTATGTACTTCTAATGTTGTAAGTCAAAGTGTGTAACTTCGCACTGTAACTATGTACTTCTAATGTTGTAAGTCAAAGTGTGTAACTTCGCACTGTAACTATGTACTTCTAATGTTGTAAGTCAAAGTGTGTAACTTCGCACTGTAACTATGTACTTCTAATGTTGTAAGTCAAAGTGTGTAACTTCGCACTGTAACTATGTACTTCTAATGTTGTAAGTCAAAGTGTGTAACTTCGCACTGTAACTATGTACTTCTAATGTTGTAAGTCAAAGTGTGTAACTTCGCACTGTAACTATGTACTTCTAATGTTGTAAGTCAAAGTGTGTAACTTCACACTGTAACTACTTCTAATGGTGTAATAAAGAAACTAATTTAATAATTTAAAATATTTAATTTGAGAAATGACACTGGTTTTAAGTAAATAGGTTATCACATAATTAATACACTTGCGAAAATTTTGATGTATAAATCTTAGTAACTTCTGCACACCAAATTACTGAAAGGATTGGCCTGAATTTTTTACTGCAAACGAAAAAAATATCCCACCTCCACCCTAAAACAATATTTAAATATTTCATTATATTTTATTATACTAATAATATTATGAAGAGGAAAGATTTGTTTGAATTGAATAGGCTCCGAAACTACTGGACTGATTCGAAAAATTGTTTCACCATTCCTGGAATAATAAAAAAAAAATTCTTTACTAAGCCCCGACACAAAAAGATGATTGTTATAAGTTTGACGTGTTCCCAAACGGATGATTTTGTTTGTTTGTTTTGTCAAAAGCTCGAGTGTCTGCCAAGAGTGTGTTTTTTTAGCTTTTTGCTTTATAGTGCGTTACTCGCACTGGGTAAATTTTCTACGAAAACTTTTTAATAATATCCCAAAAATTCTGGAATTTTTTTGGGATATTTTTCAAAAGTTTTCGTAGTGTGTTTTATAATTTTTATTTTTTTGTTATATACCTACCTATATCTACCCGTGCGAAGCCAGGGCGGGCCGCTAGTATATTCTACTTCTATTTGAATCATGTCGACAAACCTCAAGATCGACCTCGGGGGTGCGATTTTGTTGATTATGGGGATTTTTCGAGTGCTACTCTCGCCTTGGTGAGATGTCGTGGGATTGTGTTTGAGGCCCTTCCCCAGCCCGTTTGTTGAATGGCTAGGCTTATAACGTACCTAGTAGAAGGTGTGCTGTGCAGACATACGAGTAGTAAAGAGTTGTGTGTGTTTTATGTTGTCAGGGGGACTACGAGGAAAAAGAATTTATTGTTTCTCATTCGTTTTCGCGCAAAACGAGGAGTTAACTTCGATATTGAAACTTCGATATTCTTTTCTGCGAGTGGGCCCAGTACCGAATATACTTTCGAAGACAATAAGTAAACAGCTGTTATTATCGGAATAACAAAAAGCTGAAATAAATGAATTGAAATAAGTATAGTTGTTGGTTTGAGTGTTATCAGGAGTCGCTCGGGCACGGTGCATTAGCCGCGGCATACAAATAGCGGCGCTTGCGCCGAGCCAGCACTCTCCGCCATGCCTCCCTCCGCCCTGCTGGTCGCTCTGTCGCTGCTGGCCGCCGTCGCCGCCGCCAGCGCCACCTTCTGCTCCTCCGGGAATGTTGGTAGTGAGTAAACACACCTATTGCATTTCTAGCATCAGAGTTGGAGGAGCTCAGAAAACCATTATAATAGGATTTTGGGCGCGTTATAGCCAAGTAGTATCTAGCTTTTACATTTACTCACTGACTTTACTTAGCTTTCTTGCTTCTAACGATATTGTTATTGCGTAATGTATGCAAATTCAATGAAACACTGAAAAATACAAGTATCTATTAGGGCTGTTTCACTTGACATGTTGATGCCATTCATATGTTCAGTTTTGATTTTCAGGCATTTATGGAACTACAGTGATTTATCAACAAATTACCATACAGTCCTCAACAGATATTACTTTTCCAAACGTAAGTTTTATTTGCTTTAATTGTAAAAATAAAATTGTGATTTTTTAGATCAAATTTATTGACTACTAGCGGTCCGCCCCGGCTTTGCACGGGTATATTTTATAGCCTTTGTTACTCACTAAATAATGTAGCTTTCTAACGGCAAAAGAATTTTTGAAATCGGTCGAGTAGCTTTTACATTGATTCATTTCATACAAAAATCCAAATCTTTTCCCTATGTAATATCAGTGTAGAGTAGACATTCGCCCTGGCTTAGTCTGTAAGGTACGTGTAGCAAAGCACCGTAAATCAATATTTAGACGCGGCGTTCAAAAGGTAAAAAATCGCAGAAAAAACGGTTTTTATTTTTTATTTATTTTGTTTTTATTGTTTGTAGCGGCAGAAGAAATACATATTCTTTGGAAATCGCAACCATCTCCCTCTTACTGATCATCATGAGACACAGCCCGCTGCCGGACAAACAGACTAGGGTCCCGTGGTTGGCACCCTGTCGGCACGGAACCCTGTAAACCGATTTTAGGCTAAACTCCGTCCTCACGTTTATTTTCTATAAGAATCATGTTCACATTATAAAGTTTGTGTTTAGTAATAGTTGACAGGTGAGTGTACTATGAAGACTGAATGACATAATGCAATATCGCATTGATTCTGTTTCTTTTTGAAAGTGATGCGAATCTTTCGACTTGTAAAATATGGGAACTAGCGACAGCTTTGATACAAACATATTTCGTTTTGGTCTCGCTAAGCAAAAGCATAATGACACTAAACCAATGGATTACTTTTGAGATTGCATTATTCCATTGTCGAAATTTGGGTTTTGATTCATTTTAAAAATGAATGCAGTATAATTTGAAAACAATACCATCTCGTGATTAGACTTTACATGATGAGGCAGGCCTATAACATAAACAAAAAGTAGGACAGAACGGAAAGAACTCATTGTAACTGATCCTGATGACCGCTTCCCATTCATGTCAATTCTTTGTTTCCTATCACTCACGTAACATGTAAAAAGATCCAATTTGGTAAAAGGCAGACTATTGAAATTTTCATAAGAATACGTTTGCCGCTTTAACAACATACAATAAACATAAAATTATTATTAAAATAAATGGGGGCTCCCATACGTAAAACATAATAATAAAATAAAATAAATAAATAATGTAGGACATTCCACACCACACAGCATACAATAAATCTAAAATAAAAAAAATATTTACTTAATAAATTTAATAATTACGGGCATCACGTCCATAGGTACCAAGTTGCTGAAAGTTCACCGAAGTAAAGCATCGTCGGGCGCGGTCAGCACTTGGATGGGTCACCGCGTCATGTAGGTTTTTCTTTTTTTGCGACTGATCTAAAACTCTGTTATTAGTGTTTCTCAATTCAGCGAAATATATAAATAGTTTTGGTGCGGCACCCTCCGCGTGCGAGTCGACTCGCACTTGACTGGTTTTATATGTTTATTTTCTGACAGAAACTGCACCACATGTCGATTCCAGTTCTGTTCTATAATAGTGCGGAGGCGGACACATATTTATAAATCGTTAAACTAGCATTTATTTGTAAATCTTCACGCCAAAAAGAGAATTTTAGATTATTGTTTAAAATGGATTAAGTGAGAATGTGAGTGAGCGAATAAATTAAAAACTCATTTCTGAAATCACCATAAAAAAGGTTAGGGGTTATTGTGCAACAATCTTTAGGAAAAAGCGAAGTAGATGTTTACTTGAAAAATATTTCTTGTAAACGAATATTTAGAAATTTGAATTGAAACATTAATTACCTACTATGGAGTACTTTCAATAATTTAACTCACAAAATATTTTTCCGCCTGCGTGCGCGTGCGCGTGCGCGTGCGTGTGCAGGCTGAACACACTCACTAAGACAGCTATATATGACTTGACATTTTAAAATATTATTAATAAGTGTTCTTGCAAATAAATGATTGATTAAATTTATGTAGTATTTAAAGTCGTAGGGACAGTCGTTTAGACCCGAATCGGGGGTCGTCGGTTTAACGTTTAGACCCGAATCGGGGGTCGTCGGTTTAACGACTGTGGTAGAGCGACAGCTACGTTGCACTGTATGTGTGAATGTGTGTGTAGTAATGTATAATGAAGCGAGCGTGTTTCGTTGTCGACAGGTCTGTCCCACCATGCAAGGACTGTTCGTTGTGGCGTGTTCGGATGTATCCCAGCAGGTGACGGTGCAAGTGTTCAACATGAACCAGGCCAGAGTGACCGCGCCGTCGGGAACGACGGTCCACGGCTTTGCCTTCTGCGAGGGGCGCCCGAGCGGGGGGCTCGCTGCACGTAAGCATGCTCCTGCTGTACGGGCTTGACGCCCGCGAGGCGAGGACTCACGGATTTCAAGCAAAACCGAGCCTTTTGTTGGCAATTTGAACCGCAAATCCATGTATTTGTTTCAGTACTTTTAGATTTCATTGAGTACTAGCTGCTGCCTGCGCTTTTTAAGTAGCCTGTGTCCGTCCCTGGAGTACCATTTACCTGCCTGCCACATTTCATTAAGTAGCCTGTGTCCGTCCCTGGAGTACCATTTACCTGCCTGCCACATTTCATTAAGTAGCCTGTGTCCGTCCCTGGAGTACCATTTACCTGCCTGCCACATTTCATTAAGTAGCCTGTGTCCGTCCCTGGAGTACCATTTACCTGCCTGCCACATTTCATTAAGTAGCCTGTGTCCGTCCCTGGAGTACCATTTACCTGCCTGCCACATTTCATTAAGTAGCCTGTGTCCGTCCCTGGAGTACCATTTACCTGCCTGCCACATTTCATTAAGATCCGTTCAGCCGTTTAGGCGGGAAACGGTAACAGACAGACAGACAGAGCTACTTGCGAATTTAAAATATGAGTATGGATAAAGTTAATAAGTAACATACTTGTCAACTTCCTGTACTTCATACTAGAGTAGGTACATTTTATTTATATTTGTGGTAAGTACCTACATAATAATGAACAATGAAACATACATACATCATAGTAGGTACATTTTATTTATATTTGTGGTAAGTACCTACATAATAATGAACAATGAAACATACATACATCATAGTAGGTACATTTTATTTATATTTGTGGTAAGTACCTACATAATAATGAACAATGAAACATACATACATCATAGTAGGTACATTTTATTTATATTTGTGGTAAGTACCTACATAATAATGAACAATGAAACATACATACATCATAGTAGGTTAGTAGGTACATTGGCAACAATAAAATTACAATGACTAACAAAATACTGAATACTTACCTACATACACTAACGTGAAACACATAGTAATAATAAAATCCCAGTGTTCGAAACAAAGCTGCCGTTAACTTAATTGAATCATAGATTATTAAAATTATTCGAGCAAAGAATCCGCAAACTGGCGAGTATAATACCTGTCTGGTAAGTATTCTGTCCATCTTGTTTGTCTGTAATGTATGAGTTGTAGTACATGAGTCTTACTTGAATGTCTTGAAGTTAGGTACCTATAAGCATGAAGGTAGCCGCAGTCAGGCAGTCTGCGCCTGCGCCTCCACTCCGCCTAGTGCGAGTTCGATGCTCTGCCAAGCAATGCGGTATCGGGAACCCTTTAGATAAGCGCCTTATCAGCTTCTATCTCATAGGAGGGTAATGCCCATAAGGCCCATGCTGGGCATGCATTTTTGAGGTAGAATAGTTTTTATTTATTTAACAGTCGATAGGCCTACGTTTGAGCACAATCTCACCAGATGGAAAGTGAAGATGTGTTCTGTGGAATGCGCTGCTCCCGCTCCCCAACGGACATCCGGTGTGGGGCCTCACACTCACACGGCACCACACCGCTCCAACTCGAATGAGACTACACACCACCACATGCCACACCGTGCACTTCAAATACTTTACTTAAGTCTGAGGGGCAGCCTGTTCGTAATGTTCTGATGCCACTGCTTTAGTCAATTTGTAATAATTTCAGATTCTGAAAACGATATTTTGCCGCTGATTGGTGGAGCTTTGCCTGTTGGTGGATTGCTCCGTCCCAACGTTATGCCTCTCACCGTGGGCATGCCCGGCGTGGGAGCGCTGCCCGCTGCGGAAGCGGTGCCCGTAGAACGCTACCACCAGCTCCATTGGAATTGATTTACAGGATTCTAATAAATAATTTGTGCACGAAAGATAATGTTTCATTAGAACTACATTCCTACCTCAAGAATGGTGGTAATCAGTCACCAGGACGAAATCACGAATACAGTTTTATATGTTTATATAACATTGGACATTATCCTACCAAACCTTCCTTAAATACCAGACATTTGGTCAAATCAAATAAAACATTCTTTAGCGTTAGCGAGAGAATCAAAAGAGCACGAGGTACAAAATCTTTGCACTCGAGTGCAACACGTAACTTTCTCAGCGAGTAAAGAGTATTTTTGCTCTTCGATATCTGAGTGTAAAAGCCGTTTTTATTCGCTAGAGGATAGAGTGAATGTGTGTGTGTAAAAGTAAATGAACTTAGAACATCTATAGATAAGGTTTTTTGTTATAGTGCTAACCCGCACTCTGGGTATCTCTAAGAAATGAAATAAGTCCCAAAACACCTCTCGTCAAACGAATCAAATGTAACTTTGGTCTTTGAGCAGGTTTGGTTAAACTGTAATGTTACCCCTGTAGGTGGAGCCACCGGCGCTATAGTCCGTAAGAGGTCCCAAAGATTTTCGGTTGAACCGACTAAGGGTTTCGTGGCTTAGTTGGTTAGAGCACACCCGTACTGAGGGTGGGGCGCGGGTTCGAATCTCGCCGAAACCGATAATTTTTGGGACTTACTTCATATCTATAGATCTATAGATAATATAAATTCAATTTACTTTATCCACTCCGACATCGAAGAGCAAAAATACTTTTTCCAAGATGGGGGGATGAAAAATTATTTTTTAATTCTCCTTGCATAGTTGGACATCAGTAAGGGCCGGCTCCGCAGAAACATCAACAGAGTTCCTATCTTGACGGATGTTACCTATTTCAGCCGTTTGGGGTGGAAACTCTTGGTCCTTGGGTTCCTAGAGCACATGCAATTTATAAAGATCTTACCAATGTTCTCATAAAGTCCACAGATCGATCGCGCGTATCGCCGGCCGGCCGGCTGGCTGGCGGCGGCGGCCGGCTGGCGGCGGCGGCCGGCTGGCGGCGGCGGCCGGCTGGCGGCGGCGGCCGGCTGGCGGCGGCGGCCGGCTGGCGGCGGCGGCCGGCTGGCGGCGGCGGCCGGCTGGCGGCGGCGGCCGGCTGGCGGCGGCGGCCGGCTGGCGGCGGCGGCCGGCTGGCGGCGGCGGCCGGCCGGCGACACGCGGTAACCTCGACCGCTATTTTACCGACTTCAAGAAGGCTCATTCCCATCACATCCTAAAAAGATTCCTAATCACATCCAGTAACATATATTAAATTGAAAAAAATATTCCCACTCACATCCTCCTGTCGAAAACATACAAGAAATACTGCAACAGAAATACAATTTATTGGTATAATCAATTTACATGTCAAATTTTCTTTAAAAAATCAAAATACAAATTGTACTCAAATTGATTACCAACACTGCGAAATGGAATGGTACTCTACAAAGAGTGAGCTATTGGTTTTCAAAGCGGGAACTAAATATTATCCACATGTAGCACCCGTCGCACTGGATGGCACCCGTGCTCAAACAAGTGACGCCCTTCAAGTACCTGGGGCATTGGGTCACCGATACACTCAAAGACGACATGGAGGTGGAGAGGGGAAGGAGGGCGTTGGCGGTGAGGAGTAATATGTTGATCCGCAGGTTTGCTAAATGCTCTGAAAAGGTGAAAATTACACTGTTTAGGGCCTTCTGCCGATCGTTGTACACCTGCAGCCTGTGGATCAACGTTACTCGAGCGGCGTACAGCGCCCTCCGGGTACAACACAATAAGGCGTTCCGGATGCTGGTGGGGCTGCCGCGCTACTGCAGTGCTTCAGGTATGTTCGCGGAGGCACGAGTGGATGATTTCCACGGCATCATGCGCAAGCGTGTCGCCTCCCTGATGCAGCGAGTGCGCGCCAGCCCCAACAGCCTCCTGGTCACGGTGGCTGAGAGGCCCATCCTCAGGCACTGGACCGAAACGCATGTGTTGCCCTGTGACGCATTGCGATGTGCAAAATAACAATATTTCAATCATTAGGTAGGTTAGTTCCTCAAATTTAAATTTTATTTAGTTAGAATTTTCAATAATGTGAGTAATATGAAGAATAAGAACAATAATAACAATGAAATATGTATTTTTGATTTAATTTGCAATATATGACATGAATAATTGAAATCTGTTTTAATGGTTACTAACATAGTATAAAGGTAGTTTGTACTAACAATTATGGTGAACAACCGAAATATAAAAAATTGAATTGAATTGAAATGCCTGTTCTTGAGAAAAAAATAGTAAACTCGTCGAATAAAATAAAAGCAATATGTAGACTATTAAATAACGAAACTGATAAATCAAAGACACGTTTTAGAGAAATAAGTTTAAAAATGAATAATTCAATACTTAAACACGATAAAGATATTGCCAATGCTTTTGGTTCCTAAAGTTTGGATGTAATGGGAATGACCCTTTAGGAGGACGTTCTAGGTACGGCTGTATATTTTTTTATGTAAGTCTCCGATATCTCCGAAAACTATTATTAATATTATTTGATACCACCAAGGCGGCAAACAGGCGTGCGGCCCGCCTAATGGGAAGCGGTTAGCGCAGCCTATGGACGCCTCTAACATCAGGGACATCACACGCGCGTTGCCGACCTTTTAAATGCCTTAGAATACCCTTTTCAAAGAACCCTATGTTGTAGTCCAGTGGGAAAACCCCGACAGGGAGATCATTCCACAACCTGACTGTTCGCGGGAGGAAATTCTTCATGAACGTAACAGTCCGCGAACTAAATTTAATGTATAGGGATGATATCTCTTCCGATGGAGAGCCGTGCGAAGGTAGAAGGGAGCCGCTGGCACCATGTCAAATAATTCATAAGAACACAACCGCTTGTACAATGTACAAGCGTAACGGTAGAACTCCGATATCTCTTGTAACGGAGACGGGGCCCGGGTCGCGGGCGCGCGTTATCTCGGCGGCTCCTTGTTGTAACGGAGACGGGGCCCGGGTCGCGGGCGCGCGTTATCTCGGCGGCTCCTTGTTGTAACGGAGACGGGGCCCGGGTCGCGGGCGCGCGTTATCTCGGCGGCTCCTTGTTGTAACGGAGACGGGGCCCGGGTCGCGGGCGCGCATTATCTCGGCGGCTCCTTGTTGTAACGGAGACGGGGACGGGTCGCGGGCGCGCGCTAGCTCGGCTGCTCCGTGTTGTACCGGAGACGGGGCCCGGGTCGCGGGCGCGCGTTATCTCGGCGGCTCCTTGTTGTAACGGAGACAGGGCCCGGGTCGCGGGCGCGCGTTATCTCGGCGGCTCCTTGTTGTAACGGAGACAGGGCCCGGGTCGCGGGCGCGCGCTAGCTCGACGGCTCCGTGTTGTAACGCTTACCCTGTTGAATTATTCAGGAGCATCACTTTTCTGCGTTTTCCTTTCAGCGGCGACGCGAACACGATTGCCCCGTAATACACTCAAGAGTGTCTCTATTGAATTGATTTACCAACCTAGATGATGTGTATGATTTGTCAAAGTTTGTATCTATTACTATTTTAAGTGCAGCTAACCGATTGGCGATTGAATGGTGATTTTGTCGCTGACTGTTTTCTTAATTGTACATTGAAGAAACGTTTACTGTGTAGTAGTGACAAAATGTCCACTGGGTGCATCTTAAATATGAATTTACGAGCATCATTCCTCAGACCCCAGTTTCTCTCTCATTTTTGTTTTATTAATTTCCCAATCCCAGTATCTTCCATACAACGGGTAGGTATCTGTCCTTCCGTAAAAGCTCATTAAATACCGTTAATGAATCCGGTATCCGGGTGTAATTACACCGGCTCTGTTAAATCCGCCCCGGCGGCGGCGGGCGGGCGGCGGCGGCGGGCGGGTGGCGCCCAAACTCTCGTTATTCATTAATTCCTGAATGAGCGATGAAAGAAACCGGAATGAGCGCCTTAGCGCCGCAACACCGGGACAGGGGTGTGGGATGCGGGGCGCGGAGGGCGCCCTTCTGATTGCATACATAACGGCTGAGAGAGTTGCATTCAAATTATTTTGTATTCGTATTTATATCTTAATCTATACCTATGTATGGAGAATAATCCCGAGGTGTACCTACAAAATATTTTATTCCCGAGCGTACTTGTACCGAAAAACGCAAAAAAAAAACAGTGTAAATGCTAAGGAATTTCAAGCCGGTTCTTAGTTTTTTCAAAACAATCAAATTATTGAAATGACTGTTCCATCAAGTGTTGTTTAACTTATGTACACAAGTGAGCAGTAGCACGCGTGGAGCACGGCAAGGCCATCTCATCTCATCGATACTGACAGGTGAAATGACTGTTCCATCAAGTGTTGTTTAACTTATGTACACAAGTGAGCAGTAGCACGCATGGAGCACGGCAAGGCCATCTCATCTCATCGATACTAACAGGTGAAATGACTGTTCCATCAAGTGTTGTTTAACTTATGTACACAAGTGAGCAGTAGCACGCGTGGAGCACGGCAAGGCCATCTCATCTCATCGATACTGACAGGTGAAATGACTGTTCCATCAAGTGTTGTTTAACTTATGTACACAAGTGAGCAGTAGCACGCGTGGAGCACGGCAAGGCCATCTCATCTCATCGATACTGACAGGTGAAATGACTGTTCCATCAAGTGTTGTTTAACTTATGTACACAAGTGAGCAGTAGCACGCGTGGAGCACGGCAAGGCCATCTCATCTCATCGATACTGACAGGTGAAATGACTGTTCCATCAAGTGTTGTTTAGCTTATGTACACAAGTGAGCAGTAGCACGCGTGGAGCACGGCAAGGCCATCTCATCTCATCGATACTGACAGGTGAAATGACTGTTCCATCAAGTGTTGTTTAGCTTATGTACACAAGTGAGCAGTAGCACGCGTGGAGCACGGCAAGGCCATCTCATCTCATCGATACTGACAGGTGAAATGACTGTTCCATCAAGTGTTGTTTAGCTTATGTACACAAGTGAGCAGTAGCACGCGTGGAGCACGGCAAGGCCATCTCATCTCATCGATACTGACAGGTGAAATGACTGTTCCATCAAGTGTTGTTTAGCTTATGTACACAAGTGAGCAGTAGCACGCGTGGAGCACGGCAAGGCCATCTCATCTCATCGATACTGACAGGTGAAATGACTGTTCCATCAAGTGTTGTTTAGCTTATGTACACAAGTGAGCAGTAGCACGCGTGGAGCACGGCAAGGCCATCTCATCTCATCGATACTGACAGGTGAAAATCTATAAATGTTAAAACATTGAAACGATTCGAAACAAATAGCCACATTAAACACATTAAATAAGCGGAATCATTTTATAACCTAAATTACTAAAACCGCGAAGCTATCTAGTGGTGTCCGCCGGCCGCGGATGTATTAACTGGTGATTTGCTGTTATATAGAAACTATACAGGGCGTCCCACGGATATGCCACATGCAGGGAAAGTACCTTGAATATTGTAGATGGAACATTTTACTGAAAGAAGACATGATCTGCACAACCTTCTGTTTCGGCTCTACCTCCCCGATAACTACGTTCGCAGCAGAAGCCACAGACTTTTCTCTGTGCCCTACTGTAGAACCGTCTCTCGTGCCAACTCTCCACTGCCTCGCAGCCTCTCTGGGCTCAACCGACTCCTTGACCAAAACCCAGACTGTGATATCTTCGCAGATGAATGGAAGAGTTTTATGTTAGTATGCCTGAGGTTTTGCGAGAGGGATGAATGAAAGGATGCTTGTTCGATTGGTTATTTTAGTTGGTATTAGTTTAAGTTATTGCAATATTTTGAAATCTTATTTTATTATTCCAATTAATTTATTTGCCTGCATGATATTGAATTTTTAATATTCTATTTGGATTTATTTTGTAAAATTTTAACTTAATAGAAAATTATAAATATTGTGTTTTAATCTTAAGTAACTAATGTACCTAATTGGTTTTATAAATCGTGTTAGTTACTATATTTAATAAACAAACAAAACAAACTATTTGAATTTAATAAACAATTTAAACTGCATTCATAGATATTTTAGTACATTATGGTACTAGTGTGTAACATTGGTGATTACCGCCGAGGCGCCATCGTATGTCACCAATACACGTGTATCATACATTGGTGATTACCGCCGAGGCGCCATCGTATGTCACCAATACACGTGTATCATACATTGGTGATTACCGCCGAGGCGCCATCGTATGTCACCAATACACGTGTATCATACATTGGTGATTACCGCCGAGGCGCCATCGTATGTCACCAATACACGTGTATCATACATTGGTGATTACCGCCGAGGCGCCATCGTATGTCACCAATACACGTGTATCATACATTGGTGATTACCGCCGAGGCGCCATCGTATGTCACCAATACACGTGTATCATACATTGGTGATTACCGCCGAGGCGCCATCGTATGTCACCAATACACGAGTATCATACATTGGTGATTGCCGCCGAGGCGCCATCGTATGTCACCAATACACGTGTATCATACATTGGTGATTACCGCCGAGGCGCCATCGTATGTCACCAATACACGTGTATCATACATTGGTGATTACCGCCGAGGCGCCATCGTATGTCACCAATACACGTGTATCATACATTGGTGATTACCGCCGAGGCGCCATCGTATGTCACCAATACACGTGTATCATACATTGGTGATTACCGCCGAGGCGCCATCGTATGTCACCAATACACGTGTATCATACATTGGTGATTACCGCCGAGGCGCCATCGTATGTCACCAATACACGTGTATCATACATTGGTGATTACCGCCGAGGCGCCATCGTATGTCACCAATACACGTGTATCATACATTGGTGATTACCGCCGAGGCGCCATCGTATGTCACCAATACACGTGTATCATACATTGGTGATTACCGCCGAGGCGCCATCGTATGTCACCAATACACGTGTATCATACATTGGTGATTACCGCCGAGGCGCCATCGTATGTCACCAATACACGTGTATCATACATTGGTGATTACCGCCGAGGCGCCATTATTTTCAACACACTTGTGAATAAAATAACAAAATAAACTCATTTTATTTAGTAGATAAAAAGTCTATTTAGAGAAACAATTAGTAAATGTGCAGTTAGTAAAATTATAGTTACTGTTTTTGATGGCATAGCGTGGCATAGCGGTCTCATCAGATAGATTATTTATTGAAATACTTTCATGTTCTATTGTAATTTGAGATGGCTCATTATTCGTGTAGGTAGGTGAAATCCAATCATTGGATTTACTTGGTGTTTCGTCACTAGGAAGCGCCTCAGAATCAATTTTAATTCTCCTTGTGATTTTTGCACAAATTTCCTTCTTGTTTTGTATGGAATCTTCTACGTATAATTCTGCTACATTGCTAGATCACCACCCACCATGACGCTTCAAAGTCATTGT
Organism: Eupithecia exiguata; assembly: GCA_947086465.1. NCBI lineage: Eukaryota > Metazoa > Arthropoda > Insecta > Lepidoptera > Geometridae > Eupithecia > Eupithecia exiguata. The sequence goes on from OX352229.1 coordinate 237,847, forward strand.
ATCAGCTCCTGAATTAGCCAGCAATGTAGCTGAAGTTTTCCTAAAACTATGTCCAGTGTAGCTCTCAGCATCTGCTAAACCTAAAAACTTAGCGATTTCTTTAGGCATAGAACCAAATTTGTTTATACCTATAGACTGACAGGTCATTTAACATTCTGGTAATTTAGAAAGAAACGGTCAGTTTTTGCTTTCATACTTCTTAACAATTTCATAGAATGGACCCCGGTCCATTCTTTATGGTGAATGACCTCGGCATTTTATTTTTCGTAATAGGGTATCTTCACTAAAAGCATCTGACCATGGTTCTCTATGTTTTTTTGCGGTTATTTGTTAATCCTACAGGCACCAGTTACACCAAATATTAAAGCAACCTGAAAAAAAAGAAACAATAATTATGTTCAACACACAACACAGGCTGAAATTGCGTAGATGTTTAAAATTAATTTAACCAACCTTCAGGAGATCAGGAGCATCTTATATAAATTGTTCAATATCGTCAGACGATAAAACCTTTGATTTCTTGCTTCTAAATCCATCGGACAGTCTCTTTAGAGAAGCTGACCAATTAGAGTATGTTTGTAAGTCCACTCCATTCTTTGTTCGGACTGTACTTTTTAACATTGAGTATAAACACCACAAAGAGCTAGGTTTGTACTTAGAAGATAATTCTTTAAAGTACGCCATGAACACATTTTCTGAAAAAGACTGCGTATTCTTGTTGTTTTGCCGTTTTATGAAATTTTGGTACGCTAATAGATATTTTTCCTTGGAGTTATCAGGTAGTAAACTTTCCATAACGTTAAGGGCTTCACATCTTACATCGTGCGGTGTACAACATAAATCATTTTCTTCGTAACTAGTACTTGTAGACGTTTTAATTAATAAATAACTATGATTTCAACAGTGAAAACGAGTTGTGAAAAATGTTTCGCTATGGCGGGAAAAATTTAGCAGTTTTCCTATGCGCGCGCATTGCGATCGGCCACAGAGTACAGGGATGAGGTTTTTTTATTATTTTCCGTGCATAGGGTTTGCGCCTACTCTGCCACGTACAGTATCGAAGCATGCTTTGTCATCAGTGTATTGTTCTTCCGGCCGCTCCGGGTAAACACAAGCTCTTCCTCGTTTGAATTTGTGTGAAATTTTCAGAAAGACATCTATATAAATAACTAAATACTTTTAGGTACTGTATTTATATTATAGTTGTCACAATTTATAATTATTTACTTATTAAGTAGGTAATTGCTTTTTACCAATAACTAAAATGTCTATGAAATCAAACACTGGCTATAATCGTTCCCGACCACCACAACGAACATTCTTGTAATTCAACTGTTCGTGCGGAAAAAGCTTCAATAACAAAATGTGGTAACGGATCCTCATGGAGGAAAAACCCGTTGATTCAAAATGACAGCTCATATCAGAAGTGACAGCTAATGTGAAAAATAACTTTCCTCTGCCTCCCTCAGAAATACCAGCTCAATTGTGTCGAACCAGAGCAGAGCCATTCACCAAGAAGTTGAAATAAGTATAGCGATAACCGATAGCTCTACGGAAATATCAAGGGCGGTCGCAAAATAATCTTATTCTTCGTTTAGTTTTAACCAGTGAGGCTAGTTGCACCGCGGGATTAACCAGCCGTTAGTGGCGCCGCAATTAATTCCTTTCATTCCTACCCCACTCGGAGTCAGGGCTATCTGATAACTTTTCAACTTTGAGTTATAACCTCCAACTTAAATAGGGGCTCTTATTTTAGCTGCATAATTAATTTGCTTTGTTTTTGTTAAATACAAGGGGTGTTTAATTGTTTACTGCGGTCTGCTATTGAGAGATTTATTCAAGCTTTTGTTTTTTTTATTTATGTTTATGATAACTTGATGACCATAAACTTTAATTTTCTATGTATAGTAATAGTACATTATTGCAAAGGCAGCGAAATAGGCAATTGCAGGTCGAGTATGAGTTATTAGTCAATGATACGAGACAGGCAATTGCCATTTCGGCCGAGGCAAATATAGTGCTTTTCTTAAAGAAATGCAAGGAAATAAAAAGGGCCTTTTACATAATAAATTTAATTTTATACACAAATAACAAAATAACAACGAACTCCCCTTTACCGCCAATTTTTTTATTTTATTTTACTATTTGTGCCAAAAGGTAAACGCATCTATGGCTATACAGCCACGAGAACGCAATGTGTACGATAGATGAAAGAGTTCTAAATTCAAACAGCACACCGTTTCATACAACATTGCATTGCATTGGGAAGTGAATTTGGTTTTTCAGTATACGTAAATATGATACTTCGCGTGTTCTTTATTCAAAAGTAATAACAATATTTCCGCGCATGTTTAAGAAAATGTATGTGTCCATTATCTTACATAAAGTGTATTGTAATTATGTATATCAGTTATCTAGTGTCCAGAACACAAGCTCTGCTCAGCTTGGGGTTGGATGATGCGGTGTGGATTGTCCATTATTATTTATTTATTTAATTTTAAATCTCAACAAAACTCCTAATAGAGTCCACAGGTGATCGGAATGCTGGCTTTTATTTCGGTCAACGAATTAGCATTGCCATTCAACGTGGCAATGCTGCCAACATTCTGGGCACTTTGCCTTCTGGTGACGGTTTAGATTTTTAGAAAATAGATTTAAGTGTAAATATTCGTTGTAATTATAATTGTATATTGTGTGTAATCTCAACATAAATAATTTTATTGTAATTCTCTTCGTTAATAAAGACTAGGGTTATTCCTAACGTCTTACGTGAGATGTGCTCATTCCCAACGTCTCACGTGAAATGTGCTCATTCCCAATGTCTCATGAAAAGTATTCCCAACGTCTCACGAAAGTCTGAGCGTCGTGATTTATAAATAATTTACATAATCTATTATTTATCTTTTTCAATAGTGACTATACCTAAAAGATGAAATTTTAAGACTAATTGTCTTTTTCAAAAACAGCCGTCTAAATGACAGTAACTGTCAAGTGACAATTAGGCCCGTATTATGTAAGCTTACTCAGTCATTGATCTTGATGCTTAAGTAACGCTTTTTCATACGAAATCGTTACTTATGCACAGATTTAAGGCTGAGAAAGCTTTCATAATACGGGCCTTATTGAATATCAGAAGCGCTAGTAACGTATGGTAATAGTATACAGCTATAGTCAGAAATGACATAAAATGTCAAACATTAAAACGGCCATATCTCGGAAACTACTCGTCCAAGAATTTCATTTTTGGTTCAGTAGGCTCAAATGAAAAGAATGTCAACATTGAATTCGCCAAATCTCGGAAATTACTCGTGCTGGAGTGACAACTTCTGTGTCAAATGAAAGGCGATTACAAAACCTAATAATTTAAAGACAGCTGTCAAAATTAAATTGGCCATATCTCGGAAACTATTTGTTCAAAGGTTTTTGGCTCTAATGAAACGTAAGGATAGCTGTCATCAAAAATGTAGATTTTGTCATGACCATTTGATTTATACTCTAGCACGAGCAGGTACTTTCCGAGATATGGCGAATTTAAAAACGATGGTACATAGGAAACTGCTATACTACACTACGATACTACTAGTGCTCAACCGGTTTTGATGGAACATACTGACAATATTATATTCCGAACTGCGCCACTAATTACCGGAAAAACACATATCTTCTGCGGACCAAGCAAGCTTTCAACACCAAATACTCCAAGAGTGTTGATCTCTTTAACATGAGGCGAAATGCTTTTAAGAGGTTAATTAATATAATTTCTTCGAATGACATATAGGTACATACATTATATATTATTACTTATATATAAATTTTGTGCAGTCGTATCGTATATAATAAGTATAAAGTAATTATATCCACCCTAGTTCCCCACCTTGTAGTTACCAATCTGCATGATTTGGTACTGACATCAGGCAAACCGATTCATCTTGTAATAGGAAGGTAATTTAGTTTATTTTTAATGTAGTTTTTTTTAAAAAGAATAACTACTTCAGAAAGCTTGCTCTGTTTATCATCAAATTGTATTTGTGTTTATTACACCTAATTGTTTTTTTTTGTAATATTAATTATTACTAGTAATAGTAGTTCAGTTATTTTTACAAACTATAAGTGGAAACTGTTGTTAGCTTCATTTGTTCTAGCCTATGAATCTATTGTTACTTAAACATAAGCTTTTTGTTTCCCAAATAAATAAAAATAAAATAAAATATAAAGTAAAAGCAACAAATGTCTTAGTTCAGTTAACCACAACATAAGATACCTAGAGCACCACGAAACAGAGCTCAAAGTCGAAAGAAAGAGTGTGTTAATCCCAAGTGGATCAACTTTGTTTCTTCGTTTTTTTTAAAATAAATTATACTATAAATCCAACCATATTATTATAATGTTAAGAACATATATATATATATATATATATGTAATGTTCTTAACGTTTAAATTTTTCCGGATAATCTGGACATATTCAAACAAACTAATTAGGTAACTTGTCGGCTACACTTACTTACTTCATAAGATTGCGCTCGAAGTGTAGCGCCTGTGGTCGGATCCGTCAATGGAACCTCTCACCCGGTCCCGAGTCGGATCAGCGAGCCAGGGGTCTACCCTACTACATAGTGACATAGCGACCTCAGTTCGCCATCTAAAGTACTGTTAGCCAAGCTTTACTTACTACTGACCACTTCTCAGTCTCACCGATGTCTCATCTATTTATTTCACAGGCTTCTATTCTACCCGTCACACTAATAGTAGATATACCTAAAGGGAAAGTTTGGATGTTTATTACTTCTTCACAACAAAACTACGGATCGGCCTGAATGTTTGCGTCGATGTCGTCTATACCTACAATAAAACATAGGCTTTATTTAAGTCTAACAATAAGAACTGCGATCTGAACAAACTTGGATAGTTTTCACATTTATGATATGGTGGGATTTGTAGATTACACAAACATCTCTACAGCAGCGGGGGGAATCGAACCTGCGCACTCCTGCGCCCCGGGCACTCACCCCTTGCACCACAGAAGTTAGTGGTGTGTACTGTAAGGTGCCTCCTGCAGCGTGCGACCTAGATCCCGACAGGAGTGGAGCTATTGGGTGATTTATTAATAGGTACGAGACTGATCTATCGACCGAGTGATTTGATTGCCTAGCTCCGCTTTAGGAGGAATGACCACAGACCGGGGCGGGGTTTCCACAGAGTGTACTCGTACACGGTGACTTGAGCACATTATTATTTTCTGAGTCATGCATAGAAGTATTATTACGTTTATGAAGTAGTTAAAACTCAGGAGCTATGAGAACATTTACGTACCGACAGATTTTCGAGCTGTAATAAAGACTGAACATCGTAAATACACTTTACACACTACATTCCATTTCTACTTTTACATACCTAATCTATACCTACCTACTTAGATACTTTTTCAAAGAATCAAAAATCACTTAGAAAATAAATTTCAAAGCAAAACTAATATTTCCCTCCCAAATACCTAAATCCAGCACCGGGTCATTATTTGCGTAGCGTATTTGTCGTGGACACATCAAGCCGCGTACCCACCTAGCGCACAGGCTCGCGCGGCAGCCTCGCGAGCCAATGCCTCGGCTGGTGTGGACGTGCCTCGGGCTGCCTCGGGCGCGCGTTTGCTCGGCTGAGCACGGCTCGGCCCCGAGCCATCTGTTATCGGTAAGCTTGTCGCGCTCAAAGGTGCCTCAGCGAGCGCTGTGTGTTAGGTGGGAACGGTTATGTTTTGGCTCGCGCGCGAAGCTACTTCAAGTTTTGTCTATTACCGTGTTTGTCTCTATCTATAATATTGATATCATGGGCAGTCAGGAGGAGTCCATTCGTTTAGGTTTTTTCTTGATACGTGACTGTTTTCGTTTCTTTAAACAATAAGCAGCTAGGAAAATAGCTGCAGCTGAATGTACACGACTGTCCATTTCGAATACTCGCGGACTTATGATGGCTCAGCCTGCCTCGCGAGGCGGCCTCGTGTAAGTTGAACAAAACTAATGAGGCTGCCTCGGGAGTTTTGTTCAATTTAAACGAGGCCGCCTCGCACCTAACAAACAGCGCTCACTGAGGCACCTTTGAGCGCGTCAAGTTTACCGACAACAGATGGCTCGGGGCCGAACCGTGCTCAGCCGAGCAAACGCGCGCCCGAGGCAGCCCAAGGCACGTCCACACCAGCCGAGGCATTTGGCTCGCGAGGCTGCCGCGCGAGCCTGTGCGCTAGGTGGGTACGCGGCTAATGGCGCGCGCTCCGTCCGTCCACTCCGCTCCGCTCGGATCGGATAATATTGCGGAGTGCGGAGTGACTAGCACGCTGACAACTATTTCATAAAACTAGCCGGAGGCGACTCTTTACAAAATACAAATACGAAAGGCATTTATATACCTACTATACAAAAATTATAAATATCAGATTATACTTTGTGGTCAGCACTAGGTTTCAAACCTGTATCGCGGGAGGCCGGTTTACAATTGGGATTTATTAATTTTTAAGGAAAGTACTAACAGAGCAGTGCACTCGTGACAATAACCAAATAAAATATATACCGAGCTATTATTAAAAAAAACAAAAATCTTAAACTTAAATAATAAATATATCATAGGTAGAAGTCGAATAGGTACTTAGAGCAAATAGAAAAAGTTAAGACACACAATTATCGCATAACGCAAACACCTTTACTTATTTTGTTATTTATGGTTTTCAAACCTTCATAAATTATTATTAATAGCTTGTAGGTTTTTATAAGCAGAATTTTGAGGCACGTAGACTTCGATCAAAAATAAGTAGAGGGGGGCCGGCAAAGCCGGACATTTTTGATCGATGCACGTAGATTATAAAAGTAATTTGTGGTCGCCTTTGTACCTATCCAGATTGCGGCGAGATGAAATTCTTAAAATTACGACGCGGCGTCGTAGCTTCGCGCGTTGCTGCAAGGTGCTGCTATAAAGAGCGTGAATTTTTTAATTGAAATGACATCAGAAATAGCTTGTGTTACTGCAGATTGTGTTACCTACTCAGAGATGCAATTCCTTGTCTACAATCCGCTCCTCAGCAGCTTCTTTCCAGAAATACGTACAATCACAAAGTGGCTTTTTGAGATGCCAGTGAATGGCCTTGTCCGATATCATGAGAGAGAAGTCGTGAAACGAGTCATGACGTGCTCAATTTATGGGAAAATAAAAACTGCATAGGTACCCACTTTTTGTTTAGGGAACTTTTGATAAGGTAATGTTCGCGAGATTCATTAGTAGTAGATGTTTGATCCCTGGACCAACGCCATTCACATCCAGGCTATGGCTCCTGGCTATCCCTGGACCAACGCCATTCACATCCAGGCTATGGCTCCTGGCTAGGAATATTGGAGAAGAATATTTAACGACAATGGCATCATCAAAGCACACAAGCTCGAAACAAGTTTTGATTTGGAAAGCTTGATCTCTCGTTCGTTTTCCCAAGTGCGCATGAGATAATGCGTTCGTTTTCCCAAGTGCGCATGAGATAATGCGTTGTTAAAGTTTGTGTTTTAGTTTTTGGTGATAACGTTGCTGTAAGCCTTGTGGTTTTCTATTATTGTTATCGGTTTTAAGTGGAGGATATGTCTTCGTACTTATCCTCCACTTCAGTGAAGGGTGACATATTATGAATGAAAGTATGAATAAAAGGACCCCTACTTTGAAACACGAAATGCGAAGTTTCAGTTGACGCATCGATCTATTTTCCTGCTGAACGTGCAAATGTCACAAAACGACACGTCATTTTGTTTTGGATCCCTAAAAAATAAATATATTTATACTTTGAATAGAAAGGTTATTGAAAAAACGGCCTGGGCGTCCTTCGATTTATGCGCAATCCGATGTAATTGGTTTTTCAAAGTAGACCTCTTGTCTACGCCCGCTGCCATGGAAACCATTTGTTACCAGTGATTTTAAAATCATGTAATGATATTTTAGATACGTTTTCTGGCGCACATGTTAGTTCCTCGAGGATTAAACTTTTATGGGACCACACTAAAATCAACTCATAAACAACAAGGAAAGAATCATCCACATCTATTATGAATTGGCGAAGAAATCTCCGAAATTGTAGAAGCTAGTCTTGATCTTTCAAAAGTAATGTTGTTTTTCAAACTTTACAGAATAAATATGAATCCCTCGGAAATAATATTTGCATGGGCCCATCTCGGATAAATTTTCTATACAAGTGTTTATTTTTAAATCTGTCCACATTTGACTGATAAATCGAAGAACAAACATAAAAAATACATGCAGCCGAATATATAACCTTGACCTTTTATAATTTTGAAGTCGGTTAAAATACAGCTATTTCCCGTCATTTTCAGTAATGTAAAGATTTATTCTTATCAGAGACCAAATCCGTCGCTGCAAAATTACAGGATCGTATTTTTCTAAATTGATTTAAAAATCAATTTAGAAAAATACGATCCTGTAATTTTGCAAATCGTATCGACCGTATTGATCTATATTAAAATATAGATCGACCGTATTGATCTATATTAAAATATAGATCGATACGGTCGATACGATTTCCTTCAAAAATAAAACACCTCGTAAATCGAGGCCATGACTCCTTTCCCGTCTTTCCTCTAACTCTCATGCCGGGTACAGACCAAGCGAACAAAAGCGAGCGAAGGCTAACGAGTGGGATTCGACGATCGATGACGAACGTTCACTCGCTTTCGCTGTTGTATCCACACCACACGAACACATGAGAAACAGTCGGCGGAGGACAGCCGAAGGCGAACGAAGGCCCTCATTTGGGCTCGCTTGCTTTCGCCATGACGTCCACACTGGTTCAATCGCGTTCGGTGGATAGCCTTCGCTCGCCTTTGTTCGCTTGGTCTGTACCCGGCATCATGGTTCCTGATTTGCTTATCACACCTCAAAGAGCCACCCTGTATACTGAATATATAACAACGTAGGTACTATATTACAACACAGGGCACAGTTATTCTGTGTCTGTGATAATACTGAGAGGATTTAAAAATGAGCTTGGTACTGAATAACAAGTCCGGGCGCATTAATCATCGGGATCCAGTGTTTAATAAAGCAGGTGATACACCGGCGCGGCGGCAGTGTTTACAGTAAGGCGGGGGAAATTACAGTGTGATTTCTTTCACGAGGGCCATCATTCAAAAAGCTATGAAATACGTGCAAATGCCGTTTGAATAATTTGTAAATGAGATGAGCTTATTTGTGAGTCTATTTTGTAAGCTTATACTAATAAATGTTTGTTTAAGATTACATTTGTTAGGTATAAGTACTTACACCGTCCAAATGTAATGTTCTGAAGATGACTCGAAGGCTTATCAAACCAAAATTGAATTCTACCCTCATCCTTGTAATATTATATTATAAACTGCAAGTGTAGATATTTACTGTGGAGATAAGGTTCAAATTCACTTTATGCGCGTTTCAAGATTCGCGAGCGTCTATATTGGATGTCTAAGGGAGGAGCAGAGCACCCTGTCCCGGATAGAACATCTTCGGTTGATTTATGACCCGTCTGGTGCAGCATCCCGCCAATTTGTGCACAATCGCTTCACAATATAAAGTAACGTCGGGCCGGGGCGGGCGGGCGGGGCGCCCTGTACGTCGGGCCGGGGCGGGCGGGCGGGGCGCCCTGTACGCTAGGTACTACTCACACGTACGTCTCGATTGATTTACGGCTCGTATCTGCCGATGCAGTCGCCAATTTGTGCACAATCGCTTTATAATAACTGGATTTATGCGAACTCTGATTACGAATGAATAAATTTAATGCATTTCGAAAGTTAATTAAACATTCTGCTCCAGAACCATACAACACATTCGTTACCTCCACAGTCCTTTTGTGCTATCGGCCTCGGCGTTACTGTACGCGCATTGCGTACTCGCACAAGCCTATTATTGGAGAAGTCAGGTAGAAGGTCCTTTTGTGCTATCGGCCTCGGCGTTACTGTACGCGCATTGCGTACTCGTACAAGCCTATTATTGGAGAAGTCAGGTAGAAGGTCCTTTTGTGCTATCGGCCTCGGCGTTACTGTACGCGCATTGCGTACTCGCACAAGCCTATTATTGGAGAAGTCAGGTAGAAGGTCCTTTTGTGCTATCGGCCTCGGCGTTACTGTACGCGCGTTGCGTACTCGCACAAGCCTATTATTGGAGAAGTCAGGTAGAAGGTCCTTTTGTGCTATCGGCCTCGGCGTTACTGTACGCGCATTGCGTACTCGCACAAGCCTATTATTGGAGAAGTCAGGTAGAAGGTCCTTTTGTGCTATCGGCCTCGGCGTTACTGTACGCGCATTGCGTACTTGCACAAGCCTATTATTGGAGAAGTCAGGTAGAAGGTCCTTTTGTGCTATCGGCCTCGGCGTTACTGTACGCGCATTGCGTACTTGCACAAGCCTATTATTGGAGAAGTCAGGTAGAAGGGTTGAAAGGAGTTGTTTTATTGACGTGTGTGTTCTTTGCAATATGAACCTACATTCGTATTGAATTCGTTGTTGAAACTCTGACTTTATTCAACTTTTCCATTTTTCAAAAATTTGATCCGAACCCACATAATACGTTGGTATTATGTGGGTTGGCGGGTGGCGCTACGATTTCCCGAAACATGAAAAAATTGAAGTGAACTGGAACCGTACGGGCATCCCCGAGGAACGCACGCGGCGTTACATTATATATACGAGTATATATAGCTAATATATTAGCTACATTATAATGTGCCCGAGATCTGATGAGGATGCACGCACGTCATCTGAACTTATGTAGATAGTCTTATAATGGATAGAGTTGGTATTTGTGAAGGAGGTTGTAGTTCATGTAACAATCGCCTACGCATAAACACTGCAAGTCAATAGAAACAACAGTCTATACCTTAACTAAATCATACATTTACAACAGATGTTCTACCACGAGTTCGAATCGGCATCTGCCATTAAAATCCAGTTTAAAAGTATCGTTTAATGTATTAAAGCTTTTTGCTATTGATGTTAGCGGCACGATCGCGATGCAAGCGCGCGGTTGTTTTGCGTCAAAATTGTGTAATTCGCCGGCATTTTCCTGTAATTTACATAAAGCGGCTTCCGGGAACATGTTCAACTTTGTTTCGATGAAAGTTGCTTGTTAACAGGATCACTGCCGGCGAGCTGGGATGAGCGCTCTACATCTCTTTTACGAGCCCTGTGAAGGTCGTGTTCTCAATAGTTTGGAACAGTTTGTTAGTTCAATATCGTTTTATCGTTAAGTATTTGTGGAAGTTTCTGTCACAACGCCTCTTCATAAATATTTTTATTTTTTAAGTCATTCTTTAAGTAACGATTGGAATTTCCCGCGAAACGGCCGCTCATTTCTCCCGCCGAAAACAATGCCAGATCACAATGAAAACATTATTCCCTCTACAATGGTATCTCGCGAGTGAAACTTCCATTTGAATTTTTAACCGTCCATTTCGTTTGCCGACAAACATTCAGTTACAATGTAACGTATTCATGGAATTGCGAAAAATCTAGATTAAACAGGGCGTAGTTAAACTTGTATGTGGATAAATCCGCGCAAAAGGTTTTTGTGCCCGAACGTTGTGAAATATCCGGTTGGATACAGTCGCATGGACACCGAGCGCGCTCCGGGCCTCCCGCTACGGGCTCAATTACTATTTCACATAGCCGAAAAGTTGTCACAGCCAACATAGTAAGTTAAACTTCAGACATAAACCGTTCAAATTAAATTTCAACTTCAACTTTATAAATAGTTTTGTTTCTTATTTCGGTACTTGCTTTTACCAAAAGAGCTTTATTTGTGCCCTCGGTGGGTCTCCGCCCTCGGCTGTGGTCGGGTGAAGTTTTGAACAACGTGTTTTCTATTAGCCACGTTTAGTGCGCCGCACCGCATGTGCCCGTCCGGATGCGATACTGCGCTGTTCTGTTACCACTACCACTATGCTACTCTCACACCTTTGTTTCCGCGGCGCTTTGAGATGTTTTCTGCCGTATTTTATTGACTTTGTTTTGTTAAACATGCACAATAGAGCGTTTGGTTTCTGTTTTTGAAAATGTAGCTTGTTGAGCTCAGAAACACTGCCTGGAGAACACAAGAGTTTCAAAAGGAAGTGGTTCGAACGTTCTACACTACACAAAATACATTATGAGTCTGAAAACTGGCCATGTATGGCGCAGTCTATGAATTTAAGTTTAAGATTAGTTGCAGGGTTAACAGGCTTCGTCGTCAATTTGCTCTAGCCCTGCAGTGAGTATCAGAAGCAAGCTCCAGCAAGACAGTACGAGGTAAACAAACGCAAAGCCTCTCGCCGCACTCGTCGCGACTCGCCATCGGTACAAGAACCTGATCTCTGCAGAAACAGTAGGATGCTCGCGCTGGCGCTGGCGCTGCAGCTGGCGGGACCAGCGGCGCTGTTTGTGCGGCAAATGTTGTGATTGTAGAGGCCTTCAGCTCAGCGAGCTCTCGCCGAGAGAAAGGCTGACTTTACTCCAGACAAGGGTTCAAATACTTTTAATAATTTTTTTCATTGAAGATAAAAACGTCTTTATTCAACGGTAGAATGTCTGCCATTGATTAACAGGGTTCTTTCATTTGGTGTTTCGTTTCCTCAACAGTTAGTTATCTATTTGAATGTGGCATTGACGTGTTAATCACGTGCCTTTACGTGATTAGGACAGCAATATAATTGTGGTCATCAGAGGGAGGTACCAGATGAGCTGGATATAGACGACTCAAATTCAAGTAACATTTTTGCATAATAATACCTGAGTAGGTTTATTCTCTTTGAATTACAATCAAATAATAGAAACAAATTAGAACTAGTGTTAACAATTCCTGTTAGGCTATATTTTCACAACATTGAAAATATAGGTACTACAAATTGTGGTCATCCTATCGGGTTACTGCGTAAAAATACATATTTCACTTGATTTTAAACTAAAATATAATTAAGTACATTTTTTGCAGATTACACGAATAAAAATACGATAATTTTTAAATTTTTATCTGTATCTGAAACGCCCTGTAACTGGTTGCAACTTTGGTGACGTCACATGCAAATAAACATACAATACAATACATGGTATCATAATTTAGATATAAGGATTATTTATGTTATTATTTTTAAGTGCCATAAAGAATTCATTCATTCAATACAATACACTTTATTGCACACCAAAAAAATACTAAAGAAAAGAAAGAATACAGGAAAAAAATAAATAACAGAGTTGCACAATGGGCGGCCTTATCGCTAAGAGCGATCACACATAATGCTCATCTTATAGTATTAGCACGTATGAGTTAGCGCTTTTTGGTTTTCGGGTAATAAATTCGAGCTCGAAGTTCATTTCTAATACAATTTTCTGATAATTTTTGAGAAATTTTATAACTAGTGGCATAAATATTTGGTTCGAATTTCAAATGGAGTCAAATTTTATGCAAGGATTTCTTTAAAATGTAATCTCATTTATAATACCTTACCTCTTATTAGGTAGGTAGGTAGGTATGCCCTAACCGTACATCAGCAGCATAGAGTTATTCATAAAGAAAAGTACAACCATGAATCCGTCTATCTTAGGTAGGTTGTTGGTATAATATACCAGCAACCTACCTAAGGTAGACGGATTTATGGTTGTACTTTTCTTTAGGTTGTTGGTATAATATACCAGCAACCTACCTATGATAGACGGATTCATGGTTGTACTTTTCTTTAGGTTGTTGGTATAATATACCAGCAACCTACCTAAGATAGACGGCTTCATGGTTGTACTTTTCTTTAGGTTGTTGGTATAATATACCAGCAACCTACCTAAGATAGACGGATTCGTGGTTGTACTTTTCTTTATAAATAACTCTATGCTGCTGATGTAAGGTTAGGGCATACCTACCTACCTACCTAATAAGAGGTAAAAGGTATTATAAATGAGATTACTTTTTAAAGGAACCGATATTTTTGGCTAGTAGGTACCTAGAGCTATTTTGATACTTACATCAAAGTGATCTTCACACAATTTGCCGAAATGCTATTTATTTGGGTTTCTTGGAGCTAACTGTCACCACATTTTTCGTGTTTTAGGATTCGTTGAAACAGATAAAAAAAATGTGGACTTTTTATAGTTGTATTTGTATATTGACGTATAGGTATACGTCTATTAAATTATTCTGTATGTAATAAAGAATAATTTAAAACGATTTTTCTTTAGTCAAATAGGCTATTGAGCTAACTGCATTTTGTAGCAAACAATCTCAAGGTAGCTCAAGTGATCCATATCATGGGTATACCAGTCCGAAGGGTCCCCCAGACGCTGGCTGCATTGCCTGACTAGTGTTATGTTACAAGCTCGAGGAGTGCTATGGGCGCAGGATGCAGGTCCGAGGCCATGGACAACGTAACCCACTTCTTTGGCTCTCCATTCGGTTCCCTACAAATATAGACGCATAAACCGTAGAGTTGGCTTCTCTGGAATCGAATAAAGTACGTACCGCCGGCAAAAAGCATCAAATAAGCGCCGTAAAACATCTACGCCCCACTCAGGGAATTGAAGAGGGCGCCACTACTCAGTACTGTCGGCGCCATAGCTCGCTACCTCTACCTGTACCATTGCCGGGCTCAGCCCCAACTGCCACTGAATAAATAACTATTTATAGGAAGCGCGTAGGTTTGATTCTGGCTAAGATCAAGGCAATTATCTTTTTAGGCGAATATGTAATACTAGCTGCCCGCGCTTTTTAAGTAGCCGATGTCTGCCCTCGGGATGTCGACCATTTACCTCCTTGCCAAATTTCATTGACACCCGTTCAGCCGTTTAGGTGTGAACAAGTAACAGACAGACAGAGTTACTATCCAATTTATAATATTAGCACACATTAGTATGGATTTGTGTGTCGTCTCATATACATTTCCAAAACATTTGATCTAAACCTTTTTTACTAAACTGTTTAGATCGCTAATTTTATGAATTAAATTGTGTGTTTGTTCCAATAAACAGAACCTTGTTCCACCAGTGGGTATCCTTACATCACGGATTAACCGTTTTTAAAAGGTAGAAAGCTAACAAAATATAAATAAATAAATAATTCTGGTTAATTCACACAGCATCATCTAGCTCCACGCTAGGCAGAGCTTGTGTTATGGGTACTAGGAGTTTATCAGTACCCATAGCTTGTGTTATGGGTACTACGAGTTTATCCGTAGGTACCCATAGCTTGTGTTCTGGGTACCGCTAAACTGAATGCAATACTTTACATGGATGGCGATGTGGTTGACCACCAACGTCCATCATTATTTATATTTATAGTATTAGAGAAACCCGACTCGATCCTCGCTATTTCGTCAAATCAGCCAACCATGTACGAGACTGACGACTATTTTGATACTTCTTTTATCAAAATTTCTAAAGCAATTTTGATGCTTGGGGGAGAATGAGTGTCCGCCATCCACACAGAAACATACGGAAACCATTGCCCGGTGGGTATAAAAGAGTTGTTATTTGTTGACTATTTTGCTCGCGACAGTACCAGTGTAAAGTAGACACTGGTACAAGTAGGTATAAAGCTTTATTCGATGACTCGATCGGAGTGACCGCCTTTTTACGATCCATCGCCCCGGAGCGGTGCGCGGTGGGTCGGTGGGCCGGTGGGCCGGTGGGCCGGTGGTGGGCTCCGATACAGCTTTGTGAAAGAAATCTACTAAAATAGGTTCCTTTAGCAAACATGTTCTGAATGAAACCCTTGTCGTTGACCACGTTTCTTTTCGGATAAACTTGCGCTACTCCAGCAGGCTCAATACATAGAGTTACTTGCTTCTATATATTTTTGTTATCATCGCAGATTGAATTAGATAATGTACCTATAGCAAATCAGATTACAAGGACGTCAAGTGTATCAACATGTACCTACGATGGAATCAATAAATTACAAGGACGTCAAGTGTAGCAACATGTACCTACGATGGAATCAATAAATTACAAGGACGTCAAGTGTATCAACATGTACCTACGATGGAATAAAAAAGTTACAAGGACATCAAGTGTATCAACATGTACCTACGATGGAATTAATAAATTACAAGGACATCAAGTGTATCAACATGTACCTACGATGGAATAAAAAAGTTACAAGGACATCAAGTGTATCAACATGTACCTACGATGGAATAAATAAATTACAAGGACATCAAGTGAATCAACATGTACCTACGATGGAATAAATAAGTTACAAGGACATCAAGTGTATCAACATGTACCTACGATGGAATTAATAAATTAAGTTAAATTGAATCTAATTTTAAAATTCGTAGGGAGAACATTTCACAATACCTGTAAGTAGGTGACACGCGCACGGCGCGGGCGCGGCGATGTCTAGAGCCATTCCCCTGCAAACTGCAAACCATCATTGTAATCACTAGAGTGAAGAAAAGTGAAGATACGTTTCTTCATTTACCTCGCTTACACTTACACCTCATTATTGCCTATAAGGTGTAAGTGTGAGCGAGGTAAATGAAGAAACGTATCTTCACTTTTCTTCACTCTAGTGATTACAATGATGGTTGGACCATAAAGTTGTATTAGGGTAACTATAAACATTCCTACATTCACACACAATGGTTATAATAATGTCATTCATAAAAAGCTAAAGTTATAATTATTTGTAATTTCCACCATAACCGGAATAAAGGCAAAACTCTCTCCGATCACAAGTAAAACCGATAAATCACGCCCGAATCCGC
Source organism: Eupithecia exiguata (assembly GCA_947086465.1). Classification (NCBI taxonomy): domain Eukaryota; kingdom Metazoa; phylum Arthropoda; class Insecta; order Lepidoptera; family Geometridae; genus Eupithecia; species Eupithecia exiguata. The sequence continues at coordinate 254,579 of OX352229.1, forward strand.
AGATAAACTTTGTTGTTCATGTTCTTTTCACCTTCCAACTGGTTTGTAACATTCCGTGGAAACCGCGATTACCTCCACCCCGCTCCGCCCGCCCTGCCCCCGGCAAAGTTAACGACACGGATTGTATGAACGACCCTCATAACAATAGCTGTAAAATTTTAGGCTTAGCACGATACGCGGTGCAAATAAAATTGAATGCTGACCTCAACTATTGGGATGAAAATACTCGTGCCGCGCTTCAACGAATCCGTCAGCAATTAGTGGCGCGTCACGTGTTTACTGCTACTCCGGATATGTAAAGTATTATTTCATTGAGAATGTTCGCTTGACTGGATAATATTGTTCATGTGTCCGTGGAGGAAGAGCAAAGAGGCTTCCTCAAGACCGTCTGCTACAAGTCACATGTACAAGTTATGGAATAATAAGAGATCCTCTTAAAATAGTGGTGTAATTAGTTTTAACTTTACCTATTAGTAACCCTCTGTAACCCTCCGTGGACCTCCGCGGACCTGCGGCGGAACATTTTACAGGCGGAAGGAACCGCAGCCTCTCCAACCAGACCCACCCCCGCCTCCCCCCCGACACATCCATCAGGCAAGTTATCTGTTCGTTTGAGCATTACATGAACTATTCAGCGAAGGACAGCGGAGCAAACTTGTGCCATTATAAATGAAGAGCAAGCACAGTGCGGCCGCCGCCGCCGCCGGCTACCTCACGGCGGAACTTGGCCTGCTTATGAACAGCACACAGCCGCGTTACTTCTTCCATTTACCAAAATAATTTCAAAGTACCTATATTTCAGAACCTGTAACCTTCAATCATTCCTGGCCTGCATACCTGAATTATAATTAAAATAAAATGCCTGTGTTTGTATGGTTGAGTGAGTGACCGATCTGAACGCGTCCTGTTTCTCAATGACCGCTGTATGTTCCAGCCACGTTCTTGGAGGTCCTCTCATGTCAGTTTATTACTTTATTGATAACTATTTTCAATTGCTAATGGTACTAACAGATGTCATCATCATCATCAGCCAATATTAATCCATTGCTGGACATAGGCCTCCCCTAATCTTCAGCTTTTGCCGCATCCAGCATCTGCCAGCAGTTTTTCGCAAATCGTCATCTCATCTGGTCGGAGGCCGACTACGTTTGCCAAGTCGCAGTCTCCACTTAAGAACACGTGTACCCTAGCGGTTATCCGAATTAAGGCAAGCCCACTGCCACTTCAGCTTACTAATTCTTTGAGCTATGTCGATTACCTTGGTTTTCTGTTGGACGTATTCGTTACGAATTCTATCCTTCAGAGAAACTTCGAGCATAGCTCTTTCCATAGCTCGCTGGGAGACTTCAAACTAGTGGACCAGCCCTGCCGTGAGTATCCACGTCTCAGATCCGTAGGTCATCATGACGCAAGCACTGATTGAAAAATTTCGCTTCCAAGCATTTGCGGTTTCAATGACAGATGTATGTATGTAATATTATAAAGCCGAAGCTTTATGAAATGTGAATTTTATTTTGTTAGATACCCAAGATCTCCGAAACTACTGAACAAAATCATGATCATGATCAGATTTGGCATACATTTAAAACATAGCTCAATTTAGATAATACGCGGGCAAAGTCATTGGGAGAAGCGAAAAATCCATTGAGCCAGTGACCGGCAACTTCACCATCCTACTGGCTGCTTAGTTTGTATATGGAGGAAGCTACGCTTTCGGCTGTGCTGAACAAAAGCGGTCGAAGAAATGTGTTCCGACATCATCGGTAGTTCTTGGCAGGTATCTTCGACACATCATCACTTACCACCGCAGTCCTTATAATCACAATATATATATGTGTGTGTGTGTGTGTATCGTGTACTTCTCGCGCTCTCGCGCTAGTCTGTCCGACTGTAAAGCCAAACCGTAAACCCGCCGCGTCCCTCCGTGACGTCATAAAGCACGTGCTCGCACGCCTCTCGTAAACCATCTGTATTGTTAGTGTTACACGTACTAAACGTAAGTGGGTGATTCTTTCTAGTAAGTAGCAGTTTGTTCTACTGGACTGCATTTCAACCAGTGATAGACTTACCCATACTTAGGTCGTAAGAAGTTCCTACGAGTAGGTACAGCGACAGGAATGGTTTGCTGAGAGCCGCGACAGGCGGCCGGCCGTGTCAGAAACGATAGGCATTATGAAGTATTTTAAATTAATGGAATGTATTATTTACTTTTTCGTTTTATCGAGTTTCCTGTGAACTTGATACGTAGGCAGTAGGTACTAGGCAGTACTCAATCAGATTCCTTATTCGTTGGGCAAGTGTCTAATATAGGACTTCAATTGGTATGTTTGTAAAGACGTGACGAGGGTGTGTTTGTCTAGTAAACTATCAAGCTTGCATTTCCCACGCCATCGAAACAGTTCAGAATAACGAGTTCAAATAACTACTTAATTAACATGTAATTACTTATTAAAATATAATATATGTATATTTAATCTACCATATTTGAGTGCCCCGCGTATGAAATGTCCGGCCAGGTGACCTGCTGATGTGACATCAGCATTAAACTTGCGCTCCTTAACGAGAACAAACCCCTTTTTCTCTTTATTACCTGTTATTTCCCACGGCATAATGTAAAACTTCCCGTCCCGCCGCACCGCGCCGCCCCGCTGGGCCTGTGAACAGTGTGAACCCTTCACCTCATAAACCAGCGCTCTGATGTCCTGCACTCGTGACGTCATAAAAGCTATCATAAACTGGACTTTATTCCTGACAACTCGTAAAGCTTTGTCGAGAGGTTCCATCCGCGGAGGCGGCTTCAACCACCCTTCAATAGGTACGCATCGCTTTTAGGTCCCTAATGTAAGCCTTATGTAAACGAAATAAAACCTTTCTGGGAATAAACTAGAGTTATAACCGTTCAGAAAGATGTTTTCTTTCGGGGTAAGTAGGTTGGTAGGGCTTGTCGGGTGTCGTCAATCTAGCCAAGGGTCTCGGCCCGCGGCCATCGTGGCGCGCGGGCATAAACGTCGCGCGCTGTAGCGCCGCGCCGGCCGCGCCGCGTCGACGACAAATTGATTTGTAAATAACGGCCAATAACTGTAACACTAAAGGAGCCGGCGAAACTAATTTGTAGTTTCATGTACTGTTTTATCACGCTCCGTTGTTATTGGTCTTGACTTTATGAGTCTTGACCTCGTAAAATATGAATAGGTACCATCGAAGCTCATCATTTGTTACTGCTGTCATTGTCACCAAACTAATGGGGTACCTACTTACTCAATAAAATGTTTTCGTCAAAGTTCATATTAATTAAGATCAACATCAACATGAACGATCAAAAATTTGAAAAATTCAGACTACTTTCCGAAAATTTTCAGGCTAATAAGGAAACTCTATAAATGTACAAGGCATCCAGTTTTCATAAGTTACTTATTATATGTTTGCTTGCATTTTCAAAACCGCTATCTTCGTCGGCAGTTGGCCTGTTATCGGCCAGAGCGTTCGGGTACAGTCGGCTGCACCCGGGTACAGTCGGCTGCACCCGGGTACAGTCGGCTGCACCCGGGTACAGTCGGCTGCACCCGGGTACAGTCGGCTGCACCCGGGTACAGTCGGCTGCACCCGGGTGCAGAGGCCGAAGGCAGAGTCACAACGCACTCATTTGAATACGGGGCCACTGCAGAGCAGCCGCAGCTCCAACTAGATCGGATAACCCGACTAACGACAAATCCTATCCTATTGATAAACTTCAAGTAGGATGCGCAAAGGCAAGGCACTGAGAATGTCGGGAGTGAAGAGGAAGAGGATTGAGGGAACAGAACTAAGTGTCAGTTCGTTCGGCTCACTATTCAGTTGAATCGCGACCGCGGCAGCCGCGTTCCTAACAGCTGTAATTTATCTACGAGAATAATGGAATAATTTATTGTTTTATGGAAAAGGCTCGTCAGTACCGCGACGCCATTCTCACTAGAAGTACACTGCGTCGCAAAATTATAACTCAGCTAAAATTGGTATTATACACAAACGGTATTGGTTTGGTACGTGTCCTAGCCTAGCCCGCTATTGGTTGGTTCGTGTTCGTGCGCCACTGCGCGGTGACACGGCGGCGGCGGCGCGGCGCCGGCAATCGGTACATTTGGTGCGCTGTCATTAGTATTGCAGCACGATCTCTGCTAATTAGATCACGTGCTATCCGGCGACGCTTTACGCCCTCTTTACACAGCTTTTTGCGCTTTAACAACTTTATACACAGAATGAGCTGAGCATTGAGGATTGTTATTTACTTTGGTTTGAAAATTTTATAGAGCATTGGCAGATATTCATAAGAAAGGGAAATAAAATCAATGATTAAAAATACGTACCTAAGGTGAAATACATGAATACAGTGATTGCTGGTAACGTAAGCAAGGTAAAGCGGTGGTTAGCCTTCAGTTTTTCTGCGTCGAGTGCCGCAGATTTGCGGCAAATGCAGCGGTCGGGGCGGACGGCGATAGACGAGAAAAATAGGGTCTTTAGCAAAAGCCAGCCACACGGGCCGGTGCCGTGGTCTCAAACAAAACTCACCACACCAATGAGCACAAGCTATATAGAGTATTAGGGATTTATTCTGTTATTTTGGACGGGCTATTGCCTTGTTTATGTACCTACTTCGTGCGTTGAACTTTTCCGTGTAAAAGCGAAAACATAAAACAAAAAGCCATCAAGCAGCACGTGGAATTACAAACATCCATCTTGTGATTATTGCAAACTAACTGTGTGAACTAACTGAGCGAAGATAGTAGAGTGACGACCTCGGTGGCGCGGTGGGCGAAGGCCTGCCTGCGAAGCAGGAGGTTGCGGGTTTGATTCCCGCCTCGGGACAAATGTGTGTACGATCTGCAGACATTTGTTCAGGGTGTTCTGGTCTTTTTCTATATATTGTCATAAAAAATGTCTATCTATATTGTATTATACAGGGTGTGTCAAGACTACTACCGAAAACTGGGGGTGCAATCAGACCATGATTTTGAAAATATTTAGCGAAAAAAACACGCAAAAAATATGTTGATCCATCAACGTTTTTTAATTTTTGTTCTAGGTTCATACCCATAGCACAACACCATAAGAATATATCTACCTAATTATGTTATTTAAATAGCCAAAAAATTAATAAAATAAAAAAGCAGCAATGTATTCCAAAACACCAACCGCCCGCACAGCTAAATACCTATCCGCCATTACCCTACCGACACGTGACCGCGCCTACGAACTTATCTTTTCAATAAATAGTTAGGGTAGGTACCTACTACCTACAATTTAATTCGCGGCCATGACCTTGAAAGCATACCAAGAATTCATTAGAAACATAAAAATTTTAATCCGTCTAAAATAAGTAGGTAGGTACCCTTAGAATAATGTCTAATTACTCTAAGTAGGTACCTACATTTGTTAAGAACAGCTGACAGACCCGCGTTTATTTTTAGAGGTTATCGTCCTGCCTAGAGAATAGGTAGTTCGGCTTTCCTTTGACACACGCACGGCTACGATATAATTCGCGGCCATGACCTTAAAAGCATATCAAGAATTAATTTGAAACATCAAAATTTAAAATACATTTGATCTATCTAAAATAAGTACCTACTTTTGTTGTGAACAGCTGACAGACCCGCGTTTATTTTCCGAGGTCATCGTATTATTTATGGAAATTAAGAATTTTTGATTGATTGACATCCATCCATCGACACTTTCACATTAGTGGGATTCAATATAAATGCATATTTAGACTTAAATAATACATTATGTTGTGTTTACAAAACAGTAATTGCTTTGATAGAGACCCATACAAGAATATGGAATGAGAGCGATGTTGAAGTGACGCCGCGCGATCACGTACACGTTAAGAACAATATGTGGTATCTCTATCAGGCGGGTAGGTAAGTAAGAAACAAAGTCTTCCTTCACTATTTCGCATTACAGAGACGTTGAAGAATAAGACAGTGACTACGGTGGCGGCCGGGCGCGGCGCTTTCCTTCTTTCCTATCGCTAAGTGCAGAGCGTTTGCATACATCGTGCGATAAGCGGATTGCTTTTACGAGTCGCTGCGGGTTCCATATCGGAGACGCCGCCAGGATTTTACTAACAACTGCAGTTTGCATCCATTTCTGATGATTTATTCAAAGGCATAGTCAGAAAGCAGCTTTCAGACAATACTGTAGCACGAAAACGAGAAGACGGAAACTTTAACAAGTACATGAGACAAGTTTAAATTCTTCCTCTAAACTTGCACAGCATTCACCAACTCAAATTATATTCAGACTAAATAAAGCGCGGGACACACAGTTGAACACGACATCTTCTTCCTACGTAACAAACAAATTACAATAAAATAATAACAAATTAGAAAGACTATTTACAATTGAAACAATTGAGCTAACTGCAGACTGTTGAACACAATCTACAGTTAGGTCAAGTGATTCATATCAATACCAGTCGGAAGCGTGCCCAAGACGCGGGTTGCATCAGTATGGCAATGCTGATGCGCTGTGCCAGATACTCACCAGCTCTCGAGTCACGCGTCGCTTCGACCAGACGCTTGGATATTTTTTTTAAAACCTGGAGAGCACCACCGATACCACCCCAGAACTTGGGTCTCGACTCCAAGGGGATCAAATTCGTAGGCTCTGTCGAGAGTTGAATATTTAAGGCTCTTGAGATCTTTGGCCAAATCTGCCGCCGCACCAGCCCTCACGGTGTCAAAAGTCCAAGGAAGATGAGAAGGCGCAAGTGTGTCGGCGCATGTAGCGTTCCACACAATAGGCCTCCCAACTTCCATGGGACTAGAGCCATGTCGTTGGGCCTCTTACCATCGTCACGCAACAGACTATTCGGTTCCAGAATAGCTGGTACGTTAGCGGTGACAGAGGCCCGTCCTGTTGCTGTTGGGACTAAAGAGATTTCGGGGGAGCAGCATCTTAGCAAGCACAATGCCACGGTAATGTTATCTATACAGTATTCTGTCTTCATACAAACGGCCGGAACACGAGTCATAACTGTCACCTCATGTGAGGGCGGGATCGCGGTAGGTACAACCATTCGGGGATGCGCCGCGCGCCGCAGCGCAGTGACGAACGAACTTTTTTGTATGAAACTATTTTTTATCTAATTTGAATGTTTTTTTTTGTTTGACAGAATTGTCATTAGTTCATTACGACTGATAAGTTATTGATTTTTCTTTTCTATAGGTAAAAAATGTTGTAAGCAGTAAGCGTGCAATTTGAGAATTTTTTATTTAAATAAGGTACTTTAGTACTAACGTAATATATAATAAAATTAAAATAAAACAAATATTAAAGGGGGGCTTCGATACAACAAACGTGTTTTTTTGCTGATTTTATAGATAATGGTTCGAAACCCTTCGTGCGCTAGTCGGACACGCACTTGGCCGGTTATATGATCATTTATTTTATATTTATTAAAATATATAATCACAAAACTAGAAAGAAATTCATGTAGGTAGGTGCCTAGATGAAATTAAAATACTGCAGGCGGGCAGCCCTATCGCGTGCTTTTGTTTTGTTTTGGTAGGTAGTTATTTCAAGGACAGGGCCGAGTTACAATACTGTATAGATAACATTACCGTGACAATGCCAAGCCGTTTGAGATTCGTTTAAAAATTTAACTTTGAATGAAATTCCAGGTGAGACAAAAAAAACAACAAAAGAACTAGTACTGTAAACGGAAGACGAGAAGGCTGATAGTGATAGGGCAACACATAAAATTGAATTTTGCGAATACTTAACTACTAGTTACTTGCCTTCCTAGTCGACAGGCAGGGAGGCCTGCGCCTTGTCATTCCGATAGATATTCAAAACCGATGATAAAGTATTATATATTGTCTTAGCCTTCCAAGAGCTCGCTGTGTTTCCACAGTTGACAACATCTCAAATACGTAAATTTAGGTACAAACAGGCAAAAACGAATAATTGTAAAAGTCATAGGCTATTACCATTAAATAAAAACTAGAATGATAAGGTTTTTGTCTACACAATAGTCAAGCTAACATTTTGAAAAATTTCAAATCAAACATTTTTTTTTATTCAATTGTGATGGTTTTTAGATCATCAAAAGCTGTGCTCACCTCTCCACCCAGAGTTCCGTCATCCAAATACCAAACATTGAGCTTGGATTGGAGACGTTGAATTATTGGTTGGATGGCAAGGCTGAATATGGCCGGAGCAAGAGGGTCGCCCTGCTGACAGCCCACAGTGGGTGAAATCACATTATGCCTGTAAATTTCTTTGACGGTGAACCGTAGCATTGCCAGAGTAAAGGCAAAATTTTTGGAATTTTGTCTTTAATTTCTTTTGTCTACGGAATTGAAGGCATTTTTGACGCAAACTACCAAAACACCATAAATGTAGTCCAAAAATGTACGAATAGAATGTACTATGGCCTCAAATCCACCTCGGGAGCCAAAGCCTAGCTGAATAGGTCAGAAATAGTCACCTAGGTAGTCGGCTTCTCTCCGACAGCAGACTTTAGCCGCAAGGCGGTCACCATCCATCTTTTTTAGCGCGCACAGCTTCGCACCGTACAGGAATTCTGTGATCTCGATTGTGATTGAATTCCGTATTTTTTTTTAATTTGAACCCCTATCAGAAGTTGGATATTTAGATCGTGTAACTTAGATGCGGGAACACAGCATACCAGCCGCAGCCAGAGAGCCCCGTCAAATCAACCAACTACAAAGAGAGCATCCACCTTTTCAATCTCACTATATAATATAATATAATATAATAATATTATAAACGTGAAAGTTTAGATGGATAGATAGATGGATGGATGTTTGTTCCTTTATCACGCCAGAACGGCTGAACGGATCTGAATGAAATTTGGCACAGAGATAGATTATAGTCTGGAATAGAACATAGGCTACTTTTTATTGCAGAATTCCACGGGAACGGGAACTACGCGGGTGAAACCGCGAGGCGCTGCTAGTATATTATATAAGTTGCACTGAGGTGGTCCCCGGCCTGGAAAACCATACCTGATGCTCCCTAGGGGGTGGCCAGCCCCAGAGCTCTAAAGCTCCCCAAAGGTCGTAAAAAATGAACAGAAAAAAAAAACAGTTACAGACAAAAAAGGTAGGTTAGCGTTAGAGTTAGATCGTTTTTAAGATTTTCTTGTTCAGTTTTGTAAATCTTCAATATTACGGCAAAGTAAGCGCACAATACTATAGACTCAGGATCGCATATATTTTTTCAATTGACCGTTGCAAATCAGAATGTCGTTAGTCCGTCCAGCTCTCGCCGCCCCAGTAGAGCTCTCCGATCACTCCGCCATCCCAGCAGAGCTCTCTAAACAACGCGGCGGCGTGCAGTTAGTTGATCACTGTCACTTGTTTTTCAAACATTGAACTTTCCATTGTTTTCGCTATAAGTATATATAAAGTGATGAAGGTTATTTATTGGAGACATTATATTCAAGCCACCTCTGAATTTTGGATACAAATAAGTAATACAAGTGGCCGCCACCCTAAAGTGACACGTCTCACCTCACCTCACCTCAATAGCCTATAATAGTCCACAGCTGGACGCGGGCCTCCCCCTGATAATCGCCTTATGGGGCTTTCATCTCATGAGGGTAATGGCCATAATCTCCACGCTGAGCATGCGGGTTGGGGATGTTGGATCTATTCTGCAAATGGCGTTGCTGCGCCCCCCCAGTGCAAGTCCCTTAGTCGCCTCTTACGACCCCCACAGGAAGAGTTGGGGTGGTGCTAATTCTAAGAACACGGCTCGAGTGGTACGGCACGGCGGAAGAGGCTCATCTGTCGAGCTTTCATTAAAATCTCCTAACGGTAATTTACCTTCAATAACGGGGCAAATTTTTTAATAGCTGTATAATGTTTACCTGCTTATCCCGACACGGATTTAACGTCGTAATTTCATAAAAATAACAAAAAGTCCCTTATTTCAAGCACTCCGAACATTTTATTAAATAGATAAAACACCGCACACATGAGAAGCGAAAATTTTAATTTGATCCTGTAACGTGCACACCCTACTCATTTGGGGAATTTTCTGCTTTCCGAGCCCTTTTGTCATGGGACTCTGAACCTTCAACCTTAGAGATAGAGTAACAAATGTGTAGTGCGCAAGATGATCGTGCTATTTTCGTTAAACCACGGATTTGTGTAAAAAGAAGTGCTAGGAGGTGGACGAGGCTGCCTGTGAGTGTGTGTAATTTGCCTGAGAAGGGTAGTATTTGTGGGATAATATCAGAATTAATTGTAAGCTGATATCGGTGTCGTAATCAGCTGGACGGTGCTATGGGTGAGGTTCCGAGCCTGTCGGCGTGGATGTTGGGCTCTGGTAGTTACACACAAGCGGGAAGCTTCATGGATCTCGAGATGAGAATATTTGACTAGTGAGACGAAAACAACCAAACTACTGAATAATATGTTGGGCGAGGCGTCGCAAATGGCCTAAGCAAAAGCAGGCGTTGACTGGCATGACTGGGTGACCCTCGGGCATCTCGAGGAGCGACCATCATAGTTGCATAAGGAACCTACCGAAACAAGGTCACCCTATAGTATAACAGCTTACAGTCACGATTTACTTTGGTATTTGTGTGAATCTCTGGCGGCAGGCATTGTACTTATTCCTACGCTAAAAGCAAAGCCAACACCGCACTCGCTACAAAATGCACTTTGCAGTCTAAATAACTCCTTAGCTTGGGGTATCCCCCGGGAGGGGAGCGGGGGATCTTCGCGAATAGATATACTTATAGTTTTAACTTGCAAAATATATGTTACAGTTACTTATTTGAATATTTACGAGGATTAGTTATGTTCCCGTTTTTGGACTTGGAATTACGTTATTATTTATTTATCAATGAAGTACAACACTGTATCACATATAGCAAAACATACTTCTACATGGTACTCAATATGAGTTATCTTCTCATCTTTATGTATTTCTTCATTAAAAAAAGTTTGCCAACCAAACATCATCATCAACCTAATGAGCCTGACCCTAACCTAATGAGCGTCATAGCGCCCTGTCTTCAGCCAACCAAACATTGGAGAGCTTAATGAACTTTCATTCAGACTCAGACCTGTTTATATAAATATGATATGATAGATTTATTATGTGAAAATAATCCTACCTCAACTTGACCGTCTTGACCGCCCATATACTTCCTTGTCGTAGCCACAACGCTCGTAGCACCTGCTACGTGCTACGAACTGCTACGCCGCCGTAGCGGTTCCTAGCAAGTGTAAATTTTTCAGCGCAGAATAATACAATTTTGCAACGTTCTGTACTACAAAATAATATAAACGACGTTTTGCAACTCAACACAGCTGTTAGTTGCATAAAGGCTCGCCTACACTGGGCAAGTGAAAGGGCAAATTAACATTTTAACTTAAACGCTTTACGTTAAAACATTATGTTATTGCTTTTTAATAATTCATAAGACTATGTTTGTTAGTTAAATTACAGGTTTCTATGAATAATCGTCACCACTTATAAAGCGGCAATTCAGCACACGAGAATAGTTTTGTCTACTTCTAAGTTCTAAAAAACCAGTTCAATGTAAACCAGCTTTAAGAACCGAGTTCAAGGAGTCATTTTATTCCAAGTCCTTGGCCCTCAGCTCACATTGTGATGCAGCTCGCACACACAGTGTACTCTACTGCAGTGTACTACAGTGTACTTTAGCACACAGTGGGTACGAGTGTGTTGTTAACAGCGCTGTTCACGAACATTTAACTTACTCGCGTCGATGGCGTCTCTAAAGCGAAGAGCTTAGTCGCTGATGCTGAATGTGTAACAGATCAAAAACTTTTGTTTTCAGGTTAAAGACGTAGCTTTTATTTATAAGTGTCAACGCTCACACTGACAAGACGCAATTCCTCGTAGCGAACCATTTTCCAAAATCGAGAAGGTCTATATTGGCTTATAATAATATAATTTGGGGTATTTTATAAAACTATGAACCGACTTCAAACTACTAAATAGTTATATTTGTAGTTATAATTCGACTCGAATTTAGTTTGATTTGATAAGCGATATGATGGATGATGAATGACACATGGATGAAACGACAAACGAAGAGGACGGGATGATATTTTAGATACGTTTTACGGCGCACATACCAATTCCTTGAGGATCAATTTATGACCAAAATCAACCTTAATAAAAACCAAAAACAACAAGGAAAGAACCATCAAAATACTTTAAGAATTGGCGAAGATATCACAAAACATTCAGCATCGTCGTGTTTTTAATTATGTGGTTGATTGAGAACACTAGACCGGAGTACCAACCAGACTACATCTCACCAAGGACATTAGACTCGCGTCCAATCAACATGCTGTCGTTTAGGTTCACGGACCAGCAAATCGGTTACAAATGACTCTGCGACTGGGCAGAGGAGATATTAAGGCGATAGTATTAAACCGTTACCTTTATTATTATTATTATATTAGTGCTTGTACACAGCTGGAAGATGGATCCGTGAAAAGTTAATGTTGTAACATTGCCTGTAAAGTATATTTATCCTTGTTCTGTTACAAACCAAGAAAGTCCAAAATGGAAACAAAAACTAGCTAGCGTGTTTGAAAAATTATTGTACTCGTGCAGCATGTAAGCGTGAGCTTTGGATGTGTTATACATTACTATAATTATTGTACTCGTGCAGCATGTAAGCGTGAGCTTTGGATGTGTTATACATTACTATAATTATTGTACTCGTGCAGCATGTAAGCGTGAGCTTTGGATGTGTTATACATTACTATAATTATTGTACTCGTGCAGCATGTAAGCGTGAGCTTTGGATGTGTTATACATTACTATAATTATTTCAGATTTCCACCGCTGCTGCATTCGTGTAGCTAATTCTCATAATGCATGCTGTTCGAGCTCCTGGAGCAGCAGTAAATAATAGAAACATATGTATCTACATACAGCGGTAGATATCGTGCCTGGCGGACCGCTCGCCGCGGTCCAATTAAACTTACGGGGCACATGCGACGGAAAAACGAGCGCTTTACGCAAATACCTTACCTACAACTTAATTATATTTACCAAATTTTGTTTTTGAAAAATGTTTTTCCAATTTAGTTCATTAAGTAGGTAGCTCCATAGATGTATAATAAGTTCGCTATTTCCGCAAACTACATATCGTTTTATACAAAATAAAAATGTATCTAATACACAAACATTTAGAAAAAGTCAGTTTTATTCTGCTGATAAATGTCAAAATAATAAATATTATCATACAGGACACGAAACAACGTTCGTCCGTGAATCGTTCAAGGCGCACGAATCGCGGACGATCATTTTTTTGCAACGAAATTATAGACGAGCTGATGCCTAGTTATTAAGAAACGGCCAACAATGTGCTGTACACCAACAACAATGTGCTGTACACCAACAACAATGTGCTGTACACCAACAACAATGTGCTGTACACCAACAACAATGTGCTGTACACCAACAACAATGTGCTGTACACCAACACTTGCAGAATTGTGAATTTCAACACTAGAGAAGTAAATATAGAGAGCAATTATTGTAACGTATAAATAGCTGACCGGAAGGACTTCCCCAGAACCCTCCACATGAAGCACAATTAGCGGTTTGCTCACGACTCACGGCTCACCGACCCACGACTCATCGACTCACTGACTCATGGGCTCCGGACGGTACGGGGTGTTCAATATTTACACACTGTTACTTGTTATCTCTAATTGAGAGCAAACAAAGCAACATCCGAGGCCATGTAGCCGGAACACTGCGTATTGGCTGTTATTTGAGTATGTATTTTTTTAAACGTATTTACTAACGCAAAAAAGCATAGATTTAGATGTACTGCGTGCCAATAAATACATAAATACTCTAAAAACAAGATTTAGGCAACAATGCTTATGAGAATAGAGAATTTGAATATAAGTCCATAAGACACAAACCTGCGATATTATTAGAGTCCCTCCCTCCGCACCCCTAATCTAATTGAGCGTTCCTTATTAAAAAAAAACCTTTATATATATAGGATATAGGATAATTTCACTTATATATATATATATATATAAGTGTTCCAGCTTCCTGAAATTATTAACTATCGCTGAGCAATCTCAGCGATCGGAGTAGGTAATTGATTTGCAAATTGGTACATTTGAAGTGAAACAAGGCGCCGCCGGCGGTCGATTCGATATTACCTATACGCGAAACGACCTGTTTTGTTGCTCAATATTTGCAATATACCTTTATCTATTCCCTGGTTATTAGGTAATATCTGATACTAGTTACTAGGAAGTATCTGGTAATATGTTTGTTATGTTTGCAAAATAACAAGTATGTCATAGTTTAATCGTAGAGATGTGACGGCGTCCCTCGACTTGACCCACTGAACACCGCTTCACATGCATGAGACAATGCCCAAACTGTTTGGCGCTGTAGTCGGTATTGGTAAGAGTGCGGTCGCTAACATTGCATGTTCTGCAAGGCATGGACATTGCATGTTCTGCAAGGCATGGGCATTGCATGTTCTGCAAGGCATGGACATTGCATGTTCTGCAAGGCATGGATATTGCATGTTCTGCAAGGCATGTTGCATGTTCTGCAAGGCATGATGCATGTTCTGCAAGACATGATGCATGTTCTGCAAGGCATGTACATTGCATGTTCTGCAAGGCATGTACATCTGTTTGCTCAAACTCAAAAAACGAACTAATCTAAAACTGTTGCTTGATTCATAACACAAAAAATACTTAGAGTTTTAAATAGGATTCTAATAAGCAAAGCCCTGAAATACGTTTTGTTTCTCTACAGTAATTCCAAAAGGCGTTATAAATTCCGTTCCCGTTACTTCTCGCAGATAAAAGCTTCAAATAATGAGGATGAAGTGAAACTCCTCAACCATACAATTAGACTGTATCTACCTGAAACCCAAATCAATGGAACAATGTATTGTGAGCGGCGATTTGCGTCCACTCCAGCGGAGCCGCCTGACATATTGTCTGATTGCGGCAGATCTCCGAATCCCGTTTGTACCCCTTTGTACCGCTGTACCCCTTTGTGGCGAAGGGTCCCTAAATAGCCCCTTTATTTCTTGCTATTGATTTACAATTTGGGGTCAATAGAGTGTAATGATGACGAATTCAAGTGAATTAGTCAAAGCCTCTTGGTTCTTTGTGTTTTCGGGAATAAACAATTTAAGACGCAATGAGTAATTGATTCCGTTTGAAGGGTTCGAAAGCCTTGTATTTTGTATTTCATTGTGTTATCTCGCGTTCAATTAACCTATCGAGTGAATTTTCATTTGGGAGACGGTTTTACACTAAGTACGTACCTATGAAACTATTCCGGTTGCTCCAAATACGAAACGCAAGCCTACCTGTGTTCTGAACATCGCTGAAGACAATTTTTAACCTAAAACTCTGACTTTTAGGGGGAGGGGGGGGGGGAGCTACGATATGCACTCAATTCCATATAATATAGATAATGATAACTTCTACTTCTAGCAGGATAACTTCTACTTCTAGCAGAAAAAGGCGTCGTCGGTCGGCAAGATGGGACGGTTGCTCAACCCTCAGATGAGACTGAGGCGGAACTCTTGCAAAAAATATTTCTAAAACTCCAAATTCGCGTTGATTTGCTTAATTGTGAGAAAAAGCGCCGCCCGGCAGGCCACAGTGTAGATAGTGTAAAAGCAGCGCAGTTAAAAGGAGGTGGCGCGGCGCTGCCCGCGGTGCGGTGCGATGCGGTGCGGTGGCCGGCCGTAAGCCGGCCACCGCATGTGAATTATTGGAATTCGCTCGGTCAGTCACAGCGTAGATGTGTTTTTTGTAAACCAGGGGCCTTATTCACTTTTGAAAATACAAAAGCTGTCTTACAGTATGCCTTACAAACGCATACGATAAGACAGCTGCGTGGAATCGGACAAAACCGTATCCCTATGCCATTTTGTATGTCAAAAATCGTGCCCCAACCCCGACACGTGTGATTGGGTTGGGGACGATTTGAACAGATTAATGTGTTCCTGCAAGAGTTACTACGGCTCGTTTCTTTTGAGCATCTTTTGAGGTTATGTTGTCTTCGTAGAATAATATCTATTTAACTTAACTTAAAACGCTTTATTTACCTATTGCACCTGTACCTATTGCACTAAATAAAGAGTCATATCTCTTTTCCACGTTTGTGTTGTTGCTTCTTGCCAAGTATTACGATTTTGAGTCAACTGGAGGTACCTATAGGTAGTAGGTACCTTGCGAGAATAAAAAATATTTTTTGTTATTTACAAAAAAAAATATGATTTTCGGATTTTTTCCTTAAATTGTGCTACAAGACCATGATTCTCGCTAAATTTTGTGATTCCAGGTCAACGGGAAGTGCCCTATGTGCTTTGTGTGCATGTGATTCCCTTGGACATGCCTTACTGTAGTGAGACTGCACTGTGCCGCCGCCCTGTATCCACGCTACTCGCCTAATACAGCGCCCGCGCACTAAACTACGCTACATGTGCCGCAATCGACCGCTCGAATCCTGCACTCTATCACCATAGTAATAGAGCCTATATTGCTGCGCGCCCTGCCAGGCAAGTTAATTTCGTTTCGCAAAGCCTCGGTGCATTATTGCCCTGACTTTTTGGTGGAGCTCGTTCTGACTTCTACTTCTACGTATGTAGATGTGGGAGGGAGGTACTCCGGGGTGTAGTTTTATTTATTCTTACCTACAACATATTTAGCTTTATACGACTTTATGACTGCGCTTTGAACAACCGAGTTGGTCGAGTTTATTGCTTTGGGCGAGGTCCAAATGGAATTTAAGGAATTATTCATATCCATCTGTAATAACTGTTGGCCAGCCCGCCGTCGCGAGGCAATCTCTGAGACCACTGTTGCACTATAAGCACGACTTAGCTCCAGCCCGCGGCTCTGCTCGCCATTTCCCGGGATAAAAAGAAGTCTAATGAAAACTAACTTAGTTACTATATAAAATTTTGGCCTGAATTTTTCAGTAATATAAATGCAAAACTATGCATTTATAATCATCATCATCAGCCTATAGTAGTCCACTGTTGGACATAGGCCTCCCCTAATGAGCGCCATAGCGCCCTGTCTTCAGCTTGACGCATCCAGCATCTGCCAGCAGTCTTTCGCAAATCATCATCCCACCTGGTCGGAGGGTGTCCTACACTACGTTTGCCGAGTCGTGGTCTCCACTCAAGAACACGTTTACCCCAGCGGTTGTCGGTTCTTCTTAGCAAAAATATAGTAGAGTAGAGTAAAAGGCTTTCTTGCTGAGGCAAGAAAGCCTTTTTCTCCATAGATGATTATATGAATGATGTTAATGCTTGGCCAGATGTCGCCCAGTTCCGCACCGACAATAGTATTATGGAAGAACAATCTTAAGCTTAGTTTTATATAAATATTGACCTGTATCTAAATCGCATTATGTTTAGACTTAGATAGGCGAATAACATTGTATTAAATTTTAAACATTATACACTTACTGGTGGTTTATTTTTCGCTTCTTCCACTTGTGGACAAAAAAATTAAGCGAACAAAATCAATAACATTTTGTTTCTTATTTGATAATAATTACTATTTATTGAGCTGTTTATTTATCCTAAGGTTTTTATTTATTATAGTACTCTGGGTAATCTCTAAGAAATTAATAAATCCCAAAAATTATTTTGTTTATTTATGTATAAAATTCGACTTGTCTAAGAGCTTATTTTGTAAGCCTAAAGAAATAAAGTTGTTGAATTATGAATTTTAGATATGGCCAGCCCACTGCCACTTCAGCTTGCTAATCCTCTGAGCTATGTCGATAACCCTCGTTCTCTATCGGATGTATTCGTTACGAATTCTATCCTTCAGAGAAACTCCGAGCATAGCTCTCTCCATAGCTCGCTGGGCGACTTTAAACTGGTGGACAAGCCCTACCGTGAGTGTCCACGTCTCAGCTCCGTAGGTCATGACGGGTAGGACGCACTGATTGAAAACTTTCGTTTTCAAGCATTGCGGTATGGATGACGAGAAAACTCGACGTAGTTTCCCAAACGCTGCCCAACCTAGCTGGATCCTCCTCTTGGCCTCCTTCTCGAAATTGTTTTTACCCAACTGCAAAATCTGCCCGAAGTAAGTGTACTCGGAAACAGTTTCGAGAAGGTGGCCACGTACGACGACCGGTCCCGGATCAATGAGGCCATTGATCATGACCTTGGTTTTATCCAAATTCATCCCAACACCGATGCGTCATCAGCGAATCGCAGGTGTGAGATGTAATCGCCGTTTATGTTGATGCCCTTACCTTTCCAGTCCAGCGTCTTAAACACATCTTCCAATGCGCTTGTGAACAGTTTCGGGATATAACATCCCCCTGTCTCACTCCTCTGCGCAGTTGGATGGGCTTAGACTGCTGGCGCTGTACTTGGACACTCATTATTATTTATAATACTAGTTTGAAAAGTTTGAGGGAGACCTTTGGCCAGCAGTGGGACAACATAGTTTAGAGAAAAAAATTTGTATGCTTAATAAAAGCTCTTAATGAATGGAGTCAGCGGAATGAATTTATAACTCGTCTCACCTGTGTCTCTGTGCGTTTGCGGGAATCCATCGGCCGCGCTGGCTGTGGCTATGGGTCGGGACATAGCTATGGGCATGGTAATAGTCTCGATATTGAATACCAGATACGGGCGATACTCGCAAGCTATGCATACAAATGAGGAGCCAAGTGCTTGCAGGCGAACGGTGGAAACACTTCCATTACGGACTTGCAGCTCAGAACAGGGCTTCTAGCAGACGAACATAGGCTCGCATTCTAAAACGGACTTTGATGACCTAATTCGAGATCCAGACACAACACGCTGTTTAAACTCCTGACGACTCTCTGCGGATGAATGGTTGCCATGCGGCGACCGATTCACGATGAATTTCTAAATTCTTAAAACCAGGTCTGGTACAATTCCGTGTAATACCAGGTCTGGTACAATTCCGTGTAAAACCAGGTCTGGTACAATTCCGTGTCAGTTCTATCCTAGAGCACAAACACTCTTAAGAATTTAGAAAAATCTTTGAAATAGCGAGGACACAAATGGTACAGTGTTCACGGAGCCCCCTCAAATAAAAAGTTTAGAATTCAGGGCGTGCGCATATCAAAAACTTATGTAGGTATTATACACATCGCGAAAGTTTTAAAATACCTAATTAATTAGTAAAATTTCAAGTAAATAAATAAATAAGGATTTGACGACCTCTGTGGCACGGCGGGCGAAGGTCCGCCTGCGACGCAGATGGTTGCGGGTTCGATTCCCACCTTGGGACAAATGTTTGTAAGATCTGCAGCTATTTGTTCGGGATGTTTTCTATGTATAATAAAAAATATCAGTTATCTAGTACCTATAACACAAGCTCTGCTTAGCTTGGGGCTAGATAATTGTCTAGCATTATTTATTTATAGAAACATCCTACAACATATGCAACCTTTAGAGGAGCTTTTGCATTTAATAATACAACTATGAACGTGTTATTGCGCAACCGCTACAAATATTACTTACTTTACAGCCACATCATCATCATCGACCAATATTAGACCACTGCTGTTTATTCTGAACATAGGCCTCCCCTAACGAGCGCTATAGCACCCTGTCTTCAGACCGGTCTAAATAGACCGGCTATTAAGTAATAGCAATAACATTGTGCGATACAACATTAACAATGTGCAGGAACACGTGAAATGCCACGAAGCTGGTGAGTACAATATCTGCACTAACTGTACAGAAGTATTCTTGCTGTTATTATCTAAGCGCTAAACAAAAACCCGCTAATCTCCTTCAAAAATCCGCCGCTGCCCAACATTTTATCTCCAACCAAATTTAAGAACATTAAAAAATGTTCGTTGTGACCCGGTGGATGTGACCCGGCATCTTGTTAGCCCGCGCGGAGCGGAGGCCGCTTTCACCGGCGATCTAATCTTTGCTTACGGCGCGTTTACCCCGAGCACTCTCCACGCCCGCCACAGGGTACGCTAAAGGGCACAGTAGGTACAACCTGGTACGAACAGCACAAGGGCAACTCTGCAGACGTCAGCATAAGCCTCGCTCTATACACTCTCACTAAATAGAGTACACTAATCGTTCGTTCTAAGAGCCTCTCTAATGATCGACTTTTATTGAATGGAGGGGGGTGGAGGGGGATCCGTACCGTTTGGTAAAATTGAATGTCAGGCTGAGGCAGGTCACTTCTACCCCATAAAGTAACATTCATTAATTTGGTGCGTTTTAAAAACCTCTCAGCCAACTCCAAACTCCTCAATAGTGTGAAAACGTGTGTCTCATTTTCGAAGTGCTTACATCTAGGTAAAAGTCGTGTCTTATTTAATTTTATGTGATGACTAAGACTTGATGAGTGATGGATGACACATAGATGACTAAGACTTGATGAGTGATGGATGACACATAGATGACTAAGACTTGATGAGTGATGGATGACACATAGATGAAAAGACCTATTGTGTACGCCCGTTGCCAGGGAAACCAGTTGTGGAAATTATCATCTGATGATGTTTTAGATACGTTTTACGGCGCGCATATCAATTCCTGGAAGATCAAACTCTCATGGGACCGCTCGACTAACGCTAACGAAAGAATTATCTACATCTATGTAGAGTTGGGGAAGATATCACCAAAATCGTTGTAACAAGTCGTGATTTTTCAAAAGTGTTTTGTTGTTTTCTAAGCTTCACGGGATAAATACCAATCCCTCGGGAATGTTTTGTTATGGGACCAATTCGGGATTGTTTTCTATACAATAGCTAAAGATTTTTAAAATAACTGACATTCTGACTACTAGTATAAGTTTTAAATTATCAAATATGTGTATGCATGCAAAATTAATTTTACTTCCAATTTTAAATTTTTATTAATATTAGTTTGACATTTCTTTCATATTCAATTAACTATTATTGTATAAAGTGCGTTAATTTTTGCAGTGCCCTTACAGGGTGCATGTACTGACCACCTACACCTAGCCATTCACATAGACTAAGAATGAATTGTACGTACATGTAAGCAAATAAATGAAATTGAAATTGAAATTGAAAAATTAAATCAACATACAGCCGAGCATTGAAACTCCTCCTGTAGGCGGGAAAAATTATTTTGATCTTGTACTTACGTCACCGAACACATCAGATATTTGTCAATAAACAAGTATACGATTAAAAATGAATAGGGATGGTAGTTATCAGTGACGTCTGAGTCTCAGCACGAGATCGCAAGTCCAGTCCAGTTGTTCTGGCGAGCGGGCGCTGTGGCGTCTGAGTCTCAGCACGAGATCGCAAGTCCAGTCCAGTTGTTCTGGCGAGCGGGCGCTGTGGCGTCTGAGTCTCAGCACGAGATCGCAAGTCCAGTCCAGTTGTTCTGGCGAGCGGGCGCTGTGGCGTCTGAGTCTCAGCACGAGATCGCAAGTCCAGTCCAGTTGTTCTGGCGAGCGGGCGCTGTGGCGTCTGAGTCTCAGCACGAGATCGCAAGTCCAGTCCAGTTGTTCTGGCGAGCGGGCGCTGTGGCGCGCGTCTGATTAAAACATCTCACGTGTGCTGCTTAATTAAGACGCGGCGCCGCGCTCTGAATAAACTATCGCGACTCACTTTAAATACATTCACACTGGCTTTTTGTGCACCCCCCCCCCCATCCCCGCACCCCCGCACCCCGCACACCGAGCGGCGGCCGGCGACGCGCGCTGTCACACACATTGCAAATCTCACTAATAACTTGGACTTCATTTGTTTGCAACGCCCTCGGAATAACGGCGTAGAATAACACTTTACAGAACTAGGTACATAACGGTTCCAGGCGGTTTAGGGGCACAATTGAAAATGCCATCCTTTATCGCAGCCAGTAATGACCGCAAAATGATCACGTCTCAAAAAATTTACTTCTATCAACACCACTCGTTTCAGATAAAGTTACGCCTTGTCCCACCTGTACCTATACGCAAACAGTGAGTGGAATATAGGACTTTTTAAAAAATGTTACAAGTATGGTATATTAAAAGCTGAATCAGATTAGTTTCAGGAATTTTCAAAAAAAGCTTTTTTCAAATCGATACTTTTAGTTTAGCTTGAAGTTTATGCAAACACTCTTTTGTATCTACTAAACAAAAAGTGCGAGTAAGCATAAAAAATCTTGTTTGGTTATTAATTTTAACGATTTCCCAGAATCCATTTCCAATACATGGGTAGAGAGAATGACTGGTATTGTAGGCATTACACCCTGTACACCCTGTACACCGTGGGAGTGGGAGCCTGGGGGGTTTAAACCAGGGCATGTTGCTACCACACAATGTATCGATTATTACGTCATTTCCACGCAATCTTGCACTTGCATATCCAATCTTGCACTTGCATATCCAATCGCCAATCGCAGCCAACTTCGTTTCAGTAACACGTGCAGAAGTTTGGTGAGCACCAACCGCGCGCTACCTGACTCATCATCATTTGCAGCCTGACTTCGCCCACTGTAAGCCTCTAAGTTTCCACCTGCCTACTGTGTACAAATATATTGATTATTAGCAAAGACAGATAGCGAGACACTGAAACCCCTCGCTATTCTCGAAACAAATATTAAAATACAAATATCTTTTTAAGCCCTCAAGTAGTAATCCCCTTAGATAGAAATGAAATCCAGTGTACCTTTATTGTTGAGCATCGTGTCTCGGCGAGATTAAACCGTCCTGCGGTTTTATTCATAACTGCGGCACTAATATTTGTCGGACCGCAATTACTTGCGAACAAAGTAGCGAACTCGGGGATGCTGCAAGTTGTTAGCACAACTCCACTTTGTTGATCTTCACATTTTCATTTGCAGGTTTATCTTTATCTAGTCGTTTCAATTTTTTTCATGGACTTGGTTTTCGAAATATTCCGTGAAAACAGAACCACTATAGTTGTGCGCGCGATCTAAACTATCCCGGGGCGCTGATGTTTTCCCAAAAACAGGATATTCATATTTCCAGTTAGTGCAATTGTTTTACTATAAAAACTATATTATTAGTTTGAAGAATTTATTACGGATTACGGATGTGAGTTATACCTATTTCAACTGTGAACCTGTAATTTAAATATACAATCTTTTTACTTAATTAATTTTATTAATAAACAGGATAAATACTCGAGCGTGAATAGTTAAAACTAGAAAAGTTTGATAACATCTTTCAGAACAGCTTGCTGAACAATACAACATTTTATTTTCCAGACAATCTGACAAAATCTTACGGACAGAAGCAAAAAATAACTTGTTTATATTCTTTGTAGCAAGCAATTAGCGAGTCCATCTGTGCGGAAGCGGAGTTTAATTTGCAACAACATGCGTCATGTCCGGCTGTGCGGGCCTGGCCGCCGGCCAACGACTGGTGGGCCCTTCTGTGTGCCCCGACTCACTACAACATGCCCCTGCAGTACAATGTGCCTAAAAACTACGTGTCCCACAAAAATGACAATTCCATTTGCGAGGGCTCGGAATAAACCACAGAGAACGAGATAACGTTTCTAAAAAACTTGATTTTGCCGTGATTTGGTGTAATCGAATAATGTTATAAAATGTTCGAACTAAAACAAACAAATTGTAAACTGCTCCATTCAAGTGTTCATAATTGAATCAGACTGAGACAATAATAGAATCCCTGCGAAACCTCACAACACTTTCTGATTATTTCATTTGGTTTGAGCACTCAATTCTCCAGAGTACCTGACGTGGGAAGTTTCCTTGAAGTTTCATAATCCATTTCCCAGCGTGGAGGTATTCCCCGTGTGGGACCGACTAGCACCTGCCAACCCTTCAGGTTTGATCGCGTTATTACAAAATAACTCGCAAAAGTTATTTTATAATGGTGATGAGGATGAAGCTAAATGGAAAGTCCTGGTCCCGCGGCCCCCGCAGCACCCGCGGCCCCCCGCCCCCTGGCCCTGGATGCCACGAATAATATGTAAATGGCCACTAAATGCTTTTTACTGAATACTAGAGGTGACGGAAACTGTTTTCTGGTGACGGAGAAAGGGATACTGACTAAGCGCTATGAGAATAAACGACTAAACGTGTGGCGATAAAGTTTCAGGTACGCGGCGGTAGCTCCCAGCTTCTTTCTGGTAGATAGTTTTGTTCCTGTATATTCTTTCCATTTTTGGAGTTTATCCGAAACGAGTCACTGTCCGCGGCTTCGCATGCGTTTTTATGGAAAAGTTTAAAAGTTATCCCATTGGAACTAATTTATAGGAAAAAGTAAGCTTTTGTTTGATTCCAGGCTAACTATGTAAAATTACAGCTTGTTGGTAAATTGAATGATACCAAGTCAAAGTAAGTTCAAATAAGCCGTACAATTTATTTTCCGTCTCCCGAATGCGTCCGTTTAATAAATTTCCATTTTAATTTGGAGTCGTTTTCGCCGTTTTTCCTAATCCACCGCAAGCGACGCCGCACAAAAATGTAATTGGTCGTCTGCCCCCCCGCCTGCCCCCGCTAGCCCCTCAGGCCCTGGCTAGCGGCTATTAACGAAGTAACTCTTCTAACTAAACGGCTCTAGAAGTTCGGCCAGCACGAGCATCTAACGATTACGACCACTTGTCGACTAAACTAAGAGCAAGCTCGCTTTAGAGTGTATTCTCTAAACATTATGTTTGTTTGTTTGTTTCCTAACGGCACCACCGCGCAGCACGCGCGCCGCTCAACGTCGACCAACGCTGCTGTGAAACACTTATACGCTTTAAATAAGAAAAAAAAGAGTGAGTTGCGCAAGAGATGTTTAAGATATTAAAAGAGTGTCTAATCCTGTCTCTGATTACTCAGAATACTCGCAGTACAATCAGTTTGAAGACAAAAATTGCTGAAACTCATTAAAGCGTAGTTCTGAAACATTTGTAAGAGTTTTCATAATGACTAGGATTGCGCGCGCTGCGGACAAGGCTCTGTGCGCCCTCCTCATAACTCTGTTTTCATTTTAGCACCTTATTTCGAGTTTCTCAGAGGCTCAAGTAATTTACTTAGTTCGGGTGGTAACTTATAATTATGCTCCATTTTATCGCAACAAGAAAACCTTTTCTATTAACGCTGCAAATTCACGAAAATTTGTATATTAATAGCTCCAACAGATTTATGGTTATTAATAGAGTAACTTCTTAATTAGGATCATCAAGAAAATGAATTATGGATGTATTAAGTTACTTTAAAATAGAAGAGTTGGTCCAGTTCGGCGAAAAGTGATAGTTAAATATAGTTTATTTTAGATTTGATAGGTACCTTATGTTTTAGTGGATAATATTAACTCTATACGGTACGTATTAAGTTACGAGTTACTAAACCTGTGTGGTCCATACAGACTACACGATGAAAGGGACCAGCTGGCAAAAGAAATGTTGGCAGACCGTATAGACGGTGGGCTGATGACATAGTCCAAATAGCAGGAGAAAGCTGGTTGAGCCAGACAATCGACAGACAGTCATGGATGAACAAGAAGGAGGCCTTTACTCAAGAAGGGATCCAACTCACTACAACTGTAAATAATATCTAGTATTATATAAGTACCTACTAACCTACTAAAAAGCAAAAATACTAATAATAAAACTTTGTACATAGTCATATAAGGAGTTTGGAAATAAAAAAGGCTTAATCATTATTATTATTAAACCAGTGCAGCAGTGTGGGTAGTTCGAGCAAAATGCAATTCTCCTCCGTGCAAACATTGCAACCGCGCAGGCAAACGTAAAAACTTATTAAACTTCAACTAAAACCACAGAACTCTCTACCGCTATGACTCACGATCATTCACTAACAAATTAATTTGAGGAATTGAAACTAATATTTAGTTACGCCGAGAATCGAGTCAGATTGTTTTAACAGTCGGCAGCAACAAGCTGTGTCACAACTTCACAAGCACCGACACCAGTTTGCATCCGCTGCTCAAACAATTATACAATACTCAATATTCACACAAATATGCAGTCACTTCCCGCGGCTGCAGGTCCAGTCACTTCCCGCGGCTGCAGGTCCAACCACCATGCTGGAACTATACAAACTTATTTCTGAGCAAATCTCTTGTACAAATATCTATTCAGAAAATGTTTTATTCAGATCACGCATCTAAAATAGTAAAAGAGCCACGAAGCTATTAAACGGGTTTTATATTATGCTGGTTCCATTTGTATGTATAACTTGCCATTGCAAAATAAAAGGATGGAAATATTTAGTAACAACTCCGCGAAAAATACTAAATATTTTCATCCTTATATTTTGCAATGGATTTCCGCAAAGTAACGCCTGATTCTATTATTTAACTTGCCATTGCCGTTTATGAACGTGCGTGCCGAGTGCAGTAGCTGTTTGTGGACAACGAGCACAGGCCGAGCGGGCAATCTGTTTATGAACGTGCGTGCCGAGTGCAGTAGCTGTTTGTGGACAACGAGCACAGGCCGAGCGGGCAATCTGTTTATGAACGTGCGTGCCGAGTGCAGTAGCTGTTTGTGGACACCGAGCACAGGCCGAGCGGGCAATCTGTTTATGAACGTGCGTGCCGAGTGCAGTAGCTGTTTGTGGACAACGAGCACAGGCCGAGCGGGCAATCTGTTTATGAACGTGCGTGCCGAGTGCAGTAGCTGTTTGTGGACAACGAGCACAGGCCGAGCGGGCAATCTGTTTATGAACGTGCGTGCCGAGTGCAGTAGCTGTTTGTGGACAACGAGCACAGGCCGAGCGGGCAATCTGTTTATGAACGTGCGTGCCGAGTGCAGTAGCTGTTTGTGGACAACGAGCACAGGCCGAGCGGGCAATCTGTTTATGAACGTGCGTGCCGAGTGCAGTAGCTGTTTGTGGACAACGAGCACAGGCCGAGCGGGCAATCTGTTTATGAACGTGCGTGCCGAGTGCAGTAGCTGTTTGTGGACAACGAGCACAGGCCGAGCGGGCAATCTGTTTATGAACGTGCGTGCCGAGTGCAGTAGCTGTTTGTGGACACCGAGCACAGGCCGAGCGGGCAATCTGTTTATGAACGTGCGTGCCGAGTGCAGTAGCTGTTTGTGGACAACGAGCACAGGCCGAGCGGGCAATCTGTTTATGAACGTGCGTGCCGAGTGCAGTAGCTGTTTGTGGACAACGAGCACAGGCCGAGCGGGCAATCTGTTTATGAACGTGCGTGCCGAGTGCAGTAGCTGTTTGTGGACAACGAGCACAGGCCGAGCGGGCAATCTGTTTATGAACGTGCGTGCCGAGTGCAGTAGCTGTTTGTGGACAACGAGCACAGGCCGAGCGGGCAATCTGTTTATGAACGTGCGTGCCGAGTGCAGTAGCTGTTTGTGGACAACGAGCACAGGCCGAGCGGGCAATCTGTTTATGAACGTGCGTGCCGAGTGCAGTAGCTGTTTGTGGACAACGAGCACAGGCCGAGCGGGCAATCTGTTTATGAAGTGGAACAATCGCAAGTCAATATTGTATGGGAGTAGTTATGAGCGCATATTTAGTCGGTCAACAGTGAAGCGGTAATTGGCGCAGGCGCGATAAACACCGCTCGGCGTGGACGTGACTTACGAACAATCTCCGCCATTGTGTATTTATGTAGATGAGTGTACACAGCCTTTATACGGCCCTAGTGGGAATTGCCTGGCTTTTTATAAAAGGAACGAAAGCCATCGAACAAAACGTAGGTACCGGAAAATGAAATTGCCATTGACGAGGGAAAATAATGGGAATCGGTGGAATAATTGCGAATTTGTACTTGTTTCCTCGTGTTCACTCATTGTAGAATGTCTACGCCGTAGAGGGTCTACGTCGTAGAGCCTCTACGCCGTAGGGACTGCGAAAGAAACAAACATTTACCTCTACAATAATCGTAGACACAAGACACAATGTTATCTGAATAAAATGTCATGAGTTATCTACATGGTGCTCTATAAATTCAGTCAAGTGCAAGAGTCCTATTCCGCTGTCGGACCCTACCATGAAACTTTATGGCCCGTTTCGTCCTTGTCGGAGTCCTTGTTTTCAATGTTACATTGCTTACGGCTCTTACGCGCCTATTTGCTGCTTGCACCGCTGGATAATGTCTCTGTAATGGCTTGATTCGGTGCAAGCTGCGCAAACGAGAATTATCTACTGGATGTGCATCATATTTGCAGCAAGTTGAAGCACTCAAATGAATATATAATATACCTAAGGCTACAGTGTCGGTGACTGTTCGGTGCATTGAAATGTTTTGAAATACGGCGTCATCCATAATTGAGTAAGCACTAGTAATTTCAGCAACTTCTGCTCCATTTAAGTAATAATTACTTGAATATTAATCTTCTATGTCAACAGTATTATTAGAGTATTATAGATAAAATGTTGAAGCCCAATATTTACGTGATGAGCGCCTGTGGTTAATAAATGTCGAGTGTTCGATTTACATGGAATCGAACACTCGACATTTATTAACCCAACTTAACTTTATAAAGCCAACGTCGTACAGAGTACAAGTAGAAGTAACAAACAGTTATTTCCAACAAACAATTTGATTACTGGAATATCCCCTCCAACTTGTTTAATCTATCTTCGTAGTTTCCAACTATTTTTACCTTGTCTGTGTACTGGTAAGCGGAAAAATATTAATAAATAAAAATGTTTCAGCTTAGTTTGTGTTGTAGACAGTTTGGAGTCCTGTCGATTCGGTTTATGTGACAGGATTTATTCAAACCATTTCTTTCATAAAGTTTTATACACAACGCTTCGCGCTCAAGACAAACCGCAGAAGCCTCAGCAAGTTCAGAACAAAGCCACTAGCAGCTCATTTCACGCGGCTGCGTCTGATGCAGCATCGGACTACGGCTTTGAAGAACTTCACTCTTGACTCATCGTTGCCTTCTTGCTTTGCCAGCAAGAAGGCAACAATGAGTCAAGAGTGCTTTGATAAAACTTTGCTTAAACCGAACCGCACCCACAGGCTTACAGAACTTTGTTCTTTTTAGGGTTTCGAGATTGGTTTTAAAACCCTTATGGTTTCGCTGTCCATCCTCCTTCATTCTTGAATATCTCAGTAACCACTGCAGCTATTAACTTGAAGTTTGATATTATATTACATTCACATATACAAAAGTCGAAAGATTGACCCATCACCCAAATGTATGTCGCGTTTATACATAGATCTATAATAGGGAAGTCTGTAAAAATAGCACTTGAAATTTTGTTAGTTTTCATACATTTTCAAATTGGTTGAAAAAGTCGAAAAATTTACCAATACCCCAATCTCCTAAGTATCCATCTGACGTACCTACTATTTTTAGGTATTAATTAAATAGCAGTCTAACCGGTACAATTTGTATATATGTAGGTACATATTTGTATAATTGGCAAATGTTCGGAACCCTCGGCGCGCCAGTTACACTCGCACTCGACGGATCTTGTAGCTTTAGTTAGTTCTATATAAACACGAAGACATATTCCACTCCATTGGCAAATGGAGAATAATATTTAACAGACACAACATCAAACATTAATGCACAGCTTTTTTAAGCCCCGTAAGCCTTTACCGAGAGCACAGCCTGTTATCAATGGAAGAAGCAGTAGCGACAGGATTTAAATAAAGGATTACGCTCAGTTTGAAAGGTTTTATTGGTTTGGTTCGAAGCCGGTGCGGTGCGGGGCTGGCAGCAATCCAATCGCGAGGTACCAAGGTGCAACTTAACGAATGTACAGCCTTCCTGCGGAAAAAGACTTTTCGTTTATCGACCGATATAACTCATTTACGCAGCTCTGCTTCCTTCGGAACCGGACAGCGCAGGGCGCGGGGCTCACTCACAAGGGAGAATATTTTTCGTCGTCTTTTGAAATGATTACTCAAGTTCTGATTAAATCTGTAGCGGTCTTTCTGGGGGGGGATGTAGCCAGCATCTTAGAAACGCTTCCACCTAGTAATGTAAAAATGCTCTGAATTAATGTTTTTATTTTTTGTCATAATTATAACATTGAATCAGTTGGCTAATGCAAATTCACAAATTACTTATTATTTATTTCTGGTTTGTGTGTTGGTGTGTTGGCGTATGTGTGTGTGTGATGGAGGGGGGGGGGGGGGGGGAGGGGTATCATGAGGCAGAGTCGCTCAAGATTACTAGTTCTAATTGTTTTATTAATACTTATCATTAAAATGATGGCCATTTCAATGTATTTGATGTTTTTCGCACCTCGAATAAAGAACATTCAAATGTCGGAATTCGCTAGGTTACAAAGATTTAAAAGCGATGTCCATTTTAAAGGAAAGAGGTAAAGGTGGTCATTTGGCGTGTTTCAGAGGGTTATGAATATTGAGTGCCCCCGCACCCCGCACCCCGCACCCCATACCCCGTATCCGCGGGGACTAAGTGCACGGCGACTCATTTTCCTTTGCCAGGTTTTGGCTTTTTGCCTGTCGTGTACAAAAACACGGAAATTTGATGTTCTTTTTCTAGAATACAAATCACTGAAATAAATCTGGTAGGAAAGATAGAGCTTTCCTGTTTCAGGATGTCTCTTTGATAAAAGAGAACTATTTAAGTGCATGGAACGCGTTTGACCTCCTTAACTGATTGTACAACGCTTCTGTATAAAACCGACAGATCAAATAATAATATAAAAAAATAATAATTAAATAACGAGTATTTATCTTTACCATCATCATCAGCCTATAGTCCACTGCTGGCCTTCCCTAAAGAGCGCCATAGCGCCCTGTGTTTTAGTGCCGCATCCAGCATCTCCCCGCAGTCTTTCGCAACTAACTGAACGTGGCGTAAATTAGTTATAAACTAATGCGGTTGCAGTTAATTGTAAATGTTATCCTATAACAATGTTAATAATGGAAACAAATTAAACAATTTACGATGAACCTGGCCCCGAGCTGTGCTGACTCAGCTAATTAACTCCAATGTATCAACTATTTACTGAGCTCATGTTTGTCTCTCATGTTCGCTTTGTCATTTCAAATTCCATTTAAAGTTTGACGCGGCATGGGCACCGCATGAAGCCAAGTATAGTCAAATGGAGGAGCTCAACCAAAATAAATTCACCAGATTCCTAAACTTGAAGGTCTACGGCTTTTACACATTCTTCCCGTTGATGTATCCAAACTTGTTTGTTGAAGGCATGGTTGTTTACTACAAACTGGAAGTAAGGAGAGGTGAAGTGCTTGCTTTATAAATAAATAAATAAAAATCATTTATTTCAGACCCAGTTGATCCATATATGTACATACACGATTTCAAAATTAAATAATAAATACCTACACAATTAATAAAATTAAAATTTAAAATCAAATAAAATTATAATCAAAAATCAAACAAAATTAAATAAAATTAGAATTAACAGATCATTGAGCCACCAGCGATGATACTGGTTTCAGCATCATCATCCAGTGGCCCATGATACTGGAGCGGAGGTCCTGCGCCACGGCGGCCAGCCGGCTGTTGGTGCTGCGGCGCATGTACACCACCAGGAATGCGACCCGCTTGCGCATGATTGCGTGGAACCCATCCACGTGCGCGTCCGCGAACATCCCTGATGCGCTACAGTACCGCGGCAGCCCCAACAATATCCTGAAGCCGTTATTGTACTGGACGCGTAAGGCGTTGTAGGCTTTTTGTGTGTATCTGGCCCACAGACTGCACGTGTAGAAAGAAGTACAATATGCCTTAAAAAGTGTAATTTTGAGTGGCGTTGTACAACGTGCGAATCTACGAGCCACCATATTACACCTCACCGACTACGCCCTACGCTCCCTTTCAACATCCACATTGTCTGACATATCCTCAGTGACCCAGTGACCCAGGTATTTAAATTGTTTCACCCAACTAAGAGGAGTAGGTACCATATAGCGAGACCGGGGGTACAGAGTAGCTCTTCGTACCTGCGTTGAAGAGAAGCAGTTCACTCTTTTTTACATTATACCTGAGTCCATGGGCCGCTGCGTATGTCTCACAAACCTTGAGTAACCGTCTCAGGGCACTGATAGATGGGCTCAGTAGAACCATATCATCTGCGTAGCTGATATTATTTACACTACGGCCATGGATAGAACAGCCTATTCTGGTTCTAATGAGCTCACCAATCAGCTGATTGATGTACAAATAAAAAAGCTTTGTAGAGGTTATCCCCCCCTGCCTCACACCGCACTTCAACTTGTACTCCTCAGAGTGCGAGCCCGACCACCTAACCATGTTTTTCTGATTTAAATACCAGAACTTAAAGACATATTTTATGAGATCACTGGGCATTGTGGTGTCCTTCACAAGCTTATCCCATAGGATGTCATAAGAAACCAGGTCGAATGCCTTCGACAGGTCCAGAAAACAGGCGTATATTGGTGTCTTCTTGCTGGTATAGTATTGGACAGTATGCTTGAGGCACAGGATCGCCGTTTCAGTGGAGAGACCAGATTTGAACCCGAACTGCTCATCTCGAATGATCAAGTGCTCCAATAAGTGTTTGTCAAGTATACTATCCAAAACCTTCGCAACCACCGTGGCTAGAGATATAGGCCTGTAGTTGGACACATCTGAGGCATCGCCTGTTTTGTTCTTGATGACGGGCACAACAATGGTCTTCATGAGCTGTTCTGGTAAGTAAGAGTGGCCTATGCAGAGATTGAAAAGCATAGCCAGCACCCTGGGCAGGTGAGTACCAGCATGTTGCAGGTGCTCTACACTGAGTCCATCATAACCAGGGGATTTTCCCCTCTTCATATTTCTAATGATCTTTTGAACTTCCTCAGTATCAACCTTCACATGGGAGTCAGCAGTTTGAACCTCAGTATTGAGCACCTGCACACGCTTGGTTGACAAACTTGGCTCAACCTTAAATTGATCCATGAATACATTGGCAATACATTGCGGATCAGACACGCCACCTCCACTCACAGGCAGACCACTCAACGGAGATAGGTGTTTGGTGTGTTTATACTTGGCTTAAATATTTCGTGGGATGGTCGCCAATCCAGGCACTTTGGGAGAAATGCGGCTGAATGTGCCTGATGAGTTCGTGCACCGACGGAGGCGGCCCGCCCTATTGGCTGTACCAAGAGGATGGACCAACCTCTTGAACAAAGCTTTGTTCATTCCGTTCCTTAATCGGGTAGCCGAGAGAATCGATCTTTTTAATTGCTCGCTGAGCGAATTTCAAACGTCTCTGTTATTTATTCTATGCTATTCTGATTAGATTGATTATAGTGACGTTTTTATTTTATTTATTTTATAAGGCAATACCAACAATACACATAATAAACAATGACAATTATCATAATCATAATCTTACAGTATAGAATGTGTGTTTATAACAGGCATGCACGACATTCGCTAAAGGTGCACAAACAACAGCTAAAAATAATGCCCTGAAGGGGTTCTATTTTACAATTTCAATATTTTTATTTTATGTTATGTTAATTACTATTTAGGGCTGACAAGTATTTATGTCAAGATTTTTAATTGATGTCTTTATTATTAAGTGATGTGATTCTTTTTGTATTCTAATAATTAATTGACTGTGAGTACGCAGCAATAGCCATTCTATGAAATTTTGGTGAACGTCGTGAATTTTTAATGTTAGGACTAGACACACTGTCGAATTGGGTACCCCTGTAAAATTAGTTGTACTTATTATGAATGACTTAATAAACGTTGCGTGAACTTACTTCAACGAATGTTTTGCAATTTACGATTTTAAAGATAATATGCGAAAACCTACGAATCCCATTTCCACTCTCTTATATTGCTTATTTCCGTAAGTCGGTTATTATTGCTCATAAAAAAACCGATCTCAGCCTCTAACTTTTGTAGTTACATTTATGTCGATTTCAAAAAGTTTCAACTCACATAATACAATTTCATCTTTCAAATATCTATTCCTTTACTTCTTGAAAGAAACTCTTATGCAATGTTGCAGCTTCGTAGCTCTTGTGGCTCCATACATTTCGTGGCGTGTCATTGAGTGCTCCGCACCATGGATCTTTAGGTTGCGGAGTCCTAACAACCCCAATTCTCTTTTTTTTTAGTCAAGAACCTACTTTTTAAATTTTTGACAGGCCGACAGTTACCTATACGATTTTGAAGTTATTATCAAAATTACCCCTGAATGCGTCTGGTGAGTGTGGGTTCCAACAACGACCTGGCGGTGTTCCTTCCTTCCTATGGGCTGGACCTCGACTCGAAGAAATAAAAGAACAGCACAATGTTCCAACTGATCCAAGGCTTCGGCTTCGGCTTGTTCCTGAGTTCCTTGCTGTTCCTTACTTCTTGCCTCTTCGGTGGCTGAGCTGCGACTGACGGCTGACCGGGAATCGCGCTTATATTACAATTTATGTTTATTTCGTGCTAAAAATATACCTTTTCTATAATTAATTACAATATCCGGATATTTAAAAGTAGTTAAAAAAGTTTCTAGTACTAAAACCTTACCAAACTTAACTAAGAATTTTTTTTTCTATACAATAACTTAAAAACTACTTATCCTATTTACATGAAACAAACAGTAAAGCTATTTTAAGCCTAAACCTGTCATATTGTACTAAGTACTTTTACTTCAAAATTCCTGTAAACAAAAAAGTACATTTTCAACTTACGTAATATTATAACCTTGACAAATCCTTACAATAACAGCTTTTATACTCTGGTTAGATACTAAATAACATAAACCAACCAATAAGAGTCTAATTAACGCTAAAATAACACTAGGGTTCCGTCGCCGACATAGCGGGCGCAAAATTTCAGTCTTGTAGCTCTTGTAGTTTCAGAGATTTCTTGATGAGACATTGATTCTTTCCTTTTTTTAAACAGGATTATTGATTAAGCCCTGGCGTCTTCACAAACGTGTTCGCGTCGGTTGAGAGAGCCTGCATTCACGGAGTGCCAGTAAACAACTATAATTCTGTACACAGATTTCATGAGATCAATTTGAACCTTTTAAAAGAACTCGTTCAAAAGTCACATTTTGATAAAAAGTTGAACCTCTTATTTTTTTATTTTCCTCTATGCAATAATTCATAAATATTAATTGCAGAGGATAAAATGGATAAAACCTTGAATTGAGTTATTACGATTACCTACCTATTATTAGACAACCAATTTTCGAACAGTATCTTTGATCTCGATCGGCAATGCGTCATATTTGGGAGCGAACGTGAACGCCGTATTAAATTCTGCGAAGGCCGGAACAATGGCTCGCAAGCGGATATTTGGGAATATAAAGCGTTTATAATGGCGATGGCGGCTCCATAAATCTGCGATTCTGAAGGCATTAGTCAGGAGTGCGCCTGCTGAAGATGTCTGCAGGAGCCGGGGACGGGCGCTCAGGCTCAAGGACAACATGAGGAGCGGTTTCACTGTTTGTGTCTCCCTAATATTATTATAAGGTGGATTCAATATTAATGAAACAAACAAGACAAAACCGAAGCATTCAAGGTTTTTTGTTACAGTGCTAACCCGCACTCTGGGTATCTCTAAGAATTGAAGTAAGTTCCCAAAAAAAATCGATTTCGGCGGGACTCGAACCCGCGCCCCACCCTCAGTACGGGTGTGCTCTAACCTACGTTCGTTCCATCGAAAATCTTTGGATTCTCTCTTACGGACTGTAGCGCCGGTAGCTCCACCTACAGAGGTAATATTAAAGTGTATCCAAACCTGTTCAAAGACTTAAAGTTACATTTCGTTTGTTTGACGAGTGGCTGCCTTTCTCGAAATCGAAAATTTTTGGGAACTTATTTAATTTCTTATCAAAACGATGTTCCAGATGAGACATAATGATTATGCTGCCTGCTAACAAGATGCAGCTTTAATCGCAATTTATAGCCATGTGAACAAGCCATAAAGCGCAACTAGCGGCCGAGTCATAGCGAGCCCGGGCTTCTACAGGTTGTTAAATCTGTCATCAATGATCGTGTTTCATTTCAAACAAGTGAACGCGCTAATTGACCCTGTTTCCTTCAACTTGCGGCACGCAATCAGTTCGCGATGCAAGTATCCCTGCGGTCTCCGAGGAAGCGGCTCACGCCCGCGCCGTCGTCAAAACAGACCTTACAACCATTAGAGAAGGATCGATATCGTTCAGAAGAAGCTGCTTCCGTGATGGGTCACGACCCCCAGCATTGGAGAAACGACGCAAGGAGGAGGGATTTATTAAGTTGAATGCCGGCTCTTTTATAACTAGGTATCTATTTTTGCTGTATATTAGATTACATCAAAGATGCCCGGGCGTAGAATCAGTAGAATATGGAATTAAAACAACTTGAAGTATCTTGAAGTATCAACAACAAATTTTATTACTTGTTTGTAATGGGATGTGATGGCTAAAAATAGGCTACACAAAATTGGGTCCAACAGTTGGAGGTTAGTGGGACGACATCGGGTGACGCAACTTGCGATCTCGTTAAGAAATCGCATATTATAGCACCATACATTTCACTATGGAAAGAATCATCACCAGGTTATGTAGTCAGGTGACTACATAACCTGGTTCAAACCTCGTCAATAACCTCGTGAACCTTCAAGAGATTATTCAGATAGATTCAGCAAGTTTGCAAACAGATTCGACGAGGAGGTCATTGCTATAACACCGTTGTAAAACGAGTCTGCTGATATATGTAGGTATGTCCGTTGTACAAAGTGTCGGTGTAGCAACGAGCGGAATCACATTGATGCTGTGCCTTTGAGCAGCGAGCGAAGCGGCTGCGAGGGCCGGGAGAGACTCCTGCCACTAGTCATGTGTCGGTGTAGCAACGAGCGGAATCACATTGATGCTGTGCCTTTGAGCAGCGAGCGAAGCGGCTGCGAGGGCCGGGAGAGACTCCTGCCACTAGTCATGTGTCGGTGTAGCAACGAGCGGAATCACATTGATGCTGTGCCTTTGAGCAGCGAGCGAAGCGGCTGCGAGGGCCGGGAGAGACTCCTGCCACTAGTCATGTGTCGGTGTAGCAACGAGCGGAATCACATTGATGCTGTGCCTTTGAGCAGCGAGCGAAGCGGCTGCGAGGGCCGGGAGAGACTCCTGCCACTAGTCATGTGTCGGTGTAGCAACGAGCGGAATCACATTGATGCTGTGCCTTTGAGCAGCGAGCGAAGCGGCTGCGAGGGCCGGGAGAGACTCCTGCCACTAGTCATGTGTCGGTGTAGCAACGAGCGGAATCACATTGATGCTGTGCCTTTGAGCAGCGAGCGAAGCGGCTGCGAGGGCCGGGAGAGACTCCTGCCACTAGTCATGTGTCGGTGTAGCAACGAGCGGAATCACATTGATGCTGTGCCTTTGAGCAGCGAGCGAAGCGGCTGCGAGGGCCGGGAGAGACTCCTGCCACTAGTCATGTGTCGGTGTAGCAACGAGCGGAATCACATTGATGCTGTGCCTTTGAGCAGCGAGCGAAGCGGCTGCGAGGGCCGGGAGAGACTCCTGCCACTAGTCATGGACGTGAGCTATATAAGGAAACTTATACAACTCTACATTTTTGAATCAAATGAAGGCAAAACATTTTTCAACAGTTTTGATATCAGTTACCTATATCTGTATATTCTAATTAATAAATAGGAAAAATATGTTAATCTCCGCCATTTTGAGAAAAATGGCGGTCACAAAAAAAAAATAGGTGCCTTTCTGAACGAGATGTTTAGTGCAATAGGTACCTACAATGGCTCTTCTTTGCTTCTGCCCCGTCTCTAGAATTGAATACGAGTATAATCAACGACTCTGTGATCTCAAACAAGAATAGCATGGTTAGCATGGGCAGTAATGCCTGGTAGCTGCAGCTCCCGCTCTAGCTAACGGAATAGCATGGTTAGCATGGGCAGTAATGCCTGGTAGCTGCAGCTCCCGCTCTAGCTAACGACTCTGTGATCTCAAACAAGAATAGCATGGTTAGCATGGGCAGTAATGCCTGGTACAAGCAGCTCCCGCTCTAGCTAACGGAATAGCATGGTTAGCATGGGCAGTAATGCCTGGTAGCTGCAGCTCCCGCTCTAGCTAACGGAATAGCATGGTTAGCATGGGCAGTAATGCCTGGTAGCTGCAGCTCCCGCTCTAGCTAACGACTCTGTGATCTCAAACAAGAATAGCATGGTTAGCATGGGCAGTAATGCCTGGTACAAGCAGCTCCCGCTCTAGCTAACGGAATAGCATGGTTAGCATGGGCAGTAATGCCTGGTAGCTGCAGCTCCCGCTCTAGCTAACGGAATAGCATGGTTAGCATGGGCAGTAATGCCTGGTAGCTGCAGCTCCCGCTCTAGCTAACGACTCTGTGATCTCAAACAAGAATAGCATGGTTAGCATGGGCAGTAATGCCTGGTACAAGCAGCTCCCGCTCTAGCTAACGGAATAGCATGGTTAGCATGGGCAGTAATGCCTGGTAGCTGCAGCTCCCGCTCTAGCTAACGGAATAGCATGGTTAGCATGGGCAGCATGCCTGGTAGCTGCAGCTCCCGCTCTAGCTAACGGAATAGCATGGTTAGCATGGGCAGCATGCCTGGTACTAGCAGCTCCCGCTCTAGCTAACGGAACGGCCTCGTCTCGGCCGCGGACCCAAGACGATAAATATTCATGCAGCGCCCGATCCATTACGGCTGAAGGGAGGATAATTAACATTATTCCTGCCATATTTGTGTACGGGGCTAGAATAAATAACGTTACGCTCGCTACGTGCCTTCAATCAAAGAAAAGCTTCAGCACTACGTAGTTTGGGCCCAACTTCCTTTCAGGTAGCCCTCGGTACTTCGGTATCCAATCAAAATGATTAATAATAATAATAATGCTGGACAATTCACACAGCATTATCTACCCCAAGCTAAGCAGAGCTTGTGTTATGGGCACTAGATAACTGATGTACATAATACAATACGTTACATAAATAGATATTTTTTATTATACATAGAAAACGACCAGAACACCCGGAACAAATATCGTACAAATATTTGTCCGAAGGCGGGAATCGAACCCGCAACCTCTTGCGTCGCAGGCGGACTTCGCCCACTGCGCCACAGAGGTTGTCCGATTTCCTGTACCTACTTCCCGTTTAATTTGTAAAGATTTAGCTCTTTACAAATGAAACGGGAAGTACAGGAAATCCTTGATGCTTTCATCTTTTTGTTTTATTTGCACAGACAAATAACATCTTAGATTAGAAAATACTTCGTGGTAAACGTAGAAATGCAATAACACTATTTACTTCACTCCGTATTTCTTAGAGCACAACAAACGACTCTATTTGCTATTTTTTGAGCAGAAAAACAAACACACTGCCTTAGCTTAGAGGTAGAGATTGGGTATAGAAATTGGAATAGGTAGAGAAATTGCAACCTCTAGCTTTGCTCATAATAAGCTAACTCAATTCTCCGAGCACACAAGGACGACGGAGCGTATGACACCTACCTGCCTGCTTAAGTAGACAAATGTAGGGGGTGTGAGTGACCTCCACGGTAGACCCACAAGGTGCTGTTGCGACTTGTCACCAACATTGGTAACTTCTTAGAGCCTTTGTTGATCCGATTTATGTTAGAAACTTTAGAAGGATTTTTTGCTTAGGTGTAGATATAATAATTATGTAATACACCTTTCAATATTTTCAATATTTACATTCACGCAAGTGCCGTCGCGATGCTGCTTAAAGGTGCGTTTCCACTGACGCGCTAATAAAGCTTGTCGCACACCTAAAAAGCACCGCTGCAGCATAACACAAATTGTTTATTCAAATATGGGCTTTAACTACACATACATTTCAATATATATTTTATATTGACAGCATCAGATGACAGACAGCTCGCGGAGCACTCGGTGGAAGCTTGTGGGAAGCCACTTTCACTGTGAAATGTACCTATAGGTATACATATCTAAAAATGACAAGTGTAAACCCATATTTGAACGCACAGTTTTGTGCTGGGTGGTAACGGTATTGGATTAATGTGCGAAGAGCTTAATGCAAAGGTAACAGACCTTTGCATTAAGCTCTTCGCACATTTATTATAATAAGGTAATATCTAGTAGCCACACAAGAGCGTATCATCATGTAGTTAATAGTGAGTGACCTATATGTAGGCAACATTCAGCATCGCTTTGTGCTCACTTGTCTAGGCTCAGAGTGTATAGACACAAGAGCTTCAATAAACTAATAACAAATTAATGGCAGTTGCTCGGCTGTAAGCCCTGTTAAGGTAGGCGCTCACTGGCGCGATCTGCGCATCAACATTGTTTTAGTAGATTTTTCTAGCTGACCGAACATTTGAAACAAATAAATTTAAATTTACTTCCAATTAAAAATGATTGAATCCATTTGTGTATGAACATCAAATCGAACACAAGTTAGCTGCAAATACACTGTATAAACAATTACATACTAAGAAACATCGAATAGTAGGGAATAAATATCGTTAACATAGTTATTTTAATATATTTTTATGTAGTTATTAATGATCGCAATAAAGACAAAATCTTTGAACGCGAACGGTACCAGTGAATGGGCGCTATTCGTTAGTCCCCCAGGCGGAGGCACCTCCTCCTGTCCCCAGAGTAACCGTCTGTGTCTCGAGCATTACACGCACCGTCGGCCATCAGACAATCGTAATTGGAACGAGGAACATCTCGGTTCGTGACTCAACAATTATCTCTAAGTATATTTGTTTCCGCTACCATGGTTCTGATTTCGCCGCATTTTGCAGTTACTAACTAACTTCGCGGTTATAGAACATTTCAAATTGTAATAATAGCCTTCTCTTTTGAGTAAGTACCTACTGCCTCTAAAATTCCAAATCCAATCTCCGATTTCTCCAAAAGCAAATGTTTTAGTAAATTATTCAAAGTGGCTTAAGAGTAATATTTGTAACCGCTTTGAGAAGCGGCATTAAGCGGAGGGTTCGCCGAGATGCGGATATTGTGAAACTAAGCCTCAACACGATACAATGGCCTGTTGTGCTGAATGGAGGCCGGCGCGGCGGAGGCCGCAGTCCGACCGCCGATCCTAAACGACTTGTCTGCTGATATAGAGGTGGGTAATATTTTAAATTTACTACTTCAAGAAGGAAAATTTGAGTTAAAGAATAGAAACACATTAGAATTAGCATTACCAATTGAAGCAGTTGAGCTAACTGCAGACTGTTACAAATAATCTAGAGGTAGCTCTATTGATCTTTTATTATAACATTATCAATACCAATCGGAAGCGAAATTCACTACTATCTTCATAAAGTAAACTAACATAGCTTAAAGATTCAGTAGGTAATTTGTTTATTTACGAAACCCAAGACCGTCACTGGATATTCTATTGTAAGGTGCTTGCGAGATGTCATTTCAGTCTGGAGTATTCAAAGCATCTGCTATTTATGGAGATGTAAGCCTTCGTTATATAAAAAGACTTTTGGTAACAATTTCGCTTGCAATTCATGCCTTTTGAACCTATCTCATTTCATTTGGTTCCCAGAACTGCCCTCCGTTTGAAGTAGTTTGTCCACTCGCCCGTTCCCAGCTATTTAACTCAGGAACAACGATTGTCACGTTTGGATGTGCGAAGTTGAGCGTTGTTCCATTTGAAGTTTGTTTAACCCTAGCGCTACCTGCCTTCGAGGTGTGACCCTCAATAGCAAACTAGTACCAAATGGTTGACATGCATTTATTAAACCAAGCACACGTGTCACGCTGACCCTTGATACAGCCGTAAAGTAGTTCAGAGGATAGATCCTAACTATACGAAGCACAGAATGTGTGGTTCCTTCTGAAACATTACAAAAGTTTGATTTCTATAATGCTAAGAATAAATTTCTCGACAAAATCCGATTTACTGAGTTCCCAAAACACAAAGTAAATCAATATCCGCAATTCTAACTCAAAAATCACAAAAGACAAAGTATCCCAATAGATAAGATTCTGAAAGTTTTTATCTGTGCCGAAGTGAAAAAGTTTGGGAGCCTTGCTGAGCTGTAAATTTGCACCGGGGAGCCTTTAGATCTTCAACTCGGGCGGGAAACTTCGGGGATACAACTCGAATCAACACCATATTTTATGAGTAAATAACTCGAAACAATATGATTGGGTTCTCCGAAATTTATAATGTTGTTTGATTACTTGTTACTGGAGCAAAACGTTGGGACTTAAAGTGGGGCGAGCAGCAGCGGGAGCTTCTCAGCATTTTACTGTAATTACCGAGTCTGTATTGTAAAATCACTAATACAATACCTTACTTAGATATATGTATATACAAAAATGTTTGTTATACACCAACAAAAATACATAACAAGTACAATGTACCTTTGGATGGAAAGAATAGCAGATTTTTGTCAGTTTGGAATTAGAACGTTTGAAAGGTTGGAATATTCACCAATGTTATAAAATGTTGATGTAAATAAATGTGCTCTCATAATGCGAAAATGCACCGCGACGCACATTCACGCACTAATTGTGGGCGAAAATAAACTCATTACTTCAGCCCAATTAGTAACTTTATTGACAAAGGGAATTACAATTAAATAATAGAAACAAATTGTAACTAGTATTTACACTTGAAACAATTGAACTAACTGCAGATTGTTGAAAACAAAGTAGCTCCACTGATCCATATCAATATCAGTCGCGCGCGTACCCAAGACGCTGCTGGCTGCATTGCCCCGCTGTATGGCAATGCTGATGCGCTGCGCCAGATACTCACCAGCTGTCGGGTCACGCGTCGCTTCGACCAGACGTTCAGGTTACTTTTTGAAAACCCGGAGAGCCATATTACCCCACGGACCTAGGATCTCGACTCCAAGGGGAGCAAATGCGTAGGCTCTGACGAGACCTGCATATTTGCGCCTCTTGAGATCTTCGGCCAAATCTGCCGCCGCACCAGCCCTCACGGAAGTCCTAGGAAGATGGGAAGGCGCGTGTGTGTCGACGCATGTAGCGTCCCACACAACATGCCTCCCCAACTCCCATGGGACTAACAGACGGTTTTTCATCCGTTTCTTATAATTTGACAATAGCTTAAACTTTTTGTTAATCTCTAGTGTGTTTACTTGTGTGTGGAGAAACCAAAACTTGGTTCCTAATACAAATAACAACGAATCAATTTAATGAATTAATAAATTAATATTTTAACCAAGATTTGGTTCGTAACAAATACAAAATCGAGCTTTACTCACAGGGACTACACTCCTATACAAAGTACATGTACCTAATACATAATATGTAATAGAAGTGAAATAATATGAAGACGCCAAATCACCTCTGATACTAAATGAAAAAACATCTTTGTCCTCCTCCTTAACGAACGATTATGGGGGGGGGGGGGTACCTATTACCAATACCAAATTTGTGAGACCTGGCGTCTTAATCCTGATTAAGTTTTGTTTATTTGTTTAACGAACCAAGTCTTGGTTTCTCCACACACAAGTAAACACACTAGAGATTAACAAAAAAAAATATAACAAGTAGATGAAAAACCAGCTGTAAGAGTCCTATCGTCGTCGGGCCTATTACCAATGTCACGCAACAGACCAATCGGTTCGAGAATAGCTGGTAGGTACGTAGCGATGACAAAGGCCGGCTGGATGACATCGTTAAATCTGGCATGGCGATAATTAGATGTGTATAGTATATCCTTCCAATTAGGTTAGTACCTTCGAAATACAACATTTTAAATCTTAGCTTTTTGAGCAATTAATTTGAACCAAGGGCGCTTAACTGAGTGTATAGGTATATAGGTAGGTACATAATTGATGTACCTAGGGACTCCGTACCATCCCCAAGGAGTTTAGTGGCTGCCAGGCTAGACTAAGCTTTTAATTAGAAATTAAGTAGGCAGTACAGAATTCGTCAGAAATGTTGTTTAAGCTTATCTTAGATTAAATGGTTAATTTATTGTACTTGTTGAACTGCCTTCACTA
The DNA here is from genome assembly GCA_947086465.1 of Eupithecia exiguata. NCBI lineage: Eukaryota > Metazoa > Arthropoda > Insecta > Lepidoptera > Geometridae > Eupithecia > Eupithecia exiguata. The sequence continues at coordinate 298,412 of OX352229.1, forward strand.
AGAATCAATTCGAACAGTGTAGAGTTCAGGCTTTGTAGCTAAACTGGACGGTCGAGATAATATAATTCAATTCAATAACATAACAGAGGAAAAAAAACTAAAACAACTGTACGTAACCTTTGAGAGGAAGCGGCTAGGTATGCGATCGATCTCGATGGGAGCTAAGCCGGTCCATTATTGAGAACAAACACGTTCGTCCGGTGGATGGACCTCCATCTCCACCGCCCGCGCCGGGGACGGACCTACACCCATGGATTACAACTTCTGCAATCTGTCTATGATTATCACATTCTACTCCAATTCAATAACCTTCAACCTACGATGGTTTTGACTATTTTATCTATTTTAAAACATGCTTTCAAAATATTATTTGCATACAAATTTTTCGAAATAAATCTTTCGTTTGATGAATGGCTGGGTATCCAAATTCGTATTTCTGGGAAACTATCTAATAAAAGTACCTATATATTTTTACTCTCTAAGGTATTACTAAGTACGATTGGTAGTGTCGCGAGAAAGACAATTTTCCTGGTAAAAAGTAAGGTAAAAAAAAATGAATATTAGTAAGTTAATTAAATCAGTAAAACATACAATGTTGTAGTATCAAGTAGTTGTGTCTCGGGGTAAGATCAATCCAATTGAGGATTTGTAAAGTTGAGCCTTCGTCCAGGCGCTGGCCACTCTCCCCAGTGCTTGGCATCCAAATCGCGAATTCGCGATTTGGAAGTAGTAAAGTATCTCCATGAAAACACAACAGGGGCGGCCCCTGGCCTGCCGTGCTGCTGTTTGGTCAACTGTTAAATGTTATTCTTTTGCAACGTTCGCTGTCGGAGGAAAAGAATGGCTTTTATTTCGAATGGGCACCGGGTATCACTGGGTTTTGCTTTGAAAGGTAGATATGGTTCGAATCAAATCAAATCCAATCAGAAACTCTTACAAAAATGTAGGTACCTACCTACACTTAGAAAAGGTCAAATTCTTAAAATAAAACAATGACACGGAAATAAAGTGGTAGGTATTTTTTATTTCTATCGCTTCGGTGTGTAGACTAAAGTAAAAAAGGCACGAAGAAACCTTTAACTTGTTAGTTGTTATTTTTCGAGTTGTTGGAGCAAAACCCGTCCCAAGATTTTTTTATCTTCTACTAGATAATCTGATATTTTGTAGTAAGCCTTTTTGCACAGAAAGGTTTTAACAGTTTGTTTGAATTTATTTACTGATAGATTTTGCAACTCTCTCGGAGTTATGTTGTAGAAGCGTATACGTTGCCCTTTATAAGATACCTACCTACATTAGTTTTGTGAAACCTGGTTGTGGGCACAGCAAGTTTATGTTTATTTCTAGTGTTTATATTATGTATATCGCTAATTTTAGGTGAGCATTTGATATTTCTATGAGTATATTGACAGGGGACTGGCATTATATTAATTTCTTTGAATTTATCACGCCGGGATACCGGTAAAAGTAAATGCATAGGTAGATATAAACGCAACTCACGAGCGTAACCTGTAATAAGCTTTGTTGTTGCATCAAAAACTAATGTACTCGTATGAATACCTACTCGATGAGCTACGAAGCAAAATAATGGATATAATTGAGTGAACTGGTTCCAACGACGCCATAAATACATCTATCGCCAAGTCCTCCCGCCATTAAAATCAATTGATTCCCTCTCCGAGTGGAAGTGAAGATGGCGCGGATCCAGTAATGCCCGCAAGCGGCCTCTCCCCGCTGCCCGTGTCGTAAAGCCGTCCTAAGAACAGGAGACAGCTCTGTTTTTACTCCTATTGTCGTTATTGACATTATTTAATCCGGAGTTCCGGGCAACAAACGTGACAGCCACGAACAATGTTAGAACCGGGAATTCGACGGTAAAATTCTTCATTATATTACGCGGATAATAGAGTTTCGGAATTTTTGTAAGAATTTTGAGAAGCTACGAGTCTTTTATTCAAAGACGCGTCCCCAAGAGAGTGGTTCGGCGAAAGGTTTCTTTGTGATTCGCGACAGTATACAAACTGGAAATCGACATTCAGACATTCCGGTGTTCCCACGAGCTACGAAGTTCGTAGAGCCATCGTCGTCGGTTGATCTACGGATCTCGTAGAGGCTCTACGCCGTAGCAGTTGAAATGCTACGTTGGCAAACGAGAGCGAATAAGCGCCGTCACCCACTAGCCTCCGATACCCGCTCTCGTGTAAGCACAAGCACCCACTAGCCTCCGATACCCGCTCTCGTGTAAGCACAAGCACCCACTAGCCTCCGATACCCGCTCTCGTGTAAGCACAAGCACCTACTAGCCTCCGATACCCGCTCTCGTGTAAGCACAAGCACCCACTAGCCTCCGATACCCGCTCTCGTGTAAGCACAAGCACTGGTGGACGGACCCGCCCTAACCTCGTCCAGCCGCCTCTCTTTGCTAGCGAAATGTCTCACGGCTTTTATGTGAAAATGGCTCGGATTCCCAATTCTCCGTTTCTGAAATAATGTCTTAGGTTGCTGTTGAGGGTAGTTAATAAAAGTTACGTAATAAAACAGTTGTTATCCAAGCTCGGTCATTTCATTACACTACATGGTGACAGCGGTGGTTTTAATGTAAAAATACAAGTTTATAACCCAGAAAAACGATAAAATTACGCGTAAACGTGTTGTTAATCGACTTGTTATTGTGTTGTGATAATGGAGCACGCTCGACCACCGGCCGAATTGAGTTTGGATGGCAGCCCCGTCAGCCGGGCTGACGCATGGAAGCGGTGGAAGACGCAGTTTAGCTTGTTTTTGAAAGCATCTGGGGTGCATAAAGAAGAAGGCGGTGTACAGGCTAGTTTACTTATCAACTTGATTGGACCGGAAGGTTTCGATGTCTTTGAGACATTTTCATTTGCTGACGAGAAAGAGAAAGATGATGTCGCTGTGTTACTAAAAAAGTTCGACGAGTACTTTGGTGTTAAAACAAACATAACACTCGCTAGATACAACTTTTTTATGAGAAGCCAAGAAACCGGCGAGTCAATCAATCAGTACGTCACCGCTTTGAAGCTACTGAGTAAAAGTTGTGAGTTCAAAAATTTAGAAGAGGAACTTATTCGCGACCGCATTGTTTGTGGCATAAGTAATACAGTCGTGCGAGATCGCCTATTGAGAACGGAAGAGTTGACTTTGGCTAAAGCCATAAAAATAGTCCAAGTAGATGAAATATCGTGTGACAGCAACCGTGTGTTGGAGACGCGTAGCCCAGGGTCAGCGGCGGCACATGTGGACGCGGTCGGAGTGCGAGGCGGAGCCGCCGCCGGGCCCCGGGGCCATCGGCGAGGTTGGCGCGGAGGCCGGGGAGGCCTGAGCGGGCGCGGCCGTGGTCAGCCCGCTGCCGCCGCCGCCGGGTACAGCGGCGGGGCCGGCGCCAGCGGGGCTGGCCGCCACCCGCCGCCGCCATATGCAGCGCACTGTCTCCGCTGTGGAGGACAGTGTAGTGTGCCAGCAGAGTGTCCGGCCAATTCGGTGAAGTGCTATGTGTGTGAAAATCATGGTCATTTTGCTAGAATGTGTAAAGTGAAGAAAAATGTGAAAAAATTATATGATATTGGATTATGCGAGGACAAATCGGACGAAGAAGATGATTGTGAGTCGTTCTTTATTTCCATGTTGCATAATTCCTCAGAAATAAAAACAAAATCGGAGGACTGGTTTCAAGTACTTAGTGGGGAGTGCGGACCTGAAAAATTTAAATTAGATACTGGGGCTGATATAAATGTATTGTCTTATGCACGCTTTGTAGCTATGGGTTACAGCCCTGAAATTATCAATACTGGCCATAATATTAAAATACAGTCATACAGTGGTGAATTTATTCCTATAAAAGGAATCTGTAACTTAACGTGGCAATTTAAAAATATTCAGCATAAATTAAAATTTGCCATTGCTGAAATTAACTGTCAAAGTGTGCTGGGACTTCAGGCTTGTGTAGCACTAGGTTTGGTAAAAAGACTCCACAATATTAATATGTCAGAACATGAAGATTTATTCAACGGATTAGGTTGCTTACCTGGCGAATACCATATTGTTATTGATAAAAATGTTGCACCGGTTGTTTGCGCCTCACGCAAGGTACCCTTGGGGTTACGTGATAAACTTCAGGAAGAACTTAATAGGATGACGCAATTAGGGGTCATTAGAAAGGTTACCCATCCTACACCTTGGGTCAACTCAATGGTCATTGTTGCTAAGAAAAATGGTCAGTTACGTGTATGTTTGGATCCCAGGCCTCTGAATGTAGCTATACAACGGGCACATTTTCAATTGCCAACTATAAATGAGATAGCAACCAAACTTCATGGCGCTAGGTATTTCTCGGTGTTAGATGCTAACTCAGGTTTTTGGTCCGTGCGGTTAGATAACGAAAGTGCTGATCTATGTACTTTTAACACGCCCTTCGGAAGGTATCAGAGCTTGAGACTACCCTTTGGCTTAAATTGCGGACCTGAAGTGTTCCATGCTAAAATTAAACAGCTTTTAGAAGGCTTAGAAGGGGTAGAATCGTTTATTGATGATATAATATGTTGGGGAAGTACCAGGCGAGAACACGATAAGCGGTTAAATGAATTGTTTAAGAGAGCGCGGGAAATCAATTTAAAATTTAATAAAGAAAAATGCAAAATAGGATTGGAAGAGGTAAAGTACTTAGGTCATGTATTTAATAAAGACGGCATGAAAATTGATGCCGAAAAGGTTCGAGCAGTTCAAAATATGCCGGAACCAACCGATCGTAAAAGCTTAGAACGATTTCTAGGTATGGTTAATTACCTATCTAGATACATATCTAATTATTCGGATCATATTTTTCCGCTTACAAGGTTGTTGAAAAAGGATGTCGAGTGGAGCTGGGAATTGGGTCATAAAATCGCGTTCGATAATTTAAAGAAACTTTTATGCAATGCACCTGTTTTGAGACTGTATGATGTCAGCAGTCCCGTCGTGCTGTCTGTAGACGCAAGCAGTGTGGCGCTCGGCGCAGTCCTCATGCAGAACGGCCGTCCAGTGGAGTACGCTTCTCGTACGCTCACCGACACACAAGTTAGGTATGCTCAAATCGAAAAGGAGTTACTTGCGATCGTTTTTGCATGTGAAAAGTTTCATCAATTTGTTTATGGAAAAAACGGAGTGATTGTTGAATCGGACCACAAACCGCTTGAAAGCATTTTTAGGAAGCCTTTAGACTCGATCCCAGCACGCTTACAGCGTATGATGTTAAAACTGCAAGGTTATGATTTAACGATTGTTTATAAGCCTGGTAAGTTAATGTACATACCTGATACACTATCACGCGCGCCTCTTCCTGACTTGTATGATGATAGAGTGAGTAATGCAATTTTATATCAATTGAAAATGGTTGTTGGTAGTTTGCCGATGTCACAGAATAAACTAACTCATGTCAAGCATGAGACACAAAAGGATGAGACGCTGAAAACGCTACAATGTTATATTATGCAAGGTTGGCCCAATCACAAATATGATGTACAGAGTGACTTAGGATATTATTGGTCTATTCGTGATGAACTGTATTGCGTGGATAGTGTTATTTTTAAGAATAAACAGGTTTTAATTCCAGGTTCACTAAGAAATGAAATGCTTAAATTGATTCATGATGGGCACTTGGGAATCGATCGCTGTAAAAGACGCGCGCGTGAAGTATTGTTCTGGCCAGGAATAACAAAAGATATAGAAAATTTTATAAAAAAATGTCAAGTCTGTCAGGAGAATGCAAATAAACCTAGTCGGGAGCCAATGATTCCAGTTCCCATACCAGACATGCCCTGGAATAAAATTGGAACGGACCTATTTGAATATGGCAAAAAATCATATTTAATTTTGGTTGATTATTTTTCCGGTTTTGTTGAAGTGACTCAACTGAGGGATACTACAGCTAATTCCGTGGTTTTAACTATGAAAGAAAATTTTGCACGTTATGGGATACCTGATAAGGTCATCAGTGATAACGGTCCACAGTTTTCAAGTAAAATTTTTAAAAAATTTGCTTATGAATGGGGTTTCATTCACACAACATCATCGCCATATTATGCCCAATCTAACGGTAAAAGCGAAAGGGCTGTACAAACAGTAAAGAAAATATTAAAAAAATCTTTAGACAGTCAAACGGATTTTTACTTAAACTTATTGAGCTATAGAAATACACCTCGTGAAAATTTGGATTCTCCTGCGCGACTTATGATGGGACGACGATTAAATTGTAGACTTCCGGTTCACCCGGATTTGTTAAAACAAAATAATGTTTGTAATGAACAACATAAAATTTTACAAAATAATCAGAAAAAGAGCAAGATCTATTATGATCAACACAGTAAAGCATTGCCTGAGTTAAATGTCGGCGACGACGTAATCATGTGCGAAAATAATAACAGAAGAATTCGTGGAACAATAGTGGGTAAAGCGCCTACTCCGCGTTCTTACATAGTAAAAAATAGATTAGGTATATATCGTCGCAACCGTCGACATTTAATTAAGAGCATGCCTGTTAGCGAACCAGAAGAATGTAAAGAAGTTAGCAGTCCTATTGTTATATCTGATGAGTACGAGTCGGGGGAGGATGATGATGACTACGAACCGAGCAGAACCTTAGGTGAAAGCTTTGATTATTCACCTCCAACCCTACGCAGTAATTGTCAGAAATAATTAAAGGTACTAGATAAATATGATAAGATAAGATAAGATGTACTTAGTAATAATTGGTGTTGGTTTATCTTTAAAGGGGAAGATGTTGAGGGTAGTTAATAAAAGTTACGTAATAAAACAGTTGTTATCCAAGCTCGGTCATTTCATTACACTACAGTTGCTACTGATTATAATTTACAAAGCTTAGGAACTTGTTCATTTTATCTTCATTAAGTTAGTACCTAAAACGTGCGATAATTTGTAAAGTTTCATCATAATTTAATTTATTTCTTTCGTAAAAACGCGTAAAAATAAAGACTTCATTGTAGTGTCGCGGGGATGATAAATCACCGGCACACTTCCTTTTACACGACAGGTGAGGGGAGGGCGTAGAGGAGAGAGGGGAAGCAACGTTCACATAAGAGTGGTGCGTGTGTGGTGGACTTGACTTCTGTGAAATAAATTGTACATTACACACTGGAATGTATTGTTTTACAACGTAAAGTAGCATCCGCAGTAACATGATACTAGGAAGCAGATAAATATGTATACATAATTTATGTACTTTCGTTTTTATGAGACCCCCATGTCTCGTTGTGACGTGTAAGTACCGGCTGGGGAACAGACAGCCTATCTACACACCTACCAGTATTTCAGGAACAAGACATAAAACGCGACCGGCTCAGTGAGACGCGCAATGTTTACAGAACCGTAACCTCAGCCAATATTGCGATAGATATGTTTATCTACGTTCGACATTCCCCGAGCCAAATGTTTTCTATCCCGCTGGTGATACATATTTATGACAGGTTGTGCGAGGAACCGCGCGCCAGCCGCCCTGCGACCTCACAACAAAACTATTAACTTCCTTTCCATCCATTTGCCTGGGAATGGTGCCAAGTGCGTGCACAGCTACCTGTGCTGTCACGCCGCTCCTATCCTACAATACCTATAAATTACATTCAATTAAATTCTCACATAGCCTACACTGCACTCGGTAGGTCATCATCAGACTATATTAGTCCACTGCTGGGTATAGGCCTCCCCTAATGAGCGCCATAGCGCCCTGTCTTCAGCTTGCCGCATCCAGCATCTGCCAGCAGTCTTTCGCAAATCGTCATCCCACCTGGTTCGAGGGCGTCCTACACTACGTTTGCCGTGTCGCGGTCTCCACTCAGGAACACGTTTACCTCAGCGGTTCTTCTCCAGATATGGCCAGCCCACTGCCACTTCAGCTAGCTAATCCTTTGAGCTATGTCGATAACCTTGGTTCGCTGTCGGATGTATTTGCTGCGAATCCTATCCTTCAGAGAAACTCCGAGCATAGCTCGCTGTGCGACTTTAAACTGGTGGACCAGCCCTAGCGTGAGTGTCCACGTCTCAGCTCCGTCATGACGGGTAGGACGCACAGATTGGAAACTTTAGTTATCAATCACACAACTTATTACAAATTACACTAAGTAGGTACCTATTGTATAAATGGAAGGAGCTAGATATGGAGCACAGCTCGTTAATTCTAACTAGGTAGGTACTTTTGCGACGTTTATCTGTGTCTTTGAAGTCAATTTGAATGTGGTAGCCGCTAGCCGGTGCGTGAGCTAGCACACTAGTTTCCTCTTTATATAACATACCTAGATAAAAACAATTAAGCAGCAAAGGATTCTCTAAGCCCGATATCGTGGTGGTACCTTTTACAGAGTAGCACTCAGCGCTAGCAATTTAGGAGTCCGCGGGCCATCACCGGCCGGATATAAAGCGGTTGCGGGTACCGTACACCGCCACCGCCCCTGCCGCGATTACCCGCTAAATTGTACACAGAGCCAGCGCCAGCCTGCTCGGCCGGAATTACAGGTGAAACAGGTAGTAAGCGCTTGTAACACTCGTGGAGCCTTTTGGGCAAGAATACATGCGGTTCAAACTGTTTTGGAAAACCAGTAAAGAAATGATTACCTAGCTGGGTTCTTATATTACCTACACAAATTGACGGCGCGGCGCGCGGCGACTCAGGTTCGCTATTTGTGGGGTCGTTTGGAGGAGGCCTATGTCCAGCAGTGGACGAAGGTAAGTGTATGCTATTTGCGGTGACAAAATAAATTTATCTAATTTGTCTCCAAGTCAAACGTCTTTTAATACCTTAAAAATCCCTCGTCCTGAGTGGGTATCGTGGGTAAACAAGTTCCTACGTTACAAGAGGCTTCCCCGATCAGAGTGCACGGACCTGAACTTAGTGTTCTCATTTATTTTAAATCTGTAAGCTTAATGTGTTATTATATTTATGTTAATTAATTAGAGCGACATAAACGCAAATGTTTAAAACTCTTAAAATAAAGATTTTAAAAATAATAAAGATGCTTCCTTCAAGCCCTCCTGTGCCCCCTACACTACCCCCTACACTGCTTTTTGTGTAATTTCTACCGACAAGATAAAAACCGCCCCCGCCAACGCCCCCGCCCCCGCCCGCAGGTACCTGCTGAAACGCTGAAAATGCGTTCGGAAATGGCAAAAGGATTGTGGCTTTCTTCCCTAAGATCTTCCTGTTGTGATGTAAGTAGGTAACAAGTTCGTGTTGTAAGTAGGTAGGTACCTGGTTGAACCTGGTTTGAACACTTTGAGTGGGTCGCAAAGAAAAAGTTGAGGCGACTAACTTTGTAAGACTTTATCAAAGTTAGCGACAGATGCCGCTGAGCCGTGGGTTCCTACTCGTACCTTCTAACCTAATGGGCTCTGTTCTGACTTTAATGCCGCGTCACACTTTCCAAGATAAAAGTTTGTGTGACTAAATTAGTTAAAACAGTAATGATTATCTTCTGCGGCGTTTTTTACTCATTTTATGATATATTTATGACCAATAACATCGACCGTTACGATGACCGACACTGCATTTGTTTGTGTTGCTTTGTGCTCAATGTGTCAAGTAATAGGTATCCTTTCTGTTTTATACGAGGGTTCCGAAATACGCCCCCTTTCAATTAATAATAACAACCGGCATAAAAACCGGCTGTTAAAGCGGTTTTTCATACGCATATTATATTTGACGATAGTTTCACTTTTTGTTAACCTCTAGTGTGTTTACTTGTGTGTGGAGAAACCAAGACTTAATTCGTAAAACAAATAAACAACACTTATTCAGGATAAGTGCTATATATATGCTATATTAGTGCTTTATATAGGTGTAGTCCCTCTGCGTAAAGCTTGATCTTGTATTTTTTACGAACCAAGTCTTGGTTAAGATACAAAATCGTGCTTTACCCAGAGGGACTACACTCCTGTACAAAGCACTAATATAGCATTAAGCACCTACATTCATTAAGTTTTGTTTATTTGTTTTACAAACCAAATCTTGGTTTCTCCACACACAAGTAAACCACACACACCAGAGGTTAACAAGAAGTTTAAACTATTGTCAAATTATAACAAGCGGATGAAAAACCGGCTGCATTCGAGTTGCAGTAAATTAAAAAAGAAATAAAATACAATTTAAACTTAAAAATATGTTTATTATAAGCACAGTTATAGAATCACTTGCATACATTCAAGTACACATTCTCCAACGAGGACCTATCCTACCCTGATCTGGACTCTAGCTTGCTCATTAGTCAATTAAAAATAACTCTTCTTATCTTGCAAACAAATCTATTAGGATTATACACACCTACTTACTTACACACATACATACATAGAATGTAATGATAATTATCATCTTCATTTTGATTTATTGCCAATTACTAGACTGCCTTAGAAAGAACTAACGCAATGACTAACGCGTTCACTGCCCAGTCTCGGTGGTGCAACCCGCAAGGGCGCGCCCCCTTGCGGGGCTTTTGGAGGCAGTCTCATTATACCTATAAAATAAAAATACCTTTCATTTTACGGTACAATGCAAAGCCCATTTCGGAGTCCAGTAGTAATACACCCGTGTCCTTACAGACTAGAAGTTCTTACTAGACAGAGGTTCCTAGTTCTAGTTGTTGGATCCAGTTCATTCCTCGGCCTGCGACTGCCGCTTCTTCTTTTTCTTCTTTTCACTCTTGGGTTCCTCCACTTCTTCTGCGGGTTCTTCTGCTTGCTTCTTCTTTTTCTTTTTCTCGCTCTTGGGCTCTTCGGCCTCTTCTTTGACTATTGATGTGTCGGCGGCTTCCGATTCCTGAGCAAAAACGACAGAACATGAACAAACGAAACCGAGTTTTATGTGTCGACCGTGACTAAGTAGAACCAAAACCTATTTCAAATAATAATAATAATAATAACTTTTATTTCAGACCACAAAGAAAGAAACTTAATTAGGGCCCATACAATAAATACCTTATAGACTAACATAGATAGAAACATTTAAAATTAACCGAGTCATCGACGCTCCGATGACGCACGCGCGGTGTCGTTTGACAGGCGTCCAATGAACTTCCTGAAAACGACACCTTTCGGCCAAAACCCACTGTCCATGTACGTAGAGAGTCGATCCGTCGGCACTCTCACCATAAATGAACCGAAGTTCACGTTACGGCGAGACACCAATTTCTCAACTCTCGAGGAGATGCCGGTCTTCTGTCTGAGGTACTTCTCCACATCCTCAGTGGTCACGGAGTAGAAGACGCGCGACACGTAGAGTTGCGTGGTAGGTACTTCGGCACGTAGCGGGCACAGCTGCCCAGGTGCGCTCGGTGCGGCAGTCCCACACTGGTTGCGACAAGTAGGTTTCCTCTTCTTCCTTTCAACAAGTAGGAACCCTTCCTTGTCACATCGGCCCTTCTCAGGACCCAAAGGCAAAGTGCCACGATTAGGTTCGCGGCCACTTAGCTTCTTCCCCTTGCGAGGTTGTCGCACGGGTAGAGTCGCGGCGACGGCGGCGTAGTCACGTTGCGGGGTCAACGTGACACGTGACGGCTCGGTGACGCAGGCGGCACGAGCGGCGGGGTCAGCGGGCGCGGGCGCAGACGCGGGGGCGGGAGCGCACGCGCCGCGAGCCGGAGAATCAGCTGCCACGGGCGATGCTAGCGTCGACTCAAAACTGCTTGCCGACACATTCTGCTGCGCACCGCGACGAACATTGACATTGGTTGCCACGGGGTCGGGTGACCTAAAAAAAAATCCTAAATAGCAAAGCCTAAATATTGTTGAGAACCGTAGCATACCCTCTTTTTCTTCTTCTTCTTTTTCTCTGAGGTGGCCTCGGTGGGCTCTTCACGCACTTCCGCCACGTCCGATTCTGACTTCACCTTCTTCTTCTTGGGACTGGCCTACCAAATAGAAAATACATATTTTAAACGTACACTCAAAAATTAATTCCGAAAGCAGTAAAGGAGTTATCTACGAACAGAACGAACCACACCACTACGCTGCAGGTGAGTCGGCGTTTCTTAGGAGTAGTAAAACAAGAGAGATCGCTCGGGTATAAGTATGAACATGTGGCTCTGTGTCACATGGTCATTACGAGCTTCAGCTGCACACGTTTTTTCGGGATAAAAGTAGCGAAGGAATCAAAGCTCGATCTCTTCACTTTCTGGCGGAAGGACGCAAACGTCTAACTTTCGCATTTGTGATGTTCATAGAAAGTTTATGTAAGTCATGTTCATGTAAGAGTGTTGGTAATTAAGGCTCATTAATAGTTGAGTTATCCATACGTGGCTGGTGCTGGGTCCGTCCTCCAGCTTGATCCTCTTGGGCTTGTGTTCCCCGGCGTCGGCGTCGGCGTTGTCGTCGGCCTCGGCATCCGGCGAGTGCTCTCGCTTGGCCGGCCGCTGGCCGAGCGTGCTATCGCCCGCCACCTGATAGCTGTGCACCTCGCTGCAGAAACACATTCAATATTTTACTGACTTACCTATATCTGATACCCATTTCATTTGAAATAGCCACTTTAGTTTTTACACATGTGCTTAATGTAGGTACTTAGAAGTATTCAGAACAGTATAATTTGTGCAACACTAAATAATAAATATATAATGCTGGACAATTCAACATCATCGAGCCCAAAGCTTCAACATCATTATAAGTAAATATAGAAAAGAATAGCATTCGCTTTGCCGTACAACGGGGCAACGCAGCCAGCGCGCAGCGTCTTGGCCACGCTTTTTCGCTAACCTCTAGATGTTGTTTGCAACAGTCTGTAGTTAGCTCAACAGTTTCAATTGTAAATACTAGTTTTAATTTAGTTGTATTATTTAATTGTATATTTCTTTGTTATTAAAGGCTTTTCTTCCATTAGAAAAGAAACAAATTAAAAGTCGTATCTAAAATGAAAATAGTTAAACCAACTAATTTAAGTTTGCTTCTTCAAGAGACGTAACATTCAGTCAGTTCTCTCACCAATAAAGACAAAATAAACTGCAAGAAAACATTCAATTGACAACTCACCTCTTGCTGTGATATTTCTCGAACTTGGCCTTGGCTTTGCCAGTTCCACTGATCCTCCTCAGATTCCCCTCCTCCAGCAGCCTCAGCTTGGCCTCCAGCTTGACCTTGTGCTCGGCTCCCATCTCGAAGGAGACCTCCTCCCCGAATGCATCCAGCCGGGTCGCCAGCGCGGCCTTGGCGGCCAGCATGCGGGACATCTTGCCCTTGTTCTTAGTACTGCACTGGCCCACCAACTGAGCATGGTAGATCAAACCATACTTAGGTGTATCTTTCTTAGTCTTTAGAGCTCTGAATAACGCCTTTTCTGCGCCGAAAATCTGGATAGTCGAAGCTGGGTGCTTTGCCAAGTTCATGAGCGAACCAGCGTGAGCGATAAGTCTAGCTCCAATATGCTCACCGATCAGGACGGTCAGGTTGGGAGCCATCGCCATCATCCTAGCTTTGAGGTAGTCTGTCAAGTGTGTCCTGTAGTCTGTGATGGCTATAATTTCATCGCACAGATTCTGAATATTCATGATGTCATCATCAGAGATCTCCGTGCCCATTGAGATTTCAGCTGCCTCCTTCACTTTCTCCTCTAGATCCTCAGGAAGGATGTCCGACAGGTCTGTGTTAGCTGCATTGTCTCGGGTTCCAATAAGTTTCACAATCTTAACAAATAGTGTGTTGTCGGTGATGATCTTGCCGAGCTCAGGGAAGTGCCAGCCGTACCACTCCCTGCATCTCATTACGTAGTTGTTGAGCTCCTTATCCAGGTCGTCCAGCAGGCATTGTGCTTGTACGATCATTGTGTCGATCTTATCGGGCGAGAACTTGAGCTTGTATCGGGACAGCGAGTGCGCAAGGCCGAGTGCCATGGCTGTCATCTCCTTCTTGGGCAGCCCGGCCAGCAGGCTGTCCATCTGGGAGCGGATGCAGCGCAGCAGCTCCTGCACATTGTTGTTGGAAACGCACTGCAGGTCGAACTTCTCTCGGATGGCGCTGCCGAGCTTTGCATCTCCCACGAGAAGTTGGTCTTGGATCTCTTTGCTGACATATTTCTTGAGAGCTTTCTTCAGAGGCTTGGAGATTTTGCCCTCAATAGCTGCTGTGGTGGCAGCCAGAGCCTCTGTGGTGTCTTCAAACTTGACAAAGTTCTTAAGTTTGACTCTATAAAAAAGTTTGGGAAACATAAAAGCATCAGGCATAGCATAAGGAGCATTGGGAATGTGTGCTGATCCTAGAACTGACAACTTTCCTGTAATCATTCGAAAACGCATTGTCCCACTACTCTACCTACTACACGACATATTCGAGGTAGTCCTAATAGCATTCTATACCTCATAAACCTAGTATACTTAAAACTAGGACCTATTCAGGTACTACCTACAATCTACATCCAAGTCAATATCACTCATATTCATTACCTACCTTTATAGATCATCTACAAGTCTAGTATTGCATTCTACATTAACACTACCTAAAGAAATGGCCTTCAAGAAATATAATAGCCTTATCTATCTTTAGATAATCTATGATAATCTCTTTTAGGCTTTGGTTTGAGAAATACAACAATTCTGAAGTCTTTTACTTTGACGATCAGGCTGAAGTGGTGGTCTTCAATAGCTTGTGAGAGAGAGAAATACTTCTCTGCGAACAGGGTATTTTGTAGACGGGTAACGTCGAAAATATTCAGGTCTATCATACACGGTGTAACATGAGAGGTGGATCATCGGTGGCTGGGCGGTGGGGGTCCTCAGTACCTATCGATTTAAGCCCAGGTTTCCAGGTCTTACGGATCTAGAGTAGCTTTAAATAGATAGAAGTGGATGGTTAGAGGAGAGGCGCATTTGGATATAATGGACATTAAGGGATTCCTAGAGTAAGAACCGACAGCCGCTGGAGTAAAAGTGGTCTTGAGTGGAGAACTCGGCAAACAGTGTAGGACTCCCTCCGACCAGGTGGGATGACGATTTGCGAAAGACTGCTGGCAGATGCTTGATGGGGCAAGCTGAAGACAGGGCGCTATGGCGCTCATTAAGGGTGGCCTATGTCCACCGCCTATATTAGTAAGGGTGGACATAGGCCACCCTTACTAATATAGGCTGATGATGATGATTTTAGATATTGTTAATGACTTTTTATTTTTGTTTTATTAATCTAGGATTCTAATGGTGAAAGAATTTTTCAAATCGGTCCAATTGTTTCAGAACCTACTTATTTAATTCAAACAAACAAATTTCCTCATTTTATGTAGGTAGTTATTGTGCCATAATTGTAATAGTTAGACATTAATATCGCAAATATTTCGATATTTATTTATTTATTTGGCACACAAAACGGAACACAATCAAAACTTTAAATATAAGAATGACACAGTATTAGGATCTAGATTGTATCCCTAAGTATGTGTACACAGCATGATTTATACAGAACAGTTCTGTGTAAACAGTTCACAGAAATGAATATTATCCTTTAAAGCATGCATTATAATTAAATTACAGTAATTAATGAGTAAAACAACACTTTTACAATTACAACATTTGATACATACATTTTCATATTTTGTATTAAACCAATAGGATCATTAGATGTGTGCCATTATTGTAGTCTTCATATTATATTATATTCAATAGTTGAATTCAAATTTATTTAGGCTGGTATTTAGTCAGCATTTCCATGTTCTTGGAGTTCCTACTGCTGGTCAAGTATGAAATCTACGATTCCTATACTCCTACTGCTGGTCAAGTATGAAATCTACGATTCCTATACTCCTACTGCTGGTCAAGTATGAAATCTACGATTCCTATACTCCTACTAGCTGCTGCCCGCGGCTTCGCCCGCGCTTCTCATGTATCCCTATTTAAGGGTTAATATATTTTATAGTCTGACACTCACAAATAATGTGGCTTTTTATTGGTAAAAGAATTTTCAAAATCAGTTCAGAAGATCCAGAGATACAACGTCACAATTTCACAAACTTTACCTCTTTATAATATTAGTATGCATACCTAATATTCCATTTCATTCTGTACAAAAGCGCCAAGATCATTTTTTTATTAGTTGCACACTCGCATGTTTGCAACGAATGATGAAAAAAAAACTATTTCGATACATATTTGCCTCCTTCTCCGAACCAATATGACTTAGGTACTGACTTGATTTTTATATTTATATTGAAAAATAAAGCAAAGGCAATAACAGATTCGCCAAAATGAATATTTGATTAATTGAACAGCACTCTTTTAATTAGAAGAATTTGTGATTTTTGCACTTGATTTTGGCACATGAGCTCGGCTCTCTTCGGCTCATACGAAAGCGAAATTCTATTCCTATCCTTTTCATAAAATGGCATCGTATGGTAGCCCCTTAAATCATCTTGTTAGCAAAGTATGTTCCTAGACAGTGATTTTATTAGATGTTTATAGCACTTTCTTATTTATTATTATGATCTCTGCGTTTCACTTTAATGTTCTTTAAATATTGTTTGTTTGTTTTTTAATTTAAGTTGTGAGAAATAAAAGAATATTCATTAAAAACATGTAACTCATGTTCATAAACAAATAATGCAGCAGAAATGCTGATGATTTAACATTTTTATGGAACAGAATGTCAATACAAAAACTTGTGGTTACAAATACTTAGGTACTTAAATTGATTATTGAAGTCGTAATACTAAATATAAAGTTATGGGGGCAAGTCTAAGAATGGTAGGAAATTGTACTCACACAGCAGATGCCCCCTCCGGGGAATAGAACTCGTGGTGCAAGTCATCTATCTGGGACAACTTGGACTCGTCCAGCAACTACAACCAAATGTAACTTCATAAAAACCAACCACTGGGTGAATAGAATACGTGGACTGTCCACACAAAAAGCTTGCAAAAATAGGTCAAATAAACAAAAACACTATAACCTCAAAGTTACATTAAGTTTTAGTAAATATTTGACCAGTTCTTGTTAAGTCTGCTCCAAGAGACGGTTAATCCTAGAACAAGAATATTATAAACGATTGAAGGATATGCTAGTTTAGAAAGCCATAGAAGAAGGTATGAAAGGTTTTTTTTGATCAGGTTCAGTTATACATAAACTCTTTACATACTGAGAGCACGGTACGTGTACTAAAGATGACATTTTTTTTTATTATTTTTCAAGGTTCCTTACATTTAATTGTGGCGAAAAATCAACATAAAACCTAGTTACTTTGAGGTTATAATTCCACACGTGTGGTGTTTACCTTGAAGATCGCGTACCCCGCCGGGGTCTCGAACAACACCAACATTATCTACAAGCACTTAAACACTGAATTTAAAGCACAATCACAGTAAGAACAACAAACTTATTTAAATTTTTCGTGAAATGTTACGGCTGCGCGCGACGCCAGGTACCGCACGCACGACGACGCATGCACGCACACTTTAAAGAGAAAGACTCACACAAAGAGTATACAATAACTTGGACTCACACGTAGATCGAGTATACCCATCACTCACTCCATCCAATCAAATCAACTAAACTTCAACTTCTTTTTTAGGGCGCCGCGCCGCCGTCGCCGCCGCGCCCCGTTTGCTTTTCGCCGCCCTGCGATTCCGCCAGTATCCATTGATGTAAAGTATATGGATGGGCCCTATCTATGGAATTTTGGAATTTTCCTGTTTATCCTATAACAATTTTATTTGACTTCCTAACATGGCGGCTTCACCAGTGATTGTGATGTGCCGCTTAAATTGACTTGCGTGAATCATCGAATATAGAAAAATATCGATAGTTAAAGTAGGTACCTACTTTATCTATCGATATTTTTCTTTACCTTAGATAAGTCTTTATAATAAAAATAGAATTTTTTCGAATAATTGATTGATTGATAATAAATTACGTCTGCATAGAATTTGTTTTATTTTAAGATATTATTAATTACAATTTACAAAGCTTAAAAAACTTACTACTTGATTCTATTTATTTTGACTTTGAATGAATGAATGAATACTTTATTGTACAATAAAAATAAACATGAATAAATAATCTTATATCTTAAATAAACATAATACAGTACAAAAGGCGGCCTTATCGCTGAGAGCGATTTCTCCCAGGCAACCTTGGGATGGAAAAAAATATACAAGAAAAGTCGGTTTATAGTGCAAACGGAACAACTAATACAAAAAAGTTACATATTTATAATACAAAACTACCTTATTATCTACTAACTTAGAAACAAACTAAACTAATTCGATAAGTAGGTACCTAGTTCAAAAGGAAACATCATCACAAAAGTAATTATACCTATAACAATTAAAACTGCAAACACACCTTGAGCTACAAAAATGTTAAGTGAAATGTTTGAGCTAAGATTAGACAGCTGAAATAAACAAATGGGACTTTAATTTGGATTTAAAGGAGTTGATGGAGGGAGCAAGTCTGATGTCGACAGGCAGTTTGTTCCAAAGACGAACAGCCTGGACACTAAAAGAATGAGCGGTTTTCGTTTTGCATTTTTAAAAAGAAAAAAATTAGTTCCATGTATCTCGATAGATGGCAGGGCTTCAATTGGTTACATGTTATATGTCAAATGAAAGAAAACGTCAAAATGATAATCGGTCGATCGCTTAAAGGAACAAGGCACTTGAGATAGTGCATATACCCATCTCATTCACACAAGAGAGAGATAAAAATATGCTTGTAGCCTGAGAAGAAATCAGATAGAATGAATGTTTCTCTGTCTCAACCATCGTGCCAGTTTTTTTTATTGTTTATACCTTGTTTTTTCAAATGCTACAAATAATGTATACAAAGAAGTGTCACTATGAAAGTGACAAGAGCATTATAAAAATGCGTAATTGGCAACTCACAGAAAAAGTTTGTTTTCCCTTCATTTGACATAGACATACCCTAATCACCATTTGACGCACTGCCATCTATCGAGTTAGTTAGAACTAGTTTTTTTTTAAATGCAAATCGAAAACCCCTCATTGCCATAAAAAGATTGGGAATGAGTGAGAAACTTAAGAAGTAAGTTGTCTGATGACCTAAGATTGTGAGAGTTAGAAGAATGAAGGAACTCGAACCGTTCTTTAAGATACGACTTTGTTTGATTAAAAGATGAAGACTGAAAAAGTGAAACCTCTAGCTTGTTAGTTATTATTTCTTGCGAGATATTTGAAGGGGTTTAATTTTTCCATGTTTGGAATAGTTTTGTTAAATTTTTAATTATATTTAAATTTGTTTTGATTTTCTATGGAAACGGTAAAAGGTTATTTTCTATTCCACGGGAACTGATCATAAATCAGTTTCTAATATAAAGTCAGTTGGCTAAGATTAAATGATCTTGGCTCTAACTTTGATAATTGACCACCTCCTCAATTATGCTAACCAAAAGTATGAAAATAATTGCGATCTAGTTTTTTACCTGTTTTATATACTTTTTTGTCAACCACTGAGGAACTTTATCGTTGTCATGTTACTAACATCACTCCCAATACTGAGCTTTGCCGCGGCTCGTTCACAGAGGGGCGCCAATGTGGTGCTTGCCTAGGGCGCTGTCGACAAATCCGCCTCTGGACACACATTATTTGTTCTTGATTAGGGCAGAGTCTGGCCTCAATCCCAGATAAAGCGTCCGGCCTTAAAAAGGGCCCACGGAAACATACATCACAAAATCTAACAAACCACATCTTTTTTTCGCGGCTCGTCCGCTCGCTAGTAACAATTTGTGGTCTTTCTTTATTAGGGGCATGAGGGATGAGCTTGGCTCCCATACAAATTTACCATACGAAAATCCAACAAAATACAAAAATTGTACATTTTCTAATTGGTTCAGGCCAGAACCTGTACCCCATCTAAGGTAACCATAATCACCACCGCATACCTACAAATTACACAAAAAATCTAACAAGGCACATGCCTACATTTTTCTTGGCTCGTTTCGCTCGCCGGTAAAGCTTAAAACCCCAGTGTTTGTCGGCTACGGCTTACTATATAATCTCAATAGGTAGGTACATAAGTGGTCCGTGACAAGCCAGAAATGGGTCAAGTGGTCCCTCATCACAAAAAGGTTCCACTGCTCTATACAATACATAATATAATATCTGTTTAATCAACGACGAGTAAAGCTATCCGCGAAATTTTTTATGTTTTTGCTGTGCGTGCGAGTCGTTGTTGTCATCCCAAGAGGTTCCAAGATAGCATCCCTCGGAGCTATAACCACCCCCCATAATGCCGCTAGTGGCCATAGATTAGATGAATACTAATCTAGTGGCTATAGGTACCTACGATTCTACTTACCTAGGTACCTTCATACTCATGTTTGTAGGTAGCTATAGCTACCTACAAACACGGCTAACACGGTTTTTTTTTCTATAGAATATATCAGATTTCCATCTACAGCGCGAAGTCGGCTCTGACGATAACATTTGAAAATTCAATAATTCTGCATAAAGCTATGCATCCACTCTCACGAACGGGCGAATGATTGAGTGAATGAAATCCATCGAGCACGCGAGCGAGCGGGGCGCGGGGCGCGGGCGGTGATGGCGCGGCGGGCGAGCGAGGGACCTGAATCGGACGAGCAGGGAAGGAACATGATTATTTTGCGTATTGAATGCTCGAATTGGGAAACGTACCTAGGTACCTACGTATTTTGAAAACATTTTGGCACACTCGCAAAATTGGATTTGGATGGAGGGCTTTTAGATTTGCATTAGATTCGTTATCCACCTGCGAAGTAGGTAAGTGCCGCCTGCCTACTTACAAAGACAGGAAAGAATAAGATTATTTTTATGTTATTGCTGTGATTGATTGAATGAAAGCTCTAGGCAGGTAGGTACTTACCTACCGCACGTACTGGTACCTTACCTACCGAGCTACCTACTAAAATGTAACAAAAATGAAATTTGCACGTTTACAAAACATTTGATAATTGATTAAAAGATATGAAATAAACATTTGATTTTATTCAATGTAATCAGTGATTACATTGAATAAAATCAAATGTTTAGTAATCACAAACGAGGTTGCGGATAGCCAAACGTTAGGAGGTACTGTTTATCGGCGGCCATTACGGTTACGGCAAAGTGCGAGTCCGCGGCGGCGGGCCGGGGCGGGGCGCGGCGGCGCGCGGCGGCGACGGCGCGGCGCGGCAGGCCCCCCCGGGGAGCGATTAGCGTATCGACACGGAATAAGCAGCAGTGTCCGAAGTCGGGGCCTACCTATCTTATCTACCTACGGCCTTCCTTCCTTCCTTCCAAACCAGGGATCCGCATGGATGCATCTCAAGAGATGGAGCAGGGAGGGACTCAAATGGTTGCTTTTTCCCTCTTTTACCTCTTATAAACTCTGCACTTATTATGGGTACCTACCTACCTATGTAGACTGTATAAGAGCATTCTTACCACCAAATACTGATCGTACCTACTTGGTCGCATGAACGACCCTAACGAACGTAAAACAATTGTGAGAAATACCCAGCTTCGACCTAATGGCGGAATAATTACTCTATTTAATTGACGCTGCCATGATAGGTATTGGCTAGATTACATGCATGCATTAATTAGAGCTTAAGTACTTAGCTCAAGCATCCTTGTACATAGTAAATAGCAATCCAATGTAGATACAATTTAAGCTCCGCCGAGTGTCTAGGTACTTACTTAACATATTCGAACCTTCCATTTACTTTGGTCATTAGGTTAATTGGTTTATGTTGTGGGTAAACTGTTACCTTAATACCGATCGACTTTCTTTAAGTTTAACAACTGACTATATTCATTTAAGTACGAGTAGATAAGAAGGCATCATGATAATCGGAAGTATTACATAACTAAGACAAGTAGGTACAGGTACCTCCCTAATTGAAGTCCTCAAAAGGCAGTCACTGGCTGTGCCACACACGACGTGTGGTGTGATGACAGCGAACGGATTAGCCCGTTAGCGTGTGACCTGCACAAGCCCTTGCATCCGGCCCTGTCGGCCCGTGCGGCCCAGTACGCACATTCTACACAAGCCCTTGCATCCGGCCCTGTCGGCCCGTGCGGCCCAGTACGCACATTCTACACAAGCCCTTGCATCCGGCCCTGTCGGCCCGTGCGGCCCAGTACGCACATTCTACACGCCAGCGGTGACAGGGGTTTACGAGATAAATAATGTTGTCGTTTAGCCCTCAATTTGTTGATCTGAAATTTTCCACCGCGGGTATGCGGTTTAATCCGCTGTTTATGCGCCATGCTCGCGATTAAACGACGGTATTACGACGCCAGAAGAGCTAAAATGCAACGGTTGCTGAATCGTATTATTTGCATTTTCTGCTTTGTGCAGATATGTATTCCACTGTAAATACTGTGAGTGTGACAGAACTACATTAAATACAAAAGGCTACTACAATGCGGGCAGGAAAAAAGGATTACTTAGGTGCCTACTAGAGATGGGCCGAATATTCGTTTTATATTCGGTATTCGGCATATTCGGCAGCTTTACCGAATATTCATATTCGGCCGAATATTCGGCTGAATCACCTAATGTTCGGCAAAGTGATACTCAAAGTTTTTACTGTTAAGACCCGTGTATTATCATGATTTGAGTGTACAGTGTAATGAAGTAAGTATTTTAGAGTGTAGCTTTCTGATTTTGTCGTCACTGAAGCTTTATTTTCAATTAAAGTAGGTTGGTAAAAAGATAATAACTTCAATCAATATCTTCACGCCGGATGGCCAGGGTAGGCAAGGAATCCATAATAACTTAATGCAAAATATATGTATCTAGCTGTTTTGGGATTAGGCTTCTGTGTTAACTCTTTATAATAATATATTAAACAGGCCTTAATTGAAGGAAAATAAACATGATATTTATTTCGGTCAGTCTTTATTGTGTTAGAGAATAGCTGAATCAAATCACAACACCTTATTAGATTATGAATAATATTTTTTTCTAGTTTCTACTCAGCATAGCGTCGCAAAATATATTTATTGATATTAAACGTTTAAACCTATCCTATTCAACCAATATAGTTCTTTATAAAGAAAATTAGTAATTTGTTTGTACTTTTCAGGTTGATATTTAAGAGATCAATCACTTAATCTACACATTAAGAGTTAGGAACTTAATTATAGTCTACTGAGATATAAGACAAATATGACATCTCATATACGACGGAACGCAATCAAATGTACCGAATATTCGGTTCTGTAAAAGTTTTACCGAATATTCGGCCGAATGTTCGTATTCGGTGAAACCCATGTTCGGCCCATCTCTAGTGCCTACCTCATTTATTAATTTGAGTAGATAAAGCAAAAACCATTATGTAGGTATGTTAAGTAGTAGGTTAGTATTAGTTTTAGTAATAGTAGTAATGATTAGTAGATACACATGGATCTATTCCTTTATTTTGGGCCCACCGTATTCCTAACCACTAATTTATTTTGACTTGACTTCTGAAGGGTTATTCTATTTTTAGTTACAAATTAAATCAAACTCGTTTAGTCTCAAAGCAAGGGTTTATTCAATTCTACTTATGTCTATACATATAATTTATCCGTCATTTGCAGGGGCGCGGGTGGCGGCGGGGCGCGGGCGGCGGGGCGCGGCGAGCGCAAGAAGGGCGCATGTGTGTGGGGGGACCAAGTCTACGCGTAAGCCCTCCATCACTCAGACAATAGCCGGCAAGGTACCTCTTTGAAGGTAGGTACAACATACACTGGGGCTTATTTGACAAGCCTATTCAAATCGGCACGAAAACGCCACTCAGTCTATGCTAAGTTATCTGATTTGGCCATTAACTTAATAGCTAATAAGTTAATGGCGAAATTCAATAAATAGTGAATCGTTATTTTAGTAATCCCTCCAACCTTTTCATCATGCGGCGAGCGAGAGCGCAGTGCACGCGCACCTTTAAGCCTCTACCACAGAATAGCCACCAGTTACTAGGCAGTCTAGTCTAGAGCGACAATAGCAGCATAAGGCGCTGAGCCCCCGGTCTATGTTATTCCCTGTTTATTTGCCTAATGGTCTGGCTTAGAGCTGCGACTAACTTAATGAAATTCAACTTCGGCCACTTTGGACCTGAAGTATTAAATTCTCTTGTCTGATCCCGACTTTATGCTACCATCCATCCATAATACCTACCTATCTTTGTCCAAATGCTTGTAATAAGATCTCAAACGTTACGGTACCGTGCATGTATGTCTGACCTAACCAGAAATTGGTAGAGTCGACTAAAAGTTGGATGTAGATTGTATAAACATAAATGTAGTTACTTTACCAACGTCGCTCTTAATTTCGCTTTCTTAATACGTTATGGCCCACGGATCTCGATAGTTCGGTCTGTCAATTATATAAATTTTGTAATTTAAATTGTAAAAAAAGGAGATGAGGTACTACCATCTCGAAAGTGTATAGTTCAAGTCAGGTCCAACTATGTTCCCTCACCTCAGTCATGGTCGGACCGGGGCGGCGGCGGCGCGGGCGATGGCGTTTGTGTTCCGCCTGCTTGCGACGACGTTTACTTTTGAGTTTTGTGTGATTTTGACTTAAACACCACGACATTGCCCTCCTTTTCGTTCGTTCACCAGGTGTACAAAAAGCTCCAAAACAAAAAGTACAGCCCAAGGCATCACATACATATTTTCACGCGTAAGTAGAGACACCAAACTTTAAATTTTCTGATAATTCGTTACCTTATCATTATTTCATCTGTGACACGGTACAGTTTTTGAGTGAGCGCTGGTAGAACGTACCGTATCTCCCTTTTTACTTTTATCTAAGGTCTGTCATAATGTGCTGTTTGACTAGGCAGGGGGCAGGTGCTACATTACATTACCTACACGTATACGTAGGAACAATACATACATCTCACTGCAACCGACTTTGCCGATGACTATGTCGAGACCTATTCTGTTGACAAGCGAACACGTTGCCGTTTGACTAAGCAATAGTGTTGATGAAGGCGCAGTTATGTATATGTGTTACATAGGTACATAAATGGGTATCTAGTTGGGTAGGTATCATAGTAGCAGGCGCGGTCCCAGGGGGGGGTCACGGGGGTCATGACCCCCCCCCCCCCCAAATCTTGTGTAGGTACTGGAATTTACTTGCAAATTTCCGAAACCTTGAATTAATTTATAATTGTTATTTATTTTTCATACTCTTCTTAATTGGTTTATGACCAAAAAATATCATTCGCCGTGGTCTTAAAATACTTTTTAGCTACTGTGGCTCGCTCCGCTAGCCTAAATTGATATTCATATCTGTTTATTTATTTTATATGACATATGACATAGGTAGAGTACCTATGACATACGAGCAAACTGTACTTTTTTAACTGTTATTCTAGCTGATAAGGTACCAAGTGTGACCCCCCCATAGTCTAAGGCTGCGACCGCGCCTGCACAGTAGGTCCTACCGCACTCCTACTAACAACGCCAAGCTGTGTTAGGTTATAGTGACATAGTTTACGACACGATGCGCGCGCGCGGAGAGACGCGGAACGCGCGCGCCTAGAACCGCACTCACCTTGAAGAAGTCCCTCGTTAAGGGATGAAACGTTGGTGTTCTTCCAACACCGCTTACATCCGTAATGAAGTTTACGATACGTTCAGTATTATTGAAGCTATTATATACTTTATAAACAACCTGCATGACGTAAGAAAAGAGTCCATTTCCAAATATTTTGTAATCTTTAATCAAACCTACTCTGAGGTTTTTTGTTAAAGTGCTTACTCGCACTTTGGATATCTCTAGGAATGAATTGAACTGACTAAGGTTGCGTAGTTTAGTTGGTTAGAGCACACCCACACTCTTGCTGAGGGTGGGGCGCGGGTTCGAGACAAAACTACATTTTTAGGGAACTTATTTCATTTCTTAAACCTAGTCTGATTTCACAAACGTCATAAATCTGAGAATGCTTACCTACACGTGTCTCCTGACAAGGCTTCATTGCGTATGTGCCAAGCTCGGTGCTCGCGTATCGCAGGTAACCTTATTATGAACTCAAACTTCTCTTTCAATAATGTGTATACGTCTCGACTCTCCTTTCTAGTCTCTCATTCCTCGCGCCGTCTCACACCAAAGTATGGCTTATTTAATTTGTACCAGCACAATAAAATCCATTACTTATCTACTTATTTGGAAGTTATACCTGACAACTGACAACCCTCCTAAGATGTTTTATTAAAGGAAAAGTTTAATCACATACCTACGGAACCCTCTCGTGAAACTTGCGGAATTTCGGAATGAACTCGTGAGCGTAATGAGACCGTGCGGGATGTTCTTTGAGAGCTCCGAACGGCGCTTTCTAATTCTATTGTTTGTTACTGTTTTATTACTTGCCCCCGCACTGCCTGCTTCCCCCTCTTCCCTTCGGACGCTTTGCTCTGATTTCATTTCGTGGAGTTAGATTTGTTTGTCCTTTTTAACGAAGCGTGTTATTTTTCACGCCGAAGAATTAACACAAAATGCGACAGACGACGTAACATTTTCGTAAGAACTTTTTAAACTTTTGCGATTTGTTAATATATTAAAAAGTAGTTTCTGCCCGCCGTTTGCTCGCGTTGTTTAAGGTTATTTCTATCCTTTGGGAATTGATTGTAGGCTTGTTTTATTCCAGGCCTAGAAATACCTGTATGCAAAATGTCAGCCCAGTCTGTTTCTACTAAACAGATCGGCCTGAAATGTTGCGTACCTTTTCTTTTATTTTCCCATGTGTTTGTTTTTGTAGCAAGTTTTGTAGCACTATGGATTTTCGTATCTAGTCAAAAGGCACTGACGTCGTACGCTAACACTAACGCTACAGATTTTCATAGCGAGTCTCGTAGCATTCTCGTAGCGAGTCTCGTAGCATTCTCGTAGCGAGTCTCGTAGCATTCTCGTAGCGAGTCTCGTAGCACTCTCGTAGCAAGTAGTGAACCAAAACCTTGACCTCAAAGTCCAATAATTGATTGCATTCCAAAGTCCATGTGTAAAGGCATGCGTTAGGCAGCCTCAGGCGCCTGTTTGGTCCAGACTAGATAACATTCTCGCCTCGCTCCTGTTAGCGACGGGCAGGTTATGGAGATGTCGCCGCGTACGATATTGAGCTTAGTGCCTACAGCTTGTATGCAAATGGGATTCAAATAGGTTCTGCGACACTTGAGCTTAATCTGATGAGGTTACCTATTTCAATTTTCTCGCAAGTGTTTCTGATTATTATGAACTAGCTTTTTCCCACGGTTTGGGAGGTGCCCTGCGTACCATGGTATCTGGATTATACGAAGGTATAGTACCAACGGCACTTTTCAAATTATTTATTCAGAAATACGTTACATTTATATATATATATAAAGAGGCCTATGTCCAGCTGTGGACTGATATAGGCTGATGATGATGACGTTACATTTAGCGATACCTACATCAGAAATAGAAAAGCACTCATGCATGAGCTAATTGGTACCAGGATATTTAATAAAGTAGTTGTTAATAATAAAGGAATTTAATTTCTAAAAGTAGGTTAATCATTTCGGAGATTACTATTTCAATTATTTTTACTCCTATGATGGCTCAGCGACCCGACGTGTGTCTTGACCTCCGACAAGAGAAGACGCCATTTTTTCCTGTCGAACAGTTTCCCGCCAGTTACAAATGTTATTGCCATATTATTATAAGAATAGTCGTGCACATAACATAAGCGCTTACCGACGAGAAGTAACATATAGAGATGAAAACAGTTTCGCGAAGAGACATTCCGTAAAAGTTTTATCAGCTTCGTGTTTCAAAGATGAAGGTTACAAAGCTGCTGAAAGTTTGAACGTACTTATCATCCTTTAAGCTCCAAATTCGCGACACCATCTCATCTCACCGAACTTTAACTTAATTCCCAACGTCCTGAAGAGGCGGTTAACCTGAAGCTAAGCTCCGTGTGTATTGTTAGAACATTACCGTCAGTGTCGTGTTGCTTGTGTACGTGATGTAGTTAACTCCGCGGAGTACAATGATGGACAGATACTGGGTAGACTTATTATATTGCTACTACAACAAACGATACATTGTGTATACAAAAAAGGAAAAGCAGGTAAATTATAAACGAAAATATTTAATTATCTAAGTGTATAGTTTTGTGATAACTATATTATACATAGTAGAGTAAACAACTCGGTAGAGATATGACAGTAAGATTGAGACCACTATGATTCGCATGTAGTCGGAAATATTGTCATTTCGCCCTGTCGGTGTCGGGCGCGCCCACGCCGCGCCGTGCGCCACGGGCCGCGATCGAGGGCTCTTCGCTGACAGATTACAGCGCTGAGGCTGCGCACAGTGAGGGACGCTGCAGTAACACCGATCTAAGGTAAATAATAATTATTGCCACTGCTCTTACTGTCATTACTCATGCTTTACAACCATTTTCAGTTATTGAACACTATGTCTCTCTATGAACATTGAATTACTTTTCAAAGAAAAGTAATTCAATGTTCTAATTCAATTTACTTTTAGATTCCACCTTGCAAATTATGGAAATTCAAAAAAGAATGTGATTCTAGTAACCAACATCTGAGCCATTTTGAGATATTATGTAAAGTTGTTCTGAGAAGTGTTGGATTGTCAGGTTTTGTGTGTTCGTCGGATGTTAAGGACGCTAGACTAAGATTACCTTCTGCAAGTCCGGTACTGCGGCGATGTGGTGACAAGTGTACAAGACTGGGCAGCGCGCGCTGCCTGCGCCAACATCCCTCCCGAGTGGCTCGGCTCTGACACGGGGACCACCGCCCTTGTATATGTACCTATTTATTTGCCGCATCATAATACACATTCTCAATGTAAGTACGTACAAAATCACACATTATTCGAGTTTAATGCTAAAACAGCTGATATTGTTCGGCATAATCACATGCTAATGTTCTGTATGCCAAAGTTTGGCTGGTTGTAATGTTTGTTACTGTTGAATCAACTGAATGTATTTGACAGCATGCATTGATTATACCTAGTTACGGACCTGAAATAACAAATGCTACCATGAATAGAAAGCGCTTGTAACAAAGGTAGCATCAACTATTAAAAGGCTTAAAACAGACATGTGTAGGCATATATCACAGTCCACAACAAGGACACAATAATAGTAATACCGTGAGACGAGCATATTGGAGTCGCAGTGAAACGAGCAATTCGTTAGTTTCGACGTCGCGTCGGCAGCGCCGCCGCCCATCTGTTATATAGCATTGCACTGCACACTATTGCATGTCGGCTAAATTGCATTTTTGAATAGCAGCGCGCTCTAATCAGATTCTCTCGGAGCCGCGCTGCCCTGCTAATGTAATTGTACTGTTTAATGCAAGTTCCTCGCCGCAGATACTGGCTCGGACAGTCTACACTAAACGCATACTGTATGCTGGTTTTGTTTATACGGTACAATATATAATCTGACAAAAGAGGAATCCTATCATAGAAACATGTTCAAGACCAAATATTAGGTACAGTGGGTGCAGGTAGTATTATGTCTGGGGGTACAGTCAACCAGACAATGAGTTAGTACGAGTTGTAAACAGGCAGCTGCAATTTAATGAGCGCTCGTCAACTATTAAGCTACAAGTTTCCTTTTCACTCGTTCCGAAGCGGGCGACCTCGAGTGGCTTCACCAGCAATAAGAGGTCATGAGGCGCTGCTCCGGGAAATATTAACTTCATAATTTATCGTCCCATTCTTGGCTGCCTAATAGAAATTAGCTTTCATAAATTACTTTAGAGTTTGTTTATCGTTGACACTAGAGATGTATTACCTCATCTAGGCATACTTACTTATACGTTGCTGTTTATACTTTGGTATTTGGTGAGTTAGGCATGCCTTGTTACTACTCAGTGACCATGACGCACACCGTCCAGCGCTTGGCTTGCTGCAGCGTAGTGGCTGGCCAGTGAATTCCATAATGTAAAAGGCATTCACTGTCCAGTGTTTGTAGCATAAATGATGCGCGTCGCGCTCTTTTTGTTTATCTAGAGTCCATAGAAAATATGAAGCGATGTGTGTGTCGGCTCCGACGGTGAGTTTCACGCCAGGGGGGATGCAAAGTTATTCAATTATGATATTGGAGGTGCCAACTACCTTCCACATGCCATGATGAACTCCTTAGAGACCAACCTAACTACAAATCATTCAATAGTCTTCCTGGTAGTACAACAGAAGCAATGGTTTGTTTATTGAAATTCGACTCTGTAATTTATTGAGAATTCATAGATAAAATCTTAAAATAAATGGTCGATCATAAACAAACCATTGCTTCTAGTTGTACTACCAGGAAAACTATTCAATTATTTCTAGTAAGGTTGGTCTCTAAGGAATTCATCATGGCATGCGAAAATTAGATAGATAGATAGAAAATGCTTTATTGCACACATAACTTAAAAATAACAAACAAAGATAAAATGAAGCAATAAAAAAAAAATGTGACAATTGGCGGTCTTATCGCTCAGGAGCGATCTCTACCAGACAACCGTGGATGGATAGGATCGTTGGATTGAACGGGGATCTGTGTGCATTAGTATGTAGCTAATATAATTACATAATTCTAATACAATTACAATATCAAATCTTAGTACATACAACATAATTATATATAACCTACCAACTATAATTTTAAAAATACCTAAATAAATATATATACATAATATTTATATATACCTAATTATAATACATAAACATACTTTTATAAATACATAAATATATATCTACATTTCATAAGAGGAAACAGGGGTGTGGTCAGTGACATTAAGATTTTGGCATCATCATCATTAGTTGGCATTAATATATCTAAGTTTATGATAATAATAGCTCTAATAAATTAAATGTAATCCCATTATTATTTTATATTTATGCCCCCTCAATACCCACTCCTTTTATAACTTTTACCCACAACACTGTCACATTCACAATCCAAAAAAAAGATATATATCATAATATTTCCGCACTATGATGACATTTTCAATAAAAACTACCATCAAACAGTTCGACGCAATAACTGATCAATTGCGAGCAATATAACGTACCTACTACTGCAGAACAAACCAGTTTGCAGCAATCACTGTCCCAGCCCAATCAAATACTAAATTAACAATACAATAACTATCGAACTGCTCCACGGAGGTGGAAGGATCCCTGGACGAAGGTTATTTCTTTAACCTCAACATACCAAATAACTCGACTTGCTGACGAGACGAGATGCCAGCTCTTGACAGAGGTGCTTGGAGAAGTCTTGTGCCGAAAGCTAAAACTCTATTTGGGTTTCGGAACCTAGATTATTATATAGGAGAAGGTAAGTACTACACAGTTACCTACCTACCTAATGTTCTTCTGTTCCAATCCAAGAGAGGTAAAAGTAAGTAAAGCCATTTGTTTGATATATCACAAGTAGTTTCTGCTCATTATTATAGCAAGGAGTGAGAGGAGTGACCTATTCAATATCAACAAAGACATTTATTAATTAAATGATAACAATAACAGAAAACAACAAAACGGTGCAGCGAAAATGTTTTCAAACACGAAGAGAGTTCCATTTAATGATAAAAGGTTTCAAACCCAAATATTGTTTCGAGCTTCTTTGCTTTGCTTCGATGATACCAATAATGTCGTTAAATATTTTAAAATTATATCACAATAACCAATATTCCATGGGTTTTTGTAATCCTTTTGTATACAAAAAATATCCATGTTTTTGAATAGGTATATACGTACAGAATAGATAGTCCGGCTCTTTGAATCACAATCTCGTTAAGTTCCGTTTCTTTTGGTTTTATGTAAATTTTGTTCGTAAGCTCGAATAGTTTTAGGAGTGTGTTCACTGTAGCAGATAATAAGCGATCACCTCCTCATTAGTGGGTAATTCCTCTCAGTCAAGTACTATACGTGCAAGTAATACCGCGGGGCGTGCTATCACGTGACCGGACGTGATACCCCGTAGTGTTGCGTATCGTTGTACCGTTAACACGTTTGTGAGTATCACGCCGATGCAGATAGCCCAGGGCGGATTTACATTTATTAAATTGCTTTAATTTAGTTCTCATCGGGTGGCGGTGTACCGAGTGCAAGAACAAGGAGAGAAACGACACAGACTCAAATTATTGTAACCACAGATATGAAATTTAAACAAAATAATTTGATGGTTTTACCAAAATGAGAAACCCACTTCGAATTCCTGCATACAAAGAGATATGACTTATGATAATGATTATATTCAATTCAAAATCAAAAGTATCATCAAAATCGACCGACAATTGAAGGAGAAATTGGCAAACATACATACAGTCGAACATAAAACCTTTTTGAAGTCGGTTAAAAATAAAGATGTGGTGTGGTTGAAACATTGGGCGCGTTTTGACGGTTGCGATTGTTATGCATTCTTCCTTATACAGGGTTATTGGTAAATTAGTGACAATACGTGAACTGCAGGTCTTGCCCATCATACCAAGACGTTCCTGAAGGCGCCAAGTCTAAATTTAAAAAATATATATTAGTCGCCTCTAATACTAAATGAAAAAAACATCTTTGCCTGGAACCCAACGAGTTACTTAAGACCGATCTTTCACGCTCATATCTTCTGTTAATTCAGGGCAGAGCTGTTTTTAAGTTGAGTTTCAAATAAAACCTCTCTAACAAACGATTATTGACTTGCGGGGGGTACCCATTACCAATACCAAAATTAAGAATTATGACCTGGCGTCTTCACTAACATGTTTGTGATGATGGGCTGAACCTGCAGTTCACGTATTGTCACTAATTTACCAATAACCCTGTATATTTCAGCCATCTTGTAACCACGGTAGTGTGAGTCTGCAAAAACGCCAGGAAATTCAAAATCAGCGCGCAATGCCTCCGTAAATATTAATAGTTTTATTTATTAATAGATTAAGAGGTATTATTGGTATTATTACTTTTCAATAGTAATGTTATAATTAATCGATTACAACAATGTCACGAATACTTACTAGTTCCACCAAATTGTTCTTAAATAATTATCCTTTGCAGAGATCGAAGACGTGAAGCAGTTCACAAATAGGAGATAGATCTCGATATAACAGCCTTAGCAAGAGGTCAGCCATTCTATGTTAGGAAAGTTTAAAACATATGAATGCTTGCATTAATAAATTATCATTTTTATAAGTGTTTCTAAAATGTACCTTATCTCTCTATGTGCTTCCGCCCTACGTCGTTAGAGGGCGGCAGGTGAGCGCACAACAATAGTTCTCGTAATGGCGGGAAGCATCGCGCCTCTGCTTTCCGACGGCGCGCGGCGCGCGGCTGGCGCCGAGTATTTACATACCTTTATAAGAGACTGAGAGCAAAAGAACTGGGCCTTTATTGTAATAGTGCACACAGTTCACTTAACAAATATTTAGATTTAAGATAAGGCATAAATATCTCGAACTGATTCAGCATATCAAAGTGGCTGTGTTTTTTATTTCCAGCCAAGAAAGAAGTGGCACTACAATGTGAAAGCTAATAGCTACAGCCAAAGAATCAGACTAGATGGTAACGGTGCGTACTGGCCGGCGTTACGGGGCGTTATGTGAGAAGCTTTAGCGTTTAGCGTCACAACGTTGTAGCGTCACGGCGCAACGTTAACTGTTTGTGCTTGTAACGAGACGGATTTGAATACACGGCGTAACGTATCATGCTCGCTTCTAATGGTACATCACACCACGTAACACCGATCAGTATCATACCTACTCTCTTTACAAATATAAATTAGTATGGTGAGTTACAATACAACATGCGAGCAGCATAGCCTTCTGCGCACAAAAGCCAAATAAGCTTAAAACAAACTTACAAGCTTCCGCAACTTCGTAGCTTCGAGCGCACACCGTAGCACCTCTACGGCGTAGCCCCTCTACAGCGTAGCACTATCAAGCGCTATTCGTAGCCCCTCTACGAATGCCTGGAAGCCACGACAATATTCAATGTGCGCCTTGTATGACCTAGAATGTATTTGTTTAACATCTGCATAATATGAACATTACGTGATTTCAAAAGCGCATCTAGGTACATGAAGTGAAAATTTACAAAGGTTAAAAATGTTTTTGTTTAACCTGAGCTTAGTTTTCTGTGAAAGTGTATCATTAGCTGTAGATTGTTTGCAACAATTTGCAGTTAGCTCAATAGACTATTTAACTATATTGAAAATAAGTTTCAAATTGTTATCATCCTAGTCAGTGACAACATAAAAAGCTGTTTTATTACAAAATAAGCTTAATTTCGGAAAAAAAGGATGGAAATAATAAATAAATAATGCTGGACAATTCACACAGCATTATCTAGCCCCAAGCTAAGCAGAGCTTGTGTTATGGGTACTAGATAACTGATATACATAATAAATACAATACATAGATAGATATTTTTTATTATACATAGAAAACAACCAGAACACCCTGAACAAATGTCTGCAGATCGTACACACATTTGTCCCGAGGCGGGAATCGAACCCGCAACCTCCTGCGTCGCAGGCAGGCCTTCGCCCACCGCGCCACAGAGGTCGTCAAACTACGACACTACGATATTGTATGGTACTTAGTATCAAATAACAACCTAACTATCACAGTTTTAGTATTATATTTGAACTTGTGTTTTTCGTTTTTGAAAAATAACTTTATACTCCGCTGGCTGGAGACTGCCGCAATCGCATAAAGAAAATGACTAAAAACGGCGAGTGAAGCGAGACACGAAAGGATTAGCATTACAATTTTTTTGAAGTTTTATAATTTTATCAAAAACGCTACACAATTGGTTGCATCGCTGGTGACGTCTCATCTTCGAATCCATTCCATTTACAATGTGTCGATTAAACAAGATCTTGGAGGTAAATCTGGCAGTTTGTATCGTGTTTTCAATAAATTGTTTATAGATTGTCGAAGATTTATAGAAAAAGATTTGCTGATAAGAATGGAGGAAGATTATGTCGCATTGTCGTGTATTTACTATCGGTAAGTAGCCGACAACAGCAACCTACCGAAAATAAATACATGTATGGTTGCGAATTGCTTTCAGAATGACCCCGATTTTGATGCTGCAGATCTCAGTTATATAAAAACTACGGTGTAAGATGTAATGCCTTATAAGACAAAAAGTATATAATATATACATAAATAAATTTGCATATCAATTTTAGCAATACTTTTTATTATATTCAGTTCGCGATCACCTGTCAATCGACTCGCGCGTCTCATTTCCAATTCATTAGTAACTACTTACTGTCTATATTTAAATACATCTCAAAAATGTATCTCTTTATTTTCCTCATATATCCGGCTTACTTACTATACGTGGCGTACGGAGAATATCGGAACCGGGTTTTCCCAGTCCCGAAAGAACCGAGAACGTCCGGTTCTAGGGGCTACAAAAAGAACCGGTTCTTAAAATATTATGAACCGGGTGTTGCGGTTCTTTCATTTCTTTAAAAAAATTGTGAATATCGCAGATCAACATTAAAAAAAAAACAAACAAACGATCACAAGCCACTACGCATCAAAGCGTTGCACGATATGAGGGATACGAAGCGTACGCGAGTAGGTATTTATTGGGAAGTCTAACATCCGTTTTGTTCCCCAAAACCGATTGGGCATTCTAAATCACTTGTCTCCTTTCAGTCGACAAAAACGGTGATTTAGAATTCCCAATCGGTTTTTGAGAACAAAAAGGATGTTAGAATTCCCAATAAATACTTCTGTAATTTAGAATGCCCAATCGGTTTTGAGGAACAAAAACTGAGTAAGATTTTCAAATTAAATACTTTTGATCGTGGGCTGTGCGGTCTTATGGTAATTTTGAAGTCATTGTGGCCGTTTGCTCAGAGAATGTGTTTGTCTCTAGACCGTTTGCTCGTGCCAAATCAGTATCGACACCTAGAGAATTCTCTCACAAGACTTACTAGAACCGAAATCCATAGTTTTAAGTTTTAGTTCGATAATGTGTGAAAGATTATCATATCTGCTGACTACACATGTCTTAGGTTATTTTAAGTCATTGCGGCCGTTTGCTCAGAGATGTGTTTGACTCTAGTATGTTGTATATTTTTACTAACAACTAGAGAATTCTCTCACAAGACTAACATACCTTGGTAGACTCAAAATACAGCAGCATATCATAATCATACAGTTCAAAGCAATGTTTAACCAATTACTGTTCAAGCTCGGATTCATGCAGATTGTGTGAAAGATTATCATATCATTCGACAACACTTTTCAGGTTATTTAAGTCACTGTGGCCGATTGCTCAGAGAATGTGTTTATCTCTAGGTCATTTGCTCGTGTCAAATTATACACCTAGAGAATTCTCTCACAAGACTAACCAGAGTCAAATTATTTATGATAACTAACACTGCAGACAGGAGTTGAACAATGAATTGGTAACGCTGAACTGAATGAAGAGACGATGTGAGTAAAGTTTTATGTAGGTAGGTACGTACAGTTGATGATAAAAGTTACTGAACATTTATACATATAACATTTATTCATTCTGGTTTTAGGAACTCGATAATTGTTACAGTAAAATTAAGGATAATAACTTAACACAAATTTTACGTTGATTAGTTGAGAATAAACATTATTAATACTATAGTATGTATTCGTTTCATAACTTTTTTATGTATCTACATGGTAGGTACATGTGTCGTGTGTGTGTGTGTGTACGTCAAATAAACATTAGGTTTTTATGTCTAACATAAACATTATTATAACTACAGGTAAAACAGGCTTTTAGCCGATTTACCTTGTCCAACGATTTTTGTTGTCGACTGTACCTGCTGTTTCAGATTACGGATTCTTCAGTAATACTTACCTAATGTAAATCGATGACGCTACAACATGCAGGCATCGCTATCACGACCTTGATTTATAAATATTACCTATTGTAAAAGTAAAAGGCATTGTTTTAAGGATTTGTCCTTTTATAACACAATTACCGTCCTATTTTAGGAGTCAGAACTACTAACTTAACTTTTATTGATAAATGGTGATACATAAACAGGTGTTACAGTTCAGATGAAAAATAATTTTAGAAACCTATGTACATTACATAATGTTAATCGTACGTTACAAATTGCAACCATTGTACGATATTAACAAAATTATCTATCTCATTACTAAGTAATATTATATACATAATCGTCTTAACCGTGCGAGTCGGACTCGCACAAAAGAAAAAAGAAAAAGGCTTCCGTACAATCGGTCAAGATTTGACACTATGTACTTTTTAATTTACATATAAATAACAAACGTTTAACGTACGAGGATTCTTACTTATTAACTTTAAATTATTTTTAGGGTTTGTTGCTGTAACGATCATATAAAAACACACTGCGAAAATTTCAACTGCCTACCTATTACGGTTTGTGAAATATAGCCCCTGATAGACAGAGAGACCGAACCCTAAAAAGACGAAAACATTATGTACAATTGTTTGGTTCTGTATATCTCCTAAACTATTGAACAGACTAACGTGTAAAACATAACCAAATTAAAATGCTACTATTTGTTCGTTATTTGGATACTCTTAATCAAATTTTAGTTTAGTGTATGTACCTAAATAGGTACTTCTATACACAAATGCTGTATGATGAAATATTTAAGTAGTTGTATGGCGGCTTTTATTCGATGTTTAAAGAAGAATTTGATACAACAATATCAAGTTATATTATAAATAAGTTGTCACAATTTGTTAGCAGAATTAATATGATACCTCTGTTTTTCTGTAAATAGGAATCAGGTTTGTTCTCATTGTCTCTATACACGCTTTGTGATATTTAGGTACCTAACCAATCTAGGATTATTATAATAATGCTGGACAATTCACATAGCATTGTCTAGCCTCAAGCTAAGCAGAGCTTGTGTTCTGGTTCTAGATAACTGATATACTTAATACAATACACCACATAGATTTTTTATTATACATAGAAAACATTCAGAACACCCTGAACAAATATCTGTAGATCGCACAAACATTTCTAAAGCCAGAATCGAACCCGCAACCTCCTGCGTCGCAGGCGGACCTTCACCCGCTGCGCCACAGAGGTCGACGAATCCTATTAATCTTCGAGTATGTAGGTATGCAAGTACTAGTTCTGCTTAAATTCGGAGGACTATCTATCTAATAGGCACACCCCTACATTAAAATAATAATAAAATTAATATGTAAAAATTGTACAGAAAGTGACAAAAAAGAAGATTCGTTTGGTTTTAATAACTCGATGTTTATCCTATTATTTGTTATTTTTTATACAAAGATACGATTCATTCAAAAAATTCTTTGCATGCAGCCAACACAAATTAACACCAACGAGAACATACTCATCGCAATTCTGCTGATTATGGAAAAATGACTATAGCAGGGATTTTAAACATTTTATGTTTGAATGTAAAATCTTTTCAGTTTGTGTATATAAGTGATTCCATGAAGTTCTTGTAACAATTCTGCATTGATAAAATATGTAATGTTGTCGTTAAATCCAAAACATCCTCGTTTTAGTATTAAAGACACGCGTGAAAAGAGCTTCGATACCTGGCCACAAGAATTGGCTACAAGACCAACAGATTTAGCAGATGCTGGATTTTTTTATGCTGGAGAAAGTGATAAAGTTATTTGCTACTTCTGTAACGGAGGCTTAAAGGACTGGTGCTCTGATGATATACCATGGATAGAACATGCACGTTGGTATTCAACCTGTCCATATGTTTTGTTGGTTAAAGGAGAATATTTTGTACAAAGTATTTTAAGTGGGACTTACAAAGAACAAAGCGAACCTTCAACATCGGAGCAAAGAATTTTACAAGTGAATGACAATGAAATAGTTACTGCACCAATTTGCAAAGTTTGCCTTGTCGAAGAATTAAACATCTGTTTCATTCCGTGCGGTCATGCCGCATGTTGTGCAACGTGCGCCTTATCCATCAGCAATAATAAATGTCCAATATGTAGAAAAGTATCTTTAAATGTAATTAGATTATATTTCTAACTTAATAAGAATCATTTTTACCTGAAATACTTTTACCTAAAACCT
The DNA here is from genome assembly GCA_947086465.1 of Eupithecia exiguata. Lineage (NCBI taxonomy): Eukaryota > Metazoa > Arthropoda > Insecta > Lepidoptera > Geometridae > Eupithecia > Eupithecia exiguata. The sequence continues at coordinate 337,391 of OX352229.1, forward strand.
TTTTGTAAAAATGTTTAGTACACCTGCATCGTATAAAATGTTCCGATCGAGGTGTAATTGCATTCATTTGAATATTGTGCGCGCGAGAGCTGTTCAAATAATCTCTGAGGACTTTCCTTCACACGACCTTCACTCGCCCGCTTCGAGCTGACCACACGCCCCCCGTACGATACAAACAGTGAGAGGCTCTCTCCTAAGGCTTGGCGCTAACTATTTCTTCAAAAATGTTCGTAAGTTTATTCATTATTAAATTTGTTGATACAATAGCAATTTTTAACTTAACGTAACCGAAAAAAGTTTTGACTGTAACCCAAATTTGTAGCTCTCGTTTAGTTACATTTTATAACTATTGTTTTAGGTCGGACACTGAATATTCGAGCAATTTAAAAAATAAGAAGGCAAGGCGAGAATATTTGCATCGCGATTCCGAAACTGAGGTCGAAGCATCTTCAAGTAATTGGTATGTACCTAGTTAGAGTTCTAATTATTCAATATTATTTTGTTTACAAAAAGGAATAGGTACTGAATATTTATCTTTTATTATATTTTTTTTTTTTGTATGTATGTATTGTATTCTGCATAGAGAATCTTTTATATTTTAGACCTCATTAATTGTATTGTATTATTAATAGCTATTTTTATTATTTCAGCGCAAAGAATACTTCGAAGAAAACAAAGACAAAGGTGTGTCGAGCGCGTAGTGATTCCGAAGATGAATTCGATTTAAGGTGAATACCTATTTGTAATAATTTTTATTTTTATCAAATTTACTTAGTTAACTAGTAAGTTTAGTTGAAATCATGGTTAGTAGGTAGGTATACAACCTCGCGAAATATTTATTTTAGTAACAATTTTATTTTAAATTTCAGGTCTAGTGCCAAGAAGAAGCTTGCTAAACCTAAAGCCAAGCGCAGCCCGCCGAAGAAAGCTAAGAGGTCTGGAGACAGCTCTAAGGGCGTGCTTGGATGGTTTGGTGACGGCGACGACGGTGGCTCGGCCAGCGAGTCCGACTCAGAGTGCGCTCGCAGGGCGCAGAAGAACCCTGCACCTCCACTGTCTTCGTGCACGCGACGCGTTGCCGGCGGGGTGCTGCGTCGCACCGCACAGCTCAATGGAGAGCTGTTCTTAGAGGTTAAAATATATAATACTAAAGACATTCAAAACGTCAACCCTAAGGATCGTTGGGAAAAAGCTTCCGTCAACATAAAATATTGCTGCAATGATGATGATGAAGCAGCGTATTGCATCAAAAAATTTGTAAAAGAAATAAAAGGTTCCTTCAGTGGTGAAGGAACTTTTTTTGCAGAAAAAAAATCTAAATAAATTGAGTTTACTATTATCGTATTTTATATCGATAATTTTTTAATGAGAGAAAATAGCTGTTTCTTCTAGACTAACTTCTTCTACAAATTTTTTAAGCAACAAAATAATTGTATACCTATGTATTTTTTTTATTTAATTGATGATTTTTTATTTGTAGAGGACTGTTTAGTGAGTATGTGTGTAGGTACTTACATCTTTTACTTTCTAACAAAATAGTATTTTTGAAGTTTATTAATTACAATATTTTAAACTTTGTTACCTTATGGGTGATGTGTAGATAGATACATACTTTTTAACAAAACATAATGCCAAATAATAAAATATTTTGTTCTGTTTGCGATACAGAGGTAAAAAGTAATGGCTTTTCCGCCCATCTAAAGAGTACTACTCATAAAAATAATAGCGCTTTAGAAATTAGTAAAGGCATTGAAAAGATAGGCAATGCATTTCGTAGTAGGATAGCATCGTATAGAGTAAGAGCGACTCCAGAGGCGAGAAGCGACCATGCGGAAGCTGCGGAGGTTACGCCGCCCGCGCTTTTCCTAAATCAGCTACGCAAGTCCGTGCGAGCCCTGATCAACGCTAGGCAGGGCGTATTCAATACAATCAAAGTTAATTTTGAATTGTTTGCTAAGTTTTCTTTACCAAAAAACGATACACTTGAAACAAAGTCGTTCGCAACCAAAAACATTATTTTCTATGAAAATTCAGATTTTAAACAAATGTATGCCCAGTCAATTCAAAATATTTGCACTAAAATTGATGAATTTCAGCAAAAAGACAGTGGCTGGAGTTTTGTTGAAAACTTATACTTAGAGGTTAATATCAATAAGTATAATCCATTAAGAGCATCCAGCTTTATACCTCTACCGCGATGTCTGATGACTAAACGAGCCTGTATCAATATAAATAATAATGATAATTTCTGTTTCTTATGGTCAATTATGGCAGCCCTGTTTCCTGCTAAACATAACATTAACAAAACGAGTTCATATCCACACTTTGATAACGTATTGAACACCAAAAATATGACGTTTCCTGTAGGATTTTCTGACATAAAAATTTTTGAAAAAAATAATAAAGATATTAGTGTTAACGTGTATGGATTAAAAAAAAACAACGTTATTGGTCCTCTTTACAAATCAGTTTGTAAAAGGAAACATCATATTAATTTGCTATTTTTAGAGAAGCATAGTCGAAGTCATTATTGTTTGATTAAGGATTTGAGTAAATTACTCAGATCACAACTTACTAAACACCACGGTAAAATCTATTTGTGTGATGAATGTATGATTTTCTTTAAAAACGAGATTCAACTAAGTACTCATGTATGCGGCGGCGTCACCACCATTTTACCAGAAAAAGGAACTCTCACAGAATTCAATCACTATGAACGGATTCAAGATGTACCTTTTGTTATTTACGCAGACTTTGAATCTTTGTTAGAGCCATGTCACGAAGATATAAGTTCTAATAAAACTAGGACTTTGAACAAACACATACCCGCAGCATTCGCATACTATATCGTATGTTCATACGACAACTCACTCAGCAAATACGTTTCATACAGGGGGGACGATTGCGTCAGTAAATTTTTAACTTATCTCCAAGAAGACGTAACTAATATACACAATATTCTTGAAGAAACAGTTCTGATGATATTTACCGACAGAGATGCAGATAAACACTCAAAATCTAAATATTGTTTCATTTGTAACAACTTATTATTCGATGATAAGGTTAAAGATCACTGTCACTTAACAGGAAAGTACCGCGGAGCCGCTCATGCGCATTGTAACATCCGTTTTCAGTTACCGAAGTTTATACCGGTTTTCTTTCATAATTTGTCTGGATATGACTCTCATTTGTTCATACGTGAGCTTGGAGAAATGTCAGGTTCTTTAAAAGTGATAGCTAAAACGAAAGAAAACTATATTTCGTTTACTAAGTACTTTACTACAGGTAAAAAAAGATATTTACCTGTTCGATTTGTGGACTCTTTTAAATTTTTGGGTAGTAGCTTAGAAAAATTGGTGGGTAATTTGGATGAAAATGGTTTTGTTCACCTATCAAGATTTTTTCCTCAAGAAAAACATTCGGAATTATTAAAACGTAAAGGAGTTTATCCGTATGAACATATGTGCAGTTGGAGTTCTTACGATGAAGAGGTGTTACCTTCAGCTAGCTGTTTTTTCAATACTTTATGCGGTGAAGCTATATCTGTGGCTGATTACGAGCATGCCAAATGTGTTTGGAATACTTTTGAAATAAATACGTTAGGTGAATACACAGATCTGTACCTTAAATCTGACGTTTTGCTGCTAGCAGACATTTTTGAAAATTTCCGGTCGACTTGTAAAGTTAATTATCGTTTGGACCCTGCATTTTATTTAACTGCTCCTAGTTTAAGTTTTGATGCAATGCTACTTAAAACCGGTATTAAGTTAGAACTTATTAATGACTTGGAAATAATAAGAATGATTCAAAAAGGGATTAGAGGAGGAGTTTGCTTATGCTCTACCAGATGTGCAAGTGCCAACAACAAATATTTGTTAAATTACAATAAATCTGCACCAAATAATTATTTAATGTATATAGATTGTAACAATTTATATGGTTATGCAATGTGTGCTCACATGCCATGTTCAGATTTTGAACTATTATCGAAAACAGAACTAGCTGTGCTCGATATTACAAATGTACCAAATGACTCTGAATATGGTTATATATTAGAGGTAGATTTGGAATACCCTGAATATTTGCATGATTTGCATAATGACATACCATTTTGTCCGCAAAAATTTAAACCACCGGGTTCGCAGAATGAAAAACTGATACCCAATTTGTACGATAAATTCGAATATGTTATTCATTACGTACATCTCAAAACTTGTCTGAAACATGGGTTATTATTAAAAAAAATTCATAGGGTAATCAAATTTAAACAAAGTCCTTATTTAAAAAAGTACATTGATTTAAATACAAAACTTCGAACAAAAGCAAAATCTGCGTTTGAACAAGACTTTTTTAAGTTACTTAACAATAGTATTTTTGGAAAAACGTTAGAGGATAGTCAAAAGAGACTCGATGTTAAATTGGTTAATCAATGGAATGATACGAAAAATAAAACTAAAAAGCATTATACTGCAGAGCAGTTAATAGCACGACCAAATTATCAAAGTTCAACTATTTTCACAGAAAATTTCGTTGCTATCCAAATGAAACCAGAAACAATATTACTCGATAAGCCCATCTACATAGGATTTACGGTATTAGAAATTTCAAAAAGCCATATGTACGATTTTCATTATTCTGTAATGAAACCCTTTTACGGTAATGATATAAATTTGTGCTATACAGACACTGACAGTTTTTTGTATTCTATTCAAACTGAAGATGTATACAGCGACTTAAAACATAATTTTTTATCATATTACGATACTAGTAATTATTCAGAAAATAATGTTTATGGCATACCTCGTTGTAACAAAAAGGTTCCTGGGCTTTTTAAAGATGAGTTAGGTGGAAAATTAATAACCGAGTTTGTTGGACTTAAATCTAAATTATACTGTATTAAAACTCAGGACGAGGAACTTAAAAAAGCAAAGGGAATAAAAAAAAATGTTATAAAAAAGATGAAATTTAGAAATTATGAGCACGTTTTCCTGAGTGATACAATTGAATCAAAGAAAAACATTTTGTTTAGATCTATCAAACATCAAATTTTTACTCAAGAATTAAACAAGGTCGCCTTATCTTCAAATGATGATAAACGTATTATATTGAAAGATAAAAAATCTACTCTATCTTGGGGTCACTACAATACTCTTTTATGATGTTGTGCTATGTTGTGCGTATTTTTATAAAACATAATTATAAAGTAAAAAATGTACCCATATCTACACAGCTCCCTCGCATAAAATATGTAAACATTGTATTTATGTATGTACCTAAATTTTGACCTTGTTTTTAATAATTAGACTAATTAGACCTACCTACTTTGTGTTTTATACCTAAAATTATAAGTAAAAATGCAGTCATATCTACACAGCTCCCTGCATAAAATATTCAAACACTGTATTTATGTATGTGCCTTAATTTTAAGCTTATTTTTTAATTAATAATAAGACTAATTAATTACTTTGTGTTTTATACTAAAATTTTAATAAATAACAATGAGAACTTAAAATGGCTTGTCTTATTACGCACCTTAGTTAAGACCTAGGTACCCTATTTTGTTGGACAGTTAGATAGTAACATATTTGAAATACTTATAAATATAATACATACCTTCATAATTTTACCTACCTACCTACCTACCTTAGTTATCTAGGACATGTTTCCTGAGTAGCACACGTGTCGGTAGGTAAAAGGGAGTTGAGTTTCATTTACGTAGAAGCGGTGTACTATGACAAGTGCTCTGTAATTTAGTTAGAAATATTGAAATCGATTGCGAAAATATTTTATTCCACTCTTTGTCACACACGAGAAAGGACCTGTATTAATTTTGTTGTGGTAAGTAAAATATGTAACAACTTTCATTTTGTGTAAGTATTTCCTAAATTTTTAACATGTTAATGTACTTTTTTATTTTGTTTACAGATAATGACCGACGAAACTATCTACTATTCTCAATTCGCGCAAGATCCTCTGGGAGGAACTTCTGAAGGATTTGATGAAGCATATCCAGAACTGGCTAAACTAAACAAGTCGACAGTGACTAAACGTCAGGGACCATCGACAAAATTAAAATCGAAGAGAGAAAATGCTAAGAAGAATAATAAACTGCGTGGAAAGTCGTTTGTAATGAAAAGAGAAACAAGTAAAGGTTTGAGACTGATCAAAATTAAGGTATTGGACATAAGTGATACAAGTACATCAAGCGAGAACAGTGATCTGGAAAGTGAGAGTGACTCGAATGTGGTGCTACGAGCGCAGTATGTAGCGAAGGACATAAACGACCCTATTCTGTCAGATACTGAAGGTATTATTCATAAGATTTCTAAGGAATTATGTCAGAGTTATGGCCATTACTTTTAAGATGCTTTACATAGTTTTATAAATAAATGATACTTTGACTTAAAACCTTGTTTTATTTCACAATATCGTGTAGGTAGGTAGGCCTTTATTCACAAAGAAAGTTACACTAGTATTTAAAACTGAAGCAATTGAGCTAACTGCAGACTGTTGTAAACAATCTACAGGTAGCTCAACTGATACAGTAGGTAGGTGGGTAGGACATTAATAAAGTAAAACACGTTAAAATATATTAAAATCATATTTATTGCATAATTGTTTTAATCGAACTTACAAAACTACAACTACATTTAAAAAATATTACATGGTTGAAGTAATACTACATATTATAATATTTTAAGCACCATTTTTTCAAACATATTACATTTTTGAGAGCACACTCTTTTTCATGAAATAAACAATTAAAACTTTTATCTGCTGGAGAGAATTCACTTTGAAGGGTTTTTAAATTAGGACAGTCTTTACTTCCTAGATCGAGCACTGAACAATTTTCACATAATTCTTGAATCCATTCTTTTTTTTCAGTTCCTTTTACATAAACAACTTTATCATCTAAAAATTGTTTTATGATCCGTTTAAACTCTCTGTAGTCAACGTAACCTTCACTCCAATAGATACCACGATTTTTTTCTAACCATCGAACTTGTCGTTTTTCTTCGAGAGATAGTTTTTGAAATGGATAAGGAGGTTTAATTAAGAATGTTTGATTAAATTCTGAAGTATCCAATGCAAATTCCTTTAAAATAAAGTTATTTTTCATATCTTTGAATCCTTGAACGTCAACAATCAGCAAATCTTTTTTCATGATATTTTTTTAACAATATTGGTTAGAGGTTTATATTCAATGATGCAGTCGTTTAGAATGAGACAGTAGGCAGAAGTATGATCTGGTAATTCTTTGTTACACTCGAGTTCCACTTGTACGTTAACAACGGGTCCAATCTTTAAATTTTCGTTTTGTCTTGAACAGTCGATCACGAATAAGGGAGCTTTAATTTTAAATTCAAGAGGAGTCAACAACGGTTCTGATCTGCGTCCATAATACGACTGCTGGAATCTAACATATTGTTCGTATAACAACGCATACTTTTCCTCGCTAAACTTAACATCTAAGTTTTCGTAAGGGAAGTACGTTGAATTCAAATACACTTTAACATTTCGTAAATCACAGTGATCAAATTGTGACATATCTTTTAAACCATTATTTTTTCTATCTGTTTGAAGTCCTATGATAACATATCTGGGTTTTTCGATTTGTGATGACGTTTTAATTGACCAAGTGTGTTTAGATGTTCGCGGTAATAGAGGATATTCATATAAATCCCAATTTCGAAACGCTAATGGAATTGCTCTATCCTTATCTAGTATTTTTAGTAAGTTAATTCTTTCTTTGTCCGAAACTTTTACATGTGGCACACGCCAAAGTATTTTATGAATAACGATGTCATTTATTATTTCCCCACTGCCTAGTGTTAATGCATTTAAATTGGTATTGCTGCGCAAGAGTATGAGCTCATGCTTACAATTAATGATGACTTTTTTATAATCTTCAGCGAAACCCATGATATGGTTTAGAGGTATTGAAGCCGAAAAACTACCTCCATGCATATTGGACGTGCCATCAATATCCCAACCCCAAGCCTTAGCTATTTTCGATTCATTTTCATTCATAGAAATTAAAGATTTCATAGTCGTAGTGATACCAGCATTTTTTATTTTATCAATTTCTATTCCATTTAGCTCGTAACGGATATCTTGAAAAAGGTACAGCAACGGGTTGTTGGTGAAGTGAACATTATTTACCATTTCTTTTAAATCTTTCTTTACAACGTTCATTTTTCCTTCCAAGAACAAAGTGCTAGCTGATGGCAGAATGTATAGATCTTGTTGATTGATGGGGATACGTATTTCATCATTTCTGTTGAAAGTAGTTATGTATGGTTTGTATGAGTGAAACTCGATTCCGCCAATAGTTTCGTCGAAGACGGGGTGACTTGCGATGTCTAGAATATTCATTTTAGTAATCCAATAATTTTAAGATATTTTTTGTTTTCTATTGTTAATTTTTTGTGTTTTTTTATGTTTTTACTAGTTGTTTCTTTGCAGATTGTCTGATTTAGACTGATCTCTTTTGAATGTAGATTCGCTGTTTTATTAAAATTAATCATTTTTTTCTTATATGTAAATATAGCTGTATTTCTTCGCCGCGTAGATTAACTAGATTGTTATTTATATCTAGTATCCTAATATTTATATAGTTGATGATGTCTTGATTGACTGGGAAATAGATAGCGTTCTTAGGTATTTCTATTAACCGATAGCCTGGCGGCACATTGGGAGCAAACTCGTAAATAATGTGGCTGGGTTCACCATTTATATAGGAACCGCTTACAATGTTACATTCAACCCTGATAACAGAAGTAGATAAAATATTTACCGGAAACGGTGACTCGTGAACAATATTTGATTTCAAAGATTTTTTTCCGAATCCTAATAGTTCTCCAATAGAATTATTTTTTTCAAAGTGAATATCTTTACTGCAAAAAATTGATGTCTTTAATGTGTTATTATTGCAAAATAATTTTATAGTAGCGCCTTTTACTTGAGTCTTTAAATAGTCACTAATATCTTGAAGTTCATAAGCTCCTTCTGGAATGGTAACAACTTCATTGGAACCATAGTGAAACGTATTGTTTCTATCTATATTCGGAATAGAATTAAATGTAGATAAATATAGCAGAGCACATTCATAATCACCCTCAAGTTGTAAAGCGGGGGAATAGTTAGTTGATAGAACGGACGTGTTACCCGTAACAGAAAGAGTGAAACTCATTTTGTAAGTGATCAAAAAAAAAACTTCACACTCTTATATATCATGTTTATTCCAAAATGATCTTAGATACATCACACACAAATGACCACAATTTACTGTATTAAATTTTTGATAATTTGTATAATTGTAATAAATATTTTTATTGCTTAAATATTTAAGTAGTTCTTTTGGAGGCTTTAAGTTTCCGAAACTATCAAAATACTCAATATATTTATGAATTTTTATATAGGCTACCCAGTGAGTTCCTGCACCAATACTATTATCTAAATTAACGATACCACATTCAATAGATTTCACTCTTTTAGGCAATTGGTCTTTCATAAAAACTCCTCTAAAATATGGTATGTCGCTTGCATGCTCTAGTATATCCACGTTGGTAAGAGCATGTCTAGGTAGCCGCGCGTTTAGTTTTTTGATGACTGAATAAATAATCCTTCACCTCTCTTATACGGCTTTATATACAGCCCTTTTCCCAAAACGATAGACTCCATGGTTTTGTTATGACGTTCTGATTCTTTGAGGTTTTGTTGGGCAGATTTATACTCATTTACAGTTTTAGCTATGCCAGCTGCTCCGCCTGCTAGGGCTCCTAAAGCTGATAAACCAGCAAAAATTGGTATTAAGGGTAAAATGCCTCCTGTTTTTGGTAGTGGTATTACACGAGGTAAATTAATTTTACAGTTCCTTGCTAGCAACCTCTTTGCTGCGGCATATGCGCAATTAATGGTATTATTGGTATCTCTAGGGTTAACTTTCTTTAATTCTAAACGGATTTTAGCTAGCATTGTTTTAAACTTATTCTTGATTTTTTTCAACGTTTTGCATTTCTTTTTCTTCAAACCTGCTCCAATCTTCAATTTAGCTTTCATCATCTTACCTACCAACCATGATGCGAGTTTTTCGCTTTTGCTAGCATCTTTTGAGTGAAGCCTCTGATTAGCCATGTTTCTTAATGCTAAATCAGCTTTATGACGATTCGATAAGTCAGAGTTATTAGAGTACGCTATATCGTGATGCATACAAGCTTCGTCTAACTGATTTATTCCTTTATCGCCTCGCAATAGCCTCTTTTTCAATTTTGTTCCAGGTCCACAATAGTTATATCCTGGCAAATGTAACTCGAACGGTAATTTATTGATTAGATTATTAACAAGTCCACTTCCTTTCATAGCTTTCTCTAAAATGATGATTATCTCTATACAAATTCTTTTTTATTGATCCAACTGTTTTCATCGTCACTTAAACCCAACCACTTAACATAAAATTTGTTTCCTTTTTTCTTTAAAACTTTCTCTATAAGATATATATGCGGACACTTTGTTTTTTGAAGTTCATGAGTGTAAAAAGTTCCTAATATTAATCGTTTATGCAAATCTTCGATTTGATAAGTAACGGGTTGAGTGTTTTTAACATGATTTATCTTAAACAGTTCCGTTGACCAACTAGGGGTGTAACCCTTATGGAAACTCGACTTGTATTTGCTAATTCGAACAAAGTCGCCCACGCTTAGTTTATTGCGGCTCGAGTAATTGGTAAATTTATAATTGTTTGTTTTGTTTATATTTTTCATGACACTATCCACATTTTTATAACTAACGTCAATTGGTTTATGTTTAGTAGTGCGATGGTTGCTATTGTTGTACGTATCAACAATATTTTTTAGCGGTTTCCCAACCCATTTATAACTACCATGTAAACTAAAAAACTTAAACAAATTATTTTTTAACGTTCTTATTAATCTTTCTACAATAGATGCTTTTTTAACCGAATATGTTGAATAGTGGTTTATATCATAAGATCGCATTAGCTTTTGAAATATATCGTTATAAAACTCTGTTCCATTATCTGTTTGTAAATTTCGAGGATGTCGTTTAGCTGTAATCATCACATTTTCAAAAGCATTTGAGACTTCCAATTTCGTTTTAGTTTTAAGAGGAGTAGCCCAAGCAAATTTTGAAAAACAGTCTATTATGACCAAAACAAATGTGAATCCTCTGTTAACCTTTTTAATACTCTTTAAATCAATAAGGTCTGCTTGCCATAGATCATCTATTCCTTTTAACACAACTGAACGTCGAATGAAGTTTATACGAGCTGGTCTATGTATTTCATTAACTACTTCCTGCTTACTCATTTTTCTTTGATTTATGACGCTCTGACTTCGAAGTCAGCTCATACTGATCCAAAATTTGAAGTATTTCACTTTTTAAGCGGTCTAACTTTAATTGAGTTTCCATCTTATACTTTTGCATACTTTTATCAACGTATTCTTTACTAACAGCCTCATCAGCTGTTATTGGTATGGGAAGACCTTTCAGTCTTGATGATTTTAAATCATAATCACCACTTTCTGACTTCAGTAGTGTATTTTCAATAAAATTGAAAGATTCTGATAAACGCATTCGCTTATGTACATGATGACCAAATTTATCGATATTCATAATTATTGTAGTAACATGGTCAGAGGATAGAAATAAAGTGAAAGTACTCCAGCAATATCATTGTATTTATTTAATCAGTTATTATTCCACATTCTCGCAATTCCTCAATAATAGATATTATTTCATTATCCACTCCAGTGTTGCCGGCATCACGAGAAGCGATCAACAATCTCAATCTGGATACTAACTCGTTCGGATCATCCCAATAAACATATTCCATATTCTTCTTCCAAGTTTTTAATAATGGTAAACCTGAGCCTTTTGGTAGATTACTATCACTACTTTCAGAGGTCTTAGGTATTTTGAATAATGGTTTGATGACTTGTAAATATTTTTTACCCTTGTTACTTTTAATTGGTTTACTTGGGCTATAATCTCTTCGGTGCGCATTGGTAACGATTAACATAGTCTTATAATTTTGAATATCATCTGGTGTAACAATATCTAACTTAGGTTTTTTTTTCAACAATAGTTCAGTCAATCCAGGTGTTAGTTTATAGTCACAATCTGCTATGTTGATAATTTTATCAGTAACGTTTACTCGCGTCGAACCCATCATAAGTTTTCCTCTAACATTCCTTAAACCAAAAGGAACATCGCGAAATGCTTCCGATGATTGAGACCAAGATGATATGTCACGATCTGAATTGTTACTTTGCAATGATCCGATCGTTTTGAATGAGTCATCGAACGGGTTTTCATCATCGCTTTCATCTTCATCTGTGTTTTGAGATTTATTTTCATCGTTGTCATCTTCTGGTGATGCAAACTTTTCCTTCGTTATACTTAGGTCAACATTTTCGTTTGTTTTAGGTGATAAAGATATTTCGTTGTAGTTATCGTATTTACTAGAATCTAACAGCTTATTAAGGGGGTTTGTAATAGGTTTAAAAACATTTTCCAATTCTTTCGCACTATCCATCTCAATATTACGTAACTTTCTAACTTTTCTTTTAACTGCCTCTGCAGCATCTACCATTTTACGTTTTATCGATATGTCTTTTTCCATTTTAATGATAGAATGTAGTCACTGCTAGTTATCCGAAATAATAATAAAAATAAATAATAGTCATCATGGTTATATACCTACATTTGCTAGTTGAATTCAACGAAAGTATCAAATTTCTTTCTATAGCATCCTTGATTTTTTACACAATCTTTATTTATAACTAAGTAATTGTATGGGTCACTCCAAATTAGAGAACACATTTCTTTAAATTGTACCCAAGACATATCCGTATTCACATGTTCATCATATATATGTTTCATGTTTATTTCATCTTGTTTAAAAACGATAATAAGGTTAGCATTATCCCTGACCAGTTGTTTAGGAACTTTACTGTATGTCTGGTTCAAATAAAAGCAATCTATAAACTTATGTCGACCCATGGCAAAGTAATCTCGCATATTACTTTGATTCTCACAAGCCACATCATCAAAAATTATAATTGAATTGTATTTAGCTTTACTCGGACTAAGCACTGAATCGTTTTCATGATATTTCTGAAATGATACACTAGGAACTAATTTCAAAACATTTTCTAAAAATATGTATTTAGGCTGATGAAGGGTTTTTGAGTACACGTATACATTTTTGTAGCGCAACCCATTTTCATGTAGAAGAAGACCGATCATCAGATTTGTTTTACCACAATTTGATGGACCACAAATTATGCAGCGGATTGTATCCGGTAAAAGTTTACCATGCCGAAAACCTTTTTTGTAAGTATCATCGCAAATCTTTTCCAAATTTAATGAAATTGAATGTTTAACGAACTTCATTATCAGTTAATTCAATATGAGTTACAACACGAAAATGATTAGTTATATAACTATTGTTCTATTTATATCGATATGATGGTAAAGACAATAGAATTTGATTAGAGAATTAGTTATGATTGTTTCAAAGATTTAAATAACCTTATGACCGCACACCACATCTTAATTTCACAAGTATTTATTGGGAATTCTAACATCCTTTTTTGTGCCCCAAAATCGATTGGGAATTCTAAATCACCGTTTTTGTCGACTGAAAGGAGACAAGTGATTTAGAATGCCCAATCGGTTTTGGGGAACAAAATGGATGTTAGACTTCCCAATAAATACCTACTTACGCGTACCATAATTACGATGTGTAATTATGGTAAACCGTAATTTCTACCAACTTACCGTATGCTATCGAGTATTACAGTGGCGTATTCTTATTGAAAAGTTTTACTAGTATTTCACTATGGGAATACTTTCAAATTTGATTTGAATTTGACGACCTCTGTGGCGAGGTGGGCGAAGGCGAAGGCCGCCTGCGACGCAGAAGGTTGCGGGTTCGATTCCCGCCTCGGGACAAATGTGTGTACGATCTGCAGGCATTGTTGTTCAGAGTGTTCTGGTCGTTTTCTATGTATAATAAAAAATATCTATCTATGTATTGTATTGTAATTATGTATATCAGTTATCTAGTACCTATAACACAAGCTCTGCTTAGCTTGGGGTAGATAATGCTGTGTGGATTGTCCAGCATTAAAAAAAAAAACAAAAATTTAAAATAGACTAATGGGGGAGTCCCACAGATAGTAGAAACAAGATAGATAGATAGATAATTTATTCATGAACAATTTTTACAATTGTATTTGAATATTAAAAAATAAAAATAAACAATCTCTTTATTTCGAATAGCTTTTATTGAAAATCCATATTGGGTTAGTAAGCACACAAACATAAACAATGAAAAAAGAAAGGAAGTGTTAGTCGGTACAGCTTTAACTTAAATACTAATTAAGAGTAGGTATCTTAAAATAGACTTACGACTATAATATTAATGTGAATATAAAGAAAATTAAATACATTTTCACATAAAATATAAAGAATACTATCAAAATTAAAATGATGACTAAGCATATACAATCAAATTACGAATTAGGTAATTTTATACTATTACAAGTTATCGAAAAGCCTTGACTGCATTTAGTCAGCTTTAGCTAGCATTTTGTCTTAGTTTTAAATCTAAAGAAATTGGTTGCATTGTTTGCTCTTGTCTTAATTCCGTCGGTATTTCTTTTCCTCCAGCAATGAAGTAGGTACATAACCTATAAATTTTCAAAATGAGTGATTCCAGAAATTTATCTGATAATTGTGGAGAAGACAAGGCATTCAAAAAGTAAGCTCATCAGGAAAAAAGAAAACACCAAAGTAACACCAAATCAAAATTTCAATTGGACTGGCTGAGAGATAAGAACTTTTTGTCGTGATTACGTGAATAAATAAATATGAAGCAGATGTAATATCTGCAGCCCGCGGCTTTACATGCACTTTTAAAGTAGCCTATATCCGTCCCCGGGATACCATTAACCCCGCCCTGCAAAATTTAATCTGTTCAGCCGTTTAGGCGTGAGAATGTAACAGACAGAGATACTTTCCAATTTATAATATTAGTATGGATGAATATCTAAATACACACGGCAAGTTGTCCCCTTTGTGATACTACATTTCTGGCTGATGTGATGCGAGTATTATAAAATGCCACTGTGCGGGTCCGAAACACCAAAATAATAAAAGAGTAGAGACATTCAACCACCAAAACAGTTTCTCGCACTCTTTTAAAACTCACATTGTACTCTAATTCTTTTATTATTTACTCTAAAAGATTACTATATGTAATGTAAAAAATTTATAGCGGGGTTTATAAGTTCTCTGTTTGATTTTTGACCCTATTGTAGAATTTTGTAAGTCTTACAACATTCTAATAAACTAACAAAAGCACGGAACGAACCGGGTACCCAGTTTTGTGTTGAAACTAGAAACGAAAGATCAGGTTCTTCAAATATGCCCGGTTCTCAATGTTCTGTACGGACTGTACTAAATATAATTATTGTATGTCTCATGCCGCTAATTCGTGCCTGTGGGTTAGCATTATACACCTTCAAATTCAAGCTTCGGTCGGAGTAATAATTTAGGTATTTGAATTTACCGATCATTTTAATGCACGCTAGGCGTCAATCTGCTGGGTTTCCTGTACTTGGTGTACGTAAGATGATTTTTTCATACAAATAGGCAGTTTTTATTCACATAATATCCTTTCGTAAATTTCTTAAGCCTTAGCTGGAAGCAAACGTTTACCGAGTGCTCGAACAAAATACAATCTTAGAGCCATTCATATTCATACAAAATGAATTGAAGCACTCTTTGTACAGTAATTAGCGCTGTAACAGCCGCTGAGTAAGTCAAAGCCGCGCGTTATATTCCGGGAAAGTCGCCTTTTCCTTTCGCCGTAAGAATCCGCGCGTGTTTGGTTTCTCACAAAGAGACTCGAATTATTTCTCATCAAAGGAATGTTTTGGTCGCATGCCATTTATGTGGTTTACTTTCTAAGAAGCTTCGGCTAAAATTACTCAGCTAAAATACTATACATGAGCAGAGAAAAATGACGAGACAAACGAACGTTTATGTTTGATACGAGACATATACATGTGTGGGGGGGACAAGAAGTACGTGCAGATGTCTGTTATACAGGGCGCCCCACAATCTTTCTACTCATATTACAAAGGCGAAGTTTGTGAATATTGTATTTGTGAGCGAATAACGCACAAGACCAGGCTGCAATATACATAGATGTAATTCTTCATCTGGAATGACATATGCCACTTCTTCTCTCGAAACAACGCATATAAAGCCACAGGGCTAGTTTTAAATAAACCTTTTAGCAATACAGAAATCTAGTTAACGAGATCTCTGTATGTTTGTTTGTGCGGGCTCCAACTCGTGCTAGCGGAGGGGTCTCTCCCCTTCCCCGGAGTTTCCGGACAAAGGAACTCGCGTATTACCGAGTTAGAGTCGGCCTCCTACAACTCCTCAACAATCACTTAAAGGCTTCGCCGCCTCCGTACGTACTCCCTGCCAAGGAAGAATCAACTTTTCCATTATAATATAACAGCTATAATAGCGTGGGATGGAATATTTTTCATTTATAACTTAACGTGCGAGGATTATTTAGATTCGCTGAAGCTTTTCTGCTAAAGAGGTTCTTTTTTACATTTCAGGTATTATGTGGGGTGCAAACAAAAATATTGCGATACTTGTAAAGTCAATCTATTTTTGGAAACTTTCAGCAGAAAAAGTAAGTCACTCCTATATTCTCTTGATCCTTCGCGTGGCTGATTTATTCCATAATATGTGTTCAAATCAAATCATTGAGGCATGTTGAATGACGAAAGAGTTTTCACTTCTCTTGCTCAAACAGTTTGTCAATATAGCGTAGCTTAGCGGGCGTAAAATTCGTTTTTAAGGTCTAGGGTTATAAAGTAATTTTTAATTTTTGTTTGAAATCGTCAGCTAGTACAATACATTCGTCCTCTTGCTTATAGGCTCGACTTTTTGGTGTTCCATTTACAAAGAACATACATTTCATTTGAATTTATTTTTGAAAATGGAACTGAAAGCGCCTTTTTGATCATTGTTGGATGTCTTGTATCTTGGTGATTCTTACTCCATGGTAGAATGCGTAGGTAGGTAGTAACTTTTCGTTGCGCGTAAGAAAGACACAAAAAAGTTGGTATCAATCAGCGCAAAATCTCAATCTTCATTATATAATTGAAAATGCCATCAAGCGAAAATTAATATAATAATAATATACAAATGGGACAGAATGGGGAAGATATAATTTGTTCTATATCTGTTGCGCATCATATGAATCATATGTATTTTCGTGAAGTAAAGAAGTGAAATACTGGAGGTTCTTTTTCCTCACACTCGAAGCGAGTGAGATGTGAGCGGAGTCCAAACCCGTAGCGAGCGAGATGTAAGCGGAGTCCAAAACTTTAAATATCGCAGATTAAATAAAGCTGCCACTTCTTCGCATTCGTAGTATACTAGGTTCAATGGAATTTCATGAGCCATCTCAATTGCATGCGCTCATAACAGCCATCAGATAATACGGAATGGGAGCATTCCGGCTTGGCTCCGCAATCATAGCCTGAGATGTCGCTGTCACATCCAATCGAGCGATAAAACTGACTTCAACTGATTAACTTCGATAGATTGTGCCTGATGTTCTGATGAAGTTTCAGAAAGTACTGAGAAAATAGGGAAGATAATATGATATGATAGTAAAGCTATACACACAGAGAACCTTCAGACGGTTTAGTAAACCTATACACACAGAGAACCTTCAGACGGTTTAGTAAACCTATACACACAGAGAACCTTCAGACGGTTTAGTAAACCTATACACACAGAGAACCTTCAGACGGTTTAGTAAACCTATACACACAGAGAACCTTCAGACGGTTTAGTAAACCTATACACACAGAGAACCTTCAGACGGTTTAGTAAACCTATACACACAGAGAACCTTCAGACGGTTTAGTAAACCTATACACACAGAGAACCTTCAGACGGTTTAGTAAACCTATACACACAGAGAACCTTCAGACGGTTTAGTAAACCTATACACACAGAGAACCTTCAGACGGTTTAGTAAACCTATACACACAGAGAACCTTCAGACGGTTTAGTAAACCTATACACACAGAGAACCTTCAGACGGTTTAGTAAACCTATACACACAGAGAACCTTCAGACGGTTTACTTTGGGTTAAAAGAGTTTAACTTTATTCTTAGAACTCCAAAATGACTTCATTTCCGTATCCCTCATACCTCTTGTCTTAATAAAATCCGCTGAATGGCGATTCCTTGATCCTGGCGGCAACGACTCGGCGCTCTCGGCCGTGCCGGCGCGGGACCCTCGTAAACAGATTTTGTTACGATTCGGGCTCCACTATAAACCAAACAAGATGCCAGACCTAATGGGGCCGGGTGAAGCATCTCAACTCTGTAATTCTTTCATGTTACCCGTGAGCCCCGGCCCCGGAGTCAAACCGGCTAAAGTCTTGATTTACTTCTGTATTTTCGTGTATTTATCCTTAATTATAGTTTCCTATCGCTTATTTCGTAAACCTAAAAGAACACGGCGCCAGTATAAGCTTTTGTTTACCTTATCCGAACACTTCCTGTTCGCACAAAATAACGTCATGTATCAGTTTTTGACAAATTGCTTCGTGTGGAGGTAATTGATAGCAGACGAGGTAACAACTTGGCAGGATACAGGTACAATACAGCGTCGAGCAGGGTGTCGGCGTGCGTCGAGCAGGGCGTCGGCGTGCGTCGAGCAGGGTGTCGGCGTGCGTCGAGCAGGGTGTCGGCGTGCGTCGAGCAGGGTGTCGGCATGCGTCGAGCAGGGTGTCGGCGTGCGTCGGCGGAGGTCGATTGGTTATGCGCGAGTAGCGGCTCAGGTATTAAACCAATAACATAACAACATCTGTTTGCAGGGGATAGGCTTTAACGGAAATTAAAACAACAGGCTTTCAATTTCTGGATTGGAATAAACAGCATCTTTCTATCCTGACCCGGTGTTTTTGGCATATTATATTAGGTACTCAGGCACCTACGTTGTCTGCCTTAGTAACGTAAATCTAATGCAAATGTTCGTCACAAAATGTTGTAACTGAAGTTCAGAACAGGACCAATGATGGCTCAGGCTATTGCTGCTCCATAAATAAATAAATATTGTTGGGACAATAAGACTCCTTAGATTAAGCCATCAACAGCTGCGTGCGCTAAGTTCCGTAACTGCCTTGTTTTCACTAACTTGGGGCATGAAGCAAGGTGCGTACCATTTGGAGACAAAATTTGTTATTTTGAATTGCTTACCTACGAGTATGATTAACCTGCCGCATAAAAAGGGTCTTCTAATTCCGACGAGCGCGAAATTTCATTCATTTATAATATAATTTCATACCATAAATTGAATTTGAATTGAGTTGAGTTTTTATTACCTTTCAGAACAAAATGTGGTTTCACCAACAACAGTGTTGAAAGCTAAAAGCCCTACAGTCAGGTAGACTAGTTTGACAAACGTAGTTATACTTGGAGAGGCTCGGGCGAGGTCTCGAAACAAAAAGGGGGCACACTAACTTTAGCACGCGACTTCGGTCGGATTACGGGAAGATTCGGAAACTTTGACGCCTGCTGAATTATTTATAATCGCCGCGAGCATTAATCCCAGTTTCAGGGTGAATATCATATTGATACCTGGAATTAATAATATCAGATCGGTAGGCAAGTAGTTTGCAAGCCTTTCTAGGTGCATTATTAACCTTTTCAAAAAACATGAAATGTAACGATCCATAGCAGAACGGTCAGGTCGAATAATTTACAGGCAAAGAGAGATAAACAACATTCAGAGCTTTTTGTTTACTTTAATAAAGACCTCACCGGACTCTTGGGTGCTTCAGAAAATTCAAATCACATAGGTGTATAGAAGGATGAAGCAAAGTAAACATTTTTATTTTTTGATTACTTTTTTAGAAGTATTTTATAAATGATGTGGGGTTAATCCACAAAACACACACACACACACACCCTCACCCACACACACACAACAACTTCAGTATAGGGTAAAGTGAAAAAATTACAATAAATCTTTTAAAACGAATCAGAGTTACGAACTTCAGGCATTTAAAATTAATTAGTTTTAATCTTCGATCAAAAATAAGGTGTTCGAGGGGGGCCGGCAAAGCCGGACATTTTTGATCGATGGTTTTAATGCATGAAAGTTGTAACTACATATATATATATTTATAATATGTACTAAATGACAAGCTGCTGCCCGCGGCTTCGCACGCGCTTTTCAAGTAACCTATGTCCGTCCCCGATATACCATTTACCTCTTTGCCTAATTTCATTAAGATCCGATCAGCCGTTTAGGTGAGAAAAACGAACAGACGGACAGACAAAGTTACTTTAGAATGTATTATATTTGCATGGATGAATTATTATTATTATAAAATCGTTTTCAGTTAGTTCATCGACACGTTAAATCAAAAGCAATGTGCACACGTTTCGGTGATACCTATCATACATCCGTGCCACATCTGTACCTACAGGTGGAAACAACACAAAAACAAGAGAGTTTGGGAATCAGCGTCGTCAGTCAACATCGTAATATCAATCTGGCGATGAAACATTTTGATGGATGTGATAATTACTCGACGCAACACGTGGTAAACACGCTGCCGGGCCGCCGCCGTCGCGCCGGCGCCACGCCGCCGCCACGCTGCTGTGCGCTAATTGTGATAAATGATGTGCAGAGACAACGCCGCGGGCGATGAGCGAGTCAATAAGTGTCGGATGTTGTTCGAAATCAGTTTAAAGAATTTTTATTTCTCAAAAAGAACATAGTTCACTTAAATGAGAATGTACATACATTATTCTTAAGCTTATGTACTAACTTAACTAATTATTATATAAAATTGTAATAGGTAGGTAGTACATAGGTAGTTAGCTAGTAGGTTAAGTTTTAGTTTTTAATAATGTTTTTAGAGTAATATTTATTTGGTACCGTTTGTTTAACAGATTTTGTCGTAAATATGTTGCTTTAATCTTTTCCTAAATATGTGCATTGATAAGCAGTTTTTGATGTTATCAGGTAAGTTATTATAAATCTGCGCACCTTCATACATGATGTTTCGTTTTCCATAGTTGGTCCGTGGACTCCTTAGTTTTAACTTATGTTTATTTCTTAAGTTGTAGGTGTAGGTTTTCTTTGTTAGTGTGATTTGCGTATGTATTTTATTAGTTACTATTTTCCTGACAAGGATGCAAGTGAGGTAAGTATATAGTTGGTTGATATTGAAAATTTTGGTTTCCTTGTAAATAGTATGTGTGCTAGTTAGATAGTCATATTTGTATAGGACTTTAATTAATTTATTTTGAGATGTTTGTAGTGATTTTAGATTTGACACTGCCGCCGTACCCCATACTTCCAGTGGATATTGCAAATGAGATTTAGCCAGGGAATTGTAAATAGTCGTTCGGACTTTACGTGGCAGGCATCCCACGGATCTACGCAGTGCACCCGTTAGTGATACTAATTTCTTTCTTACATTTTCTATATGAGATTGCCAATTTAGGCGGTCATCGAGTATGAGGCCTAGGTACTTCTCCTGGTGCGAGCGATGTATTATCGAACCACCTATAGTAAGTGACGGAAATTGAGGGATTTTTTTATTCTTAGCTGCGAAAATCATAAATGAGGTTTTTTTTGCGTTGACTGTCATTAGATTGCTCTGACACCAGATGTTAAATTTAAATAAATCCGCCTGTGCGTCTTTTACCAGCTCGCCGAGGTTCGGTCCAAAGTAGAATAGGCAGGTATCGTCGGCGTATAAGGTAACGTGTCCCTTCAGCCCTATTTTGCTTATATTATTGATATAAATCAAAAAAATTAAAGTTCCGACAATGGATCCCTGAGGAATTCCGTAGGTTATTTTTTGACGACTACTTTCACTATTTCCTATCTTTACGACTTGGTACCTATCGGCTAGGTATGATGCAAATAGTTTTAGTGCTGTATTTTTAATTCCTAAGTCGTAAAGTTTTTTTAAAAGGATATCGTGGCTAATGGTGTCGAACGCTTTTTGAAAATCAATAAATATACCTAAACAATACGATTTTTCGTCTATATTTATTTTAATTTTGGTTATTAAGTCAATAGTTGCCGACAAAGTATTCGACCTCGGTCTGAACCCGTACTGATGCTCGTATAAGTAGTTTATTTTAGTAAGGTGATGCTCGAGTCGATTGTACATAACTTTCTCAAAGATCTTAGAGATCGCGGGTAAGACTGATACGGGTCTGTAATTACCAGGGTCGTACTTGTTGCCCGATTTGAAAATGGGGGTTACTTTCGCCATTTTTAAACTATCTGGGAACAGACCGTCTTGGAGGTATTTATTAATACAATTAGTTAAAGTCGGTATAATTTGGCAGGAAATACATTTAATCGATTTCGTGCTTATTCCGTCCAGCCCGGTGCTGGAGGACGAGTCAAGGTTGTGTATTATTTTATAAATCTCGTCTTCGGTGCAAGGTCGTAGGCAGTGCATTTCGTCGGGCGGGTGGTTTTGTTGGTAGGTGAGTGTGTAGTAGGCATTATTTGAATAAGTAATCGGGATATCTTTAGCTAATTTTGCACCTATTGTTGAAAAGAACATGTTAAAGTGTTCGCAAATTTGAATGGGATCGGTGACATCTACATCTTTTATTATTAATTTAGCAGGTGAAACGGGGCTTTGCATTTTGTTTGTAACTAGCGAGTTGATCAAATTCCATATTTTTTTGGGGGTCTTACACTGGTCGAACTCTTTGCAAAAGTATTTTTCTTTTGTAGTTTTGATCAACATACCTACTTTGTTTCTTTCTATTTTAAAATCACTTTTTAGTGTATGGTTTTTAGAGTCTGTTTTTAGTCGTGCCCATAAAGTATTTCGTGTGTTTATTGCTTCAATTACTGATTTATTTATCCAGTCGTCCCTAGGTCCGTTAATTATTTTTGTTTTTATTGTTTTGTTTTTATCTAAGTAGCTTTTTATAAAATTCTCTAGAGTAGGATAGGTACAATTAGTTGCTAGGGAACTTACATTATTTTTTATGTCTACGTATAGTTGGGGGTAGTCTATAGCTTCGTATTGCATTCTTTGCTTATGACAATGCTTCTGTTTGACGAGTTCTAAGGTCAGCTGTTTGTGGTCGGATAGGCTTGAGTTTAGAATTGTAATATTGAACGAAGAGTTGTGCATATCTGTGCATATGTGGTCGATGATCGTGTTCGTAGTGGAACTCTGACGGGTACAGTAGTCCGGCTCGATCTTGTTCAGGACTTGGTGTCCGCTTTCTTGTAGCATTAGAAGGTAGTTTCGTGTGTCGCTGTCGTTGCTAGTCAGTAGGTCTATGTTAAAATCACCAAACACGATACTGTTCTTGCGGTTTTCTAATTGCTGTGAATAGGTTTCTAGAAATTGTTTGGTATTTTTCTTATCAGGTTTGTAGATTGCACCCAGGTGAAGTTTGTAGCGATGTATGAATATCCATAGGTAGTTGATTCCATCTATTATTGTGTTCTGTGTTAGGTCATAAGATAGGCTTTTGTGTATGTAGATAGATACCCCTCCTCCCTTTTTGTCTTTTCTTATATTGTAGGCATGCGAATACTCTTGTAGAGAAAACATTTTGGCTTCTTCATCCGATTTAAGCCAACTTTCTGTTATTACTATAAAGTGGGTGATACAGTTCATCGCTTTTATGATACATTGCAATTCATCGAATTTTCCTTTGGTACGTATACTGCGCATATTAGTGTAAAAAAACTTGAGTGAAGACGGGGCGTAAAATATACTGTCGTAGGTAGATTTAATGTAGTGGTAGGTATTTTTAGTATCGTTTTTTTCTGGTGTAGATTTTATTAGTTTTTTGGAGGGTTTTTTATTACCTTTGGTAATCCTTTGACGTATTTTATCCCGATGTCAAGTTCTCCGTTCTTTTCCCGGGTCCTTAGTTCCTCCTGGATCGTGTGGAGGTAGGCTTTCTGCGCCGGGGTTTGGTCTGCGTAGACTCGAACATTAGTGTTTTCGGGCAGCTTAAATTTATTCCGTAGAGTTAATTTCACTTCCTCTGCTGATTGAAGGGAGACTTTTATTAAACGGGTTTTATCTGGGTTGTATTTTCCGAGCCTTGAATATCTTAATGGTGCTGGACAGTCCTTGTTTTCGTGGATTTTTCCTAGTATTTCCATGACTTGGTCCTGGTCGTGTTGCTGCCGGATCTTTGGGTTTTTCTCGATAGGCTCAGGGATACCTACTACAATAATATTGTTCATGCGTCGTTGGCGCTCTTCAAGTTCAAGAAACATATCTTCTTGAGATGCGTAAGAGGTGGTACACACGCCCGAGGTCGACTGTATTTGCGCGCTTTGCAGGTGAGTAGTTTTTAACATTTTGATATCACTCTCTAAGGATTTTAGTTTGTCACGAATATCAATATTTTCGGTCTTTATACCGGATACCTCCTGGTTAACATCGTTATATCTTAGAGTCAAATTATCGGTAGTATCACGCATGGTTTTTATTTCGTCCCTAATTTCTGCGAGGTTTTCATTTAACTCGGCGATGCCTTCCTTTTGTTGGACTGCAAAACCCTTGAAAAATGCCATCATTTCCTCGCGAAACATGGCTAGTTCTTCTTTAATGATGGCTACATCGGGGTCCGGCTGCTTTCG
Organism: Eupithecia exiguata; assembly: GCA_947086465.1. Lineage (NCBI taxonomy): Eukaryota > Metazoa > Arthropoda > Insecta > Lepidoptera > Geometridae > Eupithecia > Eupithecia exiguata. The sequence continues at coordinate 362,130 of OX352229.1, forward strand.
CTTGGATATCGGTGTAAAGTTCCTGGTCGGTGTAAGGAATTCTGAGGTTCCCGGTGAGCGGAGGTCGGGTTCGGATAGGACGGTGTGGAGACTCTTATTCCTCGGTGTATGTGGTGAACATTATTGTATTAACGCTGTCGCGGTCGGGTGGGGATAAAACAGCGTCCAGATTCTTGTTTTTTGGTGAGTGTTGCGTACACATCTTTATAATGCCGCCGGGGTGCCGCCTGACAAAGCACCAGTAACACGAGAGGGGAGATGCTTCTCGCTTCCGCACCGCTAGCTGCGTTTGCGCTACGACTACTATGCGTATTCCGTGACGGCTCTTCGGAGCTATGAAGACGTAAACCCAGTAGTGGTGCACAAATGAAATTCACTTTTATTTCAATACACTTAGAACTGTTTTTGGGATAGCCCGTATTTTTATTTTTTGACGAGTAATTAGTTGCAACGAATAAACGCGTGCACTGGTCGAGGGCTGGCACGGTACTCAAATGGAAATACAATGGATTCATGATTTACGACGACGCAATTTGAGACGGTAACTGAACTTACAAATTCAGAGGTTTCCTGTCACTGTCACCAAGCTTTGATGCATGTTTCGATTTCTGTTTCATAATTAGAAAATTACAAATACTAGCTTTTAAAACCGACATCAAAGAAAATATTGCGCGCGGCGGACTAACGGTCCTTCTCTTCCAGCTGGCTGCGTAGACCACTGTGCAGCTGAAATCAGTTCATTCGGCAATAAAAAGAGAGGAGACAAAATGTCAGCCCAGAGTGGATGGCGGCCGCGGCTCTAATAAGCCCTAACTGCATTATGCCCGTTACGGCTGCCGGAGCCCTGATTCACAACGAAAATGTACCTGGAGGAGCTTCTATTGACCGATTAGCTTTGGCTTTTCTCATGAAATAAAACAGTAGATGAAGGTGGTATCTAATTTTGTGAAGAAAGTGGATACTTTGTGCTATGGGGAGAAGGTACTACAGACGCAGCGAAAGCTGGAACAAGACCATCGTTCATCATCGATAAAAAAAAAATCACAAGTTCTGTGGATTTTTTTTATAATATTGGTTATTTTGAAAAAATAATAAGAAAACCTACTTCGATTTTTTTATTATGATGTACACTGTCTTTTAGTTATACGGGAGAACTACTATTCCCTCGGAAAGAAAGTGTATGGGGTCATCTTGGGGTCACCCTCTTCTTCATCTCGTATCCTCTATATCTATATCTATATATCCTGTACATATATCTATACAATAGACAGATATAGGTACAGGGTTATTGGTACAGAGGTGATTTACAATTTTTTTAAAGAATTTAGATCTGGCGTCTCCACGAACGTGTTTGAGATGATGGGCAGGACCTGCAGTTCACGTAGTGTTACTCATTTGCCAATAACCCTGTATAAATAATTCAAGTAAACGCAATTATTTTCTGAATCTGAGAATAAATTGGTTAATAATAAAAGCTCGGATCGTTTTCATATAATTCGTTAATGAACTGTGCAAGTAGGTAATGTGATCTGTTCGGAGATGTGCTAATGCGAAGATCAAACAGGAAACAGAATATGCTCTCGGTTCAACACTATATTTTGTTACGAGGAGTACTTAAATCCGTAAAATGTCTGAAACGTAAAGCAAGCACAAAGTTAACACATGGTAATTAATTCGTCAATACGTAACTTCATCTAATCTGCAACCTACCTCGGATCGCTGCCGCCGCCGCGCCGGCGCGGGCGATAGATACGAAGCACTTACACAATCACCGGGGAAACTTCCACTCTAATTATTTCGGAAACCAACGAACCGAATCAATTAAAAGTTTATTTGATCTGGTTACTATTGTACTGAAACAACAACTTGTAGCGTTTCAAGATGTTTCCGACAAATAAAGAGTTTTAACGACGATACGATCACTTCCGCGCGTGACTTACAAGACGGGGCTTCACGCAGAGGACTGGGCAATTACACTTTTATATGTCTAAGAAGTTATACAGTATATTCTAAGGTTATTTTCGCGAGAACTCATAATAAAACACTGTTTTTACCGGATTGATCGCGTATATTTTATATTTGTTTATAACCTGACGTTTCGGAGGCTTTTCAGCTTCCATGGTCACAGGCAGTCTGCCTGTGTTTTATTATGAGTTCTCGCGAAAATAACCTTAGAATATACTATGTTAACCAGTACGGACTGGAAACGGCAAATAAAATCCGTCAACTTGAAACCGTAACAGAGTCTGCCTGTGACCATGGAAGCTGAAAAGCCTCCGAAACGTCAGGTTATAAACAAATATAAAATATACGCGATCAATCCGGTAAAAACAGTGTTTTATTATAAGTTATACAGTGTTTTTTTTTTGTTTCTATTGAAATGGAGTATCGTATGGAAATAAAGTATTGTCTTTGTATGGAATGGCGATGCCAAGCTTTGAATGTAATGTACTTAGAATAACATAAACAGAACCTAGCACTAAGGTAACTCTAAACGAAACCAACGTTATTAATTTAACCCAAACATGTAATACCCGTTGGTATTATACTCATCCTTTCTGTATCTAAATGTGAACCTCAAGTGCGTGGAGCCATTAGCTAATGTGGGATCCAATAACTAGCGCCCTATCAGCTGGGCCGCCGCCGCGCCATCTGCCGACCTTACGTTACACGATAATAACTTATTATGATAGACAGGCAGCCCCGCAGCCCGCGCCTTCCCCCCGCCACCCGTCAGGTCAGGACACACAATCTTACACAGTGTAGTGGACTCCAGTACTAAGAAGGCATTACACGCCACACTCTATATCATACTCCTCATGATAATAATGTCGGTGGCATCAGTTCAGTTGGGAAAGCCAACCGCACAGTTCCGTACGTGTGCAAAAAGAAGGTCTGTTTTGTGAGTGCGGCATTGTGAGAACTTCTGCTTGTTTGGGAACTTGTTATGATGAATGATTATTCTATTCAAGTGTTTCAATGCAATGAAAGAGTCAAATAGCGACGTACCTATATTTAGAACTTGTTTGACAGAAGTAGTGGTAGGAGTAGTGTAGGAATAGTGGTAGGAGTAGTGGTAGGAATAGTGGTAGGAGTAGTGGTAGGAGTAGTGGTAGGAGTAGTGGTAGGAGTAGTGGTAGGTCCTACGCGAAAAAGTTTTATACTCTCACAAAACGAAGTGTTGCTACAGTAGTACGTTTTTATGCTTTCAGATCTGTTTACGACACATCACGTAGCACACTCATGAGGAGTGCTACTGCATCGAGCCTGCCTGCGGTAGCATACGAGGAGGAGTGCTACTGCGTCGAGCCTGCCTGCGGTAGCATACGAGGAGGAGTGCTACTGCGTCGAGCCTGCCTACGGTAGCATACGAGGAGGAGTGCTACTGCGTCGAGCCTGCCTGCGGTAGCATACGAGGAGGAAAGCTACTGCGTCGAGCCTGCCTGCGGTAGCATACGAGGAGGAGTGCTACTGCGTCGAGCCTGCCTGCGGTAGCATACGAGGAGGAAAGCTACTGCGTCGAGCCTGCCTGCGGTAGCATACGAGGAGGAGTGCTACTGCGTCGAGCCTGCCTGCGGTAGCATACGAGGAGGAGTGCTACTGCGTCGAGCCTGCCTGCGGTAGCATACGAGGAGGAGTGCTACTGCGTCGAGCCTGCCTGCGGTAGCATACGAGGAGGAGTGCTACTGCGTCGAGCCTGCCTGCGGTAGCATACGAGGAGGAGTGCTACTGCGTCGAGCCTGCCTGCGGTAGCATACGAGGAGGAGTGCTACTGCGTCGAGCCTGCCTGTGGCAGATGGGAGGACGTCTTATGAATGGCCTCCATTACGGCTACATTATCTACTCGCACTGATAACTTATTATTGCGGCTAATTTATAAGCCCCTTCGCGAAATGAGTCTATTTATTGTAAAAACCTTTTGTTTTGTCAAACATTCGAGGATCATCGCTCAACGTAACAACATCGCCAGCGCGCACGATGGCGCGCACTGAGCGAGGCTGTTTGTATTTCTGTTTGTTAAAGCAGTTCAATGTTTTGTTAAAAAAGCTGGCCTTTGTGTGAAAAATATTGAACTTAGCACCTCAATGGCCTCAGGTGTCGGTTTCATCCAGTTTATTGATAGATAATATAAAAGAAGTAGAGATTTACGAAGTAAGTCTCCACATTTCATGTTGTAAATATTTTAATTAAAAACGAAAACTGGTTGCTGCCTGCGGCTTGGCATGCGCTTTTCAAATAGCTTATGTCCTTCCCCGGGATACCATTTACCTCCCTAAAAAAATTCATTAAGATCCGTTCAGCCGTTTACGCGTGAAAAGGTAACAGACACACAGACATATAGACAGAAAGGTAACATACACACAGACATATAGACAGAAAGGTAACAGACACACAGACATATAGACAGAAAGGTAACAGACACACAGACATATAGAGAGAAAGGTAACATACACACAGACATATAGACAGAAAGGTAACAGACACACAGACATATAGACAGAAAGGTAACAGACACACAGACATATAGAGAGAAAGGTAACATACACACAGACATATAGACAGAAAGGTAACAGACACACAGACATATAGAGAGAAAGGTAACATACACACAGACATATAGACAGAAAGGTAACAGACACACAGACATATAGACAGAAAGGTAACAGACACACAGACATATAGAGAGAAAGGTAACATACACACAGACATATAGACAGAAAGGTAACAGACACACAGACATATAGACAGAAAGGTAACAGACACACAGACATATAGAGAGAAAGGTAACATACACACAGACATATAGACAGAAAGGTAACAGACACACAGACATACAGGCAGAAAGGTAACAGACACACAGACATATAGACAGAAAGGTAACATACACACAGACATATAGAGAGAAAGGTAACATACACACAGACATATAGAGAGAAAGGTAACATACACACAGACATATAGAGAGAAAGGTAACATACACACAGACATATAGACAGAAAGGTAACAGACACACAGACATATAGACAGAAAGGTAACATACACACAGACATATAGAGAGAAAGGTAACATACACACAGACATATAGACAGAAAGGTAACATACACACAGACATATAGACAGAAAGGTAACAGACACACAGACATATAGACAGAAAGGTAACATACACACAGACATATAGAGAGAAAGGTAACATACACACAGACATATAGAGAGAAAGGTAACATACACACAGACATATAGAGAGAAAGGTAACATACACACAGACATATAGACAGAAAGGTAACAGACACACAGACATATAGACAGAAAGGTAACATACACACAGACATATAGAGAGAAAGGTAACATACACACAGACATATAGACAGAAAGGTAACAGACACACAGACATATAGACAGAAAGGTAACAGACACACAGACATACAGGCAGAAAGGTAACATACACACAGACATATAGAGAGAAAGGTAACATACACACAGACATATAGAGAGAAAGGTAACATACACACAGACATATAGAGAGAAAGGTAACATACACACAGACATATAGACAGAAAGGTAACAGACACACAGACATATAGACAGAAAGGTAACATACACACAGACATATAGAGAGAAAGGTAACATACACACAGACATATAGAGAGAAAGGTAACATACACACAGACATATAGAGAGAAAGGTAACATACACACAGACATATAGACAGAAAGGTAACAGACACACAGACATATAGACAGAAAGGTAACAGACACACAGACATACAGACAGAAAGGTAACAGACACACAGACATATAGAGAGAAAGGTAACAGACACACAGACATACAGACAGAAAGATAGATAGACAGAGTTCCTTTGAATTAGTAAATAGTAAGGATATGGCTGTTCACAAGCGTACATGATGTCGAACGAAAACTGAATAATGTAACTTTATGATTAATTTATTTTTTACGTAATTTTGTGAGCTACAAAAAATAAAAATAAGTCTTACCTATAACGCTCCGCAAAATAAACATAATCTAAGCCGACTGCCGTGGAAGATAATGAATTTAATTAAGAGGATCTTGTTTTACAAGCCTGTTAAAAGGCGGTCCATTACAAAGCCCCCGAATCAGGCTCTGCTATTAAATCAGACGCAAGCAAACCGTCATAATTAGTCCACATCCGGAGTCCACGCCCGGCTCTCATGTCTAATTGCCAGAGCCCGCCGTGACGGCACGGACCCGAGACGTGAGACTCCTGGGACCTCGAGATATGACGCGTGCGTGAGCAATCACAATATTTGTAGATAATAGTATATAGATATTACGAGTGGGTTTATTACATTCTAATAACGGTATCACGCACGACGCTTTGGGTAGACAATACTCCCGCAGATAAATGTGAGTGACGTCAGTAGTATTTCATAAATGAACAAACTAAGTTTGACCCATTCTATTCAGGCATTTCATAAATGAACAAACTAAGTTTGACCCATTCTATTCAGGCATTTCATAAATGAACAAACTAAGTTTGACCCATTCTATTCAGGCATTTCATAAATGAACAAACTAAGTTTGACCCATTCTATTCAGGCATTTCATAAATGAACAAACTAAGTTTGACCCATTCTATTTAAAAACATGGCCGAGAGCGAAGAAAGTTGAAATTGATATCTCCCGCGAGACAAGCGCTCGTATCATTTTGATTCACTTTCGCGTTACAACAGCAGCTCCGAGAAAGTGGAATAATCTAAAGCACTCTGCCCTCCGGGAGCTCCAAAGCAATTTTCACGAAAGCCAAACAAGAAGCCGAGCCGATGATTATAATCCTCCCGCCGTGCGCCGCGGCCGCGGATTACGAACACGATGAACATTAACATTCTTTCAATGTGCTCCGGATAAACAACTTCACAAAGTCACAACTGGAACGATCCAACTTCTACATTTCGCTCCCATCAACACGCAACCTTTAAACTTACTCAAAACTTAATTAAGGCGAATTGTAAGGGTAAAAGACGAAAACGACGTCTTTTTGGGCAATGTTTCTGACGAAAATATAGATCGTGAACGTTTGAAATTTATATATCCGATAACACATATCTTAAAGTATCTAGTGCCGGTTCCAAATGCTTGCCGGTAGTTATAGTTAGCACTCAGAACCAGGTTGAAGTAACAATATCTTCAGATTAATGAGCACACTTTTTGACGGTGTGTCTTATTCGTTTACTACCAAACTAAGTATAGTTATTTCTATAGCTCGTACGCTTCTATTGCCGGTCCATTTGTTTTCAAATGAAGTCAAAATAAGGAGTTTTAACGTAAAAACTATTTGCGCCTATTAAAACATCACTCTCCCACAAACGTTTGCTCGCAAAATATGATCAGGCAATGTTGTAGTACCAACAATTGACGAGGGAGGGCGCGGGCTCGCGGGCGACACGGGGCGCGCTATGAGAAAACGCGACGTTGCAAGCTCTCTACCTACCGGTGCGGTGGCCGCGGCGGCCGTACATACCGCCGGCTCGCACTATGAGCGACGTTGCCAGATCTTGCTTTAGTACCAGTATGTGTATTGTATGATCGCGCGCGTGAGTCTCACTCAAGCAGTTTCTAAAAGTACATTTCATTTTCCAAAATTCTGTGTTGTTGTTTGTATCGAGTATTTATTCTGGAGTTGTGTTTTAGTCTATAAGTATATTATGGGAAATAAACCTGGACAGAAACGTCGAGTTCCATCGAAGTGGTTGCGAAAATGTAGATCACGGCATGCAAATGCTTTAAAAGCACAAGTTCGGCAAATGGGTGATGCTGTTGAGTAAGTAACCTATCTTGTACTATGCTATACCTGTAATAAATACCTAATTGTTTAGTCTTCATAATCAAGTTGTCAGGCATAATCTAATATCGATGCATCGATGCATGGAGTAGAGTAGTGCCGTTACAGAGGCTTTTGTAAATTCCTTTTATTCCTTTACTACTTAGGTAGGTTGGTACCTAGCCAATACTGTGTAGTACCTAACTCTTGATTTTTACTCATTCAAATAACGATTTTCGCATCCCAATTAACCCTCATTTTAGGGGTCCGCACCCAAAGGGTAAAACGTGACCCTATTACTAAGACTCCGCTGTCCGTCTGTCACCAGGCTGTATCTCATGAACCGTGATAGTTAGACAATTGAAATTTTCACAGACTCTGTCTTTCAGTATTTCTGTTGCCGCTATAAAAACAAATACTAAAAAACAGAATAAAATATATATTTAAGGGGGCTCCCATACAAAAATCGTAATTTTTTTGCTCGTTGTTATAGATAACAGTAACCAAGTGCGAGTCAGACTCGCGCACGAAGGGTTTCGCCTACTTCTACTTACTGTTTTTTTCGCGCAAAGCACTACTATGTCCCTTAGAGAATGTTTTTTCTTGCAGGCCAATAAATATATTTATTTCTTTATTTTTCAGTAAAAGAAGATAAAGGGTTCCGGTAAATTACTTCTTTCCAGATCAACTTACCACGTCATAAGTACCAACCTCTTACCTAGCGCTGAAAACAAAGATGAATAAAAATAAAAACGCCAAGTGCGACTCGGACTCGCGCAACGAGGGTTCCGTAACTAAACATCATATTAATTATATAAATAAAAGAACTTGATTCTTGCCCAATATCATGATTCTAGCCCTATAGGTTTTGGTCCATGGCGAGGCTTACCAAGGCTTACTACAAAATATCAGATAATTTAGAAGATAAAAAAGCTTGGGACGGGTTTTGCTCCAACTCGAAAAATAACAACTAACAGGCTAAAGGTTTCTTAGTCGCTTCTTTACTTTAGTCTTCATACCGAAGCGACAGAAATCAAAAGTACCACTTTATTTCCGTGTCAGCGTTTTAATTTAAGAAGTTGACCTTTTCTAAGTGTACATTTTTGTATTTATGGAAATAAAGAATTTTTGATTTTGAATTTCTGTGGTATTGTAGCTCCCAAACGTATGGAACGGTCTCAATTAAATCTGGTATAATAAAGTGGTACTTTTTTTATTTTAAGAATTTTACCTTTTCTTGGTGTACATTTTTGTATTAATGGAAATAAAGAATTTTTGATTTTGATTCTTTTGTTGGTGGTTATAATTATGATAAATAAATAAATGATGTGAATTTTAACACGTTTCTGAGAAAAGAGGGTTGACAGACGGACAACAAAGTGATTCTATACGGGTTCCTTTTTTTCTTTTGAGTTACGGAGCCCTAAAAATGACAAGATAGTGATTTTATATTTTCATGCAGAGTGTATTCATCAATATTAATAAAAACTTAACTAGTATAGGCTGATGATGATGATGATGATAAATAAAAACTTTAAAAAAAATTGTTTCATAAAATTAGTTTTACTAAAATACTGTTACACCTATGCAGTTTACAGATAAAAACGTAGATATTTTGTTTAGTAATGTTTTAATCCTAAGCCTAACCATTCTCTACACATATAATATTTTGATACAATTACTCCTTTGAACTGTTTCTCTCAAGGATCTCTCTGTTCGCCATTACTCTATGATACGTACTACTCTTGTGCGCGCCATCTAACGGCAGTGGAGCGTATTATTTGGATAGGGTATATCGACTAAGGTTCCAGGACCGCGCGCGCTCGGTTTTTTGAATCGAAAACATGCACTCCTTGCTTCATAGATGGCGCGGGGGTGTCCCGCTCGGCTGCCAAATGCGCAAGGTCATTTGCCTTACTATTCGTCTTAAGCACAGATTTTGTGCTTGAGAGAGAAAACAGAGCGTCACCATTCGAGTCACGCGCGGGCCCCGATCATTATGAAATCAGCTGGATTTATTTTAGATCTAAAGTGACTCTTACCGAGGAATGGCTTTAATGAGATCTTGAACCTGCAAAGATAGAACTAAGACAGTGAGCTAGTTTTATCGGAGTTCATAAAACTGAATATAAAGTTGTACTTAGCTATGCACTGCGGATCCTCAGCCACAGCTATCTCTATCGCTTTATTCTCAAAACTACAATTTCTTCATCGTTGAACGTATCATAGAAGTTTCTGCATACATTTTTCTTGTTCCTATAAAAGTTGTGAACAGTTTGATTTTGTTAGAGAGCCCCGTCTCGGGTCGGTGTCCCCCCGCGGGGCGAGTCGAGCGCGCGCCTCGCCGGTCGATCTTCCTGCAAACACGGATCAGTGAACCACTTCAGCGTCGCATGTACAAGACACTAGTTCTCTACAACTGATACGACATACAAATGCAAAGAATCTAATATTTTATTCTAGAAGATATTGTATTTGTATTTATTTGTATTACTTTTTTTTTTGTTGTCTAATATACACATTTTAAATTAATGTTATGTACACTAGAGTATAATTACAATCTAGCCATAGAATTGGCTAATGGGTCATTTAGTTTTATAAAATTTATTATTTAATTATTATAATTTAATTATTTAATTTTATAAAAACATATAACTAAGAACGTGTCCATTGGCACTTTTCTTATTGTCTCTATACTTAAGGCGAAGACACTTTGTTCATGTGTTCTTTAAGAAGCACTTATGCACATACACTAATTATCACTACACTAACTCAAAAGGTTTTGTTCTTTTGAGCCTTCTCACTATGTCCGTGTTGTCGAGGAACTGGATTGCCTCGACATTCACATGATGATGAAGCCTTTGTTCGTGAGCCTCTGCGTATTTTTGAATGACTGTTTCGACAAATTCAATATTCAGGTCCCGATGAATATCGTCATTTCTTACGTACCAAGGAGCGCTTACAATTGATCTGAGTACTTTGTTCTGGAATCTTTGTATTATTGCTACATTTGTCTTCTTAGTACAGCCCCAGAACTGTATTCCATAGGTCCAGATTGGCATGAGGACTTGTTTATATAATAGGATTTTATTGTGTACTGCTAATGTAGAATTTCTTCCAATCAGCCAGTACATCTTTTTGTAGCGGATCTCTAGCTCCTCTTTTTTCTTCTTGACGTGAGCTTTCCAGCGTAGCTTCGCGTCTAATGTCATGCCCAAATACTTCGCTGTATTTTCGCATGGTATGATGGCCCAGATTTGGTACGTATTTCAGTCGAAATGAAGCATTTATGAGATTTGTTAGTTTAACTAACCCTCTCTTGGTAGATTATGTAATACATCTCCTGAATAACTGTCATTTTAACAAATGCGGTATCGATTTGTTCATCACGATGCTCCGGTGGTTGCAGGCTATGTTGTGACGTCACACGAAATTGGCTGTCTAACGAGATAACGGGGCTAGACCTTGCTTCTTGCCATATTTCATGATTCTAGGTCAACGGGAAGTACCCTATAGGTTTCTGGTCCATGGCCAGATAGATTTTTTTCTTTGGAATCACTACTAATTTACGGTTTTCGGATTTTTTCCTTTATTTGTGCTATAAGACCTTGCTTCTTGCCAAATTTCATGGTTCTAGGTCAACGGGAAGTACCCTATAGGTTTTGTGTGCAAGTGATTCCCTTGGAAAATTCAAAAAAATTGGGTAATAACGGCTATAACTTTTGATTGCGTTGACTGAGAAGTTTGATTTATATTGCGGCCAAGAAGTTACGAACCTGAGTATATGTATTTTGCGGCCAAGAAGTTACGAACCTGAGTATATGATGTGAATTTTAACTCGATAACTCCAAGCGTTTCTGAGAAAAGAAGGTTGACAGACGGACAACAAACTAATCCTAGGGTTTCTTTTTCCTTTTGAGGTACGGAGCCCTAAAAATATATAGCCGATTATTAACGTCCTCTTTTTTCAAAGTCGGTTAAAAACGAAAACCCGACTATGTAAAATCTTAAACAAGTGTTTACCGACAGCCCATTCATTTTCTTTGATACTCTGGTAGTCGGAGGCCCGACCCTATGTTATTTTACATGTAGGTACATGTTAACTTAGAGCCGTCTTCTATCCACGTAACAAAAGTACATTACAAGGATAGTCGATGTGTTCACCGATTGTCCTTATAATTTTATTTTGGTATTTACGTAATTGTTTCAGATTCTTGCGTGGAGACTACAGAGAGTCGTTACAGACAATTCCTCAAGTAATTCATTCAAAGTGATTCCATTACCGTCTGGAATGTTCGATAACGTTCAGTAAGTTCCTAACTAAGTTGTTAATAGTCCCAATAACCGGGTACTTTAAATCGGACCCAAAGACAACTGTCTGAGATACGTGCCATTTAATTAAAGTGTCCTGCACTGAATGATGGCGGTCTCCGCAATTACGAGGTCAATAATTTAACTGTGGGTCTGTGCGACCCCGGAGGGGGTCACCGGGACCCCGGCCGTGATACGAGAGCGGAGGTTAGGTGTCTCGTTACTGCCGATTGATGGCTTCACGCCAAATACCGCCTGATTTATGGCGCACGTTTTATTGTAAGTCGAACTACAGTTCCGATTGTTCGATTGGAAATCAAACTTTTGTAAGGCATCGGGTAATACAATAAGCTGGTTCATTTGTTGTGGCCGAGTGTTGTGTCGGGCCGCTGCGGTATAGCTGGCCCGTGAGCCCGTGAGCCCGTGAGCCCGTGAGCCCGTGAGCCCGTGAGCCCGTGGGTATCGGTCCAAGTTCATTTAACTTGCATAAAACAATCCTGAACTCAAACAGAACTTGAATTTTTCCAATAACCAAAGCACATTTCATCGTCTCGATTATACAAAGACCATTTGAAAATGAAATGGCAAATTCTACTTCACTGTTTCATGCAAATTGAAAAAGCTGTCCAAATAGTTCCGATATTCCGAAGGGTCTAAATCTGGAACTGTTCATTCTTTCGTATTGGAGTCATCCGCGCCGTGGTGCGGCCGGGCCGGGATCGACCAATATCATTGAAAAATTGAGACTTGGCATCGCTTCAAACGGAATGTACACTGCATACTATTGGAAATAGAATTCGACTAAGCTATAGGTAGTGTTGGCAGCTTGGAAACCTTTAGTTTTGTTGTATGAGGCAGAGGATAAAGCATCTATTTATTAGAGCACTTAGAACAGGTTCAGTGCATCCGCTTTCCTTTGAACTCTAAACTCGACAAACTTTGTGAGTGCTGATGAAAAACGACAAAACTGAGTTCGCTGAGTTTTCAAAGCTATTTTTGTTCTCAATTTAAAGTTAGACACGGATGACGAGATAGCAGCAATCCTGTGAAATGTGGGATATTTGTAGAAATGCTCGCAGCGGTAGTCTCTGAGCGATGCGCAACAATATGGAAGATTGCGCGCCATCTTGCGACCGTTTCCTACGAGTTGTACCTACATCGTCTGAAAGAACTATTTCATTCATGTATTTTCTTTCATTTTACTGAAATATGTATTATTATTTTAGCGAGGAGTCTCACATATTGCGGCAGTTTCTTGATAAAGCTTCTAGGATACTTTCATATACCCCAATGATTATCAATCTGAGATGGTAGTAGCAAATGCTGGTGCTAGTGCAACGATGTCTAGTTAGCGAAAGCTCGTTAGTACAAACGATATAAAACGAACGCCGAGTGCAAATGACTGTTTTGTCTCTGACCTCATTTAGTGAATAAACTCGTACTCCGTCGCTGTGACGAATTTTTCTTGCATTTCGCTTGATGAATTACTGAACAGTTTAATGAATGAGCTCGTAGCTAACGATCTCGACAATTAAAAGTTCGCATCTTCAATGTAACGAGCCCGCCCTGACCGCTCCGCAGTAGCACGCTACTATAAATATAAACAGTAAATCAACAAGTTTGTAAGTTTTACAATAAAACGGCAAGAATCCAGAACCCACTGGAGTAAGTTCGATCGGGAACATACATTATTGTGTAACTTCTAACTGACTGCTGCTGGAAGTTTCTTATGGCCAGCCTTTACTTTGGCGCATTATAAATATCACGCCAAGTCTAGCATCGAAGCTGCGAAGTAATGCTAGCTACTAGAAATGTGAGATCGCCCAAGAACCATGTCAGCCTTTTAAGTGATATAATTCCCTTAGCGGAGATGCAAAGGCCATTAGCCACGTAAACTACGATATTCAAATATTGAATAACCAAACCGAACTAATCCTTCAGGGATTACCAAAATAACCGAACAAACTTGCCTCTGGACTAAATTGAATTTGTACAAAGGACTTATAAATTACTCAGCGCTTTAATCTAACTAGCCGAGAGATAAATCAAACAAATTTATTGCTATTTATGATTTACTATCGCGGACTCCACGCGCCCGGGATATTTGCATTCACTACGTAGAGCGCTGCAAAAAACAACAGCTACACAAAGTACGCAGGAGTTTAGAGGAGGTCTAAATCTGCTCGTTGGTTCATCTTATTTTTGCTTTTATTCAGTATGAAGAAACAGCGAAGAAACAGCGTATGACGTGTGAAAGACTTACAAATACATTGGCCACTTTGGCCAGCTGGTTTCCTTCTTTGAATATAAATCTGCATCGTATGCAATGATGATGACGCTGAACAAACCAAATCAAAATATCTACTTATTTTATTTCACAGGAAAATACATATGTATTGCAATGATATTTAGGAACAAGGACAACCGGAAACCATACGTCGTCCTTTCCACGCTCTATCGCTTCGCTTTGTGTCCGTCAGTAACAAAGGGCAACTTTACCTTCGAATAATGTATGATAAAGGTATTTTTGTGAGAAAAGAGCCCCTTGAGAGCAGGAACATTCGGAACTCATGGTACGTTCTAATAACGATTTATTTATCTCGTATTCGACTGCCGTAATCCCATATTTTACGTTACAGATGTTAATCTGGTAAAACATAATTATATAAGCACTAGCAGCACCTCGCGGTTTTACCCGCGTAGTTCCCGTTCCCGTGGGAATTCCGGGATAAAATAGCTTGTGTCACTTCCTCAAAAGTAAGCTTTCTAATGGTGAAAGAATTTTATAATCGGTCCAGTAGTCTTTAGTTTATTCGTTACAAACAAAAAAATCCTCTTTATAATATTAGTGTAGATTATATTATTATACTAGCAGCGCCCCGCGGTTTCACCCGCGTAGTTCCCGTTCCCGCAGGAATTTCGGGATAAAAAGTAGCCTATGTCCTATTCCAGACTATAATCTATCTCTGTGCCAAATTTCATCCAGATCCGTTTTGCCGTTCTGGCGTGATAAAGGAACAAACATCCATCTATCTATCCATCCATCCATATAAACTTTCACGTTTATAATATTAGTGAGATAAACTACATTACTGAATTTTATAAACATTGGGTAAGTTTTTCCCAAAAGTAGGTCTTACAATGAAACGTACCACTAATGATGCTATATCGTAAGTATTATCATCAGTTCACTGGTCGCAATAACCGTTTACAAAGTAGAGTAAAACCAGACGCATCAGATCCGGTCCTAATCAAAGGAAACACAACGAACCCGGCCTAGTAATGTATTTGTGGAGTTCGCAGCGACATTTGTCCGAACTATCGAACGAATAATGATAATTTACCGAGCGCAGTTAAACAGCATTCATATTATTGAGGATGGCGGATAATTTATTCCCTCATAAAAATTGGAATGCTCGGGCGGCGTAGCACCGTAGACCCGCTACGAACTCCGGCGCTACGAGCTACGGTGCTACGAGCTACGACCAGCAGCCGGTCGTAGCCAGCTGGCTACGATACATTGCAGTGGTCGGCTACGCGCTACGAAATATTTCTGAATATAATGCGATGCTTATTAACCCATCCTTTGTCATTTTGTATTTACAATATTATTGGTAATGTTTATTGCTCTTCCGTTCCGGAATAGTGTTCATTATGTATGAATGAATAGCGTGAAATAAAGAATAACGAAAAGTATTGTAATACATGTCAATTAATTTATTTTCTACCTACTAAATTAGGATATTGTACAAAAGACCCATAACCACCTCAAAGTCGTAATGGCTCTCTCCCTGCCTACAAGCTCATTAAGCCATAAATAATCTAACGCAGCTAATTCGCAATGCTCGTAAACCGGAACCAGGGTCATTTGCCTGCTTTATTTACAGTCAAAAATGACGTAAAATACGGCCGTAAATGGCGTTCGACCGTATCTTGACTTCTCGCGAGAAGAGGTTTTTGCTATATGTGTATCGTAATCACCTCATTTAGGTTTTTCTAATCTAAATTCAAATTTTGGCGGCGATCACTCTTATTAAAATGCATCATGAAGCATCAATCACTTTGTTGTGTTCTGTTCGAGTTGCCGTAGCGTTCTGTTGATTGACCAATCAGAACGCTCTCCGGCATCATAGAGGGAGCCACCTACATCAACAGCCGTGGAAGAAAGCCCCGAAGAAAAAGAATTTTGCAATTAACTAACCGCGCCGCCGAGCAACGACACTTGCATCTCTCGAAGACGATAGATGTATCGATTTTCGTGTGTGTTTATTAAATTTAACTAGGCCTGTGCCTGTCTGTTATTCTGTCTCTTTATCATTTTGTCTGTTATCCATTAACGTCGTTTTGGCTAAACTGAGGGATATAGGCTAAGTATTATCCCGGAGAAGCTAGCATCTTTATCTTATGACCCAACAGTTAGACGATCTCGTTTAATAGTTTTACTAGTATACCTATTCCTATAACACAAGCTTTGCATAGCTCGTCTTGTGGAACGTTCATCGTAATGAAATTATCTGATATTCTGGCAACGTGCAAGCTGAGGCTCGGAGTAATCGAGTGTGCGCTCAGACCGGCCGGCGCGTCGGCGGCCGCGACCACAATGTGATTACTCGGGCATCAGCCTGAGTCCGGCCCTGGCGCAGGGTGGCGCACGCAGGGACTTACTGGACAACTCAATATTTGTAGTACAGCAGACATACTTTCTGTTTGATTGGACCACACAGACAGGTTTGTGCGTCAGTTATGTCTAAGTTATGGTTCACTTTTTTGGAGACAGATTTTGGATAAATACGTGATAAATAGAATACTAACTAACTTTTATTATCGGAATAAGATATTCCGATAAAATAAAATATAACTCAAATATTTTATACCTAGTTCTATGAAAAAGTTTTACTGCTGGTAATTCTCAAATTTATTACAATTCTGACTACCTACTACATATTATAACTCTGAGTTCGCTCTCCTCTATGTCGCATGCAGGCTTGCTCTCGCAGGCGGATTCGAAGACATTACCCGTACATTAGACAAGCCTCTAATGCGTTATTAGAAGCGAGCGATGATCCCAAACATGCGCTTTGGCAGATCCCCCCCCCCCCTCCCCCTACACTAACAGAGTTATTGGATAAACATCGACTGTGAAGGCTCGTTTGTGGAGGTTTATCGAACAGGTCGATTTGCGTGTGGTTTCAGGGCGGTATCCCACGGATTATGATTTATGAGGTGCTTTTCATACACTGTTACAAAGTTTTTTTTCCACTGTGGATTATAATTATATATATATAAAGAAAATTACAGTAACGGAATAAAATTGTTACAAATAATAAAATATTGGTTTTAATTATTTTATTCTGTTACAAAAAGATGATCGTTAAAATTAAAAACGATTGCTAAGCTAAGACTTTTGAAATTTACAAGCTTATTTGATCACTTGAAACGAGATTTTGCTCAACTTTGATAAAATTATGAATGGAGACCACGCATTAAACTCGCCAGCAGCGTGCTGACATAACCCAGCGACATAGCCCGGCGACTTAGTTGGCGGCTTCCAAGTTGATAAAATAGATACTGTCAGCGACTTGCATAATTCAAACACCTATATATGTCGCTGCAAGTGCCAGTCGCCGGGTCGGTAATGTTATCGACATCGTTACCTCAAACTTGCCCTTCAGTCTTCACGAACATGTTCTGTAGATACGTCGTCAGCCAGTCACAGCGCAAGTTTCCGACCTAGTTCTTATTTCAGTTCTGGGGCACATTATCAAAGTTTCGCGACAACACGACACGAGCATTTATTTACGAGTTACAACGTCTTGAGACTTAACAACAAGTTAACCGATACTCAAAGTTAGCGCTCAGTTTAATACTTAAGCTGGGTATGCGTAATAAGAACCCTCCATGTGGAGGCAGGTCGGCTCCACGGCGGCTGCGAGCTCCACCCTGCTGTGTTCGCTCTCCATGTGGAGGCAGGTCGGCTCCGCGGCGGCTGCGAGCTCCACCCTGCTGTGTTCGCTCTCCATGTGGAGGCAGGTCGGCTCCGCGGCGGCTGCGAGCTCCACCCTGCTGTGTTCGCTCTCCATGTGGAGGCAGGTCGGCTCCGCGGCGGCTGCGAGCTCCACCCTGCTGTGTTCGCTCTCAGCCAGCGGTGGCTGGGTTCACAGCTAATTTATTTTAAGCTCTAATTATTAATCGTGTCGTTATTCATCAATCGATACGGTGTAGTTTATTTTAGATTCTGTATTTGTTTGGAAAACCTTTTACTCCATAGATGATTACATGAATGATGTTAATGATGCTTGTCCAGATGTCGCCCAGTTCCGCACCGACGACAATACTATTTAAGGAAATCAATGTTATACTTAGCTTTATATGAATATTGACATGTATCTAAATCATATTATATTTAGAATTAGATAGGCAAAATAAACATGTATGTGTGTATATGTAGATGTTTATGTGATATAGTATAAACTTACTAGTGGTAAATTTTTCACTTCTTTCTTTTACAAGAAATGAATTGAATAAAATCAATAACACCTTATTTTTAATTTGAATAATTAATATTGATAAAGTTGTTTGAGGTATAAAATGTGCCTTGTCTAAGTGCTTTTTTGTGCCTGAACAAAAAACTTATTGAGTTTGACTTCAGTTTATTTGGCCAAAGATATTGTTGTACCTTGTACCTAAGAGTCGTCTTGAAAAATGTCGAACAAAAAGAATATAATAATAATAATAAGTCATTTTTTCCAAAACAGTTAAGCAGCATTGTAGGTCCTACGTAAATTCTAATTATTGAGTATTATTGGCTTTTATTTCGGTCAACGAATTAGCATTGCCATTCAACGTGGCAATGCTGCCAGCATTCTGGGCACTTTGCCTTCTGGTGACGGCTTAGATTTTTAGAAAATAGATTTAAGTGTAAATATTAGTTGTAATTATTATTGTATTTTCTTTAGTAATAAAAGTTTTATTATTGAGTATGAATTAAGAAATCAATTGATTTCTTAAAAGAATATAATGTAGACTAATTAAGGTGTTCTGAAGCAATAGAGCTATCCTAACGAGGTCAGCGTAGCGTAGGTACACCCGGCGACAAAAACACCGCCCTTATTTATGTTACTCCACGACCCTGACAGAACTGTATAAATATTGTCTCTCGGCCGCCCGCACCCCACCGCACCCCGCCCCGTGGGGGACAAGGGACGCCCAAGTCAAGAAGACTACTGTGACAAAAGTCCGGATACCTTCCCGTGTGAATGTTTTGAGTGTAAATAGGTTCAGTGCTCCGTGGTCGAAACGTTCATATGGAACTTAGGTGAAAGTAAATAAATAAAACCGGCCAAGTGCGAGTCGGACTCGCGCACGAAGGGTTCCGTACCATTATCTAGAAAAACGAGCAAAAATATCACGTTTATTGTATAGGAGCCCCCTTAAACATTTATTTAATTCTGTTTTTATTAGTATTTGTTGTTATAGCGGCAACAGTAATACATCATCTGTGAAAATTTCGACAGTCTAACTATCACGGTTCATGAGATACAACCTGGTGACAGACGTACAGACGGACAGCGGAGCCTTAGTAATAGGGTCCCGTTTTACCCTTTGGGTACGGAACCCTAAAAGGGGAGATTAGGTACTAGCTTCTCAAAAGTGTAAGGCTTAAATTAGGTCCAATTAGGTCCACCCATCTCAGTCATAGTCGGACTGGCGCGGCGCCGCGCCGCCGGCGTTTGTGTTTCGCGTGCTTGCTATAAATAATAATAATAAATAAAAATCTATTATTTCGGACAACACAATAGATCCATAGTTTGTTAGTACTTACAAAATCTTATCACTAGGGTTAGTTAATTTTCACTCAATATAAATTAATATCTAAGAAATAAGATTAGATCACCCTCCGCACGAGGCAATGCCATGTGGGAAAGTTGATCCTACCGGCTATTGTTTTTAGGATGGTGTTGGGGCTGCCACGCAGCCTGCGCACAGGGACGCGGTCTTTTTACGGAGTATGGCAGCAAAGCCATCTGTTTCGTATTCTGCAAACATTCCTGATGCACTGCAGAAACGCGGCAGTCCCAGCATCATCCTAAAAACATTATTATATTGTACTCGTAGGGTCTCTAAGCACCGTTTGGTATAGCTGACCCATAGGTTCCCGGTGTAGAAGCTTTGGCAGTACGCTTTAAAAAGCGTTATTTTAACCTCTTCTGTACACCGGGAAAACCTACGGATCAACATGTTACCCCTCACCGCTAGAGCCCTACGTTCTCTTTCAATATCAACATTGTCTTTAAGGTCGTCGGTAACAAAATGCCCAAGATATTTAAATGATGTGACTCTATTGATGTTCATGCCGTTAAGGGTTATCTCTGGGAATTCTTTGAGATTATTACCGGCGGCCCGTATATTCATATCAGAGCCGTGCGCGCGCTGTCGGTGCCCAAACTTGGATTGCAGCATTATCAAGGTAGGTGCGATCCTTCCATATTGACAGCTGATTCGTGTACCCATTTAACCTAGCAGCCGGCATTATCCCGACCTTTGACAGCACAAACCACTATTTGGCGTGTCCATTTTCTGGTTGAAGCACTTAACCACAATAACGCAGCGTAATAATCACAAATAATTTTCATAATGTTGCAATGTTATCAAAAAAGTCGGCATTGTCTCGTCCCTGGGCGAGTAAATGGACAACTGTCCCTATTTGTCCGCGCTAAATGACGGGTGTCCGGTGATGGCGCTGATGGCAACACTCCGCTTCGTGAAACAAAACCAAATCGTTTTATCAATCCGAGAATTCCCCGACTCACCGACACAACCGGCGCGGCGCAATCGACTCAGCAGTATCGCAATCAAACTGCGCGCGTGTCGCTCGCTTGCTTTTATAAACATCGTTCCAAATTTTCCAAAAGGATAAAAAAGGCTGTCCCTTTGTTTTGCTAAAAATATACCTGGATTTTACTTTTGGCGAATCTTTTGAAATAATAAGAATCATAACCGAGTGGCAGAAAAAGCGTCACGTGAGCACAGCGTATTCCTACATCAACATCACTGAGATTCCGTTTCATAACTGTGGCACAATGCCACAGTCGGCGATGTGTCACGCGGCAGCGCGGCGGCCATGCGGGCCGCGGGCGCCTCGCATGCATCACAATGCAGATTTAGACAAACCAACGGACCGACATTTACTTAGAACCCAGATAAAAATAACGCAGATTTATTTGAGAGCTCTAGCTCGTTTTCCATATTCGGAGAATTCTATTTTCGTATGCAACATAAATCTATGAAGCTACCCACGCATACATCACATTTACTCAGATAAGTACGTAATAGAAAATGGAATGGAAGCTTCTCTCCAACGCATTCTTCGTAGCCTCAATCTCGGCGGAGAATTTATTGCATTCGCCGCTTGGGAGACAACCAGAGAGATTGTACCTACCACCCCGGTGAGATGTTCACTCATAACGGGAAAGGAGCGAAGGAAGACGGGACCATCCCCGGAATAATATACTACCTTGGTTCACTGCAATAGGCTGTTTTCTCCGCACACTTTCTACTAAAATGGCTAGAGGCTACAATGCCTAGAGGTCCCAAAATGTTATTTGTGGAGTTCCGTATCTTGGGATCTATTGACTTACTACGTATTTGTAAAATAATTAAGTATTATTTGTAAAATTCATAGACTGAAAAATTACATGCTTTTTTACGTATTCAAATATTGGTTCAATTAATAAGTTCGGCTGAAAATAATGGACATAATAAAGATATCATTCGAAATGAAAACACGCCTATAGACGTTTTATCTATCCAAGGAGCCTAAAACAATGGATCATAAAACCGCCTAAACCTTACATTCAGGTAAAATAAACAGTATTTGCATAGTAAAACACAAGGTCCGTGTGAACTATTCCCAGCTGGGGTCGAGGGCTCGAGCTCCGCAAACGAAATCTGCTGCGTTCTTTAGGCGGTAGTTGTGACATTCGGAGCCATTCTGAAGGATATGAAGGGTTCATATAAACGAGAGAGATTTAGAGGGTATTTGCGAGACGTGCGTCGTGCCGCCATTCTGCGTGATGGAAGGCTGGCGCAGAAATAACACCCTTTTTGAAAGGACGTCGTATCTAGACTCTTTATAGTTATTTGTTTTCACCTTGCATGAAAATATTTCGCGTCGATTATTTATTTTCACCATAACCCAACGTAGAACTTGTTTTTACAATAAGTAATGCTGTACGATACAATACCTAAAATCATAAAAAATTTATCTGTCCTATCCTATAGTCTGAATTATTTTTATGTTTGAGCAACGACGCACTGTTTTTGCGATTTTATTATCCATAATACAATAACAAAAATAAAAAAATTATGACGATATACTTAAATCGTAAATGTTGGTTATAAATCTGCGTCAGTGATAGTTTGCATGGAAACTAACACTAATTGGGGTATTTCCAAAATGAACGCGAATGAGATGCGGGCGTGTCAGCTTGTACAGTACAACTCCGCCGCCACTCTGCATATTATTGTTACCTCATTAATTTCAGTTGGCGCAGTGTCCTTCACCGCCGCGGCCCCGCGCCGTACTGCGAGCTCGCTTGTTACCGGTTCAGCCTCCGTCTTTATTGTTCGAAAGCCTCTGTACCAACATAACGAACTGACGAACTGACGTGGTGGTTCCGTGGCTACAAGCTCTACAGTGTAGAGGCTATCTATAGGAATAATGAGCTGTTTAGTTTAGGCAGTCAAATGGGCAATTTTAGTTGAGAATGTTTATGTTTTGGCTTCTTGGAAAAAATGCCTCTTAGCTATGAGGCATACCTATCGCTCATTGTACCACTTGATCCCTGTCTTTTTCGTTTCGTGTTTTTCCTGCATGGGGTGCAATAATTACTATATTTGTACCTATCGTATGCGTTTTGTATTTGAGCTGGCAACTTAGGGCCATTTTTACTTGAAATTTGAACAAAGTATATTTTAGAACAGAATCACAAAATAATAGCGTACATACTCGTAGGTACCTACAGAATGTTCGTAATTCAACGACGACAGCTATAATTTAATTCGCACTAGTTCCGCAGACAGTGGACAAAAAATATCTGTTTCTCTCAGAATATTTTAAAGTCCCGTGTCTGTGACATTCCCACTAACGTTTTGCACCTCCGTGCCCCCTAGAGACACGGATTGCAGCACACTTTGCTTTATTGCAAAGGAAATGCTTCCTTGAACTTCCAAAGCTGTAATTGAGGACCGTCTGCATTGTGTTTGTAGCTTGGTCGTCATTCTTAATGATATTTGCTCTCCTTCGAGAGTGTAGTCATGGCGGTTTACAAGCATATTTATACCGACTTCAGGAGGAGGTTCTATGCCAGGTTGTATGTTCATGGATTTCTCCGTCAATAATGGTTGGTCCACCGATTTTAATAAAACTTTCGCTCTATCTAATTGGTCCCATAAGAAAAATCCCGAGGGATTAGTATTTTTCCCGCCAAGGTAAAAAAAAAAACACAAAATACTTTTGAAAAATTGCGAGTAGCTACAGCATATTTGGTGATGTCATCGCCTAATAGATTGATGATTCCTAAATATATATTATTTATCTATACTAACAATATTATGAAAACTTAGATAATGTAACCCAAGGTGTGAAAAAAATACCATAAAAAATCCTTATATCGCGTACGCTGCGGAAACTATTGACAATAGAGTAAAGTGATGTATTACAGTTTTATAGAAGACATTCATATCTACAAAAAAATCACAACATTATGTGTCTAACTATTATAGTTACGTCACAATAACTACTTTTCCATGTTAAAATATACAAAAAGTAACGCTGAAAAATCCTTTCATCGCTTTAAGCTGAGGAAATTTTTGACAAAATAGAGCAAAGTGATGTTTCATAGAGGACATCAATATGAGCGCCATATAGCGCCCTGTCTTCAGCCTGACGCATCCAGCATCTGCCTGCAGGCTTTCGCAGGTTGACATCCCACCTGGCCGGAGGGCCTCCAACACTACGTTTACCTAGTCGTGGTCTCCACTCAAGAACACGTTTACCCCAATGGTTGTCGGTTCTTCGCGAGATAGGGCCGGCCCACTGCTACTTCAGCTTGCTAGTTCTTAGAGCTATTTCGATAACTTTGGTTCTCTGTCGGATGTATTCGTTGCGAATCCTGTCCTTCAGAGAAACTCCAAGCATAGCTCTTTCCATAGCTTGCTGAGCGACCTCGAACTGGTGGACCAGCCCTACCATGAGTGTCCACATCTCAGCTCCGTAGGTCATGACGGGTAGGACGCACTGATTGAAAACTTTCGTTTTCAAGCATTACGGTATGACGAGAAGACTCGACGTAGTTTTCCAACCGCTGCCCAACCTAGCTGGATCCTCCTCTTGGTCTTCTTCTCGAAATTGTTTTTACCTAACTGCAGAATCTGCCCGAAGTAACTGTATTTTGAAAGGATTTCGAGAAGGTGGCCATGTACGACGACCGCCGGTGTTGGATCAATGTGGCCATTGAACTCATCTAGCCCATAACACAAGCTCTGCTTAGCCGGGGATATAGATACTGCTGTGTGAATTGTCCAGCATTATTTATTTATTTATCCATCCAAACTTTCGCAAGAATTATTATGATTATGTCTCAGGGGAAAACTGCACAGGACAGACTAAAATGTGGACGGGGACTTCTCCTCTCGGAGACCAAGACGCAGTTCAGATCGCTGAGCCTGGGCGAGCGCTGCTCTCGGCCCAGGTATCCACTACCTGCGACCACAAACAATCAAACTAATGTATTTGTAGTCGATCAACATCGTAGGTATATTTAGTTGCATAGATCGCTATAAGCGGGCGGCACTCATCGCGATCTGGATATCAGATCAAACAAGGCGAGCGCGGCTCAATCCCGGCTAAATGTAACGCAAACAGCGCGGACAAACACGCGGGCAAATACGGGCAGTTACACTAGTGAGGAATTCGTCTACCACTGTCACATGACCTACGACGCACATGTCCACCTGCAGGACCTGCCGCATGCCGGCGGGAGCTGCGCCTGGCCGCTGAGGTATCACGTGCTGTCAACCTGTCCTCTTAATAACAATATTATAGTTTATTGCAAAAATAATCATTAATAAATAAATAAAATAAAATAAAAAGCCTTTTATTCTATAACCTTATGTAACATTGATCAATAATTCATTAAAAAAATAATGTTATTAATTCAAATTTTATGTCAAATGTAGTGAAAATTCATGTCAGTTAAATTTAATATGAATATCTTATAAGTAGTTAGGACCCCTCTCGGGTAAAGGCCTCCTCCAGCTCTGTCCAGTATTTGCGGTCTTCTGCAACGCTTGTCCAATTTTGTGTTTTAATATTAATAATTAATTTGTCTCACATAGATACAGAAGACAATAATAGAAAAATTCTTACAATCGTGAGAATTCTTGTTAAAACTTTTTTTATGTTTAGCCTCAGTTGCTTATAAAAGACTACAGAGTCTGTAATCCTACAAGGCAGCCGTGCCCTCCCGGCAATGTTCCAATACTTAAAGAATGGTGACGCCTTCACTAATAAAATTGTTGAATGATCTGGATACTTATACATATTCAATACAAAAAGATCTTGATATAAATATTTTATAAAAAGAATTACAGAAGATTATGCGCAATCTATTATAGTAATCTATTACGTTATCACACATGTTATCTCTGGAGCTTGCAAAGTGCTCCATCTGAAATATATCGACTATTTTTAGGTATTCGTTTTTTAAATTCTTTTAAGGTCATCTTTAAATAACAATCAAATAATAGAAACAAATTAGAACAGATATTCACATTTGAAACAATTGAGCTAACTGCAGATTGTTGCAAATAATAAATTAGTATTTATTATTATTATGCATTTATTTCAGATTATAAAAATCCATACAATATTATTATTAGATACACAAAAATTAAAACTATATATCACACAATGACAAGAATTAAATTATATTATGTATGTATTATGTATTGAATAAAAATATTATATAATAGAATAAGTCTCTAACCGCTACCTATAATACATAATCTTCGTTTTCGTCGTTCGTTTCGTATCGTTTTTTTAAACTATCTTTTATAAAATATCAGAATGAAAATATTTAGTAACAATTCCCCGAAAAAACCTTCTCCGATAAGTTCTAACAAAATGTAGTCCGCGTTGTAGAAGAAAACGACGCCAACTACAAAATGAAAAAATACCTACCAAAGCAAGACGTCTGCTTGGGGAGACAAATCCATCGAACCCAATCTCGACGGTGTTAAGTAGTTTCGTTTAAGAGTTCCTATGGTCACCTTCTGTCTCCATCATCAGACTAGCTCAACGGTGCCATGATATTGCATTGTCACCGAACTTGCAACTGAAAGCTGAAATTTGGTATAAATATTATACCAAATTTCAGCTTTCTGTTGCAATATTTGTCCCACACATACTTCTCATCTCACTAATATTATAATCGTGAAAGTTTGGATGGATAGATAGATGGATGGATGTTTGTTCCTTTATCACGCCAGAACGGCAAAACGGATCTGGATGAAATTTGGCACAGAGATAGATTATAGTCTGGAATAGGACATAGGCTACTTTTTATCCCGAAATTCCTACGGGAACGGGAACTACGCGGGTGAAACCGCGAGGCGCTGCTAGTACAGAATAAAAGCTTGTCATATTTAACAAACGATCAAAACCCTCGGCGCGAGTTACACTCGCACTTGACGGATCTT
The DNA here is from genome assembly GCA_947086465.1 of Eupithecia exiguata. NCBI lineage: Eukaryota > Metazoa > Arthropoda > Insecta > Lepidoptera > Geometridae > Eupithecia > Eupithecia exiguata. The sequence goes on from OX352229.1 coordinate 388,999, forward strand.
GTTTTCTTTTATACTACAAGATAAAGTTTTTTTTTTTTTTTTTTTATTCAAATTTTACAACTTTTGAACAACATGTTCATGCCAGTTGGCTAGGTACACAGATGACAAAAAAAACAGAACACTTCTTTAAATTACGAATACAAGGAGAATGACAATCAAAGAATAATAACTAACTAAATAACTAATAAAAAACTGCTTATTATTATTTATAACCTACCAGTTACTAACTACTTATGAAGTTAAGCTGCCATTTGAGCGAGTCGTCGCTAACTCAAATAGCAGCTTAGCCTCACTACTATTTGGGTTTGATAAGATTTGATGGAAAGCACCAATATTGAGAGTATTGATGTTGAGCTCACCTAGAACCTGCTGGCGCTCAGCCTGGTTCCGGGTACATTCCACCAGCACGTGGTACACGTCCTCTGGCTTGTCGCACGCTTCACAATTCGGTGACGTCACTTTGCCCATTAAATAAGCGAACTTTCTGAGTGGCATGTGTCCGGAACGAAGTCTGTGTGCCGTAACAACATCTCTCCTACTTATATCGCCCATGAACCATGGTAAACGAGAAGGCTGGCTTTGTATAATTTTATACCATATCCCTTTTTCTTTCGATCGTTCATCAAAATATTCACGCCAATAATCATAACACATGCTTCTAAATCTTGGTAAAAGGTCCGTGTAATTAGGTAGAATATATATTTCCGATCCATCTACGGTCGCCGATTTCGCTAAGCGGTCAGCCTCCTCGTTTCCGGAAAGGCCAATGTGTGACGGAATCCATTGTAAAATTACATCGATATTGTTCTCATTTAAATACTTAAGTTTACGCAGTATGCTATAAGCTAGTGATATGCACCTAGTTCCTGTAGTACAACTTATAGTAAATGTTGTAATGCACTTTTGCAATCGCTTAATATAACAACTTTAGGCATAGTTAATTCATTGTATTGTATGTAATTTAAAGCTTCTAAGATTCCGAATAACTCCATCGTCATAATTGAAACAGAGGACGTGTTTCTAAAGCCTTCTCCCCGTTTCCGCATGGGGTCATAAAACGCAGCACCGGTCACGCTGCTGACGCTCATTGACCCATCTGTAAATAGTTTATACCAGTTATGGTATTTTTTATGTAATTCCCATAGAATGTCACTTTTTAACATGTTAGCATTATAATCTCTTTTGGCCCCTTGAACGCATTCTAAATAGTCAACAATCATATTCTTAATGTTTATTTTAGATAGCCATACATCGAACTAAAACATTTCAAGAGGGTTTGAAGAGGCTATTTTTTCATTCTTAACAATATCAAACGTTGACATCAACAATGGTATTTTTTTATTTGTCCAATAGTTGTTGGAATAATGAGTACTCAGCATATCTAGGCACTCAGCAGTCTTTCCATTTGTCCAGGATTTAGCTTTAATACAAAACTTAAAGGCTAAATACTTCCTTCTTAAAAATAGTGGAGGTATACAAACCTCACTCTCCATGACATGAATTGGCGTAGTCTTAATAAACCCACCGATAATCCTGAGAGCTTTGTTTTGTACCTTATCAATTTTATAGGTATGCAAATTGGCACTATTATCGTATAAAAAGCTACCGAAATCTATACGACTTCTTATCAGGTTAATGTACATATAATCTTCGTAAATGTTTCGGGTGCACCCCCCAACCAGAACCCGCCAAAACTTTCAAGATATTCAGGAATTTCATAGTCTTATCACAAAGTTCATTAATATGCTTACTCCAACGAAGTGAGCGGTCAAGCCAAATACCGAGGTATTTAATATTTATATCACAAGACAAAGGTTGGCCATTTCCTTTCAACTCAATCTGATGACGTTTGCGTCCTCGACTAAATAAACAAAATTTTGATTTTTGTGCTGAAATATCTAAACCTATTGAATCTAAGATGACAGATATATCATTCAACGCATTTTGCACATCCGATACACACGTATCTATATTTTTATGACTAGCGAAAACAACAAAATCATCTGCATATTGTGCAATTTCGCTACAAACGCTTCTACAAATTGCATAGGACACAATATTAAAAATCAATGGAGAAGCTGGGTCCCCTTGGGCTAAACCTTTCGAGGTCCATCTGACCATTTTTGATTTATTTGACATGTTACTATCCTTAATCATTAGGTGGCGTTCACTTAAGAATTCCCACAAATAATTACTAATCTTCGATCCGACATTCAAGCTATCTAAGATGGTTGTAATTTTGTCTACAAGTACATTATTATAGGCATTCTCAAGGTCGAGAAAACATGCCAGCGTAGGTATATTCTTGACAAAACCAACTTGTATTGTGCTAACTAACCGGACTAAGGAATCTAAGCAGGACTGTGCTTTTCTAAAACCAGTCGTATTGGGGGACAATACGATACTTTTTTCAATAAACCATTCAAGTCTTTTCGTTATCATTAAATGAAAAATTTTGCACAAACACGAGATCAAAGAAATAGGTCTTAATTTAATGTTGTTCCCGTCAGAACCTGTTTTAGGAATCGGCACTATTTTTATATCCCGCCATTGATTTGGTACGTATCCAAAGTTGTAAATATTATTGTACAAGTTAAGCAAATATATCTTTCCTACTTCCGGTAAATTAAATATCATGGAATATGTTATATCATCATCTCCAGGGGCGGTGTCCTTTATTTTTAAACATGACTCTAACTCCTGAATGCAAAACTGTTGTTCTAATACACTATTACTTGACAAAAACAGGGGCTTAGGTACTCTTACATAATCGGGTGCTAAGTTACAAAGCAATCGCTGTTTCATATCGTCGGAAGCTTGAAAATTATTCTGCCTATAGCCTTTTATCCAACTCATCCGACGCCACATCTCCTTCAAAGAAGTATTGTTATCAATAGAATTACAAAATTCACGCCAATTTGCAGACCTTGCTCGTGATAATTCAGATTTAACAATAGAGTTCCTGTTTTCTAAAACCGTTAGATTATCGGGGGTTGGATTTCGCCGAAAGGTGCTTAGAGCTAAACGCCGCTGAGCCACTAGTTGTGATAATTCAGCGTTCCAGTATGGTTTAGGTATAAACTTACGCTCGGGATTACTATTTATCTTTGACCATGGAATACTCTTATCAGCTGACCTGTTAATAATTTCAAGAAACGAGTTATAACTACCTTGTAAACTATCATCAATGCTAGGGGGAATATTATCAAGTAACTCTTTAATTGATTTTGAATAAGCTGTCCAATCAGCTTTTTTAAAATTACGCCTTTTAATGAAATGGTTCGACTCCTGATAACTTGTAGATATTTTAATAATTAGATGATCACTTCCCAAATTTTCGTTAAGCACCGTCCACTTATAATGAATAACAATGTCTGAAGAAGCAAACGTAATGTCGGGCGACGTTTCTTGTATTCTGCCGTTTACTAATTTTACCCTTGTTGGTTGTCCAGAATTCATCGAAATAAAACCCTAATCTAAGGTAGAATCTAGAATTTGAATTCCTCTGATGTCATTTTTATAAGACCAGTTTGTATGATGTGCATTAAAATCGCCCGCTATTATCGTTTTGCCACTAAATTGAGAAAATAACTCATCCCAATCGGACTGAGTTGTATTCACTGATGACGGACAATAAATGGAAACTATATTATGAAGGAGCCCACAGTTTAAAATCTTAACTAATACAATTTCGATACCAGAGTTTCTTAAACTGAATGTACATACCTCAACTTTGATAGACTTATGCGTTAGAATTGCTACTCCACCGTATGAGTCACTACGATCCTTCCGGTACCAACTATAGCCACTAATGTTTACGTTCAAGTCTTCATTTAACCACGTTTCACTAATTAATGCTATGTGCACTTTTTGTTGACACAAAAAACATTCAAATTCTGTCAGCTTTGGTTTTATGCTCTGAGAATTCCACTGGATTATGTTAATAAATCGTTGATTACGACCAGTGTTATCCATTGTTAAAAATGGACAGGAATTTATTAACATAATCCCCGAAATTAAACCGTTCCACTATAAAAGGGTAACACTCCTCAAACACAACACTTAAAACTAAAGATATTTTTTCCTCCAGCATCTTCTTCGAAGATATTATCTCCCTGATTTTGTTAAATAAACTCATAAAACCGAAACCTTTCTTTTTCTTAGACTTTTCTCTTTCTTTTTCATTATCGCTCTGCATTTCTATATCTATTATTGACCTTTCTAATGAGTTTTTCTTCTGGTTCTTCTTCTTTTTCTGTGTCTTTTTCCCTTCCTCATTCTCATCCTTGGTAATTTCATGGCCAGAGACCTCTTCTTTAGACAACCCAATATCTTCTTCTCTCTGTGGATTTCTTGGCAACAATGCATTTTTGTAACTTCCACTTACTTCATTGCGTTCTTCAACCCTCTTCAATTGTGGGTTCGTCGAATTAAATTCAGGTTCTTCAGAGTGTTTGGAGTTTTCTCGGTCTTGGTATATTTCAAATCCCTTCTTATATGTACAATTTTCATCACGCATAATCTCCCTTATATATTTCTCTCTCATAAATATCGGACATTTAGATTTCTCTAAAGACATGTGTGGGCCGTTGCAGTTAATACACTTAAATTCTTCCGTCTCGCAGTTGACGTGGTTCGACCCACATTTGGGACACATTATTTTCTTGACTGGGCAAAACTTTATTCTATGCCCATACCTCCAGCAACCCGAACATTGTGAGACGGGGAAGATATAAGGTTCCACCATAAACCTGCACCCGTATGCTTCTACATACGGGGGAATAGTGTTACCTCTGACGCATAAACGAACCGTCTCGCTATCAACCCAGGTCCCTTCGCTTGTCTGTCTTTTCAGGCGCTGTACTGACGTAATTTCATATTCGGATTTAAACATATTTTTCAACTCTTCTTCATTCACTTCTATGTCTACCTGTCTTACTATTCCATAGCGGGTAACCATTTCATCTTTTCTCAGGCACTTAATACCTCTTTTCTTTAACTCTTCGCAATTTAAAATAAACTCGGCCGTTGTCTTGCTATCAAAGGTTAGTTCAACTCTGTAGATGCTTCTATATTTTATTTTAATAACGCCTGTTATATTCTCACTCCGTAGTAACTTAGCCAACGCCATTTGTTTAGGTAATGGCTCCGTGGAAGTCATACTTATCTCACAGTCAGGCTCCGAAGTTGCCTGCGTATTCGACTGAATAACTGGACTTTTAATAGTTTCTACATACTTAAGCCCACCTTTCTTTGAAAGATTCTTCCTCACTTTCTTATATCGCCGTCGTACTTCTATATATCCATCTTCAACATCCGCGTCATTCTCTTCTCTTTTGTTTTGTCTCTTCAACTTATTCAGTCTATCCAGTTGGCGATCGGATAAGATATTATCCTCCGATAACGATAAATCTCGTTCATGATGATCAGATCCCTCCATATCCATCGGCGAGCTGCGACCGAGCGCACTCGGCCGCACTGATAAGCTTACTGATAAGGGAACACAATAACGAAGGTATGCGTGCACTCCAATCCCCGCACAGCGCGCGACTGTGAAGATAAAGTTAAAAACTACAACCCGACTACGTGAAAGTTGACTTGACTTGACTTCTTTGTTATTGGCAATATGCGACTGTTTTGTCACTTTTCTGCCAGTGTCTAGTTCAAAGAAATTTCACAGTCATGAAATGGAGGCGGGGTTAAATTAATAATATGACCGGTAACTACAGAAAAACACCAATAAAAAGGTTTGAAACATTTACATTGACAAAATAGAATGACGTATCGGTCATATTTGATAGGCATAGAGTTGAAAATGAAAATAGGTCGTAGGTATTGTAATTTTTCTCTATGGGGCCTGCAGCCTGCGGCTACCTAAACTTTAATACGCGTTTTGAAGGCTTATTCGGGGTCGGAGCCCTAAATCCTATAGCCTATAACCATCGGGGTATTGAGACGAATCAATCGATACATCATTTGTTGAAATCGAACCAGTAGTTTCAGCGCTACGTGGGAACAAAGAAATCGGCCACATACATACAAACATACAAACATAGGGTGCTAACCTCATAACCCTCCCCTGTTGGTAGTCGGGTAAAAAGTCGGTTTTTCATCAGGTTGTTATAATTTAACCATAGTTTAAACTTTTCTAGTGTTCACTTTTGTGTGCAGAAACCAAGATTTGGTTCGTAAACAAATAAACAGTGGGATCATTTAGTAGAAGGGGCACTGACTGATGCGTGGGTTCGGTTCGTTTCGTGGAAAAACTTTTGCTACAACGTTTTTATTATATTTCCAATATTCTTCACAATTCTTGAAATAAATCATTATAATATGAGGAATTTGCGAGGGAGCTGGCACTGTGGTTTCATTTGATGGAATCGAATCTCGTTCACACGACGCTGGGCCCTTCGCCTCGCGACATAAAGACATTCTGATAGCGCTCCGATTGCTTCAAAGGAATGCTTTCTGAGAACATTTCTACAGAGCGCCTTTGAATTCGACGTATTTTTAAGATGGTATTACTTTAATACTGTTAGGTAAATCTAAACACTTGAAAATGTCCCAGAGTTTAAAGATAGGCATGATAGAGTAATAACAGAGGAAATTCTAATTTAAAAGTTAGAAAGGTGCGACGACGCCACCGGCCGGCGCGAAAACAATACCAGATAATACGGAAACTTCCCCTTGTAAAGTTGTAATTTCCAATTTGAGAACAGCTTTCGGCAGCTTTCCAAAAGGTCCTATAGCAGGAACTTCTAAATAAACGGAAAAGTACCAACTTTTGTGGTGATAATCTTCGGATCGCGCCTCGTTTTGAAATGTGTAAAATGGCGGAGAGCAGCGACGACGCAGCAGCGCTGGAACTGCACCGCGCGATACTAAAACACCTTAATATATTCGCACTTTTTCTTCTTATATCCGCTAATATTTTCAGCGACAAATTGTGAAATAACTATTTTGTATAAGCAAAATTTTGGCGAGCTTTGGCAACTAAGGGATATGCTGTAAGTGTGGAATTAAATACGGGCAACTATGCGACGTCACGTTATATACATAGTGGCAGGCTCTCGACGTGTCGCGCCTAGCTGCGCTGGATAATCAATAGCTACAGGCGAGGGCAGGGTGCCTGCTTCTAGTTCTAGTTTTCATAACATACAATAGAATAACAATTGAATCTCACCTGTTTACTGGAATGTGCGATTCTATTACTAACTTACCCATTTGCTCTTCGTCACTTTAGTCCCAAGTCTCATCAATACCAATTGATACAACGGAACCAGTTGAGTGGTTCCGTCTAGTGCTGTCCTCGCCCGCTCCAGGGCGCTCCGGAGTCCGGAGGCTCCACACCAGACCATACAGACTAGTTTTTATTAGTCTGTGACTCGGCAAAAACTGCAAACTCTGAAATTGTGAAATGCCTCATGTCGACGAGGAACACTTTCTAGACATTTATAAAGGTAACCTACCTACGCCGTCCCTTTTTGCCAAAAAGATTTTTATTTTAATAAAGGATTCATTTATGTTTGTAGTTTAGCTTTGTTCAGCTTTTATAGAGTAGAGTCAAAATGTAACGACGGGGCTTTGTTGAGTTTATAACGTAACTAAATACTGGCATTTCATATAGGATAGGATACAATTAACCTGGATTATATGTAACAATCATGATAAGGATAGTAAAGATACAGTTACATACCCGCTCTCTCTATAATACACTTATGTGAGGTTGTGTGTGTAGAAAGTACCAACAACATTATTTTCACGTCTCTTGCTCAAAAAGTGTGTCAATAGCGTAGTTTAGCGAATGTTAAATTAGTTTTTAAACTCCAGGGTTATAAAGTAATTTTTCATTTTTAATTTTTGTTTGAAATCATTAGCCAGTACAAGACATTCGTCCTCTTGCATAAAGACTCGACTTTTTGGTGTTCCATTTACAAAGAACATTTCATTTGAATTTATTTTTGAAAATGGAACTGAAAGCCCCTTTTTTGTCATTGTTGGGTGTTTTGTATGGTGATTCTTCCTCCATGGTAAAATAGAATGCGTGGGTAGGTAGTAACTTTACGTTGCTATAACTTAGTGGTAAGAAAATCTCGCGCGAAATCTCTGGAATGGTTGTTTACTACAAAAACTGAAGATGAATTTGGCTTATTTAATTGAAAATGATCATCAAGCGAAAATTAATTTAACAATATGCAAATGGGATATTTTTAAAAAAGTTTTCGTAAAATATGCAAATGGGATAGAATTGCAAAGAAATAATAATCAATATGATTTTAACTGTAGCGGTACAAATCACGTGAAATATATAGACTAACGACAAATTCGTGATGAAGAGAAGTGAAATTGGCGCGGAATATTTACTGAAGGTACCTAAGTTTAAATTGCTCTATTTTCTTACACTTGAAGTGAAAAGTATCGTTTTTCACGCGGCACAAAACCACCCATTATCAACTCGGTCTTATCATGCTCCCTTGCTACGCTCGGGAGTATAAGCAACCTCGTTTATAATGGGGTGGCTTGTACAAAAATATACTATTATAGATATACCTTCATTATGTGCATATTTGCGCATTCATTCGAACAAGTGATGAGCCGTTTGGTTTCTGTCGATTGCCCAATTTCCTCTCTATTCTCTAAAGATAAAAAGCTAGTGACGCTTTTTGAGTGCCGAGTACTTAGTCGAGTGATTAGTTACCGGAGGATCAGCGTCTTCGTACATATTTACAGCACTCTGCTTAGAGTGAGCAGCAGCCCTGGATGCGGGGCGGTGCGGCTCGGCAATGGGGCCGCATTACCCGCGCGCGGTCACTCGTCTCATCTGCACTCACCGAATAACCGCACGACACGCTTGTCTCACATCATCTAAACCTATACTAGCTCTGGTGCTGTCGTCACACTGCTTCGATACTTGGCGTAAAGGCCGATGGAGTCAAAATGGTACCTAAGGCTAATGCTACACTGCAAAGAGCTTCGCTTACTGCTAAGAGCTAAGTGACTCGCTTCGTAACTGATCCTAGTGAACAAACGTACCTATTGCACACTATGACGCGACGCGCCGCGCTACGCCTGAGGAGAATCAGCCACTTACTCCTAAGCGCGTCGCGTAGCTCCTAGCACTAAGCGAATCTTTTTGTGGTATGGCATTAGCGTAATGGTTGTGGGTCGGTAGGTTTTGCTTGTTCGTCAGGTAGATAACGAAGTACCTACCTACACTAAGATCTCGGCAAAGTACACGCAGGCAGAATCTCTGTGCCTAAAGTCTTCTCTAGTTCTACTGAACATAAGTACACAGCACTATGTCGAACGTAACAAGAGATGTTCTAAAGTTACCATTTATCAGTCTGTGAAGTAAACAGGTGCAACAACAACACCTTCCAAAGAATCCATAAGAAACTTGCAACTTCGGAGCTACACGAGCGCGCCAGTAAATTCAGCTTAAACCCAATTAACATAGGGTGCAAGTACATTGGCACTGTTTTCATTGTGGCCGCTTCTGTTCTATCACAGTAGTTGTCTTTGTCCCCCTCCCCCTCCCGCAAGAACAAGGAAGCTGAAGGAGGGGGAAGTTAAACAACGCTTCAAGACGTTATTCTTAAGGTGACGATGCACAAAAACTTTTAAATAGCAAAAAGTCAGACACCCTCGTTCAATTCTTCAGGGCCACGATAGTAGTTCTCCACTTTAAAGTGTTAACGAGATAATTAAATTTAGCATAAACTTTTTCACGTAATTTATGAAGATGAAAAGGCAGGACTTTGTACTCAGAATACAGATGAACTCCCAGAGTGCGGGAGGAAAGTTCTGCGCTCTGTTGTTGTTTAGCGCAGAACCAAGAGCACGTGATTCGCTACTTTTTTAATGGATTTCATTCAAAGTATTTTAGTATTGCGGTGCGAAATAAAATTAAATAACCTTTGACATTGGTGTATTCAATAAAAATAAGTGTGCAATAGAGATTAGTTTGCTATGTTTTATTGAAAGCAAATAATTTATCATTGGATACCTGTCTGCGTGCTACGTGCATGGCTTGCTAACAAGGCTCCTGTACCTACCCGTACCCACACTTGGAGCCATGGCTCTACCAGTTGGTCCAAGCTCAAAACACACCGGTTATATGTATTATTCTATACATACCTGAATATTCTAATACATGCCGACGCTATAGAAAGCGGGTCCTAATTATTTAGACTCCCTGGGGTAGGACCCTGTTGTACCTATCACAGCGAGGCTCTAAAACCTGAGCTTATATCTTTTAGTTTGGATAATTTGTATACTGGTTTTTGATTCTTGAGTATAATTGTTCCATTGTTTTTCGCCCTAACCCATCAGGTTGACACGTCGCGTCGGCGGCTGCAACTTGCGGCGATGACGGCTGATCTCGCGCACTGATAGAGACCTCCACGGGACGCCTACCGTCTATCCTATAATGCTACTAGACTGTGGACACAAAACTGTAAAATGAGAGTTTTATTACTGGAGTATACAGGGCGTTGATTATTAGTCACGCAGATACGTAAGGGATTCTCCCTGGACCAATACTGCTGAAGTTTGTCTCGTCTGACGATATTATAATTTAGAAGATACTGATCCTCTAGGATGACCCTCTCGATTTCATGGCAGAAAATAAGTCGTCTTTCAGCATCTGTGCTATTTTGCTTTTCGAAATTCCGATTACTTCTTCACCTTCCCCTCACGGAACTTTTGCCTCTAACTATATCAAAATGGAAATTCATGGTCTTTCTTTTATTTCTGACAATATGTTATTTAGCAAAAAATAATCCTAATGATAAAGCCTTTCGAACGGTATTTGATTATTTTTCTCGTGTAACGGGTTCGATTCCCGGTTCAACCATGTAATTACTTAAATATCTATGAATGCAGTTTTAATTGTTTTTTAAATTCAAATAATGTCTTCTTTCAGTAAAATGTTCCATCTACAATATTCAAAGGTGCTTTCCCTCCATGTGGCATATCCGTGGGACGCCCTGTATTATGTAGTATTTAGCAATTTTGTTTTATTGCATTAATGCAAAGGCCGATAATACACCTACCTTTACTGCCTATGTAATATTTAGTTGTCCAAAGTCGACGCGACTTCGACTTTTTTACGACTTCCACGAAACGAAAGTAACATGAAACTACAAGATTTCAATATCATACTCAACTTGGGTGGGAATAGTTACTGTTCCCTGCATTGCAACCAACACCCGCTCCGTTGAAAATGTGTTTCAATGCGCAAACTTGTTTAATATATCCAATCCTCGACATGCCGGGTATGTGTCGATCAACTGAACTGATCAAGACAAGGCACAGGAGCCCGGGAGACGTCTAGTCTGGGCTGACTCCCCGACGAGCCATTAGTCTGGAACGTCCCATTTGCAAGTATCCAAGACAATTGCTACACTGTTTTGTTCTCTAGGTCGCTAATGCGGGTATTGAGAGATTAGAGACTATCTGACTCAGAATAGAAGTTGGTAGTCTGATACGAAAAACAAATCAACTTGCGTTTGAAAAAATATTCGAAGGAAAAACTTCGTAATGTAAGAAAACATCGAGAGGAATCCTCTTAGGTTTAAGAAAACCACATATTATTTTTATGAATATTATCTAGTTTGATAGTGAAGGTCTTACATCAAAACGTAGTTTATTTAATAACAACAAGTACAACAACCTATTTACTTTTTGTTGTTAAATAAATAAAAACCAACCTGTCTGTAGCTTGATTTTGAAACAACAAACTTGGGAGATTCCGACGAGCCTCAATTCTGGAATATTTGAATATTCTGGCATCGTAAAACTTCCTCGCCGGTTCTTGCGGAAGGTTCATGAAACAAACATGGCTCTCGGTCGAGTGAGCCGATGAGACGCCGCGCGCCGGACCCTCCGTCACAGACGCACGTCACCGAAGAAAGCTAATCGACCATCCGCAACGCGCCCTAGCGAGAGATTGCTTTGAAGTATCTGCTCACCAGTACAGTACACCTGCTGAATAGTAATATAACTTCCACGCCGTGGCCACGCCAGGAAATCATCTTTACGCACGTGTATCATACAATGTTTTACTATGCATTATGCGAGTAAAGAAAAAACGTGTCATGGCAAAAGGCTTTTAATTATTAAAATTATAAGTTATGTTTGTACAATTATCAAACTTAAAAGTCATTGTAAGTACTTATGTATTTTTCTCTTGACTTAGCCGGCAAAAGACTCCTGTTCGCTGTTTGTGCTTCTTGTCTAACATTTTCTGAAATTTGCCAAATGGCGGGCTTTTTTTCTTAAACACATGCGCGCTTTACGTATCTATACTACTGCGCATGTGCAGAAGCCGCCATGTCGTATAGCAAGGAGGCTTTCGCACGTAGTAAATACTCTTTGTTTAAGGCTGACGGCGAAGTAAAAGATTTAAAAAAATAGACAAGTAAAAAGCACTAGTGCACTTTCCACACGATTTGGCTCCTTAGAAAACGCACTTTTCGAGCACATGCATTGTAAAAGCCAAACCTATATGTACCTACCTACGTCCCCTAGCGGCCTAGCATGCAATTTTTCGTGATGTTACAAAATCAATATTTTCCTACATAGATTTCGCTCGTTGCTTATTTTTAGTATACCTACATTATAAAACATACGTAGGTACGTACATTCGGTTAATCAACAGATGTTATTGTTTGTGATCTGCGTGGAGTTGCGTTACTAAACAGATTCGACACAACCCTGAGTGTGATGTGATACGATATAAGTGGACGGGTGTCCGGACGGAGTCACCTTGTTGATTTTACGTACGAGCTCAGTTAGACACGTAATCTAGCCGAGACAAAGACAACCTCTTGTTACACTGCGAATTGGACATGTCGCAACTAATTGAGGCTTATGTTTGTTTGTTGTCTAGTTCTGTGTAGGTTGATCAAAGCAGTTTGACCCACGTTTGACCTCATTGCGGTTCATGTGAATTACGTTTTATTATTGCAATCCTAATTCTTCCTTGTAATCCCTGTAGTTAAGTACAAAAATTGAACTGGATTTATTCGACCAATATAATGTAAACATGTAGAGAGCAGACCCACACGAAACCAAGACTTAGAATTCCTGAATCTCGCACGGCCGGTATGCCCTTGATTCCCTAGACTAGACAAAGAGTCCTGGGGCCACATATGTGTAGAGCTCTCAATTACCGCGGCGGCATGGCAGCCTCCTTTGACGTGATGATGTAATGCTGTAACGAGCCCTCCACAACACCTCACTCCTGTGACATTTATTTATTTATTAAAGGAACACCAACAGTATACATATTTGCTTATTTTATTTCATTACGAGTCAAGACTTTCTCGTGATTGCTGATGATGTACGCACGAGTTATTTCATTACGAGTCAAGACTTTCTCGTAATTGCTGATGATGTACGCACGAGTTATTTCATTACGAGTCAAGACTTTCTCGTAATTGCTGATGATGTACGCACGAGTTATTTCATTACGAGTCAAGACTTTCTCGTAATTGCTGATGATGTACGCGCGAGTTATTTCAATACGAGTCAAGACTTTCACGTGATTGCTGATGTGTTTTTTCTCGGTATGAATGATGATTGATCGTTCAGAGAAATTTGATTTAGTAAATTTTCTAATGTAGATAAAGCCCGTTTGCTTATGAATCGTTTTCAATGACAGGTCGAGGGAGATCAGCTAGATAATGTGGCCTTGGTCATGGTCAAACTATACTTAGTCTTATCACACCACACAAATCAAGCGCAGTACTTATTTAGGTATGCTGCAATGGTAAAGCAATATGGGATATTGCAAAATTGCGTTAACTGCACCTGTGCCTATACGAGCATGAGGTGGGCGCTAAGTGGGCATGAAGTGGGCGCGAGGTGGGCGCGAGGTGGGCGCGAGGTGAGCCGGAATGGAAATATCATGGGAAAGCGGAGCCCGGCAGAAACGTTCATCTTTGGAATTTTGTGAGTGATTTTTTTCAGGTTGGCGCTTAGAACAGAATTATGAATGTAATATGAGGATTGGTTGGATATTTAGGTATCATGTGAGAGGACTTTTGAGGGTTCCTACATTTAAATGTAGTTTTCCGTGATCATTCGATAGCGTGAGATCCATTTATCACTGCTAGCATAATTCGTCATGAGATCACTGTTCACAGTAGGTACCTCGCCAACACCGTAACACGAACGCTTCACCGAATCACTTACCTGTTCCACTCTAGATGTCACAGTGACTGTACTACATCTGATAAAGCCAAGATTTGTATCTACGCCTAACATACGATATCCCTATCATTGCTCCTCGGTATAATGAGAACTGAAGCCATAACAGGTTTTTTCAGAGTTCTGGCGCCGTATATGAACGCCGGGTGCTCTTTACGCTTCTTTAAATTGAAAAATCGAATGGGGTGCATTCGACACCCCCTCCCCCGCTGCGCCGCACGCCGGGCGAGTGCGGTCAGGTGGCCGAGTCCGGCCCTACTACGCCGCCGGGCGAGTGTGCTCAGGTGCCTGAGTCCGGCCCTGTGGCGAGAGCGCACTTTGCATTTGGGTTCAACTTACGAGTGAGTCTGCGTATTTGGAATATTAAATTTGAATCGCACTAGTATAGCAACGTTTTGCTCGGTAGTTAAGTAGGTATATTTGACCTTTAGATATCGAAGAGCAAAAATAGATACTACTCTTTCCTCGCTGAGGTGGGATGAAAAGTTACGTGATGCACTCAAGTGTAAAGACTTTTTACCTCGTGCTCTTTTGATTCCCTCGCTAACGCTCAGGATTCTGATTAATGATCTAATAATTTTAGAATCCCTCGCTTGCTCGGTCATCAAAATTGAGCACTCCGCCGTCAAAAAGAAACTTTGCACTCTTGTATAACAAATGTCTATTATCCGTTAATCGTACCTTTAGGTCCACAACGACACATACCTACAAACAAATAAACCATTGGCGGGATCGCCGCTAGGTGGGGCTCATTGGACATAGACCATTATCGCAGTGTAGGTACCTACACCTGTGACATCCAGTGTTATAGCAGTCTAATCGATTATTCAAAATGTTTATTTCTCGGGATTGTAAGCGATAATGCCAAGTTTGAGAACAAGATAATAAACTTCCCATGTCAATTGACCGAATGACGATGCCAACTAAAATTTCAAGTTTTTGTGACATTCATTCATCGTTCTTGCAATGGACCCCTTCATTTGTTACCAGTGATTGTAAAAATGATCATGTGATAATGATTTAGATGCCTACGTCTTACGATTCACATAAATTCTTCGAGAATCAAACTTTAATGAGACAAATAATAGATGCAGGCGGAACTTTCCGGAAATCCATTGCAAAATAACTAACTGTTATTATTACCATTTATTGTGCAATCATACCTACTGCACACACTTTGCATATAAAATGAAGGTTCTATGCTGCCCTGAAATCAAAAATGTGTCTATGTCTAGAAAGTGTGCAAGGTTTGGTTGGTGTGGTTTTTTGTTGTACAACGCGGACTACATTTCGTCAGATCTCATCGGAAGAGTTTTTGTTGTACAACGCGGACTACATTTCGTCAGATCTCATCGGAAGAGTTTTTGTTGTACAACGCGGACTACATTTCGTCAGATCTCATCGGAAGAGTTTTTGTTGTACAACGCGGACTACATTTCGTCAGATCTCATCGGAAGAGTTTTTGTTGTACAACGCGGACTACATTTCGTCAGATCTCATCGGAAGAGTTTTTGCGCGGAATACTAAGCTGTATAAGCTGCTGTATAAATTAATATTTTAATCCTTCTATTTTTTATGAGTCGACCTCAAAATCAACCTTTAGACAACTACGAGAGAATCAGCAAAATCTATTGTGAATTGGCGAAGATGTCACCAACTTCTTTGGTTTTAATTTCGGAGGAACCAATTCAGGATTATTCTCTATACAATAACGAAAAAAAAATATCACGATCGGTTCGAAATGGACGGAGAAATCGATGAACATACATTAAAAAAAAACATACAGCCGAATTATCATTGAAACTCCTCCAGAAGTTGGTTCAAAAAGTAAACTAAAGTAAGTAAGTTTGATTGTAGGTACTCAATAGGTACCTTCTACGGTAAGCAATTATTCCTAAATATAAAAAACCTGTCCTCTCTCGGGCTTGCAACGGCAACGTACCTAGGCACCCGGAGCCCACTCGGGCCTGCAGCCATTCCCGCATGCAGTCCCTCCGCGCAGAGCCTGATCCGGGCGCTGCGCTGGCCACAACGTACCTAGGCACCCGGAGCCCACTCGGGCCTGCAGCCATTCCCGCCTGCAGTCCCTCCGCGCAGAGCCTGATCCGGGCGCTGCGCTGGCCACAACGTACCTAGGCACCCGGAGCCCACTCGGGCCTGCAGCCATTCCCGCCTGCAGTCCCTCCGCGCAGAGCCTGATCCGGGCGCTGCGCTGGCCACAATGTCGGGACTCCGGAATAAACTGGATTGTATTGTGAAACTTTTTAATGGGTTCCGAGTCCAAAAGAACCGTTTGGAAGTTTAAAGACGTGACCGAATTACGGATACAAAACACTTTCGTAAGTACAGAAGTTTTGGAGATCAACAGAGATAAAAAGACAGCAAACTGCAAAAAGAACACTCGTGTAGCAGATATCTGAATACACCGTTACAGGCCCTGATGTGAAAGCGTTTGTCTGTTTTGTTTTATTCTACATAATGTTTGTTTTTTTTGCTGTCTATGCAGAAAAAAACAATGTGACGAATTTACAGTAATCAAAATTAATAAACGAGGAATTTATCAGAAGAATATAGTTGTGGCGAATTTACACATATTTTTTTTCGCAACGAATCTACTTTGTGGCAAATGTACAACAACCCCTGCAAACAAAGCTGATACGTTCTTGACAGGTTTCATTACACTCGAGTTCTGTCACACAGAATCGTAATAAAACTTACTTGCCTACCAACTATTTGAGTCCTCATCTACTACCTACCTACGTACTTCGTATAAGACACACAGAGCTGTAGGCCAATAGTATTACAATAGTGTGTGTCCTTTAAGTTTTCCTTTCACTATTTGAGTACCTAATTAGTTGACTTCAAATGTTTTTCCGAAAAATAAATCCATATGGCAGGCAGGATTAAATTAGAACCTCTGGATTAAATAATTGCTGAGCCAAAAAGGCAAAATACAACTGTAACTAAACGAGTAGGCACCTATTTATGAGTAATTAAGTTTGAAAGCTCAGTCGAGTGTTTCAGAAACCCAATTAATTTGATTGCTTTTCAAATCTGAAACTTGTTGACAATATCGACGTTTTGATTTAAAATGAATCAGTTAATTTGTGAAATTAACGCTCAGTTGATTCAAACTAAGGGCCGGCTCACATCGGTATGTTTTTACAATTTTAGGCGTTTCACCTACGAGTAGGTACTCAACAGTTTTCTTAGTTTATATTCGATATGTATTTTTATTGTTTTACCTAGCAAGTAGGTGTCAATCCTAGATGTAACGCAATAGTATAAAGCAATTGAATTGAACAATTGGCGTCAGATTCGGGCTTCGGTCGGTCCACGTGCCAGTGATGGTATAGGCATCTGTCGAGGATGTGCGGCAAGGAGAGGTACCTACCTATGCTAGTGATGGATTAACTCTGTAAGAACTGCGCGCTAAGTATGAGTCTTATCTGAGCACAGCCCTACATGACAACCAAACCAACTTTTACAATTGAGTAAATACGGTGCGGGGCTTTTCAGCCCTTTCAGCTCCAGTGGGTCGACAACCAACGGCCGTTTGTTTGACATGAGTCGTGCGTGCGGTGTGGGTTCGATTCCCTACAATTATGACCGTCCCGGTCATAATTGTATGCTGCTAATTAACGCCCATCGATGGGTTGTTGTCGTTTGTGTTTGCGGTCCGTATCGTTACACATTCTGTTGCTGGCAACGAATGGCCAGCAGGCAGCGTTCAATAATGAGCTGACAAAGCGATTTGTAAGTAACTACACAATATTTATTGACTCATGCATGACTCAGTAAGTCACAATGATGAAATTTGTTATTTCCAAGTTGGGGTCAGAATTACAAAGAGAAGAATTTCAGAAGGCTAGATTTATTTGCGTAGCGCATTCCAGAACGGAACAGAGTTAGTTGAATCTGGAATTAAATTGGCAGCGTCTTTTGTTTATTAACGAGTTCAGTACTACTCATTTAATGAAACGGCACTGAGTACCTACTCATTTAATGTACCTACTCATATATACCTACTCTACTCATTTGTTAGTTCAAGATTCAACTCAAAATGTTCCGTCAAAAACACTCTTCAGACATAAGTAACGAAACTACTCTAGTTTTACTGCAATCACTGTAAAACTAGAGCAGTTATATTATTAATCCAAAACAACTAAACCAAAAATGTACTTTATTTTATGTGAATAAAGCTCAACACTGACTGGATACACAGGCTGTAGTGATGTAATAAAAAGCGAGACCCGGCGCCGGCGTGCTGAGTGATGTAGCGGGCATCGGGTACCGGCGAGTGGATGAATCACTGCGATGACGTCACTGACAGGGGACCTGTCAGTGACGTCATCGCACTATCCTTACGGACACCATCATACTGATAATGAAAGGGATTTTCAACCTTCCTGAAACACATGCTGTGGTTGTTCATACAAATCACCTGCTAATTTAGATGTTATGGTATGACCTATATTCGTTAGAATTTTGCATTAATCTGCGGAGCGAAGCAGAAATAGACGAATTTGAAGTGAGTTGAGATAACTAGATCGAATATCGAAAAGTAGGTTGAACTAGGAAGCATTCACAAGCACAAATTTTTCCATGTTAGAAAAACAAGCATGTCGTCGGCAAAGTTAGACATGTTTTGTTTTATGTTTCTTTTGTTTTGTCTTCTAATAAACTAACTGGGTGGTAAAAAAGCTTTTACACAATTTGTTGACTGTATTGTGTAAAATTTGAAAAAACAACGTCCAACACTTACATTATCAAATTTCATTGAAATCACAACAATATACAAAAACAGCGCAGTCAATAAGTATATTCGGCACGGTTCTGTGAGTTTCATACCCACGTGAAATTCATTACCCTCGCGAACTTTTAATCTAATTCCGGTGGCGATGAGATTACCATCCGTGGGCTGGTCCCGAACTCTCTCATGCATTTTTATAGGCCACTTTACGGTCAAATAGTTTTTAGATTAAATAAAATGATATTGGAGTCACAAAGGAAGTTATTTGCGCCATATTCACTATTGATCGTCGCAAGCACGATGGCGGGCTTTATTGAAAAAGATTGAATTATCGGATAATCCGATGTAGCTCGACCAGCCTCACAGTCAAGACACTTATTTTTCCTTAATTTCTATTTAGCTTTCGTTTAATAATATTTCAGACATAGAGAATAAACAAAGTCAAATTTAGTTTAGGACGAAAGCACCTGTTAAGAACAGCTTTTTGTATTATATTGTATTGTGTATCTCATGAACCGTGATAGTTAGATGATTTCTCGATTTTCACAGATGTATTGCTCCCATACAACAAACGTGATATTTTTACGTTTTTATAGATAATGGTACGGAACCCTTCGTGCGCGAGTCCGACTTGCACTTGGTCAGTTTTTTAATAACGACTTTAAAATCGTAAAGGATTAGTTGTAAAACTTTGGCGTTGATAGTTTACATGGGAACCAACATTACTTCGGGTACCTATTACTAAATCCCATTCGAAGGATATCGCGGACGGGTCACATAAAAATGTTTAAAGTTTCGCATAAAAATATACATGCCGCCGTCTTTAAATCCGCCAATAAATGCACATTTTGTTACATCGCTACCTTCGATAAAAGTAAAAAAGGAAGATACGGTACGTTCTACCAGCGCTCACTCAAAAACTGTACCGTGTTACAGATGAAATAATGATAAGGTATCGGATTATCAGAAAATTTTGGTGTATCTACTTACGCGGGAAAATATGTGATGCCTTGGGCTTTGTTTTTTGTTTTGGAGCTATTTGTACGTGAACGAACACGAGGGCATTGTCGTGGTGTTTTAGTCGAAATCACACAAAATTGTACGTCGTATTTCGATATGGTAATGCCTCATCTCCCTTTTTTACTTTTATCGAAGATCGCTACAATAGAACATCAAACATTTATCTCTATAATCGTAAAACTGAATAAAACAAAAAGTTGTAAACGCTTGTAAAATAATGACGGTAGATATAACAAAAGTTGTGTCGAACGCTAAGAATTCCGCAGTATTCGCGAATGATGGATCGCCTACATCGCCTAACAAAGTGTCCTTGTGGATTTATGACGCGGCGGTGATTTGACACTGCATCGGGCTCCTTGACACCATGCTTTATCAACCGGTAAATAGAGTTTAAATTACAATGGTTTCGTCGTCGCGCTGTTGAGTGGATGGCGTTATTCAACTTTAGTGTTTTTTCTTTATAAAAAAAAACCGAAGTAGGTACTCTATCTAAAGTCCTAGTTCCAAACACCGAGATCCAAAGACTGCAGCCCAAAGTCCAGGATGTTGAAATTTGAATCATGGAACCCAAATGGAGCTGGGCGAGGTGATGATAGGTGGAGCAAAGAAACAACTGGCTAGTTCTGAAGAATGGGCAAAAGAAGCGGCGAGCGCCCAGCCGCAAGGTGGGTGACGACATAGTTCATGTTAGGAGTATCAATGGAGGCGGATAGCACAGGGCCATGGTGGTGGATGGCACACCCTGACGGAGGAATATACCAGCAGTGGGTAAAGTCCGGCTGAATACAAAATAATAAGTATCATCGAATTCTAACTATGCCGAAACTATGCTACTACTCGTATGACTCATTTGTAGTTGAATATCTATCTGCTGTTATTGTGTTATTCTTGGGTTTGAAATAATTACATTTTCTGTCATAATTCTGTCTTTTAAGACTGCTTCAGCATAGCTAGAGTTATCACTTTAAATAGCACAATTCCAGCTGAAAATATACTTTGCTGCTAAACGACAAAATAGAAACAAGATCCTCCGAAATAATTTACACCTATTACCTTACCATCTATTATATTACCTTATTTTTTTTTTTTGCCTATTAGTAACGAAGAAGTCTCCATGTTCCTAGGAACCGCACGCCCTCAGTGTCGTATGTTCGGTTATTAAATGATTCCCACTGAAGGCCGGCTCCAATTTAATAAGCAGGCCCTTAAATCTTAAAAACCGTCTGAGAACGTCCGCTCTCCACAGAATTTAATAACATGTCCTCCGAAGCCTAATGGCCCTACAAATATTCCGTTCGCCTGCCACGCTTACTTTGTCATATTATTTTTTCTAAACGCTCAAAACAAATGGTTTCGGGCACATGTTAGTAATGGAAAGCGCTGAGGATGGCGAGTCTATGTCTAACGGACCTACGAAAAGTAATGTCTGTAATGATCACATTTCGTTCTACAAACGGCATTGTTTTCCGAACAAATGAATTATGGCCCGAGGCTCGATTCTTTCACGTTACATCAGCGTGAGCATAGACAAAATAATGACTCACGCAAAATATACACAGGCAGTTTTATTTTTGATAACCAAGCTGCACTCTAACAAGCAGCTCACGACAGAGTGCTAGGTACTATACTATCCCGTTACTTCGGTCCGCGTTCCGTAATGTCCTGTTTATACTTCAATTATTATTAACACATATTCTTATTTATTAGCAGACATCTTCAAAGGTTATTCGTCACCAGCAGTACATAAAAGAGTTGATACTTCAGCATGTACCTACTCTCCTCGTGCAGTAATAGAAACGGGACATAACCGCGCCCCTTTGTCAACCAAGACATTAACGGCGACGGCGGCGGCGGCTATCGCCGCCGTCGGAATCGACCAAACGTGAAATAGATTTTTTATAACTACCCTCCTTTGCAAACTCTTTTTTATTTTTCCAGGGATCCGTAGTAACCATCTGAGAATAAAAATTAGCTTAAGGTTTTCTATTTGTACATCAAGACCCGGTGGAAACTGCTAATAGCTTTTAGCTGGATCACTTTTGAGCTAAGTTGGAATGGATAGGTCGTACTTCTAATGATTGTTTTCTTTTTTGTCGTAATAAAACGTAATTCACTCAGGCGAGGATACGAATCATCTATGATTATTGGTGATAGCAAACCTCCCAAGACTTAAGATTGTGTTACGGTTTGTGCCTGTAAGTTTTGGTGTGTACTCGCTATAGTCTAACCAAACTTCAAAAAAATATGATTCCACAATATAAAAAAAAATTGAACAAAAACCTCAGAAGTCGACTCACTCTTGACCACTGCTCACAGTCCGACTTCTATTAGATTAAAACGAGCGAAGATTTCAAGCTTTGATGAAAATATTTTTAAATTGGAATTCTTACTTAGAGAGATAAAGAAAAAATATGGTGATGATATTTTTTCTAAAAGATTGTTCCAGAAAATATGCTTAACAGTGGAAAATAGACTTATTGGGTGGCTTTTTAGATCCAATCTTATTTTTGTAAGTTCCCTAGGGATAGCTTTACATTTGCAGGATTTGAAGATTGTGTAGCCATAATAATTGTAATTGGGGTGTTTCATTACATTTATTCTAAACTAGGTACTACCGCGGCTTCGGACGCCTTGCTAACTTTTTAAGGTTATTTCAATCCCATGGGAACTGAACTGATTATCCCATAACTCATTGTGGGATAAGAAGAAGTCTATTAATTAGTTATTCCAAGCTTAGAAATAGCTATGTGCAAAATTTCATCCCTTGCAGTAGTTTTGGCGTGGAGAAGTAACAAACAGTTCTTCGACTTTTCTCTTTCCATTTAATGATGACAAATGCTAAGTATTTTTATGAATAAAGGGGCATCGATTACGTGAGGCGTTTAGGTGGGCAAGCCAAATCTCACCAAATCTCATGTAATTTTTCCACGAATTTTAGCAGTTCCTACTAAAGGTTCTTGGTTTCGTGTTGACGCGGGATTCCATTTTGGAAAAAAAAAGAATTACTATTCCGGTCCATTAATTCCGCTTTAACGCGAAACGAAAAATCTTAGTATTTTATTGTTAGTGATTTACCTGACTCCCGACGGAGGTGGATGCGGATGCCACCACCAACCACAGATATTATATGAATCTCAGGCCAACACGACACGAAAAATCTTAATTGCGTGTTTTGAAAAATTTCACGTGAGATTAAGGGAGAGGGTAGGAGGTTCAGCAAAATCTTACGACATCTAATCAAAGGGAGAGCGGGGGTCGAAAAATCGCCAAAATCACCACGTAATTTATGGATTCCCTTATCTGAAAAAAAGCCATGCACAGTTTAGTTTGAACTATATTTTTTAATCTTAGAACGTCGCTCTCGATTCTTCCCAGACTAACTTTAATTAAAGATGCCACCCTAGAAAGTTAAATTAAAAAGTATCACCTTGCCTTTTTATATGCTGCTCGGTTTTATTGCAACGTCAGATTTTAGATATTAGGTAGGTACTTTCCAATTTTAACACGTTCCCCAGGGATGAAATGACTAGCAGGGGTTAAACGACGTAACAAAACATATCATGCCTTAATGGTTCCATTTCATCAAATAACCATAAGCGAAGCCAGTAAAACCAAGTCATTAAACAATACCATTAGTCATTTGACTGTATTATTTATCCCAATGGAGTTCCGGTTATGGTACTTTCGGAATGAACAGCAGAGGAAACCGCACATTGCCGTAACTTTGGCGGGAAGTGTGCAAGTTGGCCCATAAGGCCACGAGGCAGCGGGACATGTTTACTGCCACATAACAATAACCGAGCCCACGAACAGAGTTATATAGGTATTGTTTATCCATAAGAATTTATTACCAATTTTATCAATGGATTAAATTGGATTTTCTCTTCAGTTTACTGTTTGCTTTGATTGTGTATGAAAGCTGTACTTAAACAGCTACTCGGACCTTTCTTAAGAAAATGACAGCCATTATTGTAATACAAAGATAGCGCGATGAGCACCAACCATAACACCGATCAACATTTGAATAACCGCATTAAATGTCTCTGCACTGGAAGGCACTGAATTAATTGTAAGCAAAGTAACCCCGATATCAGCAAGGGTAGCTCCCGGCGCCTGCAAAACATAGGCTGCTCCACATTATGGTAGCAAACAGCCGCGCCACCGTTATCTATGGCCCCCAGCATATTTACAGAGAAACTTCTTCATAAGGAAAATCCGCTTACTGAGACAATATTAGAGAAAGGTCGAAGTGATTCTAAGGTCCGTATTCAGGCTATTTTAGCTCTTATTGGCAGGATTTGCTTATAGTCCCACCTCCGAGCAAACAAGAATGGAAGTGGGTAATCATTCTGTGTTATAAGCAAAGGTAAAGTCGAAGTATTGGTTTCCGATAGTTCCAGCTAAGTGGTGGCAGTGGTGAGGTAGTTGTTTGAAGTGCTAAAACTAATAGTGGAATCCGAATACCACAAACTGTTTTAGTGTCGACGGGAATTTAGCGATCATTTCAGATTTCTGTTAGAAACCAACTGCTGGGACGATTCAGCACCAAATCCAAGTGTGGTGAAATCTTCGTTTCCATTTATTTCACCGCAAGTCGTAAAACATCGACAGTTTCTAAGTTGGAAAGGTTCGTATCAAAGGTTTCGGCAGATGGACTTTATAATGATTCAGTTTAATTGAATCTAGCAGTGAAGTGAACAAGAGGTACCTAGAGGGGGGGGGAGGTGGTTCCCGTTCATTTTGGTCGGTCATTATGAGTTTAAACGGTCTGTAATCCAGCTGCAGATTGTCTTATAATCGGACTAATGGAGTGCCGCGCTTTTATGAGGGCGAGTCAAATTTACCGCGCAATACATAACATTTTACGGCACTTGAGGCGCAAGGCCGCATTACCGCGCCCATGCCTCATGTAAACGACCCTTTGTGCTTCAATGTGCCCTTCTCTGAACCTATTCTCGTGGAGGGAACATTCTACGTGCGTCTCGATTATCTCGAGCATCTCCATCTGTACCATTTCTATCGACTTCAAGGAGGAGGTTCTATGTTCGGTATTAATTTTTATGTACATACGATTTTGTCCGTGATTATAAAAAATATTTCGCTGTTGTATATTGGTCCCAGAAAAACATTAGACATTACTTAGAGTTCCCCCTGCAGGATGTATTGTAAGATTATTCAGGAATTGGAAGTCGATTTATAGTACGTAATTAATCTCTATCTATCTACATATATATATTTAAATATATCTTATTATTATATCTCTATGTATAAAAATTAATTGCTGCATGTTTTTTTCGGTAAAACTCGAGAACGGCTGGGCCAATTTAAATACTTTTTGTTTAGTTTATTTATATATACACCAATACCAAACGATATTAGAAGGGAAAATAATAGGGAAGCTAAGCTAACGAAGTAGCGGGTAACAGCTTTAACAGTTGTAAATTATCCTTGTAGGTGAATTGGTCGTTTTCGCATTGGGGGTATTATGTACCTTGGAGGTTGAAGCTGCCCTGGTTGCCTCTCCCAGTAAAATCTCTCTTCGCTTTCCACAACATACTCAGTAGCTACCCCTTAGAGTACGGTCTCATCGCGTCATAGTATCGCAAAGGCCCTGTGCGTAGTTTCCTCTGCTCGCACCTCAGTGCCGAGCGCGGAGCCGGAGCCGCGCTAGTGCCTGACTGAATGCCTTGCTATAACCATAACCATTTCGACTCTCGCGTTATTCTAGAAACGCCTCGTTACGGTTATTGCTTTTTAATTCAGATTCAGATTTTTATTGGCAACATAGCATATTCAAGAGCCGTATTTATATTACGAGTTTTCTTTGATTGTTTTGAGATAGAAGGCAATAATTGCTGAAATCTTTGACATTATAGAAGCGATCTTGTATTCTTTGCGCTGATAAAAATCAGCACTTGGGTTGGAGTCTATTTGACATTAGTAACGAGACGTGATCGTGACGTCTTCTTTTCCATTTGGTCCATCAGGCGCGCCTGACGTGGCCGAACGATGTGTCTGGTCCACTTCACGGCGTTTTCACACGAGGCACGACACCACACCACACGACAAAATGCGGTGACGACTCCGGGCGTCATACATTTCTATGAATCTGTCGTGCTGTGCGGTGTCGTTGCGTGTGCAAACGGTTCATGCGAATTTTGAATTAGCTATGAAATAACTCGTGGATGCTGCAATCTTACACGATGGATCCTCTGAACATTACCCGTGTCTACTTTATTTTATTACAGACTACTGTGTTATTACTTGGAATTTTCTTTATGGCGAGAAAACAGTAAATAGGAATAACTTATTTTTAAACAATGCTTACTACATCGGTACCAAATGAAATAGCAACACTACGTACCTGCGACCAATGTTTAGTGATTAATCTATTTGTAAAGTAGTAGTAGTAAGGACCTCAGCTTTGTCGGAGAGTTATAAAGTGATGAATAATATGCATATAAGGGGTAAATAATATTTTTAAAGAATCGCGGCTTTAACGCCTCTAAGTAATGTGTCCCCCCCCCCCCCATCTCCGAAGTTTGTGCAGCGATCCATGTACAATGTGGCAATTGTAGGTATAGTAGATGTATAATTTGCAGGGAAAATATTGAGAAGACTGTAAAAATAACCCTTTTAGAAAAAATATCAAAAAGGGGGGGCAGTTTTTTTGAAAGGGGGAATGCACCTACCTCCGGTGAGTGGGATATAAAATGAAAGGCAGGCAAAGGGAGGCCTGCGTGTGACCATTCCTTGTCATCCAAATATATGTTCGAAACCGATGATATAGTATTCCTTATTATGTTGATTAAGCCTTCCAAGAGCCCACCGTGTCTCCACACTTGACAACATCTCAATAATATATGTATAAAACAATAAACATCTTTGGAATACTAAAATATACATAAATAAATAATGCTGGACAATTCACACAGCATTATCTAGCCCCAAGCTAAGCAGAGCTTATAACTATAATAAAATAACGAAAAATGTATGGGCAACTCATTTCGTTTTATAATAAAATAAGTAAATAAATATGATAATCTAGCCGCTGAGTCAGGTAGTGAATATCAATCAATGGTTTGTGTATGAGGTGCTTTCCAGATAAGAACCATTTTTTAAAATCCTTTCCCGACAGCTACACGACGCGTCCTTGATAGCTACCAACAGTCGAGACGTGATCGAGACGTCGACTTCATACTCACCACCCTATCTCAGATCCTCGTAATCTTTGACCACAACCAAAACAAACAAGGTCAAGTAACATTTTTTGTTTGCTTGCTCTTTCCGTTTCATTGCTTTGATGGAATAGGCTCGAGTCTGTTGCAGATCTCCCGAACTTTTACGAATCAAGTGTTGATGTACAATGCGTTACATTGTACCTACATCAACTCTCGTACTTGTACATCATCTTACCTACTCCACAACTCAAAACTCAATGTACAGATGTATACGTACATGGGAAGTAGCCCATTGTTGGTTTTGTGTGGAACTCGATACCAAGTTATAAGAAAGTTATTCTTAATTAATTAATACGCTTCCGACTGGTATTGATACGGATCAGTTGAGCTACCTGTAAATTGTTTGCAACAGTCTGCAGTTAGCTCAATTGTAAATACTAGTATTAATTTAATTCTATTATTTGATGGTAAATTTCTTTGTTAAGAAAGTAATGAAATGCATGACCTACAATTTAGAAAGGTAAGGATTGGCGTAAAGTTAACGTTTACTAAACTGGAGTACATTTCAGCGTTTGAAAGTGTGCGCTGTCAGTCACGTAGAGATTTATTTGCCTACATCCTGTTCGTTTTATTACGTAGTGAATACCCGGAAGTTTGCGTGATCCTATGGGATTTCAAAATCCCTTTCGGAGTGCGCGTTTCCACCTCTTTAACCCTCGACATAGCTACCACCGCGCACCGGTTCAAAATCCCTTTCGGAGTGCGCGTTTCCACCTCTTTAACCCTCGACATAGCTACCACCGCGCACCGGTTCAAAATCCCTTTCGGAGTGCGCGTTTCCACCTCTTTAACCCTCGACATAGCTACCACCGCGCACCGGTTCAAAATCCCTTTCGGAGTGCGCGTTTCCACCTCTTTAACCCTCGACATAGCTACCACCGCGCACCGGTTCAAGTCTGACCTATCAGTTAAAACATTTTACTCATACATATTTTCGCTCGCGTGTTTTTACTTGTGTGAATTGATTTATTAGAATATATAGCATTGAAAAATAAATAGATTTCGAACAATTAGGCTAATAAATTGAAATAATGAATAATGTAAAGACAAAGGGCTGTTGATTTAGTTTGAACAATAACACAAAATAAATTTTAAAAAAAACATAATATTGAAATTATAGATACAAATTGAAATGATATTAACAAAACAATCAAGCATCCGTTCTGGTCAAGAAGTCTGTTGAGTCCAGCGAGTGAGTTGAGTGCGAGGCAGCGGAGAGTTGGCACGAGAGACGGTTCTACTGAAGGGCACAGAGTAAAGTCTGTGGCTTCTGGTGGTGAATGTAATTATCCGGAAGGTAGACGCGAAACAGAAGGTTGTGCAGATGTGTATAAGGAACGTCGATCATACCATGAAGCACCTTGCTAATTGTGACTGTCTGTTCGTACACTTTTCTGGTCTGTTGGGAATTGTACCCAAGACACCCTTGGAAAAACCTAGTTGGGTACGTAAATGGGTAATACCCAAATTTTCACTTGTACTGAGACCTAAGAAACACCTTCTGAACCTTTTCCAGTAAGAACGCGTTCGTACTATCATGCGGGTTCCAGGTGGAACTGCTAGACTCTAGCTTGCTCTGCACTAGAAACCCGAACAGAAGAGTATAAAGAATAATTTCAAAATGGTCTACTATAAATGTTATTCCCGAGGGATAGATAAATAAATGAATATAGATAAATGTCAAGCTTAAAAAACAACATAATCTCTTGAAAAATCACGACTACCTTCAATCTTTTGGCTGATAGGTATCTTCGTCTAGATTTTCATGATTCCTTCGTGGTTGTATATAGTTGATTTTGAGATGGTTCTATGAATGTTTAATCCTTGCTCGAGGAGTCGATACGAGAGCCCTAAAATGTATCTAAAACATAATAATTTTCAATCTCTGGTAAAAACAAATGGTTTCCATGGCGATTTAAATTATCATTTCGGTTTATGAGTTCCCCCTGCTGGGCAAAGGCTCGTCCTCCTGTCTTTTTGTTTGGGCAGTAGTCTAGACCATCTAAAAAGTCTCGTAGTCGAACAGGGCTGAAATTATGCGTATATGTAATACCATTATAGTATTTTAGGTATAGTATTCCAGGTTTAACCCTGAGAGTAGCCTGTGTTTGAACATAGGCTACTCTTTATCATCTAAATCAGTTCCTATATGGCATATAAATAAAATAACGTTCAGACGTTTCTACAGAAACAAGGCGTGCGAAGCCGCGGGCAGAAACTAGTTATCAATAATCTTGTTCTAAATAGAAACGAATGCAGGTATAATAGCTGGTATTCATAACATTACATTACCGTAGCAACTGAACCGATTCTCAAATTATTTCAAACTCAGAGGGCACTGGATTACCAATAGCTCAAAGGTATCGTAAATTTAAATCAGAAATATCAGTCATTTACTCTTAGAACTGGTATTATTTTACAATACAAAAGCAATAGAATAAACCAACCGTACAATAATACTTCCCAAAATATTGCTTCAAAAGATATTTTCCACGAAATGTTTTATATCATAAATATAACTTCGCAGAATCGTGCTCTACAATTCGAACGAGCGAATGAATGAAATGAACGTTTGTATCAGTTCTTGGGCAGGAAAGGCATTATAACGGCAGCTTCAACCCGCGGCCGTAAATCAGCGCGTCAGCGTGTACGAGATCTATGGCGCGCTTTTAATGAGGGAACCCTGTAAATAGCAACTACTTGATGTCCCGGTAAGAGCCTGTATATTGCTATATGCTTACGTGGAAAAGCTTTTCAGTTTGGGCAGAGGTTTGTTTTGGCTCTGATTGCAGCACATTTTATTTTGTACTTTACTTATTATTTTAACATTCTCTATTTTCAAATAACGTTTAAGCTACGCCTGCGATGACTGCGGGACTATGAGAACGCCTTGTGCTAGGTGTTATGCAAATAGCTTTACCGCAATTATTGTCTATATTATTTTGTTTGTAAACTAGTGTTTTGTTTAAAATAAACATACCATAATCAAACCTATGGTTATGGCCCGCGTTATGGCTATAAATATTGTTGGACAATACACACAGCATTATCTAGCCCCACGCTAAGCAGAGCTTGTGTTATGAGTACTAGGTAACTGATATACATAATACGATGATAAATAAATTTAAACAAACAAAAAAAAACAAATTATAAATTTGTTTTTTTTGTTTCTCCTTCTCCTTTGGGGCTTCTCCTTTGGGGTCCTTTTGCCCTTAGGGCCTTTCTATGAGGTGACTAAGGTGGACCACCTTTCTTTTGGCATTCTGGCTACGTGTCCAGCCCATCCCCACTTCATTTTAAGTGCGTGTTGTAGAGCGTCTATAAATTTAGTTTTAGATCTGGTTTCTGTTCGCCGTAATTTGTCTTTCAACCTTATTTTCATTATGTTCCGTTCTATTGCTCTTTGACATTTTGCTATTTTATCCTTTACCTCTCGTGTATAGGCCCAAGTCTGGCTGCCATAGGTAAATATATTACATAAATAGATATTTTTTATTATACATAGAAGACGCCCAGAACAAATACCTGCAGATCGTACAAATATTTGTCCCAAGGCAGGAATCGAATCCGCAACCTCCTGCGTCGCGCAGATGGACCTTCGCCCACCGCGCCACAGAGGTCGTCATAGTCGTCAGTGCCCATTCTTTTTTCTCTTCAATCCAATAATAATAATAATTCTTTATTTCCTCTTCACAATAGGTTAGGTGCTTAAAATTAAGTTATTATATGGACAGTGGTAGAGCGATAATGAACCTGTATTGTGAGAGGCTGGAGCTTGCTATAGGTTTCAATAAAGGACCTGTAAATACAAGTCTCCAGGGCCCCCACTCCACGGACTACATACACTAGGGTACATACGTCATGGTCTGGATCTTAAAACTAATCGGGTTTTCTAACTGTACACCAATACAGTGTTGCCGACACCATCGATACTGCATCTTTTTAATAAAAGCCTGCCTCGTTCGCAGAGTCAAGTGTCAAGTGCGAGTATTCAGCGCACGGACACGGAGCATTTGTCCCGCCCGGCCCCCCACGGCACAGCCTGTGTGTTTGCTGTGTGCATGTGCACCAGCTTATTGGTTTTCCATATGAGAGCGCAAATAATCGGCACTGCTTTTTATACTGCCACTAAACGCAAATGTTTGTATGTTCGGTTATTGATTTGGCTGTAACTCTCGCCTGTTTCTATAAGACTGCAGGGGTTGTATGCAATGTTCGAATACGTAAATAAGAAGTGAATTCTATGTCATTTTCACGTTGAATGTGTGCTCTATCGAGCAGAAACCGTACAATAAGAGTAGCGTGAGTAAACTGTTACATTTTGCGGCGACAATGGAAGGCGGTACCGCGAGGAGAATGACACGAACTAATGCAGCTTTGTAATGTTTGCTCCGAGGCCGGGACAGGAACAGTCGGTGCCCGGAGTTCAGTAACAATAAAGATACCGTATTACCGTAATACTAATTTCGAGAAGGAGGTCAAGAGGAGGATCCAGCTAGGTTGGGCAGCGTTTGGGAAACTGCGTCGAGTCTTCTCGTCATCCATACCGCAATGCTTGAAAACGAGAGTTTTCAATCAGTGCGTCCTACCCGTCATGACTTACGGAGCTGAGACGTGGACACTCACGGTAGGGCTTGTCCACCAGTTTAAAGTCGCCCAGCGAGCTATGGAGAGAGCTATGCTCGGAGTTTCTCTGAAGGATAGGATTCGCAACGAATACATCCGACAGAGAACCAAG
Organism: Eupithecia exiguata; assembly: GCA_947086465.1. Classification (NCBI taxonomy): domain Eukaryota; kingdom Metazoa; phylum Arthropoda; class Insecta; order Lepidoptera; family Geometridae; genus Eupithecia; species Eupithecia exiguata. The sequence goes on from OX352229.1 coordinate 420,965, forward strand.
GTTGCCGACATAGCTCAAAGGATTAGCAAGCTGAAGTGGCAGTGGGCTGGCCATATCGCGAGAAGAACCGACAACCGCTGGGGTAAACGTGTTCTTGAGTGGAGACCGCGACTCGGCAAACGTAGTGTAGGACGCCCTCCGACCAGGTGGGATGACGATTTGCGAAAGACTGCTGGTAGATGCTGGATGCGGCAAGCTGAAGACAGGGCGCTATGGCGCTCATTGGGGGAGGCCTATGTCCAGCTGTGGACTGATATAGACTGATGATGATGATGATGATTACCGTACCTATCTTATTATCTTAATTTACAACATTTATCATAAAGTGACCTCCCATTGTAGGTATTAAGTGTACCTAGTCTATTGTAAAAAAATAAAAATATTTTACTTCAGACGTCGTTATATGAAATATAAAATAGTTGCATGCCTGAGCGACTGATACCAAACATAAGTATAGAAATATAATACTTACCAATATTACTCGTTAACCTAGTCCTAGTCAATTACTGTAATGAAAAACCCTCATAGAAATCAATTACCAAAATAAACAGGAAAAGGATAATCTCATTTCCTCTCTATAAGAAATAGCAGGTCCGAGATGTCTATTGATAGATAAATGATAGTATCGGACGAGGGGGCATGTCCCGACCCGACATATCGAGCACAGCAGACAACAACACGACGTCGCAGTTGGTAAGTCTTCGTAAGCCAATTACCGGGCGGCGCCGGGCGGCACAATTAGTCTTCGATGGAGCCCCAATTAGACGTTCTTCCTGCCTTTCGTTCGTCTTTTAACGAACTTCAAATACTGCAGTGCACTCTGTTGTTGACTTTTTTTGTAATTTTTGGTCTGAAAATGCATCATTTATCCCGCTGAACATTTCGGGAACTACAGCTTCCACCTCGCCCAATGGGGCTCCATCAAAAGATCTCAAACTATTTAAAGATAAATTATACCTACCCAGATTCTAACAATGAATATAATAATTCATTTCAATTTTAACGTATAAAATCTTCTAGATTTTTTACAGCAGTTTTACACCTTCCAGAATTGACATTCGCGCGTTTTATGGCTAATTTAAACAAAATCCCCGAGTATGCTCAGGATTTATTAGTCCTAAAATATTTTGCAAGTGCCGGCGACGTAAAAATGAAATTTTGTAATAAAAATTTAACATCTTCCTTTTGATCAGTTTTCTGGTGAACGTAGTGGTCGAACAAAGTAGCACTAAATAGTAAAGTATCTAAGACCCCTTCTGTTTCCGGTCCCTCCAGTCTGCAACTGGGTTAGTTCTTCCGCAAATGCACGTACCTATACTAGTTTTAATTTATTTAGTAAAGGTTCCAAAAGCCACGAAAATAACGTATCGCATGATGCACAGCCTCCCACTACGGAGCAGCGAAGGCCCATGACCAGACTATTCCATCATCGAACGCTAATCTCATGTTTTTTTCTTTTTCTTACCTTGGGAAATTATCGGAAACCAGAAAGAAAGGTAAGATAGATCAAGAGCTTTTTATTTAAACTGTCTTACGGAAGTTAGGTTACATAAAATCTTTGTCCTCGACTCATCTTAGTAGACAATATTGCCCTCTGCTAAACAAACTTGGCAATAACTAAAGTAAATGAATAAAGTAGTGCGACGCGGCCGCCTGAATGTTCTTTGCAGCTGTGTCAGGAGATTTAGTTAAGTTTTTTGTACGGTGCCACCATTTGTATTGTGACATGAGATTATTATGGGATCCCAGACACCACGTTCTGGTAGAGATTATTATGGGATCCCAGATTCCACGGTCTGGTTAAGAGGTTGCAAAAATTTGTAACATTGAAGATCTTTCCCGTGTTTATTAAATTAATGATAAATTACTCTTACAATTTTGCCTCATCTCATTTACACCACTATTAAGATGATACAATGCGCAGGTACTATAAAGTTAACACATAACGGTTGTACTGTACCTAATATTAACTACATAGCTTCATAGTTATGTTATTATGACACATGAAAAATAAGTTTTCCAGTCCAGCCACACCCAACGATTTATCCGAACAAGAAAAATATCCTTGTAAAATTACAAAAGTTACAATTAAATTAAATGTCGATAGCTGTGATATCTGCTATTTGCCGAGTCGTGTGCCGCCAGTGGACGGACATGTGCATTAAGAGCCCGTCGCGGCGGCGTTTCCAATTACACCTCACAATTTGCTGAACGCCGTCTTCAGCAATCAGGGGCACTACACTACACAACGGAGGCTGCGCTCGCAACAATGGATGTGGCATCGGAGGAAGAACTAATCAAGATCTCATCTAAGATGTTTTTCTTTAACGGTCGACTCAGTTAAAGGTCGTTGAGAGCCAAACCGAATCAATGCAAGTAAAGACTTGGCCAACAGGATGCGGATGTAAGCTAATCTGCTGAAGAACTGTGTGTGTATTACTAATACAAGCGGTAATAGGATTCCCGAATAAATGATTTGAATACTTTTAGTTTTACTATTGACCCCTTATAGACATAATGTCGGTTTGCCCGAACAGCATGGCAGCGCGATGATCCTAGCACGTCAGATCTACTATGTCGAACGATATCCCAAGTCGCAGAGTGATAGACTTTCAATGCTTCCAATTCAATCACATTTTAATAAGAAGTTATCAGCACTAGACCATTTTTAAATTAAATTAGCCAAGGTGTCCTTTGAAATAGGAATCTCGAATGCCTTGTCTGTATTTGTGGGCTCGTGGGTCGCAGGTTCTATTTCCGCTCGTTATGATTCGCGTCGCCGCTGGTTGCTCGGACTCAATACTGCAACACAATGGACCCGATAGTAATCTGATAACCGAACACGAACAACGTCGTTTACAATACAAAGATGGTTTATTATACCTCCCCTAGCTTCAGAAATAAACACAGGTACCTACTTTTGGATAACATTTTCATGTCTTTGTGTATTTCATATATTTTTGTTGCAATTTAGAGGCGTTTTCAATACTTTTGCCAACCATGGTATAATTTGTACGAATTATGATAACCCTGTTTATGACTGCCACCAAAAATATTGTACCTAACTGTGTGCTTTAGCTTACTGTAATGTTGCATTGCCTGTACTTCAATAACATTATACAGAGGTGAGGTTTGTGAGGATGTGAGGTTGTAGGGGTAGGTATCTCTGGACCTACTGAACTGATTTTGAAAAAACAACTATATTTAAAGTAACGTTATTTCTGAGTGTCATAGCTATATAATAATAATATACATATAATATCTACAGGGCGTCCCACGGATATGCCACATGGAGGGAAAGTACCTTGAATATTGTAGATGGAACATTTTACTGAAAGAAGACATTATTTGAATTTAAAAAACAATTTCAACTGCATTCATAGATATTTAAATAATTACATGGTTGAACCGGGAATCGAACCCGTTACACGAGAAAAATATTTATTCTGTAGCTTTATCATACCGATCGAAAGGCTTCATCATAAGGATTATTTTTTGCTAAATAATAATAATAACATAGTATCAGAAATAAAAGGAAGACCATGATTTTTAACATTTGATGTGAAATTTAGTTCAGAAAAATGAAAAGCTGGCATTGCCGTAAGGACATACATACAACTGACATTATCAGTTACCCCCGAGTGCGGGTTAGCACTATAACAAACAACCTTGACATTATCAGTACCTATTACTTATAAATGTACCCGCACTTGAGAAGTACGCATCATTTCCCTATTATAAGTTAAGTGCATGATAAAGAGATACGTAATTAGTAGGTACCTGGTTGTATGCAACAAATCGAGCCGTATCCTGAGCTGAAAGACAAAATAAAAAGAAATAATCAAAAGAGTGCGACTTTGTATTCAACAGGAAGGGACTCATTTTGAGCATTTGATAAATTGATTGATTTTATATTGAAAAATTTGAAATTCATGGTCTTCCGTGATTTCTGACACTATATTATTTAACCAAAAATAATCCATAAGAGGAAGCCTTTCGATCGGTATGATAAAGCTACAGGTGATTATTTTTCTCGTATAACGGGTTCGATTCCCGGTTCAACCATGTAATTATTTAAATATCTATGAATGCCGTTTAAATTGTTTTTTAAATTCATATAATGTCTTCTTTCGGTAAATTGTTCCATCTACAATATTCAAGGTATTTTCTTTCCATGTGGCACATCCGTGGGACGCCCTGTATACATATATTAATCTACACGTGCGAAGCCGGGGTGGGCCGCTTGTGAAATCTAAACATTTAAACACAACAAAAAATAAAATTAGGATAAACAAAGTCGTATCAGTGAGCCGACCCTCCCCCCAAGCAGTACCCCATGTCTGAGCCTCCATCAGGACGCTGGCAGGTCACAGACAAACCGATAACGAGTCGAGAACAACTCATTCTGGTGAACAAGAAAACATGAAAACAAAATCGTAATGAGCCGACAATCCCTTCAAAGATTACCTTTAATAAAAGCACACGTAACAACCTCTCCATCACCGCGATGACAGGTTGCAGAACAACCCACCGTGAATAAAGAATTAAGCACCGCACTTCACGCGCCGGAGTTCCAACCGTTCACACATTCAGTGTTATTGGAGGTAGGTGCTACTAGGGATGGGAAATACCTGGAGTCGCGGTGATGCCGGAACTTTAGGCAGGGTTTGTCGTACTTGGATACTACAATATTAATATTATAGTATTTCATCTGGACCATGTTATAGTACATTTTAGTATGTCATCATATGTCACATTTAGTACGTCACATTATAGTATGTCATCTGGACTACCTGTAACGTTCTCTACATTACTGTTATAGTGTTTTTCGGCCGCATAGTGACCCAGCCCTCTGGAACAGGCCCATAGGATGGGGGGTTATTTTGGGGGTTTGTAGTCAGTTTACTGAAAACTGCAAAAAATCTAGCAAAACTACGATTGTGATGTTTAATGTTTATGAGGTATGTGTCACCTACTTGGTATCAGTTAGCTATGACGTATCTGTCACCTACGTGGTTTTCTGCAAGTGTTGTTTTTCCCCAGTTGCCTTACTTCAACTACGCGAATAAACTCTAACACCACAATGGACGGATACCTACGCATTCCACTAATATATGCGTACCTGCTAGGTTGTCCGGCTGTTGTCCTACTTGTTGGTCCGGCTGTTCGTGATACCTGCACTGCACATCAGATCTGTATTCACGGCTGACGCCTCGCGACGGCGATAATTCGTGAAATTCACACTTTACGAGCCGCGGGCCCGCCCGGCCCCGCGGTTACCCCCGACCCGGCGGTACTACAGACCCGGTGCGGTGCTACAGACCCGGCAATGCAGATTGTGGAATTTTTTCATTTGAACGCGAGATTTTGCCTCCCAGATTACTGTTGTCATTATGCTGAAAAAATTAAAGCAAGAGCACTTTTATTTGTTGCCTCAAAGAGCTCTACAAACAAATTAAACTCGGGTTTTTCGTTTACAATTTTGTGCAAAAATTATGTTCATTAAATAGGGAAGATAATTTGCTACTTGTTGACTCTTTCTTTGCTAATAATTTACCTAAGCTAAAAAGGGAAAAGCATTGTGCACCTGAAAAGCATTGAACCCTACCTCGAATCCTTTTTGGACCACTCATACCTTGCTGAAATGAGAACCGGCATGGGCCGTGGCCCGTGTGGCAATCGTAAGGCACTGGTGACCTTTGAAACGAGTGTTCTTGACTGTGATCTCAGAAGAATTCACATATGGAGCCTACACACGACAGGCATCTATGTCATTAATAGCCCTTAGTCGTATCGTAGAGGCTGGACCGACGAGGCGAGTCCATAGCAGGCTTAAGCAGATTAGCAATCAGCGCTGCGCCGCGGCACGGTAATGTAATTACAAATTATCTCTATGATTGACCGGTTTCCAACTGACCCGCGGTAATTGACCCCTTCCTCGTTTGACCCATATTTTTGCAATAAACCACTTCATGTTTTTAATAAGTTCGTACCTGGCAACACAGAGCGAGTGGCTTTCTGTGCGGTTGCCAAAGTTAGATTAAAATGCCCGCCGTAAATATACAAGTCGCAATTTACGAGTAGGTTTAAAGTATCCGCAACGTTGTTTTTGGATTGTAAGTGCCTCCGTAATGAGCGATGTGAGCGAAGGAAGCCGGGTAACACAGTGAGCTGACGAAAAATGATTTAACGATAATGTGTGGCAGAGCCCTCGTCTCGGGGGATTACCCGCTATCCCCATTACGGAGCACTCAATAATGCTTTAAAATGGCGGTCGAAGTCGCAGTAAAAATCTAATTGCGACGAAATGGCGCAAAGCTTTCGACGTGAAGTGCCTTAAGATGTTATTTCTCAGCGGAAAGGGCTCGCGGGAAATCTCCTGATTTATAGGAATTTACATAGACACCTGATTCTGCTACGAGATTGGGGCCTCGAAGTGGCCTTTGGCTCCAGGCACTTGGTTATCTGTTGCTTGGATCAGCGGAAAGAACCCACCTACTCTAAATTGTAGTTCAACAAGAACAAGAAATAGGTTCTCACTATTTGGAACAGTATACCTGCCTACATACTCGTAAGTAATAGACCGAAATAAGTTGAGCAATATTCTATTGGAAGTATAAGCCAACTTCTTTTATTTCCAGTTAACGGGGCAAGGGCCTCGTGAGACAGATGGCCAGCCCATTCAAGGACCTCGTGAGACAGATGGCCAGCCCATTCAAGGACCTCGTGAGACAGATGGCCAGCCCATTCAAGGACCTCGTGAGACAGATGGCCAGCCCATTCAAGGACCTCGTGAGACAGATGGCCAGCCCATTCAAGAACCTCGTGAGACAGATGGCCAGCCCATTCAAGGACCTCGTGAGACAGATGATGGCCAGCCCATATCCCTAACTACCTACATGGCCGCAGCTTTTATAAAGTGAACCTCTGAAAAAGCCCATTCTTACTTTCTTGGCACGTTCTAGATGTGCTTCATAAAACTAGCGACGTGGATTTCTATTTGATTCGAGACTACCTAGTCTCAGGTAGATATAACCTCGTTTTTGTCATTTTTAAATGGTACAATTTTTTTACCGCCTGCTGACATTTTTATCTACCCTCTTTTATGATCTACCATGGAACAAAAGGGATGTGGTAAATTGATAGATTATTTTCAAGGAGAGCAATAAACGTACCTGCCGATGGGTAGATATCGGAACCACTGAACCATCCCTGGCATGGAGCGGAGCCGACTGTTTCAATGAAATATAATCGCATCGCTGGGAGATAAAAACGTCCATCGCAACACTTCACCGGCTAAACTGACTGCTATTCAATATTAAATCAATACGTTTCCATTCCGATGCCGTCCGTTTGTAAACTGATTTTGAAACGGAATTTTCCCCTTCGTACATACATGTCTGTAAAACAATCCTGTGCAACTTCATTAATTCGATGAGCTGAAAATACCTACTAATATTATTTGAGAATACAGTTAAATTAAACATCAACGTTGACGTGAGTGAAAATAGGTAAAAAATAAATAAAAAGAAGTTTACTCATCAAAACACTTAAGTGTAACTTATAAACGAGACTTATATTAATACCTACTTAAACTTACTTAAATTATTAGCAGGAATGTTGGTACATAGATCTTAATAATAAAGTAATAGCTCCTATACATTCTGCCTCGTCAAGGCGGGCAACATTTTTACAAATTCATTTAATGCTTCATAAAATAATATCAGAAATTTTATACAAAAAATAGATAGGTACCTACTTAACTCAAATAAAATCAATAACAGTCAAAATTTTGTTACTGACGTCAGGTCCCTATTAAAATCCTTCATGTCGGCTCAGACTAAGAAAGAAATGAAGACGGAGCGCTGTCGTCAACGAAATGAAGCCGGTTTCGTAAACATGTGTGCACGTAGTGAGTGTTGCCGTGTAGTAAAAACTTATTACCCTAATATGTTATTGTCTAAGTACTGCAGGATGAATGGATAAGTAAAAAGATAAGTTAGCATTTTTTTTATTGTAAAGGTACCTACCTCTTTTAAGGGTACCTAGTATATAAGTATGTTTACTCCGACTAGATAGGGGAAAATAAAACAATTTCAATTTCAATAACGTTTATTTCTTTAGGCTTACAAAATAAGCACTTAGACAAGTCACCTCTTATTGACATGCAGGGCAATGGAAGTATATTATATTTCTTAAATAGGGGCTTGCAGCTATCGGTATTCCAAGCGCCACACGCTCTTTTTTGAGTAATAAATGCCTTTTCTACATCTGTTAAATCGACACTACTAGTATGGAAAGACAAATAATATTTTGTGATTAAAGAAATCAATGTTTATACATTGTAAGTACTCGGGATGATAATGAAAAGCTTATTAAGGACTCGGCATCGCTGATTTTCAGTCCCATCTGGTAAACGTCTGCTGTTGCCGCAAAGTATGGTTGCAATGGCTTATTTTCATGCGGCAAGTAGATCAAATTGGGCAAACATGTATCACTGAACTGAAAATCTTGGAATAAAAGTAATATTTCGGAGAGGCATTAGGCGCTCCAATAAAGTAAGTCGGGATCCGGAACGCCAACATGAAGAAGACGGCACAGCGACGCAGGGAATCACTCGCCAACTTACGACCATCTTCAAACAAAGGAAGTGAGACTCTATAGCGCGGAATTAAGGTGTAACTTGAGTGTAGTGTAGGGATCGTGGGTGAGGGTGCGTACACCTAGTTCGAGAAACGCGCGGGAGGTGTGTTCCGAGGGGTGTGGACGCACACGCAGGACACAGGCTGGGTCTGAGGCACCGCAGCCGCAGTATCACTACTTTCTAATAATATGCCCGATATGTGATATCTTGATAAGTAGGTCGTCGTCGTCGAACATTTCAGAACAGAGTCTACTTTCCAAATCTTTGTGAATGGGATGTTCGTATACCTACTAGTTGATAGAACTGCTAATTCGTTCACAGGATGTCACTTGATCTATCGTCGCAAAACTGTGGTTATGCTTCAGAGATACCTACCTACCTATCGAGTTTATTTCCCTCGATGCCTCGACAAGTACAACTAAATTAGCTGAGTGGATTACGAGTTGGATATTACCTAATCCATCTCTTAATTGTGAAAGAGACACTGTGGTACCTGTCCCGAAAAATTACACATTATTTATTCAGAATAAATGACAAAACCTTTGTGTAGAGGTGTCTGACGGCATTGCCCCTGTGTCTGCTAGACTGAGATACGACCTTTATATTATTGTCATTGAAAAATCTCAGTTCATGGCGAAAGTGCGTGGCGCACCTTAAAGGTTCGTGCTGATCCTTGCGACACAGGTGTAATGTTATTATTATGTTGGTTTTTTTTTCAAATTTAATGCCAAACAAAAGAATCCTGCTTTAGGTACACGATTTGCGGCAAAGGTCAGACAAAGGTATATATTATTATCAAAGCACGGTTCTTAAGAATGAAGTCATAGAAAAACTGAACATTCACAATTTCAAAATTACGTCTTTTACACTCGAGCAAATGCTTTGAGAATAGTTATTTTGGCCTGTATGGCATTAAAAATCTCAAAAACATTATATTCCTAGAAGCTGCTACATATTGGCCTCTACCTAGTCGCGGTCGCCTCGACCAAAACAGCACCTTTCTCCATAAGCCGTACACGAGCTACAGCTGTGTTCCCACTTGTGCTGGCGGCGATGATTTGCTGCGGAATCGTCTCCGCTGATTGTGGTATCATTCTGAACCTGCCTGATGAGCTTTTTCCTCGCCCCCCTGCCGCCGTCCCCGGCCCCCGCGTGTCTTGGATATTGCGTACTATCATTTCATGACCCTTGCGACTTGCGTGCTTTGCGTAGTTTCGTAGGCGTAGAATGTTTGTACTCCTAGAGAATTCTTGAAATTGAAACTCATATGAGTTTCAAGAATTCTCTACGAGTACAACCTTGAGCAGAGTTCCTAGAACTAACTTCAAGAAGATCTACTATCTTCTCGAAGTTAGTTCTAGGAACGTACAAAAATATTAACTACCTACTATCATAGATAAATATTAGTTAGTCCATGCTGCTACTAAGCAAGCAAGTCTGTGACTTTTTGCTTTGCAATTTTTCAGCTAACCTGAAGAGGTGTAGGTACTGTTGGAGATACATAGATTGATACAACTATTCATTCAGGTAAAACGCTTTAAACTGTAGGTATTTAAAGTTCAACTAGACACAAAGTTCTCACCTGGGACTTGGACGGAGCCTGGAGGGAAGAATTATAGGTTTATTGTACTAAGGAATGTAGAATACCTACTCTGAATGGGTAAGCTCAAGAATGTTTTTGACAAGTTTACTTGACGCTCCTGTGGGCTGCCAACCCTCGTAAGAGTTTAAAACAAACTTTCCAAACGGACGAGCTAAATTAAAATTACCGCAGCGAGTGATCCTGAATCCGGGCGCTAATCAATAAACGAGATTGAGCACTTTCCAAACTTCCCGGATTAAATTTAGACGTTATTTTTCCGATGATTCCGTAGTCCGGAGAGGTTTTATAATTTATTCGACCGGAGGCTGCGGTGATTTCCCCCGGGGCAGTTTGATCGACACACGACAGACTTCGCAGCACGGCCACGTGACAAACTAACAATGTGGCGAATTCACACGCAAATCACGTCGTGCGAAATGAAAAAACATACGGTACATATGTTACGAACGAAAACATACGGTACATATGTTACGAACGAAAACATACGGTACATATGTTACGAACGAAAGCCTGTCTCGGTCTGACCTTTTATTTAGAGTTGAGCGTTCAAGGACCCAAGCTATTTGATAGATTTTATCTTTGATGTATGGACGACAGTTTTTCACATTCATCTTTGATTTAGGAAAGGTGAAGTAACATAAAGTATATACCTCCCCTGGTATTGTTTACCTTGGTAGTGTTTGCACATATATTAATACATAAAAATCGAATAATGTCGGCCATTTCGTCGCCAATAGTATGACACGACGCATTGCCTTTCCTTTTTGTAGCTTTCCTCTGACTGACCCCGGCAAGCCTGAGTTAAAATTATTAATTTCATCACCTGGGCTGCTCTCGGCAATCACGGCTAACGAACCAGACGAATTACATTATCTACACAACACACACTTTACCAGTTTTTACCTCTGCCGCGGTTTTCATACTTTTAATTGGTAAAACACTCGTTTCTTTTTACTGCCAGTGAAAATGTTTTCACGAGCCAAATGTGAATGGCCACGTTTTCATGTTTCAAAGTGCTACGAAATTGTGTACGAGTTGCTAAGAACAGCTACGCGTTACTACAACATGCTACATTTACGTTTGTGCGACAGTACGCTTTGACTGATAGATCAGGTAAACTGCACTTGGAGGTGCTACGATCTGCTACGACCCGCTACGGAAAGCTACGCATAGCCACATTAAGCTGTGCCTATGTGAAAAGAGCTTCTACGAACGGCTACCGACGCCAAGGACTACGCGTCATGTGCTACGCTAAACTTCGAGTAGGTAGGCATTCAAATTGAAAAGCAATTTAGTTGAAAACGGCAAATTGTGGCTCTCTCTGCTGACCACAGGGGGTAATTACTTGTTCCGTACAAAGGATGAAACACCCTGCTCGTTGTCTGATTTCCCGAGGGATGCCTGCTTGCTCGCCAAATATTAATTCTGTACATAGAAATAGAATACCTACGTTTCAAATTAATTTCAAAAGTATCTACTTAGGAAGGTAGATCATCATCATCGACATTAGCCGACACACGTAGGCCCCGCGTAATGAGCGCCACAGTGCCCTGCATTCACCTTGCCGTATCCAGTACCGGCCTACAGTCTTCGCAGATCGCCACACCCTGGCCGGAGGGCGTCGTACACTACGTTAGCTGAGTCGCAGTTTCCACTGTAGTTACAATTAAGACTTCCATAATGTAATTAGTGACAAAAATCAGTGCACTAGCATCATAGCTATCAATGTACCAACGAGAAAGAATCCTGTGCGTGTGTGCGTGTGCATGAGACCAGGGGATGCAGTCTCGCTCGACAACACGATCGTTAAGTACCGATCGCTATATTCGGGGGGTGTGAGGGGAACGGGTGGCAGGACCTTGTCCAAAACAATTCAATGTTTTAGCCGCACGGCTAGTGATTGATTACGTGCGTTGTTACCTCCAAAATATATTTTTGAATCAAAATTTACTTTTTATTGTGCTTATAGGAGGTTAGAAAAGAAAATAGTTACAGACTACCGACGCCTAAATCGCCGATCTCTCGATCGCTCGATCGCCACAAACTTATCGGGCTGTAATTTTTGCTCGCAATCACATTCGCCATCTTTACGAAAAATCGTAGGCGGTCGTTTACGATACAATACCGATAATTCCAATTGTAGATTTATTTTAATTTTGTGACTTTGTTTTATGTCCTTTTCTCAGTGAACATCTATTGTATTTACGTAAATGAATAGTTGCAGATTCTTCTGAATCTTGATTCGTGAGGAAACAATAAAAAATCGTTAAAATATGACCGGTGCGTAAAATATGACCATGCGATCGCTATCTTTGTCGAGACTGCTCGCCCATATCGACAGCAAAGTGAATACGGACATCTACATAATCGATATTTTATTAAGTAAAAATAATGCCCATTTCAAGAGTTAACCGATTAGGTAACATAAAGTTTTACATAAATAACCTTCTTTATTGGTTGTATATTGACAGGTATTATTTATATAGGTACCTATCGTTGTTTTACTGAAATAAAATTGCCGTATTTTTTTCCCCTAAAAAAATTGACGTAGAAGAATACATCTACCTAATGTAGGTACTATTTTCAGTCACCATAATTTTCTGGATCTGAATCTTTCAAAAAACAAATTTATGGAACGAATCTGATAAATAGTAGGTACCTAGGTATGTGGAAAAAATAGTAATAAACAAGAAGTAATTCATTCTTAAATTGGGACAATCCAAAAAGGACTTGGGGGTAATCTGTGGACGGCGTATAAACGCACACGTGGCAGATGTCTCTTTGACCGTAACTTGAACATAAATTGTTACAGGCGGGCAAATTCAAATACCCCAATGTTTTCATTTAGGTACCCACGTGTCAGGCTTTTTTCAAGTTTTTGAAAAGCGTACCGTAAAACCTTACAAGATTGCCAAACTGATTTGATTTTGCCCACCACGGTACTTTTTTTAAAACTCTTCATATTATCGAGAATGTTTTAGTGGCTTTTATTTCTTGTTTGTTGGAAGATACTTGAATATGTCACTGGCAGCACTAAATAACCGATTGTCGCTAATTTCACTTCAGTTGACTGTCAGTTGGTGTCAAAGTTTGGTGGTGTGTTTGGCGGGCCAAAGTTCGTGCGGAAAACTTTTTCAAAAACAGTACTTGCAGTTGCAGCAGGCAAGTAATTATTTTACCACCATAAGTTTGTAACAAATAAATAATAACTATCGAATATCTGACGCGAAACCTCTTTTAAACTCGAAAATATTAACTTGGGCAATGTCAAAGTACCTTTTCTGGAGTACTGTTTACTACTTTGCCCACCAAAATATTGCTGTCAGGGTTGTCACTACTACATTAAATCAAAATTGATTTATGTAGGTCCTATTAGTAAGTAAGTGGTTTGGTATTATCTAACCACCTTTTAATTGATGATGCCTATTTTATTAGGAAAGAAGCTAAATATCAGCTGTTTCCGGTCAATGACCTTTATATTAGTCGTGTTTCTTGTATTGAAATTGTAGTGTATATACTTGTAGTTATACATTAAATTTTTTGTGCGTATAATAGTAGGTACTAAATGCTATTTATAAGGAAGCTCTATAAAACAAGTGTTTCGATCATAATTGTAGAGTATTTCCAATTATTTATTTTTTCAATTCCTCTTTATCAAATAATGTAATGCAAAATTTACCATTTCTACCGTTTTTTTTTTGTATATTAATGCCTTAATTTGTTTTATAATCTAAATGAGGTAGGTACTTACCTTATTATTTATAAAAATATTTATAGACAACTATTACTTTTTCTTGATTAAAGTTTTTGTCGACGTTAATAAGTTAAAACTTAGGTACTATGCACCTACAGTTGACATGGCAGCAGTTGAATAGGTACTTAATTATATTTCATTATAATTAAAGGCTGTTGGTAAACAATAAAAATGTGACAACCCTTGCGCATCTTTTTATTTGTATGAAAAATTTCAAAAAAATATTTGTGTCTTTGCCCACTCAATTTTGGCGGTTAATTTGCTTGCTTGAACGTTTTATATTAAGATATAAAGTAACATTGATTATCCCTATTGCTTGTTCCTTAAATCTTGTTATCCTAAGGTCAAAAATACCGGAATTACGACTTTTTTTGCAAAATGGGCAAACTCGGAAAAAATATATATATTTGGCCCGCTCTCTAAAATTATGATTTTTACACATACTGTCCCATTTTATTCGATTTATTATCTATTATTTGCAAAGAAGAGTATATTTAAAATAATGTAGCGCAAAATTATTATTAGAATTATACATACTTTTAAAATTATCTTAAATTGAACCACTAAATCCAAAAAAATTGGGCAAAGTTGCACGGTTTTACTGTACCTAATTCACAAAAAAAAATTACAATCAAACAATAGAAACAAATTAGAAGTACCTAGGTAGTACCTATTTACAATTGAACTAACTGCAGGCTGTTGCAAACAATCTACAGGCAGTTCAACTGATCCTTAATACCACCGGAAGCGTCCCCGAGACGCTGGCTGCATTGCCCCGCTTCATGGCACCCTGCACTAGATACTCTTGCAACCAACCAAAGGCAAGCTGCGATACAAAAAGTTACGGGGTCCATAAAGTGTCAATGTAGTAAAAAGAAAGTGCGTGCAACCAATGTCCTGACTCTTACACATTAGAAACGGCCAGCATGGCTAAGATGCGCGCCACAAAAGTCGTCGTGCACGAGACGACTATTCAAAGTCGTCGTCAGTTGTTGAGTCGTTTGCTCTAAGATGCGCGCCACGAAAGACTCAAGACTCGTTGTCGAGTGAGGTTCTCATGCAGATGAAGCCACGCCCACGCAACACTCGTTGAGTTCATTCAAATTGTCTCTGGTTTTAGTAAGCTGCATGGAAGAAACATAAATTAACCTCGTTAGTTTTCGTCTCCATACTGGTAATTTGCACTTTTCACTGGCAGAATGGTGGAAAAGTAGAAAAGCCTCGAGACCAAAAAAAAGAAGAAGCAATTTCAATGTTTTGCGCGCACATAATCAAACTTACTTTTGGTTTTTTTTCGATAATTCCTTAGCAACTTGTTATGAAAACTTTTATTATTACCTACGATATCCAAAGAAAACAATAAGCGCCAAAATTATTGTGTCAATTACTATGCACGAACCGACTAGTTACGGGTGTTCAATGAACTTATATCGTGAGTTTGGGCATGGTGTGCACCACAAGCGCTAGTTCATCCCGTTGTTTATTTCACAGTAAACAGCATTATTTGTGGGTTTAGTACCTCACAAATACGCTACGAGACGAGCACCTGAATATAATGTAAGTACAATGTGATGTGTTTCCGGGACCAGTGTACCTACCTGGCATAACAAAATGTAACAAATAAAATTGTAACAGAATAATATAAATACTATTTCAAACCTTACATCTAAGAAGTACCTAAGTCATGACTATAATATGTTTTCTCTATATTTCAGACGCAGTATATCATCAAGCCAGCACGAGCTTTAGAAAGCAACAGAATCTAAGGCTTTACTTCTTATTGGAAATAAAACTAATTTACAATTATTCAAAACGTTCTTTATTTTGTAGACACATTTATATCAGTTTAGCTTTTTAGGCCTGAAATGATATCAAACAGACAGAATTACATTTATAATCGCATTACAATATTAGCCCCTGTTTATAGGTAAGTTAAGAAGGTATATAATATTAGGGTAGTGCAGAATATACATAAATAGGTTCCTATCACTGATACTTGCCTATCTACCTAGTAAGGTAGGTTACTAATTTTCATGGCCGTAATTCTGTGATTTTACGTTTCTTTACATTCAGCACTAACTGCCAAATCAAGTACTACACAGATATAGGTTTATATTATGCCATTATTACTTTTCTATGCCACGAAGCACGTCTTTATATCCACGCAGGATGGTTTTCTACCTACACCTATCTACCTACTAGAGAAACCAAGACTATTTTAGGTAAGTACCTAAATCAATAGCATCGCACAACATTCAGTAATGCTATTTTTCGCATTCAGTAATGCTATTTTTACAAAATATTTATTAACAGAGGTTAATAAACACTGAATTAAATTTATATTTTCTTCAAGACTCCATCTCGTCGTGATCTCGTCGTAGTAATAGAAGACGATTCGTAACTCGTGTAAAACTGTCAAAAGTCGAGATGAGATGAGAAAATTGGGCGCGCATCTTAGAGTTTGACGAGAACTGTTACCACAGATAGGATAAACATTCATTATTATCGTTCACGTGACGAGACGTGATGACTATTTGGTTGTGCATGCTAGGGATCAACGAGAAGTCGAGATGCCGCCATTTTTCACGACTTCTCGACACTTCTCGTGGCGCGCATCTTAGCCATGCAGGAGACGGGCACGATCTGCAGAGCTGGAGCACGTTTGTAACAAACAATCCCGAGTCAACTCACAAAGGTTTTTTTGTAAAAGTAAACAAATTCGCGCAAATGCAGATAAGATGTCTGTTTCTACTTTGCTGCCATCGAGCTAATATACAGAAAGTACCTACCTACAAAATTTTCTAATTTGTATTTTTGTTTTTCATAATGGAAAGTTTGGTCGTGTATGATAATTTAATAATGGACAGGAAGGTATAGGTAGGTACCTACCTACCCTCTCCATACGACCTCGGTGGCGCAGCAGCGAAGGTGACACCGGAGGTTGAGAGTTCGATTCCCGCCGCAGGACAAATATGGTTAATATAATCTGCAGATATTTGTTTCGGGTCTGAGTGTTTTCTTTGCAGGATTACCTAGTAGTAATTTTCTAGTAGGTATCTATTATAATATCTCTGTATTATATTCATAAAATACAGTTATTAGTACCTATCTCCTTTCATTGCGAACTTTGAGTCTAGATGTGGCTGTGTGGATTGTCCAGCATTAGGTAGGTATATTTGTATATCGATCATTTTCAGTGAATTGTCTAGTCTTCCTAACTTCCTAGGCGGTAAGTTTAGTTTAGTGTAGTGATGTCCAGCCACAATGTTACCGCTTCGCTATTTATCAGCGGCGATTGGGGATGGGATGGAGAGAGCTTGAAGGCGAACTAATTTAATTACTCCAAGGGGCAATTCAAGCTATTGGACGGTCGTGCTTCGGTACGGGGCCGGCTGTCGGTACGGTAAGTACCTACCTCCCTATTGCTGAGTAGGTAAGTTAATAGTTATTTTATTAGACATGCATAGGTCAGAAGTTAAGAGATTGGGGTCCTACATAGACCTGGCTTGCCTATGGCAGAAAATAACTAAATTTATGTACCTACCATGTCTTGTGTGAATAAATGCACAGAGTACATTATATATACTGAGAAATAAATGTTACTGATCGCACCGTGATTTCACGTGAGTGCCGTGATTCGCGCGCGAGTGTGGAGAGGCTCCAAGGAAAATAGGTAATTCAATTTCAATCCTGCGTAAGTCGGAACGTTTTTATTTACAGTCTGTGGCAATGAGCAGCTGATGCAATGGCATTGACAGTGACAGGTATTTGTTTCCTAACAAACGTCAAAAGTCAAAACTTCCAAATTCCCAATTTCTCATTTCGCAAACAAGAAAGAAAGAAACAACGCAAAACTTGCAAAAACATAAAGGAAAAGTATGGCTTCAAGTTATTTTACTGAAAGCGAGGCTCCGCGGGACTTCCGCGTGTCATCCACAGAGAGCGACGGGCATTACACGAAGTGCCTTTTGTGTTACACTGTGAAAAGGAACTTCTACTGCTCGGAATGTATACGGACGGGAAACTTTGTGCAATCTTCCATGCCCTACTCAGACAGGTGCGTTATTTATACCTGACGTGCATCTTCCATGCGTCATTTCATTTATCTTGCAACCCTCATTTTTAATGAATCACCACAGTTGAGAAGTTCGTTGGAGAATCCTATGTTTACAGCTATCATGAAATTGCCCCTACAAAGTCATCCGTTAACATGTGCCCAGTTAAATTTGGATTTATTTTTATTTTAACAGTTAGATTAGCCAACAGCGAGTACACCAACATATTTAGACCAGAATTATTTAGTTGCTTGAAGGAGAATAAGTAGGTACCAACATGTCAACATGTGTGTTTGTAAGCATACACTTACTAGTGGTTAATTTCCCACTTCTTCCACTTGTGGACAAAATCAATAACATTTTGTTTCTTATTTGATAATAATTACTATTTATTAAGTTGTTTCTGTATAAAATTCAACTTGTCTAAGTGCTTATTTTGTAAGCCTAAAGAAATAAAGTTATTGACTTTTGACTTGTCTAAGTGCTTATTTTGTAAGCCTAAGAAATAAACATTATTTAGTTTTTTATTTGTCATGTTTGATTTGTTAGAATGAACATTCTAAATATTCTCCTTTCTTTTTGTGATTGTCAGATAGGTAGATAGCCTACTTCAAAAACAAATCTAGTGTGCAACAGCTTACATAGGTAACCTTGATCTAGGTACTCACTATGCAGTGAAAGGTAGATACGTTGCAGACATTTCCATTGGTTAAGATGTACATTTTGTGTTTCTAGATACTCAGAGAAGCAGGCAAAGCTACTTAGACTCAAAGCAAATAGGAAATACATACTAGACAGATGTGAGAAACTGTTACTGCCTAAACTGAAGAAAGACACATTAATCACAGAAGCCAAGCAGTCACAAGATAGGCTGGATCTACTGCGACTGGCTATAGAACAGCGTAGGAGTAACATAGAAGAAAAACGAAAAGTACTGACAGATTTAACAAACCATAACAATGATTTGAAGCAGAAACTCCCTCGGTATCAGAAACGGGTGTCTACTCTCAACAAACATGTGCAGAACCAGAGTATAGAGCTGCAGAACAAAGTGAGCCTGTACCAGGAGCAGGCAGAGAAGCTGGCTGCCTTACGGAGATCACGGATAAGGCATCTTACAAAGTACATCTTCCCGGTTTACATGACCTATGATACTAGGTATGATATCAAACTTTTAAAACATAAGCAGTTTGTTTTAAACACATAAAACAGTATTCAAACTCTTCACTTTTTTTATTTTTTTTGTTTTGTCACTTCTGGGCAAAGGTCTCACATATTATTTTTAAGTAAACTAAAATAAATAATGCTGAATATTTTGAGGCAGCATCATCTGTAGTAGGCTTTACTCTGCACAAACTCAAGATACAAAACCTACAATGTTTACAAACATGGCCCCCCTAAGATGACTGACTAAATTAATAATCTTTATAAAACTTGTTTTTGCATCAATTAGCAAATAATAGCATGTCAAATGCATACCGTACAGATTTAAGGTTGTCGCTCAGATGTCGAATACCACCGCTGTCCAATACAAAAATGAATACTAAATTAAAGGCACTCATTACATTTAGATGCACTTCACAGTACATACTTGCTTACCACAAGCTCAAGCGTCCCGCGCGCTGTTTACTAGTTTACGCCGACACTGTAAAATGTATCTTAATTATCAGTTTAAGAGGCGAACCTAGCGTGGTTGCGTGTCAAACTAGGACTGGATCTCAGTACTCACGGGATTCCCGTGGTTCAAAACTCGAATTACATAAAATTCAAAAATTTTTCTTTGGTTCCTTCAAACTGAAAACACGATTAAGAAAAAAAATACGATAGAAAAAAATCATGAAATTGTACTGTTTTGCACATCATTTGGTCGAGATCTTGGGAACTCTGCGGTCTATTGAAATGACTTATTCGTTGGTTCCTTCAGACAGTTTTTTCGTAAGTTGTGTAGTTTTCTTGTAAATAAGCAAAACTTCATTTTTGCACTTGCGCCGTTCCAAAAGCGCATGCTCTGTCCCGCTCCTATGAACGCGAAATCCTATGCCTATCGTTTTCACAAAATGGCGCGCAATGTGTCCTCTTGAGGGCATTATTAGAATGTTGTTGTGGCAGTGGTGCAGAAGGTGTGAGCGCGTGAACCTGTGTGCATCTCAGGCAGAACTTGAACCCACTACGCCACACCATCATCATCTAAATATAACTGTGCTTTGTATTTCCCCATTCTAGCGACAGCATAGAAGACATGGAGTTCATAGGGTCCGACATAGAGGAAGAGCCTCCGAAGCGGCCGCAGCTGCACATCGTGGCTCCGTGGATCAACACGGACGCCGAGGGGCACTTGCAGGCGTGGAGCAAGGAGGGCGCGGGCTCCGGCAGTCCGGCGCCGGCCTGCGCCAACTGGAGCCGGAACAGTGCCGGCCTGGCGCTAGCGGCACAGCTGCTCACGTTGCTGTCGTGGGTGCTGGACATCAGGCTGCCGCATACGCTGTCTATCAAGTAAGTTTATTGTAATGGCATAAGTACCTAATGGTTCATTACGTAAACGCTTTGGTGGTCGCGCCCCTCGAATCAGCCCTTGAATGTCTCCAAGTCGACTGAGAGAACCTATCGGAAGAAGGCCTTCTGTGTCCACACCCAGACTGCGATAGCCAAACTGCCTGGCACGCATTGCGATCATAACAAAACCCTTCTTGAGGAAGGCATATTTAGCAATGTACGTATGACTGGTGACAAGGTTAATTTTTACTTTAGTTTCTCATGAAATATACGAAAACATTGCGTTACGAAATTGTTAGAGGTTTCTAGAAGATTCTCTTAGATGACATTCACACTAACTATGTGGTCTGCCTGGTATCGAATAAGCAATATTCACTTGTTTAGTGTCCCTTTTTGTTCTGTGCGTAATATTTAGTGTATTCATTTCGAGTTCTGGTCAGATTCGTTATTCCTTAGAAACAATTAATCAATGTAAAACATTTATTACGTTCATTTCATAAGTTACTCAAGACAGGCGGAAAGTACTTCGTAAACGTGAACATTAGTCATTACAAATAAATAAATAATGCTGGACAATTCACACAGCATTATCTAGCCCCAAGCTAAGCAGAGCTTGTGATATGGGTACTAGATAACTGATATACCGAACTGGAATCGAACCCGCAACCTCCTGCGTCGCAGGCAGACCTTCGCCCACCGCGCCACATCGGTCGTCGCATTATGTCGTCGCCACATTATAATAATAATAATAATAATAACTTTTATTTCAGACCACAAAGAAAGAAACTTAATTAGGGCCCATACAATAAATACCTTATAGACTAACATAGATAGAAACATTTAAAATTAACCGAGTCATCGACGCTCCGATGATTATGCTCAATTGGGGCTTGACTAGGACCAGGATATCTGAGGTAAGATGTTTGTTTTAGAGAATCTACTCCGACATGTTTTTAAACATCTACTGAAAACAAAATAAATCATATTTCTGCAAAAAAATAGATTTAGAAGGGAAAATTGAGCTTTTAAAAATGCTACAATATTGTGTCCGTCTATGACGTCACCGATGCAGAAACATTTGATGATACAGAATTACCATAATATTACAAAGAAAAGGAAATCGGATCTTGACCATAGATAGTTATTTATTCCAGCTATTCTGTGCATTTACATCAGGTACATGTTGTGGCGGCATGACGTCACGCCCGCGCCCCAGTATACTATGATTGGTTGGTGTTTAACGTGTCATGGCGGTATTAGCTAATAATTAATCTCGAATACAATAAAAAATAGAAGACGCGTTTTGTAATCTGTGGCTGTGGTATAATTCGGTAAATACTCCAGTTATGCACGCTTTTCAGTTACTATCAACACTCTATTCATCTGTTGTTCTCGTCTCTACCACCAATGAATATTAAAAGGTTGCGTTTGGCATTTTCAGTGAGTACAGTAACTGGCGCGTGTCTCGCGGGGGCGCGTGGGCGCGCGCGCGCCGCGTGTGCGCCGCCGCGGCAGCGCTCGCCGCGCACGCGGGGGGGACAAGGGGGGCGGAGGAGGAGGAGGGGCAGGCGCGGGGGCCGCATCCGCTGGAGGCGCTGCACGAACTCACGATAGCCGCCGCGACTGACGATCCCGCGCTGGGAAGGTGATTACACTTATATACTAGCACTAGCTGACCCGCCCGCGATGTCACTAGCGTGGACGTTAGCAATGACCTAGCAAAGTTTTGACAGGCCCAGAATTGGCTCCTTGCCCACGGAATAATATTAATTGTCTTCATGCGCTGTCATCGCAAAGTTTTTATTTCTTCTCTAAAACTTAAAATGTTCCAAAAATCCGTTCTTAAATAGAGCTTTAAAATTTTCAGCCTCGTATATAGATAGCTCTTGTAGTTTCAGATATTTTTTGATGAGTCGGTGTGTCTTTTCGCTTTTATACATATAAACGGTGATGTTGGAACCCGGTGGATTTATTTAATTTTGGCTATATTTTTGTTTAAGGAAATACGGGTGTTTTTCTTCTATTCGTGTTCTTTTACACCACTTGATTGTATACAGAGTACATTGACAGTAATACTATAATAGCATTATCTTTGTTACCGCTATCGTGTACTTTCATCTCTTCAACCTTAGAGTATATACCACTAGAGGTGTTGCATATACCCATTTCATTCACACAAGAGAGAGATAAAAATATGCTTGTAGCCTGAGAAGAAATGAGATAGAATGAAAGTTTCTCTGTCTCTTCCAGTGTGCCAGTTTTTTCATTGTTTAGCTCTTATAAGAGCTAAACAAACATGCCGGGCACATCACATAGTATTTGTTTTTTTCGACCTAATGATACTTTCTGCTAATTAAATGTGTGAAAGTGACTCTGCGGGCATTCCTGCGTCTCTCAACGATATAAATCTGAAGCAACGATGGTGCGGTGCAGTGTTTTTGGATGTAAAAGTGACGGTGAACGAAAAGTGCCGAGTTTGTCATTCCAATCGTAAGTACAAGCTCGTTTGACTTCAAAAAAG
This sequence comes from Eupithecia exiguata, assembly GCA_947086465.1. NCBI lineage: Eukaryota > Metazoa > Arthropoda > Insecta > Lepidoptera > Geometridae > Eupithecia > Eupithecia exiguata. The sequence continues at coordinate 444,035 of OX352229.1, forward strand.
GTTCAAAATTTATAGTTTCATAGATTTCCCAACAGACAAGACTCAAAAACTATGTTTTAAAATAATTCTATTAAACATAACCTAACATTACGAAAATTTAGGGTTGCCTGCACTCGAAAATAAAATTCCCCAAATGTCGTGGCGCATTGAGACATGAATACCTACATCTACATACATTCTTAAAATATGTTTTTGTTTGTTACAGATTTCCCGAAAACAATGATTTACGTTTGCTTTGGATAGAAGCCACGGGTCGCAAAAACTGGGAACCCAAAAATATTTAGTAATTTGTTCAAACATTTTCATGAAAATCGTTAACAAAAAAGAAACGCGAACGTATCTGTTCTCTTATGCTGTTCCAAGACTGGTAAGTAAAATAAATAAATACATAAAAAGAATCAGTGCTACGATGATGGGTGAAGGACTGTTTGAGATTTGGATAGAAAAATTATACCTACTTTGTGTTTTAGTCTACCTACTAATCAAAATACTAAATCGAAAATATTTAAATGGTATTGGGATTTGGTGTTACTAATATAACTTACTATTACTATAGTACTACTTATAATTTTCATATTAATGCTTCAATATTTTATTTCAGGCATGCAAGATATATACTACTAAAAAGGTACGTGAGGGAAATCATGAAAACTTTGAGTTTGTAAGAGAAATACAACGCAGTATAAATAAAACCACCAGTGTAAATTAGTAAGTAGGTATGTACCGTTTAATTAGTGTATGTACAATTTTATTTATTTAGTGTATGGGTATTGATTGAGGCTCTTTGATATAAATAAAGACTGATTGATTTGTGATCCTATGATTTGTGGAGAGTAATCATAATCATCACACACAATGGTCATTATTACATAATAAATAAAACAGAATATAAAATATTCGGATACGTAGGCTAGGACGTAGGTAATATTGTGTTTAAGGTGTAAAAAATTTAATTTGGTTTTCTCTGCACATTTTACCTGAAGTATAATTTAAAAGTGCTTTTGAATTTCGTATAATGGTTGTCTTATCTTAGCAATACCTTATGTGTAAGATTTAATTACTTAAAAGAAATGTGATTTCCAAAGTGCAATTTTTATTGTTAGTCTGTGCTTGGTAAGTGTTTGAATTGATTATCTAGCAATAATATTATTTTCAAAATGACATTATTTTAGTATTTGAAATGATGTCTACTTACACGTTAGCTCGTATTATGTGGCGGTGGTAATAAATTTAAACGAAACCTAACATTGATACCTGAACGTTGTTTTATTTCTATGCTCATTAAATTAAAAGTTTACCTACTCCCGCATACGTAGGTACCTAATTTAATGAATGATGTATGGTACTAAAATACCACCATGAATGAATGACATGAAATTACGAACTTAAAGTCAGGGTAACAAAATTGTATGGCAACACCACGTCGTATTACTCTGTCCCTTTTTGCGGCCACGCATGCCACTCATCTAGGTAAATTCTCCATCTACGTCTTCAACTGTGTGAGTTGTCCAGCATTTTTTTTTATTAATCTATTCTGCAATTCTGTATTGTACACAATAATACATAGCATGAACTTATTTAATAGGTTATGTACATAGGCGATCTATTTTTAATAAATAAAAATGTATCGCCGAAATTTATAAACGCGCATAACTTCAGAACTGCAGGGTGTCCCGAGGCGAAATTCGGATTTGATAATAAAAAACATAAAATATTTTATACAAAATCAAAGATAAAACAAGGTGATTTTATTTAGAAAAGTTTTTCCGTCTGTATGTCTTCCACCGCGGCGTAGACATTCACGGAACTTTGCGATTAGATTCAGAGTGAAGCACAGCCGCCAACCACTGCAGAATCATTTTGAGGAAAACTTAGCACCACTCGTTCGATATTTTTTTCTTCCGCTATGTTGCTATCGTATACTTTTGCTTTATTATACCCCTACAGCAAAATACCCTGGGAGCCTTACAGTCAGTTTTGTGGGTTTTGTATTCACGGAGGTGGCTCTCGCCGAATAGGTAAGGTGTGTAGGCTATCGTGCTGGAACCACGAGAGCGAAGTGTACTAGTAACCCTCTTTAAACCTCTACATAAATAAAACATTGGTTTAAACAATGCGAAGTTAACAATCACGCACGAGCTATAGTTACGTTTGCTGCACGGGAATTTGCGAAATTTAAAATTATTGGAATAATCTAATCAAAAATAAATTATTTTTGATAGATTATTTGATAGATTAGAGCAATCTTAACTAACCTTGACTGTGGGTTTTTACAGGGCTTCTTAGTGGTATAAGAGCCGCATTTGTCTTTATAGTCTCGCAAGGCTGGCAGCATTATCTATAAAAAATCCCATTTTTATGGAAATTTGTTTCGTCGAAAGGTGAACCTCGAACAAGATCGTACAAAATTGTGGGGCACAAATTGTTGGTGGAACAAACGCTTCTACTGTGAAAGCCCTATCACTGCTGCGAAACTGTGCTCGTGAAATCCGCATTCTGACCGCGTCGAACGATACCTCTTTTCAGCATAACCGGGCAACACTTACATTTTAACATTTGTAATATTAAAATTTCCAATCCGAATTTTGCCACGCCTTTAGTTGGGCTGGCAGTCCCCCACGAGACTGATCGATTTGATTTGGGGGATGGCCGGAAAAAAAACCGGTAATCCCCCACGTGGGGGATGGCCGTGGGGATTTCCGGAATAAACCAGCCAGATTATGCTGTGTGGATAGTCCAGCGTTATTAATTAATTTATAAATACCTGACGCACTCCAGCTCATAATGCAAGAATGTGTCTTTAATATTTCAATAATTATCCTCGTAGGTTAAGTATAAAGCAATATGTGTCATTAAGGAGAAGGTGCGATTTCTACCTCGTGAGTTTTAAGAATCTCAAAGATAGATTTGTTCAAATCTGGCACTTTCTGGCCTCAGTGTCTTCACTGCACACATTGTTATGTACCTACTGTTATATGCCGAAGAAGGCAAACAGCGAGACTATCTGACTGGCTGCCCCTGCCTTTCCAAGCACTCTACAACAATCTAGCGATCGCCGTGTCCAGTAACACTTTGTATGTAACTACAGGGTGGAGTGGAGCATGGAGTACTTGGCGGCGGCGGCGTGGTGCGCGGCGTGGGCGGCGCCTCCGTCCGACCTGGAGGACGCGGAGCCCGAGTATCTGCACTGGCCTGATGCCGAGGAGGTAACCACACCTTTACAGGGTGGAACAAACTGACCTTACCTGGACTATACTACATCCACTTTCGGTTCTCGGGTGCGCCGGTCCGGCCCCTGTCTGTCGCCATAGCTGGCAGGGCTATCGACCAGGTTGAGTGTACAGGGTTCCTAGGGTTTCAGATTGATATGGGCGAACCACATCGATATGCTGTGCGGAGACGGCTGGGCAGTGCGGGCGACGCGCTGAGCCGGGTGAGCTCTCAACTCTTCAACTTTTAGAATGGCGAAATCTTAGGTATGGTGATTCTTAGGAAAAAAGTGTCAGGACCATTTTGTAGATTATAAAATAATCTACAATTTTGTCTAAGCTATATTTTTGATAAAACTTACCGTTTTTGAGACAAATCCAAAAAGCTTTGAACTTGAATAACTTTTTAGCACACATGGAATCTATGGGGACTTTTGCCACTTTATTTGTACTGGTGTACCCAAGGTCTCTACCAAAATACAGGTCTGTCGGAATTTTTGTTAATTGAAATGTCTACCGGACTGTGACTGTTGTGATTGATCCGATCGACCATACAAATACAGAGTATTTTCATTTTATTTTTATAGGTCTTATTGCCGGACAAGGCCTGAATTTTTTCAAAGTTCTATGAATATAGTTTTAACTATTTTTTAAGGTTCCGTACCCAAAGGGTAAAAACGGGACCCTATTACTAAGACTCCGCTGTCCGTCTGTCACCAGGCTGTATCAACTGTCTAACTATCACGAACCGTGATAGTTAGACAGTTGAAATTTACAGATTGATTTCAGAAGATTCAGATGATGTATTTCTGTAGCCGCTATAACAACAAATACTAAAATAAGAAAATAAATATTTAAGGGGACTCCCACACAACAAACATGATATTTTTGCTTAATTTTAATAACAGCAACAGGTAGACGCTTGAAATATTCACAGAATATGTAGTTATTATATTTACTTTAAATATAAATAATTAAATTAAAATAAAACAAATATAACCAACCAATAAACTTCGTGTGCGAGTTTGACTCTCACTTGGCCGGTTTTATTTAAATAAAGCAAGTTAAGGGTCCTTGCCCTCCAGGTCCCGTTCGTTTGTATACTCAGCTGTATACGTAACGACACAGGTCATAGGTAACACTTCGCAGGCTTCCTCGCCTTTAATAGGCGAGCAATGATATTATATCCCATGTATGTTTTGTGCCGTCTGTATTTTATATGTATAGAATCTGGATTTATGAATAAAATAATCAAATTGCAGCGCGACGTGTCTAGCGTCTAGACTATATAGTAATTTAGAGTCCAGATAGAGCGTCGCGTCGCGCTGCACAACACTGAAACAAACAGGCCAAGTTTGGTGTACTGGAGGCGTGACAGTTACCTACGCCATTATTATGTAGGTATATAAAACCTCCCTCCCCCTTACAGATGTCGGAGCCCCCCCCGGGCGGCACCCCCCCGGCTGCGTCGTCCCCGCTCCCCGCGCCCGCCCCCTCGCTCGTGACGTCTGCCGCCGCCTCGCTCGCCAACATGTGGCGCGGGTGGACCAAGTGATACGGTCTACTTTCTAGTCTTTTACGTTTACATCTAACAGCGAGGCGGTGTGAAGTTGCCAGAAATACCCCGCCCCTTTGTGATCATTTCAAATGCGGATAGACAGATCCGAGTCACTCGACATCGGGTCTATAAGCATAGCGATAGAATCAGTGTTCTGCCTCTACTAGCCTATCACAGTCCACTGCTGGACCTAAGCCTCAGCGTCGCCTTATTCGCTCTTATTAGAGGGTAATGCCTTACTCCCCACGCTGCAGCTGCAGCTGGCTTCGCGGATTGTGGATGGATAGCCCTGCCTCGCGGCGTGCTGCACTCAGAAGGTTGTGTATCTGAACGGTACGGTACGGTTGACCATCTAATAGCAAGCACCCAGGTTTCGTCTATTTATATCACAGATTACAGAATATCGAGATAAATTGACACGCGTCATTTCATTTCATTTATTGCATCATATTATGGTACATAAAATTTGACAGAACTTATTGACTATAATTAAAAGGTAATACACACAATATATACCCATTCAGGGTGTTGCAATGGGAGACGGCCAGATAGTTTATACTAGTTTAATAATATGATATAAAAGGTATGTCAAAAATTATGGAAAATTTCAATTACATGTCACCAAATGTATTTAAAAATTCATTTAATTCGTAGTAGGTAGCATTTATTCAAAAGCATCTCTTTCAATCTTGTCAAGAGTGAGGAGGCTGTAACCATTCTAGTTAGAATATCATTCTAGTTGTTAGCGATGATGCGGGCAGACGTTACATTCATGATTACAAAAAAAACGATACAAGCAACAAGTAAACTAACAGAAAGTAAAAATAATAAAGATTTCACACACACATGCCACATTAAACGCTTTTGTTCAAATAATTTATTCAGTTTCCTACGCGCTCATATTGAAAAATTACGTCGTCCATTTTGTGATTGTTGCTAACGATACCAAAATATTCATCCAAGTTTCTGTTTTATAAATCAGGCATGTAATTTTTTTTACATTATAAACCCTACTAGCGGTCGTCCAATGCTTGAAACGCATGTTATTAGAATGTGCACTCAACCATTATCTTAGGTTAATTAATCCTTTCCGCTCGAAAACGACGACCAAATATATAATCTTTCCTAAAAATGATTACATTAGCCTGTATCATCCCACCATTAGAGTCATTTCATTCATTAAAGTGACGCACTTTTGTCTTCTTCCGTTAATAACACTTAAACTGTCACGACATTAGGAACACAGTTATGCGTTTCATATAGCAAATTTATTATACTTCTAAAGTGCATAAAGTTCTTGGCGATTACCTAAACAGTTTTTTTATATTTCAAGAAAACTGTGAATTGGTCGGACTGCGTACCTTTGCCCCTAAATTTGGGTAAAAGTACGCAGTCGTTTGGGTAAAAGTTCGCATGTAGGGTAAAATTGTACAACTGGGAATAATTTAAGAAAATTAACAAGTTTCTCATAATTTATGGACTAATACTAAAGAATCTTTATATAAATCAAACTTAAACTACTATTTCCTTTAGTTAACGACCTTAAGATATAGACGGGGGTAATAGTTCGCACTTTGCGGTTCGTAGTAGTACAATTACGAACCGCGAAGTGCGAACTATTACCCCCGTCATTTTACCCCGTTCAGCCGATAATTGAAATAATCCTGACTTAAGAAATTAATAAATCCCAAAAATTTACGATCTCGACGGGATTCGAACCCGCACCTTCCCCTTCAGCGCAGGGTCAAGCAACGGCAAAACCTCTCGTCAAAGAACTAAATGTAAAATTTGGTCTTTGAGCAGAATTGGATAACTTCATTGTTTCCTCTGTAGGTGGCGCTGACGGCGTAAGTGCCGAAAGAACTCCCAAAGATTTACGGGTCGACTAGATAAGATCACGTAGCTTAGTTGGAAAAAGAGCAACCCTGCGCTGAAGGGGAAGGTGCGGGTTCGAATCCCGTCGAGATCGTAAATTTTTGGGATTTATTAATTTCTTAGAAATTACCCAGAGTACTATAATAAATAAAAAACCTTAGAATCCTCACTTAGTTAAGAAACAATTTAGGTTAGGTTAAAATATTACTGACTAAAAGAATGTCCCAAAAAGACATTAAATCGATTAAAGCTTCTTACTTCATAACAAAAACAATCTTAGGAACAACACACTTTTCTTTCACTTCACAAAACATAAAATTAAACGTTAATTTGATTGTTTGCTTTGTAACTCACACAACACGCCGTGCATCCCTCAACCGACGTTGACACAAAATGGTGGCTTAACCTCATTCACTTTCGCCGAACAAGCTTCTCCGCTCACTCCCCCGTAGTCCGAGAAAGTGGCAGTGCGTACTTTTACCCAATGCGTCCTTATACCCCGAATGACTCTATTCAAAGATCTCCTCAGTGGAGGCAGGGTAGTGGGAAACGCTGAAATGTTGATCATATAGGTACTTAAGTTACTCAACATAAAAATTACCCCAAAAATTTGAGATTTGATTTGTATTGGGTGCGGGGTGAGGACGTTTTGTATGCGACCCGCCGCCCGCCGCCCCCGCCCCTCCGCCGCTCCGTGCGAGTAGCACCGCACGCATCAGCTGGATACTCTTTAATCTGTGATTTAAATTTAGAAGGTGATCACCACACGTTTGATTCGCGACTATGAAGTTGAAACAAGCCTTTACTTACATAATGATTCATTTACAACATTATTTATACGTTTGCTAAGCTAACTAAACCTCAGGTACATTACAGACACTGTTTCATTGAAATTGTGCCATTCATTCTGTAGATTAGTTATATGTAGAGAAAGGCGACGATTTGTATAGCCTACTTACTTATGTACGAAACACTTGTACATGTCTGATGGCAGCCTGACGCTTATCGTTAACACGTGAACGAACTATTAACGGATATGAGTGAGTATCCATCCACGCGTTCTTATCGCGATCCACATTTTTATATTGAGTTGTTTTGACAAATAAACTATTTTTATAAAACATGTTTCAATAAAACTACATAATTATCAAAACAACAATCTTTATTATGTAAACAAGTAAATAAGTTATTCTAGAAATAAAATAGGTAGGTAGGTACATAAAGAAGACTAGCAAACAATACTTTTACTAAAATAATTACGTAAATGCATAGAAATGCTGCAATCCGATCCGACTGCATTATCGTCTGTCACAGTCCAAGCTTTCTCATCACGTAGGCGTGTGTCAGCAAGTGGTCTTACTGTTCGCAATCACCGAGTTCGAGGAACCTGCACCGCCCTTGCATAGAGCGGCGTCCGTGTGGTATATGTTATATGCGATGTTGTGAGGCGTGTCGGTTCCACCGTTGGAGCGAATCTTGAAGCGCTGTGCCCGCGCTCTCCACGCGCCTCAGGACGCCTTCCACCGACCCGTACTCTCTCTGAACACATACAAATAAATAAATAATGCTGGACTATCCACACGGCGGCGCCGCGGGGCGTCTGGACATGGTGCCTATAGACAAGACTAGGAGCTCACATGGGGGCGGCCACGCGCCCGGCTGCGACTGCGCCACAAGGCCGCTGGCACAGCGTCCACTGCAGCGTAAGCCGCGCGGTAGGCGCGCTCGCTGTGAGACGGAGGGTCTTGTATGCTTAGCTGGATAGTGGGAAATCAACGCTTGCTTTAATTATGAAGTGATTGATTCAAACAGTAGACTTGCGATAGCTACGCATATCTGGGGTAAGATCAGACACGGCGAAATCCGCGGGGATGTTAATAACTAGCCACTCGTCTAGATTGTATCAGATCGTTCTGGACGTGCGTTAGAACGTTAGAACCTCCTAATACCTACCTACTATCCCGTTCGGAACTTACACCGCAGATTGGAACCACTCTCGCAGATTGGAACCACTCTCGCAGATTGAAACCACTCTCGCAGATTCAGTCGTGTCTGATTTGGCCCTTTAATTTGATAGAAATGACAAATTACCCTGTTTTCACTGTAGCGTTTTAACTCAAACTGCCCTCTGGACGCAGACGGGCAGGCGGGACGCAGCGTGGAGCTATCTATCCCGCTCGTACTCGCCTCAGACGGCTGCTCCCGTCTCTGTCTATTCCCCGATATCAAAGTGATGGTAGTTAGACGGTTGGAGCAGGAAGGCTCTTCAAGATCGCTGGAGCAAGTCGCCGCGTCGCATCGCTGGGGGTTTTGTATGATCGCGTCGTGGTAGCTAGGTGAACCGAACTGAGTAAGAGAAAATACGCTGTAAGTTCCAAAATATTACATACTGATCAAATTGATTTAAAAGAAAATGGCAATTTACCCAACGGTCACCAAAGAACCTTTTCATAAGAGTCTGTGGCGACATTTGTGTCACATTCGGGCAGGCAGGGAGAGGCGTCGAGCTTGCCATCCCGCTTCCACTCTCCTCAGACGGAATCCCCCGTCTCTTTCTGCCCTTTGGCGTGTTGAAGCTGCGGGTAGTTTGACGCTTAGAGCCGGACGTCTCCTCACCTCTGTTTCTATCACAAGAACAATCCTCAAATAATGATTTCCCGCAGTCACATTGAGTGCATCTATTTTCGACCTCTATAACTCGCTCGGTTTCTCTTGTCGAGGTAGGTTTGTTCTTTTCTCTTTCCAGTCTTTGTTTTAATACTTTGATTTGAGATTCCTTCTGTTTCATTTGTTTCTCTAAATCCCTGTAACTTATTAACATTGCAGTCTTTTCACATTCGCAATCTGTGCTTCTGTTTTCAAGCTCTGTGAGTGTCTCGCCCTCTCTGGTTGGCGACGTTTGTGTCGCATTCGGGCAGGCAGGTAGAGGCGTCGAGCTTGTCATACCGCTTCCACTCTCCTCAGACGGAATCCCCTGTCTCTTCCTGTCCCTTGGCGTGTAGACGCTGCGGGTAGTTTGACGCTTAGAGCCGGACGTCTCCTCACCTCTGTTTCTATCACAAAAACATTCATCAAATAATGATTTCCCGCAGTCACATTGAGTGCTTCTATTTTTGACCGCTATAACTTGCTCCGTTTCTCTTGTAGGATTGTTCTCTTCTCTTTCTAGTCTTTGTTTTAATACTTTGATTTGGGATTCTTTCTGTTTCATTTGTTTTTCTAAATCCCTATAACGTATTAACATTTCAGTTTTGTCACATTCGCAATCTGCGCTTCTGTTTTCGAGCTCTGTGAGTCTCTCGCTCTCTCTGGTTAAGTAAAACAAATTCTCTTTTTCAAGTCTTTGTTTTAAAAGTTTGATTTCTGATTCCTGTTGTTTTATTTGTTCTTCCTGTTCCCTGTGACTATATGACTTTGCACAATCGCACTGCGTGCTTCTATTATCGACATCTATTAGACGCTCGCTCTCTTTCGTAAGCGTTGCGTTGTTCCGTTCTCTTTCTAGCCAATGCTTTAATTTTTTGATTTGGCATTCTTTCTGGTTTATATCTTCTTCTAGTTCCCTGTAAAATAACAAAGCATATAGCAATAGTCATGATTTTGAAATCTGGGTTTAGACAAAGTCTGAAATCAACCGTTTGGACCTTAAAGGAGGAAATATTTAAAATTGGAACCTCCGTGGATCCAACTGGTTCAGGATCGTGACACAAGGGGTCAGGGGTAGGTATTTGCCAATAGTAGAGTTCACGCAAATCTTTATAAATTCTGTGAGCATACCCTCGAATGCGAAACTGCGCATTCGACTATTGGGCTCACTGCGCCCGTTTGGAACCTTAACATATGCTACTGTGCAACCACTCGGCGTACTTCTGAGAATTCATAAAGGCTGAATTCTGATTTCATAATGTAATTGACAATATTATTGTATAAACTTTTAAATCTCTCAAGCTCAAAGATTCAGAGGATATTCGGGGCATGTCAGTCACGACTTATTAACAACGTGGTTGGGATGCTAGCTCCTTATTGCTCCTTCATTTTCAATGACTGCATCGTCAAAATGGTATTTTCTGATTTGATGAAATGTTCAAATATAAGTCCGGGGAAAAACAGACCCAAGTACATTCAGACCTGTTTCTATCTAACCTAATCTCAGTAAGAGTTTTGAAAAAATCATGCTCACCCAACTTTATCATACTTAAATTGTAAAAACTGCTTTTTAATAGGCAATTCGGTTTTTCAAAAGGGTGCTTTTCAACCGATGCCGTAATTATTATTTCGTGACTTTTCGAAAGCCTTTGACTGTGTTAACCATGCAATACTACTGATAAAACTCAATCACTACAGTGTGAAAGGTATGTAAAAGGTGACGCTTTGGAAATAATTAAGTCATATTTAACAATAAGGGAACAGTCTGTAGATATTAATGGTGCATTTTCGAAAGCTCTGAAGTCAGACATTGGTGTTCCCCAAGGATCCATTCGGTCCGCTTCTATTTTTAGTTTATTTAAATTATCTGCCATTTCTTATTTAAAATTTGCTGATATAGTACTATTTTCCAATGATACATCTCTTTGTTTAAATCAATAGTAAAATCCTGACATTTCTAGTATTAATTCATATATAAATATTATTGACAACTGCTTTAATGCAAGTAATTTAATTCTTAATTCCAACAAAACTAAATGTGTATATAAACTTGACTTTGGTAAGTCATTTAGTAATATTTATTCACACAAGACCAAAAATATGCCTTTTTAGGTAAAAAAACGGGATTAAAATTACACATTTTTTGATAAAATATGATCACGTGACCGAAACCGTTGTGTTCGGTTGGATCGCAAGTGACGTTACACATCTACAGATAACAGTGTCAATGAGTTCTTCTTGTTAGGTGTGGTATGGCGGGGTGACGTCATAGCTTGGAAAACGGGAGCCATGACAGATATTATCGTTTTGGTACGGCATCATTTTATTCAAACTTTAAAATTAGTTTTCATAACTAATACGACTGGCCTTGAAGAAAAATTAATTACATTTTGCATTATTTTTATCAGACGATACGTTAGAATTATTTCCCAGTAGTAGTCAAGTAGCCTATTCTGCTGATTCCAATCTAATATTTGTATGTACTACAAAAAAGAGCAGTAAGCGCTATTTACTTATAGACTCGGACCGAGAGACATTGAAGTCATTGGTATGATAACAATGCCTTCACTCTATATTTATCTGAACATTATGCATACTAGGAACTAAAGGAACCTACTACAAGGTTCTCAAAAGTTAGTAAGTTGTTTGTAGTGAATCGCGTTAGATTTTATAAAACGCTGCCTGAACATATCACCAAGCTAAATGAAAGATCATTAAAAATATCTTTAAAAGAAACCCAACAACAGAAGACTTATTACTGTCCTAAACTAAAGCTTTCATATACATGTTAGAAATACTAGTTCTTAGCAACGAGTTATTCATGTGTTTTCTAGAAACGTTCTATTGTTATTTATTTTAGACTTGAATGCTGTGGAATGATTATGGAATAAATGAAATGAAATAGTAATTTGCGCGTACGTTCGTATAGTAAGACGTGTCTGCGGCTAGGAGGACATCAATAAACATTACAGAGGTATGAAGAATAGTCTCACTCCTGCATCTGCCTCCGGCGCTGCGTCCAGGCGCGCACGCCGTGCATGGCCCGCCGCGCCTCCGCGCACAGCGCCGCGCCGCGGGAGTGCGCCTCTCGCAGGGCCGTCTCCAGGGTCTTGACCTCCGCCCTGTGGATCGTATTTAACTCCATATTGAATCGCAGCAGACATTTGACATTTATCTTAATTTCACCATTTTATCCTATTTCATTTGCATACTTATATTATAAATTAGACAATGATTCTAATTTATAATATTGTTGTCTGTTACCTTTTGACGTCTAAACGGCTGAATGGATCAACATGAAACTTGGCATGGAGGTAGGTGGTATCTCGGGGTTGAACATAGCTACCTCAAAACCGCCTGCGAAGCAGCGTGCAGCAGCTAGTATAGGTTATACAGGGTGGTTTTTTGAAAAGGGCGGTGATGGCCAAGTCCGAAACCTCCTTTCATGACTTTTCCCTAACTCTCGTGAGTTAGGGAAAAGTCGTGAAAGGAGCCATGCCCTCGATTTATAAGAAAACAATAACTGCATATTTTTTTTTCAAAAATCTTTTACTTTTGACGTAAATGAACCCGAGTGATTTAAAAAAAAAACTTCTTGGATTATTGAACCAATGGATTCTGTTGCTGAGAATGATCAATCTTTGCAAATAAATGTTTTACTAAACATTAAAGGAAATAGCAAATTTTTAGGATATACTTTTAGTATCTCAATTTTACCTAACCATTAAGTTGCTCTAAATGGTTTCCATTGACTCCAATGCATAAGTATGTACGTCCTCTCCAGAGACTTTACTGCATTTGATATCATGACAGGATTTATCCTCGATAAAATATCAAGCAATGAGCTTTGTAAGCTCTCAACTGTTTCGTAACGAGCTTTGTAAAGTTCGTTCTTGACGTAACCCTAGAGGGAATAATCAAGTGGTGTAAGATCGGGTGATCTTGCCGGCCATCTCACCGGACATGAGTGCCAATCCATCTATCCCCAAAATGTTCATTCAGGATATCTCTAACCACACGGCTTTTATGAGCTGGGGCCCCGTCTTGCTGGAAAAACAGATCTCGTATCAGGATACGGGATCTGTACCTATTTCTAGCAAGCTGGCTGGCCTTCAGTTTCACATATCGTACCTACGGTGCAATAACGTCACTTATGCAAGTGATGTAATTTTTCAGGAGAGGCGTTTGAAAATTCAACTTCCTATTACAATAGATAGTTCGTCTCGACTAAAAAAATAAGATGATAATACCTAAACTACATCTATAAACGTTATTTTAAAATAAAAGCAAACCTGTCACTAATTACTATTTTAAAAATATACACGTTTAAAAATTACTACCCTCGCAGAAGTGACGATAAGACACTAGAAAATAATTAACCGGTCAATTATGTCAAAACAAATAAAACACGAAATCATACATATCTAAAACAATATTTATTAGAGTAGCAAATAAGTATAACACAATTTCTTAATTCTACAAAGTAAATTTTTTATTAATCAGACTTTTTTATAACAGAGATCTTCTTACTATTAATTAGGCCAAGGTTTGTCTTCTGGATTTCGGAATAATTTCTATGCAATTCTGCCACTGATAAACCCCCATCAATAAATAGTCTGCTAGTATTAGCCCTAAGATAGTGACTCAACCTTTGGTATTGATTCGATATGATCCTTTACTGCTTGTATAACTTCAGGTGGCAATGTACATTGTTTTCCGTGTTTTCCTCGTTTATCAGCTGGAATAAAGCCATCATTCTCTGCTTTGCCGTCGATAACAGTCCGTATAATACGCTGTGTTATACTCAGAGTGAGTGAGACGCGGATCTCGTTATTCTCATTGAGCAAGTAATATGCAGTGTTTTCTTTTCTATCGTACCTTTTGTTAGTCTTTATACGGCGGTACGCACATTTTAGTGTTCTTGTACAAGCGTTTAAAAAACCCCGTTGCCTCTCTATACTCTCCAAATTCCAGTAAGACTCAAATATTTTCGTCCTTTGTTCGTCAGTAAATTTTTCAGCACAGGACAACCGACATTTTGAGGTACATGTAGGTCCCATTCTTTTACCTTGATTGAGTTTTTTGGTCTTTACTGAGATATAAGTTTGACCAGAATTTTTCAATCGCTTCGCGATCATTATAATAAATACTTTACAACTATGTGGAAGTGTCAACGCCCGACTCCTGAACCTATGATGAAGGTCCGTATATTAAATTATAACTAGGTACTAATTAAGGTTTATTTTAAACTAAATATTAACTTAATTTTATGATATTTGGTATAAAAACAATGACTTGTTATTTATGAAACTGTACTGGTACTGGAACAATATCGTCACAACTATTAATCTAACGTTTAACTCAATACCATAAAATACAAAGATTGGGGAAACAACGTCACTACTACAAAAGTTGTTGTTGTTATTTCGCCAAAAATATAAAAATATATTGTCACAATTGGCGAAATAACGTCACTACTACACAAGTGTCATTTAAGCTCCAAAAACATAAAAATAAATTGTCACAATTACCTTAGTAACGTTGTAGCTCCAGGAGACTGCTTCTCGTGCGGGGGCCCGCGCGCAACTTACCAATGAAACGTTGTTTCTCCTAGTGCCGTCCAGATTCGCGCCAAAACCATAACGACACTGGTGCCCTCAAGTGGAAAGTATGCGTACCACACAAGTGACAATAACGCACCAAGTAAAGAGGTAGATTAGGTGTATTTTCTCATACTCAGTTCAGTTTTGGAAAAAATTGCATAAGTGACGTTATTGCACCGTAGGTACGATATAACGATCAAAAAGTTTGAATATGAGGTGAGTTTTCTTCCGTGTAAAAATAAAATAGTGTAAATTTGCTATTTCCATTCATTTTAGTAAAACATTTATTTGCAAAGATTGATCCTTATAAGTAACAGAATCCATTCGGGTCCATTTCCGTCAAAAGAAAAAGATTTTTGAAAAAATAAATATGCAGTTATTGTTTTCTTATAAATCGAGGGCATCTCGTGGTTAGGGACTTGGCCATCACCGCCCTTCTCAAAAAACTACCAATATAACATATAGGTCCATTTTATCATAAAACTACGAAATACCAATTTTCGACAATTTTGTAACACTCGATGACAGATTCAATGAGCGTTGTTCTTATGACCTTTTGGCTCAGGATGAGCGCAGGGAAATACAATGTGTATGCCCTACTTGGTCATTAGGACATCGCTCGTTCCTGTGAGCCTCCTGTCTTCCTGTGTTTGTGTGGTGTGTGCATGCAATTCTTGTGTAAACACACCTGTGGTAGTCGTCCATTTGCGCGCAGTGCCGAAGCGCCTGCTTGAGCTCCAATCGTAGCGACCTTACTTGTTTCTGCGCCGCGCACGTCGACCCGCGGAGTGAGCAGTACTGCAACATAACACTATCGACTAATAATAATAAATTAAAGAGCCTACCTCTTGTCGGTTCGATGTTGTGAAACTTTTCGACATGTTAGTCGATGTCAAATTGCATATTTGACATCAATACAACATGTCGAAAAGTTTCAGAACTTTCTGATTCGCATAAGCCGATTCCGCGTCAGTTAATGTGGTAAGATAAAGAGAGACCACAAGAACCACTCGAAACCCTTTTCCAGTACTGGAATGTGTCAAACCAAACACAGCAAACAGAGTTGACTGAGCCCTTCCATCGATTGGTGAGACTTATTCGGACCCTTTCTACGCCGCTCATTGTCTCCTTCATTATTAGTATTTTGCGGGTTGTCGTGTCATAAAGTGCACTCTCACCTCTTTGCTAACTTCCTTGGTCTGGTCGAGTTGTTCCCTCAGCGTCTGCACCGTCCGCTCCTGGTGCTTGCACTGCGCCTCACGCATCATCAGCTTTGATGTTGTGTCATTCAGCAACTCTGTAGAATCAAGGGGATTGACAATGTGTCAGTCAGTAATATATCTGTCAAGTGATTTGTAAGTGATCAATCAGCTATCTTAAAATCTGCGTCGGTGTCTTGGAACTCTATTGCTGAACATTGGACTAAAGGAAAATAGTTAAGTTTGCGATAACTAAGCACAGGCTTGTCGTTCGTGGGTACCTAGGTAAGTACTTCAACAATTTAAAATTCTAGTTACCCTGCGCGTGGTGCAGCTGAACCTTCACACCCTCACAGGTCTTTCCTTGATCCGCCACTGCTAGCAGTTGCTCTCTTAGCGAATGTAACTGAAAACAAATGCTCGTGAGGAAACTGGATCATATACCTACCTCCCTTGAACTTTGACCTTGGTTCCCTTCAATTATAATAATGTCATTGTTAGTTTGTGTTTTATGAATTTACCTCATTTTCCTTCCTCTCGATAAGATCTTGAAGCTCTCTGTCCGAGTACTTCTTATTCGTGATAATGCTTTCCAATTCAGCTATTTTCTGACTAAGCCCATTTATTTGAATCTGTTGAAATGATATGTTTGTGAATAATTTCATTATTTGTTGTGTAGGTATCCATATAGTATCTATTTACCTCATATTCTTCGTTACTTTGACGCAATCTCCGGTTCTCTTCTTCCAGGCCACAGATGCAGTCGCCCTTAACACAAAACAAATAATAACTCCAATAGCTCCTTTTTCCTCTACTACCTACTTTCAAAGCAAGACCACTCTTAATGTTTAACTATAATAACTTTGAATTTGCAAAGCGCATCGCACACAAAGCCACGTAAGCCGTCAAACAAACGTACAGTGAGTAGTTCCCGTAGCCTGAGTAGTTGCCCTGCTATATCCTGCAAATCCTGAGTGAAGTTCCCCGCAAACGACTCCTCCCACACCCCCTGTCGAATGAAACCGCGTCAACAAAATATAAAGCGACTTTATTCTTAAACATACTTCACAGAATATTGCTAATACCGAATCGTTGTTGGAATTGTTTAAGAAGTTCGATATTTCCACCTTCAGATTGTCCACGTCCGACGCTATATCCTGAAAATAAAAACCGTGCATTTTAAGTTTCTCTTTTTTTTACTCTCTATTATCATCTAGTTTAAGTTTCTCTGAATTTACCTGAAATTTATCCAACGACCACTTCTGCGTGTTGATCACATTGTGCAGTTTACTTATCTGGTCTGATTTTTCTTTGTCCATCAGGCGTACATCGAGGTACGATTGTCGAAGCATGTCTATCAATCCCTCTTGCTTTGCGGTCTGTAACATCATTAAAAACTCAGTTTTTTATATTATCAAAAGGATTAACAAGAAATAAGATTAGTTGATAGTCGTAGTGTTCTTACCTCGTAGAAGCATTCCCGATACAGATCCTCTATCACACTCAAGTTGTTTTGCAGAACGATCACTATATTCTGATTGTCTAAATCCTAAAACGACGTGTAAATAATAGGTATTTGTTTAGTGTTGGTAGCAATCAATTACAAGTTATTTTAATTGGTTTGTTGTTGACGGTTTAAAAGTAGGTATTACTCCATATCCATTTTATTCATCTTAACGCATAGGTACTCACTTTGGCTGTAACTGAGACATCTGTCTTTTCTACTTTGCTTTGCTGTATTGTCTCTCGGAGTGCTTTCAGCTGCAAAAGTTTATCTAATTTCAGTAATTGGCATTAAAATTCAAGCAATAAAATTAATGAGAAAAGTTTTGAAACAGAGCAGGGTATCTCAAAGATGAATCCCTTGAAATGCCCTGCGCTGTTTCAAAACTTTGCTGTCCAAGAACAACTTTTGGTTTTTATCAAAAAATAAAAGGACAATAAAAAAAAATTCACACACCTAGTGCCCATTTCGTATCAAAAATGCGAGTGTTTACTTGATCAAAGTTCATGTACTCACGTCCCGTCCTCTTCGCTCCAGCTCCCTCTTCAGTTCGTTACTGCGCGCCGTCAGGGAAGCTATCCTCGCCTCGGCCACGGCAAGGCTCTCTGTCTGTACCCTCACTGTTTCTTCCTTGTTTTGTAGCTAGAAATTACACCGTGGTAAAAAACTTAAGATTCTTACCTATACCTACTGCTTATAGCCTTCTAAGACGTAGGTAGAACTTACAATTTGAATAGTAGCCAGCAGTTTGTTATGGTAATACTGCGCACGCGCCGACGCGCAGGAGCTGCTCGGGCTCTCCAACTCACTGGATCTGCAAACGCTCTCCTGTGGAACATCGAACACTAAATCATTGATGATCATGAATAATTTTCGGGGGAATCATTCGCGGGTAGGCGTAGCTAAAGATAACATCGTTTTTATATTGCTACTTATTAATTATTTATTATCTAAAGTAATAAGGCTTATTCTAAGTGGTAAAAGTGTGGATCACCTTGCTTTTGTGCCGAGAAACATATTTTCACATAAATACTACACCTTTCCCATGCAATAAACTTTCATATAGCATTTACTTGCTGGCCCTAACCTATAAGTGCTACCATTGGCTGGATTTTGGTTGGTAATCACAACAATGCCGACCCTACAAGATATATTGGAGACTCAGAGGCAGCTAGAAGCAAGCCTTGGCACCAGGATGGCTAACTTTGAAAGAATGCTGCAGCCCTCATCAAGCACCGTAAGTAAGATGAATCAGAATGCGCTGGCTCAAGAATTTACTGAGTTCAGGCTGTTTGCAATGGACATGTTCAAGTTATTACGAACTCAAATAGAAACACTTACTGTTCAACTGGATGAGATTGATAATCACACCCGTCGCAACGCACTTCTCTTTCATGGTGTGCCCGAGAAGGAAAATGAGGACTGCACAGGCATAATATCAAATTTGATCCAGTCGGTGATGAATTTAAAGAGCTTTCAAGCTTCCACAATCTACCTGTGTCATCGTCTTGGAGCCAAGAGTGACCAAAGAGCTCGTCCTATTATTGTTCGCTTCACTGACATCAATGTAAGGAACACAGTTTGGAACACAAAGAGGGCTTTGAAGTCAAGCCCCACAGTAATTGGGGAATTTCTGACTAAAAATAGACACGACTTGTTCTACAAGGCCAGGAATCACTTTGGGATAACAAGCTGCTGGACGAGTAATGGAGTGGTTTTCATTAAAACGCCAGACAACACTCGTATCAAAATCTCGTCGGCGTCGGACCTAGAAAGCATCATGTCGAAGTTCCCTACGGCGAGCATTATCAGCGGCAGTTCCCGGATGCAAGACCAGGCTCGCTCCAAGCCTAGCCACAAGCAAGCCAGCCCCGCAGTGACTGCTCCCGAGACGCGTAAGGCAGCGAAACAAAACAAGTAGTTAATTCTCGCCACTTCACTGCGTTGCTTGTTTCTACACCGTACATTCTAAGTAAATTTTAAGCCACCCTCTTCTCTGTTATCAGCTTATTTCTCTTTTTCACTGTTTGTTTACGAAGTTTTTTACCAACAACATTGACATTTGATTGACAACTAATCTCTACTTCAACTTCTTTCCAATGCTGCCGGGTGCTTTTCGTTCGCATCCGATCTGACGCTTTGACATTGACAGTTTTGTTTCACACAACACACTACATACTATTTTTTTTTAATGTCAAATGCGAATATTTCATTATTTTAAGCATGGCAAAAGTTGGAGTACAATCAATTTATAATATATTTTCTTTTTCTTAATATTATTTTCTTGGAATGTACTGTACTGCTTAATTTAAGTACATTATGATAAATAGTAGGTTTATAACCCGTTATTTGACTTTATTGCTTATCTCGCGTAGAGCTGTGTAGGTGACTTGTGTTTTTATTTTATTTTGTTTTTGCCGGCAAGTTTATGCAGAAACTGTTAGTAGCAGACAACTGTAATTTTTTTTTTCTTATATTAGCTTAAACAATACAACTTCATTGATAATTGGGTACCTATAATATATATATTCATAAGTTATTCTATTTGTTATTTATGTCTATAAGCGATGAAGAGTCGTTTCTAACAGCAGAGTCTGGTTCCGAATTATCTTTTACAAGCATTCCTTATGATAGTGATGATCATACTCTATCTCTGGGAGAATTGCTGGAAAATGTTTACTGTCGTTCTCACAAAACGTTCAATGTGTGTCATATAAATGCCCAAAGCATCCCAGGGCACGTATCAGATCTTCTCGAGTCTTTTAAATCAAAGCATATTCATGCGGTTCTTGTCTCAGAGACTTTCCTAAAACCCTCTCTTCCATCCCCTTTTTACCCTATCCCGGGTTTTGTGCTTATACGCAACGATCGTGTTGGTAAGGGTGGTGGTGGAGTGGCAATTTATCTGAGGAGTAATTTTTCTTTTAAAGTCGTTAGTCAATCTCCATCTCCGTATAATGCTTCTCCTGAGTATCTGTTTATAGAAGTTGACATTGGTGTGAAATTTCTCCTGGGAGTAATTTATTGCCCACCCAACATTACTACTTCCGTGACTTACCTTCATAAACTTGAATCAGTCTTGGAAAACCTGACTGTCGACTATGCTCACTCTATTATCATGGGTGAACTTAACACCTGTCTTAAAAGTAACCCAAAGGCAAAGACACTTACAAACATAATCGAGTCCGTTAATCTCAACGTTCTTAACTGTGAGCCAACACATCACACTGCGACTAGCAGCACGGTGCTGGATCTCATAATCGTTTCCGATACCGACCTTGTAGATAGCTATGGTCAACTCTCAGCACCAGCTTTCTCACACCATGATCTAATCTACTTGTCTTATAAAATTAAAGTCCCTAAACCGAAGCCTATAATACTTAACCAGCGCAACTTCTCTAGAATTGACATTTCTAAGTTGGCCGAGGACGCCTCGTGTATAATGTGGAATGATGTCAAATCAATGGTTTCCGTAGAGAGTATGGTGAATTTTTTGAGTTCGAATATTATTGGTTTGTTTGATCGTCATGCCCCAATTCATCCCGTTAAGTTGAAACACCCCCCTTCTCCTTGGATGTCAGAGGGTATTCGTAAAGCTATGGCAAAACGGGATCATGACTTTCGAAGGTTCAAGCGTTACCGAAATGATGATACCTGGGCTAATTATAAAAGAAGTAGGAATAGATGTAACCTACAGGTCCGGAATGCCAAAAAACGACATATCGCGGAGCAAATTCAGCTTGCCACACCTGCTGGTCTCTGGAAATTCCTACGCTCTCTTGGCATAGGGAAATCTAAACCACAGGAATCGAAGCCTTGTTATGACTTAAATACCTTAAACAACCATTTCTCGTCGTGTGAAAAGATGGATCATACTGCTAAATTCGCAGCCTTAACTGAAATTACGAATATCTCTCCACCGAACATTGAGCCTTTCTCCTTTGTTCAAGTCAGTGAGGATATGATTCAGAAGATAATCCTATCACTCAAAACCAAAGCCGTAGGTAGCGATGATATTGGTCGTCTGATGATCACACCCATTCTAAAATTCATTCTCCCCGCTGTAACTCACATAGTTAACCACTCTTTTTCCCAGGCCCAGTTTCCAGATCAATGGCGTCAAGCTTATGTTATCCCTTTACCCAAAGTATCTGTTCCATCCATGTTGAAGCACTACCGGCCCATATCAATTCTCCCATTTTTCTCAAAAATAATAGAATCAGTAGCACATGCTCAGCTCACAGAATTCCTAACAGCTAACCAGCTCTTTAACCCTTTTCAATCTGGCTTTAAGAAGGGGCATAGCACTGCTACTGCTCTTTTAAACATAACTGAAGATCTGCGAATTAGTATGGAAAAAACTCACCTAACAGTGTTAGTCCTTATTGATTTCAGTAATGCGTTTAACGTAGTAGATCATGATCTCTTAATTGCAGCTCTTCCTAGACTTGGCCTATCTCAAGCGTCCGTAAACTGGTTCACTTCTTATCTAAGTGGAAGGCGTCAAAAAACTCGACATGGTCAAGATTTTTCAGAGTGGACGGATATCGAGGCAGGTGTGCCTCAAGGAGGCATTTTATCCCCTCTCCTATTTTCTTTGTTTATTAACATGCTGTCTCCACACCTCCTTTGCCAGTTTCACATGTATGCCGACGATCTTCAGCTATATCATTCTACTTCTTTCAATAATTTAAACACTGCTATACAAGCTGTTAATAATGATCTTTCTCGGTTACAGTCCTGGTCCAACCTGTTTGGCCTTAAAGTCAATCCAGACAAATGTCAGGCTATAATCATCGGTGGTTCACGACAACTTGCTAAAATCGTAGGCGTCGATACCCTTCCGCAACTCTACTACAACGGACACAAAATCCCTTTCACACCCACAGTCAAGAACCTTGGCGTCATTTTTGATTCCAAGCTTAGTTGGATTCCCCATATTAAAGAAATCTCCCGAAAATTCTACGCTACACTTCACTCCATAATACGCTTGAAAAATTTTCTTCCAATGTCTACAAAGGTCACCCTAGTAAATTCTCTTCTTTTGCCTATCATCGATTATGCGGACGTAGCTTTTATTGATCTTAATCAAGATTTATTAAATAAACTCGACCGTCTTATTAATACTGGTATTCGTTTCATCTTTTCTTTGCGCAAATATGATCATATAAGCGAACACCGAGCCAAACTCAAGTGGCTCCCTATTCGCGAGCGTAGAAAAGTGAGGGTGCTCTGTCTTCTTTTCTCCACTCTCAAAGACTCTTTTGCCCCTGGCTATCTAAGGAATAGATTTTCCTTTCTATCTGACTCACATGACCGACCACTCAGGTCATCAAGCAACCTCCTCCTTGAGATACCGGCACATAGCTCGTCCTTCTGTGAGAAATCTTTTTCGATTGAGGCTGCTAGACTCTGGAACTCCCTACCTTATGACATCAGGAAATTTGATTCAAAGGATTGTTTCAAAAAGTTGATTCGGGAGCACTTTATAAAAAATCTTTACCCGTCTTCTAGTTAGGCAACCATCATTTCACTATATATATATGTACCTATTTTTGTGATTGTATATTCTTTTTGTATTTTACAGACATTTAATTATATAATAAAACAGTAGTTCAATAAAACAATGTAAGTTTGTGGTATACTGTACTATTATTATAAGTATACCTATTGCTATTGTTTAGTGTTAGTTTCTTTATATTTTTATTTTCTGTTTATAATTATATTTTTTCTTCTGTTAATTTAGACTTAGGTAATTTTAATCATACCCAGGTTTGTATATTTGAAGCACGCCTTTTGCTGATGTTGACCCTATGTGGTTGGCAGGCAGAAAATGCCATCGGCATTATGCCCACCTTTTGTATACTTTTGTGTAATTGTGTGCAATAAAGAATTAAATAAATAAATAAATAAATAATTGATGCCTGATGGTTCTATGAGTTCATTGATTATTTCATTTAAAAAAATCAAGCTTAAAGTTGAGATGAAAGGCTACAAACCTAATAATATCACAAAGTAATCACATCTCACCTTAAAGTCACTGTCCGAGTCGGTACACATCAGCAAGCCGTTGAACATCATTATTTACACTACGAACTATGTTTATTACAAATGTACACTACGTAGTAGCGTGTTTACGAGGCGCAGGCGACGCGTGTGTCCGAGGAGGTGTGCACCGAAAGTGGTGCATCCGAGACCGAAATAGACGTTTGGAAATACACCGGAGCAGGAAGGTGGCCCACTTGCCATGGCGTCCCTTCCATCGTCTGCTAAAAAACTGGCCACAAAAATAATTGCATCTTGGGGTACAACTTCCATAGGAGGACGGATTATAAAAGTAAACACAATTCGAATTTAGTTTAATAGTTGGACAAGAAAGCAGTGACTGACCTGCAAGGACAAACACAAAAGAATGAGCAACAAAAATATATTTCTCGGTTTAGTACTTGAAAGCTGATGCCTTTTACCATACCTATGAATATTAAGCTTATAATAAAGACGTACTTTATGTTATTGTGATACCTAGGTACTAGTTATAACGCGTAGGTACCTAAATGTAAGCGCCGATACCACCAGCGACCTGCTTTCGTCCTAAATGCAGTCAGTCGATGCATGGCGTGTATTTTCGGACCAATGAATGGATAGTTCAATGAGCAATAACTAGAGAGCTTTGATGCTAGTTTTATTGATACCAAAGAAAACAAGTGGTTTGTTTTGTTTATATCTCGTCGTAAACCAACAGACTGCGCCAAATAACTTATGTATGACTCCGAATTACATTCAAATAATATGAGGTTTATGGGTTGATGAACTGAAGATCGACCATAAAACAGTAGGTACCTACAGTAGGTACAGTAGACGATCTTCCTTCTTGCTCACATTTAATGTTTTAAAATTATAATAGTAGAAGCAACAGTGCCCACAAGAATCCGGAAAACTGTTCAATGGATAGCAAAAACAATATCTACAACATAATGTAAGTACATACAGCAATTTTCAGAAAAATAGTTTTAAGTATTTTTATTAAGTAGATAGGTACCTACCTACTACACAGGTAGGTATCTAATGCAAAATTGGATATAAAAGAGACATAATAAGAAATTCAACAGGAACTTGGGACTCTATGTGTGTCATCATTACATTAGTAAGAAAGACGATAGTTTCCGACGCGACGTCCGCTCTTTTCGACACACCATTACTAACGCCATAGATTCACATTTACTACTCATAACATGAGACATAAATAACTTGTGACATCGTGAAATGCGCTCTGTTGACACCACAATATACTGTGTGTACATTAAATTTATAGGGATACAGATAATGTAGGTACTTCTTAAATGCTGAATAGAAAGTTTCGCCTTCGTCTTTTCTTACTTTTGCGATCATCGACGAACCTGTAGTAAATTCTGGCTAATCAAAGCTGACCTAACATCAACACATAGGTACATAAAGAAGTCCATTGAAGGTACCTAATGACCATGCGAACAAGCAACAAATGACCCGTGACTGATGCTTATAGAAGCAATCAAAATGTTATAACAATTTGAATGTTCACGATCAAAGTTCTACAAGATCAACCTATGAGTAAGACACTCGACGCAAAACAAAACATCAAACAATAATTTAGCTCGGTCTCGATCTAGTCTAGGTGAGTATGAGTAATGGTTCCTAAGGTAACTGCTCCACTTACGACTCGGCTGGAGATAAATCTACTACGACGCCAAATTTAGGAAACGGAAATGCCTCACGTGTACTCCTTGCAGTGCCTTGGGAATGAGCTGGGATTGACTCACGTGTTCTCCTTGCAGCGCCTTGGGAATGAGCTGGGATTGACTTACGTGTTTTCCTTGCAGTGCCTTGGGAATGAGCTGGGATTGACTCACGTGTTCTCCTTGCAGTGCCTTGGGAATGAGCTGGGATTGACTCACGTGTTTTCCTTGCAGTGCCTTGGGAATGAGCTGGGATTGACTCACGTGTTCTCCTTGCAGTGCCTTGGTAATAAGCTGGGATTAACTCACGTGTTTTCCTTGCAGTGCCTTGGTAATGAGCTGGGATTGACTCACGTGTTTTCCTTGCAGTGCCTTGGGAATGAGCTGGGATTGACTCACGTGTTCTCCTTGCAGTGCCTTGGTAATAAGCTGGGATCGACTCACGTGTTTTCCTTGCAGTGCCTTGGGAATGAGCTGGGATTGACTCACGTGTTCTCCTTGCAGCGCCTTGGGAATGAGCTGGGATTGACTCACGTGTTTTCCTTGCAGTGCCTTGGGAATGAGCTGGGATTGACTCACGTGTTCTCCTTGCAGTGCCTTGGTAATAAGCTGGGATTAACTCACGTGTTTTCCTTGCAGTGCCTTGGTAATGAGCTGGGATTGACTCACGTGTTCTCCTTGCAGTGCCTTGGGAATGAGCTGGGATTAACTCCCGTGTTTTCCTTGCAGTGCCTTGGTAATGAGCTGGGATTGACTCACGTGTTCTCCTTGCAGTGCCTTGGTAATGAGCTGGGATTGACTCACGTGTTCTCCTTGCAGTGCCTTGGGAATGAGCTGGGATTGACTCACGTGTTCTCCTTGCAGTGCCTTGGTAATAAGCTGGGATTAACTCACGTGTTTTCCTTGCAGTGCCTTGGGAATGAGCTGGGATTGACTCACGTGTTTTCCTTGCAGTGCCTTGGGAATGAGCTGGGATTGACTCACGTGTTCTCCTTGCAGCGCCTTGGGAATGAGCTAGGATTGACTCACGTGTTCTCCTTGCAGTGCCTTGGGAATGAGCTGGGATTGACTCACGTGTTCTCCTTGCAGCGCCTTGGGAATGAGCTGGGATTGACTCACGTGTTCTCCTTGCAGTGCCTTGGGAATGAGCTGGGATTGACTCACGTGTTCTCCTTGCAGTGCCTTGGGAATGAGCTGGGATTGACTCACGTGTTCTCCTTGCAGTGCCTTGGTAATGAGCTGGGATTGACTCACGTGTTTTCCTTGCAGTGCCTTGGGAATGAGCTGGGATTGACTCACGTGTTCTCCTTGCAGTGCCTTGGGAATGAGCTGGGATTGACTCACGTGTTCTCCTTGCAGCGCCTTGGGAATGAGCTGGGATTGACTCACGTGTTCTCCTTGCAGTGCCTTGGGAATGAGCTGGGATTGACTCACGTGTTCTCCTTGCAGTGCCTTGGTAATGACCTGGGATTGACTCACGTGTTCTCCTTGCAGTGCCTTGGGAATGAGCTGGGATTGACTCACGTGTTCTCCTTGCAGCGCCTTGGGAATGAGCTGGGATTTGACAGTTCTACAACAAAAAGGATTTAATTTTATTGACTTGAATGTGCTGAATGTGATTTAGTATCATCGTACTGATTAAGCCATATCGCTCCCTTTTAACTTAAGTATAAAGAATCAAGGGTGAATTTTGTCGTTTATGTATGCTAATACATAAACGACAAAATTCACCCTTGATCCTTCACACTTCTTCTTCTTCTTCTTCCACAGATCTCAAATATGACAAAACACTTAAACTAATGTAATGACGATTATCATTTTATTATCCGGGGACGGCGATATGGGCTCCGTGGGCAGCGGACTACTATCCTCAGCATCTAAATGTCAAATCATTTCATGTGTTTTATCGCAAACTCTAGCCGCACCGTCGTCGACAGCGTCGCCAGCGCCCACCGCCGCACGTTTCAAACCCTAGTTAGTAGGTACCTATCAGTTTTTCAGTTTTAAACCGAAATGGTACAGCAGGGTAACGAATGGGGACAAATTCACGTCGTAAAGTTTAACGAGGTCCTTCACCCGAGCGAATCTGTGCCGGTGTGCATCAAAGACTAATATCATAACACTCAAGTGTTGAAATGCAGCTAATGAAGATGTGTGGGTTTTGGAACAGGGCGACAGGAGTTATTGTTTCATCTGACTGCGATTTGACTTGGAATTTGTTACAACTACTGTTTTTTCTGTGAATTTACACCATAAAAACTTCAGGTCGTCAACAAAAAGTATCTTGAAGAACTCATTCTATGATTTTTCCGATTCTTTGGTATAATAGGTACATATAGTCGGCAGTCTATCTTTAAAAACAGAATTTATTCGTGTTTGCTTCAATCGCTTTCGCCACGAGGAATACCTACTTACCCATCCTCAGAATCCCCAGGATTCCCTCTCAAGTGCAGATCCTCCATTCCCTTCAGCACATGTATCGTGACGCACTTCTTACAGCATTGTCTAGGGCTGTTGTCTTCTGTCTTGGTGTACGTGACTTCGAATGCATGTCTAGGGCCCACTGGTGAGGCATGTGGGCAGCGCGCCTGCGGGTGTGTATGGCCCACTGGTGAGGCATGTGGGCAGCGCGCCTGCGGGTGTGTATAGGAAGATATTTACAATAGCTGTTTCTACGAGGGCCCATCTGTGCAGATTGCGGAACCCCCCAACCCCACGCTCGTTTATTCGTCTATGATGTGAAGACTGGTAGGTATCAAAATTGATTGGGTAACTTCTTTTCGCGTGTGACCTTGCGGTTCTGCGCTTTAGGTACTAGTTGACAGAGAGGTTGTTACTTGTGCCGTAAAATGTTAGAATGTGGTCATCCACATTCTAACATTTTACGGCACAAGCTCAGACTAAGTAAGAAATGGGCACAAGTAACAAAAAAATCATTAATTATTATCATCATCAGCATATACCTACATAATGTACCGACCCTACTTGATATATATATGTAATATTATTATTGGTGACGGTCAACCGTTTGGGCACCATCTCACTTGAATAAGTGCTGATGTGGCCTAAGATGGAGCACGCTTTCCCAGAAGAAGCTTATTCACCCTGGATTTGAAAACTCCATGATTGTATTCGGGCGGGAAAATAGACTTAAATACTATAGACCGATTCAAAAACATGGATAGGTAGTTCTTGTATACAAAGTCGTTATAAAACTAAAGGTATATTGGTGGAAAATATTTAACGACATTGATTTCATCGAATTTGCGATTCAATGATTTGAATTTACCTGTCCATGCGATATCCTCGACTCGTCAGGGTTCGCCTCGCTTGCACCCGCGAGGCGCTCCAGTCGGCTGAGGTTGGGCGTGGAGGTCTGCACCCCCACGCGTGGGAGTGCCAGCGTCTGCACTCCAGCTGCTGCCTTCTGCCATCGACACTCGCGTTATTATAAAGCCAAGAGGATTGGTCCAAACACAACGACACAACTTACCCGGGAACATCCTTAAATATGTAGGTACCTACTACTACCTACCCTACTTAATAGTTGCGATAAACCTCTATTAAACACAGCTTATCTAAAGCGAAAGATGGGAATAGCAAAATCATAATTTTAATACTAACACAACTGATGAAAGCACTAACTGCACAGGAATAACCAAATGCATTTAAAAATACCACTTAAAGCTTCCATAAGCCTGCTTCCTTCGCATCTCTTACCTACCTAAACTACATCGAATCTATAACCGACCAACTTTTGATTTTACGCGGAATTAGGTTAGCGCTGTTTATGAACAAACAGTTAAAAACAACTTTAAACTCATAATGTGATAATCGGATTTCTGCCATAAAAGGCACACCATAGAGTCCATTGTTCAGTCTGGCATGATAGATAGCAGATCTTCCACGGAGAGCTGCAGACGGGGGCTGCGGCACTCGTCGGACAGGGACTGCGCCAGCTCGCAGGGCTCCACGTCTCTGTGGCTGAGGTAGGTAAAACTCTTCCTTAAGCACAAGTATTACAAGTACCTACCTATGAAGGGCGATGGAAAGTTAGGTGGGTGAACATGACATCCGCGTTCTAAGTGACGACGGCACATGGCGCAAGCGGATTGCCTAGCACCTCCCTCAGGAGTCCCAACCAACGCCAACACTTTCTACCCTTGACTTCGCTCACGTGGTACCTACCGCGATAAGCACTTAAGGATAACCAATACAATCATACTAAGGTACCGATAAATAGTGGTAGGTATGAACAGAATAAAAAAACGTCAAGTACGAGTCGGACTCGCGCAACTAAGGTTCCGTAACTAAACATTATATGAATTATATAATTATAAGACCTTGTTTCTTGCCAAATATCATGATTCTTGTTCAACGGGATGTAGGTTAGAAAAACCTAGTTAACCTGTTAAACCTACCCTAAAGGTTTTGGTCCATGGCGAGAATCAAAATAATGTTTTTTGTGATTAGACTACAATAATACAGTTTTTGGATTTTTCCTTTACTTGTGGTATAAGACCTTGCTTTTTGCCTCATGGTTCTAAGTCAACGGAAAGTACCTACCCTATAGGTTTTTGGTCCATGACGAGATTCAAAAATTATTTTATCTGTAATAAACTATAAATTTACTGTTTTCTGATTTTTCCCTTTATTTACGCTTTAAGACCTTGCTTTTGGCCAAATTTCATGATTCTAGGTCAACGGGAAGTACCCTATAGGTTTTGTGTGCATGTGATTCCCATCGAAAATTAAAAAAAAATTGTGCATAAACGGCTGTAACTTTTGATTGCGTTGACTATATTTATATCGCGCCTCCAAGAGGTTACGAACCTGAGTATAATAATGATGTGAATTACAACTCGATACCTCCACGCGTTTCTGAGAAAAGAGGGTTGACAGACGGACAGGCCAACAGACGGACAACAAAGTGATCCCATAAGGGTTCCTTTATCCTTATCCTCCTTTTAGGTACTCTTTTGAGGTACGGAACCCTAAAAAAAGTAAAATTACTAAGCTAACAAAAGCGAACCCAAACTATGTAATTGTTGCGCGGTATTTATGCATTGTGTACCTACTTACCCACTAACACAGGTAGTGCTAGTGGGTAAGTACACAATGCATAAACAAAACATAACCTGTGCATAAAATCACAATAATTGATAGATGAATTATGATTAAGCGGTTTTTATCTGTGTACCTGCGTGATTGATTGTCGACCAGACCACGTCATCACTTGAAATCAGATGAAATAGAGGTCAAACGAAACTCGTTTCTTTAAAAAAGCTCCGAAGAACCCATTACAAATGTTTATTTGTAATGGGTCGGAGCTTTTTTCAGAACTGGTCAGTTTTGAGCAGTTTATAGCCAACACTCAGCGGTTGCTATACAGGGTGAAAACCCCTGCTAAACGCTGGTATACCATGGATGCATGGAAATGAGAGATTCGGGTAATTACCGGTGGTCGGAGCGGCAAGGCTGGCCGCGCACGCGGCGTGAAGTGGGCGACAGGTCGTGCGACTCGCGGGACTCGCGCGACTTCGCGCTGAGACTGATGTGCGTGCTCAGCAGGTCGCCGACCTCCTTGGACTGCCGGGGAACGAGGGAATTCTATAAATTGTACCAATACAAAAGCTACAAGTAGGTACCTAAAACACTATCGATCATTCTAACTAAAGAGTGGATAGAAGGACGACTGTAGGGAGGTACCTACCTAACTTAGATACTTCAACCGCCCGGACATAGGACATTAATAAAACCGGTAAAGAGTAGACTAGGCTGGACTGAACAGAATGACGTAATAGAGAGATGGCGTCTCTCTTCAAAATGTACCTAGTAGGTACTACCTACCCATTCTAACAACTGTTTTGTGAGAATATAAGATTAGATAAGCGTTACTGATTCTGGTTCTACTCATTTAATTGCCCCAAAATTATATGATTTACCGGCTAAATAGGTGGTCAAAAATCTTCTTCCAATAATGAACTAAGAAGAAAATCAATTTTTTTATTGGTAGGTACCTCAGACTAAGTAAGAAATCCTTACTTAGTCTGAGATTGGTACCTACTAACTTTTTATTTATAATAATTTATCGTTTAAATGGTTTCTTAAGAGCTTGTATGTATGTAGGTAAGCCTAAAGAAATAGAAGTTATTCATTTCCGAAAAAGGGTAACAGTAAAGTAGATTAGGTTAGTAGATTTAGGATTAGGGCTTCAACGAAGGAGTCCTTCTCACATACCTGCTGTTTCACATGTTTGAGCTGCCTCCTCATCTCTCTGATGATATCGTCCTTGAAGAGGTCCCTCTGTTCGCGCTCGCGACACACGTGCGCCAGCGCCGCGCACTGTCCTCTGAGCGCGTGCAGCTCCTCATGCAAGGCCACGTTAGCGCCGCGCAGCGACCGGACCACATCGGAGCCCTTCTGAGGAAGTCACGTTACAACTATATCTTTATGGTTCCAAGGTAAACGCACATAGGTAGGCGTGGGCACCTACAGTATCCTAGCCACGGAGGGTAGGTACCATCGAGCACATATACCTATGATACCTACATTAGAATAGAGACCGCGCTGCTTGACACACGTGGAAACATAATTTGGATCACGTCGAAGCTTTTATTAAGAACTCGCTAACTATAATTTAGAAGACAACTAAACATTACTGCTGCTTCATCAGCATTACCTATCATTACAGGTTTAAGCTAATTATTATTTTTTTTATGTTCGTATTAGTTTATTGTTTTTTTTTTGTATGCTATGTTAATATTACATTAAGTATTATATAATTATTTTATAATTTCTTTTTCAAGTGCCACCGTCTTTTTTTGTTCTAACTTGTCCAGTCCATCCCAAGGTTGCCTGGAAGAGATCGCTCATAGCGATAAGGCCGCCTTTGTACTTCATCTTGTAACTTTTTTATTTCTGTACTGTTTTCTGTGTTTGTGTGGTACAATAAAGAGTTATCTATCTATCTATCTATCTATTACTCGGCCCGGAGTTTGATCTATTGGATGGCGCTGGGAGCGCGTTGGCGCCGCGCGATCGATATGACCACAGAACAAGAATCTTGTTCTGTGGATATGACCAAGCTCCAAAACCTGGCTGGAGAATAGGGGGGAAGAGATCCCCTATCATCTCACTCAGGTGCTCACCAGAGATTCTTTAGACCCAATGTGCTACGTCTCGTAGCTGTTTCGTAGACCCATTGTACTACGACGTAGCTATTTTGTAGAAACATTGCGCTACGACGACGTAGCTATTTTGTAGACTCATTGCGCTACGACGCGACGTAGCCAAGTATCTTTCTATTACTTACTACGGTGGCGTAGCCTTCATTTCGTAGCGTTGACGTAGCCTACATAGATGCTGTGACCCGCTAAGATTGAAAGTAGGTAGATGGCATACCTTGAGGTTCGCCTCCATCTTCTGTATGCGCTCCTGGTAGGCCACGACCTCCTCCCGCGTGGAGCCGTGGTCTTTCACCGGCTCGCAGTCTCCGCACTGGAATACATACACACCACAAAACAATACAATCGTAAAATACCTGCCTACATTTGTCAATACATCAAACAAGAGTTAGGAATGTAAACTCTATTTATCGTAGGGAAGTAAATTGTTGCAAAGCGACTTGTGTTTGGACCAACAGCTTACCAGAACTTAGATGTAGTTAGTTTGTCTAAGAAAATAGGTACCGTACCTCGGCCACGGAGCAGCCCGAGCCGACCATCACGGACACGTCCTTCTTGGAGATGCCACTACAACAAACGTCAAAACTATCCAGGGGGACGCGGAAAACGAAGTTTCTGATTCGTTTTCATGCAAGCCTACATACTCGTCGCTTACATACCTACTTGCCGAGGATAGCATTCATACGAAAACGAATCGGAAACATCGATATTATGTTTTTACAAGTACCTACGGGCCAATCTAAACTTCTTAAGTTCACGGTACCTACCTATTTGCATACTTTCTTAAATCTTAATAGGAAATTGTGTGTGGGGTGCGCAATTTCAAAATAATTAGTTTTTTGTTAGATCAGTCAGGTTTCACTCAAATAATTTCCTGCCTTTTGCGGTATTTCGTTAGGTAGGTCTGTTAACTCTTAGTTGAATGCGGCGAAACTGGAAACCAGCTCTTAGACTGTACCTATCTGACTGCGTCAGCATATGTCATATTTATTTACTTTATTTATTAGTTGGTCCATGCTTTAACCAATATAAATGACGACGCGACCGCCATGGTCGCCAGGGTCCGAACGCATGGTAGCATGTCGAATCGTCCCCTGCAAGTCAGGCCATGGGTGTCGTAAGAGCCGAGTCAGAGAATCTATCAGAGAAGGGCAGCAGCTTCATTATGTGTATGTTTAACACCCTAGCTGCGATCACCAATCCGCCTGCCAACCGTGGTGATTATGGTGATTATATATATACCTATAATATATTATTACCTTCCTTGAATAGGAAAAGCACGTTCAGCAGTGGACGTACATAAATGTGCTGATAGGTACCTACCTAGCTGACTATGTCGCCGTAGGATAGTAAGATCCGAAAAATTATAAAAATGGTACCTAGTCATTTTATAATTTTGCGTAAAATAATCAAAATGACAACCTTTAAGTAAATCCGTTATTTTATGATTTTACGAAACCAATCCGTAAAATAATTACCTAACTAGTGGTTGACGGAAGCACCCGCTGATTGGCACGAGCCCCAAGCCGCCACCTTTGGCTGTCATTTATTATTCGCCCAATCAACGACAATAAAGCTTTCATTGCTTTTCAATTACTTAGTTGTGTATTATAAGGACAGTTTGTTCAATAATAACAACAATATAACCTAGTGCCAGTGACACGATTCTTTGTAAGTTTTTATAATTATGTATGTTAGTCTCTAAGGTACCTACTCTTATTTATCATACTGGCCCTAGTTAAGTTACCTAATTTGTAAGTACTTGTCTTGTAATGCCTGAAATAAATATTTTTTATTATTATTAATAATGTTCACAGTAGGTAAAGTGGTTAACTAAGTTGTAGAATGAGTGGAACAGTGGCTAATTGTATCCAAACTGTCTGTAAACCGAACACAGACGTAAGCTCCGGCCGCATTGACCAATCCCAGGGCAGTTTATTATTTTACGAGTCAAGTGATAGCCAGAGAATTCGTAAAATAGTAAATCAAGGCCGTGATTGGTTTACAAGTTTGCTCGTTTATCATCTTACGATTATTAAGATTATTTTAGTTATGTTTTAAGTGCAATAAGGTGCAATTCTTTCATTCTTACGGTTAAGCTAAGGAGAATTATAAATTTACGTGTTTGAATGCGTCAAATAGTAAGTGATATCGCAATCCCGTTGATTGTATTCCGATAAATTATAAAGTGACTAGGATTTTTATGATTTTACAGATATTAGTTAGGGTGACATACATAAATAGGTAGGTACTACTTATTGTTTGAGTTGTGTTTAAGAGCCCGTTATCAATAAAATGTTCTCACGGGGTGTGGTACTTGATCATGGATATCTCGTTCCTCAGACTCAGGATGGTCTGCTCGTATTGTTGCGCGTCCTTGTTCAGCTTCCTTATTTCTCTGCACAACATTATTATTAGATATAGTACATAATATGCATTAGAATATCTTATTCAACGTCTCGAACTACATCTACGCAAACATTGCACACTTTCTGCGCAATCCATCCTCAAGCTTTGGCGTGCACAAATTACTAACAAACATCCGTGAAACTTTTATCATACAAGCTTCTGTTCGCTTTTCCGGTATAAAAGTAGCCTAATGTTATTTCAGGTTTAGAACTATAGGTAATAGGTAGGTATATGCAAAATTTTATCCGTTTAGTCAGTATTTTGGTGTGAAGAGATAACAAACATCCTTACATCCAAACTGTCGTCAGTGATTTCACTATATAGGTATTTTTTTCAGTCGACGATTATCTACAGCGAGCTACCTATGCTGGCCACCGTTAGTTAGGTACCGTTAGATGAGATAGATTGAATTTACTTTTACTCTCCTATTTCACCGTGCCTGTAATATGGCGTTACAAGAGGGTAAAATATAAAAATACCTACAGTTTACTTTTATGAATTTTAATTGAAATTACATGTTTGGAACTGTTTTCTATTAGGTGTAAGACCTACAAACTACATCAATAAAAAGTAAAAAAAGTATCAATAAAAAAAAATTAATTTGATTTTAATTTCAATGTAATTTATTTAAAGTATAGTACTTGCTTGTATCGTTCGTAAATTACCTTTCTTTCGCAACGTTCTCCTTGTACAAAGTATCGTTTATCACTTTCAGTTCGCTTACATTACCGCCCGAGCTTTTCTTATTCTGCTACAAAAAAAAACTTCTATTAAAAACTATGAAAATAAATATCTTAACTGCAGCCAGTTTGACCAGCTTTTAGAAACAAATTAAAGGGGTTTTCAAATTGATGCCTACTTGACTCTAACACCATCATGTCAGCCGAGCGACGCGCAACGCGCAACGCAACGCCGATTGCTGGACACAGGCTAGGCCTCTCCAAACATCGCCATAATGACACTGCAATAATATAGCAACAAAAACACCAAATAATTTAAAATAAAATATATAATCCCAAAACCAAAAAAGATATAGGTAAATGCGAAAATGTAAAAAATATTTATGTATATTTGCGGCGGTTTCTGATGTTATTTGTGTCTGTTTTGGCTCTGAAGTGTAGCTGTGAGTCTCCCTGCTCTAGTTTCTTTATCCTGTAAGGAAAAAAGAATTATTGCAGTCATATACCTACATTGGAACCTGGATAAAAAGGTCTAGGTACCTGTACATACATTTATAGCTTTCCCTACTTTTCCCCCTCGCATATGACTTATTCAACAATAAATAGGTATTCACCCATTTGAATAGATCAATGTAGGTAACATTGATCGATTCAAGTGAGAGTGGTTGCGTTTGACAGAGCTAACGAGTATCCCAGTGCAGTACCTTACAAATCCACACATAGCAGCGTAGTTAGAGCGAGCCGCGCTGTGCGTGTTCACTCGGGTGCTGTGTGTGACTGTGCGCTGCGCGCTGCTGTGTACTTCACTGCGGCTTCGTCCCGGAACTAAGTTGTCTACCTGCCTATTCGATATAGAATACTATGATATGTATAAAAAAGTGACTTTGACTAAAACGACGTCAATTGTCATTTGTCAACCTACAAGAATGAAAATGTCGTCTACTCACATCTCCACACTCCCGAAGATGTCTGACTCGGTGAGCTCGTAGAAGTGTATCCCCTGCAGCGTGCAGGAGTCGAACTCGCGTAGCCTGCGCAGCACCTCCAGCAGCCCGCGCAGGTCCGCGTCCTTGCGCGCCAGCCGCCGCCGCACCGCGCGCAGCTCGCCGCGCAGCTCCGACGCTATCTGCCACACACACTCGCCACCGTCACTCACCACACCACAACACACCACACCACACCCCGACACACACCAACTCTCCTACAAAAGCCGTGTCTGTCAAAGCGCAATGAGTTGGGCAACAGGTGCAACTGTGTGCGTGTCGTTTAGGGTCACTTTATGAATGTACCTAATGTGTGTACAGATGCGAAAAAAGAAAAAACTTAACGCTCTCAACAGAAGTAATGTGGTGTGTGTACCTACTTACCATGTTCAAAACATAAAATATTTACACTTTACCTACTCGCGACCAGTCTCAACGGAGACTATCCATGTGCACAGCGCAAGACATTTACCTACCTACTAAACACAAATGTGAACGCAAACACATGTGCATCATCTATTTCCTTGCTCTAATAGGTAAATAATAATCCAAAGGGAAGGCAGACCGACGACACGATGATCGGGGAAAGGTCAAGCGCAGATACCACACCAGCTTAGCGTGCTTTCCGAGGCACGGGGTGTAACACCACCAACTTCCTGACTCGGGGTGTGGGAATTTTTCTCAATCCGAACCGAAACGGATAAATCAGCCAGCAGATAAATAGCTGCATGGATTCCGTCAGATCACTAAATTTATAGAAAGTAATACCTATTTGTGCGTAGTAGTACCATAGACTAACAAAACATGTTAGTCTATGGTAGTACGTACCTATGTAGGTACCTACTCAAAAACTGTGGAGTCGCAGATCAGATGACATTGATGTCGTGTCTAAGCCTATCGCAGGTACAAGCCAATCCATCTAGGACTACCCTCACCGTGGCATGTTTCTGTCTCTCCATGGTCAGCTGGCCAGTCGCCTCCGCCTCCAGCTGCTCCACAGAGCGCGCCAGCAGAGTTCTGGCCTATAGCTATCTGTCTCTACCCTCACCTCTCCGTGTTTCCGTCTCTCCATGGTCAGCTGGCCAGTCGCCTCCGCCTCCAGCTGCTCCACAGAGCGCGCCAGCAGAGTTCTGGCCTATAGCTATCTGTCTCTACCCTCACCTCTACACGTTTCCGTCTCTCCATGGTCAGCTGGCCAGTCGCCTCCGCCTCCAGCTGCTCCACAGAGCGCGCCAGCAGAGTTCTGGCCTATAGCTATCTGTCTCTACCCTCACCTCTCCGTGTTTCCGTCTCTCCATGGTCAGTTGGCCAGTCGCCTCCGCCTCCAGCTGCTCCACAGAGCGCGCCAGCAGAGTTCTGGCCTATAGCTATCTGTCTCTACCCTCACCTCTACACGTTTCCGTCTCTCCATGGTCAGCTGGCCAGTCGCCTCCGCCTCCAGCTGCTCCACAGAGCGCGCCAGCAGAGTTCTGGCCTATAGCTATCTGTCTCTACCCTCACCTCTCCGTGTTTCCGTCTCTCCCTGGTCAGCTGGCCAGTTGCCTCCGCCTCCAGCTCCTCCACGGCGCGCGCCAGCAGAGTTCTGGCCTATAGCTATCTGTCTCTACCCTCACCTCTCCGTGTTTCCGTCTCTCCATGGTCAGCTGGCCAGTCGCCTCCGCCTCCAGCTGCTCCACAGAGCGCGCCAGCAGAGTTCTGGCCTATAGCTATCTGTCTCTACCCTCACCTCTACACGTTTCCGTCTCTCCATGGTCAGCTGGCCAGTCGCCTCCGCCTCCAGCTGCTCCACAGAGCGCGCCAGCAGAGTTCTGGCCTATAGCTATCTGTCTCTACCCTCACCTCTCCGTGTTTCCGTCTCTCCCTGGTCAGCTGGCCAGTTGCCTCCGCCTCCAGCTCCTCCACGGCGCGCGCCAGCAGAGAGTTCTGCCCCACCAGGTCCCCCACCCACGAACGCAGCACCTCCACCTGGGCCTAATGAAACCATCACCATTATCACACCAGACATGCTAGAACAGAGCTGTCAAACCACGAAGGTCGGTAAGGTACCTAACCTGCGTTTGTATCTATCACCGTCAGATAATTAGACCCGTTAAATTATAAAAATCTAGTCACATTATAATTTTCGGAAAATAATCAACAGGACTGTAGCACGTAGGTACAATTTAAAATAAAACCGGTCAAGTGCGAGTCAGACTCAAGGGTTCCTTACCATTATCTACAAAAACGGCAAAAAAATCACGTTTGTTGTATGGGAGCCCCCTTAAATATTGATTTTATACTGTTTTTTTTGTATTTGTTGTTATAGCGGCAATAGAAATACATCATCTGTGAAATTTTCAACTGTCTAACTAGGTATCACGGTTCATGAGATACAGCCTTATCGTGACAGACGGACAGCGAAAACCGCTGCGTTCAGAGGAGGTTTCCGCTACCAAGCCACAAAGTGTTGGAATAATCTACCACCTCCCCCTCCCCTCCCTTACGGCAACCTGTCTCAAAGTCTACCTTTAAACGTAGACTCAAATCCTCACTTTTGTCCGCACAAATGGCTTGATAGCGGAAGCCCTTCCGAAGTACCACATAGGTACTATCTCACTGTATATTTACCTATCACTTTTAAACAATATTCGCTCTCTATTAGTTACCTATATAAACTCTATACCTTATATTAGTTAATCATTCCACTAGGTATATACATATACCTACTTACCTTCTTTTATATATATTCTCAAATTCCTATAGTTATTCCTTTGAGTTTGTCTCTCCCCAATAATATTACACTTTCCCATTTGTTTTTTGTACAATTTGTTGTTTACTTAAACTTTAATTTACTGTCATTGTGCGCTACCTGCTACTGTGCAGGAACCGGCGGAAGATCAGCGTTACGTGTATTTGGTGTAGGTACCAGTAGGTACACGTAGTAGGTATTCATGCTGAGTCAGTTCCTAATTTGTAACTACAACCCATAGGTACACAAAATACCAACCTAATATACCTACTAGTTTTAAGATTTTGTTTAACTGTGTAATTGGTTGTACCTACCTAGTTCAAAATAAATGTATTTTCTTCTTCTTCATGAAGGATAGTAAAACATGATTTAACTGGTCTGTGGTAAAACGAAGGCGAGAGGACCACTGATGTTTTAGATTACATACCTATCACAATTGCGCTAGAGAGTATCTGCGATCTACGAGCCCACTATCACTTTCTTTTTGAAAGATTCCTCCAAGTCATCATACCTACTACCTACGGCTAATAATTTCAAGGTGTGATTATATGAAAGCAATGACCTGTAACCGCCTCCCTTGCGGTATTCTCTCGAGCATCTCCATCTGCGCCTCGTACGCGCGCTGCACGTCCCGCAGCACGGCCAGCGTGGGCCCGCCGCCGCAGCCGCACGACCCGCCGCCGCCGCCCGCGTCCTCCGCACACGTCAGCGCGTCTCGCGACACGTTCATCCAGACCTCACTAGCCGTACCTACGCTTCAACTACCTCCAAGTAGTTGTTGCTCAATCTTATCACTAACATTGCAACATTGCAAACAAAACGAATGCACCACCCCCTGAACTGAAATACAGGTTTTTGATCGGTTTGACAGACTTCCGCCAAATAGCTGTCAAAGCAGCTGCAATAAACAAATTTTTTCTAATATCAAAGGTTTAGACCAAGGAGCCTCGTGAGTACGAGATAGGTGAGTAGGTACCTAAAGAATAGAACATAGGATTTGTAATATTCTAACTCTAAGGAATGGAGGAAAGCCTCAGAGGAAAGTAGGTACCTTTAGGACGCAGCTAGTAGGTAGTCTGTGTGTGGAAAGTACCTACCTACTAATGGGCAAAACATCTATGGGGTCCAACGATCACGAATCGCAGCGTAGCAGAACCTACTGTTCCTCAATGTTCATAAGATGGAGCTTAGGGCATTTTTATCGTGGTTTATTTTTGAAAAACTTTTGAGTTTTAGGTTTTTGGTCCACGGCGTGAGTTAAAAAAGCCGCCAAGCTATGAGAATTGGTCCACGAACCCCCACCTACCCCCAGTTACCCCACGGTCTGCCGACCACCCTGTACATTATCTGCCCATAGGTAGGTAGGTACCTACTACAAGTTCGCTGGATGATTCCGTTCGATCAGACGCTCGCAGTGTAGAAAGAGCGTTAATCGCACCGGAACAGTTAAACAAGCACTAAGATAAGCCGCGGGGTCAAGATTACAATAAAATAACTTGTTTCAGAGTTAGTGTATTTATTTTATGACCTATACAAATATATTGGCTACAGATGTATCTCCTCTCGATAAGCTGCTGTACATTTAGGTGAGATTAGTGCGTTGTACAACTTTTAACACTCACAATGCTGATGATGTTGATGACATTTGCTTGTACTAATTAGTATACAGGGTGTCTATTATCCTTGCAGTTAGGTTATGCAGTCTAGATAAGAGATCGTTCGAAACCCGTTATACTCCTAATAGTTGAGTGAAGGTGAAATGTTCAACTACATAATTATAAATACTATTTAACGTGGATTTATCGCGTTTATTTACCTTATTTTCCCGACATTTCGACCGGTTTACACACTTTTTAATAACATCCCAAAAATTTCCGATTTCGGCAGGATTCGAACCCGCGCCTCACCTTCAGTACAGGTGCGCTCTAACCAACTAAGCAACGAGATCGACACGTGCCTGGTCGAAAATATCTGGGACTTCTTACGATTTAAGCGGGTTCGAATCCTGCCGAAATCGGAAATTTTTGGGATATTATTAAAAAGTTTTCGTAGAAGATTTACCCAGTGCGAGTAACGCACTATAACGCAAAAAGCTAAGGTTTACACACTGTCGTAGCCACGGGATGATAGTTCAAATACACATAAAAAATAATATTTTCTGTCGAATTATATTCGAACATCGATATTTAAATAACACTGTTATTACAAAATTCACCTACACGTCCCTTGTTTATATAATAATATACTATACACAGTATGCACCCTATGGTGGACCACCACCGGCGTCCACCAGTTAAAAACAATAACAGGTCACTAGAAAAATTATCAAAAACAAAAACGAGATAACAAATATATATTTACAAATTATCTACTTAACCTAAGATCAGTTATTGGACATTTATTAAGGATGTTAGTAACTAACGCAGAGCTAGAATTGTCGATCTAATATTTTCACACTTCTGAAGGTAATCTGGTCAACTCTGCTTTAGTAGGCCTCCACGGCGGGATCTATCGCCCACGTTAAGTCGCCCATGAAGATGCTCCCTAACAAACCTATTTACATAAAACACTAATGGTATAGAAAAAGCTAACACACTATCGTTAAACAATTTGGCATAATGATATCATTAAATGCAGATATTTGAACTCGCGGAGCACAAGCACTTCTAAAGTGAGAGTAAAAGGAACCATGGTTCTAACAACTGTAAAGCAATAAACACGCCTTTTAGGCCTTACTCCTACAAATAAAGGTATTTACATCACAAGCAAAAGTTTTCAGGTTAGGTACATGTAGTGATATCAGACTGTGTCCAAAATGCGTTACATAAAATAATTGTCATATCAAATAGAACTAACAAATTTAAATATTCCATCAACAAAAACTTACGTTGCCTTTTTATTTACTATTTTAGTAAAAAAAACTTAAATGGTACTGATTACATTTGTATGAAGGCAGCACAAAATATTCTTATAAGATTTTGTATCGAGGAGCTTACTCACCATCACCACGTTTTGATTTGATTTTAAATGAGTAAATGTTTATTAAACAAATAGTAAACAAACTTGAGCAACCGCAGTGTACGAATCTCGTGCGATAATCTGAAACCAAACGATAACAATATCAACGATTATTCAGAGATTTTCCCAATCTATTAGAATAGGGTATTTGGCTATAATTATTTAAAAAGTCGCAAATAGTTATCATACTAGTCAGTGACAACGTAAACAGGCGTAATTTGACGGTATTTGTTACAAAATATGCTTAATTTAGGTAAAAAAAGTTAATATTTTTTTTTGTCAAATTTCAATAAGATTGTCGAAGATTCATAGAAAAATAAATACTTGGAAGATTAGGTGCCAGCCGACAACCTACCTACCGGAAAAAAACACAAGTATGGTTGCGAATTGCTTTCAGAACGACCCCGATTTTGATGCTGTAGATCTCAAATATATAAAACTACAGTGTAGGTAAATATACATGCCTTCTGCTTAAAGTGTGTTTTAAACTTGTACTGTGATCAGATCACCAACCCGCCTGCCAAGCGTGGTGATCATAAAGAAAGTACCTGTACCTTACAGTATCTGTACCTTACAGTACCTGTACCTTACAGTAGGTACCTACCTAAAAATTTATATAGCAACACACATTTCTGCATAATTATGTCCTCCTAGCCGAATTTCGGCCACGGAGACCAGGTGCGCAGGACATATTAATAGTGCACAAGTGTGCGCGCAAACACAGGTAACAACACTCTATTCCCTCACTCTCATAATCCGATGAAACAGCAGACTAACACGACCGGGGAGAGGTCAGGCGCATGACCAACAGTTTAACGTTATTTCCGTGGCAGAGAGGTATAACACCAAGTTTTTAGCTTCTTAAGTAACTGGCCCGACCTGGGATTTGAACCCAGGACCTCATTATTAGCGGCTGAACAAGCTGATCGCTAGATCAACGAGCAATCTAATCAAGGAAAATACATAATACCTGGTACTAATCGATTTACTTACTTTTAAATCAACTTCACACAATGTATAACAAGTTAAATGTCCCCAATACTTTTTTGGTCTACAAGAGTTAGTTCGAGACACTTTTTTCGCTTTTTGGAGTTCATTGGCACAGACAGAAATAGTTTTCGGGCGTCTTTGTAGTGGTACTTTCACATTCTGGCACAGTACACGACACGACTTGTACATTATTTTCTAGTTTAAAGCTCAACATAACAAAATGTAGTCATTGTGTTGTCTTTGATTTAGTTGACTTCGTCGACAACCTTGTCAGGTGTGACGTCATCGAGTCATATCACTGGAGCCATGACAGTGACTAGCGTTTTGGCGCGCCATTGTTTTATTTTTATTAAAACTTTAAAATTAGTTTTTACTACAAATAAGACGTGCCTTGAAGAAATAAATAAGAATAAGAACATTTGCATTATTTTTTAACTGACAATACGTAGAGTTATTTCCAAACAGTAGTCAAGTAGCCTATTGTAGAACCTTAGGAGAACCTGTGTCCACCTTCGGAAGTCAACATTCGCAGAATATGGGTTACTAGAGGAATCAAAGAGCCCTTAATAGTAATCTGAGTGTCCATGATGCACATGGACAATGTACATGCAGGCGAGGCGCAAAGAGAACATAATACTGCGGCGGGCCAGAGACAGACTTTCAAATGTTTCCGCACTTGCCCAAGAACCCTGGAACGAATTAGGGGCAGATAGAACATGGGACTAAAGAAAACACCCGCTTTCCTAATCGAATGGATTGAATTTAGGTTCTGAATCCTCACCCCACTACCGGCCACACGTCAGCTCCCCACGCCGAGACTGACGCCGGGTAAACTCAGCACTAGTAGAGCTGCTCGAGTTGTTTGTCAACCTTTAGAATAGTTCTGAATGGTCACCTCACTCGGTCCTGTCCTCATGAACAGCACACCGCGATACTCCTGCACGTCACCTCGAGCAGTACCCGTGTCCACTGTTCCCCACAACTGAGATCGGGTGCGCGCGCTAGTAGAACAGCTTGAGTTGTTCGTATGTGAGGAAGAAGATGATGTTCCAGGGCCCCATGCGCAGCCAGGTCGGGATGAAGCCTTTGTACAGCGCCAGCGGACCTTCGCTGCGGAACGTCTGCAACAAGACATACTCGTAGGTACCAGCTAACTAACTCATCAACTTTATACGTCTTAAGTTTTTTGTTATAGTGCTTACCCGCACTTTGGGTATCTCTAAGAAATGAAATAAGTTTGCAAAAATTTCCGGTAAATTTCCGTGGCTTAGTTGGTTAGAGCACACCCGTACTGAGGGTGGGGCGCGGTTCGAGTCCCGCCGAAACCGGAAATTTTCGGTAACTTATTTCATTTTTTATACGTCTTGCCGGATCGCGGGCATCTTGGGGTACATTCACACAGTAGTCCGTTTTACAGGACCGTTTTATATAATGTCGTATATTATGACAAAACAGCGAAACTACGTGGGGCGTGGAACGCTGGCCCGGTCACCTTCAGAGGCGACGGAACCGTTAAAAAGGATCCTGTAAAACGTGGAACGAACACGACAAAAGACG
This sequence comes from Eupithecia exiguata, assembly GCA_947086465.1. Classification (NCBI taxonomy): domain Eukaryota; kingdom Metazoa; phylum Arthropoda; class Insecta; order Lepidoptera; family Geometridae; genus Eupithecia; species Eupithecia exiguata. The sequence goes on from OX352229.1 coordinate 488,893, forward strand.
GTATTGCACGTCAACATCTCCGAAGACATTCTGCAAACCGTATCAAAATCTGTGGCGTAGTTAAGAATAACTCTGTACACAAATTTAAATAAAATTAATAAAATTAAATTTAATAGACAACTCTAATAAACGAATACCTGATAAATTGTTACCTAATTATATAATGGATTACTTTATATCAATTGGTGAAGAACTTAAGACCAATAACGCGCCAAATAAAGCCAAGGCAATCAGTTTTCTAAAAGAAGTTACTAAAAAACAACCACATATTATTAACCTCGATAGTATCCACCCCGAAGGTCTTGTAAGATTAGCGAAATTAAAAGTCAGTAACAGCAATACTAAAGATCTATATAACATGTCCGGATCTTTCATTTACCAGACAATGCAATATCTAAGGGATCACTATACATTTATTTTCAATCAAATCTTACACTCGGCAACATATCCCAATAAACTTAAAAGATGTCGGATTTTACCACTTTATAAAGGGAAAGGAAACCCGTCAGATGTCAAAAACTACAGACCTATAACAATTGTCCCAACGCTATCTAAACTCTTAGAGTCATACTTATCAGAAGCTATAATGAAACATCTGGAAAAAAACAATGCACTATCCGACTGTCAGTATGCATATCGACCAGGAAAATCGACGACATCCGCTACCCATGCATTTGTCGACAAGGTTGTAAAGTGTCTTGAGGAAAAGAAGAAAGTTGCTGGTATATTCCTTGATCTATCGAAGGCATTCGATTCCATCGACCATCAACTACTCCTCGAAAAATTGACAGTGTACGGCATTGTAGGTCAACCAGCCGAGTTACTGACATCGTTTTTAAAAGAAAGAGAATACACAACCTGTGTTAAAATAAATGGAAAGTCATTTGAATCATGTCCTCGATATGTTGATATTGGCGTTCCTCAAGGGTCATCCCTAGGAAACACGATGTTTCTTGTGTATCTAAATGACATTTCGAAACTTGACATAGAAGGAGACATTATACAATATGCAGACGACACAACAATCATTATATCCGCCGATACAGACATAAATTTAAGACAATCTATACAAGTTACAGTAGCTACATTGAATGAATGGTTTCAATTTAATGGTCTTAAACTTAATGCCGACAAAACCAGCATAATGTATTTCAATGCAGTATCTCCAAAACAATTACCCTTAGATGTCAAATTGCACGATGAAAGTATTGTGAGAACTACCAACTCTGTCAAACTACTAGGTTTCTGTTTGGACCCAGTTTTCTCCTGGAAAGATCACGTGGATATGACCTGTAAAAAGATGGGTTCCGGGATTTATGCTCTCAAACAACTAAAACCAATGACATCGGAATCTCACCTCAAAGAAATTTACTATGCGTATATTCACTCCATCATGTCATACGGCATTATTCTTTGGGGCAATTCCACGGATTTCGAGCGAGTCCTTAAAATGCAGAAGCGCGCAATTAGACTACTTGTCAATGCTCATTTCAGGGAATCATGTCGAAACCATTTTTTAAATCTCCAAATCCTAACTTCAGTCTCTGTATACATCTTTGAAACCTTAAAATGTGTCAAGAAGAATTTAAGGGAATATAAATCAAGAGCTGATAATACCAATGTTAATCTCAGGCACAAAAATATTCTTTTAAACATACCCCACCGACTATGTATGTCCAAGAAGCTTCCCAAAATATCAGGCCTAAAACTATACAACAAACTACCTGATAATGTAAAATCAATAGAGAGTTTCCCCCTTTTCTGTTCCCAAGTCAAATCCCTACTATTAACTGAAACAATATACAATCTAAAAGAATATTTATCTAATGACTATAAAAACTTTAAATTGACAATACCCGACAAGTCTACTGAGAATTTTACATAATTATACACAATACATTTCTTTACACGATTAAATAAATATTTTATTACTAAAGAAAATACAATAATAATTACAACTAATATTTACACTTAAATCTATTTTCTAAAAATCATACATTTCTTATACATTATTTTATTGACAGCCTCTATACAGCTTTGAATATTTTAATCACATTTTGATGACAATAAACAAAATTGAATAATGGTTTTTTTTACAAGAAAGGCATTACTTTTTTCTACATAGTACCTTATTTTTTAGAGTTGTGTACTTATGTGTAAACTCATCTGACGAATCCATTGTATTGTGCCGCTCACTAGGTTTTAAGAACAATTTTGCATAGCATTGTAGCTCTTTACATTGGACAATAAATAATTCTATTCTATTCTATTCTATTCAAAAATGTCCGTTTGTGTACCGAGTCATTCTTAACTACAATTTCATAGGAGATCTGTAGTCCTAACCCCAAATTTACTCGAAAACGACACCCATATCAATATTCTAAGAGGACCCCCTCTTTTTTTTTAATATTGATATGGGTGTCGTTTTCGAGTAAATTTGGGGAAGCTCGGGAAGGCAGAGCGCGGCCGCGATGTGATCGCCTAACACTGCGTATGCTACCAGGTACTGCGGGCGCGTGCGGTATCGTACGCGTTTTAAAGGAATAAAAAGTTGCTTACGTTATTCCAGGTTTAGACCTAAACTTATGAACAATTTCAGCTTTATCTGTTCGGTAGAGGTTTGGCGTGCAGAGGTAACAAATATCAAGATTTCGTTTCGTCGTTTCTTTATTATAATCAATAGACCTTCGTTTGAGCAATCTCACCTGACAGAGAATGACGAAGTGTTGCATTTATAATAGATTAATGTATAGAGTCAGGTATATATAACAAACCTGCATGAAGCAGTCGACCGTTCCCTTGTATATCTTCAGATGCGGGTTCGCGGCTTGGCCTTTTATTTTTTTTTGGTTCATTAGTCTTGTCTGTAACCAAAATAACGTCGTATTAACTAGGAGCTTCCGGTATATCAAGAATACTACACGGTAGACAAGCCCAAGAAGACAGACCCCAGAAACCCAAATCAGTTTCTGTCAAAAACATGTTGTTTTTGACAGAAACTGATTTTTGTTGAAAACTACCAAAAAACATTGCGATCAGCTCAAATGTTAGTAATGTAAGTTGTATTTGAGAACTTGTGAGGACGGCTTAGCGCACAAGCGAAATCTGCGGATTGCAAAGCGAAAGTTCGCCGGGATCCCACTTACACAAGCAAACTCATCTGTTAACCTCTAGCACGTACTCTAACGACATCTAGCGGCGTGCTGGCGACGGCGCTGCCGAGACTGGCGAACGCGCTGGAGGCGAGGTGGTTGAGGGGAGAGTCTCCCAGTGCCGGAGCCAGTCGCCGTTTGCAGCCGTCGTAGACGGGCAGCTCCACGGCCGCGATCAGCGCCGCGCGCTGGCTGGTCGCCTCCACGCCGCGCCACAGGCCGCGCCACCCCTCCAGCCGGTGGATCTCCAGGAAGCAGCGGACGAGGCCGCGCTTCTCCTCACCTACCTGCAATATATCAACGATCTAGGTTATGCAGGTATAGTGCTTTTCTACAGGAAATCACGTAGCTAAGCGGTACGGAATGTGGAACCTAACAACTAGCACTGCATGAAAATAGACAAAACACTTGGTATTCCCGTATTCATACTCACTCGTACTCCTACTCGTAGTAAGCCAACCAAATCTGCAAAGCTACAGCTGCGTATAAACGAAGCGACTCCTTCAGAATCTTTGGAGGCAAGGACACAGTCAGGGTGGACCAAACAGTCACTTCAAATAATGACTGCCTCTGCGGTACCTGAAAATACCCCATGTATGTTCCCCTATTTTTCGTAGTTTTCGAGTATTTTACGTTTTGTTTGAGAATTTTCGAGCGGAACGGTCAAAACTGTTTTTTTTTTTTTAATTTGTGTTTATTTTTTTGTAATGAGACCCCTATGAATCGTGTTTTCTTGCGTAAAATTATCAATCAGCTCTCTAACCTGTGTCTCTAACAGTAACGCAAGTATTTTTTTTATCGAAAGTGAAGAATTTACCTATGAGCGAGACAAAGTTAAATTTTCAAAAACCAAATTTAAATAAAACCGGCCAAGTACGAGTCGGCCTCGCGCACGAAGGCTTCCGTATCATTATCTATAAAATCGTTTGTTGTATGGGAGCCCCCTTAAATATTTATTTTATTCCATTTTTTAGTATTTGTTGTTATAGCGGCAACAGAAATACATCATCTGTGGAAATTTCAACTGTCTAACTATCACTGTTCATGAGATACAGCCTGGTGACAGACGGACAGACGGACAGCGAAGTCTTAGTAATAGGGTCCCGTTTTTACCCTTTGGGTACGGTACCCTAAAAAAATTACCATCGTATCTGGAAGATTTAAAAACTGCGAGAGATGTGAGACTCTGATCTTCCATAATACTCGTATCATGAAATTTCTACGCTCCGGGAATTCGCCATCACTTGCTAAATCGGTCCTTAATGGTACTGTAATAAAATAAGTTCCTCCTACTTATTATGTGTTACACTCACTTGCATCCTAACTTTGAGCACATCGGTGGGGTTGGCGATGGCGCTGGACAGGCCGCCCGCGAAGGCCGCGCACACTGCGTTAGTCGGCACGTGCTCCCGCGTGCCCCGGTCCGGTCGGTGCTGCGCTATGATCTCCTTCAGAGAGTAGTACGTGCCGAACTTTATCGTGCCGTACGTGGCTTGGCGCAGCACTGCTGGCCAGATGCTGAAGACAACACGGTTAACAACATTAATATGAAACTATGACATCCTGAAAGTAGGTGGAAAAACAAGAGTCGCTGGCGATCGAGAAAGCTGGAAAGAGCTAAAGGCTTGATGGCGTAAGTTCCGAACATTTCCGAACCGATGATTGGCTAGATTTGTGGGATCAGGATTGGTTAGAATCGTCGACCTTGAACCGAGTGTTAACAAATTGTTGGATCATCAGCTTCGATCAGGTGTCCGCCGCCTCCTCCGTAAATGCCTAGAACCTTACAACAATAAAACTCGAGATTGTCTACGACTTGTTTTGACGCAGACAGTTTGCGCAGAGCCGTGACAAATTCTGTGAATACGGGACAACAGATTCATGCAGTCGAATTTATCTTATTCTAATTATTTAGCGTTTATTATAGGAACAATCGGAAAATGCTTTAGTATCAAATGTAATACTCACACAACTTTATTGTATTCATATTGACTAAATTAACTGTTGCTACCTGCTGTCTTTTTATATTACTAAAAAATCACGCATTTACAGATTATACGCAAATAAATTTAAAAGCAATAGCCAGCCTAATCTTTTTATGAATTTAGAATAAAGTCATATCGTAACAAAGGCAAAGCAAAACAAAAAAATGCATTTAAACTGAATATAGAAAATCCAGTCGTTTTTTTTTATCTGAGACGTGTGATTTTTACAATTTTGCTAGGCATGCTACCTGACCGAGCATTGAAATGACACTTAGTTTAGATGGAACCCCAAAATGTCAAATGCCTTCTCTTTTGATACGGACGGTTTCTAAGTCATCATCATCAGCCTATATTAGTCCATTGCTGGACTTAGGCCTCCCCTGATGAGCGCCATAGCGCCCTGTGTTCAGCTTGCCGCATCCAGCATCCGCCAGCAGTCTTTCGTAAATCTTCATCCCACCTGGTCGAAGGGCGTCCTACACTACGTTTGCCGAGTTGCAGTTTCCACTCAAGAACACGTTTACCCCAGCAGTTGTCAGTGTTGTGTGGTTTCTAAGTGCTCATTGTGAATCTATGGGGGCCGGGGGATACCGCGACCGTGATCGATGGTAATCAATGGTAATCAGCGAAGGATATTTGACATAATGTTAGATTTTTTGCAATGATATGTCATGTTGCGCGCAAAGGTATTTTCCTTGAAGGAAGGCTTCCACGTTTTATCCGTTCACACAACCACATCAACTTTAGAAAAATGAGATCTGTCTCCGACCGCTCTAGATTCATCAGGTGGGTATACGTGACACCTACATACCAAAAAGAGCTCGCAAAGAGTACTACAGAATTCTTTAAAACAGTTATTATAACTTCATGACTAAAACTAAGACTTGATTGTTTGCCAGACGGATGTCGCGTAAACTTCGCGATAATGCTAAGATAACGTTTGTTTGAGCATGTTCTAATTTCGTTCTGATTGATTTACGACGAGACTGATAAAAAGATGCCCCAGATTCCTCTTAATTTCTACTGCTAGGCTAGGATCAAAACCAAAAACAAAGGCATGATGCGGCGAGCGCAGGAGCAAGGTGGATGGATGGCTCCAAGTCTCGGGAGGTATGTCCTATCTCAACTAGTGGCTCTGCATATTAATTGTGATGATGTAAAGCTTGACGGCCGATGTGGCGCGGTGGGCGAAAGTCTGCCTGCGACGCAGGAGGTTGCGGGTTCGATTCCCGCCTCGGGACAAATGTGTGTACGGTCTGCAGACATTTGTTCAGGGTGTTTTGGTCGTTTTCTATGTATGATAAAAAATACCTATCTATGTATTGTACCTATTATAATATAATATAAGTATATCAATCAGGTATCTAGTACCCATAACCCAAGCTCTGCTTTGCTTGGGGCTAGATAATGCTGTGTGAATTGTCCAGCATTATTAATTTATTATTTATTTAAAGCGTTTTATAATGAACAATAATTTGTGAATGTTATTGAGAAAACATTTTGTTTCGTCATCTTGCAACGTGTACTTACCTACCTACAATAGTTTTGTTTACTTCATATTTGAATAACAAAGAAGTAGCTGTATTATTGACTCATCTTATTGCAAATACTTACGTACCTACTGAACGTGGCCGATCTCGCCTACGTAAAATCCAAAACCCTGTCTAACAGTAGGTACCTACAGTTCCGGTTGCGTGCGGCATACCAAGTTTATTTATGACGATCAAAATTTTATTTTATTTATTTTTTATTTTATTTTCTTAAGGATAACAAACAGTAACACTTAAATATTAACAATACAAACTTGGATAAACTTATTTCTATAAGTGAACCAACCCCGTTATCCGCAGGTTACTATAGAAAGGGGTGGTGATAGTGAACATTTGACATTTGACAATCATTAAACTTGTTATATCAGTTTGTAATTTGCACATAAAGAACATTGTGTTAATAATATGGAGTTAATAGTACAATGGTTTTTATTTTATATAATATCAGATGATAAGATATGGTTGATGGCTTTCTTAAACAAAGCAGGTGAAGCAGCAAAAGGATCAGTTTCAGAGAAGTACTTATTATATGCTGTTGTCATTCTATGCAGTGGAGCGCGCATACCTGCGTTCGTTTTGCAAGGAGTAGGAGCAAATAACGCACGTTTACGGGTTTCTCTAATTGGACGTGAGCAATATGGTACATGTACATAGATTCGGTTAACTAACTTATTACAGTCAAACTTATTGTGACAAATATTATAAAGCATGAGTTGATCAAGGAGCAGTCTTCTCTGTTTCAGTGTAGGAAGCGAATATTTATGAAGTAGGTTATCGTATGAGGACTTCGAACGGAAGCATCGATAGTTTGCTGAACGTAAGAATTTGCGTTGAACACTTTCAATTTGATTGTTATATTTATCGTACAAAGGGTTCCAGACAGACGTGGCGTATTCTAACTGAGATCTTACTAAAGATGTATAGAGAAGAAGATAAGATTCTGGCCTTTTGAATGAGACGCATATTCGCATAACAAAGCCGTAAAGCTTAAAAGCTTTACTAACTATACTCTCAATGTGATTTGCTGTGAAAATTGCTGATCAGTCTTGAAATCTACAGGGTGGAAAGGGACGACGGCCCATCCCGTAAATTCGAGATTATGTATCTTTAGTATTCTACTATATTTTTCTTCAAGAAACTATGCTAATATTTTTAGCCGTTTTCGAGTTACAGCATTGACAATATTTTTGTTTTGCAAGATTAATTGCTGCCTTCGAACAATTGCGTAGAAAAACTCGTGAAGAAAATACACTATCGAAGATGCGTGTGCGTTACATGTAGACTCAGATCAAGATGATTATATATAGAAAACTTAGAGCCCTATGCCCTGTAAATGAGCCCGAAAAATCAACTTTGTGCGCCTTAAGGTTTCAGAGTAATTCGAGAAAATAACATTTCGCTGCAGTAACGTCTGAAAACGTTACCCCAGCGACATGGTTTTTACCTATTAGCCCTAGCCAAATTTTAAATTGCTTAAAAGGTAGCTTATATTTGAGCACTTCCTTGGTCAAACAGCGCCATTTGTGCGCCCTGTGGTTTTTGAGTTATTGCAAATTGTAGTTTTTCAACGTTTTTCAGATTTCCATATCTTCGGAATGGCCGAACGAACAAAAATGATTTTTTGTGAGCAGAGACAGTTTGGTCTCTGCTAAATGACCCCTAGTAGTTTTTTCCAAAAAAGTGCACGGTTTATGAACTGCACGAGTTTTTCTGAAAATCAAAAATAACCTCTAGCTCTTGAACTACTTATGAAAGGCGTTCTGTGATTGCATTGGCTGATGCCTATTAAGAATCCGTATCTTCTGACAAAACTGTGAAATCCTATAACTTATTTTCGACGAAATAAATCAATTTTACAACTGAAAATGGTTTACTTATTTCGAGCCTCAAATAAGGGAGTTTCAACAAGATAACAACTGTACATGATTTGCCAATCCTTAGAGCGCTTATTCAAATAAATCCACGCTGAATTTTAGCTTTCTACGCCTTATAATTAACCGTCAATAAATAAAAGCAACATACGAGAACTTTTAGACAGTTATCCGACCAAATTCGAAAGACCATTAAAAAGCGGCCGTTAGGAATATTCACCCTACCTTCTTAATTTATCTATCAGCTTTTGTTATGTTATGTACAGTGATGCAGAAAATCTAGTCACAACAGTCTAGTTTCAGTCTAGACAGTCAAAACAAGGCAATTTGAATGATTACCTACACCTTTGAATCCCGCTGTTGTGTTCATAGTAATAATTATTATATTGAGTGTACCTAACTTAACTTCAGTTGCCTGAGAAGAATAAAGTTGTCGTTGAGTATTTTTAAAACGATATTTTTATTTACCTCGTGTCACCTTAAAATAGTCTACAACCGTCATTGTAAACTTTTGTACCTGGCCGCTAGCAAAATATTTTGTGACTCCTCTGAGAGGCGCGTCACGGCGTGCCACACACCAGGGAACAAAACTAAATAAGTAGGTAGGTAATTGGTGTTGTAACATGCCATTCGCTGAAATAAATGCAGCGTGACCACTTTTTTTTTGCGATTCTACTACCTAGATGCCTCGCCAAAAATTACTAAAATATACTTAACATATTTGATTGCGTCACGTCTCGCCGTCAAATAACGCGTCTTTAATTTTAGTTTTTAATATTGTATGTATGTTAGTTTTAAGGTATATATTACTATGGACCGTAGAATAAGTTAAAATAAGATCTGTAACTGTTCTATAGTCTGAAATAAATGATTATTATTATTATTAAAAACTCTACTCTAATCTAGGTAGGAGATTGTTGCAAAAGTCTGCATTTACTTCAATTAACTGTTTCAAAGTGCAAGTTGCACTATTTAATCATCATCAGTACATTTACAAAACCACGAGGAAAACAATGGGTTTCATCCCATTCAGCACGATAATGTTGCTCATTATTTTATTTTAATTATGAACTGCTGCTCGACAATATGAATCTCATATCAGTCACAACAGAAGGAACCAAATGAAAAGAAGAAACCATTTTTTTTATAGCGGTGTGATTGTCTTCTGTCTTTTCATACAATTGTTCACGCTGACTTCATAAATCCAGACATTCAGTAAACAAAAAAGGCGATCGCGCCAGCTTTTAATAACTTACGTATGCAGGTTACAATTCTTAGATACATTTATTCAAATCAAACACTATATCAAAGGTAATAAAGTTTATTTTGTTGTAAAGTGTTATCGTGGAACTAAACATTGTAATCTATTAAAAAAGTAGAAATCTATCAGCTACCCAAGTGGTCACACGGAATAAATGTTGACAAACAATGTCATAGGCGCCTTTAGCCCACACTAAAACTTGTCTACATAAGTGTACTTAACGTTAAGCATGACAAAGCTACCGAATTATAGATGTTGGCTTGAAGTACGGAACGGCCGCTTTTTAATGGTCTTTCGAATTTGGTCGGATAACTGTCTAAAAGTTCTCGTATGTTGCTTTTATTTATTGACGGTTAATTATAAGGCGTAGAAAGCTAAAATTCAGCGTGGATTTATTTGAATAAGCGCTCTAAGGATTGGCAAATCATGTACAGTTGTTATCTTGTTGAAACTCCCTTATTTGAGGCTCGAAATAAGTAAACCATTTTCAGTTGTAAAATTGATTTATTTCGTCGAAAATAAGTTATAGGATTTCACAGTTTTGTCAGAAGATACGGATTCTTAATAGGCATCAGCCAATGCAATCACAGAACGCCTTTCATAAGTAGTTCAAGAGCTAGAGGTTATTTTTGATTTTCAGAAAAACTCGTGCAGTTCATAAACCGTGCACTTTTTTGGAAAAAACTACTAGGGGTCATTTAGCAGAGACCAAACTGTCTCTGCTCACAAAAAATCATTTTTGTTCGTTCGGCCATTCCGAAGATATGGAAATCTGAAAAACGTTGAAAAACTACAATTTGCAATAACTCAAAAACCACAGGGCGCACAAATGGCGCTGTTTGACCAAGGAAGTGCTCAAATATAAGCTACCTTTTAAGCAATTTAAAATTTGGCTAGGGCTAATAGGTAAAAACCATGTCGCTGGGGTAACGTTTTCAGACGTTACTGCAGCGAAATGTTATTTTCTCGAATTACTCTGAAACCTTAAGGCGCACAAAGTTGATTTTTCGGGCTCATTTACAGGGCATAGGGCTCTAAGTTTTCTATATATAATCATCTTGATCTGAGTCTACATGTCGCCCCAGTAACGCACACGAAGATGCATCGCCACACTCGGGCACAAGCTGCTGCTTGCATTATTAGACGTGGTGAAATATTTGACCATCGGCTGTAGATCCCTAAGATAACAGTATCCTTTTCTCCTTACACGTGTTAGAGATGTAGTTAGGTACATAGGATTGTCACCAATATGAAACGTGAATTATTTTGTAATTTTTTGTTATAATAATCATTTTGTACATCACTTATGTTGTACCTACTATTTTTTCGTAAAGGACCCTCGCCCCTTTCCACCCTGTATAAGAATAAATCGAGAAAGAGAAGACAGCTTGTGGTAGTCTAAGGTGGTAGGTACGTCATGTTCAGATACTTACTGTCAACAATGATACAACAAATGCATGCATGCATGTTTTGTCTGCACGCGATTTGCACATGCTAGTACATACAGCTGATAACAATAACAGAATAACACATAATAAATAACATTGATGTGTATTTTTCTATCAGACAGAACCAGATCCTATGCATGTCTACGTTTTTAAGGTTAGGTACAGTCAACGACAGCATTGCTTATCACTGTCCGTCCGTCCATCTTCAAAAATGCGTGGATTCGTTATTTTTAAGTTATAACCTTATAACGTACATAAAATGCTTTTGCAAGATTGACTAGGCTTCACTAAAACATGCGCTAAGCGCTAACCCAGTCTTGTTCACATGTCATACAAACAGATCGCAACGATAAATTCATTTAATGTACCTAACAGACGAATTCAATGTCGCGCGCGATGGATGGGAACCCGAGTTGAGCATTGGCGCATATTTTCTGATAGCACCACGCCATAACTTAGCGTGAGTAAGATTAGTTGGTAACTCAAGTACCTAGTCTCTTCTTTAACCTTGAGTGCCAAGCTGTATCAGGTACAGGAACCATTATTTTATTATATTTGTAACTCAAAGGAAACATGTAAACACAAATGTCATTTTTGAGCAAGAAATATTTATTTTGAAGTTTCATTATGAGCACACCTCTGCTGCGAAACCGTAGTAGTTTCGCAATGACTTGTCCGTTGCACGTCACAATGCGATACAAATGCGTCGGTACTTTGCGTTGTTGTAAATCAGTGGTTCTTAACCGGTGATCCGCGGACCACTGGTGGTCCGTGGAAGCATCCGAAGTGGGCCGCAAAGCACCCGAAGTGGACCGCAGCGGCATCCGATAGCAAGGCTATAGTCGACAGCTTGAACCTTGTTAGTGCGGTAGCGGGCAATGTCACACCAAAAATTACCGGAAAACCTAGCAATAAACTTAAATTTTTCGCGGCTCGCCCCGCTCGCCGCCGATGATATTGTTTTGGTTTCTGCTTAGGACTTTGGTCTGGCCGCCATTTAAGGTAACTTTACCTACCACCGCAAACAAATAAGACGAAAATCGAATAAATTACATTATTTTTTCGCGGCTCAGTCCGCTCGCTGTTAACATTTCTTTGTTCGTGATTTTTGACAGAACCTGATAAAACAAATTACAAGAAAACCTAATAAAATACTAAATAATTGGGTGCCGCGAAAGCTTTCCCAAACGTCATTTACATGGTGGATAAGGGCTTTCTTTGTCCTGCACTGACTTGAGTCTGCTTGCTGGACCATCAACCCCCAAAAGTTTTCGATGGGGTTGAGGTCGTCTGTGGTTCCGTTCAAACTATGCTCGACATACTTGATTTTTTTAATTATGTTATGATATATGTCTGGCATTTGTGGACTATGAGAAGGCATTTGCCTCCGTCGAAACCTGGGCTGTTCTGAAATCCTTACAGCGATGCCAAGTAGACTATCGTTAAATCAAGGTGCTGAGATGTCTCTACCAAGCCGCCAACATGAGGGTCCAAGTACAGAGCCAGCAGTCTAAACCCATCCAACTGCGCAGAGGAGTGAGACAGGGGGATGTTATATCCCGAAACTATTCACAAGTGCGTTGAAAGATATGTATAAGACGTGGACTGGAAAGGTAAGGGCATCAACATAAATAGCTATTAAATCTCACAGCTGCGATTCGCTGATGACATAGTTTAATGGCGGAGTCGCTGGAGGAGCTGAACCAGATGCTGGACGGCCTAGCTTTAGCCTTGCGACGCATCCATCGGTCTTGGCATGAACTTGGATGAAACCAAGGTCATGATCAATGGCCACATTATCCGAGACCGGCCGTCGTACATGGCCATCTTCTCGAAATCGTTTCCGAACACACTTACCTTCGCAGATTCTGCAATTAGATAAAAACAATTTCGAGAAGCAGGCCAAGAGGATCCAACTAGGCTGGGCAGCGTTTGGGAAACTACGCCGAGTCTTTAATCAGTGTGTTCTACCCATCATAACCTACGGAGCTGAGACGTGGACACTCACGGTAGGGCTGATCCGACAGTTCCAGGTCGCTCAGCAAGCTATGGAAAAAGCTATGCGCGGAGTTTCTCTGAAGGATAGAATTCATGCCGAATGCACCTGACAGAGAACCAAAGTTATCGACATGGCTCTAAGAATTAGCTAGCTGAAATGGCAGCAGGCCGGCCATATCTCGCGAAGAACCGACAACCACTGACTGGTTTGTCGTTATTATCTTCCTCCACTGACGTATGACACATGGCCGCGTTCACATTAAACTAGTTTATCGTCAATTACAGCTGCGTTCACTGAAATGACTTATGCGTTGTCGGACAAACTATATTAGCATTTTTATAATTAAAAGTAATTCTTTTTTTAGTATCCCTTCTTAAAAACTACATTTTGCATAAAAAATACGAAATACGAAAAATGTATATACCTATTAAGTAATGATAGGTGTTAATAAATTTAATTTTTTCATTGGTATTTTGAGATTGTTGTCGGAGATCGTACATTAGGACGCGTTCCCGAAATGACGTTCTATGCATGTAAATTGATATAATTTAAAATTAACTTCACTTTTTACCCGACTACCAACAGGGGAGGGTTATGAGGTTAGCACCCTATGTTTGTATGTTTGTATATTTGTATGTTTGTATGTATGTGGCCGATTTCTTTGTTCCCACGTAGCGCTGAAACTACTGGTTCGATTTCAACAAATTATGTATCGATTGATTCGTCTCAATACCCCGATGGTTATAGGCTATAGGATTTAGGGCTCCGACCCCGAATAAGCCTTCAAAACGCGTATTAAAGTTTAGGTAGCCGCAGGCTGCAGGCCCCATAGAGAAAAATTACAATACCTACGACCTATTTTCATTTTCAACTCTATGCCTATCAAATATGACCGATACGTCATTCTATTTTGTCAATGTAAATGTTTCAAACTTTTATAACTTTCACGTAGTCGGGTTGTAGTTTTTAACTTTATCTTGTTAAGTATGTAATGTAATGTACACTTAAAACCAATCAGTTCTAGTATTTCATGATGTTCATTTGCTGAAAAAGTCACGATTTATGATACTAAATTGCTACCAAAGCAAATTCTGCACCTTGGTGATTTTGAGCCATACACATTTTCGCAGCTGACTGTACTTTGGCAGTCCAAACAGATGGACCATAAAAGTCATGGTCTTTCCATGATGCCTTTCTCTATTTTCTTTATTTGTTTCTAATTAAATTCATTAATGACATGACTGTATGAACGCAATTAATAAAAATATTGAATACTGAATTGACATAGCATCATCTAAAAAAAAAAAATCTAGCCCCAAGCAGAGCAGAGCTTATGTTAAAAAGATTGCTTACCCACAATACAGTGCTTTGACTCCCTCCTGTTGAGAAGTCTTGACAAAGCAGTCAACCATGCCCGTGTACCTGAGCTCCACATGGCGAGGGTCTATCTTTTGTCCTTGGATCTGCAGACGTGTCTTGGTGGTATCAATGGGAAAAGTGCCTAAAACCAAAACACATTTTTAACAGGATAAAGGACTTTGCACCTACTTCCAGCACGGATACTGCACAGCACAACAATAAGCCTTCAAATAAGGGCTTAAACTCAGTTTATTTTATGGTGACAAAATGACCTACCACAACTTCAAGCAAGTGGCCCAACAGTTGTGGGAGTGTATCTAATGCAATCAATATAAAATGCTCCAAAATAAAAGGTAAAAGCCCATATTACAAATATTTAGGCTGTGCAAAAGTGGTGGGGTCCGGATCTACAACAACCTTAATTCTTAAGGTAATAATCCCACAAATAAGGACAGGCAATTAGAATAAAGAGCCTCAATGAGTGAGAGTAATCACTACCTACCTAAGGGTCCCATTCCACTCAACCTATCATTGTCCAAGAGTTGATCAAAGTTCTTGGACGGATGCCCATTCCACTCATAAAATAACTTTGTCCAAGATTCCTAAGTAATTTGCGTAGCCGATTTCAAATGAAATCACATCACACTAATATTATAAATGCGAAACTTTGGATGGATAGATGGATGATTGTTACTTCTTCACGCCAAAACTTCATAACAGATTGGGCTGAAATTGTGCAAAGGTCGTAGCTGGTGGTTGTAGCTCTTGTCCTGGAATAAAACATATCCTAATCTATAAAATTCAAATTTTCATGGGAAAGAAATAACCTTTTACCGTTTTAATAGAAACAACGCGTGCGAAGCCGTGGGCAGGAACTAGTGTCTAAATCTTTGTTCAAAATATACATTGGACAAAGATAATGAATGAGTGGAATGGGTTCCAATATTATTGTCTGAAAATAGACGACAGGAAGCAAAGCAGAGTTTGCTATGCTCACGTTGAGTAGCAGATCATATAGGTTAGAATGCTGGTAGAGCTTACCGAACTCCGCCACTATCGACGCCAACCCTCCGTAGATGAACGGTCTCCAGTCACTATCTCCCATTCCTCAAGAATCCTCTAAGTTTAATTTCGATGCGGATCCGGTCGGTGGAAGAAGTCACTTTATTAAAGTTATTTTAGGGTCTTTCTCACGTAGGTACCAATTCACACACCACAGTAATTACTGCGAAACTGAAGGCATGAATTTTCGCAAAGAAGGCAACAACTTTATGCCTTTCTTTCCTTGATCATTCGCTCGCATTAAAATTTGCTAATTTGCAACAAATTGAATTGGATCAAAGCAAAGAGTATACTATACAATACAATAATTATGGTAGTGATGGTTCATGAGCAGTGCGCGACTGTGAATGATTTCATTCGAATTATTCGACTTCAGAAATCATTCGAACCATTCGAATGACAAGAGCAAATTAGTAACTAAGTCCGACGGCTGCCGCCGCGCCGCCGCGCCGCCGCCGCGCCGCCGCGCCGAGTCGTCGATCCGACTCGGACAGACTCAGCAGAAGCATCTAACCAAGAGTATACAACTTAGAGGAACAAGGAGGCACTACTCCATCTACGGCAAGGTTGCCAACTGTACGAGGTTCCTCGTACAAATACGAGATTTGTGGTCTTCCGTACGAGGTACGAGGGCACTATCAACCTCGTACAATTATGTACGAGGTTTGGACGTAACATATCACTTACACCAAAAATGTCACTCGCTATCCCATGAACCGAGATATCCCCAAGAAATAAAACATTTCGGTCTTCGCATTATTCGTCTGTCGTCTCGATCACACATAGCGCCAACCAGAGAGGTCTAACTTCACAAAATAAAGAAAAAACTCGTGCAGAAATAAAAAGAAAAACGATGAGAATGAGGATGTTCCTGATATAATGTTTGGAGAGGAAAACTAAGACTAGAAGTACATAGTTACCTATGCAAAGTTTTGAATCTATGAACAAATCTCGTTCATTAGTTATTTACGTGAGTAATGTTAAAGATTATTTTAATACAAAGTGATGTTTTATTTAGTAGAAAACTTGCAATAGTTTATTTCGTTGTGTAAAACGTCCTAAATTCAACAGTTTAATATGCATTAATTTTGGTTTAGTCACCTTTTAGTGGAATGTACGAGGTTCGAAAGCCATAATACGAGATTTTTAGCTGCTTAATACGAGGAAATAAAATTCTACGGTTGGCAGCCCTGATCTACGGTATACAATAACTACGTAAGACATTTATCAAGAAGTTGAAGTCATCAAAATTTATTTCATAAATTTCACAGATTACTAGTCTATATTATAGTAGGTACTACTACATAGTACTAATATTACTTTATTTTATTACATTTACATTACTACGATTGTAGTTTATTTTGTTTTACACGTATTATTGCTATTTAATACAAATTTTATGAAATTTCTAGGCTTGGCCGGGCGTAGCTCAAGAAATATAACGTGAATACTAATTAAAACTGAATTTGATAAGAAACAAAAGCAATGTTTGATAATTACGGTAATAATCAGGCGCCGCCACAGCCTCAGCCACCGCCTACGCCTACGAAAGTGGTCAGATTTGACAAGGGCTACGTTCAAACTACTCCAGGAATCCTCCAGCTTATACAAATTGTAAGCTTAGATACCTACTTACATTATAATCTGTTTTATATCTGCTCCTTAACACAGTTGCTTGAAATGTGGGTTACATTACAAGCAGCAAATGGACCAGTGAACTAAGAACCTAGTGCCATTCAACTAAATAATTTTTATCTATAAATAAGAATCTGCCCAGCAGTGGGTGTTTGTCAACAGGCTGAGCTGATTAGCAAAGAACATTAATTGTGCCCGAGGTCATTTAATGTAGGTACAATTTGATAAGGTAGGTCATCAATTGAGCGAGACCCATGACATCACTTAATTTCAAGCATAATTCTGATAATGTAAGGTCTATTTTCCTTTACAATTATATACTCTATTATACACAAAGCTACAGAAATACCAATCTACCTTAAGTCCAACATCTTCTTCGGCATCTTCACAAACATAGTTTCTATGGGAATATTTAAAGGGTATTTCGAACCCTCAGGAACTGATTTATGTGATAAAATGTATCCTATGTTTTAATTCGGTCTGTCTTAGAGTCTAGAATGACAAATGTTCAAAATGTCAGCCACCATGTGTTCAGTACATCGAGCACATATCCAGGTTCAGTAGTTTTGGTGTCAAGGGGTAACAAACATCCAAATATTCCAATTTTAATATGAATGAATTAACAATGATAGATAAGACCTTTCTTCCCACTTTAATAAACTTGTAAAAATAGTGAATACCTATTACTCACTGATAAAGTACTTATCTATTTGATCTATGCTTTACTCAAATAAGTACTACAAAATATAATGTGAGAGAAGCCACATGCAAAGCTAGTAGTGTATAAAATATTCAAAGTCTTAATGTAATACGTTTGTTTCAGCTATGCAATGTAGTAGGATTCATCTGTATAAAGGTGACAAACACATGGATCTCATCTATTTTCTACAACCTGCTGTATTGGATCGGGAATATTGTCACGCTGCTCCTGTTCCTCATGTATTTGTTCCACTTTGTAGAAAAGTTTGACAAGATACCGTGGCTGAAGTTCCAGTTCTTCTACTGCGCTGTCATGGTGCTGGCATATATTGTGTGCTCCATCATTGCAACAACAATTGCGGAAAGCGTTGGATATGCTGTAGGAGTAAGTTAAACCAACACCCAATTTTTATTTAAACAAGAGAGTTAGTAGTTAGAGTAGTTTAGGTGCTGCAACCCTAAACTGGATGCCAAGCTAAAATGTCTAGAGTTCATGTATTTAGTTTATAATTCTTCAGGTGCTTGATTTGAAATAAATAATTATTATTAGTTGGCTGTAAAAAAGAAAAAAACAAATACCTACTGTTTTTACTTTGATGGACATAATAACCAGCATTAATCAAAATTATCTTTTTGTTTCAGTTCTTTGGCTTATGTGCAGTCATAGCATATGGAATGGATGGATTCCTTAAATTCAAGGCTTACAGAAGGGGGCTTCCACCCCAATAATTTTTGAAGAACTGTCTTACTAACTTTAGCTTTAAGCATAACAAAGACATTGCAAGTCAAACTATACCACCTAGAACATGAATCAATTTATATAATGTACTTATTTTAAGCACAAGTTTATACAGATTTATGGAACAAAAGTTAGCATTATAAGCAAAACATTTCCGAATTGCAAATCAACGTTTTTCTACTAGGGGTGCTAGTAAGTCTACTATAAATATATTTAACACAGTATTTATTGAAAAAGAAGTTTAAATATTTATAATCTTTGAACTTTTGAAGTATTTTGTACAAGTATTGATATCCTGATGATGCTAGCCTGTTGGACTGTTGGTGCCTTTTTAATAAATGACTGACTGCAAGAACTTATAAAATTTATGTGTTATTTTGTAACACGCTTGCACAGTATTGTTCTTCTGTCAGCTACTAGTGTATACAGGTGATATTTTGACTCAAGATTGTATGGATATTAATCGAAAATGCAATTCAAGTCTAAGCATTATATGTAATTCACAAGCAAGCATTTACCATAGGTTTATTTGTTTGTAAGGTATATCTATGCTTTGTAGTGGTATAGATAATTGACCAGGTGAATTTATTATCTTAGCATTTGAATTTCATTAGTACCCTTGTATTATCTGTAGGAAATAGAGGCCTTAAGATTCTCAGCATATTGTAGCATTTTTGAGTAAAATACCTCAAATGGTTGTTCTGTTTTGCAAGTTGTTAAGTGTTATGAAGCCTGAATTTATATTGTTGCCTATTTATATTAAGTAAGTGCCTACTTAACTACATATTTGTTGAATTTCATTCGTAGGTACCTGAATTTCTCTGGTAACACCGATTACATAGCTATGTATTATAATTTAATATGGTATTATAAAGTCATCTGTTATCTTTATGTCTAAGGTAAAGTAAATAAGATCATGTTTCAGTAGACAGTTACTTAGGATGTGTGTCAAGCTAACAATCTTGTTGGATTGCTATTTGAATACTAAACTGGGGCCAAAGTCATACAATTCTCTATCTTACTAAACGCAATATGTATATAAATATTTCGTCAGTTTTAGGTTTAAGTAAATACACATTGTTCACATTTAAAGCTCTATTTTATTAATTAAACACTGAAAGCATATATCCAGTTAAACTGGTGCAAAAGTTTAGATACTCAATAATAATATTAAGACAGTCAAATGTCAAATACGAGACACGATACAGAAACATATTACATTCTGAATATAATCATTTAACAACTATATTGACGACCTCTGTGGCGCGGTGGGCGAAGGTCCGCCTGCGACGCAGAAGGTTGCGGGTTCGATTCCCGCCTTGGGACAAATATTTGTAAGATCTGCAGGTGCAGAACACCTGGAACAAATTCCGGGTGTTCTGGTCGTTTTCTATGTAAAATAAAAACTATCTATATAATGTATATCAGTTGTCTAGTACCCAACACGGGCTAGATAATGCTGTATAAATAGTCCAGCATTTTTTTATTTACTTATTATTGAGAGAATCTTGCTGTAGGTTTCGATATTAATAACAACAAAATGCTGAAAACAATGGAACATCATTATACAAGTGAGGTAAAAGTAAAATAGATCATAAAAGTACACTTCATAAATATAATTATAACTATACAGTATATTCGGTATAAATGTGCATGCACATAAACCTATGACATAAACTAAGTAAATATTTGACACAAAGGTGAGCAAAAGATAGTGATGTTGGACAAGTCGATTTAAAATTGGAGCCACAAGAAGCTTAGGTTAGCAAAATTTGATTGCTTTAATGTATATATTAGGCGGTTTTATTTAAAAAGCTCTCTTTGAGCATTATTAAAACAAGAGATTTCACAATAGGAAGACGAAGATAGAACACTAAACTTATAAGTACACAAACAATATTATATCACGTAGTTGTTACGATATTATCACAAGGGAAAACTTAATCTAAGTTGTAATAAATTACTAATTTAATTCTTATGCTAATAATAAGTAATATTAGGTAGGTAAAATATTCGAGGTAAGTACATTGTTGAGTGGTACAGTGCGAACAGAAAGGCTATTTTAAAAACTATGGGTACATTCATGTGTTAATTACAAAAGTCAAACGTTATCCAAAACTCAAAAGCAATAGTTTCCGTGTCCTTATCGGCCGTAACGACAGAACAAGAACTTGTTCTGTGGCCGCAACGAAATGACTAAATATCATATACGTTTTTAGACCGATCGAAAGGCTTCATCATAAGGATTATTTTAATTAAAATTTAATTAATAAAAATAAATTAATAAAATTTATTTAATTTTAATTTTATAATCCTTATGATAAAGCCTTTCGATCGGTATGATAAAGCTACAGAATGATAATTTTTCTCGTGTAACGGGCTACATTCCCGGTTTAACCATGTAATTATTTAAATATTTATAAATGCAGTTTAAATTGTTTTTCAAATAGTGTCTTCTTTCAGTTAAATGTTCCATCTACAATATTCAAGGTACTTTCCCTCCATGTGGCATATCCGTGGGACGCCCGTAGGTAGGTATGTACCTACGTATATCTACGCTTGGTGTAAATGCGTCAGTTGAATTCTTACTTTGCTTAGCTTACGGTTAACAAGCTGCAAGGTGAGTCTATAAATAAGTTTAATACTAATCTTTGAGAATAGGTCCCCACTCCCCAGCTACACACTAGGTACCTACCGAGGTAGGTCCTACCTCCAACCATCATCACGATAGTCGACTCAATAGACATCATCATGAGGTGGTAGGCGATTACTTCTCGAGGGTGCGTTCCACTGAAGCGAAGACGCTAAGAAATTTAGAATTGACCAAAAGATAACATTGGATTAAATGACAGTAATGCTCTGCGCACATTAATCCAATACCGCTACCACACAGCAGAAAAAGTGCATTCAAATTAATTATGGGCTTAAGCTCGTTATTTTTAGATACATTGTGACAAAATGGCTTTCTTTACAAACGAGTGGTCATCTGATGCCAAGTGTTAATTAAAGCCCATACATGAATGCACATTTGTGTCCTGCGGAGCTTTTCAGGTGTGCGACAAGATTTATAGACATCTCGTCTCGCGTCGAGATTTCTCGATTCCTGCACATCCCCGCTCCCATGAATGGCAATGCGCCCAACTAAATGCCTGAGAATGCCCTTACAATAAGCCCTAATTGGTTGCACTGCACAGTGTAAGTAAGTACACCTACCTACAGCTACTACCTCCATCCAAATGGATCCCATGCAGACCCCGAACTCTAGTCTCCAACGCAACATCTTTATCATCCTACCTAAGAAACTCTCTGAACTGTATGCAAGTGTTTATTTTCTTGACTTATTTCTTGAATAAGACGAAGCGCCCCGTAGTGATAGCTAGTCGACAAGAGGTGTTCTGTAAGAAAGTTGGTTGGGAACTTTGACTAGTTAGTGATAACCTGTGTACCTACATAAAAATGTGGTTCAGAATGACGTCATTTCTCATGCTGTCCCGCTCAGATCGTATTCGAACTGAGCAGGATAACATTAGAAATGCAGACTATGCATGTCGACTTTCTCAATTCCAGTGTACGAATAGGTACGCAGGTAATGGTATCTGTAACCCAGACTTAAATGACCAAGTTTGTAATAGAATGGCCTATCGGGTAGGTAGGTACAATCTAAGCGTACGGTTGTTGGGGCGTCGTTATCTTGGTGGTGAGGAGCTGGCCCTGCGCCGGAGCCCCGCTGCGCAGGGCGCGCGCGCGCAGGAACGCCTCTGCGCCGTACGAGACCATGCAGAGGTAGCCGAAAAACTGGAAATAGCGTTAAAGGTAAACCAATACGTGCGGCTTGGCGCGGTAATTGGTAAAGATCTTGGAAGGCCACCGAGGGCTGAAATTATACCCAACTATGAATTGTGTATATGTAGATACCTATGGTGTTAGGGTCGCCTCCTTGGATGAAATGATGATGATAAACTGAGAACTGAACTCTTTCTCACTCACAACAGACGAGTTGGTATTATCATGCATGCATGTTAGTTTTCCTCAATAACCTTAATTACCAACATAAGTTACGTTGTAGACTTGCATATGCTGACGGGGTTTAAGTTATTTATGATCTCACTATATCCTAAGAACTTGAAATGGTACATTACACAATATGAAACAAGTGAATTATTATAATTCCTGGTAAACTCCTATGCAATGGACTCTCAACTCACCCCAGCAGCAGAATAAGAGGCCAACCCAAACGCTACAGCGATAGTCGAGGTGATCATGTTCAGGAAGACGAAGGCCACCGCCACGCCCACTTCCATCTTCAGCCAGCGCCAGCTGTGGTACTTCTCGACGGCGTGGAAGGTGTAGGCGTATGACAGGAGCGCGGTGTAGAGCAGCCCGGTCACGGCTACCACGATGAAGAACACTCCGCGGCCATTGCTACTGAACGACGAGCAGCCGATGCAGATGGCGCCGATTGCGTTCAACACCTGAAAACAACATAATGGTACCTAAATAAACTTAATCTGGATTAGAAGAACCTATAACATGTAGGTAGGTAAGTACCTGCTTCATAGTATCTACACTAATATTATAAAGAGAAAAGATTTGTATTTTTGTATATAACGAATTATCTTAAAAACTACTCGACCGAATTAAAAAAAAATGTTTGCCGTTAGAAAGCTATCACTGAGTAACATAGGCTATAGAATATACCCGTGCGAAGCCGGGGCGGACCGCTAGTCTAATATAAATAAGTATGATATAAAATATACGCGATCAATCCGGTAAAAACAGTGTTTTATTATGAGTTCTCGCGAAAATAACCTTAGAATATACTATGATAGCAAGCTAAAACTGTGATATAATAATGTCCCAAGTGGAGTTCTTCGACTGCATGTTAACTTGCGTGCTTCACAGAATAGAGTGAATATAGACATAGATTTTTTTATCGATTTTTTATTTTTGTTATTTCATTACAGAAAAAACATTTTTTTTAATGAATATAAGAGAAAATACTAAATAAATATGCACATAATTATATTTCTATATCAAAATAGAATCCAAATAACAATAATCCGCTTTTTGCATTACCCTATTGACGCACTACAGATAGTGAAACCATAGTGATAAAAATAATACAGCTTAGGTATATACCACACACACATCTCCTTTAAAATGTATTAATGGAGGGAAACCTACTCTAAAGTCAGTAGGTACGTAGGTACTAAGTACTAATCTCTACACACACACAAAGGGGTGACTTACAACAATGACAGCCCTCAGGATGCCGATGGGTGTGGTGAGATAGGACAGGTCCATCCTCAGGCTCGTGTTGAATGTCACATTGGTTGAGCGGACATTTTCGGGCACTGGAGGTGGCGGTGCCGGGGGTAGGTTTGGATATGCCATTGTTTTTCAATATATTAACTCTGAAATACGTAGCTTTATTAGAATAAGCCATTTTGAAAAATTTAGGTTGCTGGTGTCAATTTTGGGGCAAGTAATTATTATATCTACTTGTAAGTAAATTTTTCATTTATGATTATATATTTTTTTATCCCATGGAATAAGCACTTTCTTGTGTAGACACATGCATCACACACATGGGCCGATCTGCTCTAATGTAACTTTGAATTGCTTTTTGGTTCTTAAAATTGCTACGTGATAAATTCAAAGAAATAAACATAATGACAGTCCCCTGTCAATTTATTTATGAAAACTTGTTGTAAACTCATAAAAATATCAAATGCTTCCTTAAAAATCGTGATAAGTATGCATAATATAAATACTAGAAATAAACATGAACTCGCTGTGCCCACAACGAGGCTTCACAAGATTTATGTATTTTTAAAGGACAATGCAGCAAACGTTTCTACACCGAAACTCCAAGTGAGTTGCAAAAACTATCAGTATAAATAAATAAAAATAAAAATAAAATAAGCCTTTATTTCTGGATTACAAATTCTGGTTTTTCCTATATTCTTAATTCTATTTTCCTTTTGCTCCAGTTTGTCCTTCGACATAGGCCTCCTCTAAGGTCTTCCACTGTTTCCTGTCCTTTGCAGTGCGGGTCCATTCTGGGCCGGCCACCCTTTTGATGTCATCTTCCCATCGTTTGTTTTGCCTGCCTTTACTTCGTTTATTTCCTCGGGGATACCATTCAGTTATTATTTTTGTCCACTTCTCCTTTCCTTCTCTTAGCATATGTCCTGTCCAGCGCCATTTCAGTTGTTTGTATACTGTTTGTATGTTTTTAAATTTAGTTTTACTTTTAATGTTTGTAAGTCTAACTTTGTCTCTCCTTTTGACTCCGATAACACTCCTTTCCATTCCATTTTGACATACCTTTATTTTGTTTAACTGTTGTTCGGTTAGTGGACATCCGTCCCAGGTTTGACATCCGTAGGATAGGCAAGGTAGGATGCAGGTGTTAAATAAATATAAACAAATTGTCAAAACCTTTCTAAAAAAAAGCTAAGGATGGGTTGTGCTCCACCTCTAAAAATAACAACTAACAGGCTAAAGGTTTCTTCGTAACTTCTTTACTTTGTCTACATGTCAAAGCGAAAGAAATCAAATATGTCACTTTATTTCCATGTCAGTGTCTTAGTTAAGAATTTGACCTTTTAATATGTATTTGTATGATAGGTACCTATTTGTATTTATGTAAATAATGAATTTAAAATGTTTTCTAGGACCAGCTGTTATTGGTGTAATATTGCACACAAATATAACATGGCAGACTTCACAAGTTCTGTTAATTGGTGTAATATTGCACACAAATATAACATGGCAGACTTCACAAGTTCAGAGTGCCTACAGTAGAGCTCAACACTATGCACTCAGCCTGAAATAGGTTGATCCTTGGCACAATTATTTATCACATTTTAATTAGCAGTTGTGGTGAGTCAGAGAACAGGCAACCTAAATAATGATACTATTTCTTTCATGCTATAACAATCCTATAGGTAGAGCATCGAGCACATGCCCAATAAAAACATTGGGAAGTATGTGCTCAATGAGATAGGGTAAATAGGTAGAGCATCGAGCACATGCCCAATAAAAACATTGGGAAGTATGTGCTCAATGAGATAGGGTAAATAAAGAGGATTTTATTAGCAATCACACTGTATGTAGGATGGAAGTTTTTTATTAGCAATCACACTGTATGTAGGATGGAAGTTTTTTATTAGCAATCACACTGTATGTAGGATGGAAGTTTTTTATTAGCAATCACACTGTATGTAGGATGGAAGTTTTTTATTAGCAATCACACTGTATGTAGGATGGAAGTTTTTTACTTCTTCACGCCAAAACTAGTGAACGGATCGGCTGAAATTTTGCATAGACGTAATTCTAAGCTTGGAATCAAACATAGGCTACTTTTGATCCCATAAATAAATTCCTAGGGATAGAAATAACCTATAAACGTTTCCATAGAAACAACACGTGAAGCCGTCGCGTCGCGTCGTCGGCAGAAAGAATCTAGTTTCATATTAGTAATTATGTGAACTGTGTAGGGTTTTAAGTCCTATTACCTACCTATTTACCTTTAGACATGAAACACTCATTTCATTTTACCTTCAAAACAAAAGCCTGTCTGCTTTACAAACACTTGATGTTTTGCCCAGTCAAATTGGTATGTAGAAAAAATAAGATAAACAAAAGAAAGATCGATTGGATAGCGCAGAAAATAAACAATATAACCCAAACAAACACAACAAGAATTACCTACTAATGAAGTAAAATATAGCCAGTAGTATAAAACGTTCTGGTCAAGGGCATGGTATAACACGCACAGAGAAGGGTTCCGTCCGTCACAATTTAATGTAGGTCTAGGGCATGTAATATCGGAAGGTTTTAAATTCTGATACTGATTTTCGATATTAGATCTCAAAATCGGAATTCCGATATTAATATCGGAATTGCACATTCCTTAAAAAATACACTTTTGCTCTATTATTTGTTTAAATTCAGTAGGTAGGTATGTAGTTCGGTGGAGTACAATAAAATACAAGAAAACCCAATCATAATCGTTCTTATAATAGGTAGGTAGGTACCTACTAAAAAGTAGTACAAAAAATAGTTTTATTTAAGAAGTAGGTACCTAGGTATGTGTATTTATTAAATTACTATTGGGACATTATTTACACCTTTTGTTAATAATTAAAGTAACTCATAATCATCTCAAGATAGAGCTCCGAATTTTGATGCAAAAATAGTCGGCCGACGAAAAAACACGCTCACTTTCAACACTGGTAGGCAAAATTTATATAAGATACTTGTATGCATGTGTCAGATCTCTTCGCATGTGTCACCTCTTTCACCTCTATTGTCGTACATTGCTTTTTCAGTCATTACAAATCCCAAAAGATCAAATTCGTCAGACGGAAGCAGTGTCCTCTTCTTTTCTTTGCATTTTTTTATTTCCTTCTCAAATTCTTGTTGCAGGTTCAGCCACTTGTTGTAGCGAGACTAGCTCGGGATTCACTATCTTCATCGGAAGATAGTATAACGGCTGTCAGCGCTTCAGTCTCTCTTTCTTTGTCGCTGAGAGTACTAGTGGGGAAAAAATTGTTCGATTTCGATATTACGATATTAGATCCTGAATATCGGAATCGTAATATCGGAACTCGCACTCCAAGATTCCAATATTGTGATATTTCGAGATTCCGAGATTCATGCCCTAGTAGGTACCTATTCTCAATAGCAATAGGAGCCAGGTGGACCCTACTTGCGACTCCGGAAGTATTTTATTGAACCTACTTAATTACTACATTCAATTGAAATCTTTTATAACGTAAGCAAATTACAAAATAATTTAATAATAGGTACCTTACGCGGCGACGGCGGCGGGGCGGCGGCGTAGCGGACGACGACGGACGGAGTACCTACCTACCATCCAGTTCGTTTTTTGGCTACGGAACGGAACCCCACAAACTTGTTGTCACTGTCAGAAAATGACATTTACATCAATGCTAAAGTCGTTTTTAAATGCCAACTTAAGCAATTTGACGCTATTAGCGACCATGTAGAACGGCGTGGTAGTCTTTCTATGACGATGCGACGACTAATGGTCTGACCGTCGCGGTTCGTTGGTCGGGTCAGTGCTACGTCGTCACTCGAGCTTTGTTTTTAGTTATTTACCTACAGTTTTCGGGCTCCCGAGGGTAATAGGCTACTTGACTACTACTGGGAAATAACTCTAACGTAGGTATTGTCTGATAAAAATAATGCAAAGTGTAATTAAATAAAATACACGTGAAAACCTTTTGATAGCCTTATGTTTCCTTTTTCTTTATTGTTATATTTGTTGTATGTGCTACTGGTTTTCCTTTAATAAATTAATATATTAAAAAATATATATAAAAGAAGTTATCAGTTTGGTTAAGATTTGCTAAGGATAAGCCTTAAACCTACACAGGTGGTTAGTGTGCACCACAAGTATCTACCTAAATCAATGCATTTTTTATTTTATTTTTATTTTTGTCAGTAAACTATTTTAAGAACATTTTGACCACTTCTACCGGTTCAAAGTTGGCAGCACTTGAGTTTTATGCGAGCGAGCAAGCAGAGAATTTCATTCCATTCCAATAAAGTTTGATGATTTTCTCAGCTGACTAACTACATTTTTTTGATATTTTCACATATTTCATAACTTGACATTTGTGCATGTGCATAGCTTAGAGTATACCTATACTCTAAGGTGCATAGTTACTCTTAAAAGTCAGTGAATTCGTTTGTGCTATTGAATACCGTGTGAGTTGGTTTTAATGAATATCACGCTCGATTTGCGCTCAACCCCGTATCCAGCTCGTAACGATTGCTCAATAATCGCTATTTTCGGTGCTGACGGAGCCGTAGACAAATAGAATAGTAGGTATTTCTTTATTGATGTTATTATTGATTCCTGTAAACATTTGATAGGTTTGATAAATTAAACAATTGAGCTTCATATCATGGAAGCAAAATATTTTTCCACCTAGCAAAACAGTCAGTCATCTGTGCTAGAAAATGTTTTAGTGTCATAACATGCTTGATAGGTACCTCTAAGAGACTAAGATATTGAAAGCCCTATGTAAGTATGTACTATGTTCAGCATGTATCACACAATAAAGCATCTTCAATCTAAGAATGAAGTATTAAATATTTTCATAAATCACCTTACTATTCCTGTCTTTTATCACATCTATCTGGGTCATTTGCATTAAAATTGTACATTCCTCACTAGTAATGTGTCCCAAAATTTGAAATTTTTTTATGCTTAAAATATCCATAATTGGTACATTTCATTAACAAATTGGCGTAATTTAATCATTGCTTGATCGTATAAATTGCAATTCATCAATAAATAATAATCTTATTCATACTTTTGCGACCCTCAAAAAACAATGAAAAAATATCTCCATACAAATTAATCATGTCCCACTGAGGTCTTTGCATCTAAAAAATGCTTTGGAAGATTTCCCTCTGATATATTCAACTAATGAAAATATTTATTCGTCACTGATTAACCTGAGCAATACTATTTTATCAAATTTATCATTAAAAAATGAATAATTAAAGAGAAAATGATTTTTTAACATTATGTCTCAGTTTTTTCTTCCATTTCGTTATGTTTTGTTCGTTACGCTATTTTCATCAAAAAACCTTTTGAAAATCAACTAGAATTATATATAAAGATTGGCAACACTCGTCAGTTTTCTAAGAACTATAGAGAACTCCACTATTTTGTTTACTTTTTGTTTACGGTGAAAAGGTGCACATCTCATAACGCAAAAAGTTCGGTTTCGTTACGAAATTTAGAACTTAAAAGTAAGAAAACGCCGTTTTATTCAAGTTAATTTTACTGCTTTTCAAATACAGTGTAAAGACATTCAATTACAGTGTGTTTTATCGACTTTTCAAGTTCAGTTTCATAAGTTATTTCAGTTTTTTCTTGTGTTTTCATCCGAGTTAGTTACAATATTCGTTACGTTACGAAATGGCAGGTCGCGTACACACTGGGATCTTAACCGACTTAAAAAAATATGTGTAGTATTGTGTTAGTTATCATCAACCGCAAGATGTTCTCTTTTGCGACATACTTTGGCATAGTGGTTGTTGAATAGGTAATAAAAGCTACTTTAGTCTAAAATCAATCATCAGAATCGATAACAAATAAATACATTTCGTATAGATCTATAATTAATTTGGTAATAACTATGACAAATTGTTTTGAATACGCTAATTTACTTCGATTTATGTAGCGTAATATAAAGCTTAATTTAATCGAGAAGAGGAGAATTTAGATAGGTGGGTACCTATTTATTATGTCATGTTATATTTATAATGTTACTGGTCAAATTTTCATGATTCTTTGATATTTGTATTTTAGGGGTACATCTATATCTATGATTAGGAGTTAAAACAATAATTTTATAAATAAAAATAATAAAAACATTTATTTAAAATAGCAAGTATTTTTAATTAAAACAATCAAAGTTTAGCGTTTTCTTTTATATGTGCGAGTTGATAACGTAGAATTCAAGTCCGCCAGTTAACTTCTATCAGATGATGATGATAAGGTAAAAATCCTCTAATTGTGTACAAAGCCTTATGCTTCCAATTAGTAACAAGTTCGTTACGTTCCGTTTCGTTTCCATTTCGTAGCATGTACAATTTTAATGCAAATGACCCATCTACCTACAGTTCTATTAAAATTCTTTATTCACTAAGTATTATTGGTAGAGAATGTAAGCTAAATATAAACTACTAACTTCCTTCCTTCAACTCAAACCTGTTTTTAAACACACGAAAACCATAAATGTTGATAAGTTATCAGTTCTATTGAAATGGAACTATGATTCACCAATATCATAGGTACCTACTTGACACCTGCTATTGAGCTGCATGTGTTCTATTTGGTGATAATGTAAGTACCTAATCATTTCCATAGGTACATACACACATCAACATTGTCTAGGGATATTCAACATTTTGTTGATTTTTACAAAAACTGAAAATAATTTCTTTAGAAAACTAGGTATGGCCAGAATCTTTATTTTGTGTTATATATATTAAAAATAATAATATGTAACCCTAGAAAAACATTTGAGTCTACAAGGTCAACAATCTCATCCTTTAGCATTATCTTAGTTGTGAGTTCTCTTACATTTGGTACTAAGAATTTTATGCATTTGGTTTTTTTAGCATTGAGTAAGAGGTTATTGGCGGTGAACCAATCTAGTATTTGTGAAAGCGAATTATTTACATCGTCATAATTATATTTATTTCTGCCAACTTTAAAAACAAAGAAGTATCATCAGCAAATAAGACTATATCACAGAGATCTTTTGCTAAAAATGGGAGATCATTTACATACACTTAAAATAAAAAAGGTCCTAATATTGATCCTTGTGGGACGCCTAATTCAATTTTTGAGCCCCTAGATCTTTCTTTCCCAATATCTACTTTTTGAACTCTATCAGATAAATAGGATTGCATAAGGTCCAGTGCCGTGAAATCCTCCAACTTTGGTCTCAAGAGGTAACATTGGCCAAAACAAAAAAAAAACTGAATTAGCTCGTAACCATCGATCAAAAATGTCCGGCTTTGCCGGCCCCCCTTAGATTCACAATGCGCACGCCACAACCTTCAGTAGCAAAAGAGATACATTTTGACATGTTAGGAAAGCTTTTCAACTAGTGTCATTTTAGCGTTCAGACAAAAAGCATGGGTACAAAAAATGCAAGAATCACTCGTCCAAAGTGCTGAAAAAGGATGGAATTTCTTATTTTCAGTAAGTTTATATATATTTTTTACCCGTATATTGAGATGTGAGTCATATACTTGTGAAATCAGCATAAAATATTGTTGTTTGGTTTGCCTATGTTAAAATATTAATTTTGTTCTAAATTGATAAATGGAGAGGCTATTTCTTCTAAATTTTTTTTTTCATTTATAGTATGTATTAATATATTTTTCATAAAAATAAGTTTAATATTACTATGTATGTATGTATGTATGTAAGTGTACTCTTGTGTCCGCACTGAGACTCAAGTTGGTCCATTGTGCGTGGTTTCTGCTAGCGCAGCCAGCCTAACTCCGTCCAGAAGCGCAGAATCTTCCTGGGGTCTTCACAGGCTTCGCGGAGTGACCTCGGTTGGTTGAGGATTTCGTGTCTTTGCGCCGTTACTCCCTCGCATTCCAGGACTACGTGGGCAGCTGATTCTTCGTCGCTGAGACATCCCCTGCAGAGAGGGCTGTCTGTTGCTCCGATGGTGAAAAGGTGTTTATTTAGTGGGCAGTGTCCTGTGAGTGTCCCCACTAGGACTCGTAGGTCCAATCTGGTCAGGTTCAGTAGGCGTTTGGTTAGCCTTGGTGATACAGTCGGAAGTGCTGCTCTTGCCTGGCGGCATTCTTGCAGGTGAGTCCACCGTTCGTTATGCGTTTCTTTGGTTTTGACTCTTATCCATGTTCGGAGTTGGGAGAATGGTATGGGAAGGAACGGAGGTGGGCCTATGGTCGGCGTGTCCGAGCCTTTCCGTGCCAGTTCGTCAGCGGCATCGTTACCCAGTGATCCGCTATGCCCCTTGATCCATTGAAGGGTTATCCTGTTTTTGGAGGAAATCCTCTCAAGTGCCAAGTGACATTCGTGCACGAGCTTGGAGTTACAGCTGTTCCCTGCCAAGGCCCTGAGTGTAGCAGCACTGTCAGACAGGATACGCACGCACTGGTTATTTATATCCCTTCTCTGCACAGCTGTAGCTGCTTCGGTTATAGCTGCGCATTCGCATTGAAATATGGAGCTGTGTTTACCTAAGGTCATTGATACATTAATGTTGAGATCCATTGAGTGAATCCCTGCTCCCGTGCCCATATCAGTCTTAGAGCCGTCCGTATATATTCTGACTTCGTGGGTGCCTGATTCATCTCTATGATCTTCATGTAGTTGTATCTGGTAGTGTTTGTTGAGTATAGGTTTGCTGGGTATTCTGTCACAGGGGGCCGCTAGGAGGGGTTCGTAGGCTAAGGCCCTGTCCAGGATCTCAGCATGTGGTTAATATTACTAGTTGATGATTTTTAAAATAATTAGTTGGCCCGCCCTAAAATTTCATTTGCGTAGACTCTCTAATAAAAGAAAGACTAGGTTCTTACCTACCTACCAGAAGTATGAATTTATAAAACGTTTATTTTTTTCCCGTAAAAAAAACTCGTGCAAAGCCGCAGACAGGAACCAGTTCTTTTTAATCTAGAGTGCCTGCCTGAAATTGTATTGTAAGTTTAAATTATTGTATGTCTGAAATGACCCTTTTGTAAAAATACCTACTGTTGAGACACCAATTTATAGTTTCATCAATAAATGATTCGTTATCTTTACCTGAATTCTGTTAATTAATCCTTATAGAAAATAAACTGAGTAGGTAGGTATATAATTCTCAGGTAGGTACCTACCTACTTACAAAATAAAATAAAATGAATTCGACTCCACCAATCTCTTGTTCCGTATGGAAAAAACTTGTCAGGCTCTGCGCAAACTGTCTGCGTCAAAACAAAACGAACCCAATTTTGAGTGACATTTTTGTAAGGCTCTAGGTATCTACGGGGGAGGCCGCGAACTCCTTATTTTTGATCGAAGCTCGTAACATTAAAATGATGTGAGTTATGCTTATTTTTAAAACAATAGTAGAAAATAAATTATACTTCTGACAACACTAATTGTCTATTAGTTTACTTACATCATTTAGTTGTCTGTCAGCCGTGT
This sequence comes from Eupithecia exiguata, assembly GCA_947086465.1. Taxonomy (NCBI): domain Eukaryota; kingdom Metazoa; phylum Arthropoda; class Insecta; order Lepidoptera; family Geometridae; genus Eupithecia; species Eupithecia exiguata. The sequence continues at coordinate 522,384 of OX352229.1, forward strand.
TTAAAGTTACGGTATTCAAGTGCGGCCCAATTTCTACATTTGAACTTTTAACTGGCAGCCTGTTCCAAAGAAGCCTGGGTAAGTAGTTTTTAGATATGTTATAAACTGATGTCAGGAGAACATTTTAATATGATTTCTAATTTACGATTGGTGTTTTTGTTTGAGTAATGTGAGCGGCCAATGTTACAAACCAGTTATCTGTACCTAGAGTGTAAACATTGGCCGCTGTCAATTATGCATTAGGGCTACTACCTGCTAGTTAATTTATCCTTTTAAGATTTTTGCTCCGAAAAGTTTTGTATTTACTTATCTTTAATTTTTTATTTTATACCTTTCATTTATATTTACATTATATTTTTTATTTTATCCTTTTAATTTTTAGTTTTATTTTAACTTTAAATTTAATTTGCTGTACTGTACTGAAACGCTGAAGTGCCATTTAAATATAGGTAAAGTCGAAAAAAAATCATGTATTTTGATTGTGTCATTTTATACTATATAAACTACAAACTACTGTACCTAAGCTTTGTAAACTCACATGACTGAGGCCCAGCTCCGGGTCGTTTTGATTTTATTTAAGTAGGTATATACGTTTTCTATAGTCGCTATGAGCGCGCATTTAGTTGATTCTTAATTTTTAAATAAATCAATTATAGAGTAAAAACATTGTTTTAATTTATTAACCTTTCTTTGTGACAACCCTGATAACTAAAATCATTTGTATGGTAATGAGCAAAAATTACCAGTTAACATTGGCCACTGTGATAAATAGCAAAAATGGCCACTTTTGATATTTGACATTATTTTGTTGCCTTCTTTGGCCATATTTTTACCATGGTTTTTAATAGTATGCAAATAAGGTTGATAGTTTAGAAGATATCAGCTGTGGACCATGTTGACAGAAAGTCGAGCTAACTTTGGCCGGTCTCTCAAATTACTTTTCTGATATAAAATTAGTAATTTTTACAGATTTATTTATGCTTGACTGATAGTAATTCGTGTTTACTTTACGTTCACGTCATAAAATTAATACTATTTCCTATTTTTTTTGGTGTTACAACAAATTTTCTTAAAAATGTGGCCAAAGTTGGAGGATTTCACGGTGCCTTGTTGCCAATCCCATTGTGTTTTAATTTTCTTAACAGATAAACATTTTATTCATAACTTGTCAAATTATACGTCACATCGCAACAATTTACAGTTAATCATCGTATTATAGACGCTTGCTCAGTCATACATCTATGCTTGAGTGACGTTTATGCCATAGAAAATCGTTACTCAAGCACAGATTGAGGACCGAGCAAGCTTTCATTATACGGGCCTTAGATAATCTTATTATTTTTTAACATAAAAAAGATTATTATTATTACATTTATTGAATTTAAATTACTAAAAATAATATACATTATTCATTGTTTAAAAACTCGTCGTAGGTGTAGAATGTCTTCTCTACGAGTCAGTGTTTTAACTTATTCTTAAAATTTTCAAAACTAGGTCAAAAGCCTTAGAAAGAACACAAAATATACCAATAGCGTTTTTCGCTTTCTCCCAGGCATCCAATGCCTTAATAGAACTTTATATATAATATGATATACATAAGATGAACATAGATTATAGAAAATATTCTATAGCCTATGTTCATCAGGGACAACGTAGGATTCTAATAGTGAAAGAATTTTTCAAATCGGTCCAGTAGTTTCAGAGCCTATCCCCGTCAAACAAACAAACAAATCATTCCTCTTTATAAAATTACTATACTATAGATGATCTCAACCCTACAGATAAACCACAGTGATGGCAGAAGCAGGGTTCCCAGGGCAGCACACCACCACCACCACGGTGACCTCCAGCACCACCGTACAAACCAACATACGCTTCGACCCGCTCTATGTGAGGACTATCCCTGGGATACTCAAATGTGTGCAGGTGGTAAGTAACTGTTTATAACTTTACATTAGACAACCGCTGAAGTTTTACTTTGGTAGGTAGAAACAACTAGGCTGTATTCTCTTCTGTATTATAATTCTTTATTCAATCTAATTAATCAGATGAGTCTTCTAGAATTGGTTCCAGGTACCTGTAACAAAAAACATTGTTTAATAAAATACCACTGTACCTAATTGTCAGTATTATTTAAGATTTAAACCTCTAAGTAGGTACATCCAAAAGAAAATGCTCAAAATACTTCGAATTACACTCATTCATAAATTGTGATAAATTTGCCTACTTAACAATCACCCCTTATCCAATAATGTATAGCACGACACCAATAACGTGAAGGCGTGAAAATTTTACGCCTCATAGGTGTTTAATACCATACACGCACATACAGGATGTGCCAACTGCCAACATATTGTGACGAACTCTGTGGCGCGGTGGGCGAAGGTCCGCTTGCGGCGGAGGAGGTTGCGGATTTGATTCCCGCCTCGGTGCAAATGTTTGTACGATCTGCAGATATATGTTCGTGGTCGTTTTCTATATATACTAAAAATATCGATCTATGTATTATTGTAATGTATTATGTATATCGGTTATCTAGTACCCATAACACAAGCTCTGCTTAGCTTGGGGCTAGATAATGCTGTGTGAATTGTCCAGCATTATATTATTTTTTGGGATTGAAAAAGGTCCATAATGTAAATAAATTGTAATAGCACCTTAAATATTTCTTTTATTGTTTTTTAGTATTTGTTGTTATAGCGGCAACAGAAATACATCATCTGTGAAAATTTCAACTGTCTATCTGTCACGGTTCATGAGATACAGCCTGGTGACAGACGGACAGCGAAGTCTTAGTAATAGGGTCCCGTTTTTACCCTTTGGGTACGGAACCCTAAAAATCACGACTTACTAACATATTTAATTTCTTAATTCTTAATAAGTAGGTTTTGATGATTCTTTCCTTGTTGTATAAAGGTTGATTTTGAGGTGGTCTCATAAACTTTGATCCTAAGAATTTATTATAATGCGCGGTAAAACGTTTTTCTAAAACATCATCGCATGATAATTTCAAAATCAGTGGTAACAAATGGTTACCTTGGTAATTAAACTCGAATTTTAACTAGATGTCGCCACTTGAAAATGAGATCGCGCTATCGAAGTGTTCGGAGTATAAAACAACTTCCAAACTCATTTTCAAATCAGAAATTTGAATTCGGTTTATATGTAGTTTTTGATGACGCGTCAAATTATTGTAATGTGTCTAAATGTTATGTTAATAAATAGATGAATGAATAAATTCGGCAGGCATGCAGTCTGATCGGGTTCATCTGCATCCAAATCTCGTACCTGAGCAGCGCCAGCAAGGGCGCCTACTTCAGCTGGATCGCCATGATCGCCTTCTGGTTCAGCGGCATCCTGCTGGCCTTGTACCTCTTCCACCTGGTGGAGAAGTTCTACAGGATCCCCTGGATGAAGATCGAGTTCGTGTTCTGCGCGGCGTGGACGCTCTTGTACTTGATTGCGACCATCCTGGCCGGGACGGTTGGGGATAACGCGCATTCTGCTGCTTGCGTCAGTTCTAATACTTTACCTTTCTGTTCATTTATGTTTCTATTTGCAAAGGACTTATTAAAATAAAGCTTGTAAAAGGAGAGGTCTTTACTCAGCAGTGCCAAGGGGCGGGTTGATATATCCGCCCACCTGTTGTGAAGTTCGACAACAAGTACCAACTTATTGTATTACGAACTAGCTGTTACCCGCTGCTTTGTTCGCTCTTTTCAAGTGGCCTTTGTCCTCCCCCGAGGTACATACCATTTGTCTTTACTCTGCCAAATTTCATTAAGATCCGTTCAGCCGTTTGGGCGTGAAAAAGTAACAAACAGACAGACAAACAAGAGTTATTTTCGACGCGACGATGGCCAACCCTCACGTTTGGCTGAGGCACGCTCGGCTGTGCTCTGATGACGACTTTTCTAATTGAATTTTGACCTCCCCAGTTCTTCGGTACGTGCGCAACGATCGCGTACGCAGCGGATTGCTTCCTGAAGTGGCGCGGCGCGCGCGAGGGGGCGCTGGCGCAGGGCTCCCGCGTGGTCTCGAGGCAGACCACCTCGGCCACTGTGGAGGCCGGCTCGCCGCGGCCCCAAGGGTACTAGCTATACTTACACACCCACCGATAGAACACCAAGTAAGACTAGGTTACTTGTCCGGCGTTGCCAAACGGATCGAGGTTGAAGGATCTAACACGCTTTATTCAATTAAACCACCACCCTCGTAATTGTGTAATACGCTGTTACTAAGCAGATTGATGTGCACATAAAGTTGTGGTCGGCCGTAGCGAAACGGACCTTACACAATATAACGAATAAACCACCACTGTATTGCTCCAGTCATCGTTGTTCGTTAAATCCGATGTCAAGCTTCTAAACAAGTTTGACGTAAGATTTAACGAGGAAGTGGCCAGGCGCAGCCACACTCAAAGTTCAAGTAGCTATTATTACGAACTGGATCAGTGAATTGAAAATATTTTTTATAAAAAGTGGTGTGTGTAGCTTCTTATATATACATATAATTTATAAATCACAAACTGATTCAACAATAACTGTGCTATATAATATATTGTAAATAAGTGTTCATTGGTTTAAGTGTTAATTTTCAACAGAAGTTTTTCTATTTATTTATAGTTCATGCAAACTACACAATGCTTTTAATCTAATCATATGGTAAAGTTTTAAAATGAGATAAGTTTTATAACTTTTGTTTTTATTTTTATGAATGATCAAATGTACTTACTACGTATTAAGGTAGTTTTTATTTAAAAAAATGACCAAAGAAATGGAATATTGCTACAATATCAGTAGTTTCTTAACTTGTAAAGATGTTTATTTTGCCAGACTATAATTTATGAGACAAAAAAATAACTTCGGTATAAACATAAACCTTAAATTAACAGAAAAACTGTCAAAATCGGTCTCCCCCAGCATGAGCTATGGTAGAGAGATTATACAATAGCGTAGGTTTTCCGTGGAGACGGTGCATGGGGTGCGTTAAGAGTGTCTTTACAATTATTTTTTACCTAACGGGTTTATTTTCCCATTTCTTTGGTTGCGGTAACACACGAATTCGTTATTAATGTGTGTTCCTAACTTATTCGATAAGTTTTAACTGGTCTAACCAAAGATTTAACTTACAAAATTCGCGCCAAACTGTGTGTAAATGTGATGTTCTGCTTAGTCACTATTTTAGTGAGGTTCTACTAGTCCACAGCAGTATGGTAAATGGACAAAGAGTTGGCGCCACGTAGGCTGCTGCTGCTACGATCTTTGGCGCGGATATTGTAAAACCAAGGACTGTTTCGTAAATTAAACCTTTGATAATTTAATAAGCAAAAATACCAGCAGATTTCTGTTTTTTTTTGAGAGTTATTATGTAGTACCTATACTATACGGTACTTACTCATCATTGACCGCGGCGGAAGTACTCCATGACGGGGGGAGCTAGCTAAGACTAATGAGAATGACCTAAAAAATATAGCTCTGTGAAGAATAGCACAGAGAAACCTTTATCAGGGGGGGGGGGGGGTGATTATAATTTCACATCCCATTAATTGGTTGAAGCAGTCCTTTTATTTTAATGTGTTTTTGGCTCAATTAATTTAACCAACAAGATCTGACGAATTTAATATGACATTCTAAACATTTCATAGTAATTTATATATTTGTAACTATTTTAATGAATTTGAGAGTTTATCGCTGTTATAGTACCAATGTAGCACTACTGGCACAACAACAAACATGTGTTTTAACTACTTTCGCACTTTACTACCTTTACAAACACAGCTATTAAGATGTAAGGATGAGACAAAGACACGTCCATGATATAATATTGTAGAGCCTAGCCTATACACTAATTGGTGCCTTTTAGAATTAAGTAGAGATGTATGTTTGTATTTGAAATAAATATAAATAAAACGGCACTGAAAGCGCAAATAATTGTAAAGCATGCTTCGTTTTATTTGGCAGATATAATATTTGCCCTATTGATTTTACATTTGAAATCTATTCCATGCCACCATTTACATGTTCTATCTATATAAGTTTAAGCTTTTTATCCATTTTTTACAAACTTGTAATACATACTTATTGTGAATAAGAATGTATTTGAAAATGTAGATATTATTGCCATTTACATTATATTCATTCTGACTTTTTTTATGCATTTAAATGAGCAAGTACCTACCTATTAAATTTTTATTTGATTTATTTTAATAACCCTGCATCACATACGCTTTTTGTGTAGGTAATTAATCACATTTGTTGGTGTTTTGAAAACGTTTATCGATATGTTTTAAATTTTCAGACTAGTTTTTATATTACGTTACTCATTCTATATTATTATTGTTAATAATTTTATCGATTAAATATCTGAATCAATAATGGTATTTTATCTTCCCTGCTCCCTACATTATACCTACAACGAAAATATTAAACAAGAAAACTTTTATATTTCAGTTTAATTATACGTAATAATATTCTTAAATGCAGCAATGAATATATTAATTTAAAGGGTAGTCTATCAAAAGCTTGATGAATTAAAGTTTCAGACGCTTGATGTCTTCTGTTTTGAAGTCGACCCTGCAAGCAAACAAACATTTGTATTACTTTTGGTACATTGGTGGTAGGTACCTGCGTGGTAGGTACTGTAGTCGGTATTTTTGAAACCGACCAGCATCGATAGTCTTCAAGAGCAACATTCAAGGACATCAAACAAGCGTAATATTAGAGTAAAACTGGCTGTCAGGCACACAACACAACACGCGACAATAACGGTCGATCCCCCCCCGCACATTACCTCCTAGCGAGCAGATCCCTCGCGTCAGTATGGTTCAGCCTGGCGGCGGGTCGCAGCACGTCAGCCGCGTGCGCCGGTTGCTCCAGCGCTAGTAAAGCCGCGGCCCCCGCCAGCCTCGCGACCCGCTCCCTGCCCCCCGCCACGGCGCCCCCCGCCCAGGCCTGCAGTCTGCGCGCGCGCCGCTCCACCACCACACCACTCTCCTGAGGACAAGGATTCTATCAGACACGAAGCCGCTCTATGCGCACTATTATCTATTCTGTGACACTACACTACATCTTCTAATTCAGAGTCGAGTCGCAACAAAGCTAGCCACTAGTGTTCTTAATTCAAAACGGCAGCCGAATACAACATGGCGTCGTCACCTACCATTCTGCCCCACTTCAAAAACACACTTTAAACACTAGGGTGATCGTCTTACTCTCGTATAATGATACTGCAGCATCAGTTTGTGCGCTCTGGTGGCGATGTCCGTGAGCGCGGAAGTCAAGATGGCGTCGGCCGTGGCGGGCGAGATCAGCTGTCGGCTGCTCTCCATCCACTGGTCGAACGCTGCCGGGAGTGCGTCCGCGTCGTCCTCCATCTCATCTGGAAAGTGCTAAATATTACTTGGCCGTCGTCGCGTCCTTCGGCACTATATGGCCAACACTTAATCTAAAATGGCATAGCTTGGTTCAATCCTGTTAAAGCTAGATATTTTTTAACAGGCCGCACACCGAAGTAAGTTGTTTACCCTGTTTGTTAATATTTTTACAACACTGGGTCCACCGGTCTCTGACTTGAGTGTGATCCCAGACGCCTGGTCCAGGATCCTACCGCGGCGGCCTGGCGGCCGGGCCCAGTCCGTACCTGGGTGTGGGTGCGGAGTGACGATGTGATGCGCCCAGGCCTGCAGGCTGTGCTGCAGCGCGGCGCGCAGGGCGGCGCAGGCGGTGTCTCGCGCCAGGCGGAAGGCGGCGGCGGCGGCGCCCAGGCCGGCCGCGCACGAGGCCAGCTTGTCCAGCTCCGTTTGGGTCCGGCACAGCCCGCCGGCGCTCGCGCACGCCTCGGTGGCGAGCCGCTCCGCCCACTCCGCGCCCGCCTCCGCCTCGTTCATGTGCGCCTGGACAGTCAACGTTCATATTTATTTATTCGCTGAAAGGCGGTCGCACTATACCTATGTCGTCGCTACAAACACTGACCAGATACAAGTGCCTCTGTGCCTCCGCGTCCCTCGTCATCCTCAGCGCCAGCGCAGGCGGAGTGACGGGGCCGGCAGCGGGGGCGGGTTGCGGAGGCGGTGCGAGGGGCAGCGGGTCGGGGGGCGGCGCGCGCAGGCGGGCGCGCAGGGCGGGGCACACGGCGCGCTCCAGCACGCCGCCGACGTCGTTCAGCACTGCGCACGCGCCGTCCACGCTGCCACAAGCCACGCTGCGTCTGTAAACAACAAACAGGTTGCTTTTCCATGCCACCTTATCATACTTTCCACCTTTGTATCCGTGACTATGAACTTTCCATGAACACAGGCAGAAAAGCTTACCAAACACGAGTTGCCAACACAGTGGCAGACGACGCCGCGGCGGCGGGTCGCATTGCCTGCGTGATGGTAATACTACGCTACAATTTGTCTCTCACACATCTTTTTTTCTAAATTAATTTATTCGTTTGATGGAAAACCAAAGGTTTTTATACACAGAGTTACGAATTGATGAACACTAGTATTAGCTTATCGAAGGTTTTCACGGGTAGGTGTCAGGACATTAAAATAAAGACTATGAACACAATTTCCTGTACATTATGGTCATAGTCTTTATTTTACTACCCTATTTGACCCTGTACTTTGATATTGATGATATTGATAGAACTTAAAGATAGTTAAAATGAGTGATCGATACGTGAGTAGGTATCTAAGTATACAAGGTGCGGGTTGGCCCGTCTACAGATATGTGAGTAACCTTCATGTATCACCTATAGATAGTTGCAGTTTTTGAGTTACAATATTTTTAAACTATTTAATTAACATCATCATTATCACCGTTGATGCCAAAACATTCTCCGCTGAGCCGCGCCGCCTGGCTGAGCCGACGCTGGTACAGAATAGGTCAAGGTGAAATAGATTCACTGGAATTTTGTCGTTAGTTGGTACCAACATAAGGAACGTAGATAGGAGGGTTGAATATAATAGGCTTGTAGATTAACATTAATTTTTTGAAGTAAATTGGAACAATTAATTTTATTTGATGTGATTTTAAGTGTAATAACAATAAATGTCTTTATTTCATCTTTGAACGAAGATACTTTGTCTGAATAGATCCAACATACAGGGTGTTCCGCACATTTGTCATATGGAAACTGGGGGTAGGTGGAACCAAATGCAAGAACCTCTCAGGCATTTTTAAGATTCTTAGATTTTTCCTAAAATGTAACTATTACTGCTGTAACTTTATTTGTATGAAATAACATGACTTATACAATTTTTATTACATCCGGCATGTTAGTACTCGCTGATTAATCAATATTTACGGGAGATTTAAGTAAATAAAGCGGCTATGGGCATGCAGTGTTGAAAAGTATAAATGTAAAATAAACAGATCAACTTTGGTTGGAATTAAAAAAAAACATAGTGTGTATGTTTCAATTCACTGAAAACTTATCTGGTTCATGTACCTACTGGTGGCGTGGACTGGTTAATGTAGCGTGGACTGATTCATTTGGTGTGTTATATTATAAATACCTATACCTAAACCCATTCCAAGTTCCTGATGGGTTCGGAAGTACTTTTAAACCCGGAACACTTCGATAGCGCAATACAATTTTTCAAGTGGCGACATCTAGTTAAAATTCGAGTCTAATTTTGTTTTTTTACTCCCGTTACCATGGAAACCATTTGTTATTGTGAAAATTATCATAATTATGATGATGTTTTAGCTACGTTTTACGGCGCACATATAAGTTTTCCGAGGATATAACTTATAAAATACATACCTTATAACTTTTCTAGCAATGAAAAAGACATCATCAACTAGACTAGAGGTGGTAACCCCGACTTGAGGAGTTGCCAGTTTCAGAGCTTTATTCACACTCTCCTCCAAGAAGAACCTGAAACAAAATGAATTTAAAATAGCAAGTATCCTACCAGAGATGGGATGATGCAGCATTCTGGTCCAAGGCACGTTCACTATTTTGTGTTGGTAAATAAGGTATGTACCTTTCCAATTCAAGATAGTGTCCCAGCAAGTCCTGGGCCGTCCTGTTAAGGTCGCAGTCGTTAATGATCTTCTCCACGGCATCGCTGCAAGCCTTCTGCTTTGCGTCGTCCAGGGTGGATGCGTCTGCCTGAAATGAAACCGTGAAACGAGTTTCAATTGAAGCTATAAAACACGATCAATAACATAATACAGAGTTTTGACGATTTGTTTCACAAAACGGGCGAAGACGAAATCTACCTGAACCATCCATCAAGCTGTCCGCCCCGGGGTCCCTCATAGATTCATTCACAATGAGCACGCAGAAACCGTCTGTTTGTACCAAAAGAGAACACATTGGACATTTTTGGTTTCCATTAGGTATATTTCATCTACCTATACTAGCTAATTGCTAACGAATTTCTATACGTACCTATTTGATTTCAAATAACATTATTTGATCAGTGCCAGTAAATGTAAAGTACCAGGCTATTTATTAGTTTGCTGCTCAGTAGTATAACCGAAACTCAGTGCTTGTAGTGTTCCCAGTATTGGGTAAACTGTGCATCATTATTTATTCACTCAACGGCTAAATTTTTGCAGAAGCGTCCAAGCTTTCTTTGTTATTTCTTTAGCACTTGTAAACTCTTATTTCTCTTTGCCTTGGGGAAGCTTCTAGTCTTTTCGGGATACTGTACTACCCTCAGGCTTCCCCTATGCTGCTAAACCCCTTACGCTGGCGTGTCCCTAATCCTAGGTCTGGATTTCCAGGAACACCTTACGGGTTGAGAAACCCTACGGATTGAAACAAGCCACTTCTTGTACATCTGCGGAATAATACCGTAGCTGAAACTGCCCGTTTCCCGCCAATCTCTGGCTGGACGCTCAACCCTTGGAGGCTCCCTATTCCTGTCGCGGATTCCCGGACTAGGAAACAAAAGGACTAGCGCTAAGGCGAACGGGATAGCCCTGAAGGAGAGTGCGGTTACCGAATACCTAATCTTGGAGTTAACCTACTAACCCTTTCCTAACTAATTCACATCAATAAATAAACGCCTTCAAGAATAAACTCGACAACTGGTTACGAGACAAAAATAACAAACTAAAAAAAAATACGCAATAACTAAATTCGACACTGTCTGATATAGACACATCAGCCACTGGCTGGTCGTCTATTCATAAATAAATAATTAAATATCTTTCTTTGTAAACCCAACTGTTCTTTTATTTGCACACAGGCTAAGTAGGTACATATAATTAAATTTCCAGAGGTTAGTTTAATTGTAAATTTAAACATTATAAACCTAGATTAATTGGTTTATCATGTATCTCATTGTAAGTGAACCATGTGTTTGTATGAGAATAAAGTACTTTAAACCTAAAATAAAATTAATTATATTCCACTAATCTGTTATCCCTTATTCACAGAATTTGTCACGGCTCTGCGCAAACTGTCTGCGTCAAAACAAATCGTAGACAATTTCGAGTGTTATTATTGTAAGATTCTAGGCATCTACCGAGGAGGCGGCTGATACCTGATCCAAGGAGAATGTACCCTGTGCTACGGTAAGCTCGGCTCGCAGGGCTTGGCCTGGCGCACACCCTGCGCCCAGCGTGCTGCGCAGGCGACGGCCCGACAACAACTATGTGGAGTGTGCAGTGTGGGATGCAGTACCTCAGTCTTCCTCCTGAGGAAGTTGAAGTAGAGTCGGAGCCGCGAGTGTGCCAGCGCCAGCTCCGCTAGCACGGGCTCAGCCTGGCGCGCACCCTGCGAGCCCAGCGTGCTGCGCAGGCGACGGCCCGACACCAACTCTACGAACACGCGACGGACGCCGCTGCACACCTGTCCAATACAAAATAATATTATCACCAGACATTACTCTTTGCTCCATTGACTCATCTGGTCTACCTTGCCAGTGACTTTATCTTGATAATGTGTGGTACTTCAAGAGTTTTATACGTAATCATGTTAGTGTCTATCTTTCATCTTATAACAAGAAACATTTGTTGTCTGTCAGTAGGTACCTGCGGCTGTATAACAGCGATAGCCCTGGGAAGAAGCCCCGGCGCCATCTTGGCCGCGAGCCTGGCGCGCTCGACGGCGGCGCCGCCGGCTTCCACGACGCGCGTGATGGCGTCTGCGAACACGGCTGCTTCAGAGTTCACTTCAGGGACCACGCAGGCCCGACGGATGTTGGCGTCAGCCTACAAATATAACATTAAAGGAAGCTGAAAAACCGTACACATTCAATATATCCAATCATCACCTAGTGTGAGCTTGGGCTACAGTAGAATACTATACACTAGCCAAACTCCTTAGTTCGCGTCGAGTTTCAAATCTAATTGTAAGCAATATCAAATTAAGGAAGGATCTTAAATCGACAAAGTAATAGTTAATTGCGTATAAAAACACGCGGCAACAGAGTGAATTTCAGGTTAAGTATGGGTGGATTGTTTACAAACATTTTTCATCAAGTTTGGCTAGTGTTTAGTTGACATAAGTAACTTAATTTTGTTGAACTAACTTGTCCAGCCAGATACTTGGCAAGTAGGTCCACTCCCTCCTCAGCCCTTCCGATCTGAGGGAACAGTTTGAACAGTCGCTCGATGCTGGCTTCGTCCTCCTTGCGAGCTGCTTCTTCAAACCTACAATACAACCATTCCATTCAATTTACCTCCAACAAAATCAAAAGGAATGTGGAACTCATTCAATAAAATCATCAAGTAACAGATAGACACTAACTTCTTGACAATATGCTCTCTTAGTGTATTAGCTGCGTTCATCATAGCATCCCGAGGGTCACCGGCCCCGCGAGCCTGTGCTGCTGCCACCGACCCTGGGTCCATGCTGAGGAACCTAGATACATGCCCAGCTCCTGAAATATAAAATGAAGCCAATGACTTGGCATATGGTGTAGATCCCAGGAAGCATCCATGCTTCTTGACAGAGTTGGCTATACAAAACAACAAGCATAATTGGACCAGTTTAGAGTCTTAATGAGGAGAGAGGAGTACTCCTGTCATACCATAGCTGCATACCTTCTCTGTCCCTCAGGTAATATAGGTAGTGAAACAGTATGAGGCAGTGATAGCTTACCTGTCTCATAATCATGTGCTTTGATGGCAGCTTCAACTCCAGCACTGCACAGCTGCAGGTCAATGAGATCGTGCACTCGACGCTGGCACTCCGCCACTCGTGACTGTTGGCAACCATACTTTGTGATTAGATCACACAATTTTAATCCTGTTTTGCCCTTTCAGACTAGATTTACCAATGGAAATATGCGGGAGTAGTCTCATCTTACCCTGGCAAGGTCCAGTTGTCGTACTTTAGCGCTGACATCCCTGGCCAATCCGGCGGTTTTCTCGACCATGTCAGCAGCAGCTAGCGCGTCTGACTTGACTTCTCCAAGCTTCGTGTAGGCCTGGCTGGCTGTCCTCAGCCGCCCCTCCAGGGTACATGCTTTCGACAGGATGCCAGACAGGGCCTCGTCTACTTCAGACTGTGAAGTTTTAGGTCAGTCGGTCAGTGCATCACAGAGAAGCCATGGACGGAAAAAAAATGATCTATTATTACCTCTTCTTTTTCAATTTCACTTAGCGCCTTCTGCAATCCTTCTTCTGTAGAAACATCGTATTTTTCAAGCAACAGGCTCAGAGACATGGTTTTATTGTAGTTTGATTGATTTGACCGACAAAATTCCTATTTTTTATTTACAAAACACTTCTGTTATGTGTACAAAACAAACACACACGCAGGCACTAGGCAGACAGATGTCAAAATCATCTGTTTTTGTTTGACAGTGAGTGAATGTATTAATCCATAATGTTTTTTTTCCCCACACATAGTCTTTTTCATAACCATTGGTAACCTACATTTTATTTATCTATGTAAGAACTTCGTACTTCTCGTACGTATAAAATACGTGTGAGGAAAAGGTTACCAAAAGGAAATCCTCACGAAATTTAATTAAAACATCTCTGTTCTGTGGCAGCCCTCATTTTGACAGAATTTGTGTAGGCGTTCAAAATCTAGATTCAAACCCAATGAAAAATGAGATGTTCAAACCGTTCTGTTTATCTGTATTCAACGAGTAACAACAAAGCCCCTATGACAACACAACCCATCCCATAACATAACTCAAACAAAGTGACAACACAACCCATAACCCGGACCGCGCGCGGGCTATTATTATCGTAATATACTCTTTGATCATTATGACATTTCATGCAAGTTGAGTTATATCTAAAGTTCTATAAAGTTATGGAACGTGCCTCTAAAAAATAAAAATTGCCGTGGACAAGAGAACGATGCTTCACTTCATTTTACGTTTAGTAAACATAAAAACTTGTGAAATTGGAAAATCGATGTGCCGTTAACTGTTTTACATTCCTCGGGGAGTTACATGAGAGCTATACGCTCTGTCCCCACTAGTTTTTCATTAGAGTGTTGTTAGCCAATCTTCAAAGGTAGGGCTTGCTTGACATTGCATAAATTATGTTGTAATGGGTAACTGGATTGGTTCGTGCGTGGAGAGTATAGCTGGGGTGGTTTGGTTCGCAGATTGACTCCGTGTGGGGTTGGGCTTCGCCCCCGCTGCGCCTGCAGCTGGGAAACGCACGCGGCCACAAGAGGTGAGTGAACCCTTCTACTCTACCTCACCAGCAGCACCAGGAGTGCTCAATACTTGGCATGGATTTTGAAAAACAATCAGTGTTATGTCTTTCAACTGGTTGATGTCATGGGGCTAACAAGATTGTAAGTAAGGATATTGTTTTGAAAATATTCATCAGCTGAGTGCCTATGACAGCATAACAGTTTGTTTTCTCTCATCTATTCATTCAATAATTAGTGTCTACTGACTGTTTATAATATTTACCTATGCTACCAATTTTATCTGCTTTAGATTTGATTGTTTGATAAATATTTAAAATACTTTAATTCATCTGAGTAGGTACTCATTGATATTCTACCGATGGCTGACCTAATTAGGTACAGCTGATTAGTTACACATACATAAATACTGTGAATCCATTTGTCAAATAAACAATTCAAAAGGAATTAATAATATTATGCACAAGATTCTAAATCCCTTCCTTGCATCAGGAAGTCTGTTTTTACAGTTGCATTTCAATAAGCTACAACTGAGTTGACTCATTATGGTTTACTAAAGTCTAACATAAGTAATACCCATCAATAATAATCTAAAAATATAATAATATCAAAGTCTGATAAAACAATGAAATGTTTAAGAGTATACTTTCACTTATTGTACTGACCTTCATCTCATCTGTGGAGAAAGAGATGTACTCTGTCAGCCGCTTACAGCATTGAACATACAGTGATGAGGTAACCAGACATGTCATATCAGGATTTTGAAATTGCTGGTATAATGGTCACAGAATACCTTCTAAAGAACCAAGTTGCTTTGCCCAGTTGAATTCACATAAATAGTAATTGATTATACAAAGCAAGAAACTAGCATCAATACAAGCAAACTAAATCAAAAATGTACAGTATTTTCCCTAAAATCATTGAGAACTTGTACAAAGTAACAAAGTAGATCTAATTATTCTTGTTAGTATGTCATATAAGTTGCCAAATGAGTGATTGGTGAACTAAAATCTCAGCTTTTAGAATGTAAATTGCTTTACCCTTGATTCCACTTGAAGGTATGTGTGCCCAATGTGTGAAAGGTAATAATCATTGTTCTCAGAGTTATTAAGAATTCATAGTTAGTTGCGACTCTAATGTGTAATTATCCTCAGATACAGGGTGTCCCATAATGAGTGGATAATGTTGTGTGTAACGTTGTTTATTGATGTGCTTGCATACTTGATTTTTAGTTACTATAAATAGTGTTTTAACAATTATCTCAGTAATTTATTCTATCCAATACCAAAGCTTATGTTGTAAGTTGTACTTCAGAATCCTCTTGAAATGGATATGTTATTAAAGAACATGGCATCAGAGGTATTTAAAAAAAAATTGCACTAGATAAGCTCAAATTTTGCATGATAAAATAGAAAAAAAATATTTCTAATTTAAACGTCTTGAAAATTACTGCTCATAGTTACCACAATATTTTAAAAAGTAATCATATAAACTACTGTTCTTTGAAAACATTACAAAAATAAAACACAAAATTGCTTAAATTGTGGGCATAATGCCCAAAAATGTGAACTAAGGTACTTTTGCCAATGAAAAAAAAAATTAACAAGTCCCAAACACCTCAACTTTTTTATAATTTTGTTTTTGTGTGTAATGGCCTTGCCCCCCCGCACCCCGCACAAGCACCTGCAAGGTTATCCACTCATTATGGGACACCTTTATGTCTTTGTCAGTTGAGGCATCATGTACACACTCGTGTACATGATGCCTCTCGTTAAGAGAACGAGCGCCGGAGACCTCACGAAACGTATCGGCGAATGTATATGTACTGCTGGCATTACACTGAAGCATGCTGATCCAGGATGGGCGAAGGCGGGTCCCCGGGCGGCGTCGTCGTGGGTGGCGGCGGCGGCGGTGGCGGTGGCGGCGGCAGCGGCAGCGGCGCGCGTCTCTCCCACACGTCAGAGAAGCACCCGCGCTCCATCCTCGCTGAGCTGTCAGCTCTGCGCCGGCATCGCGAGCTGTGCGACGTTGTGCTCAATGTCGCTAACAGAAAGCTGTTTGCACACAGGTACACTACACTTGTCATCCAGTCCACCAACACAGAGAGAAGCGTCTGAAAACCAGCTTATAATAATAATAATAAAACATTTATTTCAGGCAACGTTAGTCTAGTACAGGATGTAAAATACTTAAAAACTACGGCCCATATAAAATATATACCTTATTCTAACATACATAAAATATATACCTATTTACTACCACGTAGAGTCGGCGACGTGTGACACGCGATATGTGCTGCGACCGGTAATCGTCCGCGAAAACGCCGGAACAGCACATTCTTCGGCCAGAATTCTTCCTTAGTGAAGGTCGAAATATTCTCAGTTGGAATACGCACCACAAATGATTTAAAATCATTATGACGCGACTCCAACAGCTCGACCCTCACCAAGGTGTTGGTCTTCCTCTTCACATACTCCACGATCTCCACCACCTTCGTGGTATAGTGAAGCCTGGACACGTAGAGCAACGTCGAAGGCACGGCCGGCGTAGCTTAGTGTCTAGCCAGCTCAAAGCTGAGTGGAGGTCATATTTGCCTTAGACTAGACCACAATGTTTGTGTTTCCTTTCTAACCTTTACTCTGAGTGAGTGGGACTGCTACTTGCTCGTCACTGCAGGTAATCGCCGAAGTCCAATGTGCATTATCCTTGTACCTAATCTGTCCCAAACCAGCTCAACTCATTCATGTATAGACGTAGGACTTTACAGCTGATTTCAGCATCTCAGGAGGTTTGTAAATTATATGTACTACTAAGCTACCTATATGTATTTATAAAGTATGTACCTTTTTGACTTGTAAGAAAAAATTCTTCTAAATAAAGAACAGAACTGAACTGAAACTCTTGTATGAATCCATTCCAGAGTGATCCTATCAGCATGCAGTCCATATTTCCGCGCTATGTTCACCGGCGAGCTGGCCGAGTCGCGCGCCACCGAGGTCACCATCCGCGACGTAGACGAACTAGCCATGGAGCAGTTGGTCGAGTTCTGCTACACCGCGCATATTGTCGTCGAAGAAACCAACGTGCAGGTACCACTTCACGGGGGTTTGATAGGTCTCTTGACCCAACAAAGGGTCACACAAAAGATTCATGAATGGTGCATCCTTTGATACTACTCTAGACACGTAGTCCCACATTCTACTACGAATCGGCTTCAAGTTAAAAGTTTGTGAATAGGTAATGGGCACTTGAGCATTTTATTCTCGTTGCCGCGTCATTTACAACTGCCTATTGTGACATCTGTATTTAAACTTCTGTTCACTAATTGAAGTAACGGACAGACAAGACCAGACTGTAGGAAATATAGATCTTCAAGACAAGAGTGAATAGGTATCTTCTAGACCTTCGTGATACATCGTTGGCCACATCTTCATTTTCCATCAGGTGAGATTGTGGTCAAACGCAGGTTTATTGAATATAAAAAAAGTCCCTAATTAGCTTTTGTTTTTTGTGTGTGAGTGTACTGTATTGAGACTTTGGCATCCGACATAGGTCATACCGAAGCTACATAGCGCTGGTAACTTGTGTTGCTCTACTAGCATAGGGGTATTCTTGCACGGCTGTCCTACCATCAATATTCTGATGATTTCCCCAGGCGCTCCTGCCAGCCGCGTGCCTGCTGCAGCTGGCGGAGATTCAGGAGGTGTGCTGCGAGTTCCTGAAGCGCCAGCTGGACTGCTCCAACTGCCTCGGCATCCGCGCCTTCGCCGACACGCACTCCTGCCGCGAGCTGCTAAGGATCGCCGACAAATTCACTCAGCAGAACTTCCCGGAGGTAACCCACTCGCACAGAAGTGACCCACTGACACGAAGTTAATATCTATAAAGACATGATGTTGGCACTACTCTGCAGTTTTTGAGTTAGCTTTGCAGGCCTCAAAAGTGCGAAGTTGAGTACCGAGTAACATCATCATCATCTACCTATGCTAGTATACAGCCAGAAATAGTCTGGTAATGAGCGCCGTAGCACCCTTTCTTCAGCTAGCCACATCCAGTATCTGGCAGTTCTTCAGTTTATTCAAATTGTCATCCCCTTGGCCATGGGGCGTCTTACACTACGCGTGACGTACTGAGTAACACAGTTTAATCTAACTTCTTGAGCATCTCCAATAGGCACTTCATTTTTTACCCTCTTCGCAGGTGATGGAAAGCGAAGAATTCCTGCTGCTCCCAGCGGCGCAGCTGATTGACATCGTGTCTTCAGACGAGCTGAACGTGCGCTCCGAGGAGCAGACCTTTCAGGCGGTCATGTCCTGGGTCAAGTACAACGTGGCGGAGAGACGGCAGCACTTAGCGCAGGTACATAAGCAGCGTTAATGTTATTTACAAACAAAAAAATGATGAGCCAATTGTTGTTGGTATTTGAAGTCATGTATATAACCCAGAACTTAAAAAGGAAAGTCGCATACAATTTTTTTTCTACCATGTCTTTGTATCAGCCAACCTAGACAGGTTGTTATTTTTTAGTAAAAGTTTTGTTGAGTAAAAAAACTCCCTATAAAATGTTTGGGAGAAAGTTTTTTCATTTGTTCGCTTATGGCCAACTTAGCAAACCGTCCACTATTTTTCACGACTTCGTAATCGGTAAACTTCGCAATCAGTCAACTTCTTGATCGGTCAACGTAGCAACTAGTCATCCTCGCAATCGGTCCTCTTAGCGTTCAGTCAAACATAAAGATTGCAACATTTTCTATTAAGTCGATCAGATCAGAGGATAATGCTTTTGATAATTTAAAGTACTACGTCGATAAGCATTGGATGTTGAAAATTGCTCCACGGATTCTGTCTTGCAGTCATCAAAAAAACAGAACGAACAACGCTCTGGAAGGGTGGCACCATCGTTTCAACGTTAGGATGCCGCATAAACCAACATAAGTTCTGTTTATTAAAAATCTGATGAAGGAAGCAAAATACCTAAGTCGAAAATTGTATGCGAAAAATGTCAATTAGTTATTGAGAAAAAAGAGGAAGTGTGATGTTGATTTTGATAGGACATACAAAAAGTATTTGAAGATACTGTTACGAAATGAAGTAACTCCAATAAACTTTCTGAGGAAAATTAAGAAAAGCCACTAAGTATAATTTGTTGTATTCTAAAAATGAAAATACTAATTAGTTTGAAGCAAATAAAATATTTTGGTTTTACCTACACTGTTTTTTTTTGTTTAAGTTTGAAACATAATTTAATATTAAATTAATTTCTCTCGAGGTTAGTTTGCCGGACACAAGGAATAGGGGACTGTTTGAGATGTGGACCGATTGAGAAGTGGACCTATTGAGAAGTGGATGGTTTAAGAAGCGGCCCGATTGCGAAGTTGACTATATACGAAAGGGACCGATTGCTCATCTCCTACAGAAAATTATAGTGGACTGTTTACTAAGTTGGCCATAAGCGAACAAACGAGTTTTTTGCGATTTTTTTACTTTTTTTGTACTCTCTACCTTTGTTGATCCGATAAATTTTTTTGATCATTATAAGAAATAGGATTGATTGGACTAAAAAACTGAATATTTTTTGAAAATCAAATATATGAAATTTTTTCTGAAAAACAATGTGTCCTGAGAACATTTTCCTGTAACTACACCGGTTAAGGTAGCTCCCCTTACTGCCCCGTACAAAATCCACCCTGTAGATGTGAGAAGTCTACAGAAGATGCCGGCAAAACCGTAATGGGAATAGGTATCTTTTCACAAATACAAATCATTTATTTGCAGACAACGAGTTACAAGTTGGTTTTGATTTCGCTGACTCCAAAAACGTTATTAGATTTCTGTTCTAAAATATGAGATGTTGTGTCCATAGGTCCTGCAACACGTGCGCCTGCCGCTCCTCAGCCCCAAGTTCCTGGTGGGCACCGTCTCCTCGGAGCTGCTGATCCGGTCGGACGACGCCTGCCGAGACCTGCTGGACGAGGCCAAGAACTACCTGCTGCTGCCGCAGGAGCGCCCGCTCATGCAGGGGCCTCGGACAAGGCCCAGGAAGCCTACGCGACGAGGTAGCTCACAGACGTGCACTGCTGGACATAGGCTTCCGGGCTCCAAAGATCGCCATAATGACCAGGTCGGCGCTGCTTGCATCCAGCGGTTTGTCACGACCTTCACAATGTGATCCATTTAGGGGTTTATTTTCCATTTAGCCTTTAGTTTGTTTCTTACTGCCTTTACTCATTTCTGTAATGGTTTTCCAAATAAATAAATAAATAAATAGGTTACGTAAATGACCGTCCTTATACAATATGTGTTAAATAACCAGGCGAGGTCCTATTCGCCGTCGGCGGCTGGTGTTCGGGCGATGCCATCGCCTCCGTGGAACGCTTCGAGCCGGCGAGTGGCGAGTGGAAGATGGTGGCGCCCATGTCCAAGCGACGGTGCGGCGTCGGCGTGGCTGTGTTACATGATCTGCTGTACGCCGTGGGCGGACATGACGGACAGAGCTATCTCAACAGCATCGAGCGATATGATCCACAGACTAATCAGGTTCGTTAGCTGCATGCTGTCCAACAGCCTCCGCTGACCATCAGGCGTGTATTCGGTCGAAACGGTGCAAACCGAGCGTATTAAGGACTGTTTACAGATAAATAAATATTGATGGACAATTCACACAGCATTATCTAGTCCCAAGCTAAGCAGAGCTTGTGTTATGGGTACTATGTAGATAACTGATATACATAATACAATACACCGCACAGATCTACGTGGTATTCGCTGCCCAGAGCTGTAGGGATACGTTTACAGGGGTTTACCGCGCGAAACTGCAATATCCGAGCGAAGTTTACCGCTACTGCTCCGAGTAGCCTATACAGCGTAGATCAGAACTCATTCTACAAGGAGATTGGCTGAGGCCGAATTAGTTAAATCAGAGGGTTGCGTTTACTGTGTTCACGGTCTCATTAGATAGTCAATTTAATGGTGTCACACGTAGATAAAGTCGAAAAAACATAGTTCTGCACCAAGTACTGTAAAAAAAAACAGCCATCTTACAGACCTGAATATTTCCAGGCTAGTTACTTTCATAGGAATATGTCTTATATTGGTATAATTATTAGTGTGGGAAAGTTTTTGCGCCATCTTTGATTTAGTCATCCAAGGTGTCCTGTATTGTTTCTGGATGAGCGCTGCTCCTGTATGTAATAGTGTGTTGTATGTGCAGTCAGAAAAACAATGACAAAGAAATAGGAAAGAGAGTGCAGTGAACGTGGAAGAAATACTGGAGTCTTAAAGAAATTAAGTACGCTTGCTATGACGAACTTTCTACGTTATGTTCGGAACACGAATAATCAACTTTCTGAGTAGGTGTAGTATAAAGGCTTTTTTATTTTTAGTTTTTTATTTATTTGATGTGCAGTGGTGCGGCGCGGTGGCGCCCACGTCCTCGTGCCGCACGTCGGTCGGCGTGGCTGTGCTGGAGGGAGCGCTGTATGCGGTGGGCGGGCAGGACGGCGTGCAGTGCCTCAACCACGTCGAGAGATACGAGCCCAAGGACAACCGCTGGACCAAGGTACTCATATGGTACATTGTACACCGAGGGGAGAAAGTCGCCGAGTAACGAGCTTGTGCGTCTCGACTCCTAAAACACACGAGTCACGAGTTAAGGTACGACCGCACGCACGGCACGACGCGGCCAATAATTATTTGTATGAAATCGTACGAGATGGATAGAACGCACTATGCGTCAGTGGAACTGCGCGGTTTTTTTGATGAGTTGGTCAAATTTCAAGCGCAGTGCCGCGCCGCGCAAATCCACTGACGTGTAGTGCGTTTGCACCTGTCGCATTATCTCCCGAGGGATACATAGTGCTTTATAGAATAGGAAACCTATGAGATAAATAATCGTCTTAGAATAATCAACATTACCATTGTAGAATAATAACAATCACCTGTAAATGTTCTGTAGTAGATTTAAATTATAAACTTTAATTGAAAACTGAAAGTAATACGTTTTGCTCCGTTCAAAATTCACAGCAGCGCCGTCGACTTATAAAATAGGTTCATAATCATAACACACACGTAACACAGTTAGTATTATTGCACGTTCAGGTGGCGCCCATGACGACGCGGCGGCTCGGCGTTGCGGTCGCAGTGCTGGGCGGCATGCTGTACGCCGTGGGCGGCTCCGACGGACAGGCGCCGCTCAACACCGTTGAGAGATACGACCCCCGAGCTAACAAGTGGACACAGGTATCTGCTATACTGTGGAACTACTATATATTATACAATACAATACAATACAATAACACTTTATTGCACACCAAATTAAAAAGATACATAAGACAGGAAAGAACTTAAAATACAGATTTCGTTGTACAATGGGCGGCCTTATCGCTTTGAGCGATCTCTGCCAGGCAACCTTTGGATGGACAGGGAGTGGTGTAACAAGTGTAGACGGTGGCGTGTTATAACAGGATAATAACAATTTAATTAAACAAAAAAACACATGAACAGATACCTACTATAAATATGAATACATACATAAATATATAATAAAATAATATATATACATATATAATATAATATATAGGATAATTTTAGTATGTGTGCACAAAACCCTAAGGTCGACTGCGCGATTTTAAGATGGCGGACGGCTAGACGCCATTTTTGGTATAAATATTGTATGCGACACTACATATCCTGCATTTTGTACGGCGCAGGTGGCGGCGATGTCGACGCGTCGCAAGCACCTGGGCTGCGCCGTGTTCGACAACCAGATCTACGCGGTTGGCGGCCGCGACGACTGCACTGAACTCTCCTCCGCTGAAAGGTATGACAATGCAGGAGACAACCCGCGAGATCTATACGCACACATGCCGCTTCCTACCATATCCCATTACAGTTCATCACGGTTTTTCTAATATACAGACATGAAATCCAAATTGTGCCACCGAACACCATTTATAACAATCTGATGTGCTCAAGACTACCTTACCTTCCAGATACGAGCCCAGTACGGACACGTGGTCCCCAGTGGTGGCGATGACATCACGGCGGTCGGGCGTGGGGCTCGCCGTCGTCAACGGACAGTTGTACGCCGTCGGGGGGTTCGACGGCACCGCCTATCTCAAGTCTATAGAGGTAACACATTAACCGAGACACGCCTCCGTCCCAGGCTACTACTCTGGGGTCTACTGGGGTGCTTCAAGACTTCCCTTAAAACTGTTTTGATTCTGCACTTGGCAAGGATGTCGCATGTTGCTCCCCCTCCCGATGATCCGGGTACTGATATCTTGAATGAAGTACACACGTACACACTACCTCTAACATCTGAATTAGTATACTTATAACTTCCGTACCAATTATTTTTGTTACTTATCTTAGTGTGGTTTGTGTGCAGGTGTTCGACCCCGAGTCAAATCAATGGCGTCTCTGCGGAGCCATGAACTACCGTCGGCTCGGCGGCGGCGTGGGGGTCATGCGCGCGCCGCACCACGACAACCACTATATCTGGTCAGTACCTGTCGTACCCGTGACACGAGCCCCACCTGCCGCAACATGCCCCTCCCCCCTACACACATACACGAGAGGAGTACCGGCATAATCAGCACGCTGGCAGGCGGATCGCCTATATTTAAACACTGCGGTGTGTTGTCAATTCATAAAAAAGTGGAATTTAACTTACATATAGAACAGTACTTTCGTTCTGACATTCAACTCCTCAAAAGCCACACTATAGCTACTAGAAGCATAACACAGAAAAAAAAATCCTTTTCTTATAAATAATCTACCAATGAAAATAAAAAATAAAATCAACCAATAAAATATTAAAAACGTATTAACAGAATACTACCTATCTTAAGATCAGTTTTTCAATCACTTTTTATTTATCGAGCATCACTCAGTTACACAAGTAATTTAATTAGGAAAAAGGAGCATCCTGTAGCTGAACTCAGGCGCAGTGGGATCACTGCTCGCGCGTGATTGGTGGATCGCCTGTGTGCGGCTGCCGAGCCATGTAGCGGACGGACGGTGATGTCAATGTGCCTGTGTGCGTGAATGCCCACCTCAACTTCCGATACTAGCGTAGAAATTAGAATTAAGTATGTATTGATGCAAACTCTAGTGTATAAACCTAAATTAGGATTAAAGATACTATAAACATTAATATGTAACAACTTTTTTAAATAACTAAATATATTATTATTATTATTATCGGTGATAGCTGTGGAGGCGCCGAATACGCAGACGGAGCTGCTGCCCTTCCTCTAGTACATTCCTTAAGTTAACTCGTACGACTCCACTGGCTGAGTGCAGGGGTCGATTCTTACGATGGCGGTCGCAGCCACAGCGATATCCTTATATTATAGTAAAGAACTACCACCCGTTACCAATAAATGGTCTGTGATATATTTGTATTATATATTTGTATTATATATTGTACACCTGTAGGATTCTGTTTTGCTGGATCCAAACAGCTCATGCGCAGCGCATCGCTTCGATGACACTAATCTAAATGAACCCAAAGCTAAATACAAATCAATATCGACTGCCATTTGATAAAAGAAGACGACATTAAGTCCCGGCGATGGCAACACTATGATTATGTACACACTCATGCCCAGGACAGGTTATTGAAGCCATTTTTTGGGAGGTTGTGTCCAGCCACTAGTGGATGTCTTCTGGTTGAGGAAGATGTTGACAGTGATATGATAAGTCTTAATGGGTCAATTTGGGTAACGGGGTAAAAACCTGATCCACTGTTTTATTATTTGATCAGTTGTTTTCTGTATACAAAAATTACAATGAGCCATGTAGAGCACTTAGACTACAACCTTCAATGAATTCGTGTTATTGATGTTGCTGGACGAGGTGCTCACCTGCCGCCGTTTGTTCCAGGAACCGCAAGGACTCCGTGGTCTGACCCGCCTCCCCGCCTGTATAAATTGCCACTCTATTCGTATCGTGTTAAGTCGTTACTCATTTTACTTTATTTTATTGTTAAAAAGCTATATTAAATGACTATTTATAATTAATGAAAATACAAACTTTAGAATTATTATTTGATCTTTTATTAGTAAGTAACATTAACAATACCTTAAGTTTTCAATTTATCTTGCAAGAAGCGTTTTCTTGACATCATAGTGGACGGAAGAATTTTACTAAATGCATTGTTGACTACATCATCTCTCTCTTGTTTCTGTATCTACATTATATTTCATTTTGTAACTTAAATTTTGTTCTTGCACCAAAGTTGCACTGCATTTTCTTATAAATAAGAATACAATTTGCTTTACCTAAAGTATCACTTCACTGTGTATAGTCTGTCATGTGCAATGTGCACATCCCCGTTTATTAGTATTCATCTATGGTGCACATTCTATATCTTCTTTGACAACCAGTAAACAGAGTTGATGACAGGTAGACCTGTCGCACTCCGTTATAATCAATACGGGGTTGGTCAGTTCACATGGACAATACTGTTTCTGATGAGTAACAGCTTCCGCAAGCAAACCAATATTATCCGCTCGACGATAGTACTTGGACAGCGATGGGGGACAACACGGCCCAATGTGTGGCACTGTCCAATCGAAGGCTTTATTACTTTTTTTCATAATTTTACTTTTTTCACGAGTCGATAGTCAAGAGTTTACTGCATTACGGATGTAAAGCACACTAGCCGATGCAGGACATGTAAGTCAGTAAGTGCGGCGCGGCGACGCGATTACGTAGCCTCGTCCATCTTCCTTCCATCCTCGCTGTACGTCTCTCCTTCACATTTATAGAGTAAAGAAGTTGCTGTTGTTATTTCCTTCAACTGATCCATGCTCTAAGAATAAGCAATGTGAAGTGGCAGCGGGCTATGGCGCTCAGTAGAAGAGGCCGTCGTCGTACAAGTTACTGCGGTGGCGGTGACGTAGCCTTGTCGACCCCTCCTGCGTCCTCCCCCTCCCCGTTCTCCCCCTCGCTGCCCTCCTCCCCCTCCTCGTCTCCATTTTCCTCCCCGTTGGTCTCTCCGTCTCCGTTCTCTTCTGCCTCCGTGCTTTGCTGTTCGGGGATCGATTCTTGCGTATCGTCTTCTTTCGATTTCTTGCCCTGTGGTTTGAAGAATATATTTTAGAGTTTGATTAATTTCGAAAGTCGGGCTAGGTTCTAGCTAGGCTAAATATTTCAGCATTTTATCGAAATACACTATTACCTACCTACATTAATAAAACGCTAATACTGAAACAAGGTTGGTTCAAAGCAGGCACGCCTTGTTTTGTCTATGCATTGTTTTCCATTCATTTTAGTATATTCACGGTGGCATAGTGGAGTATACTATAGGAATAGATACCTACGCTGGAAACTGTTAGTCCGACCCCCACTGTGGACTGGCCACTTCCATCTTGTCGAGTGTTTAGCCCGCACTCACTTAGTAAGTACTTAACTGTCGCACTTTAACTGTGTCTCACCTTTTTCTTCTTCTTCGACTTCGGCTTAGGTTTCTTCTCTGGCGCGCTATAACCGGGCGGGAAGAACCGCAGACCTTCCTCCGCGCCCTCCACCGCGTCCCCACACACATGTAATGCTCCCAGCTGGAGCAGTTCCTGAGGGGGAGTGGAGGGGGGAATGGTCTCGGGCTCGGCCATGACGGGGTCCGCGGCGCCCACTGCTATGCAGAGGACTATGGTCTCGTTGCTGGGGATGACAACGTGAAGGTTAGGTCTGCCTGTGTGCATACGTGTTGTGCATTGTCTCTCGCGTGGCCGTTGTTGCTGGGAGATAGGGTTTAATGTATGTATTACAGTGGTACCGGTAAACGGATTTCGTCGCCGACAAGGCTTAGAGAGGTTGACTGGCAGCTATGAGGTTCGCAAATCAGAATAGAGTGTAGGTTCCAGGTACCTTGTGTATCTGTACCTAAATGGTCTGTGGTATGCTATAATAGCAAAAACATCTAGTGAACTATAACTCACTAATCCTTCTCCGGCCTCAGTTCATACTGGTCTGCAGTCTTGCACAGCAGCTTCGGCTCCTCAATGTTAGCGTCCGCAAACAAGCCATAGCGCAGCAGCCTCGAGGCTATCTCCGGCGCGGCCGCCGCGGTCAGCACCGCGCGCCGCTGCCACGCCCCGAACATCATGAGGATGTGCGGGGCTTCCGGGGGCGGCGGCGCCGGGACCAGCGCCTGCACCATCTGGGGGAGGGGAACGGATGGCTGGATTTCAAGACTATAGAATAGAGAAAGAGTAGATCCCTGTAGGTACGTAGGATCTTATTTTAATATTTATTTAATTAGATGTAGGTGGTAATGTAGGTTAATAAGATGTAGGTACCTACCTACATCTTGTTTTGTTCAAAAAATAAAGAATTTTGTATTATAATGTAAAATTGTTTCGGAACATAAGAACATTGAACTTGATATTATAGGTATTGCTGACTGACGTGGTTGTGTTCTGAATAAAAAATAGGTACCAACTTAAAATTGAGTTCAAGGCAAGTATTCGACGCGTTAGATGGATAAAATAGATACGCTAATGAATGTGCTGAGTGGACAGAGCGTAAAAATAATCTAGACTCTGATTTAGAGAGTTGGGCAAAAAGATCATTGAGAAAGAGATTGTGAGTAGGTAAATGTGGAAGGAGATCAGAAGCAACTAAGCAGAACAGGGACCCAAATGGAAAAACAAGCCAAGACCTGAAGAGCCCGAAGTCCCAATGAAGTTTAACAAGAAGCCTTTAGGGTAAGTTCATAATGTAGCTTTCTGTCTCAGTTAGCTCGTCTACCTCGTACTCTACGGCCCCTAACCCCGCCCATAGAACCTATGGAAGGGTTTAGGAACCTTAGGGTACAGAAGATCCAAAATGGCGGCTCTCTGGTGCCGATCAGAAGGGATATAGATTCCGGGTATGTTGTCCGCTCTCAGGTCGTCTGCTGGCATCCTCTTTGGGCGCTCCTCTTCTGGTATTCCGTCTCCGTAGAGTACTCGGCGGCATATTTCTGGAACATACACACTTCATTTACCTTAGGTAATATTCTAAATCTTTAGCCTGCAAGCTAATTTAAGCTAAAATTCGACAACTTCAATATGAACCATAATTAACGGCTGCATCGATATTCATCAAACATAGCGGATTAACGATACCGTAGACCAACACACCGACTTGACCACGGTTTGAAAACCCCTAGCGTATCTATTATTAAAAGACTAGTTACCGATAACACATCCTTCTTTATCCGGCTGTTTCTTCAGCAGCAGTGCTAGCGAGGGTCTCTCGATGATGATGGCAGCGGTCTGCTCCTCTCCCATCTCCAGGTCTTCCACGGCCAGGACCTTGGCGCCGTCCTTGCCAAGGAGCAAAGGACATTTGTCTGCTATTATGACACCTGAAAAAGCGAACACAAAGAAAGGTTTAAGAACTTCGGATCTTGACGTAACTCTTTCGGAATCCCATAAAGTGCTATTACAGCGTCCACTTGTCCTGCACGTTGAATTTTAGCGGGTGGGGTTCTATGATTTAACTGTCATTATTTCTTCTTTATGGTTATTATTTAGCTAGAAATTACCTTGTGGTTCCAGAACATCTGAAATCTTCCTGAGGTTTTTCTGCGCATGCGGCATCATGAGCCCCGGACAGATGTCAGCGAAGTGTGCCTCTATTTTTTTAGCTCTCAGGTCCCGGCGAGCGAGCCGCGCCGCCTCCACGGCCGCCGCTTCCTTCGCCCGTCTCTCCTCGAACAGTTTCTGGGCTGCTAATGCCACCTCCTGGAAATGAAATGGTAGGAAGTTCATTTCAATCCTTCTCACCAGACATACGCATGGCCATGCATGCAGGCATGGCCCTTCATAATTATAATCTTCTCGGAATTTTCCATATTTTTGTAGATCCAAAGTAGCTTTGAGCCTTGGCGATTAATGCATTCACTGCCCAGACTTTGCAGTGCGACCCGAAAAAAGGGGCGCGCAGAATGCGGAAGATTCAATGTGCGTCATTCATGACGCACTGACCGTCCACATTGTCCATGGATAAATGAAAGTATTAAGAAAGGCATGTGACGATGGATTGATCTAAACATGCAAAAATCACTATTGATTTTTGCATGTTTAGATCAATCCATAAGATGGCCTCACCTGTTCTGGCGGCGTCAGTTCATGCGGCGCACGCGTCGGTCGCTCTATCTCCCCCTTTTTTGCCAGTTCTTCATTCTTTAACTCTTGCTCTATGGTCCTCGTGAGGCGAGGAGCGTCGGCACCGAATACTACATTAAGAAGCTGCCCGGCCTGTAAAGAAAATTCCGTCATTACCTACTAGGTACCTCGTTAGGTTAGTTTTACTAAAAACGTAGGTATTTCTTGCAATGTTTGCTTTTTTGGCGACTTGGCTTTTACGATTATTTGTTAGATAGGTATATCATGCAGAGAAAATCGTGATAGCCCTTAACAAACATTTTAAAGCCTACTACAACCTAGGCTTCTAAAAATATGCGCTAACACTGATTTTTTTACGACTTTACAAAGAATGTCGAGTTCTCTTCTAAACTTTCTGACATTCTTCAAGTTTCGAGGTCTTTGTGGCTATAAACATACGGTTTTTGCAACGTTGGTTCGATAGAGCGGCGGTGCCATCGCACAAAAGCCACAAATCACCACCCTCTGGTACACATATGACTAGTAGCCTCTCTCTAAAACCAACTGCTAAAACGTCGTAAGTTTCAAACAGTGGTGCACGGAGTTTCTGCCCCTTTTTACTCACTTCGTGGAACTTATTTATTAAAAGTTCCGATATGGTTCGATATAAGTGATAGTGGTTTGGTGATGTTAAGGTACCTACCGCTATGAACATCCACGTAGGCTCGCTGCGTTTCCTGAATCTCGCTAGGTCGGCAATGGTGTCCGATTTCGCCTGAAAAAAGATTCCGAAAAAAAGAGCCGATTGTTTCTGAGGCAATATTAGAATATTAGACATAAAGATAGATTTTACCACAGCTAGATGCAGGTTGTCCCCTCCGATTTCCACCTTGATTTTCTTAAGGTTCCCCACCATTCCTATGCACGGGCCGCACCATTCGGAATACACGTCCACCACTAGAATCCCAAATAATTCGCCATTGTAATGAGTACCTATGCCAGAAAATGGTTTAAAAAATGATCCAGTCTACTTTCTTAGATGAAAAATTACGTACCTAAAAGTCCATCTCTCAGTAGGAACTTCTTCCACTCATCATCAGTATTGAGCTCGGCCTGCAATTGCACCTGCGCGGCCTTTTTGCCTGCGCCGGTGGTGGTGGTAGCGGCGGCGGAGGCGACCGCGCTCGTCAGAGCCATGGCGGCGAGTGTGATGCCAAGCGAGGCAGGGTGCGTGCGTGGGGCATGCAAGGACGGTAACGAGTAGGTAATGTGCAGAGGTTTGGAAATTTCCCAAGATGACATGTGGTAGTATGCGTTACCCAAACATACCCGCGTCTTTAAAAATCGGGTCTAACTAGATGTTTGGTAGATTATGATCATAGCTACGTAATAAAACCACATTGCAGGCAAGTTATTAGGAGAAAGGTCAATTTTACTGAAGGATTTTTTAAAGCTTATCTACCGACAACTTGTTTCTGTTCACTGAACTAACAAACACATACTTATGTTTGTCTTAATAAACAAAAAAAAACACATACCTACTTTAGTAGGTAGGTACTAGGTACCTACTTCCTAACCACGGCTACAGGTAAGAATTGATATTGTTAGTTATGGTAAAAAATTAATATTGTTCTATTTCAAGAAAAGAAAAAGGAAGAAAGTCCCAACTACTAATAAGACGAGGGTTATTCTAGAACGTGCTGATATTTCATCCGCCTAGCGAAGCAATCTAGAATGGAATGACGATCGAAGCAAGGGACTACCAGGCCGCTGAGCTAGTATGACTATGACATTTAAAAGACACAAACCAAAAATATTTGCTTTTGTGTGAGACAATGAAGAAGGTTCAAAAAGTAGTTTTACTCTCGTTTCACACATGAGAGCAAAAATCGATTTTGCTAATTTGCTGACTTTCATAGCCCTCGACGCACTCGTTCATCCGTAGCTCCGTGGAACTGGGCAGTGAATGCGTTAAATAAATAATGCTCCAAAATTCACACAGCATCATGTAGCATAATTATATTAAATTTTAACTTTTACAATATATTTTAGGCCTATAGCTGCACGAATACTAAATAGTTATTCAATGTGCCTGATACAAAAGAACAAGCGATGTTCTGGTACCAATGCCTGCGGTCTGCCCAACCCAAACCGCTTAAGCTACAAAGCTGAAATCTGAGGATGGTACCTTTTACTTGTCTAAGCGCTTATTTTGAAAGCCTAAAGGAATAAAGTTTTTGACTTTGACTTTATTACATAATTTTGAAAAGTCAAAAGAAAGGTCAAAATAAGTGCTGAAGTTTTTTTTGTGTTTTTTGTAACTCTAACCAGTAGTCCGGTTTGCTTGAAAGTTACTGAGAATACTAAAAATACAAAACAATTTAACACGTGTTACAGGATTTCTTATATTATAAGCAGTGATCGGCGTAGGTAGTGCTATTCACGGGAATTAGTGACCGTTATCTTAACATGGATATGCCGTCTAAGTCCCGGCATATAATATTACCTATGGTTTTTTTTAGGAATTTGTATTTTATGTCATAGTACCTATTCAGCTTCATGCAAATACATTATTGTATTGGTCACTAAAGTTATCCCTTTCCCTCACGCTTTTGTAGATTATCGCGGGTGAGGTGAGGACTCGGTTTCACTTGACGCACACATTGGCAGCGAGTAGATATATACTTATAATAAAATGTAACAGGTCCAAATCTATAAATTGAAACTATTTTGAAAAAAATATTTGGAGGGCACTCTATTATCGTTACTGAAGGCAAAAATTTAATTTGTCATGTCTGTCGTGACATAATTTGAGTTCATACTACGAGCAAGGACATAGGATACTTTTTATTCCGGAATTCGTTATAGTTCAGTGTTGTAAGATCGTAAAAAAACAGTCAACATCATCATCAGCTTATTATATAGGCTAACAAATAAATTAAAAAAAGAAGCAAAATCCGCACCTGATAGGGTCACGCACGGGTCATCGCCCCAGACGCTCAGCTGCGAGCGAGATACCTACGCAAGCGGTACATTGCTGGCTAGCAAAGTAATTTAAAATCTTTAATAATTTTTATCTTCAGCTACTATTTTTTGTTCGATCCGCGGATTATTTTTTTGTTTAAGTTTTGGGGTGCTGCACCACCCCCTTTCGTTTTCGGTAGTCGTCTGGTAACACCCTGTATATTATTAAATTATAGAATTTTAACTACTACGTTTTGTTTTGATTTTGTTTCTATGTACAAATTTTGTTGATTTTCTATATCTGTGAATAAATATTGCTGTGTTTTTAATCGTTATTTTCATATTTCACAAATTATTATAGTAAAAAAATTTTCTTCATTTACATCAACATTCAGGAAAATATTCCCGTGAATCCCGGGGCATGTCTATATTAACATTATCATTTAGGTTCATTGACCCTAAATAGCACTACCTACGCCGATCCCTGATTATAAGAAATGATCCTGAAATGAGTAAATCGAGTTATTAAATTTTGAGATTCGTAGCCTGGTTTGTTTCACGATTTGTTTCGAACTCAATGTGAAAAATAAACAAACAAAATTACAGGAAACGAGTTTCAGGATTTTTCAAAACACCCCATATTACAAGTTTAAACGCGACTTTTTTTTATTGAAATCGGGTTTAAGGAATTTCCGACTCTTACAATAGGGTTTCAGCTGATTTCGAAAAGATTTTTTACCCTTATGCCACGCGAATGAAATAGCGAGCTAATGGGATACTGGAAGCTAGGGATTGCTAGTTCGTTCATATTTGCAGTTATGGGGCGAACACAGCGAGCTTGATAATCAAACTAGGCCTAGATTTCACTACTCACGGGAACCCCGTGGTAAATGAAATTTAACATTATTTCTTTGGTTCCTCTAAAGTGAAAACACGACTGTGAAAAAAAATACTATAACAAAATCATGAAAGTGCACTGTTTCACACATATACGTATTTTGGTCGAAATCTCAGGAACCGCAGGGTTTCTGCCTCCCTCTATTGAAATGACTTACATATTGATTCGTAAGTTAAGTAGGTACTAATAATATACAGGTTTCTCTAAATTAGTTTCTTAGTTGTGTACCTACTTTACATAAAAATAAACAATAACTTTTTGCGCTTAAGCCTTTCCAAAATCGTATGCTGTCCCGCTCCACTAAAACGCGAAATCCATCCTATCCTTTTCACAAAATGGCGGGATAAGTCCTAAAAACACAGTTTAAGTAAAACATTAATTTATCTAATTTATAATTTAAAACGCCAAAATGTTATAAGAATAAACACATCGTCATGCCAAAATGAAATTATTGCTCTACATAATTTGATTTAGGTTGTTTTGGTACACCTCAACGATAGTGATTAGGTTATGGTTTATTGTGTAAGTCTGCCGTGAGAAATTGCTCTACGTTAGGTATTTAAATTAGAGAAAAACAAACACAGTTGAACTTCCGCGTACCTCAATGATGGTGTAAGTGCATGGGTGGTGTCTGATGATGATACCGTTAATGTCCGCGGAGAGCCTCGCGTGGGCAAAGGCGAGCGCGCTCGTCAACGCCATGCCCGCGAGTGATGGATGGCCTGGCCGTGCCAGCGCGAGGCAGGTGCGAAGGTGTCAGGCAGTGGAGGTGCCATGTGTGGGTGTGTGAACACAAACGATGCTGTTATGACACGCGAAATACTCGTCAGGGGTTTATGCTGTCTACAAGGGAGGATATAATAGCATAGGTTTTGCATGTGGCGTGGAACGAATTTCAATTTATTCGGTGCAATGGTTTTTGATCATTGAAATTTCTCGCACAGATTTAGAAGCTCAATTTACATTTACCTACATCATCAGAGCGGAGATGTGTACAAAAACCAAGAACAGTGTCAAAATAGCATCACATTATGGGCATCGAGAAATGTATTTGAAATTTTCTCTCCTTACCTTTTTGAGGGAAAAAGACATTACTTATTGACTACTAGCAGCGCCTCGCGGTTACACCCGCGTAGTTCCCGTTCCCGTGGGAATTCCTAGATAAAAAGCCTATGCTATTCCAGACTATAATCTATCTCTTTGCCAAATTTCATCCAGATCCTATCAGCCGTTCTGACATGACTGAGTAACAAACATACATCGATATACATCCAAACTTTCACTTTTACAATATTAGTGGGATTGTGACTTTACACTTTTGATTATTTGAGTAACAAAATGTTTAAAGATTATATTATTTGAATGTTTCCACTCTGTCGAAGCCAGAATGACGGCGCATAGTCCTTAGTAGTGAAGCCAGAATGACGGCGCATAGTCCTTAGTAGTAAAAAGATGACTTGCTCATTGACATGCCTTCTAATAATACCTAAAGCTTGGTTTCTATACGCGAGTGAACTAATGAAATCACTTAAGCTCGTGAAATTGACAGTCAAACCAACATCATTCTTCATAAATGCAGATACATGTGAAGATTTTATTACTGAGAAGGGTGGCGGGTGGTACAGCGCGGCAGGTAGACACTCTAACTATAACTCTAAAACCTTCGCCATCAAATCTAAACAAACTCAACCACCACCGGCAACAAAAGATAGGCTTACCTACATGTGCATATATTACGGAAGTTGATAGATGAGTCACACGCAAAGCTGATCAAGAATTAATTGCAGGAACTTACCCACATATGAGGAAATACTTTTTGCTGACAGGAATATGAGTGTGTAACATGCGACTAACTGAAATTGGACCTTATTCGATTGGATGAAGGAAAACTCTGAGAGAAATACTCGAGTTAGCATAGGATAGGAATAGTGTGGGATGTGAAATAATGGTATTACTTGGATCTTCTTGGGCGACTGTGCTCGCGAACGTCATAGCGACGAGTGATCCCGACACCAACTTGGAGTTATGTAGTATGTAGCGGCCATGTAACCTAAACACGACTTCTATAGAGGTGTGGCGTGCGAAAACCACATCCGTTTGTGAGTAATGCGACAGGAAACTGCCTGAATATGACTAGTGCCTCCCTGTGCCGGTGTGGACTGAATAATGTAGGCATTGGACTGGAAGGATCGCAAGGAATGTTCAGATGGATGCTTGAAGTAGGTACCTAGCACTTTTTTGTGATAATAATATCACAAAAAAAAGCTTAGGTACAATGTAGAATCGAATACGTTCTTCTAGAAAAGGTACAGAATGTCAAAAAAAAGTCGAAAGTCAATAACTTTATTTCTTTAGGCTTACGAAAAAGCACTTAGACAAGTCAAATTTTATACATAAATAACAAGTTTATAAATAATAATTGTCAAACAAGGAACAAAATGTTATTGATTTTGTTTGCTTAAATTTTTTGTCCACTAGTGGAAGAAGCAAGAATGGACTGGGGAAAACTAATTATTTGCCCCTTTTCCTACTCAGAGTCATTAACATTTGCTTTGAGCAAATTGAACATTTGAGTCAAAATAACTTGCTGATGTACAATATGACATGTCGTCATAGTAATTATGTATTATTTTTTGATACTTATAAATATTAGTAAGTAAAAGTTTTTTGATTAGTGATACAATGTACCTAACCAAACATAACAAAATTATAATTGCTAAATTGTTAGCATAACATTTTTGATCCCGTTGTAAAATAGTATAACGCAGTTACCTGACGAGCCGGAAAAGTTAGTAGTGGTACTAATAATGAGGGCATTAAAGCGACAGTTCTAATAAATTCAAATTTAAACTGACCACATCGACAACGGGAAAGCCAAAAGCATTTCATATAGTCGAATTAGAATATACAAGGGTTACCCCGCAAAACCCTAGAATTAGAACTATTTTTAAATTATTTTGATGACCCTACTAGGGTGGTAACCCCAACATCTGCCACTTGTTGAGATAGGGTTTACTGCAGTCAATCTCCTACTAACAAAGCAGTAATCAAGCATTTCAAATCAGCTCATTATGGTCAGAGTCTCTATTTTGTTTCCAACTTGAACGATAAAAACAAAGTTGAGGAATATTTCTACAGGCCTATCACTGAGAGCCGTATTAGGAATTTTCAAAGTAAAGTGGAACTAGCACTAGCTAATATAACTTGTTCTGATGACCCTAATCATCTATTTGCAAAACTTTTAAGTGTTATAAACAAAGAACACAGCGAAGTATTCAAACTTAAAAAATGCACAGTGAGACAAGGTCGGGTTCACTGATTGGGCCACTCCCGGCATTTATAAAAGTAGGAATAGATTATACGATCTTTAAATTTGAATTTTGAATTTCATTCTGCATTTCTTTTGTAGGTTACCAACTACTCGAAAACATCTATGAAAGTTTTACTCCATAGATGATTACATCAATGATGTAAATGCTTGGCCAGATGTCGCCCAGTTCCGCATCGATAATATTATTTAAGAAAAATTATGTTAAGCTTTTATATTAATATTGACCTGTATATATATATATATATATATAATTGACTTAGATAGGTAAATAATGAGGTAAGTGATATACATATACATTTACTAGTGGTTTTTTTTCCACTTCTTCCACTTGTGGATAAAAAATTGAAGTGGACAAAATCTCACATACACATATCTCATAAATAATTATCTCAAAATAGCACCTTGTTTCTTATTTGATAATTATTACTATTCATAATACCTGTTTATGGTACAATATTTGACTTAGCACTTAGACAATGCTTTTTTACCTAAGCCTAATCAAATAAACGTTATTGATATTTGATATTTGCTAAGAGTCTCGCAAAGTTTTTAAAATCTTCCAGAAACATTGGACTATTTCATTTTCGTTTTTAATTTTATGTTGAAAGTTCCAGTTTGTGTCGCTCAAACGTAAATTCTTCAATTTCGATCAGAAATATTGTAACTTGCGTTTGTTAAAAAACTGATAATTTTATGCAAGAAAGTACCTACTATTCAGGTCATATTACAACAAAAAATAATTAAACTATAAAACAGTTCTAACCGTTCCGCCCGAAAATTCTTACTCAAAACTTTAAAAAATCTTTACTCGAAAACTACGAAAAATCGGGGAAAATACATTGCGTTTTGAAAACTCGGTCGTGTTCGGTGCTGTTCCCCCAAAAAATAATCCCGTAACAGATGAGCAAAGATTCAGCTAATCCATAATAGGCGGCTAGAAGACCATCCGTGTTAATTGTGGAGCTTAGTGTATGTAGATTAGAATTAATAATTGTAGGAGTCAGTTAACTACGTTAGGAAGAGTACCTAAAACAATATTCAGGTCCACGTTTTATTTGTAACAAAAATATCGATAGCTGAAAAGTGCCGTGAGATGGTTCGAGAAAAGGGTTCCAGGTGGCGGCCGTCTACTAGACTTGGCAGGCTCACTGCCGTGGCCACTGATAAAGCTATCTATGCACGGGCTTACATATTATTTTAGTTTACGAAAATAATCGACACATAGTTATAGGTAAAGAAGTTTGTTAAGTTGGAAGGCATTGGTCAAGTAAGAGCAAACACATAGCCTCTTTGACGAGGAAAGTCATAGCAAATGTAACTACGAATTTTAGCACATTCAATAGCGCCATCTGGTGTTTTCAGTTCAAATTGTGGAGTAGCGCAAAGCTTCAACTCGCTTCTTAAACTTCAACACGCATAATATTCATGTTACGTACCCTTTTTCTTTAAACGAAAAATACAGCGCCCTCAAACAATGCGCTTCCAAAGGTTAAGTACCTACTGCCACCTGATACTAGATAGCTCTACATTCGTTTCTTAAAGAAACTACTCCAAACCACCCACAAGTAGGTGGCAAGTCAACAGAAGTTGTTACTATTTCTCACTAGATGGCGGTGATTGGCGTTCAAAATGCTGAGAAATCGCGATGCAGGCTGTACCTACCTACTACACTGATCCTTCTATGGGTCAACTGAGGAAGGGGTCTGCGGGGTCAAATTATATTAGGTTTCACTGACTTGCATATCCATGATGGCGCATCGCGGCCCGCCCCTAGTTCAGGAGAAGCATACAATTCCTTCCTACCTTCGAGTTACATGTATATAGAAAGTATCTTATATATAGTACTTATACAGTTTTTTTAAGAAGACTTCATTTTGGCGATAAATACAATTGAAACTGCATTCAATGGTTTTAGAATCGAACCCACCAAATTGTAAAAAACAATCTCAAGCCAATTTTTTTGTCCACTTAATTTTATTTAGTTCTGTCTTTTGTTTATCTCCTGATACGGTATTTGATCGATATTGTAAAATTAGGGATCCCTAATTTTACAATATCGATCAAAAGGCTCAATCGAAAGCATTATTGTTTCCAAATAACATAGCATCGAAAGACCTTGAAATTTTACATTTGTTTAAAATAACTACGTGTTGCTTACACTTAATTTTATTTAGCTAATGATCAAAATGTGTCCCGTTCTGAAGTATACAAATTCTCACTCTTAATTTCGCTCTCTGTTGATTTATTTATCTTTTTATGAATTCTAAGTTCAGTTTGTGTCTCCTACACATTTCATTTGTATTTTTACAGCAGTCAGCCGTATCGGGAGACAGAACTAAATAAAATTAAGTGGACAAAAAAATTGAAGCGAACAAAATCATCAATAACATTTCGTTTCTTATTTGATAAATTACTATTTAATAAAATGTTTATGTATAAAATTTGACTTGTCTAAGTGCTTATTTTGTTAGCCTAAAAATTATTAACTTTTGTCTTTTGAGAGATAAAAAATATGATATTATAGGATTTTGAATGTTTAATGGAGGGATAACATTAGAAGGAGGATTCCCAGATGTGTGGGGAAAAATGGTTAATTATAATAAAATCAAGTGAAACTCACAACCGGCGTTTTCATCGCACATAAGCACTACAATTTATTTCACGCAATTTTATCATGCACTTTTTGTATGTCTCTTCTTGAGTCTGTTTTCAGTAAAATGTTCTATCTAAAAATTAAATATTTATGATACTTTTCCTCCTCGTGTGGCATAGCCGTGGGACGCACAGTATATACGTAACGTACACGCAGTAGGTAAGATTCCTTATACCTACATACACGTTGCTACGTTGTTATAAGGCTAAGACGATTATGGTTGTTAAAAATAGCAGCTGTAGGTAAATTATCTACCTGAACCTGACTAAACACAACTATGCAAAAGGTACAGTTAACAGGCTTCACCAAGTTAGAATGAGAAAAAAGTAAGAATAGCTCGAATATTGAGCCAAATGTAAGGATCGCATGTCAGAGGAAACAGGCTTCCCATTGCAAAACTCGTAAATTATCTTCTATGTCGTAACTTCTGTATTAACGGGCCGTTTACAAAATACGCTGTTTTTGGTATTTATTTTTATTTTTCGCTTTAACCGAGTTCTTCTGGAAAATAGTTTGGATATGTTCTTCTTCATCGTGTTCTTCATCCCACTTTGAAAAGCCTTAGTTGAGGAGTTGACCTCCCACGCCACTCTATTTTCGGCTTGTCTGAGAGCAGTGCTCACTGGGAGTCCCGTAATATCTTTCACAATGTCAGACCAGCGGCTTGGTGATCGGCCTCGTGGTCTTTTCCCGTCCACTTTGCCCACAACAACCAGTTTCTCCAGGTTATCTGGGTTTGTGACCAATGTGACCAAAGTAGTTTATGACACGTTGGTAACAGATGGTAGAGAGCCTGGTTTCAATGTTCAGCTGTTTGAGAATATATTTGTCGGTTCTTTTGGCGGTCCTAGTATCAACAGTATTCTCCCTCAGCATCGAACGCGTCAATATTTTTCTTATCTACTGCCCGGACCATGCAGGATTCGAACGCGTACAAGAAGATCCAGTGTTCTCACTACACTCGTTTTAGTCACTTTGGAGACTTTTCTATCCTGCCATATTCTTGTCAGCTTGCTCATTGCAGCATTGGCCATTTGAGTGCGTCGTCTTAATTCTTTATCGCATCCTCCCTGGT
Organism: Eupithecia exiguata; assembly: GCA_947086465.1. Taxonomy (NCBI): domain Eukaryota; kingdom Metazoa; phylum Arthropoda; class Insecta; order Lepidoptera; family Geometridae; genus Eupithecia; species Eupithecia exiguata. The sequence continues at coordinate 562,977 of OX352229.1, forward strand.
CACTGTTCGTAGAACCTATAAATGAATTTTTTCACGACCTCTAGCTCTGAGAGTTCGCCGTTGTGCGTGAGATGGCAAGCTCTATCTATGCACATAACTTTGGTCTTCGCCTTGTTTATTGAAAGCCCAACCAGTTCGCTTTCTCTTTCTACTCTCCTGACTAGTTCAGCTAATTCGTGCTCTGATGATCCGAGAAGTGTGGTGTCCGTATATCTTAGGTCACTGATTTTATTGCCACCGATTGTGATTCCTCCATCCCAGTTGTACAAAGCCCTTCTCATAAGGTGTCGAAATTTTGCACTAAATTATTCAATTGATTACTTAACTACCCACGTAAGGTAGGTAGGTATAAATATATACAAATTAGGTACCTCGTCCAAAAATAAGATGGCTTCCAAGAAAGATCTACGTGTTGAATGCAAATCGATGCAAATCTCGTAGAGCCTGCTACGTGCTACGGCATGCTACGTGCTACGGCATGCTACGCCGTAGCTCCGTAGATGTCCTACGGCTACGACAAAACTACTACGTATGTAGTTTACTGTCGGAGAAATAGGATAACAACCTTTAGTAACCTCAATATTGTTACAAACGCATCTAATTGTATATTATATTCTTTGTTTTTTACCAATATTGTCCTCAAACACGCGACTTCCATTGTGTACCTTCGCCTTTGTTGGTAGAATATATCATAGCCAACGATTACTTACCTTGGTCTAGAGAGGTACGAGCGCAAATGAATTATGTAAATAGTGTTTTTGTACTGTGTATGGTTTAGAGATATGAGAAACCTGTTGCTTTGCCATCTAACTACTTGATGCAACTTTTACAAAGCTAGCAATAAGAATAAGTTATGAATTTTTGCACGAACATCTGATTTAAATTTAATATATTTATTGCACTGCGGTTGATGCTTTTCTTTGATTGAATAATGGAATTAAGGCATCGGAAAATATGCGGTTTGATTAATAAGTGGATGAGGATATTTCGATGAAGGCAATATGTTAATAACCGTTGTGGCCCATTTGCTGTTCTACTTCTAGGTACCTAGCAAGTACTAAAACGTTCTACTTAACCTTCAAAAACTAAATAAAGGACTGTACTTGTTTGTTAGACAGCTTCATTTTAATCCTAAGCTCATTTCCGTAAATCCTCGTCGACGAAACCGCATTAAATGAAATCCTGCAGAGAAAATTTTGCAATAAACTGTAGCAGATTCATTTGAATATGGATAATGGATGATGGGTGCGAGCGGAGCACCCCGGTCCCCGCCACCCGCGTGTTTCGGATAAATCCATCCAAAAACAAACGCAGTACCTCGTCAAATTATAAAAATTACGGTTTTTGAATAACCTTTGAAGGGAACAATAAAGCGAAACCGCAGAGTGTGGAGTCTGTATGAAAATAGCATATTTTCATATTAATTCACGGGATGTTCGTCCGGCGCGTACATAATTAAAACTCGCATTAGGTTAGGGCCCTGCCGCCGGCCTCGCGGCTTTATCCCTCTGGTAGGGCTCATGAGAGGGCGTCAAGCTGTAGCGTTTTGTATCTCTGTAATTAAACCTCGTGTCAACAAGTCACGTTCGTGTTGCGGATTCTAACACTCTCTAACTCATTATCACGTAAAACTAACTCAAAGCAATTCATCCCTGATCCGGCACTCCATGTTCTACAAAGCCGGATCTACTCTACTATTTTTCATTCTTCTTACCCTTCTCATTATTGAACTACCTTTAAGAGTCAAAAAAAGATTAATAAGAAACACAATAAATCTACAATTTGTTTTGCAAAAACTCTTAGCTGGACTGGAGTACTTGTAGATGATGGCTATAAGCGACTAGCTTCACACTGTATGCATGAACTCTTAACAACATTCCGATCGTACGTAGATAAGTAATTGCATACCTACCTATATATGAGTGTGTCTATCACGCTCAAGACTTATTAGCTTAGATGAGTAGGTATTGTAGATAGTTTGTATAAGATCTAGGATTATTTAAATTTAAGCAACTTATTCACATCATTAATAACTTTAGGCTAGTTAGTAGCCTACTTAGGCCCTTTAGCAGGGTTGTATGTTAACTACAGTAGGTGTAATAAATTTTAAGTAAAGAAAATGAAAACCCAGTGCTAGGCAAACCTAAAAAAGGCTTTATGGCACTGCTAACTAAATTAATGAATACATGATTTATACCTGTTTATCTATCTTCCCTGAGTAGTAGACATTGTAGTTTCAAGTCATCAAAACGTTCAACTTCATTTGAAAGACTTTTTGTGAAATGTACGAAGAGTATGCTACCAGTTTTTCTTCTATATTTTTTTTATCTGTGTGGTTTTAAAACTGTTTTAACCCCCCTCCCCCATAAGGGTTACGCGGTGAGGTTAAAGCCAAATACAGGTTTAATCTAATTTAATTCTGAAAAATTTAGTACTGTGATAAAAATGTCTGTGTCTGGGTTTTGTACAAGTGCGTTAAACGAAAAAAAGAAATAAACGTTATCTCAGTAACCTAACTCCCACCTCCTTGTAGTCTCAAGGGATCAACGGACGACCCCTTGTTTTAGTTGTTTCGTGGCCAAAATCGTGGTCCTTTACAAAATCGCTCCCGCTCCGCTCACCACCGCACTGCGCCCGGGCCTCCCTAAACACACCCGGGAGAGCTCGATTTAAACCTGCTTTGAATTATTCGTACAACTTTTTCCGTCTCGCTCCTGTTGGACTATATTTTTCCTTCTTTTTAATGTTGCTTTTCGTGGGTTTCTTAGATTAGTATTTATTTGAATGTTTTATGTAGGTGCTTAGGATTTTTTTCAGTAAATTACTTTCTTTTATTTACTGATACTCAAAATTAGACTTCTGCAATAATTTAGGAGTACCTACCATGAAATCAGTTGGTAGGTACATAGGTACATTAACATTGAGTGCGTATGTAAAAACATTCTCTGATTTCATTCAAGATAACTAACATTCGCCACACTCACAGCAAAAACAACTGGCGATCATCAAAGGGGATCCCTCTGAACATCCAATTAATTTTCTCTGAGTCCCTACTCCATCACACGAGGACCCAGACGCGCATTAAGGAATTAAATTGAAAGGTACAATTACAAACTATCGAGCAGAATGTGGTCAAAAGTTGAAGCCATCTGTAGCCAAAAAGTAATCTATTGCGTGAGCAAAACAGAAACTAACCAAGTGAGTTCATTAAGCAAATAGAGTGGGGTCCCCAGAAGCGTATCTTACTGATGCAAAGTGAGGCCTGACTACGGCCCTGGAAACCCCCTCCGGAATGAGAGCAAATACTGAATTTCATGTGCAAATAATTCTACTTCACTGACGCGAGAGCCTCATCCTCCGATATTATGTCAATATTGATTTTTCATTTATTCCTCATTTCGAACATAAGGTCGCACTCAAGACTGTTCAGTCAAGTTTCTCTTTGAGAAAGTCTAGATTCCTCAGGGTTCATCGAGTTCTCGAACTGTACGTTTCCTAGAAGGCTGGCAAGGAATATTGTCTCAAACTTCATAAAGTTGTAACCACAGTGTTCAAAGGTCTCTCAACAATCTGTTGCCGTCTCGAAGAGCCCACGCGTGGTGGTTGCGGTGAGGTTTGGACTCCGCGGTGTCGCGCTGAACACTGCGTCCTCCGCCAATTAGACCGCTGTGCTACAAGAAACAGCACAGCTTGTACAAGTTTCACTCCGAGTTCCGACACGATACACAACTACTATGTATTCTGTGGTATGTATAGCAATAGGAACTGAGGATTAGGTATCCGAGTTTTATTTTATTAAATCAGAAGCAAAGTCGTAGCACCAGCGTTAGTTGTTTTGATGTGCTCAGCGAGGATTTCACTGAGTTTTTAGACAATACCATTAGTGGGCAGGAAAATCAACTGATACCTGGATATATATATTGTAGGATAATTTATGAAACTACCTAGTGACGTGTAAAATATTATTTTTATTAATAAATTCTTGTATTCTTGTATACCTACTCTCCAAGACTTAAACTAAACATTATCATTATCGACCTGATACCATCTACGAAAGATGATTTAGGAAGCATCAGATTGGTTGACATTCAACACGAAGTGCGCGGCTGACTCTCTACCAAACTGATACCACTACAATCACACTACTATGTGTTGTATTTGTGTGTATTATTTGCAGGTTTAAACTATTTAATGAGGATCAGTAAAGTCCTAGCAAATTCAATACCACTAGTATTAAAAAAATGAAATATGATCATCAGTGGCCAATGGCAGCGACCCGGTTCTGTGACGTCACACGCTCTCGCGGCGGTTACTCAGTAAACTTACGACGTAATTTCGTCATAACTTCGTAAATTTTTATCGTAGAACAATTTTTTTTGTACTGTTAGTTAAGAATTTTTTAGCTCTATAATTAGCATTCTCAACTAAAAACTTTACGGATCCTCATTCCGTAAGCCAGGAGCCTATAGAAGAGCTGTATAGAAGTGTAAGACAAGGGAGTGACACAGGGCCGTGCCCCGGACGGCACGCGATGCGCCCCGCGATATTACGGAATTTATTACAGTTTTAACTGATTCCTGAATTATGGGGACCGCTACGAATTATAATTTGGCATGACTAATGTCGAGGTCGACAGGGTAACGTCGTGCTTTAAAATTCCTGATGCAAGCGAGGACTGTATGCATCGATGGAACAGGCTTTATTTGGTTCACGATGTTTCTTGCCTTAACAACAGTTTAAACTATGGCACGATTTTAAAATGTTCTGTTTAAGAAAAATGTGGGAACCTAGTTTCTATTGGCACTGACTCTACTAGACTCGAACTTGCGAACTTGGAGTAGGTAGATAAGGGTTTCGGCCGGTAACTAAAACTGAAGAGGAGATAAGTCTCTACTTAGCAACAATTAACAACGCACCTTTTGTATTCAGTAAACAGTAACCCTACGTGTGATTACAAATCTTTTCATCGCCGACATGAGTGGGAACCCTCGTTTAATTATTAACGGACGAAGCCCGGGCGCGGTGCCCTGTGCCCGTCCCACGAGGCGGATGGAGGTACTAGTCCGCGGTTTACGACCTCATAATGAATTTCTTCGTATTATGAATTGATGATGAGAACTTACGGAATGTTTAAACGCCTCTGGCTCTAGTGGGAGGATAACTAAGGCTCTGAGGGTACACTGTAAGTATTTAATCTTGTCCCTAGTCGGGTTTTGCCTAAGTCTCCGCGCGCCAGACTCTAGGGTTGCCATAACACAGTTCGAAACAAAACATGACTTGACCTGTCTATGCATAAATGCAACCACAGCCTATAATCACAATAAGATCATTCTAGAAATACTTTGCATGATTTGTTTGTCGTATTCATCAGCTGATATGAACGACCTTCATATTTGATTTGTGTAAATTCAGCCAACAAACTGTCTAGTACAGCTCTGTGGCCTAGCCAATACACACAGCCTGCGTTCGGGACACAACAGCCGATGGCCCCGTCAATACATCAGCTGCCGTCGACCGTCGCTTGTCCTCGTTAAATACAACAATCAAAGCACTCACACCGACTGGGCTTCTAAAGTGTGTGTTCATATATGGCACAGTTCAGTTCAAGGATATTACAGTAAAGATGGAAGAATCATTACACTTAACAATCGCCGGTGACCTGTCATCGATTTTAATTTGGTTTCAAATCTACGATGTACGATGTAGGAAAGTATGAAACAAAGGTGGCGTCCAGAAAAGTTGAGTAGTGAGAGTGGCTCATTTTGAAATATGTCGCTCTTCCGGACAAAGTTTATCTATTTCTTCCATTTTTCTCTTCTTCGTCTTTCTTTCTAACGAGATGACATAATTATGAAGCTTTTTCACCAGCTCTTCGGTGGTTTCCTATCTAAAATGACACTAAGTAATGAAGTCACTTAACTAAGTGTAATATAATGGACTCAAGATGAATAAATCATTTAATTGGATATGGTTTTAGAGAAATGCCTCCCATGAGGTAAATATTTACCCTAAATATTTATCCATTTCTGGGGTTCTGATTTTTCCACAAGCGGGAAATATAATTCATATAGTAAGTGCCTTTTCAATTATTCATGTCACTTTGCCACATGGCTCAATGTCCACACAATCAAACTACCCGTTAGGAAATTCGATGGAAATGGGAGACATATTCTTCATACAGACTTTTAGGGTAAAATCAATATTAAAGATACGTTGAATATTAAAGACGACTCCTGTGGCGCAGGTCGTCGAGAATCAAACCCAAAGTCCGGTTTTGGGTTTGATTGCAGCTGCGGGATAAATCATTTTATGGTCATCCCATATGTGTTCCAGGTCTGGACGTTTTATAATCATATTAATGTAAGTTATACATTGAAACAAAAATGTAAAGTGTAGATCAGTTCCAGTCACCAGCTACCAACAATACAAACTCTGCTTACTTCACGTCTGGATCAGGCTGCGTGAATATGTCCAGCAGTAGGTAGTTACTTGTTCGATTTCCGTTTCCTGATGCACTGAACTGTGGCACGTGAATAGCTGTCGCCTGAAGCGCTGGAACCAGCTTACCTCAGTGCACTTGTGCTCGTCCTAGATACCCGTTTTAGAACGAAACGAGACGTGTCAGCGGCGAGATGGGCCGAGGATGTCACTAACGCCGCGGGGCGAACCTGTATGAGGTTGGCGCAGGACCGTGTGGAGTGGCATAAGAGTTTGGAGGCCTATACCCTGTGGGTGAAGTCGGGTTGTGGATGATGATGAAACATATTACGGTTGGAAGTTTGTGGTTGATTTCGCTGATCGCGGATTTTGGTCTCGCGCCACATGATCTTTCAAAACAGTTGTGGTAATCCTCAAGATAAGAGAAAATACAATCAAAAACCATTGCCTCGTTTGTAGAGGTCGAGTCTATTGGTCAGACACGTATCGGGAACTCGTACCTTTTATGGTGAGCTTTTTCATGTGCATTTTTATACGTACAAATACAAACTTCCCATGACAATATTGTTACATCTGCAAGTTTGCAGAGTAAATCATACTAACGTATAAAAATCGTGCTTATCCCGTCCCGGGCCGGCGACTTCCCCGTACCCTACCGGCGGCAGTTATTGATAGCGACGATAGTTCATTACGGCCCACTACTGTGGACGCTCCCTAGCCGCCCACGGTGCATGGCGGCCCGCCCCACAGTGGTATAGTTGCCCGCCCGTATAACGCCGTGATTAATGCACCGCCTGAGGCTTGCTTTGACAAATCAGTAGGTGTACATACTCTAGCAATGCTAGTAGTATAGAACTACGTAACTTTGAACCAATACAATAGGTATCGTGCGAAGTCGCTGGCTGTTACTAGTATTTAATGGCTTACAGCTGGCACTTTTTTACAGACTAATAAACTTTTTTAGGGTTCCGTACCCAAAAGTTAAAATGGGACCGGGCTTTATCTGATGAACCGTGATAGTTAGACAGTTGAAATTTTCACAGATGTTGTATTTCTGTTGCCGCTATAACAACAAATACTAAAAAACTGAATAAAATAGATATTGAAAAGGGGCTCCCATACAACAAACGTGTTTTTTTTTTTTGCTGTTTTTATAGTTAATGATACGGAACCCTACGTGCGCGAAGCCGACTCGCACGTGGCCGGTTTTATTATTTTTGTGATTGTGTATTGCGTTTTATTATTTTTAGACGATCTCTACCATTTCGCAGCACATGCTACGAACTGCTACGGATTTTTGATTGCATACTTTTTATACTTACGGCCACAGATAATGTAATACTACGTCTCTATACGTTTATAAACTTTAGAATGTAGAATCTCCGGTAAAAAAACTTTGATTTTGTAGATAATAAAATATTTTATTATTGGTTGGCAAAATCGATTATTATAAAGTAAACCGCTGACCGGCGGCGTAACGTCCGCCAAATCGCCGCTAGTCGTTGGCAGCGGGCCGGACAAAATTAGGGGCTGCCAATTACGGGCGTCCTGAGGTTTGGCCGTTTTTAGTATCGTCCCTGGATAGTTACGAACTTTACTTCCTGCTTAGTTTATGCTACTTTTATAAATATGTAATGGACTAGGGGCCGCTCATTAATTTCATAAGGATCGTTTTAGTGATTTTGACTCCCCTTCCCTCATGTATTTATTAGATTAGATTTCTTTGGCTTCCCTCTTCTCACGTAATTTTTCTGAATAATAAAATGTTGTTAGAAAAGGAATAGTTACAGTAAAACTTACAGTTTGACGTAAATGCTTTTTATTTTTATCAGATAATTTAGATTGTTCTCTTTTATTGCTATCAGATATAGATTACCGTTATAAATAAAATAAAATAATTTTATTGTAGATCATTCTGATCTATAAATTTGTTAGTAGCAGAAATATCTCTTATAATTAATGTTAGTACTCAAAATACCTCCTACAATTAAAATTAAATTCACTGAAAATCAGTTCTAATTATCGTTTGTAGGTCTTATATATTTTTTGTAATGAAATAAAATAAATAATACATAAAAAAAACTATACTTATACCCAATTAATCATTGAGACTGCAACCCATTTGTATACTTATTAAAAATATGGAGATGCCAGCTCTACACGGCTCATTACATTACGATGCACGCACGTACTTTCTCGTAAGTTTGCAGACACTCGGTCGGTCGGAGACGGAGGGACTCACGGCTCTACTCGAGGGTCGAGGGTTCTAATCTCTGCCAGTGACAGGGCGACGAGACGGCTCAACATTACACACTAATTCAAACTGTAGCTAATGATGACAGAGCTCAAAATTCTCTAGCAGCTAGTTTGTGGTTTGTACAGACGGGAGGAAAAGTGAGTTAAGACTCGCTGCCACAAGGTTTATGATGATGGATTGGATGCAACTTGCAGGCGAGGGCGGTTCAAATGAAACTCTGACATGGTCATTATGGAGACGGAGGAAATGTTTGCTACTAACTTTTGAAAAGTATTTTCATTGTTATTTATTTGTAAGGTTTTCCTTTTGCAGCAACTCGGTAAAATTAAAAAAACCATTGGATGTTTTTGTTTTTCGATATTTACTAAACCTAGCCTTGTCTGTGGAAAAACTCGATACAATATTTATTAACATGGACCCCGTATTTATCCTGAAAATCACTTTCTTGCTGTGGTATGTTTTGGCCGAATTGGCATTACTACTTGAATTTAGGTCTTTCATACAATGTTGAGTGCTGACAATCATTTTCAAACTGGACACCAAAACGAGTATTTTTGATTTTCGTGTTGTGAGGCGGTTGTTACAAACATTATAATAATAATATTCTTTTATTCAGACACATGATCCATTTTAAATTATTAAGGCATTATTGCTTAAGAATGACTCGAGTATAGTTTCTAACTTTTCGGTTTCGGTATTCTGCATCGGATGTGTTATGTCGTCGAGTGTACGGCGCGCAGGGCCGGAGGCTCATAATTAGGCATGTGAAGATTACGAGGCTATTTTTCAGAGAGGTTTATAGCTGACACAACAATCCCTGATGAGGGTCACTCGACAATTTTTGTTAATTATTTTTAAGTTAATGCCATATCTTGAATGTTTATTTGTTTGAAATCATCAACGATTAATTTATACACAGGTACTTAGGTTCCTTTAATGCAGCGATGATCCCCTGAGATACAGGAGGTTGCAATTGCAAGTGCGATTTTCGCCACGCAACAAATGCTTGAATTATCTGCAAATATTTGTATTTAGTCTTGGTATTTATAAAAAATGATTCTAAGTATGTATTAGGTAAGTATAATCGTCAGTCTTCTGGTCCCTACTCATAACACAAGTTTCACTTACTTTAAGGGTTACCTAGAGGATGGTATAACTGTGCCTGTTGTTGAACCGCCACGTCATAGCCAATAAGTTGAAGAAAGTATCCGGTAGTTACCTGTATAAGCTCAGACAACTGTATACAGATCATACAAATTGTTTTCGGCAAGGTGGTCCTCGTGGGTCCTTGCAGGCACCATTCAAAAGCTCCAGCTCCCACAATTCTCCGAGACACGCAGTATGCCAGATGCCTAACCACGCCTTAGGGGGATTTATGCCCACAATACCGCGGATGTAAATCGAGCTACACTGCGGGACAGAGTGAGCGATAAACAACGCGAGCATTCATTGCACGCGAGTGTATCACCAGACAACTGTTTTATTATGCGGGTACGCGAGTGTATGTAGAGTACGACGTTATGGGGATTGGTGGAATAACAGGACAGAAGCATGGATTTTGGTCCATGGAATTGAATTGCAGTTGAAATTTAATGCTTTATCCATAAACATAAGACACTAACCTGGACGACCTCTGTGGCGCGGTGGGCGAAGGTCCGCCTGCGACACAGGAGGTTGCGGGTTCGATTCCCACCTTGGGACAAATATTTGAACGATCTGCAGGTATTTGGTCCGGATGTTCTGGTCGTTTTCTATGTATAATAAAATAATATCTATCTATGTAACGTATTGTATTATGTATATCAGTTATCTAGCACCCATAACACAAGCTCAGCTTAGCTTGGGGCTAGATAATGCTGTGTGAATTGTCCAGCAATATTTATTATTATTTATTACTTACCTACTCCATCACCATTTAGAACCACACTTTCTGGTGAAATGGTCCTGAATCCGTTCCGGGTTCCGAGGTCAATCTTTCTGCTGTCGACTTTTCCACTCAACCCCTCTTTTGAGAACTCTTTCTACACTATTCCGTAATGACTAGGTACTTTCGCGTTTGTCTAATTTTTTGTATATTAAGATATTTTTGACAAGAAACGTTTGTATAGGGGCTCAGAGTTTCACCCCAATCGTCTTATCTTACCTGTCCCTAGGCTAACACAACCAGGTAAAGTAATCAATCAAACAGAGATACAAAAATACAGCCACCTACAAAATAATCAGAATGACCTAAATGGCAGGCGAAGCAGCAAGCTGCAGTGTTGTGTTATATACCGGACGATCAATACACCGACTCTATACATATATGTAATACCCAGCTAGGTAGGTTATCACATCACAGGTCAAGGACAGTCCGACACACTGTTATCTAGCTGACTTTGTTTACCAGATAAAGGTACATTTTAACTAACTAATCCTGTTTTTAAGTTGGTAAACATAGGCACCTAATTAGCAATGCCTGTTTATTCTTAAATTATTTTGAAGACATCTAATTCTTATTCATTTTTAATTATTTCATTTACAATAATACCAACTGATCACTTGGGGAGAGTGTTCAATAGATTTGTGAAAAAGTGGTAAATTAAACAAGTCATTAAGTAATTACATCATTTGTTAGTTTTATCTTATAACGATCACTAACCAACGTTCATTCAGTCTCAGCAAAGCATGTGTTCTTACATCTACACCCACGTGTGTACCTACTTATGAAATCTTAACATCGTATTATTAATTTTTAAAAACATCAGAGCTTGTATTTTTAAAATGTTCCAGAACAAGAGATACACTTTGACGGCTCTACATTAATATGATTACCTACTGACAATAATGCTTTTGAGATATTCAGGTTATAGGAGTTATTTTATACAATTAGGGTCGTTTCGTTTTACAACAAGCAGAGCGAAGAGAAAATATACCAGTGGAATGTCAGATCAAAGTCAATTCTTTATGCTCAAGTGAAGTTATTTGTGATCGTGCTATTAGTTATTTTCTCACATTTCCGCTCCGCTCCGCTTTGGTGGAAATAAGACTAGGTACCTACTTAGTTGGTAAGGGATACAATATTGAATAGATCTAAGCTACAGGTAGATACTAGAGTATTCTAGGCAAGATTTGAGATCTTAGAAATAGATGACTATAAATGAGCACACCGAAGAGAAGACTATCTTGTAGATAGAGTGTGGCCCCCGGGTACTTTGGAGCTCGGCTCTCTGTAAACAAATAAATCTAATCTCAAATTAGTTTGTAATTTACGAGACCGTACGAAATAATATTCAGTTAGTTTACGCCTTAGAATAGAATTGATAAACATCTTTGTAATTATTATTTTGAAAGTCTCGTTTGGAAGAGATTGCTTGTAGCAATAAGACCACTGATTGTAAGACCTATCAAGTGTCTATGCGCTCATATAATGTTCAATAACTTACAGCGTGGACGTATCAGTAAGCAATAACAACTGAGAGTGCAATCACACATGTACCTACCAACTATTTCTATTCTTGGTTCACAATTCGAGTTTCAGAAATATCTTGACGTAACTCTATGTAAAGGAAAGTATTGAGCCTGACATTCATCATAGTGTTTTATATAATTAGTTGTTAAGTTGAGTAAAAATTTTGTGCACGCTGCGGCGTCCCATAAGTGTGAAAACACATAGATTATAAGATTTTGTAGTGTAATATTTAGCCTTCATGTGATTTTCATATAGGATGCCCTTTTGTAAATAAATAAATAGATGCGAGTAGAACTACAATATACAACAGCTCCACATATAGCCAGCACAGATTTCTACATGTGCCTCATAAATTATACAGTCGCTCATAGTAATTGTTTATATTGTTTCCCCTCTAATTGCAGCCTTCACCGAGTCACTGGACAGACAGTCGGACGGTTGATTATATGTATATACATTGGAATGGGAATGGAGTTCATCGATAAATTCTGTAACTTTATTATCGAACGGTAACTTAGTTGTTGACCATTTTCAATGCATATTAAGCAACCGTTCACGCCATGAATAGATTTCGGTTGGATAGATGTTATTTATTGCCAAAAATTCAATTTAAAATGTAAAATGCGATAGTAACATCGGGACGATGAATACATCGTCTCTATATCATCTTGCAACAGTTCGTGGAGTTCGATCGCCATAAATTGGCTTATGGAGCAGATTCTAACAGAGATGCGAGTTTCGGGAGACTGGGACATTTTCGTTGAGGTAAAAGAGCAATCTATTCATTCTGAGTTATGGCTTTATTTAATTGGGCAACCAACCAGAGATTGCACAAAATAATTTAGAACTAAAAATATTTGAGAAATGAAATCTTCCATATTTTAAATAGGTATTTAAACCTAGCAACGGAGCAACGTAGGTATTATAAGTTATTTTGACGTTGCGTAATTTATATCGAATAATTATAGCAACTTGTTCCGGGTTCGTGCCAAAGTTAATTTGTTCTAAATAATAAACAAAAACTTAACAAGTTCTGATGGTTCTTTAATTACATTGTCTGGGTTTTTGTTCAACAGTTTGAGAACAACATTACTGACTGAGGAAGAACAACGTAAAGTGGGTCTAATCATCCTGAATCATCTTATTATTGCGGACAAATTGTTTTACAGCTGCATTCTTGTAGCTTCGTGAAGCTTGTCACTTTCTTGTGATTGTTCAAGTGATCTTTATGTGGGTCGCACACCAGACAACTTGTAGGAGCGCCACATTTGAAACGTGACACATGTATCGTCCCAGAACATCTTTTTTTACACATCTTTGTACACTACTAAAATGTGTCCCTGGTGTGCGTGCCCGCGCGCAGATAAACGATAAATAAATACGATAAATCAAGGCAATAAATAATAATAAGGCGATAAATGTGTCGTGTTTCAAATGTGGCGCTACTACAAGTGTATGTTTGTGTGCGGCCTCACTAAGGCAGGGTGTGCCTTCCTGTGGTTGTATATAAGTAACATCAACATTAATCTCTTCGACTTTATCTCAACGATAACGATCACGGTGATAATTTAAATCACCAGTTGCGATGTCAACTTCAAATATTTAATGATCATAAATATGTATTTAATATCCAAAGGTCTGCCGATCAACACAATACTACACAATAAATACCCAATACCTACCATACCACGTATGCAATAAAGGACGCCCTGTTATTACTACTATAGCAGTACCTGCCTGGGTACTAATTGCGTCATAAAAACCCGCTCACGAACAGTCCAGCCCTCCCCTATAGTTATATATTAAATTACATAGTAGCGAAATTTTAGCTAAAAGCGATTTCACGTTATTCATTTGTCAGAATCTTTAGTGATAAAGTGAGTAATTTGAATCCGTCACCTCACACGACGTAGTTCCTTCCCGGCTGCCGGCGTCCGATGGCGAAGGGCCAGGCCCGCGCGCGCTCTGCCGCCGCGACGTCGCCACGCAGTAGCGCCACCACGTCGTCGAGGTAGCGTAGCGCGCGCGACTCGGTGCGCAGCGCGCGCGCCGCCGCCGCGCACTGACAGGCGCGCAAACATTGTGCCTGGAACAAGTCACGATTTAGACACCACTTCAAAATTACTCCATGGTAGGTACATAACTATTTGATCGCATTCAAAGCTGAGCAAGTCTTCTAAGCATGCGCCTATGTTTATCTATAGATTATCAAATAGGTACTTTTCTGTCCGATGCCGAAAGCGACGATGGAGCGTGGCGTGAAGTAACGAAAGAGTTGACAAGTCTTCCCTCGGCGTAAACATGTATCGAAAATGAGACGATTAGCCCAACATAGGTACTTGAGACATTTCCAGGGCGAGGGTTAGGATAAGGGCGCTCAGCGCAGATATTTCTAGGTACAAATGAAGCGTAGCGCTAAGCGTAGACGGTCTACAAAGGGTCTACGAAAAGGGTCAGTGCAGGGTTGTTTCAAAACCACCTCTGGCTCTCAAACGAAGGCGGAGAATAATTATAGCTACAATAATTAATAATAAGGTCACTATAGCAATACGATTTCCAGGACATACTAAATACTTTCTACTAACATTTAAAGTACAAGGGAATCAACAGATTATACCTAAACAAACAGGAACTATGTATGTATGTCAAACAAATGTCCTGTTCAAACCACAACCGGCAAACGACTCGTGTAAGCAGGATTCATTAAAATGATAAGAGTTAGAAAAAAACATTATACCTAATTAACTGAATGCTGTCCGCGTTCAGTTCATTAAAATGTATTTTAATCATTATTGCAGGAGTTGGTCCCGCAAAAAACAGAGTTTCTAGAATTGCAATCATCGTAAATAGAGTAAATTACAATAGACATGACATGATGACTGATTTTGATAATCTACTCCGAGATGTTTTTGCAAGTCTACTGAATGCAAAATAAATCATATTGCCGCAAAAAAATGGACACTGATGAAAAAATTTAGCTTTTAAAAATGCAATTTCAATTTCCCTTTAAAACGCTACAATACTAGTATACTAGTAGCATCTGTGTATGACGCCAGCGGTGCACGAATGCCTGATGATACAGAATTACTATATTTTTAATTCAACAGAAGTTCTTTGCTCGTCACCAGTTACGAAAAGTTAACCGCGGTTTCGTAAGAGTACAAAAAAGTATTTAACACAACTGGTACCTATCGTACAAGTACAAAAATGTTTTTAATCGCAACTGGTTACGAAGCTCCAGTTTCGTTCGCGGCCGAAGGGGAAGTTCATTGATAAACAAATAAAATTACTATCAAATAATACAAACAAATTAGAACGAGTACATTTGCAATATTGTCAACAAACAAAGCTATTGAGGCTATTAATTGAAGACCACATTGAAGAAAATCAGACCTGTAGCATAGTTATTCAACTATGCTACGGGTCTGATTTTCTTCAAAAAAGGTTGTAAAGACACAGAAAACATTACATTTGTGACGGCATGACGTCACAAACCAGTATTCTCTGATTGGTGTTGAACGTGTTATGGCAGATTGCTTTATTTTGTTGTTTTATTTTATATAATTGATCTCGATCAAAATAAAAAATATACTTAACACGTGTTTTGTAATAATTTTTTCCTCTATCATGCTTACCTGAGTTATGATTAGGATGATTAGATTTAGGTGACTTCTAAGGTTCCGTACCTCAAAAGGAAAAAAGGAACTCATATAGGATCACTTTGTTGTCTGTCTGTCCGTCTGTCAACCGTCTTTTCTCAGGAACGCGTCGAGGTGTGGAGTTGAAATTAACATGAAATACTCAAGTCCGTAACCTCTTGGAGCAGTGATGCAACTCAAATTTTAAGTCAACGCAATCAAATGTAGTATAACTTTGGAAAAGTATTGGTCAATTTGTATAAAAACCATCTAATTGATTATTCTGTTGTGTTTCATGGTTTTACATGGTGGTTGTTAATGTTTGCTTGTAAATATCCTGATTAAGTGATTCTATAGCTGTTTAAGAGTAAATGTATACCAGATTCCTCAAATGATTGGTTTCTTTACTCTGACCTGCTTCAGACCCTCAAATCTTACCCATTAGTTCAGACTACTGTTCCTCCTGCTTCTGAGGCTCGTAAAAATGTCCAATTTTTTTGAAATTTCCAAGGGAATAACATGCACTCAAAATCTATAGGGTAGGTACTTCCCGTTGACTTAGAATCATGAAATTTGGCAAGAAGCAAGTTCTAATAGGAATTATATAGGCTGATGATGATGATGATGATGGTCTAATTGCACAAGTAACGGGAAAAATTCGAAAACCATAAACCGTTGAAGGTTATTCACAGAAAAATATGTTTTTGAATCTCGCCATGGATCATAAAACCTATAGATAGGGTATACTTTCCGTCCACCTAGAACCATGATATTTGGTAAGAAACAAAGTCTTATAATTATATAATTAATGCAATGTTTAGTTACAGAACACTTGTTGCGCGAGTTCGACTCGCACTTGACTTTTTATTAGGTACTGATGAAAGATTTAAGGTTATGCTTAGTGGAGCAATTCTGTACAACAGTCGCATAGTTGCTGTTGACTATAAACTCGCATGTACAAAGTATTGCAAACCGTACTGCAACACGATGACAAATGGCTTCTGAAGGCGAACTAGTCTGGGTGGTGTCGGCGTGTGTTTTGTCGCTATATGAGTAGATAGATTCATATTTTATGCCACAAATATCTACCTTGGTATTCAACAGTTCTCAAATGTAGTGCTTATGCAAATATCTACCTTGGTATTCAACAGTTCTCAAATGTAGTGCTTATGCAAATATCTACCTTGGTATTCAACAGTTCTCAAATGTAGTGCTTATGCAAATATCTACCTTGGTATTCAACAGTTCTCAAATGTAGTGCTTATGCAAATATCTACCTTGGTATTCAACAGTTCTCAAATGTAGTGCTTATGCAAATATCTACCTTGGTATTCAACAGTTCTCAAATGTAGTGCTTATGCAAATATCTACCTTGGTATTCAACAGTTCTCAAATGTAGTGCTTATGCAAATATCTACCTTGGTATTCAACAGTTCTCAAATGTAGTGCTTATGCAAATATATACCTTGGTATTCAACAGTTCTCAAATGTAGTGCTTATGCAAATATCTACCTTGGTATTCAACAGTTCTCAAATGTAGTGCTTATGCAAATATCTACCTTGGTATTCAACAGTTCTCAAATGTAGTGCTTATGCAAATATCTACCTTGGTATTCAACAGTTCTCAAATGTAGTGCTTATGCAAATATCTACCTTGGTATTCAACAGTTCTCAAATGTAGTGCTTATGCAAATATCTACCTTGGTATTCAACAGTTCTCAAATGTAGTGCTTATGCAAATATCTACCTTGGTATTCAACAGTTCTCAAATGTAGTGCTTATGCAAATTTTTATCGTCATGTGAAATAAAACATAGTAGAATATAATGTAACTAGCTAATTTATGAGAAAAAACCAGTTCAGATTACATGAATAAAAACTCCGTTTGTTGGAACAGTTATAACGTTGCCTCTACAATGAACATTCCAAATAACATTATCAAACCACATTCCTACAAACTAATAAATAGGTAGATAGTGAAAGTGAAATAACGAGTGAAAATTATCCAATGATATCGGACGGACTGTCAAACAACGATGGTCTTTGTTTATGAGCGAGCATTGACCTCATTATCGCAATGGTTCGATAACTACTTACTAAAGTGGGAGTTCTGATGTACGTGTGTATCCGTTTTGCTAAATTTGACATAACGATAAAGGTCCGCGGTCCGATCGAAAGCTTACGGAGACCTCAATGAACATTAATAAAACGTTAAAAAATGTAACATGTCGGCGTAGGTATCTACCGAACGTTCGCTCGCGTGACAACGTCCAAGCGTGTTAGTAAAATCTTGTGTAAGGTGTGTAAAAACTGTTGTGTTGACACAGCTCTTCGAATTAGGCATTGTTGGAACTTTCACGTTGTTACCTGGATGCCGTCCAGTAGGTAGAGCAACAAGTTATTTTCCGTATTTGTCAAACAATTTATTGGTCTGTCCACATCCTGGTCATCGCATGTTCATTGTGATGACAGATTAGACAGCCTGTAAAAGCCTTAGCTAACCATGATTCGGCCAACATGTGGATGGACCATAAAGTAAAACTACCACCAGATGCAAATATATGTACAAAGGAAAGCCATCACCGGTGCAGCCAAGCCAACGCGTTGGTGCAGGTCGAGGTGTGTCGGTACCAACGCGTCAGGGTTGGCGGCGCAGGCGGGCCACCAGCACCTGCAGGTCCTGCTGGATGCCCGCGAGCTCGTCGTGCAGCGCGCGCGACTCCGCCAGCAGCGCGTCCAGCCGCCGCGCGCAGACAGCCAGCCCCCCCGCCGTTCCCTCGTCCTCGTCCACCGCTACCGCTAGCGCCAGCCGGCCCATCCGCTCCCGCTCGTACGCTTCTCTGTCTGGATGGAACTCCGGGAAACTTTCCCGCGTGTCTCCGCTATACGAATCCTCCTCCGCCTCTCTCAACTCATCAGCTAGAGATAGCGACCGCTTCGATAAAGGCTTCCTCTCCTTAATCGGAGCGGGGGATTCCGGCGGTGAGGGCTCCGATGAAGAAGATTCGGGGGGTCTGTCGCGAGGTTCCGGAGACGCGGCAGGCGAGAGATAAGGACTAGGGGAATGCAGCGCGCGTTGAAGGAATCTCCTGGCGTCGTCGTCGAGCGGGCGCTGCAGGCGGCGCGGTGCGGGCCGCACGATGGCATGCAGCGCCTCGCGGCCCTCGTCGCCCTCGCCCACCAGCTCCAGGATGCGCGCGCGCGGGGGGGAGATACTCGCGAACGAGTCGAACTTCGCCACCAACTTCCCTTTTGTAGGGGAAGTGTGGACATCGCCGGTCGGCGTGTAGGCTCGCAGATTCTCAGTCAGTAACCGATAGTTGCGTAACTTGACGTTTCCTTCAGGGGGCAGGTTTAGGGAGGGACAGTCCTCGGGGTCGGGCTCCACGATCTCTATGAGCGCGGCGCGCGGTGCCTCGGACCCCATGTCGCGCTGCGGCGGCGCGCGCGCACTCTCTGGCTCCTGCTCACTCACTAAAACGTTTCACTTCTCCGGAACGACACTGTGTCTGCTGGACGCGAGCGATACTGGCTCTTATCACTGGGACTTACGACTCGATATTACTGTTCAAGTGTTAGTGAGTATCGTTCACGCGAGTGCTAACGCGCTATTGGCAATTACCGCGTACGGCGGCGGCGCCCGCAGCGCAGCCCGAGCCGCCTGCACGGTGTAATCCAATTTGAAGCGCTGCTCAATCACTGCGCATATTCCGACCTATTAATAATATTGCCACTAAAATAGACACATTCATGTATTTAATGCCCTATTTATCCTATTTTTATTTAATATTCAGCGCGTAGTACTAATAATAAATATGTATAATAACAATATGTTCTAACTACATGAAAAACTGCAGCCCTTATTTATTTACAAATGTTGGCAACCCAGGTTGAACATTAGGTAATATCGAATTTCAAACAAGTTGAAAAATAAAAGTACAAGTGTGTAGAACCTCAACCCTGATTTGAAACTACTGTAATAAATAACCAGAGCCTCGACCAACAAATGTCGGATTTGAAGTGAAAAACGTTTCCGCCGCCCTCCTAGAGTTTCTACCGGCGGCGGCGGGCGCGGAGCGGCAGTCAACCAGCGCATCGCTCACACGACGCTGTTGCGGTGTTGCACTCTACCGGACGCGTTCGTCCGGGAAATTATACACCGCTCTCCTCTGACTATTGCTCGGCTGAACTGGCATCGAGTTACAGATATCGATATTGTGATAATTTACCTGCTTGATCGTGTCTCTTGATTTCATCTCATCTCATTAATAATGACATAATTGTAAATCACATCAGACTGTCATCAAATCACACCAGGTATATCAAATACAGTCCAATTAAGTTTTTTCATGTTGTTAAACCCTGCAAAAAAGTGAGTTAAGCCGCGGCTAAAGCTAGTGTAGTAGAAACAGCGTTTGATACACCTACTCTACTCACGGAGAGGAAGATAGACATAGCTCTACTGTTTCAATTAATAAGTTTATTATGTTTTCAAGACTACAAATAGCTATTTCGAGTTATACTCGTATGTATTTCAAAAATAATTGGCCGGATTTCATCGATGTTGAAATGAATGGCCCATCTCTACCCGATAGCGTTTCATCGACTCGGTCCCATCCCTGGTCCACCGCAATTGATACGAGCTACATAATTCGAGTGTTTAACGGCATAACGCTATTATGGTACAATTGATAGGCGCGATGCTACCTACAGGGTGTTTCCATACGCGCGGGTGAGGCAGGAACGGAGGAAACCTTGCATATTGCTTGTGTTAATATGTGTAGGGATAAGGCGACCCTCTTTATTGAATAAAAAATAAATAATGCTGGACAATTCACCCAGCATTATCTAGCCCCAAGCTAAGCAGAGCTTGTGGTATGGGTACTAGATAACTGATATAAGTACATAATATAAACATTACATAAATAGATATTTTTTATGATATATTCAGAATACGACCAAAACACCCGAACAAATATGCAGATTTGAGAGACAAACTTTTGTCCCGAAGCAGGAATCGCACCTCTAAGCTTCTGCGTCGCAGGCGGACCTTCGCCCACCGCGCCACAGAGGTCGTTTTAATATACAAGCATTTCGACGTTGATCGACAAGCACGACTAAGAATTAAACAGTAATAATACAATGGAAACATTTACTGCATGCTTATGAACAGCTGCAACTAACACAATATAATACATACAACATACACTTTAAAATAGAAGAAACAAGAACCAAGCAAACAATTCTCATCATCTGTCCAAAGCTGTAACAAACTTTTAGCCTACTACCTACGCTTACAAAACAACGCAGCCTCTACCTACATGTTTAACTACACTCCTGATAAAGGAGCTCTGTGCGATTTATATTTTAAATTGAGGGAGTTAATTTGGTTTATATTAAATCCGTAGTATTTAAGTGACACCATGTACTCGTATCACGGCTGTATCTAATATTTATTTAGCGCGTCTGCTCGCTCGCGGCGGTGGCGGCGGTGCGATTTCTATAATAGTTCTCGACAATACACCTACCAGTGATCATTGCCACGCCACAGTTGCCACACAGTCACGCATGCTCGGCGATATTGCCGACATGTGCTTCCAACTCATTATAAATGAATATTATCTGCATTTGTTTTAGTTTTCGTAGCGGTAAGTTCGCCCTTTGCAATCTCACAGTTTTCGGCATTTCCTCTCAATATTTTCATCTGCCTACAATCTGTTTTTTTAAGGGGATGAAATAAAAGCATTATACAGGATGGTTTTTTGAGATGGAAGTGGATGGCAAAACCCGAAAACATGAGGGTTCAAGAAAATTTGTGAAAGGAGTCATGGACTCGATTTATAAGAAAACAAAAACTGCATATTTAAAAAAAAATTGTATTACTTTTGGAGGAAATCGAATTGATTAATTTTCCAAAAAAATATATCATCATGTATTTTTGCACCCACAGATATGGTTGCTGATAAGGATCAGTCTTTGCAAAGAAATGCATTATTGAAAATAAAAGGAAATATCCTTTTCTTACAATTTGAGTTTGAAAACTCCACCTAACTACTAAGCATCAATGTGAAATTTTTCTACAATGTTTTCAACCAACTGATGTGCTTTTTGCTACCCATGAAAACTTAATCTGTATTTTAATTTAAGGGGTACGGATCGTTAATCCGTAAGACATCTATTCCTTATGAGTTTTGGACAGTTTAAGGAAAAGTTCCGAAAATAATTAAGAAAATTTAGTATACTGTTTGTATTTTCTCATAAATTGAGCTCATTTTTAATTTCTCACAACATGATTTTTCAAACTCTTATAGTTTTGGATTTGGCCATCTAAAAAAAACACCTGAGACCAAAGACCACCCCACCACCACCATCGGTTTTCTTTGCGTGTTGCTAAAAAATAGTTAATATACCTACTTATTATGAACGATTCGATTGGTCACCCACCACTGTCCACACTTCAGTCACTGTCAAGTTTACATATCGAGTTATAAAAGTTACGATAACAATAGCGACAGAATAACAAAACAACAAAAAAAAAAGAATTTCCCAAAGTTCAATTGCAAATGAAATCCACATTCACCGCCACAATATCTGCCATGATCCAGCTCCAATAATCAAAAACACTTAAATGGAGGCACAATATTCGCTCCAATTACGTCAACCGCAGCCCAAAAACCAATTACGGAACAGCGCAGCGGTGGAATACACGCGGGGGGAAATGAAACATCCTGTAGGATAAGTTGCAGAGCCTGCCGGGACCTGCCGGGACCTGCCATTCCGTGTTGACTTGCCTGGCTGCTACGAACATGTACATAGACACTTTTCCATTTTATTATCTGTAAACTTTGCCGCATTTTTTCAGAATCATCTCTCAGTAGTCAGACTTACGGCCGTCTCACATTACCGCGTGGAATCGAATCTGCGGAGCCGCAACTCGAGGTCCGCAGCGTGTCCGCGACAGTTTCGCATCTATTCCGCATCTCGTACAACGGACAACGTCATTGCGAAACTCTTGCGGCACCTACGGTACCGGGCGGTAATGTGAGAGCGCTCTATATCAATGCGTATTTAACAACTTCAATTTTATAAAATATACCTTACGATTGATTTATTAAATTCAAGTGAAGTAGCTACATATGTAGTCCCAGTTCCTCTGTTTTTGCTATTGGCTCGTTTTATCCCACTAATAAGTATTATAAATGTGAAAATTTGGATGGATGGAATAATAAGTTCCCAAAAATTTCCGGTTTCGGCGGGACTCGAACCCTCGCCCCACCCTCAGTACGGGTGTGCATTAACCAACTAAGCCACGAAACCCTTAGTCGGTTCAACCGAAAATCTTTGGGACTCTTACGGACTATAGCGCCGGTGGCTCCACCTACAGGGGAACTTATTTCATTTCTTAGAGATACCCAAAGTGCGGGTAAGCACTATAGCAAAAAACCTTAGGATGGATGTTTGTTACTTAATCACGCCAGAACGGCTGAACAGATCTGGATTAAATTTTGCACAGAGATAGATTATAGTCTGGAATAATACTTTTTATCCCGGAATTCTCACGGGAACGGGAACTACGCGGGTGAAACCGCGAGGCGCTGCTAGTTACTCATATCCTCTATTATTTGTAACAAAAAAACAGCCAATTCCAGCTTCGAATAGCGAATAAACAATCAGGATATTTATTTCATTTGTTTTTCCAGATGATTAGGTTGTCTTACACATATCTCCGCTATAGAAGGAAAACTCGTGAGTTTCTTCAGGGCATCTTTGACCCAAACTAATCTAACAACTAAACCAAAAGCACCCAACGTCTGATCTTATCTCACATCATTAGAAAATAATAGAGGCCAGCAGTGAATTGATCGCACGAAAGCGATGGATGGGCAATAAGTGTTTTGTATCCATCGGGTGATTGCCAGTCATAACTAAATCTGAAACCCATCGCCATCTAGCCCCGGAGTGAATGCTCCTGAGTACCTATGGGCCTTCCCTTGCCGCTGCCAGCCTCCGCTCGGTCCCGAATTCTCATCAATCAATGAAATGAGTGATTTTAACATATTTTTTTACCGACTTTCATGATTTTTATGTATATCCGTTGAATTCTCCGTCATTTATGGACTGATTTGAATAATTTTGTTGCAGTTCTATGGGATGACTCCAAGGTGGTCCCATCTTTATTTCATTTAATTCCTGAGGTGTTAATATTTATCCCGCAAAACTAAAAAAAAAAACAGTTTTAAACTAAGGGATTCGAAGTCCGTTTTTTTTTTAATCAATCAAATTATTTATTGACAATTAAAGAGAACAATCCTAGCCGATGGCGACGGCTACTTCCATACCCGCAAGCGTCAATGAAATGGATGAGAACCTTGAACCCAACCTACGTTTTTGACTTGCATTTATTTTGTTAGGATCAGCTATTTTAATCTTCAAAAAATTGTATCAATATTACTAAGTTCTTTAATTATCAGATTGAGACCGGCTATTGCAATCATCCATTGTTTATCGATTATAGGTATAGCAATAGATAGACAGAAACGAAATATTAGCCATCCATCGATTTAGTGAAATCGAACCGCAGGGTACCTACCTACCAACATGTAAAGATTGTAAATTTCCCTAAAGACGCGGAAGTTTCGCGGACATTGGGGACTTGAAGTAGGTCAACAGGTTCCCGTGAAGGGCCCAATACATTTAATATCTGAACAAGAGGGTTGTTTCCGTTCCGAACTTACGAGAGTTAGTTGGAAGTAATTCATGAACCAATAAATAAGGATCTTTTTAGATAAAGGAGACTTATGACTAGGTACCAGCAGGTAGTTATAACTTTTAACTACTCTCGGAGCTGAATAAAATAAATTAAATTTAAATTGATCAGATGATGTTTTGAAATGTCTAGAATTTATCATGAAATCATGAGAGAACCGTCATATTACTAATGACTTGTGTAATTGTTTACCGTTCTATGCTTGCCAAATAATGTTTGATAACGATCCTCGTCCGACATTCAATTTGACGAAGTCGCTCAAAGACCGGTGACCTCTCTCCTGCAGCCGCGCTCTCGAAGCCCGCCTGATGTAAACTACAGCAGTCACAAAATTAAATAACAATTAAATCCCTATCACTAGATACGAGTAAATTATCGCGATAAGCAGTATCACCTTGAAACAATCGCGATAGGCCGAAATAGTTGTCATTTTCGGCGGTGAAGAATCGTCAGCGTTGGTCTGGGGTACCTGGGAGCAGCCTCTAGAACCTTTGCCGGGCTGAATGGTATTCGAGACCTCTGCTGATCCTGGACCTTCACTTTTTTTATCTTAATATTTTTTTTGGATCCTAATCGTGACCGATTAGTGTAATTAATCGATCGTTGACCGATTTTTGGAGAGGTTACGGGCTATGAAAGTTATAAAGGACATTCGATGAAAAAATTTGTAGTTAGTAATGATAACGAAGTGATACATGCAATTGTCGACCTTATCACGAGGGGGCTCTAATCAATGTTGCTTAGCATAATTTGATACTTATGAGTTGTATGAACAGTTGTTATAATTTATCCACGTTCAACTAAAAGCGCCGACCGCCGCCGTCGCCGTCTCGGTCGTCCGCTTGTTTCCTGTACAGATGATAATCATGACATAGGTACGTATATCTGCACAAGATATAAGGGTGCGATCCGCAGTGTTCACAGAACGTCTCCCTCCACCTCCTTACCCCCTCACGTTCAAAAGTTCATCAAAGATTCCGCGGAGATCATCCGTCGCTAATCTTAGCACCCTTTCCACTTATATATAACTTGTCAAAAAGATACCTTTATGTGGCGATGGCGAGGGCCCTCGTCTAGTGAAGTGGCACTTGCCTGAAGCACAGGGGAGGCGGGGGGCGGAGGGGTTCAGCACTCGGCTAGGCTTGCTTCCTTACGACCACTTGAGAAGTCGCTGTTGGTCAGGCAGACCTGAACGAGCCACGGTTCGAGACTGACACCGACTTTAGCAGACCATGCTCTTCTTATCTGCCATTCAACTTTATGCTTTTTTTCTGTTTGGACCATCGAAAGATGAATTTTCTAAAGTGTATGGAATGCTGTTTTCCTTCAAAAAGGTCTACAGGTGCATTGGAACTGGCGCAAATCTTGGTGAATTTTATTAGATACTACTACTGTCCCCGCGACTTCGTTCGTTATTGCCATAGGTAACTGCGACTTCGTTCGCTGTTGCCATACGTAACTGCAAACTAAATTATCCATATTTAACCATAGTTTCTCTCATATTAAAGAACGATTTGGAATGTTGAACTGGTTTTAATAATTATTTCGCTATTGTATAAATAATGATCCCGAATTGGTCCCATATGGATTAGTAATTATCCCGTCAAACTGATAAAACAACCAAACACACTGCAAAGAATTAAAAATATTTCAAATTACATAGCTGCCTATATTTTATTATCCGACTTTAAAAAAGTAGTAGGTTCTATGTTCGGCTGTATGTATGTTAGTTTGTTGTTACTACGAGTATGTATGTTCGACCATTGTGGAGTGATTTTGAAAACTGTATCGCTAATGTACGGAGAGAAGCGCGGTGCTCCCATACAAACATATTCGCGAGGGATTCGTTAACAAAACACAAAAAAAAGCCGTAAATACGAACGAAGGAAATTGAAGACAGTTATTAGTTTCATTTAAACATTCAAATTGTATTAATTCAGGAAAAGCTAACGGCTACAAAATATACAGTTATACAGGGTTGTTTTTCCTACACCTAACACACCTACATCCTACAACCTAAAATTCACTCTGTAGCCACGTCTTTTTATACAAAATTTACATTATTTTGCCGATTTGGGATCCTTTGTTCAATAAATATTGTTTACAATTACATCTGAAAGTCGACGCCAAGCGAGTTTTAGCTGGTCTATGTAATGTATTGTATTAACTTTATTAGTTGTCTAGTTGCCCCCTAACACAAACTCTGCTTAGCTGAAGCTATATGATGTTGTGTCAATGGTCCTGAATTATTTTTCATGCCTTATTTTACAATGACAATGTCAAATAAATGTTTATTGTGTGTATCTATGTATCTCTGACATCCTAATAGTAATGTTTCCTGCATGCAACCACATTATACACCTGAAGGGAATCAAAAAGGGTTGTGATTATGATTATTTGGAGAATGGCTTGGACCACGCCCACAGCACTTCTTTACGAACTTTTCTCGTGATAATTCCTAGGATAAGCTCAATTTACAGCTATTAGATGTCGCTGTCTGAAGAGAAACAGCGACGAAACTTATGTGATTACAAATATTACTCCATTATTTATCAGTAATTATTAAGAACTTAGAAAGTTCTTATTAGAACTTAAAAAGTTCTTATTAGGGTGTCAACTGGCTGAGAAGCCAAATTAAGCTATCTAATTGATCAAATAAACAAGTCTACAAAAAGCGCTTTCTCGACTAACTGGCAAGATAACATTGAGAAGGTCTTTCGTGTTGGCGCCTGAATTAAAACTGTATCATAGAAGTGTAGTGCCAAGAGAAGGCGTCTAGACTAGTGGCGTCGGGCAGTCTGCTCTGGCTGTTGTACGGGAGTCCATTCATTTAGAGAGTTCTGTGGCGACAGGCAGTCTGCTCTCGTGGCTTGTTGTATGAGAGTCCATTCTAGGGGATATGAGACTGCTGGGCGCCATCATGAGGAGGTTAGGGTTGCTAGTAAATGATGAAACCCCTTGAAGTTTTTTCAGTGCAATGACTGAAAGCATCTTCTTGTTGGTATTTTAGGCCTATCTTTGTGTCCGTGTGCTTTAGGTATTATGGTTCTTGTCAAAGTTTGTAAGGTTAAGTTAGGTATATATGAATATGTCATGTTAACGGGACAAATTAATAATAATTTGTTTAGCACCTGAACAAATTCGTTTGTCAACACGTAAGTGCGTGCGTGACCCTATCAATTTAGCATATTAATTGTTCTCGTCGGTAATAATATAGTTGTAATGTAGATGCGTGCGTGACCATTCCAGGACCTTAATCATATAAGTAGGTTAGGTACCTATTAGGCTGCTATGTTTGTGTTAGCAGAAAGGTTTAGCTGGTTGCCGCGCCGTGTGCATCGGAATAAGAACATGCATCGCAGCGTTTGCCGCGCGCTTGCCAACAGGCGCTCGTAACTTTATCCCTCGCGGATGATTCACCAATATTTTGATTGTAGCAACCCCGTCTCGCGTGGCGTGGCCAGGCGCATGCGCGCACGGCGGGTCGATAGGTCCCGCGCGTCGGAGCGGCCAGTTCAACCCGCGGCGGGCCCCAGCAGCCCGCGCCGCGCCGCCATGATGGCGCGCGCGCTGATAACCCTGCTCGTCGCTATCGCAGCCTCTGCCCAGACCAGCGAAGCTGAGAAGAGTAAATTCTGTAAGTACCTACTCTCGCAAATCTCGTATTTCCCCCCTAGTTTTAGACCTTCACAGGCACAGACAGAGGAAGCTCCAAGTTCGCGCGCGCTTTGGTAATGGCGGTTTATTTCTTGAAGATTTTCGAGTTTTTTCCGAACTTTTTTCCTTTAAAAGCTTTTCAGCATTGTATTTGTTATTTCGGAGTTTTATCCGATTGGCAGAACTGATTGAGTGATGATTATTTGCCGGCGCGGCTGAGCCACCGGCTGCGGTGGCGGCTATAGGTGTACGGAAGCTCACTCGTGCTTCGGAAATAGGTCACAGAGACAATACTCTCTAATAGTGAGCGTACCGTGTGCGCGGCCCGCGCGGCCCAATATCATTCAATTCATTGCGGCCCGTTGCGGCCTTCTTTACATTTGGGTGCGTAACCCTAACTATACCACCCTGTGTGAACCTACCTCCTCATACACCCTGTATAACTTGTGTAGAATAACTTGTAGTTATTGGGACATCGTTTAGTGAGTGTCTATTTTATGATAGGTTTTAGTAAACGATTTATGATGGGTTTTAAATGGAGGCACCGCCCGTTATTGTTTACATTATATTGCCCTATTGGATAGTGGCTTATCGCACGGAATCTGAGCTTTGGGCACTTTCATTAGTTTGAAAGAATTTTCATTAGGAAAGTACAATGGAACATTCCACAAAACATTTTATTTGTGATGTTCAATGGTCGTACAATAGTGGGTACACGAGATGGTACAATTAAATGAAACAAGGACGTAGGAACGTTTTTATTAATATCCTGCAAAGAGCTTGAAAAATAACACAATTCACACCCAAGTACCCATCTTGAAAAGAACGATGGCACCGGCAATGAATTACATATTGCTAAAATACTTGTTGAGTTTCTGCCAGCCCTCTGACAGCTTGCTAGCTATCTTATCCACGGGGCCGGGCCCCCCGCAGTGGCGGGGCCCGCCGGCCAGCAGCAGCGTCTCCCCTGGCGACAGCTTCAAGGTTTTATCCACCGCCACATGGGCACCGGTGGAAAGTCCGGAGCCAGCTGAGCTCACGGCAACGGTCATTTCTGAGGGTAGGCCGACGATTTTTGACAGTTGGACGTCGGTGGTTTCCCGCTCGAGGTTTGAGACCACGAGGAGGGACCCCGGCCCGCCCCATCGCAGCACGGCGAGGGCCCCGCCGAGACGTTTGATCTGTTGAATATGTTCATATGATTAATTTTATTACTATGCCACTGCTGGACAAAGACTTCTTTTTACCCTTCCGTTAGGTCTTTCTTCGCGATTCAAAGCATGTCCGGCCAGGATGGTGATCCTCATTTTAATAAGTGTTTTTTTATAAAGAAATATCGGTCAGGAGTCACAAAGATAAATATTCTCTTTTGAAGAAAACCTTTGACCTTCTTTTTTTGCCCTCCAATTATTTCTATGATGCCTAGCGTAAGAGTTATACCTAAATCATTATTTCTTCTCTTCTCTTCTTGACATCAAGTGATGCTTACTATAAAAACTACAAAACTTTTCAACATTTACCCACCTAATTACCTTATTTATTATGTATGTATACAGGGTGTTTTAATCAGGGCCACTGAGGGGAAGTCTGAAACCGTGAGAGTCGTCTCCATGACATGATATAAACATTATTCTAATTTTGAAATTTATTGGTAATTTTGTTTTCAAACGCTAAAGTCGTCTCTTCGCATTCAGTGATACCAACCTTTTTGAAGAAGTTATTCTTTCATGAACTGCAAAAATATAAAATGCAAAAGCTTCTGAATTAATAAAGTTTTACATTCACAACAACAAACAAAAACTCACCCTGTATATAAAATGTACGTTTCGCCTGCGACCCACTATTTATCCTCCTCTATCTAAAACATCCCATTCTCCCCTCTCCCCCATTCCCCCTCTATTACAGAAATGAAGCTCTGGCCTCCCACATGCGTCTTGAATAACAATGATTTTGATATGAAATACCATACTACCATGTTTAAAGCATTTAACCGATCGAATCAATAAACCAAAGGCAATAAAAAAAACGCAAGAGATATTCATTTTAATGTGAAACGCTCCACCATGATCACTTCATTAATTAAACAGGTACCTACTAGCCAGAAGACAAGCCTAAGAGCTCCTAACAAATGATACTGTTACTAAAATAGCCGATAGAATTCTGCGGTTAATATTTAAAGGACTTTATACTTTAGGGAAGGGACTCAGTAGGGGTCAGTCTTCCAATTTGTATTTCTTGAAGCAAGTTCACAAAGCCGCGCGACCGCAAGGTTCCTAATTATTTTACAAGGCGGTATACCCTACCGTACCTTTATAGGGATAATAGGCTTTTCTAACAAACCCGAGGGGATACAAATAAACAGAAATAAGCTACTTTGTAGGTACTAGTCGTTAGCGTTCATTTTCGGCTTTCATTACATTTTTACATCAATATCATCTACCTGTGAAGGGTCCCGGGATTTGTACATTTTTTTTATTACATTATAAGTCGTATAGTCAGTATAAGTCTTTAGCAAAATATCATATACTGCACTATTTGTATGAACCAAGAGGAAACTATAGTGCTACAGCGTAAAGTTTTATTGGCTTGCTTTATACCAAGCCTCCGACACCACACCGGTGACAGACACACTGTATCGTTTCAACATTACATAGGTAACTCAAAAAATAAAATAAAAGCAATACAATCATAATGGGATCGACTACCTTACCTATCATTGTTTATTTCCGTTCTGCTCTTGTTTTGATGATATGTAATAGACATCTCTCTTCTATATTGGTCCACACAAATTTTAAGCAGTAAAGATTGAAATGCAATAATTGGGTTACTGAAAAACATTACCTCTACATGAGGTCCGATGGCGGGAGATTTCCTCATTGCCGCTGTGAACCTCACCACACTCTGATGGCTCATCTCATTTGAATACTCCGTCTTTGCATTCGCATATCTATAGTTCGGAGACACGGGCAGCCAGGATTCACCAGAGCTAAACCCAGCGTTGTTCGTGTCATCCCAGGACATAGGGGCAGATGACGGGGCAGGGGCGTTAGGCCAGCATTTTGTGGAGGTGCTCCACTCGAGGAGTGTGTCAGCAGAGCCGAGCTCGTCTCCTTGCTGGATGACGGCGGCGCCGGGGAGGATCAGGGCAAGGAGGTTGATGCTGTCCACCAGTTCGTTACCGTAGCGGGACGCGATGCGGCTGCCGTTGGAGGAACTCGTCTACAACAATCAACAGCATATATCGTTTGGAGCATTCCATTGCGTCCGCCCGGTCACCATGCGGGCTTGCCATAAGCTATGTCTCGTTTAAGCTTGTACATCAGCATGTACAAACCAAGTCTTCGCCAACATACAACTTAAAAAATATTTCTAACTAATAATATTTATGAGACTGTAATGCCAGGCTGTAAATAATTTTCAACGCACATTGTTTTATGTAGTACCTAGTTCAGTAAATATAACTAGAATACTTTTTGATCTGACCTTATATCAAATACTATTTGGTATTGGACATAATTTTAGTAAACGTCGATGCATGACTTACAATCCATGTAGGGGTTCGATCATCAGGAGTGGTGAGCAAGGCACTCTGGAAGGCGATGCCCATTCCGGCTGCAGAACTCTTTATTGATTGAGACGCCAGTGCTGAGCTCAGCACACCGTTAGCACCTACGCCTCCGTCACCGTAATATTTGGCTGCTGATTCTGGTGGCAGTGCCGACTCTACCAGGATTACCCTTAAATTTCAGAAACGGATTCAGGAGTATCACTTGCTCCCTTCCACTTCAACGTGACGATAGAATGTCATGCATAAAAACTTGCAAAAGCACATAATATCTCTTATATGATGAAACTTACGGTGTCTCCAAGCCAGAAGATCGTGCACAAGCCATAGCATCAGCTGCTAATTTTTTCAATAGTTTCTCACCACAAGCTTGGTCAGGCAGGAAGTCTGGACTCAACAATACTCCAGAAACTCCCCGCCGCAGCCAAGCACATTGAGTTGCAGATAAAGCTGCGGTAACTGACTCTGAGCAGAGGTTCAGGAGCGGTTCGCTGTTTGATGTGGCGTAGTATGAGCTTCGAGCTTCGTAGAATGTCCAGGCTATTCCATTATCACCCTGCAAAATACTGAAACGTCAATAGGACTTTAAGTAGGGACTTAGGGCATTGTAAAGGATTGTCTCACCATTGGAGGGTTATCAGGACTTCCTGCTTGCCAAAGTATCCTATCTTCAAATCCGTTGACTTTGTCAGCACTTGATGTGAACCATTCTGATGTTGTGCTAATGGTTTGCAAGGGCAATGTTATTACCACTTTTAAATCTGCAAATCACAAGAAGTAAGTCAAAGGCCTCTAGAAGGGATGAGATGATGAAACAGTCATGAAACAATAGCCTTACCAAGCTTCTTCGCCTTTTCCAAAACAATCCCGAAACCCTGTATGGTTCCATACCGTTGATCAATTTCATTTAAATCCACTAATCCTGGCTTCTCACAATCAGTACTTCTCGAGGATATCGGAGACAGAATGATGGCATCAGATCCAATGGCTCGGACGTAGCTCAGCTGTTTGGTTACTCCTGAAGAGATAATACGATTAATTTATAGGAATGCTTACCGAATTGAACAGTTTTAGTATGATCACCTAAAATAACTCCCACTTACCTACCTACTTGAACTTCTCTAATATTAATAAGCTCTAAAGCCTATTTATATAATATATGTTTTCTCTACCAATTACCCCTCTTTAACATAATGGATTGAACAAAACTAATATTTCAATTCTAAGAGACAAAATAAGTGGATGGCTAACCACTGTAATGTGGAAAATTTGGCGTCGATTCGTAACTATTTATGGGGAATATTCTAGCAATAGCTCGTAGAAAAGTCCTCTAACAGCTGTTAACACTTTCCGAGCGTTTTCTCCGATGGTAAGCTACATATTTGACGGGTATTGTACAGCGCACCAATATTGTCTACCTTGAGCATCACATCCCACAATGCGGCAGACAATGTCGCTCTAACAAAACAAGTAGGTTCTTGTGCCACAAGTGGCACAATAGTAACACGCTCATTATGTTGGCTCATAAACGACCGCAACTCCCTTGGCCGGTCTCGAGCGTGATTTGCATGAGTAGTTAAATGACGAATTAAGTTAATGACTCATGGGGTTACTAAAATTCATGTTTTTTTGCTGTGGTAATCAGATAAAGGAAATTTGTAAAATCAAGCATCTACTCAACCTTTTGTTGTAGGAAAAATACCTATCGATTTCCATATACGAGTACGATTGCACTGAATTTTTATATTATTGAGAAGCCTAAAAATATATTCGATACGATGTAGTAAAAGATTTAATCTTGTAATACTTACCTGCTAAGATTAACCGCAGTCAACTCTTCAACTTCACATACTTAAGTAAGTACTCAAGTAAAACTTGAACTTACCACTCAAATCCCCTAAGCCATCGCCATCATCATCCCTGAAGGAATCCACTAGGATCCTGTAATAGACCGCATTGCCCCACCAAGGAGACTCCACAGCCGCCACCAGACTTCGGAGCACACCCAGCACGACCATTGCCTTCCACATAGCTGAGGCTGACTGAATCTGGTATTTCGACCTTGAGATTAGCTCGGTGATCACTGATCAGTGTGGGGCGGATTTAGACAGTTTATTACGTGAAGACTTTCGGGTTTGGATATCGCATGTTTGGAACTAAAATGTGTTGAAATGATTTGAATGCCCCAACATGCAGTTCAAATATTTTTTGCCATATTTTTTCACACTTGGACTTTTCGTTAAATATCGCAAACATTAGGAAATTGAAAAGGAAAACATCAAATTAAAAAAACTTTATCTACCCTTCCGATGCGGTGCTCCACCCAAGCTTTGTTCAAAGTCGTAATTCAGGAGAGTTCTACCTGAAATCGCCGTAACCCTTAACCCTTGCAAATCAGCGAGCGATCATAGTTTAGTTTACAGCCTGGCGGAACTGTTTCAACTATTTGAATCACCTCGAATCACCTCCCTAGTAGCCTGGCTAGGCGGCCAGGGTTCGGATTTATGTCTCGGCTTATTGGATAACTTGAATAGTTCCGCTTATTGTTTTAGACAGGGCAACTTGGCAACGATAATCGTTTGCAAACTTGTTAAAAGTTCGCCTGAGATTGTAATCCCGACTTGATAATTAGCTGAAAATATCGCGAAAACAGAAATAAGATTGCGTCGTTTGTGTTAACGATTCGTTGAACACGACGTGGAGGGGGGGGGGGGGGGGTATGTAGGTACTTGTAAGATGGGTTTAATGAGGCGGAAGATTCAATTCTTTAAGAAAGTTTACGTCCTTATGATCAGTTAAATTTTTTAGTAGGA
Organism: Eupithecia exiguata; assembly: GCA_947086465.1. Classification (NCBI taxonomy): domain Eukaryota; kingdom Metazoa; phylum Arthropoda; class Insecta; order Lepidoptera; family Geometridae; genus Eupithecia; species Eupithecia exiguata. Next base: position 597,562 of record OX352229.1, read on the forward strand.
TTGAGAAGCATACTAATATGTGCGCTTATATAGCGCTATAGCGTGTTTTGTGTGTTGCGATACTACGGACGAGGAATAATAGTTTCGGAAATCGTTCAATAATAGGTACTAAAGTGGTGTATCTATCATACAGACATTAATCTTGTAGAGATTGCTTATACTCTAAGCTTGATAAAATACTGACAAATGTATCGAAACTGTGGACAATTCCTAATGTTTATTCCCATCAGCCTGAAACAAAGAAAAACACGCAATTTCAGTCGCGTTGTCGCGTTGATTGCAAGCAAATCCGTCACTGGCCGGATACACCTACCGTTATTAGGCCTCCATGTCAGCAAATTACAGTCTCCTATAGTAGACTATAATTTGCGGATATAAGGTACGGATGTAATGGGCACGCGTCGTAACCTATAATTTATAGCTCGACTATTGCATTTCAGTTTGAATGTTTAGCTGTGATTTGTGGCTTGTTTACTATTTGCCTTGCAATTGGAGAAAATGGGGAATTGAACGGTACGTAGTTCGGAACTTGGCGGCATGAACTGGTAACGAATGATCATAAAACATTAGAACTCAAGTTTGGTAGACTGTTAGAGTACTTAGTTGAGTTTTTGTAAGCGAGAGCTGCAATGACAAGGGAATATGGAACAAATACCAAAACGAATACAATACTCTGAACTATGTCTATTTTCACCCATTGATACTTACCACCTACTACACTAGGTTTCTTTTTATAGTTCTGCTAAGCGAAAGGTAACTCAACTTTGTAATAAACCTTTTAATGACAAACGTCTGAACGGATCTTAATAAAATTAGGCAAGGATTGTGAAAGATTTGGAATGGATCGATCCTGGAAGGACGGCCTACGTCAGGTACGTTTGTCCAGGTAAAACGCATGCAAAGTCACGAGCAGAAGCTAGAGGTACAAATAAGGCACAAACAATAATTTAACATTTAGTTTAATTAATTTTGGACATCAGTAGAAAAGAAACAGTATCAGTTGCTATGCGGGGGGTGAGAGAATGACCAGGGCCTCGCCAGGCTGCAGGGAGATGCTCCCGAGGCTTATCGCACTTCTGAAATAAACATAATGACCGTTATTATTTTTATCAAAGTGACGCGATCATAAAAGAACCAATAATAATAGCACGTAATAAATGTTATCAAAGCCATAATAGTTGTTTTTATGCTAAACTTAGCCAGCACATTAGTATGAAATAAAAAAGGAGATTTCCAATTCTTGGAATATTTTCCAGAACATTCTTCACCAATTCGCCATGTTGTCATGAAACATCAAAGATTTTTTTATGGGAATGTATTTATGGGTACTAAAGGATTTATATTTTAGGATGCCATCGTCATCATCATCATCCGCAACCCGACTTCACCCACTGCTGGGTATAGGCCTTCATACTCTTGTGCCATTCCACACGGTCCTGCGCCAATCTCATCCATGTTCGCCCCGCGGTGTTAATAACACCGTCGACCATCTCGTGGCTATAGAACATTGCTACCATGTGCTTATCTAATTTACCAAGGGTTACTTGGTGTGATTTTGAAGTAAAATAATTTGTCAGGTAATATTACTTAGTTGGACACTTCTAGGTATTAGGAATATAAAATAAAGTTGATTTAATATTATGATATTATTTTATGAGCAAGAGCACTGAAGTGATAAAACAATAAGTAGGTACACAGACACAAGCCTAGTTATGAACTTATTTCGTACAATACCGATTCTTACCCCGCCAACCTCACTGAATGGACACTGGACGTATACACAGACATCGGCTCCTGTAGCCACGCGACCCTCGCCAGATCTACTTCATCAGCCACATCCCCCACATTGAAGAGAAGGGAGTACGTGTCGTGGGTCACCAGGTATCGGACCAGGATGAACGTGAGTTCTGATAGAGCCTGGAGGTGGTGCTCTCCGTGCGAGAGAGCCGGTTCCTTGCGGAGGCTTGTTAGGGATTGGTAGACCTGCATTGATGATTTGCGATTAAGAAATCTTGATGAAACAGTCAAGAACAAAAAATAATCCGAGCAAAATAAATTCTCAAACTCACATACCATCATATTCATCTTCACCTTACCTTGTAAGTACTTCTAGGAGCTTCCTTCTGCGCTTGCAAATTAATCTCCAAAAAGTCCAGCCCAACCGGTAGCCAAGTAGAAGAATTAGTGGAGAAACCAGCATTAGGCGAGCTGTCCCAATGGTACGGAGTTCTGGCAGGATCCCTGGAGTAGTCCAGGTAGTTATCTGGGGTGCCTTGGTTACAAGCGGCTACGTCCACCGTGTCTTCCCAAGACACGTAGCCGTCGTTCATGCCGATCTCTTCGCCTTGGTAAGTGACTGCTACTCCTGGGAGCATCATGTTTAGAGCATTCAGGCCATCAACCATGTCAGGACGAAAGCGGGAAGGCATCCTGTTGTTGTCGTGGTTGCCGAACTGCCAAAAAAGGTGTGATAGTATTCGATTTGGTTCAGTAATGATGCAGACCTCAATTCAAAAAAGCTAGAATGTCAGTTTTTAGATCATATTAATAAATAAAAATAGTGCTAGACAATTCACACCGCGATATCTAGCCCCAAGCTAAGCAGAGCTTGTGTTATGGGTACTGGTTATCTGTTATACTTAGTGCAATACACTACATAGATTTAATTAAAAAACAGCCCAAAAATATCTATAGATCGTACAAAATTGGCTTCGAAGCGGGAATTGGACCTCCTGCATCGCAGGCAAACCTTCGCCCGCCGCGCCACAGAGGTCGTCAAAAATTATTACAAAAACAAAATATAATCAACATACCACCCAATTAGCAACTTGTCCAGGAGGCATGTAAGTCAGCCACCTCAATATGACGTACACGAAGTCTCGTGCATTAGAGGACCTCGAAAGGCTGGTGATGAAGTCGAAATTGAAAGGAAAGTGAGCCCCGATCCTGTCGCGCTCGTTGCCGTAATACAGCATTGTCATGGTGATGTTAGCATACGCTTCTGCTAGGAGAACCCTGAAACCACAAGAGCGTTACTAGCGAACACTAACTGAAGCCTTTTGTCTAATATTTAGGTCATTCGACAAACTCACTTGGTCTCGCTCCCACTCTCCCGCTGCCACATGTCCGCTGCTTCCCTCCACTCATAAACGACATCGTACAGTTCTATCAAGTCCCTCACGTGAATCTGTGTGGTGTATCCTGGCTGGTCAGGTGTTAGGAACATGTTACCGGACAGTGGCTCATCAGGATACTCTCCATTATGATCAGCAGGGTTGGCTTCGAATAGATGAGGTATGGCGTCGAGTCTGAAGCCATCAGCACCCTTGTCGATCCAAAACTTCATGATGTTGAGCATTTCTTGTCTTACAGCTGGTTCACGGAAGTTGAAGTCTGCTTGTTCGATGGCGAACTGGTGAAGGTAGAACTGCTGACGGAGTTCACTCCACTCCCAGACGGTGCCACCAAATTGACTGATCTAAAACAGTATTTGGTTCAGCCTGGTTGTTTCCTTTAGAAAAAACTTCGTTGGGTAACACTATTTTCATAAGACTTAAAATCTTTTAGTGCTTACCCAATTTGAAGGAACTAGCCGATTCGATGCGTTGTTGGGATCTGGCTTGCCATCATCCCAGATGAAGTAGTTGTCGAACTCAGGGTTTCTCCTCTCTGACTGGATGAAGTAATCAGAATCCGTGCTGGCGTGGTTCGGCACGTAGTCCAGGAGAACTTTGATTCCTGGTAAAGGGAATAGTTTGATAACGAACGGGTTATTCTACATCTAACTTCTTAGCTTTTAAGCGTCTTGTGAGGTCTCATGAAATTAGATTTCTTTACTGTTTTTTCTTTTTCAAAAAAATCAATGCCCTCAACTGTTGCCAAAAGCTTAGCTTGTCTAATAATGGAGGACCTAGCTGATGCGCCTTCTCCACGAGCTCCTCGAAATCAGCCATGTCGCCGTACTCGTGATGAATGTCGTAGAAGTCGCTGATGTCGTACCCAAAGTCCACCATCGGAGAGCTGAAGATCGGTGACATCCATATCGCGCCCACTCCTGCGTCCACGAAATGTTCCAGCTCGCTGGTGATTCCTGAAGACAACATAATGCACTATTAAAGAATCTCTGGCCATTATTAAATCTAACTGATCAAGTTATTAGGTTACATACAAGTCGCAATGATCCTCAAAGGGGACAAAAGGTCTTGTTGCTAGGGTTTTTATAGTTGTTATTTTACCGTTCAAATCTCCGATGCCATCTCCATCGCTATCCTTGAAGGCCCTGGGATATATCTGATAGATGACGGTGTGCTCCCACCATTCCAGCTCCCGAAGCACCGGCGGCACCACTGGCGTCGGCTTTGCTGGCGTCGACCTCCTCGATGCCAGGACTGCCCAGGTGATGCTCCCCACCACCACCCCCACTACCAATATAGCCCCCACCACGATGCCCGCTACCTTCAGCCTCGAGTTCATTCTATCTGATGGAATTTCGACGAGTGGGGTCTCCATTTAAACGGCTTATCTTGATAACGATGCAATAAACTTTATCGAGTCAGTTATCTACACCGTAGAGACGTTTTACCCTGCGGAGTATTATGCGAGGTAAGGATAAGGCAAAATAAAAACTGGACAATTCGTACCTATTGTGCCATCGGGCTACACAACTGCAACAAAAAGGAAATATATGCCTTAAATGGTAAGGATAGTACACCAATAGTTTGAACGTCTGCTAAGAATGATTCATCATCTACATCTGCGGTGCAAGATCATCCTGGCACTCGTGTCCCGGCTGGCTTGTCGCCCATTACGCCGGCATCGTCTTTAAATGTTCAATAGATGTGGACAAGATTAAGTACCTACTTTCTCCATAGATTTACAATAACATTTAGAATCGTCCCGAAACTGTTATTGCATTAAAGCGAAATACGTTCGTATTTTCGAGACAAGGACGAGCGAACGCCGCGCGGTGAAGGCTAGAAAGGAAGGCAAGAGCCGGCCGGCGCGTAATTTCACTGCTTTTTATTAAATATATGTTATTATATATTATAAAAATATGTTATTTATAACTTTAGAAATAGAATTTCGTCAATTGGTCACTGCAAAAGCGTTCTTCTGACGCACGCGCAGCTAGATCACTGTACAAACTTGTAATGTTAAGTAATTCGGTTAAGTCCAGCACTATTTATTTATTTATCTACTTAGCGACAAAGCCCTTTACACATTAAGAAAAAAAAGTAGCTACTTACCCACTCAGCACAAAACTGTCAGGAAATATTTTAGACAAGACGAAATCAACAATTTTTTTCTTTAATGCTCCGAGAACGGTTTCAGAGACAGAAGATATATTAGACCATAATGCACCAGACAATGCCCGAAGCTTTTCCAATGATGTATCAAAAAATGTCTCAACTTGATTCATCCCTGACAGCGACGATTAACAAAATATTTAAAAAAATCTAAATGACCGACGTGTTTGTTTTGCCGCTGTCCTGCCAACAAAGAAATAAGATTGAACAAAGTATAAGAGCACTTTTACGTTGGCTTAGATTTGTTAGCAGTTCATCCAAAAAGCGACTCGTCCAAATCGCGTTTCGTCTAATAAGCGGTTCGTCAAGAATACACAGTTCGTCCAAAAAGTGATTTGTCAAAATCGCGTTTCATACAGTTTGCGTTTCGTCCAATAAGCAGTTCGTCAATTAATAATCCATTCGCAGTTCGTCCATTTCTTCGTGATAATCACCAGCATTTGTGTTAGTCCACTGCTGGACGTTGGCCTCCCCTGATGGGCGCCATAGCGCCCTTCAGCTTGACGCAATCAGCAACTGCCTGCAGTCTTTCGTAGGCCGTCATCCCACCTGGCCGGAGGGCGTCCTACACTACGTTTACCGAGTCGTGGTCTCCACTCAACAACACGTTTACCCCAGGGGTTGTCGGTTCTTCGCGACATATGGAAGGCCCACTGCCACTTCAGATAATTCTAAGAATTACAACAGCCAAGGTTTTCGACAGAGTAATAGCCCCTTTCACAGTCCACTAAAGCCAAACACAGGGGCTGATTATACTCTTCGGACTTCTGTATAATCTACCTCACTGTGTGAATGTGGTCTATGGTGCCATATCCGTGAAACTCGGCCTGTTCCGGTTGCTGGAACTCGTCGAGTCTCCTGGCGAGACAATTCATGACCAATCGTGAAAATAGCTTGTAGACATGGCTGAGGCAGTCTATCTGCATTTAAGATTCAACTTAAACGCTGGCTTATTGGGCAAACTTTTTATAGCTACGATGAACTCGTAGCTTATAGGAATTAAATTATACAAATTCTCTTATTTATTCATTTAAATAGATATTAATTAGCAGTTGTCTAATTTATTTTATTTTTTGAATATCAATGTTATTTCATTTGACCAATGTATGAATTGATTTTGAATGTATTATATTTAATTTAGTTTTAATCGATTTTATTTAATAAAATGTATTCCAACTGTGGTCAACTTACACAAATATTGACTTGTAATAATTATTATGACTATTAGGAGCGAGATGGGTCTGTCTGTAGTTTTTAAGGAGGGTTTTATCTCTCTTTCTCCTCCTAAAAAGAGCACCGCCAAAATCCCGCTCCACGTCTTTGGAGTTCTCCCAGTGTGAAGAACGGCGTTAAGAGATTCTCTAATTCGAGTATAGCAGGGGCTCCACCATTTTTCAAAAGCTCTGATGTTATTCCGTCTCCACCAGGGGCTATTCTATTTTTAAACTACCTCAGAGCTCACAAGATCTCGTCTTGGCTGATGTCTGACAGTTCGTCAGTGTAGTGACGTACCAGGGTGGCTCTGGAGTTGGGAATGAGGAGCATGTGCTGCGTATAAACGGCCATAGAAATCCTCTATCTCGGCAGAGTTCTCCGGTCTCGACGATACGGTCCTCCCGTCGTGCATTTTATGCTTCGTCAGGTGGCTCCTGCCAAGCTGCTGAGTGAATAATTCGGACCCTCGGTTTCACTTATCGCCTCTTCAATAACACTATAGTAGCTGCTCTTATTCTGCTAAATTTACCAAGTCTGAAACCGTCCTAACAATTCAATTCACATTTAAAATTAATGCATAACCTTAATGGATCATAAATACTGTTAATCGCACATTCCCCGCAGCGTTGCCTTTGTCATCGCATGCTGTAGGGTATGTATGTGCATGTCACTTCGAAAAAGTTCATTATTTTTATTTGTATTCTCTATTGACATAGAAATATATATCTGTATATTGATTTATGTTGTTTTTATTGGGAAATTCGAAGACGACCGATGTGGCGCGGTGGGCGAAGGTCTGCCTGCGACGCAGGAGGTTGCGGGTTCGATTCCCGCCTCGGGACAAATGTGTGTACGATCTGCAGACATTTGTTCAGGGTGTTCTGGTCGTTTTCTATGTATAATAAAAAATATCTATCTATGTATTGTATTATATTATGTATATCAGTTATCTAGTACCCATAACACAAGCTCTGCTTAGCTTGGGGCTAGATAATGCTGTGTGAATTGTCCAGCATTATTTATTTATTTATTTAATTTAACCATTGAAAAGTAGATATTGTTAGATTTAAGGTCGCACTACGCGTCAGTGGAACTGCGAAATTTTATTTTTATTCATAGTACAGAAGCACGTTTAGTTGACAAACTGAACGGTGACGTCACAAAAAAGGACAGCGTTTTTCTCATCCGAAACTGGGTGCAGCTTATATTTTTCTTTTTTTCCGTTATTTTATTTTTCAGAACTTACTGAAATAACGCGCTCGCTCGCTCGGAGTTTCTCTGAAGGATAGGATTCGCAACGAATACATCCGACCAAGAACCAAGGTTATTGACATAGCATAAAGAATGAGCAAGCTGAAGTGGCAGTGGGCTGGCCATATTTCAAGAAGAACCAACAACCGCTGGGGTAAACGTGTTCCTGAGTGGAGACCGCGACTGAGCAAACGTAGAGTAGGACGTCCTCCGACCAGGTGGGATGACGAATTGCGAAAGACTGCTGGTAGATGCTGGATGCAGCAAGCTGAAGTCAGGGCGCTATGGCGCTCATTAGTGGAGGCCAATGTCCAGCAGTGGACTAATATAGGCTGATGATGATGATGATGACTGAAATTACACTTTCTTTATATATTAATCGCAATTGTAAACCGGCCTCCCGCGATACAGGTTTTGAACCTAGTGCGGGGACCACAAGTAATCTGTCTATAATTTTTTGTTTTAGTAAATAAATGCCTTTTGTATTTGTATTTGTAAATAACATCAATAATAGATGAAATAACACCTATGCGTATAACCTACTGAGGTTGTCAACTGAGCCATTTATGATAAAATGTTTTAATAACAGTATTGATTGAGATTTATGTACCTACTCGTAAGTACTTTGAGCTTCCTATCCGGTCGCGTTTGCGGTCGCTCCGGCAGAAGTCGGTTATGAAGACACCTTTATCTTTGATCAATGGAATCTTAGTGTGTAGTTAATTTGTTATCATAAAAGTATCAATCACAGTTTTACTTCAGACCTCTTATTCATGTGTGTATCTGATAACCGTACCTACTGAACCTTGGCAATATCGCTCACTTCCTACGCCGAGTAACACGATGTTAATAACAGAGATGAACTCTTACGTTTTAAATATTGTAGATCCATTGTGCATGGAATACACAATTGGATCCCATCTGTATTCCATCAGTATGCCGGATGGATCTAGATTCACCCCCCGATGTCCCTGACGCTAGAAGCAGGCAGCGGCGGGCGGCCGGCGCCGACTTTCCTTGTCTCCTGATTCTCCGGTCATCATGCGGTAGATTATTTAAATGATACCTACATAAAAATCAAGAATTTAGTGTTTATAAACAAACCTGGACTAACAGCCGCCATGGTTATTCGATGGTGAAATGACGTTAAACATTTTTGACGGCATTACTGCTGACAACATTACAGCGAATCTAAAATATACTCTATTAACAGAACCAAAAACACGAAAATCATCAAAAGGTAAATTACTGAAAACCATAGAGTTATTATAGTACTAGCCATACTAACTCTATGCTGAAAACTACTTTTCCAATCATAGTCTATCAAAGAGGTCGTATGTTTTCAGATGATTGTCTATGCTTTTCATGACTAATGAAGGCTAACGTAATATAAGCATAGCTAAAAAAAACTCTTTGGACATGACGCGACTTGTAAAACAGGCTAGCAAAGCAAGCCAAGGTAAGCCCCTGTAAGCCCTGATTCTCAGTCTACGTAGTTGTTTATGAATTTATTATATTATATTACCATAGGTTTAAAGCTGATAATCTAAGCTACAGGTACTGGTAGGCCTTGCTAAACCTGGTTCCCACGTAAGCGCGTCACACGCCCCTTATTGTGAAATTCCTCGCATATGCATCAACCATTTCAGTAGGTACGTCTAATAATACCTACACACTTCAAACGGAGCTTCCTACGAGGCGGTATTGAGCGAGGTGAAATGGATAATTGAAGAGTGAGTTTCGCGTTTCTGAGTATTTAGGATTCTTTCATCGAAGTTACATCTAAAGGCGAACGAAAAACTTATGTGACTGGTTATACCGACGATTATTATTACCATTATCAGCGGTCTCTAGAGAAATCAGTACATAATGTTCTAAGCAATGCCCTTTGTTCCCTGTAAGTTGTAACAGAGCTACAGAGATAGAATCCGCTCTATTTTGTATGGCATTGTATGGGATCAAGACTTCGAATATTGAAAAAAAAATAACCTGCCATTCCAGTTATGGATATTTCAATCGAAATTCGGAAGTTCAATTTCAATATTGAAATGGAAATGGAATCCAAATTGGTAAATCCTATAATGCAAATATTTTTGTCCTATTCGTTCTATGGTCTGTTCCTATGACCGGAAGGCACATGGTCATCCACTACAGTTGGCTCTAAATTTTTATTAACGCCTTCTTACGCGTTTTAACGCATTCACTACCCAGCATTTGTCAAGCCGCGGCGCGACCCGCATGGGCCTGCTGTGCTCTCTGCTAGAACCACATGTGCGGGCATACCACGTGAGTTATTGAAGTGTGCTAAATACAAAAATGATAGAATCGTTTGAAGTTTTTCAATTATGAGCGTTTTGATAAAAAAACAAGTTTTAACAAAATAATTTATGAACTTACGAAGCTAAAATAATTTAACGAAATATATTTACAACTCTCATGACTTAATTCATGATTACGGTCGTTTCCACACAAGCAGAGAAGAAGAAGAGATAATGTTAAAAAACCAATCTCGAAGGCAACACATCTTCTCGATGGTTATGTGATTTTAAGAGAAATACTACGACGGTAGGTACATTATATGGGTGGTGCTCTTAAAACTACAGCTTCCCCTGCCCGGAGTGCAAAAGTTGAGCTGTCGATGATTGATCTGAAACAAAGCAAAAAAATATTAGGACGTACTCACTATAACAATTGGATCCCATTTTAAATTTTTCTGTACTTTTCGGCATTGGGCGTAAATTACGCGCTTTCTTTACGTGCTAGGTATATAAAATGTAACAATATACCCTTGACTCCACGAGGATTGTACACTGGCGACCTCCACGAGCGCCGGCAGCTGCAGATACCGCACCCTGGCGAGGTCCACTGCATCCGCATCCTCTCCAACATTGAACACCAGCACGAAGGTGTCGTGGCTCCGCAGACTCCGCACCACGTAGAAGATGCTGTCTGAGAGCGCTCTGACGTCGTAGTCCCCGTGCGCGAAGGTGGTCTCGCTGCGAAGGGCTGTTAGCGCTTGGTAGTTCTGGAATAAGAGAGTGACTTAATAACGCTAAGTTATCGATGGACAGTTGTTAAAGGACACCTCGCGTGGGCAGTCGTACCATTGAAAGCGAGGACAAAAATATAGAAAGAGTTTAGCAGCCACAACCACATATACAATATCATGGGCATTTGGTGATCTGTATTTAACGCTAACAACCCTATCTTCACGTTAAAGATTATCACCTTAAAATGACTTCTTTCATCTTCTTTCTGCTTCGCAAGATTGATATCGATGAAATCATCAGCCACCGGAAGCCAAGTGACATTATTCGTCGAGAATCCAGCACTCGTAGAGTTATCCCAGTGGTAGGGAGTTCTCGCTGGGTCTCGCGAGTAGAGGTGATAGGTCTCGTTGTCCCCTCGGTTACAGGCTTCCACATCGACCGTGTCTTCCCAGGACACGTATCCGTCCCTCATACCGATCTCCTCCCCTTGGTAGGTGACTGCCACTCCTGGCAGCAGCATGTTGAGGGAAGTCAGGCCATCTACCATGTTAGGACGGAATCTGGTCGGCATTCTGTTGTTGTCGTGGTTTCCGAACTGCAAGAAGTTTCTGTGTTTTATTTGTATTATACCGGTGATGAAAATCAATTTTCGTAAAAATAATAAGTTTAATTTCTTACCACCCAGTTAGCCACACCCCCTGGAGGCATGTAGGTCAGCCACCTCAGGATGATATAGACGAAGTCCCTCGCGGTGGACGCGGCAGACAAGTCCGTGATGAAATCGAAGTTGAAAGGAAAGTGGGCTCCAACCTCGCCTTCTTCGTTGCCGTAGTAAAGCATAGTCATGGACACGTTGGCGTAGGCTTCTCCAAAGATAACCCTGGGAGTATGGAGATGAAGACCAGTTAACAGATGATAAGTGTTATCATAATTTGATTGTTTTGAAAAAAGTAAAAACCAACTTCAAATCCCTTAGTTTTTACTGTTTTTAAGTTTTGCGAGATAAATGATAATCCTACACCATTCTACCTCGGAGCTTGCAATGCAAAAGAATCATCCAAAATGACGGAGACATAAAAATATGTATAAAAAAGACAAAATTAAAATTAACATACATACATCCGAACACAACCTCCTCCTTTATTGGAAGTCAGTTTAAAGCATCTGCAATTGCATTCTTTTTTCTTTTTTCTGAGCAAGCTAATTTCAATGATGTGGTTCAAGGGAACTGCTTGTAACATACCTGGTGTCGCCATCGTGATCATCATTGTACTCATCAATAAAAGTTCTCCACTCGTAAACGATGTCGTACAATTCGATTAAATCCTTCGTGTACACCGGGATGGTATACCCAAGCTGGTGCGACTCGAACTGCGCCAACCCACTGAGCGGGTCATCAGGGTACCTCCCCTCGTGATCATCAGGATTGGCCTCCATCATGTAAGGCAGGGCATCAAGCCTGAAGCCATCAGCTCCCTTGTCAAGCCAGAAGGTGAGGATGTTAAACATCTCCTGCTTGACGACGTCGTTCCTGAAGTTGAAGTCTGCTTGTTGGATCGCGAACTGGTGGAGGTAGTACTGCTGTCGAATCTCACTCCATTCCCATGCTGAGCCCCCGAACTGACTCACCTGGATAAGGATTAACACGTAAAATAGCTCGATGGCACAGAAGGTGGAGTTAGGGGGATATAATGGTTAGGGAACGGACTATAGACGCGAAGATTGCTAGAGTGGAGATCATGAAGACCATGGTAGACGGCGGCTAAGAGCCCCTAAAAGATGGTTCTCAGCATCTGATTACTCATACTACCGCGCGATACCGTAGGTGCGGTACCGCAAGAGTTTCGCAATGACGTTGTCCATTGTACGAGATGCGGAACAGATGCGAAACTGCCGCGCACGCGCTGCGGATCTCGAGTTGCGGCTCCGCAAATTCGATTCCGCGCGGTAATGTGGGACGGGCGTTAGATGTGTAAGGTACACGTCCAGACATTACATAATGAAAGGCCAATATATTGATGAAGCCTTGTGGACTAATAGGTTACAACATGTCTACTTACCCAGTTAGAGGGTGGTTGTCTATTGGTCTCATTCTCAGGGTCCACCCACAAGGGGTCAGCCCATACGAAGTGGTCTTCGAACAGAGGGTTCCGTTTCTCAGACTCTATGAAGTACTGCGATTCGGTGCTGGCGTGGTTCGGTACGAAGTCTAGAAGGACTTTGAGACCTGGAAATTAAAACAAGGTGGGTATAGTATATTTGGCATATATCTAATAGCAGAACCTAGTTTTCACACATGCCGTTTCGATACTAGAAATGCTTGCCACTAGTCGAGCTATTCATCCATGGGCCTCATCCGAAAAGGAACCATCGGGTTGACATAATCACCACGCTTGCGCTAGCGCAAAGGTGTGATCACCATCACAGTATTGGGAAAAGGATCAATCAATTACTGAGTTTTCTTTACATGAGGAAATAAATGGAATCCATGAATTCCTTATTGAGCAACTTGGTTTGTGAACAGATGCGTAAGCAGGAGAAATTATTAAGGCGAATAGTAAGGCAAATGACCTTGGGCATTTCCGCGCGCCTATATGCTGCAAAGAGTGCTTGTTTTCGATTCAGCATACCATGTAGTGCCCTAATCAACCAAATAATACGATCCTCTGCGGTTACGTTACTATGGTCAGGTTTGTATCACAGATTTTGTAGCCAGGTTTTTACGTTAAATATCGTTATTTTGACAGCTTTTCGAAGCTAATAGACCTCCAAGAAATAGGTATGAACTATGCGAATCACTATAATGAATTTGGTACTAATCTAATTAGAGACACCGATAAAAAGTGGGTTCGAGGCAACTACACACAAACACTATAACTAACACTATAACAACTACACTATAATTAACGGCAAGCATTTGGGACTTACAAGAAACCCTTCAAGATATGTGTTACAGGATAGATAAATTTCAAAGCTCCCCAATCAATACTTTCGACAGAAAACGGGAAACACCTAATTTTCGTGTTTTTGCCTTAGTATACGCCTCAAATGGAACGGTAAAATAAATCGAGATATAGAGCATTTTTTTGGTTACTGCGATTCCTGAACTATACAGTAAGTTAAATCAGAAATAGTCATTTAGTTTGATAAACGTGTTTACTTTCATTATTACTGGTACAATTCAGAATATTTTGTATTATTCCAATTTAGTGATTTTGGCCAACTATCGGCATAGGTAACTAATTCATAGCCAAGTTATAATACTCGTATTTTTTTAATTTTTTAATTAGCAAGGTCTTACATAACCACTTATGCAAAATAATTATACAGGGTGAGTTTTTTTTCAGGGCCACTGAGGAGAAGTCTGAAACCGTGAGAGTTATCGAAAAGTAATGTTAGGGGTTACGTGCTCGATTAAAAAAAATGGTTCTGCATTAAAAAAGTCGAAGAACTTTTTAGTTTCTCTGGAAAAGTGATTATTAGATTTTATTCTATAGCTTTTTATATTATAATTATTATTATTAGGGATAATTTTGTGGTTAAGTTTTCAGCAAACCGACTGCAAACGAGGCGAGATACAGGCATACAAATGATGTTGGCGAGCGGAGCAGTCGTGATAATGATTGGTTATCGTCATATTTTATGTATTTTTTTTGCAAAGTTACCTAAATCAAGCTCTCAAGCTCTGGACCATAGTAAGAAGGAATAAAGTTAGTGCTCTCGTTAGATTTTTTTGCAATGGTTGGTCAAGTTGCCTCGCAGATTATTTGTATTTTCTTTTTTTTGTGTTATTTGTTGCGGTAGTTGGATTGATAGAAAATAGAAACTGGCTTTAATTTTAATTTAATTTATTTAACTTGATAATAATTTGTAGTATGAAATTTCAATTGTCTAAGCGTATGCAGTATTTTATAAGCCTAAAGAAATAAAGTTATTGAATTTCGACTTCTTCTCAGCCGCTACAAAGCCTAAAAATTATAAGTGGCTCTCTTGGCTAGTCTTTACCATTCCTGTCATTATTTTCTTTCCGTTTCGGGCATTTGCCACTAGAAAATATTTTTTTTTGTTTTCTTTGTTTTTGTCTAACTGCCACTCTTCATCATCACCACCTTAGCCCTTCTTCTCTTCGGACCTCTGAGGAACTCAGACGTGTTTTTAGGAAACCAACGTAACCACAAATGTAGTAATATCGGCGAGCGGAGTGAGCCGCGATTTTTTTTCTGACTGTTTGTAACAATACAAGTGTAATAGAAGTTGAAAGCGATAAACAATAATCAATCTGTGAGTTGGCTCAACATTTCGCCCCCCCCCCGAAATGGATTGAACCCCCCCCCCACTCCCTACACCCCTGGTTCTTCGATAATTAATAGTTTTACTACTATTGATTGTATCCCTCTAGACAGTTAAACTCGTCCCGGCGCGGCGGCCAGCCCATTCAAGCCATATTGATTACCTAACTAATTTTCGGACACGATTGATAGGTTGAGTTTCAAATTTCATTAGATATTCAGGTCAGCTGTTTGGTCGTGAAAAGGTAAAAGACATTACTTATATTTTTAGTTTATTTTTTATTTAAGTCAGTATATGCACCCATCTTACATATTTCCTAACTTAGTAGTTTTACCTCTTGTCATTGTGTAAATCCGACCGAAGTAGTCGACATACTTCACATTTTATACGTTACATGTATAAAGATAAAGATATATTTATTTGACTCAACAAGAACTGCACAGACAAACAAGATAGGCAAAATACAAAATTAAGGAGATGTTACATACGTAGATAGATGAGAGATGTATCAGCGAGAATGTATGTCTTAGATTTCCTATAATTTGTAGAAATGATCTCTGTTGTAAACGCGTGTCACAGCGGGGCCGCTGCTTGCACACTGGGACTCGCATAAGACCCATGTATCGCTTCTGGGCGTAGTTCTCGGCACATGCTCAGCGATGCTCCTATTTTGTCTTTTGCTATGTTTTTATTTTATTTTTCTTTTGTATTTATTGTGACAAAAATAAAACCTTTACTTAACGGAATATTTAACGTCATCGTCATGATAAAACCTGAGTAAAGGACCACTCAATTGTTATATTACTCACACTTGCCCTTTTTTAATTTACAAACAAATTAATTTAAAATACATTGCAGTAATTCAACATAGTCGAGCAAAACAAAGTCAAGTGTGAGTAACATTAGTACCTAGGTATGAGGTTTAATGTTCAGTAACTTTAAAATTAAAACATTAGAATAGAGTTGACATCCTCGTCGTCAGTTTGTCGAAAATTGTATTTGTTTTTGTAACAAATGTGATAGAAACCGAAATAGCTACACCCAGTCTCCCCGGAGGGCAATCCATTGAAAGGGATATTTTACCGTAATCGCTCGGCAGCTTACGCTTATCAATTGCAGATTGTTAACGTAGTGAACCATTTGTTATTTGCAATATCGTATGCATTGAAAAAGCATTTCTCATCGCTTTATAAATAATGTTTTTTGTAAGACAAAACCGTGCCTGGAAAACTATTGTTATAGAAATTATCAGAAATATCTCTAGCAAGGTTTCGCAGAAGAAAATGTTGTTTGTCATGTGCGTTCGTGTTATTGTACAAAATATTCGAGAGATGCTGATAAATATTCGGTGTGTTGGCTTTGACTGGTAGTAAAATATTTTTAGAGGCATTCTGAGAATCTCTTGAAAGGTTTTCGATGAAATTTATAGAATAGGGAGGAGTCCAGTTCCCACTGCTGGAAACATCCCGCAGTCGGAACTTCCCCAGTGTCGATTCTATTAGAGCAACAGCCTATTTAGTACCACCTCCAGGACTGGTAGCACAAAATAACTATATTAGTGCATAAAAGTACTATTTAAAGGGTATTTATGGTAGCTCCGGTACTCCAATCATCCCGAGATCAAGACAGTGTGTAAATCTGTAGAAACGTCCGGAAAAACAGTTGAATAAATCCGTTATTTAGTACTTATAACTATGTGTTCCGATCGCGTAAGTTTTAAAATATTAACATAATTATAGTTCACTGTAGAGTGCAGGTAGTTACTTACCAAGCTCATGTGCCCTCTCCAGCAGTTCCTCAAAGTCCTCCATGGTGCCGTACTCGTGGTGGATCTCGTAGAAGTTACTGATGTCGTAGCCGAAGTCAATCATGGGCGACTCGAAGATCGGAGACATCCATATCGCGTCCACGCCTGACTCTACGAAGTGCTCCAACTCGCTGATTATGCCTGGTATATACAGAATAAGGATGCAGGGTTAACGTACAGTACCTATTTAATAATGTGTTTAGGGGAACCAACGAGAGGCAATTACGAACTAAAAACAATAATACTCAAAACTAGTTTGACTGCCACACTAACACTCTCGGAATAAGACCGTCGTCGTAGCGTAGGTACCTAGACTACGACGAGCTACTCCGTAGTGGTTTATGGTCACTTTCCATCAAGTTAGATTGTGCTCAAATGAAGGTTTGTTTTCTCTTTTCACGACTTTTCTCTAACTCTCATGGCTTAGGATTTTTCCCATCCAATAAGCCAGGGTGGCGTATATTAACATACTCTTCCAGATGATAAATATTTGCAGGCATACAAATCACCCTTTTCACTTATCTCGGGAAATCAAACATGCAACCTGCGTCTCAGACGAATATTTACTCACTGCGCCTTGTAGGTCGTCAAAATCACAACAAGTACATGTCCAAATAGGAAAACTTTGACGGAAAAGGTGACACATGTGTGTGTATGGTTCAAATGCTATTATTAAGGCCTAACGATTTGATCGTTTGTCATCACAGATGTTATTTTAAATGACTTCCGGTGTCACTTAGATTTTAAGCCGTGCTCATCAAGTTGTCATTAAACATGCAGAAAAACACAATGGCACATTATTATGTACACTGACCAATCTTTGAGTAAATACCAATAATAATAGGTTATATAGCGGCCATTACCATCAGGTCCTAAACCACTACTACGGATCATATTACATTATAAAGAAACGCAAATCTACACTCGACACTAAGTCAGAAATAACGAGGAGCAGCTCGTTATTTCTGACGAGCTGCTCCTTCTTCTGGAAACAGCGGATAGAGCTAAAGTGCATATAAGTACTTAGGTGTACGGATTCGGCTAAATTCTCTGCTTGCACCCCAGATCATCATTATCATCAGTTTATGTTGGTCCACTTCAGTCCTGCTAGACATAGCGTCTTCATCTTGCCGGATCTTGTAGTATTATTGAGATCTCCTATTCCCAATAAGCTAAGATGACAAGCGATTCACTACGTACAAGGTATTGTAGGTACTTGTTATTCTTACCTCGTAAATCTCCGATGCCGTCCGCATCACTATCCTTAAAAGACCTGGGATAGATCTGGTACAGCACGCAATGCTCCCACCAGTCCTGCTGCGGCAGCACGGGAGGGCTGACCGGGGGGTCGACGGGGGGATCCGTTACTGTTGCAGGCGTAGTTGTTGCTTGTTCTTTAGAGCGCTGGTTTGATAAAACTACCCAGGTTATGAATCCTGTGGATGTGGAGTGTTTGTGAGATTTATAAGTCTTTGGTTCATTCGAGGGCGAAAAGATGATGTGTTTTAAATATGCAGGTACTGCTGGTACAGATATCAAATAAATCAAGAAATTGAATTACCAGCTCAAAAGTTGAGTTTACAAAATAAACAGTCAAAATTCACATTAAATCTTCTGCAACATTTTGATGTCATGTTGTAACTTCCAGTGTCCACAATCCAAAATGACAAATGAAAAGAAAAATACAATCTTGCATACAAATACAATAGATTTTTCAAGGTATGTAAATTGTACGAGATAGATCTATCGCAAAACGATAGGTATGTACCTGCCACGACGCCCAGCACAGCTATCGAGCCTACTGTAAGAAGAATCACCTTCACTGCCTTCATGATGTCCAACTTGGTTGCCTGACGCGACCACTCTGCGGGCGCTGGCTACCGTCTCGCGAGCGCGACATGACGGTATCAGTTATCAAAAGCGCGTGTAATCGGTGATAATGCGCGGCCAAGGGGGTCGGCTAATTGTACGACGAGGTCTGCCGAGTGAGATTGACGCACATCTATCTCAACAGAATCTCAATAATATTTTTCCTACTAGTCCGCATACTAGGTCACAAAAGATAAACATTTTATATTTCTGCTAGTTTCTACCGGCGGCTTCGCACGCATTGTTTAAGGTTATTTATATCCCACGGGAACTGATTTATGGGATAAAAAGTTACCTACCTGTGTTTTATTCCAGTCTTAAACTACCTGTATGCCAAATTTCAGCCTGATCCGTTCAGTAGTTTGGGTGTAAAGAGGTAACAAGCATCCAAATATCCAAACGAAGGTTTGGATATTTGGATTGGATTTGGTTTGGTTTTACATTTATAATATTACTGTGATTCAAATATTTACATATTTGTAGGCAATTTTCTAGGACAAAAGTGCAATTTGTTTAATATGCAAAAAGACAATTTCGTCACTTTCGGCTCGGAAAAGTGTGCGTTCTGCTCATTCTGACGAATACCTTCTTTTGTATAGTAATGACCTTGTGCAAGTCAATTGTTGCGTTGGACGAACACGGATGTACACACCAGGATGACTTACTGAGTCTTTATTACTGAAACTGAAGTTGTATATTTGACGAAAAAATTGTAAGCAGGTATGCATCTGTGTTGTTTTATATGAAATTAAATGTTCTTTTCCGCTATTTTCCAAAACTTGAGTTTCAAAATGATAATAAAAATATAAAAAAACCAGTTGTTAAATTCTACGTCAGACCCTGATAAGATCTACTAACTACGAACTTAAACAAATATTTACAAAAACTAAATTAAAACGCAAATACGTATGAGATAAGCAGATTAAAACCTCACAAACAAGATTACGTCAACATCTTACGCATAAAAAAATCTAAGTACCTACGAAATTTCAAAAACCTTAACATCCTCCATTTCGTTTCGCAAATATGAAAAGCAGGAAAGAGCCCATTGATTCCCTTGCAATTTCCCTTTAAGGGCATTAATCACCTTTTCGGCGGGTTAATTAATCACAGGATGGAAAAATGCTGTTGAAGGCTTCACGCTGTCGATAGCACGCCGCCCTACGCCACGCCGCCCTTCCCGCCCTACGCCCCGGACCAACGTCAGCCTCTGGGATAGGATAAGGCCCTTTTTTGTTTATGAAACTTTTTTACTTCAATTTCTTTTTATATACGAGACAAGGAGAGGTTTTTTCTGTTTTTTTGCAATATTAGTTTATAACAACAATAGTTTTTATGTTAGTTTTTATATTGGTTAAATAATTTAATACCTACTGGTACAGGGATATTTCTGCTTTTTTTCCTCTTGTCTCATTCACCAGCTACGCCAAATAATTTCCCATGTTTTTTCCTGTCCAGTATGACTGTTTGCAATGATGCAATATCGGATTTACCTCAAGAATCCTTGAAACACCAAATTGGCACACATTTAATAAATATATTAAAAATAAAAGCATCTTCGGGCATTCATTCATTATTTGTATTCCAGTCGTAACGCGTCCATTATCCTCAATTTTGAGCAATAAGCCCGTGTCTATTTACAAGGAATTAGTTATAATCTAATGGAAGTATTGAGGCGGGACGGTACGTGAGCAGCGAGCGACGTCAGGGGCTTACGATAGCGTGGGTTAACCGCGCGCGTGACGTATTAACTGGCTACGGGACGTGACGTAGATGCACACTTCACAGTATTCATGACTGAGATGAGAGAGACCAAAGGTAATAAAAACTTTGAAAATACTTTTCTAGAAACAATGCAGGTAATCCAAAACGCTCACTTTTCCTCAATGAGCATGCAATGTCATTTCCTACTTTCCTAGCCAGAAATCTGAAGAAATCAAATCATGAGTTCGATGAATAAAATCGGATGAACCTCACACAAATATCCGCGTTGCGCCGGACGAATCTCCACAATTCATAATGTTCCAATTCGATTTCAACGAAACGAGGCTACATCTTCGTTCTTAGAGGAGAAGAGGCTACCTCTTCGTTTTTAAGCGAGACTAGGCTACTTCGTCTTAGACGTCCGTGCTACCTAGTATTATTAAGTTTGTTTATTAGTAAAGGTTCCGCCATACTTAAAGAATAAACGCACTGTATTCATAGTACATGTGGTGTAATGGTGTGGGGAATAGGGATATGATAGTAGGTCGAAAGGTAATTGGCAGTGGGTAGAGTAGAGAGTCGAGTTTCATTATTGATCAGTAATGTCAAGGGGCTCCCGACTCCGCGGGGCTTTCGACAAAAGATTGCGATCTTAGTAGGTACTTGTACGATACGAGTGTGCTTGACGAGGCTCCACATATCCATAAGATGTTATTTACAAACGTTTGTTTATAAACGATTGTCATTTAGCTGAGATATTATACAATGCAAACAAATAGTAAAGTAAAATATATATACATTATTTAAAATGCACAAACTGGAGGCACCGGAAGGGGCGCGCCGCGCCGGTGTTACGCGCTGCAGTAGAACGACATGTGCGTCGTGGTCACCCTAAGCGTTAATAAACTAAAAAAAGTTGTTGTTTTTTTTTTTTATTTATTTATTAAAGGAACACCAACAGTATACATATTTGCTTATTTTAATAAATGTTTACATAAGATAAGTTCATATGTATATACTTATAAAAGGTGGTCACAACATTCAATATACTTGTTGTGGTGTATATACATATTTGCCGTGGCGGTTGCGAAGGTAGCCTCCTACTCAGCTCGCGAAAGTCATAAAAGCCGACTAAGGGAAGCTACTAGTGGAAGGGAATCAGCTTTCTTCTGTATTTGACACCACTGCGACAACCAATCAGGCCAGTTGCCTGGCGTGGTTATGGCAAGTCTTTCTCGCTTGGGGTGGCGGTCAGTATTGCACGTATGTGTACTGATGAAGTGCGACGTCATATTTGACAGTCTGAGTGAGTACAAGTAACGTTGGTACTACCTATTATGTTGTTTTGTGGTACAAGCCAAAGCAAGACTCGCCATGACTCGGCCAAAACGTGATTGAACCATTCCGTTCCACACGGTTACTGTCGTGATATCATTTATCGTTTAGCCGAGTTACCTTGTTGATTCCACTACGTAACCGCTTAGTTAACTGATTAATCATTTATTTCAGAAGAAGCAAAGAACACAACACAATTATCCATTTTTAAAATGATTGATCTTGGGAGTATTTTACCGGAATTTTTTTCCGGAGATTTCCAGGAAAAAAATCCGGTAATCCCCCACGTGGGGGACGGCCGTGGGGGATTTCCGGAATGAACCCTTCTAAGTCAGCGCAATCAAAAGTTACAGCCATTTATGCCCAATTTTTCGTTTTCCAAGGGGCAATCACATGCACACAAAACCTATAGGGTACTTCCCGTTGACATAGAATCATGAAATTTGGCAAAAAGCAAGGTCTTTTAGCACAAGAAAAGGAAAAATTCTAAAAACCGTAAATTTGTTGTTAATACACAAAAAAAATTTTGATTACTTAGGAGTAGGTACAAGTTTGTACGGAACCCTTGATATGCGAGTTCAACTCGAACTTATCGTTTTATTCCTTTACTATACGAAATAAAAACGAAAAACATGTTTCCGTTTCTCAATGTGATAGGATAGTTAAAAACCTCATAAAAATGACCAGTAAAATCTAGATTGGATTTTATAACGTATTACGAGTTTCATTCATAAAAATCGAATGAGAGCCAGACTGTAGTAGCCAGGCAAACCGTTCAATATAGAAATTGCAAATAAAGAGGTTCCATAAATTGCACGGGTGTAATAACTATTGTCCTAAAGCAAATAAGAAGCATACAAGGCCAATATCGGGAAAAAACATAATTCCTTCGTGTTTTGGGTAGACGCTACGGGGCGGCCGAGGAGGCCTACGGCGTAGCGGGCCTACGGCGTAGCGGGGTGAACGACCTAGCAGTACAATAGAAACCTTAACAGAAGCTTCACTCAGAAGAAAGAAAGAAAGCTCTATCTATCTCCCTCGCGGTTTGACTCGGGCTTAACCAGGCTGAAGCTAGATTGAGGGAGAGAACTCGAGGCAGTTTTCACCGCTCGTGAAGTGAGCCTTCTGGAGGATTAAGTCTGCGGGTAGGTGTGAGTGGTGTAACGGCGCAGGTCGATAGCCTCCCCCCTCCGCTCCTGCCCCCCTCGCTAAGATACGGTGTACGTTACTCGCTCCGTTTAGGACGAGAGCCCGTTCATTACACATTAAACTATGCTCGGATAAAAGGTTTTTAAGCGTCTTGTGGGTGAGGCAGTCAGTATGACAAACTGTCTCGTAGAGAAAAGAGAGAATGCTTAATTAAATTTTGTAGATTTATTTGAAAGATTGGGCCATAATTATTTGATGATGGACACTGGGCCCTTATCTTGGCATAAACTTGCAGAATTGTGTAAGAACCGATTGGGGCACAGGTCTACATGTGTTCATACATAAAATACATTGGCGATTGTACGGTAAATGAAAAATAGACATCAAACATCAAAGTGATTTATTTCCGGACTCTCTTTATTTTTTTTGTACAAGAGACCTTACAAATTATCCTTAAATATATTGACGACTGTCATTATGTTTATTTCTTTGAATTTATCACGCAGAGATTCTTTGGGACCCATGTTATAGATTGCACGAACAGCCTTCTTCTGCAGCACAAATACAAAAAAAACACAAAAATACAGAAATAAACAAGTCTAGATGTATCCACGCCTGTAAGATGACGGATTTTTAGCATACACTGCAGAACTACGTTTCTGAGGTTTATTATTTATTATCTAAGGTGATTCCCAAGAATACGGTACTGTCTACAATTTCTAACGTTTCTCCTTTTGCGTTTATATCAGCCTTAACTTGTTTAGCATAAGGTAGATACTCGTAAATCTAATACGTTTTGTTTTCGATTCGTTAAGTAAAAGATTATTGACACTAAACCAATGGACTACTTTTGAGATTGCATTATTCACATCGTCGTAGTTTGTGTGAAAAAAATGTACGTACGTGCGATGCAACATTTTAAGATCAATACAATACCTACACAATAATTAAATTATTTACTTAACCTACGTGTGTAATTTAAAGATTTCAATATTGGTTCATATATGTGTTTTCCGAGGCCAGGCACAAAATTGCGATTACTATAAGCCTCCCTCGGCCGCGGCGATATTACCTCCAATGCGTTCAGTTTGCCAAATCGCACACATTTGCGACTGTTCTCAAATAATAACGCAGTGTGAGTGTCGCATTAAAAGAAAGGGCTTGAGTGGAGTTGTATTGGCCGATTAGGTTTTACCCATTTTCAACCGTTACTGTTTCACTGATGAGAAAAAGCCTTCTTCTCCTCTCTCTTCTCGCGATGTAGGTACTAGTACGTAGCAGGAGGAAACAACACAAATAAAATTAAAATAAAACTGAAAATACACAGCATAATTAAACTTAGCAGAGCACGTATATTTACAGTTATATAAGTACTTTATATAACTGTAACACAGGTTGGTGGTACTTACGACGTGGTCGGTGTGTGAGTCAAGATTGTGTTTCCATCTCGTCCTGACCCTTGCGTGGATGTCCACGGTAAATAGCAATGATTTTCAATCGTAATAAATGTTTCAATTCTATGCATTGATTTTGACGTTGGTCCAAACATTTGACCTATGAGTGCCATCCAAACCCCACATGGGTTCCTATGTATATGTTAGATGTAGGTATTATAAAGGGCCTGCAACAATTTGGATATTTACGGTCGATAAAAACTCCTCGTAAAGTTTACTGCGAGTTTTCAATTTTAGCTCGAGTGTTATCCGAGCCTGCTCTATCTGCTTTATATCTTCTATTTCAACCTCTTTTAAGCCACAGCAGTTGATTTTTGCAGCTGCCGACTCTAGACACTGCAGGTCTAAACGAAACGTCGCAAGTCTTCTCATGAGTAAGATACAATGTACTCACAAAAAACAAGTGTCTAAGTGAGCTTAGGTACTTAATCGACCATTAGTCATTACTATATCTACCCTGCGTGGTTATCTTGTATAAATAACCAGGCATACTTATCGCAGTCTGTATGATTATGTTAAACATAATATAAATTATGTATAAGTATCAGTAGGTACATTTTTATGTTTTTCGTTATGAATGACTATTTGAATAAAACAAAAAGATACATGTACTTATGTTTTTAATAAAAAATATTATTATAGAAAACTTACAATACGCTTACAATATATTAAATTGTGTAATGCAGCGCCCGGGTCTTGGGATCTCTTTCAAGTGGTATTCATTTGAATCAGGCTACTTCTAGATTGTATGCAACAGTCTGCAGTTAGCTCAATAATATCAGTAAATACTACAACAAACGTACTAGACGTTTGTTTCAATTAGTTGCAAGTAATTTTCTTTGTAATGAAATTAGGTAGGTAAGTAGAAGCTATGGTATGGTTTAATCCGGAACACAATACTGTTTCAATGCGAAAAACCACTTTGATCATCAGTTGCTTTACAAACTTTGTTTTGGTATTCAAAAGGCAACTATCACGGTAAGGAATTCAGAATATTCTTTCCCGGGAGGCTTCTATTTATAACGTGAGCCGAAACCCGCCCCAGGCACTCGAATTCCACCTTTTATCTCCGAAGTTAACCCTAAGTACTTTATGAGGTAGCGTCAGCAAAAACTGCCTTGAGCCTTACGATATTTGCGGATAACTTACTACAGGTGCGCTACGGAATGTTTTGTATACTCCTATTGGGTTCTACGAGTACTGTATTAGGTATCACGTCTTTTGTGATAGGGTTGTTAGTGAGCGGTGAGCGTGTTGGCGAGTGATGACATGGGATTATAATATGGGATGTGAACATCATCATTTACAATATTTTTGTTTGTGCTGTGGATTTCTTTTGACTTCCAAGAACTTGAAGTTTACGGTGCATCCACACTAGAATACATTTTTTACTAAACAAAATTGAGCAAGCCTTTTTACAACTTTACAAAATGCTTAGGTGCAGGATGTAGATGTAGATGAACCCATCACAAAAATTCTTGTGATGACAGATTAAAAATATAATATCTGAACAATATTTGTCAGCCTGTTAAAGCCTAACGAGAATGTAGGCCCACCATGACTCCAGGGTTAAATAGAAACTTCGGTGAGGCTTCACCTATGCTATGGCAGGTACAGCTCCATAATAGGTACCTATCCATTTGATTGAGTCGGATTATCCGATGTTGCAATGTATTCGACCTTGTAGAAAATACTTATAATCTGATATCCTTATCTCCGGATTAAATACTTAGAAGTTGTTGTCAAGGGATTATGAATATTAATTTGTTTCGTTTCTCAGAACTCTTAGATAATATCGATTGCCTTTTTCTTGTTAGATTTGATAAGGTTCTTGTACTTGATAAGGACTTCCGGTACATTTTTTTTGAACTATTTAACCTACCATTGTCCATTCAGCTGAACTTTTGATTTCACTTTAAGCTAACCTGAAGCCAACAAAGTTCACTCTTCACTTTAATTCGTCTTCCATTAAATCCAACTTTCAAAACTGAAAATTGGTAAATTAAGCACTTTTTCATTTCACTGTTTAACTTCTCACATAAACTGTTCACTTTTACCTTCCATTTAAAAGTTTCACTTAGATCAGTCTCTAGCTTCACTAACTTTCACTTAAGATAATCTAGTTTTACTACAATCAATTAATTTTCTTTCTCCTTTATTTAGTTTGTATATACCTCTATATTGCCATGGCTGTCCGTATGTACGTTGATGACTAGTTGTATCGCCCCCGTGCCCGCCCCTGTCCCTGCTACCAGATCACTGGGCACCTCTATGCCAGTGGTGACACCTGACACCATGCTGTTCAGGGTACGAGGAGACAGATTCCGAGGTTCGGGGGTTGATGATTTGGTTGATGCTCTAATCGGAGCTGGTGACGCGCTGGCTAGGAGTACAACAAAGATAACGAGGGTTCCGATGGCCCTGGAAGGAAATTCAGAAATTAAAAGTTGCAACCGTGCAAATTGTCAGGCTCTATTTCCATTCCCCGTAACTTACATCGTAAAAATCCTAAAAGTACCTATCCAATCTAAAATGGTCGTCTCCAGCCACTATATCGTCTTCCACGAAACAATTTCTTTCAGAACATAACTGAGTCTCCCGATTCAAACCCACACATCGACTGACACACGGACGCGGAGATTATCTCTCATCTCACGATAACAGATAAAACTCTTATCAATATGAAACATGCTCTAAAATTGCGAGCGGAGAGTCGAAACTCCCGAACACCTATAGTCCTATCTGTGAAAGGGGTTCGGAATCTCTGGGAATGCGATAAGCGGTAAATAAGAATGTGATCTGTGTTGTAATTTCCTGCATTTTATTTTTATGAGACGCCGTTGGATGCTTTACGAGGTGCCGCGCTCGCTGGAAATTGGGAACGCCTGATAACGTCGGGCTAATATTGTTTTAGAGAGGGCGCGGGCGTCTCGCTATCGGCTATCGGGCAGGCATCTCGGGTGCCGAGGAAGATGATCAGTAAACTAAATATTATAATTAAGCGGAACATTATTTTATTTTTCCTCATGTTTGAGGAATAAACAAAAATTATGAACTACCGTAGGCGGCCGGAATTATTACGCGTTTTACGAATTATTTTGCAGCTTTTCAATTTGTATGTATGTTTCTTTCTAACCATTTTTTTTACATTAATTGTTAATTTAGTGACACTATCATGTCACTTTCAATAACCAAGATGAGTTAGTTGTATAAATGGAGCGTAATGCGGATTCGATGTGTTTGGTTTGAGACTGAGTATGCTGTCTCCGAGACCTAAATTCACCCCATCAAAACTGTAAAAAATACGTCCTTGAACAAACTAGCTATAATTTGAACGCCTACCATTTAGGAGAGAGCCTGGCAATATTACCTACCTGCGAGGTAGGTCATATTTGCTTTACATATTGTAACGTATTAATTGCAATGAATATCACACTAATATTATAAATGCGAAAGTTTATTTAGATTTTATTAACAGAGAAAATTACAATCAAATAATAGAATTAAATTAATTTAGATATATTATATGGAAGGATGTTTGTTAGATACCTCTTCACGCCGTAAAGACGGAACCAATCGGGCTGAAATGTAACATAGATGTACCTAGCTCTAAGCCTGGAATCAAACATTTCCCATGGGATAGAAATTACCTTTAAACGTCTTCAAAGACAAAACGCGTACGAAGCCGTGGGCAGAAACTAGTATTTACTATACGTAACCGTACTAAACTATAGGGTGTGTCTTGGATAGACGCTACTGGTAGACGCTACCAGTAGCGTCTATCCAACTATTGATAGGATTCAATATCCACGTTAAGATATTTTTGCTACCCATAACTATAAGTATTATTATATTATTTATTAATTATTGTAACAGTTGTTTTCTTGTCCCCAGACTACATGGACTCGATATGCAAAGACCATTTCCTCCAGCGGCAGTACCGCAAGGTGGAAGGCGGCGTGCTCTGGTCGCGCAACGAACGCAACCTGGACTGCACGGTCACCTTCCAGACGCACAGCATTCTGCAGCGGTTCATGCTGCATTTCGACATGCTGCAGCTTGACTGTAATGATCATCTCTACGTGTATGATGGAGCGCATCCCACGGTGCCGCCTAAGGTGAGTCTAGACTTCCAGCTGTTGAATTGTTTGCAAGTTTGCGTGTATGATGGAGTGCATCTCACAGCGCCGCCTATGGTGAGGGAACTTTCCAGATGTTCAATAGTTTGCAGCTATGATGAATTCCATTTTAAAGCACCGCGTAAGGATGGAAAAATTTTCAGGTGTTCGACATTTTGTAGCTGTGATTTTGATGATATCCTTCATTTGGCAGCCTCGCTAGGAAATGAGTTTCAGGCGTCCAAAGTGCCAAGGTGCTCATGTCTTGTTTTGAAGTAGGGTAATCTGAGTTACAGGCCTTATAATCTAAAGGTAATTCTTTCTAACTCGAAGATTTAGGTCCTTTCACAACTTCAATCATCTTACTGAAAAGATACAAATTAATTTTATATTTACCTACATCTGCATACACAATTTCCAAATGTTACTTCTACCTGTTCCCACCAAAATAATCCCTTCAATAAAAGTAGCACCTGCTTATCTCCTCAATCCATCCAACAGTCGCAGCTCAGCGATCAGCAAACAAAGCCCTTCAGCCAATCATAACGGCATCTCCCCTGCCGTCTCATTATCCTGAATAGCGGCGATATCATGTCCAATTGGAGACATTCCTGCCTCCCGGCAATTATCCCCATTCCGATTATTTCCATTTATTCGATCGTGCCGATGTCCACAGGCGAGGGGGAACAGCTGACTCACTCGTACTGCGTATACTTGGCACGTGATCGTATTGTCTCTTTATACGCTGAGGTCACATTCGTACTTGATTGGCGAAAAGGTGCTTTACGTTGATTGAACCTTTGACATTTTTGGGGTTGCGCACAGGCGGGCTTGCCGGCAAGACTCGAATCTTCGGAATTCGTATTCCAGAAAATGTATACAGCTTTAGGATTGTACTTTGTGCATGAAATGAGACCTTTACCAGGTCTGCCGTGTCACTAATCCAACTGCACCTTTCTTGCCTGCTCCCGCCAGCCCCAATTTACTAAAGATGCCTCGCTAATGAGCGCACCATTGCCGACGACTGCTTGCTCGCGATTTATTTCACTTCATTGTTTAATCGCAGACTCAGAATTAGGCCTGAGAGAAAGATCCGCTTACGTAGAAATCCGCTTAGAATTGAGAGGGAATTGGGACGGGGAAAGTTTGGAGTTTTCGGCTGCAGACTCTGATTGATGGGACTTGCGAGTTTTGCATTGATTTATTGGGTTCTAGACGATAGGAGGTGTCCATTGCTTTTATATCACCACTGAGCGCTGTGAATGAAGGGATCATTTATTTCATGTTGCTTTTATTGAGTTCGAACATCTAACCGCAGCATATTTGATATTTCGAACATTTAATTGGTATCATGATCGTACGTAAATTTATTGAAACTTTAGAACAGCTCAGATTGTCTTTTGAATTTTCATGAAATGTTTTCAGAGATTAGTATTTCGAAAGTTAAAACTTTTGAAAGTTGAAAATAAGACAGCTTCACACTTCTATCGGAATAAATTAGGCAAGTCATGGTCCGAGCCAGGTGTCGTCGCCCAACTTATTAACACGACACTGAACGAAACTTCACGAATTTTAAATTCTAATTCAGAACTTCGAACAAAGACATCACTTCGTAGTCCTTTGTAAGAGTCCTTTTGTAGACAAGACTTTCTTGTTTTGTTTTCTTTGCTGGCATTTTTATTGTTCTTAATAAGAGGAAGAATAGTCTTATTAAAACTGAACAGGGATTGTTTTAATTTGGATGCAGGACTTTACGGGAATTAACTAGAATGTTTATTAAAACAGGCCGTGGGCATATTTTACAGAAATCGCCCTGCTAATGAGGAAATTGCCGGGTGTGAAATATACCTCAGTTTTCTGACTATTTCCAACAAAGCAACAGTTACATTTAGCTACGTTTGTAAATTCACGCAGTTTTTGTCTTGGAAATAATTAACCCGGGACACTTTATGGCAGCAACGTAAAAAACTCGTTCTACGCAAAATAAGTTCTCATAGCTCAGCTCGGTTGCAGGTTCCTCGGTTGCCGCGGTAACTATAACAGAATGTAAGGGCCGACCGAAACCTTTTGGAATTCTAAAATAGAGCCATAAAAGCTTCGATATTAGTAAATGCACCCTGTGCACCACCGCACGCTTCCTTTCACCGTCCGATGCACTTTAGATGCACTATCGGGATAATCTCGCCGCTTCTCACAGATTGCTCCGGCAGACGGGCCATTGTGATTTTACTGAGGGACGTCTACTACAGTGACGATCAATAAAAATTTTCACAGAAGCTAGCGATGGCTTTTGATAGCGCTTCTAAAAGGTTCTGATAGAAAAAAAAGTAGTAAAGAGGTCATGAAAGAAAACCAAAACTCTATAAATATAGAAACCTATCAATTTCAATTCCATAAATTAAGATCCAAGTTGATAATTATAGCCAGTGTATTTCGGAACTTCGTAGACGCGAATAATTGCTTCCATTTATATGAGAACATCAGAGAGAACCATCAAACTATAAACAAAGCCGAAAATACCTCAGCATCCTCCACATCAAAAACTGAAACTTTGAAAGTTGTTCGGCATACATTGTTGCTAGTTAATGTCCCGGGCATTCTACCCTCGCTGTGGATGTTGACCACAAGGTTCACAGGTATACAAGTTTCCTTTGTAGGACATTGTTTCGCCGGGTCGGATCTCACTCACTGTTATTTTATTTAAGTTTGGATCCTCTGTTTGGATTAGAGATCCTGTGATGTCGCTGATGAGTGGACAACTCCTGTGGCAACTTCTACAGTAGGTATAAATACTCGTAGACTATTAATTTAAGTTTTTGTATTTAGCACACATAGACATATGTAATGTACCCAGTAACATTATCTGAAAAGCTGTATAGAATGAAACGAATGTTATGCAGAACTCCCGGAACTTAACAAATTCTGCGCATTCCAGATTCAATGAACTTCTGTGTGAAATTACAGCAGAGGTCAATCAGAAATATAACGCAAACATGTCTTATAAAATACTGCCTAATGATCGTCGGGAGCATGTCTCAGAGCTTGGCTCAGACGGCTCGTTACGCGGGACCAGGGGCCACACAAAGACCTTTACAAAACAGAATAATATAGTACCAAGAGAATTTTCTAGCCACAAACAAGAGGTTACACAAAAGCACTCAGCAGTACCGGCGTGTTGACATAATCGCGTGTCGTCGAAGCTGTTTCAGCAAAAACACTTTACTCCGATTTAATCCCGGATTAATTAAAATATTTTAAGGCGATGCCATTACTGCAAGGAATTGTCGCCGCCCGCGCCGCGCCGCTTCGCCGCTCGCAGTTTGCACAACAGGACCCGCCCTTAATTCATTCCGCTCGTCGGGACCGTAATCTGCGAATTTTACACAGAAAGAATTTTTAATATCCCGCTTGGATCTTTATTAAAGTGGAGTACATAAAGGAGGCGAATAAGACTGCGTCCAGTAGCATAAGGCCTTTGTATTGCAAAGCCTCGCCCAGGGCCGGGGGTAGGGCGGCTCGGGGCGGGCGGAGACCGCTCCGGTTTCAAAATATGGGCTCTCAGAGAGCGATTTACGAAGCCTAAAAGCTCACTAATGTAACGGTGATGGCTGTGAAACTTTAATGCATTTGTGTCGTTGTAGTTTGTCTTGATAACTGTAAGCCTGACTTTAGTTTACGGATTTAATGCCTACGTAGAATAGGGTATTTTGGGTTTCATTGCAATAACTTGAACCCCAGTTTACTATGTCCGTTGCTAACAGCATGGTTATCGGTTGATAGATAGATAGATAGATAAAGACTTTATTTGTAACTTCAGACACACACATACAAAATACAACAATTTTACAGTAGGTACATTACTAAAAACAAACAATAATAAAATATAGGTGACATAAAAAAACAACAATAATTAAATCTAGGTAAGGTGTCTATGTGTGCTGCAGTATGTCAAAAAGGCCTTGGCTCAGTGTAATATTTTGCTAAAGAAGCAAAAGCACTGATTTTCAGCCATGACCTATTGAGAGCAAGCAGAACGAGTTACAAGTCAATGTGTTATTATTATATGTAATCTAGCTACTTCATATTTTTGTCTTCGCAGTAATAACTAAATCCTTTTAGTGTGGCGTTCCCTACCTCAGTCTTACGATTAGTACTTTATGTGAACCATAACAACAGAGTGCGAGACGATAATAGTATTTTTATTTTTGGCAAACGAAGCGCTTAGGAATTCCCTCAAATTGTTCCTGTAACAAAAACTTTTTAAATTGTAATTTAAATGTGTACTTGGTATTAACATTTCTAATTGGGGGAGGAATATTGTTCCAGCACTTCGTTGCCGCATATCTAAAACTTCCTCTGAAAGCTGCGGTCTTGTGATTGTGATAAAGTAGTGCAGATCTGACTGAGCGCAACGATCTTTTATCAGAGACGAAATTAAGTTTTGAGTGCAGATACTCAGGCTTTCCAAACTTAATAACGTCAAAAACCAAACCTCCCAGATGCAGAAGCCTACGCGACTCCATGTTTAACAAAGACATGTTGTTCAAGAACGGTGTTATGTGGCTACGGGGCGGTATATTGAAACAAAAACGACAACAAGCATTCTGCACTCTTTGTACAGTTCGCCGAGTACTTTCAAGTAATCGTGGACCAAAAACAATATCCCCATAATTTAATTTAGAGATAATCAGTGATTCGCAAAGAATAATACGGGAAGCTTCAGATAATTGATTTCTAATTTTGTATAGTACCTTTAGACGATAAAAACAAGCTTTTACTAAATTAAGAACATGATTCTCAAATCTAAGATGGGAGTCGATGATGATTCCAAGATTCCTTGCTTCTTCCACCCTTATCACTTTAGACTCTTGGATCTTAACATCAGGGTCACTATTAAGCTTGGCAATTTGGTTTTTGGTACCCAAGACCATATACTGCGACTTTGTTGGGTTTAACACTAAAGCATTACGTGAGGACCAGTCTGCAATGGCATTCAGATCTGTATTTAGCAGTCGGACAGCATTTGGTAATTGATCAGGTGTCTCCGATATATATATCTGCACATCATCTGCATAGCAGTGGTAGTTACAATTAGTGATAACCTTTGAAAAGTCCGCACAGTAAATTATAAACAGAAGAGGCCCGAGTATAGAGCCTTGCGGGACACCACGAACAACAGGCATCGGTTCTGACAATAAAGTTGAACCATCATTTTTTACCAATTTCACGCGTTGTGATCGATTATTGAGATAGCTATCGAACCATGTAATAGACAATGGACATAAACCATAATAAGAGAGCTTGGCAAGAAGAAGTGGTATATTGAGGCAATCAAATGCACGCGAATAATCAAGCAGAGTTAGTAGTGTACAGCGTCCTCTATCCTGCTCTGATAGCACATTATCTGTGACATCCAGAAGGGCAGTCACAGTTCCACGACCCTTGCGAAATCCAGACTGTAGCGGAGGTAAAATGTCATTAGCTTCCACATACCTAGTTAGTTGGTCACTGACTACTCTCTCAAGGAGCTTTGACAGAAAAGGCAGAATACTTATTGGCCGAAGATCCTTAAGTTCAACCGGGGTTTTTATTTTGGGTATTGGTGTCACAATTGACGTCTTCCATTGACTTGGAACCGTACCTGTTGTGATAGACTTGTTTATGATAGATGTTATGGCGTCCAAGGTACAAGGAAGCGAAAACATGATAACTTCCCTACTGATGTCATCAGCACCTAAGGCGTTGGACTTTATTGACGTTATAATTTTAGATATTTCCGCAGACGTGATTGGTTTTAGTTGCAATGTCTCGGTTGTGAATTTATTATCGCTAAAAAAAGAAAGATCTGAGGGTGAAATAAAGTTATCTCCAGGTATATTTAAAAAGTGTGCATTAATTTTATTAGGGTCATCAAAACAGGCAGGTAACGACTTTTCTTCAGTCGAGTCTATTAAAATTTTATTCTTTAGGTTTTTCCAAAAAGTTTTACTATTATAAATTTGCGAATTTACTAAATTATTGTAGTATGCACGTTTTTCTGCAGCTATACTAGATACTACCAATTTCTTTAATTCCCTATAATAAGTTCCATCTTTGTCTGACCCTGATTTACGGTAAGCTTCGTGAGCCTTGTTGCGTTCATCAATCATAATCTTACAGACATCAGTCACCCAGGGTAGTGAATGATTATTTCTGACAGTTATCATTTTAACAGGAACATATTTATCAAAAAGAGCCATAATCATGGAGTTAAATTTATCAACCATCATATCCACCGGTTCTCCTTTTCATCAACTAATCTTTTATCTATACTAAGTTTAGTAGGACTTATATAATTGTTCTAACGCTAAGTCGGTATAAGAGTAAGTTATTAGATGTTTTTTTCTGGAAATATGAAGCTGTATTTCTCGAGACTGTTTCAAATTCATTCGATCCGGCTCAATCTATCTCAAAGTGCAGTAGCCACAAGTACAAGTCTAATGGTCGATGTAACTCGACCACGTCTCGGCGCTCAGTCTAGCTTTATCAAACTTAGCTTGCACTTCATTTTAGTAATATAACCAGCCGGCGGCACGTCTCGGCCATAGCTCTCAAATATGACAGGGTATAAAGGACATCGCTCACTAAGCCCTGCCTTCTGCCTTCGATGACGGATATATGGCGCGCGCCTGACGGTTCTGGCTGACGAAGGCTCTCGGACCTTTTAGAAGAAATAAGACGTTTAAAAACTGAGGCCTGTTCATCTGATTTTCATTTATACTGGTGCTATAACGTAGGTGCTTTCAGAGGCACAGGGCTGTAACACCGCCAACTTCCCAACTTCGGACTGTTTCTGTAAATTTTTCTTGCAAGAAAAATCCTATTAAAAACCTTTGCTCCGACCCAGGATTTAAACCTCATTTTTGTGAGACTGAGGGAATAAAGAGTGCACCTGTGTTTGCGCGGACACTCGGTCACTTTAATATGTCCTGCGCACCGGGCCTCTACTCTGCAAAACGATTGCGAAATATACGAGACGAATCATTACTTCTCCGTGTATTACGGATATTCCATACTCGCAAAAACCTTCGTTTGTAACTTCGACTTTCGAAATAAAAGTTTTCTCGGGCTTTGAGACACTGCCGTCTTTGGGAAGAGCAAAGTATGCTTACAAATAAATTCCTTCCTCGGCTTCTTTATAGGGATAATCAGAATAATCAATTCATTACTTTTACATCTCGAAATTATTTTAAGAATTATATAAAGCATGGCAGACCTTTATGACGTATAATTTCTCTCTGTCACTCTCTCTTAGACAAGGAGTTATTCCTTGACTAATTCAAGGTATACACTTCAACTCTTTAAACTATGTTTATAATACGGCAAATCTTAACTTCTTAAAAAAGCCGAGGACAAAGACAATCGAGTAACAGTAGAGTTAAATACAATTTCAAAGGACGTAAGCACCTTTAAAATATGCTAGAAATAAGCTACGCATGATCAAAAAGTTAGTGAACTCGGTCAAGTTTGCGGAAGTTGAAATAGAGCCGTTTCTTGTATGGCTAGACTATTTGCAAGCTGCTGATGCCGGTGGATGCACGAAGCTAAATCAACAAACGTGTTTTACAAACATGAACTTGACATTGTAATTTTGGAAGCTATTTAGGTACCTACATAGATGTCAACAGAGACTGAGCTCTGTTTTATACTGAACTGTATTCAGAAAACAAAAGTTTAAGTGCAAGCCAACCAAGCCAACTGATGTGAAAATTGCAAGGAAACTAAATTGGATGTACATGTAGTACCTAAGTATTCCATGAAAGCAACAAAACACGATTAGTGGCTGTTACCTGATCAGCACATTCAACTGATTAAAATAATTAAATCATGATTGAAATAGCACTTTAGGCCGATTTTTTTTTAATTATATAAGAACATAAAATGAACCAAACTGAGTCCTCAAGAGTTGCGTTTATGAAAGGTAACAAATGAACAAATCGTTTCCTTCCTTACATTTGACGCCTGCAGCGCCTCTACCGGATAGAGAGAAACTATTCACTACTAACATAAAATGTAATCTTAATCTTGTTAGACCTAAGCTAGTTTATGACAATGAAAAATATGTTAACAAGTTCTTGTGGGGTAAGAGGGAAGAACATCAAAAGTTGCTGTATACAAAATTATGTGATAGGGCTCTACAGGAGTGGATTGCTAATTATAATTTAACCTATTCTAGACTTTCTACATTGTGTATGTCTCACTTAGATAAAAATAAAAATACTTATACAAAATACATAGATAGTTTATATCAAGACATAGTATGTCTGCTGCAAAAGGCAGCTGAAGAGAGCTTTGACAATGAAATAGGACATAAGAAGCGAAAAATTGTTGGTTGGAATTTTCACGTCAGGCAGGCTCATGTTGTAGCCAGGGAAAACTTTCTAGTCTGGGTGCAGTATGGTAGGCCATGCTCGGGATATTACTATGATAAAATGAAGGCTACACGCAGGGAGTTCAAAACCGCGCTAAAATATGTACAAAATAATCAAGACAAAATTAAAATGGAAATGTTGGCCCGGCATCGTAGTGTAGGGAATTTTTGTGATTTTTGGAAAGAAGTAAAAAAAATAGATAAAAAGAAACGTATACCAGAAAACGTAGAAGGAATAAAGGATCAGAAAAATATAGCGAATTTGTTTAGTAAACATTTTAATGTCAGTTGTCAAAATTTAATAAGTAATGATAATAACTACTTCAGTAGAGACCGTTGTCTCCAGGAGACCGAACACGTGATTATAACACCTAATCAGATAGAAATGTTACTTCGAAAAATGAAACGCGGTCGGTCCCCTGGACACGACGGCCTAAGCATAGAACATTTGTTGTATGCGGGCCAACACATCTGTGTAGTACTGGCGCGGTTCTTTACTCTTTGCGTGAAGCACTGCTACCTCCCACAGGATCTTATACGCACTATAGTGGTTCCTATAACGAAAAACAAAACCGGTGATATCTCGAGCATGGCCAACTACAGACCAATCTCCTTGGCTACGATTCTAGCTAAGGTGCTGGATCGTGTTATTCAGTCGCATCTTGGTAAGTTGCGGCTGAATGACGGCCAGTTTGGCTTTCGTCCACAAGTGTCGACTGATATGGCCATATTCTCACTGAAACAGGTCGTCAGCTACTATAAGCAACACGGGACTACTGTATATGCTGTATTTCTTGACCTCAGCCGCGCCTTCGACACGATCAACCATGCTCTACTCTGGGGCAAGCTGCGAGAACGCACAGAGGTACCGCCTGACCTTGTTGACCTGCTTGAGTACTGGTACAGCAATCAGGTCAACAATGTTAGGTGGGGTACGAAGCTCTCAGACAGTTATCAGCTGTCTTGCGGAGTGAGACAGGGGGGGCTCAGCTCGCCAGACCTTTTTAACGTTTACGTCAACGATCTGATCGATGAGCTGAGCAGAACCCCGGTGGGGCTCCGGCTGGATGGCAGATATGTCAACAACCTGAGTTATGCCGATGACATGGTTCTGCTC
Source organism: Eupithecia exiguata (assembly GCA_947086465.1). Taxonomy (NCBI): domain Eukaryota; kingdom Metazoa; phylum Arthropoda; class Insecta; order Lepidoptera; family Geometridae; genus Eupithecia; species Eupithecia exiguata. The sequence goes on from OX352229.1 coordinate 635,577, forward strand.
AGCCCATCGATCAAAGGGTTAAGAAAATTAATAAATATTTGTGAAAAATTCGCTAATGATCACGACTTAATTTATAACGTAAAGAAAACGGAGATGGTCATTTTTAGATCAGGAAAAGGTCCCGATAATATACCCGGGGTTTGTCTTGGCGGACGGCCTGTTAAAATAGTAGAGAATTTTAAATATTTAGGTCATATCGTCACGTCCACATTAAAAGACGATGATGACATGGAGCGACAACGAAGATCACTGTGCGTTGTGGGAAACATGATCGCTAGGAAGTTTTATAAAGCCTCACCTGACGTGAAAGTTACTTTATTTAAGTCATTTTGTCAGTCGTTTTACACATGTCAACTTTGGACTAACTATACCATAAGATCGCATAATGGTATAAGAGTGGCATATAATAACATCTTTAGGCATCTCATGGGCCTGAAACGCTATTGTAGTGCTTCAGAAATGTTCACAGAAGCCCGTGTAGACTCTTTCAATGCCATCCAAAGAAAGAGAATTGCCTCATTCATGTCCAGAGTTGACATGTGTAAAAACGACATTATTGTAAGCCTGTCTGACCGTCTGATGTTATCAGACACCTATAAACGGTGGGTGTATATTGCCACCTGACGTATGTACTTAATCTAAGCAAGTACCTTAAATTTTAATGTTTTTTTTTATTTAATTACATTGTAATGTATTATTATTATTTAATGCCAATATTATTTAAAAATGGATCATGTGTCTGAATAAAAGAATATTATTATTATTATTATTATTATTCTTTATAATTTAGTAGATATTTTTCGTAGTTTAGTTAGAGAACAGTTTCATATGATATCAATCATAGTTTTCGAATGGTTTTGACAGATTTGACATATTATTTTTTTACGGTATTTAATAATGTGTCACATTCTTTTCTGTACGTGTAGCGAAATAGAAGTTATTTTGTATATATTTATTTGTTTCAATTGTAAATACTAGTTTTAATGGTATTCTATTATTTAATTGTAGTTTTCTTTGTTGTTAAACAATTACAGAATAAATTCCGATAACAGTAGTCTTACAAAAGGTTTCAATATACCAAACATTATTTGTATAAAATGCTTTATAAAAATAACTAAAATAATGTGCTATATGTTTTACTTAGTCTTCGAGCTCACGAAAACTTTATTCCTATTTGTATTGTGTACAACCATACTAAGTATCCCGAATATATAAAATGCAATGAAATTATTTAACTCATAATAACCTAAGCATCCAACAGAAAGATTAAACTTATCCATCAAACATATAGATCGTTAGGTAGATAGAAGTGTCCACGACAACATTGATGACGAGCCGGAGTTGTATAAATACGGAATTACGGAGTATCAGCCATAGATCTGTGATTACGGAAATGGAGCTGCCCGCCAGGGCTTCATTTGTTTACGTAGTTCTATATCCGGTATTTTTATTTTGCCTTCAAATTACATGATATGGATATTATGATTAACGCAAAATTTTTGGGCGACTGTATTTTTTTTATAGCGGAATGAATCTGCGCGAGTTTTCGTTTGCAATTTTGTATCCACCCAGATAGTCCACATAATGTCATTTTAGGTACTTTGTACTAAATTAATTTATTTATTTTATTGAGTAACTAACACGATTAAAAATGGTATACAGGGTGGTTTTTTGAGAAGGGCGGTGATGGTCAAGTCCGAAACCACGAGAGTTAGGGAAAAGTCGTGAAAGGAGTCATGCCCTCGATTTATAAGAAAACAATAACTGCATATTTATTTTTTTCAAAAATCTTTTACTTTTGACGGAAAGGGACCCGAATAACTTAAAAAAAAATAATTACATACTGTATTATTGAACCAATGGATTCTGTTGCTGATAAGGATCAATCTTTGCAAATAAATGTTTTACTAAAAATGAATAGAAATAGCAAATTATCAATATTTTATTTTTACACGAAAGAAAATTCACCTATTCAAACTTTTTGGTCGTTATGTGTGAAACTGATGTTCGATTATAATACGCGCTATGCTGTGCCCGTCGCTAAATGTATGTTTGTGTTCGTTCAGGTGGACCTGTCCTGCCGGAACACCAAGCAGCAGGTCGGCGCTCTCTTCACGCGCAGCAACTTCGTGACCCTCAAGTACGTCACCGACAACTGGGGCACGGACGCCAACGGGTTCAAACTCATCGTCACTGCCGTCAAAGACCCTAGTGAGTATCACTACTAATGCACAAACTTACTGTTCATTCAGATCACATTACATCACATCACGCACAGGAACATTATCATTATTGTTATCTCGGGAGTAACTCTAACTACAAGGACTCGCACTTCATTCACTTCACATACATCTAAATGTCAGTGTATATACCTAAATGTATTATCAGCAGTTACGTAGGTACAACTGATACTAGTATACTAATACACGTCAAACAATGACCTCTGACACACACTCAGTATTATAAGTCTCTCAAAAAATTAGGGACGCGTATTCAAAAGAACTTCCCAATAAAATTATGTCAGAAAGAAAAACGAGATGACTCGCCCAAGAGGCCAAAGTTCCCAAACTCCCGCGCCTAAGTTAAGGCATAAAAAGGCCATCCGGACTGCCGTACCGCAAATATAACTTGCATCAGATGATCCTATTGTTGGTACTTTGTTGTTTTATGTCCCTTAGCTTTTATTGGAGCTCAGGTAGCTTTATGAGAGTCTTATTTATTGTTCATGCAAAGGCTTCAGGTTTCATCGACAGAGTTGCATTTCGGTCTGCAGCGGCTATTGAGCCTAGGTATCAGAATGTGGAAGGAGGTACGAGTAGGTTAGTTACTCTCTACTTGCATTTTCTTACCATAAATGCAATGTGATGGCAGCCTATTTTGTTTGGCCATTGTAGTATAGGTTACTTCCCGAGTTATTTACGTATAGACTTATTTGTCACTCCCGAAAGTACCTACTTTGACCAACCGATCTGACGGCATCTAAATCATCTTCCGCTGATGTAGACTATTGATGATGATTGTAAATGCATTTATATTTGAATGGTCATTACAACAGCTACACAATGTCACGTCACGCTGTTGTGAATTATACTTCGTATTCTGCGTCCTCAATATTTCAGGTAACTAATATCTTCGGACGCAGAATCCCTCGTATAATTATGATAGAACTTCACTTAGGTAAGTTCGTTTAATCATTAATTATAAACCATCGTTGTGTTATAAATGTTATAATTATAAGGCGGCAGCTTTGTAAAATACTATAAAAGTTACCTTTTCACCGGAGTGTTTAGTATGGGTTGTGCGCATTATATTACAAATTAATTTATTATATTCCACGGTTTTCGAGTCTTCCCTATACATTTAGCACCTTCTAGCGCCTCTACCAACGGATTGAGAGGAACAACTTATATTAACATGACAACAACAAACAACATGACATGACATGCCTTCAATTGGTGCTTTAAGAAAATAACACTCGGGAAAACATTGCACTCGGCTCATGCACCGAATTTAAGTTTTTCCCATATGTTAATGATAATGAAGAAATGGCATGGCTAGATAATGCTGTGTGAATTGTCCAGCTTTATTTATTTATTTATCCATGAGCGTACCAAGTCTAACCCAAACAAGTCAATCATAGAAGTAAAACACGCTCACTCAATAATTCTCTCGATGTCAAAGGCAAAAATCAATCTATATGTGAGTTGACAAGCATAATTATAACTTCAGTGCTTTCACGCACACGAGCGCACGAAACCGAATAGGAAAATGAGACGTATTTTTCGTATTTTTTTGGCTACACCTCCTTTCTTTTTTCTATCATTCTAAGCCTTTTTCGTGTAAGACATCGATGGTTCTCGATTACTTTTCTGGCATATTTTTTGTATTGACTCGGATTAAGGGTACTGAAATCACAAAGCACTCCAACAATGCATTAGAGTGCAGCGCAAACATCGGCGAGCGCGAAATGTTGCCTAGTTACCACCCTCAAGCTCAAGCCACTGTTTTGCCGTCAATATTGGAATTATTTTATTTGTTTATGAAGCTCGTCAACGCAAGCCTTTTTTTAATAGAACACCTCATTCAAACAACTGAGAACTTTAACTTTGAATTCAGCGTTACAAACGCAGACATCCATTGTGGCAATACCGTCGGATTTACATAAAGTAGACAGCAGGAAATGAGCTCGCTTTTGACGTGAACAAACGGAACGAGCGAAGCTCAGTAATGCTACACTATTTGGAAAGCAAAGCACAAGTTTCGTAAGACGAATACGCTTCAAATGAGATGTCTTCCGTGATCCGCTCCATGCTGCGATGCTCACAGTTAATTGGCACGTAAACAATGGCAGAACCTACTGGCAGTGAATACAGCACTACCAACGTACTTTGTAATAAGATTAACGCTGAAGCAGTCGAAACAAGGAGCAGATGGTGCACTTCAGAATATCTGAGAAGGGAATTTAAACAGGAGCGCCCATTACAGATACAAATGATCGTTTCAATTGTCCGAATCATTATCTCAAAATGTAATAACAGTGATCTGTTCAAAATGAAGCAATAACACTGAAGGCTTTGCTGATAAACACAATTCGTTTTGGAAAAAAATCGGCACGCGTCCGACCCTGTTTTACCCTCTTTAATTTGGCCGAATGTTTATTTATTTGTACAAACAGCCGACAGGGCAGTTCGTTTACACATTCCACCCCTTTATATTATATTTTTTATTGCGTTCTCACCGGATTCCGTTTGGCCTCCGTTCACGTTCGCGACGTGAGAACCTGTTGCGGCTTCGTGTGAGTTTTGTGTTTTATTTCACTTGGGTTTTCTTTATGTTTTTGTGATACGTTATCTTTTTTTTACGACTTCAGTATTGCTTCATAATTTTTCGCGGAAACATATCCAGTTCCGAGGGTTGTAATACATCTATACAAAAGTTTTTTATATTTGTTTTAGGAAATAGCTGTCAAAAAGTAGAATAGTGATGAACACATTAATTTAACTGCTTTGTTACCGGAGGGGGGGGGGGGATTAGCATCAAAAATAGACGCTGAAATAACGACTACGGAATATAATGAGAGTTGTAACACAAAGGAAGCCATTAAATTGTCTCAAAACATTCCTCTGAGCCTTTGTTTCGCACATACATACTGGAACGGCTTTCGTCTTTCAGCGAGTATCTAACACCAATTACATTATTCGCTTAACTGTGTGGAAAGTATGTTCAAAGGATTACATTGTTTGCTTTGCAACGTTTGAACAGGCACCCAAACGTCACTTTAACTTACATTTATGTAATTACTTTAACAATTTACTGGTTTAAAACAGTCCTATGTATATATCTCACTTGTCTAAGTGTTATTTGACTTGTCTAAGTGCTTTTTTGTAAGCAGAAAAAAAGTTATTGACTTTGACTTTTATAGTTAATATTAATTATAGTACAGTTATAATTTAAAAATAATTTAATTTATTTTATAGTAATAGGTTTTATAGTTAGAGCGTTAAACATAGCGAATGATTTCATTTCGACAAACCTTACAAAAGCATTTCTACATAATTATTTCAAGAGCAAAAAACTCTTCCACTCTGTAGGTTTCCGTAAAAAGTAATGCACCATACCAATGCCTTCCTAAGATCGAAAACAGTGGAAACCCTACTAAAAGAGTAATGTTTCACATTTGATATCCAAAAATATATCGTTATTGTTCTTCTGAGAGGCATTTATCGTACATAGTAAAATGGACCCATTATGGGCTTGCCGCTGGATGAGACGACGTTATATTTGATGCTGTCGTCAAATTCGAATCCTTTAAGAAGTACTTATCGTCGTTGAAATGAATAATAGTAGGATCTCAAAAACATTTTTATTTAAAGAAAACGCTGCTTTAGATTGGGTTTGTATTTCACCTTTATAACATTGAGAGGTGACTGGATTTCTCCATGCAAGCGTTACATACGACATTATTTGATTACTCTTTGGGACTAGTGTCTTTTATAGATTACTTTCTAACACCAACCTTAGGTATATACAAATTGGCAATAAATAAATGAAATGATATGACTCAGTTTGTAAGCAGAACAAGTTTGGAAGCTATATGATCCCCTTTAGCTGTGAAACCATCATTCCGGCTAATAGTGCTAGAGCGTGCTGCGGCGGCCGATAATGGAGCCGAACTCAAACTTGGCCTGAGTTGGTCCATTAAGACATGCTTCACTCAGCGACCCCCCGGGAACTCCATGCCAGACACTCGCCATGCATACATTACGAAAATTGTTGCCGAGTTAACACTTTTTAGTAAATCGTTTATCTCCCAGTTCTTGAGTTACTGTAACCAGGTCTTTCGCTGACACTTCTACATATTTATTTGGCCTCGCCCTTTAAATTGAATTTTGAAGGACACAGATTTTAAAGTTTTCCTTACGAATATTTTCAATAATTGAATGATGAATTGAAGAATAAAGCCATTTTTTTTAAATTAAATTAAATTATCCATTTTAGAATCACAGACTTTGTTTTCATACCACACGAATAACCTAATTGAGTATATAATGTTTAAAGCCAACGTAAAGCTTCAGTGTCTCTTAAATAAAATTTGAAACCGCAAGCTACGTAGCTTATTTCAAAAATCCCTTTTCATCGTACGAGAATTTGCGCACAAAGAACAATATGTTTAGCTCGCATGCCATTGAATTATGCAACAAAAAGGGCGATGCGACACCCTCGACAGAATAAAAATTGTAACAATACACTACTCCCCTCGGTCTGCCTGTAAGGATAAATAGAGCCTACCTGCGCGTCAATGCATGCGCTGCAGCTTAGAAAAGTTTCCTCAGCCTCTGTTAAGATCAAAGCTGTCTCATCTCTGTGGGTTCCTGTTTATTTACACTCTGAAGCGGTTTTTACGTAAACTACGTGATACGACGTGACGTGGACGTAAAGGTAGAATTAAATGTCCGTCAACAAAATAACACACTCAGAAACCTCATTAATTATTAAAACAAAATTCAGACCAATTTGTTTTAGTGAAATAAAACCACCAATTCATTTGTTTGAGGACGGTCTCTGACATTTTTCTCTTGCCTGTACCTGATCATTAAAAGCATTTCAGCTTTGCAATTAAACTAGGGTTGTCACCCGGTGTTGACTGGAGTCGGATCAATTTTGCCCTGTTCCATTGTTTGCGTTTTCCATCGAGTTGAATGCCCAATTACTCTCGGTTCCGCGTCAGCAATTTCATTGCATGAATTTTCGGGAAACGTTTTATGAGTTAGAATATTATTCTTTAATATCTTGTTATTAGGGTTCACCGTAACGAGTTGTCGATAGGTTTTCTAAAGGTTTTTCTACCGTATTTGCTTTGTGCAAATCAATAGGCTCCACTCCAGAAAGCTAACCTACTCTTTTCTTCATGTGCTTGTTTCTTTATAGTCTTGGGCTGTCATCTACTGTATCGTAGAGCCTCGTGACAATAGACCTACTTTACTGTCAATCATAGTATTGGTTTACGAGATTAGGCTCGAAACTTATGGTCTCGCTCTGTCCGTCTTTTTTCCCTCTTAAATATATTACTAACTACCGCAGCTATTCACTTGAAATTAACGTAATAATACATGCCGTGCGCAACTACAGAATGAAAGAAAAAAATTAAAAATTTCGGTTTTCAATTTGTGATGTCGAAATTTTAAATGATACTAAACTACATGGTCTAGTGGTTTATCAAATGGTACTGGTTTGTAGATCTTAAACAGTTTTTAAAATTTTGGTAGATTTGAATTATTTTGAAAAAAGTCGAAAAATTACCATTCCGGAGTTTACAAAGAATGTAATCTGAAATGTACCTTTTATTTTTGGGTATTAATTAAATAGTGAAGTCTTACCGTACCGACTTACGGTACAAATACAATCTATAATTGACTAACGTAACCCTCCGCGCGCGAGACACTCGCACTTCACAGATCTTTTTTTTAATTATCGTCTGAAAATTCTTAATGGTAGATTAGGTAGGTACTTACTTTAATAATCCTAGTATCAGTAAACACTACACCACTACCATCTTACCTTTATTATTGTCCATAGCCATCCATCACAACGTTGTTATTTTTGTCTCCTTCTCACCCACTGTTCCAGAACACGGGTGCAAGGACTTCAGGTGCAAGCAGCGCGAGTTCTGCGTGCACGCAGACCTCCTGTGCGACGGGGTCGACCACTGCGCCGACGGGTCCGATGAGGATGTCGCCTCCGCGTGCCCGGGTAATATCTTCATTTAGTATTTCAGCTTTTTCTTTTGATTCTTTCTATTTATTGATTGAGTAACTAACACGATTAAAACTTACCAATTACAGTAGTCAGAGTCACTTAAGATTAAATATGAAATAAAAATAAAATCAAAATTATTATAAGGCAGACAACACATTTAAATTTTTCATATTAAAATTTCGTTCCCTTTCGTCTATATTTTGGTTTTTCTTCTTCATTTTAGATTTATAGAATATGCTGCGTGTATGGTATGGCCGTAGAATCATTAGTTGAGTCATAGCTAGTCTCTGTTACGGATCCTTCACGAGGCCGAAATTTTACGAGGAGAACTTCATAAACATTTAGGCACTTGCCTAAAACGAAAACCTCTGCAACAGATCAAAAGAACAACTTGGTTACCTGTACTTACTTGGTCTATTTATTAACTATTCATTGAATAAGTTTTCTTAAAGTTCCTTACATGAATTACTCCTTTTTGGTTTTTCTTTTTAATCTCCTCTAAACACTTGTTTTTCGTCGATGCGTACTGGGATAAACTCAGTAATACTTATAATATCACTTTCCAAGGTAATTTGGAAAGTAATGCTTCAAGTAATACGTTATGAGCAGTGCCTCTAGAACCCTCCACTTTAAGAACCTCTCTATCATCCCCAGATGGCACGGGTAGCACGGGCAGTGCGGCGACGACGGCGGTGATGGCCGGCGCAGCATTGCTGTCGGTCACCGTCGTCGGCATCGCCGCTTGCTGCTATTGCCGCCGCCGCGCCAACATACAGCGGACGCATCTCAACTGTTAGTACCGACTTGAGAGGACTCTGATCGTTTGGACGCAAAATTAATCGTTGTTGGCTGTCGTGCACATTGTCAACTCGTAAGGTTACTACTTCAGGAAAAATTGCTGTCGTGATTTCTGTCTGTACGTCAGTACAGTAGTAATGGCAAGTAGGACAAAGCATGCTAAAAATAAATAAACGACGTTTATGTGACAGCAATAGCGACAAACAATCCTTCCTGAATAAGCCAGTGCAGTTCTCTAGTGATTATTTTACTCTCGCCTCGGCGAGGCGATGCCGATCGGTTTTCGAGTTGAATGTGTACGACAACTCAATGCGCGGGAAGTATGAATGGTAATAAAAAAATAATATTTCGGTTTGAAACCACTGTAAAGTAATGGATATCAGCAGAAAATCCCGCAAAAGCGGGATCGCGCACTATTTTTGCGGGATTACACATACGGGATCCGCGGTTTTTTAGGGATTGAAAACAATATGAAAATCGAAGAAAAATATACGCAGACATCCTTCTGAATATTGTATGTACATTATTTTATTGACCCGGCTTCAGAATTTGACGCCCTAAAGTCTTTGGCCTTTTTATAGCCTGGCCTTTATGCATGAATAGTGCCTAAACACAAATTGACGGATACTAAAAATCGTTTATTTTAAAAAAAAATAGGTGGTTACTGATAAGCAGATGCATTAAAATGATTCAAGGATAAAAATTCTGAATAAAATTCTATAAGAGCAATGAAAAATTTATTCATAAAGTCATAGTGTTCATGCCTGTCTACTTTGCAGTGGTATCAAATCATGGATTACAGGGTCCATTAAACGTAGAGTTGTATTTTATGATTGGTGTGAATCAAATAAAGGGTGTTATTTTAGCATAGTCTTGGCGCGAAAGCTAGTCCCTCCTATACCATGTATACAGGTATGCGATAGGCGAGGAGAGAGAGGTACTCAGAGCCGATCACACAGGCGATCTACGAGCGATTTCAGCGCGCGGGCGAGTGCGAGAGAGGCGAGTGCGCAGCGAGCATGCCTCGAGGACGCCCCGCCGCGCGCCGCACTGTGGATTGAAAAAGCCCTTCCTATAGACATAGAACTTTTTTTTCTAAACATGCTTTTTCTTATTGGAAACCAAGACAGAATCTTATTAGAAGCCCAAACTATATCATATTTTATGAATCTAGGTGATAATGACGCAGAAACGATTTTTTGAACTTTAATTTGTATGGAGAAAAACATGAAAATCGATATTTTTCGGCTCTCGTGCGAGTGCCCGTTATTTCCTCCGGCATAAATAATGTTCCTATTTTTTACTATCTTTTGACATATAGCACATATGGGGCACTCGATGGACTTCAGGTGAAAAAAAATAAAATATATTTTTAAATTTTCTTTTTGCATTTTATTCATTATACAAGGTACATTACGACCTATAAATAATATTTCAACTCACCTAATGATTGTTACAATTTTAATGTAATATTTCACCTATCATAATAATGAAAATATATTAAATTTTTATATTTAGCAAATACAGTCGTTATTTTAAAAAAGAAAAGAATAATAATTACAAACTACAAAGGCGATTAAACAATTCACATGAAATAAATATTACTTTTTTTTTAGACACAAGGCAAATTTTTCTATATTACAAGTTATCATGCACAATAATTATTTAAAAAACACGTATTATGTACCTACATATAAGTTACTAAGTTTCTGTAAAACAATAAGAACATATTAAAAGACATATCCATATCAGCATCTATGTCAGAATCTGTGTCTTCTGGATCGATGTTACTTACATCTACAAATTCTGTCTCAAGGTGTTCTGTGTTAATAGATATAAGACCTAAAGCTTCGGAACTTAACTCTTTCCTCCATGCTGCATTGAGTACAGGTCTTGTGGAAGAAATGTAAGGGTCTGTCTGATGAAAGAAGCAGATCATCTTTACCCTCATTTTTCATATTAGCAATTAAAGCAAAGGCCTATTCTGAACTTTCTCGGCCTTTATAATTATAATTTTCAATCCTTCGTACCTTTTGTTTTGTTCCAAGTTCTGTGAAAGGTTTGCGCGGACTTGGAGCCATTTTCGTTGATGTTCCAACAGTTGATGTACTCGGAGAGGGTAAAAACAATTCGCCAGCTTCACTTGTTTCTTGAATTGCAGTATTTAGCTGTTGTGGTCGTATATTTTCACGTACACAAGTTGGCCACTCGATATTCTGCTCCAACCAATCTGTATAGTGTTTTTTGAAAGTTTCTGTGTTACATTTTGCAGATTTCCATCTTTTTATCACAGACTGACTAAACCTTCGACAGAATTCTTGGAGAGTATCTGTATCTTCTTCAGATAAACTCAAATTCAACTGAAATTTAACACTTTCTAACAGTTTTAAATAGTTTCCAAGCTTGCTTCTATAACAGTCTATAGAATCACAAATAGATCCAGATTGGTCACCACACTATGCTTTTCCATTTTTAACTCGAAATTTCACAGATGTTTTACGTAGTAAGTTTTAATATAACTAAAAAAATATTCAGAACCCTCCTTATTTATACTTACTTCATACCGGCTAACGACTACTAGAAAAAACTAGACAATGACAAATTGTTAATTAGGTAAATACCTACTTAAATAACATCCATTTTTAATAACAAAGCAAAGGGGCTTATGGAATTCTTAGAATAATAATACAATCATAAGTGACGGGTTAGCAGGTAGTTCAAGATAAGTAGGTAAACCTCTGCAGTAAATTTTGTAACAATGATAAGGTCGAGTACCTAACTTAATGGCCCCTTGTACATTTAATAAAAAAATATACAATAGGTATCGTCTTTAACGGCTAAATATCATAAAACCACCATATAATATGGAATTATCAGGTAAAATTATAAAGTATGGCTGGTGAAATATTGCATTAAAACTGTAACAATAATTAGGTGAGTTGAAATATTATTTTTAGATCGTAATGTACCTTGTATATTGAATAAAATACAAAAAGAAAATTTAAAAATATATTTTATTTTTTTTCACCTGAAGTCCATCGAGTACCCCATATGTGCTATATGTCAAAAGATAGTAAAAAATAGGAACATTATTTATGCCGGAGGAAATAACGGGCACTCGCACGAGAGCCGAAAAATATCGATTTTCATGTTTTTCTCCATACAAATTAAAGTTCAAAAAATCTTTTCTGCGTCATTATCACCTAGATTCATAAAATATGATATAGTTTGGGCTTCTAATAAGATTCTGTCTTGGTTTCCAAAAAGAAAAATCATGTTTAGAAAAAAAAAGTTCTATGTCTATAGGAAGGGCTTTTTCGATCCACTGTGCGCCGCGGGCACGCAGCGAGCGCGCCACGATTAGCGATCACAGCGATTTTAAGGCACTCGCCTTGACGTCGCTTGCAAATCACCAGTGTAATAAGATAAGGCTCTTAGTGATACAAAATACCGTCCGTTTTCATAGTTACCAAATTTCGTTCCCTTTCGTTTTTTAATAACATCAAATTATTGTCAGCCGCCAGTATCTTTCCTCAGGTTCCTCTCTCTCCCTCTCTCCCCTGGAGTACCGCTGGAGGAGACTAGCTCTCTCGCGACCACTATGTATTGTAAAGACAACTAAATAACACCGAGATTGCGGAATTTTGTTTATTTCAGCTATGATTTAGTTTGTCTGTATTTAGTTTGCGAAAATAAAGCTACTTTTTATTATTTTGCTTTCTTGTTTAATTTAGCTTTATCATTAATAGTTTTGGCTTTTTAGATTGCATTCGTAGATTAGTACTGATATTTACAAGTTAGTTCGTATTTCTTAAGATATCACTCTCTAGCCAGGTAGGTATCTGTTCTAAAAATAGTAGGGAAGGTAAGAAGTCCAGAGATTTTCCAAAACAATGGTATAAATCCAACAATTCGGCCTAAGATACAAAACGGACTCTGGCATACCATTGCCGGTGGATCAGAAACCTATGCTGGCTGTGTACTGTTAAAATATAATATAAATAAATATTAAATTAAACAATGCTGGACCTTCTACACAGCCTCAGTCTGGCATCCAGCCCAAACAACGCAGAGGTTGTGTACGAGGTACCGCTAACTAATTAACTGTGAGTGACTAATAGTTTTACATTAGTACATCTCATAGAAAACACCCCAATAACAATAAAATAAATAAAGAATCCCTGTTATATTTGTATATAAATAAATACATAATAAAAAACTTTGCAGATAATAAAAATATATGCCCCGAGGGTGGCATAGTCCCCGAAAAATTCTGCGACTCGGGCGAGACCTCGCCGACTGCTCCACTCAAGCCAAATTGAAATTTCTCTATTAAAAATCTCTCTTTAACAATCTCTAATATTTACTCGTTTAATTCATTCAACAATGTTTAACGTAGGACGTAGGTACATATTAATCTCATGTTTCTTATGATAATCTTCTGTAACCAACAATTACTCTGACAAATAATCATGGTGTTTTATTTATTATATACATATATTAGTTATGTATTTAGTATATTCCCCAACAACTTAATCTGCTCTAAGCTGGCAGCTGTGCCCTGACCGTAGCCCTTACCAGCAACCAGCAGCGCAAGATCAGCACTGAACCAATCCTTGTCATAGTGTCTTTCTTCCGAATACTTTACATGGACTTACGTACAGAGTCTCATTGCTTTTGTATTCATTGTGAACAGATCTCTAACTTCTTGAAATGTATACTTAATGGCAAATTAAGATATTTTTCTTTGTCTAGGGTAACATTATGTAACATTTAGTACAGATTAGTAGTAACCAGCAGTATTGTTAGTAAGCTAGAGAGTGATCTACTGGTAGGGATAACTGGTTGGTTAGCTGTAAGCAGTGCAGTGGTGTGAATATCTTATTATATAGCCGGTGCTTCTCTAGTGACGCTTGCCTATGGATCACTCTGTAGGGTACCTAGTTAGCGAGTCTTGTGATCTTGCATTAGTTTACACAAAGGCATAGCTCGACATGAAGCACCATCAGCACACGCCTCGGCCTGCCTCGCGGAGCCAGGACGCAGTCGCCGCAGTAGAGCTAGAGTCGGCCGCTGGACGTCAGCCCACGGCGAAGGCTTCACGTTTAGCTATGCGGAGCTTGAACCATCACCATGCACAGCTTGTTATGTTGCAGTACCTTTAGCTATATTCCGGAAGCTAACGGGCGACAGCGCGCTAGTGCAAGCGGAGCGGAGTGAGTAATGTGGAGGCGCGGGTGTGCGTGGGTGTTGCAGTGCAGCAGATGGCGCGCGGTAACGGCGCGGAGGAGGGAGGCGGAGGAGGAGGAGTTGGGAGAGGAGCGGAGGGACTGGACGTGGTGACGACGGCGCTGCCGGGAAACTGGGCGCTCCCTGCGGGCCCGCGCGGGTACACGGCGGCGCGCCCGGGCCGCCTGAGGGCGCGGGGCCAGCGCTGAGCGCCGCCCCGCACAAGGACGAGTGGTTCGTCTAGTGCCCCCAGGCGCCCGGCGGGCCCGCAGGGGGGGGTACGTACCGGCCCCCGAGACCGCCATGAGCCGGCCCCGACCGGCTCTATCCGACACTATCTATGTATGTCCTACCTGATTTAGCGACCATTTTTTTAGGTGAATTTTTACTCGTTTAGTGGAAGGCGCGCCGTCAAACGCGTTTCGTGGGTGTCCAGTTTTTGGTGTTAATGTAACGATAAACGCAATGTAAATTTATCGATATAACAATTAAACATTTTTGGCTTATTGTTTGTATGTTATTGGTTTCTATCGAAATCGAATCCCTCCTACTCCTATGAGATCCCCGACGTCTACTTACGTCAAAAATAAGTATTACTAAAATAACATTATGAGAGGAAAAATATGTTTACTAAAAAACTTGAAAATGCAATTAAGACCATTTAAATAGCGTGAAACTCGTTTCGCTAAACACAAACCCAATAAAGGAGCAGCGGCGGCGGCGCTCAGGCTGTACTTGTTCAGGAAATATGAGTTTTCCTTGTTACCCTTAATTACCTTTCAGGAACCTTTATTGTGAACAATGCGATGTGACCGGGAAGGTCCGTTCCTATTCAATGATTTGGTTTCTGGAACAACAATGGAACATGGACATATGGATAAAGATTTTTGCGTAGGTTAGCAGTAATGAGGTTTCGTGGAACATTGTTTAAAACCTTTTACGAAACAAAACAAATAGGTAGGTAAGTACATAGGTAGCAGGTAAGTGCTGTACAGCAACAATGTATTCTGTAATAACTAATTTACTGAATAATATGAAAGTTGAAATTGAGCTTTATCTAAAGATACTAAGAGGGCTTTTATGTAGTTACAAGATAATTGTAGTGAACTTATCTAATAGGATTCACTAAACAGCTTGACGTAAAATGTGTCTCAAGACAAGTGATCTATAACAATATACAGAATTTTACTGTTCTGATTATATAGGTAGTACTTTCAATATTCACCAAGATGCCTACAGACGTGAGCTGAGGTAGGTAAATATTAAAGAAGAAGTAGGTGCTAAATGCAAATATAAATAAATAAATACTGATTAATCCACATCGCTTCATTTAGCCCCAAGCTAAGCAGACCTAGGGTACAGGATGACTGATATACTAGTAATAGTACGAGAGCCACGACCAAAATTTTGTATCATAGGCCTCCCCTAATAAACGCCAAAAAATAAAATCTATGTACATTTTCAATATCAGACGTATTGCTATAGTATCGACTGCCTTTTTTTCGACACAGCACAAAGGGCCTCCCACACAGGTGCTACACTTTTGTTCGTTATTATTATAACACACCTAGTCCAGTTCAGAATCATATAATCTGACGATTTTATACAGTTTCGGTCGTATTGCTATGATACATGGTTTTGGTTTGGTTTTGGTACATGGCGTTGGCTCTTGTACTATTAATATGATATACATTACGTAGATAGATATTTTTACTGGGTATACATAGTGAATACCCAGAACACCTGGAAGAAATATTTGCAGTCCGTACAAACATTTGTTCCAAAGCGGGAATAGAACCCGTAACCCCAGCCAGGCGGACCTTCGCCCGCTGCTGCGCCAGATTGATGGTCAATACGCCACGTGGGTCTCCAACATTAAGTGTAACGAAATGGATACTAAATCATTTATTTATTACCTACCAGACTGTTTGTTTGTTAATTTTGTTATTGTGTGACACAAAATAAAACCTTTTGAAACTTTTATTTTATGTACTAATTATACTACTATATTAAGTACCGAAAGGAATGTCATGTCCATAGGCTATGCTAAACAAGTAATTATACTTGCGATCAGGAGCGGCTGGGAAATAATTGACACAAAATGTCTACAAAATAGGATTAGTACCTATTTCATTACAGCTCTGAGAAAACCAGCAATAAGTTGAATATCTGAATTACCCAGGTACGATATAGGTACGAGTACCGATATAAAGTTGTTCAGTAAAATAAATTCTTAAAACGAGCCTACCAACGCCATCTACATTATATTCGCAATCCCTAAGTTGCAACGCCATCTGGCGTCGAGTAGCTTAACTACAATAAAAACTGGAAAGCTCTACTTATGTACATTCGTGCTCTATCTGCAAGCTCCACGAACTTGGAGCTTTCTTTGAGCCACTAGCAGATGTAGCGGCGGTATTTACAAACCACAACGTCCAACATGATTTTCAAATTACAAACTATTGAGAAAAATCAATCAGTCGTGTAATCAAAATCATTGAATTTTCACAAACAAAATCAAATCGTTCTACAAAACAATGACGAGCTTTTTAAACTTTTGAAATTGGAATGTTTTATTTTTTGTTTACGCTTCTCGCCGGCCGGTGACCGGTCTCAGCTTGCGAGACCGCAAGTTCAAAGTGTTCAATTCAATTCAAGCAAGCCCGTCAGTCGTTTGTTTACGTCCAAGCGCGTCGCGTGTGCTTGACAGAGCTTTCGGAGCGTATCGTGCGTAATTTTAAAGTTCGTTTGGTTTCAGTCATTCATGAACGTACTGGGACAGTTTGCATACTGGCGTGGAGTGTTAAGTTTGCAAAGTTTTTAAAGTGAACATTTGAGAGTTGAAACAACTTTTTGAGAATTTTATACTCGACTGAGAAACGTTTAATTTTTTTTTATTTGTTGGCTTAAACTTGATTTCATCTTGTGAATTTAATTTTAATCAGTATTTTTCTTTCAACCTTCCGATATCTCATTCATGACCCTCGAAAATCCTTATATCAGTCTAGTAGTTGTAGTGAAAATTGAATAAAGTTAGTTGTAAAGTTGTGAGTGGCAGTATGAGTTGGAGTAAGTGATGTCGTGAAGCCGAGAGGATGACTTGCTGGCTGCGGCTGGCGGTGGTGCTGGCTGTGGTGGTGGCAGTCGCCGGGAAGGGGAAGAAACATCGCCATAACAAACCTGGTGAGAGACATACACATTCATATTGGTTGTATCATAGATATACCTGACAATATGAGCCCATTAGGCTCATCTTGCGTTAAATTTAAAATCAACAATAATGAAAGAAAATCATTGCTATCTTTCCATGAACATCCGAAAATTGGAGTTAGATGAATGATAGAAAGTGTACAATAAAATAAACTCTTTATTTACAAAGAAAATTACAATCAAATAAAAGAATTAAATTAAAACTAGTATTTACAAATTGAAACAATTGAGCTAACTGCAGACTGTTGCAAACAATCTACAATTAGCTCAACTGATCCATATCAATACCAGTCGGAAGCGTGCTCAAGACGCTGGCTGCATTGCCCCGCTGTATAGCAATGCTGATGCGCTGCACCAGATACTCACCAGCTCTCGGGTAATGAAATAAATAGAATAAAATAAATAGAAAATAATTTTACTGCACACTTAGACTAAAACCAATTAACAAGTGAAACAACTATACAATAAGTGACAATTGGCGGTCTTATCGCTCAAGAGCGATCTCTGCCAGACAACCTGGCATAGATAGGATAATGTATACAATTTATACTTATAATTATTTCTATTATGAAAGCTTCATACGTACCAACTTCGTAGCTTCGTAGGTACGTGCCAACTGCCAACTCGAATTGTCTGCGAGTAGAATTTTCAGAGGATGCAATGTATTAGAACTCGTAGGGACTTAGGTATAGGTACCTATCCACCTACCTAGAGAGACCACTCTCTACAAAATATGTCGAAATTCTCTGAAAAGTACCTATTTACATACCTTCTCTCACGAAATCAATAAAAGTCCTAATGGAATGGGCAGTCGCGTCGTCGTTAAAATAAGTCGCGGTATTCCTTTGTAGTCTCCATACACCCAGTAACGCGTAGTTTTCACACCTATCCTATTCCCATGTGGTCTCGATGCTGTTTGTCAACAGGAGTGCATTCCATTCGTGTTCCGTTCCTAGAACGCCTGGGACAAAATAATACTAAAGTAATAATAGAGCGAGGATGGTGGGAATAATATGGAGGAAAACATCATTTAGTATTTTATGTCGACTTGACTCTAGTGTTATAATGAATAAAGGTAATCTCGGCAATAACAAAGCAAGAACTTACAGAATCAATAAAGTCATTTGATCTAGAACCAGCTTTTGCTCACAGATAGATAGGTTTACGCGGTGGTTCCCTGAAAACCAAAGTTACATGTGTCTCCACCTCAGACCATAGACTACCCCCAACACGCTAACTCTTAGACAGACCATTTTATTGTATTAGTGCAGAATCAGTTTATGTAGTAGCTTTGGAGTCAAGTGAGTTTGTTCCGTAATAATTTGCTGTCTTATACAAATCAATAACCAAGCAACAGTGACAGCAGCACTTCTTGAATAAAATCAACGCATTTCATTTAAACCATCACTCACGTGCAAGTTACCTACTTCGGGAAAACGAATAAATAAATAAATCTTTGTTTCAGAAAATAGTGCAATATTATATAAAACAATACTCATAATGTACATTCTTGTAATATATTATGTACATTAGGAAGTCCTAAGACTCGACCTTCTTAAGGTCTCTCAAATCAAATCCCAGGACCAGACTTTCTCAAGGTGGCCTTTGTAGGAGTGCCTAACATCGAGTCCTTAGTCCTGACCTGACCTTCTAAAGGTCCTATCGGCTAGGATCTTGATCTGCAAAGGGCAGGGGAGTCAGTGACCAGTATCGAGATGTTTATCCACGGCTCCGGGAAGCGGAATGCGGAGATCGTGACGCGGTCACCGGACACCTCCTCCAGGGATGCTAGTGCTCGGTGATGATGGGGAACGGTTATGTAGCTGATGATGAAAATTAAAGATTATTCAGGCGCATTTAGGGGTCATGCTCAGACGAATGGGAAATTAAGCAATTTTGTTAAAGCGAACCTAATGGATCAGTTACATGTTGCCTAAATTATGACAATTCTTGGCTTGCTTGGGTTTGTATTTCTACCTGTCAAAGAGCAGTCAGTCTGTCAGTCTTTCATCACAGGTAGGTACACTAAGGTAGGTATTTTACACATTCATAATATTTAGTTATTTTCGTGTAAGTGGCTCTCCAATGTTGCCCAAACTCTTATGAGATTGGTGTTCTCAGAAGAGAGTCCACTCTGCTTAAAGTTATGTATAATATGTAGTTAGTATATTAATTAGGTACTTATAGGTATTTGTATGTAGTGTACTCAATCGATTTATGTAAATTTAACTTTTAGTATAGTTGTAGGCTGTACAATTCCGTTGTACAGTTGTAGGCAATAGGTAGACTGACGGACGTGTATTGCTGGGCTCGCCTTGCCTCGTCACCCTGAAGGTGATAGCTGAAAATCAGTGTTTGCTCATAGAGCAATATTATCACTGAGCTATTACCCATTTGCCACTGCTACACACGCGTATATTTGGTTACGATAGTAAACTTTGTATTGTATTGTGCTTTGTATTGTAGGTTCTATGTGTTAAGCCCGATTATCCGGTTAAGAAGTGCCTCTACATCCTGTTTTTTACCTTTTTTATTTAAATTATGTAAAAATTTGATTTGTTAAAGCCAATTGTATGTGTGTGTTTCATGTGACAAATAAATAATTTACTTACTTACTTACTTACATACAAGACTAACGACCAATATGTAAGTAGGTATGGACGGACCTAACCGTTTAAGTAAATTTGGATAGATGGGATAGTAACAAAAATTCTCCATTAATATTATTCTCTAAGATTATACCAAACTCTCATTATGACCGCTAGTATCCTTCCTCAACAGCCTATAATGGTCGACTGCAGGACGCAGGCCTCCCCTGATAATCTTCTTATTGGCTTTTATCTCATGGGGGAAATTTCCATAATCCCCACGCTGCGCATGCGGGTTGGGGATCGCAGTTCGGTGGTAGATCTATTCTGCAAGAGGCGCTGCTGCCCACCCCCCGGTGAAAGTCCCTTAGTCGCCTCTTACGACACCCACGGGAAGGGTTGGGTTGGTGCAAATTCACTTGCTGAACAGGAAATATTCATATTTCTTCTATGGACTTTCTATATCTAAAACTGAGTCCAGGCTTGTCTGAATGGCAACCCTGAAGCCCATTGGTTCATTAGCGGGAGCGCGTGCTCAGAAAGTACAGTTAATTAACGCTAGGTGTACGTTTCATTGTAAGGTAAGCTCGCATTGAAATGGATTGTTTATCTGACTGTCCTGTAGTTTGAATAGGTAATTGATATACGAACAAATAACAAAGGTTTAATATTACCGATGCATCTTGAGATCTTGAGATGGTGGCGGTGGTAGAAAAAGGAATCTTTCTTTTGGAGAATAGGTATGGCAAATAGTTAGAGGTTTTGCACGCTCCTGGCTCGGCGTTGGTCCTGCGCCTAACCTCTCCCCGGTCGTGTCGGCCTGCCGTCCCATCGGATTATAAGTGTGAAGCACAGAGTGGATATATAATAGTGGATATATAATAGAGAGGGCATCTGTGTTTGCACTCACACTTGGGCACTATAATTGGTCCTGCGCGTGGCCAGTCCCCATTGAGACTGGCCATCGTGGCCGAACTTCGGCTAGGACGAGATCATCATCGTGGTAGACAGGTAAACTTAGCCCAGTTTTTAAGGGTTCCGTACCTCAAAAGGCAAAACGGATTATAGGATCACTTTGTTATCCTGTATTTTTGTCTGTCAACCCTCTTTTCTCAGAAACGCAATCAAAAGATACAGGCATACTTAATAGCCCTTTATGTCCATTTTTTTAAAATTTTCCAAGTGAATCACATGCACACAAAACCTACAGGGTACTTTCCGTTGACCTAGAATCATGAAATTTGACAAGAAGCAAGGTCTTATAGCACAAGTAAAGGAAAAAATCTAAAAACCGTAAATTTGTTGTCAAAAGAAATGTTTGACTACTTACGAGTACAAGTTTGTACGGAACCCTTGATGCGTGAGTGACATGACGTTTTATTTTTTTAAATGAAAAATATAATTTAGTCCAACAAACGAGCATGTAATCTGCTGATTATTTCGACAACCTTCTTTGAGCAAAGTCGACCCTTCGGTCCTACCCAAATACCTAGTATCTAATATTATTACTGTCCATCTATCTGGTTAAATTGTCTAATCCATCTATCAATTATCGTGAATAAGAAATGAAATAAGTTCCCAAGAACTATCGGTTTCGGCGGGACTTGAACCCGCACCCCAACCTCAGTACGGGTGTGCTCTAACCAACTAAGCCACGAAACCCTTACTCGGTTCAACCGAAAAACAAAAGAGAGTGCAGGCCATCCACTACTTTTCATTATTATCCTCTTCTCTCTCGCTCGCATACGTACTTTTCATAGAACAAAGGTGTCTAGCCTTTGCGCTAGGAATCTCAATTTCAAGCAGTGGTTGCACATGCAAAGTAACATTTAAACTTGCAGGCGAACTTCTAACTCCAGTCAGTCAACAGTTATTAGCTGTTGACTGTTTGGAGTCCCCCCTCTGATGTCCTGTAACGAATCCCGTTGACAGTTCCTCTCATCATGCACTCATTACAACTATTCCTGGCCACCATTACAGTCGGTAACGTCCCTGAGGGGTAATTCCTAACGCCGGCACTTTCCACAACTCCTCTGCAATCACACATACCGGGGGTAAAGGCTGGGTGCACCAAAGCGAAGATAGAAGATAGATTCTGACAAACTCTATTTGTGAGTACTCCTAGCTCAATAAGACGTCGAAAGAGACGCGTTCCGGGTTCGTTCCACTCGCTTCGGCGCAAAGTTGTCCACACGGAAAATCTAATTTGATGCTGAAATCATTCCAGTTTCGTCCCACCTTTTAAAGACAGACTTTAGTTTTGTCGACCACACACTTTTCATGTAAGAAGCTTATTTGTTGGAGTCTTTAGTAAGATGAATCCGTATTACAAAGATTACTAAAAAGTTTCAATTCCTAGAAAGTCCCAAAGTACCAAGAGAGCAGAAGTTCCTAGGATATAAGAACTTAACACTTATATGCAAATATATTACAAACCAGTTTATTAATTCCCAGCATGTTCCAAAGTACCAGGACATCAGAAGTTCCTAGGATATAGGTAGTTCACAGCCAGCCTTTCAAACGAAGAAGAATATAGCATGTTCAATCGATCACACAACGATCCGAGCAAAATTATCTTTATTTAACGGAAAAAGTGTAGCTGACGAAACTTGCGACATTTCCATTTTCGGCCCGCTTCGGTGGACGTCGAGCTTTACGATGCAGTCACATTGTAGTGTCGTGAATCTGTGTGCAAATGGGCTCCCGGCGCCAAATCACTAAGGCTTGTAGCAAATGAACCACTTTGAAAGCGACCTAGCTACCAGTTTCAGTATCAGCCTCTACCACAGGACGATTATTGCGACTTTTAGTTGCCCAAACACAAAAGCCCGTAAGTATCAATAAATAATGCTGGACAATCCACACAGCATCTAGCCCCAAGCTACGCAGAGCTTAATGTAGGGTACATAGATACTACTATAGATGACTGATATACATAATATAATACATTGCAAAGATACATATTTTTCATTATACACAGATTATACCCAGAACATCCGGTACAAATATTTGCAGAAAGTACAAACATTTTTCCCAAGGCGGGAATCAAACCCGCAACATCCTACGTCACAGGCGGATCTTCACCCGCCGCGCCACATCGGTCGTCAAATAGTGGTATAATGCCTGCATAACCCTCAACAAGTGTTAATTAACCCAAGTTGTCAAAACGAGCTGGTCACTTGAAGATTATCATAATGATATGTTCACTGTTCGCAGAAGGGTTGTATCTGCCATCTCTACCAAAGTTTGCATTAATCCGGAGGGACGTTTCAAATTAGCGTTATTGGATGATTTTTCTTGAACTTTATAGCGTTCGTACTAGGTGGAGTCCCATCAACATTACGGTCCATTAAACTATTCTTGCACGCACTCGGGATCTAGAAACTGCTTAGATTCAGAGATAGCGATCTAATGATTGGAGTTCATAGATATGCGCTTAATTCCTCAGGGAATCCACATGTCAGCTTAGTCATGGCGAGCCCTTACTCGCTCATGCATGTACAGACTGACAAATCAAACAAAACATGGACATTTCGATTCCTCTTCCAACATAACGACGGATCATCAGAAAGTCATTCTTCAACGCGGAAGACTACCTAAAATAGTGAGGTTGCACCCTTCTCACCGCACCGGGCCAAACCTCCAAAAGGTAGATTAATTAGATCGCAAATAGCCGGTCCGCAGCTGCGCGCGCGCCTATTTATAGTGCAGGCGGGAGATAGCGCGACAAACGACAATGAGCGATTGCTGCTCTCCAGAATCGATGTTATTGGAATAATTATGCAATGTCTAACAAGCCCTAGTTGGATTCAGGAACTGGTTCAGTAGTGCTTGTATGTCTTACCGTTGGTCACTAACGTATTCTCAGGAAACTCTTAGATTAACGTAAAAGAAAACAACTTACAATCTACCTTAAGAGCACTCTCATACTACCGCGCGGTACCGTTGGTACGGTGCCGCAAGAACTTCGCAGTGATGTTTTCCGTTGTACGAGATGCGAAACTGTCGCGGACACGCTGCGGACCTCTAGTTGCAGCTCCGCAAATTCGATTCCCCGCGGTAATGTAAATGTAAGACGGGCGTAAGTCTTGATGACTTAGATTGTAAGTAAGTTGTTTTCTTTAGGCGTCAGTTCCTTTACTTTCCAAAGACCTTAAAGTTATTCAAAATGAATGATCTGTCGATGAATTATTCCTCTATCACACTCACCTTAAAGAAAAGTACAACCACATAACAGAATTTGTGTCACAAATATCCAAACAAAACATCAGAAACATAATACTAATGAGCATTGTATGACAACGAACCAAATACCCAAGAACCACCCAAACTAGTTGAAGCAACAGGTCGTATTGTAGATGATTACCCGCACGTGAAACAAAGCCTACCTTCGCGGAAGGTTCTACCTGAGCCCTGACAAAGGGTGGCAGAGCATGGGGTTCTGGCGAGTCATCGGCCCCTTATCAGGTTTGGGTTTCGCACTTGACGAGTATTCCTTTATTTAGCTGTGAAGGTTTAATTTGTTACCTTTGTTACGCTAGTGTAGTTTTGATAATGGGCTCTGGATTTTGATCGATGTAAAGGAAAATGAACAAGAGACGTTAGGTAAGTTAACATGGACTTTATGGAACTCAGCTTGCCATTAACTTGTTTCGTGCCTGGTACCACTCGTGCACTCGACGGGAACTCTTCAAGTTTATAACTTGGTATTAGATAATTATAAAACAAACTCAACCATGGGCTCTATTGATTGAAATAAAGGATAAACCTACCTGTATATCCTTCGCTATGGAATCTCTGGTTATTTCCTTTTACACGTTATTTTTATCCCCCGCTATCCCATACCCTTGGTGTTTACGTCTCACATCCGACGTCCAAACAGAAAGCCGGAAAGAGCGCAGACATGCTGGACTGTGCCTATATACGTATAGTACAAGTAGAGTTATGATTTCCCCGCCTCAATGAACCGCTAAAAGTAGGAATAAATAGTCCACGACGTTCTACCGATATAGCTTCCACCTTTCGCGCGAAAATATCCCAACTACAGACTCTTGTCAACGCAGATGAAGCTTTATGCTAATTATCATACAGTGTTATTTTAAATTGGAGGCTGGATTCAGGGAGAGCGGGGTAAGTGAGTCACCGGTCCTTACCCTCGGGCAATATATTTTTATTTGTCGCGCGATAGGAGCTGATTTATTGAACGATGCTCAGTATCGATTTGTCGGGCAATGAAGTTAATTTATGCAAACCTATACATTTACCTTCGCCTTCGAATCAAGGAAATCCCAGCCGTGGGCTTCACTATGTCCACAATGACAAGAATCTGGATAGATGGAAGAAACAGGACTCGGGACTAAAACTTACACACTGCAATGAAGGAAGATATCTAATGTGTTATCTAATAGGGTCATATCATTAAAGGCCTACAATAGATGCTCTATTTAGCGTGGATGTCTCTCGATAGCATCGTCTATATTATGTACTATAAGAGTATATCATTACCTACTTAATCTAGCGTAGACAGCTGGGGTACACTACACTAGTATTGGGAAAGATTGGCTGTTGGCTCCTTGTAGTCGTCTGTCGTGTCGTACAATATAAAATCACTTCAAGTATACTATACCTAACACTCCTTTGGGTGTGTAGCATGAGCTGTCCTATTGTCGTGATGACAACTAAGATATAAATACTTTCGCGGATTGGGAGCACCGTGATTCACGCGACTGCGGATTTGACTAGGATTATATAGTCTTCTACTGCTAATAGAAGACGTTTATGATAGTAAAACTAATCCCTCCGAAACACATCCGGGCGTGGTTTTAGGTGGATTAGTTTTAATCACATGGACGAAAGTTGAATTGCATTGTGGGTTTGATAATAATTAGATTTCTCCTAATTTGTTTGTATTCGTTGATTGATTACTTTTAGCTTGATTTAATCTCCCGCGTCTAACGCTTCAAAGGATAAGGAATCTATAATTAGGTATGTAAAATTTATAGTTGTAAATTACAAAATCGTGTGAAACAGAGATGCACATTCAACTAGCTAGGCGATCATGACCACATTTACCTAGTGCATATGTCTTTCAAATAGACCTCAACATTATGACCATTGTGTTGTAGGGGTTTTCACAATGAAATGCGGTCAGACGAGCTGAAACCTTGCGGTTACCATCACTTTACAGAACAGTGTTGGTACAACAACGCTCTAAAACCGTCCAAATTCTAGTGGCTTCCCTTCGTTTGCCCAGTTCCTAAGCTAAGAGCCACCCGCGCCGTGGCGCGTCAAGTGCGAGTGGAACCGGTTCGCTCCAATTATGTGCCCGTCTAATTGGGCAGTCATGTCGACTGTTCCCTCCGCGTGAGCACTCACATTTGTCAAAAGGTAGCTCACGTTACGTGGAATTCCCTCAGCAAATATATACTGAAGTTAGGAAATATTTGAGAATAACCTGGTATCGGTGCGGTTGGGATGTCAATCGCTTTCGAATCAAAGCGCGTTGAGTTACCGATCGATCACCGCATCACAATACGGTCATTTGAACAATCCAGGATGGATGTTTTTTACTACACGCCAAAATACTTTAGGTAGGGAATTGCATAGATCTGAGTAGTTAAGTTGTGTGTGAGTAGGAGCCTACAAATACTTAAGGGGAGTGAGCAAAAGCTAGTTTACCTACTATTAATTGTCCATTACGATCTAGACAATGCATTATCTCATTATGAAATGTATTATTCAACTGTATTGTGATTGGGAACAGATGCTGTCCATCCAGGTACTAGGTACTTCGTTGTAAACATTGTTAAGTCCAGCGTCAAGCCTTACTTTCTACTACGAATAGGCTTATCTAACACAAATTGTTATTGCTCCAGATCCACAATTGGCTGAATTTGGTCAGCAGCCCAGTTCCCACAGCCCTGTCAGATTATCTTCAGGAAAGCACATACGTTTGGCCAGTTTGCATACCAGAGCTTTTGTGGTGCAAAGCATAAAAATCGGCGTGCCTTACGTGTAAAGCAAGGGGGCATACCTTAAATTGTTTACGGGAGGTATTTTTGGCGATTTTTAGACCGACTAACTATTTTATATTACAAATTTAAGTTATACACGAAACGAACGATCTTATGGAGGAATTGCTCAAATAAGTCTTAAAAATTACATGATATTTGCCGAGGCCCCCCTCTCCCCCGTGTGGAATTGTGTGAGATTTGGCTTACTCCCACCTAAAAGCCTCACGTAATTAATGGACAAATGATAATTTTATCCATGTTCATTAATTTCATTGCAATCATTGTGATCATTTTTCAGGTCTTAGTATTAAGGTAATGTTTAAAAGACACAATGGTACCCAAATCCGCAAATAAAACCCTCTATAACGTCTCCGCTAAAGCCCATACCTTGTAAGCGAGGGCCTAGCTCAAGTGTTTGGGCAGCAAACAGAGATGTAATGGAGTCCGCAGTCCGCACCGACGCCTGCGCATTCTAATTAACGCGCGTGTGGTCAGGTGGACTTGTTGTATTCACACGTTATTCTGATGTGACTAGGTGACGCTCTGTTGGTTTTATTTATAATTTTTTACCGGTTTTGGTTTTTCGTTTTCAACGGTACTTACCATTGTGGGATATACTCAACTGATGAGGACATTTTATTTGCCACCGTTCTGCTCTGGTGACACAAACGAAACACGGCATAGAGTCTCGTCTTGGGCATGAATATACATAATGCTAAACCTCCATTCAGTAAAGTTGCCTCCTTCTCTCCGATGATGTTGTGAAACCCGATTCCAACACCGATTGTATTTTGTTTCGATATTCAAGAGAACAAAAATACTCGAAATAAAGCTAAATTGTTCAGGATTGAAGGTCGGGAGTACTATAACTATAACCCTAAAACTTCTATTCCATGTTTAGTAATATTTGCCCCTGAATTTCACTAAAATATACTTCTATTCTTCAACCCAACGAACCGCGGTGCTATGAGTACCTAACTGTAACAGTACCCGTGCCAGTCAGGATATGCATAAGCCGCTTAGGGAGGATTAGAAAGGGTGCCAGCCCACGGCTGCAGAAACCTCGCCGTGCTCGAATAACGGAGACAAGGAAGTTCTGTTCCTTCTCTAGTTCCGGTATTTAACAAAAGGTTTGCTAACGACATACATGTTTAAAAGATGCACATGACTTATTTGAACCGCAGCGCTCATATTGTTGATGATTGTGATTATGTATGTACCTACACATTCGTATGCTCGAAAAGCAGAATATAGCAGGTGAAACATTCATACGAACAACTGTATGTTTATCTTAAACCCATGTTCTAAGCGATAAACGATTTGAAGTTTGTAAGTTTGGAGTTGGAAACTACTTTGGCAAGTAGTAGCACAGATGAAATAGTGTTGTAGTAGTAGGATTGCAAAAGTGACAAATGGCAAAGAATAATTTTATTAATAAATAATAGAATCAGGCGTTACTTTGCGGAAATCCATTGCAAAATATAAGGATGAAAATATTTAGTAGCAATTCCGCGAAAAAACCTTCTCCGATAAGTTCTAACAAAATGTAGTCCGCATTGTAGAAGAAAAACGACGCCAACTACAAAATGAAAAAATACCTATCAAAGCAAGACGTCAACTAGTTTCGTTTCTCCACGAGACATCATCAGGACACCACAATACTCGACCTTAACACTGAGAGCGCCAAGCAACAACGGCAGAGTCCCACCAGAGATGTTCGCGGAATTGTTACTAAATATTTTCATCCTTAAAATGAAGCTGTTGTAAATTACTTCCAAAAGGTAATCTTTATACTTGTAGGTACCTACTAATGTGTTTTTACATGTCGGAGTCGATTTAACACAATTCCACCTGATTTCCGTCAGATGAGATTGTGGTCAAACAAAGGATGGTGTTGAAAAAAGGACATGGTCTTCCTAATAAATAATAACTTATCCCTGTCAGTCTTGGGTATGTAAAAGAGCATCGTGTTCTGCGCGCGCGCAGCCAGCTCTTCCCATCGCTAATTATATCCAGCACCGCTAGAATTCCTTGTTTTATTATTTGACACCTGCCTTCCTTTGTCTGCAATGTACGCAATTAGTTTTCTAATAGTGCGGCTTGAGATCTATGGGAAATACGACTTAGACGACGCGACGACGGCTCTTTACGAGCGAGTTTGGGTCGCATTCTACAAATAATCAGTATTCTTACCGTGTAGGTACATATTGAACGCACATTCCTCTCGATTTTGGCGAATAACAGATGGAATAGGTACCTAGTACCTACATCTTATAAGCACACAATATACAGAACGTGCCTGTCCCCAAACAATGCGGGTTTTGCAACAATGACTATACCCTGCCTGCAGGCGGAATGGTGATTACAGTAGATCTTTTAAAAATGCACACATGGAAACTACTTCCCTTCCTCTTGACTGTCTCTTAGTCACCTCTTAGGACCTGCACGGGCCGAGTTGAAGGGGTCGATTCCTACGCGCGCCAATACATTTACATAAAACATTTTATTGCGTTGTCATTTGGAATTAAAAAATATGAGTACCCTCTGAAAAACATTAAAAGAAGCTGTCCGAACGCCATCGCTCAAAGCATCCTCGCTACTAGGGTGTGAAAATCGCCGGCGCATTTTGTTGACGAAATAACTGTATATCTGAGCTGCAATGTATTTTTATCTCAGCTCTATCAGCGATCTTTGATCGTTAGCTAATCCATAATTTCCCTTCTGAAGTAAACCATCGATTACAGCAACACGACACGGCTATGTACTGGTAATGCATAATTTAGCAGCGGGCGTCGCCCGCGGATCGCTATCGCACCCGGCTTCGGTTGCAACCTGTTTACAACGATACCTGATAACTCACTAACTCGTTAATTAGAGATACTGCCTGGGGAAAGAAAGCCTCACTGAGGAAATTATAAGTTTACTAGCTGTTCCCCGCGGTTAAAACTCTATGCCAAAAATCAAATCGATTGGTTGTTTACGTTAGGGCGTGAAGGACAACCAAACACACTTTTGCATTTATAATATTAATTTGGATTAGGATAAGGATGTACCTTACCTACCCCATAAATATTATGTAGCATAACATTTCATAGGCATCAGACGACAAGTTTGGAATAAGTAGTAGCAGAAGGGATAATGACTCAATATGCTAATAGGGTATGCGAGAGGTTTGCGTGAAATAAGTACTGGCAGCTTCTGTGGCTAAGGTGCATATACCTAAGTATACCGCAAGAGGGAGCAGAGTTGCTTTCACGCCAATACGAATAGAATTGTATATGATATTCGTAAAATGAGCGAGAAAAACAAAAGCACCAGTAGAGCCTTAAAAAGCAAAACATAGAATAACATCGTGGAATAACAACGACATATATCGCAGCATCCAGCAGTCAGCAGTGCACCGCACATCAAATGCAGCCCAGACTACCGGACTATAAATTACTATAATTCAAAGCATTCTTGTACATTTGCCTCAAACAAAACGGTTTTTAATTTATGCCCAGCCCCGCTGCGTGCGTTAATCATCTCGCAATGTAAACTGTCGCTTCTGCCTTCATAATCTGTGTCGTGTAGTGTGCAATATCACGATAAAAGTAATAAAAGTAAATAAAGCGCGTTAAACGCATTGATGATGTTGTACATAAATATTTACTATCACCATAAGTAAGTTTACGGTTGCCTTCGCTTTAACTTAATTCAGATTATATCTACAATCTCATAGCATCGGCACAGATTGAGTAATGTTATGGTCTCGGTTAAGATTGGTCAGAGGCTGGTGTTTCAGTTTGTACAGACAGTACCAAAACGGACAAAGTTTTCATTTATTTATTACGTTTCTGCCCGCGGCAGCGCATGCGTTGTTTAAAGTTATTCTATCCCATGGGAACTTGATGTATGGGATATAAAGTAGCCTAAGTATTATTTTCGGCCGAGTACTACTCGTAGGTATGTAAATTTCAGCCCGATCCTTTCAGTAGTTTTGACGTGAAGAGGTAAAAAACATAGAACCATCCAAACATTTAAACATCCACACTTTGCATTTATTACATTAGAGTGATAGTGTGATGAAAGGAACGCCATACAATAGAGCATTCATACAGATATACTTATTTATGTTTTCGTTTACTATCCCTGACTTGTCCCTGTGTACCTACTGCTAACAAATCATTCCAAATCATTAGAAAACTATAATTTACTTCCAAAACAACTAAAGCTGGTACATATATAGTGATCTGTGAACTAAAGCATCGCTGTCGTGTCATATTACGAAAGTTTTTCCTGTCAGCATCCGAAAAAAACGAAATCATTAAAAACTAAAAAAAAAAAACTGGATAGCGCAACCCAACTGTGTTCTCATATTCTGACATGGTTTAAAAGACAAAATTCACTCCACGGTTACGTACCCATTGATAACAATGACATCTATAAGAATACACCTATTAAATTCAGGTAATGACTGCGTTTTGACATTTTGTTCCTTTTGAGGCGATGAAGTCCGAAAAAGAACAAAATCTCAAAACGCAGTCATTAGATTTATCCCCGTCGTAATTCCGTCATAAAAAAGCTTCTACATAAACCATCGACTAATCTGTTAAATGAGTTAAAAAGCACATTGATTGATGCACTAACCTCTGTCGAGCTCGGAGCTAATGGAATCGTAAAAGAAATCGTAAAAACGGACAAGGAAACACTGTTTGACACTATAAGTAAACTCTGTAACTTGTAATTAGGAGTTACTTATGCCCAAGTGGCTGGACGCAAATAAGTTGTAATGCGCCGAAGATGTCGACGTAATCATTCCATTTCATACTACAAAATTTTGCAGGCAAAAAGCAGTCGGAAAATTTTCGTAAAACAACAAAAAAAAACAATTCAGTTTTCTGTTTTTTTCATGTTTTTAAACACCATGAAATAGAAGGCGCAATGTTGTTAAGTCATACGGCTGTTTATGCAAACTAAAAAGTATCAACCGTCATCAGCAACATCGGTGCATCTGTTCAGGTCTCGTCTCACATCCAACTGACGTCATGACCACAGAGCAACATGGCGTCCACTGCGTCCAGCGTTTTCGTCAGGTTACCTTGAAAATGTAAATTTTAAATGCATTTTTAATGCACTTATCGATTGAATAAAAAAGCTGTACCTACTTTTTAGTGGTTCATAATGGCATATATTCATATGGCACCTAATTGAGACATTTTTCAGAAATGGGTGTATTACCTACCTTATTATCTATTTGCGTCGAGGAGATGTATAAAGTTTTATGACAGGTTTGTGACGTCAGAAGACTATGTACTTACACCTATCCGCTCTTCAAATATAAATATTTTATTGGCCAATTTGGGCTTTCCTCTAAATTTCCCCAAAAGAAGGCCTATCATTAAACTACTGAAGAGAAGACAAACGCTGCGAAGGGAGCTATAGGATACAATTTTATCATCATGATCTTTGGCCTACTTTCATCTACAAAAGAGGTAACAAAATACAAATGAACAACTTACCTATTAGTAAAATACGAAGAAAAATAGTAATAATTAAAAGAAATGCATTTTACTTTCAAAGTGTGATTGTTTCGATTAATGAAAAAAGAGAGGAACCAATCTTACTACGATAAAATAGAGTTTATGTTCGTAGTTTAATGGTCTTTGCTTTTACAGGGCTTTCTCAGCGTCTAATGGAAATAATTCATGGCTTTACAGCTAACTCCTAGCGACATGGTAACGCAAGAAAGTAACTTTTAATTGTAATGAAAGGTGGTATTTATGAGAAAAAAGATACGGCCATTTTAAACAAAACTTCGACATTTTTACAGCGATGTTTGAAAAGGTACCTATAACATTATTATAAGTAAAAATTCTGTATTTATTCAGCCTGCCAGCCTATTTTTTCAGCTGAGACTAATTAAAACTAAGCTCTGCAATTTTTTAGGGCTTAGATAATGCTGTGTGGGAATGTACAACAGTTTTAATATTGGTTCTAAAGAAACGCAAATAAATAGAATTTTTACCAAACTTATACAATCCATTTTTCATTACTGCCCAAAGCTACTTCCATCAAACACTTCAAAACAAGCATTTTGTTTGGTCCATAGCCGAAGGAAATATTCTTATGAACACTTTATAAAAGCCTTTTATCCTGAGGACAGAAGGGCCGACTAATGGCTTCCTCTCCCATACAAGCCATTCATTTCTCACACAATTATGGTAAAACATAATAATCCAGACACATAAATACTCTCGCATGAATACAAAATAAAGTACGGGAATGTCTACTCTACTGTCTACTAATATTAAAAGATGCCAAGTCTGTTTGTAGGAGGTTGCAGGTTGCAGTAGGCTTTTGCATTTTAGACATCTTATTTCATATAAGGTTTTATTCTGGCTGTATTTGCATGTAGATGTTTAATACGACACATAATATACTTCACTAAAATCAAAGTTGATCGATATGTGTATATACCTGGGATACGGTACCTACACGCATTGGCTGAGAAAAATGATTCCACCATTTGTAAACGAGATATGTCTAATGTAAGCTAGCTCGTAGAATGTAAGTGAAGCTGTATGTAAAGCTTGTATCATGTAACTTAAGATAAAGCGAGACGATTGCATTTCGATTTATTATTGTAAAGAGTTTTATTTTAGAGTTGTTATAAAGATTTTCTTTTCTCGCGTGTCAGTAAATGAGTTGATAAATTTAATTTTAGACTAATAGGGATCTACACATAATATGTACTGAGGTGAATGATAAAATATATCGTCGTTGCCTTTGGGATGTTATTCAAAACATTCTGGACATTTTAATTACATTAAACGAAATAATAATTATTTTATAATTGCCTTAGCGATTTTAAATAAAAAATCCGGTAGACTCCACGGCTAAAACTAGTCCTTCCAAATACTCTAAAATCAAGTGGTCTCTTAATTACGTGATAATAACATACCTATATTGAAATAAAAGCCCTGAGGTGTGTACGTGTAGATAATTATTTGGTTCCAGCCGCGTTATTTGGGAACCCACCACGGCCCGGGGCCGCTGATATCATCAGATGGTATCAGACTGAGAAGTCGTGAAGGTAGGTTCTGCCGATTTCTGATACGCAACGCAATGTACAGTTCACTTCTAAATGTTCAGCACGATCTTGCGTTTTTCTTTTACTAGGGTATAATTGAAGAAAAATTGATTGAAGGCGTTTTCGAAACTGATAAAAATGATAATAATAAATGCATGATGATATGATGAAGAAAATTATTTATTTCAGGCCACGATCACGGTATCAGCCGGCCCGGATATACTTGATCGGAGATTTCAGGTCATAACTTTATTCAAACTTTAAAATTTATTTTATAACGTTAGATCTTTGTATATTCCATGTGCCCCAGGACCCCAAGGACCTAGGGTTTCCACCCCAAACGGCTCGAATAGGTAACCTCGGTCAAGATTAGCGTATTTCCGCCGTTTGAGGGACTCCGCTGATGTTGCTGCTAAGGGCCGGCCCTTACTGATGTCCCTGCAAGATGAGAAGGTGCTAGGGTATCTACACAAGTGGCATCCCAAACTAAAGGCCGACCCATTTTCCAAGGAATCAGAGTCATACCGTCAGGCCTTTTACCATCATCTCGCATTAGGCCACGTGGTTCGAGAGTAGCTGCCATACTGACGCTGGTAAAAGCCCGACGGATGATGTCATTAATTGAACTATGACGGGACACACGTCCTGCACTAGAGACACATGCCAGTGCATGGTGACCGAACTTATCAACGGTTTCACCGCACTGGCAACGGTGTGCAACTAGACAGGGAGAACCTAAACGCAAAGAGGTGGCCACCCGAAATGTGTTATTGTCTAAAAGGGTACCTAGATTTTTAGAAGGCAAAACATATAACCAAAGTCCTGATTCCCACTCGGAAACGGCAAGTAAACGAGCGCGTTCTGATGAGCTGGTAGACGTATTAATAAGGTTTTTCCGTACCAACTCACATAGCGGCTCATCCCACAGTCTCTGAGAAGAAAGAACTTTGGGCATATTAGTGCTAGGACAGGCTATTTTCCAAGATGATAATGATTCATCGAAACCTGTTATTTGACAATTTTGTGAACATTTATCCAAAATTTTATGAATCAGATCCTTTGTACCATGAACTGAAGACAAAAAAGCTGGGAGTGAAACACTAGAAATTTCGCGGACACCTAGACCCCCCAATCTGATAGGAAGAGTGGCCTGGTGCCACGCTCTGTCATCTAAAGGTATATTAAAAATTAATGTGTCGCGCATGATGCTGTCCAACTGCTGTGTAAGTTGGGGATATTTCCAGAGTTGGTCAGGTCATAATATAAGATTTTATCTGTGTGCTGCTCTACAATTATATGAAGGTACCTATGCTCTACGGGTACCTCAAAGAGCATAGCTAAAAACAGCTATTGGCAGCTTTTTCATTATGAATAAACAAGATCCGCCAA
This sequence comes from Eupithecia exiguata, assembly GCA_947086465.1. Lineage (NCBI taxonomy): Eukaryota > Metazoa > Arthropoda > Insecta > Lepidoptera > Geometridae > Eupithecia > Eupithecia exiguata. The sequence continues at coordinate 671,132 of OX352229.1, forward strand.
GTGCGAGTGTAACTCGCGCGCCGAGGGTTTCGAACATTTACCAATTATATAAATATGTACCCACCGGTTAGACTTTGATATTTAATACAAACGACTTTTTACAAAATATTTCAAAAGGTATGAAACCTACAGAAATTTAGTTTTGAAATGTGCAAACCAATACCTTCCAGTTGATACCACATTTGCTCCCATAGGTCTCTTTTGAAATTTCAACATCACAATTTGTATTGAAATTTTTCATTTTTATTTTTCATTTATTTATGATGATGATATTTTTCTTGAAATTAGTAATGGTGCACAAAATGTATTATTATTTCAAATTTCAAGTTAATAGCTGCAGTAGTTACTGAGATCTTCAAGAAAGACTGGGGACGGAAAGAGCGAGACCATAAGGGTTTCGAAACCGATCTCGAAACCCTGAAAACAACAGAAACTGCATAATGAATGTCTAAAATAGTACCTGTGAGTGAAACACAAATATATCTGAATTAACCTGCTGTTGCTGTGAAAAATTGCGTGACTATCAGGTATGTCATTTAAATAAGATAGTAATAACTATGAGAAGAAGCCTAGTTATATTTAGTTAGTTATTTACGGAAATTTTCTAATCTCTGTCATTATCGCGACTCAGATTTGTTTACAAAACGCTTCAGATCGTCATATCAAGTAAATAAATTTAAACCCCAGTTGTATAATAATGAGAGCCTCATGTCGCCAAATGGGTATTTCTTCTGTATATAATCTGAAGAATCATCATTTGTTAGTTAGTTTGATTTCAAAAGTCATAGAAACAACAAATAGAAACCTAAAAAACAACTAAGTACTAGAAGCCAGAAATAATTGAATAAGATATAAAAATGGCTATCGACGTAATACACGATGTCTCACTCAAACTGGAACCGATTAAAGAAAACAAGGAAAGGGATCAAGTGGATTTCGATGATCTGCTTTCTTCAGCCGGAGAGCTCGGGCGATATCAGTGTCTGCTGTTCTTCTCCACATTTCCGTTCTACCTGTTCGGAGTATTCGTCTACTTCTCACAGATGTTCATCACGGAAGCTCCCGCGAACCACTGGTGCTTGGTCCCGGAGCTTGCGGACTTGAATGAAACCGAAAGAATCAGCCTATCCATACCGGCAGATGTTAACTCCAGGTATGGATACTCCCAGTGCCGAGCGTATGTAGCGAACTGGACGGAGGTACTCGCTACTGGGCAGAAACCGGACGTAACATGGTCAACCGCTCCTTGTCAAAATGGTTGGGAGTTCGACAAAAGTGAGATCCCATACTCAACTATATCCACTGATATGGAATGGGTTTGTGATAAGAACAGTTACCAAGCCACGGCTCAAGCAGTCTTCTTCGTGGGATCCATACTCGGAGGTGTCATATTCGGATGGGTGGCTGACCGGTTCGGAAGACTGCCAGCCGCCGTCGCCAGCAACGTAGTAGGCTGCATCGGTGGATTATCAAGCACATTTGCCGCGAACATTGTTCAGTTCTCAATCTGTAGATTTATAATGGGAATGGCTTACGATAATTGTATGCTGATGGCTTACCTCATAGTCCTAGAGTACGTTGCCCCGAAGTACCGATCACTATTTTCTAACATGGCCTTCAGTATCTTCTACTGCTTCTTTGCAACAGTGTTGCCGTGGATAGTGCTTGCCTGCGGCTATTGGAAAACAATTACTCTAGTGACGAGTCTTCCTCTAGGCCTCGCCATTTTCGCTCCTTTATTTATCCCCGAGAGTCCGCGATGGCTACTATCTAAGGGCCGCGTCGATGAAGCAATACAAAAAGTGCTTGTGATTGGCCGGATTAATAAGAAACACGTGCCAGACAAACTAATAGAGCAATTCAAGGATACATTAGCAAATCAAGAGCCACCACAAAAAGTGAGTTGCTTGGAAATATTCAAGAGACCTATATTAAGACGAATGCTGATTCTCGCCAGTTTAGAATTCATGTGTTGCACGATCGTTTTCGATGCCTTGGTGCGAAGCATAGGGCAGTTAGATTTTGACTTCTTCCTGTCATTCTCGGTGATTTCTTTCACGGAGTTCCCGTCGATGTTCCTGCTGGCTTTCATCCTGGACTGGCTCGGGCGCAGGTGGCTGACCGTGATCGTGATGGCTGTGAGCTGCGTGTTCAGCGTGCTGACCGTGTTCATGAGCACCGGCCTACAATCGCTGGGCTGTGCTGTCGTCGCCAGGTTCGCTGTGAACATGTCCTACTCCGCCACCATGCAGTGGGCCGCCGAGCTCATGCCCACACCCGTGCGAGGCTCTGGTGCATCTATAGTTCATATTTGTGGATATATTGCTACAGTTTTATCGCCATACATTGTCTACCTTCAGATCTACGCTGACTGGCTTCCCATGGTGATTGTCGGAGCTATAGCGGGATCAGGAGCAGTCATCGCCTTGTTCCTGGCGGAGACAGCAAAGAGGGATATGCCAGATACCTTTGATGAAGCTGAGAAATTAGCGAGGGAACAGAAGTTCTGGGACATGCCTTGTTTGAGAAAGAATATGCCAGTTCCGGAAGGGAAGGTGAACGACAGTTTTGAAATGTGAACGAAGATATTGTTCGACTTGTTCACAATCAACAGTAACAACAAACATGAGTTCCGTTTGCATGGTCCCCACCCCAGGCTTTCTGTGTCGTAATCACGATAATTTATAAATTTACTCAGTTTAGTTGAGTATTCTGTGGCCGTAGTGCTATCTGAAAGTTTATTGCCCCTATAAATAAACAAATGTCATGTAATCACATACTTCTACCTAGGATGCTCGGTCCTTGCAAAGATCCACAATGTCAATGATAAAAGATAGGTAACCTATTAAGAAATGCTCTTCCGTAATAATCATTTTGGATTCTCTCACGTATTATTATTTTTATTTTTTATCACCTGAGCCATCTTAGCCTGGCACCCAATAACACTCACCTACGCTATATTTTATTTAACTGCATGCAAAATAAATTGCAGTGTTGATAATGTAAATAACTACACATTTACAATGTTATTCGATTTATCTAACCTTCTCGTATACTTATGATAAGAAGCAACATAGGCATAAAATTATAGCTAAAGTAAACAACTACCAAGAGTGTGTTTTTGGAAGCAGTGAGAGTGGAAGGGAAATAGAACATAGGAAATCCAGGCAGTTTTCTTTGAAGAACTGTAGATTAGTGCATAGTAACTTCCTAAATATGCGTTGTCGCTTTCTCTCCCGCTGGCCTGCAATGAAACGTAGTTGAAAAACTTTTTCGCGCTCGGACCATTGAAAGAAGTCTACAATAATAATATTATGAAGAGGAAAGATTTGTTTGTTTTAATTGAATAGGCTCTGAAACTTCTGAACCGATTTGAAAAATTCTTTCACCATTAGAATCCTTCATTATCCCTGATGAACATAGGCGATAGAATCTACTCGTGCGAAGCCGGGGCAGGCCGCTAGTAATAAATATATTTGGTCACTTGCCGCTGGACCGGTACCTACCATCAATACACCGTGAAGATAAGAGTCGCGCACCTTAAGAATTTGCACTCCCAAAACGAATGGAGCAAAATGCCTAAAATGGCTGTACCAAAGAACAAACAACGTATCGGCTATAACGATGTTCTCATTAGGTTTGGAGGCAGGAGCCCTGCCGGCGCCTAATATGGCGGGAGTAACGAGCTGCCCATGTGTGGACGGGATGGGATCGCACGCCGCCACCTATGTCTCACTATTGAATCATCTGCGCCTAGGGCTGCCTCGATCGGACCTTCCTTCAGATCCCTGAGCCTTATAAGGAAGTCTCTCAGAAATGCTTTACTTAGATAAGGTAGATGTAATCCTCACGCGAGAGCTAGTCATCTTCATCAGTATTCGAGCAGCGAGAGGGGAGTGAGTGATAATGATAAAGTGATTCCAGTTTGCTTGTGAGTTTGCATTTCAGCTACTCTCAATGTTCAGTACGATTGTCCGCTGCTGAACATAATGCGATCTGCAGTTCTCCTTTGTGTTCAAAGCTAAACCATATGGCCATGTTGTATTAAAAGGTTCTATAATGTTAACAAAAAAACACCATAAATAAATATGAAAAGAAAGAAAGAACCAATTCTCCTACTGATTTCTTTAACTTACAAAAGGTCATGTTTTATCCGGGCCCTCCTAATCCAATAAAGGATCGATCGACTGAATGCGATCATTTCCATGTCAGAGCCTTGCTCACCGGGCCTTGTACAGCGGCTGCGCGCGCGCACAAAAACAGCCTAATGAGTGCCACAATACGCTCATTATTTCGGATGATTCTGCCATTGTCCGCGGTCAGTGGGTTCGATTCTTGTTTGTGTAATTAATGGTCTAGTTTGATTGCGTTAGGAAGCCGCGGGCTGATTGAGGGAACAAAAAGGTTGTAACTATAATTGGAACAGTTTTGTAATAACTGGAAGGTTAGGTTGGCTGAGTAGGGATTTGGTTTATCGACTTTTACAACTACTTAAAAAAACTAACAATTTTTTACCGCTACATCTACAGTAAGTATTCGATCTATTCATCTAAGTTTTCACTTAATAACCATAAAAGTGAATTTATCTGTCATCAAACTTACCAAATGATGCTTATCCAGCTGTGGTCCACAATAAAAAGAGCTGCGCATTAATGTTTGGCCTCCTAATAACTTAGGAGTAGCCGACTGGTTGGAATCGGAACGGAACGGAACCAATCCAAGATTCCATTTAATTATTTTCTTTAGCCATAGACATATTATGAAGTGATTCCATTATTTCAGTTGAATCAGGCATGTTTTAATAAAGCACGCACTTTCATAGCAACCACATATATTTTTGTATAGTACTTCAAGCACTTGCAGGAAATTCCTATATCTTTCAAGTGCTTACAAAATTCATTGCCCTTTTGACACAGAGGCGGAAAATCACAACGGTTTATTCAAAAGACCACTCAAGTTGTTAAGAGGAGTCTCACACAAGTTACTCTGTGACACTCGGCAATAAGCCCGCCAGTTTACGACGCTAATGCTGAAGATACCTCTATGACGGATTTTACGAGTGTTTTGAATGCGCGCTCTTTCCGGGAACACTAGAGATGGCGGTGATCGAAACTTGACCTTCTTTTAAACATTCATGAGGGTTCCGTCAAATTCAATGAATAGAAGTAAGTCTTGTAGTTTATGAGGTTTTGAATTGTAGAGATGTGGGTGGCGTAAATTATGACAGGGTTTTTTAAGGCACCTTGTAGAATCTAAAGAGTGAATTAAAAATAATTACGTACCTATCTTTCTAGCTGCCTCAAGATCTAGTTTCGATTCCTCATAATCATAATACATACATACATACAGTTACTAAATTGAATGCAGAATATTATTCAATACTGAGACAAAACCATCTCTACATGGACGCGTAAAGATATCGAGGAATTCAAATTCCGTCTCATAGCGTCCAAATTTTTCTGAGACTAGAAATTTCTCGTGTTCCTATAGGTCCCCATTAATAAGTTTGAAACTAGCATTTTCCCAGCACTTTGTGTCGCCAACAAACGATTCTCCTCAATTAAGTTATTAGATTAGTTGATGTGAATGCTAACGTCTGCGGCGCGGCCGGCGCGAGCGCAGCGTGGGAACGATCCGGGAACGCCATTCGATAATTATTTCGATAATTGATGTGTCCGTAGCCCATTATTAATGTGATATGGATATTTTGATAGATTTTGATGTGATTATGGTCGGTTATTCCCAGCCACTGGTGAAGGCAACGGGAATTTACTTTGGTAGTCTTCTCGTCTTATCTTTATCTTTATCTTTAAGTCCGAGACAGCCATCTCGATTATCGCCCATTGACTTATCGCAACGTGTAATACTACTATGTCGAGCATTGAATGCGACGCTTCGTTTAAGTATATTCGACTACCAATCAGTTCCCACCTATTATTACCCATACAATTACCCTATCATATTATAAAAATATATGCATTACAAATCCACTTAGAAATTGCATAGCTTAGCCCTGTTAAATGGATAATGGCAATCCACAAGAGCCATTAAACTCAAAACACCCAAGAACAAGCTCTTTCATACCTCGAATCGTTTTGTAAAGCCCTCGACCCTCGAGCGGTTTGAGGCATTTTAGCGGGCATTTGTCACGCTGGAGGTAAGCTGCTAAGGTCACCGCCAAAGGGACAGCAATAAATTGTTAATGAAATGAATGTTATGGGCGCGACTGCGCGCGCGCCGCGTGGAGCTGCAGGTAAACGTGTTAGCACAATGTTGTACGGGTGTATGACTGACTGCCGGTTCATTTAAAGTGCCGAAAATTGTGTTTGGCGACGATTCTAATTGATAACTTATATGCATGTTTAGAACGTTTCACATATTTTTTTCTTTACAAACGGCAAGCCCGTTCCAAATAAATCTAGGCAGGATGTCACGTTATATTAACTACTTATAACGACTGTAGTAGGAATCGTAATAGTTTTGAATTAGGAATAATAATATAGTTTATAGAAGATCTCAAGTGGCGCAAATATGCAGGTCTCGATAGAGCATACGCATTTGCTCCCCTTGGAGTCGAGACCCTAGGTCCGTGGGGTACCGAGGCTCTCCGGATTTTCGAAAAATTATCTGAGCGTCTGGTCGAAGCAGGTGAGTAAGTATCTGGCGCAGCGCATCAGCATTGTTATACAGCGGGGCACTGCAGCTAGCGTCTTGGGCACGCTTCCGACTGGCATTGATATGGATCAGTTGAGCTACCTGTAGATTGTTTGCAACAGTCTGCAGTTAGCTTAATTGTTTCAATTGTAAATATTAGCTTTAATTTTATTCTATTATTTGATTGTAATTTTCTTTGTATAGTATCAATATAGTTTAACTCGTAAATGCGCACAGTTGCAAGTAAGACATCTTTTAAATTAATGTTAATCTCTGTCTCTAGGTTCATTTTGCTTTTTCGACTCTTGCATAACTAAAAGACTGCCAGCCGTAACAACAGCCTATTTTATGAAAACAATTCAAACAGCATTCCAATTGTTTATGGGCCTATCAAAATTAAATTCCATTTAAATCCAGCATTAGCCACGGACGCACAACCCTGCACAATAGCAGCATCCCTTGCACAATAATGGCTACCCTTGCGCGGCGCGGCGCCGGCGCCCGCGGCGTCGCCCCTCCGTCGCACAATGCGTGTGCGCAGGCAGACGCTGCCTGGAGGCGGTAGCGTCGCGCAATGGACAAGAAACTTTACATTGTTGTCTTTGTTATAGGTAGACTGATTTAATTTGACTGTTTCTGTGTTTCGCTAACCAAAAATACAGTTATGGTCCGATCACAAGATGATCAAGGCACTATGATTTGTTTGAATTAATAGCTTGTACCTACCAGCATAAATGAGTCTGAGCTCACCACGACAATAACGACTATGGTTAGTCGTTATTGTCGTGAATTTTGAATTGTTGAAGCGCTATTATTGTTATGTGCACTTTTTGTATCTTGCAAAGCGTATCTGTGTTTGCCATACCTACCAAAGAACCATGAGACAAAGCGAAGTAGGCTTGATAAAGAAATTTAATAAGCTACGTCCCTGCTAAGAATACACACTCTGAACCACCATAAGAAAGACTCCCTGAAGCGACCCGGAAGCGTCATAACATAACAAATTGTGATGCATCAGTGAACTGGTTCCTTGCCATCGCCTTCCATTTGTGCCTCGAATGGATGGAGGGGAAATATTGTAGAGCGCGCCTGTCGAACTCTGTAAGCAATCAGTGGGTGCGGACGAATGTGTACGACAAGTTAGTCAAATCAATTATGTTCCGACTAAATGATTTAAAAAATGCGTGAATTTCAGTAAAAATGTTTACATATGCCTTGGTACAATTAAATGTGCTGGAGTATTACGTTATTATATTATGTCCATATCATCTGCCGGTTTTAACTGATGGTTGACGTGCTGCTAGCAGCAACGTTTTCTTTCTTTATTCTTTTTTTTCAAGTTTTCCTCTTCTGTATGCTTAATTCCAAGTCAAAAAACATGGCCTGTATTTTCTGTATGGTCGTGTTGGTCTGCCATCCCATTCGATTATGAGAGCGAGGGAAATAGATATGCACGTGTGTTTGCGCACACACTTACTTTACACCCGTATTCAAGAACAAAACTCATGTAAGGTAGCAAGCAACACTGTGCTAAGTAAGACATTTCTCACAGGGTTCGCCATGGTAGGCCTTTTTATTCACAAACATCACTATGTTTGTGAATAAAAAGGCCTACCATGATTGTGCATTATAATATGAATATGTCCTGCGAACCTGTGTGTCCGTTGCGACTGGCGGCCGCCATGGCTGAAGATTCGGCTGGAAGACGAAGGACATCATGGCCAGTTCTAACACTTTCACGTCTCTATAAAATTATTGGAAAGATTATTATCTTTGGTCATGCTGTCAACATTTAGAGATGCTAGTAAACCACGGAAAAAAAATGTTTCCCGTGGTCTACCAAGGCTTACTAAAAATGTTCACAACGAGCAAAGGAAGCTGCTTACATTATGCTGTATGCCAAATTTATGCCTTCAAATGTACGATCGTACTTATAGTTAATATTGTTCAGGATGTCAAATGCAACTACTCTCCCTCCACGTAAAGCTTTCTATGCTCAAGTATGGTATCAGATCCTATGCAGGATAACGGGCCGGCTCCTCTGCCGGCAGATCTATGGACGGATTGGATACCATCAGTTATAGATGGAGCTGACTGTTGAAGTGTTTATAGCGACGTAAGAGGGAAACCTTTTTGTATTTACGTGAGATAGATGGGACATTTAGGTAATGCGTATGTAAAAAAATTGAAAGCTCTACGAGAACTTTCTTTTGTCGTGAAATAATGAACTGTTGTCCAATTTTTTTATTTGTCCATTAAATACCACAGATTTGAAAGGAAAGCTGTGTTTCGGGTTGAAGATTTATTTTAGGTGTTAATTTTCACAACCTATTTTAGGTAAAAACTTAACCAAACTCATTGTTGATTTCGATTCAAGCTTGGTTTCAAGGAAGAAATTAAAATAACCTCATGCGATGTTGTAAGAACTATACCGCTTTACCATATTAATTTCTTGCTGAAGGTTTCTAGAAAACAATTTCTCAAGCTCCAATCAATTAGTTGGTACAGTATAGTAACTAAGAAAAACGTCATATCGAGCGATCCCGATTGATTTGAACGATGCATAGTGCGAGGTATTGTCGACTAGTGCTGCGCTGTAGCGAAGAAAAGAAGCCGAAAGCTGCGACGACGCGACGATAAAGTGTGGAATTTATATTAGACAAAAAAACTCATTTAGAAAACTTTCTCAAAGTTTGAAAAGGTTTATTTAGTTTGCTCTCTCAAATAGGTCATTAATGGGATTAATTATTACCATGCCCGAATACTTAGCCATAACTGATTTGTTCCTATCAGTATTTCAAAATTCAAGGTTTTACAGCAAGATTTCAGTCCATTTGTTATGATTTACCGATTAAAATCTTGCTGTAAATCACACCACAAGTCAATAAATCAAATAATAAAATCTGCAAGTTGTGTCTATAAATGAAGTGAAGTGAATGTGTCTATAAGTCGACGGGCTCTGTGCCGCGGTGAGCGAAGGTCCACCTGCGACGCAGTAGTTTGCGGATTCTATTGCCATCATCATCATCATCATCAGCCTATATCAGTCCACTGCTGGACATAGGCCTCCCCTAATGAGCGCCATCGCGCCCTGTCTTCAGCTTGCCGCATCCAGCATCTCTTTCACTCTCTCTATAGGCACCCACAAAAATAATACTACGAATGAGGACACGCTGAGACAGTATAATTAGTGTTGCCGAAAGCAAGCCGAATCCGGCAACACTACAAAGCATCGTGAGACAAAAACCGCCCGGGCCATATTTGCCGGCCCTAATGAGCCTAATGGCCTTCGTATGCGGACTGCGGAGGCCGCGTTCCCACGTACCTCGTTTTTACCCCAAGTCCTTATTTGAGGGCCCGGGCTATTCCTGGACGTAGGAATAATGAAGGCAGCGCTTACATTTTTCAAAGGGCTCCTGTTAAGGGAGAACTGGTATAGGAGCGTTTGTTTTTCCTTGTCTTAGGTGAGTCCACACCTTTACATTAGATTATAACTTTATTGTACCATCAACATATACAAAAAACAATTAAACAAACTTAATTTAAGTGTAAATATTAGTTGTAATTATTATTGTATTTTCTTTAGTAATAGATACTAACTATATCTAGAGGCACAATCGGCGGCCTTATCGCTAACAGCGATTTGTTCCAGTTCTTTCTTCCTTTATGGGTTAGCAAACATCGCTCAAGCAAAACTCGTTATCTGATCAGCCGCATTAAGGCGCCATTCTCTGCATTTTCTACCAGCAGAAAACATTTAAACGCAGTTAAAAGCCAACAAATCCAATTTGTGTTCGAGATGAGGATCACTGTGACGTGTCGGGCGCAGCGCGGCGCGGGCGCAGGCGTCACTCTGCATAGATGCCATCACTCACTCGCCTTACTGGTAAAGCTTGAGGTACACTGGCCAATTAGTTGGCCGGAAATTATGGACCTGCGGTAGGTAGTGTAGGTACACGGTGCATTACTGATAGTGAGCGGCATCAGAACTGAAGTACGAATACATAATAATGTATAAAACCCACGTTTTAAACGACGATTAAACTAGGCTGGACGGTAATTAAAAAGTAAAATTTTAATTTTATAGTTGAGATGGTGTCGATATCAGAAAGATCAATTTTAAGGAGATTTTATAACAATGAGTTTAGTTAAATATTTTTCTCTGAAACTACATAATAAGCATCAAATTGGATGGTGGAACAGACGCTTTGCACGGGTGATGTTGGATAAATGGTCGGGAGCAGCAAAACGAGGAGCGGACAATTTGTATGCAATCGTAACAACGATCACGTAATGAAACAGTGTAACGAGTCTGTCGGAAATAGAACGGGTATAGGAATAGGTACCATAGTGTTCTGGAGAACCGACTCCACTGTCATAAAAGCTGTGTTGCTTATACATATTATGATGTTATGTTTCTTTTACTTGCGATAGGTGTTCCATGCTGCTGATAAATTGGGTTAGGGTACAACTCATCCGAGAAAAAACTCATCCGCGGATGAATTGTCCACTTCATTTTTTGTTCAACTCACAACAGAAAACTCCAAACTTCTCCGTTTGGCGTGTACATCGTCTCTTGTCGTTTTGTCAGCACTAAAGCGGTCCTATGCACTAGCACTTTTAACCCGGCGACTGGCCAAATTTAAGAATTGTAACACATCTATAGGTCAGAATTTATTGTTTTCATTTCGTTTTGTTTGGCCGAGAGCGTTAGGTTCGTATAAACACGCGTTCATCTAAAAGGCTTTACCATATTTTAGAATGTATTCCTCCCCGACCAAAGAATTTTATTACTGTTCTCAGATGGCCATTGAACATAGGGGCACTTTCCATTGTTATAAATGTCGGAATGGTGAACCTCGGGTCAAGGACCCCGCGAGGGCATGTCACATGTCAGCCTGCGGTCAAGGGCCGGACCACCCGCCGACACCTGCGCATGCGACGACTATTTGCATAGATACAATCACTTGCAGATGATGAGACGCTAGGCCTTTGAGTTTGAATAGCACTTCTAGGATGTGGGATATGAAATGAACATTCAGAAATAAATGTTATGAAATATTTTGAACAGTTGGGTAGCCTCTCAGAGAAATGAAATACTATTAGACACCATCATCTTTTTTGAGTTTTAGTAGAATTCATGGTAAATCTATCCACCAATGATGACGTAGACGAAGACTACTTCGGCACGGCACGCGGTGACCACGCAGTGACCATGCCGTGACCGTATGCATGTGAAAAGACCCTTAATCAAACTGTTTTCCGAGGCATTTCGGTATCAATTATTTTATCTCCTTTCTTTGAATTAGTTTCTTATTAGGCAGTTCTGGTAAGTCCTGGTGATACATTACCCTCCTGTTCTGTTCAGTTCGGTTCCTTGGATCTTTAACCCGGTAGGTACCTATTTATGTGAGGTAAGTACCTCCACCGACCCTTGGTTGCACTTAGTTATAAACCCACTTCCTTACAACAAATGACTCTATGTTTACATCACCGTGACCACTTCCTGCCTAGTTATACCTCGGTATTTACACTACTATTTAACTGCACACACCGTGAAATGAATTAACAAGGAAAACTAAACTTTACATGTAAACACCAAAGACAGAATTTCAATGGATTCAAATGGTCCCTTCTATTCTGAAAAAGCAATGTTTGAATCAGTTGCCTTTTAGATAGAGCTCATATTTTGATCTAAAAGTGCATCTACGTTACTGCGAAGAAAAATGTACTTTCTCGAAGACTGAATAAAGTTGAAAGTTAATTTGTATCAGAAGTGATCAGAGTAGGATGCAACAGTGCACCCGTGCTGATTGAAACTGTAGCCGAGTGCTGAAAGCCGAGACGGCCGTAAACTTGAACTGTGAACTGTCTATTTGTACTGTGTATTTATAAAGTAGGTAGGTAGGTACTGCATTTCATGAATCAATAAACATGTGGTTTATAGCTCTCTGCTGTTGATCGAGGCTATGTTGTTCAGGACCTCATTATTGTCAGTTTCAGCCTGTTATGTTATGATTCAGACATGTACACTACATACACGTTGACCGAGAATGGCACGGTCATGGCGAGCCTGGACTCGCTTAGGTTAGTACAGGCTCTGCACAATGTTTTGTTTACCAACCATTCATTCGTTTTTATAGTTCAGTGTAAAAAGTCCTTTATCTTTTTCTTTAACATCCCAAAATGCTAATAAAGTACCAAGTACGTGGGTTCCTGGTCTGATTGCGACTTTTCATGCCTGATATAAATCTTATGACCTAACACCAAGAACTGCCACCTAAGTAGCACATTACTACTAGTATTTGTAGGAAACATTTCACGTCCCTTTTATTACACATTTGTCATGCCTGTGATTGCTCAAAGGCATACAAACAAACATCAAGTAGTGAGAGCCTGCTTGTTCGGAGCTGTAATCAGCGTCCAGAGACTGCTACTCCGGCATTATCACGCTCCCATGTGGTCCGCTCTCCGCGCCGGCTGTGATTACAGACAGGACTCTCATTATGGTGCGTCCACATTGAAGCCAGGATTGAGCACTGAAGTATGTAAAACCAAATAAACAAGACAACAAAACGTTTAGATTTTCTCGCAAATTATTGAAGTGGCAAGGTTGTTCAAAAAGTGTATATTTTTTAAACTCTCCTAAAAATTAGAGTTCTGTTTGAACCAAATTAGAATAATCTTCATTTCCTTATTACCTACCTACATAAAACACTTTTCTCAACCTAAAATAAAATAAACACGAAGAGGAAGAGCTTTTCCAGCTTCCTAATTATATTTACCAACGATCTCGACGTCCGCGTCGTAATCCGCGTAAGCATACTTTGAAATAGAACCAAAACATACTGCCAACAATACAGCTAAGGAAATCTTCAAGCGTGTATATCTAGTGTATATATAGTTAAAGTATATATAGTGCGTTTCTACGAGGGTTAATATGATCCAACCATTATGGGACCACCGAGAACTATGATCGAAGTGACTAGTGGTTAGAGACGACAGGACATGGTTTGTAGTCAGTTATTAGAGTTGAGTTATCAATGAACTGAACAGGTAAGAGTTCCGTAATATTTTAAAGAGCTTCTTCGAAGAACTGCCCTAATATACAGAATTATCTGCGTTCGTGTAGTGTACATTATTGCATTTATAAAAAATTCCACGCTTTTCTGTCGTTGCATTGAACTGAAATTGACGACAAAAATTTGAGATATAGACCACAAACTTGGTTCTTGATGTATAGACCGCCAACCTAGTGGTTGACGCTGGTCGAAAGACTACAGGAGAAGAGACAAACACAGGAGGCTGCAGAAAAACAAGTAGTGGATCGTTAGATGCAATCTTATGCAGGTGCTTTGCTTATTTCTACTCGATTGTAAACATTTAAAAACTATTATGAACCAGCATGTTCTTAATAATTTCGTGAAGAATCAGAAACGCTTGACCGATACTTCCTACCATCTAAAACACCATAAAGCACTGGAGCCGTCTATCCCATAACTATTTTATCTCCTGCGTTCGTAGTTGTCGGTCCCACACTTCACTCACACCACAGATTACACAAGTGACACTTTGACGGCCACACCCGCTGATGATTCTGCCTTTATGTAACTTAATGAAGCACAGATGAGATGTTGACAGTAGGGCAAGAGAGGGCAAGGGCTGCCAGTGCATCGACACAATAAAACGATCGCTTTCGATGGATGGCTGAGCCTAATGCTCTTTGGTAATTTTTTTGTTCGTAAAGGTTTTGTTTATTTAGGAATACTTCACCAAAGAAAAAACATAGAACCCAGACCAACATCACTTCATGAATCACACATACAAATGCGAAAGGACGGATTGAGGAATGTAGGTACATGTGTATGTTGTTACCTATTCACGTCAAAACCACTGAATGGATTGGTTTGAAATTTTGCGTAAAATTGCCTAGTGCTAGATTTGGAATAACGTTCCTACATATGTAGGTAAGCTACATTAATATGCTACGTTGACATTCACATTAAAAACAAAAACAGCATTCACATCAGATGGAAGAGTTTCCAATCTCCAATCAAATCTTATCAATCCACTCAGTTTAATATCATCAAGGTAAAAGAAACTACAAAATTAAACAATCCACGTCTTCTTTGTTTCTATTCTTTCTTAAGGAAGCTGAAACGTGCTTTTCACGAATTCACTTTAATTCACTTTAATTAGACACACTGTGTTTGTTTATTACTGTTTCTTCTTCTAAGCGTGAGAGTACCTAGCATACCTACTATTACGGAAATGAGATTTTTTTGCACAAGTACAAATTGTATCAAAGTTTGTGTATCGATTGTATCAATTAACTGTGTTATCATTAAGACGAAGATTCCTGTATCATTAAAAAACACAATTTTGATATATTTTGATTCATTCGTTCTATTCTGAACGATCACAACCGGTTTGAAATACCTCTGACAATAACAGGAAGTAAGAAATTCCATCAGTTGCACTGATTCTCCAAAACGTAGGTAATCTAAAGTAGGTCTACCCCGCCAGGTGGTCTTCGGTCTCCGTAATAACAGTGCGTACGACTTCGGAGCCCTCGGGCGCTGCCCTCCACGGCTTAATGAATAGCGGGATTGGGTGAAAAGGGTATCTTATGTTGAGTAACAAATTCTTTATGAGGCTGTTTGTAGTGTGTCATGCATGACATGTAATCGAAAAAAGGTAAGGATGATTTTTTCTGTTCTGGTTGAGGGATAAAGTTAGAGATTCATTCATTGTATTACCTATTGGATACCTAAACCTTAAATAATTTCCTTAACCTGTCAAAATATCAAAAAAACCACGCGCTTCGGGTCCTCAAACCAAAATCAGTGGGCTGCTGATAAGTTGACAAAGCACTGTCGTCTGCCGTGCCGCTTTGGTGTGAAAACGAAGATGGCTGAAATTAGCTAATAATTAATTATTGAAATCCTTGGATCACCGCTAGACTATCTCCCAAGCCACTTTACAGCCAACCGTTCCACTTTAGGTCGAAGTGTGAAGATAGGAGCTAAGAGGAGTCTGCAGGCTATCAACGTTTGAAGACAGCTGACGTTGGTTCCGACTTCGATCATCTAAATAGATTAATTTTCTCTTGCTAAATGCTTTAAAGCATGATAAATTATTGATGAGTCATGGTCATCCGTTGGCGCTCCCGCGGATGCATTAGCTTCTGATAGGTTAAAAGGTATTTACCATTTTTGATCGTATTAGAAGTAAATGTTTCCCCGTCAGACACACTCGTGGCGGCTTGAAAGATTTCTGCGAATGGTATATTTAAAAAAAATGATCTTTTAATTTCTACTGTAATTATTTTCCGCGCCTTTGTTTCTCAAATGAAGCAGGTAAGCCGTACAAGGCCTCAGTACACAAATGTTCTTCGTCTCCTTATAGTTCATTGAATAATCACGTTTCATATAGTTTCATAGACAGCCGCGTCTGGTTTCCATAACACCTACTCATTTATTCAAGCTTGTTACTACGAATTTATGATCACATAGATATGTAATGAGCATCCGTTTGCGCATGATATCTACCTACATGAACTGTTTAAGCCTCAGAGTAGGTATAACTTAGTCTGCAGACAAAACAACTACAAAGCACCAGTTTTTATTAGCAATTGTCTTTCGTTGTATTGTCTTTCGAAAATATTTTAGTTAGTGGCTGATTTTCCACCGAATTAAATTGTCTAACCTTATCCGTTAGGTACCTATGTACTGTTTTCTAGCTTTTACCGTGGATGGCTGGAAGTAACTTATAAACAATAGGTTAACAAAGTAATTTAGATATTATGAAAGTGTTAACAAGTAAGACCATGATTATTTATAACTTTAGAGCATGTCAGATCAGCCTAACCGAGCCATCCATCCAATGAACGTGTGGAGTCCATCAGTCCAATTCTACGATGCGCTCCGACGGCTTAATGATAAACGCCTACAAAGTTAAGTTATTTGCGTACCACTTGAGGCTATAGAGCATGTAATAACGCGTGAATGTCAAAGTAAGTTACAAGCGTTCAACAAATGTCTGCAAGATTCGTTCTAAAAGCGCTATGTGCAATTAAGTAACTTTAATACTTTGGCTATGCGTTGTGACTTTTTGTGTATAATATTATTGTTATTTTCTATTTATTTTGTGTAAGTTGATATATGTATGAATACTATTCTGCTGTAAATTTACCGTAAATTAAGTAGTAGTAAATTTGCCGTACAAGAACTGAGATGGAAGGGAAGGGGAATTACCTTCAAACCCAATTTACGGCAAGTAGTGCTGCGCAGAGGACGGAATGGAGCAATTTACTCGACCAGAGCAATGCCCACCCGCAGCTATAGTGTCAGGGTGATGATGATGATTGTTCTGTCATGCTATATCTCAAAGGTCAATTAAAAAATAATGTTAATAAATAGACTGACGATCACTTTGGAATCATTCTCTATAAAAAATCAAAAGATCGTTAAAATCAGTCCACTATGTGACGGGGATATCGGCGATAATAAAGTGTTAGGATTCTATGCGCGTTTTCCATAACAATACTAAAAGGTCTTTTCTTGTCCCCAGGTCGAGCAGTATTCGACCGGTTGACCAGCACAACGATCAGTGAGATATCGGTAGCCAGCGAGGACGCCGAGAGTCTCCTGCCCGCACCGCTAGATGTCGCCCCGTACTCCATTGTCACAGCCAACGCGAGCTGTGGAGACCTCGGAAGTGAGGAGTTCTGTAGGGATACTCCTGGAAAGTAAGTACACCATTGTCCTGGATGGTTCTATAATTAATATAGATAGGCTAGAGTCTTCTGCCCGCGCCGCTTGATGTCGCGCTGCACTCCTCCGGCATTGCCAACGCGAGCTGTGGAGACCTCGGAAATGAGGAGTTCTGCAGGGACGCTCCTGGGAAGTAAGTAGTCCTGGGTCAACTGAAAAAATCTAGAAGTTTGAGAGCTGCACGCTGGGTACTTTGTGAGAAAGTTTCCATTCAGTTTTTTTTCCACTTCTTTTACTCCCCACAGTCTACTTAGGTACTACTAAAAAATCTCGTTTGTATACAGACGCGGTGTGGTCTGCGACGTGTGCGACGGTCCCGACGGACCCCCCTCCCGTAGGCACCCGCCCCCGCACGCCACGGACGGCGACTCCACCACCTGGTGGCAGAGCCCCTCGCTGGCGGCCGGCTCGGAGTTCCAGCATGTGGAGCTGATAGCTGTACTACCTGACGTGAGTACACCTGGGGATGCAGTCTCTACATAAAGATAGTAAAGTACCGATCGCTATATTCGGGGGCCGCGAGGGGAACGGGTGGCAGGATCTTGTCAAAAAGAATTCAGCATCCCAACAGTATCCTACGGTGTGCTAGTGGTTATATGGATTACACTTACATGACATTTTTTTGATCAAAATTTACTTTTTAATATGCTTAAAGGACATTAGAAAAGAAATAAGTTACAGACTACCGACCGATCGCTACAAACTTAACGGGCTGTCATATTTGCTCGCAATCACAACCGCCATATTTACGATTTTTCGCAAAGAAATACAACAATATCGATAATTCCAATGGTAGATTTGTTTGAATTTTAAGACTTTGACCTTTTTCAAGTGAACATCGAAACATCGACCATCATTGTATTTATTTAGATAAATAGTTTTAGATTCTTTTGAATCTTGATTCTTGTGGAGACAATAAAAAATGTTAAAATATGACCGATAAGACTTTGCGACCGATGTCGGCCATGCGATCGCTATCTATGTCGAGACTGCTCGCCCTGATATCTGATCAGAAAGAGTAAGGAGCGCGTTAAAGTCTTTTTTTTTGCTACGCAGGTCCGGCGTAGCGTCGTAGCACGTGCTACGAAGCTCTACGACAGTACATAATTATAATCTTTTTTTTTTGACGACCTCTCTTGCGCAGCGGGCGAAAGTCCGCCTGGGACGCTGGAGGTTGCAGGTTCGATTCCCGCCGTGAGACAAATGTTTGTACGATCTGTAAATATTTGTTCCGGGTGTTCTGGGTGAAAATATTTATGTGCCTATGTAATGTATGTATTCTCTTAAGTATGTATGTCAGTCATCTAGTAACCATAACACAAGCTTGGGGTCAAATGATGCTGTATGGATTGTCCAGCATTATTTATTTATTTTATTCTATAGGTATTTATTCTTACAGCGTGTTGACTTACTCGCAGTTTTTAGTGTCGTTTCGTAACCCGGCACTAACTTGCAAGTCACAAGAAATTCAAGAACAACAATTAGAGCAGAATAATAAGATTGTAACCAGCACAAGTTAAAGAACCTATCAAAATGTAATAGCAAACCGATAGTGACAGGCTCAGCACGATACCGTAACCGTAAACCAAACACGAACATAACGAGGCGACGGGAGCAGGTGAGACGGTGCGTGGGCGAGTCTGCCTTCGCTGACGGGTCTAGCTGTAGGCAGGCAGTAACCGAAACATCGAGAGATGGAAGTATCAAAATGTTTAGCAGAAAAGTTATATAAATAACGGCAGCAGTTCAACCATCTGTGTAGCCGTTTGGTAACAAAATAGGTAGGGGTTTATTTTTTAGAATGTGATAAAACTGTAATAAATTACGGATGTATTTTGTCCGTTTTTAAGTATGGGGCAGGGGTCGAGCTTATTCTAAAAATCTAATAATTTTAAGCCTATTCATATTTTTTAATTTTCTTTGAAATCTTGATGAAAATCGCTTCAACCAATTACTGAGTTTTAAACTTACATAAAATAAATTGACGACTTAAAAGCCTGCTTATAGACAGACAGACAGGAGGCTTAGAAATAGGATTTATTTTCAGACCTGTGGAGTACATAACTCTTACAACACTATCAGTCCAGGATCGGTCATCCTTGTTGTTTTAGGCGATCCGCCATCCGTCAACTTCGTTACACTTACACATCTTGTTTACGTCCGTTGCCATGGAAACCAATAAACCAGAGGGAAAGTTATGAATGATATTTAGATACGTTGTATGGAAAACATACATATAAATCCTGGAGAGTCGCCTGACGCGGCCTGCGGTGGCGGTCAGTACAATTTGATAACACTTTCTTCTCAAATTGTTCTGACCGCCACCGCGCAGGCTGCGGCAATCTGTGAGACTCTTAAGGACTTCAAAATGAACTTTTAGACAACAAAGAAAGAATCATCAGAATCTATTGATAATTGGCGAAGATATCACCAAAATTGTTGTAGCATTTTTTAACTATCGGGATTTTTCAATAGGATTTTGTTATTTTTTTAACTTCACAGGATAAATACTAATCCCTCGGGATTATAATTTTTGTGGATCTAATTCGGAATAATTTTCTGTAGAATAGCGAAAGTATTATCACAATCAGTCTATAAACTGACGGAAAAATCTATGAAAATACATAAAATAAAATAAAAATACAGTCGAATATAGAACCTTCTCCTTGAAGTAGGTAACAAAACAGAGTGGCTAGTATGAGTTGGCACAATACCGGTACGGAAATGTTTTCGTTTACTACTTGCTAGTTTGTCAAAGTTGTACTGCTAAAATTCACCTCGCAAAAGAAGGTAACGTTACGATACCCAAGAATGATTCCTGTTTAGACCACAACGTGGTCTGTGGCTTCAACCCACTCACACCCAAAAATGGTAGTAGGTAGGTTCCTATCCAGCGTAATTTATAATTCTAAAGCAGGTCGGACTGGTCCGGGGAACCTCGTTAGTGACTGATTGCGCTACCGAGATTTATGACCGAACTAGCTTCTGTCTGAGTCTTCACTCGTCAGGGCTTTTCTATGCTTGCGAGCGGTTTTACTGCATTTACGCACTAAACTCACTACCTACCTATATGAAAAGAAACTAAATACTCAAATGCTCAATAGGGTATTAACCCATTGTTGAAAAGTGTCTCAAGTAGATTATTTGTATGGAGCTAATAGAGCACTATAAAAAAATATTCCATCGACAAGTTCCATAAAAATGCATTTAAACTAATTTACGATTTCAAGTTACGCGCGCTTTTTGACCAAAACACTGAGTCTGCAATCCAGCTGCTCTGTCGTCATGAAGTCAGATGGCCGAGTACTTAAACAAAATGTACTGATGTTGCTGATGGCAGTTCCATTTCATTTATTGCAAGAAATATGGTTTAAATAAAAGGTCTTAAATATTAGAATAGTGTAGTATAGTTGAACTTGTTAAATACTTTTTAGTATAACTTCACAGCCGTACTACGTTATAAAATTGCGCCTAGGATTTCATGGTGATAATAAAACAGATTTAAAAACTGAAAATTTAGAATTGAGTTGAATTGTTTTTTAATTTATTTTCTTATTTTGTGATCTAAAACTAACATTTTCCGACTGCTTTTTGCCTGCGCTATCTCAATAATATATCTTTATATTTTTTCTCGTATAGAGTACAATACCCAATACATATTTATTTATTTATTTATAAAACAAAATCCACAGCCCTTAACAACTAAAATTGACAAACTTATTCACTAAACATAAGGCCAATACAGGATATTTTCGTGATATAATAAGGAATGGGTCTTACGTCTACCTAAGCCGTTTCTATAAAGCAGTTATAACAGATTGGTATACAGAAGCGGCTGAGGTATACGTAATGGTAATGGCAGTGCGTAAAGCTACAACAATTAAACTCACTCTATCTTCTAAAACTTCGTCGCCTCGTATGTTTTTTGCTGTAAAGTTTACAGTTTAATTTCAAAATTATGTATCTAAAATTCAGGGAAAGATAGCTTTATACTATACGGAGTGAAGGACGGAGCACGCTTCTTAATACCTACTATATACATACAATATACATACATCATTAAAGACAACTTTATGTACCAAATTATTTCCTTGTTTTGTAAACCTATCATAATTAGTTAATATCCAAACTTGTGTGCTAAGATTATCATATTGATCCGTATAATCATTGGCATTGATTACACTAAAACCAATGTCCTGTTAACTTATCGCATCTTTATCTTTATCTTGTCGCAAACAAGGCGTTGATTAAAGAAAAATTGCAATTTGTTGGTCTAAAACGAAACTATGTACAATAGCCTAGACCGTTCATATATATGATATATATAATTATATGAAAATAGATATTTGAAGGTATGGTGCGCTACGGTACGCTGGACCACTGGACATAATTTGGAATCTAATGTAAATTGAAAAATCGAGTACCTACCTATAACCGAAGTTAAGCAACGTCGGGCGCCGGTCGGTATACACTTGTACTAGTGGTTTATTTTTCGCTTCTTCCACTAGTGGACAAAAAATTGAAGCGAACAAAATCAATAACATTTTGTTTCTTATTTGATAATAATTTATATTACTATTTATTAAACTGTTTATGTATAAAATTTTACTTGTCTAAGTGCTTATTTTGTAAGCCTAAAGAAATAAAGTTATTGAATTTTGAATTTCTTTTAACTTGGATATGGGTGACCGCGTCATCGTGGCTTTTTGCTTTGGTTGATCCATCGAAAACATAAGTTTTTTAGAGCTTATTTTGTTTCTTATGTGAAATAGTATTAAACGATGATGGTAAGAAACCCTCTGTGTGCGAGCGACTTGCACTTGGCCAGTTTCATTTGTTATGGGTGGGTCACAGCTTCACCTTAATTATGTTATGTGACGATGTGGCCGATGACGATGAGTCAAAATGGCCAAGAAGTCACTCTATCCATTCAAGGGGACTACCTACCTTACTACCAATCAGTACAAAAATGTACAAGGTCGTTAGATAGTTTGCAGTTGCACAACTTTAAAGCTAATTTTCTCATGTTCACGCTGCCTGCGCCCAGCCCTGTGGTTATTACAATATTTATGCGATTTTAAGCAACGTCAACTAGACAATTTGATTGCAGCGCTGTTGATATATAACCTCCATAATTGGGCACCTCATCTACTCTAATGGAGAGGTGATTAGGTACCTACTTGGTCTATTACTCACATAATAAATAGGTAGAGCCGACGACAACAGTTGTTGAAAATTTACAATTTTCCACACCTCGCGTTAAAAAGTATTCAACATCGACAATTTTGAAATATTGAATCCGGTTCCTAGACTTTTATCAGAGCGTCTGGTCGAAGCGACGTTCGACCCGAAAGCTGGTACTAGAAGTATCTGGTTCAGCGCATCATCATTGCCATACCGCAGGGCAATGCAACCCGCATTTCGTTGTTTCTTGGGGACGCTTCCGACTGGTGTGATAGGATATATGGATCAATTGAGCTACCTGTAGAATATTTGAAACAATCTACAGCTAGCTTGATTGTTTTAAGTATAAATCCAGAGTAGAAAACCTTTTCTAATTTATTCCTATTCCTTAGTTGTAATTTTCTTTTTTATCATTCTGGTTTCCTTCTCATAAGGAAGCACAATTTTTTAAACTAACATAAATGTACTAAAAAAGAGTGAAAGCTAATTTTTGCCAACAACAAAAAACTTGAAAACCGTTGTCGAGTTTCAACTTTATCCGCATTCTTCCGATATCATAGTCACCGCGGCGCGGGCGCAGGATTTATCGCTCCAGATAAACCTTCAATAGGTTCAGTGGACGCGCGCCTTTTCATCCGCTATCTCCTAATAGGTCCCGGTGCGATACCGCCCTTATTGATCACCTATTGTGATCCTGACCAGACCTCAAAACAAACCTTGTAATACTCTCAAATGTTGCAACCTTTAAAGCAGTCACAGAACTGCTAAAGACGATTTAATCACATCGTGTCGTATTGGTACAGTGACAGTGATATTATAAACCATTTTCTCATGTTTTTTTTATCTCCTATCCGTACCTACCACTGGAAAATACCTTCGACAAAAGATGTAAGACATTATTCTTATCTGAACATGCCAAAAAACTTCTTTATAAATGCCACTCGAACGAATTGTTATGGTCCATTTCATGCGTGTAACTTTATAAAGGCTTTACCTGGCACCCATCATCTTTTATTTGAGTTTTTTTGTCCTAGTTTTCATTATTGAGCCTTGTCTGGATACTTCTACAAAAAAAAACAATATTTTCAGTTCCAAAAATCTGACTTTAGTAGCAATATCAACGTTACATTATCAAAAACATTATGCAGGGTTCATTACGGATGTAAGCGGGTTAACTACGAACCATATTTGTGTTTGTAGAACACTAACGTTTCGTCCCTTAACGAGGGACAGGGATTATACAGGGTGTACAGGGTGATGGGGGGGGGGGGGGGTCTTGCTATAATAAATAAAAATCAATTTTACATTTAATAATCTACAGCAAAAACTTACTAAATAGTCATTATTATCAAACAAGAAACAAAATGTTGTTAATTTTGTTCGCTTCAATTTTTTGTCCACTAGTGGAAGAAGCGAAAAATAAACCACTAGTAAGTTTGTATAATCCTTAAAATGTGATACAATATTATTTGCCTAAGTCTAAATATGATGTGATTTAGAAACAGGTCAATATTTATATAAAACTAAGCTTAAGATTGTTCTCCTATAATACTATTGTCGGTGCGGAACTGGGCGACATCTGGCCAAGCATTAACATCATTAATATAATCATCTATGGAGTAAAAGGCTTTCTTGATAAGACTTCGTTTTATATATTGTTTAAGTTTACGAATAGGGAGCTCAGTTGCTTTAGATGGAAGCTTGTTATAAAAGCGTACGCAATTCCCAAAAATGATTTGTCTACCTTTCGTAATCTATATGATGGAATGTGTACTTTGTTCTTATTTCTTGTATTTCTGTTGTGAACATCACATTTTTTCAAAAAACTATCTCTATTTTTGTGTAATATACCAAACAATAGAGTCGGTGCTCCAAAAAGACAACATGAAGGCTATTTAGATAAGGATCAGTGAGGCATAGAGCAGTAATGGGCCCAGAAGACCAGTAAATCATCAGAAAGTAACCATAAGGAATGCACGGAACATTGAGACTGGCCTTTTTGAATGGAATGTGAGCTTGAAGAGGGTGATAAAGTAAATTGATTGGGATCATAAAGTGTCAATAAAATTAGAATAAGTACAGAAGTGCTGCAGAACAAACCGAAAGGGACGCTCTGATGGTCAGACAACTAGCGATAAATCATTTATATTTTGACATAATATGTAAATGATATAACAGATAGGTAGTTATGTACCTTTATATGTTAGTTAACATAGTTTTTTAACTTAAGGAAATAAGCAGCATTATTTATTTGACGGCCTCTGTGGCGTGGTGGGCGGAGGTCTGCCTGCGACGCAGGAGGCCGATTCCCGCCTCGGGACAAATGTGTGTATGATTTGCAGACATTTGTTCAGAGCGTTCTGGTTGTTTTCTATGTACCTATAAAAAAAACTATCTAAGTGTTGTATTACATTATGTATATCAGTTATCTAGTACCCAAAACACAAGCTCTGGTTGGCTTGGGGCTAGATAATGCTGTGTGAATTGTCTAGCATTTATTTTTCGTTATTTATTTATGTATTCTGTTCAGTGCTAACCAAGACCACACACGATTAAACCATTGAGGTCAACTCGTTATAAGAACAACAGATTGACTTCAACAACTTTTCACTTAAAATGTTAAACGTTCTGTGAAAACTTAAAGCTTAAAGCTATAATTTGCCCATTACCCCGTTATTAAAGTGAAATAAAGTCAAGTTTAAGTAAAGCACTCGCTAATGGGCGACCCCCTCGGAGCGAGAATGTTCAAATATTTCGCTCTCCCGAGCTTTACTTTATCACATAGCGTAGGGATGGCCGACCGACGGTTTCCAAATTGTCGATAAAAAAAATATCTTTGTCCTCTAAACAATCGTTGTTGAATGCATGAAAAAACATGTTAAAGCTTTCTACTGAGTTATTGGGAAGGTAGCTTTGGCAAAAAAATAATCAAGGTAGGTTCGTCTCGTACCGCCTCGCCGTCGCTTTTTATTCATTTTAAAACATTATCAAAGATTATTGCATCAAAAACCTTCTATATCGTAACCTTTTTTATTTTTTTATCCTCATCAATCGATTATCAATTATTTTATCGATATCGACTTTCAAAACTGCTCATCACAAAACTGCCAAGATCGCTATCAAGCTCCGCAAAACCGGGGCACGATGCGTACGCGCAGTTAATTGCAGTGTATATTCTCATCCTTACTGCCCTAGATATAAAAGCGATAAGTTACTACGTGTGAAAGGTTATGTAATCATTAATGTACAGTTGGATATTGACGGTAACTTTGGGATATGACGCTTTAATTGACAATTATTGACGATAACGAGAGACTCGCCATCAATCTCTGACAGGAGCGCCGATATTTCATTTTGATGATTGCGGAAGAACTAACGTAAAGCTGAATATAATTCTAAACTAGGTACACTATTTGTAGGGTTTCGCTTACCAACTCGTATCTCGTCAAACGACTGGCTGTCTACCACCGCGAGCACGACCCGGGTTGTTTGCGAAACCTTTATGGCTTCGGCATTAATCCTAATCCTAATAAAACTCTACTGAAAGCCAACTGACAAAAACCTTACGTTAAAGTAGTCGTTTCATCAACCGTTATCAAGTCTAAATTGGCTGTTCTGAACCTATTCAGCGTTAAAAAGGTAGTAGTAGGTTTATGTGGATGCTCAGGAACAACATGTAGGTCTTGTATGAGTCATGTAGGAACTTTGTAGCGTTTCACATTGAAAACAGATACATCATTTTGAAATAATGCTGACCATTACACCTTATCGTTTAATCCCCTTTATGAAATGTAAGATCGTTTACCACGAACTGAGCCGCAGACCTACAACAAGGTCACCTGTAGGTCAAGTTTCGGGATATTATCATTGATTAATGAACATACCTCGCCTGATCCCTTCCAAAGCAATTAAACGTGAAATATCGAGTGCCAAGTGTAATGGGAGATTTAAATTGGTAGGTATTTTAATTGGGCAAGTGATAATTCGTTATCTCGATTGCTGTGAAGCTACTCGTATCGGCCGATAGGGGCGCGTGAAGCTGATATACGCATGTAGGAGCACTTTACTTTTGGATTAAATTTATGAATATTAGATATGTGAGTGAGAAGCGGAATAAATAATAATAAAATAAATGCTGGAAGGTAGAATCAGCCCGTTTGTAAAATGGCGGTCTTTCTAAACTTTAGTTTCCTACAAGCTTGATGATAGTTTTCGATGATTTGTTGCCCATCGACATGACGCGGCTATCATATTTGCGGCATATTGGTGTTATAAAAGTAATTAGATAGAGCACCTCCAAGCTGTGTATTGAGTTTTTTTACCTACTAGGTATTAATGTTCAGAAAAACCGCCATATTTTTTCACCTGCACTTTTCTTAGCATTCTCTCATCCCTGATAGGCATCCCTGATAGGTCTCAACATTTAAAATTATTTGATATCGATCTGGATTATAATTATTATCTATTAAATTTGATCTAGAACATATCAGTTTTTAAGCTGATGTGCATATTGTGCATACCCCACAGCTCTCCGATTCCAGAGCAGATAACGTATGGGCGTTATCACACGAAGTTTATAGCCCTGCGGTAATAGAAGCTAGTTTAATGGTTCAATTACTGCGGGGACGTGGGAGCGCAGTGCAGTGGGCTGTGGGATAAACACACCACATACTCGTGTATTTGGTGCCTTAATCCGAATACAAAAACTAGTGATCAACCTGTTATGAATTCGGTGAAAATGCATAAAGGTAATGTGGTAGGAAGCATAGAGCGCGCCTTACAAGTATGCCGAACCGTGTCGATAAACAAAAGAATAGCAGAGTTAGATAAGTTCCTACTGTTCTCTGGTGTTCGAGGAACAGAATGTCCAAGTAGGCATGTTGTTAGTTCAAATCAAATGCCTTGTGGGGTAAATAATACTTATTTATTATTATTTTGTTATAAACAGTCTTGATAAGTACCTAAACGATGTGCACGGACCAACAACAGCCTCCTTCTCCGGTGACTTGGTCCAGATAAAACATTATCTTATCTAGCTTCGAATTTATTTCCTGTCTCATCTGAATTTCACAATTCTATACATTTTTTTATTTATTATCCAAATACAAATGTCGGTCTATATTAAAATTCCATTGCTCGTGTCAGTGATCCAGTGATAAGAGCGAGCAAAGTTCCAAGTAGCTACAAATGAGGTGATGGATACAGCCTCTAACACAACGTTTTGTGCCTAGGTATAAGGATCATAATTAAATTAATCATCTACCTATATATTTTTTTTTAATGTTCGCAATTCAGAGGAAAATGATAACCACGAGGTTCTCAATCTTGAAAATTATCCAATGAGCTAAAAAACTTGAATGATAGGTAAGTTCGTATGGATTATAATGTTTGATTTTGTCAAAACTTAATTACTTATAAACTCGTAGCCTTGTTTGAAATTGGAACTCATTTTTTTTATGTCTTAAATTCTAATAAATTTACATAGAGATAGAAATACGCCTTTAGGAATCTATTTTCATAACATTATTAATAATTATAAATAATACTTATTACAATGTTACACTCCTTTCACGTTTTTTTCATTTCCTTTCCTTTCTTTTCTTTCCTTTCTTCCTTTATTACTATTAATCTTTAATTAACCTTCAATCGTTAAATTTCACACGCACATTCCCGTTCGATCACAATCACATCCCATGGCAGCCAGCGCTGCCTACAACAAATCCACGCACGATAACATATTGGTAACGTCTTTACTTCTGCGAGACACTGTTGACACATTGGCAGATGCGGCTAACTGAAGACAGGGCGGTATGGTGCTCATTAGGCCGACCTATTGAGGTCGACAGGTTCATTAACAGGTGGGTCATGGTCATCAAGCTGATGATTTCAGCTCAGCGTACCCAGAGTTTAAGCAACATTGCCGCGGCTAGCTCCGGCTACTTGGCCGAGCTTCGGGTGTTGAAGATGGGGAGGTTGACGTTGTCGTCGTCTTTGATGAGCATGGACAGCATGAGGCCTATGAGGGCCCCTAGCAGGACCCCCACGGCGATGGCCAGCACCCGCTGTGTATACGGCCAGCGGGAACACACGCAGTACTGCTCGCGATATACTCTGGAATAAGAAAGAGCTCATTTATTAACATATATGCGCTCATGATTATTTTTCTTACATGAACTTTATTGTAATTATGTAATTGTGCTTTGTTTCTAAAAATGTGTCAATTTTGTTCATATTTAATTTTGTTGTTCTATTTTTTATTGCAAGTTAAGGAGTGTTTATGTATTTTTTCACTTCTCTTGCTCGAAAAGTGTATCATAATAGTGTAGCTTAGCAGGCCTAAAACTCGAGTTTAATCCCTCGGGCTAAAAAGTAATTTTTCTTTTTAATTTTTGTCTAAAATCATCAGCCAGTACAAAGCATTCGTTCTCTTACATAAAAACTCGACTTCTTGGTGCTCCGTCAACCTTTTTTTTGAAAATAGAACCGTCTTGGTGATGTTTTATGAAGGTTGATTCTTCCCTTCACGGTAGAATGCGAACTCTTTCGTTGCGGGTTAAATAGAGATTTAAAAAAAAAGATGGTATTGGCGCTAAATCTCTAGAATTTTCTTCATTCCAAATCACAAACTTTTACGTTTAACTTCCTGACTTTTACTTCCAAATTGTGAACGTGAAAAATGTCATCAAGTGATAGTGAAGATGCTAATATGCAAATGGAAGAAAAGGGCAAAGAAATAATTATGAATCTGTTGCCGACAAAATCACGTGGAATATATTTAAAGAGTTACGAAAATTTTATGAAATGGAGAGATGAGAAACGTGTGGATTCTTTTACAGAAGGGGTTTTTCTCACTTATTTTGATGAATTATCGAAAAAATTCAAATCGTCGACTCTTTGGAGCACATATTCAATGTTAAGAATGACCTTACAAACGAGACACGACGTCGATATTAAAAAATATGTAAATTTAACGGCTTTACTGAAGAAATTGTCCACTGGATACAAGGCAAAAAAATCTAAAGTCTTGACGACACAAGAAATCGAAACATTTTTAAATAACGCTCCAAATAAACAATACTTGGCAACAAAGGTAACCTACTACTTATGTACTCAACTCAAACTAAATAAATAGATACCTACCTACATACCTAAATTATGTACCTAGGTTATTACGATTAATAACACACTTATTTTTTTGTTCAACAGGTTGCTTTAATTTATGGAATCAGCGGTGCATGCAGAGGAATAGAGCTTGCTAATATAACGCTAGAAGACGTAGAAACGGATACAAACCTACAAGCTGTGAGTCTGCCGAACACGAAAACAAACAAAGAGCGTAAATTTGTCATCAGTGGAGAATACCTTAATATAGTTAAAGCCTATCAGGAGTTACGTCCCACTAATGTTTCAACGAGAAGATTTTTTCTAAATTATCAAAATGGTAAATGCACAAGGCAAGTCATAGGCAAAAATAAATTTGGTAACATGCCTAAAGATATTGCCACTTATCTAAATTTACCAAATCCGGAACTCTACACGGGCCATTGTTTCCGCAGAACATCCGCGACTCTGTTGGCGGACTCTGGTGCGAATATAACGACATTAAAACGGCACGGTGGATGGAGGTCCGATCAAGTGGCTGAAGGTTATATAGAGGACTCTATACAAAACAAGTATCACGTCACGCAGCGGATTACGGAAGGAATCAATATTCTACCAAACATTACAGAACCCCAAGCATCTACATCGCGGGATTGGATGAATATGTCAACTCAGCTGAAGCCGCACTCAGATCTTAATAATGCACGAAACTCAAGCATGAGTCGAGTCTCTCCAACTTTTACTCCACAACAATCAACTCAAAATATTACACACACATCCCAATCACAGAGAACCGAAATAAAATTGCCCGGGAAAAACATATCACTAAACATTCAAAATTGCTCTAACTGCACATTTAATTTTTAATAAAATTTCTGAAAATTGTCTAATTTTGAATTGTTTTATTTTCTCGCAATCGAAGTGAAAAGTAGAGTGTTTTACTCGGGCCAAAACCACCCATTATAACTCGGTCTTGTCATCCTCCCTCGCTACGCTCGGGAGTATAACAACCTCGTATATAATGGGATGGTTTAGTCCCTTGTAAAACAATCTACTATTTCATGTTATCTGCTCTGCAATCCAATGAAAGAGTAAAATAACAACAAAAGAATCATAGTGTAATAAAAATAATATATAAATTTAACAATAAAGCGGTAATGGTAAGTATATGGAGAAAAGCTTTCTAGAAACAACGCTCCCGATCAACCGCACGCGGTGCGGTTACCGTAGGCACATCCCGCTCCCTCGTACCGCTCCGTTCTTCGACTTTGACGAATAACTTCTCCAATACCCTCTTCTGTTCGGTGATAATGGCAGAAAAGTTATTGATCGCGAGTTCTTGATCTTCCAATTTCTGCGATTGAGCCTCGATCGTAGCCGATTGGGCAGTAATTTTTGCCACCAACGAAGCTACTAGCTTCGACAGATCGCTAAAAGCACTTTCTAAGTTAAATTGGGCCATTTTTACCGGTAAACGGAAATAAAAACACGGAGACCGAAGTGCGCGTGTCAGTGTTCGGACGCCGAAAAGGTATGATGTGTGGAGTTCATAATACCTATATAGAACTGTCCCTAAAGGTGACTCATTCTGCTTAAGTTTATTGAATAATCGAATGAGTCAGAATCGATTGTTATCATGTAATCTACCTAGATCCGAAGTTATTGTTACGTTGGTAGCAGTATAAGTGCCGATCAATTAACTTGGATAAATATAATAAATACTGCTATCAACTGCAATATTTGCAATGCTTCACCCAAGTATTAAAAACATAATATGAGTCATGTTATTTACAACATTGTCTATAACATAGATTGTCTGTCATTGATTAACATAGTGAACATTTTTGTATTTGTGTGTTTTTTGTTTGGGACACTCATTCTCTGAACATAAACAAGCATCGAAAATGCTTATTGCTTGTCTAAGTTTCATATGCAGCTCCTTGTTAGGAACCAGCCTCAGTCATTGGGGTCACAATCTGATAAGTACACTTATCGCAGAAAATATTGAGACCTATACCCACAAGATCGATCGACATCATTTTCATCAAGTCTGTGCATGAGGCGCCAAAGAGAAGAAAACCACTACGTGAGGTGCGCACAGAACTAATTAAGCTGCCGTGTAAAAGAGAGACCACAGCAGTAGCTATGCCGAGACGCGTAGACGGCCGCCACTGGGACCCTTTTCGAGTTCCTTTCCCAACCATCTCGAGGCACTTTCATATACTTAGGTATACCATTTTTATTCAAGGTTTTTAGTCATGACGTTAATGATGAGTATCCAGCTTGTTTATGAGATACCCACCAGCTGACCAACTCTGTTTCACTTTCTATGAACCATTCGAACAATCACAAATACAAAGATAAAAAAACTAACTCAGTCGTCGGCGGCGCCACCGGCGTCCTCTCTGCCCTGGCATTGACACTATTAACACCGTTCACACTGTTCACACTGCCCACGAAGGCTCTGTTTACATACGAAAACTCTTCGTTCCTAGTCTGACGCTTCTCCCGTCCACCTTCCACTCTCACTTCTTGAAGCCGCGGTTCTCTAGACATATTCACTTCTTCACATCATAGAGGAGCACGGATAACTGAACTGTGCGAGCCGTTATCGGGAGATAAGGTATCTGATAGGACGTAGGCAAGGCAGGTGTGTATCATTTGTTTTCATTGTCAGGTAGTTTTTGCGTGTTTGCTGATTAGGGCTGATTACCGTCCGATTCTGAGCAAACGGAACTCTTATGGTGGCAATCATTCGCTCTATGTCAGCATTACCTTACATTACTACTATTATGACTATTATGACTATCATTACTGAGTTTCAGATCCTTGGAGACACTTGATCCAGCTCCGACTTTCACTTTAATGTTCCTCTTACCTTAAAGTATTTTAACTATGAATGGTTAAAGACCTGCTAAGATACCTGTAGAAGGATTGTGTTCGTTTTGGTTCACAGAACGACTAAGAGTAAGAGTTGAGTAGAGTACTTAGAAGTTCAAAATAAATTGGAAGTTAACGCTCACGTGTTCCACTTTCGTAAAACTCCCAAAAACAATCATATAACAATAAATCAGCCGAAACTTTGTCACGGCTTTATGCCCGCTCATACCCCTCACATTTTTATGTAATGAGCTTTAACGAGCCGATATAACCTTGTAAGGCGTCACTAATGAGCCGCGCCGGCGCAGCTTTCGGCGCTTTTTGTTCCCTCAGGCGTGTTAGCTCCCAGTTCTTTAGAGGTTTCGGCGACTTGGCTAACGGGTTGTACTTTCCGACATCCCGACAGCTGTTGGTGAACTTTGACGAACAATCCAAAATGATTAAATAGATATTGCAGTGAGAGACTCATAAAGGAATTATTGGAACCCTATGAATGAGTGCTTGTAGTTTCAACATAGGTAAACTACAGAACCAAATGTTTCCGGAAATTCCGATCGTATCAATTGTTACGATTATTTTAATACGATGATAGCATAAATGCAGTAGATAACTCACCCTGTACAAGGCAGTCATTATGTATGGGGATCGGAAACCAGTTAATACCAATTTTTGAAACTATTGAGCACAAACAAAACTTTGTAATTCTCTCCGTCTCACACGTGATAGATATAAAGGGTTGATTTATCATAAACTTTCACTATCTCTTTGATGTGAAACGAACTCCCTGCATAATGCATTGGATGAGGCAATAAGCAGTCGTAGCTCCTCAGTAATTGGGTGGGAAGCCAATGCCTTTCCTTTCCTGATTGGATGGTTTGTGCCTTTATGGCGTTTAGAAAACATGGACGTATCAATCTGTTGCTAGATTTTGGGATCCTATCTAATGTGTTGCGTTATTTTATACAAGGTTGCTAGCAGAAAGTGTGCTTCAGAGATCTGAATGGCATCATATTATTACTAGCTTCTACCTGTGACTTCGCACACACTTTTCAAGTAGCCTATATCCGTCCCTAAGATGTTGTATACCGATTTGCCAAATTTTATTAAGATCCGTTCAACCGTTTAGGCGCGAAAAGGTAACAGACAGACATACAGAGTTACTTTCGCTTTTATAATATTAGTATGGACTCTATCCTCTCTCCATCATACCCGGGTAAATATGGTATTGTGTTCTGTTAGATATAACTGTAAAAAAAATAACCATCGCATCATCAATTTTCCATGCGAGAAAACCTTTAGTTAATTTGACTACCGGTAGGCCAGCAAATAATGCAATGTAGCCTTCTACGGCAGCGGGCGGCAAACTGGATGGGTGGGACAAGCTTACATAATACAAGCTTATTAGGTTAGACCAGCCAGGGTTAGACTTTGTCCAGCTGTACACTTGACGATGATGATGACGACGGAAGGAAACCAGAAGCCTTTGCCACGTCCGCAGTGGAAACACACTAGTCACGCTAATCACAGAAATGGCTATTTTAGAATGTTTGCCTATTTGCTTGCAGCTTTGTTCAAAAGGATGATAAACAGAGATAAGACGTGCCACAATTTGATAACAAGATCTAGAAATGCAGAGATACTACTTTGGAAATGTTTATGTGAGGTTAAGGCTTATAAAAACACAATTCGTATAGTGTCAGATGATTCAGAATGCGGTGTTTTAAAACAGATTACTGCACGAAAGAATCGTGAAATCAGGACTCAGGGTATATTATTCCTTTTCCAGAAAATGGAGCTCATCCACGTGATAATAAAGTCTGGTCCCTCTCCACGTCCCCTCGCCTGGTCTCTAGAAGTCTCCACCAGCGACAGCGGCGACGACTGGCGGCTGATGCGCGCCTTCGGAGACAAAGACCACTGCAGGCGGCTGTGGGACCTGCGGCCGGAGAGGAGGAGACGGAAAGCGAGGGCGCTGAGGAAGAGTAGAGCGGAGAAGATGGCCTGCTCTACGCAGTTCAATAGTCCAAGACCGCTTGAGAATGGAGAGGTTTGTAATGACGCTTATGCATAATGGTAGAGACTTCTCAGTAAGACCCAGAAATATGTAGTGAGAAACAGTAGAGGGGAAGTCCTGTGTGCATATCAGTGTTATTTGTTTAAATTATCATAAAAAAAACCTCGATTAAATCTCCTTTCCATTTGGGTTATCGTTCATGTTTGAAAATTGCATTATCGATTCTCAAATAGATAATTCTCGATATTGACCCAAATATTAGGTGAAGAACGTAAACGACACTATTATGCGAAGAAATGACAGAGGAGCCTAATAAAATTACGTTTAAGTTATTTTGAAACTCCACAACGTTCTGTGATCTGATCACCTTTAGGCGTTCCAGCCCACTGCTTCATAGACGTTGTCATCGGTCGAATGCCTGTTCCAGATGCACGTGGCGATCGGCGAGGGTGTGACAGCGCGACGCGTGCGCATCTCTTTCCGCGCCGCGCATCCGTCGGCGCCGCAGCAGCAGTACTACTCCGTGCGCGCTCTGACGCTGGCCGCCAGGTGTTTGTGTCACGGACATGCATCCAGCTGCAATGTGGATTCTCAAGTAAGGATATCTATTATTTTTGAAACTATCGTGGGTATAAACACAAAAGATTTTATTTTTCGGGATATTTACCATGATTTGGTTATTAGCTGAGCTTTTAAATATTTCACGGATCACGGAATAATTGTTATTCCGTGATCATGACGCATGAAATTGTACAGTGTCTTCAGTTACTGAAGACACTGCCAGGGAGGTTTCATTATAGATCGCGACTCGATCACAACATACAGCACTGACGGTTAGGGCCTAAGGGGAGACCGGGGTTCGAAATGACGATTTTTAAATAACACGCCAAAAGAACATCAATTATTGGACTGAAATTCAATATTTATGGGTTTTTAAATGCAGAATTTATAAAAAGTAACTTATGCGTTTATACACCATGCAGTAAACATTTTACTCTGAAACTTCTCTTCCTTTCCAGGGTGCAACATGTGAGTGCCAGCACGGCACCTGCGGCGGACACTGCCACCGCTGCTGCTCGGGCGCGCCCTGGGCGCCGCACCGCGCATGCGGGAGCGGCTGTGCCTGCGGGGAGCGGGGAGAGTGCCACTACGACGACACGGGTGTCGAGCTCTGCGTCAACTGTACGGTTGGTACATCATTTAAGTCGAACATCGTAAATACGGGTTTAAAAAGCATTGGGCAACATGGAAAACAGCAACAGTCATTGCTTGGCAGTTGTTTCTCAAACCATAAATACTACATCGCATTTACACATGAAATCATATTAGGCTGATCATTATACGCTCTATAGTGTAGACCGCGATAAATCACTTTGTCCTACTTACAATATAATATTCTCCATTTCAGGAAAACCGTGCAGGACCTCTATGTGACCGCTGTCTATTGGGATTCTACAATACGGTGTCAGATGGACCCTGCCTCCCGTGTGACTGTGATCCTGAAGGATCTGAAGGTAATCATACATTCTTATCCATCATCAAACACAATTACCTCAGTCCTAAAGAATACCATCACTGTGGCGTCCAACGTATTGCTTTTGAGTGCAAACAACGTCAAAAAAACCATTGTCAAATACGCTTATACAGTTTGGAAAGCTAGAACTAGAACAACGGTTTTGGAAAGATTCTGAAAAATACTGAAATTACTGAACCGCCTGTTCAGTAATTTTAGTCATTTACTGTACCTACCTACCACGTTGGGCGCCAAAATGATCTTTTCTCACGAAAGAAGAAAAAAAACAAAAATTGGAACAGAAAAGCCAATATGAAGGGAAAAACGTACAAAAAGCGTTCAAAATGCAGTTCCCTAGAACATAATATATAATTTACGAATCAGTAATTAGCCTGAAAATGGTGCCTAAAAAAATTAAGTAGATAACTAAATGGTTGTTTTCTTAATTTCAGGGTCATGTAAATGGGACAAAAAGAACCACCACATCTCCTGCACCTGTTACCCCGGCTTTACAGGCCTCTTGTGCGATGCTTGCGAGGACCCCGCTGCATTGTTTCCTCTCTGTCAAACACCCACCACGCCGGCGTGCAAGTGTGATCCAAGGGGCGTAGCGGATGCCAACCGGGTGTGCGAGGAGGAGTGTGAGTGTAAGGTAAATCAGCTGCACTTTCTAGTTTTTTTATATTCTATCAAAGCATTTTTTGACACATTTTGGCAGTTTGGCAGTTCTCAATATCAAACTCGTTGCTGACAACAGATGGGCCCTCTTATCTTAAACGGTACCTTCACAACACTAGAGGAGCCCGCTACGATTCAATATTCATCACTCTTCCAGTAGAAGATGCCTACCTGATTTGCAATCGTTAATTTTAAAATCCCACATCTTTAAACAAACTATTTTGTGGAATGTAAACGTTCCAGGTGAACGTGGTGGGTGACCGCTGCGATGCTTGCGCGCCCGGCCACTACGGACTCAGCTTAGATCTACCGTCGGGTTGCAAGCCCTGCTACTGCTCGCATATCACTAACTCCTGCAGTCTGCTCACCGAACATGAACCGAGAGATGTGAGTTTACTCGATTTTGGTGGGAAACAGGAATAAAAATGGATTTTTGACACTATACTACAATGCAACGCCTGAAATATTCAACGTTAACATTGAACATTGTAGAAACATCGATGCCGCTATCGCCCCACTTACTAAGAATCAAGATTTTTTAAAAGCTGAGTGTGTACCCGCCGCTATGATTTAGCAGTATTGTAACTGATCTTTTCATGTACTGGATACCTAGAAAAGCCTTCCGATGTGAGCGTCCATAACTGAATTCATGATGATGATTTTCAAATGTTCCAGATCATTCTACCGCTTAGTGATTCCTGGCTGGTGACTAAGGAGTTCGGGGATGAAACTCTTGAAGCTTCAGTTGACGATCAAGGGAAACCGTTCATCATCAGTTTTGAGGTAATGTTGAACTGTCATGTATTCTTAACTGTCTCTCTTTTCTCGACTCAACTTTTTTGATGAATGCTACATAAGATTACTAGTTGTCATTGGCAGATATAATAACGATCTTCATTGGTTTATTTATTGCAACCTTTGAAATCTTCTCTCATGTTATGTCCCATGCTACCACTTTTACAATGAAAATTACCACTAAGTAACATCCACTGGCTTTACAAACCTTTTCCTAAATACTTTTACCTTACAAGCACACCCAGCACGTTGTGAATCTGTCATACTGTAACCATCCTCCCCTGTTCAGGTAGAAGGCTGGGAGCACTACTACTGGCTGAGCTCCTCGTTCAGCGGAGAGCAGTTCCAATCGTACGGAGCTGAGATCCGCGCGGCCATGTTCTGGGGAATCGTACGTGGGGATACAGGAGGGAACCCCACGCATGGACCTGATGTTGTTATTGTTGGAGCTGGTGAGTGGCATTATTGAATGGTGAGGGAAATCGATGGATGCAGGCAGCGCAAGACCGACCTTAATGACAATCTTTTGGGGTTGCCTACGTGCAACAGCGGACGTCTTTTGGTTGAGATGGTGATTTAAATTAAGTACTACCTACTACCTACCTAGTTGGAACTTTTCCTATACAAATGTCTTTAAGCAGTGAAGATTGTATATTAGGGTCAGTACTGGCATGCCACAAGCTGCGATTTATCCAGTAGGCACGCTCACGTAGCTGCGCGTAAAATGTACGATGTCCTAAACCGTCAAAAATATTCAAATAGGATCATGACTCTTTTCCAGACGGAACCAAAATAGCCTGCACCA
Organism: Eupithecia exiguata; assembly: GCA_947086465.1. Lineage (NCBI taxonomy): Eukaryota > Metazoa > Arthropoda > Insecta > Lepidoptera > Geometridae > Eupithecia > Eupithecia exiguata. The sequence continues at coordinate 709,531 of OX352229.1, forward strand.
ACTCCACCCACCAAACCCCCGGACAGCTGAAAATATCGGTCCCCATCCTCGAGGGTCACTGGTTCACGCTCAGCGCTGAGCCCGAGCTCGTCTCGCGGACGCAGCTCATGGACGTGCTTGCTGACGTCAGCCGAATCATGCTACGTGCGCATTACCATTTTGACCAGGATGAGGTGAAGATCTATAGGCAAAAGTTGTTGGCAACGACTCGACCATCTAAAACCCAGACATGAAAATCGTACTGCACTAATCATATATGGTTGGAATTCACAGTTGGGCCGATGATAATGATTGTGGGCACAACTGAATGCTTCCAACACAGGACTGTGGAAGCTGACAAAAATAAAAAATGATGAATAAAAATGATGGGATGCCCTTACCTAGCAATAGAGGGCGATTAAGAGTTGCTACCCTGATAACGAAAGATTAGCCAAATATAATTAAAATAAAATAAACAAATTTAAAATGCAAAATAATTACCGAACAAATTTTTATTTCACACACAAAGGTAAACACTTAAGTCGTTGAACAACTTCTACCCCCAGGTGCACCTAGAAAACGTAGAGATCCGCGGTCCAGTCACCCCTGTCTCTGAACAATGTTTGTGTCCGCGCGGCTACGGTGGGCCGCAGTGCGCGCGCTGCGCGTGGTCGCACGTGCGCGTGCCGCACGCGCCGCACGCGGCACGCGTCGAGTGTGTGCCCTGCTCCTGTAACGGCCATGCGCACTGCGAAACAGGTAGCTTGATTAAAAACCCTCTCAGTCCAAAATAGAAAAACTTTGTGCGTAATTGGTGCTCTAGGACACTGTATTGTACAGAACTTATCACAGCTGTTTTATTAATGTTTTGCAGTGGACGGACCGTGTGGCTCTTGTCAGCATAACACTACTGGTCCTAACTGCGAACGATGTCTTCCTGGACACTATGGCAATCCTGTTCAAGTAAGGAAGTTCCACAATAGTAAATAATGTTAAGCGGTTTGTATATAAATGAATGCATGATTGTAAAAACATCCCTCAGACTGTCAGACCACTTTTTTCGAATTCCTTTTTATGATGGAAAAGTGATCTCTACCTATACCAAGACGGATCGACTGAGCTTAGAAACACACCTCGTTCATGGTTCTTTTCTGCAGAATTAGAGGCACCAAAATTTCGATGACCGTAAAAACCCTCCTTATCCTGGATGAAGCGGGTTTTTACATTCAACCATAGGGCACAACCTGAAAACTGATAGCTTGACTTGGCTTGTTTGTTGTTTGTGATAGAGCATTCGGGATTCAAACGGAGCCTTCATCGCAAAGAAAGGTTGTAGAGCATACACGAACTGGTGGAATTGATAAATCATCTCAATCAGCAGTGATTTTTTCACAGTTCACTTGGCATTACTTTATTAAAATACACAGAAAAATAAATTAATTTAGAACATTTTTTTTAAACCAGATATTTATTGATTTCCCGAAACTTTTGCATTTGGTCTGAGGGGGGTTTTTACAATCATGTATTCAAATATTGACCTGTATCTAAATCACATTATATTTTGACTTAGATAGGCAAAATGATGTATTAGTTCATAAGTCATATATAAATTTATTAGTGGTTTATTTTCCACTTCTTCCACAAGTGGAAAAAATAATTGAAGTGGATAAAATCAACAACACTTTATTTCTTATTCGATAACAATTCGTATTTAAAAAGCCGAATATAGTAGTAAAATTTACTAAGTGCTTATTTTGTAAGCCTAGAGAAATAAAGTTATTGAATTTGAATTTGAAAAGAAGACTTACTATTCAATAAATGGGTCAATGAAGGTGTCGTTGCAAAACCGCCACCAAGGACAGTTTTTTTGAACCTTAAATCAAAGAAACTACAGATAGTCAAAAGTGTAGAGGTTGAAATCAATATAGAAATATTTTATCAATCTATCCATTTAAATAATACTGAACCCACTATGTCAAGTTTCTTTCATCTAAGGATTCTACGTGGTGGTTCTGCGACGACTCATTGGTATAGTGAAGCCATTTTTAGCTGAATTGGTGATCGCTAACTTTTCCCTTATCATGATCTCTAATGTCAGTTAGCTATCCGCCATATATAAATACCTAATTGCTTTATTGCGCCATCAAACTACTTGATTGTCAGATGTTTTAGTAACTTTACAGTGTTCTCTTTCTCCCAGGGATCCTGCAAGCCCTGCGCGTGTCCTCTATTCGAGACATCCAACAACTTCAGTCCGAACTGCGTGCTGGCCTCCGCAGAGGGAGATGACTACGTCTGCACGCAGTGTCCGGATGGATACACGGGAGATCATTGCGAGAAGTGAGTTTTGAGAAAACCTGAAACAAATCAGTCAAAAGCTGTGTTTTGAAATAGTGAACATTTGAGACTCTGATGATGCCTACCTATGAGTTTAATTGTAGTCGTTAGTCGTAGACGTGGCAGTAGACATGCGCTGGTCATACGTGACGTTTGCGTGGCAATTCAGCATCCATCAGGTGAGCCTGATACTTGTTCCACGTTCGAGATTATACATATATTGTTATTTAGATCTTCTATCGTAATTTTTGACATGTAACAGATTCTTTTACCTACCTGATATTATTCCTTTTGCAGCTGTGACTTCGGCTACTGGGGATCCCCTACCAGGCTGGGCAGCTCGTGTCAGCCGTGCGAGTGCGCCGGCTCCCCGTGCCACCCCACCACGGGGGTCTGTCTAACCTGTCCCGCCAACACGGAGGGCGCGCGCTGCGAACTGTGCAAGGTACCTAATTATGTTCCTTGTACCTGCTGCTTCCTGCTTAAAAATTCAAAGAGGCGAAGAGCAGGAATAATTTAGGTATAAAGGAGATCGAACGCAGGATGAGAAATGAAAAAGACGACTTCGACGACATTAACTTCTAAGAAGCACGGCACGGACCATCTTACGCAGAGACAATGCTGAGTGAAGGCCATTTTACCATAAGCACTGCTACGTACAAATCTAATTTGTTACTTAAGTAGTATTCATTAAAATAGTTTTTTAGGTTACTTATTATGTAAGTATAGTTGTTATGGTTAATAAAATATCTTCTATTCTTCAGAGACAAAAATTACCGGGGAAGTAATGTTCTAAAATAGTGTTCGTGTTCATTTTAATCGCTTACGTGCCGGAAGAAAACCATTGCCGTTTGTCTTAACGATTTGTTTGTGTTCAGGAAGGCTACTGGTTCGGCCTAGCAGGCTGGACGGGCGCGGGGTGCGAGGCGTGCGCGTGCGGTGCGGGCGCGCTGTCGGGCGCGTGCGACGCGCTGGCCGGACACTGCGCGTGCCGGGAGGGCTGGGCTGGACGCGCCTGTGACACCTGCGCGCCGGGGTATGGAGGTCAGTAGAGCAAAACTCATCGAAAACGCGCCAGTTCCACCGGTTTTCAGAAAAAAGAAAGGTGTAAAATCTAAAGAATCAAAACAAAGCAACATCGGGATTCTCAGAATGTCCACGTGGTGTTTCTTTGACTACATGCTACATAGATTTCTATGACATGCTATTGGTACCTAATTTTACACAATTTTTCTCCGCTCTTTTGGTGTAAAGATTTTTCATTTTTGCTTCTGAGGTTTGCTAACCAAAGAATAAAAATGTGTCAAACTCCTTCGTACCATCTCTTGAAAGAAAATCACCTTCTTAGTGAGTTTGAACCTACACGAACTAAACGAATATCCCAGTAACAATCTAAGAAAGCCATCTCCCCAGGTGTGTCCGCCGGCTGTCCCGCCTGCCGGTGCGGCAGTGGCGCCCTCTCCCCGCTATGCGCGGCAGACAGCGGGCAGTGCGCGTGCGCCGCGGGCGCGCTGCCGCCGCACTGCGACACCTGCATGGAGGAGTGGTACGGCGTCGACGCTACGGGCTGCAAGGGTAAGTGTACTACGTAGTTCGACAGGCTGGCAGCAGATGGCGCTGTACCCACATTCATTCAATACAGGAGTTGCAGTGGCATCATTATATTTTATAGAGCATAAATTCATATGTTCCAATCCTAGGATTGTTACTCGATGCTCTATACCTAAGTACCTGTGTAGGTACCTAAGTATGGAGGTGGTAGGTACTTAGTGCGAGGCATGCTGTAGGAAGATCTTATCTACCAATAAAGCATGCGATGTGATAATAATAGAGCACTGCGACCTCTCTGGGTTAGCGGCAAACGATTCAAAGAAAGTTATAGGTGTAGACAATAGTTAAGTAGGTATCAGCCATAACGTGAGTTTTTCAGCGGAGTATTCTAGTGTTAAACTCCTTAAAAGATAGGTTAATTTAGAAAGAGTCTATAAACCTGCGGAAAACGACAAACTTTTGAAACAGGAAACCAAAGCCATGACTCAACATTGAACTCCCGCAATTTGTAAAGGTCTGTTTACACAGCGCACTCACCTAAGGCGAGCTGCAAACTTGTACCACTCCGCAATTTGCGTAATGTATGATGAGCCTTCATTCGAAAACTGCGACGTAAATAAATCAGGGATGTCACCCACCACTTGAGATAATTTTACATCGAGCAATAATATTCAAAGATGCTCCAATACAATATATAACCATCCTTCTTGCGCAGTCTTGTAAATAGAATTATTATAATTATAAAGGTTATACGGAATGGGTTTGTTTAAATGTCAATTTTCCAACCTTACCAACTGTGAAAGATTATTATCTACCTACCTAATCAGAAAATTAAAAAAGAAGGGCAAAACATATTTCATTACTCCTCTTATGATTTCTTTAGTTTCTTCTTATTACCTGTACCTACTGACGACAACGACGTGTGGGTAGCGTAGTTCAAGCGACATTCATGCACTGTCAATAATATAGGTGCCGTGTGCGAGCCCTGCGCGACCCACCGCGCAGCGCCCGCAGCCGCAACGCATGCGCCGCTCAATCCAGCGATACACATTATGTGCACGTACTGTGGGTACTTTACCCTTCCTTACCTATCTTGTGCTGAACTAAACTCTTAGTGGAATATTAAACCAAACCAAAGAAGGTACATTATTTTTAATACCTACCAGTGGTAGGCATTAAACATTTGTTAATATTTTAGTTTCTGTAACAAAAACATGACGAGAACGTTCTTCTTTATCTACTGAAACTGAAAACTAAAATGTCGGTATTAGCATAGATTATTTAATATTAATAGGACTCTATTTTCATTTCTTTCAAAAGTCATAATAAGCGACAACATAACTTACTATTTGAATAGCATTAAAATTTACTTGTTAAGCAAAACATCAACTTATCCTATCACGATCGCAAACATGATAATTTTCGAATGCGAGCGACAAAATGGTTTTGTTTCACGTACTCTACGGCAACGCGTTTGAGGCACGGTAATGTTGTCTAGTGTCTAGGGATGCATTCGTTATTGTCGTGCTACCAACCTCTTTTATCCAAATAAAAAGCCGGACAATAGTCTTATGAATTTACATTCGATTCGAATCTTCCAATTTGAATATGTTATCTATTTTCAAAGTGATGACGTCATCGTCACTCATCGAGGAGCCTCTGGAAGTCCGCTGCGAATGTAAAAGCATCCTTTTGTAACAGCACAAAGTGTACGCCGCTAACCACCGGGTGTCGGTGCACCAATAAACAGACCACGAACTGTAGCGAAAGACGCATGGCTTTCTATAAATAAATAGTATATTGTACAGTTGCGGACAAAAAGAGAGACAAGCTAAATCTCTCTTAACAAAACTGTAGTTAAATTAAAAACGTTCTGTTTATTTATATATTTATTTAGTGACGGCAACCAATTAGAGTTAACACAAGAGATCACCAAAATATACGATAGAACTTAAAAACTAGTGCACTCTTAATTATACAGATAACAATTCGTTTATGAATTTTTTGCAATAAAACGAGCTTTGATACTACAATAAGTAGTTCCTCTTGATCCGGTAGAGGGCCTCTATCGGAACCTCTATACATTTAAAGCCTTGTAGGTGAGGTGTTATAGAAGGCGTTATAGAAAAAGTGTTATAGAAGGTGTTAAATGTACAGAGGACTCGAACTCGATGGAGGTATTCGAGATATAATTCGTACCTACCAGTCGTACTAGGGTCTCTTCACTTTTTTCAAAATTATGGTGAGTGCTCAAGTACCCGAAATTCAATTGTATATCTAATACGAGCCTTTCTTATGATCCTAACCGTAAACAAGCAGAAGTTTATTATTGATCGGGTAGCGCAAGTACCTAACGCCTGTGGTGGTACTACAAAGGTCCCGCAGTGTACCGAGCACCTAATTCCGCCGCGTGGATTTATGGGCACACAGGTGTCGTTAAATAGACAGTGTTTGCGCTATTCGGCCATACATAGGGTTTAACATTGCTGGACTTGGGGATACCACCTGCGAACTGCACTTGCAACGTGCCTACTTACCTGCGACTTTCTTTAAAATGTTTATATTTGGTTTGAGGTACAAAAAGATTAACGCTCTTGCTCGCTATTTTTCATGATTATAATAAGTTATGACTATTAACAGCATCGTATGCGTATACCTAAATATGGTTTTAGACCTAAATATGGTTTTATACCTAATTCTGTGTTCTGATAACCGCAGTTTGATGTAAAAACAAATGTTTACCTACACTTGACAGTAATTCTTTATGCATTTTATCGTTTCATTCAAAAAAATAATAATAAAAAAATGCTGCAGGCAGGTGTTGGATACGTCAAGCTGAAAACCAGGGTGCTATGGCAATCATTAGGGGAGGCCTATGTCCATCAGTGGACTAACATAGGCTGAAGATGATGATGATGATGAATGTATTTGAACGAATGTATTATTTTAGATGATTATTCGTCTATGTTCGGCATTATGACCCGTACTTGATGAAGACTCTATCTACCATATTGGAGGCATACCTACCTACTCCGTCAGATTTAGATCCCGTACCTACCTCGGGTTCTTCTCACAAGTTTCTTACATTAAACAGCTGTACTAAAATATCAAAACTAAATAGGTTATGGTGACACTATTCAAAACTATCTGCATTTAAATCCGTACCGTCTGGTCGACGCGGCGCGTCATGCCGTCTGTCCCTCTAGCTCTAGCTCGCTAGTTGATAAATAGCACAGGCCTTTTTGTTCCGAGCTGTCTCCTACCAGAATAAACACACCAAATAAACAATGACAGTGTTTAGCAACTGTTCGTTTGTGTTCGTTTGCCTAATGGTCATTGAAATTACTGCTGGGAGCTGATCCACAGCCGATTGGTTGATCTCGATGCTTGCGGTTGTTTTAGATGTAGGAAGGTCCTTAGGTGTTTCTACTTAAAATTTGCAGAATAGTCAAACTCCAGAATCAGTTCGCTGTGATGATTATCTACAGAACTTAAGCCAGGCTTTGTTTTCGTTGGGAAATGGGAACGAAAGCGGATATTGGCAGTTTTCAAAAGATAACTCGCGAGTGCAATTGAATTTAAAGCCTGCAATAAATCGCTTCTTCACCCGCTGGTTATTAAAATGAATCCTTAGAACACAGTTATGTGGGTACCTACTTATAAAATGTACCTACACCGTTGTTGCAATACCGCTAAGTTAACTACCTTCGGAATTTCAAAAATAACACGTTGAAAATCAGAAATCAGGGCAGTTAACATTCAGAGGCGATCGTTACGGCGTAATTTGATGAATTATCGGAAATTAACAACATTCTTCAGTATCGAGTGTTCAATGGACGAAACGTGGCGAGTGATTGCGAGATGTAATTGCTAGTTCAATCATAAAAATGAAGTGTAGGCCTTCTGTGATTACTTTATGCCTTATGTGGTGCGCATTAGCCTCGATTTTGTGACATACAGTAGTACCAATCTAAAGAGGAGATAGGTATTTAATAGGCATAAAGTACCTACCACTAAATTAAGGCTGTAGGTTTCTAAAAGGGTTCATCAGCATTAGCCAATCGACAGCCTTAGAAAAAAAAGAATATTTAGGTTACATCATCGGTTTGATCCAAAGCACAGATTTACAAAAAATAAAAAATAAAAAAATAAACATTTTCAAAAGAGAAATGAGTGATTGCTATGAAACTAGCAATCATCATCCATGTAAACAAACAACACTCGTCTTTAGTTTAAAACTGGAAGGAAGTAAATAATCTAAATGAATCCATTAACAACACAAACAATCAGTAAGATGGAGCCGCTGTAACCTATTTGCATGATTCCAATCTTGTTAATCAGAAGGTTCCAAGAAAGCTTTTATCTATCTCTTGCTAAAGCATTCATGTTCGCCAGATTAAATCACTGTGCAACTTTATCTAGTTGAACTACAAACCGATATAAACCTTACGGCTAAAGATATAGAAGATAAGCTTCGCTCATGTCAAATATAAATAAATAAATAATGCTGGACAATCCACAAAGTAACAACTAGCCCCAAGCTAAGCAGAGCTTATTTTATGGGTACTATATACTAGATGACTGATATACAAAATACAATACATTGCATAGATAGATATTATTAATAAATATAGAAAATACCCAGAATACCCCTAATTATAATTATGAACATGATGAAAAATATGTACAGTTTTATCTAATTGTATAAAAAGGGCTTTGTTTATCTACAGAAATGGAAACAAATGAAAGAGTTGTTTAAGTTGCAGATACATAAATAGGTACTAAGTAACAAAAATGAACTAAACGAAAAATACTTAATGACCCTGTTTGTGTACCCTTACCAACCTAGTTCTAGAAACATTTCGTTTTTCCTTATTTCGTGTGTTGTGTTTATGTATGTTCATCTTCTTTGGTAATTCGTCTATCATTTTATGTATTTCTAGTTAGCTATTAAATATAAACAAAAAATAAATACTTAGAACACCCAAGATTGTCATCAAAAAAAACACTTTCAAACAAGTAAATACCGGATAGAATGCAAATAGAAATATAATTGGCAATGAAACTGTATACTGTTATAAAACAACACAAACCCATAAATGTGTAAAATTGCAGAGATTTTGATAAACAAGTTAATATAAACGGAGATTAGATGGGTAGTGATAATGAAGGTAACTGCTTATGAGGAGGAAACAAAGTGTGAATGTGAATGTGGAAATGTTAAATATGCATTAAATATCAATATACATGGACTAGTATACCCGGCGGCGCGGGCGCCAGAGCCTGCCGAGTGTCAATATACATGGACTAGTATACCCGGCGGCGCGGGCGCCAGAGCCTGCCGAGTGTCAATATACATGGACTAGTATACCCGGCGGCGCGGGCGCCAGAGCCTGCCGAGTGTCAATATACATGGACTAGTATACCCGGCGGCGCGGGCGCCAGAGCCTGCCGAGTGTCAATATACATGGACTAGTATACCCGGCGGCGCGGGCGCCAGAGCCTGCCGAGTGTCAATATACATGGACTAGTATACCCGGCGGCGCGGGCGCCAGAGCCTGCCGAGTGTCAATATACATGGACTAGTATACCCGGCGGCGCGGGCGCCAGAGCCTGCCGAGTGTCAATATACATGGACTAGTATACCCGGCGGCGCGGGCGCCAGAGCCTGCCGAGTGTCAATATACATGGACTAGTATACCCGGCGGCGCGGGCGCCAGAGCCTGCCGAGTGTCAATATACATGGACTAGTATACCCGGCGGCGCGGGCGCCAGAGCCTGCCGAGTGTCAATATACATGGACTAGTATACCCGGCGGCGCGGGCGCCAGAGCCTGCCGAGTGTCAATATACATGGACTAGTATACCCGGCGGCGCGGGCGCCAGAGCCTGCCGAGTGTCAATATACATGGACTAGTATACCCGGCGGCGCGGGCGCCAGAGTCTGCCGAGTGTCAATATACATGGACTAGTATACCCGGCGGCGCGGGCGCCAGAGCCTGCCGAGTGTCAATATACATGGACTAGTATACCCGGCGGCGCCAGAGCCTGCCGAGTGTCAATATACATGGACTAGTATACCCGGCGGCGCCAGAGCCTGCCGAGTGTCAATATACATGGACTAGTATACCCGGCGGCGCCAGAGCCTGCCGAGTGTCAATATACATGGACTAGTATACCCGGCGGCGCCAGAGCCTGCCGAGTGTCAATATACATGGACTAGTATACCCGGCGGCGCCAGAGCCTGCCGAGTGTCAATATACATGGACTAGTATACCCGGCGGCGCCAGAGCCTGCCGAGTGTCAATATACATGGACTAGTATACCCGGCGGCGCCAGAGCCTGCCGAGTGTCAATATACATGGACTAGTATACCCGGCGGCGCCAGAGCCTGCCGAGTGTCAATATACATGGACTAGTATACCCGGCGGCGCCAGAGCCTGCCGAGTGTCAATATACATGGACTAGTATACCCGGCGGCGCCAGAGCCTGCCGAGTGTCAATATACATGGACTAGTATACCCGGCGGCGCGGGCGCCAGAGCCTGCCGAGTGTCAATATACATGGACTAGCATACCCGGCGGCGCCAGAGCCTGCCGAGTGTCAATATACATGGACTAGTATACCCGGCGGCGCCAGAGCCTGCCGAGTGTCAATATACATGGACTAGTATACCCGGCGGCGCCAGAGCCTGCCGAGTGTCAATATACATGGACTAGTATACCCGGCGGCGCCAGAGCCTGCCGAGTGTCAATATACATGGACTAGTATACCCGGCGGCGCGGGCGCCAGAGCCTGCCGAGTGTCAATATACATGGACTAGTATACCCGGCGGCGCGGGCGCCAGAGCCTGCCGAGTGTCAATATACATGGACTAGTATACCCGGCGGCGCGGGCGCCAGAGCCTGCCGAGTGTCAATATACATGGACTAGTATACCCGGCGGCGCGGGCGCCAGAGCCTGCCGAGTGTCAATATACATGGACTAGTATACCCGGCGGCGCCAGAGCCTGCCGAGTGTCAATATACATGGACTAGTATACCCGGCGGCGCGGGCGCCAGAGCCTGCCGAGTGTCAATATACATGGACTAGTATACCCGGCGGCGCCAGAGCCTGCCGAGTGTCAATATACATGGACTAGTATACCCGGCGGCGCCAGAGCCTGCCGAGTGTCAATATACATGGACTAGTATACCCGGCGGCGCCAGAGCCTGCCGAGTGTCAATATACATGGACTAGTATACCCGGCGGCGCCAGAGCCTGCCGAGTGTCAATATACATGGACTAGTATACCCGGCGGCGCGGGCGCCAGAGCCTGCCGAGTGTCAATATACATGGACTAGTATACCCGGCGGCGCGGGCGCCAGAGCCTGCCGAGTGTCAATATACATGGACTAGTATACCCGGCGGCGCGGGCGCCAGAGCCTGCCGAGTGTCAATATACATGGACTAGTATACCCGGCGGCGCGGGCGCCAGAGCCTGCCGAGTGTCAATATACATGGACTAGTATACCCGGCGGCGCCAGAGCCTGCCGAGTGTCAATATACATGGACTAGTATACCCGGCGGCGCGGGCGCCAGAGCCTGCCGAGTGTCAATATACATGGACTAGTATACCCGGCGGCGCCAGAGCCTGCCGAGTGTCAATATACATGGACTAGTATACCCGGCGGCGCCAGAGCCTGCCGAGTGTCAATATACATGGACTAGTATACCCGGCGGCGCCAGAGCCTGCCGAGTGTCAATATACATGGACTAGTATACCCGGCGGCGCCAGAGCCTGCCGAGTGTCAATATACATGGACTAGTATACCCGGCGGCGCCAGAGCCTGCCGAGTGTCAATATACCCGGCGGCGCCAGAGCCTGCCGAGTGTCAATATACATGGACTAGTATACCCGGCGGCGCCAGAGCCTGCCGAGTGTCAATATACATGGACTAGTATACCCGGCGGCGCCAGAGCCTGCCGAGTGTCAATATACATGGACTAGTATACCCGGCGGCGCCAGAGCCTGCCGAGTGTCAATATACATGGACTAGTATACCCGGCGGCGCCAGAGCCTGCCGAGTGTCAATATACATGGACTAGTATACCCGGCGGCGCCAGAGCCTGCCGAGTGTCAATATACATGGACTAGTATACCCGGCGGCGCCAGAGCCTGCCGAGTGTCAATATACATGGACTAGTATACCCGGCGGCGCCAGAGCCTGCCGAGTGTCAATATACATGGACTAGTATACCCGGCGGCGCCAGAGCCTGCCGAGTGTCAATATACATGGACTAGTATACCCGGCGGCGCCAGAGCCTGCCGAGTGTCAATATACATGGACTAGTATACCCGGCGGCGCCAGAGCCTGCCGAGTGTCAATATACATGGACTAGTATACCCGGCGGCGCCAGAGCCTGCCGAGTGTCAATATACATGGACTAGTATACCCGGCGGCGCCAGAGCCTGCCGAGTGTCAATATACATGGACTAGTATACCCGGCGGCGCCAGAGCCTGCCGAGTGTCAATTTATCCTACTCATAACATGGTTAATACTATGGAGTTAGATCATAATATTCTGGTTTTATAGGCGGAAAATTCAAAACGCACCAAACTGACAAATTCTATTGGGAGAGTTGCAGTTTAGTACGCTTTAAAATCACAATCTAAGTAGAATTGAAATATTGCGTTACATTTTAGACGCATTGAGTTTAATCGTCAATCTTTTACGAATGTTACGACTTGCAGGTGCTCTTGTCTAAATTTTTCATTTGATGACATTATTAAAGTTTACTGAAATATAAGACTGAAAACAATTCAACAATAAACATTAACTACCTTAAATAAATTACTTAAAAATTAGGACAATAATTTTAGTGATATCTGGGCCAATTCCTAATAAATTTTGATGATTATTTCCTTGCTGTATAAAGGTTGATTTTGAGCTGATCTCATAAAAGTTTACTGACTTAAAGATTTATTTGTGCGCTGTAAAACGTATCTTAAACATCATACAAATGATGATTTTCACAATCACGGTAACAAATGGTTTCCATGGCAACAGGCGTTAACTAACCAAATAAGACTCCGAATCTTAATTAGATGTCGCCACTTGAAAAATTAGAGTTCGCTATCGAAGTGTTCCTTAAAAGCTTAAAACTACTTCCAAACCCTATTATTCAAGAATGTTAAGTTCATTTATAGTTTTTTAAATAGGTACGCCAAATGATATTGATACTAATCTGCATACACCGCTCAAAACACCGGACTACAACGGAAACAGCATAGTAATTGCAAATGTATTCCAAGCTGCAGCGGAGTGATGGATGCGACGGCTAGACGTAGGCGCAGGCGCAGGGACCACCGACCACCCGCGCGCTATCGCCTCTCATCTCAGATCTGCCCTAATTAGGGACTGGACTCGTGCCACTCACAAGAATGCTGCTGAGATAAGCATTTCATGATGTTATCTTGTTGACTCTGTGTCGTGATATCTATTTAAAGATTGCAATTTTACGAATGTCCTAAAATGAATTTTGAACCTTTAAACTCAGTATGATATAATTGAATTCCTTACGGAGATTAACAGACTATTGCTGTAGGTATATACCTAACCAAAGAACTGTTCAGCCGGCCAAAGGCTTACCAAAGCTAAGATTACAGTACAAAGGGCCATAAAACTAGAGACACGTGGATCGTGAGGACTTTCCCGACAATCTCCGAAACTGAAGTATCTCTGAGCGTGGTGCTATGCTAACGCTAAGCTGCAACGGTATTCCGGTTAGCCGGTGTCCGGCCGGACCGGGCCGGGCAGTCAGCGCGGCTGTCCCGGCGTGGCCACACGTCTTGAAGACTCGAAGCTCGACACGACTTCGCGATCGCGGTAAAAGATGTATTTGTTGAAAGATCTTGGATGTGAGGACAAAGTTGATCAGAAATAAAAGGAGATCAATAAAAATATTGGTTTATTTGACAAAAGTGGTTTTGTGACATAAGAAAATTGGGTAAAAATTTAAAAGGTTTTGTCAAAGTTCATAAATTCAAAGCGCTTTTTAACTTTAAAATTTGTGCTGGACACATCAGATTAGCAGAAAATGTCGATAAACGTAGTTAAACTTACCAGCTGATAGTCACATTCAAGAAGTTCAAGTTAAAGACGAAGTGATAATGGATACCAGATGAACAGCATCCGCAATGCGTTGGAGCCTGGTAGCAGTCCTGGTGGTGGTGGCGATGGTATCCACAGGATCCAGCCCGCGAAGATGCTCGGGCAGGCTGGCGCGTGAGAGGTTGAAGGCTGCGGAGAAGGTCCGGGACAAGCGGTACTACTTCCTCTGCTGCGCGCCGGCCTGCGCCACCCCTCGGAGGCACCAGCCCCCGACCACCAGGCGGTACCAGCCTTTTCACAAGACTTGGCTCGGCCTCAAATACGGTACGTGATAATGGGGGCCAGTAAAAAGAATCGAATATAAAATAAAACATACACAGTACGAATGAAACAAATTCATAATACGTTTTTATGAATTTGTGCTCATTTAAAAAGATACAATATTACTTTTACATAATGTTTATTATTAAAGGCCCGGAGAATGTCTTCAAACATTTTATAAAAATGGACATTATCTTATGTGTTTTCGTATCAGACATTATACCGTTTGCCTCAATTGACCAAAACTTCATTTTATCGCGAAATTTAAATACCTGAACCGCGAGCCTGTTTTTGGTCGAAATCCAGACCGTGACCTTTAGCAACCAGGTCGTCACTTCCGCCTTCCCTTTACCAGATATTCAGTACCATTGTGGTGTCGGGTTCCCCTGGTGCAGATTGAGTTACCCACGTGACGCTCTGAGGCTTACATTTATATCTTGTCAGTAAAATCGGTTATGGTGGCGACTTGTGAACGTTTTGTTTAGTTTGAAGAAGAATAATGGTTCTTGTTATGTGTCATCTGACACGCGCAGGAACGAAGCTATGTCATAGCCACATGTTAGGAATGAAATGATTTATTTAGATCCTGCTTCTGCATGTCATTATATCAGGTCATCATGGATCTATGTAATCTGAAAAATAAATGCAATATTATTCAGGCTTATAGAGACAGAAAATACTTTATTGCGCACTTTAATCAAATACAAACAAAATAACTTAGGCACTAACTAAATGATAATTGGCAGTCTTATCGCACAAGAGCGATCTCTACCCGATAACAGTCAATCAATGATGTGCTTATTTTTTGAAGCCCAAAGAAATAAAGTTATTTAAATCTGAAATCAACGGTGAATGGATTGGACCATTGTATAGTGACCGACGAGGGGTTATGTGTGGTTATTGTGAGTAGGTAGGATAGCTCAGAACAGTTTAGCGTTGTCATAAATCAACGTCCAAGCTCCATCTACTTCTCATACACGTATAATATTTGCCAGTCTGTCACAAATTTTAAACAACATAAGAAAAGACTAACAAAGATAGGTAACCTACCAGCACCAATTTGAATGTACGGCCGTTGTCCTGTCCGCGAACCCAAACACTTGGAATCAGCGTACGTTATCGCGGCTGTCAACTCGCATAATTTACGACTCTCGGTCAGATTACGAAAATTTCATTCACGTTTGTTGCCCCGCAGGTTATCATTATCAGGCCAGTCATCGAGCCGCGGCCCTATTGCCGAATTGTGACGATAGCAGCTTACTTGACTGACTGACTTCCTACGTTTTTGGGTCAGCGGAGCGGATTTGAAGATAAGCTTCGGACAGTAATGCGTCAGGCTTATTTGAAAGTGGGTGTTATTGGTCTAAAGAACGTTTTCTTGATGTATTTTAATCTTAATGCTTCTAAAACAGCTGAGGCTCTTTCAAATCTTCTGTTCCTAAATCATTGATTTTTATTGAGGTTACTGCTTCGAAGGTATTGCCAAGGGCGCTTATTGTCTGTACAGATCCCCATATTTCTAAATTAAAATTTAGTTCATATTAGCTGCTTATGTACTGTACTGTTATATATTGTGGTGCTTTGTTCATAAGAAAGCGAACAAACTTTAAGCCACAGCCTCAACAAACATTCCAGTGTACATTCTGTTTTGACGTTTGTTAATATCTGTCGTTATGGCGCACTTTGCTTAGCTCCGCAGATAGCGATTATTTTTACTGTATCTACTTGTAATAACTAACTTCATATGTATTACCTACTTAATTATATTGAACCCAGACATGTCATGTTTAAATGTGTACCAAGGTTATCACGCTAATACATAACTATAAATGCAAAAGTTTGGATGGATGGATGTTTGTTACTTTTTTACGCCAAAACTACTGATCAGATCGGGTTGAAATTTTGCACATATGGCGTTCTAAGCCTAGAATCAAACATATGCTACTTTTTATCCCATAAATCAGTTCCTACAGGATAGAAACAACCTTAAAACGTTTCCATAGAAACAACGCGCGCGAAGCCGCGGGCAGTAACTAGTAGTTTATAATGCCTTAGCTCAGATAGAGGCATCTTCTTTGGGTCTAGTTTCAACTCAACTCCAGCGTTTGTAAGCTCTATGGTCATCTTTGGCTCTTGATCTATATTCGATTGGATCGATGCGAGTCAATAACTCGATCCATCACTCGGATGGCAACATCAATCTCCTCGCGAGATCGATGCAAATCCGGACAATGCGACCCACAAGCTCGCTGGGGCGTTAGCAAACCTTCTCTACAATAGTATGTTTACTTGATGGAAAAAGATAATGCGGCGAGAATCATTATCGGTTAATAGTAGGTTTAGTTAAAAACGAAAAAAAATTAAAAGTAATCAAAGATGAAACGAACAGTGTGGGAAGTTAAAAACAAACTAAGATAAAATCGGTAATTTGTGTTAACAACACTTCTCGCCGCCGCCGCCGCCGCCGCCGCCGCCGCCGCCGCCGCCGCCGCCGCGTCGGAGCTAGCATTAATGAAACAGAGGAGCGCCGTAAAGTTACAGTTACGACGAAGGATGCAATCAACCTCACAGGGCGCTTCCATAACTAACGATTATCTAGCAGCACTAATGACGCGCGCATAATATTGTCATCATCGCCGCAACTCGATAACACCGTAATAACAACCTCGGAATTAAAGTCTCAATCAACCGCACACATTTATCAATCACACCACCTATATTTACGGAGCGGAACCGGTGCGACCGGTGATCGCGGACTCGAACCCGGCGGAATTACTCAACGGGACCCATTTATCGATGAAGCACATCACTATTGATGTATTGTCTCAATCGTAGTCGCTAGTGCGGCGCGCGCTTCGATAAATCACGCGGCATGCCGATTCATTCATGTCCACGGTGGACGGTCATTGCGCCAGAGGGCCCGCGCTCCCCATTCATCATTGTTCTTCCGAGCTGCGAGCTGCGATAGCGAAGCTCGTGAAGCGCCGAGCATGTCACGGTCACGCATAACCCCGGCTAGGACAAAGCGTCGTTGTGGCATGATAGCTCAATAGCGCCGCAATCGAATCAACGCAGCCTCTGAGCCAGCCCGGTGAACCGCGACCCCGGGTCACGGGATTCTCCGGTAATTTCTCCAGTAATTATACAACAAAGCGTGATCGTCAAGATAAGCGGGAAAAAATGAATCCATTTTGACAGGACCACCTCCTGCGGGGTCGTCGACCGGAGGACGCAGGCCTTGCTAGATGTACTAGTACTACAGGCAGGTTCTCTGATGATGTAATTTCGTGAACATGAGGCTCGCCGGGGATTGTATCTGCAAATTGAATTACAATCTAATATTATTAAGTTATTAAATCGTTGCGCGTTTTTTGTACATTGTCTCATTAAGCGTCACAGCGTGAAGTCTGTAATTACACCTTATTTCATATGAGTTTGGTGTCTCGGTATTGTATGAAGTACCTACAAAAGTTTGTTTTTTAGAGTCTTTACTAACGCAGTTTTCAATGTTTGTGATTTACCAATCTAGATTTCAAAGCTCAATTTGCAAATTACATAGCTGGTTGGTGTTTCAAAATCAATGTAGCATTAAATGCTTCAACATTAATTAAATTACCGGTCGTAGGTATCTAGGCAAATTGGCTAATTTATCATTCGCTGAAGTTTAGATACACTGGATACCTAAAGCACATTATCTGACTTGCTTCAACCAACACCAATTTGGACTTCAAAACCACCATCAAAATCTCTACGAGCCCAGATTCATGTATTCATGTACTTAATGATCAGGCCAACCATCTGTCCGTTCTGTCCCACCAATGAAGTAATAGTGTTGTGTTAAAAATTCTTCTGCTTTGTCAGTTTTATTGATGCATGTCAAAGCTTTTTTAAACTAACCCGCTAAACAAGCTGGTACTGTGTTTAGTTACGACATGTCAAATTTGTCTCGTATCTGTTGGTCAGAGTTGCCCAATAGCTTAGCGCTTCATTGTTGCCCATACTTGTCGAACATTGCGGGAGGTAGGGCTGCCGATGATATAAGATAACCGGACAAAATCTACCGTACTGGTCATAGGATACAGGACCTGCAGGACGTAAGTTAAAGACATAAGTTCAAGCTCCAGCCAAGATTCCAGCCAAAAGAACGCCAGAAAGGGACAAAAACACAATAAATTAAGTGAAAACTAAACCAATCAAATCAAAAATTATTTTATACATAATTTTCATAAATACAAAAATGTACATTTAGAAAAGGTCGAATTCTTAAAATAAATCACTGATACGGAAATAAAGTGATACTTTTTATTTCTGTCGCTTCGATAAGTAGACTAAAGTAAAGAAGCGACGAAGAAACTTTTAGCCTGTTAGTTGTTATTTCATTTATTTTTAAGCTTTTTTATCTTCTAGATAATCTGATATTTTGTAATAGGTAAGGTAAGCCTTTTTGCACAGAAAGGTTTTGATAATTTGTTAGAAGTTATTTACTGATAAATTTTGCAACTCACTAGGAGTTTTGTTGTAGTCGCGTATACATGAAACAAGAGTAGCCTCGAGCTTATTTGAAACTAAAGACTGCTCTAAAATACAGCAAGACTTGTATGACACAGGCTTGATTAACATCGAAGAAAACTCCTATAACTCAGCGACCCAAAGCTTCAATGACTTAAAATGTCTTAGCTTCCATTAGCAGAAGTCACCATTTTTTCCCGCCGTGTGTAAAAAATAATATATTTATATTGGATCACACCAGCCCGAACAAGAAAGTCCGGACATTTGAAATCTCTTCAATGAATTTATTCTTGAATGGCTGGATCATAACCTGTTCCGGAAAGACACAAGGTTCAAAATCCCGTGGATTGAACGTAATGACACTCATCTCGCGCACGCACGTGACAACTCGCAGATAGATGGATGACACCAATAAGGCTGGACGCGAAGACAATGGTGGACAGCATTTGAAGAATAATGCAAAGTGTTGTGAAGAAACAATGAGAGATTTCACCAACAACCTTTAAGAGGTATATTTTATAACAGTAAATCTTCAACTAGTGAAATAGGTGACACTATTGTGCTGGTGTACTTACAATACAGTTTAGTAAGCATTGCTAATCACTGTCTCTTATGTCCCCATAAAGCATAATGGTCAATTCTAAATGATTGACATTCTCATTTGAGGCTCTGATCTTTCCTGTTTCCATTGTAAATAGTCTCATTTCAAAATAATTACACATTTAACCCAACAGATTTGGTATTCATGACTTCAGATAGCTCAAAGAAAGATCAAAGGTTCATAGCGAATTGTCAAGAATTAATTAAACATTTCGATGATGAAAGAGATGCATTGCATTCGATGAATTACATTGCACATTGCAGCTTAGAATGATATTTCTTAAGACACCTACTAATAGTGACGAATTTTGTACGTAATCAAATTACAAATTCATTGGCTTCCTTTTAATTTTTTCATATAATAAAATTTTCATAGGCTTTTAGATAGTTTTCTCTCGATTTGTTTGGAAGTAAATTGTTTATCCCAGTTTCCGCGTTTTTTATTTTCTCGTCACAATATTTCACTTTCACTGCTAGAACTCATATTTTATTCAATTTGTGGTGTGGTGAGAATGAAATTAAAATTGTCGGTAATAATTTGATTAAAAGTAATAACAAAACGAATATTTTTATTCGTTTGTTCTATGAAAAAGACTATACTTAACACGTAATGCTTTTTGACTCAAAGCGAGTCTGCAAAGGCCATACTTTTCTATTTCCTTATGGCCTTTGTTTTCCCTGAAAAAACATCTCATGGTTAGATTACCTGCTACGTATATATTTCTCTTCAATGATCTGTACATAGTTGTGCTTCATTTAAATAGACCTTTTTTAATAGAAAAGGAATTATTCCCATCATGGATTAATTTAATGAAATTAAAATGATTCATTTGCATCTTGTACATGCCCTGTCAATATTCGATCAATAATACTGGTATATTGTGAGTTGTTGCTGTCTATATGTCTGCTGATCTGATTCCATACATTACTGTCCACTCGCGGCACCACCCGCCAGCACTGACGAGCTATAAATCAAAACTGCGTTGTCGCAGCTTTAAGGACGCAACTAGAATGTCTTGTGAAA
This sequence comes from Eupithecia exiguata, assembly GCA_947086465.1. Taxonomy (NCBI): domain Eukaryota; kingdom Metazoa; phylum Arthropoda; class Insecta; order Lepidoptera; family Geometridae; genus Eupithecia; species Eupithecia exiguata. The sequence goes on from OX352229.1 coordinate 729,946, forward strand.
ACCACAGAACTATATTTAAATGAAAACGTAAGGCTTAGGTTTGTGAAGTCTAGTTTTTTCTTTGCTATTTTTGTCGCACATTCGAAATAAAATGAATTAACTTTTGAATTTATGACGAATGTATCCAACACAAAATTTGTGAATGTTATCCAACATATTTCTGGAAATCGGTTAAATCGGTCGTGAAATCTTTGTCAGACAACAGACTTTATCGGCTCCAACGAACACCATTTGATTCTTTATGCATGTTTATAAGATTTTTTTGATAGGTTTGGTCCTGCGTCCAGTAACGGCAAGTAAATGAGATGCAGGCGCTTCGAGGAACCAACGGACTTCCAGAAGGCTTACCAACCGTTATTCCTTGTTACCTGCTGTATAAGTCATTTTTATAAATTTGGAGCGGATCTTGCACATCATAAATACTCTTTCCACGAAACATGAAATTCGTTACTTTTATAAACAAATGACCTTAGTTTCTATGTTTTCAATTCCACATCTTTTCCATTGTCTAGCAAAAATTAACACATGTTTAACTAGCATGGAGGGCGTTAATTAATGATAATGATGATGATAATCTTTTTCATTACCTAATGTAGTAACGCGATTGGCTTTTGCTTTTGAGAATACATATTATTCAGCATTGTTGCCCAAGCGCAAACAGTGGGAGGATCCATCAACTCCTACGCTAATGAGAGAAAGGAGCTTTTAGTCCAATAAACTAGAAATTAGGGCTTGCAAGCGAGAACACAATAATGCCATGTCATTACCAGTCCGTTAGGACGTAGGCAGGCGTAGACTCACTCCATGACCTGGGGTCAGAATATAGGGTCAGATACCCTGTACTTAGGGAACCGCCGATATAGCTAATAATAACTTTTATTTGATAGGGTTCACGCCGCCATTTAAATTTTCAATTTTTGAGAGAAAAAACCTGGTTATTAAATATAATGATGATGGTAGAAGAGCCGAAACCAATCGATGATTAACCATAATAGTCACTGAGACAAAAAATGCTTTGGGCGCGCGGGGATTGTGGATTTTTAACACTTTTTATGAAGCGGTTCTCATGGCGTTTATACAATTTCAAATTTAACCATTTTTATAGATATTAGGTACTGTTCGTATTAAGAGAAGGAAGTATCAAGAAAACTTGTGGATAAAAGTGCTGGACGACTCAAAAAACAACATCTATATTAGTAATATGCTGCATACTTCTAGGTATAGTAATGTTGTAGGTACGGTCATAAAATAATTATGAATCTTGACAACAAGCATGAGGAGCGGCTTGTAGATTGGTGCCTTCTTTGAAAATTATACGTACTCTGTCGCAGGTGGATTGAATTGAACGTAAACAACGTGTCATAACTGTTACAACTAAACAAAAAAGTAAACGCCGTTTAACCCACATTTAAAAGCTGTTTGGTTGCAATAACTAAGACAGGTATTATTTACAGCGGTATAAATCAGTTTCTGTGACTACCGGCCGTTGGACGAGTCAAATTGAAAACTAGTTACACTGACCAGATGCACAACGTAAATAGACGCGGATGGAAAAACTATTGGGTCACAGGGTGATTCATTCGATTACAGAAGTTTTACTGGATTCGGCAGTGGCATTTACTGCACTGTGCACATTTACAGAACAAGCCTTCTTCCGTCTTGAACTCCGTTCTAAGATGCGACCGACCTACCAGGGACGGATATCCACTATCAAATAGGCAGGATCGTAGTCTCAAATAGGTTATTATCATCCTCTCTCTTTCCGAATGTTTTAATTTGACGATCTTGAACTTTACGATAACTTCACCAAGTTCTAATTAACTCTAATTCATTTATTTTTATCAATGAAGAAGCTGTAATTAAGGATAGTATGTATGTGTTTGGTTTTATTTAGGTTATCGAGTAGTTCTACTTACGTAGAGACTTATCTGGGACATTTATGGAAACGGGCTTATCATCTTTGTTCTTATGAATGAAACATCTACGTTTTCTATGATTACTTACTTACTAAGAGTGGGTGGGGCTGTGGAATTTCGAGCACAGTTAGACCTCGGTTGATAAAATTCGGATTAGCATCAATAAATATACATATAGTCATAATAATGTTGTGTTGACTAAATCCCACCTTGGCACTTCTACATATAAAAAAAATATTCCAAACCAAAAATGTGGCACAACTTAACAAATAAACCGGCTCCCTTATAAATATAGCTTCCAACTACCTGAGGTGGCACTATGTACCTAAGCGAACACTTTTGCTAACTTAAATCAAATGATCTATGAGTTTATAATCGCTTCTGAAACCCCTATATCAAACCCCCTAATTACAGAGGTAGCCAGCTCTTGGCTCATTAAATAACGATATGAAGTCGGGAGCGAGGCAACAAATAACCAGTGGCTATTAGGAACCAGTAAAAAACTAATTTGATCTAAATTTTCTACCGAAACGGACCAAGTTAGGGATCTTTTGTAGTAATATGAAACCATCAAATCAATCATAATCTTTTTTTCATAAGGAAAACTGGAGGGCTAATAATCAAAGACATCTTTAATTTTATAATATTTAAAATTGGTCAACCCACAATAAATCACTTGGGTTAACATTATTGTTCAAAGCTGTAAATGATCTAGTTATCCCTAGTTATTAGTTATGGTAACACAGAACTAAATTTTTGTCTTTGTGTCGAGCTGTTAAAGTTCTGTAAAGTAAATCGTTCTCAAGTGGCCCATTTTGTTCTTTCGCATAACCGTCCCTTGACGGAACCCATCTCACTCCTACATAACTCTTCCTTGACACGTTTTTATTTATATCACTGCTGTTGATTCTCAAGTTCTTGATTGATGCCGGCAATCAGACGGAAATATTTATATTTACACGCAACGGTGCGTCATGGGATGGGCGCACGGCATGCTTGGCCACTTAATGGTTCACGAGACTGAATATTGTGATCAAGAATTTCAGAGTACAATTTCAACATTTTTGGCATTGCGTGTGTCCGTCCACATCATTTAGAGGCTTTCAAATTGATCATTCCAAATGTTCGACTCGACCAACACGAACCTATTAACAAAACTAAACCAACTAACCGTATAGGTTTAGGTATTAGGTTTAAAGGAATTGCGAAATCGAGCTTTCTCACTAAGATTTTGTGTAGTCAAAACTAAGATAACCTAAGGTCTGGTCTAGTACCTCCTAGTTCGAGACTGTTACGCTATCACAGACCTTCGCTTATCTAAAGTGTTCTGGAACTTTCAAGTTTCTCCTAACCCGTGGTTCAAAAGGCCTTGCTTTATTACCCGATATCAGACAACAAACAACTAATTGTCCTATTGTAAGACGTTATGGAGGATGTAGAAGTTTGTCATGTTCACAACTTGAAACTGGATTGGAGTCAAATAGACTAGAAGCCTTGAGATCGATGTTGCAATCTTATTTTTTTTGGAGAAAAGTGTTAAAAGGACAAGTAGATCTTAATCTTTTTAGCACTGTTTAATTATTGTTGCCACCAACGATTGTAAACGGCACAACTAATGAGGTTGCTACTCAGTATCAGTAAATTATTTAATCCATGCGTTTGTGTAATTTTTTTGTCATTCAATAACCTAAAGGCGACGACCGAAGGTATAGCTTAGCCCAAGATAGTAAATTCACGACTCCTGCCAAACTGCTATCAGCACGAGTAGGCAGACCTACCAAAGTTTCCTTTGTCACCTCACAGCCTTTGTTGAAACCCCGGTCGTGACAGCGTCCCCACCAAACGCACGTTGTGTCACCGCCGATGACCGATACCGTCAGATGCCTATGCCTCGGTGACAGTCGCCAGATACCATCAAAGTATGGTGTTAGAAGCACCATTACTGTTCCTGTTATTTATAAGCCTTGTCTGAAGACAGAGATGTGGATCTGTGATCCATCTTCAGTTTATGTGCGGCCTGATGACATTTGCTGGGTGGTTCTGTACTTTAGTTAAAGTAAGCAAAGCTATAAAATATCATTGCTCAACATTTCAACTCCCGTTTTCTAATAAATAATTTGGTTATTATTTCATCTATGCAAGAACTTAAACTTTTGTAATCGACGTCTTTTGAAAATTGGAAATTTAAAAAACGGTCTCCTTGATTGGTTTATGTTATCAACCTTGGAACTTGTTCCTAGTTAGTTATCGTCACCAACTGAATCTCGACGCTAAAAACCAAATACTTGAGTTGATCACCACGGTTCACATTTGAATTTTTTTCCCCATTGTCAGTTTAGCAGTTCTCAGATGGTTCTGGTTCATTTTGTTAAATAGATTCGACAAACAATCCGACTCAATCCGGATCATCTCTGATCTGAAATTCTGAATGAACACTAGTTAGTGGCAACCTAATAAGTGTATTTACCGTGTGGGTAGAAGTTGGATAACCTAGACCGTGTCCGGCCCACGGGCCCAGGCTAGACTGCGAGTCTGACGCCCCCAGGCACAGGGCTCTGATTCTGCACTACGAGTTCGAAATACTCGTGAACTTTATCTCGACTAACTCAGGGTTGAGAATGTTGAGATTCATCGGGATATCAAAATAGTTGTTTGCCGCAGTCGGGGCTCAACGTGTAGTGACAAGGAGCATGTTTGTATCCTAATGAAAAAGGATTTATAGACGTAAAGGTGTGAACTAGGGTATGAAGTAATGCACTAAGAAGAGTACAACAACACATGGTTAAATTTTAAACAGTTGTTTTTGACACAAATTTTCATACATTAAACGTCAAAGTTAAACGATGAAGCTGCCTAATTTTCCGATTAAATTTTGGTGAACACAGACCTAAGAAAACTAAAAGAAAACGTTGAAACCTGTTTTTTTATTCTGAATTAGTTTGTGGAGTTTTAAGTCATTTTGGTTCGACTACACCAGTCCCGTATGTGAAATTCAAAATGTTTAATATAAAATAAATAAATAAATAAATAATGCTGGACAATTCACACAGCATCATCTAGCCCCAAGCTAAGCAGAGCTTGTGTTATGGGTACTAGATAACTGATGTACATAATACAATACATTACATAGATAGATATTTTTTATTATACATAGAAATCGACCAGAACACCCGGAACAAATACCTGCAGATCGTACAAATATTTGTCCCAAGGCGGGAATCGAACCCGCAACCTCCTGCGTCGCAGGCGGACCTTCACCCACCGCGCCACAGAGGTCGTTACTTCAGGTTTATTTTATAAACGGCCCGGATAACACGAAAACCGAATCTGGTTGTATTTTTTTGTAAACGAGACTAGATAAATTCATAAATTTGAACTTAACTTTGATTGTTAGTTATAGAGCTAGGTTATTTGGTAGTAGTTCATTATTAAACATTTTATAACGACGACCGATGTGGCGCGGTGGGCGAAGGTCTGCCTGCGACGCAGGAGGTTGCGGGTTCGATTCCCGCCTCGGGACAAATGTGTGTACGATGCAGACATTTGTTCAGGGAGTTCTGGTCGTTATCTATGTATAATAAAAAATATCTATCTATGTATTTTATTATATTATGTATATTAGTTATCTAGTACCCATAACACAAGCTCTGCTTAGTTTGGGGCTAGATAATGCTGTGTAAATTGTCCAGCATTATTATCATTATTATTATAATGACCAATAATAAGCTTTGTAGAGTCGGGAAAAACCTGAAAAGTAACTTCTGGACCACATGTATAACGCAATGCCCTATCCGACTTCGAAACGCCCTAAACATGACACAACAACAAAGATTTGTCTCCACTCTAGAATAAAAGTTAAATAAAAAAACCGCTAAACACAGCACATTAGCGCCTCATCCCCATTAAATCCCATCCCTAGCCCCGACCCTGTGAATGGTGGTGGAGTAGCATATCTGCACCTATCTGCGGATAACCTAGACCCTGCGTGGGATGGGATGCGCCCACGCAGCGGCAGACCCCGGTTTATGGACGCGGGTGCAGGTGCTTGGTCATATTTATAGACAAATCACGTTCGGCTAATTGATATTAAAATGTCTCTCAATCAAATTTATTTGTTGATTCAATTTGACAAAAAAAAATGTGATTTATTTTGTTTACCTTAAAAATTATTTTTAGTAATGATCCAGGGTGATTGAGACATCTTACTCTCTTGAAGAGACAAGATTGATTAAGTATGGTGTATCCTAGATTCGTGGTATATCTCGCCACATCATAACCATCATAGCAAACGTGCACAATGCTTTTCGACATTCTGGTGTTCCATTATGTATTAAATCTACTGAATTCAAAAAAGGTCTTAATGCATGCGCACAAAAATATCTTGCATTACCTATGTAACTTCGGTATTACCGAGATGTTACGCCTCGATTAGTTATTTATAACTGTCAAAACGTAACTCGTAGCAAAAAACATCTACAAAAGATAGTGTTTCCTTGCTAGCAGGGTTCCATTTAAGGTAAAGTTTATCTGTTTGAAGAGATAAATACGCACAGCGCTTGTACAAATAGGTAGGTGTAGGTACAAAAAGTTACCTACCTATCTAGTTGCTTAGCAACCATGCCCATTAGGCGGAAGAAGTTATTTCACCAACAAGTCCACAGCCAGTTTCAAACAGTCACGGAAACTTTTGAATATTTCGTGATTTGATAACAGAGATCGAGTTTTACCCTTATTTTGTTCTTATTCACCAAAGTTTTCGTCGATCACGTTGTATCGATCACAAAAGCCACTACCTACCACCACGCCCACATCATAAATTAAAGATTAACTTCATAGACATGTTAAGCACGGGCCAGCTATTGCGGACGCCGATTAAGGTTGACATCATCGTTCCACAATTAGCGCGAACTTGAGCCGCTAGTTTTTCAGGCTCTTTTTGTGAACATAACCTGAGGCCCATACGCATCATTACATTCATTATGATGGCGTGAATGGTAACAGATCAACGATTGAGTAAGCACGACTCACTTGTTTTTAGGGTTCCATACCCAAAGGGTAAAACGGAACCCTATTACTATGACTCCGCTATCCGTCTGTCCGTCTGTCACTACTGTCACTGTATCTCATGAACCGTGATAGTTAGACAGTTGAAATTTTCACAGAAGATGTATTTCTGTTGCCGCTATAACAACAAATACTAAAAAACAGAATACAATAAATATTTAAGGAGGCTCAGATACAACAAACGTGTTTTTTTGCTGTTTTATAGACGTACGGAACCCTTCGTGCGCGAGTCCGACTCGCACTTGGCCGGTTTTATTTCTATTTTTATGATCACAGTTTGACAGAATGTGGTGGTGGGATACAAATATCCTGTGATCATTTTATAATGCTTAAACTAAGCTTAATTTTTAGATTATTATACTTATTATAAATGCCGATCCGGAGATCATTCTGTAAAGGCAAGGGCGGGGGCGAAGTTATCTATAGATAGATAGGTGCTTGTATTTTTTTGAAATTTGAAGTTTTTGTCCAACACCGATGTCTTTAAATCTGTGAACTCATTCTGGGCTCTATTTATTTAGTATTTGTAGTAAATAACAGATTGGTGACGGGACCCGTACTCCTATATAGATGTCGATTACGACCGCTACGCGCTCCGGCACTCGTGATGCAAACCTAACCAACCTGAGGTAGAGTAGGTACCCATGTTGCGCCTGCTTACAATACAGAGCAGGAGGCGGCCTGCTAAATACATTTCGGCACAGCTTCATGAATAATCATGCTAAATATCCCGTCAGAAATGATCTTTACCATGATATACATAAGATTCAAGTAGATTGGAAGCTAGGCGACCACTATCTTCTATAAATCCAATTCGGGAGCAAAGCTCGTTCAACAACATTCTTCGAAAATATCAGAAATAGGCCTCCTAGAGCACAGAATGTTTGCGCTAGAAAGTTCACATTGGTGATCGACCTCTGGGAATAATCATGTACGATGATATTGTATTTATTAATTGATGTTCTGACAACTACGACCTAAAATTTAGAGCTTATACTGCTTCGCTTACAAAACCTACAAGTACCAAGTTGATACCTACCGAGAGACTACACCCACTGATAGACTTATATTAGCTCCAGCACATACAATACAAGTACCAGTGTACACTCAGCTACAATTTGAAGTGTAAATATGTATTATGCAGCGGCGATGTACTGCGCCACTTCCGCCCCGCGGTCACGACTCTAGCCGCATGCCGGGGTGCTGCCCACTTAGTATACCTACGAGCTAGGAGCTTTAGCCATGGGAAGTAGAAGAAAAAGTACCATGGGTCGCCAGATTAAGTCTTAATCTGACGACCCATGGTACCTTATAGGTAGGAACTGACGACAAAAGGACGTACTCTACTTTTGATAAACACAAATCAACTTTTCACTGTAAATAGGTAGGTTATTTATCGAGGCGGGAATCAAACCCACAACCTCCTGCGTCGCAGGCAGACCTTCGCCCACCGCGCCACCGAGGTTGTCAAGTACTTAGACCATATTGTATGGTTACGGTAGCAGATTGCAGTTCACCTCCATCCCTCATTTTTGTAAGACGTTTTTTGAATATATCCCATTACACAGCAGGCTCGAGTCCTACGCTGCGCCGCCGCGCTTCATCACTCAGAGGATCGATTAATATAACTTCATTGGCTACTTATGTTAATAGATTTTTCTGTGAAGATTTCGTGATGTATTTTTATACTAAGACATTCATTCATAGATCTAAAACGTTCTTCGGGCTGTTCGTTTATGCAAAGGCGTGTCCCGGCCACTTAGCGGATTACGCGAGAAATCCGTGCAGGCCGCACTAATCTCAGCAAAAGTAGCCCGCAGATAAAGCCATTAGAAAACCTGAGACTGTGTTTGCTTATCGGGTAATTGCAGGGCGGATACAACTTGCTTCTCATTTTTGGGGATTATTTCACTTTGATTTATTTAACTAGCCTTTTTGTATATCATCTTTATACTTATACTTAAAACGAAACCAAATATTTTCCAATCACATTGCAATGGTCTAGCACCAGCCAGATAAATACATAAAAATAATAAGATGCGATACCTTTAGAATAAGATAATTAATTACGCGAATATTTCCCGAAGTCTTTACAATTGCCGATTAAAAACACAGCGTCAGTAGTAGGATCATTATAACTATCACTTGATTCAAAGCCGACTTGAAAGCGTGGCTCATTACCTAGCTCCAGCTTTATTTACTGGCATTTAGCATTTACCGCATTCCAGTTAGAGCTAAATAAATAACGCTTGACTTACGGTCCCACTGAATAAAGCTGTTGTACGAAAGGGCAGATTTTATCAGTTCGAAATGCCTTTCGAGTGTGTCGAGTTGATCTATGTAGAGCGATCTTGCCAATGAATTATATTATAATGCTAATTTATTTAATGCAGAGACTGGACATTATTTCCGCGAAGCGTTTCCTGCGTCTAGTGCAAACTGTGTTTACTTGCTTCCTAAGCTTGACGCTTACTGTTGATATCGGATGTCATTTGTTTTTAGTGTAGACTTATTGATATCGTATCGTGATCATCCGCCTGAGGTGGCCCGAGTCCAACGTCAGTGTTATTTTTAGTGGAGAGCACAGACAGATTTTCCTTTGAAGAATAAATAAAAAAAACAATAAACAAAGTGTCTTATTTTTTAGTTAAACGAACCTAGCTGTAGATAACACAGCTAACTAAAAAATTTATAGGTTAACTAAAAAATGGTGATACGACGAACGAAAAAGTACTACAAATGTCTTAAGTACCTACTGGGTTCGACTTTATGTTGATGGGCTATAAACTGGCAAGACGAGCAAGGATAATTAGGTAGATACTTACCGTAAAATAACACCTGTGCACAAAAAAAGTCGCATAGACATCTTGGACCCCTTCTAACAGAGTCCTGACGATCTTGGACCCGTCTCATCCAGTCATGTCCTCCGTGCCGTCTCATATCTCTACCACCTGATGATCTTAGGTACAAGTGATCTTTAGTCTAGCTGTATATGTCAAAGCATTTTAAATTGAATTCAAATAGATAGAAGCTTTTCCCAAGCCTCGTACATATGTTTTACAGCCATGATATCTCGACATTTAACGCGTTCTAAGACAGGTCATAACTGCAGCACTTGATCACGGGTGTTCAGGTTATTTACGTAGAATAATCCAAGGGTTTAGTAGAAAGTGAGCGGAGCGCGCCTGTCTCGGAATCATTAACAAGGGCCGGCTAAAAGCTAGGCTTGTTCTAAGCACTATGTTATCTACTTAGGTGAGTCAGCGACTGGGGAATTTTTTGAACCCTTTATTCATTAACGGAAGTAGGAATATAAATAGCTTAGTAGAGTCTACCTACACACCTAACAATAACTATATAATAGTGTTTGCGTATGTACTAGGTATTCGTGTCACTGTAGGACAAAGGTATTCCATGTTTATACGAAACATGTTTACAAGAAAATTAGGATGTAGGGTCTTCCTTCTTTTCCAATAAACAAATTTTTATCCTTATGTTGTTAGGTAGGTAGGTACCTAGTTAATGTAAATAGAGTGAATGTTAAGAACTAACAAGCCGTAAAAGGTTTAAATGTATCAAAATTGTCCAGTTAGTTTCGCTATGCACTAGTTCCGCTTTGCTCGGATTGTGTTTTCACATTACATTGCTGGTTTTGCAAATGAAATGTTTGACTGATTCCGAAATAGTTTAATTGTACATAATAAAGGTATTCAAATCAGAAAATAGCTATTTCTTTTTCTGAAAATATCGCCCAGTGTTTTTCAGCGCTTTAAAGCGACTATTCACAAAAAGCTTACAATAGTAGAAGTACAAAGGAAAAAACTGACAGCTATCAAATTGCCACTCATTGTCAAATGTCGGCCCGAGTTTGAGAACAGACCAACAATCTTCAGGTTCAGTACCTATCATGATATATCTCACTAATACAAAATAATATAATGCGCTTTTATACGACTTTTACGGCTATTTAACGACAAAATGAACGAAAGGTATTTTAATTCGGTGCAGGCTTTCACACAGCGTAGGCCGGGCTTGCATAGCTGACATAGCTTGCATAGATGACATCGCTAGGCAATTATCGCATAAGTGGCATTCTCTTTGATCCTTTATTAATAAATCTTGCTATTCTATGCATGGACAGCATGTCTTAGGCACGTTTACGAACAACATGATATAAAAACTAGTTTACAAAAAAACTAACCGAATAAAACTGATGCCGAAAACATTCAAAGTAACCTCTTGCGAATAGCTTTTTAAGCAGGTTCATACTGGATAAGTAGTTACTTTGAAAAGCTCTTAGTAAAAGCTCTCCTGAAGAAGTACATAAGGAAGGCGGTAGAGCTCTTTAGAAGACACATTCATCTCTATGTGTTTATTAGGTATCGCAGTGTGTGTTACGGGTACTTTAACACAAGCTCAGCTTTGTTTATTTACAAAAGTAACTACGTGTTACTTATTTTTTAGATGTACATAAAATCAAATAACTTCAACCTTCTTTTAATAAAGTCTGTGCTCTATTTGTGTGCATTCATAAAATATGATACTGCACAAGAACACGGTAGGAAAAATACAGTTCTAAAATGATTGTACTTCAGTAATATCAATAAAATACAGTTCTAAAATGATTGTACTTCAGTAATATCAATAAAATAACAAAGAATTTTAATTTATTTTAATACAGCCATAAGCATTCGAATGCTATTATGTTTGCAGAGACTTCGTAGTCGTAAATTTTTTACGATTATTTTAAGGTTATTTTATCTCTTGTAAATAGAAATACAATGATCGCGAGAATGCGCTTAGATCATCGTACAAATTGATTGTGCTCGCCGTTATGTTACGAAATTGTGAGATGGTAAACTATCGTCCGAACTTTATTACTTTCCATTTGGAGCAAACGATACGTGCAGTGCTTATTCATTTTAGACTGTATTTAATAACGTGAATCGACAGAAATATTATTAATATTATTTAAATATTAAAAATGTGTTTGTGCTTCTCTCCAGAGCTGCTGGACCGATTAAATAACCTATTAGGGTTCCGTACCCAAAGGGTAAAAACGGGACCCTATAACTAAGCCTTCGCTGTCCGTCTGTCACCACACCAGGCTGTATCTCATGAACCATGATAGTTAGACAGTTGATTTTTTTACAGATGATGTATTTCTGTTGCCGCTATAACAAGAAATACTAAAACAGAATAAAATAAATATTTCCCCATAAATAACCCATACAACAAACGTGATTTTTTTGCCGTTTTTATATATAATGGTACGGAATCCTTCGTGCGCGAGTCCGAGTCGCACTTGACCGGTTTTATTTTACTTAACGTAATTTTACACTTGGTTCATCACATGTTGGTCAGTAGGCAAAACTGCGGACATTATGCTAGGCTTTACCATGGCGGTATAACACTATCAGCAACAAAATATTTAGCACCCATCTCTCTGTTGGCTTAGGAAATTTGCTTATTTTAGGACTTTAGACATAAGCAGATATTACCTTCCTTAATTAATTTACTTACGATAAATAGGAAGCTATACATACAGCTATACAATTATTAATAAGTACCTACGTCAACTATCAATAGAATAACGATCGCAACTTGAAGAAAATAAAGTTCACAATCCACTAAACCCGAGTCATCTAGAGCTTTTTGCACACCTGCAGTATGTTTTTACTTGGGCCATTGTTTCTGGTCTCGTGTCGAGTTACAATGGTGTCGAATCGTTCAATGGAAATGCAGAATGTGCATACCAGTTATTTTATTATTTGCAAATCGATTAATGCTTAGCTAGATATTAGCTTACAAGTATCGATGTTTATGAATATGAGCGGGTTTACCACGAACCTAACCGCACTAATGTCCTTCAGAGGGATGAAACGTTAGTGTTCTTCCAAAACAAAAAAGGTTCCTTATTATCCCGCTCATGATTGAATTTGTGGGTGAGGGTCCCGCGACTTCACTGAATTCCTAAAACTAAGACATTTTTTTGTTTTTAATTCTGAATTTATTCATTGTGAAGTTTACTTGCAAGCACCCGTATAGACAGCTTGTTGTAACTTTAAGATCCAGTTTTCTAATCAGCAACTGATTTATTAATCGTTTGATCACTGTTTAATCTAGGAATTATCTGCGTGTAAATGTATGAACAAGCAATAATCGCCTTTATTAGCATTCAATTGACCGCGCTAGCGCAGAATCATGCAACAGACATGCGATTAAGCTAAGTGGATCAGATATCTTCACTTTTAAGTTGTTTAGCTACTTCGTTTATTTACGTTCAACTTGCAAATAATAAGTACGGTAGTTCTACTCATATTTGCTGCATAAGAAAATTATGTAGATAAGTAAACCTATATAAAAAACTGTTTCAAGTTTTTGCTGTACGTGGTTTAGGTTCCTATACTACTAGAGTCCACACACCCAGAGTCGGCGCGGGGCGGCGACAAGGTGACCGACTACACCAACCCGCCAGACTTTGGTGTGTAGACTCACTTCTTCAAGTGTTAATACTATTGCGCTTCATTTAGTATCGTCGGAATTTGACTTAATAATAAGTTGGCGAAAGAAAATAAATCATCTTTGCCAATGTGCACCCTACGTGTTTTTGAGTTTTTCTAAATATTTAATAAGTATGAAACCTATAGGTAGATTTTTTTCATCATTCATCAGATCACTTTTTTCCTTTCAATCTGTTATGCCTTTTGTAATGATAATTTAACCCGCTGTGGTAGTTGCCGAGATAGAAAAGAAAGAAGACGGAACGAGCGAGACCATAAAGGTTTCGAAACCCTAAAATACCTACATAGGTACAGCCGAACATTAAAACATCCTCCTTGAAGTCGGTAATAAAGTGACTGAAGGAACTCTACCTAAGTACGTGTAGTAAATTTATGAATGAATTCATAAATTTCATCCTTTTTGTGATTTTGAGTAAACTCCTGATTGGTTGTGTCCACTTTAGGGTTAGACTATGGTGATATGTTCAACATTGTTCTTATTTATTGTTGCAGGTTGTAGCTGCTCTGCCGTGGGCTCCGAGAGCAACGTGTGTGACATAAGGACAGGACAGTGCCGGTGCCGCCCGCACGTCACCGGCAGAGCCTGCGACACTTGTGAGGTGAGATCAATATAATATGATTATGCGCCTCATTACGTGGAGGTACCGGAATCTACAAACTTTGGCTCTTAGCATGAGAGCTCAAACTAAACTAAAACTAAAAACTTTTTGGTTTCAACAAACCAAAAAGTTTTTATCGCTCAGCAAGATCAACAGCGAAGTGAAGCTAATAATCAAAAGTAAAAGTAAAAAAAGTAAAAGTCATTTATTTGCAAAAACACGTGTAAAAAGATGGTAAATAATTATTTTAGAGTCAACATGTTTGACCAACATACATTGGTGTGCAAAAATGTGAAACCACAGTTTTACCATTTTGGTCTGATTACTAAGTAGATCAAGGACCCATAATAGTCGGCAAAGCTTCCATTAAGTTATGTGTTTTGAAATACGTACTGGCTGGAGAAATTTAAACGACATGGCGGTTTTAGTAACTACTCAGATAAGAAAAGTTTTAAGAATAATTCTAAATGGAAAAAATTTACAAACGCAGCAATAAAAGGGGCAGGAAGTAATCCATTGTTTTCGAATCTATTGTATTGTGGACACGAGATGGGACCGATGGGATGGAGTAGGTATTTTTTTCGTAAATTGAAATTAGACACGAAATGGGAGTAACGTAGTTGTTTACTCCAAAATCTTTAGATACGAGATAAGACCATACCGTACCCATACTTAAAATTGCAACGACTATAAAATGATTAATCGATCAAGAGCAGTTTAGTGCAGATTGCTGCTCCACAAATTGAAGATAAATCAGTAAGTCTGACATGTTTTACAAACACCAGCTCTGAACCTACACTTCTCGTAAACTCTATTTGCATTATGAACCATAAATTCCATCGCCTACATTTTCGCAACAATCGAGACGGAAATCGGAGTAATAACCCCAAAACAAGGGAACATAACGCGCGCAGTTTACGACGCAAATAACATTTGGACAAATGTTTTGTTGATGTTGACGTTATCCGGATTATTGTAAAGTGGCGGACAACGGCCGCGGCTGACGGCGCGGATCATATTGCACGGCAGACCTGCATCTAGGATAACCAGGCAGTATCCCGTGACAGGACAGGACTTGGACCGAAAAATCGATAACGGATCGGGAAAGTGGACAACATCGCCACCGATAAGAAGAGCGATCATCACTGAAGAAAAAAATAATACAGGGCGGTTGGTTCTCATTGCACAAAGTCCTTGAAGGTAGGTATATAGTTCTCTTATTATAACGCGTTATAATAAGATGATTTAATGATTTGCTTCCTGGCTCATCTTCCTTGTGACGTTATAACAAATCATCTGCTATTGAAATAGCAAAAAGAAAAATGTCACAAACGCTAACGAACAAAAACACTTCTCAATGGGCGCCGATCCATATCCGGGCCTGTCAAAATTTATGAAAACTGGCATGGATACATTGCCGGGCCTAGTAACAGACTACCGGGCAGGTTCATTTTTGAAAAAGAGTTGTATTCTATTATCTTTACTAACTGAATTCCCTATTTCTCATAAATGTATAGGTAGGTAAACCTTTTAAATGTTTGAGGAGGATTACCAATATGAAGAGGTACGCACAATGCAATGGGCATAACGTGCTATGTGGACTGTCCAGCATTATTAAATTTTTAATTTATCTTTCTTTTACACCCTCGAAATTCCCATTTTTAACTGATAGATGACAGATATGATTCCGACTTCGAAAACAGGAGGAGATTCTATGTTCGGCTGGTGAGTATATTATAATGGTTCCATAAAATTTTATTACAGAGGAATCATGATCGGTAATAAAATTTTATGGAACAAGTATTTATCCCGCAAAAAATAAAAACAGTGTCAAATTAAGGGATTTGAAGTCGGCTTTTAGTTTATCAATAGGTACCATTTTTTCTATCAAATTATTTAATATTATTTCGTGGTACATATTTCCCTTCTTTCCATAGTGCATCGAAGACAAAAGTTGAGTTGTCCATTCCCACCTTCTATAATAATAATAATAATAATAATAATCGTTTATTTCGGATATCATGATCCATATGAGTAGGTACACAGTCCTTTTTAAATACTTATTACAATAAAAATAATATAATATACTTAATATAATATAAGTACATACCTACTTTAGGTATATCTACTGTAATAATATCTAGGTGGCTAATTCCACCCATCGTTTATAAGTGTTTGTTAACACAAGTCGGTCGGACAGGCTTTTTATAATAGTGTTATTACACCTGTCAACTCTGGACATAAATGAAGCAATTCTCTTTCTTTGTATGGCCTGAAAGGAGTCAATTCGTGCATTCATGTACATTTCAGAAGCGCTGCAGTGACGTTTATAGCCCATGAGGTGCCTAAAGATATTGTTGTATGCAACTCTAATATGATCATGCGACTTCTTCGTGTAGTTGGTCCAGAGTTGGCAGGTGTAAAACGACTGACAGAACGATCGAAAGAGTGTAGTTTTCACGTCAGGTGCTGCTTTAAAAAACTTTCTAGCTATCATGTTTCCGACTACGCATAGCGTTCTGCGTTGCCGGTCTATGTCATCGTCATCCTTAAGATTAGAGGTAACGATATGGCCAAGGTACCTAAATCGATCAACCACCTTAATAGATTGTTTATTAAGGTAGACCTCTGGAATGTTTTCGGGTCCCTTTCCAGACCTAAATACTACCATTTCTGTTTTCTTACCGTTGTATATTAAGTCATGCTTTTTCGCGTACTCTTCACAGATGTTCAACAATCTTCTCAAGCCTTTAATCGTAGGGCTGAGCAACACCATCTATGGGACAATCTATGGGATTGTCTGTACTAAACCATCATTGTAGCAGCTTATGTCCGCAGTTGGTTTCAGCCATTGTTTTTCAAAGTATTCTACAACCACCTTTTTTCGGTTTTTAGTGTTTTTATAATTGCGTTTTAAGCTAGACATTTTACTTCCGTGGCCATTTGTCGTTTGACAGAACTCATTTCGCTTTGTAAAGACAGCACTGAGGACGTTCCGCTCCCATGAGGAATTGTGTTGCAACATTTTTTCTATTGAGAACCTTTTGCTTACGGGCAAACCACTTCGTATTATAAAAAATGCCGTTTTTTGTTCTTTTCAGTGTCTGCAACCATGTGTGCTTTTACCAAGTAGTGAACTGTAGTAGCTAAAGCCCATGTAGAGTAGATTTTATTATGCAAAGTAACTAAGTCGTCACTCTGGTTCAAATCTATTCTGATAGTACCTACGTAGGTACTACTCACATCGAAAGGCTTTGCTGATATTTTAGTCCCTAACTTCAACTGCCATTAGCTTCCAAGCATTTCATCAACTATGGCCGCTATGCACTTTCACGAAAGATGTATTTATGAATAAGTATCTACAACATTTTGATATTTAATCCCCTCGCATAAACGCAGAGTCCGTCCAGTTCATTGCTATAATAACGCCAATAATTGGCCGTTAGGGCCGGAATGGCGACGCGTCGTTTATTCAATTAAATGTCATTCGGCTACTTTGATTTGCGATGTAGGCCAGGCGCGGAATATTGCGAGTTATGATGGGATGGAGCCACGAGGTAATCTGCTTTACTTAAATGGGCCTATAGCGATTGGAAGCTCTAGGATTTTACAACTAACTCTAACTCCCATAAAATTCGGTATATTTTTATTAGGTATATTTCTAGCAGTGTTTTTTCGAACTCTGACTTATCTCAATAGAATAAATAATTATGTAAATGAATTTTAGGTACTGCTTTAAGGTGGGATGAATAAGGAAGTATTTTGGGACCAAACTCTAGGGCAAAGATCCTAGTAGTCTACGTTCCTCTAGTATTCTGCGGTGAAACTATGGGTCGAACTATATATAGGTTTTGGAATTAAAGTCTTGGGTTGTCGGACGAAAGATTTCAGAACCCTAAGATTGGTTTGCTGACCGCTTAGCTTAATGATTATGGCATGGAATTACTCGATTTCGGAGAAGACTCTTGACTTACCGGGCGTTAAAATGTTATAACTGTTGATATGTAATTCACGTGGGTCCAACAGGCCCAGGATAACTGTAGTTCATAGGAGCAAGTGGTCGTCGTTTTCGGGCACAAGGCTTTTTATATTTTTGGTGAGTTTTCAGCAAATCTGTCGCATGATATAAATATATAAAGATACTTAACATCGCTAAGTAAAGTTACGTGGCCACAGCTTAGATGAAAAGCCATTACCAGCATGCCAATGCGTTAGAGTAATGATGTTGATGGGTTTCGCAGCTGCACTTATTTACTTACAACACTTGTGTTGATCATGATCAGCGACGCTTATGCGCAACCATTAGATTATGTACATGGGTGGATTAGATTTGTTTACAATAAAACATAATATATTATGTAGAGCTTGGTTTTCAAGAGTCAAAAACTGGAGTGTGCCGAATTGAGAACGGTTAAGGTATCTAAAATAAAACAATAGGGAATTACGTAGACCATGATGGTTTGTGACCTTGATAATGAAAGCTCGACAGTAGGTAACTAAGATATCTAAGATAACTAGATACGCATTTACCACAACTATGATAAAATGAGCTGCCCATTTAGTATGTTCGGATCGTACATTAACCCCCTTGCCTGACTAGCCCAACCCCGGTGCTTGACAGCTAGGTTTCAGCATTTTAGTGGTTGTAGATAGGAGTAGTTGCCTTTATGAGACTCCTCACGCACTTGTCTGTTTCCTACAGGAAGGCTACTATGGCCTGCAGCGCGGCGGCTGCAGGCGCTGCAACTGTGCTGCCGGGACCGCAGCCTGCGACCCGGTCACCGGCGCCTGCGCGTGCGCGGTGGGCGTGGGCGGGCCGCAGTGCGACCGCTGTCTCACTGGCTACTATGGGTTCAGTTCCACCGGGTGTCTGCGTAAGTTAACCAAACCTTTTACTTTTGTTTCCAATATAACAGTGGTGAAAGTCACGGAAAACCGCTGCGCAGTAGGTACCGGTCATTGTGGCGATCTTTAGGGGAGGCCTATGTCCACCATATTGTAGCTAAATTATTAAAATAAAATAAAATGGTTACGATATTATTGTTTGGAAACTGAATCGAAATAGAGCTACATATGCTAGGTTTTCTAATTACAAACTCTCTCCCAAATTTTTGTGCTTGTAAAAGCACAAAAATTTGGAAAATAACTACGATTGTAGGAACCAAATTGACCGTTCGTCGGCTGCAGGTTCAATTGGGGTAACTGACTAATAGATTTTTCTGCTCATTCGAATGGGATTATTCCCAACGTCTCTCGTGATACTTTCCTATTCCCAATTTCTCAGGAAAAGTCTTCCCAACGTCTCACGTGAGACGTTGCCTATTCTCAGCGTCTCTCGAAAAGTCAGAGAGCTTTTTCATATAATTTACAACATCTTTAGTCACGTTGTTGTTTTTTTCCAGAATGTCCTCCATGTAGGGACGGGAAGGTGTGCTCCGCTGTGACGGGGCGCTGCGTGTGCCCCGGTGGGTCCCTGGGGGCTGACTGCAGACAGTGCGCGCGGGGGTACTGGCTCCACGGCGTCGGCTGTAGGGCATGTGCCTGCGGGCGGGGCGCTCAGTCTGGTAAGTGATCTCCAAAATGTGGATGTCACCAGACCTGACATGTTGACATGTTGTGTGTGTTGCCAGACATGTGTCATGCTTGCTGACCAGCAAGCATGACACATGTCTGGCAATTTCTGACGTGTCTAAGAGTCCTGTATGGTCTATAGGAAAAAAAGCATTTTGAGTTTAAGTCAAAAAAAACCTGCCATCATTCTATCCTTCCACACCATTCCATGAGTACACCATAAAGTCTTAGTTATCACCCTCTAACTCCCATATTCAACTTCCAGATGTCTGCGACTCGAGAACGGGGCAGTGCAAATGCAAGGCGGGCTGGACCGGCGCGGACTGCAACTCCTGTGCGCCCGGACACTACGGCGAGCGATGCAAGCCCTGCCATTGTTCCATAGCCGGAACCAGGGGTTGCAATAGTACAAGCTGTGGCTGTGATCAGTGGGGGCGGTGCCCTTGCAAGGTAGGTTCTGGACTGGTTACACAAGTTGTAAGTATTGAGCGTCATGGCAGTATGGGGAGGGATGCATGCTCTGCCACTGTTGGCTATAGCCGGAACCCCTGCATAAGTACGAACTGTGGCTGTGAATTAACAAGATGGGATAACATTCTCGCAAGCGTTGCCGGGTAAATCTTATGGATCGAGATTAGACCATACGATCGAAAGAGTCATATGAGCGCTGAGTCAATTATTTATTTGTGTATTTTTTAATAGTCGAATTCTACAAAACTTACCTCAATATTTTATTTCCAGGAAAACGTAGTAGGTGACAAATGCGACGAATGCCTGGAGGGTACTTTCGGTCTCTCAGCCGACAACCTCTCTGGCTGCACTGCGTGCTTCTGCTTCGGCCGCGTGTCACAATGCACGCAGGCCTCGCTGACGCGCGCGGCACTGCACGCGGCGGCGCCCGCGCATATCACGCTGATGCGGGCTGTGGGGGCGGATGCTATCGACAATGTACGTAGACCCAGAAGATACTGTGGAGCAATTTCGTCGGATTTAGCAATCGCATAGTACAGAGGGCTAATAAGGAATTGTCCAAGGGTTAGGCCATGGCGTTGTCTGATATTTAATCTATGGATAGGTAGGTACCTTTATCATTGGCCTTGTTTCAACAAATCAGAACCGCATTACAAGGTGCGATCTAAATAAATATAAAGATCGAATAAAATTTGACTTGTCTAAGTGCTTATTTTGTAAGCCTAAAGAAATAAAATTATTGACTTTTGAATAAGCCCTTTCTTAAAATAATGTAGAACCTACAGGTAAATAAAATGTAACTCAGCTAAATATTTAGTTAGAGAGTTAAAATGTTGATAGAACTGAATCTGTATTCCTTTCCCCAGGTTGACCAGGATTCCCTGATTGCTATTCACACCCACGCGTCAGACTCCACTATCACGCTCCCCTGGCCACCAGTCCCCGTATACATGGAACTAGACAAGCGGTTCCTAGGGGACCGCGTGACGTCATACGGAGGATTGCTGCGCTTCAGAGTAGAGGAGGAAGGAGGAACGGAGTTGTCGAAGGAAACGTTGGCAAGGTTCCCGCTGGTTCGGGTCTATTCCAGAGATATTGTACTCGATTATTATGAGGTAAGAGATCACCTGGTTGGAGGTGAGTGATATAGCATATAAAATCTTATACGAAGCAGTTTTGGTAACACTTTGATTTTCCTTGCAGCACGTGCCTCTTGTCAACGGCACCCACTCAGTACGCTTCCACGAATCACTGTGGATGGTACGCGGCAGACACATAGCGTCCCGAGGTGCGCTCATGCTGGGGCTCCTCAGAGTGGAGCGCATCCTGCTGCGAGCCACCACCAGGGCACCTACATATGAGGACCCTGTGCATGCTTTGTGAGTATCATCAGAATAGTAGACCAAGATATTATATTTTTCGGATTTTTTATTTAAGTGTCTGACTACCACGTCACTAGGAACTCATCTCAAAGATCTTTTTTTGTATCTTCTCTAAGCTAGCATAACAAGAGTCCACCCACGAATAAAATATAGAATATAACTACCCTATTTGCCTTGCCTGTTGGTGGCAAATGTCGAGGACGTGCTACAGGCACCCTCGGTTAAAAAACAAGCTGCCCCCGTCCCCGCCTTCACTGAAATTACGATTTGTCACATTTAACTGGGACCTATTTTTCCCAGACTCTTGAACGTATCCCTAGACACAGCAATCCCCGGCCTCAGCCGTACGATCCCAGCGCTGGGCGTGGAGCTCTGTGACTGTCCGCGCGGCTACACAGCTTCCTCCTGTCAGGAGCCGGCCCTCGGTTTCTGGATGTCGACGCAGACGGCGCATGTGACCTCGGTCCAGGGGACCATTGTGATACAGATGCAAGGAGAAGCGAGGCCTTGTCTCTGTAATGGAAGAGCGACGCACTGCGATCCAGTTACTGGACACTGTCTGGTGAGTTTGATGGTGTTTTCTGAAGTGGACTTAATTTGATGACGTGAACCTGCTAAAACACCTTCAGATTACTGAATGCAGAGGAGTATAACCACAGTTTTGCATGGTAGAACTGACGACAGTATATTTATTTATTTATCTTTACAAAAGGTTTGACCACTAGAATGGTTACAAGATTAATTACTATAATAGGTAGGTGGCACAGACAGTGGTCAACTCCTGTTTTAGAACAGTTACTTCTAATGCCTCTCCTGCATTTTCCAACTCTCTTGTTTTATTCTTTTGTATATGTCTGTGAGTGGAATGCCCAGTTAATTTTTATTGTTGACTCAACTATGTCGATCTTTAGAACTGCACGGCCGGCACGGACGGCCCCCGCTGCGAAGCCTGCGCAGCGGGACACTACGGATCCCCGGACTCCCGCGGCGGTTGCCAGGCCTGTCCGTGTCCGTCCCGAGCTGCTAACTTCGCGGACGCCTGCGCCATGACGTCGTCTGGACAGCTCAAGTGTCTGTGCAAACCTGGTGAGTTGGCTACAATCTCGGTTACGGAACAAACATAGATGGACGATGACTGCTGGAGAGGTCAGAGGGTTCTTCCATGTCGGGGCGAGCAAAACAGCAACGAGACTCATAACAATTGATCGATCAGATCAGCTCATATTCGCAAAAAAGCTCTGCTCGTTTTCGCTTCGCGACATCTTTTCATGAACGGTCGAGTCGAGTCGGCTGCCAGCCTTTCAAATCCCTGAACTAAATCTCCTCCCGACAGGCTACACCGGCATGGAATGCGAGTCGTGCTCCGCCGGCTACTTCCGCCTGGGGCGCGGCTGCGCACCATGTGCCTGCGACCCGCGCGGTGCCGCCTCCGCACGCTGCGACGCAAGGGGACGCTGTCTCTGTCGCGCGCACGCCGCGGGTGATAAGTGCGACACGTGCGCCGCTAGGCGGACGTATCTCGACGATGATGGTTGTAGACGTGAGTAAAAAACTCCTGGCTTGAAAAAAAACAAGATGTGTGCAAATTTGATCACACAAAAGTATTCAATACAATAACCAGGAATGGGAGTTAATTCAAATGTTCTGTTTCAGTCTTGTTAGTGATTTCTGTTATACTTTTTCAGCATGTGACAACTGCACCCAAACTCTACTAAATTCAGTAGAACAACTCACCTCCCACCTTCGAAGTAAAGCGAACCCAGAAGAACTCAGCCGAATACCAAAGCCATTCCCAGCCGTCCGCGAATTCGCACACAACGCTTCCATACTACGCGCTGAGTTACGCCAAGTGAAGAGCGATCGAGCACATTCAAAGAAACTAGAACCTTCCATCAGTAGACTCGAAACAATCGAGCATAAAATGTTCACAGATGCCAATAATCTAAAAGAAGAAGCTACACAAAGAGACAAGGAGGCTGAATACTTGAGTTTAGAAAGTATGAGTGCGTTAGAAGATGTCCTCAAACAGAGGAGAAAGTTGGGAGAGCAAGTTGAAGCGTTAGATGACTTCGCAAGAGGAGAGAGGCATTTGAGCGCGCATCGAGCCTTGAAGGAAGCGAGGCATCTGTTGAAGCATATCAAAGAGTTGAAGGTATCCGATTACGTCACAGGGGCTAATGACGTCTTTGATTCGGTAAGTAGCTTGACTCTACTAACATATGAACAATATATCATATCATATTATGATATTATTTATGTAACAGCCAACATGGAACAACCGAGTATCCCAAACAAAGTCTCGTCCTCAAGAAGATACCATCGAATCACCGAATTCAGGACTCAGGCCAGCATAGAATGCCAAGAAGATGGTAAGGTCTAATGACTAACCTATTTCCAGGCGCACGTCCAATCAACAGCGGTCCAAGAATACAACTACCGCATCGAACACACGAACCAAAGACTGCACAAGCTGGTCTCCGCACTAGACGAATGGGAACATAAAGCGGCTGACTTGCCCCAACTGTCACAAACGGTGTGGAACGCTGATGACGTGGTGACGGATCTGCAAGGGAGGGTCAAGCCTAAGTTAGCTGCTGTTAGGGATATCGGGTTGAGGTGTCGACTTGTTATGGAGGTAAGAAATATACATCTTTAAATATTTATCTAAAGCCTATTTTTAGGGTTCCGTACCCAAAGGGTAAAAACGGGACTCTATTACTAAGACTTCGCTGTCCGTCTGTCCATCTGTCACCAGGCTGTATCTCATGAACCGTGATAGTTAGACAGTAGAAATTTTCACAGATGATGTATTTCTGTTGCCGCTATAACAACAAATACTAAAAAACAGAATAAACTAAATATTTATGGGGGCTCCGATACAACTAACGTGATTTTTTTGCCGTTTTTATAGATAATGGTACGGAACCCTTCGTGCGCGAGTCCGACTCGCACTTGGCCGATTTTATTGGTTTTGCTATACCTAATTGGTGTGCTTTGAATTTCGATCATCAACCCAGATTGGTACAAACATTGAGGTGATTGACATGGACTCTATGCAATTTCGTTTAGATACTATAGTAAGGTACAGGATCTTCTTGGATATTCCTACAAATATCTAATAATAAATTCTGACCACAGGATGTAACCACTCTTTCCCCTCACAACCTGACTGACGAAATACGCGCTGCCTTGCTCCGAGCCCAGACGCTCTCCATCCGCTTCCCGACCCTGGCTGCAGAGCTGGAGGTGCTCATGCTGGCCGCTGAAGAGAAGGAAGGCATCCTGTACAACCTGACTCCGAGTTACAAGGAGAAATACTTGGAGAATGTCGAGAAGCATGTTAAAAAGTTGTCTGCCAAAGCTGCTGAGTATAAGAGGTACGAACAGCAAAATTCGCATTTTTTCCAAAAATAGGACAACTCGGTTGTGGACCCGATTTTAGGCGGGTGAGATATCTCCCAGCCCTTATTGTCAAGGAGGACGATGGTTTAAGATCGTCAAATGATAGTCTTGAGCTAAGATGACGATGAATGCGTTCACTGAGCGGCTTTCATAAATACTTACGTCATGGTCCTTCACTGACCGAGGATCCTGAATTTGACTAGCCTAGCCGTATAGGCTAGTCAAATTTTTATCATAATGGACGTTTGCGGTAACTTAGCCAGCATGTGGATTGTGGACCACTATATACCTTATGTGAGTTAGTTAGTTATTAATTACCAAGACTACTGACCATTAGCTAGGTTTAATTTTTCAGTCTTTTCGCTGGAACCCGTGCCGCAGCCTCCCTCGGAGTAACAGCCGCGCAAGCCTGGGCCAAGGTAGCCGCGGGCGTCCGCGACGCACAAGCCCAGGCGGACGAGGCCACCAGGAACGCAGCCGCGGCGGCCGCGCTGGCCAGGGGACACACGCCCATGGGCAGGGAGGCTGCTAAGGGGAAGGTGGCGTCGGAGAGTCTGCGGAGGCGGGGGGAGGAGGTCTTGGCTAAAGCTGAAGGTAAGTGCGTTGGTGGAAATGTTTTTTTAAACTATTCCATAATACCCAATCTCGAGTGCTCTGAGAGATCAAATACGAGTAACTATCATAGTGAAAATATTGGTACAGTATTATACTTTACTCAAATACAGTATGTAATCTGGTGATTATTTTGACAACCTTCTTTGAGCAAATTCGACCTTTCGGGCTATCCCGAAAAGGCGCTAGCAATTTCCAATATTGTCGTATTTTACGGTTTAAGAATTTTATTTCTCAATAGAATATATACATTCGCTTACAGAGAAATAGGTACAGGATAATCTTATTGTATGACTTAACTTAAATTTAAATTGTGATAAGGCTTATATTTTATTTTATTTATTACTTAGATACCATAAGGATCAACAGCCACCAATGATAACTGTCGGCCAAAATCGTGTCTTCATATTCATTTTTGACGTGACAACGTCTTATAAATTGGTTTGCCGGGTGACACTTCAAGAAACTGCGTTACGCTCCGCTCACGTTATGTGCTCACAATGAGAGCGAGTGAGAGGCACGCGTCCCTTCCACTCGGGCATTATTTTACCACTCAAAGTCGTTGTCACGTAAAACTTTCGCCCGTATACCGACTTTACAGGCAACCAATTTTTTTTATTTTATGATGGCCTCAAGCTAAGCTTGCTATGGTCGCGACCTTCAAGCTTGATCATCATTGCAGCCCTTCCTGTCTGCGCTATAAAGGCCTCCTCCACCTTCGGTCTCGGCCTTCATTTCAGCTTTTGAGTTTAACCTATTCTTCCAATTTCGTATTTAAACCCATACTACCTTTCAGAGCTACGCACACAACTGGAGCACCTCCGTCGCGGCGCCGACCTCGTCAGCGTGGTGCTGCGGGGAGTCGGCTGGCAGGAGAGAGAGCTGGGCGCCAGGCCGGTGGCCAGGGTGGCTGAGACGTTGGCTGCGGCAGATGAACAGGCGGACAGAGTATATGCAACTACCAGGGCATTATATGACGAGGCCAGTGAGCTGAGGAGGAAGGTCAGGTATGTAACTACAGTGGACTACAATGGAGTTTAAATGTTCATATCATCACCAGCCTTTGCTAGTTCACTGCTGGTCATTAGCCTCCTCAGATGACCACCAAAGTGCTGGCGCATTCTTTAGCTACAGCATCTACCATAGGAAATAAAAACTGACCTTGCAATTTTCTTTGTTGACAGATATTCTCTGAGAAGACAACTAGCTGAGCTTCAGAAACATGGAGACACAGCATTGGGAGCGGCACAAGAGCATGGTAGGTTTCACTCAAATTCACTTTCATTACCAGCTTGCTTTGAACGATTAAGCCTATTCAGTCATTTGTTTTCGACATCATTAAACTCTTTAAGAGTTGAATGATGTCCACTAAAGCCTCGGTCGTCTACGGTCAGGTCGGTCAGTGTGCTCCCGTTTTCCTATATTTTTAATAACTTTCGATATCATACCTTTCCAATGGCTATTGACTTGACCCCCAGTTCCGTGTGTCGAGATGGTGATGTTAACAAATGACCACATTGATCAGTGTCGCAGATCCGCGGCTACACGGTGCGCGGCGCGGAGACGGCGGCGGCGTTGGCGACGGCGGCCGGAGCCCGCGCGCGCCAGCACTCGGCGGCCGCCAGCACGCTGTCGCCGGCGCTACGGGCGCTGGCCGACAAAGTGATGCGGGCCAAACATGCTGCAGAGTCGGTGAGATCATCTTTCTTTAAGCGCCCTTTAAAAGTGCATGCATTATCTTTTTCACACTATTTCATGTTCATTTGTTTGTAGGTAGGTACTTTGCTCCAATTACTTTTTATTTTTATATTATTTATTTATTTTTACAAATAATCGTTTTTAATTTTGCCCTCAAACCAAGATTTCGGCCTGTTTCGGGCGAATAAGATGGATAGGCAGATACTAGAAAAAATCAAAGTAAAATTAATTTCCTTTCTTAGACTTGAAAAACAGGCTCATGCATAGATAAAATTTTAAAACAAATTATTATCACAATTGAAATACATATTATGTGTTAATTGATTCTCTTTACAATTTTTTTCCAACAGTTATCCTCTAAAATTCGTTAGGTAGATACCTATTCGAATTAGATTGAAGGTAACAAGGTGGTAAAAGGTGGTGGCAAGGTACAATGAATTATGCAACTTGCCATTAGAAAGCTTTGAACCTCTTGTCATGGAAAGAACCAACAGAATAAACCTTCAATGCGTTTCCAGATATCAGTATCAGTGACGTCAGTGTTCGGCGCAGCCGGCTGCTCCCGCGCCTACTCCATCTCCAGCGCGTCTGGCTCAGTCAGTAAGATAGCGCTCGCAGTCTCCTTCGAGAACTACGTGCGAGACGGACCGCTGCTTTCCTTGATAGATGATACACATGTGAGTAAGCTATTCACCCGGTGACGCAGGCTAAGACTTGCCTGAGATGCAGAGGGTTGTAGGTTCACCGCGCGACAAATGTTTGCCTGATCCGCAGATATTTGTTCCTGGTGTAGGTGTTTTCTTGAAGGTAGGTCTTGAATCAGTCATCTGCTACTCAGAACACATGCTCTGGGCTGCATGATGCTGTGTTACAATGTTCAGCATAATTTTTTTATTTATTCAGAAGTCTGGCGCAGCCGGATGTGATTGAAAGATCGATTTGTTCTCAGGATAAAGAGCGCTACATGAAACTGTCCGTAGAGAGCAAGAGGCTCCGGTTGGCGTGGGACCTCGGCGCGGGAGAGGGGCTCGTACTCCATCCCGAGGACTTGCAGCCGACACACGATGATGCCGACCATACTTCTTATAGGATAGACATTGAAAGGTACACTTTGAGCAAGATTTAACAAGCAACATTCACTCAATTTTTTTTTCGTTAAATTTTATCCTCACTGTTTGTTTTAAAGATTTCTCATAAACTAATCTCATATAACTAATCAAAAAATATGACATAATATATTTGCATTTAACAGTATTTTGTGTAGTTTTATAATTAATTACTACAGAAAAATACGAAAACTAAGCGCGGGGTTTCCCACTTAATGAATACTACTTCTATAGATAACATTACCGTGCTACTTCAATATCATTTATTTTCTTTAAAATATAATGAATTTAAATATTATTATTATTAGATTCAGTACAACAAAACCCAAAAAACTCACTTTGTTTTAGAGTCACTTGCGAAATAAATTCATATTTTGTAATTTGTTTTATTATTTATATTAGACTAGCTGCTGAACCACAAATCACAAGACCACAAATCTGCTGTCCGCGGCTACACATGCGCTTTTCAAGTACCTAGCATATGTCCGTCCCCGGGATTTCATTTAGGTACCTCCTTGCCAAATTTCATTGAGATTTGTTCAGCAGTTTAGGCGTGAAAGGTCTCAAACAGACAGATAGACGGACAGAGTTATATCCAAAATGCAAAAGTGTCTTGAACCTTTTCACAAATTAACTCACTCTTCATTTTCAAGTGCAAAGTCAAAGAGCATTATCTATCGTCATGACTCTTAAGTACCTATTTATGTGTATATTTTTAGTTTATATGCGTATATAATTATAGTATTAGGTTATAGTATTTTATGTATTTTAATGTATGTAGTAGTTTATTTAATAAGTAGGTTAAAATTTAATATTTTGTCGTCTCTATTTATGCACATGTACCTACCCACTTTTATAACTTTGTCTCTCTCTCCCAATAAGGTTTGCTGGAAGAGAACTCTTTTTTGGGTTAAGCTCGCCTTTGCCATATTTTTTCTACTTTAAAGTTTTTTTTTTTTTTTTTTCGTGCAATAAGGAATAAAAATAAACGGCTAAACGTCTGAATAAACTTAATCAAGGCGGTTGGATTATCTTTAAAGAGAAAAGAATTCACTAATAATTGTAAAGGGGTGAAGTAGGGAAGGACGAAAGGTTTTTCAAGAAATAGCACACGCGAAACCACCAACAGAAGGTAGTGTTTAAAAACCTTAAGTTGCTCTGTGCACTTAATCAATTAATAATTGCTACACAACCACTTCGTCTGTCCACCTCTTCCAGAATATGGAGCACAGTACACCTCAAAGTCGAACGCGCAGGCGGCAACGCTATTACCGCCTCCAACAGTTCCTCTCCCTCCGCTGTGGTCCTCCGTAGCTCTCAGCTGTGGCTGGGCGCTCCAACGGGCGCAGGGCTCCCAGGTTGCGTGCACGCCTTGTATTCGGATGATACCACTGTGGGACTGTGGAACTTTAACGTGCAGCCGAAGGAGGCCAAGTGTACTGGGTGTACGCAGAGGTAAGTGAAGATGATGGTCCGTTTCGAACGTTATGCTTTACAATAGTTTGGATGAAATAGACAATATTCATTTTAATTTATACTTTAAAATGTAAGATGTCTAAAAACCTTTTTTGTTAATTTAAAAATAAATAAATAGTATCTGATGATAGATAAGCATTTAGGGAATAATCTGGGGACTCTGAGTTCCAAGTCCAGCATTAGTTTATTAATCCTGCACATCAAATCTCTGGAAATAGGAAGCTGGCTTCCGCTGTACTAGATTAGTAGGTCTCCGATAGACCTCTCAAAGCTTGTACCGCCCACCACGGTCCAGCACCAGCCGCCTCCATTGATGGGTGTGTCGACGACACACCCCTGTACCTATCTCCCGACGCTTTTGAACCCGTCCTCGGCCACGAATCGTCGCTTTATTTCACCTGTTCACGTGTCTATCTGTCCCCAGATGGTACGGCGTGAGTCGCGGTGGAGAGCCCACAATGGTGTGGTTCAACGGACGCGGCTACGCAGAGCTCCGTCGCTCGCGCCTGCGCCCTGCTGACCGCAGACAGTTCAGCATCGCCTTTACTTTCCGGACGAGGGATGAGAACGCACTGCTCTTCTCGGCTGTTGATGTCGCTAATGTTAGTTGTTGTAGCTAAACGGCTCTACCGGAAAACTAGCGTTGAAGACGCCTGCCATAAGACCGGGCTCTTTTTATAACTCACCATCATCGTTGCATTCTTTTCAAGTTCCATAAATCAATGACTTGTTGAATTCTCTTTAAGGTATCAGCTATTGGTTGCCTCAGATCATGTCAGTAATATAAATTCCTCTTCTTCCAGAACCGCTCAGTATCAGTGATCCTTCGGTCTTGCCGCGTAGAGTTCATAGTGCAGTACTCGGGCTCCAGCCTGCGCATCGCGGCCGGCGGCGCCCACTGCGACAATAGACCCAAGCACGTGCAAGCCATACGGGTGTTCGCTACCAATAAACTGGAGAAAGGTACTGTAACACTGCTATAGTAAGATAAACTCTTGTCAAGTCGTGACGCTGCAGCGCATTGTTTTGAAATGTCGTCGGACTGAAATCAATTATGCTGGATACCTACCTATTTCACACGGCATACATACAAAACATTGTTGACGTCCTCTGAGGCATAGAATTCAATACGCCTTCTTTGCCTCAGAGGACGTCAACAATGTTTTGTATGCGTTGTCGATGTCAGACCATGTCAATCTATATTCAGTGGACTTCTTGCTTGGGCCGAGATGAAAAGATGATGAAAGGAGACAACACAGAAGTAAACAACATGTTTAGGTACCAACAAACTTATGTAAGCAGTTGCAATCTAACACGGCCCTGTCCCCAGGCAGCCTGCGCGTGAACGGCCAGGAGACGCTGGGTTCCCCCTCACCACCCGTGCAATCAGCAGCCTCCCTCCCCGACCTATCGGATGCCACTTACTGGGTGGGCGGCGCCCCCTACTGGGTGGGCAGCGCGCCGCGGGGGGCCCAACCACCCCCCCTGCTGGGCTGTCTCGGCGCGCTCACGGTGGATCGGGAGGGGTACGATCTGCTGGATACTCCGACCAGGCATGGGATTGAACCCAGGTGTGGTGGCAGGGTAAGAACTTTTCTCTGCACTTGAATTCAAACTGTTTTATTTCACCTTTGGGAAAGCCCGTGCCCTGATGTGGACTTCTTAGGGCTGATGGATTCTGGAATGATGATGATATCGATTCACCCCATCCATTTGTAGACATATATTCGGTCTTTGTCATATATTTACCTACCTACAAAATGCGCCGTCTCTTGACGCTATGATAGTTTATTTTTCTTGTATCTTTTCAACTACTGAACGGATCCACTATGATTTTATCATAATTATTCTAACTAAAACATATTTAATAAAGGCAAATAACTTATTAGCTTAACTCTTTTCACTCCTCATTTCCAGACGTTCCGTTCAGCAATCCTAGAAGGGTCAGGCTACATCGAGCTCCCGTCCCCCGTGTTCCGCCGCAAGGCAGCCCTGGGCCTGTCGTTCCGGACGGAGGCTCCTGATGGGCTACTGCTGTTCCGGGCGCCGGCTAACCTCACTGACAACGAGGTGGACGATGATGATGGAGATGATAAGCATTATCTGGCTTTGTTTATGGTGAATGGTAAGTTTTAGCCTCACTCATTTAATTCTTATCAGGCTTCTTCAGAGAGGTGCTCCTCACCAGATAGGTAGGTAAGGTAAGTTGGGTAGGTAAGGTAGGGAAATCGAACAGGCAAGATTGTTTGATTTACCTACTGAAGCGATTCTATTTATAAAGTTTGACACATTTCTCGGTTCCAGTCGCACTTTGACTCTCACTTTGCACTCGCACTTTGACTTTTCTGATAGAACCACACAGGGTTGCCAACCATAGAATTTTTTTCCTCGTACTATGCAGCTTAAAATCTCGTATTATGGCTTTCGAACCTCGTACTTGCGTCTAAAAGGTGACTAAACCAAAATTAATGCATATCAAACTGTTGAATTTAGGACGTTTTACACAACGAAATAAACTATTGCAAGTTTCTACTAAATAAAACATCACTTTGTATTAAATTAATCCTTAACATTACTATCGTAAATAACTAATGAACGAGATTTGTTTGTAGGTTCAAAACTTTGCATAGGTAACTATGTACTTCTAGTCTCAGTTTTCATTTCCAAATATTATATCAGGAACATCCTCATTCTCATCGTTTTTCTTTTTATTTTTGCACGAGATTTTTATTTATTTTGTGCAGTTACACCTCTCTGTTTGGCGCTATGACATGTGTGATCAAGGCGACAGACAAATAATGCGAAGAACGTAATGTTTTATTTCTCGGGGATTTCTTGGTTCATGGGAAGCGTCGAACTATAGACAATCATCATTGTAAGTGTTATGTTATGTCAAAATCTCGTACATAATTGTACGAGGTTGATAGTGCCCTCGTACCTCGTACGGAAGACCAAAAATCTCGTATTTGTACGAGGAACCTCGTACGGTTGGCAACCCTGGAACCACAAGATCACAAGAGTTTTCCTCTTATGTGCAGGTGAGCTGGAAGTGATTGCAGCGGCTGGCAAAGGCGAGGTGCGACTGAGAAGTAACGGGACCAAAGTTAATGACAAAAGACTCCACACTTTACGGATAGTACGCGCTCATAAACAGGTAGGTACTTCCATTGCTCTCAACAGTTACCCGCAACAACAAGGAATATTTTTGGGCCACTTGATCTTAATAAAATCATCGAGAGCAGAGCCATCTCGGAAGGCACACGCGCTAAAAAGGAGTTCTGCGATACACCGCCCGGCGCTGGCAATGGAGGCAAAGATAGCCTCACTCATGTGCCTGTATTTCCCTGGTAAACCAGAACACGGCAATGCTGCTTAGCGGCAGAAAACACCATTGCGTTAGTAGTATCTTGGACGAGCCTTTCACAAGGATTCATAGTACTCCTAGAGTTTGTAAATATTAAAATACCTGTATGTCAATGTTTACAGATAGAGCTATGGGTGGACGACGAGGAGGTGGCCAACGGCGTGCTTCCTGGGAACGCCTACCCGGCGAGATCGGGAGGCCTGTTTCTCGGAGGCGCGGTGGGCATGGCGGCCAGGGAGAAACGGATACCGGATGCTGCCTTCAAGGGGACCATTGCTGACCTGATTGTGGATTCAGAGTAAGTCACATCAAGACCAAAATCTTCATTTTCCCTCCACATATTTCTGAATCCATCTTATCATCGTTCTCTTGCCCCAATCGCAACCCCACATTCTTTGCTCTGGCATTCTCCGAAAGGAGAAGAAGAAGGAAGGGGTTGCGGGTAGAAATACCCGCAACCCCTTTTTCTTTATCAGTCGATACCGACACCCCCTTAGAGTATTAAAGCCTCAAAGTTTAGTACAGCGATTCCTATTTTCAAAGTTTACGGCTATAATTATCAATGTTTGTTCATAATTTGCAGACTAATAGGCTTAGAAACCGCCATAAAATGGAGTAAAGCGCAACTGGGCCGCGGCGAGGAGAGCCCGCGCGCGCCGCCTCGGACGGAGCCGCGCGCATTGCACGCCCCCAATGAGAACTCGCCTTGCACAAAGGTATACTTAAGTCATATATTTAGAAGAAAAAAAACTACAAAGAGAAAACCGTCGTCAGCCAGCAACGGTTTTTCTACGTTCGTTTTTATCCAAAGGAACTTCATGGTAACAGTTGA
The DNA here is from genome assembly GCA_947086465.1 of Eupithecia exiguata. NCBI lineage: Eukaryota > Metazoa > Arthropoda > Insecta > Lepidoptera > Geometridae > Eupithecia > Eupithecia exiguata. Next base: position 763,963 of record OX352229.1, read on the forward strand.
TTTGGTATATTTTTAGATCTGCAATGCAGGTTACGGTAGAACATTGAGGATTTGGAGAGATTCTTAAATATTGGTATTTCCATCATTATAGAAGACTTTAAATAAATAATAATAAAAAACAATGTGACATAGGTTGTGGCAAATAAACATCTTTAACTCTTTGAATATAATGCGACCTTTGTTCCCAGACATCCTCGTACACGGTGGAAGCGGGCGCGGTGAAGTTCGGCGACGCGCGCGGGTCGCACGCCACTTTGCGCATGCCCAAGCGCGCCGCCGTACTCTCCGTCACCATGCAGATACGGACGTATGCTGACAATGGACTGTTGATATTAGTACCGGTAAGGTTTTTCATAAGAACACGCACACCAACGAAGCTCTCTTTAACCAATAGTTAACTGGATACGTTTTTGTATGCATTTACCTATGAGTCACCTCTGTCTGGTTATGGAGTTTGTCGCCGAATGATATCGATAGGAGCTTCCTTTTAACTGTAGCTTACATTTAAACTCAACTTGACGAGGACAAATTCTGACCAATTACTGATACCTATCCTAGGGCTCAAAGAACAAACCAAAGCATTACACGGCGCTGGTGGTGCGAGAGGGACGGCTGCGGCTGATCGTGCGCGGACGGAAAAGGAAAGAGATAGCGCTTGCCTCTAACGTCACTACGGGAGAGTGGAAATCTGTGAGTATACCTTGGACTTCTCAAAGCAGCAATTAAATATATTAATTATTAAATTAGTTATTCGTTCAAAGCTTTCAAATGAATGTATAAATGAGCACTTTATTGTACAACATACCTAAATTAATAAAAAATCTTATACTTATCTAAATAAAAACTAAAAACAGCTCAAAAGGCGACCTTATCGCTGAGAGCAATTTCTCTCAGGCAACCTTGGGATGGAGAAGAGATATAGGAAAAAACCAGGGTTGAAAGTGCACAGAACTAACAGAAATATAATATAATAAATTATACAATACAAAACTACCTATATTATGTACCTACCTACTTAACAAGTAAACGTGGCATTATGTTTACTTTAGAAAAGCTGTAGATCGAGTTATAAACGTTTTCTTTCTAAATATTTGGTTCTCTCTAAAACTGTTGAGATACTTTTTTTTTTTTTTTTTTTTCATTTATTTATGTTTCACATTAAGTACTAAAAATTATCTTAAAGCTAACCTAAACCGTAATTCGGTTTGTCCGTAAGCCTCTTAGTCTCTATGATATATTTAATGAAATGTACTAGTATGGCAGGCCACACCCTGCAAGTGCAAGCGGGGTAGGTACAATGATCGGCTGCCCTCGGGCGAGCGCAAGCTTCGATTACGGGAGCACTGACAAATAATAAGACTGGGGTGTTATTCAAGTCGAGATTCAATTTCTTATCATACACGTTTTAGGGTAAGCCAAGGATCCTCATTTAGCCTCACTCACCTCACTCTACCCTATTTTTTTTAAATTTACTATTAGGGCTGCACGCCCGATAACCACTTTATAATATCCAGAAACTATTAGTCAGATTTCAAAAATATTTTGGTGACCAGGAATCTGGATCCCTGCGTATTATTTATGTTTAGTTATTATTTTAAACGTAGATAAAAATTGGTGGTTTGATGCTAAATTCCAGTGATCGTTCTCTGTTACTTCCCAGGTATCAATCCGCGTGTCGCGAGCGCGCTGCGCGCTGTCGCAGGGCGGCGAGGCGCGCGCGGCGCACGCGACGGCGGCGGCGCGCGCCCAGCGCCTCTACGTGGGAGGCATCCCGCCGCCGCCCACCCTGCCCAACATACCCAACTCTGTGAGCAACATATGCACTGCCATTTTAGAATCTAAGGCCATTGCAGGGAAGATCAAACTACATTTTTTCATCGTAAACTTGAGCTCAACTGCAAATGCTCCCACGGGGCGTGATTCGTCCGAACATACGCGCGCAAACCATTCCAGGGGTGTGCGTCGTTGTGGGTACAGACTTGTCCGCGAAACGCACCTTGGGAAGCCAGTTTTTTAAGTATCAGCAGACCTACAGGAAAACGATTGAATTTCTCCATTTTTTAGTTAGGTAAAAAAGTCTATCTCGCACCAGTCCGTCCAGCTCGTATCCAAGTCTTATTGCTGAGTTTCCTTCGTCCTTCCAACTCCTGCAGATAATCATACCATTACCTCTCACAGATAATCCGCCTGGGCGGTTTCCGGGGCTGCGTGCGCCGCGTGTCCGTCAACGGACGGGCGGAGGACCTGGTGCGCAACGCGCAGGCGCACCACGCCGTGGGCCAGTGCTTCCCGACCATCGAGCGAGGAGCTTACTTCGGAGGTCAGTTCCTTTCACATTTAGATGCTGCACACAGAGAAGACTGTTATCTCTCTCTCCGAGAACTGAACTTCTCTTTATGCTCTTGTCGAGGTGTTTGTTCGTCAGCCAAGTGCAATGTCGAGGTGTTTTTGTCATCCACATCCTCGAGTTTTTATCCTGAAAATTCAGTCTGCCTCGAAAACGCATCGTTACGGTATACCTACCGATCACTTTTCGGAAACAGATCAGTAACGTTTGACGAATTCATATGAATGTGACATTTAAATGAATTCGTCAAACTACGAAAGTTTTTATTGTAAAATCAGCAACAGTTTCACGTTACTTACCTATTGCAGGGGACGCATACGCCACATGGTCGAGCACGTGGTCCTCGGGCGGCAGCTCTGACTCTGCGCTCGAGCTGTCCCTGCAGTTCCGGACCACGGAGCCGGGAGGTGTGCTGCTGGCCGCCACGGGGCTGCTGCTGGAGCTCAAGGATGGGGCTGTGAGTGGAATATCTGCAATATATCTCTAGTGAACATGTTCTCTTTCACTGCAACTCGTCAGCGGTGCGACCCGCAAGGGCGGTACCGACACCATGATGATTAGATTCACAACGCTCATTCAATTCGCTCTCAACACACCTGCCCATGTGCGTGAGGGACAGATAGTTTAGTATATTATACCGCATTATTGCCCAGCCCAGAGACCCTGCGGGTCGCACCGCCGCGCGCCGTCACACGGTGTTCCCGAGGGAAATGTGGCTCGTAGGCCATGAAAGTCTTAAGAAAGAATGTATTTTAGGTACCTACCCGTTGGCAAAACGACAGATACTTAGTTTGACCTGAACACTGATTAATTGATTCTCCTGGGGAACTGCCATGTAGGTGACCGCCCATTTAACTATCCCATCAAAACCCCAGGTGGTGCTGAGCCGGCAACAGTCCCCGGGCGCGGAGTGGTCACGCGTCTCGACCGTCGTCGGCGGCGACGGGACTGTCTGCGACGGGACGTGGCGCGCCGTGCGAGCGAGGGTGCACGCTGCCAGGCTGTCTCTGTCGCTCGACGGCGGGTTGCCGGTGCAAGCCGCGCCTCACTCTGCCTTGTTGGACGAGTCTGATGCTCCTGTGTCGCATGAACCGCTGTACCTGGGGGGCCTGCCAGGTGAGATATCTACAGGAGCGAGGGGGCACACTGTCTCTGTAATAAGTACCTGCTTTTGACAACCAAGCGACTTGCTTACCCACAAGGCCTTCAGTGCGGCCACTATGTAACTTAATATATATAACCACCAAATCAAAGAAGCTATACCTTCTCTAGCTAGACCTCTTGTCCAGGAGAATTTTTTTGTTGCTCTAGCCTAGATGCTAAGCTAGATACCTATCTACTAACAGTGTCGCCGCCCCGCGGCTAAATATCCATCATGGACTTCATTATCATCATCATCAGCCTATGTTAGTCCGCTGTTTGACATAAGCATCCCCTAATGAGCGCCATAGCGCCGCCGTCTTCAGCTTGACGTTGGACTACTGTGGTAGTCGTAATTATGCCAGGGCACAGTTCTATCAAAAAGTCCCCCTGAGTAGAAAAAGTAATGTACTTTTTCTCACCTCAAGATTCTCTGACCTTCCAGAGGGCATCACGGACACGACAGAAGGAGGCAGAGCGAACTTCAAAGGCTGCATCCGTGACGTCACCATCGGCGCGCAGACCAAGGACTGGCCCGACATGGAGTCTCTACACAACGTGCTCATGGACTCCTGCCCTATAGCGCACTAGATTATACCTTATTCCATCGAGATAACGCTCAGATTCCGGCTAGTGGGAAAGAAACTGAAGGTGTAACTACAACAGATTAAAGAAAATATTCCCCAATGTGCCTTAATAACATTAAGGTTTTACCGAAACAGTGCCATGGAGTTTTATCTACTAAGTAGCATACTCTACCAATTTTGTAACTTAATGTTTTTTTATTTTGGAAAGTGTAAGTACCCAAGTAAGGTACATCAAAATGTAATACTTGCCGAACACTTGCCCACCTGAAGACAGTAGGTAGATATTTTCTGGCTTTGCCAATCCTAATTATTATTGTAAATATTCACCTCAACATACACCAAATTAACTTAAATTTAGGTTCATTATCCATTAGCAAAGTATCTAACTGACACTGAATGTTTTCTTCAAGTCTCATTCAGAGGCGTTCCTAGAGGCTATGTAAATACTTCGATGTAGTGTTCTACCACCACATAATGATAACAAATTAATTAATACTCACTGTAAATAAATAGGTATTTAATTTTTCACCAGTATTTGTATTCGTTCTAGCTTTTACCTAAATCAGCCCAATGTAAATAAAAGCTTTTAATAACGGTCTTATGTTCTAATTAAGATGTAGGTATTTGTTTTGAATTAGTAACAAAAGTAAATACAACGTAAAATTCTGTCGAAGTGTGTAGGATTAAATTTGTTAAATTCGTACAATTTTTGTAAATAAGAACATAGGTCTCCAGCTTTAATAGTTAGAAAATTGCATTTCGTTCGTCACAAAATTTACAACTTTTTTACAAAAACGTGTTCAGTAGAATTATCTGTAAATACATCTAGTTGTAAATAAATAATGTACGTACATATTTATTTTAACGTTTTTTTTCTAAGGAGAAATTAAACAAAAATAAGGCAATAAAAAACATTTATTTTCTTACTTCACACCTCTAAATCAACATGTGATACTACACGATACACCACAGTCTCGGTCCTAACGTGAATGTTACGCGCATGGTATTCTACAATCCATTCTATAACCCAGGAACTTGCTCCTTTACTCGACTGGCTGGGAACACTGAACCCCCTAAATTTTATATTCGTGATAGGTTTCATTATTGTTCGTTTGAAATATTAGTGAACTGCCAGTCAAGAATAGGATCCCAATTTGAACTCCTACCCTCACCTTACGTACCTACGTCCGTCGCGTTATGATCTCGACGCGCATGTTTCGTAGATTATCAATTGCTCGAATATTATTTACTCAAACAAAAGATAGGTACTAGATGTTACCTCAACAATCTTTGCTCAACCGCTCATTGCCAGATTTTTTACATTAGCACTGGCAACTTTAGCACGAAATGTCAATAATTTTGCCATTTTCTATGTGAACTAGGAATAATGAAACATGGTGGAATACGTATATTTATATTTAGTTAAATAATAATGAAATCGTACAGCAAACAACTGTTTTACTTAATATAGCTTGTCCTATCTATTCCAAGACACTAAACGATGACTCAACGTGACGAAACAAAATCAACCTTATTATGTGGTCTAGACAGGGTTGCTTTTGTTACGAACTAATGCAATAGACGCCACTTAATATGAACCCACACCCGCGTCTTATGTAATGTACTAGAATGATACTCGAATCGGTTATATAAAATATAACTAAGAAGTATAATATCTTTGGACAATAAGAATCACAATAATCCATAGAAATATAATCAGAAACAAACAAAGTACTGAACAAAACGATACACATAAAAATACTTTTACTATCTCATATAAATATAAAATAATATAACCACTTGCCTAATTTTATTATTACAATGGCATAATTTATATAACGATTCTAAGACCGACAATATTAAACATCCCATATTTTTAGACCTGGCAACAATTCTGATAAGATAAATGGACACTTTTAATTTGATGTAAGCCTTAACACTGTCACCTCAGATTGTTTACGGCATGCATAGTGTTACCAGAGTTCAATAATCTTGAGCAATTATTTTTCCCTACCCACCCTCAGAAACCTTCCGTTATGAAATGCTGGGAAAATGAGACATACTCTAAATGATTTATAAGAAGTTATACCGATGCGATGATCTACGATGGCTCGATGACTGATGATGAAGGAATATTTGAACCTGTGTTTACTCTTCTACGTGTTTTGAAGACCAATCACTAAACTACCTGAAAATAAAGAAAGATTTTCATTAAAATTACTTAGAAGATTACAGATTTTTATTCTTTTTATTGCTTGTTTCACGAGCGACTTCATGTCACATACGCCTTTAAGTCACTGACCCTGATTTATGTTTTATAATTGCGCGTCTGGGGTGCTAGTTCGGTTGAAAATCTACACATTTCAAACTGAACTAGCACCCCAGACGTTATACAGTAGTAGAGTAACGCTTATGCCATAGACAAGCGTCACTCAAGCAGAAATAAATGACTGAGCAAGCTTTCATAACACGGGCCTAAGCTCCACGCAGAACATAGGGAAACCGGTTATAACGAAGGTAGAACAGAACGCGAAACAAGCAAAATGTTTAGGTATGTCATGGATGCTGTCTGAGGGAGGACGATGCTGTGTTGTGTATAGAACTCTCCAGTACCACCCCTGTCCTATGCTGGATCCTCTCACAATGCCCCCTACATACTACATGAAGAGACATCCCTGCGATGCCGCGCCGCCAGATACGCAACCGGAACCACCATAAACAGAGCCCTGAGTTCGGTTGCTCGCTATCGAGATGTTCTATTGCTGTATATGATTTGCGTTATTCCATTTCCGAACGCTAGAGGGGCTGTACCAAATTCCATAACTCATTCGAATTCAGGACTCGGTCCACTGCGATCGTCGAGTTGTTGCTCAACATTTGGGGTAATACGAGCTACCGCCCGCGACGTCGCCTGTCCTAGAGATGACGATGACTCACCGTTTACATGGACAGATATCCCTGAGTGTAGCTGCGGCGGCGCGCGACCAGGTACGCGACCAGAACGATCAGCACCAGTCCTCCGAGCGCGCAGCCCACCGCTATCGGCACCGCGTCAGGCACGTCGCTACTGTCGCACTCACGACCTAGACAGGTAGAAACATACGGAACAGATTTAGACTAAGCTGAATGTATTCACATATTTTTTACAGACTTCGAAAAAAGATGGACGTTCTATGTTCGGCTGTTTGTTTCTTTGTACATTCGCTGATTTCTCAGTCATTTATGGACCGCTTTGGACGATTATTTTACATTTGTATTAGAGAATGATCCAGAGCTGGTCCCATAAACATTATTCCCGAGGAATTAGTATTTATTCCGAAAAACTTAAAAATAGTTTAAAACTAAGGGATTCGAAATCGGTTTTTAGTTTTTTCAAACAATCAAAATTATGTTTTGTGATAAAAGTACGCTTCGGAACATTATCGATTGAAGGAAAACGGTTCGAACAAGCGGTTCTGCACGAAGGTCGCTTGTTTGGGAGAAACGTGTTCCACGATTGAGTCGTCCCTCAGACTTTTCTTGCGAGGTACGACCAAAGATTGGGGCTCACCCCTTATAAGATCGCAGCGAGGTAATGCGTCAAACAGCGCCGCACTTTACCCTGTTGATGTTGATATCATGGACGCACTAATTTGATATAGGTATACGATGTCCTTTTAAATTACTGAAATACATGTCAATATGATTGCGCTGTCTGGTGCAACATAACGCGACCTTGTGAAGAGCTGGTATGGTTCGTATTCCGATATGCCTGACGAAATAATATTGATCAAAGAAATCTTCTACCTATTTTTTCTCCGATCCTAAAAATATCAAACACAATTTCAACACGTTTTCAGCATAAACCATGTATGTTAGTTTCGAATGGACAAATTCTTATCAAGAGGAAAATTATGAATAATGTTATACCGATAACGGAACGTTTCAATTAGTTAGGTATTATATTATTACTTCTTCATGATTTTGTAGGGATGCAATGAAAATTTATTTATTTAAAAAACATGACTTGTAGGCGTAAAATATTGTAGGCATTGAGTGAGATGTACAAAAAAAAAGTAGGCACATGTTTCCAACATGTCGCACGTTTAAGCAGATAAAGCATAATATGTACAAATCAGCACGATAGCGCGGCAGACGTGCGATAACAGCATGCGAGACCGAGCGACACTCGCTTACAGGAATCGCATCGCATGTTTCACTGGTACCATTATCAAAACAAACAACTCTTTACACTAAATTCTACTAACTCTACTCTTGCTCCGAGCTTTGTTAGATATAGCGCCCTCTATAGCTGATCACTACCATCACAAAATGGAATGGACGCATTTGTATAAGTGGATTATCTTCAAGCTAACCTAACACACTAGAAATTCTCAGATATTAACTTTAAAATAATTGAAGTCACACGTCTGCGAGCTACAACGCCACAGGTAAACAAACGATAAACTTGTAGCACCCCGCAGACGAAACTTTGTGGGTTGGGAGTCAAATAGACTTCATTATGTCCAGCAATGAACTGTAACGCCGCCGTACTCATTCAAACAGAGGTGTGTTGCAGTTACCGGCTGTCCTTTTGTACTGTCGCACCTCGGGTTGGCTGTGCAATGCTCTATGACTGGTTGGTAGACCTCAGCACACTATAGACAGTAGCTTTTATTTCTATACTGTTTTCTGTGTTTGTGTATAAAGAATTGTCTATCTATCTATAGGCAAATTTTTAAAGTTGCGCGAACTCCCTATGCTTTTCGTATACCGGAGGCCTGGCCGGCTGACCGGCTGGCCTGTGACGCCAGCGCAGCGTGGATAATTGTATGAAAACAAAAGATAATCACGCCAGCTCTAACAGAATGTATGTTTACCTGCGTTGAAGTTGGTGTTGGCGGCGGTCCTGTAGGCCTCCTCCTGCAGCTTCGAGATGTTGAGCCCGGCCACGGCGCCCTCGGCGGTCAGGTTCAGGCGGCGGGCGGGCGTGCACCGGTACGAGCTGGTCAGGGGGACCTCCCACTCGCAGCCCGTATGCTGGAGGACCATCACCTTGTTGGTGGCTGTGGGATACAGTAAATAAATAAATAAAAGTGAATAATGCTGGACAATCCACACACAGCATCAGTAGCCCATCAGTAGCAGTAGAAGCAGAGCTTGTGTTATGGGTACAACAAGCTCGAGATGTTCTAGCGACCGTTTCGGTCGCCCGAGATATTGTACTATTTGTTTATGGTAACTTTTAAAAAGTCACTAATATCCGTAGGAACAACTGTGGTTTCGATGGCTAGACAAGGCATAAAATTATTTAACCATTGTTACTGTTTCAAAGGAAACAAAACTCACTAGCATTAACGAACTGATCAGGCGACAGCTCGAACTCCAGAGTCTTCAGCGCGTACATCTTGGTGGTCTGGTTCCGGTGGTAGTGCAGGGACATGGTGTTGCCGACTGTGCTGTTCTTGACAGGCCAGCTTAGCTGGATGAACTGGTCCTGGTCTGAGCAGGAGCCGTCGATGACGGTCGCGTTGGCGGGCACGTTCAGGGTTACGGAGGCGGTCAGGTTGGTGGCTGGAACGAGTGGTACAGTTTATATCGAATGTTTGTAGTACAAAACAGATGTTCAAAGAAAAATAACTCTTATGACCACCAGAGGTTAAGGGATTAAAAAGGTTTTAGTGTAACAAACAACATAATTCGTGTATGTAGAAGCGATCACATTATGATAGCACTATGATAATCTCATCTCATCTCATCTCATCGCCTCTACATTCACGAAGTATGCATATTTAGTGTTCGTGGTATAACCTGCGTACATAACGAATGGGAAGTCGTGTCGTCCCATCCATCGCATCCATCGAGGATGGGTTGGAGGGGACGACACGATTTCTTTCCCTATCGCAGTACAACTATCACTAACAACAAGTCTATATTTCAGTGGCCATACACAAGGTATGGCCAGGAATACGCTATAGGAATCACTGCATCATGAACCTGAAGCATTATGTACAAAATATAAGGATGAAAATAATAGATTCAGGTGTTACTTTGCGGAAATCCAATGCAAAATTTATGTATGAAAATATTTAGTAACAATTCCGCGGAAAAAACCTCCGATAAGTTCTACCAATTAAGCATTATGTACAGGCATGTTGGGCGTACCGTTACTCTTTAAACATAATATATTTACATATTATGTAAAGTATATCGCCGCCGGATCGTAGAATCAGCCCGATGGTAGTATACCTAGGCCGAGTGCAAAACGAACAGACATTTTTTGGAAAAACCTTATTAATTTCACTCGACGAGATGGCTATGTAACGTTAAATCATATTGTTGAACGTTAATCCTTCAACAATCGACACAGGCAATTAATTGAATTGCGCCGTTTAGCAAGTGGCCAAGCCATTCTACAAACGGGCTAATTCCACGATCCATTCATTAAGGGCCTGCGGATGATGATTTGCCCATACAAACGTACTACCAAAATGATTTGTAATTCGAGCATATCTCCACCATATCATGTTGTTTTTTGTATTCGAATTGTATATAACTAGGTCCCTGATTAAATTTTTCCTTATTAATACACACCTATAATGAAATGTAAGCAAATATATGCGAAATGCGATTTTGCATATTTTTACGTCAAAAATGACCTGTTTTCGTTCTATTTGTTTTGTAATAAAAACAACAATATCTTACGTTTTGTTTGATAAGGAACATGGCTTATATTGTCTAGTTACAGAACAACAAAACATGGTCGAAAATACAAAAAGTTTTGAGTCATTATTTTTGGTATTACATAACAATAATTTACGAATTGAAGTTGCGGATAGTTAACAATAAAGCCTGAAACGTACTCGGAGGTACCGAAGCTTCGAGAAAAGCCTTGACATCTCCTTTACCCGTTCTAAAGATACGCGCAGCCAGATCGATACAGATTATGGAGGCGGACTAAATAAACAATATTAATATTAGAGTCGATCAGAGTTATCTTTTTAGGGTTCCGTACCCGCGGGTAAAACGGGAACCTATTATTAAGACTCTGCTGTTCGTTTTTCCGTATTCACCAGGCTGTATCTCATGAACCGTGATAGTTAAACAGTTGAAATTTTCACAGATGATGTATTTCTGTTGCCGCTATAACAACAAATACTAAAAAAACAGAATAAAATAAATATTTAAGGGGGCTCCCATACAACAAACATGATTTTTTTGCTCGTTTTTCCTCGATATTGATAACGGCAACAGCAACGCTTGAAATATTCACAGAATATTGAGTTATATATTCACTTAAAAAAAAAAAATTAAATAAAACAAATATTTAAGGAGGGCTCCCATACAACAAACGTTTATTTTTGCCGTTTTTATAGATAATGCTACAGAACCCTTCGTGCGCGAGTCCGACTCGCACTTTACCGGTTTTATTTGAGTATCTGCTGGGATTATTACAATGTTATTTATTTATTGTTGTCACATGATAACGATAGCTTTGTCTGTCTTCGTGTCTGTGAAGGAGCCTTGTGCTCATAAGCAGGGATGCATTTCGTAATGTATACTTAGATCGCTACTGCACCTAACTATATGAATAATTGAATTGTTTTGAAAAAACTACGGAAAAATCGACGAATCCCTTACTTTTAAACTGTTTTTAAAATTTTGCCGGATAAATACAAATCCCTGGGGATAGGTATTTTTTATGGGACCACCTCGGGATCATCCTTTATTACAACAAAGAATCATCCTAATCGGTCCATGAATGTCGACGAACATACATAGGTACAGCCGAACATACATAGGTACAGCCGAACATACATAGGCACAGCCGAACATAGAACCTATTATTCGAAGTTCAATTCAAGTAATAAGCACGGAAGTTGAACCTTCAGCGCGTGTAAAACGTCTTAACGTCTTCGTCCATACAAAGAAGATTCATTTACCTACTTACAAAAATTGTGTTCAATGCTCATCATCCTTATAATCAGCCTATAGTAGTCCACTGCTGGACATAGGTCTCAAATCAATGCTCAAATCCTAGATATTATTAAGTATCAGTTCGTCGACGAACAACCTAGATTATTTACATTTCAAAATGAATCATCAATGTTATTAGGAGTTTCTGTCGGCTTTCTTTCTCGGATATGTGTGACGTGAAGCCAACTTCAGTGATTCTCTGCTGAATCATGACCACATGTCATGTCTATGGAATCCTGTTATTCGGCTTACGTACGCAATACGATGTAAGTACGTAAGTTAGTATCTGCAATAGGAAACTCGAACCCGACAAGGTAAGACAAAACACTCGTAGATTTTTAACAAAAAATAAGAACAACAAACGGTGCAATCAAAACACAATAAATTAAATTTTGAGTATCTATGTATGTACATTTATGCAACATGACAAGATGTTCATTATGAAGGTAAGCGGATTAACTATTACTAAACCTACTTTGTGTCGGAAGACTGACCCTGAACAAGTCCCTCGTTAAGGGATGAAACGTTAATGGTCTTCGTTTTTATAGAATTTTTTTAATTTAGATGTTGCACAACTTTGTGTAACAAAAAGTACACTCAGTGTGGAAGTGTCAACGAAAATCAAAACCAAACCATCAGCGTCACTTTCTATAAATCTAGTTACTAATCAGATGTTAACTAATAACTATCGACAGAGCCATCGTTAAAACGTTCTAGATTCGTCGCTTTTGTTGTTTACAGATATTTTGGTTGCTCTCGTGTCCCTGAAACCGGCTAGTCAGGTGAAAGGTTTCAGTTACAGCAGCTATTGTAACCAAGTTATTGTTAAGTTTGAGAGCCGTTTCGACGAGACAAAGAACTGATTGAGACATGCTAAGGTCACGCAATGGCATACTTTCAACTGTGTTTAAAATGATTCAGATTTCAAGCTGTTTTGTCGATACTGCCGAGCTGATTTGGCAGATCTTTTGAATAACTTAACTGGCAGCACCACCTAAATGTTTCATTGCTCGAAGCCTATTTCTATATTAAGCTTTTTAACTTGTGCCGTTTTTTGTTTTTTCCTGGATTCGTTGAACCGCTGACGACATGGAAAGATGAAGACAAATTTTTACTTAGTTTTATCGTCAGCGTAGTGAGCATTACAATTTTCCATGTTCAACAGTTTATCCATGTAATATCTACGGATTCTGTTTTAGTGACTCATGGTGACTAAATACCTACTCGGTTATCGATAGCAGATAACATTTTAAATACATATTTTAAGCAAATCATAGTTTAGCTTCTAGTTTCTAGCCGTGCCTTCGAAAACGCTATTGCTAGGATCCTGTCATGCCTAAAATACAGCCCTGTACTCAGTGGTCTTTAATTATATATGTTGTCGATTACATATATTTTAATTATATCAGATCTAAGCTCTACGTACGTACCACGAGACAGATCAAATGTTACCTGGTATATATACTTTGCGATGCCATGCCGGTACATTTTAATTAATTTAAATTTACAAGTGTTAATATGTCAGAACGATCGTAAGACAAAGAGAAGGCAGGTTATTGTAAAAATGCAAATAAGAAGAGACTCGGCCGCCAGACCAGACCCGCCGTAAATATTCAACTTGGTACAATATTTACAATCTTGTTTATCAATTGAATTCAAGTTTACTGAACTCTTAGCACGAAAGTTTATATTTGGTGTTTTTAAAGTACATACGAGTGCCTACGCAAATTGGTCACGTGTCTGATAGAAACTATACCTGCTCGCAAAAATTCAAAATTTCAAAATTCAATAACTTTATTTCTTTAGGCTTACAAAATAAGCACTTAGACAAGTCAAATTTTATACATAAACAGCTTAATAAATAGTTATTATTATCAAATAAGAAACAAATGTTATTGATTTTGTTCGCTTCAATTTTTTGTCCACTAGTGGAAGAAGCGAAAAATAAACCACTAGTGTGTATAAGTGTATAATGCTTAAAATTTAATACAATGTTATTCGCCTATCTAAGTCTAAATATAATGTGATTTAGATACAGGTCAATATTTATATAAAACTAAGCTTAAGATTTTTCTCCTATAATACTATTGTCGGTGCGGAACTGGGCGACATCTGGCCAAGCATTAACATCATTGATATAATCATCTATGGAGTAAAAGGCAGCCTATCTACAATTATACCGCATCGTCACATCCGCGCATGTTTCTGATGTGTGGGAACAGTGGGTTGTTGTCGTTTCAAATTGCTCCCTACAAAATAACGAAAACGACATAAAAACCAGTATAATCACTTATTTAGCCGATCGGTGAGTCATATGCGCACACGCGTGTGGCTAGCTTGAGGAAAACATTCAACTTGATACAATGTTAAGGTAAATAATACACGACTACTGATAAAATAAAATTTCGGTAACGAATTTCTATCTAGGTACAGAAGGGATAACTCAGTATCCCGAAAACGGTCAAAACAAAACTGTTTTGAGCATCGAAATAATAACTAACGAGTATTTGGCACTTGCCACGTTCACGTACACGAGTGAGGTCATTAATTTCATATTTAAGTAGGTTTCGTTAATATAAGTTATGTGATGTTTACCCAAACATAGAAAGATCAAGACATCAAGTTTTCAGTTATCAATCTACACGGAGGGAAAGTCATAATTATTAGGCATCGGCGTTTAATATTTGTCCCGTTGTAACCTTTATCTCATAATAGAACAGACATTTTTGCCTCAGTGTATGGCTCCCAGGCTCCTTTATTATGCAAATAGTTCAATAAATGTTTAAGAGTATGTACAGTTTTGCTTACCCAGTGAGTTAGATCAATATTCCCGAAGGCTACATCTGATCTCCAGGGACATACATTATATCTGCGATATGAGATGGCAAGCGAGTCTGCTTACTGAACTTTAATCCAATTTGCGGCCTGATACGATTTCAGGGAATTACATTTCAGTAATTCAGTAATACACGAGATTATAATCTGCATCACGAGATGATATGGGTAAAGCGCCTACGGTATAGTACGGTACGTGGTACCAACCAAATCGCAAGCAGGGACGAGAGAAATCCTTGAAGCTTGAATGACTTATTCAACGACCGCGTGCGGTCTCATGCTAACTAGTAACTACGTTCTTTTTTTAAACAGAAGTAAAGCAAAGAAAAGGCGGTTCTTTGTTCGACTGTGTTTTTATGTATGTTCGTCGATTTCTCAATCAAACAGGATCGCTTTGGAAAATTCAAAAAATTGTGTTAATAAAGTACCTAGGTAGGTACTAAGGAATTTAAAGTCTGTTTTTAGGGTTCCGTACCCAAAGGGTAAAAACGGGACCCTATTACTAAGACTTCGCTGTCCGTTTGTCCGTCTGTCACCAGGCTGTATCTAATGAACCGTGATAGTTAGACAGTTGAAATTTTCATAGATGATGTATTTCTATAACAATAAATACTAAAAAAAAGAATAAAATAAATATTTAGGTAAGGGGGCTCCCATACAACAAACTTGTTTTTTTGCCGTTTTTATAGATAATGGCACGGAACCCTTCGTGCGCGAGTCCGACTCGCACTTGGCCGATTTTTTGTTTTTTCAAAACCATTTAATTATGGTATGACATGTTGTATGAGGTACTAAATAACATTTTATTTAGCCAACAGTACGGCGGACACGTCCTCTACTCTGGTTGGAGTAGGTAAGTGATAAATAATGAAGTAAATAAGTAGGTATGTAGGTATAACGTGACGCACGTCCTGTTTTAGACAGACCACGATTGTTATAAAATGTATTTAGATACCTATTGTTTATTTCTTTGACATTTTATTTCAAGACTTTAAAAAAGCTGTTTATTGATAGATAGATGTTGGATAGATTTTTCAAGTATCCATTCATTAGAAATAGTCATTACACCTGTCTTGTAATGAGATGCAGTCCACTGGTCATGGTCTTCGCGGCGGCCGGCAGGCGGCGCGGCGGTGTCGCGGCGCTCTCCCCTTAAACGGCGCTATAAATAGCGGCCCTGGGGGCCTACTCGGAAAACGATAATTGAATCTTCTGATTCGTCTTCGTGCAAAACCTACTCTTATATCACCTACATAATATAGCATTTCGCGAAAACGAATCAGGGTGCCTACTTGGAAAAACGATAATCGATATTTCTGATTCGTTTTCAGAATCAGAAACTAGCACATAGCCTTTATGAAGGTAAATAGACACGTACCTAACGGACGGCTGTTAGCGCTGTCCGTCACGTTCCATCGGACGACTAGCTAACTAATGCTAGTCTTCCGAAAAGTCGTGAAAGGAGTCTCCTTTCATTTCACTCCCATCTCAGAAAGCCACCCTGTTTAGTTTTACGGAAGTCAGTCAGACACAGATTCCAGAATATTTCTGTAATCAATGATCTGATCAAAGATGATTAGATGTGAACTGGCACTCAGGATGAACGGTTGGTTTGGTTCGGCAGTAGAGTTGCCAAAGAGATTTTAGTTTTTTTTATGGGCACACCTAGATTTGAGAGTTACTGGACATTAAATATAATTCTCATATAACTCTATGCTTATAACACGCAGAAATCAACTTGGCACCTGCGTGGAACATTCCACGAAAAAAAAAATATTATAGATAGATTTAAATGATTTTGAGCTTTCCATTGTTATATAACAATGGAAAGCCCAGAATCATTATTTTATAACAATACTAGCAGCGCCTCGCGGTTTCACCCGCGTAGTTCCCGTTCCCGTGGGAATTCCGGGATAAAAAGTAGCCTATGTCCTATTCCAGACTATAATCTATCTCTGTGCCAAATTTCATTCAGATCCGTTGAGCCGTTCTGGCGTGATAAAGGAACAAACATCCATCCATCTATCTATCCATCCATCCATCTAAACTTTCACGTTTATAATATTAGTGAGATTATAAATTACTGACTATTCAATTGAATTCTCTCAATTATTTTTATCAACAAGAACGTTGAGGGGCGTGCATGCAACAATGAATGACTCAATGTCATCTATAGACTATCATCTGGTACATATTTATTGTGTTTAGTCCTTGTGTAAGAATAGTAGGCATTGGAAATATTGATTTTCAACAAAGTTGTTTGGTTCTTTCTCTGTGTTTGGCGGGTGAACAGCTGCCTGTGCCAAAACAAGGGTGACCTTGACCTGAGGTAAAGCCCATCCAAGATATTAGAAAATTATCATTATTTGTTGTTTTATGGTAAAAAATATAATAAATTTAGTGCAAAAGTTATGATATATTATTAAATGACTATCATTTTGAAATAATTCTCATTATTATTAGCATAATGAGTATGATGCAAGGACATTATTGTAGTTTAATGGATTATGATTTGAGTATTTATAAGAATATTACTTATATAATTCAGTTTTAGAAACCTTAGCAGTGTAAAGCTGAAATGCAAAGACAACACAGGCTGATATTTTCTCGGTTATGGAGTGAAAATAAACTTGGAAGTCTGTAGTTCTTTCAACAGATCATATATCAATAAAGTCCGCAGCATCCACTAGATTTACCATTCTATCAATAGTAACTTACTGTTAGCCAGGTTGTAGGTGACATGCAGCTGTGCAGCGAACTGGATCAGCACGCAGGTAACATTGTCCGTCTTGTTGGTGTAGGACCACAGGCCTTGCTCCGGGGGGCCAGGGATGGGCGCGGGCGGAGCAGGGGTTGGCGCCGGCGGGGGAGTGGGGGGAGGAGTGGGTGGAGTAGTTGGGGGCTCAGTGGTGGGTAGAGTGGTAGGCTCTGTCAGTGGCTCCGTGGTGGGTGTGTCAGGCTCTGAACTAGACTCGGTCACTGTAGGGACGGACTCTTCTTTAGTGCTGGGAGTATCCATGCCTATTTTTAAGTCATTCACTACTGGTATAATCAATGTTTCCTTTGTTCTGGGTGAGTCGGCGCTTAGACCTGGAATTTTACAAAATCTTGAGTTTGTAAATGGTTGTTGTGAGCTATACAGCTGCTTCAAGGGTAATGTTATGATTTGAGTGGGCTAACTACTTGGGTACTTATAGCATTAGGTACATAATTCGAAAATTCTTTATTGCAATAAGCACACTTCAGCCGCGAACGTGCCTGGGAACCCATAAAATACTTGTAAGATGAACCTGAAATGAGGGTAGGGTAGATATTTCTAGAAAATCATTGTACAACAATCAGGCAATGAAGTTATTGTTTTAGTGCGCAAATTGCGCAAACATCGCTCGCGGCAACAAAGAGGGGGCCGAGCGCTCCCCGCTGGCTTGATATGATAAAACCAACAAAGAACAAATCATCTAGATTAGGAGCAGTAATCTTTTTGCTTACCGAGACCGGAGCAAGCGCAGAGCGCTGCCAGTAGCAAACACACCCTGATCTGCATGTTTTAGCACTAATATTTAGCTGATATTAACCGCGAACTGTCCTACTATTACGAAAATAAAACGCGATGTTCAGTGCGCGAGGAATAACAGACGGCAACAAAAAATGTACGATCAAGATCAACTTCAACGGCTCGGCTCAGTCACAGTCAGAGATGGAAAAGGAAAGGAATAAACAAAGAGCGAGTGAAATGAACCAATGAGTGAACGAAACTGTCACAATGACATTTATGACACATTGACATGACATGACCAAGGACATGACACAGCTGTTGGGGATGCCAGCTTATGAGTTCAAATTCTACCAAATAACTCGAACGTTGCGAGTATCTAAAGGCTAGGACAATCAGCGAAGCCCTACAGCACCGAAAACATAAATAATAGGTATCTAACAACTCAAAATCGTGAATTCTTTCCATAGGCTGGAACTACGATTCCAATGCCGACTGCCGCCATTTCGGGTCTGCCATCCATCATAGTTTTCCAAACCCGGAAAGACAACTGAGTGTTGTCTTTCCGAATTTTCCAAAGATTGTCAATGTCATCGAAGCAAGGGCTAATTTTGGGTAAATAACTTTATAAAAAGACAGAGCTGTCTGTTTATATTTATATTAGACTAGCAACCCGCCCCGGCTTCGCACGGGTAGATAAAGGTATTTTAACTTAGGGGGCATCCATACATTACCTAAGGTGATTTTGGCGATTTTTCGACCTTGATGAGATGTCGTGAGATGTTTGCTAGGCCAAAAAGAAAAATAACGTAATATTTACCGAGAACCAGGTGGGATGACGATTTGTGAAAGACTACTGGCAGATGCTTGATGCGGCAAGCTAAAGGGCTCTATGGCGTTCATTATGGGTGGCCTATATCCAGCAGTGGACTAATATAGGCTGATGATAATACTTAGACTTTAGATGTTATCATTACTTTTTATTTTTGTTTTATTATCTAGGATTCTAGGGTGAAAGAATTTTTCAAATCGGTCCAGTTGTTTCGGAGCCTATTATTTGTACCTATTCAATTCAAACAAACATACAAATTCCTCATTATAAGTAGTTATTGTGCCTTACTATATACCTAGTTAGACATTATTATACATATTATAAGAAATTAATAAATACCCAGAGTACTATAATAAATAAAAACCTTAGAATACATATTATAGTTAAATTTTTTGTAGATATTGATGTCCTCTATGAAACTGTAGACCTACATCACTTTGCTCTGTGGTCAATAATTTTCTCAGATTACGCGCTTAAAAGGATTTTTCGGCGATAATATTGTATACCTATTTTAACATGGAAAAGTAGTTATTATGACTTAACTATAATGGTTAGACACATAGTGTTGCAGATTTTTTTTGTAGTAGGTATGTCTTATAAAACTGTAGTAGGTTGCACTTTGCGCTTTTGTCAATAGTTTCTGCAGCGTACGCGATATAAGGATTTTTCACGGTATTTTTTACACACCTTGGGTTACATTATCGAAGTTTTCATATGGATCCCTAACTTTTTTGAAAATTTTCTATAGCCTATAATATAACCATCGGGGATAATGCAGGATTCTTATGGTGAAAGAATTTTTCGAATCGGTTCAGTAGTTTCGGAGCGTATTCCCGTCAAACAAACAAACAAACAAACAAATCTTTCGTCTTTATGATATTAGTATAGATTAGTGTTTGACCCACATTTTCATCGACGTCGATGTCATTTTGTTTTTAATTCATTCTTGCTTAAAAAAATGATTCCAGTATACAGAAGTTGCCTACATAGATAGAATAAGTAAAAATCAAATATCATGTTGTTTATTATTTATTTGAATCAAAACACAAATACCTACATCTAGATAGAAGAGATAAATCAGGGTAACTTAATACAATAGTTCAATAAAAGTTCATTTTTTTTATTTGTAGGTAACATAAATGTTACATGTAGGTAAGATCGAAGAATTTATGCTAAACAATCTTATATGAAGTAGGTAGGTAGTCACAAATACACAGTTTCTGAAAATTGTAAATGTATCTTTAGATTATTAACACAAATATTTCATAATTAGTAATAATAAGAAATAGTAAGGTAGGTACTAATAATAAAATAATTCAATACAATCCATAATAAAATATCATTTTGAGCCTATGAACTCGTCATAGCTATAAAATGTTTGCTCCATAAGTCAGCGTCTTAGGCGGCGCTTAAACTACTATCGTTTGCAGCTTCTAAGATAAAGTTTGGTAACCTGTTGTATACCTGTGGGCCAGTGACGGCGTAGCGTGGGCTGGCACCAGGGCGATTTTCTACCAAGCACCCCCCACCCCAGAAAACGAGAAAAAAAATCTGAACCACCTTGGGGGTTGGTTGACTATCCGAACCCTTAACTTAAAACAAATAAGAATTATAAGTAACGACGATTGGAGCAAGCCACGATTATTTTTGGATTTTAAGATGTTTTGTGAAAAGTAACTATAAGTTTGTCATAGGTCCCTTAAGTCACCTATGACAAAATAAATAAACAAATATGAATATCAATATCGGCTAGCGGAGCGAGCCACAGTAGGTAATGTTGGAGTTCACATCGAATCAGTTCGGTGAGGTTAACAAAAATACAAGTATTCCCAGACCACGGCGAAAGAATTTTTTTTGGCGAACCAAAACATAGTTAAAGTAAACATAGTAAAGCTGAAATTTATGTTACTTTTTCGGGTCACAAACAATTTAAGAAGAGTATGAAAAACAAAATGTGAATTGTAAAGAATGAATGAAATGTTATGCTATTTACGTAGGGTACCTACGTAAATAACAATACAATATATAATACAATGCATAACAAGGTTCCTGTGTAGCGAAAATAAACAAAAATGACTATAGGTTCAAGATCTAATTAATACGAATGCTGTAAATTCTGTTAGCGGTCCTTACAAAATAATAAATAAATTCACTGAACTCATACATAACTGAATTCTGGTCGGTATTAAGTAGGCAGCACACTGTATGTAGATTACATACAGTGTGCTGCCTACTTAATATGCAAGGTAGACGAATCAGACCACAAAGTCCTAAGCATTGACGACAGTGACAGAACAAGGAACACTTAATAAGTTTTTTTTTATGTTCTATTCTACGAAAAGTTCAAAGCGCGCGCGGCCATAACGGCTCGACCGGTCATAGATAATGTCACGCGTCCAGATGCGACACTCCACGCTGATCAACAGCCCACCTGCAAAAACAAAGCAAGTTGAAACATACGATCTGACTGCTGGAATAGTAAGTAGGTAAACAGAAGTAGGTAGGTAATTAACTGATTTCAGGTTGAGTAAAGCTCTAGCTCACTCCTCCGTATAAACAGAGACCCCCGCGGTGTTTGCAATCGGCAGAGCTAGACTTACGTCGTGGATTCTCGAAGTGCACCGCGATCACTGGGCCGTGCACCTGGTCTGGCATGTTCCTGGAGGAGTAGGGGATCCGGTCCGCTGTGTGCAGGCGGCTGGCAGGGAATCCGGGGTAGGGGATGAAGTTGATGGGCCCAATGTTTTCCTTGTCCGCGTTAAATTCGCCTTCGCAGGACACCCAGATGTAATCGCCGTATTGGTGTGCTGGACGTTGCAGCTGGAAACCCAAGATGTAGGTAGGATTATAATGTTGTCTTGATATCTTATTACTAGTGTCGTTAGTAGTTATTACAACTGTAACAAACTAGATTGCATCTTAGCTACAAATAAAGATTTTCTTATTTTTAATGGGCGTTTCCAGAATTCCTCTGTCCTTACCATGAGACTCTTCATTTGTTCCGGCATGTCGTTCGGCAAGGGCAGTGGGGAAGTCATGTTGTAGGGCTCGGGCACCCAGTAGTGGATCTGAGATAAAATACAAAATATTTACTCTCACGCCTATTTGTGTCCAAATCTGTGTAATGCTGGATTTACAAATACTTAAATATAGGCTAGGAGTCGACTACCAAGTGTTAGTAAGTTAATAAAGGAAAGGGTGCAGAATACCTTGGTACTCTATAAAATGTTTAGCATGGGGTGAGTCTCAGGTTTTTTGGCTTCCGCCAATTTAGATTTTACAGAAAAATGGTACAGAGAAGGTACCTGCCCAGTTTGAATGAATGAATTTTGTTAGCATAGGTAATAAATAATGTCTTGTTAATCGAAATGAATGAACAGTAGTCTATCTTACATGCGACAGCCTGAGGAAGACGCAAGGCGCTCCGTCCACGTATCCGTAGTAGTTGTCGGCGGTGCAAGGCCCCCACATACGCATCGCCATCGCGCATGCGTCGGAGCGCATCACCTGATCGCGGAAGTTGTGCGTGGAGCAGGGCGCTCGGGGCGGGTCTTCCGGGACTGAGGTCTCGTAGTCTGGATGAGAAACAATCTTTGTGAGAACAGACACTATTTCCAGATCGCCATTTTTGTTTGGCAAACAAAGCAATAAATAAAGAAAACTAAGGTGCATTTAGTACCTACAACCAATAGACGTATGGATCCAGTTGCTGGAAACTCCAGCCCACTATCATTGAAATGCATCTGCAGGTGTTATTATTGCAGACGGGCTGGTGATCACCGTGTCGCATCGGGACGCCCGACATTGTCTATGACTGTAAAGTTGGAGCCGCAGACGTGCCAAATTTTCGAGAACACTAATATACGTTCTTGCTTTAGTACCTATTGCCGTATTACCCATTTACCTCTGAGGAACTCATTGATGCGCTTGTACCAGGTGTGCCAGCTGCCTGCGTCATCGTGCCGGAACTGGATTACGGGCTGGTTGTAGTTGAACTCGTCCGAACGGGGCCACACCTCCAATTCTGAACACAAAAGTTAAATTAGACTCACTCTCCGAACCGGTGGATTGGCTGGGGATGATGGCTGGTCCACACATAGTAATTGTGATATATCGGAAGTCGGAACAAAACAGCTTTATGCTGAGAAATCTGAATCTGAATGGAGTCACTTACCGACGTAGGGTCGAGTCAGCACCAGCCCGAGCACCAGGCCGATGATGCCACCTGTCAAAAATAAAAGAGTATCCGTACTTTTAGTGGTCTAAATTAGACTTTTTTGTAAGAAATTATTGTTTACACATAAAGTTTATCCCAATATCAGATTTGTTTAAAATTCATTGTGTATCGGTTCTATCTTCTAAAGGCAAAGAGTTGGTACTTTCCTTCTATCTACCCATCTAAGTCGTTTACCTTTGTTAATTACGGAAATCCAGAGCATTGTCCTATTCCACAGTTTACCGGGAAGTAGGTCGACTTAAAGCCTTTCTGTGAAACCTTATAAATGTCACGTTTGCTAACAAAAGCTTTCTGTTTAGTTTAATAAGTAAGTACTTACATGTGCATTTATGTGCAAGCATAAAATATAACGAAAATACTAAGAAAAACTAAAAAATGCTTTGATAAATTGAGAGCCTATCAGCTCGCATCTTTGTCTGTACCTACTGACTGCACCTACCTGCAGTTAAAATGTACTTCTAGAAATTAAAGGTGCAGTTTTGACATCATAATGCATGTTGTACTGGCTAGATACACGTACGCGCGAGTGTTTTTTTTATGTGCATTTTATTACATTTTCTAAAAGTTATTACAGTTAGAGTTACAGTTATTGTATTTAGGGGAATCAAGAATGTTTTAAAGATTATTTCTGCGTTCTGCGTAGCTTTAACAGCATATCATATGAGATTTTCGAAAAACAACATTATTACAAAATACTCCAAAATATCATTTTAAGTTAGTCATATATAAATAGGTAATAATAGGTTTATAGAAAATATTTACAATCCGCGGCATATTACTATTCCGGTATTAGTTTTATTCCTTGTACACAAAGAAATAATTATGTCCCTCAAAAAAAATTAGCCTCTTGGTGCCTCGACGTGAATCGCACTTAGCACTTTTTGTGTCTATTATTTTTCGTAGAGGCTCTACGCGCTACGCAGGTATGCTACGAGGGTCTACGGCGCTACGCCGCTATTGCTACGCACGCTCTACTTAGCTACAAACGTTGCCTAACTTCAACTTCGCAAAGTTTTATAGACATACAGATAATTAATAAATCAACTTGAAAATCACTTTATTAATTTACACAGTTGCCCAAATAGTATAAATGTTTTTAGAGCTATATAAGTTTGTTTATTCCACCACTAGCTTCTGCCCGCGGCCACACGCGTTTTTCCGGGATAAAATTTAGCCCATGTCTGTCCCCGGGATACCATGTACCTCCAAGGAAGGACGCATCCTAACTTATAAGAAAGGAGGGAATATCCCCCTAAATCTCTCTCATCTAATTTGATGTTTTACCAGGACAAAAGCCTATGTTACTCTCCATCCTATCAACTAACTCCATGCTAAAACTCAAGTCCATTGGTTGCTTAGTTAGGTCGTGAAGGAAGGACAAACAAACAAACACACTTTCGCATATATCATACGAGTATTACTTAGAATAACTTTGAAATGTATGGTAACGTCAGAATCCGTTCATCGTACATCATCCCAAGTGACGCGGGCAAAGTTCCATGGGCTTTAAATCATTAAATCAATCGTAAAGTATTAATTAATACTTTACGATTGATCTATTAATAAATTAAATAACTTCACTTTTATTACCTTCTCAGAGCGATCATTATTTTTAACTATATCCATAAATAATCTTACCTATCAGGAGAAGCACGACCACCACAATAGCTATGATCTTCACCGTCCTTTTATCAACACCCATCGTTTATTTATAACCGACTTCTAAAAAAAGAATTTATAATTACTTAGTTGTTAGTAAAACGTCTGTACTGCGAGAGAGGATGGTCGGGAATAACGCAGCGTTCAGTTCAGGGAATGTGGGGAGGATAGGGTAGCGGATACGATGTACGGGTACATTGCTGGTTTTACTACATTATTTTGATTGAGGGTCGGGCTGCAATTTTGTACAGGACCTGGATTACCGTATAGGCTAAAGCGAAGCCCCAAGCAACTACTCTCAATATGGTAGAATTTAATGAGAATGGTCTATAAATATAATGTATCAACAAGAAAATTACAATTAAACAATAAAAAAAATACTAGTTTTTATCATTGAAAGATAAGCTAACTGCATTGTTGCAAACAGTCTAGAGGCATCTCAACTGATCCAAATCAATGTTATTCGTAGTGTCCTCAAGACGAAAGCTGTTTAATTCCATACGATGTCATGCATCAAATTCTAATAGATTCTGACAGGACTCGTTAAACGGCGCCACCGCCGCCGCTGCCAGCTGCCACCGCATGGAACCGCATTTTTTTTTATAATTTTTGCCATTGCCGTCAATCATGTTTGCGTAAAGTCTTGCGACATGGAAACGGTACGATAACGGCGCGGCAGTCGTGCTGCTTATATGAGCCCTTATGCCCACAGAGTCCAGCCAGCAGTGTACACCGTAGCCCATGGTGTCCCTGGCGTCACATCGCCTGGCGCCCACCGCGGCGTCACGGCGGCGCCGCGCAGCCTCTCACCACTTCGCTGATGTCATACTCGACCTAATACTGCGATAGGCTTTATAGGTTCAAGTAAACAAAGGTTGCAGGTAGTGACGTGATCGACCTTTCGTAGCGGCCGTAGACTCTATATCCTATTATAGTGAGCTTCCTGCGGTACAAGCTGCTTAAGCTGTTTACCTTCCGCATGTCATGCTGTCACACACGAGTCTAATCCAGAGGAACAACCGTAATCCAAATACAGGGATCATAAATTTGTAATTTCCTATCCTTGCAATCTCGTTGGAAGTTGCTGTATGATGTAGATAGCCAAGATAGGCTGACTTCATTTGCATGGGCCCGTTGTTCGTACGCTGATCCTAAAAAGCTTTGGTCTCTTGATCGGTACGCAATACGCTGCGGAATGCGGCACAACGTAACGTCAGGACGCAACGTCGACTGTCTGTACGGAGAAGCGAATTTCCATACTGCAGCGTGATACCTTGCTGATACTGATAACAGACAATGACACCGCGCTGCTGTGCGAACTAAGAGTACCTACTTCCCACTTCACCGCGCTTGCCCCTCACCGCTAACTCCGATTTACGACGATTTTCATACGAATGTGTCCGGATATCGCAGCGTAATGCGTTATGATCAAGAGCCTTCATAATCAGCTTATCAAATCATCAAAACTCAATAATTTCTGTATATACACGAGATGGATAGGTATATTGGTGCTTGTCTTCCTGAAGATTAATTTTTGATCGAACAGTTTTTGACCAGTTTAAATGTCATATAAATGAACAATTTACGGTGATTGGTGATCACAAAAAGCAAAGCTATCAAATGCCTAAAGACCTATTCCCCCAAAAAAAGAGCCTGCGAGTGGGTCAGTGTGTGGTGTGGACGGGGGGGTGAAAGCGAAAGTACCATGCTGGCGCGACGGCGCGGCGCCGTCACGGGGGTGCAAATCACGACGGGTTGTTGCAGCGATCGATGGTGGAATACGGAATATAAATAATGCTCTATACTGTTATCTATTTACACAGTGACTTTCATGGATTGGCGATCAATTGTGCCGGTTCTAGAAGATTGCGGGTTCAAGTTAAGTCCCGTCGTCAGAGTCAAACCTCAAGATCAAAATAAATGATGAGGCTTGCTTATTTATATGTCTAGACAGACTAAAGGACGTAGAAGTGTAGAAAAAGTTAAATCTAACTGTTGGCCGCTAAATTTTCACCCCGTGCTTGCTAACTTTTTAGTTTGAGCGTATTTTGGTAGACACTCGCTCGGTAAATAAATTAAAATTTTTAAAAACTTTTATCATTATGCCAAAGAATATATATAATGATATATTATAATCTATAGCGCGGGTTTCTAAACCTGCCTGGCGCGCCTGCCAGCACACGAAAGTTGGCCTATTGTTTATGTTTGCTTTGCAGCGCGATTCGCGACGCTCTATCTAGACATATTAATATTCAAAGCTGTGAGGCTGATTAATAAATAAAAAGTTCAGCTACAAAAGAAACGGCAACGATAGCATAGAATATGTAATAGACTAACGTAAGGCAGCGGACCCTTTCATATTGGCAACTGGCTTCAGCCCGCGGCTTCGCGCTTTTCTACGATAATTAGTTGCCAATATCCCTCCCGCGGATACTATCGAATTATCGATCTCCTTGCTAATTACTCCGCACTCACTTTCATGGCACAAGACGCAGAAGTCGATCTCCAGCTGCGTGTGGCGGCGGCGGCGCGCCACTGCGGGTCTCACCGCCAAGGCCGGGCAGTGAATGCGCTAAGTGGTGAAAAGGTAATTTACTTCCGCGCGAAAATGGATGAACACCAGTATCAGAAGGTACCTAATTGATCTCAGAAAGTAACTGAGAGTCTGCGTCTGCGTCTTCTGATAAGCTTGTAAAGCTAAAAGGGACCGTTTTAAAAACGTAGATTGGATCGCCGAATACCCTGTCAATACCAGTACCTACTACCTACATCACAGGACCAAGACATCCCTCCATCCCCAATTCGCGCAATATTTGCAACCCCCGGCGCCGGTCCGTCGCGCCATGGATTAACAACAGTTCCGCTTCACCCCCTCTATGTCATCAATGACCTATTTGCAGGTCCTTGTCCTCTAATAGGTAAAGTTTGCAAAAATTAAGTATTTGCCAAAACAAACAAAGTCGTAGTAAAGAAAAAATATGAGTAGGGGCATATACAATACAGTGTGTCCCTGGATAAAGTGCAATCCCAAAAGGGAATGAAACGGGATCAAAAATTAGCCACAATTTTCTTTTAAATTTATTTATATACTTTATTGTTTCTTTTATTTCTTACTCATGACTCCATGTACAAAAAAAAAGATTTCTTCCAAAGTAGTGGGCCTATTTTATTAAAATAAAAACCACAATCATGTCAAATATAGTAGTATATAATATGGTAGTGACGATAAAATAACAAGTAAATAATTCACAAACGAGTAGCTATCAAAATAGGTTTGGAATATTTTGTAAGTTTCATACTTTTTGAAAGAATAAACGTGTACAAAGGTTTTTTTGGAATATTTTCAACGGATTTTAGCCTTTTTTGAAACCATGTTGTTGTTGTTGTTGTACAAAAGATCTTAACTAAACATGGACCATAACTACACCTAATATGAAACATTTTAGTCAAAAAAATTGCGGAGCCATCCATCTTAAATGTGGGTGGCGTTTGTAGATGAAGATCTATACTTATTTTACATGAAATATATAGGAAATCAAGTAAATAAACTCATTTTCAAAAACATTCAAAGAGGGGTTTCTACCCGAGTGGTGTATCAAAGGTACATATCAAAACAGTTTTTGAAATTTCAGTACGTTGCATACCTTTTGAAACATGTTGAAAAAAGTGGAAAAATTTACCACTACCTCCTAATCTCGTAAGTTTGCAGCGATCCACCTGAAAGGTACCAACTACTAACACATACCTACAGGGCAAGTATAGAATAAATAAGCTTATAAAAAGACCAATAAGCGGGAAAGTAGTATGCGTGTATACACTAACGACACACACACTCATGAATTGTATGAAGGATACACTAACGACTCACACACACTCATGTATTGTATGAGTGATACACTAACGACGCACACACACACTCGTGAATTGTATGAAGGATACACTAACGATTCACACACACTCATGAATTGTATGAGTGATATACTAACGATACACACACACACTCATGAATTGTATGAGTGATATACTAACGATACACACACACACTCATGAATTGTATAAGCGATATATTTACGACACACACATGAAATGAAACTCAGAAACTGTAAATCACCTACCTACCATAGTACCCAGATAAACTAAACGACTATAAACGTGGCGTTCTGGTCGTTTTCTATGTATTAAAAAATATCTATCGATGTATTTTATTATTTAATGTATATCAGATAACTGGTACCCCTAACACAAACTATTATTTATATATTATTATTACTAGCTGACCCTCCTGCGATTTCATTCGCGTGGACTTTAGTAATAACATGGACTAACTAATACTATCTATGGTAATAACAATATAGTAATCCATAATGAATGACTATGCTAGTGACATCTGTTGTCAAAGCGTAGAGTCAATGAGTCTTTGCTCTCGAGGGGTTTTCAGCTTAATATTTTAGTTTTCAGGGATGAAACCAGATGGCTCTTCTATTATTTTAGCCTTTGGTAAATAAGTCTATGTTCAGATGGCTTATTTTCGATGTGCGTTTTCATGTCACTAGTAACCAACAAGTACCTATTCACATGCGCGCGCGCTTAGAGAAAAGTGTGATAACATCGATAATTTTTACATGACTCATAGCATACGGTTTCCATGGCAACGGGTGTAGACGAAAGGTCTTTTTATTCGTCGTTTCATCCATGTGTCATCACATCAAACTAAATTAGACTCGAATTTTAACTAGATGTCGCCACTTGAAAAATTAGATCGCTCTATCGAAATGTTCCTTCCAAACCCACTTTCACTATTTAGGATTTTTTTTAAACTCGCCTTAACCAGACTGACGACTAGTGAGGAGTGCTCGCAACGCGCGTTAGCGCTTGTTATCTGAACCCTCAATTTGATCTTGCGTTGACGCGCGTCAACACGCGTTACATGTGAACTTAGCCGATGTATCAGCTAGAACAGGATATCATACAGCTCTCGCTGCTGTTGTTAAATAACTTTTTTCCGTTTATTTATTTTTATTAATTTTCTTTCGTCTTTCAAGAAATAAATCATGCATGTCCTAAGAAAGTGTTCAATGAATTCGGAGATTATTTTGAATAGTTCATAAACGACCTATCTATTTTAGGCTTTGTTTATACTAACTTATATTTTATTATATGGAACAACATATAATAAAATACAAGTTCAAACTTGCGACCTGCCTAAGGGGAAGCGGTTACCGCAGCCGCAGCCTATGAACGCCTACAACATCGAGACGAGACGGAATACGCGCGCTGCCGATCCCACAATCTGCGTTGCTAAGTACTGTGCTTAGGTACCTAGGTAGCTGATGTTTTCCTTAAATTGTGATTATTCAGAGTAAGTTATTAAGTATGTACCTACCAACCTTCCTTCATACCTACATGATGTGGAGAGGAGCAAGGTTAGGGATCAAATAAAACACAGGATATCCTAAAGTTGAACCAACTATTGCGTGTTTATTAACATATTGTCCAGAAAACATTACATTATTTTGTAGTAAACATGAATCATTTAAAATTTCTTAACTTTGAAGCGAGAAATAACTAAGTTTGCCTCAAGGCTTATTCTAAAACGAATATAAATAAACGCCGACTATGTGGCTATTGCTAAAACGGCTACCGGCGACACCACCGCCGGCCACTGCGACTAGCTGACACTCCCACCCTACCTACCTCTCCCTTTTTTACACTTTATGAGAACAATGGATTAAAAATACCTACTCATTCACTCCGACACACTCATTCAAAGCGACCTTTGACCACCAATCAACAGAGATGAGATCTAGACTATTTGGCAGTATGCTGGTGAGTGACCTCGAGTGTTAAGGCGGCCGGCGCCAGCAGAGCCGCGGGTGCTGGGCCGGCCAAGCCCGGGGGCTTAGTTGCGGTCTACCATCAGCTCGAAGTGCACCGAGCCGCGCCGCTCGTAGCGGTCGTACTGGATGTTCTTCGCCCACGCTTTGCACTCGATGTTGATCAGAACGCCAGCTGTAAAACAAACACAATACTTTACTAGATATTCATGACTCCATAAACATGCACTCAAAACCGAACCAAGTTTACTCAAAAAAGGTGGATAGGTTTCTTTGACATGATGTTGCACGTTTTTCATCATACAAAACGACTGTAAATAATTTTCTTCAATACAAAAAGCTTTCCTTTTCACACACAACCATTTTCCAGACGTTTTTGGCTGACCAGTCTTGGCAAGAGGAAGGTCTTAGGGTTGAGGTCTTTAACCAGCTATGGGATCCGATGTGCTTTTTAGATAGAAGAATTGTACTTACTCCTTGGCTTCTCAAAGAGCACAGCGACCAGGGGACTGAGATACCCCTCCTTGTTGGTGAAAGGGTAGTAGTAGGCAGGGAAGCCTCGCCGGGGGATGTACTGCACGGGTCCGATGTTCTCCACGTCAGCAGGGTTTTCGCCCTCGCAGGATACCCACACGGTGTTAGCGTCGGGCTTTCCGGACTGAAATGAAAATTTAAACCTGTAAGGCAAATTATCAGGTAGCGATCTAGTATCTGGGAGTAGGACCCACTGCGGGGTTGAGTGGCAGGTTTTAGATGCAATGAATGTAGTGCTGGTCTCCAATGGACAGTTTAAACTGTAGGCAAAGCAAAATCGTATTTTATTTCTATTTTATATTTAAAAAGATGCTGATAATTGAGATGGTATCAATATACACGATTTCTTTTAGGCACGTATTATGAAAGCTAGTTACTCAATCAAGTCATCAATCCATGCTTGAGTAAAGTTTTTCTATGGCATAAACGTTACTCAAGCTTAAATCTATGACTGAGCAAGCTTTCATAATACGGGCCTCAGTCTCTTCCAGGAACGTTGTAAGTATGTACGTAGGCCATACATATGAATTCTTTGATCTCTTCTTAATAAAACTTGAAAGCTGCAAATCTTCTTTTGATTCATTTCATTTCATTTCATGGCAATCAACCAAAATGTAAATCAACTGCACCAACATGCAATTTAGCAGAAAAAAACTTACCACCATCTTGATGTGCTGCTTCAGATCCTCAGGCATTTTCTCGGGCAGACCTTCCGTGTTGTTGTAAGGTAATGGTGTCCAGTTGAAAATCTGGAAGATTACCAACATGTTACTTTTAATTTGATGTGTATTCGGGTAAACGCAAGGTCTAATTTAGTCGTTTAAATTCATGTAAAGATTGGTCAGTGACTAACCTGCTGTCCGTTCCTACTGACATGGAATATCGACAAATCAGAAACGACGATCTAATCAGATGACGAGATATTTATTTTAACCAATTGGTCACTTCATGGAGCAATCATGAAATCTCACCTTGTTGAGTTTCAAGAACACGCAAGGGCCTCCAGCTTCGTAGTTGTACTGATTGGCGGGGGTACAAGGGTTGAAGTCGTCAACAGGGACGTCACAGACTTGCTTCTCTCCCAGCTGGTTCTGTCCATTGTTGGGCGAGCAGGGGACGCGGTTCTCTGCACCAGCTGTCTCGGCTTGGCCTGTGCCCTTCTTGCGATATTCTGAAAGCAGTGTGGTAGTTATCAGTCAGAGTTGACAGACCTATTTAGACAGTCATTTGAACTTAGACAAGCTTATGGCATATATTTTTGTAAAAGATAAATTGTACGGATTACGTTGTAATACGTTGATGGGCATTAATACTTTTTATTTCACGTTTTGACGATTATTTTCTTACATTTTACGCCAAATTAACCGGATGAGGTTATAAATTGTCTTGTTTTCGTTCAAAGAACACCACCTTGAGTATAGATTTTTCTAATTTTGTAAAAAGGTAGAGTAACCAGGGTAAGAGCGACCGTATCCTTAGTGTTTCTCAGACTGTGCTGACAGTTTTTTAACATAATCGTTTTCTCTGCAATGAAAAAACAAATGCTAGCTTGAAATAATTCAGCTATAGCTATACAGAAAAATGTAAAAATTCTTTGGTGGTTGATAAGTTCAAACATTTTACGTACGGTCAAGGAACTCATCGATGATGGTGGCCCACTTCAGCACGGAGCCCTTGTCATTGGCGCGATAATAGATCAGGGTGCTCTCCACGTTGGCTGACTCCGGCAGCGGCCTGAAGCCCATTCCTGCAGGGCGAATACAATCAGATGTCAAAGGAGTATGGTTCATAGTTGAACTTTCTTGAACCAGAGAAGAAAAATGATTGTGAAACAGTAGTGGTTATAGTTCTTTTTCTTATGAACTTTCTGTATTTTGCTTCTGTTGCTACTTAAGATCTATTAGAACGCACCAGGGTTGTTCCCGATCAAGGAAGCCTCTTGCTGCCACTTGGGCATCTTAGAGTCCAAGGTCTGGTAGAAGATAGCCAGCATGGCCGCGAAGAATCCGCAGAGGATGGCATAGAAGATCACGTAGAAAAGCAAGATTTTTGCTGTGAACAAAAATTTACATTACTTTCAAGCGCAGTTGGGCTGATAACTGAGTGCAGAAAGTTACCTAGACTTAGATGCATCGAACATAGTCCTAAACAGTCCAGCGGATGTGGAATCGATCGGATAATTACGGGCAAGTGGCGGCAATAGGAGTTTCCTACAGGATCGTGGAGCGCTGACCGACTTCACGAATTCTTCGTGAAATGGTTAGCTTTTAACTACTCTCTAATTTACTTTACCTGAGTCGATCAGAAATCAATAACGTTTATTTATTTAGGCTTAATAAATAATTGATATTCTCTTCACTCAAGTTTAGTGTCCACTAGTGGTAGAAATGAAAAAAATAAACTACTTAGATCATCATCATCAGCCTATATCAGTCCACTGCTGGAGCCTACTACCTACTACTTAGATATTTGCCAATAATTGAAGACAATCCAAAAATGAATATCCCGTTATATCAAAAGAACTAAACGAAGTTCAGAGAACAAAAAGGTGCATTAGTAAGAAGGTTGTTCGAGTCAATGCTAGGTATCATTCTAGTTAGGCCTAGTTAGGCACACTGTATGAGATGTCGTCTCCTCACGTCGGAACAATCGGTGTGACAATTAGTGCTCCGGCGTTACGTTGAATTATCGAGCTGATGCCACTAAGGTAGATTCAGAACAAGGCCTTGCACTGTCCTATATAAATAAGTTAAACACTGCCCAAAAAGTTTTTTTTCTACTAGATTCTATCTAACGAGAATTGCCCACCTACCTAGTAGTTGAACCTTCTTCTTTTCTACCTTTCTACATTAGAATGGACGCAAAGGAATGTTGTTTTTTACAGGTGGCAAAGAGTTACTTTCGATTTGAAAAGGCAAAGATAGAAAGATCAATCACAAAGGTTCAGTCTAAAATTATCTTGTATCCACAAGTCAGTGCGCATGCCTAAAGCTAGGGCTATAGCGCACGCTCCATGACCTAGGGCATGCGCTCGATGCAGCAGGGCGTGGCTCCGGAAATACCCTGGTTGCTATGTAAAAGTTAATGGGAAATAGCTTATGGTTTGAGGAAGGGGTATTATGATACTCAGCGGCTAGTAGACTACGGGCCAGCAAGTGCAGAACATAACCTTTGGTTCTACTTAGCGAGTTTTACGCAACGTCAGCATTATAGATATTAACATCTTAGATTAGTAAGGAGGACTTAAATACGTAATCAAAATGTTTTCACATTTACACTGCAATACATGGATTGCTGAAGCTTTTTAATTCATCTAAATACGTAAGGAAACTATGCGAAGGGCCCTAGCTCAAGTAGGTGGTTATATGTAACAAATGTGTTATTCAACAGGCCCTCTCGAGCATGCGCGGTGCACCCTTAACATGGGGATTGAACCCGCGACCCCATTACTTTATGTTACATCGCAGGTGCAGAAATTTGAGTATTTTTGTCTGTTTGTGTTACACGGCCATTGAGCAAAAAATGTATGTGCCAATATTGAATAAATGAGACAGATTTAAGTGATTAGTTTGAGTCTCACGGATCATATTGGTTGTCATGTTAAATCCCAATATTTTTCTATGACACTGTACGCTAAGGATGTATTCTACGATGGACTTAGCGATTGACTCAGTTGAAGATAATAGTGATTGAGTATGCAGAATCGGTTTTTATTTCCACTCGTAACATGATACTGGTCAATTGTAATTCTTGTCGACGAAGTTTACCTTCAGTTTACCTTACATGAAAATATAGAGGTACAATAGTATAGAGTCGTTTTCTTGTCAACGATGTTACGATCAATGAATCTTTGAAAATGTAGAGCTAACTATATTTAAATATAGTCGCTTCTCGTCAGCAGTGTGACAAAAAATATAAAAATTAAGAGAGTGTTATTATCATATTAATGAACCTATATTTGGGGCAATCTTTCAACGGTCTTAATTGGCTCATTGTTTAATTAGTTGAAAGTCGGTACCACTACATAAACTGCTTTCATCAAAATCGGAAAGTGAGCTACTACAATCTTCGATCAAAATAATTACAGCGAGTTCAACCGCAGTAGTCGAAAACCTTGACAGGAAAACTTGAAAACCTCACGTCAGTAACGACAAGCCAAATCATGAAATTGACGGTAGCTTCATACTGATCTTTACTCTCATCCACCAGTTCAAATTGAGTCCCAACCCAATATGAAGCTTACATTCCGAAGATAGATACTCGACTTCCGAAAATAGTGTTCGTCAATCGGTATCTCGGGTATTTCCGGTGACGACCGTCCTTGGATCCATCTGGCAAGGACGGTGCGCGCGCAGCCCGCCCTCACCTTTCGAAATACCTACCCTTATTTTAAATAAAAAATACATTACATTGTATTTAAGATACATTAGAACGATTTCAGTTTCGGTTGAGCTGAGGCAGCAAATACCTATATCCTGAAATAAAAACTATGAAATCTTTTCTTCTGAAAGCGTTTGGCGGTTGGGCCGCCATGTTGTTTTTAAAATCAGCGAATTCGTTTCCTGTTTCAAGTTTATTTTTATTAGCCAGATAACAAGTCGATGACTCGATTTTCATATAACTTTAATGCGTTCTGATTTCAGGGCATAATATTAATAAGATTTTTTTTCTAACGTGATGTGAGGACAAAATATCAATTAGATTTAATTTGGAGTACCTACACATGTACTTGGTCATTGTTGTCACGGATTATGATGCTCATGAAAAAACTTGTCTCTTGAAGATTTCAGTCATGAAGTCAAGTTACATAACCAACATCTCTTGCCCTAATTCCGAATTAGACAAAGAAAAAGAACCTAACATAAAAAGCCCAACAAATCTTCACTTTAAAAATTCTTTTGAAATTACAGCGGTTAATTAGCTATTCAGGTGATCGGAAAACCCATATCGATTTCCCTCCAAAATAGCTCCTTTGTTTGCTCCTTTCAGGTTCCAAGACTTACCCCAGCTTGATCCCGTGCGGCCCAGGAACTGCCCGGTTTCGCCGTTCCAGCAGAAAATCCTGAAGGACTCCCATTTCCCTAGGTCTGGGGGTGGAGTGTAGTACTGCTCTACAACTTTGTTCTTGTCCGCCATGGTCGAGAGCTAGACTGGACTGCGGCTGGGAATCGATTGCCGGTGGCTTCGCCCCAACGGCCCCGCTCCCCCGCTTACCCCTGCAACCCTCCTTACATAACGATTACGCAACCGGCGCGCGCACGCTGCCACTTCGCACCACCACCGGCCAAATTTTCATGACCCTTATTCGCCTGCATTCGCAACGCTTTATGTGAGGAATAAAGGAGCTCTTTTGGAACTGGCCGGGAAACAGGGTTGCAAAATAATCAGGGGAGAGTAAAAACCGACCCTATGATACAAAGCTCAGAAATCGTTTTACCTTATTACAGTTTACGAGGGTTGTTGGACTGTATGAAATTGATTTTAGACTGTCAGTCGTCCGCGCAATCTAGACTTCTGTTATCTTCGTGAGCAGTTTATCGCTATGAGCTTTTCAAATCAGGACATGCAATGAATAAAGCTCTGTTCAGCATATAAATGGATGATAAACGTCAAATCTTAAATTGAATAATTATTATCTAATGCTATTAAACCCATGTTTAATAAACAACATACTCGTAATAATCAGGCTTGGGAGGAATAAGGAAAATAAAAATATAATCAGTTATGTTTATTTAGGTAGGTGCTCTCATTTCAGTTCATGTCGTTAAAATTGTTAATGTTTAGATGGTTTCTAATTAAGTCTGATTAATTTGTTGTGAAGCATTTGATTCATACAATAACAATAATTGATTATTGTATGAATCAAATGCTCCACTAATAAAAGCTTTTGGTCGATAATAAAAAATTACGGCAGTAAAAATATATCTTCTCCTCACAGAAAATAGTCAAATAATAAATATGTGAGCTATATGATGTTCATGAAATTTAGATCAACTTTTAACTATAGTGCCTGAATTAAATATCTTAGCAGCCAAACTCGTCTGATATTATAAGAACAGATATTTCGGGTCAATTTTGTCAACGGGTTCTTTTTCTTCTTTGACTGGCGTTGGGTCGCTTAGTAGAATATCATTTAATGGTGTCGTCATCAAAGGTACATCACTCAATACTGGCTTCTGTAGCGGTTTGGTCCACGTCTGGCAGACACACGTGGGACCAGCAGTGCCCGACTGATGGCTAGATGACTGGAAGCCAGAGCTGTGGCTTCCATTCTGGGAACTTCCCTGAAAATGAGCAGTGCTCTGGCTACCAGATTGACCTGAACTGGCGGTAGATGACTGGCTTTGGTGATAGTTTCCTAGGTTCGAACTAGAACCAGTAATCTGGCTTCCTTGGTAGTTGCCTTGGGTGGAGCTTTGACTTCCTTGGTGGTTAATATTCTGGCCAGTTTGTCCTTGATAGTTACCAGACTGTCCAACTTGATAGTTACCGGATTGTCCCCCCTGGTAGTTTCCGTTTTGACCACCTTGATAGTTGCCGGTGTGCCCATTCTGGTAGTTACCGTTTTGACCACTTTGATAATTACCACTACTTTGACCACCTTGATGATTACCGGATTGCCCACCTTGATAGTTACCACCTTGACTTCCATGGTAATTACTGCTCTGACCACCATGATAGTTGCCACTCTGACCAGTTTGGAGATTTCCAGATTGTCCATTTTGGTAGTTACCGCCGTGACTCCCTTGTTGATGACTAGCTTGTCCACCTTGATAATTACCACCCTGGCTACCTTGTTGATTACTGGACTGTCCACCTTGGTAATTACCATTCTGACCAGTTTGGAAGTTGCCTTGAGTCACTCCTTGATATTGGCCCGTGGAACCTTGGTAGTTACTACCGCTGTTCTGACCATGCTGTCCTTGTTGGTAGTTTCCAGGCCCATAGTTCCCTGATTGCTGTTGGTTCGATTGAGATTGTCCTTGATATTGATTCTGGTTTTGTTCAAAGTTCCCTTGCTGCTGGTTCTGATTCTGATATTGCCCTTGTTGATTCTGATTCCCGTACTGTCCTTGGTTCTGTTGTTGGTTTTGATTTTGGAACTGCTGGTTTGGGTAAGGCTGGTACGGCTGCTGGGGCTTTTGGTACTGTCCTGTTCCTCCGTTGGCTGGGTAAGACCCTTGGCTTGGTTGGGAGTTGGTTCCTTGATAGCTGCCACCGGAGACGCCAACACCAGCTGCTACAGAGCCGCTGGTTCCATAGCTCCCAAGGCTGTTAGCGTACTGAGCCTGACCTTGGATCTGCGCTTGAAAGCCGTTCTGTGCCCCTGGGTTCCACCCTTGCTGGTTGCTACCTCCGTTCCACTGCCCGGAGACGGACTGCTGGCTGTTCTGCTGGAAGGATGCCTGAGTGCTGGGCTTGTTCTTGTGGTTCTGGACAATGTCGATGACCCCTCCGATGATTTTTTCGGGGATGTTGAGCGGCTTGATTGCGGAGATGAGAGGTGTTTGGAGAACGGCGGTGATAATCAACACCTGGAGGAAAACAAGTAGGTACTATTTTTGTAGGTCTATAACATTTTGTAGTAAGATGGTTGAAGCAAGAATTCTGTATGAGGATTCTTTCTTACCCGTTAATTTTTTAATTTAAAAATCTCAATTCGAATGCAATATCACTTTTATGTTTCTGGGAGATGAAGAACGTAAATTTTTTGTAAAATTTTTGGAATTTGCTCACGAGTTCAAAGTTCAACTCACAATAATGGCAGTCCCTGGATATCCCGTCATGGTGCACCGCTGGACTCCCACTAACGATTGGGGAACCGCGTCAAGGACACACTTTTATATGCATTGCGAAGGCCCTGGTGCGCACTGATCATTATTATTTACTGGTGCGAACACAGCCTCCGAATTTAATTTTTGGTCAGGGCTGTCAAACAGCATCAATTTCATATATTTGGGCTTGTTGCCATGGAAGAAAATTCATTCATTAGAAAACTGAGAGCTCGTATGAATAATAAAAGAACTAAGTTCTTAACAAGATAAAGTTAAAAACTACAACCCGACTACGTGAAAGTTATAAAAGTTTGAAATATTTACATTGACAAAATAGAATGACGTATCGGTCATATTTGATAGGCATAGAGTTGAAAATGAAAATAGGTCGTAGGTATTGTAATTTTTCTCTATGGGGCCTGCAGCCTGCGGCTACCTAAACTTTAATACGCGTTTTGAAGGCTTATTTGGGGTCGGAGCCCTAAATCCTATAGCCTATAACCATCGGGGTATTGAGACGAATCAATCGATACATAATTTGTTGAAATCGAACCAGTAGTTTCAGCGCTACGTGGGAACAAAGAAATCGGCCACATACATACAAACATACAAACATACAAATATACAAACATACAAACATACAAACATAGGGTGCTAACCTCATAACCCTCCCCTGTTGGTAGTCGGGTAAAAATTTGATGACAATTTTGATTAAAAATGTTAGTTTGATAAAAATATTTCAGTGAACAAAAACATATTATTATGTAAGCATAGAAGAAGAAGGCTTAGAATGATAGAAGACACAATTAAGGTGTCGCCGAAAAATTGCGACAAATTTGTCTTAATTTCCTATTCGTATACGTGCGCTTGTGGGCGTGAAAGCACTGAAGTTATATGCTTGTCAACTCACGCATAGATTCGTTTTTGGCTACGAAATTAAGAAAATTGTTTAATGACACTATCCCTCTGCTGTACAGCAGCGTGTTTTTCCTCTATGTATGTAATAAATACTAGATTAAAACCTAATCCACTCACTGATATTCTGAATACAATACACTACATAGATATATATTTTTAATTATACATAGAAAACATCAATTTTTAATTATACATAGAGAACACCCGGAACAGATATAGGTACACGTAGATCGTACAAACGTCGTCAATCAACATTAAGTAAGTATACCAAATAAAACATTCAAGTGTAAGCATTGGACATAAAATGAATAAGTCTAGAATGGCAGCCCTACTGGTACGCATCATGAATCGTACATCGGCTGTGATCGAGGAGCGGCGCGCGCGTTATCTCACCCTCGCTCAGGTACCGCTTGTACCGCTATAATTGCAAGCAATAGTGAT
The DNA here is from genome assembly GCA_947086465.1 of Eupithecia exiguata. NCBI lineage: Eukaryota > Metazoa > Arthropoda > Insecta > Lepidoptera > Geometridae > Eupithecia > Eupithecia exiguata. Next base: position 804,551 of record OX352229.1, read on the forward strand.
GTGATGTCTCTGTGCGGATTTTTATCGACGTTCGGCAGTCCTCTAGACCCCTGGATAGATTCAAGCAGTCCCCTAGACCCCTGGATAGATTCAAGCAGTCCCCTAGACCCCTGGATAGGTTCAAACAGTCTCCTAGGCACCTGGATAGGTTCAAGTAGTTCCCTAGACTAGAACGTAGCGTACCTATCCCATGGGAAAATGGTAGAGTAGTTACTCTACACTACTCGCTTTAGCTCGATTAGAATATAAAGTAGAGAAATCTATGAATGATAAAAGAAAATCTATCTACTAATGTTATTAGTATGTTTATCAGTTATTTAGTTGTATGGGTACACAAGCTCTGCTTACTTTAAGGCTCGATCATGCTTATTAGATTTTCCAGCGTTTTTTTAATATTAATTACACACTACATATAAACAAAACCTTATCAGTTCTCTTCTCTGTTTGAATAAAAATATTTATTAAATCGGGTTAACGTTAGGCTTCTTAGTTAAGTCTTTGTCTGTAGATATTTCTTTAACGCCCCGAGTTATTATTAAAACCAGACATTTCTACAAAGTATCATCTGGCCTCATAGTAAGCTGAGCTAATGTAGAGCTTATGGGTACCATAAGCACTGACTGGTATAATCACATCACACTTCATACTATTACGTCACGCTATATTATAGATGCGAAAGTTTGGATGGATGGACGGATGGTTAGATGTTTGTTACTTTTTCACGCTAAAACTACTTAACGAAGTTTTGCATACAAGTTGTTCTAAACTTGGAATAAAACATATGCTACTTTTTATCTCGTAAATCAGTTCACATGTGATAGAAATAACCTTAAAAAGTTTCCTTAGAAACACCACGTGCGAAGCCGCGGGTAGAAACTAGTAAGTACAATATACTTAAAGTACCTATGCAAGACATCCAGTCCAGGAACAAATAAATAATATAAGTACCTTCAAATCACACTATCAGTTGTCCTAGGCCGAAATCAAATACACAGTCTCTGGCGTCAAAGGCGTACCTTCGTTCACTACGCCACTGTGGTCATTGTTTAGGTATTTATCGATACCCTAATGATGCGAGATGTAAGAAAGAGCTCAATAAAATATGATCGATTTTTGTCTTCAATTTAGTAGTTTCATTGACTATCGACATAAAATTGAACCACAATGTTCCCAACCCTAAACCGATGTCCGTTCCGATTCTGATTGACGCTGCAGCGCACGAGGTGTTCCTCTCCTCGTTTTTCGTCAAATTATCGGTCGGCGCCGTCATCGCTCACCCAATCTGACAATACGTGAATTATAACTGTGACCCCTTTGTTGAACCTTCGAGGAAATTATTCTTTTTGTAATTTGAGGAAGTGGAAATAATTATCGACGACACAGGATTTTATTTAAAAAAATATCATATCACATAATCTTTTAGGTACCCACTGGAGGGTTCCAGTAAATTTACCTGTTTATCTATAGCTTTATGCCACACGAAAAACCTTCTCTGGTTTATAGCGTCCGGGACTATGTCCCATAAGTAAGAAAAGTAGGTATAAGTTTTTGAATGACAAGGAAATACAATACACAACCAATGATAGACAAGTTTGTAGAAAACCACTAGTTGTGTAATACCTAGAGCAGGGTTGGTAGCGATATTTGGCCTATATCAATGTCTTTCCTACCTTGTACCTACCGTGACTCCATATAGCATGGAAGGAGCTGTATTAAATAATATGCTCATTGGTACTGCATTATCAGAGCAAAAAATGATCTAGTTTTTTGTGGAGGCTTAGCCTTTTTGTAGGTACGATAGCTTAAAGAATTAGGAAGTCTTGTACTTCTGTTAAATGGAAGAAAGAAAAAATGGAAGAAAATTGTATTTTCTGTTCTCCACTGAACCTAAAAATCTTTTTACTTTAATTAAGAATACCCGCGTAACTTGTTATATTAGTTCTGCTCTCCATACAAAAGCCAAGAAACCCCAGCACGGCTTTGTCCCATAAACAAGCGGCTAGACATCTGGAGGTCGGCGGGAAGCGCCGGCAATGGACCGCGTCCGCTCGCCGACACGTCACTTGCATCTAAGTAGATACAGTACCTATCTTCGGGTACTAGGTCCGTGTACAACTAGCACCTGTCTGTTGCAAAGCTTGTTCTTAGGGGTGCAAGATTCTTGGACATCATGAGTTCCATGACAGTTAGGTACTTACTTATTAAACCAAGAATCGTAACCTTCACCAACTATTACATAAACTTTAACTTGACTTATCTTTTACTTGACTATAATAATTTGTTATTTTATCATAAGACCTATTTGTACACATGCAAGCAAAAAAAAAATTGAGTATTGAGTAATTATGCTATCTCCTGGAAATTTACCTCAGTTATGCTGGTGTTCACCGAAAGATAGTTCCGTCGGTTAACTTTGCCGTTTAATGTATGAAAACTTGTGTCAAGAATGATAAAACACCCGTTTTAAATTTAACCATCTGCGGCGTTCTACACTACGTTTACCGAGTCGCGGTCTCCACTCAAAAACACGTTTACCCAGCGTTTGTTGGTTCTTATAATACACGTTCAAGTACATTTCAAGTGTATCATTATAAAATTAAAATATTTCATTGATTACAACCACCAACATTTTAATAATCGTAATGCCAACATCATGACGTCAAAAAGGATAGTTAAATATGGAGGTTTGCTTTGTTGAAAGAAGGGGTTAAAGGTTTGGTTCCCTGCGCGAGACAAATGTTATGGTAGGTAAGTATGATCTCCGAATATTGGTTGCGGTTTGTTTTGGGTGTAGGTATAGGTACTCTATTTTCTTTGGGGCTGCTGGGTGACAGTTAGTGTTGGAGAAGGTGTGAAAAAAAATCAGCATTATTTTAAATCCCCACTGTTTGACTAAAATGGTTCATTATGAAACTGACCAGAGATTTAATCCGTCTGGGAAGGCAAGGTAAAGGTCCAGATTATATAATTACATAAAGCTGATTGTCCCGAGATGAATTGAAGACTGCTCGTGAGGGGGCGGCTGGATACTGTTATACAAGAACAACCAACTCTACGTATGTTATTTTCCACCCTCTACTCACAAAAAGGACATGATGGAAGGGCTCCATCATGTCCTTTTTGTGGAGTTGTTAAACTTTGAAGCCGTTACATTTCATGAGGTATGGAATAAATAACACAAAGTAATTTAATGCAAGGGTTTCATCTAAATAGTGATAATTTTAAATCAGAATTTTTGTAATGGTTTTTTCTGTCAACATGGCTCTGGGTTAGCCACTGTTTATTGGATTTCTCGCTCTAACCCAGTATAAGTAGGTAAACTATTGGCAAGGATAGCTGCTCTGTCTAGTGCAAGTAGTAGATACATAGTGATTGGTTCATTCCTGGTCACCACCGTCCCATTATCCCAGCGCTCGCGTGCGCGGCGGCAGCGCGGGCGCAGTCACGCATTCACTCGCGTGCTCCAGCCGCGCGCCCCCAGGACTTCAGCACAGGCAGGTGAGTGCATCTCTCTTTTTCCATCATCAAGATTCGGCACTTGTCTATCTCATTTTTCCTTGTTACCTGGACTTTTCTCCTACAATAATATACTCACCAGGCCGAGAAATCAAAGCAAGGACATATGTTATTGCTAGCGAGACCATCCGTAAGACCAGTAGTTTTTACATGGCATAGACTGGCGCAAGGCTAAAGCTAATGCCAAGCATGGTGACAGGCTTATGCCTAGTAGTGGGTATTGAAAGACTAATGGAGATGACATAGAGTTCATTATAGAGAAATTATTGTAGAACGCTGGGCTAAGGTTTTGAAAAATGTATTGTTGTACAAGTTTGTGGAATAATCAGGCCCGTTGAGCTGTTGATGTAGCTGTGCTATGCTGCTGTTGGATATTTTGTCCCGTAGAACGGGGTAAAGTGTGTCTCTAAATTCTTGTAAGATTCAATCTTACTCAATAAATATCACGCAATGAAAAAATGCCGCTTGGTCAACAGTTTACCCAATCCTCCTGTTTTAAAATTTAAAATAAGATATTTTTCAGGAGTAGAAGCAGCCAGGAATGACGGTGAAGAAGATGTCAAAACGCATGTCAGACCTGACCTCGCTGGAACGGTTCAACCTGTACTACAAAGAGGAAGAACCCGATGTGACCGGCATTGAGAAGGTCAAGAAGTTCCTGTGGAACCCTAAGACCAAGCAGATCTGCGGGCGGACCACGGCAAGCTGGTGTGAGTAACTCCTTACCTAGCACTAAGACTACTTCTACATTATGAGACTTTTATGTGACAAATAATAAACGTTTTGTTTCACAAGTTTACCTACTCAAACACTGTGACACATCTGTGTGGTCCTCTGTAGGCATGGTCAGACGGAATCACAAAGTTGAATGAGTGATGTGATGTGCTCAAGTTTTTAATGACGTACCACAAGTACCTGCCCGTCTCAATCTTAAATGGAACAAAAAAAAATCTATTTAAAACTCTGAGTGACATTTCCCGATTTCGGGCTCTGTTCAGTTCAAACGTGTTCATTATATCAAAATACCAGACTTTTACAAACCCCCCAACCTCATTGAACTCTTTTTAGGGCTCGCCTTTGCCATATTTTTTCTAGTTTCATGTTTTATTATTGTATATTTTTTTTCGTGCAATAAAGAATATAATATATAAATAAATTGAACTGAATAGTTTTCCCACAATCCGGACAAGAAGCTCTACAAAGTTTTAATTTAAAGCCTTAAGAATTTGCCATTAAATTGACCTCTAAATTTTGAGCTTCCTGTAGCGCGTATTGGTCGACTCTGCCGAAACTCTTCGCTCTCAAACCCGAAGCAGTAAACGAAAATCCCTGGAAATCTTCCATCCTTTCGGCACTCCCGTCTACACCGACAGAACCTTGGCTCCACATCAGCCAAGGAGCGTACAATCGCGGGCGGAAGTCGCAACCGCTACAATTGCCACAATGAGATCATGGGCCACTTCCTGCGCGCGACTGTACCGCCCGTGCCTAGTTACAACCGGACCAGACCATACCCACTCTATCTCATTAGTAAAGTGCTGGAGAGATTATAAACATGAGATCAACGAAGCCAAATCTGTGCAATAAATACTTACGAATTGCTTGTTGCTCATTTCAGAAAAGCAGGCGCAGTCTTTCGTACAAGTTGTGTTTTCAATTGGTACCAGACCCACTAAGTAGAGGTTGCAGGCTCGATTCCCAAGTTCACATAATTGCCTTATTTCGGACTAATAGGGCACAAAATACACAATCATTTTTGAGAAACGAAAAGAAAAAAATATAAATGAAAATAAATTTTAATTGTTATTTCCAGCCAAAATCTGCCTGTTCTACTTCCTCTTCTACCTGGCTCTCGCCATCCTGGTCGCCATCTGCATGTGGACGTTCCTGCAGCTGCTTGACGCGCATCAGCCCAAGTGGCAGCTCGACAGCAGCATCATCGGCACCAACCCTGGGCTGGGCTTCCGACCCATGCCGCCCGAGGTCGCCAGCAGCGTCATTTGGTACAAGGGAAACGATCCGGGGAGCTACAACTACTGGGTGAAGGAGGTGTCTAACTTTTTGACAGGTATTTGTAGAAAATGTTTGCCGTTAAGTAGAGCAAGCCGTTGTAAGCCGTTATCATAACTACGTAGAACTAATGTAAGTTCTGTCTATCAGTTAGATGTTTATGGAGCTGCTTGCCATTGCTCGCACCCGCAGGGCTGCGCTGGGCGGCGGGTGCGGAACTGTAGATATGGAGACGTGCGTCGTGGGTCATGAAAGTGTTAAGATATATCTATATACACCACTGGACCAGTGGTGTATATAGGTGGGGTATATAGAACCAGGAACGATGCACCAGTGCCACTGGTGCATCGTTCCCTAGTACGACTGGTACGCATTATCTCTCAAATACTTCCATCGAATTCCAGTCCTTCCTATACATTTAGCGCTTTGCAGCGCCCCTGATCGAGAGGAACTACTTATCGATGTTATAAAAGTAAGTACCTAGATAGAGCACCTCCAACATAGCTTGATCACAGAAATGCCTTCAATTGTTGCTTCAAGAAAAATAAGAACACCGAATCTAAGTATTTCCTTAGCGTCCTATGAGCGTACCAAGTTTAACCCAAACACGTCAATAATCATAGAGGTAAAACACGCTAACTCAACTATATTCTTGATTTCAAAGATAAAAACGAATCTATGTATGTGTGAGTTGACAATCATAATTACAACTTCAGTGCTTTCACGCATAGCACTAATACGAATAGGAAATGTGACTCATTTATCGTATTTGTTTGGCTACACTACGTTTGTGTCTGCCTTTTTCGTGGAAGAGATCAATGGTTCTCGATTACGTTTATCGAATGTTTTTTGCATACACTCAGACTAAGGCCTCTGATATTTTTAATTCGTAGTAAACTTGAATTTACCTTTTAATTCTTCCAGCCAATAAAATTCTTAAAAAGATTTAAGAAGAAATTCTCGATCAAATTCGATACGCACACGATCGACAATACGATCTGTAGGTAGCATACTGAAGCCACCAATCACTCATTCCTCCACCTTCCTTACAGTCTACAAAAGAGACGGCAAGACGAGCGGTAGCCAGAACACCTTCAACTGCAACTTCAACCTCCCCCCTCCCGCCGGCAAGGTCTGCGACGTCGACATCAGCGCCTGGGGACCCTGCGTCGAAGACAACCACTTCGCATACCACAAGTCGACACCCTGCATATTCCTCAAGCTGAACAAGATCTTTGCCTGGAAGCCAGACTTCTATAACAGCACGGATCATCTGCCGCAGGACATGGATGAGGACCTCAAGGAGCATATCAAGAACATCACGGCTTATGATAAGAATTACGTAAGTAGAGAAACAGCATGCTCATTCTATGAACTCATTTAGAACCTCACTAAGTTGAATCCGCAGTTCTGTAAAATTCGATAATGCTTGTAGCGCCTCCGTGACGAGCGTGGTAATGAAATGAACTAAGTTGAGTGAGATTTTGATTTTATTTTTCGCTTTTTCCACTAGTGAACAAAAAATTGAAGCGAACAAAATCAGTAACATTTTGTTTCTTATTTGATAATAATTTCTATTTATAAAACTGTTTATGTATAAAATTTGACTTGTCTAAGTCTATTTCTAAGTCTATTTTGTAAGCAAAGAAATAAAGTTATTGACTTTTGACATTTACGCAAAAAAATGACGTACAATTGGTATTCTGTAAGGGAATTCACAAATCATCTCGGTACTTGAAACTCTAACTTGTCAAAAAAAGGTTACAAAGAAGCGATCGAACTTGGTCACTTGAGTGAATTCGAACTTTTACAGAATGAGTCTACAGGTTATGTCATGTTAGCAAAATGACACTTTTGCTAAGGGTCTATTCATAAAGATTAATCTCACTATATATATATTACTAGCAGCGCCTCGCGGTTTCACCCGCGTAGTTCCCGTTCCCGTGGGAATTCCGGGATAAAAAGTAGCCTATGTCCTATTCCAGACTATAATCTATCTCTGTGCCAAATTTCATTCACATCCGTTCAGCCGTTCTGGCGTGATAAAGGAACAAACATCCATCCATCTATCTATCCATCCATCCATCCATCTAAACTTTCACGTTTATAATATTAGTGAGATGATTATTATTATTATTATCTCACTAATATTATAAACGTGAAAGTTTAGATGGATGGATGGATAGATAGATAGATGGATGGATGTTTGTTCCTTTATCACGCCAGAACGGCAAAACGGATCTGGATGAAATTTGACACAGAGATAGATTATAGTCTGGAATAGGACATAGGCTACTTTTTATCCCGAAATTCCTACGGGAACGGGAACTACGCGGGTGAAACCGCGAGGCGCTGCTAGTGGTTCATAAACGGTAACAAACATACAGACAGCTGGTATGTTTGTTAAAGCAACCCGCCCCGGCTTCGCACAGGTTCAATACTTGTGTATTATACATATAAAACTCCCCTTGAATCACTCTATCTATTAAAAACCGCATCAAAATCCGTTGCGTAGTTTTAAAGATCTAAGCATAAAAAGAGACAGACAGCGGGAAGCTATGGGAAGCGACTTTGTTGCATACTATGCTACATGCATACGGCAGCTTCCTACTTAGATGCTTATTTGGCAAGGAGATTGAACTCTGGGCAAAGGCGAAGGCTTCTTTTATCACGGAAACATGCGAGCGAAGTTGCGGACAGAAGCTAGTTATCCCAGTACCCCTTATGTTATGTAGTAAGTAGATATATAATAATAATGTAGTTACTGACAAAAAAATACAATCAAATAATAGAATTATATTAAAACTAGTACTTGAAATTGAAACAATTGAGCTAACTGCAGACTGTTGCAAACAGTCTAAAGGTAGCTCAACTGATCGATATCAATACCTACCAGTCGGAAGCGTATAGTTACTAATCTGAATTTTATTAATGGTCCAGTTCTAAAAGGCCGCGCCGTGTGTTGCCTCTTTTACAACCAGTTTGATACATTATCATAATTTACAGGCTACGCGATAGCCGCGGGCCGCGATGCCGGCATGACGTAACGACACGTTTGTCAAAGTGAAAGGCGTCTCAAACGATTTGTATAAACATTTCGACTTAGTTACCAGCCGGCTCGTTGGTCTAGGGGTATGATTTTCGCTTAGGGTGCGAGAGGTCCCGGGTTCAAATCCCGGACGAGCCCAAATTTTTGAGAAGTTTTGTGTTTTTTTCAGCATCATTTTAGTTTCTTTAGGCTAACAAAATAAGCACATAGGCAAGTCAAATTTTATACATAAACAGCTTAATAAATAGTAATTATTATCAAATAAGAAACAAAATGTTATTGATTTGGTTCGCTTCAATTTTTTGTCCACAAAAAATTGAAGCGAACCAAGCGAAGAAGCGAAAAATAAGCCACTAGTAAGTTTGTGTAATACTACAAATGTAATACAATATTATTTGCCTACCTAAGTCTCAATATGTATAATGAGATTTAGATAAAGGTCAATATTTATATAAAACAAAGCTTAATGTACTGTTTAAAACGAATAGGGAGCTCAGTTGCTTCAGATGGAATGGAAGCTTATTATAGAAGCGTACGCAATTTCCCAAACATGATTTGCCTACCTTTCGTATATAATACACCAATTAGCTCCTTTATTTTACGAATTCAATAATTTATTGTCCTCAAAATTAATTGAATATAATCGTAAGTATTAATAATCGTAAGTATAAAATCCATCTTAGTTGTAAGATAAGATAAAGGTAGGTGGGCTTTAGGAGGACCGTAGAGAGTCGAGCTGTTTGAATGAAATGATGTTTACTACATTGCAGAATTTAAAAAAAAAACTATATTTTTTAGCTAAACATGGTGTGGGTATCCTGCCACGGCGAGAACCCGGCCGACCGAGAGAACATAGGGCCCGTCCAGTACTTCCCCAAGTACCGGGGCATGCCTGGCTACTACTTCCCTTACACCAACCAGGACGGCTACCTCAGCCCACTGGTGGCCGTGCATCTGCAAAGGCCTAAGAGTAAGTACCTAGTTGTCTACTTAAGTATACTCAAGGTTAATAGCTACATTTTGTAGTCATGGCGTGATTTGGTGTTTTTTTCCGCTTTTTTAAATTTTTTTTTTCATTTCACTTTTACTTTTAACCAAGCACAGGCTCATTTAGGTTCTTAAACACAAAACTATCTGAAAGAAGCCCAATCTCTTCAATTTTAGGGTTCCGTAGCGTAACTAAAATAGAAAAAAGGAACCCTTATAGGATCACTTTGTTCTCCATCTATCCGTCGGCCGGTCTTTCCGTCTCTCCAAGCCTCATTTCTTAGGAACACGTGGAAGTATCGAGTTGAAATTAACATCAAATACTCAAGTCCCTACTAACCTCTTGGAGCCATGAAATAAATCAAACTTCTAAGTCAACGCAATCAAAAGTAACAGCCAAATAGGTCCATTTTTTTTAAATTTACGTTTACATGCATTCGAAATCTATAGGGTACTTCCCGTTAACCTTTAATAATGAAATTTGCTGATGCAAGGTTTTATACCACAAGTGAAGGGAAAAATCCGAAAAACTTGTCGCCTAATAAAAATAAACTTACCATGGCGCAAAACCTATAGAGCATCTACTTCCGATTGACGAGAGAGTCATGATATTTGGCAAGAAGCAAGGTGTTATATTTATATGTACATACATATTTAATTATACGGAACCCTCGCTGTGCGAGTCCGACTCGCCCTTGAAGTTTCATTTTTATACAAGGTACAAAAAAATATATCTTTAGTCGAACTACCAATAAAGGCTGATTGCAGTAAGCATTGAAACTATTGCATTTGCAAGTAACCAAGCAAGGTGCAATCAAGGCAGTCTTATGTCAAGTAAAATGTAAATGTTTTCAGCTGGTATGCTGATCAACATCGAGTGCCGCGCGTGGGCCAACAACATCATGTACGACCGACACGAAGGCATGGGCAGCGTCCACATCGAGATCATGGTCGAGTAGACTGCCATTAGACCAGAAGAACAGAGGAGGGGAGGGGGAGAAGGGGGAGGGGGTAAATTGTAGGGTTCAGATGATCGGAAGTAGCATGAGAGTGGGAATTGGGTGGGATAATATGAATGGAAATAGCTTAGTAGACCAATTGTGGTCGCTTAGATATTCTGGTCTTCTGTCGGATATCGTTAAGGCAAACCATAGAAGATCAAGTAGGTGGAAGGTAAAAATTTACAGTAAACCAACAGGTCCTCGACCAAAGAGAGGTAGCATCATGATTCAGTTTTGGAGGACTCTTTCACAGTAGACCGAAGAAGACCAGAAGAAGGTAGCATGAGTGTGATAGTAGATTAATGTTATTTTTGATTGCCAAAGAACTTATTTAAATATTTTAACACCAAACTGCCTGTGTTGTGTTTATGAGTGAGACAATAAAGTTAATTTATTTGAATAAATGTAGTTTTCAAATGCCTCATTATTAGGGTTTCGAGATCGGTTTCGAAACCCTTATGGTCTCGCTCTGTCCGTCCGCAGTATTTCATGAATATCTCAGTAACTACTGCAGCTATTAACTTGAAATTTGAAATACATTTCGGATAGGTACTGATTTGAAGAAAAAAAAATTAATTTTTCAGTACAAATTGTGATGTTGAAATTTCAAAAGAGACCTATGGGGGCAAATGGTATAAAATGAAAGGTATCGATTTGTACATTTCAAAGTTTTTGAAATTTCTGTAGGTTTCATACTTTTCGAAATATTTTGAAAATAGTCGAAAAACTGACCGTCCCCCCCCTATCTCCGAAGTTTACAGAGCGTTCTACGTACAATGCATGTGGCGTTTGTAGATATGGATCTATATTTTACAGGAGTCTGAAGAAACCCTTTTTGAAAAATAGTCAAAAAGGGAGGGGATTTTTTTAAATGGGGGGCTACCTACCCGAGTGGGTTATCAAATGAAAGGTTCGTTAGGGGAGAGGGCCTCCGACCGTTTAATACCGCCTGCTAGGTCTATTATTTTAACGAGCATTCCAGCCAGGTGAACGAAAAAATTGTTCGAGCTAATGTTTCTAAAATTCTTTCAAATTCTTCTGTAGTTTCAATGAAAACCCTTTTACGTGTGAATTGATTTGATTTAATTCATTATATTAATACTAAGTAAAACTTACAAAGGCATTTGAGATTTTAATCATTGACTAGTGAGATAGAGATGATCTCTGTTGATCATAATCGAAAATTATTTCATCTTACACAAACACAAACGCCATAGTGAAACACGTAGGTAGTAAATAGAACAGACAAACTAGCATTGCATGCCACGACCAAGTCATTTGTAGAGCTCTTCCAAGAATTACTATATTAGGCCAAAACTATTATTCACATTATATTATTCTTGGTTGTAATTTTCTTTGTTCTAATCAAAAATATAAATGGCTTTTGGTTTTTCTTATTTTAAATCACACGATAAAAAGACTCATCGCTTCCATAAGGGGAAACATCAACATACCAACTCAATTTTTAAAACTAGGCTTATTCCTATTGGTCCCGAGTTCAGTCGATCATGACCTCGAGGTGCGTGGATCCGAGGCGTTCCTTCAGCGACTCCGTGTACTGGATGTTGCGTGCCCAGGCGCGGCAGCGGATGTTGATGATTTGGTGCACTGCGGAATAATAATAATAATAAATAATGCTGGACAATTCACAAATCATGAAGAGATGTTACAGGTAAATTTAAAAACAAATGTGTGATAATGTTTTATTACTAGCAATCAGTGAAAAAACGTCTGCCCATTTGCTATATCGGAGGCGAAATTCAGTTCCAGTCCAACGTTCTCCTTTGTTTTGGCAAGACTGAATATTTTGTGGTATGTCCTGGATGATCACACATGATCACACCAAACAGTGTTGTTTGTTAACGTGATCAACGGGGTAAAAAAAAGCTAAAAAAAAATATTCATACCTTACCTTTAATTTAATTTTCTGAATAATAATATATTAGTAATACATAATAAATAGATTTTCATTTAGTGTGAGTGTTTTTAAAGACAGGGTAAGTTTTTATAAACTTTATTGAAGAAAAATTTTGAACTCTGTTCCATAATGAAGATACATTAAGGAACAGAGTTCAAAATTGTCCTTTTGACCGTATTTAATTAGCTTGCAGAAGGAAGTGAGACAAATGGGTGTGACAGACGGATGGACAGACAGTACTTACCTACTGTTTTAGCTATTTCAAACTTACTTTTAGGTTTAACCAGCTGCACTGCGACCAAAGGACTAAGATACCCCGGGGTGTTGTCATACGGGAAGAAAGTGTGTTTGAGTCCCGGGTAGGGGAAGTACCGCAGGGGGCCCAGGGCTTCGTTATCAGCCGACCGCTCGCCCTGGCAGGAGACCCACACTTTACGACGCTGGAAGAGAAAGAGTGGAGCTATGTGGAAAAGTCTTTTATTGTAACACTGCGGCACTGCCATCACATAGCTGGATCGATCAACGATCAAGAAATGTCTCCTATTACAGAACGGAGGTCCAGAGTGGTTTACCATTCGAGTTTTAAAATATTACAGAACGGAGGTCCAGAGTGGTTTACCATTCGAGTTTTAAAATTTCTACAATAATACCTCCTTCTTCCACTACTGGACAAAAAAAAGGTGGAAGGAAAATACCACCTTAATTATTGTATTTGATCATAATTTATAGTATAAAATTTGTCTTGTCTACGTGCTTATTTTGTAAGATAAAGTTATTGAAATCTGTATACCTAGATGCGTACATAAAAGGGATCCTAATCAGACCCGATAATATCGTGAGTCATTCGATAATAACAGATGGAGATGAACTTACGTCCTGTACTTTAATATGACGGATGTGTTCCTTTAGGAACAGCGGCATATCATTCGGCAGCTGATCCGGGTCGTCGTAGAACTCCGGCTGCCAATCATACAACTGGAACAAACAAGTGTTTTAGTGAGATGAGAATGCAGGCTTAGGGTCTTTCAGTATACCGACAGTGGAAATGGGAGTGGCTACAGTTTTCAATAAAAGAATCTGTCAAATATAAGGATGAAAATACTTAGTAACAATTCCGCGAAACTGTTACTAAATATTTTCATCTTTATGTTTGGCAATGGATTTCCGCAAAGTAACGCCTGAATCTATTATTATTTATCTAAGAATCTGTCCCTATTTTTTTTTACTCTTTTTGTTGTGTTGAATTAATAATCTGTTAAAACATAATAAAACTGAATTTCTGTTATTAACCGACTACCAACGGAGGAGGTTAATTTAAATACCCACCGAGCTCAATAAGTAGGTACATATATTATGTACCTAATGTAGAAAGACAAATTGATGAAATATCATACAAAGAGCTCTTGTTTATAGCTTTGTCTTTCGTTTTTTACCGAATTTTATTTTATCAGATCAAAATATTCTATTCAATCGTTTTTAGAACATTTTGAAGATGGAGTAGAACCACCCTGATATTTCTTCTCTGTTGGTTTTGCCAACCAAACGGCCGTGACTAAACAAATCATCATCACCAAGTTCAAATGAAATTGTGAGTATGAGGAGAGTCAGTATTTCCCTTCACTCACCCGGTTCAACTTGACGATGAGACATGGCGTCTTGTTCCCATACCCGTACTGGTTCTCTACGGAACAGGGCCCGAGCTGGTCCGTAGAAAAGGCGCACACCAGATTCCGAGGAGGCTGCACGTCTCCGCACTCCAGCTGGTTGGTGCCGTTAGTTATTAGCATGCTCTTGTTTTTGTATGCTGGAAAGTAATAGTTTGGTTTGTAGGTATTCTTAAATAAATAAATAAAAAATAAAAATAAAATAAAAAGAGCTTTATTCTTCCTTACCAGCTAATATGTACATGAGAGTAATGAATAAGAAGGTAGGTATTCTTAAGATCCTTTAAATAAATCATATAAATAAAAGTCTATTTATTTTATTTGCGTGAAATGTCCACCATTATTTATTTATTTGTGTCATTGATGCTCAAAGCAAACAGTTTGTAGATAGATATAATTACCTGTACTGAGATAAGTTAAAATCAATAAGTTGATTCCGTACGGAAATTAGAAAAAGATGTGCTAGAGCTCCTTCACTAGTAGCCTTCTTTGAGGAATATTCCATTAAAGTTCCAGTTAAAACTCACGTGCAAGGAACTGCTCAATATTGTCGACCCACTTCTGGACATGCGAAGCGTTGTCTGCGTTGTATGAGATGAGGGCTCCTTCCTCCAACACCAGGGGGCGGTGGCCCATGCCGGGGTTGTTTCCTGGAAAATAAGATTCCGATGAGTTGAAGTAAATATCTGACTTTAATTATTCTTTTACTAGTATTTGCTCCGCAAAACTTAAAAAAAGTGTAGACCTACATTAAGAATGTGAAGTCGGCTGTACTTTTTTCAAAAAGATCTAACTGACATCATGATATGAAAACACACATCTATGAAAATCTAATGTATACGCACAAAAATAAAGATAGCTTTTTGAAAAATGTGATGTTCACAACAGAAATACAAGAAACAAGAACAAACTACACATTCCATCATATAGATTACGAAAGGTAGGCAAATCATTTATGGGAAATTGCGTACACTTCTATAATAAGCTTCCATCTGAAGCAACTGAGCTCCCTATTCGTAAATTTAAACAGTACCTACATAAAACGAAATCTTATCAAGAAAGCCTTTTACTCCATAGTTGATTATATCAATGATGTTAATGCTTGGCCAGATGTCGCCCAGTTCCGCACCGACAATCGTATTATAGGAGAACAATCTTTAGCTTAGTTTTATATAAATATTGACCTGTATCTAAATCACATTATATTTAGACTTAAATAGGCGAATAACATTGTGGGTTATTTTTCGCTTCTTCCACAAGTGGACAAAAATTTAAGCGAAAAAAATCAATAACATTTTGTTTCTTACTTGATAATAATTACTATTTATTAAGCTGTTTATGTATAAAATTTGACTTGTCTAAGTGCTTATTTTGTAAGCCTAAAGAAATAAAGTTATTGACTTTTGACTTTGACTTTTTTGACTTTTGATATTGATTGATTTAACACAATTTCTCTCTTAAATTTTTTTTTCCTTACGAAATCGAACACTTTTGGTAACTTATTTAATTACGTCCTTTTTGCACTGAAAACTTTACTCATCCCAAACTCATAAAAGGGTCCAATTTTGTCACGAGCTATTCTATTAAGTACTAAAAAGCTAGAGCAATAGTTCATGGCTACGAGTTTAAGATCTTGCAGCAGAAATAAATCAAATTTAGTTTTCAGTGGAAGCATTATCGTAAAATATGAAACGCGTAGATTATGGCAGTAGGTACCTCCACGACGTGAACACGACCTTCTAGAGTTAGGTTTATATTTACTCTTCTATTTCGAGCATAGCTCTGAAAAAGTTTACTAAACCATTTCAATCTAAACACGTCAATCAAAAGTACTGTTTCTAGCCTAGACCAGACGGGTAGGCAGTCGATGAAAGACCTGGGTCATACTAAACGGTATCGAATGTATTCGATACCGTTTAGTGTTGTGTTAATTGATGTCGATTGATGTCGTAAAATAACTTTCAAAAAAAGGAACAGCAGAAACAAGTAAACCCAATGAACATTCATGGCCCAAAATGCACTTGGTCCATCTGCAGGTCCTCCATCGACAGGTTGGGCAGTGAATACGTTAAAAGCTCTTCATTTAATGTCAAGGCAGGACAAGCATTTTATTTTAGAGTGGATAATTAATGCTCAATCATATAAACGTAACTTTCAACTTGTCTTGAAAACATGGCTGAAATATCCAAATTTGGTTAATGACTCACCGATGATTGAGTCAGCCAGCGTGAAGTACGGTATCCGGTCGTCCATGGCGGACAGCAGGCCGCACATGCATATCGAGAAGAAGATGATGATGCAGATGTACATGACCAGGTAGATCAGCCCGATCACGCCTGGAACAGGAAAGTAAATGCTATGGTTACTCAGACTAAAGCTTAAAGTTCACTAAACAAATTAGGGAAATGAGTAGAGTAAACCAAAAATGAAAGATTTATGGCTCCGCTTCGGTTGCAGAGTACTTCTTGTTAGGGAATTCAACTGCTTACTCTTGGGAAATTTAATGTCACCAGGTGAAGAGTGCTTATTCTTGGGGAATTCGATTCCACCAATAAAGGTGTGCTAGAGTCCAGAGAACGAAACTACAAGTATGGCAGTCCAGAATGCCAGTATCCACAAAATCGAGTGAAATTGGTTGAACTGATTTGAAATGGCAAAACTTGTGAAAACGCATACGGTATTTGTAAGGCACAGTACAGTGCCTACATAGGAGCTAAGGTAGTAAGGCTAAGGAGTCACGAAGGAGAACTTAGAGACTGGGATGATGATGATTTGGGAATTGATAATTTTGGCATTGCAACACAAAGTAGAAAGCAAGATTGTTTAAAGGCTGAGATAGAATTCCTTACAAAAATTACACGCTTTTTGTTATTGTCATAATTATTAAAGTATTCTGTAACTGTATTCTATGATCAAACATATAAAGACGTTAGACTCGATCCACGATCTCTCTAAGTAGGTAGTCAAATAGGTTCCTCTGTCATGAATACCACTTAGCACCTATTCATTTCCCAATCGTCAGGTCCCCACTAACACATTCCGTTGTTTCCTTTGCCCATTATCGAGGGACTGTATTATGATCTTGCTAATGGCAACATTGAAATCATTGTCGTATTCTTTCCTGGAGAAACGAATATAAAGCACTCGTAAAAAGCCATCTCATTCGCAAAATCTGCTGTTTTCAGTATGCGAAAGCTTAGCTTTTCGGATTAGATAAAGCCCTCCCCACGTCAAATTGCCCAACTCTGTCCATGTTGTACATATCTTTGCCAGTTAAAAAAATATACGTTTTTCTGACGTAGGAGGACAGAATTATAAAATGTCTGTGTATGCAATAAATGAATATGAATTTGGCAATTTCCCGCGGAGGCACAAAATAACTATACAGTGCGTAACAAAAAGTAAGGACCTTTCTTGAAGAGGGGTTCAGTTTTGATCACAAAACCTAGTAAAAATATTATAAAAAATCTCGACTTTCGAAAAAGTTAATAAAAACGAAATGATCTCTACTACTACACACTAGGCCAATAGGGACTTCCGAACTGTCGAAACGAAAAGTCTCCATTGAAAAACCCTTTATTACCTACTGCATCTAAGCTGCCCATTCCACTCATCCAATATCTTTGTCCAATGTACATTTGATCAAAGAACTTGGATGACTTCATCCAATTTACTAGCAACACCGATATTTGATAAAAGATTTGGATATTAGTTTCTGCCCGCGGCTTCGCACGCTTTTTTTCTATGAAAACGTTAACAGGTTAATTATTTCCCATGGAAACTGAAATTTTATGGCTTAAACTATAGCACTACCGTGAAACTTTCTTAACCCAAGAAGTCAAGAAGGGGTACTTTCCTGACCCAAGAGGTCAGGAAGATCTTACGGTACAAATAGAAAACGTACCACAAACACTAAGGGAGATTGACTCTTTTTTATTTTTGCTGCTTTTCAAACTAAATACTTATGTTAATTTTGCCGTTCACTAAAATATACGTAAGTAACGTGAACCCCGAGCTAGTTTAGACCGAAAGCACTCTACCTAGGTACCTAGTAGCTCCACCACTATGGTAACACTTATTTCAGTGAAACTGAAATAGCGATGCAAGGCGGTCACGGACTGTTTATCCACCAGTGACGTCAACAACCTATACCTACCTACGTTGCTATAACAAGTATAAGCCAGTGGAAACCGCCATGAGTTTCTTGAGGGGAATATCGCCCTATAATTGGGAGCGATGTTTATTTGCAATTATTTGACAGTAGCTTCTAGCACGCAAACTTTTACATATAAAGTTCTGTTTGTTGGTGTTTTATGGTTTGGTACCTCGAAAGGAAATAGCGAACCCTTATGGGATTACTCGTGGGTCTGCGTGTAAGTATGTCTAACACAGCCAATTTGCTCCGAACCTACTGGACCGATTTACCTGGTACATATTTACTATTTATTTTTGTGTGAAATTTTCTTCGCATAGGCCTTTGTGACAACTGAATTGAGTAGGTAACTACCGAATTAAATAAAAAACTAGTGTTTTATTTTTAACTTTTTATGATATTAAGAGTTTTAGGCCACTATCTTCACTTACCCTGGTATTCTATGTAGTTCCAGCTAAATAATCACACTACACACTAATAATTATTATAAATGCGAAATTTCGTATGAAGGGATGGATGTATGTTTGTTACTTCTTCACGCCATAACAAGCGTACTGAACGGACTGAGATATGGAGTAGAATTGATTAATTTCTTAAGAGAGTAAGTAATATGGACCTCTTCAACGAATGTCCAATTCAGTATGGATATGCGTCTGATATGCTGGTTATGTCTTTTTTTATCTCTGGTTGACCTACGAGTACAATAAAAATAGGTTGGTTTGTTGATAAGTTTCTTGTATTTCGTAATTATGTAGCCATTATACATGTGTACCTACCAATTTCGTTTGACTATCGGACAACACAACAACATTATTCCTCGAAAGGTTTCGGGTAGATTTTCCAGATAGATATTGCGGTATCAAATTATTTTTAGCTGTCAAAGAACGGAAGGAAACGGCGAAGCTGCGAAATGTACGGGCTGAGTTTACATTAATTTATAAACCCAGTTACTACGGACCAAGTAGTCGTTACTACTCTGAGTGCCTAGAAGCTACGTATGTTCTTGTGCAAGGCTATTTCTGTTTATGTAGGTAAATTTTATAGCATGACGTATGTGCATCGTGAAATCCATTTTTGCGGTTCGGATGAACCATTCATATTTTCTGAGCCGCGAGTCACTAAAGAAAAACGTTTCCCCACGATCAGGCTTGTAGTAAATAAAATCTGATTCCTTGGAAAATTCTAAGAAATTGGGAATAAATGGCTGTAACGTTTGATTGCGTTAACTTCGAAGTTTGATTTTATATTGTGGCTCCAAAAGGTTACGAAACTGATGTGAATTTCAACCCCACTCCTCCACGCGTTTCTGAGAAAAGACGGTTGACAGACGGACAAACGGACAGACGGACAAAAAAGTGATCCATTATATGAGGGACTCTTTTTTCCATTTAAGGTATGGAACCCTAAAAAGGCCAATGATAATGATGTGGATTTAAAAAGGAATGGTAACTCCGTCATAGTAATTTAATGGGTTTCGGACAGTATTTGTATGGTGATTTATATAATATTTCAATAATTGAGACATATTACCGTCTTCACGAACGTGTTCATGATGATGTAGTCACGCAGTGTCAATGAATTACCAACAACCCTGTTCATATATAAACACATACACACATACTGTATGATATATTTCCTCGGTCGGTACACCGCAAGGCCCTAGATAGTCTTAACCAATCTTCATTTTACGCGATCGTTTATTAGATAGGTAATAAATTTCGAGCCGCACCTTCTTTCGTGTGGACATGGTGGGAAGTTTGCGACATATGTGGGGACAGTTATTAGCTATATTGTTAGTAGTTCATTATAGGATCTTATAGGATCCCTTTGTTGTTCGTCTGTCAACCCTCTTTTATCAGAAACGCGTGGAGGTATCGAGTTGAAATTCATATCATTACTCAGGTTCGTTACCTCTTGGAGCCGCAATATAAATCAAACTTCTAAGTCAACGCAATCGAAAGTTTCAGCTGTTTATGCCCAATTTTTTTAATATTCCAAAGGAATCACATGCACACAAAACCTGTAGGGTACTTCCCGTTGACCTAGAATCATGAAATTTGGCAAGAAGCAAAGTCAGTTACGGAACCGTTGTTATGCTAGTCCGACTCGCACTTGACGTTTTATTTATACAAATATTCAGATTAGTCTAGTTGTCAACTAACGACGTTAATTGTGTCGTCGTCGTTTGGGGGATAGAAGCCTCCGCAGTCTGCTCAGTAGGGTATGTGGCTGAAATGATGATTTTCACTTTTCGTTACTAGTTTTGGCAATCCGTATATAAAATTGGAAACGCTTTTTTAAGTAGGGAAGTAGGTATGTTCAGCTCGCGCAGAGCTATCAATCAAGGGCGATTTTCCCGGAATTCACGGAGTTATTGAGTTTAAAATAAACCGTATTGAAGTCATGAATCATCGGAGCAATATTCACGAACTTACCTAATTTCGGACATCCGTAGAACGTGAATAATTTTGAATGACCTATTTTATTCCTTTAGATAATAAAGCCGTTTATGTACATTATCGGAAATCAAGCCAAACATAAAGCTTATCCAGTAGGTACCTACAGAGTAGAAAAACCTAGAAAATCTTTGATTTTATTCCGATAACCAAATTTTAGGTTCAAATAAAATTACCTACTATAGTATAAACCTACAAGCTACAAATGTTGTTCCCGATGCCCATACAAAAGACTTCGACGCGCACGCACGTCCTAACGCTTCCTTGCACCTTTTGATTTTAGGATATTAAGATAATAAATATTATATTATAAATTTTTTGACACTTGTGATTAGGTGACAATTATTTGAAAAGCAATATTTTGGACACAGGTTTACATTTGGAGAAGGCGAAAGAACAGCCAATAAATTTAAAAAATGCTCACGGACATTGCTTAAATTCAGGTATTTGTGGAGGAAAATTCTAGAACTCACCCCATCTATGCGGCGTACGACCTAAAAACTTCCCTTCATCAGGGTCCCAGACCGCGTACTGTATCTTCTGAAGGAAGGGCCGCTTGGGCGGGCGGCGGTTGTACCCTGGGACCAACCCATTTGGTTTCTCCGCGCCCATCGTCAGCCGCTGTCGGAGATAGACTGACCCTAGAGCTGTAGATGCTAACTGCTCACGCATTACTGAGAGCTGTGGCAAAGAGTAGCCAAGATGGGGGAGGTAAGGCATGTAAGATGAAGCATTTGTAGATTTAATATCGCCCGCTCTGAACGCGATTCATGAGATTTCGGGGTGGATTCCTTGCTTTGTTTTTAGTATTATGGTAATCCATTGCTCGGAACATGAGCCCGGCCATGAGGCTGGAGCCTGCAGCATCATCAGAGACTGTGACTGCAATCCCTAGTACTGTTACCTATCTACGACGAATTTTAAGCTCATTACACATAGCTTCTGAGGTTGAACAACACAATAAGACCCATAAATAAAACAATAGTAATGTTGGACAATTCACGTCAACATCATCGTCAAAGCAGAACCAGTGTTATGTAAGTACCTACTAGTTAACTGATATACTTAATATAAATACATGGGAAATACCCAGAACACCCGAAACAAATATCTACATGATCGTACAAATATTAGTCCTGAGACGGGAATCGAACCCAATCGATCGCGCAACCTCCTGTGTCGCAGGTGGACCTTCAACCGCTGCACCACTGAAGTCATCCTATGTAATGTGCCTAGGTACCTTCAAAGTGTATTCATAAATTGCACCACGATTGTTACAGCGCAATGCCTTGTCTACGTCTGTTCATTTCTTTGGTCGCGGCGCATATCCGCCCAAATCTGCCCCCAACCGCTCGCCGCCCGCCCAGCGACCAACACGCGCTCTGACCTCTGACAGCTAGTCTTACCAAGTAATTACCCACTAGTTTATAAACCTGCTAATAGCTTTTTGATGATATTGATAAAAAAATATTTCGAAGTTTTGGTCGAGTAATATCAGTGTCTAGTTTATTTGGAGTTGGTCAACAGAATCGAAAAATCTTTTACCATTTTTCTTCAGAGAAAGACTGAGTATAGATGTAAATAATGTAAAATAAGTTCTAAGAAAAATAATACAATAATGCAATTCTTTTCATCTTTATGAAATTTGATGATGTTATCCAAGCGCTAAGCGATAAATTCTCAAAATAAATAAAAACCTTTATGAGATCCACATATACATATTGGGGCTCGTGGTAAGAAGAAGAATCCGTATGTCTATGGTTGTTGTCTTCGAAATCGATGAGGAGGCCTTTAACTTATAAGAGTTTGAGAAAGCACAGTGGACTATGCAATAAAACGTTGTATGAAAATTTAGTTTTTTATTTCAACTCATTACAGGAATCAAAGAACATGGAATTATCTACTAAAGTAATAATTATCTACTAACGTAATAATAATTTACATCTACACCTACCTACAAGCTACAATTATGAACGTTTTTGTACTCATCTCAGGCTTTCACAAAATCCTTTTATAAACTTGCACAAACAATAAAATGACATTACTCATTGAATAATTCTTATTTGAATGTTCAAAATGTTCAATGTTTCACTTTACAGTTTCAAAGAACATGCAATTCAGTTGAAAATTCTGTTATCTGACACAATGGCAGGCAGTGATGAGGTTAATTTATCTTATTTTCTACAGGCGTACCACACCACTATTTACAATCACAAATATTATAATAGAAAGAAATTAATAAATAATAGAAGGTAGGAATAACTTTCGACGACAATACGATATCCAAGCAGGGTGGGGCAGCACCGATTTTGTAGGTAATTAGTACGTATTTGAATTGTACCAAACACTTTGATTGTATCTACTTGTATCCTTAAATAATATAGTATCCATTTTAGACTTCACATTAAAGATCATTAAAAAAGACTCAGTGCTTTATTTCTTTTAGACCTTACAGGACTCTTGGACACGTCACAAAACTCAGATTATATATTTATTGAATATCAGATTCGTAAGTAAAACTAGGAAATAAGGTGATCACTTTGATTTTTTGTTCACTTTAATCTTTTTAAGGTAAAGTAAAGAAGCGAACAAGAACCCTTTACCTTGTTAGAATGTTAGTTTTCGAGTTGGAGCAAAACTCGTCCCAAGCTTTTTATCCTCTAGATAATCTGATATTTTATCGTAGGCCTTTTTACAAAGCATGTGTTTAACAATTTGTTTGAACTTATTTATTGTCAATTTTTGAAACTCACTTGGAGTTTTGAAGCATACAACTTAGCGAATGTTCCAACTTATCAAATACGCACGTATTTTTTCTACGTTTATGTAATATTTGTTTCATGAAGTAGGAACGTTCTGAGCGTTTGTTTTTAATTTTACGTTTAGTGTTTGTTATCTTGGTACGAGAAGTACGTTTTAGATAAGTATTTATTATTTTACGTTCCGTTTTGATAGCCTCTTTTTGGTTTACGACTTGACCTCCGCGTCCTGGTCTTCGAACTGTATCCTGGCGTATCCCCGAGGCTCCTTGATGCTCTTGTTGTATACGATGTTCTTCGCCCACCCTTGGCACCGCACTGTGACTGGCTTTCTCGCTGAAATCAACAAAAATTGTTTTACGTTTAAGCTCTGTTTACTTTTGGGCTTACAATCAACCTCTAGCTCCAATGAAAACTATTTAAAAAAATGGGCAAAGGCCTTTGCAACCGTAACCGTTACTTTTTTAATGATTTAAATGAGACAAGATATATAAAACGGGTAGTTAAGTTTGGTTACCTTCCGGAGTAATCCTAACCGCCACCACAGGAGTGCCCCCTTTGGGGTTGTTGTATGGGAAAGCAGCCTTGGGTATGCCCTGGCCCCAGGGGTACTCGAACGTTGTGGTACTGTTGGGAACCTCGTCCGTGCAGTGAATCCAAACTTGATTTTGCTGGAATACAAAAACATTTATTACCTAATTAATATACCTATTTAGTAAGCCGAAAGACATACTCGTGATTGTAATGGATATTCCACTGCAAAATTGCTGCCCGTTAGACTTCACGAATGACTTTAGAAATTTCCTTTAATTTTTAGTAAAACATTTATTTGCAAAGATTGATCCTTATCAACATCAAAATCCATAGGTAGGTTAAATTATACAGAATGTAATTTTTTTTTTAATTCATTCGGTTCCATTTCCGTCAAAAGTAAAAGATTTTTGAACAAAATAAATATGCAGTTATTATTTTCTTATAAAGGTTTAGGACTTGGCCATCACCGCCGTTCTCAAAAAACCACCCTGTATATGTAAAACTATCGTTGCTTTTTCTTTTATGCCAGCATAATTTTCAGAGGTTTTATTGGATCCTACCTCTTTCGATTTTAGGTTTCCGTACCCAAAGGGTGAATACGGGACCCTATTACTAAGCCTCCGCTGTCTGTTCGTCTATCAGTCAGCGGGCTGTATCGCATGAACCGTAAAGAGAATGTGTTTTTCTGAATAACAATACTGTTTACACATAAACTGTTCTACAACTATAATAAAAATTAATTAAACTCAATTTTAAATTGAACGGGAACCGTGGAAAAATTGATGTTTTTATAAAATTGATGCCCGATTTTATAATTAGATGTCACTAATAACGAGCTCTGAATCGCGTTGACGAGAACGCACGGTATTGAATGAGAGTGTTGATTTGTTTCTCCTCAAGAAATCATTTTTTAGGGCTCTTTTTTCGAAATAGTTTTGAACGATGGTACGGAACCCTGCGTGTGCGAGTCGACTCTCACTTGACTGGTTTTATTATAACCGAACTCAAGACTATTCTCTATAGATCTTTGATTGTTTCGGGTTTTCTTTTGTTTTCTAGTCTGAAACGTAGAGTAGTGAGACCTACCAATTGTCAGGGAATTCGGAAATAACCTTACCTCATCAGCAGGTAGTTCCCCAATGTATTTTTTTAATTCCGCTGGCATATCTTTGGGAAGGGCAGAGGCTTCGTACACATCCGGGACCCAATCCCAAATCTGGGAAAGACGTAGACAATTACACACTTATATTTAATTTGAAGATTTGTTTATGCAGAAGATACCACTGCGCTTAGAAATAGTTATTTGTTATACAAAAGTGCAAAGTTGCTTTTTAACCACGTGCTCAATTTTGATGACCGAGCAAGCGAAGGATTCAACATCGAACATCGTGCGCACGAGATGTTCTAAATTCAATTTACTTTATCCTCTAGCGGATAAAAACTCTTTTATGGCGGCTTTTACACTCGGATATCGAAGAGCAAAAATACTCTTTCCGAGATGGGGATGGATGGGGAAAATAAATATTCTATTGGTTTTATTTTGCCTCCTCAAAAGACAATATTGTAAAACATTTCTAACTATCATAGTTATTTACATTAAAATCACATAAAATCAAGACTTCAGTTAGTTCAATGGCGCTTGTAACTGGCGAAATTTTGTGTTTTCTAATAAGCAAGCAATGAGACAAATTAGTTTGTACTAAGTAGTTAACCGTTACCTATTGCACTCACCTGTCTTACTGTTAAACTCGATCTAGTTTAGTTCCTTCCTCAAATGTATGGTAATTCTAATGTGTCGTGTCAAATAAATCATTTCATTTCATTTAATTTTTTTTGAGAACAATATAGTGAGAAACAAATAAATGCTTTATTTATTTATTACTATTGTACCCCAAGATACAACTTTTACAAGTATATGAAGGTAGCATAGGCTAATGAAACTGAATTGGTGTAGCGTATAGTCTAGTACCTAGTAGTACAGCAACTCACTTTGTTGACCTTGATGAAAAAGCACGGAGTGAGGGGGAAGCCGTAGCGGTCCGCGCTGGTGCACTCTGTCTGTGCTGCTGGCCTTTTGAACGCTGCAAATTTAATTGAATTTATTAAGTATACCTACTTGAGCTTTTATGTTTTCTTTTCTGATGTAATATATCATCAATGAAATATTTCAAATAGATGAATATTTCAATAGCAAGGGATTATTTTAATTAAGCTGAAAAAAACTCAAAAACTATTGAAAAATCATGACAGAATTATCATCTTCTGTCATCTGTGGCTAAACCAAATAGAAAACTTTAGCTTGTAAACTGTTATTTTTGAGTTGAACGATAATCCGTCTCTTTGCCCAATTCTGTCCTCACCGTTATAAAGACTTCTTTCTCTAAAACTAATCAAATATGAGTAATGAATACTAATCACAAAATAAGACAAATATCTGATTTACACGAAAAGTGATTATAAAATTACTTGTGTAGTTTATTAGAAAATACCAAAAATTTGCATGTTGTCAAATTCATTTGATGACATCAAATTAATTTAAAAAAAATGAAAATTATAGGTACTTCAATATCATATCTTTCCTCTAAAATTTAAAGTTTTTCATAATTATTACTAGATAGATTCAATACAATAATAATTAAACCCTAAAAATAAATACGTTTTTGTAAAAAGCCTTGCGAAATAATTGACCAAATTCATATTTTTTCCAAAACATTTTTAACCTTTGGTCATTTTTGAAATGATTATTGGTCATATTTTATGATGTGTTTTTAATAATTAAAAAAAAACGTAATCATTACTTAATTATAATATTAGATTCGTTTAGAAAAACATTTTGAAATATTTCCCACGGAACGCCCTTAATATTTTGTATTGAGCTCTGTTACATAATACATTATACGTAGTTCAAAGTTTCTTATAAAGTTTGGTCCAACTTACCCTGGAAGAAGTGATCAAGCTGCGTGAGGATGGGGTGCGGCTGCGTGAGGTTGCTGGCACTGTACTTGAGGACGAACGCATTGGCGTCCTCGGGGAGGGGACGGTACGAGATGCCGGGGTTGTCTCCTGGAAGGAATAGTATCATTGTGTCAGAAAGATCCTCTCGATCGACTGTGAATGATGCCCTCAGTTGCGCAGAAGATAATATAAAGTGCCCAAGCCGGTCTCCGGGATTATCACATCATTATCAACATCAATATAATTATCAACATCAAATTTTTTCGACGACCTCTGTGGCGCGGTGGGCGAAGGCCCGCCTGCGACACAGGAGGTTGTGGGTTCGATTCCCGCCTTGGGACAAATATTTGCTCGATCTGCAGGTATTTGTTCCGGGTGTTCTGGTCGTTTCCTATGTTTAATAAAAAATATCTATCTATGTAATGTATTGCATTATGTATATCAGTTATCTAGTACCCATAACACAAGCTCTGCTTAGCTTGGGGCTAGATAATGCTGTGTGAATTGTCCAGCAATATTTATTTTTTATTTATTATTATTTATTCAAGATCCGTTCTCCCGTGTGGCCGTAATAACGTAAGAGACAGAGACATAGCTACTTTCCAATTTATAACATTAGTATGGATGATAAACTTGGCTTAGTTAATTGGTTTGCACCTTGTTACACAGGATACGACATGGGTTGGTAGTTGCAACGTCATATGTTTTTATTACTGGCTTCCTCCATTGCTTCTACCAGCTAATAGCTTTTATTTTATGAATCATAAACACCATTTAATTAGTTTGTTTCCAAATGGCATTGTGGTTAGGGTATTTCTGGTGACGATTTCCAAAACAACTAGAAATTATTTCGAATTACATTTACACATTGAACAGCAGATCGTGGACAATTAAATCATTTGGATCGATAGAAGGTTCCCCAAAATGAGTGGAGTAGAATGAACTGATTACGACTCACCTACCCTTTATTTCTTATCTTATCTTTATTTAATATTACAACGAACTTAAGTACAGAATGATTTAAGATCATTATTTCTACTTAGACCAGGGTTTTGATTATTCAATTAACATAGTCATCACACCGCCCTGTCTTCAGCTCGCCGCATCCAGCATCTGCCACCAGCCTTACGCAGACCGTCATTTCTCCCACATAGCCACCGGAGGTCCTTCACTACGTTTACACAGTACTAGCGGTCCGCCCCGGCTTCGCACAGATAGGTATATTCTATCTACAGCCTATTTTCATCAGGGATAATGTAGGATTTTAATGGTGAAAGAATTTTTCAAATCGGTCAAGTAGTTTGCGCCTATTAAATTCAAACAAACAAACAAATCTTTCCTCTTTATAATATTAGTACTTATAGAAAAATACATTACGGATGGGGTTAACTACGAACCTTGGAGATAAACTTGGAAGAACACCAACATTTCATCTCTTTACGAGGGGACGTCTTCAGGGTGGAGTAAAAACAGTTGATAATTGATATTTTTGGTATAGACGTTGTACCTATTGCCGCGACGGTGGCGGTGTCATCAGCGACCCCTCCAACTCAGTCCGTGGACATTGCAAGAGTCGACTAAGAGGAAGGCAGCTCGAGGGCAGCTTTCTTCTGTGTAATTTTAACACCTCTACTGCGATCACCGATCAGCCAGCCAAGCGTGGGGATTATGGCAAACCCCTCGTTGTCGGGGGAGGCACGATCAGCAGTGGTCGTGTTTATGAGGAAGGATCGTAAAGATGTAGCGTGTATTACCAATGAGAGAGCTCTTGAGTGTGAAGTGAGGTCTGCTCTCGTCCAGGTTGTAGAAGAGCCCCGCCATGCAGGCCGCGAACATGGCCGCCAGCACCGCGTAGAAGATCGCGTAGAACGCCAGCACGATCGCTGAGGACAGAACAGGAGAGCTTACAAACTTGGTCGTTTTATAGAGTTGGGTTTTCTTTCAGAGCTGCGTCTATTTATATACCATTTAACTAGGTAGGTACCTAAATATAGGAACCTACTTATATTTTTACTAACAGTGAAAGAGGTCCAATTCTGGACAAAGATTTAGGTTTTTTGCTCAGCTTTTCATAATATTGAGAGAAACTGTGGTCAAATGCTAATAATTAGTCTGCAGGTATAGCAATCGCGAACGAAGTCGCGGGTTGCGGTCGCTATAGTTTCTTTATAAAATAGAGGAAGATAAACTATTCGAAACTCTTCATACAGGATGAAAGAATCCTATTTCTCCTCCAAAACGGGTGTTTAAAATTGTAAGGTTTTGATCTGTATTTTGTAAAGCTACTCCAAGTATATACTTAAAAAGTTACTTACTAAATAGGATACGAAAACATAGTACTTACTCTACATCTTTGTAGAAGCAAATCATAAGGAAATTACAAAGTCGTAGAACAAAACCCTCGCTATATTTACATAACCACCCTGAATGCAAACCGTCCGGTTTGCATTTAGTTTGGTAAACCTTGCTTCCTAGGTAGTAACCTATTTGGCATTCACTGCAATCACAACCCACAGCTCAATGCAATAAACTTAATGCTGTCTACGAATTCAAATGCTACGGCTAAAGGCTTAAAGGCATGCTGTTCACAATACAGCTGTGGTTTTAGGCAGCTTCAGAAAGCTCACTCAATATAAACAGTGAAAGGCATTTAGAGATTTTGAAGGTAGGTAGGTGACTCTGCTTGCAGTTTATAGTACCACCAAAACATGTTCTTGCCTCCTCTTCACAACCCCTATCTGAACCTCCAGAAGGTTCAAATAATAGAGATAGGTTATATTAGGTATGTTAGGTTTGACCGAAAATTGCGAGACTTTGAATTATCCTCTGTGAATAACTGATAATAAGACGCTATAAAAGACGTATTCATTGATGTCGCAAATCAAAGGCGCACTGGTATAGTAGGTATACAGCAAAAAAAGAGCATTCAAGTTTGGGCTTTAACTCGTAATCTCGTAATAAGATATATTGATCATTTTGACGGCATCAGATGACAGACAGTTCAATGATAGACCGTTTGAAGCTAATGGGAAGCCATTTTATCAACGCACATTTTTGTGCTGCACAGTAGCGGCGTTGGATTAATGTGCGCAGAGCTTTATCCTTCAGCAAGGAAGGTCATTCTACCAATATCAAGAGTGACATTTCTGTTGCAAGTAGTAGTTGTGTTGAGGTGTATTCGGATGGCACAGATTACGGCATAGTGAGTCCAGACTGAAATAAACTGCGGAGGCATACTGTGTGAAGCTCGAAATAATGTACTGTGGCACATTTATGTCGCGTCTCTGACGCAAAACGACTCTGAACTCTGTTGGTACTCCACCTACATAACTACCTATATGCACACAATAGTAAAGAAAACGTAGGAAGGTAGTCGTTAGATAGATATATACATACTTTACCTAGGTACCTGTCGTTCAGATAAACTTTATAAAGTTATTTTTTACATGAGTCGTCCGTCGTCGCTGATCGTTTGGTTTGTTTTGATTGCAACGCATGACATTTTAAAAAACAATTACTTACATACCTACCTTTATAACTGTTATCTTTTAGGTCTATAACGGTGCAAGGAACTGCCGTAAGTAGTACATACATCCACAATACATTGAGATTATTTATTAAGGTACTTATCGACTAAACATTTTAAAATTTTTGGAAAACTAACAGCTAGGTACTTAACTACTGTTTAACAAAAATGGTGTGTTACTAACGGAAAATTAGGATGATTCTCTTAGATACAGGTTTCCATAAAAAAAATATGATCACTTACTAGCGGCCCGCCCTGGCGCATGGTGGCGTCGCACTGTAGACTCTATCGCCTATGTTCAACAAGGATAATGTAGGATTCTAATGTTGAAAGAATTTTTCAAATCGGTCCATTCGTTTCGGAGCCTATTCAATAGGTACAAACAAACAAATCTTTCCTCTTTATAATATTTGTGTTGATTAAAACTACTTATTGAAAGTAGAAAGAAAGCGCGTTTAATAAATGCCGGACAATCCACACAGCGTTTATTTAAAAACTAAACTGTATTAGCGACATTAATGTTTAAAACATGTTGGGCCTGCCGAGAAGCAAACCGCGTTTATTACGTAAAGGGAATCAGAAATAGATTCCCATAGGCCTACGAAGACGTCAGAACACAGCGCTTCACTTATTGGCTGCATTACTAGTTCATAACCAAGCTTGCGTATTATGGCATCCTAAGCAGAAAAGGTACTTTTTAGGGTGCCGTATCCGAAGGGTGAAAACAGGTCCCTAATAACCTCCGCTGTCTGTTTGTCCGTCTGTAAGCGGGCTGTATCATGCATGATTCATGAACCATAAAAGGTAAACAGTTGAAATTTTCACAGAGTGTGTATACATATTACACACAATTTTGAGCGACTTCACCAAGTCTTTTACAAAATACTGGCGGCATGAGATGATTTAATCCTGGGTATCCGATAGATAATATTTTTCAGACCCACAGACTTTGAAAAAAGGATGAGAACCTCCTCCTGTTCAGCTGTATCGCGATTTCACCGTCAATTGTGGACCACTTATAAAAAAGTTAACTTGTAACTTTTCTATGGTCTGAAATAAATTATTATTATTACAAAAATATAACCGTGATTGTACTTAGTATTCGAGATTAATCTAATTGAGACGCGAGGCGCACGCGACGCTGTGTCTGCAAGCTTCCTTCCTCGACGTCTCAGACCCGTGTATCCGTATTACCGTAGCTCCCCAGTTGCCCTTGGAATAACGTCTCCCCTCGATACAAAGGGGGATCTTTTATAGCTAACATCCAAGTTATTTTGATTTAGAGGGTACTGTTAAAAAGGATACAGTAGTCTATCTAGGTACCTAGTTGCTGACTAGGGCCGGTTCGCGATATTATATCATTGTCTAGTTTTGCCCATGATCTATATTTTTTGTTATCTAACCTATGTTGTCCCACTGCTGGGCAAAGGTCTCCCCCAAACGTTTCCAAGAGTCGCGTTGGTCCCACGAATCTACCCGGAATGCGTCGAAATCTGTAGGTACTAAATAAAACAGACATAAAATAATAATAACTTAATATTATCAAGCAACCAAAATATAATCGAGACATGCGCCGGACATAGATAGCTCTCTCTCTCTCTCTCTCTTTTAATGGCAATTAGATTCAGGGCGCATGTGGAAGTAGGTAAAAGACCTTTCTTCGTATACCATGGTTCTGCCAATCGGCAAATGAATTTTGATATAAGTTGTGTAGAAAGTTGTGCCCAAATTAGATAGTATAAAAGCTAAACGGTAGATAGAATGTATATTGGCAATGACCCTAAGCAAAGTCGCGCCTGGTTGCGGCCAGCAACAAGCCCCACCATGCAATTAGAACCACCGGTGTCATCCTCGTGGGCGGAAGGAGATTAACCACCATTGCGTCCATTCTGCCAATGGATTTGTCATCGACTCCTCGCTCCAGCGAGCACGGATCAATGAGTCAAGGTCAGCGCCATTGATGCATTCAGGCTGAAGGTTTGGGGAGTTCCTGCGCTGGTAACAGATGAGGTACCTACTGCTAAGCTATTATGAAGTCTGTAGTAACGGTGTGAAGGTTTTTATTACATTGATCAGAGATCACCTGCACCTGAAACTACCGCAAGGTACAAGCAGGTACAGTTTATATGCCTAATCTTATGAAACTTGAAGAGGTACCAAA
Organism: Eupithecia exiguata; assembly: GCA_947086465.1. Taxonomy (NCBI): domain Eukaryota; kingdom Metazoa; phylum Arthropoda; class Insecta; order Lepidoptera; family Geometridae; genus Eupithecia; species Eupithecia exiguata. Next base: position 837,240 of record OX352229.1, read on the forward strand.
TAAAATGTAAGTGCAGTAGAACCAACGGAAAGTTAGGATTGTTTTGTGTTGAGGCGTTGTTCTGTTCTGTTCTGTTCTGAGGAAGTTCCTCCTAAAAGTTATTATCATTTTCCGTGTTCTATAATTGGCTGGGTGAATTTAATCACAGAAGGAAAATAATAAGTTAATTGGGTACTGTGTCCAGCAGTGGACTAATATATATATACCTATACATATAATATACTATAGAAAACATACTTGGTTTATTGTACAGCAGGTTTTCTTAAATTTATTTGCAAATTATTCTTATTTCTGCGATATTATTTCAGCCCTCTTGACCTTCATAGACCCTACTACAGACCCCTGTATTACATACCCTATAGCCATCCTATAGTACAAGTACATTGACAAAGAGTTGTATGTATGAATAGCAAGCAGACCCCAGCGACTGCACTGAGAGAAAACTTCGGTTGAACCAACCGAAAACCAACCGAAACTACATGTCAATATAGCGCCAATCGAGAAATTTGTTACTTTAACAAATATGACTTTGTTATTGTAACACTTAGAAATAGTTATATTTACGAAAAAATTGATTAATACAATTGTTATTTGGTAACAATAACCATAATTCTTAGTAACTACAACCAATTCATATTTACCAATTTTTCGTCCTACAAATACATTCGGTTGAATTTGGTTGGTACAACAAATTCATATTTGTTGTATTCACCATTGATAATTTAGTAATTTTTATTCATTTTATTCAATTGTCATTTACCAATTATTCTACGCAAAAACCATTTTTTACTGCTGGTTCTTGTTGAAGTTACCAATATGTTTTGTTATAAATACAAATTTGATGTCAAAAAATACTACTATTTTTGTACTATTGAACAAAAAAAATTGTTAAAATAGCCATATCTTTGGGTAAGACTTAACGAAAATGTTTGTTGGATCTATGGATTGTTATAGTACATACTACTATGTTATTATGTGATATTAACAGCAACTTCAACTTCTAACCAATAGTGTTTTTAAATTTAACATAAAAAGTATGTTCCAATAACAATAGCTCTGAGTAAAATAACAAAATATTAATTTAATTAACATTGAAGTTTTGGTTAGATCAACTAAAAAGTGGTAGTATTACTGTTTGATAATACTAGTACAGCTGTTGTTGCTACTAATTAGTCTGTTAAAGTAACGAGCGTATTAGTGACGCATACTGAAAAATATGTTGAATTTACAAAGATTTTCGTTTGACAAACTAAAAATATGGTTGGCTAGTGATTAATAATACGTATAAATCTGTTTATTACTACCTATATTGTCTGTTAAAGCAATAAACTCTTTTTGTAGGGCTTAATGAAAATGTTTGTTGTAATTACTGCATGATTTTGATTGGACAAACTAATAAAGCAGTTGAATAACTGTTTAACAATACTAGTGAAGCTGTTTCTTTCAACCAATATTGTTTGTTAAACTAACAAATTCTGTGTAGGCCTAACTGAAAATGTTTGTTCAAATTACTTTGACATTAGTTGGACTAACTAATAAAACGGTTGAATTACTGTTTAATAATACTAGTAAAAGCTGTTTATTTCAACCAATATTATCTGTTAACCTAACAATTTTTTTGGGTAGGGCTGACTGAAAATGTTTGTTCAAATTACTTTGACATTAGTTGGACTTACTAATAAAGCGGTTGAATTACTGTTTAATAATACTAGTAAAAGCTGTTTATTTCAACCAATATTATCTGTTAACCTAACAATTTTTTTGGGTAGGGCTGACTGAAAATGTTTGTTCAAATTACTTTGACATTAGTTGGACTTACTAATAAAGCGGTTGAATTACTGTTGAATAATACTAGTAAAAAGTGTTTATTTAACCAATATTGTCTGTTAAACTAACAAAGTCTTTTTGTAGGGCTTAATGAAAATGTTTGTTCAAATTACTTTGACATTAGTTGGACTTACTAATAAAGCGGTTGAATTACTGTTGAATAATACTAGTAAAAAGTGTTTATTTAACCAATATTGTCTGTTAAACTAACAAAGTCTTTTTGTAGGGCTTAATGAAAATGTTTGTTCAAATTACTTTCTGATTTCGGTTGGACCAACATAAAAAGCGGTTGAATTACTGTTGAATTATACTAGTAAAACTGTTTATTTCAACCAATTTTGTATGTTAAAGTGATAAAATATGTTTGTTGAAATTACTTCGGGATTTTGGTTGGACTGACGAATAAAGCGGTTTATAGTAATGTTTAATAATACTGATACAGCTGTTTATTTAAACGAATATTGTCTGTTACAGGTATAAATGATTCGGGTAGGGCTTACTAAATAAAACAGTTAGGCCATGTCGAGAGCGCGAGCCATCGAGGCACATTTTGTTGTGTTTTTTGCTCATCACAGCTGTCTATGCAGCTGACCAACACTTATTAGGAAAGCAATGACTGTATTCGCCACTAGGAAGAGACACGAGTTTCAATTGATATAAGCATCGATAGGTTAGTCAATCTTAGTAGTGTCGTCGAATAGTCATTAGGTACTTTCCCAATAAGTGTTGGGCAGCTGCATAGACAGCTGTGATGAGCAAAAAACACAACAAAATGTGCCTCGATGGCTCGCGCTCTGGGCATGGCTTAACTGTTTTATTTAGTAAGCCCTACCTGAAGCATTTATACCTGTAACAGACAATATTCTTTTAAAATAAACAGCTTTATCAGTATTATTTAACATTATTATTAACCGCTTTATACGTAGTCCTACCGAAATCCCGAAATAATGTCAACAAATAGATTTTATTACATACAATAACAGATAATATTGGTTGAAATAAACAGCTTTTATTAGTATTATTAAATCAGTAATTCAACCGCTTTATTAGTTGGTTCAACAATAATTCGAAAGAAATTCAATAAACATTAAAAGTTTGTAAAAGTAACAAACTTTTGGGTTGGGATAGAGCATAGAAAATTTTCAGAAAATGCTCTGCCCAAAAATTTTAGCACACAATATTAGGTGAAACAAAACATAAAATAACAGCTGCATTACAAAAAAAATCCAATTCTGATATAAACAGCATAACATTAATTAAAAATCCGACTCTTAGAGTACCTACGCATCTACCTATCTACATACCTATTCAAAGATAAAATAAACTAATCATAAGGAAAAGAAAAAATAAGAAAAAACTTCAGTACATGTTAATCAGTTGTTTTATTTTCATTAAAAAATAACTCTTATCCACTATATGAAGTACTATTAGTTAAGTATTTAACTTTATAAACAATTATATAGGATGTGCCAAATAGTAGTGTCAGTTGAAAGTCTCCAGAGTAGGTCACACTCGGGTGATTTTGAGTCTTTATAATAATATCCTAAAAATAGCATGCCCACAAAATATATCTACTACTACGTCAATTACTGAACACTATTGCAAAGTGATACTGGAACTACAGATATGTGTTTATAAATTATAAATATCTACTTATGACTTCCAATTGATACTACTCTCGGGGATACCCAGTATGCTAGATATATCGTACCCTACAGTAGGTATCTCCATTTGACAAAGTATGTGGAGTGCAAGGAAATACAATTATATCCGAAACATCAATTACTGTCCAATCGTGACCTACTTCACCAACATCTAGTTGATACGATCTTAGATGTTCATTAAACCCTAAACAAGTAACAGTTACACATAATGATTTACTCTTGCAATCGTTTCATAAAATTTGATACTTGGCTGAATTTTTTGTCGGTTGGCAGTTGAATGTCATAAAAGTATTGCTGAACAAAAAGCCACAACTGCTCACATTCTTTAGGATATGCTAAATTCAAAACCATAAAGGACTTGAAGCAAACGTCAACAGCTTTTGTCATCAAATCAAACCTGAATTTGATGTCGTCTATTGCCACATAATAAGCGCCAGGCCCTGCAGGAGTGCCAACGCTTATAATTAACGGTTGGCAAGTCAGCCCTTTTTTATTGTAGCACTTGTGGCGATTCTGCAACTCTTCATCTATATCAGCATAATTCTGAAACAAGTATAAACATAACTGTTAGTGTCAATAAGTGAACAAAACAATAGAGGTGTTTTATCGTGGCGTACTTATACAATTTAATTTAATTTATTTTTTGTATTAGGTTGAAATTAATGTTTTATTATACTTTTACTTTAAATACTTGTTACTACTCATTATTTTATTTTATTCAAAACATAGGAATTTCATTCGTTACGTATCCGCCAATAAAGAATAGCTGTAGTAGCCAATAACTGCGTTCATTTCGATACGACCAATTATATTATAAGCAGGTAAAAATTTACTTATGGTTTATTAGTTTGCTAGTTACATACTCGTAGTTACAAGTGTAGTTTATAAGATTATAAGAGCGTGTGAAAAATACTTATTTTATTACATTTCAACTTACTTCGACATGTGTTACGAACGCTTGCTTCGATTCTGCAATTGACACTTTATTGAACTTTTTTTTGTCTGCATTCATAACCTTGGACGTAGGTTTGATTAGGTACGCCAGTGAACTGAAAATTGCTAAATCTCGAACATCTGAAACATATTTTCATTATTATTAGAGAAACTTTCTATAACAACCAGATAAATCACAACAAGGTTTATAAATACTATACAATACGGGCGAAGCCGGGGTGGGTTTGCTAGTGGCCAGCTCTGGTATAGAAGGAAGGTCTCCGACTGTTATAGTCATCACCGACATCTCAGCGTGCAGTAGGTAACTAATTACTTAATTACTTACTGTCATTCTCTTGCAAACATTGCTGTTTTAATTGGTCTCCAACCGCTGGTTCCTGCTCTATTATTTTTAATAATCGTATTTTGAACGAGTCCCATTTTTCATATAGCTTTTGATTTTTATCCGGGTAGATATGGGAAAAATCTATGTCAATCTGAAAATAATAAATGGGTTCAGTATAAAATAAATAATGTAGGTCATAACATAATCCTTACGATTCCTTACTATCCCACTAATATTATAAATGTGAAAGTTTGGATGGATAGATGTTTGTTACTCAATCACGGCAGAACGGCTGAACGGATCTGGATAAATTTTGGCACAGACATAGATTATAGTCTGGAATAGCACATAGGCATATTTTATACCGGCATTTGAAATGAAATTTATTTATTGCATAGAAACACAGACAAAAAAATACCGAAAACAATCATTTTTCTAAATTTAGCTAATAGTTAGATACTTTAAATCTATGTATGCGTTGATTGAATTGGCTAGCCTTAGATATCTACGCTAGGCTTGAAAAGCCTGTGATATAGACATCTATGCCATCCCTCATTACAATGACACTGATTCAATAAAAGTTAAAAAATATAAATTGAATTCCTGTTTACTTAAATAGTTTCTTATTGTTAAATATATTTTTAATTACTATTAGAAATCATTATATTATTTTATTACATTACAAATTATTATTTTCTATCTTTCAAGATACGAATATTAATTTATGCAAAACAAATTCTGAGACAAACATACAATAAAATTAAAATAAAAACAAAAAAGAGTGAAAGCGCACATGCGCGCATTTCCACGGGAACTACGCGGGTGAAACCGCGAGGGGATTATATAATAATAATAATATTATAATTGACGACCGAAGTGGCGCGGTGGGCGAAGGTCTGTCTGCGACGCAGGAGGTTGCGGGTTCGATTCCCGCCTCGGGACAAATGTTTGTACGATTGCAGACATTTGTTCAGGGTGTTCTGGTCGTTTTCTATGTATAATAAAAAATATCTATCTATGTATGTATTACATTATGTATATCAGTTATCTAGTACCCATAACACAAGCTCTGCTTAGCTTGGGGCTAGATAACGCTGTGTAAATTGTCCAGCATTATTTATTATTATTATTATTATCAATTATAAATATTATAAATGCGAAAGTAACTCTGTCTATCTGTTCGGCTTTCATGGGTAGGGTAGGGTAGAGTAGGGTAGGGTCGGGTCACTAGTCATAAAATAAATGTATTAAAATATAATAAATTACCAGTCGATGCCCATTCGTTGATTTGAGGCAAGGCCATGCATTGATCATTGTAGGCAGCTTTTCATCACAGTCGTATGTTTTTTTTTTGCGGTATGCGCATGTCTCTTTCCACTTTTCTTCCACTAGTGGCCATGGATCACGGTTATATTTAAGCCATTTCATCTTTTCTTCATCCTCAGTATCTTGAATAAGTAAAAAAAAGAATAAATGTAATTTTGCAAGTAAAACGTGAGGTAACTGACTTCAAACAAACATTAAAAAAAGTTATTGACAACCTCCTCCTTTTTTTGGGAGTCGGTTAAAAATAAATTAATACGTCGGACATTGTAATTTTGACGATACATACTTAGGGCAGACTGTTTCGCCAGAATTACAATGAAATAAATAATATGAAACAAACATTAAGAGGCTACCCAGAGCTAAACTAGCGCCACTCTCTAAAAAAATCATAAAGCCAGGCCTTTTTAAATAAAGTTTATTTTTCGAGAGTGGCGCTAGTTTATTTCGGGTTAGTTTGCCTCTTAAATAAGTAACAACATCACGTAACTGGCGAAGTACCTAGGTGCTAAGCCAACACTGCTTACCCCTTCCCGGATTCTGGCGTGATGTTTTATTATGAAATTAAGTAAATAAAATGCTTACCATCATAATCTATGGTTGCTTCAGGGTCGCTGTTGTTGTAGCTCGTTTTGCGCTTTTTAGCAAGCACACCCGCAGTTCTCAATGTTCTGAGTTGGTTATAGTACCTATCAACCAGCTTGCCTTTAGCTGGCATAGTTTTATTTGTACCAATTGTCCTACAGGGAACGTAGTAGGTTTCCTAAAAAAATAGTTTGGTTAGAACATTTAAATTAACACAGAAAATTATAAACAAATAAGTAGCGTCCAAAACTACATTACATTTCTACAACTACATTCTATCTACTTGTTGTTATGAAAAAAAAATATAGAATATTGTTACTAAAACCTTGCACTCGTCAGGGCATAAATGCACAATCTCTGCAGAAATAACCTCAAAATCGGCTTTAGACATTTTTTTAAATGTTTTTATGTAGTATTCTACAATAGCCTTAACCAAACTACCACGAGAACTTGACTCAAGTTTCTTGTTGTGATTGCAAAGCTACTCTGCCTTGCATACTGGAGTTTAATACTTCTTGCAAGTTTAACTAAAAAATATGAAAAAGGTACTCTGTTAAATGCATCAGGTTGTATGAGTAGGAAGGTCAGTATTCATATTTAATTATTATGCATAGATACATACATTGCTTTTGTTATGATGATTTTCATCATCAAGTAATAGATCACATGATGATGCATCTGATGTGTCCAGAGAATCAGTGTTCTGCAATGACAAGTAAGTACATACTTATTTAAAAACATTGCTAGGAAATCTAGGTGCATACCTATTTAAGAACATATGACATGACATCAATCAACCAATCTGCGACCCGATGCTACCTATGTGGTGATGAAGTGAAGACCTAATACAATTGATAAGTAAGAAGGCAATTAGGCTCACCCTCTATTACAGGGATTCAAATACATAAATAGCGCACATCACGGATGTTCTCTATTCTCCCAAGGGGTAGGCACCTCTAAGCACTTCTACCTACGCCCTTCCCCATTGGGAATACAGGCATCTTATTTTTCTTCCAGTCCTTGTATCATGTTATTTATTAAAATAACCTTAATCACTGTAGATAGGTTAGTAGCTATGTAGATACAAGCATGTCCTAATAATCATATACCTTACCTACTAGTACCTACCTAACTATTTGGATAAAATGATGCGAGTAGTTAAGTACATTTAAATGCTATAGGTATATATATATATATATACATATAGCTATATCGTTAGGTACTTACAGAATGCACGGTAGCTATTTCAGCTTTGTAGATTTTATAACCCAATTTAAACTTTATCCTGTCCCTCAGCCGATGGTCTGGTATAAGTATTTTTAATTCTGCATCTTCAAGTCCGTCCAGACACGTTATGTCAATATTATTACCTGAAAAGTATGATAAATAAGTAGGTATCTAAAACAAATGCCTTTATTATCTTGCCAAATTCAACTGTACGTTTAACCAAAGTTATCGGTAAAAATCACTATGGTCTGTGGTAGAACAAATTGTTAGTACCTACCTACAACACGCAGATGTTAACTTGGCACATAGGTTATTATTATAGGTGTACATAGGTAGATTTGTTCTATACAGATAGGTACCTAGATACTTACTGATAAAAACGTCGATCGTTTCTTGGGAAACATCCCAACTAGCAAGAAGCTCGTCCATTATTATTATCCAAAGAATCGGTGTTCTGTAATAAAATATTTACTTTAAATAGGTATTACTTATGTAGGCTATCTCTGTCACCCTTTTAACTGTAGGTTTAATCAAAGTTAACTGGTAGGTATAACCAAAGTCAACGGTTAAATTTTGAAAATGAATGCACTAAATAGCATAGATATATATATAACACACTCGACGATAACTCCGATAATAGCGTAAATGTATGAAGACATTACCTAAGATAAAGTAAAGTTCTATTCCAGGTCCTGAACTATGTTTATAATTATAAATACTAAAGTCTATAATAACCTACTCATTACTTCAGCCAAATCCAGTTCAGTTCAGTAGGTACCTAGTTTAGTTTTGACGTGAAAACAGATCAGATAAACACCCGCACATACTACTACAACATCCAAACTTTCGTATAATATTATAATAACATAATGGGACTACGAGTAAGATAAGTTGGTACGTACTTACTGATAAAACCATCAATTGGAGCCTGACGTAGTATACTATTAGTCTATGAGCCTGACCCACAACACACTTGAACACACTAGACAACAGCTTCCCACAGTTTTTCTATCACAAACTTCAATTCAATAACGGCCGGCGCGTGCGGCGGACGGAGACAAACAGAAAGAAATTACACCACACACAGAACAGACCGAACGAACGAAATGCATGTTGCACACAATGTCGGGTCGGGACGGGGAGTTGATGGGTGGAGGGGGTGGCTGCCGTGGATTGCCTATCGCTAGTGTTGCCGGGAATAAAAAAAGTCCGGAACCGAATCTTATTTTACCCAAATGAGCCATCGATAGATAAAAATAAAAAAAAGATAAGACTCATTATTGTGATATAATGTAAGCTACCATCTTTTACATTTGCTACACCCTGACCGGCTACATAATTATAAACTACCAACTAGGAGTGTTAGAATAATAAAATATTCATGTACCTACCACCTTTTAATTATGATTGCAATAAATGAAATATGAATATGAATAAATAAGTTAATAAGGTTTTCCTTTTCTTTCTACAAACTTACCTACAATAAATAATAAATTCAGGCGTTACTTTGCGGAAATCCATTGCAAAATATAAGAATGAAAATATTTAGTAACAATTCCGCGAAAAAACCTTCCTAACTAAACTTCTTCATACTAAACACTAAACCATAGTATGTGAGGAAAAATTATTGACGACTGACGCGGCCCTCCGATATAGCATAAAATATGCCGAAAATTGTGAAAAATCTCTTAACATGGCAACACTCAGGGATGACTAAAGGGGGAGTGTCAATCTTACTTTCGTTCGTTCGTCGCGCAAGCACGCGCAAGCAAGACGGAAGATGCGAACGAGCGATCACGAAAAGATTAACCAATAATTTTAGTCAAAACAACAACGCATTTATTTAAATGTAATCAAACAGTCTTGTAAACAATTTGAATCAATTTAATCCGTTTTTTTCGAACAGAGAAGAAAGTAGGTAATGAAAAAAAACCGAAGAATAATACCTAGGTACTTGTACCTACCTACCTATCTTTACTTAGTTCTAGGTGGTTCTAGATACAGCCGATCACTATGACGAGTACAGAATACATTGAGGTGACCAGACATCCTGAACCAGTGTGACCAGATTAAATTTTACGAAAATACCGAGGCACCTCAAAAAAATACTGAAATATACCGACTTACATAGGACAGATATATACCAATAAAAATACTGATTTTCTAGGTACTTTATTGAAGTTTGTGCAGATACAACAGCAAAGTATAAAGTTTGTAAATAGATATTTTCACGAAAGGAAGGTACGACTACTCCGTTAAAATGTTATTTAAGCTCTGTGCATGCTACTGGATACGAAGAATTGATAAAATAAGAAACTTTTATTCCATGAGGCCTGCCCTTAACACTTCATCTCAATCTATCTACCAACACCTTCGGGTGTTCCGTAACCGGAGTCGGAAGCGGAGTTACGACTCCGCTTCCGACTCCAACAAACCAAATTCTAAAACTCCGACTTCGGTTCCGTTAAGCCACCTCCGTAACATCCCTAGTATAAACTAAATCCGGGAAAGTCCCGGATTTAGTTTATATTAGGGTTTTAATTATTATTATTAAATGTTCGCGTACCGGGGAATTCCGTAAATATTGTCACAAAAACACTCACTCACTACGGTGTTGCCATAAGTTCAACCAAAATATACCCAAAAATACTAAAACCAACCAAATTCTAAAACTCCGACTTCGGTTCCGTTAAGCCACCTCCGTAACATCCCTAGTATAAACTAAATCCGGGAAAGTCCCGGATTTAGTTTATATTAGGGTTTTAATTATTATTATTAAATGTTCGCGTACCGGGGAATTCCGCAAATATTGTCACAAAAACACTCACTCACTACGGTGTTGCCATAAGTTCAACCAAAATATACCCAAAAATACTGACTGCCAGCAATATACCTGAAAATATACTGATGTTCGGAAAAATCGATGAAATATACTGAAAAAGTATTAAAATACTGAATCTGGTCACACTGTCCTGAACTGAACAAGATTAGGTATATGTAGGCATTGATCTAGAAATAGTATGTAGGTATTTAGGCATAATTCTATTGGCCTAACCTACCTTTTGAGTTTAATCAAAATCAGTTCGGCAGTTGTCGTCGGACAAACATAGATAAGTAGGTACATACATACTACCTACATACAAAACGATAAATCCCTCAAGTAGACTCTGAGACCTTCGCTAGTAGGTAACTTATTCAAATCTGTGAAATTCTATTTTAATCTAATCAAACAGGTGAAACAAAGATCTCCGAGGCTTTGAACAATTTGTACCTACTCCAGTTACTATATAGGTAGGTCAGTACGGTACATACCTACATACTTACCCGTTCCGACCTACCTACACAGTAACTGGCACCATACCTACTTACTCACAAGCTTACATAAGCTTCTGACTAAGTAAGTATGGTGATGGACGAATGATTGGCGTTCGCAGGATCAATGTTTTTTTCCGACGATAACTATTATAATGATAGCTCAAAAACCGCCTAAGGGGTCAAAAATTCCTGAATAATTGAGCTCTTTCATCATCAAAGTAAATCATAATCACGGTTGTATTTTTAACGCCATAGGTAGAACTCTCGCACCGAGGCAGGGTTCCGTACAAAGTAGGTAGTAGGTACCTATGGTCCTATGTAAATATCTGTCACGGGTGGATCCGCTTTTTTCAAGAAAGTAGGTAGGTACACCTACTTAAAATGGTTGTTTCTCCCCAAAAACTAAGTTTGAAAAACTGTTGTTATCCGTGTCCCCAACATACCTAGGTGATGGCGGTCAGTTTACCAACTATATGGTGATGTGCAATAGTTTTCGAGTCATGTAACGATTTATGTGGGCACAATATGGAATGCAGGCTTATGGCTAGATCTTGAGGCTTGTTGACAATCCTCGTCAACGGAGAAGATTAGGGCTTGAAAGTGGTACCTAAAGGATGCAAAATCTGTTCAGTTATGTATGATGATTGATGACAAGCATTGAGATAGAAATATTGTTTATTATTCAAACTTTTACCTACTATTATTTCTTCTGTGTTCAAACTAGTTTGGCCGGGTAGGTAGTAGGTACTTACCTACCGCATACCGTAGCGACCACCGCTTCAATAACACGCCTTCGATAGCAGGGGCACTTTTTCATTGTCTGCTATCTAGGTAGGTAGTAGGTAGGTACTGAGGGCTTATTCCAGTTTTCCCCCTTGACAAATCCCCCTTGATGGGCAAAACTGGATTTTCATTTTTTTAAAGTCCAGAAATCCCCCCACTGTTTTCTCTTATTCCAGTTTTCCCCCTTGAGAAAATTTGTTCAAGGGGAATTTCTGGAACACCATGTTTAGAAAGTCCTGAAATCCCCCTCAACTATTTTTATTTCTTGAGAGAAGAAACCCAAACAAAAAAAAAACGAATGTACCTACCTAACAGCCAGTATTTTCAAAAATAGCACCAAATATCAAAATTTATAAAAACCATCATAATGTCAAAAGTGACAGAATTTATCAAGAGTGGGTTCACTTCACAATAAAATATCACATCACGATCTCAGCGAGCAAAAATCAAACTCGCTTGTCAATATCCTTCAATTAAGCTGCAGGTTTTGCCAAAGAAAATGACACACCCACATACAATACCTACTTATGTACAGTTGCGGCCATTAGTGGAGGGAGACATACCATAAAGATCATATTCAAAACAAATATGAATGATTTGATGATTTTAAAAAGGTCGTAAGCACCACGAATGGCTGCAAGACAATGTCTTTAGAAACTAAGTCTCCACTTCTGACCGCTATTATAGTACATTACCTACTCTCGAAATATGTTACCCTCCTTTCTGGGGCAGTCGGGTAAAATATCCAAAACCCTCGTTTGGTCAACATGCAACGTTCAGTAATTATACCAAATATGTTCGGTTCAATGTACTAAAACTTTGTTGTTGCTTTTATCAAATAGATTCCCTAACTTTAACAACGTAAATTGGTCAATGTAAACGATATTTCTTGTTAATATTACTAAATTGACACTTTTTCGCTTCACATGCACAAATAGTATCTATTACCGACATACTTTTATTAGATCAACCAATACAAGGCGTATTTAACACAGAAATATTTAATCAAAACCTTTGTTTGGTTCAAAATGCAACGTTCAGTAATTATATCAAATATGTTCGGTTCAGTGTACTAAAACTTTGTGGTGGCTTTTATCAAATAGATTCCCTAACTTTAACAACGTGAATTGGTCAATGTAAACGATATTTCTTGTTAATATTACTAAATTGACACTGTTTCGCTTCACATGCACAAATAGTATCTATTACCGACATACTTTTATTAGATCGACCAATATAAGGCGTATTTAACACAGAAATATTTAATCAAAACCTTTGTTTGGTTCAAAATGCAACGTTCAGTAATTATATCAAATATGTTCGGTTCAGTGTACTAAAACTTTGTTGTGGCTTTTATCAAATCGATTCCCTAACTTTAACAACGTGAATTGGTCAATGTAAACGATATTTCTTGTTAATATTACAATTTATTGGATACTCGTTTTGATTTATCGCATTCACTGAATAGTTACAAAATTAATTTGTATTTAAAAACAAACATTTGGTTAATTTTCTTAATTGTGCGTAGGTTCATTTTACAAACAATATATTTGTAATTTCAAAGATTATGTTTTGTAGTTTTCTTGTAGAACAGTCACAGTTACAGTATAATCAACAAAACAGAAGTTAGCCAAGTTACTTTTGTTATTTTAACATTGTTTTTTAGTCATTATAACTACTTAGACACTGGTAATCACAACAAATTTGATTTTGTTGTATCCATCAAGTTGGTTTTGTAACGCTTTTGTACTTTTAACTAATATCTAGTAAATTGAACCGAAATAAAACCAACCGAAGTCGTTTTGGTTAAATTAACATGTAGTGTTCTCTCAGTGTGCGCATGCGCATGCGTGGGGATTGGGGGCATTTAATAATATCCTTAAAAACTCAAACTCTCAAAAACTTTCTTAGAAATTACCCTGAGCGGGAAGGCTTACGCACGATAGTAACATTTATAACAAAAAACCATCGATTAATATTTTCTGTTTGCGCAAGTAAAAATGTGACCGCCTAAACTTTTTAAACTTTCTATGACTCTGTTACTTTCTCAGGCCAACATGGTGTGGGTATCCTGCCAAGGCGAGACGCCAGCCGACAAGGAGAACATAGGGCCCATCGACTATCTACCCTACCCCGGCTTCCCTGGATACTTCTACCCCTATGAGAACGCAGAGGGTTACCTCAGTCCACTGGTGGCGATACATCTGAAGAGGCCTAAGAGTAAGTGATACCATCCCTCTACGTCTTGACAATCTATGTATCGCTTTGGGCGAAGGTGTGCGTGAGACGTACAACAATTTTGGTTCTCGGTACGGGACGGACGGAAAACAGGTTTGCTTTAATGATCTGCAGGATGCTGTGATGTCTTATTTAGTTATTGTGATAAACAAATGACGTGTGTCGCTGATCTTATTAAAACCGAATCAGCATGAACTTTGGGTTGTATGCAATTTTTTTTTCGCAATAGAAAAGCAAAGAAACTCAATTCATCATAAGTAGTTTCCCGGTCTGACTGAGCAACACAGGAACTGGAAAGTGATAAAAGTGAGCTTGATGTTAACAAGCCTTAGGTTTTTTTAACTTTTTCCATTTAATTTTGTTCAGCATTATTAATTTTGGTGCTAAATGCAGCCTCGACTGCCGCTTCCAAAAAGGTATATTCAGGCGCCAAACTGATGCCACCTTAATTATCGTTTGTAGATGTGAACAGGCCGATGATGATGATATATTTGTGTTCTTTCCAGCGGGTATCCTGATCAACGTGGAGTGTAGAGCGTGGGCGCGCAACATCCGGTACGACCGGCGGGAGCGGCTCGGCGTTGTACATTTTGAGGTAATGGTTGAGTAGTACTCTATAAAAGAGGACGGTATGTTTGATTCACTAAAAGATTCGGCGCGTCTACTTTTATAAAACTGGCTCTTCACTTATTTGTAACCTTATCAAAGCGGACCAAAGCTAAACGCCCAGAACTGGTTACCAGACTCGTGGTGGTGTACTCTGGAAGGCAATTGGACGATCAGCAGCGTATATTAATTTTGACGGAGGTATTATTATGACTTTTATGCTTCTGCCAAAAACTTAAATTAAAATGTAATGGTTCTATTAATTCGAAGAACTCGGGAATCGTCATCCAAATTCGTAGAACACCGATTCGTTTAGCTCTGTGAATGTGAAAAAAAATCTGATTTGCTTGCAAGGCAAAACATTATTGCCACTTATTGTACGACAATGTGTTAAACGGCAGATTAGCTTTGGCTTAGGCCTGTGTTCACCAACAAATAATCGGACAATTAGGCAGCTTCATCGGTTAAATTTACTGTATGAAAATTTGTTTCAAAAACGTTAAAACAACTGTTTTATGTTTTGGTGAACTCGGGTCTTAGTTTCGTACGCAATCATTAGTATAATCAAGGCCCTATAGCACTAGGCGCTATCAAAACTGCTAAAGTAATACGTCCAGATATGTTCCATGTTATAATAAAGTCACGGTTTCGAATGAAAGTATGCACGAACCATTTTTGATTGAGTCTCAAATCGTTTGGGTGAAGAGACATCTTACAATTAGCCTAATTGAATTAGGTACCAAATGCATAATTTGTAAGTGATTTGGTACCTAAGCCTGGGTCGCAATACATAATAGAGTAAGTTAGCAAGTAAATATGGTAGGAAACGATCGAAACCATGGTTTCGATGAATGGCTGGGAACTTGGCTGATTTGTATGGAGCACAAAACATATATGCAAATGATTCTGACTGAATATATTTATACACCTTGAATAGGGTCAAGCCGAGACGTGCTCTATGTAAGGTAAGTTAAGGTAAGTTTTGGACTAGTTTAGTTCATTAATTTTTGAGTTTATCGTAGATGGTTACCTATGCTAACGGTAAATTTGCCAGTTTCACAAAATAAACTTAGCGAATTATCTGATAAGTTTTGACGGTGCAATAAATGAAATATCTATCTTTTTAGTTATCCATCTAAATTAGTTAAAAATACTTTATATAGGTACTAGACTACTACTACAATTTTATACCTTTCAGTATAAAATTGCGTATCCCACTTCAATTTGTCAAGTGTGGGTAAATGCCGTGCAACCGTGTGCAGCTTTAGATTAGAACTCCTGTACACTTAACTAAGTGAATAATTGCTATGATAACATCACTGAATACAAACAAACATGCAACATAAAACTACCATGGTTTTAACATAAAATTCATTTTCTGGATATTTATCATGATTTGATTTTTTAATTCGCAGTGACTTCAGTTCTTCCGCGATCATGGTGCATGAAACTGTACCGGGCTGTGTTGACTTGGAAAACTAAAAAATCTAATCATGGTTAACAACCCGTTAGAAGTTACTTTAAAACATGCTTAATATACACTCGGTAACCAGCAAGTTTGTATTTCTAATTCCGTCCACTGTATTATTTCTTCTGTATAATAACAACACAGAAACGTCTCGATTGAAGCGGTTAATATTATTGATATTGATCAATTTGCGGTCATACGATCACGGGACAAGCACTTCAAGGTGCCGGCGATATTGTTTGATCGAGCGGAATTCTTCTTGTTTCGATTTATGAAAGTCCACGTAAATTGTTCTCCATGTAGATTGTTCATAATATGAACGGACAATTTACGTGGTTCGGAATGAAGTAAACTCTGAATATCACGCTACTAAAATGAACTTATAAATGCTAAGCCACCTTATGGGCCACCGTTTTGGTTTGGCGCGATTTTTTTGTTTTTATTTAATCTTTCTACAAGGAATAAAACTTAGTAAATTGCTACGACGTAGCGCGTAGGCCCTCTACGCGCTACGTATCTACGACGTCGTAGACAAAAGCTAGACCATTTTCCATAAACCAAAATGATTGACATGCAGTTCCCTATGATCTTGATTTCCTGAAAAATTACTCGTAACTAATTTACAAGTCTACATTCCAACAAGATTCAAATTACAATACCTACCTACAATACGCGCGGGCTCATTTACTAGCTAGGCATTACCTGCAGATACCTAGAAGTCTACAGGTACATAACCTGCGACGAAGATATTTATTCCATTCCATGCCGGCGGCCCACGTTCTCACTTACGCTTCCGCGTAATCACTTCATTCAACAACACGCACGCACTAAGCGCGTTTTAATTATGATGTCAGTACCTATCTACTCCTTCATTAGGCACATAGATTACTGGGTTCAGTTAAATTAGGTCTTAATCAATTCTTAAAAGTACATGTACAGTGACGTTCGTCGTTATGTGCGTGCCCCCCTGTAAGTATGAAGTCAACTTCTATGTATAAAAAATTAACTTAAGGGGCCGCGGAGGATTAATTACGTAATACCGCAATTAAAATATACGTAATACCGCAATTAAATGCGCCTTTTGCATATTTGTATGTTGAAAATGACCTTTTTTTCGTCGTATTTGTTGTGTATTTTAATACGTAAAATAGTGTTGTTTTTAAACAACACTATTTTACGTTTTGTTTGACAAGGAACGTAGCTTACATTTACATTGTCTAGTTATAGAACAACAACATTTTGTGAAAAAATGAAAAGTGTTCAGTCATCATTTTGATATTACAGAAGTTAATAATAATTAAGAATTGTTGCGAGCAGCTGTCGCCGAATCCTTATAGGTACTCGTAACTAGAATCTTTCAGTAAAGTGAAGAATGCAAGCGGTTTTAATTTAAAACAAAAAATAATAATAAAAGAACAAGCGATTCTTCGGAGACAACGTCCAGTCCAAACCACTGAAACTAGAAAGGTTAAATTTGGAGGGTACATTTTACATAAACCAAAACTGATGAAGTTATGAGATTTGGAACCTGTCATTTCCTTTCTTTATTTTTAATTTCAGGTTGATAAGCAGCTATCAATGAACGGCAGTGTACTTATTTACCTACTCGTGTCGACGGTACTTTACGTCACGCGATCCTCTAATTTCTGTTACCTTTACCTAGGAACTTTTTACGAACTTTTTACGAACTTGACGATTTCTTCAATGATAAATTTAGCGACTCGTAATCTTTGTAATAGGTATTGAATGCATTAATAATAAGTAAGTTCATCATAAGTAGAAAGGCATGAAACCTGGCCTGTCTTCCATTGCAACACCCTAAATGGGTACATACTGTGAACATTTTATGAACACTCACCTAACTACTAAGACCTGACTGTATGAATGCAATAAATAAAATACTGAATACTGAAATGGACTCAATCTCGTATTGCGTTACCAAAGTGTCATTTGAGTGGTAGGTATTTAAGGTAGATACGTCTCCTCTTTATACCTATACGGTAGGTAAGGTATAGTTAGCCCGCTATTTTGAGTTTTTGACGATACGGACAAATTATATTAGGACACAGTATCCCAATTGACACTTTTGATTTTAATATATTTTTTTACTGTAGATTCGGACACCATCGAATTATTGAAGCTTTCGAGTACAATCAGGTAAAAAAATGTTAAGCAAAATATAATATAGTGTGATAAAGCTAATCAAATTGCTTCACGAGCGTGACTTATATTAATGTTAAAAATAAACATGTCTCATTCATAGCGTACATTTGGTATAAATCAACATCATGTATACTTAGGTACCTATCTATATAATGATCAGTAAAAATATTAAAATCAAAAGTGTCAATTGGGACATTGCGTCCCAATATATTTTGTCCGAATCGACAGCAACTCGCTATTTTGATCAACGCAACTGGAATTCTGGGCTCGCAACTGGAATTCTCAGGATTCTAGAATAACTCCCTCGCTTCGCTCGTGAGTTACCAACTAGAATCCTGAGTGCGAGAAGGGTTTAATCACGCCCAAGACGAAGACAGCTTTGCGCACGGGGAAACTGCTCTACATACTTTTCACACTTTTTGCGAGTAAAATAAAAGGTAGGTAAAATTTGGTTGTGTATTTAGCGGCATTAAACAAAAAAAAATATATACCTAAATAAATAAAAAAAAAAAAAAGTTTTTATTCTGCCTTCTGAACAGAGGTTAGTTTGAATTTCGAAGTTTAAATTAAACTTAAACAGAAACCAGGGACCAGCCACTTATTTGTATAGTTATTTAATTTTGAAGTAGGTAAGTAAATGTTTTTTATATGATTTTTAGGGTTCCGTACCCAAAGGGTAAAAACGGGACACTATTACTAAGACTTCGCTGTCCGTCTGTCACCAGGCTGTATCTCATGAACCGTGATAGTTAGACAGTTTTCACAGATGATGTAGGTATTTCTGTTGCCGCTTTAACAACAAATACTAAAAAACAGAATAAAATAAATATTTAAGGGGGCTCCCATACAACAAATATGATTTTTTTGCTGTTTTTATAGATAATGGTACGGAACCCTTCGTGCGCGAGTTCGACTCGCACTTGGCCGGTTTTATTTATAAGAGATTTCATTCGAATTGTTTGAGTTTGGTAAAACCTTCACCTTTATAACGAAACCGGTCTATTATCACTAATTGCTTTCGGTTAAACAGTAGACTGAGAATTAAGTGTACAGGTTAAACATATGTACCTATGTAGTACTTACCTACATGACGTAGGGGAAAGGTGTCCAAAATGATCCCCTTAAGAGAAAAGCTTGCTTGTGTCCAAAGTATGAAGGCTATTGAAAATGTTGAAGGAGTATAAGATGAATAATTTCAGTGCTAACGTTTAAGCATACCCTTATTTCGGGTTCTGTATAAAAACCAAATTTATTTAACATTTTCCAAAACATTACTAAAGGATCATTTTGTACACCTAGGTGTATAAAATGATCCCTGGGGTAGGGTCAAAATGATCCGAAGGATCATTTTACCCCTCCTGCTATTATTAAAGTTAAAATAAAAGATATATACGAGTACGTAATCATAATTATGTTTATTTGCAACACAAACAATCAACAAAAATAGTTTACTTAAATTCTTACAGTACCTAATCAACACTGTCTAAATACCAAGGTAGAAATTGCAAAACTTAAACAAACATTAGAGATCTTTCTTTTTCTTGAGATCAGAAATATTTAATTACACATAATAATAGCTCTTAAACTATTTTTAATCTTTTTTAATCAAACTATCTCACCATAATCAATAGTCTTTTATATTATCACAAGGTATTTTGATGCTTACTTATACTATATCCAGTTTTGACGGGTAGTTTTTCTTTGGTATGTACGTGGCATGATAATCTGTAA
The DNA here is from genome assembly GCA_947086465.1 of Eupithecia exiguata. NCBI lineage: Eukaryota > Metazoa > Arthropoda > Insecta > Lepidoptera > Geometridae > Eupithecia > Eupithecia exiguata. The sequence continues at coordinate 857,449 of OX352229.1, forward strand.
AAATATAAGCACCATACGTATAAAAATTCATATATATGTATGTATATAGGACGGAAAGGCAAAAAACAATTATACGCAGGTAGATAAAGAAAAAACAAAGAAAAACCATTAACTTGAATTCTATTTTTGGGGTGAAATGATTCCCGGAATCATTTTATACCTCCAAAATGAGATCGTCACGCCTATAGCTTATTTTTATTACATTTGCAATGATTGTATATTTAAACATACAAATAATGTTAAATACGTTAAGTTCAAAATTTACCATATTTTGTTTAAAATCTGTTAAAATACTTGGGGTAAAATGATTCCAGGGATCATTTTGTACCGGCAGAAGGGGATCGTTTGACCTCAAGAGCACATTTTTCAAAACATGACTAAAACTAACCTCGAAACATGGCCTTAGTGAGATCGTAGCGTGCTTGAGAATAAATTGAATATTGATAGGAACAGCCAGTAAAACATTTATTCGGTAAAATGCAACCAAATTTCAACAATGAAATATTATTTTTATGCTTACCTTAGATTAAACACACCAATTTTCTTTTTTACGTAATATTTCGACGCACAACACTCACGCCGCCATGACACCTTGTGAGACCACTGAGCGGGGTACGGGAAAGACGTTTGCTTATAAATCAGATAGATGGCATTAGTAGTTTGCTGAGAACCATAGGGAATCATATTACCTCGAGGGATCATTTTGTACACCTTTCCCCTACCTTTAAAGTAAAAAGCGTTTTACGAGCATAAAGTGTGAAAGAATTAAACGGTATTAGTCGTTGTCGGGTCCAAATGGACTTACGTTACGACTCTGGTTGTGTTGTGGGTTAAATAAACACAAAATATTCTGATGACATAAAAGCTATGAACTAGGTATGTGGTAGGTACCTATTACCTAGTATGTTACCTAGGTAGGTTAGGTACCCAACAACTGCATGTGTGAACAACAAGCGGTATACAAATAGTGATGAATGATCTCAGCCGGTTGTTTAATTTGTAATTAGTAGACTAGGTGGGTATTAAATCAATATTTTTCAATAAATTTGTCAATATACAATAAAAGGTCTTATAATTACCTTTACATAGGTATTACTTAAGATTTTTTATGAGATTGACATTTGATATCTAAGTGTGAATGCTGATTTATTATTAAAGGTATGCATTTGCATTGCCATACCTACAGCGGGGCAGCGTCTTGGGGACGCGGACGCTACCGACTGGAACATCAACACAACCAATCGGTCCTGACCTCATGTATGAGAAATAAATAAATAATAAAACTTTTGAAACTATCATGGTTATTACCTACTATAGAAATCATTTGGAACGGGATATTTACCATGATTCAATTTTTGAGTTTTCCAATATTTCGGCACAGGTTTCATGCGCCATGATCACGGAAGATCAGTTCTCCCGTGATCATGGCAACATAGATAGGTATACCTATATTTATTATTAATTAATAAAAAACCCAAAAATAAAAAGAAAATGTTTTTTTCTAAAACTCACTTCCAGAAAAACGAAAAAAGTTCTGAAATGTTTAATGCTGAACTCATTTTTCTCCAAATCGAGCACGTAACCCCTAACATTACTTTTCGATAACTCTCACGGTTTCACACTTCTCCTCAGTGGCCCTGAAAAAAAACTCACCCTGTAGTAGGACATTTAATTTATCGATTACTCGGATCTCTTATCTACCAAGAACGAAGAACCAAGTTAAAAAGCTGAATATATCAAATTAATTAGTTTTCGGAGAATGGCTTCATTAATGCAGATAGGGAGACGTAGGTTGAATGAATCACGACCATCTTGAAGTGACCTAGGGAAAGGAGATAAAGCATCTAGAATGCCACGCTTGTAAAGTCAGAAGGACGACGTCACTATTTGCAGGTCATTATTATGTTACTAGCAGCGCCTGCGGCTTCGCACGCGCTTTTCAAGTAGCCTATATCCGTCCCTGGGATACTATTTACATCTCTACTAAATTTCATTAGAATCCGTTCAGCCGTTTAGGCATGAAAATGTAACAGACAGACAAAGTTACCTATTTTCGAATTTCTAAATTGTTAGTATGGATGGACAACGATGACAGAATTATGAATAAATGATGTACATGCAGGCAGTGCTGGAATATGTACCTATGTATGTACAGTCAGCTGCTCAGATATGTATACACTCTCAAGTTTTCACTTTTATTTTACTCAGAGCTTTTAAAATAACAGTCGATGCACACATTTTACGTACAAAGTAGTCATTGCACTTGTCAAAATGCGGTATTAAAAAATTATCAAGATTACCATGCACTTACTATTCAATCAAATTAAAAACATGGCAGTGTATACATATTTTCGCTACTGACTGTACATACATAAGACGTAATGTATGTTTTTGAAAAGTTTCGCATATAGGTAGGTACCTAGACGGAATAGAAATAGAAGATGTGGACAACATTTCGGGCCGAATTCTTTCTGTTAACCAAGCGCTTGACTAAGACCATAATTAAAGCATCGTCACAGAATTGTCCGTAGATGGAAGAAACTGTAGACAGTGCATGCGGTGCTATTTGCACGAAAAGATTGATATAATGGATTATACCTTGATACTTTTGACACGCGTCCCTCTATCTGTATTACCTAGTTTCTTTTATCAATCGAAAAAATCCTAAATATGCAATTTTGAGACGATACCATTGTTATGGTGAAGCGATTAATTTAGTGTAATTCGGCCGTGTTCTACATCAAAATGTCATAAATGACCAGAGCGCCTACTAAACAGGCATAAAAAACACGAAGGGCCCGAGAAAGGGCCAACCAGTTTGATAGAGAAATAACGGATTGGTAAAACGAAATACACGACGACCAAGACGCACTCACAAAAACTAAACCGGACTAGAACCAAAGACACTGATGAAATAATGTTACTTACTCAAATGAAGGTGCAAGATGGGCCTTCGTATTTAGGGAAAAGTAATACCTACCTACCGACAAATACTATGCTGATAATACCTATGTAATAATTTACTTATGTAGTTATAGTGTGGTTATAGTTATCCTACTAGGTTACTTAACCTTCTCGTCAGTCATCCTAGTGTTCGGTAGATATATTAGGTATAATTACCTACAACTATTAAAATTTTATATTCGTAGCGAAAGCTTAGGTATAATATCCGAACCACCTAGCATAATATTGCAGTGCCTTAGCAGGGTACATGCTTAAAATACCATAAGTTATTTTAAGATCTTTGTACGCAAATTTCGCAATAAAATATCTAGAATCTAAATAAAATACATAAGTTAAATAATGTGGACGTGTTATATTATAAATAACATTATACGTATAAAGAATGTTAGGTACCTAACTGTTTCGTCGTCTGCACCTACATATTTAACCGTGCAATCAAGAAAGTATTTCAATCACAGATCAACCAAAATCACGATCAATCAATGACGGGAGACAGGAATCAAACATGTAAACACCGCAGACTGCAGACAGAGAAACCATTCAAGCGGACATAAACACGCTCCACGCTCTGCCCTTTAGGTATCTACTATAAACATCGATCAAAAATGTCCGGCTTTGCCGGCCCCCCTTAGATTCACAATGCGCACGCCACAACCTTCAGTAGCAAAAGAGAGACATTTTGACATGTTAGGAAAGCTTTTCAACTAGTGTCATTTTAGCGTTCAGACAAAAAGCATGGGTACAAAAAATGCAAGAATCACTCGTCCAAAGTGCTGAAAAAGGATGGAATTTCTTATTTTCAGTAAGTTTATATACCTATATTTTTTACCCGTATATTGAGATGTGAGTCATATACTTGTGAAATCAGCATAAAATATTGTTGTTTGGTTTGCCTATGTTAAAATATTAATTTTTTCTAAATTGATAAATGGAGAGGCTATTTCTTCTAAATTTTTTTTTTCATTTATAGTATGTATTAATATATTTTTTTCATAAAAATAAGTTTAATATTACTAGTTGATGATTTTTAAAATAATTAGTTGGCCCGCCCTAAAATTTCATTTGCGTAGACTCTCTAATAAAAGAAAGACTAGGTTCTTACCTACCTACCAGAAGTATGAATTTATAAAACGTTTATTTTTTTCCCGTAAAAAAAACTCGTGCAAAGCCGCAGACAGGAACCAGTTCTTTTTAATCTAGAGTGCCTGCCTGAAATTGTATTGTAAGTTTAAATTATTGTATGTCTGAAATGACCCTTTTGTATAAATACCTACTGTTGAGACACCAATTTATAGTTTCATCAATAAATGATTCGTTATCTTTACCTGAATTCTGTTAATTAATCCTTATAGAAAATAAACTGAGTAGGTAGGTATATAATTCTCAGGTAGGTACCTACCTACTTACAAAATAAAATAAAATGAATTCGACTCCACCAATCTCTTGTTCCGTATGGAAAAAACTTGTCAGGCTCTGCGCAAACTGTCTGCGTCAAAACAAAACGAACCCAATTTTGAGTGACATTTTTGTAAGGCTCTAGGTATCTACGGGGGAGGCCGCGAACTCTTTATTTTTGATCGAAGACTATAAACTATTTTTGTAATCTAATTTTGATTCTACCGACTGGAATGACGGATGATGGCAAACCATCTGACAGTTTCAGTTTATTTATTCAAAAACAATTACATTGCGTATCATATCATCTATACAATTAATTTTACATGGTGTTTTAGCGTTGACTAAAATACTATAGTACTGTAGGTAGATACTTTCTTATTCATAGGCGGAGATAGGACCGATCCGAGATTCCGAGCTGAAAAGACTGACTTACAAGATTATTTACAGTGAGATAGACGTCAGGTTTAGGTGCCACAGGTTAGAGCACTACTACCTCTTCTGAAATTAGGGACTAAAAGTCAAAAGACAATAACTTTATTTCTTTAGGCTAACAAAATAAGCACATAGACAAGTCGAATTTTATACATTAACAGCTTAATAAATAGTAATTTTTATCAAATAAGAAACAAAATGTTATTGATTCTGTTTGCTTTACTTTTTTGTCCACTAGTGGAAAAAGCGAAAAATACTTAAAATGTAGAAGACTACATACAGAAGAAAATAATAAACCTACACTACTAGTTTAGGTAAGTATGTATAGGAATATTACAAGAAAAAGTAATCTTACCCCATCGCTTCGGAGTTCTTCCAAGAAAGCTCTTTTCCTCAGGATCATACAACGCCTTGCAGCACCTCTCCCAAGCTGTCCCGGGAGGTGGCGGAGCCCTAGCCCAGTCTGTCTCTATGTTTTGCGCGCCGTTCGATTTACCCGCCATGTTATATTAATACTAATTGAATCGCGATATATTTTAAATAAACGTAAGTTCGGAATGCGCGTGCGACGCCGGCTGCGGTTAAGTCGCTACTGCTGCGCTTGCGTCGAATGCGTCGTACTCGTACCGAGTGGTCGTACCGTCTCCTGTAGCAGGCTGGTGTGAATCCAGGCGGTCGAGACAACGAATTTTATTTAATTTTTAAGATACTACAAACAACCTTGTCTATTTATGTTTACAGTTCATTACATCTGTGTTATTAATGTTACTTATACATATTATTGCCTACTTAAGCACAAGTAGATAAAAGTACTTACTTAATCAATTATATGTATACGAGTTTTGGTAACTAATGTGCGATTTTTCTTGTAATCGGTTTAAATAAGGTAAACGATAAACATTTTGATGTATAAAATAAGAGGTAGTTTGCTTACATATTATACAATCGATGCCTTCACGGGCTACACGTGACTACTGGGTGATTATGATTAAATTAAGTTAGGTATTGGAGTGCGTCTGTATTCTAAAAGACGATAAGCCATCGTCCGTTCCATTGAATGTTTACTTAAATGCACGCGCATAGAGGCAAATTTTTGTTGCATCGATGGGACACGGATTGGATTCGGCCACATTTAAACCGCTCTTCATTTATCGCGCCGACTGTACTTTTAACATTAAGGCCGTCAAACAAATTCGCTACGTAACGTGACGCGACGAAATAGGAACCATTCGTAATTTTATGAAGTATCCGAGTTATTATTGAGAATGTCTGTGTTGACATCTGGCCGCAACACGCATACGTGCAATGGAAATAGGAGCTACGGTCATCTGTGCTACGGGAACGGGACACGCACACGTGACATGTGTGAAGAATCCCCTACACAGAACTCGTAACCGTGTCTAAATCATTTTCTTCTTTGTGCCGGTCACAATCAGTGAGAAGCTACGGCCTCCTGAAATACACTCTAAATATTATCAATAGAAGAAAACAAGGTTATCGGAGTTAAATGGGTTATCCGTTTTGAGGAGTGGAATTGTGGCGGAACTTCCAGATCATTTGTGGTGTGATGCCGGCTTAGAACTTGCATCCCAATTCAACCCGCGGGTGTCTACAGAGGCGACTAAAGGAATGTCCTGGGGGTGGCGGGCAGAAGCGCCCTCTGGAGAACAGATTCACCACCACCGTCCGACCTGCGATCCTAAACCAAACCCGCATGCTAGCGTGGGAATCATGCTCTTGCTCCTTACGATAAATGCCACCAGACATAGGTCTCATGTCAGGTGGCATGTGAAGACTGTTGTTGTGACCAAATCAGCGCCAACGCCTGTCAAAAATAAGTTTAAGTATAAAAAAACAATATATCGCCTAATCAGCTGTAGAGTATGACTGATTGTAATTGAATTCATGTATGGTAAACAAGACGCAAATTCGTCCTTCAAAAAATGTTTAATACTTAAAATAGTGCGTTCATACCGACCTAATTATGTGGTTTATTTATTTTCTAGCAATATTAATGAATGTGCTGTTTGGTACAATTTACAAATGGCTTGATGAGAATATCCTTAATTTTTCGATTTTTTTTATACCAGTTCACAGATTTTCAGAAAAATATGAAGTTAGAATTTAGCAAGACAATTATCATCTTTAAAATAATTATGCCTATCTTTTCTGTCTTTAAAAAATTACTCGTGTACCTACTCTTTGTAAAATGTACCTATAGGAAGAGTTTTTGTGACCTCTGACTTTTTTTCGACTTTGTTTTACTGTACTTTTTTAGGATTCCGTACCTCAAAGGGGGAAAAAGAACTCTTATAGGACTTACTCTTGTAGGATACACTTTGCTATCCGTCTGTCAACCCCCTTTTCCGTTTTACAAACGGGGTGATTCGACGATCCGGCGACGTACTAGGTATCTAGCTATCTTTAAGCTGTTTTGCGTTCTCGGTCCGTACTCCAGCATGGCTAAGATGCGCGCCACGAGAAGTGTCGAGAAGTCGTGAAAAATGGCGGCATCTCGACTTCTCGTTGATCCCTAGCATGCACAACCAAATAGTCATCACGTCTCGTCACGTGAACGATAATAATGAATGTTTATCCTATCTGTGGTAACAGTTCTCGTCAAACTCTAAGATGCGCGCCCAATTTTCTCATCTCATCTCGACTTTTGACAGTTTTACACGAGTTACGAATCGTCTTCTATTACTACGACGAGATCACGACGAGATGGAGTCTTGAAGAAAATATAAATTTAATTCAGTGTTTATTAACCTCTGTTAATAAATATTTTGTAAAAATAGCATTACTGAATGCGAAAAATAGCATTACTGAATGTTGTGCGATGCTATTGATTTAGGTACTTACCTAAAATAGTCTTTGGTTTCTCTAGTAGGTAGATAGGTGTAGGTAGAAAACCATCCTGCGTGGATATAAAGACGTGCTTCGTGGCATAGAAAAGTAATAATGGCATAATATAAACCTATATCTGTGTAGTACTTGATTTGGCAGTTAGTGCTGAATGTAAAGAAACGTAAAATCACAGAATTACGGCCATGAAAATTAGTAACCTACCTTACTAGGTAGATAGGCAAGTATCAGTGATAGGAACCTATTTATGTATATTCTGCACTACCCTAATATTATATACCTTCTTAACTTACCTATAAACAGGGGCTAATATTGTAATGCGATTATAAATGTAATTCTGTCTGTTTGATATCATTTCAGGCCTAAAAAGCTAAACTGATATAAATGTGTCTACAAAATAAAGAACGTTTTGAATAATTGTAAATTAGTTTTATTTCCAATAAGAAGTAAAGCCTTAGATTCTGTTGCTTTCTAAAGCTCGTGCTGGTTTGATGATATACTGCGTCTGAAATATAGAGAAAACATATTATAGTCATGACTTAGGTACTTCTTAGATGTAAGGTTTGAAATAGTATTTATATTATTCTGTTACAATTTTATTTGTTACATTTTGTTATGCCAGGTAGGTACACTGGTCCCGGAAACACATCACATTGTACTTACATTATATTCAGGTGCTCGTCTCGTAGCGTATTTGTGAGGTACTAAACCCACAAATAATGCTGTTTACTGTGAAATAAACAACGGGATGAACTAGCGCTTGTGGTGCACACCATGCCCAAACTCACGATATAAGTTCATTGAACACCCGTAACTAGTCGGTTCGTGCATAGTAATTGACACAATAATTTTGGCGCTTATTGTTTTCTTTGGATATCGTAGGTAATAATAAAAGTTTTCATAACAAGTTGCTAAGGAATTATCGAAAAAAAACCAAAAGTAAGTTTGATTATGTGCGCGCAAAACATTGAAATTGCTTCTTCTTTTTTTTGGTCTCGAGGCTTTTCTACTTTTCCACCATTCTGCCAGTGAAAAGTGCAAATTACCAGTATGGAGACGAAAACTAAGGAGGTTAATTTATGTTTCTTCCATGCAGCTTACTAAAACCAGAGACAATTTGAATGAACTCAACGAGTGTTGCGTGGGCGTGGCTTCATCTGCATGAGAACCTCACTCGACAACGAGTCTTGAGTCTTTCGTGGCGCGCATCTTAGAGCAAACGACTCAACAACTGACGACGACTTTGAATAGTCGTCTCGTGCACGACGACTTTTGTGGCGCGCATCTTAGCCATGCATGAATACTTACATTATAAATAAAACAGATGTACATTATATTAAAAACATTTATTTTTAAAAGGCACGCAATTCATTGAACATGGAAGTCATTAAAATTACATAAATTCATAAAGGTCTGCTAACTTAAAACAGCTGCTAAGCAGTGTCAATTGTCACTCTGTCTCTCTGACTTAAGAGGGCGCATTGCGCGCCATTTTGTGAAAAGGATAGGCAAAGGATTTCGCGTTCATAGGAGCGGGACAGAGCATGCGTTTTTGGAACGGCGCAAGTGCAAAAATGGGGTTTATGCTTATACAAAAGAAAACTACACAACTTATGAAAAAACTGTCGGAAGGAACCAAGTAATTAGTATTAAACTACGAATCAAAACATAAGTCATTTCAATAGACCGCAGGTTTTCTAAAATATCGACCAAAGTATGCGCAAATAAGTGCAATTTCATGATTGTTTTTCTTAGTCGTGTTTTCTGGTTGTAGGAACCAAAGAAAACTTTTTAAGAAAACTTTTGGAAAGTTTTTAACCACGGGAATCCCGTGAGTACTGAGAACTAGTCCTAGTTTGACAAGCAAACACGCTAGGTTCGCCTCTTAAGTCAATAGAAGAAGACAAAGTAAGAATTAGCCGTGTGCTAGTTGGCAGACTATTATGAACAAGGGGGCTTTAAGAGGGTTGGTCACCTAGTTTGTTATAGCAAAGAATCATAGCAAATAGTTTACAATGCACCCCAAACTTCTTATCTACTATTTTAATTAGGTACTTGTAGAACCTAGAAAGTAGTAAAACTTGATTTTTTATTCACGTGTGACCAACCCACCTCAAGTCGATTATTGCTTAAATGCTGCATTTTATAGTAATTATTTACCTAAGGTACTTGTGTAGGTTATTGTGTAGGTTATATAAATAAAAAATATCTAAAATCATATCAGTTAGCAAATCAATCATGGATCAAAAACAATCATAAAATACATTCAAAAAATTGTCGTAATAAAAAGTAATATGATAAAATCAGTGATTTGTAAAAAAACCCATATAAGTAGCTATAATCCTTTGTATTGATGGGAGATTCTAGATTTATAGTCAGTCTTATATATTAAAATATATTAGTAATATTAATAAGTATTCAAATTATTGCAAAATATCTTAAAAAAATCATAAAAACGTCAGATTCATACATCTTATTTTCAAACTACTGATAGAAGAGGGCAGTGTTACATAAATGTTTAGTAAATAAAATAACTGCACTAACGAAAATATTTAACTACCTACCTACGGTGGGTTACTTACTCTACACTACACAAAGACAGCTCATACAAAAAATCTTATATTTACATAGGCACTGAAATACATAGTGATTATATTTAAGTACCTATTTACATGGACGGATTATGTACCCATAATAGATTACAAAGATATAAAATAACAGACTAAGGGAGCATTCACATGTATGCATAAAAGCAGATGGCGATTATTTGCTTCTATACAAAAATGTAAAACACAAAAACAGAGCTGTACAGTTTTTTTAAGATCTTGGTATACATTCAGCGATGATGAAATTGATACGAGAGAAATTTATTAATCTTCGAGTTCAATAATTTACAAATAGAAAAACAGTCTCCTTTTTTTCATTTTTTTTCCTCTACCAGTTAATTACATAGATTCTTGTAAAAAAAACCAAAGATGGCAAAAAATTGTATAACTATTCTAGAAATATCATTCTCTTGGACGGAGTATGTTGTCATTTATCGTTTCCTACCATATTTACTTGCTAACTTACTCTATTATGTATTGCGACCCAGGCTTAGGTACCAAATCACTTACAAATTATGCATTTGGTACCTAATTCAATTAGGCTAATTGTAAGATGTCTCTTCACCCAAACGATTTGAGACTCAATCAAAAATGGTTCGTGCATACTTTCATTCGAAACCGTGACTTTATTATAACATGGAACATATCTGGACGTATTACTTTAGCAGTTTTGATAGCGCCTAGTGCTATAGGGCCTTGATTATACTAATGATTGCGTACGAAACTAAGACCCGAGTTCACCAAAACATAAAACAGTTGTTTTAACGTTTTTGAAACAAATTTTCATACAGTAAATTTAACCGATGAAGCTGCCTAATTGTCCGATTATTTGTTGGTGAACACAGGCCTAAGCCAAAGCTAATCTGCCGTTTAACACATTGTCGTACAATAAGTGGCAATAATGTTTTGCCTTGCAAGCAAATCAGATTTTTTTTCACATTCACAGAGCTAAACGAATCGGTGTTCTACGAATTTGGATGACGATTCCCGAGTTCTTCGAATTAATAGAACCATTACATTTTAATTTAAGTTTTTGGCAGAAGCATAAAAGTCATAATAATACCTCCGTCAAAATTAATATACGCTGCTGATCGTCCAATTGCCTTCCAGAGTACACCACCACGAGTCTGGTAACCAGTTCTGGGCGTTTAGCTTTGGTCCGCTTTGATAAGGTTACAAATAAGTGAAGAGCCAGTTTTATAAAAGTAGACGCGCCGAATCTTTTAGTGAATCAAACATACCGTCCTCTTTTATAGAGTACTACTCAACCATTACCTCAAAATGTACAACGCCGAGCCGCTCCCGCCGGTCGTACCGGATGTTGCGCGCCCACGCTCTACACTCCACGTTGATCAGGATACCCGCTGGAAAGAACACAAATATATCATCATCATCGGCCTGTTCACATCTACAAACGATAATTAAGGTGGCATCAGTTTGGCGCCTGAATATACCTTTTTGGAAGCGGCAGTCGAGGCTGCATTTAGCACCAAAATTAATAATGCTGAACAAAATTAAATGGAAAAAGTTAAAAAAACCTAAGGCTTGTTAACATCAAGCTCACTTTTATCACTTTCCAGTTCCTGTGTTGCTCAGTCAGACCGGGAAACTACTTATGATGAATTGAGTTTCTTTGCTTTTCTATTGCGAAAAAAAAATTGCATACAACCCAAAGTTCATGCTGATTCGGTTTTAATAAGATCAGCGACACACGTCATTTGTTTATCACAATAACTAAATAAGACATCACAGCATCCTGCAGATCATTAAAGCAAACCTGTTTTCCGTCCGTCCCGTACCGAGAACCAAAATTGTTGTACGTCTCACGCACACCTTCGCCCAAAGCGATACATAGATTGTCAAGACGTAGAGGGATGGTATCACTTACTCTTAGGCCTCTTCAGATGTATCGCCACCAGTGGACTGAGGTAACCCTCTGCGTTCTCATAGGGGTAGAAGTATCCAGGGAAGCCGGGGTAGGGTAGATAGTCGATGGGCCCTATGTTCTCCTTGTCGGCTGGCGTCTCGCCTTGGCAGGATACCCACACCATGTTGGCCTGAGAAAGTAACAGAGTCATAGAAAGTTTAAAAAGTTTAGGCGGTCACATTTTTACTTGCGCAAACAGAAAATATTAATCGATGGTTTTTTGTTATAAATGTTACTATCGTGCGTAAGCCTTCCCGCTCAGGGTAATTTCTAAGAAAGTTTTTGAGAGTTTGAGTTTTTAAGGATATTATTAAATGCCCCCAATCCCCACGCATGCGCATGCGCAGGGGCATGCGGGTTGCGACTCGTAGTTCGGTGGTAGATCTGTTCTGCAAGAGGTGCTGCTGCCCGCCTCCCGGCGTATGTCCCTTAGTCGCCTCTTACATACGGTAAGAGTTGGGGTGCAGGTGGTGCAGTTCTGGCCGGCATCCCGGCATATCATATCTAGGGATACAACTTACATAGTCGCGGTTTACGGCGCTGTTGTTGGCGATGTGCTTCACGAGCTCTAGCGGCATGTCGGGCGGCATGTAAGCTGTCTCGTTGTAGAACTCCGGTCGCCAGCCGTAGATCCTGCCAAACAAATTCATAGTTATATTATTTTAACGTTTCAATAATGTTATTACTATGATTAAGAATACATACACATAAAACAATCAGAATTGAAAATCCAATTTAATCTCAGTCTGGGCTCATTGAGTCGAGTCCTACCGTATCGTCAGACTGCATACTTACTACCTACAATTTATTTATTTACAAAAGGGCATCCTACGTGAAAATCACATGAAGGCTAAATATTACACTACAAAATCTTATAATCTATGTGTTTTCACACTTAAGGGACGCCGCAGCGTGCACAAAATGTTTACTCAACTTAACAACTTAGGAGTTATAGATATCTGTAGTAGATGCAATGAGCAGCCGAACTCTCAAGAAATTATAAATAACAGAGTTTGTGCAATGCACTTGAGATTCCTTCGCCAGCTGCCACACACACATACAGACATACAGTCTTTACTATTTAAGGCTACTTGGTTGGGGAACCCAAAGACCTTTTAAAAGTAATAAGCTGTTTACGAAACTAGTAAAAGCGAAAAAAACACTATGCGATTTTACCGCGCGATGTTCGAAAAAAAATTACTTCTTTAAATCTCAATAAATAGCTGGTGAGGTTTTATCGTAGTCCGGGCTGATCCTAACAACTGATTACACGTAATATACTTCTTATCTAAAAAACCCAATGGCTGTTTAACTGTAGCGCATCAGGCATGTTCGCGGAGGCGCGGGTCGACGGGTTCTCTGCGATCCTGCGCAAGAGAACGGCGTCGCTGATGCGCAGGGTGCGCGGCAGCGCCAACAGCTACCTGCAGGTCATTGCAGGAAGGCTGGATACAGCCTCCCCTTTTATGCAGCACTGGACGAAAGTTCACATTGGTTGTTAGTGTTTTATTGTAGTATGTGTTTTTCTCTTTGTCTTTGTATGTAACTCGTTATATGGACTGTGTTGTGATGTGTCTGAAATAAATGTGATTATTATTATTATTATTATTATTAACTTACTTGTTAAGCTTGAGGAAGATGCAAGGCGATGACTTATGGAATGAGAAGTGGTTCTCTTCGATACAGGGCTCCAACTTGTTCACTTCGACGTCACACACGCGGCCCGGCGGCGGCGGCCGCCCGAATCCGCAGTTGAAGATGTTCTGACCAGCGCCTGCGGTCTGGCCCTTGCGTTTGTATACTGGAAATTTATTAGGATACTGTTAAAATAAAATAGGAGATACAGTTTGTGATATCTATTACAAGCTCTTTTAAATGCCTCTGTAATAGTTTTATTTTGTTTAGTTGTCAAGAAATCAAGGGAACCGTACTGAATTACGGGGTAAAAAATATCCTAGGTCCTTCCTCGTAGTATGAAACATACAGACAGACAAATAATAAATAAAAAAAACAGTTTTGGCTTCAGTATTTAAAACAGAGTGCCTTGTTCAAATAATCTTCATGGTACAGTATTGTGCATGTAGTATAGAATGGTAGAAACAATCTTACCTGAAAGAAAATCTTTCAACTGATCCTCCCAGAACTTGTAACTATCATATTCTGTGCCCTTGTACCAGATGAGGGTGCTCCTCACGTCCGGAGGAAGCGGCCGGAAGCCGAGCCCGGGGCTGGTGCCGATCACACTGTACTCCTGCTGCAGGCGCGGCACGCGAGGGTTGATGAACTGCTGGAGAAACGTCACCATGCAGATCGCGAACAGTGCAATCAGTGCACTGTAGAAGATTGAGTAGAAGATGAGGATTTTAGCTGTGGACATACACATTGAGATAAAGAGCTAGGATATAGGTTACCCATCTAATCGTACCTATGTAGTACCTAGTACATGAAGCAGTTTATCACATAAATCAGTTTGGGAGTTTTATAAGGTTTCAAGATCAAATAGATTAAACTGATATTGGATTATCTAGTAACGTAAAATGGAGTTATTTGGGATCCGTGCGTGGGGCTATGTGGTAAAAAATATCATAAAAACAGTGGAAGTTAATTTTTTTGGGGTTCCGTAAATGTAAAGAAAAAAATTGCTCTATGGAAAAAAAGGAACCCTTCCCCATAAGACAGACGGACAGATGGACCACAAAGTCATTCAGTTTGTTGTCCGTCCGTCAACCTTATATTGTCGGTTACAGTCAACCTTATATTGTCGGTTATGCGTGGAGGTATTACTCAGGGCCGTAGGTAACCTCTTGGAGTTGTGATAAAAATCAAACTTTTAAGTCAACACAATCAAAAGTTTTACATTAGCGTTGTTGGTTCACTCAGAGCGGAAACAGAAAAGCGTAAATTTGTAGATGATTTAATTTTAATAGAAATGTATAACGTAAGTTTGTATCAATTGGTATCTCAGGAGTTTAGGGTACTTCCTTAATTACTAAAAAATCGTATTTGCGAATCGTAATAGCGTGCGTTCCGTTATTTCTGACGGGAGCTATTTGGAACAACATTATGGGGCTATTTGGAAGTTAGGAAAGCAATGCTAAGGCTTTTGGCATTGCTTTTGTTGGTAGGGTAACAGACTTTGTTTCTTTTCCAGGATAATGCTATCATTGTCGGAACCAGGGATTTTGCAAACATTCGCATCCACAACAGCAATTGCAGAACTTCAGATTGATTTGGACATCTGCATCCACTCCGCAATAATCATTGAGAATGTTCGTTTATGCGGGTGCAGATGTAGCACATAATTATTACTTATAATTATAATAAAAATTGTTATTTATTATAATTATAAAAGAGAAAACTGGGTGACTCATCAAGAGATCTCTGAATTTTGCGTGGAGCTTCCGTTTAGGACGTAGGCCCACTGAAATTAAGCCTGGAATCAAACATAGGCTAATTTTTTTGCTCTTAAAACATTATCTAAGGGCTAAAATTACCTTTAAACGTTCCCAAAGACAATGTTTGTGAAGCCGCGGGCATTAACTACTTTCATTATATTAATCAATCCATCAATACAATTCTTCAATTCTTATCTCTTTGCTATATCCCACCCTTAAATATTAATAAACAATAACTTGAGATCCGCAGGTGGGTGTTTTTATATATCTGCATTGGCAACATCCCTGCCTAAAAAATCACAACCATCGAAAAGAAAAAAAAAAGAAAAAAATATAATTGATTAATGTGTTGTTAAAATGAGTCATGAGAATAAAAGAGTTAAGCCTGGTAGTGATACTTTTTTAAGATATTGTTGATTACTTGTAACTGGCTTGTTTTAAAAGTCAAGTCTGGAAGAAACAATATAAAGTAAAGAAGATTTTTGCAACTAAAAAATTAAAAATAGTTTACTCCATCATTTCAAACAGTGTGATTTTTTTTATTGGTTACAGTTCCAATTATAATTCTTCATCCAAAGTTTTTAATTATTTTCAGTAAATAGCCCATAACACCCTATAATGCAGGGACATTTGGAACAGCTAGAAACAGAAACAAAAAATCTAAATCAACCTAATTTTAATCTTTGTCGTAAATTTGTAGCAAATAGCCCCCTTCTACGGTACCTACGTACTTAAATTTTTAAATGTAACACTTTGTGAATGACTGATGAATGCTACAGAAAGATCTTGTATCCTTAAAAATATTAGGTACCAAAAGTTCAAGCAGGAGGGGCAAGTTTTGTTTACATGCATCAGACGCCACGCCCCGAAAGCCGCGTCTTTGTATTCAGTTTTCAATGATAATACAAGTTATTTACCATCGATATAAGATCTTAAGGATATAAATATTAGTGAGAAATATCAGAAGCCGTTGACTCACCCCAACTTGAAGGAGTGCGTCCCAAATACGCCCCTGTGTCCTCATTGTACAAAAAGTCACCGAAAGTATGCTTGGAGAATCGCCTCGGTTTTGTATCTATTTCAAATTCCTCTATCCTTGGATTTCTTAACATTATAAAGTTTTTACTACACTTTCTAAGAAAAACACTGTAAAAAGTAAAAATAGGTACAAAACAAACACCCGCAAACACCCCTCCCTCTTCACAGAACGGTTACCAAAGAGTATACCACAGACTAGGTAGAGATACTTACTTAACTTATGACGGTTACTTTACCCCAAAGAGTATACAATAACTACGTAAGACTTTACCCCACAGATCACTATAAACTAGCCAGCTCCATCTACGCTAGTCAGAGACTTTACCACAAGGATTTACCTACGTACGAGTATACATCTACGAGACTTTACCGGACGCAAGTTTCATTCATTATTGCCATGTTGTTGCCACTGTTGCCAGATCGAATTTGACAAAATTGACTAAATCAGTACAAAGTCAAGTCACAGACATAATTATTATCGTAACCACAACATTACCGTGTCGACGTAACACTAGCAGACAAGTAATTTTTTGTTGTGATTATTATTATTATATACTAGGTGTCATTGAAGCACCGATTTATAGCGTTATAAACCTGGAAAAAGATCGCGGATTTCAAAATTTCCTGTGAAAATAACATCATATCGTGATAATATTGGTCGAGTAATATGCACGAAATATTATCGCGTATATTATCACGAATTTCAAGATTTCTGGAAAATCTGTGATTTTATCACGATCCTATGGTTTATTAGATCGTATCATGGGCCATGATACGGCCTAATAAACTCAGTCATCTTATCACGATATCGTGATACGAGGCGTGTTACACAGTCAATAATATCACGATCCTATTATCGCAGGATCACAAGTAGTGAAATTGGAGTATTACACGTGTGATAATATCCAGAAGCTTGTAACAGGATTTTAAGCTTCTTGGATAATATTATCATCGTCAGTTTGTCTTTGAATTTACCTACTAGAGTGAAGTCGTGTTTACGGTTTTTTACAAGAATAAATAATTGATTTAGTTTAGGTAAGTACGGGCTTCTTCTTGTACCGAATGGGATTACTTAAAAGTATTATTTTATCTATACTAATACTAGGGTTGTCACATGAGTTCCTATGTGACCTCCTATAGGCTCAACGGAAGAATAGAATAGAATATCAATTTATTTGTTAAAAGACATACACACACATACTTACACTAAAATACATAATAAACTTAGATTAGTATACAAAAATGTAAGCCCAGTAACAAAATGGCTCTGCCTCAGCATGAGTTGGCTGACTAGCAAGCTAGCAACCAACGCTGGTCTTGTCTCTTATACGGCTTGACAACTTTGATTTTTGAGGTGTTATTTTTGCTGGCTACATTTTGTGGTCATCATTTTAATAATGGGCAAACAAAATGAAAAAGCGTTTTAATTCAGTTTGGTAGATTGCTTTTCTCCAGAAGTATAAGGAGTAAATCTAAAAAACCAGTCACCTAATTTGTTCAAACAAATTAGGTGACTTGTTTTTTATAGTAAATTTACTCCTTATACTTCTTAAACTGTGCCAAACAAATTTTGACAACCCGAGTATAAGTATGAAAAAAATGGATACTGGAGGCTTCGTTTTACGGTAAACCTAATGGCACCATGATAGAACGTGTTTTTGCCCGAATTTATTTATTAAAATTTGTTTTTTGATAATAATACCGTTTAAAGGAGCTATAGTTCCGCAGCAAACGAATTTGGGCAAACATGGACGAAAATGATGGTTTGCCTGCATCGATCTAGGTATATCAAAATATTTTTTAAATTACATAAAATTATGTAGCCGTCATACCTTACCAAAAAAATTATTAAGTAAATTCACATAATATGTAAAAAAATCGTAGAAAAGTGGCAAACCGCTAGTATTTCGTTCCTTCGTTTCTTCCTTCCGGCTTTCACTTTCTTTCAGTCTGTCTTGGTCTGTCTGTTCATCGTTTTTGATTGATTGCTCGGTCCGTTCGTTCGTTCGATAAACTTAAAAAAAAAGAAAGTTACGTAGTAGTGGTTTTATTCTCTTTCTTTTCTTTGGGTCAAAGAAGCGTTCAAAGAGTATACACTAGGAGTATTATTATTCTTTGGTTTGGTATACATACAACCAGTGGTGCCAGAACGTCCCAAAAGGGACGATTTTCGTCCTTTTAGACGCCGCATCGTCCCTTCGATGTCCGTTCTCAAATTCCGTCCCTTTTCCGTCCCTTTTCAAATAGCCAGCCACAATAACTTTTTAAAAAATAATGCGTGAAACGAAACGGACGACGACGCGTGAATGCGACAACTTCTGACCGCTGCATGTAAGTTTATTGATTTCCTTTTGGCTTCGATCAAAAATAAGTGTTCGCGGCCTCCCCCGTAGATACCTAGAGCGTTACAAAAATGTCACTCAAAATTGTCTTCGTTTTGTTTTGACGCAGACAGTTTGCGCAGAGCCTGACAAGTTTTTTCCATACGGAACAAGAGATTGGTGGAGTCGAATTCATTTTATTTTATTTTGTAAGTAGGTAGGTACCTACCTGAGAATTATATACCTACCTACTCAGTTTATTTTCTATAAGGATTAACTAACAGAATTCAGGTAATAACGAATCATTTATTGATGAAACTATAAATTGGTGTCTCAACAGTAGGTTTCCATACAAAAGGGTCATTTCAGACATACAATAATTTAAACTTACAATACAATTTCAGGCAGGCACTCTAGATTAAAAAGAACTGGTTCCTGTCTGCGGCTTTGCACGAGTTTTTTTTACGGGACAAAAAGTAAACGTTTTATAAATTCATACTTCTGGTAGGTAGGTAAGTACCTAGTCTTTCTTTTATTAGAGAGTCTACGCAAATGAAATTTTAGGGCGGGCCACTAGTTATTTTAAAAATCAACTAGTAATATTAAACTTATTTTTATGAAAAATATATTAAAATACATACTATAAACGAATTTTTTTTTTTAGAAGAAATTGAAATATTAATTTTGTTCTAAATTGATAAATGGAGAGGCATTTATCAATTTAGAACAAAATTAATATTTTAACATAGGCAAACCAAACAACAATATTTTATGCTGATTTCACAAGTATATGACTCACATCTCAATATACGGGTATAAAATATATTTAAACTTACTGAAAATAAGAAATTCGATCCTTTTTCAGCACTTTGGACGAGTGATTCTTGCATTTTTTGTACGAGGACTTACCCATACTTTTTGTCAGAACGCTAAAATGACACTAGTTGAAAAGCTTCCCTAACATGTCAAAATGTTTCTCCTTTGCTACTGAAGGTTTTGGGGTACGCATTGTGAATCTAAGGGGGGCCGGCAAAGCCGGAAATTTTTGATCGAAGCCTTTTGGGTATATGTTTTCATTAAAATCATAATTAATTAATGTTTTCTTTAGCCGTCCTATTTGTTCAAAAATCGTCCTTTTTCCGACAGCGGATCGTCCGAAACTCGGTGAAGGCACTGGCAACACTGCATACAACGTAGATTGAGTGGTATATACTCTAAGACATACAATAACTACGTAAGAGAAGCGTTTCCTTTGACCGAAAATTCGATTGAACTTATTATTTATTGTGCGGTTTATTGTAATTGATTGTGCGCTTTGAAATCATGAGTTCTTCATTCGATAAAATAATAGTCACAGTCGGTTTTTTGTCGTTGTTCCACACAGCATTTTCAGCTGCCCAACGTAAGTGCAATAATAATTGCTATACTCAGCACCTTAATCGTATTCAAAGCAGGCAATTATTTTTATGCCTACAGGTACCTACTCATTTACTTTCAGATCGATCATACCTACGCATCACATCACAAGAATTCACTACCCTACCCCTGGATGTAAGTTGAACCATTTTGTACTAGGTACAATACCTAGTTATTAGGGTTCCGTCCGTACCCAAAGTGTGAAAACGGTACTTCAGCGGCCTGTATCACATGAACCGTAAAAGGTAGACAGTTGAAATTTTCTCAGAATAATATGTAGGTATTTCTCTTGGTTTTTTTTGTCTTTTTTTGCGTTACATTAATGCTGGCTGTATCTCTTGAACCGTAATAGGTAGACAGTAGAAATTTTGACAGGATAAGTATTGCCACTAACAACAAATTATAAATTTTATAATAAAGGGGTCCAACATCCATACCAAGTTGAGTACCCATCATCGAAGTTAAGCAATATCAGTACTTATATGGGTTACAGTGTTATGTGGGTTTTTTGCTATTTTAAAGAATCCAGTTTTAGGGCTCCTATGAAATTGATGCACAATGGTACGGAACCCTCCATGTGCAAGTCGACTTGCAGTTAGCTTTTTTATGTAGGTAATAGACATTCCTTGCTTTCTTTTTTTCAATCCTTAATATTGTTGGCATTACCATCTTCTGATTTTCAGATTGTTGTTCAAGCGGTAGTAAGCATGTTTGCAGTAATATGGGGAGTGCTGAATGTTGCTGGTAATCTCCGAGAGATCCCAGCAGCTGCGGAGTTGAATGCTGTCAAATGGGAGACACAGAGAAACCTAACATCTTTCTACATGTTCAGTCACCGAGGAAAGGCCTTGGCTTACAACTATGTGCCAAGTACTGGGAAATCAGAGTTGGAAAATTTAGAGTAAATTACTATAAGGTGTATGTTTGTTTGTGTGCATGTTTAAACATAATTTATTTAGCCTATCATTAGGACCATGGTTTGTTGTTTTCTTGAAGAATGGTTATCTAGGAAAAGCAGATCAATTTCATTTATGTCTTACTAAATATTGCTCTATGTAATTATGTTATGTAAATGAAATAAATTAACCTTCAAGTCAGTTTTATTCCTTATTTATTAGGCCCTCAGGACACAGGTTAATCAAACAGTTTATAGATTTATAAAACAGATTTATTCACAATATAATCTGGATTTCTTACCTATTTTCTTATAAAATAGCTTACATTCTAATATCTTATGAAATAACAAGTCAGTTTAACAACAAGTGGTCAGCAGTATTATACCATCATGGTATCATTGTACTTGGTTAATTCATGTGGTGATTGTAGAGCACAAGGTGGTTTATAACTTTGTACCAAATCCAGCCTGAAACTAGTAGAGTTGCCAAAAACTTGCTGATTAGGTACACAAGAACATGTATGTATCCATCTGAATGGTGAGGGCCTAAAACTTAGCACTACCCGCACTACCACTGTCAAACACAGGAGTCTCAAAGTCGCTCGGAGCTGTTCACTACCGCCGGCCTCCTCTGAAGCCGCCACCGCGACCACCACCTCCTCTGCCGAATCCGCCACCTCCGCGGTTGAAACCACCACCACCGCCGCCTCGGCCGCCGAACCCTCCTCGGCCGCCGCCGCCGCCACGCCCGAACCCGCCGCCGCCTCTTCCGCCCCCGAATCCTCCGCCACCGCCGCGACCACCTCTGCCTCCTCTCCCGCCGCGCCCGCCGCCCCCTCTCGAACCAGGTGGCTGAGGCAGAAATCTCTTCAGTGGCAGCAATTTCCCAGGATCGATAAAGAACTGCTGCCCGTCTTTAAAACTCTTGGCTTTGATGTTCTCCCCAAGCTTAACAGACACGTAATAGTCTCTGAGGTTGCCGAAGATCTCGTCCACCTTGCCGATCTGCTCCTTGCTCTCGAGGAATAGCGGCGCGTTGAAGTACGGCACGTCCTCGATGTCCACTTTGCACACGAGGTCGTCCTGCACCACCCAGCCGTAGTGGCCAAATGGCACAACGGCCTCGGGCGGGCCCATTTCCTGATCCCTCCTGAAGCCTCCGCCGCCGCCGCCGCCTCGGCCGCGTCCACCGCCGAACCCTCCGCGACCGCGACCACCGCCGCCACCGCCCCCTCGACCTCCGAAGCCACGACCGCCACCACCACCGCCTCCTCTACCGCGAAAAGACATTATTTACAAAGCTTTGATAGTAGTTTACCGAAAAATAACCTCGCAAAGCGTGCGTGCGTTAATCGCAGCCAGCCGCACGCCTGGGTTTTTACTTTTTAATATTTTTGACAGTAAATAAATTTGACATGACAAGCTTGAAACGTAGATTGAGTATGGGTGGTATGCGTGGCCGCAAAAAGGGACAGAGTATACGAAGTGGTGTTGCGAAACAAATTTCAGTAAAACAAACTTGAGTTAAAATTGCACTTTGGAAATCACATTTCTTCTAAGTAATTAAATCTTACACAAAAGATATTGCTAAGATAAGACAACGCTTTTGAATTTCGTATTATGGTTGTCTTATCTCAATACCTCAAGTGTAAGATTTTATTACTTAGAATAAATGTGATTTCCAAAGTGCATTTATTATTGTAAGTCTGTGCCTGGTTAGTGTTTGGATTGATTCTCTAGCAACAATATTATTTTCAAAATGATATTATTTTTGTATTTACCTATTTAAGTATTATTTATAATTCCTTTGTGTACAAAAAAAGATAGGTTAATAAATTAGATCTCACTATTATTAAAATAGAAGTCTATATTATACGATAAGAAGCCTAAACACTATTGTTATATGTACATATAGATTATTTAGAATAAGTCGTTAGATTATAAGAATTAGCAACCTAGCTAAATATTGCCGTGCCCTAGCAGGGTGTATGTTTATCTTTAAGATCCCATGTACAACATGTTTGCAATAAAAATATTGAGATCCCAGATCCCCATTACCAGACATGAAATGAGGGGTTTTCGTTTCGTATTAAAAAAAAAAAAGCTAGTTCTAAATATCTCGATAGATGGCAGTGTGTCAACTGGCGATTAGGGTATGTCTATGTCAAATGAAGGGAAAACAAACTTTTTCTGAGTGTTGCCATTTACGCATTTTTTTAATGCTAAAACTGGCAGATTTTGTGATCGGTTCACCTTCTAACATCAAACCGATGACGGGGACATAATTAAGTCCCGTCCCCGTCGGTTATGGTACGTAAAAATCGTAAAAAACGGGGACATAAGTCCCAATTAAAAATATTTTGGTTTTGAGCTTTATTTTGTTCAAATGAAGTACTCTTTTAATCAGATGTATTTTTGAATGACGATGACGAGAATGAGATGAGATGTATTATTACTGAATAACGAGTCACACAATCACAAAAAATCTCCGCCATCTTAGTACAACATGTCGTCCCAAACAGCTGCGCAAGGTCAGTAACCCGAGCCGGCGCGGCGGCACTCGAGTTTCGTCTCAAGGCGTGAATGATTTGTTGTTTTTATAAAGTTTTGAAAAAAGAATCGAATAGATCTGTGAAGGTTATACCTACCTAAAAATGTCGTGTTTACCTGTAAGTAGGTAAGTAACTTACATATCAGAAAAGGACCTATTTCAGTTTTTATTACCTAAGTAAATGAAAAAATATGTAGGTAGGTATGTTGTTGGTAAACCTTTATTATATAAATAAATGAAGGCGTCACAAACACACTATACATTTTATACGTTATTTATGCCTAGTGATATTAGTTTTAAAGGTGATTACTGTTCCTATTTTCAGCTTGCAATACATCATTTTGCAGTTTTCCGGATATTTTACGAAACATCTTTTTGTCATATATTTCGGACAAAATTTAAGTTCGGTTTGGAGTTTTTTAATTTTGACTGTGGCAACACTACATTCGTTTCCTATTTTTAAGAAACCAAAATAAATTCAAGATTTTCTTCAAGTTTTTAGTGGTTTCCCGTCCTTCGTCAGTTCTGGAATCGAATGTTCTTTCTCTGGCTGCGCCGCCGCCGCGCCGCCGGTTTTTGCTGTTGGTGAAGTTATATTCTACCCGATAAAGTTATCTTTCTGCTAAATGGTTATAAAAGAACACAAATCTACAGGAAGAATTTCTTCGCCCAAAAAAAGGTCGCAAAACCAATTTTAACAAAGTATTGACAATTTCACGTATTCTGCTATATGAAGAATCGTCCATTCGTTTTTTCGCTGAAATGAATTATCTGCTCTAACAAAGGTAAGAATTGAGTTAAGTATCTACCTCATTTCAAAGAGAAGTCTATTTAGTTATTAGTGTCTTTATTTAAAAAAAGTAAAAGGATAAAAAGCAGCCTATGTGTTATTCCGGACTATAATCTATTGCTATGCCAAATTTCATATAGATCTATTCATATGAGCAGAGAGTAACGTACATCCATCCATCAATCCAAACCTTCACCATTATAATATTAGTGGGATAAAAAGTACTTTGTGTTTGCGCTGCTGTAAGCCACTGCACATTAACATAATGTCAGGATTTGATTTAACGTTTTAGAGCTTCTCAAATTAGTGGTTAACCAAGCACACCTACTGCATCTGAAAAATGACTTGTATCACTCAGGCATTATAGCTTCCTGTGATCTGCATGTAAAATATTTGCTATTTTGTTGCAGGCCATACAGTAATAAAAACAAGGGTGGATACCGAGGTCAAGTCATCGAAATAAGCTTTCTTGGAACGCTTAACAACAGGCTTGAATACTCCAACGGGAAAAGGACAATAATTGATATTCAGCTGTAATTATAGGCAACGAAGAAATAAAAAACAAGAAATGTATTTGTTTATATTTATTTCTGATGTCAAATAAATAATGCCTTTGTAGGACTAAGGTATTAGTAATTTAGGCAGTGAAAACTAATACCTATAATGTACCTATGAATAAACCTTCTTTTAAAAGTACTTCTCTATTAAAAAAAATGCACTTATTTGTTTGTTTTATTTACTCTCTGAAAGGCACAACCAAATGTTGCTTTGCTTTGTTGTTACGTACAAGCATAGTGAAGGGTGGTGCGTGAGCCTAGTATTATTATGACTCTCAGAAAAGGCCACCAGCAGCGCAGCGTGTAAAGCTCTGGACGCTTAGCGTGTGAGATTGAGCCTTGTGAGATGAATGGATTTAGTAAAATAAATAGGTACCTATAGCTTTCTGCAAGAAAATTTCCTGCTCAAGCAAAGCCGAGGGCAAGAACGAATGATCCATAAAAATTCAAGGGTTTGCTTCACTGTCTTGTCACTTTCATAGTGACATTTCTTTGTTTATTTGCAGCATTTGAAAAATCAAGTTTGTTTGCCAGTTTTTTCATTGTTTAGACATAAACAATGAAAAAACTGGCACGATGGTTGTGAGTGTTGTGACAGAGAAACATTCATTCTATCTGATTTCTTCTCATGCTACAAGCATATTTTTATCTCTCTCTGGTGTGAATGAGATGGGTATATGCTAATTGCTAGTGCATATACCCATCTCATTCACACCGGTAGAAGGTACTAGAGGTAGTCCTCTAGTACCTTGTTCTTTTAAGCGATCGACCGATTATCATTTTGACGTTTTCTTTCATGTGACATTAACATACCATAGTGCCTTGTTCCTCTAAGTAGGAACCCAGTTGAAGCCCTGCCATCTATCGAGATACATGGAACTAATTTTTTTCTTTTTAAAAATGTAAAACGAAAACCTCTCATTACGAACCTAAAGTCAGGGTAACAAAATTGTATGGCAACACCACTTCGTATTAATCTGTCCCTTTTTGCGGCCACGCATGCCACTCATCTAGTTAAATTCTCCATCTACGGTATTACTCAATCTACGAAACGCACAAACTGTGTGCAAAGTGGTGTGTGTGAAAAAAAAAGGAAGGAAGAAAACAAAATGTCAATATTTTTGAAATATGAACGAAAAATGGATTTCTCGCTTGTGAATTGCTTTAAAATCTAATTTGGCGCCTCATATTTGTCCTTACACCACTGCAAACACTCAGTGGAGTCCGATTATTTGTTTCGGCTAAAAGAAAGTGGCCATTTCGAGATGGCGACTGCCGAAGAAGAACTCATAATTATGAGAGAGAAAAACAATGAACTTGTGCAGAAAGTTCAACACTGGAAGATGCTGGCTGCTCAGAGGGAGAACGAGAAGTTGGAACTGATGAAGGAGTTGAACGAAATGCGCTTAAAACTAGCTGTAAGTGGATTTCGATTCTGGAATCCCTGTGTGTTACACTTTGCTACAAACTAAGTTTTAATCAATAATTAAATTACCGATATTTTCAGAGAATTAGAAGTAACGGCAATATGCAAGCTTCAAAATTAGAGTCTGCCTTACAATCAGCAAGTGAGAAGGCTCTTGCCCATCTTGTGAAAGCCTCTGGAGAGATCGCGAGGTCCATGGACTTGGCAAAAACATACATGAGAGAGCGTAAAGAGACTGAAGCTCTTTCACCGCGATGGAGCTCTATCGGGGGGACTCCGAAGGTTGAGAAGGTTCACAGAGTGCCGCCGATGGTGTATGGCGGGCAGTCTATACAGCCTGTGGTGTCTCTGAGCAGAAATGATGTATTGTATCAAATGAATACTAGGAATCCACGTAAGTTAAAACATACAAATATATTTTTGAAAATAGAAAAAAGGAAAATACTAACATTATTATAGACAATCAAGTGCGGTGAAATACTAAAAGCACTGTGACATAGACATATCAGCTCTCAGCTGCTCGTCTATTATTCAATAACAATAATAAATTTAACAGTGTGTACCAACACAGTCGTATCATAACTCGCAAAAGCCGCCTATCAGGTGGCTCTCTACCTTCATCACTCTTTGTGAATGAATTAGTGCAAGCTCATACCACAAACACGAAATTATTTCTGATCGCTACTTGCAATTTGCATCTTCCATGGAAATGTTACGTGATGTGTTAACACAAGGGTGAATTATTTAGTGACAATCTAGTGTTGGTTAATGGCATACTATTTTTTTTTGCAAATTATTTGGATTTACTTCAGTTTTGAAGATCTTTTCTTTTGTGACTATTTCAAGATAATATAGTATTATTTAAGAACATGTTTTAGACTATTTTTACTATGCCAAACTAGTAATTCAGTGTTATAAAAAAGGTGAAATACTATTTTTTTTACATTATGACCGTTGATTTTTTCCTTTAGTCCACGTTTGTAGCTGATCTTTGATAACCAGCTACGAATTTCAAACAATTTTTTTATTAGACACTGGCAGGCAGATGATTGTCCTTAGAAACACATATTTCCACTAACAAAAAATCATCATGATCTTTCTATGTACTTCTAGGACCTGCAGAACCCAATGCAAACAGGAATGTGACACAGAGAGCTCTGCCGATGCACATGCTGCAAGATGCATATATTCCTCTCACCAGGATCGATGCAGAGATACCCAACTACATGGACATGGAGGAGGCCGACAACTCTGCTGACAGCCCTGAGGAATTGGGGCTTGAGAGTGAGAACCCCACAAATACATAAATGAGCATAACTTTTGCTGTTGCTATGAAATGAAGTCCATTGACAAGGACTAAGGTATGCATGCATCAGCTTAAGAGCAGTGTGTGTATTACAAAAAATAAGAATAATTTTTAGGTTTGTCTGAAAAGTATTTCTGTATAGATCAGGGGCCAGGGTTGTAACCTTGCCAAGCCAGCAGGAGCAGGTGGCTGCCACCAGGAACCATTTTCTTGAACCATTTCAAGGCAGTTTTCAATTATCTATATATTTGATACAAGTGAAACCTATAGGGTTTGAAAATGATTCCAGGTATATGTACTTCCTAACCTAGTTAGCTAACTCCATAAATAACCAGTTTCTAGTCAATCTAGGAAATATCGACCCTCAAAATATCGCTCTTCTCGCTATTTCGTCTTCACTCACTGACGATTATAAAAATGTTATAGCAGACGTGATTATAGGTAGGAATATAGGTAGGATTCATGGCCTAACTGAATGGAAAATTCATGATTTTTAAGTTTCCGTCATCAAAAAAGGACCCTAAAGTTTCTCCCTCGTTTTTACTTTATTGTACCTACGGACTTGAAATTTTGAACACATGTTATAATTAAGGAGAAAAAAATGGAAATCATGTACTTTAGGGTTGCGCAGTAAAAAAACACATGTTTTCTTTCTCAGTCAGTCTCAGTTCTCTGGTGTGCTATAAAGGGTATAAAGTAGCTTAGGATAACTTTTGAATAGGTGATTTGCCATCTTTAAAGGGGAAGGTCGAATGGCTGACTTGGCTCTTCTCGTGACCTCAACCACGGTAATGTTATCTATACAGTATTCTGTCTTCATACAAACGGCCGGAACACGAGTCATAACCTGTCACCTCATGTGAGGGCGGGATCGTGGTAGGTACAACCAGTCGGGGATGCGCCGCGCGCCGCAGCGCAGTGACGAACGAACTTTTTGGTATGAAACTATTTTTTATCTAATTTGAATGTTTTTTTTTGTTTGACAGAATTGTCATTACGAATGATAAGTTATTGATTTTTCTTTTCAATAGGTAAAAAATGTTGTAAGCAGTAAGCGTGCAATTTGAGAATTTTTTATTTAATTAAGGTATTTTAGTTTTATATTCAGCTTAGAAATATATAATAAAATTAAAATAAAACAAATATTAAAGGGGGGCTTCGATACAACAAACGTGTTTTTTTGCTGATTTTATAGATAATGGTACGAAACCCTTCGTGCGCGAGTCAGACTCGCACTTGGCCGGTTTTATTATCATTTATCTCACTAATATTATAAACGTGAAAGTTTAGATGGATGGATAGATGGATGGATGTTTGTTCCTTTATCACGCCAGAACGGCTTAACGGATCTGGATGAAATTTAGCACAGAGATAGATTATAGTCTGGAATAGGACATAGGCTACTTTTTATCCCGAAATTCCTACGGGAACGGGAACTACGCGGGTGAAACCGCGAGGCGCTGCTAGTTTTATATATAGGTATTAAAATATATAATCACAAAACTAGAAAGAAATTCAAGTAGGTGGGTACCTAGATGAAATTAAAATACTGCAGGCGGGCAGCCCTATCGCGTGCTTTTGTTTTGTTTTGGTACGTAGTTATTTCAAGGACATGGCCGAGTTACAATACTGTATAGATAACATTACCGTGCCTCAACACTTCGACCAAAGTAATATGAGATGAGACTTGGTATAATTTACAAGTATGTTTTTTTTCCGATTACCATTACAAAACAAAAAAAAACAAATGTTACGTCCTTGTTTATGATTGAAGGGCAGACACTAAAGACGGATCTTGTTTCATAAACCTCAATATTTTCAGATAGTGGTGAAAGGAGTGAGTTAGAAGAATCACAGAGGATGTCTGACGATGACTTTAATGCATCGTAAGTAAACTCAGATTAGTCTCTGTATTAGTAAGTGGAAGTATTAAAGATACCGTCATAAATTTGTTTTATTGTAGCAGAAGGATGGATGCTGTGGCTGAAGATCCGGAGCCTGAAGAGGAAGTGGGTACCCCTCAAAGGTCAGTGATTATTAAATACTCATATTTAACCACGTCTTATAAAGTTGCTATTTAAAAAAATATATAAATTAATATTAATATGTGTATTTTTCAGTAATATCAGTACAGAAAATCCTCTAGAAGGCCCCAGCTGGTTGTTAGATGCACCCAGCAACAGTAGAAAGGTAAATATACAATTTAAAATAACTAGTTCACAATCTGCTCCTACTTTCAAACCTAAAAATCACATTAAAAACTTATAAAAATAATATTAAAATTATGAGCATGTGGTAAAAAAAGTTACTACCCCACTTTTTTAGGGTTCCGTACCCAAAGGGTAAAAACGGGACCCTATTACTAAGACGTCACTGTCCGTCTGTCCGTCTGTCACCAGGCTGTATCTCATGAACCGTGATAGTTAGACAGTTGAAATTTTCACAGATGATGTATTTCTGTTGCCGCTATAACAACAAATACTAAAAAACAGAATAAAATAAATATTTAAGTGACTTCCATACAACAAACGTGATTTTTTTGCCGTTTTTATAAATAATGGTACGAATGGTACGTTCGTGCGCGAGTTTGACTCGCACTTGGCCGGTTTTATTTTTTAAAGTTCAGATTTTGAATATCATACCCGAGTCTGTAGGGCCCAGCACATTCTTCACATATTATCTTGAGGAGCTCATTTGTTTGATTGCTGTACCAATAATAAAAAAATTTAGAAACCTCTACTGGTGGTAGCGTGGTCTCAGTTTATCTTATGCCAGAGCACTTCATAGGACACCAAATGGAAAGTTTTGGACAGGTCCAGAAAACATGCGTAAACTGGAGTTTTCCGGTCAGTATAGTAGCGTTCCGTAGACATGCCAGGTCTTAACCCATTATATTTGCTCCTGTCAGACGAGTCACCAGTTTTTTATTTGATTATTGGTACGACAACCATTTAAATACTCGCTTGGCATGTTTGCCTATATGAGTGTCTGACACTGAGAGTGTATAACGTTGCCAATATTCTTGGCAAGGCAAGTGTAAGCCTGTGCGCTGCATGCAGGTGCTCCACATTGACTGAGCCCATCATGTCCTGGTGATTTCCCCCTAGTGTTATTAAAACCTTTTCTGTCGAAAAACCTAGAGGAGCGGAGCAGTCGTGTCTTATGTCTATACTATACCTACTTTTTCTTTTTTTAATTTTGGCAGTTTTTATTCATTATTCGCCTCTCGTCCGTTTTTGCTCTCGAATTCGCACCTTTTTCGCTGGGCGTGTACAATTATAATGAGTTGTTGATTATTTTGTTCGTGGCTACCTAGTTGTTTAAGATAGTACTAGACCTGACCATATAGATATACAAAATGACGGTAGTACACGCATGACTTCCGCACAATATTCTGAGAGGTAAAGTAAAGTAAGACCTCAGAGGTGCTTACGTCCTAAAAGGAACCTACTTGCAAAATTTCAGCCTCGTTACTCTTGTAGTTCCAGAGATTGAAAAAAGTGTGAATCAGTTTTTCTCTTAATATAGATTGTGTTCTGGTTCTCAGAGTGCCCCGTCTAAGACTGCTGGTCGCTTGGAGCCGGACTCCACGACCGAGGTGGAGGAGGTATCAACCACCCCGGTGACTGCGGGCAGGAATGACGACCCACCTGAGGTACCTATGCTTAAAAACCAATACTCATAAAAAGTTTCATTTATCTTCTTACTATGTTTGTTTCTACGATACATTTAAGTATGTTCATTTCATGTAGAAAGGCGTGATACTTGTCCAGTCTTCTATTGTACCTAACACCCTAGATGGGTACATACTGTGACCATCTGATTGTATTGTATGACTGCGTGGGGTCATGAGCTACCAAGCAGGAAACACCAAAGTAGACACCACCAAATTGAATTTAACGAATAAACTTAAAAACTACTGGACCGATTTCAAAATTTGTTTCACCAATAGAAAACTTAGTTTTCAGGGAGTGACATAGGCTATGCTTTATCCCGGAATTCTAAAGGGAACGGGAAGTACTTAGGTGAAACCGCGAGGCGCTGGTAGTCATGTATAATTGTGTTGCAGAGTGTCCCCCGCGTGGCAGGCCGGCTGACCCACGAGTTCTCGCCGACAGTTCGGCGTCGCAAGCGCACGTCGTCGCCGCCGCTCGCTACACCGCGGAGAGAACACTTCTCTCCCAGACCTCACCACAGAAGGAACAGGTTGGTATTCATCATTGGCCAAAAAATATCCTGCAGAGACTGAGATGTTGAAGTCTCGAAAACTGCTGAAAGGTAACGTGACTTCTTTCATTTATTCTTGACCTGGTTTCATCATATGTGTTAGACTATGATGAAATCAGGTTCATATTTCGGTAAATGACATGTATTGAGCTTTGTAGCAATTCACAACTAGTTGACACGTCATGAAAATACACAACTACCCTAACTTAGTGGATCTTGTTATAAAAATAAGGTGGTGTATGAAATTAATAAATCCCAAAAATTTACGATCCCGACGGGATTCGAACCCGCACCTTCCCCTTCGAACGGTTCGAATCCCGTCGGGATCGTAAATTTTTGGGATTTATTAATTTCTTAGAAATTACCCAGAGTATAATAAATAAAAACCTTAGAAGAAAGGTGGTGTATGTTACATATAATGTATAACATAATCCCTTTTCACTTTAGGACGAGTAGAGTAGAGGGCATGGCAGGACATCGTACCATAGATCCTTCTATCCACTTTCAACAAGCAGTTCCCCTTGGCTGCGCCAATGTGTCTTATATACATCAAGATTACACTATTCTATTACATTCACTATTCTAATTATACTATATGATGATTTCATGGTCGTATTTAATGTGTAGAGATGATCCCTGAGTACACTACACAATACTTGTACAACGTGTGACATCCACAGCAACAACGGGCGCATCCTCAAGGTCATGGTAGCCAAGATGCGGCTGGAGTCTCTCTCCCCTGGCGGCCCGCCATCACCGCCCTCGCCTGCGCCCAAGCGGCGCGCCTCGGAGCTGGATCTGGACCGGGAGCTACTGGACGCGCCCAGTCCTAACGGAGCCACAGTCGCAGGGGTTATAGTCTCGTTAGTACTGTATTGCTTGCCAACACTAACAAGTTCATGACTTTTTTCATTTATTCAAGTTAGTAGAACTCGATTAATGCCAAGCCGGCCTGACAGTACAGTTCTTACATCTGGGATAAAAAGTAGGCATGACATTAATGTGCTTCATTATCGTAAGGGTCCATTCACGGCGGTAAGGCAGAGGCCGGCAGCAGCGCCGCGGGCTGACCGCTGACAACACTTGCCGTGGTCGCGACTTCGCGAGGTTGCTCGCACATAGTATGCGGGAGCAGCATGTACATAAAGTTTAATATTATTTTAGCTGGCACTGAAAGTAGTCGCCGCGCCTCTGCCTTCCCGATCTGAGTTGAGTCTAAATCTGCAAACTTAACTCTATAATTTGGACTGTCACCTCTGAGAAAAAGTTTTGTATCTTTTTGTGAATAACACGTTTGCGGCCATTGCAATTATATGTAGGTAGAGGCCTGACTACGACACAGCCCAAATATTAACGCACATCCTTCCCAACAGAGAAACAATCCAAGACCCTGGAGGATCAGGAGAACCGGTGCACATGTCCCGTCGCACGCGCCGCCCCAGCCACGATCTCTGGCGGACCACGGAGCATCGGCGACCCACGCACGAGCGACGGTCCGACCGCTCCAGTCAGGAGAGAGACAGCCGTATGGATGAGAGTGAGGAGGAGGAGACGCGACTCAAGCAGGAGAGGGAGAGTCGGGATAGTCGGAATCAGAGGCCGGATATGAGCAGGTGATTCTGCTTTATTATTTTTTACTTAAAAAAGGTTTCTTGAATTGTTGTCGTTAATAGATTTCTAAATCAACTTTAACCAGTCTCGATCAAAAGATTACTTTCGCATGGATGAGTAAAACGTTACTTTGAAGGAATGCTCCAAAATCGCAAAATGACTTCCCTGCACCACCCGTTCCATATGCCTGGGGTCTTGGGGTACGCTCACACAGCGGATCCGTTTTTCAAGGACCGTTTTGAGGGTTCCGTACCCAAAGGGTAAAACGGGACCCTATTACGTGCTTTTACTAAGCCTCCGCTGTCCGTATGTCACCAGGCCATCTCATGAACCATAATAATATGTCTTTAATTTTAGTTTTTAATATTGTATGTATGTTAGTTTTAAGGTATATATTACTATGGACCGTAGAATAAGTTAAAATAAGATCTGTAACTGTTCTATAGTCTGAAATAAATGATTATTATTATTATATGGACTGTTGAAATTTTCACAGATGATGTATATCTGTTAAAAAAACAGAATAAAATATATATATCTCCCCTACAATAAACGTAATTTTTTGAGACTACTTATATATATACGATAAAATACACCGTTTACTCAAACAGAAACGAAGAAAAAACCTGATGAAGTAGTTTTCATTAAAAAAAATATTAAATCGGCTCTTTTTTTAAAAAGCCAACATATAATTTTTTTTTATCCGATATTTATCGATAAATTTATGTCGTGTATCCGCACATTTTGTTTGATCAAGGTTCGAAACTACACATTGTATAATGTTAAATTTTTTGTTAAGGAAAATAAAGGCTTATTATTATTATCATCACATTAGTAACGACGCGATGACAATTCGAGTGTTTTCAATGTGGTTCTGGATATCAAAATAATAGGATTTGATTCAGCGTGGCGTGTCAGTAGTGTGTCGCAGCCTTTTTAAACGTAATTGTTTGCGTTGTCAGCCGCGTGGGCAGCAGCGAGAGCCGGGATAGCGACAGCGGCAGCGAGGTGGGCGGCGCGGGCGGCGCGGGCCTGGCACGCAGTCGCCGGGCCAGGAACAAGGTCGTCTCCTACCAAGAGAGGCCTCTCAACAGGTTATATATTAATACTAGCTCCTTCCTGCGTGGGCAGCAGCGAGAGCCGGGACAGCGACAGCGGCAGCGAGGTGGGCGGCGCGGGCGGCGCGGGCCTGGCACGCAGTCGCCGGGCCAGGAACAAGGTCGTCTCCTACCAAGAGAGGCCTCTCAACAGGTTATATATTAATACTAGCTCCTTCCTGCGTGGGCAGCAGCGAGAGCCGGGACAGCGACATTTATGCCTATGTTCTTCCCCTGGATACCAACTACCTCCCTGCCAAACTTTATTAAGCCTTGTTCAGCCGATAAGGTAACAGACGACGGATAGAATTACTTTCGTTTTTATAATATTAGTATGGTTTTTTTAACCCGATATTTTCACACTACGTCCTCGTTTCATCAACACATACATATGCGTCTCATAAATAAGGTTTTGCCGTCATCATCACTTGGCAGGCGGGTTGGTGATCGCAAGGATGGATGGTTCAAAAACAAAGGTAGCTGCTGCTCTTCGTAGGTAACCTTAGTCAACTCTACGACATCCACGGGCTGAGTTGGCACGGGCATTCTTACGCCGCGTCGGCCACGGCACACACCATCATCTTGCCCGAATGTAAGCAGAGCTTGTGTTATGGGTATCAGATGACTGATATACATAATGCATTATTCAAACAGAACCGGAACAAATACCTGCAGATCACACATTTATCCTCGGGAAATCGAACCCGCAACCTTGTACGTCCCAGGATATTCGCCTTCTGCGCCACAAAAGTCGTCGAGTTAAGTTTACTATCTCTGTTGGATTACAGGCCTCCGGAAAATGGCACGTTAGATGTGTCATTTTCCGGTAGGTGTAGGTCGTTCACATTCGATGCTTCCCAGTAGTAGGTACTTTTGATATCGTGGAAGTCTCATGGCCACCATATAGTAGAAGCCTGAATATCTAGCTGCAAGACGACCACTGCTGGACGGTCTACCACAGCACAGGGGTCAAGGGGGTATAGCACGGATAAATGCTAATTCAACATTTTAAGAAATAAAATAATATTTCAAAAGAATTTCGACTTGGACGGTATTTGAACCCGCAACTTTCTCACTATCTATGTTTGGACTACGCACTATAATAACAAAAACTTTAAATGTACGTTTGTTTCAGGAAACTGCGAAGATAAATCATTGATCTTAACATGTAG
Source organism: Eupithecia exiguata (assembly GCA_947086465.1). Classification (NCBI taxonomy): domain Eukaryota; kingdom Metazoa; phylum Arthropoda; class Insecta; order Lepidoptera; family Geometridae; genus Eupithecia; species Eupithecia exiguata. The sequence continues at coordinate 893,443 of OX352229.1, forward strand.
ATCAAATGTAGATAGTTCAAGTCGACTTAAGGTCGCGTTTCCCACGGCTAACGAGCATCAGTACCTTTGTACCAAAATGTAATCTGCTTGGTAGTTGCTGTTTATAGTATTAACTTAAACTGGGGTGTCATGTTAGGTGTTAAACAGCTCACGTTCGTGCAGCCAGTACTAGGCAAGGAGGCGCGAGCAACGAGACGGATTTTACATTTAGCACGCGGCGTAACGTTCCATGCTCGCTGCCAATGGTATCTACATTTTACGGCGCAATCCGGGGTGTCCTCCCTCAGTTTTATATGTTAGTTATTATGTGCCGCATACTGTATTGCAGGTAACTTTCGCATGTTTAAAGGCTGAATTCATTTTTGTATAATTTATGTTTTAATCAATGTAGTCCTTAAATCTAGAATAAAGTTAATATTTGGATTTATAATACAATCGGTACTCGGTTCTAGAATCCTAGATATTTTGGTAAACAAAGGCCTTGCACAAAACTAAAAAAATAATTGTGGAAAATATTTTACGACACTGCTTTATGTCGTACACATATAAATTGTGTGAACATAGCATTGAATACGAAACTACGCATGTTACAGTTGAGTCATCATCATCAGCCTATATTAGTCCACAGCTGGACATAGGCCTCCCCTAATGAGCGCCATAGCACCCTGTCTTCAGCTTGCCGCATCCAGCATCTGCCATCATTCTCTCACAGATCGTCATCCCACCTGGTCGGAGGGCGTCCTACACTACGTTTGCCGAGTCGCGGTCTCCACTCAAGAACACTTACCCCAGCCGGTTGTCGGTTCTTCTCAAGATATGGCCAGCCCACTGCCACTTCAGCTTGCTAATCCCTTGAGCGATGTCGATAACCTTGGTTCGCTGTCGGATGTATTCGTTGCGAATCCTATCCTTCAGAGAAACTCCCGAGCATAGCTCTCTCCATAGCTGATTGAAAACTTTCGTTTTCAAGCATTGCAGTATGGATGACGAGAAGACTCGACGTAGTTTGCCAATCGCTGCCCAACCTAGCTGGATCCTCCTCTTGGCCTCCTTCTCGTAATTGTTTTTACCCGACTGCAGAATCTGCCCCTGCTAAGTGTACTCGGAAACAATTTAGAGAAGGTGGCCATGTACGACGACCGGTCCCGGATCAATCTGGTCATTGATCATGACCTTGATTTTATCCAAGTTCATGCCAAGACCGAGCGTCGCGAGGCTGGAGCTGTGGTTTAGCTCCTCCAGTGTTTCCGCTATTAAAACTATGTCGTTCGCGAATCGCAGGTGTGAGATGTACCTAATCACCGTTTATGTTGATGCCCTTACCTTTCCAGTCCAGCTTCTTAAACACATCTTCCAATGCGCTTGTGAACAGTTTCGGGGATATAACATCCCCCTGTCTCACTCCTCTGCGCAGTTGGATGGGTTTAGACTGCTGGCCCTGTACTTGGACACATGGTGGCGGCATCTCGGCACCTCGATATAACGATAGTCTACTTGGCGTCGCTGTAAGGATTCCAGAACAGCCCAGGTTTGGACTGAGTCAAAGGCCTTTTCATAGTTCATAAAGCTTTCATCCATAAGTTCCGATTAAAATTGTAACGTAACGATTTAAATGAATTTTTAATATGAATATATACCTGGCATTTTTGGTTATTTTGTCGCTGTATAATATACCTATTCTCTTTACTGTACTTATTGAGACCCCTGTAGATGTCGCAGTTCGCCCATAGACCATATTGGTGTATTGAACACCTACTTTTTTTCCAAATTATTGACTTCAAACACCATATTACGAAATTGGCGACGTGGCAGATTAAAACGTCCGCGAGGTCTGGTTAACGAAGAGATAACGAAAATAGGTAACTACGGCAACGCGCATGTGTTTCGTGTAGAAACGTAGCACTCGCACTTACTCGCGGCGCTTGCTTACCGGCGGCGCGGGACGAGCGGGCGGTACTCTCCCCGTGCCATCTGCGTCCCTATGACACCACAATAAGCTACTGCGAAGCCACTCGCGCGTATTTCCGAGAATTAATAATAATAATAAATTTATTCATCACAAATACATGCATCATACAACAATCACACTAACTTAAATTCATAAAGAGTTGCGCGTAGGTACTATATCATCCGAGCAAATAGCCAAATTCGAAACAATTAATTAACGATTTCGACCGGTTTCCTTCATCACTTAATTTTCATTCGTCTCTCGTCCGTTTTCGCTCTCGATTTAGCTGCGCGTGTGCAAATACGCATCAAAATTTTGTTTTTATGGTTACCTTGCTGTTTTCAGTTATAAATATTCGCTTTGAGGTTGCAAGTTTTCGTAAATTAATCTCTTAAAAAACGCTCTTGGATTCTAGTATCGAGTATAGACAGAATGTTATGGTATGACCGAATTTTGAACCCCTTCGCGGGAAGCTGTTTCTGGTACTAGCTTCTGCCGCGGCTTGATCCATCAAATGTTGCACCTCTAGATGTTGAATGTAGGAATGTTTGTGTACATTCCCATTCCCATTCTAAACATATTTGCTCGAGTCCTATGTTAGTAATTTTGGAGTAAAATGGTTACAAATCTCAGTAGAAAATTTATGATGAATTGACTTATAAATTTATGATAGTCTATAGTTCTGAAATAAGTAGGTATGTTATCTAGTAGGGATGTACATATTTTTGTGAAATTCCATATACAAAGCTCTCTGATTTAAAATTTTGTGTATATATGAATCAAGGAAGTGAAACTTGACTGACATTTTATTGTTTTAATAACGTCTGTACTGTCACCCGATCTCTAAAAAAGCGGAGTCCATAGTATCCGTGATAACAATTGAGTACCTAATAAGATCTCAATGTGCGTCCAGATTAAGTAAACATCATGTTTTATAACATAGTTATTTAACATGTTACTTACGCTGGACCCATCTGGGTGCGTGTGTGTGTTGGGCGTCAGAAGCATGTCGGGTTCATAGGTTGCGGTATCATAATGTTACATTTAATGCTAAATGTATTCCTGTGTTGTGTCGCCGTAATAATGTTGTTAACTGAACTAAATGTATGAAACCGACACGCCAGCCCACAGCACACCACACCAGTGTGCCTCGCTACGTTGTTCACAATCTAAAGCTGTGAGCACATTAATCCAACGCCGCTACCACGCACTACAAAAATGTGCATTAAATAATGGGCACTCGTTATCTTAATAATATGTTTCCGTCTATATGAATGCATTAAATTTTAAGTCCATATTTGAATGCACATTAATGTTGTGTGGAAGCGGGGCTGCTCTGAGCTGCGACAACTTTAACTGACCGGCACTATATTAAATGTAATTTGGGTGCCTTTTTCTTGGAACTCCAACCCTCCACCGATTATATTTATTGAATGTCGTATGCAAATACATAAATGAAATATACTTTGTTTTTCATTTTATCATGTTATATTAATTTAATTACATTAACATACGGTTATATTATTATTATCTACATAAATTGAGGAGAAACAGCTTATTTTATAAGAAATCAATTTTTCAAGTAACAGAATAAATAGTATTCTAGCATTTTATGAAATTGGGTTAAACATAATATTTTTAATTATTTTGTGCCAATAAGTGTGTTACATGTTCCAATAAAATTTTATTAATCCTTTACCTGTTTCTACTTTCTACTATTATGTCTTTGTCCATACCACGCTAACAAAATGTTATTGAATGGTACAAATAAATAAATGTGTGGGAGCAGCATACAATACCCACATTGGTTGGTGCTAATTGCGGCAGTCGAGATTATGGGCAAAACGTAATTAACTACGTATTTTTACTTCGGCACCGGTAGTGTGAACAGAATGCCCTGAACAAGTTCTGCAATGGCCTAGCCCTGAACAATGCCCTGGCAGTTCTAGGCTAGAACAGAGAAAACATTTAGATAATGATTAAGTTATAGGAATGAATTTTATTTTACGCATTCGACATAATTTTAGTGAGTACCCTAGTCAAGTCGCGGTCCAGCGCTAGCGCTTGCTGCAGACTGCTACATTTCCCATTTTGTTTGTCCCTATATTATTCGTTCCCACTTTTAGATTCAACGAATCAATTCCAAAGTAAAGCAACTTATAATAGTTTAATTAGACAGTAAGTGTAGTTTATAGCTTAGCTAGGGGGGTCTTTGTCGGGCGGTGTCGGCGTCGGCGCGGGAGTTTGCGGCGTCGGCGTCGGCAAGGGAGCCTGTGGCGTCGGCAAGGGAGCCTGTGGCGTCGGCTTCGGCGAGGGAGTCTGCGGCGTCGGCACGGGAGCCTGCGGCGTCGACGTTGGCGTCGGCGCGGGAGGCTTTAGCGTGAGACTGGCTGTCGGCTCATTGACCGGGGAAGGGACTGTTTCTGTCTCCTGTGACAAAAATTAACAGCATTGTATCAGCAGCAATGTATAATAAATAACTTATGCCTACTCAGCGAAAGAATGGAAAACCCTCGGACTGGAAAGAAACTAGAGTTGAAACTAAATCAAAATTCAGCTATAGCCTACCCTTAAGCCAGCACCAACAATGGTTACGAAGTTACAGCCAGGTCAGGTACCTTCACATGTGTTTTGCCAAGGCCGTAAGGCAACAACGTCGCTGATCAGGGTCAACTTTCCAAAAAGTGCTTAAGTAGCGATTGTAGCGAAGGCGTAGTTTTCAGGTCAAGTTAGATAAGGCTTGTCGCACACTTGAAGCACCGCATTGTGCACAAAAATGTACATTCGAATAGGGGCTTTAACTCGTAACATGCTTGATTCCACTGCTAGGCCTCCTTACATTTTATTTAGCAACTAATACGATTTAAATGAACATTTCGGTTCGGTCTAGGTATTTAATGAACCAGTTGTAAGGCTAAGCTAGTAAGTACATACATCAGACTCAGCTATAGTGAGCGGATGCTCTTGCGTGCCGGCCTGGTGATGGTGATGAATGTGATGGTGCTTCTTCTCGACGTGTCCGAAGCAGTGCTCGCACTCTTCGTCGCTCGTCTCAGAGTCGCTTTCGTCGAAACGACGCGGCTTCTCGTATATGCAGCAACCTGGAGAGGCCATCATTCAAGTTTTTAAACTAATAACATTTTTTTTTCTTTATTTATGTACTTTGATAGGCAGTGCAATACTGTTAAAACCTTGGCACATCTATCATCACCCGTTGATGGACATTATTTGACACCTACTGCAGGTTAGGCCTCCACTTTTACACACCAGCACAATCGGTTTGGTAGAAAGTTCATTGATGATCTGTCTCACGTTGTTAGGCTCGTTAATCACAGTTACCTATGTTCTATCTGCTCATGTGAAATAGGACGTGTAAACTCACACTTTGATTTCTTCTTGTTCATGTTTTCATTGTCAACGGTGTCCTCGGTCCAGACGACCTTCTTGCGTGTCTCCGGCTTGGCGGGCGCTGACGGACGCAGCGTTATCACTGCTACGCGCTCTACCTCCTGTAGTAAACATGTGTGTTAGTATTTCAAGTTCATTCATCTGAATTCTCAACGTCCAGCAAGGTCATAGCTCATTAGAGCCGGCACCCGATACGCACTGCCGCCGCCTCTAATCTAAAGTAAATAAAGCGCTTCGACTTTTTTTTCTTTAAATATTTGAAACTTCACTTGGTGGGGTGTGCCTTATGTCAGACCAACAACCCTTGGTTTAAAATAAATACACAGGATTAGGGTAAAAAGGTTCCTGCATAGAAGATTTAAAAACATGGCAACACAACACTTTAAATGGTAGAATTTATTATAAATTTTATTTAGGATTAAGTAGATGGTGTTATTTAGGTATTCATGTAAATAGTTTACTTGATTACAGATTACAAAAGATAGTAGTACAAAATATAAAAATTTAAGAGGTGACAACAATGCTCTAAACTACACACAACTTTATATTACACATATTTTCCTAGTGTAAAATAATCACTTTTGAACATTTATCTCACAACTTTATTTTCAAAAAGATCATCAATTTTACTTTCGTGGTATCCCAGAAAATTAGACAAAATATCTTCAGTGTGTTGACCCAAGGTAGGAGGGGCAAACCTAGCTTTGTTTCCCCCCTCACTGTACACTGTTGGAGGTCCTACCACCTTCAGCATCCCAGCATTGGGATGTGGCAACTCTTGGACCAACTCTATTGCTTTCACATGCTCATCCTCAAAAACATCCTTCATTTTATTTATAGGCCCATTTGGAAATGTGGCATTCTTGAAAATACCCATCCATTCTTTATTTGTTTTAGTTTTTATCACATCACTGATAATGGAAATTATCTCCTCTCTGTTTTGTACTCTAGCAGAGTTGTTTACAAAGCGTTTATCAGTAATAAGTTGTTCTTTATCAATCAGCTTGCAAAAATCTGCAAATTGTGGGTTGGATCCAGTGCCTATGACCATCTCTCCATCTTTCGTTTTGAAGGATTGGTAGGGCACAAGATTGGCATGAGCTGTGCCCCATCTTTGGCCCTCAATTCCACAGTTGAGGTAGATATTAGCAATGTTGATCATACTGGATATCTGAGTTGAGAGTAAGTTGCAGTCAATCTTCTGTCCTCTGCCAGTTTTCTGTCGGTAGTGTAGGGCAGTCATTATGGCTCCGTAGGCATGGAGGCCGGTGGTGATGTCTGTGAGGGCTACTCCGGGCTTGCATGGGGGACCATCCTTCTCCCCCGTGGTATTTACTAGACCACCCATTGCTGATGCTATTACATCATAGCTGTAACAATAACAGATAGTGTAGGTAAATAATGTACAATTGAAATGTAGTAGTTAAGCTTGGTAGGTTTTGGTTACCCAGGTTTTTTAGAATAAGGTCCCACAGGTCCAAAGCCAGTGATAGCACAATATATCAGTTTTGGGTTAATCTTCTTCAGTCTTTCGTAGCCCACTTCTAACTGATCTAGCTTGCCGGGCAGAAAGTTCTCCACTAGGACATCACATTTTCTTGCCAGGTCATATATTATATGCTTTCCTGCAATTATTTCAAAGTATTTAAGATCTTTTTTTTTTATCAAGTCTCAATCAAAGATGATAAAACCAAAGCAACAGGAGTACTTAGCAAAAACATGGATTTATTATGAAAGTAATAAAATCTTACCTTGTTGACTCTTAAAGTCCACACAAATACTCTTTTTATTTCTATTGATAGAGAGAAAGTAATAGGAATCAGTGCTGCCTGTGATGAACGGCGGTCCCCATTTCCGCGCCTCGTCACCATCCAAACTTTCCACTTTGATCACATTGGCGCCCAAGTCGCCCAGGGTCATGGTACAAAAGGGCCCGGCCACCACCCTGGTCAAATCTAACACGCTGATATCGCTCAGCAAACCCTCGGTAGAGTAACATCGCCATGTATTGAACTGCGACCGAAAAACAAGCGCAAGCCTACCGACGAACACCATCACGGATAGCTAATGAACTCGTTTGAACGACCTATCAGCAAGCGAGGTATCTCGTATCTGCGTAATATAGTAACAAATAAAAGAGATAAGATGGAAGAGAACGCCGCTAAATTACCTCCTGCGCTTGTGGGGTTACGGTCGCTACGGCTGTGCTCGTGCTCGCCATCTCTTCGATTACAAGTCTTCCTGATTGTTGCAGATCTCCCATCAAATAGGATTTTGCTTACGGATATTTTTCATAATCATAAAACGAAAGAACTAATCGTTGCAACGAAATTCACACAGTTTTCCAGTTTTTGCACTTTTTCGACTTCCAGTTCTACGGCCAGCTGGTGATTTGAGTGATTCTCACTCAAAGCCGTCAGTGTCACTGTCTTCTTAATTAAAATGTTCTAAGTCAGTTCGACAAGACAACTGTTTGAATTTGACATATACTTTTATGAATTTTGTTGACAACGTAATAGGTCTCGGCACGGGGTGGTGGTAAACCAAAAACATAAAAGTCAAGCAAGCACAGTTGATTTTAAATTCCTCCTATAGCTACCATACAATGTATTACTATTAATCCAACACACAGAATGTACATAGGTACATAATAGTAGATTATACACTAAGGGGATAAAGCACTGTTTTATGTCACGGGAGCGAATTGAATCCCGAACGTAACGAAGGACTCATAATTTAACTCCTGAGCGTAGCGAGGGAGTTATAAGTTAATTCCTGAGCGAAGCGAGGGAATTAAGACTGAGTCCTGAGTGCAGTGAGGGGTTCAACCGCCCAAGACTAAAACAGTCTTATCCCCGAGGTGTATACTCTACTTTTCACACCTTATGCGAGACAAAAAAACAGGCTCAGTAGATAAATAATGTTTTCCTTTGACTTCTCTGGCAGCAGATTGTTGACAATGCCTATGGCATCTAATTTGATAAACTCGAGTGATGAAAGAGTCAAAACACTTTCATCACTCGACATTTTCAATATTATTTTTGAAATTAAATCTTCTATAGGCACCTACAAGAACTCGATTTGTTCGTCACGCGTGAACAAATGAAGGCGCGCGACGTTCCAAATTCGAAAGCACAAGCCGTGGTCCTATACCTCGTTTTTTTTAATCCTGCCACTAATGTACACAAATCAATGTCACTATGAAAGTGACAGGACAGCAGAGCAAACCCTTGAATTTTTATGGATCATTAGGTATAGTTCTTGCCCTCGGCTTTGCTTGAGCAGGAAATTTTCATAAAGCTAGAATTATTTTACTAAATACATTCATCTCACAAGGCGCGGGGGCTCCCGCCGTAAAACTACACACGCTGCGCTGCTGGTGTTCTTTTCTGCGAGTCATAATAATCCTAGGCTCACGCACCACCCTTCACTATGCTTGTACCTAACAACAAAGCAAAGCAACATTTGGTTATGCCCTCTGAGAGTAAATAAAACAAACAAATAGGTGTTTTTTTCATAGAGAACTACATTTTAAGGAAGGTTTATTCATAAGTACATTAGTTTTCACTGCCTAAATTATTAATATCCTAGTCCTACAAAGGCGTAGCATTATTTGACCTCAGAAATAAATATAAACAAATACTTTTCTTGTTTTTTTATTTCTTCGTTGCCTATAATTACAGCTGATTATCAATTATAGTCTTTATCCCGTTGGAGTATTCAAGCCTGTTGTTAAGCCTTCCAAGAAAGCTTGTTTCGATGTCTCTTGACCTCAGTATCCAATCCACCCTTGTTTTTATTACCGTATGGCCTGCAACAAAATAGGATATATTTAATATGCAGATCACAGGAAGCAATAATGCATGAGTGATATAAGTCATTTCTCAGAAGCAGTAGGAATGCTTTTTATCCCACTAATATTAGTTTGGATTGATGGATGTTTGTTACTCAATCACGGCAAAACAGCAAACGGACGGAAAGGGTCCGTATGAAATTTGGCATAACGATAGATTATAGTCTGGAAAACACATAGGCTACTTTTTATCCTTTTACTTTTTTTAAATAAAGACATAGACTTTTCTTTGAAATTGAGGTAGATACCTAAATCAATTCTTACCTTCGTTAGAACAGATAATTAATTTCGGCGAAAAAACTGACGGACGATTCTTCATATAGCAGAATAGGTGAATTGGTCAATACTTCGTCAAAATTGGTTTTGCTACCTTTTTTCGTGGGCGAAGAAACCCTTCCTGTTGATTTGTGTTCTTTTACAACCATTCCATGTTCTTTGCGATATTCCCAAGAGCTCGGCTGTTTTGTTGACACACGCGACCAATAGTTCATGTACGTCTGCTTGTACACATTTATTACCATCAGTTTTTCATTGGCTCAGAGTCAGGCTCTTTATCATTATCAGCAAACACACACAACCAGGTAGGTAATAACAATAACTCTAACACAGCAAGATCACTTTAACGGGTAGCACACAGAACAGTTCTGTGGGGTAGCATATAACTTCACCAACAGCAAAAACCGGCGGCGCGGCGGCGCAGCCAGAGAAAGAACATTCGATTCCAGAACGGGCGAAGGACGGGAAACCTCTAAGAACTTGAAGAAAATCTTGAAATTATTTTGTTTTCTCCGAGACAGGAAACGAAAGTAGTGTTGCCGCAGTCAAAATTAAAAAGCTCCAGACCGAACCCAAATTTTGTCCGAAATATGACAAAATGATTAGTTTCGTAATATATGAGAAAAACTGCAAAATGATATATTGCAAGCTGAAAATAGAAAGAGTAATCACCTATAAAACTAATATCACTAGGCACAAATTACGTAAAAAATGTATAGTGTGTTTGTGACGCCCTCATGCTCTAAGATTGAACGGATTTGTTTGAATGAAACCAGGATGGTACCAGGGTAGCTTATCTAACATGGATTATCCATTGGCTACAATCCCTGAAAAGTGGAATGATCCAATTCAGCTCAACATACGTAGATAAAAAACGTTCATACCAACGCAGGATACCTACATAATAAATCACAAGAAAGAGCACTTATGGCCTCACCAGACGTGACTCCCCAAATTGCAGGTAGTAAGTAAGAATAGAATGAAATAGAAATACATTTATTTTTAACAACAATATAAACAGTAAGTAGTAACATTACATAAGTTACAGCTTGCCTAAAAAATTATTTGAGATGACAAGGAAAAGAAAATGAGCTCATGAGGTTAAACTGGCGAATATAATGAAGATAACAAAATCAAAATCAAAAATTCTTTATTTCCATAATTACATAAATGTACCCTTAGAAAAGGTGAAATCCTTAAAATAAAACACTGACACGGAAATAACGGAAATACTTTTGATTTCTGTCGCTTCGGAATGTAGACTAAAGTAAAGAAGCGACTAAGAAACCTGTTAGTTGTTATTTTTCGAGTTGGAGCAAAACCCGTCCAAAGGTTTTTTATCCCCTAAATAATCTGATATTTTGTAGTAAGCTTTTTTGCACAGAAAGGTTTTGACAATTTGTTTGAATTTATCTATTGATAGATTTTGCAACTCACTAGGAGTTTTGTTGTAGAAGTTTATACATTGCCCTTTAAAAGATACATTAATCTTGTGAAGCCTGGTTGTGGGCACATCGAGTTTATGTTTATTTCTAGTATTTATATTATGTATATCGCTATTTTTAGGAAAGCTTTTGATATTTTTATGTGTACAATAAGTTTTCATAAATATATTGACTGTCATTATGTTTATTTCTTTGAATTTGAACAACTGACTGTTGGAAAATATACAAAAGGGCAACGGCGAGCGGAGTAGGCCGATTTTTTCTAAATCTCTTTATTTGAGGCACTGAATAAAATACGACGGCATTATAAAAATGTTGTAATATCTACATTATAAGTATTTTAATATCCTATTAAAGTGGAACGTTAGGTATTATTATAATATTCTCTGCTAGTACAGTGGCCACTATGCATGAATATGGTGTATGCTATTGTAGTAGGTATATTATGCCGTTCCGATACGCGTTTTGGTCCGAAAAGACCCGTAGAACGTCACGGTCCGCAAAAGATCCGCAGAGGTAGAAAAAAGTCCAATATAGGCCAAAAACATCCGCAACGGCAACATTTCATTACATTTTGTACCCAATGTGCAGTACCAATGCACATCGACAGAACTATTCCCCATTCCTCAGAATATGACCCAGTGGCACAAAATAATTACCCATAAAACATGTTTATCGTTTATTATCTTTGTAAGAAACTAAAGTACTAGATTAAAAATATGCCAGGACCTTAATTTATTGACCAGTTGACAAGTTTTGGTTAAAATTAAAATTCATAGATTTTTTTACGACAAAACGTAATACTGTCGTAGTTACCTTCTACAAAGGAGGTAAATTTTTTACTGGTATCCCCTATGTTTACGTTTGTGGCAGCTAATTCGGAGATATGGTTTAGATTCGAAATTCGAATTTCGAACACCGCGCTCCTCCGGACCGGGGTTCACACGGAGGCAAACTTCATTTATTTTGTCAAATCAAGTAGGCCATGGCCTAGGACAAATTGTGTTTAGCAAAATTAAACTTTATGCATATAGTAATAAGAATTATGAAAAGTGAAATCATATTATTAACCAGCGGGTTATAATGAAATTCAGTACAACATTATAACCCGGCTAATACCAAGGGATTTAATGTCTTGCTTTCGGTAGGGTTTACATGACCTATAATTCGGCATTGTCGAGCATGTGGTTTGAAAAATAGTATTAGGTACCGTGGGTACCCGATTTTACACTGACAACTAACCCCTTTTCTTTTGCAAGTCAAGTAACCAACCGCTTGTAATAAGTTGAGTAACAAGCGCCTGTGTACATTCCATACCTAGTAGGTATAAGTAGTTTTTATGTGTACCTACTACATACTCTACTAGCACCATAAGTGGTTCAAATAAATAAATAATTTTTTGAAGTGCTAGTACGTAGGTATATAATATATGACGTATATATAGAGCTTTCAAATGCATACATACCTTGGTATCTGCTGGTAGCCCCTTTCATTAGTTATCTACCTACTAGGTAGGTAGGTAGGTACATCAAATTTTAAAAAATGCGTTCGCGTCTTGAAATAAAATGTGCGAAAATCTAGTACGATGATGATTGAAATGAGAACGTTATTCGGTGGTATATACTCGTAGGTACCTAACTACTTCGGTCAATGCATCCGCTATTTTATTACAGTAGGTAGTCTCTGGGCTTTAAAATAAAGTGTTTTGAACTCGGCATTCTTTGGAATTATTCCAGCAGCTCGGTGCTGTCGGAAAATCAAGAGCTCAAAAATAAAATATAAAATAATCTCGGACAAAAACACACTCTGGGTAGATAGGTACATATCTATGTAGGTACGTAGATAGGTGTGTATATTATATATCTTTTAATAGGTTATGGTTAGTAGGTACGATTGTGAGCGCTACGTGCGGGCTTGCACGTATGTGTCATAGAAAATATCTGAAAATAGGTTAAGGTCCTAATCCTTTTTTTATATTAATCCTCTTCGATACCGTTATTTCATAAGGGGCAAAATAATGATTATGCCGGACTCCTACCGGCTAAACCCACCACTGTGTTTTCGGCTCTGCACCTGTTTGCCGGGCCTACGGGTACGCTTGCGAATTCTTCCGCGGGCCCGACGGCCCCATCGCCTCGACCTTCGCCCGCTGCACCACAGAAGTTGTTGTTGTTGTAGTAGATACAAGTACAATGATACAAGTTGTTGGAAATTTGTTTGTTTGTTTGAATAGAATAGGCTCCGAAACTACTGGACCGATTTGAAAAATTCTTTCACTTTTAGAATCCTACATTATCCCTGACGAACATAGGCTATAGAATATACCTTCTATTCTTCCACAAGTGGACAAAAAATTGAAGCGAACAAAATCAATAACATTTTGTTTCTTATTTGAGAATAATTACTGTTTATAGTATAAAATTTCATCATCATCATCAGCCTATAGTAGTCCACTGTTAGATATAGGCCTCCCCTAATGAGTGCCATAGCGCCCTGCCTTCTGCTTGACGCATCCAGCATCTGCCAACAGTCCTTCGCAAATCATCATCCCACCTGGTCGGAGGGCATCCTACACTACGTTTGCAGTGTCGCGGTCTCCACTCAAGAACACGTTTACCCCAGCGGTTGTCGGTTCTTCTCGCGATATGGCCCTGCCGCTTCAACTTGTTAATCCTTTGAGCTATGTCGACAACCTTGGTTCGATGTCGGATGTATTCGTTATCGACGAATCCTATCCTTCAGAGAAACTCCGAGCATAGCTCTCTCCATAGCTCGCTGGGCGACTTTAAACTGGTGGACAAGCCCTACCGTGTGTGTCCACGTCTCAGCTCCGTAGGTCATGACGGGTAGGACGCACTGATTGAAAACTTTCGTTTTCAACGAAAGTTTTCAAGTCCCATGAAGAGAAGACTCGACGTAGTTTCCCAAACGCTGCCCAACCCAACTGGACCCTCCTCTTGGCCTCCTTCCTTGGTATAAAATTTAACTTGTGTATTTGCTTATTTTGTAAGCCTAAGAAATAAAGTTATTGAACTTTGAATTTTTGAACCCGTGCGAAGCCGGGGCGGACCGCCCGTATATAATATACCGAGTTTTATAAATTAACTGAATGATTTCGATTTCATTAATTAGGTACATAATACCTCTGTTTTTATTTATTCTTATGGTAATATCTACCTATCTACCAAACGTTGAAACCAAGAATATATCAGAAGTGGGTGTAAGTAAACGAGACTTCAGTATTTACGATTATCATGATGTTACGATTTCTGAGCTGTTACGGCGACTGCAATTTATTTACCTACGTAGAAACCTAGATTATTTTAAAACCGTTGGTAACTCTACCAATACCTATATTGGTAGAGTTAAATACTGTTTCTCAGGTCAATCGTTTCTAGGTTCAATCAAATCGGGAAATAACCATAGGTACTGGTTTTTTTTCAAATGTAGGTTTATTAAAATAGTTCCACAGCCAAATTTTTAGCACCCAATAAATCTATCAGAATAATTAAAAAGTCAGTCTCTCAGCGCTTTTAAGAATTAGCGGTAATTTTTCATCCAGCCGCAAATCATAACGATGAAAGGGAACTATCACCAAGATGTTCTACACGGCGCCGTTCTCTGAATAGACTTGACGTAGGCGTACCGCATTACTAATAATTATAATTATCTACTTAGTGTAGGACGGAGAGAAGGTTCGACGGTACCCTTCGACTAAGTGTACAAGGGTGTTTGTGTACAAGGGTGTTTCTGAACACTGAGTCATGAAAAAGTTTGCGTGTTTAGTATCACAGTAGATTTTGTTTATAACGTGTGTAAAGTTTTCGTAGGTGAATATAGATCTTCAGTCAGAAAATATTAGAATTAACCAAATTCTAATGAAAACTAAAAACCCGAAACATTAATTTTTTTTATCTATTCGTACATTTCATTTGGTAAAGTCATGAAAGTAAAATTCAATAATTTGCTTATTTTGATAAAACCAAAACTTTTAGTCTTAATTTTACAGTTTTTTTTTTTGCGGGACCAGAATAGTTATTACTAAGAATAATTTTTATACTGAAGACCACTTTATAGGAACCACGTTGGGATCATTTTCTAAGATAACGAAATATTTTTCACAATCGGTTTACAATTGACGGAAAATCGACGGACCACATTCATACAGCCAAACACAGAACCTCCTTCTATTTTAAAAGTCGGATCAAAAGATATACCGCTGTTCTACTATCCAGGGTGTCTCATAATGAGTGGATAACTTGTAGGCGTGTGCGCAGGGGCAAGGCCAATCAGTTTGCAGTTTTAATAATATTATTCAGTCTTGGATCTTGCTAAACACAAACATACAACAACAATTGACCATTATTCCGTCCCCTTTTCCCATTTGTTGGTTCTTATTTCTCAATTACCTATCTTTATGGATACGTTTTCGGTGGATACTATAACGGAAACGGATGTTTACTTACATATTAACAAGAGCTTCAAGACGAAGCCACGGATAAAAATTAGTGCTTTTAATTATACTTCAGTGGATTAACGATGTGGTCGTTAAATACATCCGGCGAGAGAGATCTTGTACTGATGAGAGATTAAACTATGATTAAAATAAGAACATAAATGTTGTCCAGCATTGTTTATTTATATCCGCTATAAATTTTGATTGCAAACATGCTCTGTGGCTTACTGCATCAATAATGCAGAGCTCGTGTTATGGGTGCTAGATAACTGAACATAATAATATCTGCAGATCGTGCAATATTTGTCCCGAATCCGGAACCCGCAAACTCTTGCGTCGCAGGCGAGTCTTTACCCGCTGCGCCATGGACGTCGAAGAAGGTCGACAATATCTTCCTGTATATACATAAATTCTGAAAGAAATTTAATAATGCTCTACAATTTTTTTGACTTCGACTTGAGTTGAACTCGCAACTCTTTCTCAGTACAGGATGCCTAGTACTATATTAACTCTATGACAGGATGCACTACCGATTGCGTCACGAGGTCATGCGACATGCGACATGGGGCAAACCCACCACAGCCAGGGCTTCGAGGAAAATTGCCCCAGGTGCGAGGCTTACGCACTATAATAGCAAAAACCATTATAAATTCTATATAATGTATGTATGTTAAAAAAAATGTATTTATGTATGTTCTATGCAACTATTTAATTTCACTGGCTTTTGGTATAGTAAATAAAACCATGTTTATATAAAATATTACGTATTATTTAGGTACGTAGGTAGTTTTAGTTTGATGTGTCCCACTGAAGGCCTCGGCCTCGGCCATCCACCGTTCCATTCCTCTTGCTCCTACATACTACGTAACATGGATTAATAACACATAGGTATGACATTCTTTACAAGGCATTTACCAGAGCGAAACCGTACATTTCGTCACGATGGTTGCTTTGCTATAGGTACCATTAGATATAATGACATCTTCACACTCAAACGCGCACTAATTGGACAGCTAATTGCTGAAAAGACCTGGACAGAGTCGCAGCATAAGTATAGATAGAGTAAACAGTGCGAGGTATTTCAGCTGACCTGAAAGTGTCACAGACGGAATTACTTGCAAGTTCAATACACTGAGCTGAACTAATTTTTTTCGTAAAGGGTCGTTTACACAAACAAAAGTGGGTAGTTTGTTATTTGAAAATGTTCAGTGAAATCTGGCACTGCCCGTTTTGCATGTGAAAATAAATAACGGAGAGATCGTCAACCTCCGGCATGAATTTATATTTTTTTTGCTACGACTCGTTATAGAAACTTCGTAGACCCTAAGCTACGACGTAGACCTGCTACGCGTAGACGTCTCGTAGACCTTGCTACAGCAGTGTAGTAAAGCTACGTTTTGTAGAACTTGCTACGAGATTTTGTTAGTATAATGTAAATCCAAAAATGGTATTTAAATACACTAACACTCTTAAAGCCCACGCCGCACATGCCCTTCTCTTCATCTGCAACTCCGACAGGCAGCGGTATGGCGGTTCGGCTCACACGACGCTGGGCAGTAAATGCGTTAATTTGAGAATGGTTTTGCATTTTTTACATGTAAACCTATTTTCATAAAATGTTCTATTTCACAATCATACATAATACTTTTTTGGCAGCGAAAACTATTTACCTATCTATTGAAAATCATGTTTTATGAAATCACAAACCAATATTTCGACTTTCTTCAAATTTTTTGGCAGCGGCAGCATTTTTTTGTCTGCTTTACCACATCAAAAACAATAATACCGTTAACAAACAGCTGTGGTTGGTTTTATAGATATAGTATGTATGCATATAGAGCTCGGATTGAATCCAAAGATGCGATGGATTCGTTCGATTCCGGTTTAGAAACACATTTCACCGATTCGGAGCAGAAATAGCACACATATCATACTCCAGAAATGTGAATAGCCGGCAGGGGCGTACTCTAGGGCTGGCTCCAGCTGGAGAATTCCAGGACAATTTATTTATTCTGACTCACAAAAAAAATAAAGCGGTAAGTATTTTCACTTTTATTACAACAACAATGCAGCTTTTAGTTTGACTCAGTAAAAGAAAATAACAACAACCGAAAACGCATAAAAACTGGGGCAGTTTTGGCACGGCATTCCATTAATCAAGAGGTGTTCGACGAAAACAAAAAATAGATTTTCTCGTCATGTTTTTAAAACAACAATAAGGTATATAGCAAGCTTTTCGTGTAATTTCTGATCAGTCGCCAGAGACACGCCTCCGGGAGAACACGACAGAACTCGAGAAAACTCGGAACGACTGGCCACTAAAAGAAATAGCACGATTTCAAGATGACTGAAGGAACAAACCTAATGGCCACGTACTGCATCCTGCTGCTGCTGCTGGTCTCCCTGTGGATGCTGTACTCCGCCTTTTAGATTGTTCCCGTATGTACCTTATTATTAGTTATAACGCTTTGTCAACCCTTGTAGATTTTAGTTCGCTGGAACGTCATAGCCTACGAGTCATCCAAAGGTCAGTCTCGTAATAAGAATAGAATTAAAATTATTGCTTGAGTTACAACACGTCAAATTGAATTTGTTGTTGTCGTGACAGGGAAGTAGTTTCCTGTCACGACCCCACGAATCCCATTCAAATATGAGACGTGGCGATCACGTCTCGATACTTTCGTCAAATGGCCTCGGGGCTCTGATCAAGGTCTATCATAGTCGTAAAACCGACCCCTGATTTTGGTGCAAACGAGTGTAGTGATTCATGTATGGCAAATATAGAAATTCTCTGTTAGTTTAGGATTATTAAAATTTGACACTCCATTCTTCGAGTAGCTATTATACCATAGCTCTTTACAATCCCCGCCCAACACATAACCCGCCCTGCCACTTGGCGCAAGCTCCGCCGTCCGTCAACTGTCAGCTTCTTTCCGTTCTACAAATATTTCGCATAGCCACCTGTCGCTACTGAATTTGTGCTATTCCGTCTCTATTATGTATTGTTTTCTTCAGATTTTTTTGAAGACGTCATTTATTATGCGATCAATTAGTAGAAATAAATGATGCGTGCCACACGACAAGATAGTTGTTTGTTATTCATGAGATATTTTTAATTTCTTCATACCTACAGCGGGGTGGGTGGTCTAGAATGTGGCTTCCGCTTTAGTGTTTTGTTCAAACAGATTTTCGATCTTGTTGTTTGTCCTACATCAATCTATAATGTTGTTTACTTTTTCTGTAAAGCTAGGTGAAGGATCGTGAAAGGTTTTGTGAAACAAATAATAATCATGAATTGATAAAACATCAACTTTAGTAAGGCATGTCTGTAACTTCATTTCCGTGTCCAACAATCTAAAAAAAAGCTTTAGGGTCAAAAACAGAATGTAGATGATCCCTAACCATCAAAAGATTTCAAAAACGTTAACTCCTAAATTATATTACCAAAACGTGTCTTCCCATTGGCCCAAGCACTAGTCCCTTGGTCAGCCCCTGTGGCCGACGTCGCCGGAAGGTTCGCCGGCTGGCCCCGTCAGTGCTCCTGCGACCACCAGCCACTATGCCGATGAACGCAGAGACTGTGAACCTCGCGGCTACCTACATGATCCTCGTGATCCTGCTCTTCTTTCTCTGGCTGTTTTACTCCACTGTGTTTTAATGTAAGTCAGCTCCTGATAATGTTTATGTACTACAGTGAGCTACATCGATTGGTTAGCCTCCTGGCAGGTTTCAAGTCTTATCATTCGGTTATCTTTCTAATATTAAATTAGTTGTTTATGTATAGAACAGTTTGCTATTATCGGAAGATTCTAGTTATTAAGAATATTTTTGTATCAATAGGAATAGGCTTCAAACTTATCAACGAGATGACCTAGTGTAAAGAGTAGGAATCGGGTGTTACTAATTTTAAGTCAAAATATTAGTTAAATAATATTTAGTAACAATTTCTGAAATCTTTGTTGTTGTTAATGTGTTAATCAGTTATAAAAACTTTTTATTAGCTCATGATCCTTAAAACCACACATTTGTAGTTTTGACAGTTGCGATGAACACGGAGACGGTGAACGCGGCTACATACAATGTTTCTTGTGATCTTGCTGTTATTTTCTACCTGTTTTACTCCACTGTGTTATAGCGTAGTAATAATAGTAAGTCCTAGAACCTATTGGCTTTTAATCTATAATAACTTATCATATTATTTGCCAACAACAACCTACTTTCAAGTGCCTTTGGTTATTTTGTACTTAATTATAATATGCAACTTTGTTTTTAAAACGGTAGAATACTCAAATATACAATATACTGTTGTGATTGTGGATTTAAACAATTATCATCTTGGGTAAATTCATGAACCGTTAACGATTCATAAAAAGTTACGTTCACTATATTAAAATATTCGAGTCTGATACTTTAAGTTTATATCGCAAAAATCATTAAAAGGAATAAACAAAACGGGTTTTCCACTGAGACAAGTAGGTATTTTAAAGCTACGTTTCTTTCACTATAAGCAACAACCTCTACTTAATTTACCGGAGCGCGGAGGAATAAAGCTGTGTGTCAAACCGACACGTACACAGAGATTTAAAACTGTTGGATTCAGACGCGCCTTTAGGACTTAAATAAAAGTCCTCGTGCTAACAACTTAGCTGACCTTAAATTCTATAGACGTTTTAGAAGCAAAAAAAGTTTGACTTTGCTGTATAATGCGAGTTTAGATACACGATTGTTATTATAACGACACATTTTCAATTCTGTGGCTAAGTCAATATTTTATGACGTCTAGGTATATGTAGGTAGATGCACTTAGATTTTTGACTCATATATTATAATATTCTTTTCGTATTATGAATATGGTATTCATAAAATATATAATATAAGAATACTTATCGTAAAACACATGACTCATACAAAAACAGCACCCTAATGACTCCCTGATCGATAGCTTTATTCCGCAAACGCGTAAAATTAGACGGACACCTGTCTCAAGCATTACTGGAGGCAATAAAATTATTCATATTTTGAGCGATGGCGACGGGAGCACCGCGCTGCTGGCTCAGTGCGGCTCAGTTCTTTGGAGCCGCTTGTCCAGTGCAGGTGTCACCATGCCCAACCACGAGACCACCAGCCTCGCTGCCACCTACCTCATCCTCGTCCTGCTGCTGGCCAGCCTGTGGCTGCTCTACTCTGGATTGTTCTAAGGTGCGGTAGCTACAGTGTTTTGATCAGTCACCCGTGAATATCCTCTTGGATGTCAATTGGCAAGTTCTGTACAGTGTTCTCAACAGTTACACCTGAACAGTCCCAATAGGTCTTCTGTTGGATGTAGGGTACAAATTATCAGATTTGTTTTCTGAGAAATCGTGAGCATACCGGAACCAGATGGTTGAGGAATAATCACAAGGCTCGGCTAGATCAGTGCGTCGAAGAGAGTGAAATAAAAGTGAAAAAAAAAGAAAAGAATTGTTTATTTTGTTGCACAATTCAAATAATATAATTACGAACCATACTTAAACCATGATTAAGGACCATATTAGAGTTACTACAAAAATAGCCAACACTCAACGGATTCTGCCGTAGCGCTGGTCTTCCGTGCAAGTTCTTATACTTTCCTAATTTATTGAGCTCTAGTGAGCTCTGTTTCCCTTTTCAGTTGGGTGGGACCCTTGTTACGGCAAGGTAGAGCTCAGTGCCTCGCATGGCACTTTGGTAAGAGTATTTGGGTTGCTATCTTTTCGGGTGTTATGCTAGTTTTCAACCAAAATTTTTTTGTGTACAGACAACATCCCAATACAACAAAATTTTCACAGGCTTGGCCGAGTTTATGCTTAGACGCACCCGTATTGGTACATAACTGACTAGAACCATAAAGTACCGACACTTAAACTAAATAATATGATATGCCATTTCGAACGACACTGTTCTTACTACTGCTTCAGTTTTGCTTTGTAATAATTAGATACCTACATCATTAATTAAGTTATTCTTTGGCTTTACCACAAAAAACCTCGAGTCATTTTCCGGCCCTAAGTTTTGTTTGTCGACACTCCAAATAAGTATAATAGTTACAAAAGTGACACTGACATAAAGCTCCAATGGACTGGTTTACATAAATGTAAGTAAATAAAAGCATTGCAGATGTTGATGGAACAGAATCCAGATGTTGGTTGATCTGAACCGCGTTGCGATCGCGGCCAACAGAAATAGCACGGAAATCATAACATTCCTTTGGTACGTGTGAAATAACCACACCTGCCTAATTGAAATAATAACATACATTACCCACCAATCGATAAGGTTAGATAAGACCACACGTAATCGATGTCATTATCATTTACATCAACAAAAGCGCCACTTCCTAAAATCCTTTAAAAATAAATAGGTAAGATAGCACGTGATTCGTAATAAATCTGAATGCTACTTCACAGTAGCGTAAAGCAAATCTATTGACTTCCAACACTGAGGTTCATTTTATGAAACCTTGCTCAGTCATATGCTTGAGTGACGTTTATTCTATAGAAAAGCGTCATTCAAGCATATTACTACATATCACAGTGCAACGGGGCTGAAACTGTCAGTTAAAAATATCCTTTTCTTCTAAGTGTGTTCTATACATGGCTTAATATCAACCGGTTGTTTGTTTATATATCTATACATACCTACAATGGTATTTAACGCGTTTACGTTTGTTTTCGCCCTAATGTTTACCTTTAGTGTACAATTTAACCATAGTCAACAAAGAAAATAGTTATTAATAACAGCTCAAACCAACCAGCAACTGACTAAACAAATCGTGAAATTCAATGAGCAAGTCATCAATCACAAGAGACTAATTCGAGCGTGGTGAACTGGTGACAGGCTCGTTCACACGGTGACATCACGCACCGACGAGTGAATCACGCACAAACGACAATAATTTATTGTGCCTACACCGAAAATAAAATTTTATAATGGACGTAAAAATCATTGGGAAGCCTTATAAAAATCCGGTTCTTACCCACCGTCCACCTCCCGAGACCACCTGGGTGAACTGTTGAAAGTCTAATGTCTTGATGCACTTTATAAAAATATAATTTGAGTTTTCTCAATCTTTGAAAGTAGAGCTTAAATTTCAAGTAATTTCTGTGAGTTTTTATTGTTATGAATGAGTGGAATTTGTATTTCTTCATGAAATGTACATGTATTTGTACAAGCCTGCCCTACGTACTACGTACGCAATACAATACCGTACCTAGTCTATTCAATTTATTTTATTACTAGCTGTTCCCCGCGGTTCCATCCGCGTTCAATTCGAATTTCACATTTCTAGGGGGATTATTCCCGTAAATCTCCCATGAGAATTTGATGTTTCACCAGGACGAAAAGGAGCATATGTTACTCTCCATCTTTTCAACTCACTCTATGCCGAAAATGAAGTCGATTGGTTGCTTAGTTAGGGCGCGAAGAAAGGAAAAACAAACAAACACACTTTCTTATTTATAATATTAGGTAAGGATTAGGTTTAAAAAAGTTTATAAAATAAAAAATATATCGGATAGTTAAATTACCTAAATAAAATGTGTTGATCCATAGTTAAAATGACGAAATAAGTGCGGTGACTGTTGTCTGGGTCAACAGAGAGCCAGCCTGTCTTACATTTAACTTATCATAAGCCATACCAACGCGGGGCGACGCGCATTTAATCGATTTTGAACAAAGACTTGACCAGTATCTAATTGATGATCAAGTCGAATCAAACATCAAGCATCAAAGTGCTCTATTTCCTTTAGACCTTACAAGACTCTTGGACACGTCTGAAAATTAAAATTACATAAGAACTAGGAAATTAAGTGATGACTTGATTTTTTGTTCACTTCAATCTTTTTAATAGTATAGAAACCTTTACACAAAACGCTAGATAAACTGATATTTTGACCTTTGATATGTTTGATAATTTGTTTGAATTTATTCGTTGATAATTTTTGAAACTCCCTTGGGTTTTGTTGTAAGACAAAATGAATATCTATCCATTGCCCTTTATAAGAAACATTAATCTAGTAACCCTAGTTGTGGGCATAGCGAATTTAGAAATAGTCTAAAATAAAGTCAAGTTTCAAATCAATCGCTTATGCTATAAATTTTGATTTGTAAGCGTTTATAAAGCATTGGTCAACTCACCTCGAGACCCATTTGTACCTACTGTAGGAATTATGCTACGAGTACCTTCAGGTTCAACACCAACTGTTACCCAATTCCACAGCTGGAATTCAAGCTGTTTGCTGGTTTGGTTGTTTTAAATTATGTGTTTAGGCAATAACCCATCTCAGATAAACAAGCTAATTAAAACAAACAGAAAATATTGTTCGCATCAAAAGCTTTTATTCTGGACAGGCCGCGGCCCTGAAACTTCAGAGCTCGTCATAATTTCATAATGTTTGGCAGATCTACGAATATTAGTATAAATAGTTGCGGTGAAACCGAATTCAGAACATAAATAACCGATTATTGCGACGTTTTAATGACACGTAAAATTTTATTCTGAATTCTTTATACCGAAACCATCGAAATAAATAATACGTTTGACGTCAGAGCGGTGAAAAATGTGGGCATTTTATTATTACATATTTGTGAGTGCGAGTCCGCGAATAGACGCTAGAAATATCCGAGACATCGGTCCACGGGCGACGGCGCCCCGCGACAGAATTGCACTTTTTATTACGTACCTACTATTTATTCTGCTGATATTAAGTTACAGGCAAAAGTTTGTGGACATGTTTGCTTCTGCCCGAACTACAAAAGGTTCGCGCTGATAGTCGTTTTATTTCTGGAAAACCACGTACGAAGCCACGAACAGATGTTTGAACTTATTAAGATAAAATAAATAAATAATGCTGGACAATTCACACAGCATTATCTAGCCCCAAGCTAAGCAGAGAGCTATACATTATACATAGAAAACGACCAGAACACCCTGAACAAATGTCTGCAGATCGTACACACATGTCCTGAGGCGGGAATCGAACCCGCAACCTCCTTCGTCGCAGGCAGACCTTCGCCCACCGCGCCACATCGGTCGTCCAATAAATAAATGTAATATAAAAAAGATAAATTAGCTTATTGCTATATGGCTTATCTGATAAGATTCATGGTTAATCCAGTTACGCCTTACGAGCTAGGCCCAGGAGCAACCTAAATGCGTCTATAACATCACCCTTACCTAATCATCGCAGATAACCTGCACCTGTTTTGTACAAAATTATCCGCGATCACAATAAAATAATAGGCCTACCGTGGCCGCAGTTAGAAAAAAGCCACGTTATATTTATTTATTATTTACTGCCTCAGTGCTGGGTAAAGGCCTTTCTATCCTCCTTCCACTCCTCGTGATCTGACGCTGCAACAGGTAACGATGGAAGACGTGCGTCGAGCTCGTCACGCCGTCTCATCCTGGACCTTCTACGTCGAAAGCCACATACCTAAATCAAAATCAATTTTGTTTTTTGCACAATATGGATTACTGGGATGGTAAATTAAAATAGAATGAAATAGATAAAGCTGATAACAAATAGTATATTTCTTAGAATGGACTAAACCAGAAGCCCGCCTCACCCAGAAGTGGACAAATGTATAATAATATACCAATGTTTTATGAAATTATTGTAATTCCGACACACACAACATAGCAACATAATATTGGCAAGTGCCAATGTTATGTTACGTATTGATATCCTAACTATATATATATATATATAATATAACTAAATATAACTTATATATATTATAAATGCGAAAGTGTGTTTGTTTGTTTGTCCTTCCTTCACGCCCTAACTAGGCAACCAATCGACTTGATTTTTGGTATAAAGTTAGTTGGAAGGATGAAGAGTAACATAGGCTACTTTTTTTCCTGGTAAAACATCAAATTCCCATGGGAGATTTACGGGAATAATCCCCCTAGAAATGTGAAATTCGAATTTAACACGGGTGAAACCGCGGGGAACAGCTAGTACTGAAATAAATAAATATAAATCTAAAACGAGGGTTTTTTGCTATAATCACCACGGCAGGTCGATTGGTGGTAGCGGTGATGGTGAGGAGAAATACACAGGAGGAACCTGTTGCCCTTCCTCTGGCTGGTTCCCTAGGTGGGCTCTTACGACATTCGTTCTCCACCATCATCTCCCTCGCTGCGCTCCTATAAAATGGGTAGTTTTAGCCCGAGTGAAAAATGTTACCTTTCACTACGATTGCGAGGAAATAAATACATCCAAACTTACCTTGATGACATTTTTAATAACCGTTCACCTTCAGTTCAATTTGTGGGTAGTAAACCAAAAAATCCAGATTTCACGCTAAGGTACCCATTCACCTCATCCAATATCTTTGTCCAATTTACATATGATCCAAGAACTTGGATGACTTCATCCCATTTACTAGCAACACCGATACGCACGCGTTGGAGGAAAGAGGAAGAATCGACCATCTTTTATACATCCAAAAATCACCAAGAAGGCGCTATTAGTTAGTCAAATAGTTCCACTTCCAAAAATCAATTCATATAAACTGTATGTTCTTTGTAAATGGAACAAGAAAAAGTCGAGTCTTTGTGTGGACGAAGAAGAATGTCTTATAGTAGCTGATATCAGACAAAAAAGAAAACAATTAATAATTCGGCGCTTAAATAATACTATAAACCGACTTCAAATTCCTATACAAAATGAAGGAACACTTCGATAGCGATCTAATTTGTCAAGTGGCGAGATCTTAATTAGTTTGATGTGATGAGTGATGGATGATACATGGATGAAACGACGAATGAAAAGACCTCTTGTTTACGCCCGTTGATTTGCGAACCACTTGTTACCGATATTGTGAAAAATATCATGATATCTATTCCTCGAGGATCAGACTTTTATGAACACTTCAAATTGAACATTTACACAACAACGAAAAATCATCAAAAAATAAGATTAAGAATATAGGCGAAGATATCACCAAAATTGCTGTCGTGCAAGGCGTGATTTTTCAAAAGAAATATATTGTTTTATAAGCTTGACGGGTACATTCTAATCCCTCGGGAATATTATTTATAGGACCAGTTCGGGATCATTTCCTTTACAAATAGGGAAATATTTTTAAAATCGGTCCAACACAATTGACGGAGAATACGATGAAGACACATAAAAAAAAACATACGGAACGTGACACCTCCTCCTGAAGTCAGTGAAAATACTTTTTTTTGTTAGCACTAAGCCGTAAACTCAATTTTAACGCCCGCTTATAAAATAAATAAATAAATAAAAAGTTTCTTTATTCAGACATACGAGAGTCCATCAGTTACACAAAAATACATCAAGAACAAACATTAAAAAATAAAAAAATAGACAAATTACCAAATGATTAGGGTTAAGCTTAGCTACGATATAATGACACAATTTTATATTAAGCAAGATATGCAAAAACAATTTTTAGAATTATTTGTATCTAACTCTACCTATAAAGCACCTTATGAAGAACTCAAATAATCTCCATCCAAAACGAATACAAGATAAAAAATTCAATGTTTTGGCGTTCTCACTAACTCTATTCTTTCCCTTGTTACAGATGCTGCAATCAAGATGAAGCAACCTACATTGAGACCAATCAAAGATGGCGGATAGGTGACCGCTAAACATAAAAAACATTAACCTAAGGAACCGTAATTTTAGTACCTAAGTAATCATAAGTTTAGCAATGACGTTTATCATCCAAGCATTTAAGTAATATAGGACGGTGAAGTGAAGACCTACGAAACGAATGACACCATCATCGGGAACACCATGTGACATTGCTGGGCATTCCAATTGAAGTAAAGTAAAATGATAAGTGAAAGACAACTTACAACCTGTAAAGATGGAAAATAAAAGTTGAAGCTAATTTATTTGTTGACTTTTGGTGTCTTGTTATAAATTGTTGTTATGAGCTGAGAGTTTAATTAAAGTAAATATTTTTTAACAATGAGACTTTCAATTTCTTTTGAACGTATTCACAATGGAGGATTACCTGCTACGGTAAAATAATTCATAAACTCAATTGAATTTGTACTGACTGTTATTTAAATGAAAAGGCAGATTCTTTTTACCTGAGTTTTGCCAATAAACATGATTGAAATAGTTCAGCATGCCTGTAACATACCTAACAATAACAAAACAATCAAAACGTTGGCACGAAATTTTGTTGATTTAGTGCCCATGAATAAAACAGAAGTTCTTGAAATAGGAACGAACACAATCAAAGGAGAAATATAGGCCATAAAGACAGCGTTGAGTAGCTGTTACATTAACTGTGTGGAGCTAAAGTAATCTGGTATATGATAATGTTTTGATTTGGCAGGGGGCCATAGCGCCGACCACGTAACATTTGTTACTAAATTCCAATCTCCAAGATGTAAATAAGGCTGTTGTACCATAAATTTTGCTGTCAAATTGCTTGAAATCTATTTTATGATGTTATCTGCATGTTATCGATGAGCTGATCACGCTCCCGGAGGTTACGGAAGCTTTGCCCTGCGTCACGCTCGATTGAATTGATGAATGCTATAGCGAATTCTCATATTTTATAATTCTCATTCTAAAATCTCATGAAAATATAATAGCCTGCGAGCACCATGCGCCACTCCATCATCATTTTATAGAGGCTGTGTGTCTGCGTTCGCAGACGGGTACCGGACAGGGAGGAACGATCACCGATTATGAAGTTTGGGTCATCATAGCTTTGGTAGTTAAGTTACTTATGGAACTAGTTCTATAAGTAACTTAACGGAGGAACTAGTATTTTATAAAATGTAAGTGAACTTTCGTCGATGTACAATAGCTGAATTTCATGTAGTGTTACTTGGGAAATTACCAAAAGCTGTTAAAGAGTTCTTCGCTAAATCGATGCATGAACATACAGTATGAGCTGTTTACTC
Organism: Eupithecia exiguata; assembly: GCA_947086465.1. Classification (NCBI taxonomy): domain Eukaryota; kingdom Metazoa; phylum Arthropoda; class Insecta; order Lepidoptera; family Geometridae; genus Eupithecia; species Eupithecia exiguata. The sequence continues at coordinate 921,751 of OX352229.1, forward strand.
ATTTATGGCATGGCGATGTCTATGGATTTTGTGTCTTTTAAACCGACTTCAGGACTAAAGTCGGTTTAAATGGCACTAAATTTGTAAAACTCCGTTCTATGTTAGGCTGTATGTATTGTTTATGTATATTCGTCGATTTCTCCGTCACTTAAGGACCAAGTTAAAAACTTATTTTCCTACTTTATAAGAAATGATTCTAAGATGGTCTTATAAATCTTCTTAATATATACCGCTAATTCTTTAAATATTGATGTTCTTCGTTATTGTTTCAAGGTTGATTTTGAAGTGGTCCCATAAAAGTGTCATCCTTGAGGTATTTATAAGTGCGCCCTTCGATCAAAAATTTCCGGCTTTGCCGGGGAGGCCGCGAACTACTTATTTTTGATCGAAGTGTACGCCATAAAACGTTAGGTACTTAAAACGTCATCACATGATAATTTAGACAATCACTTACAACAGATGGTTTCCGTGGCTACGGGCGTAAATAAGAGGTCTTTTCATTCGTCATTTCATTCGTTTCGTTTGATCCATCACTCATCAGATCAATCTAAATTAGACTAGAAATTTAACTACATGTCGCCACTTGAAAAATTCTTTATTTATTGAGGTAAACCACAGCGCGTTACAATTTCCAATAAAATACTTAAAATATGTAGAACAATAAGGCCAAAAGGGATTACACAGATATTAAAGAAATAAAGAACTGTATAATAGTCAATTAGAGCGCACTCATTATCACTATTCAGGAAGTTGAAGTCGGCTTATAGTTTATGAAACACGCCAAATTATAAAAAAAACGCTAATAATTTAAATTAACTAAGTTTAATCTAAATAAAGAAACTATCGTAGGTACCTACCTACGCAAATAAAGTAAATAATCTATATATATTCAAAAAAGCTTAGCTGCCGTTAGATGCTATAATTCTAGAAATAATTATTATTAAACGGACCATTTTAACAAATGCAAAAATTACATTACGCTCCCATTCTTAAGGTATCACATAATCCAAATCTGTGTATGCATTTAAAAGTAATGTAACCCTAAAAATATTAGGTACCTGCACTCCTCTTTTGGGTCGTCGTACAATAAATAAATAAATAGTCTGCATCTTTGCGTACCGCAACATCTAACTTTTTTTTCCCGGTTGTTTTTTGTCTTTTGCGTCTGTTTTAGACTTTGTTAAAGGTGGGTCATCATCGGAATCCTCATCATCCTTTTCATAGAACAGACGAACCGACTTCCTGCGCGTTCTCATGGACGCAGCCAACTCACGAGCTTCGTCCACCGTTCTTGCCTTCTCTGCTTGTTGTGTCTTATTCACTAAAGGCAACATTGACGTGCTCTCGTTATCGTCCGTTTGCAATTTAATATCAATGAAACTAGTTTCTTTTACTTTATCATCTTCAGTGTCATGCTTCGATTGAGATATATCCATAGAAACCATTTCTCGTTCTTCTTCTTTGTCGCGGTACATGATTAGTTTGCTTTTAGGATCGTCCAACGAAAGCTCCGCAACACCCTTCTCAATGAATTCGATATTTTCTGTCGGCGTTTGAGTGGAGGCAGGGCCTAAGCTGCTTCCACTGGTGACTGGTTCCAATGACTCATGAGCGACGCTCATCTCTATGAGTTCGATATTTTCTGTCTCTTCCTTGAGCTCTAACATTAAAGGGCGGTTTTTCTGTATTGTAGTGGTCGGTTCAGTGGTTGTCCTGGTTTCCTTTTCTGGTGTTTGCTTAATGTCGCTGATTTTAGCAAAGGCTTCGTTGTCACTGTCCTGGCGTTTCGTAGGCCATAAAAACGTTGATCCTGCTTCTTCCGATTTTTGTGCTGTAGTGGTCAATTCAGTGGTTTCCTTTTCTGGTGTTTGCTTAACGTCGCTGATTTTAGCAAAGGCTTCGTTATCACTGTCCTGGCGTTTTGTGGGCCATAAAAACGATGGCCCTGCTTCTTCCACCTTTTGTGCTGTAGTGGTCGGTTTAGTGGTTTTCTTGGTTTCCTTTTCTGGTGTTTGCTTAACGTCGCTGATTTTAGCAAAGGCTTCGTTATCACTGTCCTGGCGTTTTGTGGGCCATAAAAACGATGGCCCTGCTTCTTCCACCTTTTGTGCTGTAGTGGTCGGTTTAGTGGTTTTCTTGGTTTCCTTTTCTGGTGTTTGCTTAACGTCGCTGATTTTAGCAAAGGCTTCGTTATCACTGTCCTGGCGTTTCGTGGGCCATAAAGACCATGGCTTTTCTTCTTTATTCTGTACTTTTACATTTGTATTTTCAGACGCTGCCTTGGTTTCCTCCTTCTGTGTTTCTTTGACATCACTACCAACAACAGGTTCACCGTCACTGTCTTGACGTTTTGTTGGCCATAAAAACGACGGCCCTGCCATCTCCGACTCCTGTGCTGTTTTATTAGTCGATTCGGTGGTTGGTTTGGGTTCGTCATCACTGTCTTTGTGTTTTGTGGGCCATAAAAATGATGAGGGTCCATCTTCCGTGTTCCCAGTTTCTTCTGGTGTTAATATTTTAGCCAACGGAGCCTCTGGTGGGACAAACGTGGATTTGTTGGAAAGCATAGCGCCAATTTTCGACAGCATTGTCGGTTCGGGCGCCGCGGCCGACGTGGATGCATCCGCGACGTTTTCTGTCGTGTCCGCGATCTTTCCTGACTTCTTCTGCGCTGGGGCCCAGGTGGCACTTACGGTGCTGATCTTGCGACCTTCGTCCCGGCGCATGTGCTGGTTGATGGCGTCGCGGCTCTCGGGGTAGTGTGCCAGCAGATACAGCCAGTCGTCTAGGTAGAGAGTCAGCACGGTTGAGTTACTTATTGTTTGGTACGTGCGTGTATACGGCTCTTTATGGAATAAGCCTTGTAGCTGTAATCGGAAAAGCAGTTGTATAAAGTCTACAAAGGTTTAACGATAAATAGATTATTATATAGAAATTAGATCTGATTAATTTAGTTGAAGTTTATTTTTTGTTATATAAATAAATGTCTCGTCCCCAACTTGCCGTCCGTTCCGACAGCAGAACTAGATCTTCGGAAACTGAGGTAGACGCTCGACGCAAACGCTCACGAGGATGCCCTCGTGAGCGTTTGTGTTGAACGTCTATTGTATATGCATACAAGATGTCCCATAATGAGTGTATGAGCTTAAAAGTGCGTGTGCGTGGGTGCAAAGGCATAAGATATAAAAACAAGTCAAGTAACGTAAGTACTGAAGGTGAGGCGCGGGTTTGAATCCTGCCGAAATGGAATTTTTTTGGGATATTATTTAAAAGTTTTCGGTTTTATTGTTTTTGTGTCTGATTGGCCTTGCCTGCGCACGCGAACCTTCAAAACTATCCACACATTATGGGACAACCTGTTTATCTTTACCATTTATCTTGGCATATTTTTGAAGAACATTGACACCTAATATTGTATGGAATCTGCAGGGCCCCGATTAGCCTAAACTAAAATAAAAGTACGTAATTAAAACTAGCCCATAGACTTACAACGCCGAAGTAGGAGCCGGCGGGGTAGACCCTGGTGATCTGCTCGCCCTCCGGCATGCCGAGGTCCAGCTCCTGCACGTCGCCCTTGTGGATCAGGTACATGGCGTTCGTGATCTCACCGCACTTTACCACGTACATACCTACAAATAGAGACTAATTTAGACCTCCCGCATAATTTAAATTCTTTCATTGGCTGCAATCTTCGATAAAAGTAAATAAAAACCTTTTTTTACTTTTATCGAAGGCTGCAAAACATCACTGCGTATGTATGTACTAATAGTCTATTCAGCCGAGCAAAAGAAATAACGTAAACAACCATAAAAAAGGTTCTTCACGAGTCACGGACTACGAAATGACAGCATGATGATTACACTAAAAATAACCAAAAATACAAGGACATTCAAACTTTCGTTGCCTTTATAAGCCTACTAAATAACGTTTTATAAACGAACTGGGTGAAAGTTCCTCATCACATACCTATTCTAGTGATTAACTAAACAATATTATTATTTTTATTGTTAATAATAATAATATATATCTAATCAATTAAATATATAATATATATCATTGTTACGCTTATTTACCTAGTACAATTCCTAAAATATACCATGACGTGTGTTAATTTTGTATGAACCGTGATCGTTCTTCTTTGTTCACGTTACTGAAGGATCCTTTTGTTATCTATCTACATAGCTGGAGGCAATCCTGGTAAGCGCTTGGACGATTAAGGTAGAATAGGAGGATTCACTTTAGAAAAAGAGTGCGTATCCGGATCCGGAAAATAACTTCATGTGGCCGATAAAAAAAATAATTAAAACGAAATGAAACCAACCTTCGTTGTAAGTGAACACTCTTAAGCAGCCAGCAAGCTGCCGTAAAAATGGCGGGTCACAGTCCTCAAAGACATGGTGCTGAAATAGGTTACGTTTAAAAGTTTTATAGAGAAACGTTGTCATAGTATCTGAAGATACATAAAGAAACTAGACCGATGCATGCTTGGAATAGACGAGGAATCCACAACAGAATGAGGCAAGTCATAGAAGTCATGATTTGGGGAACCAAATGATAATACACAACGTAGGGAGGTACTTCCAAGCGAGGTGCCAGTGCTGCTTCATTATCTTTGAATAAGAATTATATAATTCCTAAACCACATCACCTAACCCTGAAAAACTCCAATAAGCTTTCTGGTATCTATCAGTTTGTAAGTCTGTTAGTTATATTATAAGCCTCTGGTTTTCCTTTAAATTAATATAAATACGAAATAAACAAAGCTGGAGTTTTCGTTTCCTATATTTACGCAATAGCTAAAATAAAATAAATAATGCAGGATAATTTACACAGCATTATCTAGCCCCAAGCTAAGCAGAGCTCGAGTTATGGGTAATAAAATACATAGATAGATATTTTTTTAGTATACATATAAAACGACCAGAACACCCTGGACAAATATCTGCAGATCGTACAAACATTTGCCCCGAGGCAGGAATCGAACCCGCAACCTCCTGTGTCGCAGGCGGAACTTCGCCCACCGCGCCACAGAGGTCGTCAATAAAAGCTAAAAGTCAATTGTATGTATTCTTCTATTGGTCTAATTCAGGGTGAGAAAAAAACTATTTCACAACAGTTTAATGTTCACACATAATAATAAATAAGGAGGGAAGACTAGTCAAGGTATAAATTATTACAACAAATACTACCAAAGAGAAACAAGTATTTTTATAGTACCTACATATAAGAAACATTATAATATCGTATTACTGTTAAGGATTACCTACCCTGGTGAGATGATGCACGTAGGCTGCAGACATGATCTTCAGCCGGAGTCCTTGGGGGGCCTTCGTCAGGAACCTGGGCAGCTGCAAACCTCGCGACTCGCGCCACAGGTGCTGGCAGTACATGTTCACCTGCGCTACCAGGTTCACGGAGACACGGTTGTTGCAGAAATAGTCCTGAAATGTGACACCATAGAGACATGGACGTTTTCTTAGTATTTTGAAGAAAGAAGGAAAATAGTTGTTTGATCAACAAGTAAGCAAAATGAGTTTTTACCCGACTACCAACAGGGGAGGGTTATGAGGTTAGCACCCTATGTTTGTATGTTTGTATGTATGTGGCCGATTTCTTTGTTCCCACGTAGCGCTGAAACTACTGGTTCGATTTCAACAAATTATGTATCGATTGATTCGTCTCAATACCCCGATGGTTATAGGCTATAGGATTTAGGGCTCCGACCCCGAATAAGCCTTCAAAACGCGTATTAAACTTTAGGTAGCCGCAGGCTGCAGGCCCCATAGAGAAAAATTACAATACCTACGACCTATTTTCATTTTCAACTCTATGCCTATCAAATATGACCGATACGTCATTCTATTTTGTCAATGTAAATGTTTCAAACTTTTATAACTTTCACGTAGTCGGGTTGTAGTTTTTAACTTTATCTTGTTGTTGAATGTGCCGATATTAAATCCCGAGCTAGCGAAGCAGTCTGGAAGTGACGAGCGTAGTGAGTGGCTCTAAAGTTGACTGCTGAGCTAGCGAGGGATTTAAAAGTCACGAAACAAAATATTTATACTCTCGAGTTATTCATACAACTTCATAACCCTCTTTCAAACCGCAAATGATTGAAATTATTCTTTTCTATGAAGGTTGACTGAGGTTTAACCTTCTTCCTTTCGATAAGCTAAAATGAGAGAGGCGCAACTCCCATCTATCTATACATGTTATTTGAGAGATTATTTAAAGATGGCGCTGTCTGCCTAAAAGAGTGGTTTTCACAAGCTAAGTTGTCAAGGTACTACACAAAAAATAGCGCTGCCTTCCGTGAGAAAGTGGACCCCCCCTGGTGCAGATTGCGTAGTTTTTTCTCTTTTTCAGTGTCGTCCACAGAGTATCAATAACTTATTACACCACCGAAATGTAGGACAACATTCTGAATTCAAATTACTTTTTTCAACAAGTTCAATCAACACAAAGAGGAAAGATTCATATTTTTGTATTTCATTTTTGTATGTAACGAATAGTTTTAAAACTACTGGACCAATTTCAAAAATTCTTTTGCCATTAGAACGCTACATTATCACTGACTAACATAGGCTATTATAGAATATACCCGTTCAAAGCCAGGGCGGACGGTTAGTATCCAATAAAACTGTCATTTGTCCATATTAATATTGTTTATGTATTTATTATATATTACTAGCAGCGCCTCGCGGTTTCACCCGCGTAGTTCCCGTTCCCGTAAGAATTTCGAGATAAAAAGTAGCCTATGTCCTATTCCAGACTATAATCTATCTCTGTGCCAAATTTCATCCAGATCCGTTCAGCCGTTCTGGCGTGATAAAGGAACAAACATCCATCCATCTATCTATCCATCCATCTAAACTTTCACGTTTATAATATTAGTGAGATTATTTATCCTTTAGTCAACATGTGAGGAAACCCAATTTTGTATTACCTACGTGTGGAGGCTAACTATAATTTGAGTGGCGTACTGAAATTCTACGGCATAATTATTACGTAGAAACGGAAATAAAATTTATTTGATTTTTCGAATTTTCTAATTGACAAAATCTTAGACATTAGAAATGTTAGGATTTATTGTTCTGTGATTGAAATTAAAAGCTCTATCAGGGAACGCTTAATTATATGAAAACAAATATAGTGCATTCATCTCAAGAAACATCCGAGGCCCGCCACACGCAGCTCAGTTCCGCTCTAGAACACCTCTCGGCTCCAGTTAGCCAGTGCGCATCTCCGCACGCGTCTCCTCTCGTCTCCGCTTCGGAGATCTCCTCATATCTCCGCTTTCTTGGAGTCCGGGCGTCAAACAAAGTTATAGCACTCAAGTTTTAGATTTTTTTTTGTAGGGGATTGGAAAGGCAAACTTCGTTTTAGCTAATAACTATAGGTAGTAGTACAAGTAACCTGCAGCTCCAGATATTTGGCGTAGAAGCTGAAGCAGCGAAACGAGTGGTAGTGCAGGACATTGGTGAACTCTCCCACATACATCATGAAGACGAAGGTAGATATTATTTGCAGCAAGATTACGTAGATCACCTGAACAAATACAAGTTATTACTCTATTTACATTATTACCTTCATGGATTAAGACGCGCAACTTTATCTACACATATGTGTGGGACAATCTAGCAAAATAAACCAACATCTTCAACCGATTGAGCTTAAATTCCTCAATTGTATCCCATACATAGGGTTATTCCTATGCACCACCACCATCGTGCTGATCTGATGATGGAGACAGAAGGGTTTTAATATGTGTGAGACAAATCTTGCACCCGAGTTGTAGACCAGTTATCCTCAACCAAATAAGTATAATATATATATATTCATATTTAGGATTTACTCGAGCGCTGCAGAAGAACTTAAGGGGGGCAACCTTGCACCTCCCACCATACCTGAGCCCAGGTTACAGGGTTGCACGTCTAGGGCAACCTTGCACCTCCCACCATACCTGAGCCCAGGTTGCAGGGTTGCACGTCTAGGGCAGCGGTCAGGAAATGGGAGTCACAAAGTTGCAGAAAAAAAACAAAAAACATCACCAATCATCATCATCATCATTCTCGAGCGTGGTTAATTTTATTATTTTGAGAGATTATTATTTATTATTAGTCACGAATCACGGAAATATTTGTGCAAATCGGCAGACATAATCTACCGATTTGCACAAACCCAAGTTGCTAAAATCATCTATAAAGAGTGGTGCATGCAGTCGCTGAGAACTATGTATTTCTCATGGTACAACAAACACGACGTTGATGAAAACGACCAAGCCGAATCGAATTTCGAATATGAAGATGATTTCACGGAAAATGAAGATTGAAAATATTCTAGTAGTAGGTAGTAGATAATTGAAGGGAATTTAATGCCCCACAACATTTTGCTCGAAAACTATACAAGATAACGAAAAACTTGAAAAAAACAGGGATAAAAAGCTGATGTGATACGAGCACGACCAGCAAGGCAGAGGTCCGCTGGTAGGTATAAACTACATACATAGGTAAGTAACGAGTACTCAGTGGTGGTGGGAACTCACTTCGCTGCGTTTCCTCGGTAAGATATCGTTAATGCCGTTCTGCGTAAACGTGATGAGCACGAAGTATACAGAGCAAAGGTACATGTATCGGCACCATTGGTTCCCTTCGTGACCTGAAATTACAATTAAAATATATTTAAGGCTGGCCTCATACGACTGTTATTCAAATAATTTCAGAGACAGGATTCAGTGTGTGAATCCAGCAGTTAACTGAAGTTTGACGACAATGATGATGTTAATGCTGGGGTCCTATTCAGCTTAAACCAATCGCTTCACTATGACAATGGTATCGTAACAGAATGACACGTTTCGGTATTCTACCTTAGGGTTGGCTCACACCGAGGCGGGACGCGTCGTCGCGTCGCGAGGCGCATCATAAAGTCACTGGCAGCGCGACGCCGCGCAGCGGAACGTTTCTACGTTCGATAGTATAAGTCCGATGATAACAAGATTCCTGTCCAGCCCAAGTAGGTAATTTTTTTTCCCCGCGGAGAGTTTTCGTATTATCTCAATAAAATCATCTTGCGTAGTAAATAAATAAAGTTGTAGGTATTTTAAATCACTAAAAAGTGTGTGCAGTGTCGCGTCGCGTGTGAGCTAACCCTTAGGGACACTGCTAACCCTTAAGTGTTCATCCTAGGTACGTGAAAATCACTCAAGAGCTAATATTATATGTCATTGCAGACATAGGAACTATGCGTTTCCACTTTTAGAAGACTATCTAGATTCTAGAGTATTTTTCAACCTCATGATTCTGCGACGTTAATACATAGTACATAGTAGAGCGATTGGGTATCAGAATTGGGCCCCAGGTTTTACTTACCGTGCCTAAGATCTCCGACCCTTAATGCAGCGTTATCTTTTTTGTGGTCGCCCACATAGAGCCAAGAAGAATCGGGCTCGTCGCGTTCCTCCATAGAGCCGATGAAGTACCAGAGACAAGCAGAGCAGTGCACGTATATAGTGAACCAGACGCAAGCAGTCATGATCGTCGCGTACGTCATGTTCACTGACATGTGCTCCTTGTATCGTTTTATTGATGATGCTACTGTTGACTGAAAATTAAAATTAATGTTATAAATAATATTACACAATATATGAAGTTAACCATGCTGGACAATGCACAAATCATTGTCATCTAGCACCAAGCTAAGCTGCTTACAAAAACGATTCTAATGTTTTGATAACTTCGCCCAGTGATCCGCTAGACATCTTCAAAGGTGAACTTTAATATTGTTCATCTTTTACTGCAAAGTTTGAGCTCCTCTGGTGTAAAAAAATATAAGACCTCAGTGGCCAAGAACGTTCCAAAAAAATGTACATTTCAAGAGGATTCTAAAATGCTATTGCACTTTGATATGTTATATTACAAATATGTGAGATATGCCTAGTATTTACCTACTACTATTCCCTTATTCAATTCGCAACCAAGCAACAGCACATACACAGGTATTGTTTACTATTGTTCATAGAGGGCTCCCAAAGCACTCGGTAAAAATATCTGCAGATCGATAAAAACTCAAAACTTTATTTACTTTTTGCACTTCACAAGTAAAATTTTATACTAAAATAAAAATTACAAACATTTGTCCCGCAACCTCCTGCGCCACCGAGGTCGTCAATAAGTATGACCCGATGCAACGCGATACGGAGTGTGGGGATTTCCTCCCACCCGATGGACCGACGACATCGTAGCGGTGGCAGGGGGTCGATGCATGGAGGACCGTTATTCATGGCTTCCGTCCTATGAGGGAGGCCTACGTTCCGTGTGTGTGGACATAGACGGGCTGATGATGATACAACTCGACTTCAGTGACTGCTGGGTAGGCCTCCGGAGTTTGGTGCCCCTCCTTCTTCCCTCCCGTTAAATTATGATTTAAAACACAGCGTCATTTAGCCCCAAAACGCAAAGAAATCAGAACTGTACCTAAAAATAGGGTAAAAAGCTTAGTTGTCTATTAAGTAGCCTAATTGTTATTCCAGGCCTTGACCTACCTCTATGCAACATTTTGTACCGATCCGTTCAGTAGTTTTGGTGTGAAAAATAACAAACAAATTTATCCATCCATTCGTTGCAAGCCCACAATGCATTTACTTTCTACGAGTTGTTCCTTAAATTTTATTATGACATGCCAGATGATAATAATAACGTAGCGTAACTTACGATTCGTAAACATCTGTTGAGCCTCAGCCAGGAGAAGTATATCCATCTGTCCTCTTTACTGATGAAGGAGAACAACTCAAACGGCAGACAGGAAATAATATCAATCTTGAACTCGTTATGTAGATATCTGAAGAGTTATTGCTTTATGAAGTTCCTCCACCACCGGATTGTTTTTGTTTCTTTAGAGTTTGTTATTTAATACCAAAAAGAAGGCAATCTAAATAATCATCATCAGCCTATATCAGTCCACTGCTGGACATAGGCCTCCCCTAATGAGCGCCATAGCGCCCTGTCTTCAGCTTGCCGCATCCAACATCTGCCAGCAGTCTTTCGCAAATCGTCATCCCACCTGGTCGGAGGGTGTCCTACACTACGTTTGCCGAGTCGCGGTCTCCACTCAAGAACACGTTTACCCCAGCGGTTGTCGGTTCTTCTCACGATATGGCCAGCCCACTGCCACTTCAGCTTGCTAATCCTTTGAGCTATGTCGACAACCTTGGTTCTCCGTCGGATGTATTCGTTGCGAATCCTATCCTTCAGAGAAACTCCGAGCATAGCTCTCTCCATAGCTCGCTGGGCAACTTTAAACTGGTGGACAAGCCCAACCGTGAGTGTCCACGTCTCAGCTACACTTCAATCTCAATTTCAATCTAAATAATACAGGTATTTATTTGGTAGGTACCTACCAAATATATAACTAGATAATGCTCGATAATTCAGAGCATCATATAGCCCCGAGGTTAGCAGAGCTTCTGCTTCTAAGATAACTAATAAACTAAAATCATTACATCACGTAGATATTTTTTTTAATTTAAAATACAAAACACCCAGAACAACCGGAACAAATATTTGCAGATCGTACAATTATTTTCCCGAGGCGGGAATCGAACCCGACAGACCTTCGTCTGCTGCGTCACAGAGATCGCCACCCTAAGTAATCCTAGACTATGTTTTCAGCAGATTGTATGAAGATTTAGTCGACCGTAAACAACAGCCTTATTACAGACGGATCGTAAATCGTTAGTAACACTCACTCGTTCCTTTGAGGCATAAGAACGTTCTTGACCGCCTCATCCACCATCATGGGCAGAAAGAACTGCATCACCATCTTCAGGTAGAAGGCTACATCCAGGAGGTACAGCATTAAAACAAAACCAGGCCGGTTGTCCTGGAAACCTGCGTGGAAGACTTTAAAGTAACTCACTTGAAGGGATATCAATGAATAAGGCTGGTGCTCACCGAAAGATTAATCAGACAATGAGGTGCTTCGTCGGTTAACTATGACGTTCAATATATGAAAACTTCTGACTAAAAAGTCAATCAAAATGTAATTGCTGTTATCTTTCTGAAGAACACATGCCTAATCGTTTATTGTAAGTAAATTGTAAAGGTGCTTTCCAATGACGTATTATAGTATACTAAAGTCGCATAAAGCACGGACAGAGAGAAGATTCCAAGATAGGTATGTCTCACATGTCTGACCACAGATATCATCCCCTTGGTAGTCAGGGCGAGCCCTGTCACTCAGTCTTCAGTTCATAAGTTCTTTGTTTACTTTTCTTTGTTTTTAGTTTCATAGTGTCTTTATTTTGTACTGCACACCTTGTTCGTACGTACTTGTAAGCTTATAAGATTGTTCCTAAAACATTTGTTTCATATGAAACATTTCATTTCATTTATTAATTCCAATATGTACAGTGCGCGTCAGAATTAAGTATCCCCCTTGTCTACAAAATATTTTCTAACTATTCGCTTGTAACTAATTTTCAACTGCAAAAACTAATAAAACCGCTGAGGATTGAACCACCCACCCATTATAAGGAGACTCAAATTCTCGACAGCAAATAAACTGAGCTATACAGCTGTTGGAACAATGCGTCCAATTTTGTCCATCGGTCCAATTAGTCCCTAGTTTTAATGCCAAGTCTATTTGTATTTGTGTATTAGTATAGGTAATTGATTTGTATTACATAGCATAAGTACCGCCATCCTATGATTTTCTCCGTACACCTTGGTTGCATGGAAGAAATCGCTTTAAGCGATAAGGCCGCCAATTTCATTGCCTTTCTTTAGCTTAGGTTTTTATAATGTACTGTATGTTTAGGTTTATGTAATAGAGAATTGTCTATCTATCTCTATCTATTATTTTTATTTCATGGATGCATGTTTGATTTTGTCGTTTGTAGCGAACAAAGTAATTGTCACTCGTCTTATTTCGTGTGGTTGACTTTGTGCGTATCGCCGAGAGTTTTGAGTGTTTTATTATTTGTTAATAAAACTTTTATTTCGTTACTTCATCTACCTTATACCATAGATTTATCCTCAGTTTTTATTGTATAATTTTGTAGACGTTTATAATTTATTTTTTTTACATTTTTTTTCATTAATTTGCCATTAAGCTTATAAAATAATAATATCAATGAAAAATCTTACATAATGCAACGAAAATAGATAGGAATTGATAAAAAAAACAAAAAGGATAAACCCACTCACGAGATTCGACCCCTGTCACGCTTGTCTTGTATTGATTTGCCTGTTACTGCCGCAGGGCCAAAATGCTACTTATAGATCTCCTCGAATTTTAAGTAAGGTTATCAAATAAAAAAGAAATAAAATTACAATTCATACAAAAATTGCATTTTAATGATACAAAACATACAATTTTTGTAGGAAACGTCAAAAATATCAAAAGAAAATGGAATATTACAAAAAAAAACATGTAATTTTGATTTCTCAAACACGATTGGCGGCAGGATTTGAACCCACATACATAGAGATAGGGAGATACTTAATTCTGACGCGCACTGTACATAGCTTATGATCTAATTTTAGTCTAAGTTAGTAGTACATACACCCTGTTGGGCACTGCAATTTACATGGTTAGTTATTGAAATTAATAATTAACATGATAATTTCTAAATATATTCATAACGTCTTAAAACTAAGGTATAAGTTTTAAGGTTCTAAAGTTGGTCTAATGTTAAAAATATTAAATTAAAAAAATGTCCTATTCATTTATAAATGACCGATTCAGTTTATTTTATTAGTACTATTCTAAATTTATTTATCTGTCAAGAATCCGGTCACATTGTAATAACATTTATTTATTAGATTTTTTTTTAGTTTATTTGTAAGTTCATTTAAAACGTTCATTTTCAGGTTCGATAATAGTTGGAGCACAGCCATAGTAGGCAGCATGTTAATTGACGTAATCAAGTGTGCCATGAGCTCACTGGAGATGTCTCGTGTCGCGGTCTCACTTGCGAACTGACACAAAAGCCTACGGCCCAGACTCCACCAAAGCGGAGATGTGCGGAGATGTCCGTAGCAGAGGCGAGAAGGGACGTTTTTCAGCTAGGGTGTCTTCCCCGAAGCTGTGCGGAGATGCGTAGTCCGTAGATTGGATCGGCGATGTGTGCTGGCTAAAGCGTAGATATTGCGTGCTGGTTGGAGTGGCTGGGCTGCGTGCGGCGAGCGCAGCATGTTTGTTATGATTAATGCACGAGGCACAGGTACGCACTTCACTTCACTGACAAGCACTTCTCTTCTCCGATCATCTCAGGTCAGCTTTAGTGGGCTGTGGGTCTGGCCCTTAAGTCGTCTTCTATCCCGGTCTCCCGTTACTTACTACTACCGTCGGTCTTACGAACCTGCGTTATAGGTGTCGGCGAACACGCACGACAACGAGATCAGGATAAGGAACATCTGGACGTAGGAGTCCTTGAAGTAGACCCGCAGCAGCCCCTTCCTCCCGCGAACCACCATGGGCGTGCTCATGCGCGTGATCCGCCGCTTCGAGTAGTCCGCCTGGTTGCTCGTTATGAAGCACTGGAAGCAAACATACTGGCCGTGTGATTTGAATACTTTTTAGGGTTCCGTACCCGAAGGGTGAAAATGGGACGCTGTCTGTCCGCCTGTCACCGGGCTATATTAGCGCCCAGATCTCTCCATATGCTCGTGCAGAAATTTATTGACTGCGTGACATTTTTGTAGGTATTGTCGTGGCGGCCTCGAGGCAGACCTCCTGCCCGATGGTCAACAACATTGTGAAGGCAGGTAGGGACGCAGTGGATCCGGTTGGCACAAGTCCGCCAGGAGGGGCGAAGTAAGGAAAGGCCTATACTCGCCAGTGGGTGTTATCAGCTGGTTAGATAAATACATAGGTTGTCTTGTCTGCTGGAAACCTCGTCTAGGGTGTTCGTAAACGCTAGGGGGACTGGACGTTACGACTTACCGCGTCCTTCGTAGGGCGATACTTCCGCATCAGCGGCATGACAGAAGGGAAGTCGACGATGATCTCATGGAAGCTGGTGGCTGTCATCTGGAGGATGTGGACCTTGCCCGCGGCCACCACTTGGATCGGACAGTTGATGCAAGGCACGTTGTTCAGGTTGCCGAATATACTAAAACAATAAATTGTACCTTTACTGTACCATAGGTCGCTACGCTACTAGCCGACGAGATACAGGTCAGAAACGAGCCTCCTGTGGTACTTGTGTCGGAGGCCAGGATCTACTTTGACACACTAACAGCGTTAAACTATCATGTTATTCAACGTACTTAGGTACCTTCTAATTTGTCGCAATCGTCGAACAGAGACAGGATGTGCATTTTAGCAACTTTACTGGAGAGTACTTTAAAGTTTGTGAATTGAATATTTTGTCATATTTTGGAAACGGCTTTTCCGATCACCTCAAAATTTTCTCCAGTTGCTTTTTGTTTCAAATTTCACATGTCTATACATAATAAATCTGTGATTAGTTCAGTTTTCATAAAAAGTCACATGCGTCATTGCTCTGCGGAGACGAACTGTTAAGTTAACCAGCTTAATGACTTGAAGGACTGTAGTGCAGCCTAATTCTCGACAGAAGACTCTCTCATCAGCGTTGGTGGGCGGTGCGGTAAGTATAATACATCCAGGTACTCCTGTATCCGCATATGGACTCGATTCGATTCAGTAACGCACTACGCACTCGGCGTACAAATTGAAATATTTAGTGCGTAGGTATTTTGTTATTATATATTGTAACTCTTACCTTTTTTCGCATTAATTGCGTATAGTTGTAAACAAAGAAGAAAAAGGAAACAATCTTCACCTGCCCCTAGTGAGCTTCAGATTGGCAATCTTCACAACCTCCTCAGTGATCTCACTGAGGTTGACGTCTCCGTAGTCGACAAAGTAGATGGCCCTGACGATGTCATTGGTCTCGATGATGGTCTGCCCGCGGGTGAAGTACAGGCTGTGGACCTCGCGACCCAAGCTCCGCAGTAACGAGGCGTCGCTGTGTTGCAGGATCGGGCACTAGACACCAATAAATCTTTTGGCTTTTGGGATATGGGTACAAGTTACCTAGTAGACCGTAAGCTAGCACGTAGAATAATGTATAACTGTATAGGTGTATAGCTTTTTCTTTGTTTTTCATTGTTACATGTATAATTATGTTAGTAATAGGTACTTAACGTTTGTTATAGAAGAGCAAGACCATCTGGCACAAGTATTTTATTGGTAAGGTACCTGGTGGAGTGTCTCAACTATGGAATGGAGAGTCTAACATATTGTCAACTGGTTAGGTTAGCAATGAATACTACCTACCTAATGATTTTTTTATTTATTTAAGTATTTACATATTTGCGACGCCACGTGTGTGCGCCTTTTCATCTTGCAGGGATATCAGTAAGGGCCGGCTCCGCAGCAACATCAGTGGAGTCCCTCAACGAAAATACGCTAATCTTGACCGGGTTACCTATTTGAGCCGTTTGGGGGGAAACCTAGGTTCTTGGGGTCCTGGTGCACAAGCAATATATAGAGATCTTACAAAACTACATACGAGTCCACAGGTAATCGGAATGTTGGTTTTTATTTCGGTCAACGCATTAGCATTGCCATTCAACGTGGCAATGCTGCCAGCATTCTGGGCACTGTGCCTTCTGGTGACGGCTTAGATTTTTAGAAAATAGATGTGTAAATACTAGTTGTATTCGTTTCATTCTGTTATTGTAATTTTTTTAATAAATGTCGTTTCACTAGTACCTTAGACTTAAACTAACATTTTCCACCTGCTTTTTGCCTGAGCTATCTCAACAATATATTTTAAGATTTTTCTCATGCAGAGTAAAATACCCCATTGAGAGTTACAGAAGCTCGGGCCTTTCGCTGGAAAAGGACACAAATATAATAACTGACTCTAGCAAACGTAGGTCCGTAGATGTGGAGGATGGCGTCGGTCCGCAGCGTGATCTGAGCGCACAGCTTGAACACGTGCCTGTAGTCGACTCCACCCATCTTGTCCCACGAGTATTCGTAGAACGCCAACACTTCTCTGTGGATAAACAAAACACGCATTCAATCAACGATACCAAGTCGAAAGAGTTAAGAACAGACTTTACAAAACATCAAGATAAAATATTGTGTAAGTTTTCAAGGAATTGAATTATTAAGGTTTTTTGTTTTTTTTTTGTGCTTAATCGCACTTTGTGTCTGTCTTAGAAAATAAATAAGTTCGATTTCTGCGGGATTCGAACTAAGCCACGAAATCTTAGTCGGCTCCATCGAAAATCTTTGGGACCTCTAACGGACTGTAGCGCCGGTTCATTAAAGTTTATCCAAACCTGTTCAAATTATTGTAATTGAATTATTGATGATATTTACATAAGTAGAGCTTCTCAAAAGAATTAGGTATATGTTTTATTTTGAATGTGTTAATCCATTCCTAGAATTACATTTATGCAAATTTCAGCCCCATCCGCTTAGTAGTTGTAAAGTGAAAAGGTAAAGACATCCAAACTTTGGCATTGAGGACAGACATAGGTTACTTTTTATCCCGGAAAAGCGCGAAGCTGCGGGCAGAAGCGAGTACTGTATAAACATATAAAGCAGACACTTTTTATAAGAACGCCACCAGTTTTAACCGAGCCCGAAAACAAGAGGTTCTATATTCGGCTGTATGTATGTTTTTATGTATGTATGTTCGCCGATTCCTCCGGCCATTGTGAACCGATTAGGATGATTCTTTTGCAGTTGTATACAAGATGATCCCGAAGTGGTCCCATAAATATGTATTCCCGAGAGATTCGTAATCATCCCGCAAAACTTAGGGATATGAAGTCTTATCCCTTGGTTTTTAGGTTATTTATTATTATCACCCTAATCATTTCAAATGTTATTAATGTTATTATTGTAATCCTCTTACTTCCTCAGTTCCGGGTCCAGATTCTCCCTCTTCATGTAGGCGACCATATCCTTCATGTTCTCCTGGAACTCTGCCAGCGCATTGTTCACGTTTGCACGCACGCTGATGATGCTGACCGTGATATAAATTAGCATCATCACACCTGGAAATATCATATAATATAAATAACGGTCAAAGCGGTGATTAATTCGTAAACAAGAACAATTTAGACGTTGACGATCGCTTTTTTCATCTCTAGTGGTGATCACAACCCGCCGTGACGCAACTTGGTCGGACCACAAGGCAGACCTTGACCGTTGTCGGAGACAGAGAAGTCAGAGAAGAAGAGTCCTCCTCTTTTGGCATAAACTTGCCGCAATACATTTATTCAATGCTTGGCTTTGGGACGTAAAACGAGGTAGAAATTATTGAGACATACATAAGTTTGCGAAAAATTTGAAGTGCCGCTACTCGGCCATAGATGGCGTTGGCGTTGATTCAGTTATCGATATTTTCAATGGGCTGAGTAGAGATGCTGGATGCGGCAAGCTGAAGACAGGGCGCTATAGCGCTCATTAGGGGAGGCCTAAGTCCAGCAGTGGATTAGTATAGGCTGATGATGATAATGATTTATGTATCCATCTATCTAATATAAAATGTTATGTTACTATGATGGATGGATGTAGAAACAGACATAGGCCACAGAAAATATGGAAGTTTTGTGTAAAAGATAATCTATATGTATATGCGGCTTCACTAAATAAACATTCAAGCATAGGTTGATGACTAAGCAAGCTTTCGTAATACGGACCCAAGTGTATGAAAGAAAAAAACATGTTAAGACAAGCCAGTATAAGTGGAAACAGAGCAAGAAAATTATGATTTTCATACCACTCAGCATCCCCAAGAGTATTATGACGATCATGTCCAGGTTGCTGGGCTCGATGATGTTGTAGCCGGTGCTGGTGATCTCGTACGTGATCCAGAAGAACGTGGCCAGGTGCAGGTTTAACGAACAGCCCGTGATGTTGAACTTGACTACGGGCAAATAATTTATAATTTATTTATAATATTTTTTTAATACTAAATGCTGGACAGTCCACACACCATCATCTAGCCCCTAAGCACAGGTTGTGTTATATTTACTAGGTAATTGATATTCTGAATACATTTTTTAAATCGTGAACAGACCTTCGTTTGATCACAATATCACCTGATGGTAAGAGACTATGTGGCCGACGATATATCATAAAAGTTTAGAAGACATCTATGTATTCACTCTAGTATTGAAGATCATCATCATCATCAGCCGACCTTATAAAATCCTACCTAGAAGGAAGAGAGCAAACTATTGAGGTCAAAATAAACGAGAAAAAATCGGGTCAAAGACACAAACAATAGGAGGCGTTCTCCAGGGATCAGCGCTAGGAAACACGCTTTTTTTATATTTATGAATGATATTGCTTACATAAACAAATCAGGTAAAATCATACAGTACGCGGATGATACCACAGCACAGTAATAATATCCGCTGACTCTGACGAGGAACTGCTACAAGTAATTAATAAAACAATCGAGATAATTGGTCAGTGGTTTACAATGAATGGACTTACGCTTAATGAAGAAAAAACAAGTGTCTGAAAAATCTGCCCTGAAACCTATTGTAGAAGTACCATTAAATAGTGGAAAATCAATCTTCACATCAAGAGCAACAAAGTAACTGGGCTTTGAACTGGACCCTGCCTTAACATGGAAAGAGCAAATAGACTCCACATGCAAAAAGATGGCGAAAGGGATCTATGCACTAAAACAGCTTCAACCCGTACACTGAACAAAACCTAAGGGAAATATATTACGCATAATGTGCACTCTACAATGTCTTATGGAATTATTATGTACGGTAACTCGACAGATTGCGAAAGGTTTTTGAAATTACAAAAAAGAACAATCAGAACCCTCGTGAAAGCTAAATATAGAGACACATGCAGGGAGCACTTCAAAACACTAGGTATTCTCACGTCACCTGCTGTATACATTTATGAAGTCCTTAAATATGTGAGACATAATATGAAACAGTTCAAATTAATAGGAAATGAAAACCAACGAAGTAACAGACATCAAATGTACTTATAACCCATACTACACACTTAAAACTTCATAGACTAAATTTCTCAAAAAAACTTCTAACCATTATAGGCCACAAATTATTTAACAAATTGCCACTTTGCATTAGATTGACGGAAAATAATAACGCATACTTTAAAAAAATAAAGGCTCTACTACTGGAAAAATAATTTATAATGTTAGCGAATTTTTAAATAACGACTATAGCCATTTCATTGACAAGTGTGATACCTGACCATGCTTGCAGCTCGTCCCTTTCACTTTATCTTATTGTCTTTTAGATATAAGTAGGTATTTACTTAATGTAACTGTAATTTTATTTCTGTGACATTTATGTGTATTTATTACCGCAAATCTATACCTAAGTAATTGACAAGAAATCGATCGCATTCTACCGACCAGGTAATACCTATATATTTAAACATGCCGTTCTTTTATAATAAAGTTAGTCCACTGCTGGACATAGGCCTCCCCTAATGAGCGCCCTAGCGACCTGTCTTCAGCTTGCCGCATCCAGCATCTGTCAGCAGTTTTTTTTCAAATCGTCATCCCACCTGGTCGGAGGGCGTCCTACACTACGTTTGCCGAGTCACGGTCTCCACTCAAGAACACGTTTACCCCAGCAGGTATTGAAGATACCTGGTTGTAATTGCACGTAAAAACAAAAGGCAGAGAGGTCCATACCTTACCGGCACGAATGGGAGTTGAACCCGCAACCTTCACCCGCTGCACCACCGAGATCGTCACTGAATAAATACCAAATTCTCAGAAATAAAGTATTCCTGGTTTCAGATTGAAACTCACATCGCGGCTGACAGTGATCAATCCAGGAGCCTCCCTTGTCCCTGAGCGGTGAGATGGTGTACCCGTCCTCGTTGAACAGGATCGCCACGGAGCTGAGGACCACGAAGGAGGTCACCGCGTTCACAAGCACCACAAACAGAGGCAACCCTGTAAAGCTGCAAGTAACAATAACACTACAGAGCGGAGTGCTAGTAATAGGGTCCCGTTTTTACCCTTTGGGTACGGAACCTAAAACTGTTTGATTCTCGATATGGACAAAAAACCTATAGAGTACTTCCCGTTGACCAAGAATCATGATATTTGACAAGAAGCAAAGTTTTATAGCACAAGTAAAGGGGAAAATCCGAAAACCGTAAAGTTGTAGTTTATTCACAAAAAATATTTTTTGAATCTCGCCATGGACCAAAAACCTACTTTCCGTTGAGCTAGAATCATGATATTTGGCAAGAAACAAGATCCTTTAATTATGTAATTAATATAATGTTTAGTTACGGAACTCTGGTTGCACGAGGCTGACTCGCACTTGACTTTTTTATTTCTAGATATTTACACCTACCTACTTTTGATCATCGATCACAAGGATACAGAAGACAGTAACGTACATTACTATACAGTCCTGGCGCTCGACGTAGCGCTTCAAGATACGTGCAGCACTTGGCAGCCGGTACAGTTGGATGAGCCGGTTCAGCGACAGAATGTTTCGCAACTTTCGCACTTCAACGAAGGTCCCTGCAAACAGCATCACTCATCATCGCCCTTGGAAATATTTATTCATTACTACCTACATAATCGGTATCTTTTCCAAACGCCCGATTACAAAACGCATCTCTTACAGCAGGGTTCCCGAACTGTTTTGGGCAAGAGACCCCTTTTCCAAAATGAACTGATACCTCAGACCCCCATAGCCAAATCACTTTAAAGATCATATCTTTAGTTTTTTTCCTATTGATACAAAATACCTGCATAATATATATACTATATATATTACTATATAGTAAATATTAGTTGTTATTATTATTGTATTTTCTTTTTCAATGGATTGTAATTTTCTGTAAATAAATAATGTATGTAGATTTTTAGTAAAACAAAATATACGAAAATAATTACTATATTCAATTCAATTACATTACACTATAATTAACCAAGTGCAAAGTTTGGAAAACTGTGAAAAGTGTGTGTGAAATAATTTTCTCATCTAAATTTAACAAAATAAAAAGACATACAATTCAGTAAACATCAAGTGTAATTTATAATGATCAATACAAATTACTTAAAAAAATCTTAAGTAGGTAATTATTCAAAAAAAAACATTAACTCGCAAAGTAAAAATAAAAAATTCATTGTGATGGATGAACCTGGTCTACCAATCTAGCTAAATCCGGTTCAATATTGGTGAGCCTTAAATCTCCGAGTTCGTTGATTTTCAAACGGTTTCTTTGTTTCGTCAAAATGTTTGTTACCACACTGAAGCCTTTTTCGACTAAGTATGACCACGGTAATGTTATCTATACAGTATTCTGTCTTCATACAAACGGCCGGAACACGAGTCATAACTGTCACCTCATGTGAGGGCGGGATCGTGGTAGGTACAACCAGTCGGGGATGCGCCGCGCGCCGCAGCGCAGTGACGAACGAACTTTTTGGTATGAAACTATTTTTTATCTAATTTGAATGTTTTTTTTTTTGACAGAATTGTCATTACGAATGATAAGTTATTGATTTTTCTTTTCAATAGGTAAAAAATGTTGTAAGCAGTAAGCGTGCAATTTGAGAATTTTTTATTTAAATAAGGTACTTTAGTTTTATATTCATCTTAGAAATAAATAATAAAATTAAAATAAAACAAATATTAAAATTATTAATTAGGCTTCGATACAACAAACGTGTTTTTTTGCTGATTTTATTGATAATGGTACGAAACCCTTCGTGCGCGAGTCGGACTCGCACTTGGCCGGTTTTATTATCATTTATTTTATATTTATTAAAATATATAATCACAAAACTAGAAATAAATTCAAGTAGGTAGGTACCTAGATGAAAAATGAAATACTGCAGGCGGGCAGCCCTATCGCGTGCTATTGTTTTGTTTTGGTAGGTAGTTATTTCAAGGACAGGGCCGAGTTACAATACTGTATAGATAACATTACCGTGGTATGACGATGGCAAAGCGAGAAGGTATTTATCAGCAATGTTCGACAATGTAGGATACTGTGTTTCAATGTTGCGTTGCAACCAGAACTTCTGGTAGCCTTGGTTGAACTTCTGCTTAAGCTCCTCGTCTGTGCTGATGGTAATCAACTCTTCTTGCATTATCACATTGGCTTCTTCCATGGCTCTGATAGTGTACGGATTTATTATCCATTGAGGAATTAGTAAATTTAAAAGATCCTCAATACTCTCAGTAAAATCCTTGTGTAATGCGTCCAAGTGAGTGACATATAATAAAATGACATCATCTTGAAGCATTTCTGGTAATTTTCACAAATGCGAAAACTGCAAATATTCTTTTCTGCTTAATTTTGTTCATAAAAATGAGTTTACCCACGACACGACGCGACGGTTGATATTATTGATTTTGTTATAATCAAGTTAAGATCGTCACCCTGCAGCTGCAAATTGACTTTGTTGAACAAACCAAATGTGAGATACCTTCAGTTGAGAATTAAATGTATAACATCTGAGGTAGCTATCGCTATCGCTAATCACACGTCGCTCCACTCCACACACGGCTGTCGGCGCGTGCGATTATAAAACATATTCGCATGTTTCTGTTCCCAGTTCCCTATGAATGAATGAATGAATGAATTCTTTATTGCAATTAAAAATAATAACAAATAATCCTTATATCTAAATTATGATACCCAGTGCAATAGGCGGCCTTATCGCTGAAAGCGATTTCTTCCAGGCAACCTAGGTTCGGAGAAAAAGATATAAGACAAATATTAAAAAAAAACAGTTAACGAAAAATTATCAAACAAACAAAAAAAACAAACAGATACATTAACATACATAATACAACTATACTAGAAACTAGCCTAGAACTTATCCACAAATAGCATACAATAGGTACCACAGATAGATATAATGAGAAAATCTCATCTCATCACTAATGAAGCTAACGTCACATCTAAAGTTACATAATCTGAGTAAGGAGGGAAGACTGAAGGAAACATTTAGTTACCTGAAGAAAGGAAATGGGACTTCAGTTTAGATATATAGATTATATCCCACCCCCACACTATAGGAGTGACTGAACCCCACATCGCGCATTGGCGACTTGGATTAAAGCAGTATGTACCTAGTTACCTATTGAAAAACCAAAGTTTTCCCACCAACTTATTAAAAAGGAAGGGTGATACGTAGTCACGGTAATATTAGTGACGTAGTAGAGACAATTTCACTGACAATAGTTTTCCTTGCGTTATTATGTCACCACAGATATCAACATGTTTTTAAAGTGTAAATGTTATGTCATGTTACCTGCTTATTTAGATCTCAGTAAGTATGAGATAATTTGTATCCGTATCCGAACAACATGTTCGAACTTGAATTTAGAGTTTAAATGTACCTAGGTACTTTTTTATATCTTATAATAATAAATATAATTTTTTATATTTTTTACTTGTTTATATCACAGTTGGTTGGTAGATGGGTACCTATACTCGTAATTTTGAATACCTACCTTCTCAAGACCTAGGTACTCGATAACTATTTGCCTACGATTACGTATCTACCGCAACCTAAGCAGTTTCTTGTGGTTAAAAAAATACCTATATATATTCATCTATATAATATTATTGATCGAAAGGTAACTAAATCGACATTGCGTCGCACAGTGGATCGAAAAAACCCCTTCCATAGCCATAGAACTTTTCTTTGTAAACATACTTTTTGTTGTTGGAAACCAACACAAAACCTTTTTAAGAGCCCAAAATATATCATATTATTTAGACAACTATTGTGATTTTGAGGTTGTAAAAATTTTAGAACAAAAATATGTATGGAAAAACCCGTAAAAATCTTTATTTTTCGGCTCTCGTGCGAGTGCCCGTTATTTCGTCTGGTATGAATAATGTCCTTATTTTTTACATTTGACGTATAGCACACAAAGAGCACTCGATTGAAACTGTAATAATGATTAGGCGAGTCGAAATATTATTTATGGGTCGCAATGTGTATGAATTTCACTCAATAAAATTAGTGAAATAAATCAAGATATTTACTAATAAATAATAAAATAAAATTCACCTGAAGTCAATGCTGCTCGTGCTCTCAGCGGCATCGAACGCGTTAATAAAGTAACAATTGCATTCTATTTTTTTCAGTAATGTAAAAACAATTGAAGAAAAAAACAAATTCTATGCTTATCTACTGTAATCCTTTCTATGGTTAAAAAACACTTACAATAATATATTAACCTACCCTTTTTCGCTCTGTTTTGTTCCAGCACTGCATTTAAAAATTTTAATAGCAGTGTTTAATCCCGGGCTAAAATGATGATAAACTATTTGAAAATCAAAACCAAAGTGTTAATTTACTATGTAGGGTCACATTACCGACTTGTTCCTCCGGCTCCAAGACCTCCAGAGGCAGGATGGCGAGCAAATCCACTATGAATGCTCCCTTGATGTAGTGGGCTGCAGTACTCGCGGGGTGGTAGATGAGGACTCCTTGCTGGTTGAAGTACCCCACCAGCAACCTCTGGATGCTGTGGTCAGAATAATATCTATAAGATAAGGGAAAAATTAAACAGAAACAATTTTAGATAAAGATATAGGTTTGCAGAGTTCAATCATCTACGACCACGGGGATGTGCTAAAGTTCTTGTACGATGAAACCGCACTATTCTCTCGCGTCAGCATTTATCTCATTGTAACGATCAACGCGCGCGCTCGCATCAGTTCATGTTAGCCTTTCGTACCGGGCGCGTCTCTCATTATCTTTATCTTCATTTTCTCGTAGAGTTGTGGAATAAAATGCATTTATCGAATATCAGCGATATCTTATCAATTCTAAGAGTGTACGTGTGAATGACCTCAAAGTTCTCGAAAGGCGACTGCGAGTTAGTCAGAATAGTCCTAGCGGGACGTCTATTCCAACTGAACCGATAAGCTGAAGAAATCTGCGTCTGTTGTCGCATTCAAGCTGACGCAGGGAGACGATGCATGGAGGCGACTCGGGGTCGCTCGTTTGGGAGGGCCTGTTTCGATTTCAATTAATTTTAGTTATTTTCTATGCCCGGCAAAGAACATTTGTGGGCTGGAACGATGAATTCGTGTAATCTCACATGCCCACAACAGACATCAATTTCATGATCTTCGCAACTTACGCCAGGTAGATGCCACCTCGATGATCTATATATAAAGAGAAAAATAAAGAAGAAATAAGTTTAGATAGTAGTGATATGATTATGATAGTCTCACACGTCGAAATGAGTGATAGTGTCCATGGTCAGAGCGCAGTAGTACAGGCTCGGGAACTGCAACACCATGTACTCGTAGCAGGGACACAGCATGCCGATGACGAGGGCGCACCCCACCCGGATACACTCGAACACTGTGAGGTACGTGCTGTCCGGATGGATCGTGTAGCGTGGGAAGATGTACCTGGTGGAATAATACTCCTAAACTCACACATTCTTTAAAACATTGTTAGTCGAATTGCCTTCCTTTTGACACCTAATCAAACGCAAGTTATGTTGCAGCTTCTACTTGGGGCTGCCATTGGTGACAAAACAGAAAGCCGGTGAAGAATTTAAGAGAATAGGTTGCCTTGCGGAAATCTGTCGGTAAGTTTACCGAAATGTGCAGTTGCACTAATGAACAGGTCAGACCGAAATGACGACTGCTCTCATCAGACGCAAGCCAGGGTTCAGGTCGCTAAACCATCATTATCAGCCTTTATTAGTCAACTGATGAACATAAACCTCCCCTAATAAGTGCCATAGCGTCCTGTCCTCAGCTTGCCGCATCCAGCATTTGCCTGTAGTCTTTTGCAGGTCATCATCCCACCTGGGTGCCGGGTGTCCTACACTACCTCCCAACGCGCCAAAAAAACCGCCGAACCAAGTAAAGGGGAAACCAAGCTTGGATAGCCAAGCTAGTGGTGGTAACTTACCGCAAGATGGAGAAGAATCCGAGTCGGAAGAAGGGCTGCAGGAAGGCGTGGTCGGGCTCGTGTTTGCGTGGCAGCTTGAACCACATTAGGTTATTGGGCTTCGGAGGTGGCTCGTAGCTCGTGAACGGCGGGAGCCGCTTCGAAATGGATTTGAATTCCTGGAAAAATATAACTTATTGCTGTACTTACAGGTACGCGTTTCGTTTAAACTTGGTGTAATGTAATATAATAATAATAATAATCATTTATTTTGCAGGAATGTAGGTACATGAGGTCTTATGGTTAAGTAGCTTATCCTATACATTCTGCCTCGTCAAGGCGTGCAAAATTAAATCTAAAACTAAAAAGAAAATACTTACATTAATACAATAACATCAAAGAAAACACGTTCACAAAACCACAACAAACATACACACAATGTGTGTATGTTTGTTGTGGTTTTGTGAACGTGTTTTCTTTGATGTTATTGTATTAATGTATTGATATCTCGGTGGCACCAATAAGAAAGAAGTTGAAGTTGAACGGTGAAATATCCATCCACTTGTTTGTTGTCAAAGAAATATGACATATTTCTTGTTTGTTGTCAAAGAAATATCCACTTGTTTGTTGTCAAAGAAATATGACATATTTCTTTGACAACAAACAAGTGGATGGATATTTCACCGTTCAACTTCAACTTCTTTCTTATTGGTGCCACCGAGATATCAATGGAGAAACTCAAAATAGGTAAAATGTCAAAATTACATGCAAAGGGATTTAGAATTAGAGAAAAATAAAAATAAAATAATAATAAATATATGTCAACTTCATTTCAATTGTCAGAATGGGTTCGATTGTCAAATTATTATAGTTTGTCATCCAAAAAGTCACTTATCGCATAGTAAGATTTTTCAATCAATAACTTTGTCAGGGTATTTTTAAAAATATTTAAATTGTTGATGGCTCGTATAGACGATGGAATCTTATTAAATACAATAGGAGCCATGCAGAAAACCCCAACTCGTAAGACCCTCGATTTTGCACTATTGCGCTTTAAAGTACCTGCGCGTCTGCCTTCTGCAGGAAAAAACTTAAAATATTGTGGATTCTTCTTTACAAAAACGGCGATTTCTAGAATGTAAAGAGACGGTAGAGTAAGTAATCTCCATTGCCTAAAAACATCTTTGCAGGAATCCATCTGACCCATACCAAACATAGATCTGATGCATCGTTTTTGTGCTATGAAAACTTGCAATTTGTTTGTGGAGTTGCCCCAAAAAATAAGTCCATACCTGAGGATAGGTGCAACATGGCCATAATACGCAGTGAGCAAAGTTGGAGTACTTACTATTTTACTAAGTTTGTACAAGGCGTACGAAAATTGGTGAAGCCTATTACAAACATTATCTGTATGATTTTTCCAATTTAGCTGGCTATCTATTTCTAGCCCTAAGAATCGCGTGGAATTAACATGTTTAATTTTTGTGTCTAAGTATTTAATGTCAAGATTTATTGGTATTCTCTGTCGTTTAAAATTCATAAGGGATGTCTTTGTTAAATTAATATTTAAATTATTATATGTCAGCCAGTTGATTATTGATTTTAATGTGTTATTTATGTCAGTTTCCAGGTTAGTAAATATGTTGTTAGTAAATAGTACCGTACTGTCATCCGCAAATAATGTCATATAATGATTTGTAACATTAGGAAGGTCATTGATATAAACAATAAAAAGTAACGGGCCTAGTACGCTCCCTTGGGGCACCCCGTACCGTACTATTCTGGTGTCAGATGAGTACGTGATATCTGTATATGACAATGAGCAGAATTTGTTAATGTGTGTTATTTGTCTTCTATTTGCCAAGTACGACTGTATTAGGTCATAAGCATTGCCTCTTATGCCATATCTAAATAATTTGGATAATAACAACGCATGATCAACATAGTCAAAGGCCTTTGTCATATCCATGTACATAGCTATAGCACTGGTTCTTTTATCAACAGCTGTTACCTTATTCAGAAAATTAAACACCGCCATATCTATTGTTGTGTTTTTACGAAATCCGTACTGATGATTTGATAGGATATTGTTTGACTCCAAAAAATTATAGAACCTTAGGTATATAATTTTTTATATATTATTATATTATTATTGTATTTTCTTTAGTAATAAAATGTTTTCAAAGCCAAAAAAAAAAAAAATTTTTTCGATGACCTTTGATAATACCGGTATAAGCGCTACGGGACGATAGTTGCTGATATTATCTTTGTCACCTTTTTTATATAAGGGCTTTATTATAGTTAGCTTTAGCCTATCTGGAAATACACCTTTCTCTAAGCAAAGATTAGTTATGTGACATAGTATTGGTGCTATTATTAGTGCTACCTTCTTTACGATATGTGTGGCAATTCCATCGTACCCGACACTGTTTGTGTTTTTTAGAGAAGTAATTATTTTAAGAATGTCAAAGGGATCTGTAGGTATTAAGAATAATGAATTAATATTATTACATATCATATTTAGGTTCATGTCATTATTATTATTAATTGTGTTATTAGTATTAGTAGCAGTTATGTCAACAAAATAATTATTAAATTCATTCGCTAATTTTATTGGATTCGTGATTGTATTATTATCAATAGTTAATTTAGGTAACCATTACCACTTGATCGAAAGTGTACTTATAACAACCGTAGACACTCCAGGTCTCGGTTTTGAGTTATGTAGTGGCTGCGCACGCTCTTTGGACCGTCATGATGAGGTGATTCTGACGAGCCTCAAAAGTCATGCAGGAGGTTGAGGACTTGTCTAGGCTTAATTTTTATTTATTAAAATATCGTGCAAAGCTGCGGGCAGAAGCTAGTCATATCGAAACTCACCGGTTGGGCTCTCACGTAGTCCAGGGTTTTTTTAATGTTCGGTTTGTTAATAGCATCCTTGAAGGATTTCCTTGATATGGAAAAGACTTGGACGTGGGTGGCCGCTCGCACCGTGTAGTACGCCGGAACTCCTGCGGCAAACACATCACGAATACAATAAATGCACAGTTGTTAATTGCAGTTTCTTCTTTAATTTTGGTTTTCCCTATAGGTAGGTACATTAATGGATAAAAATGTGTCAAAACTAGACTGCAGATGAGGTGAGGGATGATAGCTGAAAGAATGGATAGATTGGATGCTTTTTGGGTACCTATGTCCCATACATAGATACCCAAAAAGCATCCTAAATCCCAAGAGAAAGTAAAATTGAGTATCACAGTAGGTATACTTTTTTGGTGAATAGTTCATCTAAAAGCCACACTATAAATAAATGGAGAGTTTAAAGGCCCTCCGTACCTTTTTATAAAAGTCATCTAAATTGAAGAAAAGTACACTAAGTACTGAACTTACGGAGGAGACACACAAGGATACCAAATTGATTTTTCGGTCCAATGAAGTTCACAACTTGATGTGTTATTGGGTCAATTATCTGAAAATGAGTTTATAGATTTATATCTACAAGTAACCAAACTAAACAGCAAGTCTCTTTCTAGATTTAATAAGTTGGCGATTTCTGGTTTGAGCGCAGTGGGACAAATCACTGAACAATTAATAATTACAATCTCAATACAAATATTTATTCCGGGTCTAATTGTACCTACAAATATCTATGTAGTGTTGTATATTCAGTCATGTAGCATAGTAGGTAGGTACAAGTTTTGCTTACTTTTGGGCCTGTCTGCCATGCACTTGATAGAGAGGGATTGCAAAACCCGGCTTTTTCCTGGGATTGGAACAACGCAGGCGTAGTAAATAATATAATAAAGTTATGCATATCGTGATCAGACTGTAGTCCTCTGCGGTACTTCCACGTAGTCGAACTATTTAGTCCAAGTGGTTTGACCACAAGGAATTATGTTTCCTCGTGGTCAAACTAGTCAAATGATCCTGACTGTATCAATTTCAAGTTAAAAATATATGTAGATCTTATGTGTCAATCTTACGTGTAGCTATTCTGTGTCCTCGCTCGCAACATAGACCAGCGTTTCAAATTGATTATTCGCAAGCAACTTTACAAAGTAGAAGTTCAAAGGAAAAGGCTTTGACAGCTGTCAAATTAACACTTACCGTCAGAACTGACGGAAACTGTCACAAATCCAAGTTATTATTCAGAAAACAGACTGCTTCTGTCAAAATTGACAGGCACAAAATTGTGAAATTGACATGAATACAAAACTAAAATATTATATTATATTCGATAATGGTTCGTTAGAGAGGTTTTATTTCAAACTCAACTTAAAAACAGCTCTGCCTTGACTTAACAGAAGATATGAGAGTGAAAGATCGGTCCTCGTTGGGTTCCAGACAAAGATGTTTTTTTATTTAGTATCAGAGGTGACATAATTTTTTTTTTAATTTGACTTGGCGCCTTCACGAATGTTTTTGTGATGATGGGCAGGACCTGTAGTTCACGTATTGTCACTAATTTACCAATAACCCTGTATAATAGCCGGCAAAATCGCGGGCTCAAACTTGTTCCCGATATAAATTTCTTTATGTTTGAGTAATAAAAAACTATGTACTTTCCGAATATTCCAAAATTATAATCTGACCTCACAAAATCCTTTCTTGATGACGTAGATCTCGTTGACGAGGTCCCCTGTGTTCAGCAGGATCTCGTTCGGAGAGGTGTAGAAGAGACGCGCGGAAGACGATATTTTCTTCAACTCGTCATCGAGCATGTACTAATTACAGCATAAACAAGGTTATGTTACATAAAATGTATTTATCGATATTTATATAACAAAGAAATGTTTTGAGACTCCACAACATCGCGGTAGAGTAAACAGAGATTGCAAACTGGACGCGTTTGAGAATGATTGGTCCACAATGGATCTAAACTGCAAAGCGTTACATGTTCCCTGGCCAAGGCCATCG
The DNA here is from genome assembly GCA_947086465.1 of Eupithecia exiguata. Taxonomy (NCBI): domain Eukaryota; kingdom Metazoa; phylum Arthropoda; class Insecta; order Lepidoptera; family Geometridae; genus Eupithecia; species Eupithecia exiguata. The sequence continues at coordinate 953,570 of OX352229.1, forward strand.
CAGTGGGACGATGCAGGCGATCTAATAAAATACTTGAGTAAGAAAATCAAAACAAAAACATTTCGTTAAAAAATTGAGATCACGAAAAGAGCCAAGTCAGCCATTTTCTTACCTATGAATTTAGCAAACTATCAACCTACTACTACTAGTCATAGTAAGTAGGATAACTTTCGAGTACAGTCGCATTAGAAAAAGATAATTAAGACTTACTTTTAAAAACGGCACCGTGAATATGTACCGGCTGCGTTGCTTGGTCACTATGTCTTGGTAAACATGCGGCGGGAGGTCGTAGAAGATGGTTTTCTTCTTATGAGTCATGGAGTATGCCTGAAACGTCATTATGAAACTTAAAGCTCTAATTAGGTATTTTCTTCATTGAACTTAAGGATATCAGGGATGTTATGAAGAAACCATATTAAAATTTAAACTGATGCAGCGATTTTATCAAACATCGAAGAACATTTAGCCCAAATCAAAAATATTATCTTCTTAGAAATATCAATATAAACTCGTTTGAGGCGTTTGGGAGATAAATGGGAACATTGATTTGCAGAAACACACACGTGCGGGTAAACACTCCTCTGAAAACGTTTTCTTTCTCTATTCCTAAAGGGTACCTAACAATTTAAACAAAAAAAACCGTAAGCGGACCTTGTCAGTGTACCAGCACAGCTGAAGGTACTGTATGAATCTCATGCGCAGAGTCGCATCCACATGGTTCCGGATCAGGAAGTTGGTCACAATTGATATACAGCCGCAGTAATCATCCCTGCAACAAACATTCGTAAGCTTTTTAATGGGACATGTAGGACATTTTTAGCTGACTTCAAAGAAAGATCAAGGGGAATTATTATTTTATTTCTCAGAGATTACCCCGAGTACGAGGACGTACGCATCATAATAACAAAAACCTTAGAATAATAAAGCAACGGCAACCTGTCGTTGAACGAAATATATAAAACTTGAAACTGAAACTGTCTTTGAACAGGATTGGATAAACTTCAATGTTTCCCTGTGGGTGGAGCTAAGGGCGCTAGAGTCCTTAGGAAGTCCCAGAGATTTTTGACTCAGGTTACTTGATTTCGTAGCTCAGTAGGTTAGAACATTCCCGTACTGTGGGAAAGTTGTGGGTTCAAGTCCCGCCGAAATCGAATATTTTAGAATTTCTTAGATATTACCCCGAGTGCGAGGGCTTACGCGCTAAATTAACAAAAACCTTAAAATTGAGGTTTGCACGAAATTGTTCCAGTTAAACATCTTGCCTCAATATGGAAGTGACCATGATGGTCGCCGCATAGGTCGCCATCATGAAGATCGTGAGCAGCGTGCAGATCTCCAGCACGACCATGCAGTAGATCACGTACATCCAGTTGCTGAGGTCGCCCGACTCTCGGTGGGCTGAAACCACAACAATTATTTCATTTCATTTATTTATTGCAATTATTTTTATTCAGCATGTGAGTAGGTTAACTACAACCGTATACGGATTTATTTTTCGTTTGGCATATTTACGACTATGAAGTTTCCTTATTGTTGATAGGTGAGTGAATGAAGACAGAATTAAGTATTTCATAGACACAGTTACTTTTGACAGATAGGGAGGCGAATCTGTCGATTCGAAAAATATGGAGATTAAAGTTTCAATTTTTATCGAACCGACATGGTGTGTAACAAAAATTATTCTACATGATTTTTCCATGAAATATAATCTATTGAAAATAGAATAATTAAAGCTTATCACAGTAACTCAATCTGTCTTACTTTTTATCATACACGGAAAAACGCGTGTAAATACCGCGGGCAGAATCAAGTTACAAAAACAAAGAACCAAAATTTTATATATTTTTATTCAATTGAATATTAAGATTCCAAAAATAAATCAATTGACTTAATTTAGAAATCATATAGCGTTCATTAAGTAAATACTGAGCATCAATATCAAAATCGATTACAACTTCTTCATAAACAAAATCGATTGTCATAAACATCGAGTCGGTAAAGCATTAGGTAGGACATGACTATGTACTTAATTGTCGAACTCAAAAATAAAATAGTTTCATGGAATTACTATACTGAACATGCTTTTCCTAAACAAGGGGGTTTTGTTTAGCAGACGGATTGCTAATCGCAGAGAAGGTGTTAAATTAAAACAAATATATCCTTCCTCTGGTAGGTCCCCTTAGTATTCGGGTCTTACGACATCCGCGTGTTAACTCTAAACATTCCGGTGAACTACATTTAAGTGCAGCTCATAGACTCGAGCCAGTTTATATCCCTGTTTGACTTAGAAATACATTTTCAGACTGCTCTAACTATACATAGACATTTAGAGTTGCAGTTACAGTTTTTGCATCTATTGCAAAATATTAGGAAGTAAACGGTCAACGGTTATGCATGGCACAATGAGATTAATATCTAAAGGGATAAACCTCTAGTCTATATTCTATCACGAAAAAAGTGGAATCATTCTCGTGACCGATGATGGCATTGACGACGTAGTTTTGATAATAGGCCATTTGACTACATTGAAAATAAGTTCCAAATTGTTACCATCCTAGTCAGTGATAACGTAAAAAGCGTATTTTGAATAGAATGGAATATCAATTTATTTGTTAAATAGTAATTTTGATGGCTTTCATTTAAAAATATGTCTATTTTAGGTAAAAAAAGAATTGAAATTACGTTCTTTTAATGTTCGATCACGTGATCGAAAACGCTCTGCCATTGCTGGTGACGTCACTCCTTCAACTTCAACTTCTTTATGGCGCCGCTTGCCTTTCACCGCGACTCCGCCAGTGTCTGTTTCAGAGTGTCATACATAGAGTTTATATAAGTACTATAATTATAAGCGCAATGTTGTAGAATTTATATAAGTACTATATAAACTCTATGGTGTCATATCATACAGTGTGGTGGGTGTAAAGTGTGAACCACCAAGGGAGAGGTGATTTCTTCCGTCCACGGTTGACATGGTGTTGGTTGACGAACTTAGTTGTGTCGTCATCGAGTCATGTCACCGGAGCTATGAGCTTTTTAGGGCGCCATTATTTTATTCAAACTTTAATATTAGTTTTCACAGCAAATACGACGGGCCTTGTAGAAATATTAGTAACATTTGCATTATTTTTTATCAGACAATACGTAAGAAATAATTCCCAATAGTAGTCAAATAGCCTATTGACATCTTTTAAAGGAAACATATATTTATCTCAATTACTCTCGTCCACGACTCTGAAAGTGATTTTGATTTGATAGAGTTAGCCATATTGATTGAAATATTGAATGGACAGTGTTATTGTTATGGTGTGGATATCACCGTTATTTGAAAAATATATCCCTTGACAGATGACGAAAAACAGAAGTGTAAGTGTACGCATTATTGATAAAGTATTTATTACCTATCACATTTAACAATTTGATAAGTTTTATTTCTGGAATGTTTATAGGAAAAGTATATATTACCATCCTAAAAAATATTTTGGTAACTAGTAGGTACTTGTTATTTTCAAGCTATATTTAAACTTGAAATATATTTAATTTTAATTTTATCATGCAAAGTTTGCAACTGTGGTGTACCACTACAAAAATTCCGCGCAAAACCTTCTCTGATACGAAAATCTTTCAAAGTTATCAACCAGTTTCATCTCTCCACGAGATATCATCAGGACACCATACTCGACTATGATGACACAGAGTTCCAAGCAACAACGATAAGAGTCCTGCCATGCAGTGTGAACTTTACCGTTGTTGCTTGGCACTATCACTGTCTTTTATTATCTCACTTGAGAATATGATCATGGAAAAGGCCCAGTAGAGGCTGTACATGATGTTGGTCTCCACATTGCGATCCTGCACCGGCCCTTTCTCCCAGTGAGTGCCGTGAGTCAGGTTCGCCACCACGCAGGACGAAAAGCTGAGGACAAAATGGCGATAAAAACGGTTACAAAATGGCGAACAGATTTTTATCATCAGACTATATTAGTCCACTGCTGGACATATGTCTCCCCTAATGAGCGATAGATTATAGATATGAGATTATAAAGATTAATTTTCTAAATACTTGGAGGGAGATGAAGTTATGCGTCAACTCTTTTTCTGATATGAATCCAGTCTATTAGAATATCAATTAGAAAATCTCAGTATTAGAATAATAATAATGTTTTAGTGAGGTAAAGATGCCGTTTTTAAGATGTCAAAATCACAGTAATATTACCTAGTTATTGAATGTTTTGGTCTTACCTATCGTCACGAACACGTTTCTAAAGATGCCAGGTTCTAATCCTTCAAATTGTTATGTCCTATAAATTACTAGACTAGATGTTCGTGGCTTACTGAAACCCGGTAAACTTAATATCGTAGAGAAAGAAGTTACCAGATGTGGTTAAAGGTTAAGGTTAAGGTGGAAGTACTCTTATGTCCGCATTTGGACTCCGTTTGGTCCATTATGCGTTGTCCATTGTGCTAGCATAGCCAGCCTAACTCCGTCCAGAAGCGCAGAATCTTCCTGGGGTCTTCACAGGCTTCGCGGAATGACCTCGGCAAGTTGAGGATTTCTGTTCGTTGTGCTGTTATTCCCTCGCATTCCAGGATTACGTGGGCAGCTGATTCGTCGTCACTGAGGCACCCTCTGCAGAGAGGGCTGTCCGTCGCTCCGATGGTGAATAAGTGTTTGTTTAGTGGGCAGTGTCCTGTTAGTGTTCCCACCAGGATACGCAGGTCCGATCTGTTTAGGTTCAGTAGGCGTTTAGATAGCCTCGGTGATGTTGATGGAAGCGCCGCTCTGGCTTGTCTGCATTCTGGCAGGCGTGTCCATCGTTCGTTATGCTGTTCTCTAGTTCTGAGCCTAATCCATGTCCGGAGTAGTGAGAATGGCAGGGGTAGGAAAGGCGATGGACCTTCTATGATTGTTTCCGATCCCCTCCGTGCCAGTTCATCAGCGGCATCATTGCCTAGAGATCCGCTATGTCCTTTAATCCATTGAAGGACTATCCTGTTCTTGCTGGATATTCCTTCTAATGCCAAGTGACATTCGTGCACGAGCTTGGAGTTGCAGCTGTTTCCTTCCAGAGCTCTGATTATGGCAGCGCTGTCGGAGAGAATACGTACGCATTGGTCATTAATTCCTCTCCTCTGCACGGCTGTTGCTGCCTGAGTTATTGCTACGCATTCGCATTGGAATATGGAGCTGTGTTTTCCTAGCGTTGTTGATATATTGATGTTGAGGTCCAATGAGTGAACACCAGCACCCGTACCTATATCGGTTTTAGAGCCATCTGTGTAGATTCTGACTTCGTGGGTTCCGGATTCATCTTTATGGTCCTCGTATAGTTGTATCTGGTAGTGTTTGTTTATTATTGGTTTACTGGGCATTCTGTCACAAGGGGCGGCTATGAGGGGTTCGAACGCTATGGCCCTGTCCATGATCTGAGCGTGTGGACTGCTTGTGGTTCCCCAGAGACCCATGTTATGTAGTCTTAGAGCCGACATCGTAGCTTCTTGCTGTATGTACAGGTCTAATGGTGCTAAGTCTAGAATTATATCCAGAGCAGCACCAGGAGTGGTTCTCATGCAGCCTGTTATTGCTGTACATGCCATTCTTTGGAAGCGCTGGAGTTTTGCTATCACGGTGGTTAGTTCCGTTCTGGTCCACCAAACTATCGCTCCATATGTTAGTGTTGGTCTAATAATAGCAGTGTATAGCCACATGGTTATTTTCGGTGAAAGTCCCCAAGTTTTTTGGTAGAGAGTGGTGGTGGCACGTTGTAGTTTGTAGTCAAGATGTTTGTTCCACAGCAATTTGCTGTCTAGTATGACCCCTAGATACTTGACTTCCGTTTTCAGCTTTATCTCTGTGTTAAACAGTTTAGGGAGTTTTAAGTTTCCCAGATGTCGCTTGTTAGTAAACATTATTAGTTCCGTTTTTGTTGGATTAACTGAGAGTTCGTGGTCATCGCACCATGTCTCAATGGTTCATCAGGTCACATAGTGTATTCTCGAAACAGCCGGTCGCCAGGATTGCGAGGTCATCCGCATATCCCACCGTGACCAGCCCTTGGCCGTTGAGCCTGCGGACAAGCTCGTCAACAACTATGTTCCATAATAGGGGCGACAAGACGCCGCCCTGGGGGCAACCCCTGGCAACTACACCTCTTGTGGTTTCATTGATTGTGACTTGAATTGCTCTATTTTTGAGCATGTTGTTTATCCACTCAGCCAACGTTGGTGCAACACCGTATCTAGTGAGAGCTCTGTATATGCTGGTGAATTTGGTCTTGTCAAAAGCTCCCTCGATGTCTATAAAGGCCGCCAATGTTGGTTGCTTTGACGTTAATCCACCTCCTATGCGTGAGACTACGCTATGTAGGGCGGATTCCGTTGATTTGCCTTTGCTGTAGGCATGTTGTTGCGGGTGAAGCGGGCTGTGAGAGAGTGTATAGTCTCTTATTTCTCTGTCACAAAGCCTTTCTAGTGTTTTCAGAAGAAATGATGTCAAGCTTATGGGCCGAAATGATTTCGGTTGCGTATAGTCACTTCTTCCTGGTTTTGGTATGAATACTACCTTCACTTCCCTCCATTTGTGTGGTATGTACGTTTGGGCGATACATGCTCTGAATATCTTTACTAGGTAGTCGGTGAGTATACCACTGCACCATCTAAGCATACCTGGAAAGATCCCATCCAGTCCTGGTGTCTTGAAGGGAAGGAAGCTGTTGATGTGGTACCAGATGTGGTTTATGCATTTGTGGACTAGCCTAAACCCACTGGAGAAACAACCAGATCAAGTCTGCCATTGGAGGTTCAGTTAACGAATGCAGCAGGATGACCTCTACCAGGCAGCGGTGGCGAAATGTCGTGAAACGCATCACATCTGCCCCTTCCAATACTGCTACGAGTACTTAACGATCACGACCGCTCTGTCAAGAGCGTACCGGATAAGAAGAAGATAAATTACTAAACCCATATCCCACTCCTACATTAATCTACATTATGATCAGTGGCCTATTTTAAATATGCGGCCTCTTATATCATTACTTCTCTGACAATTTTAAGAAATAAGATCTGGCGTCTTCACGAAGGTGTTCGTGATGATGAGCAGAACCTACAGTTTGTTAGTGTCTGTGAATTACCACACAAGTAAAAATAATTGCTGATGTTAAAATTAAAAGAGAACTTACTATGTACACATAAAACCTTGATGCATCGCTGCAGTCAGATAACAGACTATGATGATCAGCAGCGTGTAGGAACAGAACCGGATGATGTGGCTGTTGTACACGAACAAGAACTCCAGCTCTCGCAGAAAACGAAACACCTGGATATAGGAAAACAGGATGGTCTACGTATAGAATCCATAGATGGAACGAGTACCTACTGTATTCTTTCTGACTATGATGATGAATTCCAGGTAGGCTGTGACTATACGCCAAAACTATCGAGCTAAGAGATAAGTGGCGGCATTCAATACAAATATTTCAAAAAGTATTACATACATGTAATACAACAAAACCAGTGCGGGGGGAGGGTGGTGTCATTGAAATCACTGATCATGCGGATTTCTCAGTCAAAATGTCGCAGTGGTTGGGTGAGAATTGCGCTTTCGCTATTGAGGCATTTTTCAAGAGCAACGATGTTTACGTTATCGCTCGTCGACAATTTTGGTCAAACTTTAATATTCGCCAGGTAAATAACGTAGCGAGTGTAAATTTAATTCGTTACTGGGTACAGAAGTTTTGGGCAACTGATTTGGCTATGAACACCAAACGGCGAGGGCGCTCTGCAACAACTCTAGAAAACATTGAATTGGTGGAACAGAGTTTACGTGAAAATCCACGACTTTTAATACGCAAAAGGGCAGCCTCATTAGGACTTCTACGAATTTCATAATTGGAAATTCCACTTTTATTAAATTTCATAGGCCCATAGTTAGGTTACGAATGTCAATAGTGAGAATTATAACCGCATGATTACGGATTTCTTTTTGGCGAACCTGCGAGCTCACCCATCTTCCTTTCTTGTCACACACCTGCTTCTAACAGGATAATGCGAACCCACACACGGCCAGAGCTTTGATGAATTTGCTTCGGGAAATTTTACGTCAAAAACTGACCGACTTACATGCGCTTTAGGGACATCCCGTGCCCACCGAGGTCGCCCGACTTGACCCCAATGGTTTTTTATGGTGCTACATCAGAGAGAGTTTACACTAACTACCCGCGTACTGTTTTGGAGTTAAAAGCAAACATCCGCCATTAAATCAGCATTATTGGATCGAGCTTATTGCAGCGCGTGGTACGAAACACAGGCTCTATTTTGATTCGTGTGTGCAACTCGACGGAAGTCATATATTATAGATGTCAATTTTTTTTAAATCGGCAAAATCCCAGTAGTTAATGTTTTATTTAACTTTGTAAAGGTATATCTGCCACCCGGTACCCCGCAGTTCTAGATTATGGAATGAAATTATATGCTCCTGTTTATCGTAACAAAAAGCGTGCAAAGCCGGGAGCATAATATTGTAAGTAATATTAAAATAAATGTTTGTGAAATGTACCATATGTTACGTACTTAGGGTAAATTTCACGAACATTTATTGGTAATGTTGTTAACATGTAAGTAGGTACCTGAAGTGAGTAAGCATACCTTCCCAATCTTGAATATCTTATTGATACCCGCGTAGTGCCCCGTGCCGATGAAGGCAAAAAACGGAAAAGTCGCCACGGCGTCTAACACGAACCAGGAGTTCAGCATCTGCTGGGAGGCTGTCTGGACAAATGAGATAGCCATGCCTGGAAAATTACAAATGTCTGTGATCTTTTACCGACGTTTTGTAACCAATCCTACTAAAACTACTTGCGCGGAAGATTTTTGAGCGAGAAACAATGCTTTTTTGTGCAATTACCTTGCAAAATCATTTAAACGAAAGGTTGTAGAAGTTTATCGATGAGTTTGCCATATTTCCTCTCATGATAATCATTTTCCCTCTCCTTTCCTCATAAAAAGAAGCAATAGTAGAGTATATCGCACGTATAGAGCGTGCTACGAGGCTACGCCGGCGTAGCATCGTAGCAGCAGCTCCTTAGCATAGCAGCTCATTAGTATGCTACCTGCGTAGCATACTAAGGAGTTCAACGCGCACCCGCTTTCTGACAATTAACTAAATTTCTAATATTTCAGCAATTAGAAACAAAAGCCACTTTGCAAGGTTGCATTTATGCTATATTGGTTGTGAATTCTTTTATCATCATTATGTAAGCCAAGCGTAGCGTCGATGCACGTTCTACGAGGTACTGGTTCAATACCTTCTTCCACATTATCGCCCGTAGAGAGATGCACGATCATATCCAGAGCGTAGATGGCGGAGGTCATCATGTTGAACGATCTGAACCCCACAGGCACCGTCGGCGTGAACACCATATAATATGGGTAAACCTATAAATAAATAATGGTGGACAATTCACACAGCATTATCTAGCCCCAAGCTAAGTAGAGCTTATGTTATGGGTACTAGATAACTGATTACACACAATATAATACAATACATAGATAGATATAAATATTGACCTGTATCTATATCACATTATATTTAGACTTAGATAGGCGAATAACATTGTATTACATTTTAAGCATTATACAAACTTACTAGTGGTTTATTTTTCGCTTCTTCCACTAGTGGACAAAAACTGAAGCGAACAAAATCAATAACATTTTGTTTCTTATTTGATAATAATTACTATTTATAAAACTGTTTATGTATAAAATTTGACTTGTCTAAGTGCTTATTTTGTAAGCCTAAAGAAATACCTAGTTATTGAATTTTGAATATTTTTTATTATACATAGAAAACGACCAGCAGAACACCCTGAACAAATGTCTGCAGATCGTACACACATTTGTGAGAATCGAACCCGCAAACTCCTACGTTGCAAGCAGGCCTTCGTCCACCGCACCACAGAGGTCATAAAAAGGTTGCTTACGTTATGACACAAATAAATGCGATTTTCATAGAAATGTTCTTTACGAAGAAAGAAGCTTCGACTCGCGGCTTCACACGCTCTTTATAAGACTATATTCATCCTCGGGATACAGTTTACCATTAAGATCCGTTCAGCCGATTAGGCGTGCAAAGGTAACAGACACACAGACCGAATTACTTTCGTAATACTTTTATAATATTAGTATGATGTCTGAAGTTTTTCTTTATGATCAACTTCTTTCTCAACTCTTTTATCACCCGTAACTGAGTGCGGTTTTATATTTAGTTCTTTCTTTAATAGGTTTTTCGGTAACAGGTAAGATTAGTAATCGATCAGAAACATAAAAAATCTATGCTGACAGATAATATATTGCGAAGCCGCGGGCTAGTAGCAAAAGCTATGAAACAACTTACAAAAATAATAATGAGCACCAAAATAGACACGAAGAGATTCCAAGCGAAGGTGAGCGAGGTATTGGGCTGCAAGATGCAAGGGAACGTCGGTCGGAGACAGAGCTCGTCGGACTCGTCTATCAGAGACGCGTCCGCGCGCTGCAAAAAAAAAACAAATTACCATCGCTCAAGGGCTCATTCACACAGTATTCCTTTTACAGAATCCGTTTTTTTTTCCTAGATAGCGTATGTAGGAGCGAGTTTACACTCTCGACAGAATGCTGACTCCAATAAACGATTCATTCCAGTAGCGAAGAGTTCGTAAAACGGTCCCGTATGTGAACGTATCATAAGTAGCCTGTGTGTTGTCGGATACCGTCAGTAAAGCCTTCCATGAGGTTGTTTTCCCCTCGATGCTTGTGTGGTTTCACCTCCAACCGCCTTCGCATGCATCGTTCCCTACAATAACTTTATTTCTTTAGGATTACAAAATAAGCACTTGGACAAATCTAATTTTATACATAAACACCTATATAAATAGTAATTATTATCAAATAAGAAACAAAATGTTATTGATTTTGTTCGCTTCAATTTTGTCCACTAGTGGAAGAAGCGAAAAATAAACCACTAGTAAGTTTATATAATACAATATTATTTGCCTATCTAGTCAGTCAGTGTTTTCATGCGATGGCCAAGTCAAGACTTGGTGTTACATGGATCTCACAACTTTTTACGGTAGAAGAACTGAGTTGCAAGACTTGGCTGTTTTTACAAGTTTTGTTTTTGATGGCATAAATATTGACCTGTATCTAAATCACATTACATTTAGACTTAGATAGGTAAATAATTATGTATTACATTTTATGTGATATACAAACTACTAGTGGATTATTTTTCACTTCTTCCAAAGGAAAAAAAGTGAAGTGAATAAAATCAATAACATCTTATATGAGAATAATTACTACACATTTATAAAGCTGCCTATAGTTTATAAGACTTGTGCATATTTTGTAAGCCTAAAGAAATAAAGTTATTGACTTTAAATTAAAAGTCTACTTTGAAAACCCAACAGCAAAGTTGCAGATCGCTTAAATAAAACAAAGGACGACCGATCCTTTATTTTGATGACCTTTCTACGACATTGATTTTGACATTTATTTCTTAGAGATCCGAAATAAAGCAATTTGAAGACGGTTTAGTTTTTAAAATACGCCAAATTATTTCATTTTTAGCTTACTTATGCCCGGGCTACACGAGGCTAGTTTTTCAAGCTAGGATAGCAAGGTAGCTTTCTAAAACTGTACTGGCTTGCTGACCTGGCTTGGAGCATGCTAGTATTGTTTACACGAGGCTATATTATTTTAAGCTAGTATTTAGGGGAGTAGCGCTCCGGGGCCAAGAGGACTCAGCTGGGCCCTGAGCCGTTCTGCGGCATACCAAAAAGCCTGGCTCTCAGAACCCTCCTGGATTCCTGCTTTGAGGAATCGTCCAAGCTCTGGATAAGTTCCTCAGGCATGAATCACTCAAAATTACTGATAAAAGCCTTTGACAAACGGTATACCAACCGAATCCTAGCGCTAAGCAGAAGCAACCTTCGCATCATGACAAGAGCTCTAACTGGACACTGTCGCCTTAACAAGCACATGTTCAAACTAGGGCTAAGCGACACACGATCCTGCAGATTCTGCGAGGAGGCGGAAGAAACGCCTTTCCATCTGCTAGGAGAGTGCGGAGCACTGATGCAAAAACGTAGCATCCACCTGGGCAAGCACCTGTACAGCCCAGACGAGCTAAGAGACATCACCCCGAAGAAAATCCTACAGTTCTTAGCAGCTGCAAGGGTCAGTGGCGAATTATGAACGCCGCAGCTTCAGGGGTGAACGTATAAAGTGGCGATCACAATAGGTCTATCATGGCCGCAGTGACATCAAAGCCACCCAAAGCCAATAAAAAAAAATTTAGGGGAGTGATGTGGTGTTCGATCTCTAGGTTTATTATAATTGTTATGAAAAACATATAGCGCCGACCTAGAGTGATAACAGGACAGGAAAATGATGATGATTATCCGAGATACTGACGTTCCTCATAACGTAGCAGCCCGCAATCTGCAGGAAGTAGTCAGTCCGCGACATCAGCAGGGTGCCATCAGGGTTCTTCGCCTCCTTCAGACCGACCAGGCTTCGCTTCAAGTTGACGATGCTGCTTTTGTGGCTGTACCGAGAACATCTTACATGTAGCATCTGAACAGTATGTTAAGGATTCCAGTTTTCTGGAAAAATGGAACCCTTAAGGTTAGTGCGCACGTGAAAATATCAACTGTCCAACTATCACAGTTCATGAGATACAGCCTGGTGACAGATGGACAGACGGTCAGCGAAGTCTTAGTAATAGGGTCCCGTTTTTACCCTTTGGGTACGGAACCCTAAAAAACAGAAGCCGAACATACTTTTTTTCTAATATGGTTGTCAAAAATATATGTACCTAAATTATATTTTAATGCTCATTTTTATTATTTTGTGTGGCAATCAGGTTGGACATGTGAGCGACCACCCTTATCCATACAACCTATTTACTTACTTTGATGATTCGGGCGCAATAACCGTTTTTGCCATGTGGTGCTTTTTAACGCTTTCAATGTGCCTCTGGAAAGGAAAGATTTCATGTAAACAAATCCGCTTCATTTAGAATTTGTCTTACTTGTTCTGTTTTGATACATACCTAGTGTATCTAAGGAAAACAAGTAGGTAAGTCAAATTCTAAATGGTTTTAATTTATATTAAGGAAGTGTTTATATGTGATTATATTTACATATCAAGAACTATGACTTTTCGTATAAAACTACCATAAATACCAAATAAACCATTACCAGAAGGGTTTCGGTTTAAACCAATACCAAGACCGTACCCTTTTCATGGTCCTTCGAGCCGGATAAGATGGTAAAAATTAATGATTAAAATAGTAATGGTTTGAGCCCGCGTTCTCGATGGCATGTCCCCGCGCGGACTGAGCTAGTTTGGGAAATCGCGAGCAAATACGCATTCAATTGCAAGCGCAACTAAAATGCATATTTGCTGCAAGTTCGGGTTACCCGAACAGGAAGGTTAGATAATCAAGAAATAACTTAATTAATATTATGAGCTTGCACTACCCCATTGCCATTTAAAAACTTCTATTATCAATCCAGCTGATAACATCCAATGCAGCCCCTGGCGGTCTTGTGCCAATTGGATCTACTGACCTACCACATCTAGTCCCTACTGATGAGAAACTTACGGAAAAAAAATCCAAAATGGCAGAAGTTTGCCCAGTAAGCTTTCCATACATGACGGCAACCTTCCACAGTTTCTCGGCGCTCAAGATATGCGCCGTGCAGTAGGTGGCAGCCCTGACCTCGAGGTGCGCGTACCCGAACCCGTCGAGGGCAGCCACTCCGCAGGGCGAGATCACCGAGCCTTTAGTGAAGCGCAGGATAGCTGTCATGTCATCTTCAGGGGTCAGCAACTAAAGACAATATGTGCCAATAGTTACACGCATTCTGTCTTAAACTGGACTCGAATCATTCAAATAAAAACTCCAACATAAATACCGTGGCCGTAGAGCGAAAACTCACTAAGTAGGTCTTTTGATGTTTTGAGTTATGAAGGTATAAAGTTTACAAAACAAACTTTTTATTTCTTTAATTCGGTGTGATATTTCTAATTTTATGGTCTCTAATATAAAAAAAACTTAAAAGGTCTTAAGGTCAATTTACTACAATGTCAATGAATGACTAATATATAATTTTCAGCTGTAGTGGAAAAAAAAATTAGTTATTTTTCGCCCTCAAATTTTGTACGAACTTTGTGAGACAATGATTTGTTAATAGAGTTGGTAACTTTTCACCCGTATTTGGATGAATTTTTGATGATTAATAGTCCAGTAAAAATAAGATTTGAGGTCGTATAAAATAATCCTGAGAAAAAAGTTGTGAAAACATGTTTTCATGTGATGAAGAACACATCTGTGCTAATTTGACAGTGACTGGGCACGGATGTTGAGACTGAAAATGCTATTATGTATAATGCTATTAGGTATAATTTTAGGATTTGGCGGCACACCTAATTTAAATAATACACTAGGAATAAATTATCAAAAATGATTTGTTTTGCAGTGCATAGATGTTTTATACGTTTGCTGAGAAGTTATATAACCTTCAAATTAGTTCCTTCGTGGATTATTATGGATATATCATCTATCTATATCAGGTAACAAGCTTGTATTAAGTTTTCACCTCCGTGACATTCTTTTATTAAAACATTCATAAAATATGCGCGTTAAAGTGCTGGTTGAAAAGTGAAAAAACAATTATTTTGCCCATTTTCCGACTCCACAGAAGCTAGGCAGCGAATGGGTTAGGTCCTAAGCCAAAATAAATTATCAAAGCAACACACTAGGCCTTCTTTCAAGTGTTGCTGTTATGCTCGGTCCGGTGCTAGAGGGTGCTCTATGTCTACGTTATTCCACTTACTTCGACATCTCCGTACGTGATGTAGATCATTGCGTTTTTCTTGGAGTTACGCTTGATGATGGCGTCTCCAGGAATGTAGTGGATAGTCGTCATTACGTTGGCCAGCTCCGACAGAAACTGGGAGGACAGATCCTTGAGCACTTTGGACTGAAATAGAGGAAACACGGTTTGCAAAACAGCTTATTTTGAGGAAATATAAGGGTGCGTTTTCACCAAAATTATGAATTCGAAGTCCATGTCTTGTAACTGAGAGGTGCGAACGTGCAAATACGCGCAGCGGACTCTCATCAGCTGTCGGCTCAAGCTTCCTGATCAGCTCTTTCACGAATTCATCACCCTTGATGGGACATAAGTTTTTACCTATTTGTTTGTCCAACTACCGAACCGTTTTCTACCAGTGCTTGCTTCAATATGATTTTTGTTGAACCTGCCGTTATTTTAGTCCCGAGCTAGCGAAGCAGTCTAGAGTAGAGTCACGAGCGTAGCGAGTGGCTCTTAAGTAGACTGCTGAGCTAGCGAGGGATTTAAAAGGCACGAAACAAAAAACATGTTAGCTCAATTGTTTCAATTGTTAATACTCTAGTTTTCATTTATTTCTACTATTTGTTTGTAATTTTCTATGTAAATAATACCAAATAAGACTATATACATTTTCATTATTGTGTGCGCAGCAGAGTCTGTAGCCAATATGGCTTCAACCCAGCGTTGTGCTGGATAGACATTGCAGTGTTTCTCCAGCGCCTTCTTTAATACTAAAATACCTTCCTTTTAATACTTAAATACCTTCTGCGTAGCCTCGAAGTATATGTCCATATGGATGGAAGCCAGCAGCGTTGGCGGGAAGGTGGGCAGAAGCTGCGAAGCTGAAACCGCCCGTTGCTTCTTCCAGTACATAAGGTAGAACGTCTCCACAGTCTCCCGCTGGACGTCTGGGATGTGGGAGTTGTCCTAAAACAAACCAGATCTCATGGCCTCAGTAATATGCTTGTTTCTAATTTTGACACCCAAGTCCTGTCAATGATAAGCATCATTACTCAACTATTTGTGAAGCAACAATATGCTCAGACGAGACCTATTGGTTCGCGGCATAGATACCTACACTTGTTGCTATCCTCTTGTCTGCAGAGGTCCACCGTCTTGGATTTGCGTACCTGTGAAACCTCGTCGTGCTTTCATAGATGAATGTAGTTCGAACCAGGTAGGAAGATTCTTATTTACTTAAATAAAAGGGTGTTTCCAAATGTGCACCATACTGAAGGAGGTTGACAAAAAGGTTGAACTTAAAAACCATCAACCTATTCTATCAAATTACCATCTCCTTGATGATGAGCCGGTACCGCGAGCGGAACACCTCCTCGGAGCGCATGTAGAGACTGATGACCAGCGACATAGAGGCCACGGCTACGCCGGCCACCATCAGGTTGCCCGACATCATCACTCCCAGGTACGTCAACCGTTCCAGCTCAGTCTTAGGGTGCTCCTTCGCGCTGTAAACAACATCTTACTTGATAACTAAAACTAGGTACCATGGTTATTTACACTAAACTAGGCACCATGGTCATTTACACTTAACTCATTAATGACGGGGTATTTATCATGATTTGTTTTTTGAATTTTCCAACGACTTCAGTAATTTTTAGGGTTCCGTACCTCAGAAGGAAAAAAGGAACCCTTATAGGATCACTTAGTCCTTCTGTCCTTCTGTCCGTCTGTCAACTATCTTTTCTCAGAAACGCGTGGACGTATCGAGTTGAATTTCTACGTCATTTTAGTTGTTATAATTAATTAACAAATAAGGTACATGCATACACACAGAATTAATTTATGTAATAAAGGAGGATGGGCAGAAATGTATGGAGCCTGGTGCCGGCATCAATCGGCATGACTGATATATCGCTGGAAAGCTCTTTCTCTGTAGAATAAGAATAACCGGGGCGCTAGTCCTGATTTGTATGATTTGTATGGAGCCTGGTGCCGGCATCAATCGGCATGACTGATATATCGCTGGAAAGCTCTTTCTCTGTAGAATAAGAATAACCGGGGCGCTAGTCCTGATTTGTATGATTTGTATGGAGCCTGGTACCGGCATCAATCGGCATGACGGATATATCGTTGGAAAGCTCTTTCTCTGTAGAATAAGAATAACCGGGGCGCTAGTCCTGATTTGTATGATTTGTATGGAGCCTGGTACCGGCATCAATCGGCATGCCTGATATATCGTTGGAAAGCTCTTTCTCTGTAGAATAAGAATAACCGGGGCGCTAGTCCTGATTTGTATGATTTGTATGGAGCCTGGTAACGGCATCAATCGGCATGACGGATATATCGTTGGAAAGCTCTTTCTCTGTAGAATAAGAATAACCGGGGCGCTAGTCCTGATTTGTATGATTTGTATGGAGCCTGGTACCGGCATCAATCGGCATGACTGATATATCGTTGGAAAGCTCTTTCTCTGTAGAATAAGAATAACCGGGGCGCTAGTCCTGATTTGTATGATTTGTATGGAGCCTGGTACCGGCATCAATCGGCATGCCTGATATATCGTTGGAAAGCTCTTTTTCTGTAGAATAAGAATAACCGGGGCGCTAGTCCTGATTTGTATGATTTGTATGGAGCCTGGTACCGGCATCAATCGGCATGCCTGATATATCGTTGGAAAGCTCTTTCTCTGTAGAATAAGAATAACCGGGGCGCTAGTCCTGATTTGTATGATTTGTATGGAGCCTGGTACCGGCATCAATCGGCATGCCTGATATATCGTTGGAAAGCTCTTTCTCTGTAGAATAAGAATAACCGGGGCGCTAGTCCTGATTTGCTGTCCGTTTCGAGAAATCCTACCTTGAAAGTTATTTATTTTTGATGAGTTTTTGACACTTTCTATTAAAGTACCTTCCTTACCTCCTAAGTTTTTTCACGCTACGCTAGTGCCCACTAGCAAAAATGGTCACCCGCGCCATTGAACTATTATTACTAGACCCGCGACATTTGAAAACAATGCTGAAACAGTAAAGCCTTCGTGTCCAGCTCATTATCCTAAATATCAGTCTAAGAATACGATATGCGAACTGGAACTGGAACCGATCGTGCGGCACATGTCTATCTCCAGCGGAGACTGGTGGCGGCGGCGCGCCCCGCGCGGGCCGCGCCGCCCCGCCGCCGCGACAGGGCTGGCCAGTGAATACTGTACTAAGTACCTACCCTCATACTTAATGGGCTAAGAAATCTTTTTCACATCGTGACAGCAGAGCTACATCATCGGTCTCTTTAAGACAAAAGCGAATAGATATAAACCTTGTGATTAGTAGGTACGTCGGCCACATCGTCACTTTCCAACAGGTGAGATTAAAGTCTAACGAAGGTTCATTCAAATAAAAAAAATACTCTTATGCTGGGTACAGACCAAGCGAGCGAGAGCGAGCGAAGGCTAACGAACGAACGTAAAAGTACCAGTGTGGACGTCATTGCGAAAGTAAGCGATTCCAAACAAGGGCCTTTGTTCGTCTTCGCCCGTGCTCCGGCGGCTGTCGCTACATCAAAGCATTAGGGAACGAACGTACCGATTGTCAAATCCCAATCGTTTGCATTCGCTCGCTCTCGCTCGCTTGGTCTGTCCCCGGCATTAGACATTGCTTAAAGTTATGAGAGGTATATAATTAGGAGGAATTGTCATCTATTTACACTCAGTCACTTTCGCAAAAATTAATCTGAACCTGGTTGCCTGGAAAAAATTGCTTTGAGCAATAAGGCCGCCTGTTTTTTGCACTGTTTTTTTTTATAAATTAAGATATAAGATATTTTTTGTATTGTTCGAACAATTAATCAACCTGATATAGGGTTTTTTTATACCTCCGTTATGTATTTGGGATAAAACATTCAACATCTTCTGTAGAGTATATTTCAAAACGGACCATTCTACTAGGTTTGCCGTCGTACAATTTATTTGTCCACTTGAAGAGAGCTATCCGATGACGTATCATTTATCTTGATTGGACTCGGTACCAAAATGCCCATCCTCCTTTGTTTGGCAAAAGGGTTGATGAGGGTTATGACGTTACAATGTCTTTCTACCCCATAAATTAGATCCCATGTGATAAAAAATCTTTTAATCGTTTCTATGGAAACAACGCGTGCGAAGGTCTGGGCCTAAACTATTACATTAAATTCACTGAATCTAAGAGACCTAGAAAAAATCAGTAAGCATTCTTACAAATTTAAATATTTGATGGGAGCGATTAATTAGCTACTACAACCCTAAGAGCCAGCAGTACTAACCCAATAAGTGTAAATATCTCGTCAACGACGTAGGCAGCTATCAGGAACTTGCTGGTGCTATCTGAATCGTTCTGATTCAGCTTAGCGGCAATTTCTTCCTGAAAAATAGTATGTATGTATTTTTGGATGATTTCTGATACCTACTTTGTATGGACAGGAGGACATCATGCAATTTTAGCAGAACACAGTAATTCTGCATGGCAGTAAACACCGCCACAAGAACCTATATCGCTGGAATGGATTGGAACAAAGATGCCTGCAGAGGTTATGCCTGAGGCCACGATCCACTTTGGTTGCTGAAGCACAAGAGTAAGTAGGTACCTATTACTAACATGGTTTACTTTGATCCAAACGAACGCCCAAGAGATCCTGAGCACCATGAAGATGTAATAGACCTTAGCCGTCGTGCCCCAGACGCTGCCGCTCATATTGAAATCATCCACAGAGACTAGAAACAGAGTAGTCATAAGGTTTATGAAAATGATCAAAACACAACACGATAATTAATTTAATAGAATTGTAGTACTCACAAAGGTATCTAAAGGGTCTATGGAGACGGATGAAGTAGCAGAACATCTTGAATGTTGGTGTGGGGTTCACGAAATGAGCAAATGATACCAAGTCCACGAGCATTCCAACTATAAAACAATTCACAGTTATGAGTTTACTGAAAACACAAAAACTACGAGAATATAAGATCTATCAAGTGCAAGTGTAAAACGCGCGCCGAGGGTTCGAATGTTTGTCAATCATACAAATATGAAGCCACTGCTCAGATATAAATATACTCGTAAGAGTGCCACAAAAATGTATACAGTAGGTATATTAACGCAATAAAAACAATTTATTGTGTTTACAATAATATTATAAACACAATAAAGTGGCACAGAAATGTATACAGCATTTTAAGTATAATTTTTATAATTATGTTTGCAAATTTTTTAATTTAATGAAAATGGCTTTTGCTAAATACCCTACGTAGTATACATATGTCATCCTAATATGTAAGCAAAACAAAAAAAAACAGAACTCGTATGAAACGCCAAACATACAAAAATTTTAGCGTCGCGCTTCGCTGCGCTCGCGATGTTACTGCTATATTTTCCATAACTATCTCAATTTTTTTCCACCATCGCTAAAACATCAAAAATATTCAAAGCTCTCCGCTTGCCATCACGGTTGTCGTTTTTTTTTTGTCAAATTTCTTTGTCATTGGTTGCGTTGCTAGTCTTTAATAAATTTGAAACTCGCTCTCCTCATCGTTTTTTTCACTTTTGATTTCACGTCTTTTGCCTTTGTACCCTCGTCCCTGGAATGTAACTCTGCATCCACCCCTAAAAAGTAAATACTGCAATAGATTGGATGCCGAACTTGATACCGAAACTTCAACTCTCTTTATCAAACCTGATTACAGAATAAGTATATCCGAACAAAAACATAAATGTAAAATTATGAAAGTCCCGGCTTCCGTCCGCCGTAAAGTGTTGAGATCACGAGAAGAACCAAGCCTCCTTTTCTTAGTGTACATTTATTGTATTGATGTGAATAAAAAGTTTTTGATTTTTAATTCTTGATATCTTTATATAGATACCCCACTCGGTGAGATAGCACCCTTTTGAAATGTATTTGATATTTTTGATAATTTGTAGGGTTCCGTACCTCAAAAGGTAAAAGGAACCCTTATAGGTATACGTTGTTGTCCGTCTGTCTGTCCATTTGCCAACCCTCTTTTCTCAGGAACGCGTAGGTATCGTGTTGAAATTAACATCAATTACTCAAGTCCGTAATATATTGGAGCCGTGATATAAATCAAACTTTTAAATCAACGCAGTCAAAAGTAACAGCGGATTATGTCCAATTTTTTTAAGGGAAACATGCACACAGTAGTATATTGTTTTACTAGGGACCGAAATACCCCACTATAGACGAGGTTGTTTATACTCTCGAGAGTAGCGAAGGAGGATGACAAGACCGAGTTATAATGGTGGTTTTGACCCGAGCGAAACACTCTACTTTTCACTTCGATTGCGAGAAAATAAAACAATTTTACATTCAATTCAATTTGCAATAAAGAAAATTCTAGAAATTTCGCGCCTATACCAACTTTTCTACTTAACGCCAAACGCAAAGTACGCAATCTACCGTTAAAATTTAGAATGGGTGATTCTAGAAACATCTAAAAATCACCAAGAAGGCGCTTTAAGTTCCATTTTCAAAAATAAAATCAAGTAAAATGTTGGTTCTTTGTTTAAAGAACACGTCGAGTCTACATGCAAGAGGGCGAATGTATTGTACTGGCTGATTCCAAACAAAATTTAAAAAAAAAACTTTACAACCCTAGACCGCAGCCTAGCTCAGCGGGCGGAAACGCATTTTCCGCCCGCTATATTGCTATTAAGCTATATTGACACACTTTTTGAGCAAGAGAAGTGAAATAGCTATTTATGCAACAAGTGCGGAAAGTAGGTGATTTCCGATGAGTGGCATATTATTCACGAGCGAGCGCAGCGAGCGAGATTATAAGCCGACACGAGTCGGAAATCATCTTTACGCACGTGTATCATACAATGTTTTACTATGCATTGTGCGAGTATAGCTATTTATGCAACAAGCGCGGAAAGTAGGTGATTTCCGATGAGTGGCATATTCCGACACGAGTCGGAAATCATCTTTACGCACGTGTATTACGCAATGTGTTACTATGCATAGTGCGAGTAAATAAAAAACGTGTCATGGCAAAAGGCTTTTCATTATTCAAATTAAAAGTTATGTTTAAATCGAAATAAAGGGCGACCCTTTTTTGAAATTCATCTGTAGAATTTCAAAAAATCGGTTTAGTATTAAAATTTTTCAAAATGCGAGCTGTTTATTTCGGACTCTTGTGAAGACAAAAACAATATCTTTGGTAAATTCAATAGTTTGGCCCCCAACATTTCAATAGTAGATAAATGTTCACTTCGACTCCTTGCTCCTTGGCTCACCAAGTCTTGATGAGTCTTTCCAGCCATTTGTAGATGAGAAAATTCAAAATTTCAACAGAACTTCGGACAGACTTCTCAAAATTAATAACCATATGGCTTTTACAATTATTCGGTTTTGCCTGTTTGTACCTAAATTCACGTATTCTTTGAGATGTTGTCAACTGTGGAAACACAGCGAGCTCTTGGTAGGCTTAGACAACACAATAAAGAGAATACTATATCATCGGTTTTGAATATATATTTGGATGACAAGGCATGGTCGCAGGCCTCCCTGCCTGTAAAATTGGGAGGCTTTTATATTCGCAAAATGTTAAGTGTAGCCCTACCAGCGTAAGCGTTCTTGTCTTCCGTCTACAGCACTACTACTTTAGTTGAACAAATCTTAGAGCCTTCTCTCATTTGGTCCCTGGAATTTCAATTTAAAATTTTCAGACGATTCTCGAACGGCTTGGCATAGTGCTTGCCCCGATGCTGCTCCTCTAAATCTCTTTTGTCCCAACGGCAATGGGACGGGCCTCTGTGTGAGTTAACACGGAATTGTTTGTTACAAGGTGCTCCGGCTCTGCAGATCGTGCCCGTCTCCTGGCCGTTTGTAAATGGGAGTCAGGACATTGGTTGCAAGCACTTCCTTCATATAACACTGGCACTTTATTGGATCCCGTAACTTTCCGTGTCGCAACTTGTCTTCGGTTGGGTGCAAGGTGTTGCGCGCCTCATCAATGCCAGTGCGGTACTGCTGTCGAACAGCTTGGTCATCACGGATTATCGTGTTCTAGGGCTGCCGGTCGGATATCTCCAGCCACGACATCATCCGGCGGGCCTTTGTCACCGCTAACGTACCAGCCATTCTCGAACCGAATGGTCTGTTGCGTGACGATGGTAAGAGGCCCGATGGTATGACTCTAGTCCCATGGGAGCTGGGGAGGCCGATTGTGTAGGACGCTACATGCGTCGACACACTCGCACCTTCCCATCTTTCTAGGACTTCCGTGAGGGCTGGTGCGGCGGCAGATTTGGCCGAAGATCTCAAGAGGCGCAAATATACAGGTCTCGATAGAGCATACGCATTTGCTCCCCTTGGAGTCACTCCGGGTTTTCAAAAAATTATCTGAGCTTCTGGTCGAAGCGACGCGTGACCCGAGAGCTGGTGAGTATCTGGCATCAGTATTGCTATACAGCGGGGCAATGCAGCTAGCGTCTTGGGCACGCTTCCGACTGGTATTGATATGAATCAATTGAGCTACTACTTGTAGATTGTTTGCAACAGTCTGCAGTTAGCTCAATTGTTTCAATTGTAAATACTAGTTTTAATTTAATTATATTATTTGATTGTAATTTTTTTTTTCAAATCGTAAGTAACTATTATAAGTTACGATGTTTGCCGAAATATTAATAGGGAAAAAAGGACGAACCGAGCGGGTTTCGAAACCGATCTCGAAATCCTAAATAAAACCGGCCAAGTGCGAGTCAGACTCGCGCACGAAGGGTTCCGTACCATTATCAATAAAAACGGCAAATAATCACGTTTGTTGTATGGGAGCCCCCTTAAATATTTATTTTATTGTTTTTTAGTATTTGTTATCATAGCGGCAACATAAATACATCATCTGTAAAAATTTTAAATGTCTAATTATAAGGGTTCATGAGATACAGCCTGGTGACAGACGGACAGCGGAGTCTTAGTAATATAGGGTCCCGTTTTTACCCTTTGGGTACGGAACCCTAAAAAAGACCACATCCATCAATAGTTTTAGTAAGTATAATATAGGTTCCTTTTCCCCGAGGACCGCTTCTAGTTCTAATTATTTCTTTAATGTCCGTCCAACCTCAGCTGTCCCTGCTGTACTTGTGCAAAATAGCTTCCTAATAGTTAAACGCCATAATAGTAATGCTAACGTATTTTCCAAATAGTGATCGAAGAGTCCTGTTGAGTGAAGAGATTGTAGCAGACCGCAACCGAGTGGAGACCGTAAACGATATTGTAAGCGATGTCGAGCAGCAATACATTCCGGAGCTCGATGATGGCCCACACGATGCCGGACAGCGTGAAGGCACAGATCAGTAGGTTCCAGTACTTGTTCTCAGGGAGACTGCGCAGGTTGTAACGGAGCATGTCGAACGACCACCACAGGGGGTACTCTCTCTGTAAACAATTGATAGGTAGATGCCATGGGGTCGTGATGGTGTAAGAACAACGACCACTACAATAGAACTCGACCCGTGGATGTCGTAAGAGCCGACTAAGGTATACCAGAGGAATGGCAGCAGCTTCCTTCTGTGTTTATTTAACACATCCGCTGCGATCACCAATCCGCCTGCCAAGCGTGGTGATTGGTATCCGTGATTATGGTAAAGCTCCACAGTTACTTTTGACCTGTCTTATTTGTGTCTTATGTGTGTATAACGCGCTTTAGGACGTGTGGACGTCCAAAACATCGTTCAGCCAGTCGCAAATTTAATTTTTGTCCAAAGATAGTCTGGAAGAGTTTTTTGTCAAGCTTTTTGTCGTCTGGGGAAGAACTTCAAAGTTACCAATAACGATGCCTTTTTCTTTGGCTGATCAGTTCTGTTTCGGTTTTAAAGCAAAAAAATATAAGAATGTATCACACAGGTACCACCTATGTACAGACAAACTACTAATTTCTTGTGATATTGTGCCAACCTCGATTTGCTCCTGCTCGTAATCGAACTCGATGTCCCTGGTGTCCTGGGTGGTCGTGTTAAACGTGTATCCTTCCTTGCGGAACTTTCCTCCATCGGTCATTATACTCATACGCCTCATTGTTTTGGTTATTTCACTTTTCCTTGCTCAAAAGCTAAAGCAATCTAAATTACTACGTTATCCTTTATTCAACTTAGTTTTAATAATTTTTCTTTTTCAAAGTGAATACAATTTTACATTATAGTTATTGTATTTGCTTTGTTAATTCGTTTTCCTTTTGACATTGATCGCCTAAAACCATTGATCTAAAGTCTATCTATACCAATGAAAAAAGAGATCCCCTTCGGTTTATGGAAGGGCCCTATAATTAGTATGAAAACTTCATATTCCATGGCCAGGTCAGTCGGCCATGTTGCAAAGTTAAGAAAATTTCAATGTCTGGATAAGTAACACAAACGGAACGACAGAAACGACAGAACTTAGACGTATTATTCTAAATATCCACCACAACAAGATCAAAAAATCGACAGGGAGCGAAATAATCAAAAGAGTGCGACTTTGTAGGTATTCAACAGGAAGGGACCTTCGATCAAAAATAATTAGTTCGCGGCCTCGGCCGGCAAAGCCGGAAATTTTTGATCGATGGAAGGGACTCATTTTGAGCATTTGATAAATTGATTGATTTTGTATTAAAAATGTTAAAATTCATGGTCTTCCTTTTATTTCTGACACCATGTTATATAGCAAAAAATTATCCTTGATGAAGCCTTTCGATCGGTATGATAAAGTTACAGGATGATTATTATAATTAAATACTTAATTGATGGAAATACTCGATTTTTACGAGTACCTAATATCGCTTCGCCCATTATTTCCACTGACATGACACTACCAAAAATGACTAGTGTTTTTCGCCCATTTTCACGTTACATTGCTGGTTTTGCAAAATAAAATGTTTGGAAAATTCCGAAGTTTAATTGCACATAATATAGGTAAATTGTAATCAGAAAAGATTATCTTTCTGAGTATTTGTCAACGTTTCCAATCTACTATTCGCAAACAACTGGCAGAGTAGTAAAACTGTGGCAGTTGTCAAATTGACACTTATTGTCACATATGACACTTACTGTCATATATGACAGAAACTTTAACACATGTAAGATTATCAACTAAAACAGACTGTTTCGGTGAAAATTGACAATGAATGTCAAATTGACGGTAGATGTCAAAACTGAAACCGTCATATCTCTGAAATTACTCGTGCTTGACTTTCAGTTCCTGGCTCAAATGAAAGGTATGAACAAAATCTGATATGACAGTTTTAGTTCTGATAACTTTCATCGGACAGGTAGATTTTGTTCTTACTTTTCATCAGAGCTAGGAATTGCAAGTCTAGCACGAGCAGTTCCCGAGATATGTCAAATTTTAGTTCTGTCATCGGAAATGTAGATTTTGATCTTACCTTTCATCCGAGCCTGGAACTGAAAGTCTAGCACGAGCAGTTTCCGAGATCTATCGTCAATTTGACATTCATTCTTAATTTTGACCGAAACATTCTATTTTCCATGATTATCTTGCATTTGTGACAGTAGGTATCAATTTGATTTTGATTTGATTTGATGATTTTCATTTTTTTTTTCAATGAGTGTCAAGTTAACAGCTTTCACAGTATTTTCCTATGTACTTCTTACTCCTAGAGTTGTTTGGGAATAGTCAGTAAAACACAGAGCGGTCAGAAAAATACATAGCTATTTTCTGATTTCAATATGTTATGTGAAATTAAACTTCGGAATCAGTCAAACATTTCATTTTGCAAAACCAGCAATGTAGTAACGTGAAAATGCTCAACTTTCACAAATTAGTTACAAGTTGAAAAATTTTAGATGAAAAAATGCAATTAACTCGTTGAACTTTGAGTCGAACTAATTGGATAGAGCGTGAATTAAGTCTACTGGTGCTTTATGAAAGCTGTGCTAAGTTCACCCAGGTGCATCAAGTGTACCATGCGTAGCACTAAATGCACCCAGGTGATTTACTCAAGGTGAATTTTATCTACCGAGTCATTATTATAAATGCAAAAGTTTGGATGTTTGGCAGAAACTAGTTTACGATATTGCTCATTAGTCGACTGTGGCGGCCTAAGAGACTATTCATATGGTCAATGAAAAAAGCAGAGCAAAAAAAATTTAATCATGAAAAGGAGATCCCCTTCGGTCATTGATCTAAAGTCTAAAGGTATTATATAAACTCTATGCCTACGGTAGACCTTTCCTAGACTTTAGTTAGATCAATGTCATAGACTATGAATCTAGTTTATTCAATGAAAAAGATCCCCATCGGTAGACTTTAGATCAATGAGTTTACTTTAGTTCAGTCTACGTCAAGGAGGATTATCTTGATTTTTATATCTGGAAGTTTATAGCTATAATAGTACTACCACAGTATAAATATAACATACAGTAGGCCAGACGCCTTTGATATTGCGGTTCATGTCGGCAAGTGACGCGACAGCGTATGTAGGCCAGGGTTGTAACCATGCTACTGTCAAATGTTTTTTTTTATTTATTTATTCATTTTAGGTGAACATCATCATCAACGTTACGATTATTAATGATTCTTCAAATCCAAGATGGCGGATATTTTTATTTCAAATTTTACTTATGGGTATCTTTTCGACTAATTCGAAGATATAGATTACGAATATGCGGTATTTTTTCAAATACAAGATGACGGATATTTTATTATTTCAAATTTTACTCATCGTATTGAAATGAAAGTTCCCAAAAATTTTCGATTTCGGCGGGACTCGAACCCGCGCCCCACCCTAAGTACGGGTGTGCTCTAACTAACTAAGCCACGAAATAACATTAGCTACCCAGAGTGCGGATAGCACTATAAGTACCTATATATTATTAAGCTTGAATAAATAAATAACAAAAAACCTTTATATCGTAATATTTTCTATTTAATTATCCCGAATGAATTATCATTAGAAAACAATCACGAAAAACTACAAAAAAATTGTCGCGATATTTTTTTTTATACTACAATTTTATTCTTTCATTTCTACCAGTGCTATACTCCACCTTGGATCACTTTGACCAAAAAAACACAGTCTGTCAACCAACGCATTTGACTGCACCCCTAAACAGGGTCATTTTGGCCACCTCTGCAGACTAATGGAATTAGTCAAAAACGATACCCACGAACAAAATATTAATAAAAAATATTCTGCCATCTTGAATTGTAAAAATAACCCCATTTTCGTATTTAACACCCTCGAGTTAGTCAAAAACGATACCCATGAATAAAATATTCATAAAAATTTATCCGCGTGCGCGCGTGGAAATTGATGGAAGCGCAAATCTTTGTTATAAGATGATGCGTTGAAATTTCTAACGGCACACCTCGCTTATAACATCTCCCATTCAACCAACATCAGTTAACCATTTTTTTTCATAGAAAATGGTTTACGATTTTCGGTAAACTACTTTGTTCAATACACTTATTTCTTGTAAGACGCAGCAAAGAAATTAAATAGCACACACAATTTTAATCAAGCGCGCAATGTAAATCGTACACTCTAAGCTTAGAAATATGTCTACCTAGTAGGTAAAAATCAATAAAAATAAAGTTTATTTAATAATAATGTACATTTTATCAAAACTCGAACAACACCGGGCGCAGGAGCTAGTAATAGTATATTAATATTATTTTAAGCTATGGTTTTCTTCCAAAAAGATCTGATGTTTCACAAGTAACTCTACGTGTTCCTTCTCTGGTTATGGATGTATATTGTCCCTGTTATAAAAAAACACACATTTACCTTAAATTCTAAATCCCAAATTACTAATTTTCTCTAACCAAGAGATGAAGTAGCGCTGAAATGAAGGAGCCCCGATTCATGTTGTAGAAGGTGCCCTGCCACTGGTGCCACTTCATTGTTCAAGCTTTGGGCGTCAACACAATATCCTAAAAATTCTGCAAAGACTGGTTAGTTGCAACTGGGCATAGCTATGTTTGATATCCTTGATTAGAAATTGTTTTTCTTACATAATGTGGTTTGATTCTTCTTGCTACAAAAAACATTAAAGGTATCGATAAAATTTAAAAATAGTAGTGTGGTAGGAACACCAATAATTGTTATGGCATTTTGAATGGGTTTTTATTTTTATGCAATAAACCAATAAATTTAGGTTTAAGGAAGGAAAGTCACACCTACTCACTAAAAGCATTGTAATAATAACTAATATATTTAAAAAAACTAATACACGAATGAGCTAGATTTTCAATAAAACTGCTAGGTACATCCGATAGAGTGAAGGCGTAGCAACACACTGTAATAAAATACACCTCGGCATGTTTTCCCTGCAAGATTTCAACATGAAAATACCATGTATAACACTGAATTAAGGAGATATGAATAGATACTCTTAATTTTATTGAAAGATTTCTGTTCTTTTGGTTCTTGACAATTGCTACTTCAAAACAACTTAACTTAACAAAACTATCGTCGTGTTCTTAAAAAAGAGAGCCCAGACCAGAAGTTTAAGAAACGATCGGATCTATAGAAGTAGCCTGTTATGTGATCATGGAAGTAGCCTGTTATAGATCTACCAATTGCTTTGATTATTGTGTCTAATCAAAGCTTGTGTTAAAACGCTTAGATCCGGGGGCGTGGTTTCAGTGACTCTGGCTTGCAGTATGGGTGTCGGGTGGATTGCGCCATGCAGGGCTAAGATGCGCGCCACAAAAGTCGTCGTGCACGTGACGACTATTCATAGTCGTCGTCAGTTGTTGAGTCGTTTGCTCTAAGATGCGCGCCACGAAAGACTCAAGACTCGTTGTCGAGTGAGGTTCTCATGCAGATGAAGCCACGCCCACGCAACACTCGTTGAGTTCATTCAAATTGTCTCTGGTTTTAGTAAGCTGCATGGAAGAAACATAAATTAACCTCCTTAGTTTTCGTCTCCATACTGGTAATTTGCACTTTTCACTGGCAGAATGGTGGAAAAGTACAAAAGCCTCGAGACAAAAAAAAAGAAGAAGCAATTTCAATGTTTTGCGCGCACATAATCAAACTTACTTTTGGTTTTTATTCGATATAATTCCTTAGCAACTTGTTATGAAAATTTTTATTATTACCTACGATATCCAAAGAAAACAATAAGCGCCAAAATTATTGTGTCAATTACTATGCACGAACCGACTAGTTACGGGTGTTCAATGAACTTATATCGTGAGTTTGGGCATGGTGTGCACCACAAGGGCTAGTTCATCCCGTTGTTTATTTCACAGTAAACAGCATTTTTTATGGGTTTAGTACCTCACAAATACGCTACAAGACGAGCACCTGAATATAATGTAAGTACAATGTGATGTGTTTCCGGGACCTGTGTACCTACCTGGCATAACACAATGTAACAAATAAAATTGTAACAGAATAATATAAATACTATTTCAAACCTTACATCTAAGAAGTACCTAAGTCATGACTATAATAATGTTTTCTCTATATTTCAGACGCAGTAATCATCAAGCCAGCACGAGCTTTAGTGTAGCAAAGCAACAGAATCTAAGGCTTTACTTCTTATTGCAAATAAAACTAATTTACAATTATTCAAAACGTTCTTTATTTTGTAGACACATTTATATCAGTTTAGCTTTTTAGGCCTGAAATGATATCAAACAGACAGAATTACATTTATAATCGCATTACAATATTAGCCCCTGTTTATAGGTAAGTTAAGAAGGTATATAATATTAGGGTAGTGCAGAATATACATAAATAGGTTCCTATCACTGAAACTAATTGCCTATCTACCTAGTAAGGTAGGTTACTTATTTTCACGGCCGTAATTCTGTGATTTTACGTTTCTTTAGATTCAGCACTAACTGCCAAATCAAGTACTACACAGACATAGGTTTATATTATGCCATTATTACTTTTCTATGCCACGAAGCAGGTCTTTATATCCACGCAGGATGGTTTTCTACCTACTAGAGAAACCAAGACTATTTTAAGTAAGTACCTAAATCAATAGCATCGCACAAGTAGCTCTGACTCTTCTTCGTTTTTTTGCATTCAGTAATGCTATTTTTACAAAATATTTATTAACAGAGGTTAATAAACACTATGAATTAAATTTATGTTTTCTTCAAGACTCCATCTCGTCGTGATCTCGTCGTAGTAATAGAAGACGATTCGTAACTCGTGTAAAACTGTCAAAAGTCGAGATGAGATGAGAAAATTGGGCGCGCATCTTAGAGTTTGACGAGAAAGGTTACCACAGATAGGATAAACATTCATTATTATCGTTCACGTGACGAGACGTGACGACTATTTGGTTGCGCATGCTAGGGATCGTCGAGAAGTCGAGATGCCGCCATTTTTCACGACTTCTCGACACTTCTCGTGGCGCGCATCCTAGCCCTGCTGGTTTGAGTCCCACCGAAACCGATACTTTTTGGGAACTTAATTAATTTCTTAGAGATTACCCAGATTCCGAGGGCTTACGCACTATAAAAACAAAACCTTGGTTCCTTTCGATCTTTTAGGGGCACTACAAGGCGCTAAATATATAGCTACCTAGGTACATTAGAAAGGACTCGAAACAAAATAAAGTATTCGTAACATAATGCGCACCATCCATAGTCCCACAATCCATACTTGCTGGTGTTGATGTGATGTCGCAGTGGCGAAGAAACAGCCTGGTTACATTGCAGAGGGTTCACCACTTGACCTAAACTACCTACTCGGGGAACTACCAAACTAAGTTTATAGAACGCCAGGCTTTGCCCTGCAGGCTCTTTAAAATTCAGCCGTATGTCAACCAAACTCATTTTTTTTGTAGTTTCTTCGGAATAGTATTAGGAATAAAGTACTTCCAATGCCGAACACCTTGCATAGTGGCTTTCCTCTGCCAGACGCCTTTAATATTTATACAATGTAAGTGAACTTTCCTCGTAGTACAAAAGCTGAATTTAATATAGTGTTACTTGGGGAATTGCCAAAAGCTTTTAGAGTTCTTTGCTAAATCGATGCGTGAACATACAGTATGAGCTGTTTACTCAAATGACTTATTTCATTATTTATGGCATGGCGATGTCTACGGATTTTTGTCTTTTAAACCGACTTCAGGACTCCTAAAGTCGGTTTAAATGGCACTAAATTTGTAATACCTACTCCGTTCTATGTTAGGCTGTATGTATTGTTTATGTATGTTCGTTTATTTTTCCGTCACATAAAGACCATTTTTAAATCTTCTTCCCCTATTTTTACCCGACTACCAACAGGGGAGGGTTATGAGGTTAGCACCCTATGTTTGTATATTTGTATGTTTGTATGTATGTGGCCAATTTCTTTGTTCCCACGTAGCGCTGAAACTACTGGTTCGATTTCAACAAATTATGTATCGATTGATTCGTCTCAATACCCCGATGGTTATAGGCTATAGGATTTAGGGCTCCGACCCCGAATAAGCCTTCAAAACGCGTATTAAAGTTTAGGTAGCCGCTGGCTGCAGGCCCCATAGAGAAAAATTACAATACCTACGACCTATTTTCAACTCTATGCCTATCAAATATGACCGATACGTCATTCTATTTTGTCAATGTAAATGTTTCAAACTTTTATAACTTTCACGTAGTCGGGTTGTAGTTTTTAACTTTATCTTGTATAAGAAATGATTCAGATAAGATGGTCTTATAAATCTTCCGCTAATATATACCGCTAGTTCATAAATTTTGATGTTCTTCGTTATTGTTTAAAGGTTGATTTTGAAGTGGTCCCATAAAAGAGTCGTCCTTGAGGTATTGATATGTGCGCCAGAAAACGTTAGGTACTTAAAACGTCATCACATGATAATTTAGACAATCACTGGCAACAGATGGTTTCCGTGGCTACGGGCGTAAATAAGAGGTCTTTTCATTCGTCATTTCATTCGTGTCGTTTGATCCATCACTCATCAGATCAATCTAAATTAGACTAGAAATTTAACTATTATGTCGCCACTTGAAAAATTAGAGCGCACAATCGAAGTGTTCCAAACTCATTATCACTATTCAGGAAGTTGAAGTCGGCTTATAGTTTATGAAACACGCCAAATTATAAAAAAAACGCTAATAATTTAAATTAACTAAGTTTAATCTAAATAAAGAAACTATCGTAGGTACCTACCTACGCAAATAAAGTAAATAATCTATATATATTCAAAAAAGCTTAGCTGCCGTTAGATGCTATAATTCTAGAAATAATTATTATTAAACGGACCATTTTAACAAATGCAAAAATTACATTACGCTCCCATTCTTAAGGTATCACATAATCCAAATCTGTGTAGGCATTTAAAAGTAATGTAACCCTAAAAATATTAGGTACCTGCACTCCTCTTTTGGGTCGTCGTACAATAAATAAATAAATAGTCTGCATCTTTGCGTACCGCAACATCTAACTTTTTTTTCCCGGTTGTTTTTTGTCTTTTGCGTCTGTTTTAGACTTTGTTAAAGGTGGGTCATCATCGGAATCCTCATCATCCTTTTCATAGAACAGACGAACCGACTTCCTGCGCGTTCTCATGGACGCAGCCAACTCACGAGCTTCGTCCACCGTTCTTGCCTTCTCTGCTTGTTGTGTCTTATTCACTAAAGGCAACATTGACGTGCTCTCATTATCGTCCGTTTGCAATTTAATATCAATGAAACTAGTTTCTTTTACTTTATCATCTTCAGTGTCATGCTTCGATTGAGATATATCCATAGAAACCATTTCTCGTTCTTCTTCTTTGTCGCGGTACATGATTAGTTTGCTTTTAGGATCGTCCAACGAAAGCTCCGCAACACCCTTCTCAATGAATTCGATATTTTCTGTCGGCGTTTGAGTGGAGGCAGGGCCTAAGCTGCTTCCACTGGTGACTGGTTCCAATGACTCATGAGCGACGCTCATCTCTATGAGTTCGATATTTTCTGTCTCTTCCTTGAGCTCTAACATTAAAGGGCGGTTTTTCTGTATTGTAGTGGTCGGTTCAGTGGTTGTCCTGGTTTCCTTTTCTGGTGTTTGCTTAATGTCGCTGATTTTAGCAAAGGCTTCGTTGTCACTGTCCTGGCGTTTCGTAGGCCATAAAAACGTTGATCCTGCTTCTTCCGATTTTTGTGCTGTAGTGGTCAATTCAGTGGTTTCCTTTTCTGGTGTTTGCTTAACGTCGCTGATTTTAGCAAAGGCTTCGTTATCACTGTCCTGGCGTTTTGTGGGCCATAAAAACGATGGCCCTGCTTCTTCCACCTTTTGTGCTGTAGTGGTCGGTTTAGTGGTTTTCTTGGTTTCCTTTTCTGGTGTTTGCTTAACGTCGCTGATTTTAGCAAAGGCTTCGTTATCACTGTCCTGGCGTTTTGTGGGCCATAAAAACGATGGCCCTGCTTCTTCCACCTTTTGTGCTGTAGTGGTCGATTTAGTGGTTTTCTTGGTTTCCTTTTCTGGTGTTTGCTTAACGTCGCTGATTTTAGCAAAGGCTTCGTTATCACTGTCCTGGCGTTTCGTAGGCCATAAAAACGTTGATCCTGCTTCTTCCGATTTTTGTGCTGTAGTGGTCAATTCAGTGGTTTCCTTTTCTGGTGTTTGCTTAACGTCGCTGATTTTAGCAAAGGCTTCGTTATCACTGTCCTGGCGTTTCGTGGGCCATAAAGACCATGGCTTTTCTTCTTTATTTTGTACTTTTACATTTGTATTTTCAGACGCTGCCTTGGTTTCCTCCTTCTGTGTTTCTTTGACATCACTACCAACAACTGGTTCACCGTCACTGTCTTGACGTTTTGTTGGCCATAAAAACGACGGCCCTGCCATCTCCGACTCCTGTGCTGTTTTATTAGTCGATTCGGTGGTTGGTTTGGGTTCGTCATCACTGTCTTTGTGTTTTGTGGGCCATAAAAATGATGAGGGTCCATCTTCCGTGTTCCCAGTTTTTTCTGGTGTTAATATTTTAGCCAACGGAGCCTCTGGTGGGATAAACGTGGATTTGTTGGAAAGCATAGCGCCAATTTTCGACAGCATTGTCGGTTCGGGCGCCGCGGCCGACGTGGATGCATCCGCGACGTTTTCTGTCGTGTCCGCGATCTTTCCTGACTTCTTCTGCGCTGGGGCCCAGGTGGCACTTACGGTGCTGATCTTGCGACCTTCGTCCCGGCGCATGTGCTGGTTGATGGCGTCGCGGCTCTCGGGGTAGTGTGCCAGCAGATACAGCCAGTCGTCTAGGTAGAGAGTCAGCACGGTTGAGTTACTTATTGTTTGGTACGTGCGTGTATACGGCTCTTTATGGAATAAGCCTTGTAGCTGTAATCGGAAAAGCAGTTGTGTAAAGTCTACAAAGGTTTAACGATAAATAGATTATTATATAGAAATTAGATCTGATTAATTTAGTTGAAGTTTATTTTTTGTTATATAAATAATGTCTCGTCCCCAACTTGCCGTCCGTTCCAACAGCAGAACTAGATCTTCGAAAACTGAGGTAGACGCTCGACGCAAACGCTCACGAGGGCATATACAAGGTGTCCCATAAGGAGTGTATAAACTTAAAAGTGCATGTGCGTGGGTGCAAAGCCGTAAGATATAAAAACAAGTCAAGTAAAAAAAAACAAAGGCAAACTAAGGTTGCTCATTAAAACCTTTTTTACATGTTTTGCTAAGAATGTCCAGTACTTTGCTAAACATCTTCCAAAATAGATTTTAATTCAGATAAATTTTATCTGTAAAGTAAAAATACTGAAAAAAAACCTCAGTACGTTAAAAATTTACTTTTCAAGAGAATTTTAAAATGCTATAAGTTTTTTATATTTTATTCAACAACTTACTGATATATGATAAAACAAAAATAACATCCTGTATTATTGAACCAATGGATTCTGTTGCTGATAAGAATCAATCTTTGCAAATAACTTTAATAATTAAATTAAACTAATATAATTAAAAAAAAAACTAAATTTTACTAAAAATGAATGGAAATAGCAAATTTTCACTATTGTATTTGAACACGCCAAAAGCTTCTAGGCTAATCAAATTAGTTCCATGAAAAGCATTTTGAGAAATTAATTTCCAGTAAGCTAGAAATCAATAAAAAAACCTGAGCGTCTGGTCGAAGCGACGCGTGACGCGTTAATAAAGTATTTAGGTACCTTCTTTAATATTGAATGGTATAACATTTTCCGTCGGACGTACCGTTTTCGAGCTACAAGTAAAAAACTGAAAAAAGAGCAAAAATCTCGCAATTACTTGGGTTCCAAAAGTAATGCACATCCTTCGGGATTGCGAAAACTCTGATTACAGGTATTGAGCATCAATTATTATCATATCCTGTATCATTATCTATTAAAACAGTTTTTTCCTGTTTTAATAGATAATGATACGGAACCCTTCGTGCGCGAGTGCGACTCGCACTTGGCTGGTTTTATTGTTTTTGTGTCTGATTGGCCTTGCCCGCGCACACGAACCTTCAAAACTATCCACACATTATGGGACAACCTGTTTATCTTTACCATTTATCTTGGCATATTTTTGAAGAACATTGACACCTAACATTGTATGGAATCTGCAGGGCCCCGATTAGCCTAAACTAAAATAAAAGTACGTAATTAAAACTAGCCCATAGACTTACAACGCCGAAGTAGGAGCCGGCGGGGTAGACCCTGGTGATCTGCTCGCCCTCCGGCATGCCGAGGTCCAGCTCCTGCACGTCGCCCTTGTGGATCAGGTACATGGCGTTCGTGATCTCACCGCACTTTACCACGTACATACCTACAAATAAAGACTAATTTAGACCTGCCGCATAGTTTTAAATTCTTTCATTGGCTGCAATCTTCGATAAAAGTAAAATAAATCTTTTTTTACTTTTACCGAAGGCTGCAATACATCAATGCGTATGTATGTACTAATAGTCTATTCAGCCGAGCAAAAAAAATAACGTAAACAACCATAAAAAAGGTTCTTCACGAGTCACGGACTACGAAATGACAGCATGATGATTACACTAAAAATAACCAAAAATACAAGGACATTCAAACTTTCGTTGCCTTTATAAGCCTACTAAATAACATTTTATAAACGAACTGGGTGAAAGTTCCTCATCACATACCTATTCTAGTGATTAACTAAACAATAATATTATTTATATTGTTTATAATAAATTTTATATAGGTATATCATTGTTACGTTTATTCAATACAATTCCTAAATTATACCAAATAAAACAAAAGAAAAAAAGTTTGGTATTGGTTCTTTGTTGACGTTATTTCTTTTGCTCGGATGAATGGGGTAGTTACAGTATGGTCCAAGCCATAAGTTTGGCAATGATGGTGATAATGATGATGTCCATTGTCCAAGCTGATTTTGGCTACGCAACTGCGTGACAGGTGGACCTGGGCAGTCAACTCCTGAGACGTAAATTCGTAACAATAAGGTATGAACATATAGTTATCTCCCCTTTGGTGTTCGCTCTTTATCATTTTTTGGGATACTTTTCTTTGCTGTAGGGCGTGTGTTAATTTTGTATGGACCGTGATCGTTCTTCTTTGTTCACGTTACTGAAGGATCCTTTTGTTATCTATCTACATAGCTGGAGGCAATCCTGGTAAGCGCTTGGACGATTAAGGTAGAATAGGAGGATTCACTTTAGAAAAAGAGTGCGTATCCGGATCCGGAAAATAACTTCAAGTGGCCGATAAAAAAATAATTAAAACGAAATGAAACCAACCTTCGTTGTAAGTGAACACTCTTAAGCAGCCAGCAAGCTGCCGTAAAAATGGCGGGTCACAGTCCTCAAAGACATGGTGCTGAAATAGGTTACGTTTAAAAGTTTTATAGAGAAACGTTGTCATAGTATCTGAAGATACATAAAGAAACTAGACCGATGCATGCTTGGAATAGACGAGGAATCCACAACAGAATGAGGCAAGTCATAGAAGTCATGATTTGGGGAACCAAATGATAATACACAACGTAGGGAGGTACTTCCAAGCGAGGTGCCAGTGCTGCTTCATTATCTTTGAATAAGAATTATATAATTCCTAAACCACATCACCTAACCCTGAAAATCTCCAATAAGCTTTCTGGTATCTATCAATTTGTAAGTCTGTTAGTTATATTATAAACCACTGGTTTTCCTTTAAATTAATATAAATACGAAATCAACAAAGCTGGAGTTTTCGTTTCCTACATGCAATAGCTAAAAGTCAATTGTATGTAGGTATTCTTCTATTGGTCTAATTCAGGGTGAGAAAAAAACTATTTCACAACAGTTTAATGTTCACACATAATAATAAATAAGGAGGGAAGACTAGTCAAGGTATAAATTATTACAACAAATACTACCAAAGAGAAACAAGTATTTTTATAGTACCTACATTATAAGAAACATTATAATATCGTATTACTGTTAAGGATTACCTACCCTGGTGAGATGATGCACGTAGGCTGCAGACATGATCTTCAGCCGGAGTCCTTGGGGGGCCTTCGTCAGGAACCTGGGCAGCTGCAAACCTCGCGACTCGCGCCACAGGTGCTGGCAGTACATGTTCACCTGCGCTACCAGGTTCACGGAGACACGGTTGTTGCAGAAATAGTCCTGGAATGTGACACCATAGAGACATGGACGTTTTCTTAGTATTTTGAAGAAAGAAGGAAAATAGTTGTTTGATCAACAAGTAAGCAAAATGAGTTTTTGTTGAATGTGCCGATATTAAATCCCGAGCTAGCGAAGCAGTCTGGAAGTGACGAGCGTAGTGAGTGGCTCTAAAGTTGACTGCTGAGCTAGCGAGGGATTTAAAAGTCACGAAACAAAATATTTATACTCTCGAGTTATTCATACAACTTCATAACCCTCTTTCAAACCGCGAATGATTGAAATTATTCTTTTCTATGAAGGTTGACTGAGGTTTAACCTTCTTCCTTTCGATAAGCTAAAATGAGAGAGGCGCAACTCCCATCTATAGTAGGTACATGTTATTTGAGATTATTTAAAGATGGCGCTGTCTGCCTAAAAGAGTGGTTTTCACAAGCTAAGTTGTCAAGGTACACAAAAAAATGGCGCTGCCTTCCGTGAGAAAGTGGACCCCCCTGGTGCAGATTGCGTAGTTTTTTCTCATTTTCAGTGACGTCCACAGAGTATCAATAACTTATTACACCATCGAAATGTAGGACAACATTCTGAATTCAAATTACTTTTTTCAACAAGTTCAATCAACACAAAGAGGAAAGATTCATATTTTTGTATTTCATTTTTGTATGTAACGAATAGTTTTAAAGCTACTGGACCAATTTCAAAAATTCGTTTGCCATTAGAACGCTACATCATCACTGACTAACATAGGCTATAGAATATACCCGTGCAAAGCCAGGGCGGACGGTTAGTATCCAATAAAACTGTCATTTGTCCATATTAATATTGTTTATGTATTTATGGCTTATTCCCAGAGGTCCATGATTCTATTGTTTCCTATTTCCCAGCGGGTCCATGAAAATTAAAACTAGAATTTGAAATGTTCATACATGAACTCCCAACGGGTCCATGAGATTTAACTAACGTACAGTCAGTTAAAACAATACAAGAGAGTATTTCTTTAGTTAGCGTGTCTTCATGTCAATAGAGCGAAATAGACTACAGGTTTGAGCAAGATAGACAGCATACAGGGATGCGGCGGAAGAGTTATTATTTTAAGATTAAAAAAATTACATTGTTCAATGACTACTTTGTTGATTTTTGACTTAACAACCCTTCCATACCAACCAGTATTTGGAATTGTGAAAACGAACGACACCGTACCACCAATTTAGTGGAGGCGTGGCACAAAACCTTGAACAGTCAATTGAAAATAAAACCCCGTTTACTAGAATTATTTTATTACACACGCTCCGGGAACAAGCTGAGTACTACAGCAAATATCATGTGTCTAAACAAAACCGAAGCCGACAGTCAATTAATAAAGATTTGAAAATAAAAATCAATGGAAACAAAAATAGATAAGTATCATCGATGTTCTTAACCAATATTATTATTTATCCTTTAGTCAACATGTGAGGAAACCCAATTTTGTATTACCTACGTGTGGAGGCTAACTATAATTTGAGTGGCGCACTGAAATTCTACGGCATAATTATTACGTAGAAACGGAAACAAAATTTAATAGATTTTTCGAATTTTCTAATTGACAAAATCTTAGACATTAGAAATGTTAGGATTTATTGTTCTGTGATTGAAATTAAAAGCTCTATCAGGGAACGCTTAATTATATGAAAACAAATATAATTTTCTCGCATTCATCTCAAGAAACATCCGACGCCCGCCACACGCAGCTCAGTTCCGCTCTAGAACACCTCTCGGCTCCAGTTAGCCAGTGCGCATCTCCGCACGCGTCTCCTCTCGTCTCCGCTTCGGAGATCTCCGCATATCTCCGCTTTGTTGGAGTCCGGGCGTCAAACAAAGTTATAGCACTCAAGTTTTAGATTTTTTTGCGGGGGATTGGAAAGGCAAACTTCATTTTAGCTAATAACTATAGGTAGTAGTACAAGTAACCTGCAGCTCCAGATATTTGGCGTAGAAGCTGAAGCAGCGAAACGAGTGGTAGTGCAGGACATTGGTGAACTCTCCCACATACATCATGAAGACGAAGGTAGATATTATTTGCAGCAAGATTACGTAGATCACCTGAACAAATACAAGTTATTACTCTATTTACATCATTACTTTCATGGATTAAGACGCGCAACTGTATCCCATACATAGGGTTATTCCTATGCACCACCACCATCGTGCTGATCTGATGATGGAGACAGAAGGGTTTTAATATGTGTGAGACAAATCTTGCACCCGAGTTGTAGACCAGTTATCCTCAACCAAATAAGTATATACCTACATATATATATATTTAGGATTTACTCGAGCGCTGCAGAAGAACTTAAGGGGGGCAACCTTGCACCTCCCACCATACCTGAGCCCAGGTTACAGGGTTGAACGTCTAGGGCAACCTTGCACCTCCCACCATACCTGAGCCCAGGTTACAGGGTTGAACGTCTAGGGCAACCTTGCACCTCCCACCATACCTGAGCCCAGGTTACAGGGTTGAACGTCTAGGGCAACCTTGCACCTCCCTCCATACCTGAGCCCAGGTTACAGGGTTGAACGTCTAGGGCAACCTTGCACCTCCCACCATACCTGAGCCCAGGTTACAGGGTTGAACGTCTAGGGCAGCGGTCAGGAAATGGGAGTCACAAAGTTGCAGAAAAAAACAAAAAACATCACCAATCATCATCATCATCATTCTCGAGCGTGGTTAATTTTTTTATTTTGAAGGATTATAATTTATTATTAGTCACGAATCACGGAAATATTTGTGCAAATCGGCAGACATAATCTGCCGATTTGCACAAACCCAAGTTGCTAAAATCATCTATAAAGAGTGGTGCATGCAGTCGCTGAGAACTATGTATTTCTCATGGTAGGTACAACAAACACGACGTTGATGAAAAGCCGAATCGAATTTCGAATATGAAGATGATTTGACGGAAAATGAAGATTGAAAAGGGAATTTAATGCTCCACAACCCTTTTGCTCGAAAACTATACAAGATAACGAAAAACTTGAAAAAAACAGGGATAAAAAGCTGATGTATCTAATACGAGCACGACCAAGGCAGAGGTCCGCTGGTAGGTATAAACTACATACATGGGTCAGTAACGAGTACTCAGTGGTGGTGGGAACTCACTTCGCTGCGTTTCCTCGGCAAGATATCGTTAATGCCGTTCTGCGTAAACGTGATGAGCACGAAGTATACAGAGCAAAGGTACATGTATCGGCACCATTGGTTCCCTTCGTGACCTGAAATTACAATTCAAATATATTTAAGGCTGGCCTCATACGACTGTTATTCAAATAATTTCAGAGACAGGATTCAGTGTGTGAATCCAGCAGTTAACTGAAGTTTGACGACAATGATGATGTTAATGCTGGGGTCCTATTCAGCTTAAACCAATCGCTTCACTATGACAATGGTATCGTAACAGAATGACACGTTTCGGTATTCTACCTTAGGGTTGGCTCACACCGAGGCGGGACGCGTCGTCGCGTCGCGAGGCGCATCATAAAGTCACTGGCAGCGCGACGCCGCGCAGCGGAACGTTTCTACGTTCGATAGTATAAGTCCGATGATAACAAAATTCCTGT
The DNA here is from genome assembly GCA_947086465.1 of Eupithecia exiguata. NCBI lineage: Eukaryota > Metazoa > Arthropoda > Insecta > Lepidoptera > Geometridae > Eupithecia > Eupithecia exiguata. The sequence continues at coordinate 995,559 of OX352229.1, forward strand.
CCAGCCCAAGTAGGTAATTTTTTTTCCCCGCGGAGAGTTTTCGTATTATCTCAATAAAATCATCTTGCGTAGTAAATAAAGTTGTAGGTATTTTAAATCACTAAAAAGTGTGTGCAGTGTCGCGTCGCGTGTGAGCTAACCCTTAGGGACACTGCTAACCCTTAAGGGTTCATCCTAGGTACAGTGCGCGTCAGAATTAAGTATCCCCCTTATCTACAAAATATTTTCTAACTTCTATTCGCTTGTGACTAATTTTCAATGCAAAAACTTATCAAGCCGCTAAGGATCGAACCACCCACCCTTTATATGGAGACTCGAATTCTCGGCATTAGATCAACTGAGCTATTTAGCTGATAGAACAATGCGTTCAATTTTGTCTATCGGTCTAACTAATTAGTCCCTATTTTAATGCCAAGTCTTACATTTTTTTTATGGATGCGGGTAGGGTTTGACTTTGTCGTTTGTAGCGAACAAAGTAATTGTCACTCGTCTTATTCCGTGTGGTTTGCTTTGTGCATATTTTGCGAGAGATCGAAATATTGTTACCAATGTTCTTTCGTTGTAAACAAATTATTTTTGAATAAATTATCACAGTCTATTATAAAAAACCTTTCACTGTTTACAGATATTATTTGTTATTATGGTTTATCAAAACAATTATTTCGTTATAATATCATAGATTTATACGTAGTAGTTATTGTATAATATTGTAGACATTTATAGAATATTCTTTTTTGTAATTTTTTTTTTCATTAACTTGCAATTAAGCCCATAAAGAAGAATATCAATTTAAAATCTTACATATTGCAAGGAAAATAGATAACAATTGATAAAAAAAACGAAACACCGCTCACGAGATTCGAACCCTGTCACTCATATCTTGTCTTGCATTAATTTGCCGGTTACTACCGCAAGGCCAAGTTGATACTTAGAGACTTCATCGAATTTTAAGTAAGGTTACCAAATGAAAATGAAACAATTTATACAAAAATTACATTTTAATGCTACAGAACATAGAATTTTGTTGGAAACGTCAGAAATATGAAAAGAAAATGGAAAATTATAAAAAAACATGTAGTTTTGATCACCCAATCTCCAATGATCGCTGACAGGATTTGAACCCACATACATTGAGATAGGGGGATACTTAATTGTGACGCGCACTGTACGTGAAAATCACTCAAGAGCTAATATTGTACATTACAGACTTAGGAACTATGCGTTTCCACTTTTAGAAGACTATCTAGATTTTAGAGTATTTTTCAACCTCATGATTCTGCGACGTTAATACATAGTACATAGTAGAGCGATTGGGTATCAGAATTGGGCCCCAGGTTTTACTTACCGTGCCTAAGATCTCCGACCCTTAATGCAGCGTTATCTTTTTGGTGGTCGCCCACATAGAGCCAAGAAGAATCGGGCTCGGCGCGTTCCTCCATAGCGCCGATGAAGTACCAGAGACAAGCAGAGCAGTGCACGTATATAGTGAACCAGACGCAAGCAGTCATGATCGTCGCGTACGTCATGTTCACTGACATGTGCTCCTTGTATCGTTTTATTGATGATGCTACTGTTGACTGAAAATTAAAATTAATGTTATAAATAATATTAATTTTAATATATGTAGTTAATCATGCTGGACAATGCACAAATCATTATCATCTAGCACCAAGCTAAGCCGAGCTTGTGTTCCGAGTACCAGATAACTGATATACAGGACGTCCTATAAAATGACTGGATAACCTTAAAGATGCTTGTGCGCAGGGGCAAGCCCAATAATATCTATACAGAAACTAAAATCTGGAAAAGTTCAACAGTTTGAGAGTTGTGTAATTTTTTATAACTAAATATAATTTTGTGCCTTTGTTTATCTTTTTGTGCACCATACCCACAATTTAAGCAATAGCTTAACCTTTTCATGAACTGAATAAGGGAATAGTAGTGCTTACAAAAACGATTCCAATGTTTTGATAACTTCGCCCAGTGATCCGCTAGACATCTTCAAAGGTGAACTTTAATATTGTTCATCTTTTACTGCAAAGTTTGAGCTCCTCTGGTGTAAAAAAATATAAGACCTCAGTGGCCAAGAACGTTCCAAAAAAAATTACATTTCAAGAGGATTCTAAAATGCTATTGCACATTGATATGTTATATTACAAATATGTGAGATATGCCTAGTATTTACCTACTACTATTCCCATATTCAATTCGCAACCAAGCAACAGCACATACACAGCTATTGTTTACTATTGTTCATAGAGGGCTCCCAAAGCACTCGGTAAAAATATCTGCAGATCGATAAAAACTCAAAAACTTTATTTACTTTTTGCACTTCACAAGTAAAATTTTATACTAAAATAAAAATTACAAACATTTGTCCCGCAACCTCCCGCGCCACCGAGGTCGTCAATAAGTATGACCCGATGCAACGCGATACGGAGTGTGGGGATTTCCTCCCACCCGATGGACCGACGACATCGTAGCGGTGGCAGGGGGTCGATGCATGGAGGACCGTTATTCATGGCTTCCGTCCTATGAGGGAGGCCTACGTTCCGTGTGTGTGGACATAGACGGGCTGATGATGATACAACTCGACTTCAGTGACTGCTGGGTAGGCCTCCGGAGTTTGGTGCCCCTCCTTCTTCCCTCCCGTTAAATTATGATTTAAAACACAGCGTCATTTAGCCCCAAAACGCAAAGAAATCAGAACTGTACCTAAAAATAGGGTAAAAAGCTTAGTTGTCTATTAAGTAGCCTAATTGTTATTCCAGGCCTTGACCTACCTCTATGCAACATTTTGTGCCGATCCGTTCAGTAGTTTTGGTGTGAAAAATAACAAACAAATTTATCCATCCATTCGTTGCAAGCCCACAATGCATTTACTTTCTACGAGTTGTTCCTTAAATTTTATTATGACATGCCAGATGATAATAATAACGTAGCGTAACTAACGATTCGTAAACATCTGTTGAGCCTCAGCCAGGAGAAGTATATCCATCTGTCCTCTTCACTGATGAAGGAGAACAACTCAAACGGCAGACAGGAAATAATATCAATCTTGAACTCGTTATGTAGATATCTGAAGAGTTATTGCTTTAAGAAGTTCATCCACCACCGGATTGTTTTTGTTTCTTTAGAGTTTGTTATTTAATACCAAAAAGAAGGCAATTTAAATAATACAGGTATTTATATGGTAGGTACAGTACATATTAAATACATAACTAGATAATGCTCGACAATTCAGAGCATCATATAGCCGCGAGCTTAGCAGAGCTTCTGCTTCTAAGATAACTAATACAACTTAAAACAATACATGACGTAGGTAGATGGTATATTTAATTTAACATACAAAACACCCAGAACCACCGGAACAAATATTTGCAGATCGTACAATTATTTTCCCGAGGCGGGAATCGAATCCGACAGACCTTCGTCTGCTGCGTCACAGAGATCGCCACCCTAAGTAATCCTAGACTATGTTTTCAGCAGATTGTATGAAGATTTAGTCGACCGTAAACAACAGCCTTATTACAGACGGATCGTACACTCGTTAGTATCACTCACTCGTTCCTTTGAGGCATAAGAACGTTCTTGACCGCCTCATCCACCATCATGGGCAGAAAGAACTGCATCACCATCTTCAGGTAGAAGGCTACATCCAGGAGGTACAGCATTAAAACAAAACCGGGCCGGTTGTCCTGGAAACCTGCGTGGAAGACTTTAACATAACTCACTTGAAGGGAATGAATAAGGCTGGTGCTCACCAAAAGATTAATCAGACAATGAGGTGCTTCGTCGGTTAACTATGACGTTCAATGTATGAAAACTTCTGACTAAAAAGTCAATCAAAATGTAATTGCTGTTATCTAGCTCACTGGAGATGTCTCGTGTCGCGGTCTCGCTTGCGAACTGACACTTTTGTGTCAGTTCGCAGTCTGGGCCGTAGGCTTTTGCCTACGGCCAAGACTCCACCAAAGCGGAGATGTGCGGAGATGTCCGTAGCAGAGGCGAGAAGGGACGTTTTTCAGCTAGGGTGTCTTCCCCGAAGCTGTGCGGAGATGCGTAGTCCGTAGATTGGATCGGCGATGTGTGCTGGCTAAAGCGTAGATATTGCGTGCTGGTTGGAGTGGCTGGGCTGCGTGCGGCGAGCGCAGCATGTTTGTTATGATTAATGCACGAGGCACAGGTCACATCGCTTCGAGTTCTCTTTGATTCTTCAAAGAGAGCATAAATAATGTCTCTCGTTGAGCAGAGACGAGATGTATCAATAACGACGTTCTATTGGTTGTCTAAAGCACTTCTCTTCTCCGCTCATCTCAGGTCAGCTTTAGTGGGCTGTGGGTCTGGCCCTTAAGTCAAGTCTTCTATCCCGGTCTCCCGTTACTTACTACTACCGTCGGTCTTACGAACCTGCGTTATAGGTGTCGGCGAACACGCACGACAACGAGATCAGAATAAGGAACATCTGGACGTAGGAGTCCTTGAAGTAGACCCGCAGCAGCCCCTTCCTCCCGCGAACCACCATGGGCGTGCTCATGCGCGTGATCCGCCGCTTCGAGTAGTCCGCCTGGTTGCTCGTTATGAAGCACTGGAAGCAAACATACTGGCCGTGTGATTTGGATACTTTTCAGGGTTCCGTACCCGAAGGGTGAAAATGGGACCCTATTACAATGCCTCCGCTGTCTGTCCGCCTGTCACCGGGCTATATTAGCGCCCAGATCTCTCCATATGCTCGTGGAGAAATTTATTGACTGCGTGACATTTTTGTAGGTATTGTCGTGGCGGCCTCGAGGCAGACCTCCTGCCCGATGGTCAACAACATTGTGAAGGCAGGTAGGGACGCAGTGGATCCGGCTGGCACAAGTCCGCCAGGAGGGGCGAAGTAAGGAAAGGCCTATACTCGGCAGTGGGTGTTATCAGCTGGTTAGATAAATACATAGGTTGTCTTGTCTGCTGGAAACCTCGTCTAGGTTGTTCGTAAACGCTAGGGGGACTGGACGTTACGACTTACCGCGTCCTTCGTAGGGCGATACTTCCGCATCAGCGGCATGACAGAAGGGAAGTCGACGATGATCTCATGGAAGCTGGTGGCTGTCATCTGGAGGATGTGGACCTTGCCCGCGGCCACCACTTGGATCGGACAGTTGATGCAAGGCACGTTGTTCAGGTTGCCGAATATACTAAAACAATAAATTGTACCTTTACTGTACCATAGGTCGCTACGCTACTAGCCGACGAGAAACGGGTCAGAAACGAGCCTCCTGTGGTACTTGTGTCGGAGGCCAGGATCTACTTTGACACACTAACAGCGTTAAACTATTATGTTATTCAACGTAGTTAGGTACCTTCAGCGCATCAAAAAAATATTATAATTGCAAAAATGTTAGGCAATGAAATTCAGCAAATGTCAAATAACAGATGTCAAAATGACAGAAAACGTCAATAAAGACGGAAAATGTCAAAAAGATAGTAAATGTCAGAAATCATCATTTACTGTTGTTTATGACGTTTCCTATCATTTTCTGACACGTACTGTCTTTTTGACATTTTTGTCTTTTTGACATTTGCTGTAATTTTTGACATTTACTGTCTTTTTTACATTTTCCGTCGTTTTTGACGTTTTCTGTCATATTGACGTCCATTGCCTACCATTTTTGCAATTATAATATTTTTGATGCACAGAACTACAGCACAGGACTACTGCGCGGGAATAAGCTAAATTCTGTATGTAGGTCCCACTTGTTGGCATCCAACAAATTTGTCCATTATTATCTATGGACATTTGAGGTCTATGCCTCCTCTACTTTAAAAAGTGGTTGGCGTTGTTGGTACTTGAACTTGTACCAACAACGCCCTGCAACTAGCTTGAGAATGTAACATAAATTTTAGGTATTGCATAAAGAATGTAGCATTATTAACTCTCATTTACTTGTTAAAGGATATGGTGTAATAAAAAATCACTTTAGCTTTTATAAAAATATTGTAATGTAAATTAATTCTTAGCTTTTGTAAACCAAGATGCTGGATCTCAGTTAAAATTTTAAATTCATTAGTTAATCCGGCTTTCTCCGCCACCCCCAGCATGTTGGCATCCAACAAACTTGTCCATTATTATCTATGGACATTTGAGGTCTATGCCTCCTCTACTTATCGATGGAAATGAGTAAGTTCCGCTTCCGTCATAAAATTCATTATAGACTTCTGATTGTTACTCGATACTTGTAACATGTGCTCTGGAGAAATAAACTACATAAACTCAGTGTTTTCAAAGTCCTACAACTCCCAAACAGGCCACCGCAACACCACTAACTGAGTACGTACAAATTGAAATATCTAGTGCGTAGGTAGGTATTTTGTTGTCATATATATTGTAACTCTTACCTTTGTTCGCATTAATTGCGAATAGTTGTAAACAAAGTAGAAAAAGGAAACAATCTTCACCTGCCCCTAGTGAGCTTCAGATTGGCAATCTTCACAACCTCCTCAGTGATCTCACTGAGGTTGACGTCTCCGTAGTCGACGAAGTAGATGGCCTTGACGATGTCATTGGTCTCGATGATGGTCTGCCCGCGGGTGAAGTACAGGCTGTGGACCTCGCGACCCAAGCTCCGCAGTAAGGAGGCGTCGCTTTGTTGCAGGATCGGGCACTAGACACCAATAAATCTTTTGGCTATGGGTACTAGTTACCTAGTAGACCGTAAGCTAACACGTAGAATAATGTATAGGTGTATAGCTTTTTCTTTGTTTTTCATTGATAGAAGAGCGAGACCATCTGGCACAAGTATTTTATTGGTAAGGTACCTGGTGGAGTGTCTCAACTATGGAATGGAGAGTCTAACATATTGTCAACTGGTTAGGTCAGAAATAAACACCAACTAGTATAATTTATAAATATATAAATATTTTTCATAAATTGGGATGCCACGTGTGTGAGATACCTTAGCGCCTTTTCATCTTGCAGGGACATCAGTAAGGGCCGGCTCCGCAGCAACATCAGTGGAGTCCCTCAAACGGCGAAAATACGCTAATCTTGACCGAGGTTACCTATTTGAGCCGTTTGTGGGGAACCCTAGGTTCTTGGGGTCCTGGTGCACAAGCAATATATAGAGATCTTACAAAACTACATACGAGTCCACAGGTAATCGGAATTGTGCTTTTTATTTCGGTCAACGCATTAGCATTGCCATTCAACGTGGCAATGCTGCCAGCATTGTGGGCACTGTGCCTTCTGGTGACGGCTTAGATTTTTAGGAAATAGATGTGTAAATACTAGTTGTATTCGTTTCATTCTGTTATTGTAATTTTTTTAATAAATGTCGTTTCACTAGTACCTAAGACTAAAAATAACATTTTCCACCTGCTTTTTGCCTGAGCTATCTCAACAATATATTTTAAGATTTTTCTCATGCAGAGTAAAATACCCTATTGAGAGTTACAGAAGCTCGGGCCTTTCGCTGGAAAAGGACACAAATATAGTAACTGACTCTAGCAAACGTAGGTCCGTAGATGTGGAGGATGGCGTCGGTCCGCAGCGTGATCTGAGCGCACAGCTTGAACACGTGCCTGTAGTCGACTCCACCCATCTTGTCCCACGAGTATTCGTAGAACGCCAACACTTCTCTGTGGATAAACAAAACACGCATTCAATAAAATTCAAATACTTATTTCTTTAGGCTTACTAATATGTATAAGCATATATTATAAGCATGTCAAATTTTATACTCTAAACAGTTTTATATACACGGTGTAACATGAGGGGTAGATCATAGGTGGCTGGGAGGTGGGAACCACAGTCTATCGATTTAACCCCCATGTATAGGTTCTGCGATATTTCCTTTTCCTCCGATAATCCTTTGCGTTCCGTGCGAAGTGGCACGTTAAAGTCATGCAAGAGCGAGACTTAATGGTTTTGTTTAGCTACCCTTTCCTTAACATGACTTAGTAGTTTTTGGCTAACAAGGCTTTTTAGTCACAGATTTTTGGCTCTATTACACCATTTAAGTACATTTTTCAACTTGATGCCCTAGTACCAAATGAAAATTTCAGGGTTTATTTTTTATGAAAGCCAGTAGTTTTTAAGATAGGTTACAGAAAAAAATAACAAGCGATTTTTTTTACAACCAATCAAAGCTAATGTAAATATTAGATTTTGAAAAGAAAATTTGGTATAATTTTCTTACTTAGGTTTTTTATAAATCTAAGACTCTGATTGGTATAGGGGTACGAAAGGTCCACTACTGATCTTGTTTTAAATAAAAAGGCAAGGACGCAGACCTAATATTTTGGCTGCAATTGCGAAATTCAGACTAAAATCTGATTTTGACTAAATTTTACCAGTCCAAATAACTTTTGAACCACTAAATATCGCAGAACATACATGGGGGTTAAATCGATAGACTGAGGACCCCCACTTCCCAGCCACCGATGATCTACCACTCCTGTTAAACCGTGTATAGTAATTATTATCGTATAAGAAATAAGGTGCTATTAATTTTATCCACTAATTTTTTTTGCCACAAGTGGAAAAGTGGAAAATAAACCGCTAGTAAGTGTATATTTTACCTATACATGTAATTAGGCAAAATAAACATTATCTAAAATAAGTCTAAATATTATGTGATTTACTGACGACCTCTGTGGCGCGGTGGGCGAAGATCCGCCTGCGATTCGGTTCGATCCCGCCTTGGGACAAATGTTTGTACTATCTGCAAGTATTTGAAAAACCGGAGGGGTTCAGGTCGCTTTCTATGTATAATAAAAAATATCTATCTATGTATTGTATTATATGTATATCAGTATCTAGTCTAGTAGTCGTAGTCTATAAACCAAGCTCTGCTTAGCTTGGGGCTAGATAATGCTGTGTGAATTGTTCAACATTATTTATTTAGATACATGTCAATATTTTTAAAGAACTAACTAAGCTTAACATTATTTTTTTACTTGATAATGCCGGTGCGGAACTGGGTGACATCTGGCCAAGCATAACGACTGCTTTACACTATTTATAACGGAATCAAAAATATTATATGCTAACAAATTAGCAATTATCATTTTGCTCTGTAAAGTTAAGTACGTTGTTTCCCTAGTAAAAAAAGTCGAATATTTTTTTTAGTTTCACTAAATAATACATCGTTACTATGACATGTCGTTATGTACATCAGCATGTTATTATGACACAAATTTTCATTTTGCTTTGATGTCAATGTCTTTGAATACGGGAAAGAGCAAATAATTGGTCTCCCAGTCCATTCTGTACCTTTTCTAGAAGGACTTCAACAAGCCTAATCAACTGTGACCGTTTTACATTACTTTCACCAAGCTGAACTTATAAGGAGGTGCTTTTGTTCAATGAGTCATCATTCTGAATACAATTAGTTATTCTATTTATATTTACATTCGGTTAACAATTATTCACTACATTTTACACAAGTCACTCAAAATAAGACCCATGCCAACACCCAACTTATCTGAGTATATGACAGTCTTCCGGGTATATTGACTGTAGTCTACACTGTCTATACACACTAAATCTTTAACCGGAGACGTTGTGTTGCTGCTAGTGACCACAGTGATCCTCGAGCGAAGGTGATGGCGGCGCCGCCAGCAGCGCGGGTGGTGGTGACACCAGACATTACGGAGGCAATCAACGATAGAATAAACGATATTAACGATAGAAGACGAATGAGTCAGGAACAGACTGTACAAAAATTAAAGATAAAAGATGCTATAATTTTTTAAAGAGTTGAATTATTGAAGCTGATTATAAAAGTAGAGCTTCTCAAAAGAATCCAGTTATTATTGTAATCCTCTTACTTCCTCAGTTCCGGGTCCAGATTCTCTCTCTTCATGTAGGCAACCATATCCTTCATGTTCTCCTGGAACTCTGCCAGCGCCTTGTTCACGTTCGCACGCACGCTGATGATGCTGACCGTGATGTACATTAGCATCATCACACCTGGAAATATCATATAATATAAATAACGGCCAACGCGGTGATTAATTCGAAAACAAGAACTATTTAGACGTTGACGATCGCTTTTCTTCGTTGTGCTTTGACTCGAATCTCGTGGTGATCGCAACCCGCCGTGACGCAGCGTGCTCAGACCACAAGGCGGACCGAGACCGATGTCGGAGACAGAGACAGGTTGGAACTTAATTGGAGAAGGCCTATGTCCAGCAAAAAACATATTTTTGGCTAAAACGACGATGAGTCTTGGCAGCCTACATTGGTAAATCCTACAAATATTACCGAATAATTTTATACATTCCAGGTTGGGTGGTAGAGATCGCTCTTCTGCGATAAGATCAAAAACTTATACAAGCAATTTGTTTACTGTAAATATTACAGATGACTTAATATTAGGTACAGTTATGAGATACTTAATTATTGCAGATTATGCGGTTTTAAGAGCGAACGTTGAAGGTAGAAGTATCTATTGTGCAATCACCAAAACTGCCGGTTGATTGTTAGTAACGATGAGTTGAGGGAATACTTAAAAAAAATTCTTTCTGTCTACGAATACCGATTTGAAGGTGAAGGCATTCTCACGGAAACCTACAAACCTCCTCAATTGAGTTTGATTGAAGGATATGATATTCCTTCAATCAAACTCAATTGAGGAGGTTTGTAGGAAACGGTTTGTAGGAAACGACCAATAATATGGGTCCAAGTGTATGAAAGAAGAAAACATGTTAAGACAAGCCAGTATAAGTGGAAACAGAGCAAGAAAATGATGATTTTCATACCACTCAGCATCCCCAAGAGTATGACGACGATCATGTCCAGGTTGCTGGGCTCGATGATGTTGTAGCCGGTGCTGGTGATCTCGTACGTGATCCAGAAGAACGTGGCCAGGTGCAGGTTTAACGAACAGCTCGTGATGTTGAACTTGACTACGGACAAATAATTTATAAATACGCAATTGCTGGACAAACCACACACCATCATCTAGCCCCTAGCTAAGCAGAACTATGTTATGGGTACTAGACAACTCCTATAATTACCTAATACATTACGTACATGGAGTATTATTTATAATACGTAGAAAACACCTAGAATACCCAAAACCAAAATATATGTAGATCGTACAAATATTTGTCCCAAGGAGGCGGGAATTAAACCCGCAAACTGCTGCGTCGCAGGACCTTCACCGATCGTCAGTGTCGTATGTGATACGTAGTACAATTGAACCCGCAACCTTCGCTCGCAGCGCCACCAAGCTTGTTACTGAATATGTACCAAATTTTCAGAAATAAAGTATTCTTGGTCTCGCATTCAAACTCACATCGCGGCTGAAAATGATCGATCCAAGAGCCTCCCTTGTCCCTGAGCGGCGTGATGGTGTACCCGTCGCTGTTGTACAGGATCTGCACGGAATTGAGGACCACGAAGGCGGTCACCGCATTCAGAAGCACCACGAACAGAGGAAGCCCCGTAAAGCTGCAAGCAACATAATAAATGAATAAAATAATCCACCGGGACGCAGGTTTGGTAATTTTGCGGCCACATCTATCGTCCCCGTATAGTCCTACAAATCTACGGTTAATTCGCTGCACGAAGGCACGGTTGCCAGTGTAGTATGATCACTATGGAATTGCTTGTTGTCCGTTGACACCGGTTTTTCCGTTGTATAAATGTACGTTTAATTCTAGTAAGTAAGTGTGTATGCATGCTGCCGTCAACAAGCTCCCATCCCTACCCAACCTTACAACACTGATGGCGAGCGTGCCTACGCCATTAACCGTAGATTTTTACGGCGAAAAAAAAGTGTGTACAAAGTGCCCTCTCAATTCATCTACGTAAGTGGCAAAAGTGACTTGTACCATACATTTCTTAATAGTTATTCTATGTTTTATGATTGTTTTGCTCCGCAAATAATCGAACGTAACGTCTAGAGTGACGAATTTTTCAGAATTTCATTGAACTGTCAAAAATTTGCTACTTTTGATCTCAGTTGCGTTCGAGTATCCGACCGTTAGACTCATAAGTGCCATTGAAATGTGCTCGTCTGTCTATGGCTATTGGTACCTAATTGACTGACACTGGGTGAACTGCAGGTTCTGCCCATCATCATGAACACGTTTGTGAAGACGTTAGGATTTCATTCTTAAATATATAGTACGGTATGAACCTGGTATTGGTAGTAGGTACCTCCATTAAATAATCGTTCTTCAGAGGCTTTTTTTGAAACTTAACTTAAAAAACTGCTCGGCCCTGAAGTAACAGTGGGCTTGGGAGTGGTAGATCAGTCATAAAAAGGTTATTCACGGGTTCCAGACAAACGATAGTATTTTTTTAATTGGTATCTGGTTTGCAAATAAAAATAAGATGGAAAACCTGGCGTCTTGACAAACGTGTTCGTGATAATGGGTAGTAGGTACCTGCAGTTCACGCAGTGGTCACCAATAACTCTGTATATACAATAGTAGTCTTAGAAGACTTAAAATAAACATTCTATGGTAAAAAAATCAAATACAGCGGTTGAAAGCAATTTTCAACACCCTTTTAAATTATACCCATTCGGGTTTTTTGTTTTTTCTAAATAAATACACCTAATCCGAAAACCGTAAAGTTGTAGTTCATTCACAGAAAAATATTTTTTGAATCTCGCCATGGACCAAAAACCTACTTTCCGTTGAGCTAGAATCATGATATTTGGCAAGAAACAAGATCCTTTACTTATGTAAATAATATAATGTTTAGTTACGGAACTCTCGTTGCACGAGGCTGACTCGCACTTGACGTTTTTATTTCTAGATATTTACACCTACCTACTTTTGATCATCGATCACAAGGATACAGAAGACAGTAACGTACATTACTATACAGTCCTGGCGCTCGACGTAGCGCTTCAAGATACGTGCAGCACTTGGCAGCCGGTACAGTTGGATGAGCCGGTTCAGCGACAGAATGTTTCGCAACTTTAGCACTTCAACGAAGGTCCCTGCAAACAGCATCACCCATCATCGCCCTTGTAAATATTTATTCATTACCTACTAGGGATAAGTGCTCGTGTAGTCGAAATATTTTGAAAAAGTTATAAAATTTAATTTGGTTTCATTTTTCATCTTTTTAATTATTATAAATAACTTAAAGTGTACATTTACTATGTAGGGTAACATTACCGACTTGTTCCGGCGGCTCCAAGACCTCCAGAGGCAGGAGCGCGAACAAATCCACTACGAAGGCTCCCTTGATGTAGTGGGCTGCAGTACTCGCGGGGTGGTAGATGAGGACTCCTTGCTTGTTGAAGTACCCCACCAGCAACCTCTGGATGCTGTGGTCAGAATAATATCTATTAGATAAGGGAAAAATCAAACAGAAAACAATTTTAGATATAAGTTTGCAGAGTTCAATCATCTACGACCACGGGGATGTGCTAAAGTTCTTGTACGATGAAACCGCACTATTCTCTCGCGTCAGCAATTATCTCATTAACGATCAACGCGCGCGCTCGCATCAGTTCATGTTAGCCTTTCGTACCGGGCGCGCCTCTCATTATCTTTATTTTCATTTTCTCGTAGAGTTGTGGAATAAAATCCATTTATCGAATATCAACGATATCTTATCATTTCTAACGATGTAAGAGTAAGACCTTACATCTTTATGGTCCTTGAAGCCGGATATTATAGGCTTTCTCATTCAAACAAATAATGCACATTTAGTGCTGTTATCGAAAAATCAACAAACAGAGAGAAAGTCAAAGAACAAAATAAACTTAGATCAGATGAAGAAGGAGAGCATTACGGAGAATATCACTTATCACGACGTACATCAGAACACCGTGATCTACTTGATCGTGGGCACGGGGATCGCAGCAGGAGCAGTTGGCGCGTGGAGGCGCGCTGGCGCACTAGTCATCTTGCGCCGGCGGCGGCGGCGGCCCGGGCGGTAGAGGCATAGCCACTGTCCTTGACCTTATGCAATCTTATGTATACGCACAAAAATAGAAATAACTTTTTGAAAAAATGTGATGTTCATGTTCATGATGTTCAATGTGAACAGAAATACAAGAAACAAGAACAAACTACAAATTCCATCATATAGATTACTAAAGGTAGGCAAATCATTTATGGGAAATTGCGTACGCTTCTATAACAAGTTTCCATCTGAAGCAACTGAGCTCCATATTCGTAAATTTAAATAGTTCATAAAACGAAATCTTATGTATGTCTATGAATTCGATGTCGCCCAGTTCCGCACCGACAACAGTATTAAAGGAGAACAATCTTATGCTTTGTTATATATAAATATTTATAATATTAGTAGGATTGGCCTGTATCTAAATCACATTATATTTAGACATAGGTAGGCAAATAATATTGTATTACATTTTTAAGTATAATACAAACTTACAAGTGGTTTATTTTTCGTTTCTTCCATTGGTGGATAAAAAATTGAAGCGAACAAAATCTATATCATTTTGTTTCTTATTTGATATTAATAACTATTTATAAAACTGTTTATGTATAAAATTTGAGTTGTTTAAGTGCTTATTTTGTAAGCCTAAAGAAATAAAGTTATTGACTTTTGTCACTGCCGGCCACCGCGCCGCGTTTCAGCAGCGTTATCAGTGATGCTTGTGTTAGTGATAGTGCAAGTGTCAGTCAAAATGTAGAGTATAGTAAAATAAACAAGTAAAAAAATAAGCTTTTGTTGCTGGTTAACAGTTTAGAATATTTCAAAGAACAAAAAAACGACTTAAAAACTTAAACTACAATTGATGCTCTCGGCGTTCGGTTTCCCTTCTTCTTACCAGCTTGTCTTTCGACAAAAGCCTCCTCTAAAGCTTTCCACTCGTCTCTGTCTCTGTGTTTACTATGCGTAACCATTCCGGTTCAGCTACTTTCTTTAAATCTTCTTCCCATCGCATAATCTGTCTTCCCCTACTTCTTGTGTTACCCCTTGGGTGCCATCCGGTAATTATTCTAGTCCATTTCTCCTTCTTTTCTCTCAACATATGCCCTGTCCAACGCCATTTCAGTTCTGCTAGTTGCATGCACTTTTTCGAACTTAGTCTTTCCTTGGATTCTTATTAGCTGTATTTTATCTCTTCTTCTTACCCCAAGTACGTTTCTTTCTATCCCGCTCATGTACTTTTTTTTGTTGCTTTTCTGTTAAGACCCAAGGTTGACATCCGTATGTCAGATATGGCAGAATACAAGGATTTTTTTTTTCGTTTTTCCGACATTGCCATTTCTTTGTTTTTCATTTTTTCGCTCAGCGACTAAAAATTCTTCCAAGTGTTTACTATTCTTCTCTCGATTTTTTTCTGCATGCACTGTGATGGTAATACTAGTTGCCCTAAATAGACATATTCAGATACATTTTCTAGTTGCTGATTGTTTATTTTGATAACGTTTTTTGGGCAGAATTGCTCATTATTTCTGTCCCCGCTGAGAAGAGTTTCGGTGGTTCACCCTGCTGAACACCTCTTTCAATTAAGAACTCGTCTCCTGACCTATTCAATTTTATTTGGGCTGTACTTTTTCAGTATGTGATTTTAAGTATACGTATGTACTTTCTTTGGACCCCTTGTTGTGCCAATGCTTCCCAAATGTAATTGTGTTCTAAGGAATCAAAGGCTTTGGTGAAGTCAACAAAACACAACCAGTATGGTTTGTTAGTATTCTGTGTATTTCTGGAGTATCTGTCGCAGGACGTGAATATGGTCAATGGTCGAAAAGCTGCTCCTAAAACCCGCTTGCTCTTTTGGTTGGTTAATATCGAAATCTCGTTGAATAAATTGGTTGTTAGTTTTGGGATAATATCTGGCACTGACTTCTAAGTGATATGGTCGGGTCCAGGTGCTTTTCCTAACTTCTGCGAAGTAATAGCTCTTTCTGTTTCTTCCTTTAGAATAGGTTGTATAGGTTCAGTATCTTCTGTATCATGGGTCTTCGTAATCGTAGTTATTTTTTTATTTTTGCTTTTATACATACAGTTCCTTATAGTATTCTGTAGCAATATTTACTGTTTCAGTTCGTTTATTAGTGCATTTTCTTTGTTAATCCATTATATTTGGCCTTTATATTTTATTATTTCAATTCATTTTAGTTATTTTCTATGCCCTTCAATTCATTTTAGTTATTTTCTATGCAGTGAAAATTTGTGGGCTGAAACGATAATGACTTCGATGTGGAATCTCACATACCCACAACAGACGCAAATTTCATGATCTCCGCGACTTAAAGAGTTTTAAGTCGCGGAGATCATGAAAATGCCAAGCTGATGCCACCTCGATGACCTACATTTACAGAAATAAAAAAGAAAGGAGTATAGATAGTGGTGATACGATTATGATAGTCTCACATGTCAAAATGAGTGATAGTGTCCATGGTTATAGCGCAGTAGATCAGGCCCGGGAACTGCAACACCATGTACTCGAAGCAGGGACACAGGCAGCCGATGCCTAAGGCGCACGCCACCCGGATACACTCGAACACTGTGAGGTACGTGCTGTCAGGATGGATCGTGTAGCGTGGGAAGATATACCTGGTGGAATAAAACTCCTAAAGACACGCATTCTACAAAATATTGTTAGTCAAATTGCCTTCCCTTTGACGCCTATCAAACGCAAGTTAAGTTGCGGCTTCTACTTGGGGCTGCCATTGCATTGGTGAGAAAACAGAAAGCCGGTGAAGAATTTAAGAGAATAGGTCGCCTTGCGGAAATCTGTCAGTGAACAGGTCAGACCGAAATGACGACTTTTCTCTTCAGACACAAGCCAGGACACAATTCAGGTCACTGAACCTTCATTATCAGCCTTTATTACACAACTGCTGAACGACGTGACATAGCGTCCTGTCCTGTCCTCAGCTTACCGCATCCAGATTGTGCCTGTAGTATTTTGCCGGTAATCATCCCACTTGGGCGGAGATTGCCTTACAGTACCAACGCGCCAAAAAAAGCACCGAACCTTACTTGGTTCGGCTAGGGAAAACCAAGCTAGGGCAGCCAAGCTAGTGGTAACTAACCGCAAGATGGAGAAGAATCCGAGTCGGAAGAAGGGCTGCAGGAAGGCGTGGTCGGGCTCGTGTTTGCGTGGCAGCTTGAACCACATTAGGTTATTGGGCTTCGGAGGCGGCTCGTAGCTCGCGAACGGCGGGATCCGCTTCGAAATGGACTTGAATTCCTGGAAAAATATCACTTATTGCTGTAATCAGCGAAAACTAAACTATGAATTGGAATTCTTATGCTCGAAATTTAGGAACACAATCTTTGTGACGTCACAGCTACGCGTGTCCCCACTTCCTCCTCTTAAAACCGGCAGTTTCGTGTTGTGTAGAGCACAAAGAACACATACATACTGGTTTTAGGTATATAGGAAAGAATGCTACGAAAATCGTGAAGGAGACGACTATTTCAATTTTCGCCTCCAGACTAGTAGATCAACAACTGATGCTGGTACAGTTCTATAAAGGCATTATATTGGATGTCTAAGAGAAAGCGAAAAACGCTATTGGTATATTTTATGACCTTTCTAAGGCTTTTGATTGTGTAGATCATGATACACAAATTAGAAGATTGAAACACTATGGAAGAGGCCTTTTTATTTTTAGTGTACGTAAATGATCTCCCTTTTTTAGCATAAGATTTCTGTGATATAGTCTTATTTGCTAATGATACTTCATTGATTTTTAAAGTTGACAGAAATAAATATAACTACGACGATGTAAATAATTCGCTTTCACAAATACTAGATTGGTTCACCGCCAATAACATCTCACTCAATGCTCAAAATAACCAAGTGCATAAAATTCATGTTACCAAATGTAAGAGAACACCCAACATATCGTAAATTCAAACAGTACCTACATAAAACGAAGTCTAATCAAGAAAGCCTTTTACTCCACAGATGATTATATCAATGATGTTAATGTAAGGCCAGACGTCACCCAGTGCCGCACCGAGAATAGTAGGTATTTATGGAACAATCTTAAGTTTAGTTTTATTGACCTGTATCTAAATCACATTTTATTTACACTTGATACTTTAGATAGGCAAATAATATTGTATTACATTTTAAGTATAATACAAACTTACAAGTGGTTTATTTATCGCTTCTTCCAGACACTACTGGAAAAAGCGAAAAATTGAACAAAAAATTTAAGCGAACAAAATCAATAACATTTTGTTTCTTATTTGATATTAATTACTATTTATTAAGCTATTTATATTTAAAATTTGACTTGTCTAAGTGCTTATTTTGTAAGCCTAAAGAAATAAAGTTATTGAATTTTGACTTTTTTAATCTAACCATTACTACTCGATCGACAGTGTACTTATAACAACCATAGACACTCGGTCTCGGTTTTGAGTTATGTAGAGGCTGCGCACGCTCTTTGGACCGTCATGATGAGGTGATTCTGACGAGCCTCAAAAGTCATGCAGGAGGTTGAGGACTTGTCTAGGCTTAATTTTTATTTATTAAAATATCATGCAAAGCTGCGGGCAGAAGCTAGTCATATCGAAACTCACCGGTTGGGCTCTCACGTAGTCCAGGGTTTTTTTAATGTTCGGTTTGTTAATAGCATCCTTGAAGGATTTCCTGGATATGGAAAAGACTTGGACGTGGGTGGCCGCTCGCACCGTGTAGTACGCCGGAACTCCTGCGGCAAACACATCACGAATACAATAAATGCACAGTTGTTAATTGCAGTTTCTTCTTTAATTTTGGTTTTCCCTATAGGTAGGTAAATTAATGGATAAAAATGTGTGAAACTAGACTGAAGATGAGGTGAGGGATGATAGCTGAATGAATAGGTATATATAATAGATAGATTGGATGCTTTTTGGGTACCTATGTATGGGCCTAAGAGAACGTAAAATTGAGTATCACAGTAGGTATACTTTTTTGGTGAAAGATTCATCTAAAAGCCACACTATAAATAAATTGAGAGTTTAAAGGCCCTCCGTATCTTTTTATAAAAGTCATCCAAATTGAAGAAAAGTACACTAAGTACTGAACTTACGGAGGAGACACACAAGGATACCAAATTGATTTTTCGGTCCAATGAAGTTCACAACTTGATGTGTTATTGGGTCAATTATCTGAAAATGAGTTTATAGCTTTACATCTACAAGTAACCAAACTCAACAGCAAGTCTCTTTCTAGATTTAATAAGTTGGCGATTTCTGGTTTGAGCGCAGCGGACAAATCACTGAATAATTAATAATTACAATCTCAATACAAATATTTATTCCGGGTCTAATTGTACCTACAAATATCTATGTAGTGTTGTATATTCAGTCACGTAGCATTTAGTATAAGTTTTGCTTACTTTTGGGCCAGATGTTGTGTACAGTTTTTTTTTTTTTTATTCAACTGTCTGCCATTCACTTGACAGAGAGGGATTGCAAAACCCGGCTATTTCCAAATCGGCAGGAAAAACGTCTAGTTTTTGTCTTGCATTGGAACAACACACGCTAAATGAAATAAAAAAGTTGTGCCCATCGTGATCAGACTGTAGTCCTCTGCAGTCAGGCAATGTTATGTATCGTACTGTAAACATTCAAGAACAATGATTTACAATAGCCGGCAATATCGCGGGTTCAAATAAGTTCCCGATATAAATTTATTTATGTTTGAGTGATGAAAAACTATTTATTTTCCGAAAATTCCAAAATTATGAATCTGACCTCGCAAAATCCTTTCTTGATGACGTAGATCTCGTTGACGAGGTCCCCTGTGTTCAGCAGGATCTCGTTCGGAGAGGTGTAGAAGAGACGCGCGGAAGACGATATTTTCTTCAACTCGTCATGGAGCAAGTACTAATTACAGCATAAACAAGGTTTATGTTACATAAAATGTATTTATCGATATTTATATAACAAAGAAATGTTTTGAGACTCCACAACATCGCGGTAGAGTCAAACAGAGATTGCAAACTGGACGCGTTTGAGAATGATTGGTCCACAATGAATCTAAACTGCAAAGCGTTACATGTTCCCTGGCCAAGGCCATCGCAGTGGGACGATGCAGGCGATCTAATAAAATACTTGAGTAAGAAAATCCAAACAAAAACATTTCGTTAAGAAAATTGAGATCACGAAGAGAGCCAAGTCAGCCATTTTATTATCTTCGACTATGAATTTGTCAAATTACCTACTTACTACTACAAGTAAAAGATAACTTTCGAGCACAATGGCATAAGTAAACAATCATATCATTAAGACTTACTTTTAAAAACGGCACCGTGAATATGTACCGGCTGCGTTGCTTGGTCACTATGTCTTGGTAAACATGCGGCGGGAGGTCGTAGAAGATGGTTTTCTTTTTATGAGTCATGGAGTATGCCTGAAACGTCATTATGAAACGTATGCTCTAATTACGCTTTATCAAACAACGAAGAACATTCAGCTCAAACCAAAAATATTCTTCATAAGAATATAAATTCAAACTCGTTTCAAGCGTTTGGGAGATGGGAACATTGATTTGCACAAACACACACGTGCGGGTAAACACCCCCTACCCTGAAAGCGTCTTTCTTTCTCAGTTCCTAGTTTAAACAAAAAAAACCGTAAGCGGACCTTGTCAGTGTACCAGCACAGCTGAAGGTACTGTATGAATCTCATGCGCAGAGTCGCATCCACATGGTTCCGGATCAGGAAGTTGGTCACAATTGATATACAGCCGCAGTAATCATCCCTGCAACAAACATTCGTAAGCTTTTTAATGGGACATGTAGGAGACAAAAATATCAAGGGAATTATTATTTAATTTCTTAAGCCTCCAATACATGTTGGCCGAGCTAAGGCCAATGCGAGCGAAGGCAAATCGGTGCAAGGCAAGTGCTACCGTCTAGAGCTAAGGCCAATGCGAGCGAAGGCAAATCGGTGCAAGGCAAGTGCTACCGTCAAGAGCTAAGGCCAATGCGAGCGAAGGCAAATCGGTGCAAGGCAAGTGCTACCGTCTAGACTAGACGTTCGGCAAGTCTACGCAAACTATTGCAAGCGGCCAATGGAGACGATTTTTGTGTGAAGTTGCCCACACGTTGGGAGCTGTCAGTTCGATTGGCCGAGCGCAGACAAGTTCCTTTGATTTGTGCAGACAAAAAGCATCGTACTGGGCATGCATTTACGTGCTCATCAAATAATAGCAGCAGCTGCAACAACTTCTACGTCCATTTTGTTCGAACCAAATAAACACCGGTAGATGACCACGTAGTTCGAACGCACAACAAGAACTGACAGCTCTGAACGTGTGGGCAGCTTCACACAAAACTTGTCTACATTGGCCGCTTGCAGTAGTTTGTGTAGACTTGCCGAACGTCTAGACGGTAGCACTTGCCTTGCATCGATTTGCCTAAGCTCGCGTTGGCCTTAGCTCTAGACGGTAGCACTTGCCTTGCATCGATTTGCCTAAGCTCGCGTTGGCCTTAGCTCTAGACGGTAGCACTTGCCTTGCATCGATTTGCCTAAGCTCGCGTTGGCCTTAGCTCTAGACGGTAGCACTTGCCTTGCATCGATTTGCCTAAGCTCGCGTTGGCCTTAGCTCTAGACGGTAGCACTTGCCTTGCATCGATTTGCCTAAGCTCGCGTTGGCCTTAGCTCTAGACGGTAGCACTTGCCTTGCATCGATTTGCCTAAGCTCGCGTTGGCCTTAGCTCTAGACGGTAGCACTTGCCTTGCATCGATTTGCCTAAGCTCGCGTTGGCCTTAGCTCTAGACGGTAGCACTTGCCTTGCATCGATTTGCCTAAGCTCGCGTTGGCCTTAGCTCTAGACGGTAGCACTTGCCTTGCATCGATTTGCCTAAGCTCGCGTTGGCCTTAGCTCTAGACGGTAGCACTTGCCTTGCATCGATTTGCCTAAGCTCGCGTTGGCCTTAGCTCGGCTAACATGTATTGCTTTAGAGATTACCCCGAGTGCGAGGGCTTACGCACTAAATTAACAAAAACCTTAAAATTGAGGTTTGCACGAGATTGTTCCAGTTAAACATCTTGCCTCAATATGGAAGTGACCATGATGGTCGCCGCATAGGTCGCCATCATGAAGATCGTGAGCAGCGTGCAGATCTCCAGCACGACCATGCAGTAGATCACGTACATCCAGTTGCTGAGGTCGCCCGACTCTCGGTGGGCTGAAACCACAACAATTATTAGTAGTTTCATGTGAGTAGGTTAGCTACAACCGTATACTCGATTACACAATTACAGAAATTATTTTATGAGATATAATATATAAAATCAGCATAACTCGTACATGAGATATAATGCTGATTTTTTTGACGCTATAAATATCTAAACGGTAGATTGTAACAACGTTGTTGTTTAATAAATGCGTTGTATAAATAGATCTATCTATTCGTCTGTCGTCCGTTTTCGCATTCTTACCTTTCATCTTGCATTTTAACCTTTTTCGCTATGGGTGATGTCATCGCTAAGCGATAAAGCCATTAAATAAATTAAAAAAAGAGACCTATTTCGCTGCGTACGGGTCCACCTTAGTGTCCACTATACCACGGATTTATTTTTAGTTTGGCATAACATGTACGACAATGAAGGGTGGAATCAGACGGTTTTCGGCACTTTTCACTCTAAATGAAACATTTGAACATAAAACGAAACAAAATTGCGGAATGAATTCATCAACACGTTGACCGCCAAGCCCAAAAATGGTGTTTAGAATTTTTTGGGTTATGCTTTTTTTGCCTAATTCGTATCTAATGCTATTTTCATTACATGGGAATGAAATAAATGCGTGATTTTACTTGAATTTTAATTTTTGAATATTGTAATATTTTGATGGTAACGTAGGTACATATTTATATATATACGTCTTCGATCAAAAATTTCCGGCTTTGCCGGCCCCCCTTAGATTCACAATGCGCAGCCCAAAACCTTCAGTAGCAAAAGAGAAACATTTTGACATGTTAGGGAAGCTTTTCAACTAGTGTCATTTTAGCGTTCAGACAAAAAGCATGGGTAAGTGCTCGTACAAAAAATGCAAGAATCACTCGTCCAAAGTGCTGAAAAAGGATGGAATTTCTTATTTTCAGTAAGTTTAAATATAATTTTTTACCCGTATATTGAGATGCGAGTCATATACTTGTGAAATCAGCATAAAATATTGTTGTTTGGTTTGCCTATGTTAAAATATTAATTTTGCATAACACCTTCTTCTTTGGAAACTCTTTTTCTGTAGAGGCAGTGCGGTTGTGGAATGACTTGCCTTTGGACATTAGAAAGGCAGATACGCGAGATTCTTTTAAGCAATTGGTGCGCAAGCATTTTCTAAAGAGGTTACACAATTAGTCTGGATAAAATGTCTATTATTTTCCAGTTTTGATCATTCTAATTCATTAGTGGATATTTAGAGATATATATATTTAATGTAGTTAAACTTCTCATACCTAATTATAGAACAAAAACTAGCACGCCAACCATCTGTTTAAACATTATGTTATTTGTCGGCAGGTAGAAAATGCCTCGGCATTAAGCCCACCCTTTGTACCTTAGTGCATAAAAGTTTTAAATAAATAAATAAATAAATAAAATTTCATTTGCGTAGACTCTCTAATAAAAGAAAGACTAGGTACTTACCTACCTACCAGAAGTATGAATTTATAAAACGTTTATTTTTTGTCACGTAAAAAAAACTCGTGCAAAGCCGCAGACAGGAACCAGTTCTTTTTAATCTAGAGTGCCTGCCTGAAATTGTATTTTAAGTTTAAATTATTGTATGTCTGAAATGACCCTTTTGTATAAATACCTACTGTTGAGACACCAATTTATAGTTTCATCAATAAATGATTCGCTATCTTTACCTGAATTCTGTTAATTAATCCTTATAGAAAATAAACTGAGTAGGTAGGTATATAATTCTCAGGTGGTACCTACCTACTTACAAAATAAAATAAAATGAATTCGACTCCACCAATCTCTTGTTCCGTATGGAAAAAACTTGTCAGGCTCTGCGCAAACTGTCTGCGTCAAAACAAAACGAAGACAATTTTGAGTGACATTTTGGTAAGGCTCTAGGTATCTACGGGGGAGGCCGCGAACTACTTATTTTTGATCGAAGATATACGTATATTTATCTCAATAACTCTCGTTCAAGACTTTGAAAGTGGTTTTGATTTGATAGAGATAGAGTAATATTGCCTAAAATATTGAAATAATGGTGTTACATGCTGCATGAAAACAAATCCCTGTTATTTGAAGAATATATCCATAGACAAAAGACTAAAAAATGAATTGTAAGTGTACGCATTATTGATAAGCTATTACCACTGTAATAACAATGTGTGTGTGTAGTTGGAAAAAGAGCAACCCTGCGCTGAAGGGGAAGGTGCGGGTTCGAATCCCGTCGAGATCGTAAATTTTTGGGATTTATTAATTTCTATTACCACTGGTTATATAAAACAATTGCGATAAAGAGCAATCCGTTTCTGTCCAATAATAGTCCAATAACCCAGCAGTCAAATAATTTGACGACCTCTGTGGGGCGGTGCCACCGCCGCGGTGGGCGAAGGTCCGCCTGTGACGCAGGAGGTTGCGGGTTTGATTCCCGCCTTGGGACAAATATTTTTACGACCTGCTGGTATTTGTTCCGGGTGTTCTGGTCGTTTTCTATGTATAGTAAAAAGTATTTATCTTCATAATGTATTGTAATATGTATATCAGTTATCTAGTACCCATAACACAAGCTCTGCTTAGCTTGGGACTAGATAATACTGCGTGAATTGTCCAGCATTATTTATTTATTTATTTAAATTTGTAGATCATTGTTTTAGACGCAGTATATTTATGAGGGTAACTTCTAATAAACAAAAATATACAAGCTTTCCCATAATGAGTGGACCTTGAAGGTGGATGAGTGGGGAGGAAAGGCCAATAAGACGCAAAAACAAAAATAAAGAAGTGGAAGCGTTTGCGACTTAATATTTTATTTAAACTTGGAGAAATTCGTAAATTCGTAGAACCCTTTCATAGTTCACATTTTAGGGGATTACACTCATGATTTTACAATTTGGTGGGTTTTATTTTTAGACCGTATAAAGGAAAAGTAGGTTTTATGACTACCCTATAAAATATGTAACTATTACCAATAATTTTCAAGCTCTGTTTTAACTTGAAATATATTTTATTTTACATTTTATAATTAAAGTTTGCAACTGTGGTGTACCTTTACAAAAATTCCGCGCAAAACCGTCTCTGATAAGAAAACCTATTAAAGTCGTCTCGTCAACTACATAGTTTCGTCTCTCCACGAGACATCATCGACACCATACTCGACTTTGACACAGAGTTCCAAGCAACATGATAGAGTCCTGCCAGTGTGGACACTACCGTTGTTGCTTGGCACTATCACTGTCTTATATTAACTCACTTGAGAATATGATCATGGACATGGCCCAGTAGAGGCTGTACATCATGTTGGTCTCCACGTTGTCATCCCGCACCGGCCTTTTCTCCCAGTGAGTACCGTGAGTCATGTTCGCCACCACGCAGGACGAGTAGCTGACGACAAAATGGCGATAAAAAAGGTTACAAAATAGCGAAAAAATGCCCCTGGTACAGCCAGGTGTACTATGTAGGTGGACCACGGGCAAGGACCGCGAACAGATTTGCATCATCAGACTATACTATTTCATTGCTGGACATTATGTCTCCCCTATTGAGCGACAGTTATTTAATGATTAATTTTCTAGATACTTCGAAAGAGATGAAGTTATGCGTCAAAATAAATTGAAGAATTTCTAACTCTTTTTTTTTTATATGAACCCAGTCTAGTCAAGTAGGTGTTGTTATATTAGAACGATATTAATGTACAATGTAATTATGTATATGAAACAAATTAATGTATTAGTGAAATGAAATGAAATGAAGTGAAGAGAGATAAGGTATCTGGGTTTACAGTTATTCAATGTTTTTGTTTCGCCCATCACCATGAACAGCTTTGTAAAGATGCGAGGTCCCAAATCTTAAAATTTTATGCTCAATGAATTACTAAAGACCACTCCCATTTAAATACACATCATCGACGACCTCTATGGCGCGGTGGGCGAAGGTCCGCCTGCGAAGCAGGAGGTTGCGGGTTCGATTCCCGCCTTGCCTTGGGACAAATGTTTATACTATCTGCAGATATTTGTTCCGGATGTTTGGTTTAAAGAACTTTATTTCTCATACAAACTATACAGTTCATTTACAATGAGATGAATTATTATTATTCAATACTTATAAACTTAAATGTGTAAAACTTCTAAAATCTACAGTAATTTACAGAAAAATGCATTACAAAAACTTATTTTTAGTAATTTGAAGTAGCTGTAGGTAGAGATTTATTTAAAAAGAATAAACATTTATGACTAAAGTAACCATAGAACAATGCGAAATTCGGAAACTGAATATACAATGAGTGTACATATTCTTTTAGCTTATTTTTATAAATTTAAATGCTGTCACATTCTTTTAAACTGCGCGGTACATTGTTAAATAGTTGAGCTCCTTCTGCAATAAGAGATTTTTTTCCATAATTGGTTCGAGTGTTAGGAATATGCAGTTTCATTTTATTTATAAGATGATATTTGTTTTCTTTTAGTTTTAGTACCTACTACGTTTGATTTTATTGATTGTGAAGTTATATTTTTTATTAATATGCAAGTATTATAAATGTACAGTTGGGAAATATTGAAGTGTTGAAGGGCAATGTATACGCTTCTACAACAAAACTCAAAGTGAGTTGCAAAATCTATCAATAAATAAATTCAAACAAATTGTCAACACCATTGTGTGTGCAAAAAGGCTTAATACAAAATATCAGATTATTTAGAAGATAAAAAAGCTTGGGACGGGTTTTGCTCCAACTCGAAAAATAATAACTAACAGGCTAAAGGTTTCTTAGTCGCTTCTTTCTTCAAAATCTACGAAAGATGTTTTATGTGGCATCAGTCTGGCTGGGAGTCAGCCAAGCATACACACACCGTCTAGACTTAATCTCACTAATATTATAAACGTGAAAGTTTAGATGGATGGATAGATGGATGGATGTTTGTTCCTTTATCACGCCAGAACGGCTGAACGGATCTGGTTGAAATTTGGCACAGATATAGATTATAGTCTGGAATAGGACATAGGTTACTTTTTATCCCGGAATTTTCACGGGAACGGGAACTTCGCGGGTGAAACCGCGAGGCGCTGCTAGTTTCAAATAAAGCTCTTATAATGAACGATTTTTGAATGGAAGGGTACCTACTTATATCATTACTTCTCTGACAATTATAAGAAATAAGATCTGGCGTATTCACGAAGGTGTTCGTGATGATGAGCAGAACCTACAGTTTGCTAGTGTCTGTGAATTACCACACAAGTAAAAATAATTGCTGATGTTAAAATTAAAAGAGAACTTACTATGTACACATAAAACCTTGATGCATCGCTGCAGTCAGATAACAGACTATGATGATCAGCAGCGTGTAGGAACAGAACCGGATGATGTGGCTGTTGTACACGAACAAGAACTCCAGCTCTCGCAGAAAACGAAACATCTGGATATAGGAAAACCGGATGGTCTACGTATAAGATCCAAAGTAGGAACGAGTACCTACTTTATTGATTATGGTGATGTCCTCCGAACCGAATTTCAGCCACGGCGGCCAGTCTCAATGGAGACTAGTCATGTTCGCAGGATATATTGTTAGTGTGCAAACACAGGTGCACTCTCTATCCCCTCAGGTAATGAGGCCGGGTTCGAATCAGGGGTCAAGCCACAAAAACCTTGCTAAGAAGTTTGTGAAGATGTAAGTCGTGAGATAGTTTTAGAAGACTAGTACGCCAATACTATCGAGTTAAGAGATATGTTCGCCACATATCTCTTAGCTCGATAGTATTGGTGTGTGAAATTAACCATATGTTTCACGAACATTTATTGTTAATGTTGTTAACATGTAAATAAGTACCTACCTGAAGTGAGTAAGCATACCTTCCCAATCTTGAATATCTTATTGATACCCGCGTAGTGCCCCGTGCCGATGAAGGCAAAAAACGGAAAAGTCGCCACGGCGTCTAACACGAACCAGGAGTTCAGCATCTGCTGGGAGGCTGTCTGGACAAATGAGATAGCCATGCCTGGAAAATTACAAATGTCTGTGATCTTCTACCGACGTTTTGTACCCAATCCTACTAAAACTACTTGCGCGGAAGATTTTTGAGCGAGAAACAATGCTTTTTTGTGCAATTACCTTGCAAAATCATTTAAACGAAAGGTTGTAGAAGTTTATCGATGAGTTTGCCATATTTCCTCTCATGATAATCATTTTCCCTCTCCTTTCCTCATAAAAAGAAGCAATAGTAGAGTATATCGCGCGTATAGAGCGTGCTACGAGGCTACGCCGGCGTAGCATCGTAGCAGCAGCTCCTTAGCATAGCAGCTCCTTAGTATGCTATCGCGTAGCATACTAAGGAGTTCAACGCGCACCCGCTTTCTGACAATTAACTAAATTTCTAATATTTCAGCAATTAGAAACAAAAGCCACTTTGCAAGGTTGCATTTATGCTATATTGGTTGTGAATTCTTTTATCATCATTATGTAAGCCAAGCGTAGCGTCGATGCACGTTCTACGAGGTACTGGTCCAATACCTTCTTCCACATTATCGCCCGTAGAGAGATGCACGATCATATCCAGAGCGTAGATGGCGGAGGTCATCATGTTGAACGATCTGAACCCCACAGGCACCGTCGGCGTGAACACCATATAATATGGGTAAACCTATAAAAAGGTTGCTTACGTTATGACACAAATTAATGTGATTTTCATTGAAATGTTCTTTACGAAGAAAGAAGCTTCGACTCGCGGCTTCTCACGCCCTTTTCAAGCAGGCTATGTTCTTCCTCGGGTTTACCGTTTACCTCACTGCCGATTCATTAAGATCTGTTCAGCCGATTAGGCGTGCAAAGGTAACAGACAGAATTACTTTCGTAAATACTTTTATAACATTAGTATGATGTCTGAAGTTTTTCTTTAAGATCAACTTCTTTCTCACCTCTTTTATCAACCGTAATTGAGTGCGGTTACGGTTTTATATTTTGTACTTTTTTTAAATAGATTTTTCGGTACTAGTTGTTTTAATTTAATTCTATTAATTGATTGTAATTTTCTTTGTTAATAAAGATTTAAAGGTTTTTCGGTAACAGGTAAGATTAGTAATCGATCAGAAACATAAAAAAATCTATGCTGACAGATAATATATTGCGAAGCCGCGGGCTAGTAGCAAAAGCTATGAAACAACTTACAAAAATAATAATGAGCACCAAAATAGACACGAAGAGATTCCAAGCGAAGGTGAGCGAGGTATTGGGCTGCAAGATGCAAGGGAACGTCGGTCGGAGACAGAGCTCGTCGGACTCGTCTATCAGAGACGCGTCTGCGCGCTGCAAAAAAAAAACAAATTACTATCCTTCTTGCGAAGTCGGGTAAAAAGTTGAAAACCGCAACAGTTCACCTTTGAAACAAGTCATCATAATACGAGTACGGCTGTTTAAATTTTCATCAAACATAAAAAAGTGAATTAAGGGTGTTCAATAAAAATACATGACTGTGTTTTTTGATTAGTAGATTAAATAAAAAAAAATACCCTCTATGAAAAATATTTGCGCCTCGACTGAGACGTACGAACAGCTTTTTTGTTAAATTTAATAGTTAAAAAAATCTTACTAGGCAGGTAGGTGCCTTCCATTTATTTCTCTCATATTCATTTCGCCAATTCGATAATATAATGTTACTTACATAGGTGCCTAAGTACATAAGTAAGCCTAACCTAGGAAACTAACAAATAAGTGGATAGGGTGAAAAAACCTACTTTTTTCACCCTATCCACTTATTTATTTATTATTCCAGGTATTTTACTCGGTGAAAAAAGCGAAATACCTACCTTTAAAAAAAATTAAACAAATTACGTACTATGGGTACAAAAATATTGTATAGACCGACCTTTCGAAGTTTTCGGGTAATTTAAAAATGTTATCTCTGGGTGCTTTATTGAAGAACTCAAACAACCAAAAACAGCACAATATAGTCTATACTTGTTCTTAATTATTAAGTTAGTAGTACTTGTATCTACATATTTCAATAAAATATTCTCAACTCGCACGCTTACTCACACCGTTTGCAAAATTTCTTGCTTTTTTTGCCTTTTGAAAATAAAACATCTTGTTTTCTCTAATTTCTTTTTATTACATTTTCAGTCGTAGGTAATGTAATGACAATGATATCAAACGAAAAAATGTTCATAATAGATGCAAATACAGTTTCATATCAAAAAGGCATTTAAACAGTTCGTTCGTCACTGCAGCGCATTCGCGACTGGTTGTGTGTGTATACCGAGAGTATACCGAAAACGAGGTGACAGGTATGACTGACGTTCCGAACGTTTGTATGAAGAAAGTATACTGTATAGATAACATATGCTATCTATACCGTGGTATTGGCCACCGATAACAAAAACCACCATTATTCCTTGTCCTGCGTCATTCCTCCGCTTGTAGTTTGTAGCTCGTTAACTAGCTCTTCGGTCTCTAGGTTTATTATAATTGTTATGAAAAATATATAGCGCCGACCTAGAGTGATAACAGGACAGGAAAATGATGATGATTATCCGAGATACTGACGTTCCTCATAACGTAGCAGCCCGCAATCTGCAGGAAGTAGTCAGTCCGCGACATCAGCAGGGTGCCATCAGGGTTCTTCGCCTCCTTCAGACCGACCAGGCTTCGCTTCAAGTTGACGATGCTGCTTTTGTGGCTGTACCGAAAACATCTTACATGTGGCATCCGAACAGTATGTTAAGGATTCCAGTTTTCTGGAAAAATGGAACCCTTAAGGTTAGTGCGCACGTTCAAAACCGCTGCTGCCGACACAAAAATGAGCATTCACATTTAAACCGATACATTTTTCAATGACAACATGATCTAGTAGACAGCGCGCGGACCACTCGCTTGCGATTAGCAAGTAGGTATGTCACACGTCACACTGTCGTGTGGTGCCGGCTAAGAATTTGTACCACCCAACTCTTCCCGTGGGTGTCGTAAGAGGCGACTAAGGGACATACACCGGGGGGCGGGCAGCAGCGCCTCTTGCAGAACAGATCTACCACCGAACTGCGATCCCCAACCCGCATGCCCGGCTTAGGGATTATGGACACTACCCCCCATGAGATAAAAGCCATTAAGGCGATTATCAAGGGGGCCTGCGTCCAGCAGTGGACCATTAAAGGCTGTTGAGGTGAGGTACTCGTATGTCACTGTATGATTACATAGATTGTTTTGATAAAAACTAAAAACAGACTTCGAACTTCTTTGTTTTTAATTGTTTTTTAAGTTGTGCGGGACATATACGGGAATAACATTATTATGGGAACACCTCGGGATTATCTCCAATACAATAGCACAAGAATCATCCAAATCAGTCTTTAATTTACAAAGAAATCCACGAACAAATATAAAAAAAACGTAAGCCGAACATAGAAACTCCTCCTTTTTCCAAAGTTGGTTGTTAAAGATATATGTAAATAATATTTTACATCTCTCATGTTCGGTAAGTAGGTTCTTATTACCTCCAAATGAGGCTTGTAGGTGACTAATTAGCGCTCTAGGGTAACAATATAGCTAGAAAAGCCCTAAGGCGGTATGTAATTAAAAAAAACACCTCTTTCAAAAAGTTCGCGTACATCTAACCATCATACTGGCAATAGACATCATGCATTCAGCCCAATCACCAAAGAGGTCACTTTGCTATTCAGCCTTGTCACGGTAATGTTATCTATACAGTATTGTAACTCGGCCATGTCCTTGAAATAACTACCTACCAAAACAAAACAAAAGCACGCGATAGGGCTGCCCGCCTGCAGTATTTTAATTTCATCTAGGTACCTACCTACTTGAATTTCTTTCTAGTTTTGTGATAATATATTTTAATAAATATAAAATAAATGATAATAAACCGGCCAAGTGCGAGTCCGACTCGCGCACGAAGGGTTTCGTACCATTATCTATAAAATCAGCAAAAAAAACACGTTTGTTGTATCGAAGCCCCCCTTTAATATTTGTTTTATTTTAATTTTATTATTTATTTATAAGCTGAATATAAAACTAAAGTACCTTATTTATATAAAAAATTCTCAAATTGCACGCTTACTGCTTACAACATTTTTTACCTATTGAAAAGAAGAATCAATAACTTATCATTCGTAATGACAATTCTGTCAAACAAAAAAAACATTCAAATTAGATAAAA
This sequence comes from Eupithecia exiguata, assembly GCA_947086465.1. Taxonomy (NCBI): domain Eukaryota; kingdom Metazoa; phylum Arthropoda; class Insecta; order Lepidoptera; family Geometridae; genus Eupithecia; species Eupithecia exiguata. The sequence continues at coordinate 1,027,796 of OX352229.1, forward strand.
AATAGTTTCATACCAAAAAGTTCGTTCGTCGCTGCGCTGCGGCGCGCGGCGCATCCCCGACTGGTTGTACCTACCACGATCCCGCCCTCACATGAGGTGACAGTTATGACTCGTGTTCCGGCCGTTTGTATGAAGACAGAATACTGTATAGATAACATTACCGTGGCCTTGTCTTCGTGTGAGTATCATATTCATAATTTTAAATGTCGAACGGCGAAGCTCAATATAGTTCTTGAAAAAAAGTTCTTTACTTGGTTCTTTTTAATGAAAAAAGGCGGGAATATAAAACTTTTACTTTAAATATTGTTTGTTTTTGGGATTATTTGGGTGCCCTCGCTGCGCTCGTGCGCCTAAATATCTCGGGCTGCAATAGATGCCTTACAGCCCTTGGCTACTAATCACTATTAATGCTCATTTTTATGTTGTGCAGCAGTCAGGTTGGACGTGTGAGCGACAACCCTTATCCATACATCTACATATTTACTAACTTTGATGATTCGGGCGCAATAACCGTTTTTGCCATGTGGTGCTTTTTAACGCTTTCAATGTGCCTCTGGAAAGTAAAAATTTCATGTAAACAAACCCGCTTCATTTAGAAAGAAAGAAAGAAAGAAGAAGAATTATTACGCTGGACTATTCACGCAGCATTATCTAGCCCCAAGCTAAGCAGAGCTTGTGTTATGGGTACTAGACAACTGATGAAAATATCCACAGAACAGAGAAGTAAGTGGAAGTGCAATGCAACAAAATTACTACGGGAACCACAGAACAGAAAAGTTAGTGGAAGTGCAATGCAACAAAATTACAACGGGAACCGATGTCGCCAAACTCACACAAATAAACCCCTAATCATATAATACAATACAAAGAAACAATTCGTTTGATTGGTAGTTCAAGTTCAGTGAAAACTAGCCCAAGTCAAAGATTTGGAAATAAACCTTGAAGTCTACTCAATAAGATTCATTTTACTTTAGCAGCAGAACGTATTTACGATCTATACTCACCAAACATTCGCCTGACGAGTCAATTCCGCTACTTGACCATAGATGGCGGTATTCTCCGTGATAGTTATTTTAGACCTAATTTCGTTAGGTATAAGATTGATATTCGATTGATAGTTCGCAGATCTACTGCTACTCGATTAAGGCTGCACCAGCAGGGCAATTCACGATTGCTCCGAATGAAACCGAGCCTCGGAATCGAGAAGACATACGCGCGAAATTCAAATATTTTAGCGGTTTTTTATATTTTCTGCGGTCTGCAAGGAATTAAACTACCAGAAAAGAAGTCGTAGACATATATTTCTATGAACCCATATTACAATAAAGAAAATTAATGGAGCAACAGGTAATTTATGTTGATTTTTAGTAGTAAAACTCCTTTAATAATAATTGCTCAAATAAAAGCTATAAATCAAAATTTGTCAAAACATGGGTTTATAGATTTTTTTTTACTTTTTATAGAAAACTTCTTTTTCTGATTTCGCGCGTAATATTTGAATTTCGTGCGTATCTGTTTTCGATTCCATGCCTCGGTTTCATTCCGAGCCATCGTGAATAGCCCTGCTGGTAGCACATTGAACTACTTCATCGATATTGATAGATATTTTAATACAGACATCTTGTTCAATTCGCAAAATAAGAAAAACTTGTTGGAAGTTTATTTGGTATACAAACGGTAGTATATTTTAAACCATTAATGAACACATAGACAGACAGGTAAAAATAAATGAAATTTTATCTATTGCCCCTGAAATAAAACGTATTTGTTGAGAACTTAATGAACTGGACTTAATGATGTTTATTTAGCGACTTGTATTGGTTTGTAAATCCTAACTAATGTTATAAATTCGAAAGTTTGTCCTTTCTTCACACCCTAACTTTTTTTTTTTTTTTTTTTTATTTACAACCACAGCCTGAGGGACACACCCTAACTTAGTAACCAATAGCCTTTATTTTTGGCATAGAGTTAATTGAAAGAATGGAGAGTAACACACTTTTATCCCAACAAAAAGCGTGCCAAGCCGCGGGCAGAAGCTACTACTAAATAGACCAATCATTCTTGTAGATCCTTACAACAGTCTGCTACAACAGTTAGCTCAATTGTTGCAATTGTAAATACTAGTTTTTAGTTGGTTTTATTAATTTATTGTAGTTTTCTTTTCTAATAATGAATGTTTTTTGCTAAGTAAATAATCGATTCAACATTAAAATCACAATAAATTATTTGTTTTCTTGTATCGATATTAATCGATAAAATCAACAGCCGATTTGCTTGACTACATCACTAATCGAGTAGCGAAGAACTTTCGAGAATGAAGTGAATAGACACAATCCAAAATCAACTTTATCATAATTGCATAAGGTTGATTTTGACTAACCGTTGTAATAAATTATTTGTAAATTGAAATAAATTGAAACTTTAGGAGAAAACAATTAAAATCCTACCTACCGACGGTATGAAACACCTCCGTTTTAAAGATTTTATCGCCTACAATCATTTTTACATTCCAAAATGGAACAATACGGCCAGAATACGGCATAGCTTCGGAAAAATGAATTTGTCGCGAGACTAGCAATTCAAAGCGATGTTAGAACACGACTGAGATCAGTTAAGCGTAACTACGCATAATTGTGACACGCGTGCCACGCCCACTTAGCACTTCCACTTACTTTTCTGTTCTGTGACGGGAACCGATGTCGCCAAACTCACACAAATAAACCCCTAATCATATAATACAATACAAAGAAACAATTCGTTTGATTGGTAGTTTCAAGTTCAGTCAAAACTAGCCAACGTCAAAGATTTGGAAATAAACCTTGAAATCTACTCAATAAGATTCATTTTACTTTAGCAGCAGAACGTATTTACGATCTATACTCACCAAACATTGGCCTGACGAGTTAATTCCGCTACTTGACCATAGATGGCGGTATTCTCCGTGATAGTTATTATAAACCTAATTTCGTTAGGTATAAGATTGATATTCGATTGATAGTTCGCAGATCTACTGCTACTCGATTAAGGCTGCACCAGCAGGGCTATTCACGATTGCTCCGAATGAAACCGAGCCTCGGAATCGAGAAGACATACGCGCGAAATTCAAATATTACGCGCGAAATTCAAATATTTTATCGGTTTTTTAAATTTTCTGCGGTCTGCAAGGAATTAAACTACCAGCCCCCCTAGCACGGGGATTGTTGTCTAGGGTAGAATAGAGAAAAATTACGTCACTTCGTCATCCAATGCCTAAATTATTTGAAATGCATTCCTATAACTTCAATAATGTACGCAATGTGTAGCGATGCAATGTCATTATTGTCTATTCTACCCTAGACAACGATCCCCGTGCTAGGGGGGCAGAAAAGAAGTCGTAGACTTATATTTCTATGAACCCATATTACAATAAAGAAAATTAATGGAGCAACAGGTAATTTATGTAGATTTTTAGTAGTAAAACTCCTTTAATAATAATTGCTCAAATAGAAGCTATAAATCTAAATTTGTCAAAACATGGGCTTATAGATTTTTTTTTACTTTTTATGGAAAACTTCTATTTCTGATTTCGCGCGTAATATTTGAATTTCGTGCGTATCTGTTTTCGATTCCATGCCTCGGTTTCATTCCGAGCCATCGTGAATATACAGGGTGGAAAAAATCTATGGCCCTGGAGGGGAACTACCTTAAATCCTTTAGCTAGCTCATTTAACTGAAAGGAAACATTCCTTTATTTTTAAAAAGAAACATAATTGCATTCAAAGATTTTCTAAAAATTCCTTGTCACACCTGGGAATCGAACCAACTAAAAATTAAAAAAATGAACCCTTGCTATTTTATTATGTGAATCAGTAGGATTATTGTTCAGGATAAAAATAAATAATGTCTTATAAGTAAAAAAAAAGTGAAAACTAATATTCATTTTATTTTATCATCAATAGAAACAAACACAAAATATGAAACATTTTTTTAAGTAGACAAATGTTGACCAGTGAAAAATCACACTATCACACTAATATTATAAATGGGAAAGTTTGGATGGATGTCTGGATGTATGGATGTTTGTTACCTCTTCATGTCAAAACTACTGAACGGATCGGTCTGAAATTTTGCATACAAGTAATTTTAATCTTGGAATCAAACATAGGCTACTTTTTTTCTTTACTATCACGGTTACGGATACAGCCTGGTGACAGACGGATAGACAAACAGACGGACGGACAGCGGAATTTTAGCTATAGGGTCTCGTTTTACCTTTTGGGTACGGAACCCTAAAAATGATGAAAGCTATCGTTCGAAATTCAAATTTGTTGCCGCAAGTTGATAAAAAACACACTCCGTTTTAAAGTTTTTGTCAGAACGCCTCATGTAAGAAGGAATTGTGCATGGGTTTATTATTACCATTTAACGATTTTCTTATCGAAGTGTGCAACAAGGTACCTGGTCTTCCAATTAATAACATTAGCAAGCCTCTTCATCATACGATGTCTTTGGATGTTAGAGATAAGAAAATTATAACGTGTTATTTACTTGTTACAAGTGAACAATACTAGGTATTGTTAATAAAGAATATGTAATAAATATTCGATTTCATGGGTATCCTATACAACAGATGAGTGAAAGGCCCAATGTTTATTTGACAATTTTTATCCTGAACAATAATCTTACTGATTCGTATAATAAAATAGCGAGGGTTTATTTTTTTTTATTTTTAGTTGGTTGGTTCCCAGGTGAGACAAGGAATTTTTAGAAAATCTTTGAATGCAATTATGTTTCTTTTTAAAAATAAAGGGTCCTTTCAGTTAAATGAGCTAGCTAAAGGATTTAAGGTAGTTCCCCTCCAGGGCCCATAGATTCTTTCCACCCTGTATAAAGCACATTGAACTACTTCTCCTTGGTTTGTTAATCCTAACTTATGTTATAAATTCGAAAGTTTGTCCTTTCTTCACACCCTAACTTAGTAACCAATCGCCTTTATTTTTGGCATATAGTTAATTGAAAGAATGGAGAGTAACACACTTTTATCTACTACTAAATAGAAGCTACTACTAAATAAACCAATCATTCTTGTAGATTCTTTACAACAGTCTGCTACAACAGTTAGCTCAATTGTTGCAATTGTAAAGACTAGTTTTTAGTTGGTTTTATTAATTTATTGTAGTTTTCTTTTCTAATAAAGAATGTTTTTTGCTAAGTAAATAATCGATTCAACATTAAAATCACATTAAAATATTTATTTTCTTGTATCGATATTAATCGATAAAATCAACAGCAAAGCAGTACCGATTTGCTTGACTACATCACTAATCGAGTAGCGAAGAACTTTCGAGAACGAAGTGAATAGACACAATCCAAAATCATCTTTATCATAATTGCTTAAGGTTGATTTTGACTAACCGTTGTAATAAATTATTTGTAAATTGAAATAAATTGAAACTTTAGGAGAAAACAATTAAAATCCTACTTACCGATGGTATGAAACACCTCCGGTTTTAAGATTTTTTCGCCTACTATCATTTTTACATTCCAAAATGGAACAATACGGCATAGCTTCGGAAAAATGAATTTGTCGCGAGACAAGCAATTCAAAGCGATGTTAGAACACGACTGAGATCAGTTAAGCGTAACTACGCTTAATTGTGACACGCGTGCCACGCCCACTTAGCACTTCCACTTACTTCTCTGTTCTGTGAAAATATCTATCAATGTAATGTACTGTATTATGTATGGTACTAGACAACTGATGTATATCAGTTGTCTATAGTGTACTGTATTATGTATGGTACTAGACAACTGATGTATATCAGTTGTCTATAGTACCATAAATAATACAGTACATTACATGGATAGATATTTTTTATTATACATAGAAAACGACCAGAACACCCGGAACACGTACCTGCAGACCGTACAAATATTTGTCCCAAAGCGGGAATCGAACCCGCAACCTGTTGCGTCGCAGGCGGACCTTCGCCCACCGCGTCACAGAGATCGTCATACATACATACATGTAAGAAAACAAGTAGGTAAGTCAAGTTCTAAATGGTTTTAAATATTAAAGAAGTGTTCGGGTAAACCGACCACGCAGCAAATACGCATTTTAACTCCGTTTGTAATTGAATGAAATCTAAGTGCTTATTTTGTGAGCCTAAAGAAATAAAATTATTGACTTTTGAATGCGTATTTGCTCGCGATTTCCCAAACTAGCTCAGTCCGCGCCGGGACATACCATCGAGAACGCGGGCTCAAACCATTACTATTTTACCCTTTCATTTATACCATCTTATCCGGCTCGAAGGACCATGAAATGGGTACGGCCATTTAAAAACTTCTATCTATCAAACCAGCCGGTAACATCCAATGCTGAGTATAGGATGGACCTCATTCTAATCTCTCCACCCCTGGCGGTCTTGTGCCAGTTGGAGCCACGCTTTCCTAGTCCCTACTGATGAGAAACTTACGGAAAAAAAATCCAAAATGGCAGAAGTCTGCCCAGTAAGCTTTCCATACATGACGGCGACCTTCCAAAGGTTCTCGGCGCTCAAGATATGCGCCGTGCAGTAGGTGGCAGCCCTGACCTCGAGGTGCGCGTACCCGAACCCGTCGAGGGCAGCCACTCCGCAGGGCGAGATCACCGAGCCTTTAGTGAAGCGCAGGATAGCTGTCATGTCATCTTCAGGGGTCAGCAACTAAAGACAATAATGTGGCAATAGTTACACGCATTCTGTCTTAAACTGGACTCGAATCATTCAAATAAAAATTCTAACATAAATACCGTGGCCGTAGAGCGAAAACTCACTAAGTAGGTCATTTGATGTTTTGAGTTATGAAGGTATAAAGTTCTTTATTAACAAAGAAAATTACCATCAAATAAAATAATTAAATTAAAACCAGTATTTACAATTGAAAAAATAGAGTTAACTGACTGTTGCAAACAATCTACAAGTAGCTCAACTGATTCATATCAATACCAGTCGGAAGCGTGCCCAAGACGCTAGTTTTGATGCCGCTGTGCAATGCTGATGCGCTGCGCCAGATACTCAAAGTATATTATTATATATTTATAGTATACATTTATTTCTAATTTTATGGTCTCTCATAATAGAAAACTTAAAAGGTCTTAAGGTCAATTTAGTTTTATTTTATATTTTGTTTATAACCTGACGTTTCGGAGGCTTTTCAGCTTCCATGGTCACAGGCAGACTTGTCTACTTGTCTACTAGTCTGCCTGTGACCATGGAAGCTGAAAAGCCTCCGAAACGTCAGGTTATAAACAAAATATAAAATATACGCGATCAATCCGGTTAAAACAGTGTTTTATTATGAGTTCTCGCGAAAATAACCATCTCGTACAATTTTAATAGTTAATTTAATTTACTTTTTATTTACAATCGTTCTTTTACATCTTGCACTTTTCCATGAATACTTTGTTGTTTGTTGTCATGTTTTGATATATACCTTTTTCTAGTGCCCAAGATGTACGAAGCACAATGTGTTATTTAGGCTATGCGTGTGTTGTCAAGGTTAACTAACTTCCTACATTATGATATCTTATTATAATGTACCTACGTGATGTTTGTAATTCCGCGTAGAGCCTTCATTTTAACTTAAATCTATTTAATAAATCACTTGCGAACCAATAAGCGTTGGAGTATCATTCCCAGCCCTCTGGGTTACCTCTAACCTTATCACAATCAGCTTTAGAGTCAGCAGCCCCAGCCCTCTGGGTTAGCTCTAACATAGATATATCGTCTAAATATAGGTAACAAGCGTGTATTAAGTTTTCACCTCCGTGACATTCTTTTATTAATACATTCATAAAATATGCGCGTTTAAGTGCTTGTTGGAAAGTGAAAAAACAATGATTTTGCCCATTTTCCGACCCCACAGGAGCTAGGCAGCGAATGGGTTAGGTCCTAAGACAAAATAAATTATCAAAGCAACACACTAGGCCTTCTTTCAAGTGTTGCCGTTATGCTCGGTCCGGTGCTAGAGGGTGCTCTATGTCTACGTTATTCCACTTACTTCAACATCTCCGTACGTGATGTAGATCATTGCGTTTTTCTTGGAGTTACGCTTGATGATGGCGTCTCCAGGAATGTAGTGGATAGTCGTCATTACGTTGGCCAGCTCCGACAGAAACTGGGAGGACAGATCCTTGAGCACTTTGGACTGAAATAGAGGAATCACGGTTTGCAAAACAGCTTATTTTGAGGAAATATAAGGGTGCGTTTTCACCAAAATTATGCATGAGTGCGTAGCGTGCTGATCGAAGTCCATGTCTTGTAACTGAGAGGTCCGAACGTGCAAATATGCGCAGCGGACCCTCATCAGCTGTCGGCTCAAGCTTCCTGATCAGCTCTTTCACGAATTCATCACCCTTGATGGGACATAAGTTTTTACCTATTTGTTTGTCCAACTACCGAACCGTTTTCTACCAGTGCTTGCTTCAATATGCAAGGCTAGGAAAATGAATAGTATTGGTGTCATTTATGTCGCACTCGCCACTCCGTCTAGCTAGCCTGCACATCTTTGAGAATGTATCCATTACACACTAGGTACCAGGACAGCAATGTGACCTGCTAGGACGCCCTAAACAAGCTCATGTGCGACCTCAGCAAAACACACATAGTGTCGCTGTAGTAGCTAAACAAGACACCCAAATAATATTATATGTAGGTACCTATGTAATATATTAAGCTTTATTAGTGCCAATAACACAAGCTCTGCTTTGCTTAGTGCTCTATGATGCTGTATGAATTGTCCAGCATTATTTATTTTACCTTGAAGAAAAAACTTATTAAATTACCATAAAAAAACTACTAGACAAAATAAAAACTAGTAGTATGTACTAAACAAGATTACATACATTTTTTTTTATTTTGTGCGCAGCAGAGTCTGTAGCCAATATGCATATTGGCTACAGACACTGCTGGGCTTCGATCCAGCGTTGTGCTAAATAGACACTCATGTGTCTCTTCAGCGCTTTCTTTAATACTTAAATACCTTCTGCGTAGCCTCGAAGTATATGTCCATATGGATGGAAGCCAGCAGCGTTGGCGGGAAGGTGGGCAGAAGCTGCGAAGCTGAAACCGCCCGTTGCTTCTTCCAGTACATAAGGTAGAACGTCTCCACAGTCTCCCGCTGGACGTCTGGGATGTGGGAGTTGTCCTAAAACAAACCAGATCTCATGGCCTCAGTAATATGCTTGTTTCTAATTTTGACACCCAAGTCCTGTCAATGATAAGCATCATTGCTCAACTATTTGTGAAGCAACAATATGCTCAGACGAGACCTATTGGTTCGCGCATAGATACCTACACTTGTTGCTATCCTCTTGCCTGCTGAGGCCCACCATCTTGGATTTGCGCAACGGTGAAACCTCGCCGTGGTTTCATAGATGCGTTTAGTTTCACCCAGGTAGGAAGGTTCTAATTTACTCAAAGGGTGTATCCTAATTATTGCACAATACTGAAGGACGTTAAAAAAGGTTAAACCTTTTCATAAAAAAAAAATGTTCGTCATACAGCTTAAAAACCATCTACCTATCCTATCAAATTACCATCTCCTTGATGATGAGCCGGTACCGCGAGCGGAACACCTCCTCGGAGCGCATGTAGAGACTGATGACCAGCGACATAGAGGCCACGGCTACGCCGGCCACCATCAGGATGCCCGACATCATCACTCCCAGGTACGTCAACCGTTCCAGCTCAGTCTTAGGGTGCTCCTTCGCGCTGTAAACAACATCTTACTTGATAACTAAAATTACCATTGTCATTTACACTTAAGTCATTAACAACGGGGTAATTACCATGATTTGTGTTTTTTTAGTGTTTCAACGACTTCAGAATTTTTTTGTTCACGGCGCATGTAACTGTGTTGAAATGTTTAAAAATACAAAACAATACAAATCATGGTAAATATCCCGTTTTTAATTATCTTTCTCGAGTCTCGTGTACGTCCTTTTTATCCATTTATTTACTAAGTGGCTTTACTTGCTATGAAGATAAATGTCTTTTTATCCTATAAATCAGTTCCCATGATATAAAGAAACCTTTAATCGTTTCCATGGAAACAACGCCTGCGAAGGTCAGAGCCAAAACTTTTACATTATATTCACTGAATGACACCTAGAAGAAATCTGTAAGCATATACTTACAAACTTTAATATTTCAAATATTTGATGGGAGCGATTAATTAGCTACTACAACCCTCTTAGGGTTGTAGTAGCGAATTAATCGCTCCCATAGCCAGCTCCCATATAGCCAGCAGTACTAACCCAATAAGTGTAAATATCTCGTCAACGACGTAGGCAGCTACCAGGAACTTGCTGGTGCTATCTGAATCGTTCTGATTCAGCTTATCGGAAACTTCTTCCTGAAAAACCAAGTCTATGTATTTTTGGATGATTTCTGATACCTACCTGGTATCAGATATCATCAAGACATCATGCAATTTTAGCAGAACACAGTAATTCTGCTTGGCAGTAAAAACCGCCACAAGTAGGTACCTATCGCTGGATTGGATTGGAACAAAGATGCCTGCAGAGGTTATGCCTGAGGCCACGATCCACTTTGGTCGCTGAAGCACAAGAGTAAGTACCTATTACTAACATGGTTTACTTTGATCCAAACGAACGCCCAAGAGATCCTGAGCACCATGAAGATGTAATAGACCTTAGCCGTCGTGCCCCAGACGCTGCCGCTCATATTGAAATCATCCACAGAGACTAGAAACAGAGTAGTCATAAGGTTTATGAAAATGATCAAAACACAACACGATAATTAATTTAATAGAATTGTAGTACTCACAAAGGTATCTAAAGGGTCTATGGAGACGGATGAAGTAGCAGAACATCTTGAATGTTGGTGTGGGGTTCACGAAATGAGCAAATGATACCAAGTCCACGAGCATTCCAACTATAAAACAATTCACAGTCATGAGTTTACTGAAAACACAAAAACTACGAGAATATAAGTGCAAGAAATGTATACAGCATTTTGAACTATATTTTGAACTTTCATGTTTACAAATTTTTTAATTTTATCTAAATGGCTTTTGCTAAAAATCCTATATATTTTATAATACTATTATGTATGCAAAACAAAAAAATCTCATATGAAACAGCTGTGTTTGTCAGTGATCATTCAGATTTCTCCGAGATCAATTGTATCACACGCAACCGCGCGTACCATTACTTTAAAGTCGCACGCATCACAAGAATCGTCGCGAGCGACACGGCCGCGGCCCAAACGCCATGAAAATTTTACAACGCTACCAAGAAGAAAGACAAGAGAGAAAAACTTGTGTTTTTTAGTAGGTATTTGTTGTTATAGCGGCTACCAAAATACATCATCTGTCAAAATCAAAATTTCAACTGTCTGACTGTCACGGTTCATGAGATACAGCCTGGTGACAGACGGACAGCGAAGTCTTAGTAATAGGGTCCCGTTTTTACCCTTTGGGTACGGAACCCTAAAAAACGAAAAAAGAACATGTCGCCGGCGGAGCTTTCACCAACAAAAGAAAAGGAAAAGAAAATTCCCAAACCACCACCGATCATAGTAGATGGTGTGGAGAACTACCAGAACTTTTTTCTTCCTGTCCACAGAAAATTCAGCTGATGCCACCAGTTTTTAACTTTCTTACCAAGAAACTCAAGACTCAAGAGACAAATTCTAAAATATAACAATAAAACAACCAACAGGTATTTACAAGGCTTATGCAATGATCGCAGTTCAAACTACTCCCTTTGGAAAGTCACAGAGAACATGAAACGACCTATTATAACCAGATCCCACCAGTAAAAATCAGACCCGGGGAATGGGCCGTAAGCCGCGAGCAAAAATGCAAAGCATTTGCAGATCACCTAGAGAACATAATTAAGCCAAATGAAGGCGAAAATTACAACACAAGCTTAGCTGAAATTTGTAATGAACATTAACCCTAGAAAATTAATAAATCCCAAAAATTTACGATAGAGTACTATAATAAATAAAAACCTTAGAATTAAGAGATAATAAAATTTTATAACAAATACCAGAGTCTCCTGGATTTGATGTAATTTCAGGAGAAGTATAACACAACCTACCAAAAACAGCGTTAGTTAAATGCGGCAAGACTCTAGTCCCATGGGAGTTGGGGAGGCCTGTTGTGTGGGACGCTGCATGCGTCGGCATACTCATCATATGATCAGATGGGAATAACCCCTCACGCCTTCCCATCTTCCTAGGACTTCTGTGAGACCTTCTTTAATGTCCGTCCAACCTCAGCTGTCCCTGCTGTACTTATGCAAAATAGCTTCCTAATAGTTAAACGCCATAATAGTAATGCTAACGTATTTTCCAAATAGTGATCGAAGAGTCCTGTTGAGTGAAGAGATTGTAGCAGACCGCAACCGAGTGGAGACCGTAAACGATATTGTAAGCGATGTCGAGCAGCAATACATTCCGGAGCTCGATGATGGCCCACACGATGCCGGACAGCGTGAAGGCACAGATCAGTAGGTTCCAGTACTTGTTCTCAGGGAGACTGCGCAGGTTGTAACGGAGCATGTCGAACGACCACCACAGGGGGTACTCTCTCTGTAAACAATTGATAGGTAGATGCCATGGGGTCGTGATGGTGTAGGAACAACGACCACTACAATAGAACTCGACCCGTGGATGTCGTAAGAGCCGACTAAGGTATACCAGAGGAATGGCAGCAGCTTCCTTCTGTGTTTATTTAACACATCCGCTGCGATCACCAAACCGCCTGCCAAGCGTGGTGATTGGTATCCGCGATTATGGTAAAGCTCCCCCTTGTTTAGCACAAGCATGTTCAGCTGTGGACAAATGTGTGCTGATCTGGAATTTTCTATGACGTCTTGTCGTACATTGGAGTTGTTATCAACCATCATTGTCACAGTCCTTTTATTCACTGCTGAGTAAAGGCCCCCTCTAATTCTTGACAGCTTTCTCTGACCTGTCTATATGAGTCCACGCGTGCCTTTATTTATATTGCGCTTTTGGATGTCCACAACTTCAATCAGCCGGTTGCAAATTTAATTTTTGTCTAAAGATAGTATGGAAGAGCTTGTTGTCAAGCTTTTTGTCGTCTGGGAAAGAACTTCAAAGTTGCCAATAATGTCTTTTTCATTGGTTTATCAGTACTGTTTCGGTTTTAAAGCAAAAAAAGTATAAGGTGTACCTATCACACAGGTACCTGTGTGATATTCCTATGTACAGACAAACTACAAATTTCTTGTGATATTGTGCCAACCTCGATTTGCTCCTGCTCGTAATCGAACTCGATGTCCCTGGTGTCCTGGGTGGTCGTGTTAAACGTGTATCCTTCCTTGCGGAACTTTCCTCCATCGGTCATTATACTCATACGCCTCATTGTTTTGGTTATTTCACTTTTCCTTGCTCAAAAACTAAAGCAATCTAAATTACTACGTTATCCTTTATTCAACTTAGTTTTAAGTATTTTTTCTCATTTTCTCCTATGAGTATACAATAAATACCGTAAAATAATCTTATTCAAAGTGAATGCAATTTAACGCTTTGAAAATTTATTTTCTTGTTGTTACGTCAAAAACAAAACAAACCTCACGTCGATGGTTTTGATAAAGAAATAATCTACTTTTGATTAAGAAGAGCCACTTTCTTGACCATGGAGTTTACATAATAATAGATCCCAAGCGTAGACTGTGCTGGGTAATCCTAGATTCTCAGTCTACTAATTTTTACACTTACTTTACGTTAGTATACAAATTCCTTGATAGACCCTACCTGGTATACTAGAAAGACTGAAATTTTAGCTCTATGGGAATAATCAATACAAAAACAGTAGTATAAACGAGACGCGACGCGACGATGCTTGAAGAGGCCAGTGATTTCGCGCTGCGCAGCGTGCTGCCGCGAGACGCATCGCGACGTCAGTCCCGTCGTAAGATGCATCGTGAAGTCGGTAGCGGAACGTGTACGCGGACGTTCGATAGTAACGGGTGGCGTAAAAGTAATGTGAACGTTCATTACGGATCAAAGCGGGTTAACCACGAACCTTAATTGTGTTGGAAGAACACCAACGTTTCTTCCTTAACGAGGGACTTCTTCAAGGTGAGTGCGGTTCTAGACGCGCGCGTACCGCAGCCCTCCGAGCGATGCGCGCTAAAACTAAAACTTGTAGCAAATTTAATCAGCTTTCATTTTGAATGAGTGGTCATAATGTCACTAGGACGCATAGTTTCCGAGATATAAGCGTAAAACCGAAAAATGGGACCTGCAAACCTCCCCTGCCCTTAGCCCTTGAGCCGGGGCAAGGGCTAAGGGCGGAAACCGTTGATATGTTCACCTCCTAACTAGTCCAAACAAAATTACGAAGTCAAAATTTGTGTTCCAAGCATTTCCCTCTACACCTTTTTTTGGGCATGCCTGGCCTATGTGTCAGACAATGAATGCCTTTCAGCACTGCGGAAATGCCGACACTGCTAACTACACGAGAATAAAAACAAATCTTCTATCTAACTCTAATACATATTATTGAGGTTATTATTGAGAATATTATCGAGGGTACCCAAATTCAATCGTGCGTGACCATACCCTAGCCTTGCTCCATTATCTGAAAAGAACCCGATACACACCCTCGCAACGGTCAGCTTGCTTGAACATCGCTTGTGGAAACGCAGCCTTATAAGGCGATTTTTTTAAATTATAGCGAAATATCTGTAAATTTATTTTTATTTGCATTGAAGTCTGCGAAATAAGTTACACTTACATACTCGTAGTAAACATTTGATTTTATTTCTGGATAGGAAACTGGTAGGTTCTCATCTGGGGACACGGCAGTGCCCCCGCCAAGTCAAGCAAAAAAAGCGCCACTTCCTTTTCTCGAAGCAATTCAATTTTCGACCCCCTGATTGTTTAGTGCGATTGCCAAGTCAATCTATTTTATTTTATTTTATTTTATTTTATTTTATTTTATTTTATTTTATTTTATTTTATTTTATTTTATTTTATTTTATTTTATTTTATTTTATTTTATTTTATTTTATTTTATTTTATTTTATTTTATTTTATTTTATTTTATTTTATTTTATTTTATTTCATTTTATTTCATTTCATTTCATTTCATTTCATTTCATTTCATTTCATTTCATTTCATTTCATTTCATTTCATTTCATTTCATTTCATTTCATTTCATTTCATTTCATTTCATTTCATTTCATTTCATTTCATTTCATTTCATTTCATTTCATTTCATTTCATTTCATTTCATTTCATTTCATTTCATTTCATTTCATTTCATTTCATTTCATTTCATTTCATTTCATTTCATTTCATTTCATTTCATTTCATTTCATTTCATTTCATTTCATTTCATTTCATTTCATTTCATTTCATTTCATTTCATTTCATTTCATTTCATTTCATTTCATTTCATTTCATTTCATTTCATTTCATTTCATTTCATTTCATTTCATTTCATTTCATTTCATTTCATTTCATTTCATTTCATTTCATTTCATTTCATTTCATTTCATTTCATTTCATTTCATTTCATTTCATTTCATTTCATTTTATTTCATTTTATTTTATTTTATTTTATTTTATTTTATTTTATTTTATTTTATTTTATTTTATTTTATTTTATTTTATTTTATTTTATTATTATTTATTTATTTTAAATTCAAAAATTCAAAATTCAATAACTTTATTTCTTTAGGCTTACAAAATAAGCACTTAGACAAGTCAAATTTTATAGATAAACAGCTTAATAATAGTAATTATTATCAAATAAGAAACAAAATGTTGTTGATTTTGTTCGCTTCAATTTTTTGTCCACTAGTGGAAGAAGCGAAAAATAAACCACTAGTAAGTGTATAATGCTTAAAATTTAATACAATGTTATTCGCCTATCTAAATCTAAATATAATGTGATTTAGATACAGGTCAATATTTATATATAACTAAGCTTAAGATTGTTCTCCTATAATACCATTGTCGGTGCGGAACTGGGCGACATCTGGCCAAGCATTAACATCATTGATATAATCATCTATGGAGTAAAAGGCTTTCTTGATAAGATTTCGTTTTATGTACTGTTTAAATTTACGAATAGGAAGCTCAGTTGCTTCAGATGGAAGCTTATTATAGAAGCGTACGCAATTTCCCATAAATGATTTGCTTACCTTTCGTAATCTAAATGATGGAATGTGTAGTTTGTTCTTGTTTCTTGTATTTCTGTTGTGAACATCACATTTTTTCAAAAAGCTATCTTTATTTTTGTGCGTATACATTAGATTTTCATAGATGTATTGCGATATAACTGTCAAAATATTTATGTCTTTAAATAGATCCCTCAAAGAATCGCGTGGCTTTAATTTATAAATTGCGCGTACAGCCCTTTTTTGAAGAACAAAGATAGTCTGGATGTCGGCTGCCCGTCCCCAAAGCAAGATACCGTAAGACATTATACTATGGAAGTAACTGAAATAAACTAACCTAGCTGTATCTACATCGGTAATATATCTAATTGTTCGAACCGCATAGGCTGCTGAACTAAGTCTGCCTGCGAGAGCATCAATTTGCGGTCCCCATTGAAGAGAGGAATCAATATGTAACCCTAGGAAAACAGTTGAGTCTACAAGGTCAACTATCTCACCCTTTAGCATTATCTTAGTTGGGAGTTCTCTTACATTTGGTAACATGAATTTTATACATTTGGTTTTTTTTGAATTGAGTAAGAGGTTATTGGCGGTGAACCAATCTACTATTTGTGAAAGCGAATTATTTACATCGTCATAATTATATTTATCTCTGTCAACTTTAAAAATCAATGAAGTATCATCAGCAAATAAGACTATGTCACAGAGATCTTTTGCTAAAAAAGGGAGATCATTTACATATACTAAAAATAAAAAGGGTCCTAATATTGATCCTTGTGGGACGCCTAATTCAATTTTTGAGCCACTAGATCTTTCTTTACCAATATCTACTTTTTGGACTCTTATCAGATAAGTAGGATTGCATCATGTTCCTAGTTCTACCAAATTATTTTAGAGTATGAGCGAGGACAACACTGGGCGGAAAGTAGTATACAAGTCGCCACGACGGACGGCTTCAGGCTGCGCCACGCGGCGACCGGCAGCGTCGCGCTACTAGCGACTTCCCGGTGCTCTTCGCGACGCGACGTCACGATGCGTCGCGCTGCGCCGCAAGGCTTTTCGAGGCGCAAAAACTGCCTACTATGATTAAGCACACTGTTTTGTTTTCTCTTCTGAATGAATTGGGGAGCTGTTCCCAGAAGCGGCAATCGAGACGTTTTCCCGACAGACATAATATCCGCTGTGTTAGGAATCGGTCACTTTGTCGTCTTGGTGTACAATATACCTACTATTTTACCATTTATACCTATTACTCTTCGAAACGCCGTTGATCCTTCGAAAATATGAAAAAAAATTGGAAAATGCCTCTGTAGCACTTCGAATGAAAACTTTTGTGGGGCCCAAAGAAATCAAATGACATCATAATTATATGACTAAAATTATAATTAATTAATTATACAACTAAATATATCTAAAAAGTAAATAAGTTCAAACATCATCTGAATTAAAACATTCATATAAGATTAGTTACCCAATACGACAAAAGTATGTATTGATTTTACCAGTGCTACCACTCGTAAGCAGAGCGCACAAGGCTCGCACTTCCTGAGCTGCAGTCTGTTTATTTTTCCTTGCGTTTGTCGTCTTTTTTGTCGTCAGTTTCATCATCAGTTTCTTCATCTTTACCCTCATCGTAGCGAAGGCGGATCGACTTTCTGCGCAATTTCGAGGTAGACGTACCCTGGTTGCGTGTTTCCTCCGGCAAACTTTTTGGACCGGCAGACTCTGTCATACTGCTTTCGGGCTCTGTTTTTGTCTGAAGATCAACAACAGTAGTTTCTATTTCTTTTTCATCGTCTTCATTTGCCCTCGATTTTGATATATCCATGGAAATCATTTCTTTTTCTTTCTCAGAGGCTACGCTAACATCACTGGCTGCGTTTTCCAATGACTCATCGGGATCTTTAGCAGCAGGCTTTCTCGAGGGGAATAGGTTCGTGCTATCTTCGCGTTTCACGGGCCATTTGAACTTTTGCCCTCGTTCATTCGTTTCTTCATCCTCCTCATCCTCTTCGCGGATCGTGGGCCATTGGTAGCTTCGTCCTTCTTCCTCCGGCGTCTGTTCATCGGTCTTCTCCAGTGGGACGAAGGAAACGCCTTCTCGCGGGAGAAGGGCGTCGATTTGCGAGACTGGGACAGTCGGCGGCTTGAGGTAGGCTTGCGAGGCCTTGTCCGAGATCTCTGTGATTTTCGCTTTAAGCGCGGCCGGCAGCGGCCAGACGATGGAGCCTGCGACGCTGCCCTTGCCGACGCGGCTGATGTCGGAGCGCATGTGCTTGTTGATCTCGTCGCGGCTGTTGGGAAAGTGCTGCGTGAGGTACAACCAGTCATCGCGGCAGAGGGTGAGCACTTGCGCGTTGCTTACGGTCTGGTAAGTACGGGCGTACGGCGTATTGGGGGTTAGTCCTTGCACCTGCAAAAAGACCAAAGGTTTTCTTTTCATCTCAAGTCCACAACAATGTATACACCGAAACAATCCATAAATTAATTTAAACACCAAGTTTTCTAGTTAAAGTGTTTCAAATAAATATTATAATGTAGAACCTTTGGATTGAGTACCTATACCTTACTATTGCTCTATCCATACTCGTATTATAAATTCGAAAGTAACTCGTCTGTCTGCCTGTTGCACACAGATAGACAGACGAGTTACTTTCGAGGTACAGACAGTCTGTACCCTTTTCACGCCTAAACAGCTGAAAGGATCTCAATGAAATTTGTCATTGTAAATGACATACTGGGGACGGGGACACGGACTACTTAAAAAGCGCGTTCGAAGCCGCGGGTAGCAGCCAGTAGTTAAAGTAAGCTAGACCTATAGAAAGTATCGGCCAAATAGAATCGCAAATAACTAACAACACCAAAATAAGAGCCAGCTGGATAGACGCGGGTGATCTGATTGATCTCGTTGCCGTTCATGAGCAGCTCCCTCACGCGTCCCCTGTGAATGAGGTACATGGAGTCTGTGATCTCGTTCGATTTAACCACGTACATGCCTGGAAAATAACCACATTAGTAATGTCCACCCACACGTTTTACGGGATACGAGTCTGGTGCTAAAGGTATGGACAGGTTTGCAAGAATAAAACCATTAAGTGAGATACCTAATCAAAAATTGTAATGGCCTTCCCATTTACCATTACTACAGTTCTTCCACTCTGTTGCTTGCTGTTTGTTAGTTCGACTGACCATCAAACAATCATGTCCTTACACTTTACGGATTTGATTTTAATGACAATCGCTTTTATTAACGCGTTCTACTGCCCAGCCTCAACGGCTGTACGCCCCGCGCTGCGCGTTAAGGGGGTACCATACGACGCCATTTTGTGAAAAGGATAGACATAGGATTTTGCTTTCATAGGAGCGGGACAGGGACAGGCGGACAGGGCACAGCAACGCATGTCCGAAAATCAAGTTTTTGCTTATTATCTTTAAATAGGACATTATGTAAAAAAAAACGCAACATATAAAATGTTTTTTAGACTTATTTAAATTACCATGTTTATTCTCAAGATCTTAACTTTTTTCGATCGAAAATTTTAAAATTTACGATAATATCCTTATTATTCTCCATTTTACATATAAATTCCCACGCGAGCGAAGCCGCGGGGCGCAGCTAGTCTATACTTAATATTATACGCGTTTTTCCGTGATTAAAAATAAGACAAATTGTGTAGCAACTGTGGGAAACTCTAGTCTGTGGGTAAACTATAATTTTCTGACCTACTATTTTAAATACTCTTTCTTGGAAAAATCATCTACAGAAGTCTTCGTTAGCAAAGAGAATTACAATCAAATAATAGAAACAAATTAGCATTAATTTTACCAATAGAAGCCCTGATTGAAGTTCACGAGTGAATGCAAGCGATTGGGATTTGACAATCGGTACGTTCGTCCCATATTGCTTTGATGTAGCGACAGCCGCCGGAGCACGGCCGAAGACGAACGAAGGCCCTTGTTTGGACTCGCTTGCTTTCGCAATGACTTTCATACTGGTACTTTTGCGTTCGTTCCTTAGCCTTCGCTCGATCTCGCTCGCTTGGTCTGTACCCGGCATCAGAACACGGGAAAAAAGACCCGACATTCAGATTTGGAAAAAATATAAGGAAATTAAGCGATTTTTATCAGAGTGGACTACATAAGTGTAATAGATATCCAACCTTCGTTATAAGAGTACAACTTCAGGCAGCCAGCAAGTTGCCGTAGAAAGGCCGGCTCACATTGTTCAAAGACGTGGTGCTGAAAAAGAAGAAGTACCTAATTAAATGCTAATGCTAAGACAAGATACAGCAGCGACAAGCGGCGGTAGCAGACCAGCGGGAGGTTTGCGCAAAATAATTGAGTTTGAGTTCACTTCACCTAGGATAGTCCGAGGTGAAGGTGCAGCTTTCCTAGCCGAGAGTCAGCCAGGGCGGAGGCGGCCGCTCTCAACGAAGGCTAGCCAGGTGCAAAGGACATTTATATTGCACAATTGTGTGCGTGTACACAGAAGCACTTCCTCATTCTCCTCATAATTCGATGGAATGGCAGACTCACACGACCGGGGACACAGGACCAACAGTTTAACGGGCTTTCCGGGGCAAAGGGTGTAGAACCGCGAAATTCCTGACTCCGGGCTGCTAAGTACTCTGAACTTTTCTTGCTAGAAAAATCCCAATAACACAAATCTTGGCCCGACCCGGGACTGTACATCAGCGGTTGAACTTGAGACGCGAGACCACCGAGGCAGTTAGCAGCCTCAGATACATTAACAATAGCGCCACTCAATAAGAGTGTGTTGTTAGTCAATAAGAAGGCTAGGTGATCACTATACCCTGCCTCCTCAGCACAGCTGAACGTGCCTCTCGGAAGAAACAAGGGTAATTTGCCATACCCAACACGCTTGGCAGGCTTGGTGTTTGCCCTTCCTCTGATCCTCCCTTAGCCGTCCTTACGACATCAACGGGTTCATCTCAACCTCAATAGCCTATTATAATGGTCCACTGCTGGACACAAGCCTCCTCCTGATAATTGCCTTATCGGCTTTTATCTAATGGGGGTAATGCCTAATCTAATAATAATCTAACAATTCTCCACCCGCTGGGCGGGTTGAGAATTGCAATTCGGTGGTAGATATATTCAGCAAGAGGCGGTACTACCCCCCCCCCCCCCTTGTATGTCCCTTAGTCGCCTCTACGACATCCACGGGAAGAGTTGGGTGGTGCAAATTCTAAGCCGGCACCGCTCGGCTCAGTCAACGGGGTCGATTCTCGAGGCACGATCACCATGGCGGATCAATGTAAAGTCTACCCTGGTGAGATGATGCAGGTAAGCGGCAGACATGATTTGCAGTCGCATCGCGTGCGGCGCGTTGAGAAGGAAGAAAGGAGTTTGCTTGCCGCGGCACTCGCGCCACAGGTGCACGCAGTAGCGGTTCACGAGGCCCGCCAGGTTTCTGGACACACGGTTGTTACGGAGGAACTCCTGCAACATTCAACATTTTTAACAGACTATGAAAAAAGGAGGAGAATCTATGTTCTTATTATAATTATTATATTATTTCTCAGTCATGAGGTCAGGACCGATTTCTTGTATTGATGTTCCCGAGGTGGTCCCAAACTTTATTCCCAAGGGAATAAAATTCATACAAAAACAAAACAAAAACAGTTTAAAGCTAAGGGATTCGAGGTAGGTTTTTAGTTTTTTAAAACAAACTAATTATACTATTAAGGCGCTATCCCGACCCAAATAGTGCTGCCACCTATCTTAACTTATTATAACTAAGGAAATTTCGAATTTTTATTGGGCAATTTGTGATATCCTTTATAAGTTTTTTTTTAATGCCTCTGTAATAGTTTTATTTGTATAGTGTAGGGGAAAATAGAGCCTGGTAGCCATAGAGTTAGTATAGTACCATAGAGAGCGTGTTCACCCTTTGATCAAGTAGACACGAGTGAGAACATCACAGACTTGTCAAATGAATGACAATTATTCATGTGAGAACCAGCTGTATGATCTGCCGTTGGGAGTTTACGAGTTAGATTTTATTTTTCTTGAGGGAAAAATGGTAAAAGTTGCCATCAAGTTTTGTAAAAATGATAGCAGGATGAAGACTGGACTAAATGGCCGGATCACATACCACCGGTTAGTAATTGCTCACCATTCAGTAAATAAATAAAAAATCATTTCACGGGGGTGAAACAGGGGTGGGACGCGGGAGCACATGAAACCCCTGCACTTTACCGCTACCTGCCGATTTGACTAGTTATGGGACGTAGTCGGCATTTTTGTCGATATCTTTTATAAGTAGGTACGGGGTGGACATAATAATACATAAGGACCGATTGAGCTGGTGTGCAAAGTATTGCGGCCTACCCACCCACCAGTGGATGTCAACGGTCAAAATGATGATAAAGGTTGGAAGAGATCGCTTCTAAGTGACAAGGCCGCCCATTGTACTCGTCTCATGTAATGTATTTTTCTGGTGTACAATAAAGTATTTTGGCATTGTATTGTTATGATTTATGTCTTCTTCTGGTCCTTATAAAAAAATATAAAGGTTTAGACCCCTGCACCATCAGGGACTTAACGCGCGTTGTTGCGTTACACGGTATCAGTTATTTTTCTTTAAATCTTATTTCATCTATCACCTCCGTACACACCTTTCTAACCCTTGCCATCTTTCGCACAATCTTTGATCTTCCTCTCCTCTCCCGTTATATCAATATAACCACAAGATATTTGAGATGGTCACTGCACTGACCTGCAGCTCCAGATACTTGGTGTAGAAGCTGAAGCAGCGGAAGGACTGATACTGGATGATGTTGGAGAACTCCCCCACGTAGATCATGTACACCATGGTGGATACTATCTCCAGCGCGATCACGAACATCACCTGGAGATACAGTGCACTTCGAATAACCTATTATATTACTATCAAGTCTATCAAGTCTAAGTACTTATTTTGTAAGCCTAAACAAATAAAAATAAAATACAATAAAGTTATTGAAATCTGAAATGTGATTGAGAATGACGTCATCTGTCACGTTGTCCTCCCTCACTTAGAATCCGACCTGCAGGGGTATTTTTACCCGACTACCAACAGGGGAGGGTTACGAGGTTAGCACCCTATTTATCCATTCGATTCGTTTCTGAATTGGAAACATCTGATTCGAATTAGATTCCGACGGATCTTTAGAACGCTATTTTAATTTTGTCTCGAACTGATGATCGAAAGTATCCGAAGCAATCCGCGAGTAGACTGAACATGTATTTTTGTAGAAACAAGTTGAACATTTTATAGGAATATTCTGAAGTAATTTTGTACTAACTTATTTGTATATAAATCAATCAATAAATCATTGTGATTCTAAAGTAAACACATCACATTCATATTGAATTGTGTTAATTGAGCAAACTTACTACGTAAACATGACTTCAAACCATCACCACCCATTACGTTGGGCAAAAGTGTTACCTACCAATTTAACCAGACTTCTCGCCAAGTCTAGGGTTTGTAGTATCTAAAGATGTAATTTCTCTCGCTCTCTCTCTCTATCTCTTACAAGTACGTGCTACATCTATTCAACAGCAAAATATGGTTTGGAAATTCAAACGTATTGTTTACTCAATTTGTAAACAAAAATACTTAACCTAAAAAAGAAAACATAGGCGGAGTTAAAAGAATTAACTGACTGAACCTTAGTTTAGTAGGACTCTACCTGAATCCTTTGTTTACAAAAAAATACTAGGTTTCTAGATCCAAGTACAGGTTTAGCTTGCGTGCGGCCCATGAGAAATGAATAACAGCTATTGGGAGGCAATTGGTGAGCAAGAACGAGAACTCACTTCAGAATGTTTCTTTGGCATTATGTCCCCTACGCCATTCTGCGTGAACGTGGTGAGCACGAAGTACATTGAGCACAGGTAGGTGTTGTCGCACCACGACGAACCGTCATCTATGAACATAAACATACTCAGTTTAGTTAATACACGTTTCTCTCGCCGTGAAAATCTACGGTTTCCATAGTGAGCATTTTGTAATCTGTGAGTCAGTCTTGTATGGTTCACTCACAGCTGATTTATTATTTATTCCCCGTCGGCCATCGCCGTCGGCTGATACGGCTCCTGGCGGAGCATGTCACACCCCGCGCGTAAGGGATGATATTATTATGACGCATTCTTTTACAGATTCCTTAATTATTTTGTAGGAATACCTATTGACTTAACTCAGGACCCCACTTTGTAGCGTCGTATGGTGGAGGCCTATGTCCAGTGGACGTGTATGGACTGATATACGATGACCTATTGACATCTATATATATTTGAAATGTCCACCAAAATTTCCTACAAATTAACATGTAAATGATGCTGTTGTATAAAAATATTTAAATGAGGTACATACATGTAAAGTCAGAACAAAGGAAAAATTGCAGTAAAATAAGTAAAAGGAAATATATTTTAAAAAGTTGACGCTTACGATCTACGTTTTGTGTTTTATTTTCAACCTTGTCTAGTCTTTTGTTACATTAGAAATAAGAAGCTTGCTAAGAAATGTCATACGGCTGTGTAGGTAACAAAGTAAGTAGGTACCTACTAATAACTGAAAATATCAACTGTCATCAGCAACATCAGCGTATTCAACTGACGACGTCATGACCACAGAGCAATATGGCGTCCACTGCGTCCAGCGTTGTCGTCAAGTTACGCGCGCAATGTGATAATGTAAATTATACATGCATTTAAGGCACTTATCGAATAAAAATTTCTTAGTGGTACATTAGCACTATACAATCTAATTGAGACACTTGTCAAACATGGATATTGTCACCATGGAAACCGTCGACTTTCGGAAAAACGTGTGATAACAAAAGGTCTTGGTCCAGTCTGTATGTATGTCTTATCCATGCGATGTTTTATAACTTTTAAACAAATAAAAAATCTACAGATTTTGTAGACCAGTCATGCAAACTCATAAGCTTGTTATAAATGTACACATTACAAGCCCAGATACCCAGTAACCTTTTAAACTCAATTCAAATAAGATCCCCAAAATTGGCATCTACCCCAAGATCCACCGAGTCTATTTAAGTATTTTCTGGAGATATTTACCATGATTTGTATTCTAATAGTCCTATACGCATCGAGATCACCCGTGCATTGTTTAGGCTATGTCAAGTCAGTTCAGGAGAAGCGACAGAAAGACAAGGTAGACATTGTAGCACAAGTCTTGGAAGGATATCAGAGCAAAATAGCTTTTTGAATTAACCAAGGTATGTCATCCCACTCACCATCAATCTTAACAAGAAGATGGAAGATTTAAGTCTGACTTAAAAAGAGTGAAAGTTAAACCTTTCCACATCCATGAAGAATGAGTTTCGTGGAAGTCCTCCATAGTCCCGATGAAAAACCAGAGACAAGAGACTCCGTGCACGAAGAGAGTGAACCAGATAAACACGGAGACGATCGTCATGAGCGTCAGGTTCACTGAGATACGCTCCTCGTGCCGGTACAGGGCCTTGTGCACTGTTGCCTGAAACCACATTTATAATGACAATGGAGCGGGGTTAAGAAGTCCTGTTGAAAATTGCGCTGTGTACCACTTAGATCATATTCGTCAAATAATCGAAGCGGGACAGGACACCATCATATTTTCATCTTTACATCACAAAACACTAATAAAAATTTTGGTGTATTTAAAAATTTACAAAAGTTCTTCAATTCCTAAATAATTGAAAATGGATTTGGAAGTAATTTTAAGCGGAACATTTCGACATCTAGTTAAAATTCAAGTCGAAGTAACTTAGTTTCCTGTGATGGATGACACATGGATGAAATGACAAATGAAAGGAAACCTACCTTTGAAACACGAAGTTATAGGTTGTCGGATCGCACAATACGAACAACCTTAGTGCCGAACGTGCAAACATGCGTTGCTTCGGACGCGTCACTAAATCACACTTTTTGTTACTGATCTCTAACTAATAAATGTCAAATAGTTTTATAATCATTTGGCATTAAAAAAATTTATAAACCAGTCGGTTAAATTCCTAAATAGTGAAAATGTGTTTGGAAGGAACACTTCGATAGCGCGATCAAAATTTTTCAAGTGGCGACATCTAGTTAAAATTAAGGTCTGATTTAGTTTGATATGATCAGTGCACTTACGACAGAATTACATGAGTGATGGATGACATGAAACGACGAATGAAAAGACCTCTTGTTGTCGTTCATTGCCATTGCCATGAATAACATTTTACGGATTGTACAATGAATTAGATACGTTTTACGGCGCACAAACTCAAACTCAATAATTTTATTTCTTTAGGCTTACATTTTACATCATATACAGCTTTATTAATTCCTCGAGGATCAATCGTTTATGGACTTCAAAATCACCTCCAATCTTTTTGCTTATTTTGATCCATCAAAAAAATAATTTCTCTGGGTTTGTTTGCGAAAAAGTCTTATACGAGAGAACCCTTCATGTGGGAGTCGTCTCGCACCTGGCCAGTTTTTAATATAAAGTGTGAAAATAACATGTTTTACGGTAAAAATTATTTGAAACTACAATTCTCAGCCAAGCCGAGGTAGCAAATTAGTTCCTTTTAGATAATGTGTGAATCAGGAAAAGTGAGACAACTTACAATTCGGAATATCCTGTTGAGTCTTAGCCAGGAGAAGATGGTCCACCGGTGCTCCATGCTGGCAAAACACAGCACTTCAATGGGCACGCACGACGCCAGATCGAACCGGAACTCACCCTTTAAATATCTACAAAAAATGACATCAAACGACACAAAATCCTCTCATATCACTGCGGAAGCAGTTACGACTTTGGGAGGTTGTGCAACTTATGTTAAGATCAATGACAAAGATAAAAAATCAACCACATGAAAATGTGAAACAGAAAACCACACTGTCTGATCTTGTACCTATTTGTCAGTTAAGATGGACAGTGAGATCTTATTGGCCGAGCAATGCTATCTTAACGGCTCTAAAAATGAAACAAAAAAAGTAAAAAATAAGACTGCTTTATGTTTTCTCATATAATCACAATTAATTTAGGGGGCAAAGGAGGCTGAGTTTCTCATACAAACGTTATTTATGAACATTATTTGTAATTCGAGTATGTTTCCACTATATTATAAACTGTCCAATGGTTTTCTTGAAAATTCCTTTGTTTAATGTAATAATGAAATAAAATAGATGGGGGGGGGGGCGCTATTGTGCGTCGGAGTAAGGCCTTACAGTTTAATACGGAACATACTAATAACGTATTGCATGTAGACAATACTTAGTTATTTAATGTATGAATTTGGGTGAACTAGATGGTATCACCTCAGACGAGACTAGCGAAAGTTAACAAATATTGTGTTAATCACGTGTTAATAGTGTAGATTAGAAATGAATGAAACTGATAAAACAAATATGTACCTACGAAAAAAACAAACTTTGTATTAATTGCTTACTCTTTCCTGACATTGTTAAGCATGCTCTTCATATCCCAGCCCACAAGCAGCGGCAGTGAGAGCTTCAGTGCTATCTTCAGGAGGAATCCTAGATCCAACGCGTACAGGGCCAACACCATAGGCCAGGTGTTGTTCTGAAATCCCGCGTTATACATGTCGAGGTACACGCACACTAATGAAACCATTATTAAGTAATTCTGAACGTATGTGTCTTGGAAGAACAGATACTTGACCAGTCCCCTGCGCTTGGTCACGACCATAGGGGTGCTCTGGCGCTCCTTCCGCCTGAAAGGGTCGGAGGACAAACCCAATATGAAGTTCTGTAACAGAAATGACAAATTAATTCGAGGTTATCATAGTTATAATACATCGAAATAGCATCTGAGAATAGAATATAATATTGAGCAACCAAACCTTCTAAAAGAAGGTTTGGTTACGTACTCAAAATTATATGAATATCAGATAGGCGAGATTTTGTAAAGATGCTTGGATCAAGACCATGTTAAAATACGATAAGGCCGAACTTTATAAATATACAGGGTAAAGGCCGATCCGCACACAACAGAGCCGGCACGTGACCGACAGTTCCGTACCGTGCAGTTCCGTGAAGTGCTATTCATACATGTCAGTACCCGTACAGTGAGTTTGCAACAGTTTCACGTAAAAATGCCTAACTTTTCGTCGTCCATATTGAAATACTGCGACCGTGTCCAGGCAAAATATTGTCGGATGACGGCGAGCGTCGGCGCAGCACTGACATCACTGAACGTCACTATCACTGACGAGTACGGATAGCGTCATACAAAATGTATGCTACAATATTATTTTTCACTGACACTAATGAATACGTTACTGATCGGCACGTGCCGGCACTGTTGTGTGCGGATAGTCCTTTATTGGTAAATTTGTACAAAAAAATTGTACACTACGTGAACTGCAGGCCCTGCCCATCATCACAAACACGTACGTGATGACGCCAGGTCTAAATTCTTTAAAAAAAGCAGTTCACGTAGTGTTACTAATTTACCAATAACCCTGTTCTCGACTCTCATAAGCTCTTCAATAGGAAATCATTACAATATGCTATCTTTTATCCCGGAAATGAACGTGCGATGCCGCGGGCAGAAGCTAGGAAAATAACGCACTGCGGTTGGAGTGGACCGGCGATGTTGCATCAGCGTGGCCACAGTTGGGAAGTCGGCAATGATGGTGTGGAAACCAATCGAGTTGAGCATGAGGAGGTGGACCTTGCTGGAGGCGGTCACCGTCAACGGACAGCGGATGGTGGCTTGCCCATCCAGGTTGCCGAAAATGCTGGAAAATATTGCGCGTTTAATTAGGTACAGTTACTGCGTTCGAACGAGAGGTGTGGAAATCGTAGTGAAATGGGTGAGAAACGGAAGTGTAAATTCAAACAAATGTCAAAACGTTTCTGTGCTAAAAGGCTTTCTAAAAATATCAGATTATTTTGAAGATAAAAAAGCCTGGGATAGGTTTTGCTCCAACTCAAAAAATAACAACAAACAGGCTAAAAGTTTTTTCTTCGCTTCTTTACTTTAGTCTACAACATATCGAAGCGACAGAAATAAAAAAATATCAATTGACTAGCTGCTGCTCGTGGCTTCGCATGCATTGTTTAACGCGTTCACTGCCGAGCTTCAGCGGTGCGATCCGGAGAAGCGCGTAGCGCGAGTTATTCTACATCACCGTGTGCAACAGTCGCAGTCAAAGTGTTAAGGTAATTTCTATCCCATGGGAACTTATTTACGGGATAAAAAGTAGCCTAGGTATGTTACTCTCCATCCTTTTAACTAACACCATGCAACATCAAGCCGATTGGTTACTTAGTTAGGAAGTGAAGGAAAGACAAAACAAGAGGTATAGGTTTTCCTCATTTTAAGAATTTGAACTTTTCTGTATACATTTTTGTATTTACGAAAATAAAGAAATTTTGATTTTGTGCGGTGGTAAATAAATAATACATGTCAAGCTAAGTATAAATCCAGATCTTACCTTCATTTACAGAGTAAAAAAAAGATGTGAGATTATTATTATATATTAATATAACACTGCGATTGAATAAATAAGTGTCCACACTTCACGCTGATCGAAAAATGGATGAGACCATCTGATCTAAGGTATTTCGCGATCAGCCAGAACCTCAATTTGAATGGTCACCTCACCTGCCCCTAGACAACTTGACGGTCGTGGTCCTCTCGTCATTCTCCTCGCTGATGGTGACATCTCCGTAGTCGACAAAGTACAGGTCTTCGATGACGTCATCTGTCAGGATGATAACCTGACCTCGCGCGAAGTAGGCGCTGTGAACTGCACGGCCCAGGGTGCGTAGCAAGGAGGCGTCGCTTTGAAGCAGGATCGGGCACTGGTTTACACAAAAAAGTTTACATTAACGAATATAAAAAAAAATAACTTGTATTTACAAAACAGTTGAGCTGTCAAAACCCCTGTTTAAGAGTACGAGATCCAATTTGTAGATAAACATAACTTACGTTAGCAAATGTAGGTCCGTAGATGTGAAGGATGGCGTCGGTCCGCAGCGTGATCTGGTCGCACAACTTGAACACGTGCCTGTAGTCGATACCTCCCGTCTTGTCCCACGTATACTCGTAGTGTGTTAAAACTCCTCTGTGGAATCACCACACAAATAGGAATCTTGTAAACAACGGCTGTAGCAATTCTCATCGAACACTTCTAGAATATAAATATAAGGTTCCTTACAAAAACACCAACCCACACTTGTTTCATCTAAACGAGTGATTTCGAGGAGGCCAAGGCCCAGGAGTGGGACGAACCAGGCTTTATAAAAATACGGCATTCTCCGTTCCATCAAAGGCACCTTGTATTGTAACAAGAAATTTTCTACCTATGTATGTACCTACATAATGTCCATGCCAATACGGGGTTCATAAAAATGTATCAGTGTCTATAAAAGTAAATACCAATTGTTGACATAATAGTGGCTGCGATTTAAATAATGGAATTCAACTTTGACATTATTTTTGTTATTAGTGAAATATTCTGCGATACTCTAGACCTAGCACGCACTGCAATAAAAAGCAAGCGTTTAGTTTGTAGGTCTGAAACCGCAAGTGCGTTCTAGGACTTATATTTCTAAGAAACTAAATAATACCCCAAAAATGTATCGACTTCGACGGGATTTGAACCCGAACCCCTTCGCTCAGTACGGGAAAACGCTACCAATTGCGCTACCAAGTGACGTAAGAGTTTCAGGTCGAAAAAGTTTAAGACTTCATTCGGATTCTACGGCCGTTAGCTTCACATACGGGGGAAACATTGAAGTTTATCCCACTGTTCACAACGGAAATTGAAACAACAACAACAACAATCAACCTTCCCTCGTTAAAGTCGAATAATTAGCAAATATTAACAAAGCGATCGCAGGGAGTCGAGTCGAGGGATGGAGGCAATTTATTACCACTAATTGTGGCAGAGGGCGCTTTTTGTATTTATGAGGGAGGCAGTATGATATCCAGCAGTGGATGTGTGTGGGCTGTAGAGTCATTCTGTAAGATACTTCGAACGCAAACCCACTTCACCTTGAAATGTTATTCTGTATCTTTAGTTTTACAGAATATATAAACTCACTGCAGATTCTGCATAATGAGGCTCGAAATGTGTTTATAGAATGACTCTACTGATATGACGATGGTAACAAAGTAGAAGTCCTTACAGCTGTAGCTCAGGATCCAGCTTCTCCCTCTTCATGTAGGCCTCGATATCCCGCAAGTTCTCCTGAAACTCAGCCAGCGCCCGGTTCACGTTCGACCGGATACTGATGATGACCACCGAGAAGTACATCATCATCATAGTTCCTGAAAGCATCAGCATGACATGTGGGCATTGCTTATCGCGTCTTACATAAATTCAGCTGATTAAATGACTCGTTTATCTACCTTTAATTAATTATAATGGTGAATGATGTAGCTGATGATGATAAAAAGGTCCAAAATATACCTATTTACTTCTGTCTCGAAGTGATTCAGGTTGTTATGTAATTGGCAGTAAAGCCAGAGGCCGAAAGCTATTCCCAAACCTTAACCCAGCCTTGCTCGTCTCAGTTCAGTCCCTATGACGCACACACATACCGTAGCTCACATAGCAGAGTCGGCTATTAACGGTATGTGTAATCAAATCACACATACGTCTACATGCCTCCCCAAAACCAGGAGGTTATGCCTTAGTCACCCCGCTTTGTAGGCAGATTTGTTAAAAATACACAGAAGGATTAAATAATAATACTAGACAATCCACACAGCATCATCTTGCCCCAAGCTAAGCTACCCGAGCAAGCTGCTGCCCGTGTTCCTCTGGTAGATTCCCTTAGACAGCTTAGGAGCTGACTAAGATCCACGGTCTGAACTGAAGGGGTCGATTCTTGCACCGTGGCCGCCACAATCCATTATAACAACGGTACAATACCTACATGACAAAGATTTGAGGAGTTTGCATACCACAGATCAAGCCGATGAGCAGGATACGCATAATCTGAAAGTTGCTCGGGTTGAATGTGTTGTAGCCGGTGGTAGTGGCCTCGAACGAGACCCAGAAGTACGTGGCCAGGTGGATGTTGAACGGAGAATCTGTTATGTTGAAGTGGACTGCAGGGACAAATAATAAAGACCAAATTTAAAAAAAAGCTAGGTGGCCATATTTCGTTTAGACCAGGACCCTTGGACTTATCTCTCTTGGATACTAATACTAGCCTAATAGTCGCCAAGCTGTTACTACGAGCTACGACGATAGGAAACACAGGCCAAGAACTCTGTTCTGAACACTGCATGAGTACATATCAGTACTCGTATGTCCACTGGTGAACGTACCTCCCCCAATCAAGCGGTATTTTACCTTAATCATCACGCTTGGCAGGAAGATGGTGATCGCAGTGAGGGTGTTAATTATACACGGAAGAAAGCTGCTGCCCTTGCTCTGGTATGTTCTTTTGCATAGCCTTACAAAATGGTGGAGCATAGCCCTACAAAATCGAGAAATACATAACACCATAAAACATTTAGTAACATCCCGATATATTTTTTTCGTTCTAATTTTTCGCGTGGATAAGTTTCTGTACTGCTACGTAATGAATAACCTTCGCTACGACTTCTCTTAAACCCCAAAAATTCGTCTTAGGGTTATTCACAAAGCATAGATAGATAAATAAACTAACCTGTATTCTGAAAAAGCTCCACCCAGGAACCGCCTTTGTCTTTGTACGGAGTTATCCACCACTCTCCTTCGTTGTTGTACAGTATATCCACGGAGTAAAGGACCATGAAGCAGGTCATCACATTTATCAGCACCATGAACAAAGGAACAGCCTTCAAACTGCAACATTATGTGAAATATATATTTATAATTTATTTTATTTATTAAGACCAACAGCCAACATAGAGCATTCTTATTAATAGGTAGATTATACAAAACAGGTTCTAATATATACGCTAATAACAGGCGGACACAACATTGTTCAAAAAAATATTTAAAAATATTTAAAAAATATATTTAAGTTGTAATCACGTCATACAGGAGCGGGACAATGCAGCCAGCATTTCGTGGACGCTTCCGATCGGCATTTATTGGGATCAGTTGAGCTCCATCTTTATTTTCTACAGTTTGCTTAATTGTTTCGATTGTAAATACTAGTTCTAATTTGTTTCTTAAATATACCTGTAATTTTCTGTGGTAATGAATGAAGGTATAATAAATAGCATTGCCGAGTTCAAGAGTTCTCGTATACACTGTACGTAGAGAGAATAGAGAAAAATCGGGGTCAAGATGGGGAATCAGGAAAACTAGAGTATGCCTCGAGATTTACGAAGTTGACACTGACCGATTTCTGTGGACTTGATGCGTCGAGCGAGAGAAAGCTTAGAACCGAGATGCCTGGGAAAGTATTGATGTGTCAGAGGCCAAGTTCCACTTTGGGTCGCCGAGTCATATGGCTAAGTAAGGAGAGACATACACGACGAGCACGTCCTTCCGCTCGATGTACTGGTCCAGCACCATCATGGCACCCGGCAGACGGTACAGCTGCGCCAGACGGTTGCAGGTCAGGATCTGCGATAGTCGCGTCACTCGGAACTTATTGCCTGGAAAACGAGCAATGGAAAACAAATTAATGTCAGTGCATGCATCCAATCAGGTACTATTTTTTCAAATCATGATCATCATCAGACTATGTTAGTCCACTGCTGGACCCCCTCCCCTCCCCTAATGAGCACCATAGCGCCCTGTATTCAGCATCTGCCTGCAGTCCCTCGCAGCTTTATCTGTTTCTTCGCATCGTTGGGGGTAATGCTCATAAGCCCCACGTTGGTATGGGATTGCAGTTCAGTGGTGGAATTGTTCTGCAGGGGGTGCTGCTGCCCGTGTTGGGGTGGTTCAATTCCAGGTCGCGTGGTGCCACCACACGCCTTTTTTTCAAATAAAAGAATTTAATTTTGTTCGAAAAAGGCACTAAATTTTGTTAAATAGTGAAAAAGATATATTTATTTGGAAGTTTTTCTAAAGGATAAAAGCATTTTTATAAGCTATGATTTTTAGCACTGAGGCACGAATCGCCACTGAGGGGACTATCTGGATAGGCAAAAACAGTAAAGCTGAAATTGACACAGCAACGATAATCATGCAGTGGGTGCTCGAAGACGGAAGGCGTCGCCGAAGCGAAGCTGGAGACATCGATGTAGTCTAGACAGACTACGGGGTCGCAGCTACCGGAAGATTGAATCATCTTGTGGTCACTGGCTGCAAAGAAATTAAAAATTATGAATGACATCGCCAAGTTTACCGTTCTTCACAGCTGGCTCCAGGTACTCGAGCGGCAGGGTTGCGAATAGGTCCGTGATGAAGGCTCCCTTCATGTAGTGCGCCGCGGTGCTGGCCGGGTGGTAGATCAGCAACCCTTGCTCGTTGAAGTAGCCGATCAGCATCCGCTGAGCGCTGCCCATAACAACTAACTTTTTACATATCTTCATTAAAACCTATCATAGGTCTCGAGCTCTCGAGCACACACATGAGCAGAACACGCTGATACTCTGTCCGTAAATAATATTCACTTTTGTAGTAAATACCACATAGACTGTTATAAGTGTGAGTGCAACAGAACCGTCAACGCTTGGTGCCCTTGTGTGAGTGTCGGTGTTAGTGTGGCGAGTTCTAGACTGCTGAGAATTGGTAATAAACCCTAGATCACGAATTCAGTTTTTTCCACTGTGAGGGTACCGCTAAATTATTCTGTCGTTGTACTCTACTCATTGTGGTAAACGAGAACATACTTGCTTATTTGGCGTCACCTAGTTTTGAGTAGAGGAACTTTAATGATCTCAATAATATTCTACCACCAAGGAGCAGGTCGACGAAAATCTATCTTCCTGCGCCATCTATGAACGAGTAGCAGAGTACTATTAGCGCCCACTATCTGCAGACAGTGAAAGCTCAGTTGATTCAACGCTCCATGACATCACTTGCTGGGAAGTCCCTATATAAATTACCGCCATCTTCCGATGAATAGTCGCATAATTGCTCGCGCCATCTGTTTAAAGTTCTTTGAACGATTTAACTAACTCAATATCGATAGTTTCATAGTACTATTCTTGACCCAACCAACATGTCAAACAAGTGCAAAGCTTGTGGCAAATTCATCAAGCCAATAGATGCCGCTAGTTGTGACAAATGTAAAG
Organism: Eupithecia exiguata; assembly: GCA_947086465.1. Taxonomy (NCBI): domain Eukaryota; kingdom Metazoa; phylum Arthropoda; class Insecta; order Lepidoptera; family Geometridae; genus Eupithecia; species Eupithecia exiguata. The sequence goes on from OX352229.1 coordinate 1,063,115, forward strand.
GTTTTTACCACAAAGGATGCGTGTCACTATCTGAGTCGACGGCTGTGGTTAAAGGCTGGGTGTGCCCCGAGTGCACCGTAAGGACACGGAAAGGCGACAATACCCCCGTGAGGCAAACTGTCAGCGCCCCTGCTGCTAAGAACGACTCGGTGAAAACACCCGTGCAGATACAGAGTGGAAGTCCCGCCGCCCCGCGTACAGAGGAGGAACCTGCCCTTAACATACATGAAATGCACCGGGAGCTCGCTGAATGGATCAAGGAGATGCGTGAGTTCAGACACGAAATGGCTGAGTTTCGGTCCTCTATGCTAGGTCTCTCTACACGAGTGGACCTTATAGAGCAAAGGCTTGAAACGGTCGAGCAGGAGCGCCAGGCACCGTCCACCGAGCTTGCGGACATGCGGCGCAAGATTGTGCTGCTGCAGCAAGAAATTGATGAGCGGGAGCAGGACTCTCTTCTGTCTGACTTAGAGATTGGGCATCTCCCGGAAGAAAAGGGGGAAAACATAGTGCACACAGTTACTATCCTTGCCTCTAAATTGGGAGTAGCTCTGGAGGAGCGGGACATCGTGTACGCCGAGCGCGCCGGGGTCGCGCAGATCACGGGCGCCGGCGGCGTGGCACCGCGACCGCGCCGTATCGTCGTGCGCCTTACGCGCCGTCACCTGCGGGATCAGATGCTGCAAGCGGCGCGTGTTCGCCGCAACCTCACGCTCTCGGACGGAGGCCGGGACCCCAGCGCTATCGTCGGAGCTACTGCAACACCGCGGAATCGCATATTCCTGAATGAGCGGCTTACCCGCGCTAATCGACAGCTTTTCCACCGGGTCCGTGAGGAGTGCCGGAAGCATCAATGGCGTTTCTCGTGGACCGCGCGAGGTAGAGTTTTCGCGCGGCAAGCTGAAGGTAAGGAACGATTCTTGTTCCGATCAATGGAGGAAGTAATACGGGTTTTTGGAGCTGAGCCAGTTTGACTTGCATCTTAATAATAGCACTTATTTAAAAATGGTTAACTTCTCTATGTTATATTATGTTTATTTACATATTACGTTATCCAGTAAAACATATGTATCTTACTATGTATCTTACATATGTTTTACTGAAATGTGTGCAATGTACTTTTCTAATATAAGTTATTTTTTAAGCGATAGTCTAAGATGTTACCTGTATACTACCTGCACTTCATTTCGGTTCGACCTAGTTCTCCGCTCATATTCTAATTCCTATAAATGTACACGTATTGGTTCGGTTTTTAATTATTTATCTTATTTTAATTGTATGTTATGTAGTTATTTTGATGTCATATGTTTCAGAAATATATTATTAACGCTGCAAAATTTAGTATGTAATGTTATATTTGTGAAACACTGTTGTCATAGATTTAAAGCACATATTATGCCAACTTGTGTTCTTGTCTTCCTTCTATATGTCAGTTTCGCTACAAATCTGCAGTATTTTAAAGTCTTCTCGACCGTTATTATTTATCAGATAAAAAATGGTTTTAGATAAAAATTTAAAAATTGGTTTGTATAACCCGGGATCGCTAGGTACAAACCATGACAATTTAGTGGCAGCTTTTAGTCGTTATTCCATGGATCTGGTGGCAATAAACGAGACATGGCTCACTTCTAGCAATGATAATAAAGCTCCTACAATACCTAATTACCGACTTCGTCATATACCTAGACCTTCTTTTATTGCTAGACGAGGTGGTGGAGTTGGTTTTTATGTTAAGAACGGGTTAGCCGTACGTACTTTGGCTCATCCAGTTGATCCACTATACGCTTCTGTAGAGCAGATGTGGGTAGCATTGTCGGTAAAGGGGAAGAAACTAGTCGTGGGAACTGCCTACAGGCCGCCTCGCCTGAACACCGACTTGTTCTTCGATGCACTTACCGACTCTATTAATTCTTTTCCTAGTTCTGATCATTTAATTTTACTCGGTGATTTTAACATTAATGATAACTGCAAACTGCATAAATTTAAAACATTCTTAGAATGCTTAGGTCTCTCGCAACTAGTTACTATGCCTACTCATTTCACGGATACCACGCAATCACTTATTGACGTTGTATGCTCTAACTTGCCTGTGAAGAGTATAACAGATGACTCTGTTGGGCGTTCGAATGGACATAATTTAATAATATGTGAATTTAAGATTAAGCGCGATAAGATACCTCCTAGATTTCTTACATTTAGGCCTCTAAATGATATTGTTTTTGACATATTTCATAATGACTTAGTCACAATGCAATGGAAGACGATTGCGTCAATGAATGATGTAAATGAGATGGTAGAGCAGTTTAATCGTAGTGTGCATTCGCTATTCGACCTTCACGCGCCTCTAAAAACTATAGTCCTCAGAGATCGCGGTTATCCGTGGATCACCTTTACCGTGAAGGAGATGATGAAACTCAGGGACGACGCACTCCACACATTTCGACTAACTAAACTAGAGTCAAAAAAGTCCTATTATAAAGATCTTAAAGCAGAGGTTCACCGAGCTTTACATTTTGAAAAAATTGCCTATTTTAATCAACATATTAATAGTAAACTTAAAGATCCTAAAAGGTTATGGAAAAACTTAAGAACATCAATTTTGCCCCCAAAAGCTAGTGAACTACCGCCCCAATTTAATGACCCTTATTTAATAAACTCTCACTTTCTTAATGTTCCTGGTATTCCCCGTACTGATATATCTATTCTTACATTTTTTGAATATCACAAGTACGTAGAAGCTGTTTTTAACTTAAATACAGTAAGCTGTGATCAATTAACGAAAATTATAAGTTCGCTTAAATCTAACGCTGAAGGTACGGACCAAATTAACCTTAAGATGTTACTATTGACCCTGCCGGAAACTCTTGAATTAATGACTTCTATTGTAAATACATCTATAACCACGTCCACCTTCCCTGATTCCTGGAAAATTGCTTCTGTCTCGCCGCTTCCTAAAATTTCAGAACCAGTAGTTATTAAAGATCTTCGACCTATAAGCATACTACCTTGCACTTCAAAAATACTCGAGAAAGTAGTATGTCATCAGCTGACTGAATTTCTTGAAACGAATAAGATATTGCCAGAGGTGCAGTCAGGTTTTAGAAAGGGCCGTAGCACCACCACTGCCCTATTAGATATTACGGACAATATCCTTAGTGCTCAGGATGAGGGGTTGATAACACTGTTAGTTCTTCTAGATTTCTCCCGAGCCTTTGACTCCTTAAATATCACCCTGTTACTGTCCAAGCTGAGCTATTACGGTCTCAGCCCTAGCGCTGTTAAATGGTTTAATAGCTATTTGAGTGGACGACGTCAGTATGTTAGGCTACCTAAGTCAGATGGAACTTTTAGTGTCTCTGATGAGGTATCTGTCGAGCGAGGCGTGCCCCAAGGGTCAATTTTGGGTCCTTTACTCTTTATTATTTACTCTGCGGATATTTGTCTCTACATAGAGCACTGTAGGTATCACATTTACGCTGATGACGTCCAGTTGTACATCTCTTTTAGGCCAGAGGATGCAGGTGCTGCTATCTTGAAGCTCAATGAAGATCTGGCTAGGATTGCTGACTGGGCGGAACGGAATAGTTTGGTGCTAAATCCATTAAAAACTAAATATTTGGCAATAGGTACTAAACATAAGCTTGCTAACTTCAATCCACCTCTAGACATCTTACTTCTGGGAGAGCCTGTAGAGCGAGTATATGAGGCACGCAATTTGGGCCTTTTATTCGATTGTAATTTAAGATTCGAAAAACACACTACCGAGTCCGTCAGATCTTGTTTTTATAAGCTAAAGGTGTTATATAACATCAGACCTTACTTAAGCGAACAGCTACGAATTCAGTTGGTCGAATCCCTGATACTCTCTAGACTTAATTATGTGGACACGGTAACGGGACCTCGACTGCTGGGCCGTACGCAGCGCTTAATTCAGAGAGTACAAAACGCCTGCGCTCGTTTTTGTTTCAAAATTCCTTCCCGAACTCATGTCACTCCCTTTCTGAATCAAAATTCTATACTCAGAATGAAAGCGCGTCAAAAGCTGCACCTCGCTTGCTTACTTTTTGGCGTGATTAAGTACCGTACGCCTGTGTACTTATATGAGAAACTCAGTTGGGTGTCTAAAACGAGATCTTTACGTAAATGCTCGAAACAGCTGTCGACGCCACGTCATCACTCGGCAGCTTTTAGAGGCAGCTTCCAGTACGCTGCGGCAAAGTGCTGGAACAATATTCCGCCACCTATACGGGATCTTCGGTGTTTTCATACTTTTAGGGCTAAGTTAAAAAAGTTTATTTTAGAACACCAGAAAAGCACAGAAGATCTCATAAATGAAATTTCGATTCTGTAGTGTAAAAAGTGTGAAAGCTTTACCCAGAGCTTTACAACCGCTACTCTCTCGCTCTCTCTCTAGCCGCTGTAGCTGGGAAAAATCGGGCTTTTATATTTACTGCTTATTTTTGTACATAACCTTGTTGTTATTATTTTGTATTTGTAGTTTGTTGTGGTTTATTTTATTTTTATTTATTTATTTAACAAATGTTTTATTATACAAAGTGTTATTTGTTTGTTATAGTTCTAGGTATGTCACATAGTTAGTATCTGTAGGGAATGTCTATGTAAATATTGTATTCATAAATTTGAACTTTACTGGACCTTTTCGTGCTTCTCATATATTCTCTATTTTGTGTTGGTGTACGTTAGGTGTTGGTTGTGGTTCCGACGGAAGATCAGCGTTGTGATAGCTATGCGCAATGGCTATCACAACATAATGCTGAGTCGGACGCCATTTTATAGCATTTAAGTTTTGTAATTTCATAGATATTAAGTAGATAAGTGGTTTATATTTGTGTTAGGTAATTTAAGAAACTAACTGTAAATGCTATAAATAAAGCTTTTCTTATTCTTATTCTTATTCTTATTATAGGTCTCAATGAAAATGGTACCTAATCAACATCATATGTGTGAAATTCCTTCCATTCAGTGGCATATTACCAATAATAAACTACTTAAATGTAAAGTAAACTTACATATCAAAGTACGACAAGAAGTCAAGCATGTACGCGATATAGACGAGCGAAGGGAACTGCAGCGACATGTATTGGTAGCAAGGGCTGAGCGTGGCCGAGAAAAAGGCGCACACGGCGCGGATGCACTCGTACACCACGATGTAACTGCCGTCGGGGCGGATGGTGTAGCGGGGGAACACGTACCTGGATGAAATGGCACGTAGGCACGTGAACATATTATAGGTATTATAATAAACCGGCTTAGTTGGAGAGGTCAGTTCTGAGTGCGCGGCCATGGCCAATGTTTACTAACCGCAAGACAGAGAAGAATCCGAGTCGGAAGAATGGCTGGAGGAAGGCGTGGTCGGGCTCGTGCTTGCGTGGCAGCTTGAACCGCATCAGGTTGACCACCTTCGGAACCGGCTCGTAGCTCAAGAACGGAGCGTAGCGGTGCGTCACCAGTTGGTAGTCCTAAATGCAACTGGGTAAATTTTCTACGAAAACTTAATCGTCCCAAAAATTTTCGATTTCGTCAGGATTTAGTTCCCAACTTCTTCATAAACAAAATCAATTGTCACAAAAAAAGACTCGAGTCAGTAAAGCATTGGGACTTGATTAGACTATTTGATTGTAAGTCGAACTACCAAACATCTAATAAGAGAGAAGAGCAGACTGTAGGTTAGGTACCTTTCGGTTTGAATTTTATTGACTTTATAACCCATTGCTTGAGACATAGGTGAAATACCCCGATAACCCGAAATTAATATTTGCAGATCATACAAATATTTTTTCCAAGGTGGGAATCGAAACCACAACCTCCTGCGTCGCAGACGGACCTTCACCCAAAGCGCAACAACGGTCGTCGAAACAAAAAAATCGAGTATGTGAAACATCCTAAGAATCCTCGAGGACACAGTGCGCCAACCTGTGCTACCTGTAAGCATTAAGGGTCCTTCCTTTTGTTATTAATATATGATCATAAATAATCGAAGGGTTATAAACCTATAGGTTAAAAACGTCTGAATATGTTTAGCCTGTAGATGCACAAAGAAGAGTTACCGGCTGCTTTCTTATGTATTCCATGGTGTTCATGAAGTTCGGTTTCTGAATGACCCTCAAGAGATGTTTCCTTGAAATGGCGAACAGCTGGACGTGGGTGATAGCTCGTACTGTGTAGTACGATGGTATACCTGCAAAAGATAAAAACCTTAAAGCCGTGGCACACCTCCGCCGCGAAAGCATAGCAGCGAAACCGCAGTAGTTCCGCAATAACTAGTCCCTTGAATGAATGTACTCTTTATTGTACTTAAAACATAACAAAAATAAAATTTTACATCTGAATTAAAAACATAATTAGTACAAAAAGCGGCCTTAAGCGGAGAGCGATTTCTCCCAGGCAATCTTGGGATGGAGAAACAGATATAATCCTAATAAGAGTTTGTAGAGCACAAACATTTAATAATAATAATAATAAATATTTATTCACAAAAGGTAGGTTCACAAAGTCGGTACTTATAGGCTTATGAGTTGATGGAAGGAGCAAGTCTGATATCAACAGGCACTTTGTTCCAGAGCTGCACAGCCTGGACGCCAGAAGACTTGCCGAAGAAGGTGTGGGAATGAGTGGGAAACTTGAGTAGTATATATATATAGTTATCTGATGACATAAGATTGTGGAAGAATGAAGGAACTCAAAACTTTCTTTGATGTACGTAGGAGAAAAGGGATTCAGGAGAATAGAATAGAGAAGAGAAAGAACATGCATGTCCCGGCAAAGTCGAAGAGGGAGCCACTTGAGCATGGTGCGAAAAGGAGAGACATGGTCGTATTTGCGTAAACCAAATATGAACCGAATGCAGAAATTTTGGAGGCGCTTTAACTGTTCCTCAACGAGATCTAAATAGCAGATCGGCATAGTCCAGTCACAGATGGTAAAAATATTTTTTAAAAAACCAGACAGTTATCGAAAACCTATATAAAAATAAGAAATTAATAACATCCCGAAATTTTTTGATTTCGGCAAAATAAAATATGAGATGAACCTACAAAACGAAAAACAGAAGCTATGAAAACAACGAAAAGAAAGACTTACTTGAAGACACGATAGTAGAAAACGTAGAGGAATATATTTACCTAAGGAAACAGGTTTAATTTAAGAGTCTGTAGAGCACAAACATTTAATAATAATAATAATAAATATTTATTCACAAAAGGTAGGTTTACAAAGTCGGTACTTATAGGCTTCCGACTGGTATTGATATGGATCAGTTGAGCTACTTGTAGATTGTTTACAACAGTCTGCAGTTAGCTCAATTGTTTCAATTGAAAATACTTACTTACTACTAAGTTTTAATTTAATTCTATCATATGATTGTAATTTTCTTTGTTAATAAATTTAAGGCATCAAACAACATCGACGAAATAGTCAGAAGAATAATTGATAATATAATAATTATTATTGTTACAATCCTCTGTGGTTTCTTAGATGTTATTATTATTTTAAAAAAGCAAAACGTCAATGAGCAAGAGAACGTAATAATGAAAATAAGGTTGACAGACAAAGTTCGACATAAACAAACCAGATCTAAAACTAAATTTATAGACGCTATACAACAAGCTCTTAAAATTAAATGGGGATAGGCTGGACACGTAGCCAGAATGCCAAAAGAAAGGTGGTCCACCTTAATCACCTCATGGAAACACCCTAAGGGCAAAAGGAGAATTGGTAGACCCCTAGCAAGGTGGTCAAATCAGAAAATATCTGAAAACACAAAATTTGACAAGCATCGCAGAAGATCGCAAACACTGGAGGAGGCGACATCCGAGAGGGGTAACTCACCAATTAATATTATTATTTAATTAAATCGAAACATATATAATAATTAATATCGATTTGAATAAATATAATAAAATTCAATATTAAGCAGCCACTTTAATCATTAAATCTATCTACTGACTTGAATTTAGATAATATTTGACATAAATATCAAATATATTTTTTGCGACGCGTGACCTGAGAGCTGGTGAGTATCTGGCGCAGTGCATCAGTATTGCTATACAGCGGGGCAATGCAGCTAGCGTCTTGGGCACGCTTCCGACTGGTATTTATATGAATCAGTTGAGCTACTTGTAGATTGCTTGCAACAGTCTGCAGTTCGCTCAATTGTTTCAATTGTAAATACTAGTTTTTTTGTATGTTATTCTTAAGTTTAGGTTATGATAGGACTGGCATACTTTGCAAAGTAAAAGTCCTTAACAATAAATATGATTAAAAAAAAATAGATTTAATTTAATTCTATGATTTGATTGTAATTTTCTTTGTAAATAAATTTATTATAATAATTAAGTTAATAAATTTATTATCGATCAATGAAAAATGCTATTTAAGGTTATGGAATAAAAGGCTTTTTTGTACCACGGAAAATGGGCAAAAACTTGTGTAGAAAATAACTTGAACAACTTACGAAATAGACAAATAAGAAGTCCAAATCTCGATTTGGATGATAGAATCCTGATATCCTTTGTGACTGGACAAATCATCTGAAAGCAAGAAAATCACACGTAGACGTAGATATGCCAGACGATCAATCTTAAATGAAATATAAGGTATGTGCGATAATCCATCTAAGATTTTATCGTAAATTCCTTTATGTTTTACAGACTTCGAAAGAACGTTAACCGAATCACGGTCCAACTACCTCTACCTAAAATAAATGATTACTGACCTCCAGATAGCCTTGCCTGACGATGTAGAACTCATTGCTGATGTCCCCTGTGTTCTGCAGGATCTCATTCGGCGAGGTGTAGAACAGACGTGCGGTCGCAGCCAGAACCTGCATGTCTTCTTGGGTGACGCACTGAGGATACACTTAATTTAATACTTTATTGAAACTGGAAATGGATTTAAGCGAAATGTGGTATCAATATGGTCTAATAAATGGTTCTTAGATACGATTCTTTGGGCCTTTGCGCTCTGATTTAAAAATGTTAATGTGTTAGTTACTTACGACGATATAAAAAAAACATCACTTTTCTCTTTTTTTGGCGACAAATCTGATGATCAATGAAAAAAAGACGACAGAGTCATGTTTTCTATATAGTTTCCAATTAATCACTTGCTTAAACTAGATCTGCATTAGTCACCATCGTCATCATGGAAGCCTTAGTACTTAGGTATGTACTATGGTAAGGCTTCACGAGGGTTTCGCAAATAAGTACCTTAGTCAACCTTAGCATAAATGGTAATTAAAAAATATGGTAACCTTAAAGAACGGTATTTGGTAGAGGAATCTGTTGCGTTTCGTGACCATTATGTTTGTGTAGACGTGTTTCGGCAGATCGTAGTATATGCTTCTCTTTTTGTTCGACATAGAGTAGGCCTGAAAATCACACCATACTAATATTATAACCCAATTATAGAAACAAATTATAGAAACAAATTAGAACTAGCATTTACAATTGACACAATAGAGCTACCACAGCACCAACTCTTAGCTTTGGAGCCTTCATCGAGTCTAAGGCAAAACCAGCAGCTAGGTATCCTAAACAAGGTTAAGCGATACTTCACACCAGGATAGCTTCTATCCTTATATCAAGCACAGGTCCGGTCTGGTTTGGAGTATTGCTGCCATGTTTGGGACGGCTCGGCCAAGTACCAGCTTGCAGCCTTAGACTCGATAGAATGAAGAACCTTCAGACTCATTGACGAGTAGTACCTTGCAGAGACTAAGGTCCAAAGTCTCAAACACCGCCGCAAGGTCGCATTGGTTGACAGGGAACTACGTAAATAACAAACAAATATAGACGACATCTCGATACTATCGTCAAATGGACTCGGGGCTCAGACAGAAAAAGATGACGTAAATCTCAATCCCTTTCTATAACTACGCAAGTTATACCTAACAATACCTTGTCCGTGTACCAGCACAGCTTCAGGTATGTGATGAACCTCTGCTGCAACATAGGTTCAATCTGGTTCCTGTCCAGGAAGGTTCTCACGTTCGCTATGGTACTGTCGAAATCATCCCTGAAAAATATGTAAGTACCCTTAGTAGATAATTATTTTCTTCCTTTCCCAGCTATTGGAGAGATTCCGAATTACTTCTTCTAATGTGCCAGAAGTGTGGAGTTTTTTAGAAGCGGTGCTGTGTTCATCGATGCATTCTAATAAGCTGACCAGAAAATATAACCCACGTAGGGTTGAATTTTCTGGTTTTCAGTGCATGGAAGATGGAGAGATGGTACAGACTGTCAAAAGCTTTTGAATAATCGATGAAAGCGAGATACAGGGGAAGTTGAAACGCATGGAGATGGTCTGTTGTAGATAAACCCCGTCGAAAACCAGCCTGTTTTCGACGGGATGATGATTCTTTTGATTTTGAATAAAGATCCCGGGGTCCCGCAAACCTTACAAAATAGACGACTAACAGAATCTACCGAAGAAAGCTTTCCTCTGTGTATTTTAATAACTTTGCTACGATCAAGAATCAGTCTGGCAAGCGTCGTGATTATGGCCTACCCCCTATGTTTGGGGAAAGCCTGTTCAGCGGTGGACGTATGGGAGCTGAAAACTTGACTTACTCCAAGAAAGTCGTGACGATGATGGTGGCGGAGTAGACTGCCTTCACTAAAACCCGGATGACGATGCACACCTCCAGGATCATTATCGTGGCGATCACGATCTTATAAGGACTTGGTTTACCTCAAGAAAGTCGTGACGATGATGGTGGCCGAGTAGACCGCCTCCATAAACACCCGGATTACAATGCACACCTCCAGGATCATCATCGTGGCGATCACGTTCCGCCAGTTGTCTGAGCTCCATGTCTCTTTGTGAGCTGAAATAATATTTTGTGTATCAAATAAAAACTTCTATTGGTATCAAAAGCTGTGAATAATTTTACACTAACTAATTTTACATAGAACTTACCTAAGTACTGAACAAAGCTTTTTATATTTTAGGGCGACCAAATTTGACAAAAAGGCCCCTGAAGCATTGTGACAGACACAGAAAGACCACACAGGGAAATGAGTCGTAAATATATCTAACTATTCGAACACAACGCATAGGTACTGGCAAATGGGTGATAAACACTTTGCCTTACATGTGAACATGATCATGGCTATGGCCCAGTAGAGGCTGAACGTCACCCTATGCTGCACCGTCTCCTCGTCTAGCGGCTTGTGCTCCCAGTGCGGCGAGTGCGTGAAGTTAGTCACGATGCAGTACTCGAACCTGTCAAAACTAGGGGTTGAAAAGGGCCCTGAGTTCAGTGAGTCGATAGTATTGTATTGACAACGAGATGGTCCATTTTGTATGGTATATATATATATATATGTAGGTGTGTATAGGTGTGTATGTGATGTATATAGCTTTTAGTTTCGTGTCCGCACGATAGATACAAAAATGGAATGTCTCGTCATAGTCGCGTCGATGCCATCTATTCAGCCATGTTTGGAGAAAAGATTTAAATGTCCGCATCAGCCCAATTTAACGTGCATATAATTGGAATAGGAAGTGCGTCACACTTCCAATTAAATTTTATGATAGTTTTACAAGAGGGGCTCATGTTAAATCAGATTGAGTATGTATATGGTGAGCTTGGGTAAAGGGTTGGTTGGCTGTTTATTGCTGGTGATTTAAGGGTACTAAGAGGCTTCAAAAAGTAAGTGCGAGTCGGACTCGCGCACCGAGGGCTCCGTATAATTGTAAGACCTGTTTCTTGTCAAATGTCGTGATTCTAGGTCTGGAAGTACCCTAGTAGGAGCCTGTAGGAGTTTTTCCTTCAGAAAAGTGATTAATGGTACTTTACTTTGTCTATTTATTTATTTATTTAGTAGTAAGTAAGTAGGTATATTAATAATATTTATTTATGTATACTTTTAGTTATTTATTTATTTTGATTTTTTGGATGTCCTTCCATTGGTTTTGAAGTTTATGTATTTTAGATTATCTTCGGTACACCCCCTGCCTTTCTTAAATTCACAATTCTTTCCATCCAAAGGTTGCCTGGAAGAGATTGCTTCTCAGCGATAAGGCCGCCCATTGTACTTATCTTATGTGATGTCTCTTTGTAATGTTATTTTATGGTGTACAATAAAGCATTTTTGTATTGTATTGTATTGTACCCTATAAGTTTTGTGGGCATGTGATTCCTATAGATATTTCAAAACAGATTTCGAAATTTCATTAACGGTTGTAACTTTTGATCGCCTTGACTTAGAAGTTTCGTTTATATCACAGCTCCATGAGGTTATGGACTTGAGCATTCTATGTTAATTTCAACTCAATACCTCCACGCGTTCCTAAGAAAAGAGGGTTGACCGATGGATATACAGATAGACGGAGACGGAGAACAAATTATCCTAGGTTCCTTTTTCCTTTTGAGGTACAAAACCTTAAAAACTAATTGGAAGCACATGAACCCTTGCTGGAGTCAAGCGATGAGGAGCAAGCAACCATCAGCAGCAAAGTGCAGGACAGGAACCGGGCCTCGTTGTTCCGGTATCTATCTGTCATTAACGGTTGTTGCTGATAATGTTATAATTGAGGAACTCACTGGAAGCACATGAACCCTTGTTGGAGCGAGGCGATGAAGTAGCAAGCAACCATCAGCAGGAGGGTGTAGGACAGGAACCTGACCACGTTGCTCCGGTACACGAACACGTTCTCCAACTCTTTCAAGATACGGAACGCCTGGAGACATTTTTTCTTATTTACGTCGCGACCGCGACTACCTTGAACTTTCTTCAAAAGTTTGTTATTGTGTGTATAATAGTAATGAATTTCGGAGACTACTTTATGATGATTAAGCCTACAATTACCCATCGTGAAAGTATTTACTACTGAAAGCCCTTTGGATGTTCACGCTTGAATAATACATAGGCTACTTTATCCCGGAAAAATGTGTGCTAGCAGCGGGCAGAATCTAGTTGTGAAAAAAGAACTAGTAAGTCAGCCCTTCACCTTAGTCACTTTCAAAAGCTTGTTGATCCCGCTGAAGTGTCCGGTCCCGACGAACTGGAATATGGGGAGAGTGGCGAGCACGTCCAGCACAAACCACTTGCTCATCATCTGCTCCGCCGCCGTGTTGATGAACGAAATCGCCACCCCTAGGAGAGATTAAACCATTCCTTTTTTGCACCAGAACTAAGTTCAGCAAAATAGCCTAATTTGAAAAGAGTTTAATTTTATCTGCGATATTATTGAGTATGTTTGACGCACTTTGGAGATTAGCTACGCAACTTAGCTTAGATTGAAAATCATTCTACGGGTTCTTTGTGGTTTTAAAATGTTAATGTATCAAAAGTAATCAAAAAAAATTATTCAAGTTAAGTCCGAAAGTCTTGTTTAAGGTTTGGCGCGAGATTCAGTTTTTTTTGTGGTTTTGAATTTACCTATCTACCTACGCGTTATCATACATAATTTCTCTACCAAGCAAAGAACGCCTAATAAGTTGTATGTACCTATGTTTGGACCAGGGACCGAGACTAATGACATAGACGAAAGGAGGATGCACAGTGGGCAAAAGGCTGATTGAGATGATGAACTTGGGTTCCACGGAGATGAAGTACCTTGTTCCACATTCTCCCCCGTAGACAGATGCACGATCAGATCCACGAAGTAAACAAACGTGACCATGTAGTTGAAGAACCGGAACTCGAGAGGAACCGATTTTTTGAACACGAAGTAATAGGGGTAGATCTGCAAGAGCGTCATCAAGAAATAAAACACTTTAAAACACATGTTTACTTGATGACCAATCGACTTGATTTTGATTTTCATGCACAAATTACATCGCAATTGTTGCTTATCAAATACTGTGTAGTTTTTTTTTGTAGTTTTAGGTAGAGCTACATTTTGTTACCTATGTCACTTTCTAAATCTTTTGAGCTGTTATTTTAATTCTGTTTCTGATTTTTTATTGTTGCCGTTTCTAACGTTGCTCCACAAAAACGAAGAATCCTCACAGCGAATCAGAGAATAATATTGATATGTCAACTTCTTACTATGCAGACGAGTAAAACAATGAAAGTAACGATCAAGTTCCAAGCGAATATCAAGGAAGAGGAGGGCTGCAGGATGCAAGGGAACGTCGATCGGAGGCAGATCTCATCCGACTCATCGGTCAGAGTCGCGTCTGAGCACTGCAACAGAAAAATATAAAAAGGGAAATGAATAGGATTTACGCAATTTTGTGCTTAAAATCTATATTTTCCCTTAAATGCTCCCAAAATATACATGAATCAAGGTTGATTTAATCATGACTTCATTGAGGGTGGTTTGCGGTTCGCGGCGAGTTGGTTTTTCGCTGGTTTTATTGTTTGTTGAACGCAGAGACAATTGAAAGCCAGAGGGAGATTTGAGTCTCGCGCCAACCCGCGACGAACCACTTTAACTATATAAGTTGAGAATGTAACTGTGACTGATCTAAGAACATGTATATTGTGTCAAAATATAAAAAAAGATAAATAAATCAGATCAATAAATAGTTAAAAGATAAATAAATGAACTGAACTAAAATTTCCTGCAGCTAAAAGCATCCTGGATGATGCCTTACCAAGCATTAGCCTCGGAACGGAACACGAATCAAAACACTCGACAAGTTTGATGTTTGTAAGTGTGAATATGCAAGTACCTATGCCAAATTACAGCTTTCTAAGCCAACAGTCTCTGAGCTAAGCCAGGGACAGACAGACAGATGGACATGACGAAGCTATAAGGTTTCGAACTACGGAACTCTAAAACGAAGACGCAAAATTCTCTAATTCGTCAGAAACAAAGCATTTCATTAGCAATTTTAGCAGTCTAAGTTGAAATCATGAGTTATTTTATGTTATTATTAGTGTTGAGTAAAGATGTAATACTCGAGTGACTTACATTCCTCAATACGTAAGCGCCAGCTATGTTCATGAAGTAGTCAGTCCTCGGCATCATCATTGTTCCATCGGGGTTCTTGGCCTCCTTTAGAGCCACCAGACAACGTTTGAAATGTAGGATACTGCTTTTGTACCTGAACCAGAGATAAGGTTTTCGATTACCTAGATTACCTAGTACTTAACACTTTTGGAAAAATATTCAGAGAAAGCTTTTTAAAATTTGAAAAACTTACGAGGCTTTCTCTTGAGAAACTTTTTTCTTAGCATTATGGTTTTCTTTCACTTTTTCAATGTGGTCCTGTAATAATAAACCCACGAATAAAAGAGCGATTTTTAAATCACAATCCACAATATAAGTGTTCTTTAATATATATATAATATGCTTCTTTTATCGAAATGTATTTCGTAAACTTACGTAAAAACCATCTAATATCATGGCCGTTGACTCATCGTTCTTTCCATACTTGACCGCGATCTTCCATAGCTTCCTGGATTGTAAGACGTGGGCGGTGCAGAACGTAGCCGCCCGCACTTCGAGATGCGCCCGCCCCAGCCCGCTGGCCGTGGCCACTCCGCAAGGCGTAAGTACCGTGCCTTTTGAAAAGCGCAAGATCCCTGTCAGGTCGTCTTCAGGGGTCACCATCTGGAGGAGGCAAGCATTCTCTGCTCAACCGGACAAAGCAGCCACATTGGATTCGCAATACAACATGCTGCGAAACTGTGGAATATGTGCGTAATGGGCACTCTACCCATGTGCCAAGCGGCCTTGGTCATTGAAGAGCTCTAAACAGCGGTGCCACAGCAGTGGTTGCTCCCTAAGCATTTCAGATTTCAAAAACTTTATTTCTTTAGGCTTACAAAATAAGCACATTCGGTATGGCCTTTTTTATATCACAAATTGTAATGATGTTACTGCTCGGACTGGCCCACTGAAACTCTGATAAGATTGTGTGAACGAATACACAGTTTCAAGGGAAGAGAGGCACTTGCCTAACATCTGTTATGTTGGATCTAGCGGGCTGATGAGATAGGATGTTATTATGAACACCTTGTTGGAAATGTTGGTGCAACCAAGGGCAGAATTATGTCTGTTTTCTGCAAGGCAAGAAAGCTAATGGCTACCTTGTGTCTCTCGTATGAATCTTTATATCTAGTACATGTGTTAATATGTGGACTTGACTCACTTCAACCTCTCCATTGGTGATGTAAATGACAGCGTTCCTTTCAGAATTGCGCTTGATGATAGCGTCTCCTGGTATGTAGTGGATGGTCTCCATATTCTTTGCCAGCTCCGATAGGAATGGATAGGACAAATCCTTGAGGATTTTCGACTGAAACCATTTTTTTAGAGATTTTAGATAATATAATAATAATACAGCTCTTTTATTTCCTGAGTGAATAAACTTTAATTTTATTTTTTAAATAGAATAGTAATGTATGACCCTTAACTTATATACTTAATAATTAGATTGGATTGGAATTTAAAATAATATTGGGTATTATTAAGGACCTCTCATCGAATGAAGGCCTCCTCCATTTTACTCCATGCTTTCCTGTCTTGAGCTTTGTTCTATTTTTTCTGCATTGTATAAGATTTTTAATTGATATTATAATTTATAGGCTTAATGGAAAGTTAATTTTAAAAAAAATACAAAAAAAAACCTATAAATATTTAGAATATTATACAATGACTAGGTACTACGTATAAATCTATGACATAGTAACGAAATAATAATTTTAATAACCCATAATAACAAATAATATCTATAATTTTATTTTTTTATAATAGATAGTGATAATTTATTAAGAAATTATTGTTTTACAACGAAAGAACATTAATAACAATATTACGATCACTCGCAAAATACGCACAAAGCAAACCACACGGATAAGACGAGTGACAATTACTTTGTTCGCTACAAAAAACAAAATCAAACGCGAACAAAGTAACCTACCCGCATCCATCAAAAAATAAAAGTAAGACTTGGCATTAAAAATAGGGACTAATTAGACCGATAGACAAAATTGGACTCTTATTTCCATCAGCTAAATAGCTCAGTTGATCTAATGCCGAGAATTCGAGTCTCCATGTAAAGGGTGGGTGGTTCGATCCTAAGCGGCTTGATTAGTTTTTGCATTGAAAATTAGTTACAAGCGAATAGAAGTTAAGAAATATTTTATAGACAAGGGGGATACCTACTTAATTCTGAAGCGCACTGCACTAAGACTATCAAATTCACTGAACTGGATAGAATTTTTGGTGGAATCAAAAAAATTCTTCATGTAAACGCGTACTTTCGTAACTTGCATGTGAATCTACCTCAGTGACTTTGCATAAATAATATAAATAATGCTGGACAATTCGCACAGCATTATCTACCCCAAGCTAAGCAGAGCTTGTGTTATGGGTACTAGATAACTGATATACATAATACAATACATTACATAGATAGATATTTTTTATTATACATAGAAAACGGCCAGAGCACCCGGAACAAATACCTGCAGATCGTACAAATATTTGTCCCAAGGCGGGAATCGAACCCGCAACCTTCAGCATCGCAGGTGAACCTTTGCCCACCGCGCCACAGAGGTCGTCAAAACTATTATAAATGCACCTTCTGCGTAGCCTCAAAGAAAATGTCCATGTAGATGGTGGTGGGCAGGGTTGGTGGAAAAGTGGGCAGCAATGCCGTCGCCGAGACCGCTTTCTGGTTCTTCCAGAACATCCGATAAAACGTCTTCACTCTCTCAATCTTCACTGCAGGGATGTGGTTCTGCGCCTGTTTACAGAAAATTGCTTAGTGTTATATATTCATTGGACAGCTCTTTTACAAGCAGTTCAATTCGGAGAATGGTAGAACCACCCAAGAGAGGTACACCGCTAGATGTCAGTCAATATTTTAGCAACTAAGCTTCTATTATGAGAGAAAATAAATGTATATTTGAATTTGAATCGGCCCAGGCCTAATATGTAGGCAATACGCTCGATGTCACTACGGGGCCTGACCAATGTACTTTATGTCACAATATAGAGCAAGGCTATGCTCTCCATGTCACTCAGTAACGCCAGGCGATACGTTCGATGTCACTATGTCCACTGACGTCACCTACCATATCCTTGATGATGAGACGGTACCGCGCGCGGAAGGTCTCCTCGGGCCGCATGTACAGCGAGATGACGAGAGATAGCGACGCGATGGCGATGCCCGTCACCGCCAGGATCCCGGACAGCATGATTATGAGGCAGGCGATGCGCTCGATGTCACTCCTCGGGGCCACAGACGGTCTGTGAAGATTAATTTATCTTCAATTTGTAAGTCCTCCAGTCTACATAGAGTGTAAAGGAGATGCACGAAACAACCAATGAAATGTAGAATTCTTAAGTTAATTAAATGCATGTCGTACGACGTTATTTTGACGCCAAGGTTATTTGACAAATAAATAATATAACGTCCTTTGCGGTTATCCGTAGGAAAATATTAAATAAGGAAAATATTTTACTAATTTAAGCACCGCTTTGGCCCAATCTTTCTGTCGTGACACCGACCACGCAGCCTAACTTTGGGGATAATTTTCCACCTGAGTTAGGTAGGTAAGCAGCGTAGCAAGCAAGTCAGTGAGAATGTGACAAACTCTACCAATAGGCCCATTCCATTTTAATAAAAATTCAAAAATTAAATTCAAAGTTCTGGGGAGAAAGCACCAAGCAAATTCCTAGTCTTGTAGGATTTACGAACATCATGTTGACGAGATAGAATTCGTAGAAGAAGGGCCCTGAATCAAGTGTGGGCTGCATCCTTTAAGCGAAAATCTTGTATTGGCTTGACCTATAGAAAACTAACCATATAGGTAGGTACCTATGAACATATTGTTGACGAGATAGTGTGCACTAAGGAAGTAACCCACGCGTCCTTTTTCCTCCTAGCATCCTCAAAGTGGAGCTCTACCCTTGGCTTGCGACTAACCCAATAGGTATGAACATCTTGTTGACGAGATAGTGTGCACTAAGGAAGTAACCCACGCGTCCTTTTTCCTCCTAGCATCCTCAAAGTGGAGCTCGACCCTTGGCTTGCGACTAACCCAATAGGTATGAACATCTTGTTGACGAGATAGTGTGCACTAAGGAAGTAACCCACGCGTCCTTTTTCCTCCTAGCATCCTCAAAGTGGAGCTCTACCCTTGGCTTGCGACTAACCCAATAGGTATGAACATCTTGTTGACGAGATAGTGTGCACTAAGGAAGTAACCCACGCGTCCTTTTTCCTCCTAGCATCCTCAAAGTGGAGCTCTACCCTTGGCTTGCGACTAACCCAATAGGTATGAACATCTTGTTGACTAGATAGAGCGCGCTGAGGAACGAGCTCACGCGTCCTTTCTCCGCGTCCCCCTCGCGCAGGTTCAGCTTGTATTCCAACTCGGGCAGGCTTCTCTCTGCACGTTTGTTTGTACCTTGCAACTGAATTTAACGCTATTTAACACTTTTTATGGGCAAATAAAAAAAAGTGTTTCGCGTTAATGCCGACTAACCAATCACCGAAGGGTGTGAGGGGGGAGAAAAGTCAAAAACTACGAAAGTTAAGATCATCTCACTATCTCACTAATATTATAAACATGAAAGTTTAGATGGATGGATAGATGGATGGATGTTTGTTCCTTTATCACGCCAGAACGGCTGAACGAATCTGGATGAAATTTGGCACAGAGATAGATTATAGTCTGGAATAGAACATAGGCTACTTTTTATCCCGGAATTCCCACGGAAACGGGAACTAAGCGGGTGAAACCGCAAGGCGCTGCTAGTCATTCATAATATTTGGTCAGATGAATGTTTGGTGCAAAATAGAGCACTAAGGAAATGATGAACAGGGGCTCATTTCTGTAATACCTTTAATTATATTTCACAAGCAAAGACAGTTTCCATGTCTTTGTTCACAAGCCTTGCCTTGAGCTCAGGTTATATTGTTTTTTTAAATTCAAATTCCTTAATTTTGATATAGTCATTATAAGTAAAGAATTTAGCAATTATTTTCAGTCTCTTTAATCCAGACTCTAGTATTTACTAAGAACTGTTTACTATATACTCTGACTGGCTTAGATTAATAATGTCAGTGCAGTTTATTTTATGGAAGAAAGTGATCATGTTCATGTTTACAGCATCAAATTGATTCTTCTCGTTACTGCCCCGCAATTTTGGGATGTCAAAATCATATTTATTTCAATTGCCGTTTTTTATCGTCTCTCAGTAGTCTTAATCATTAGTTTCACGCAAAGTAGGTACCTACGTTAAATCTGACAAGGGCCTTGACTTGACCTTACAAGACGTGAGAAGACTGACCTCGTCCAAGTTGAGCCAGATGAAGGCCCACGTGATGCGCAGCACTATGAACACATAGCTGTACTTGGCCGTGGTGCCCCACACGCTTCCTTTCAGGTTGAAGTCAGCCACGGCGACTGCAACAAACTTTTTGTCAGAAGGGGCCTCTGCTGGCTCGGAAATAACAAAAACTAAGTACTTTATTTTATTTCTTACTATATAATGTATTAGTTTTATATTGACTAATTTACTGTAAGGTAAGGTACTGTAAGGTATTTATTAATTCGATTGACATGGAATTTCAGTTATTGTAGTATTATCACTTAGAATCGTATCAATTTTATTGTAATTGCTGTATGACGAGTGTAATTGGAAATTTAAATCTGTACTAGCTCAATATGTAAATAAATTTAGATCTTACAGGACCCTTGGACACGTCAGAAATTCCAAATTACATAAGTTTATTAATTCATAAAATGAAAGGATGATTTAAGGGATTACATGCGATTTTCCTGTTGCTGTCTTCTTTCTATACTAGGTAGGTATACTATTCATAAAAAAGGAGAGGTTTCAACGTCGTCGTATCTCTTCTGTCTATGATTTCAAGAACCAGCATTTATATGGAAATTTCAGACCTAAGGCTTTTTTTTGTTATAGTTCATTCTGTTTCATTTGATACCTACTCAGAAAATAGTCAGCCATTTCTATTTGATTATAAGGCAGTCATGAGACTTGAGTCGGTAGACATTAAATGCTACAGTGGTCAAACGTACCTAGGTATTACCGAATGGTGTAAGGATTTTTGGTGAAATAAGGATTATTTGGTTTGATATGAAACTTACAGAGGTATCTGAAAGGCCTATGGAGTCGCACGTAGTAGCACAACAGCCTGAATGAGCTCGTTGGGTTGGCGAAGTGCGCGAACGAACACAAGTCCAATAAGAAATAGGCTGGAAACAAATTATGTATGAGCTGGTTTAAGGTCCCTGGCTAATAATATTCTGCATTAATGTTACTTATAATAATAATGTTAGGCCGTGTGGTCTAGAATTGAACCACCCCAACTCTTCCCGTGGGTATCGTAAGAGGCGATAAAGGGCACAAACCAGGGGGCGGGCAGCAGCGCCCCCTGCAGAAGCAGAACCATTCCACTACTGAACTGTGATCCCCAACCCGCTTGCAAAGCGTTGGGATTTTGTGCACTAACTCCCAATGACGATGTTACAACGAAAAAGGAAATGGGCCCCAGATCCCAGACGCCTCGCTATTCCTAGCCATGGCAGCGGCCATGGTAACGGCGGGGCAGGGGGTGTAAGGAGTCACCGGGCAACCTCAGGCTGCCATAAACAACTTTATTTTATTCATTTTTTATAGACCTTTGTTTGACCACAATCTCACCTGATGACTTAAAAACGAAAGTGTTGAAAATCAGTGCGTTCTAACCTTCCTTACTTACGGAGCTAAGATGTGGACAGTCACGGTCGGGCTGATCCACCAGTTCAAGATCGTTCAGTGAGCTATGGAAAGAGCTATGCTCGGAGTTTATCTGAAGGATAGGATTCGTCACGAATACATCCGACAGAGAACCAAAGTTTTCGACATGGCCCTAAGAATAAGTAAGCTGAAGTCGAAGTGGGCCGGAGTTATCCCGCGAAGAACGTGTTCACGCACACGTTTACTACCACTAGTAAACGTGTTCTTTAGTCCACAATACATTTACGTAGGTAGTGTAGAATGCCCTCCGACCAGCTAGGATCACGAACAGCCAAATACTGAAGGCAGCTGCTGGACAAAACAATATCTCAGCTTGAAACAGCTGAAGACCTAAGCTCATTAGGGGAGACCTATTTCCAGCTGTGGACTAATATAGGTTAATGAAGATGATGATATTATATCGATTTCAACACCCTTACAGGTACGTATTAGTCACAATAGGCTATCGGCCCGGAAAGTGCTTCACGCGATGCTTTCGGAAATTGTAGGTGCCAAATCGAATTTTAAAGATTTGAAGGACGCAACTCTAGCACGGAGTTTACGAATTTGTCTGATGCAATTATCATTATTCATTATCATTATTATTTAAGACAAAGGTAGGCCGTACTGTAAAGAAACAAGCATAATTACCGCACTCGTATTTTTTTATTAACACCAATACGCAACGCCAGTCTCTGAAAACTATTTCTGTTTACTTGCTATTACATTGTTTCTAAGCTTTAGATCAATGTTTCTGAAATAGCTTTATTTCGTTTAGTTTATGCAAAAAATGCTAAGAAAAGTTCAAAATATCAAGTTAAAAATATTCGCATTTTCTCCATGAAATAAACAAAACAATAACTCAGGCTTGTTAATTTGAGTGACCCATAGATTACTGAAAAAATTTTGATACTAAACTGCTACTAAATTCTTGATGGCGAAATATTAACACACCTGCAGTCCAAAAATATTAACCCACCTGCATCCCAAAAATTGATAGAAGATCCTTGCTTGAGATAGTTGTAGCACAAAGCGACGACGTGGAGGCCGTAGAAGATGTTGTAGACTATGTCCAGCAGCAGGTCCCAGTAGTCAATGATGGCCCATACGAGGGCAGCCTGCACCGCCATACACATGAAGATGTTCCAGAAGATGTTTTCAGGAAGAACACGAAGGTGGGCCATCAGCATTTTACTAGACCACCACATGGGGTACTCTCGCTGTGGACAAATCCTGGTGTCTGAAGTTTCCTTCGTTTTTAATACATATTTATTTAAAATCCTGCTGCTGATTCATTACTGATTTAATTTTGACTGACTGTTCTCTTGGAAAATCCAATACAAAATACTTGATAAGTAGACGTCTTCAAAACTATGTACCTATTTCTGATACGACTGAATTGTTTTTTCAGCTATTGATACTGCTGAGGTACGACATTAAAAATTTTCTGGATATCACACCTTTGTGTCGCGAAGGCGAAGAAATATTATCTGTAACTACCTAGGTAGCGGGTAGGTTGATAAAGATTTTAGCTGACTCGCATGTATAAGCGCGGTCGAGTCGAGAAGGCGGACGCGACGGATGGACCGAGAATTCATCCTGTGAAGAGACCACGAGCCGGCGACAAATCGTTGAGCCACTTTGAGTTACAGTGAGTGCATGCAAATGAGATCTTTTGCCACCTATATTAGAACCAGTTTCGGCTTATTATTATTGTGGGTTTACCAATGCGTTGGTTTGCAGACAGGTACCTACATAGATCAGAAATAAATTTGGGATGGGAAATAAATGAGTCTTACGCGAAGCCGCCGAAAGAGAAATGCCTACTGTAGCACTCTGACTTATATTAAATGTGCACGGCCATCGGATGTGCTGGATATACACGCTTGTTTAGACGAAACAAGCGTGTATATCCCGCGGGGCATGCGGGGCACGCACAATGTGCGGCATATCGAGTGGACGTGTGTCACTGAACAAATCCGTGTTTTATTGGCATAAAGTAATTACCTTTACCCAAACCATTACCTGGTATAATACACCTACTGTTATGTACTTCTTTAAAGTAATACTACATGGAGGATAAAATATGCCCCCTACTAACAACACAGAATCAATCGCATAGAAAAGTGGTTGCTACACATGTTGCCATCAACAAAGAAGTCAATTACTCGTATAGATAACCTACCTCTGCCAACGACTCGTCGCCGTACTCATAATCGATGTCCCGGACGTCCTGAGGCACCTCGCTGAACCGGTACCCATCCCTCCGGAACTTGTCAACTTGGCTTAGGCGACTGCTGCGCCGCCGATGCATCAGGTCCGCCATGCTCGGTCCCGCTTCCATGGTTGATGAATAGACGACTGCACTTTATTCAAAACTATGTAGGCGGAATAGCGTCCGCGATATAGCGTGATTCACCAATATAGCGTAGAAAATTCAAGTAAATATCATAGTGAAAGCAATATTCATTGAATAAATAAATACAAGTTCACTAAAAGTTTCGCAAATAAACTGTCAGAAATAACTTGACTTCTGACGTGATGATGTTAGAAATAGATCAAATATAAATATAAATGCCTCTGTCCGTTTGGAAAAAAGTCTGCTCTTACTTAGACTTTAAAGAAGGTTAACACTTTCATTGCAAACTACCTACAACGACGCACTTCAACCATCTCCAACTGCGCCGCGACCCTGTGTTACGATGACAAGGGCCTCATATACGGAGACAAGGGGCCTCGCGCGTCGTGTGTGGTGTGGCGTCTCTCCTCTCTCTCGCACCCTCAAACGCATGTTCGAATTCAGTGCGGACCGCGCCGCCGCCGCCACCGCCCAACGCGCGACTCCCCGTGTCACCGTAAACGAGGCCCAAGGCTTCCCCAAAGATCGCCATAGCGACTGGTCCTGCTTTGCGCCCATATCCAATCCTGCTAAATTTGACCTATTCAATACACAATATTTTCAGTTTGTCTGGTCATAACGAAATTACCATTAGGTACCTCTACTATAAGACATGAATAAAACAAAACAAGATTATTATCACAAGTTTATTGTAAAAAACCTAATCAAAAATATCACAAAGTTCACAGTATGTAGACCAACTCAGAAACACGAAAGAATAGACCTACGTAGTATCTACCGAGTAATTACTACTACCTGGTCGACAATAATCAAAAAACTGTTTTATTATTTTGAAAAAACTAAAATTCGCCTCGGAAATATTCGAATCTCTTAGATTTAAACTGTTTTCCAAGTTTTGCGGAATAAATACTAGTTTTCGAGAATATTTTTTCTAGGAAGCACCTCGAATCATCATTGTCTATACAACTGCAAAAAAGAAAATGAATATGCATATCGGTGTAGTAGTCGACGAACATACATAAAAAAAGTAAAATAAAACCTACATACATCCGAACATCTCCTTTTTTGGAGTCGGTAAAAATTTTTCATTCCCTGTTTCGTAATATTTTGTACCTACATTACCTATGCACTATTAGCACTTACCTAATGTTATAATTAAATCTCTAATAGCTCAAATCACAAAACATAATACTTAGCCTTAAAGTAGCCCTTAAGAGGTGTTTTATATGAATATGTTGATTTTTAGTTTCTCGATATTTCGGCATTCCTACTTACCTATTGTTTTTGTTTCCGCGCCCCCCTGGCTTGGCCTTTGCCCTTATTTATAATCGTCTGCTAACTTAAGAAGGCAGAGTGAGAAATAGCAATACCTTAAATTACCTGACTATCCACTTTAACCCCGGTTATCTCTTAGATGAAGGAAAGTTGAAGGTCCTATTGAGATCATTGACTCTTGACCTTGGCGTTATGAAGGTATTCCTCCCGGAACTGCTGGTTCAGGTGTGCTCCGATCTTGGTGCGGATCCAGACCGGCGGCAGTTTCACGAAGAAAGTCTGGAAAACATAATATGTCGTGTTTTTTTTTAAAGTGTAAGCCGATTCACAATTCGAAATCCTAAATAACGAAAATGGGTTTGAAGGTAGGTTTAAACCCGGAACACTTCGATAGCGCGATATATCTTTTCAAGTGGCGACATCTAGTTTAAGTTCGAGTCTAATTTCGTTTTATGTGATTAGTGATGGATGACATTGATGAAACGACGAAAGAAAGGAAGGAGGCCTATTTTGAAATGCGAAATACGAAGTTTCGGTTGACGAATCGTACGCAACGAAGAACCTCACTGCTGAACGTGCAAACGTGCGTTGCTTCGGACGAGTCACTAAAGTTTCTTTTTCGGATTTTAGTTTCTGATTTCTAGGAAATAAATGTCAAAATCATTGTCATAGAAAGTTCATCAAAAGAACGGATCAGCCGTCCTTCGTTTTATGCTCAGTTTTATGCGATCCGCAATCCGTCAACTTTGAATGTTATGTTTATTGAATTTTATCAGACTGTTCATTAACCGACTTCGGTAATAGTATCTTACTTGCTTATTTCACAAAAATTCATCTGTAACTCCGTCACGACACATAAACGCACAACTTCTCTACTCGTAGGTACCTAGATATGTACAAGTTACCTAATTAAAGGTTATTTAGATCTTAGTAATTATTTCCAACAAAAAGTTACTTCCGCGTAGCGATAAACATTTAATCAATGATGTACCCAAAATACAAATTAAAATCATTTAGATTTTTTTTTAAATTGGTTTGTATCCATACCTGTATCCCATGCAGCCAATACCCAGAAGTATTGGTGACCCTCCCCAGCATGTTCACAGCATACTTCGCGTACGTCGCTGCGTCAGGCACCAGCAGGTTCCCCTGCAGCAGCTTGTCGGAGAAGGCGTTCATCTTGGTGGAGACGAACAGAGGCGCGACGTGCTGGACGTGGATACCTTGGGAGGAGTACTCCTCGCGGACTGCTAGCGTGAAGGTTTTCACGTATGCCTGGAAGTTGAGTTTTTTTTGTTACATGATTGGGACTTTGTCAACCTTGTCAATCTTGTCCTTGTCCTTGTCAAGTCTTTCCGCTAGATACACTTTGACTCCGGTACCTAACGTTTGTATTATTTATAGATGCAGAATTACAGACAGTTACGTCATTCGGCTGTTCTTCTCGAGCTTTTAGTTATTATAAAGTATTATTTTTTGTATCATTCTATTTTCTTAGGTCTGGTTTAGGTGTTCACCAAAAGGTAATCGGACAATTAGGTAGCTTAAACTTTAACGTTTAATGTATGAAAATTTGATCAAAAACGTCAAAATAACTGTTTAAAATTTTACCATGTGTTGGTGAACCCGGGTCTTAGTCAGTTGCCTAAAGAAGGGCAGGCGGCAAAGTTAAAACCTAATTTTCATAAATTATTGGCAAAGTTAGTAGAGATCCTTTTTTACATAAAAAGGATAGCATTGCTTACTAAAGGCATTTGTGCAAGTGATTTGATTATTTTAGAAAAGGTATCAACTATTTGCAACTCGTGACTCGTGCCGGACGCCGCGGGCGGGTTTGGAGGTCGGGGGCGCGCTCCGTAGTGATGTGGAGGGATAGGTAAGAGAGATATCCTCTTGCGGAGATCTCCAGTGCGTCAGGTAGTATTGGTGTACTCCGTGTACACACAGAACCAGAACTAACAGTATCTACACCCAGCTCTACACTTTGATCTTAGCCAAAAGGCCGAGAAGCGATAACACACACCCAGCTCTACTTCTATCCGACTTCCCATCTACACACGCCTTCCAGGCTGGTGGTTAGTTCCAACCCCTGTCTCAATTGAAGTTGGGCCGCCGTCCGATCTCTACACAAATATCTTCTTCCAACACGAAAAGGTTCGTAGTGAGCCCGTTTACATACGTAAAGATTTCGTCAAACTACGATAGTTTTTATAATAAAATACAATAAGAAAATTGTTATTCAGTTACATTACAATTGCCTAACAATCATTTTGCTCAAGGTCACACCAATATAAGTAAAAAGTAACACGACTTCAAAATACATATGCATGTACCTACATATATGCAGGTTCGAAGGTCAAAATCATTTCAGCAAACAATATCCATTGTATAAAATACAAATAACCGCAACATAATTTGTGAGTAGATAAATAGAAAATTCTATAATGCACACATAACTTAAATATAACAAACTAGCGGCCCGCCCCGGCTTCGCACGGGTAGATAGAGGTATTTAACAAAAAAAAATAACAAAAATAAAAGTCTTCGCACACTTTCCATGCTTAGAACACTCGTATAACAAACAAAAATAAAAGAAGCAAAAAAATAAGTGACACTTGGCGGTCTTATTGCATTGCACATGATTATTAGTATTGATTCCTTATTTGGTATAGAATAGATTGTTTAGCATTACTATTATTAACGTTCTTTTTGCGTTTTATTAATAACGTTTTAAATTCATCAGTGGATATCGTTTTTCGAGCCTACAGTAAGCTCTTTCTGTCATGGTCTAGCAACGCAATAGGCTTTGTGGCCTTGCTCTTTCGTGTGTTTTATAAAAGTTGTTGCCTACAACAAATGTCTTACTAAACGGCTGCAAATACAAGGTTTTTCAATGCATCGGAATTATATTTATCTATATGCGACAGCTCTACATCAAGTTTAAATGTTTTCTAATGTCTTGTTTTTCGTTTAAGTTATTTACTAAAAATAAATGAATGAGAAATCCTCAGTAGTGGTGGAATTTATGTTAAAACCCATAGGTACCCTAGTTTTCCAGTTGTCTGTAGCTCGCGTACCTTCGTAGCAGCATAAACTGTCATCAACGGCAGCGGCTGCAACTCGGACCCTGAAGACATGTTGACTAGAGCTCCCTTTCCCCTGGCCACCATGCCAGGCAGCAGCATCCGACTCATGCAGGTGACAGCGCCCACGTTCACGTTGATGATCTCCCAAGACTTGGAGGGAGGAAGCTCGTTCAACGGCATCGGGTAGTCGTATTGAACGCCTACGTTGTTCACTGGAAGAAACATGTACGCATTGTAATTATGTTAAAATAAAAAAAATAAAAAACACATTCTAGTCCTGTTTAGAACAATAAATATATATTATATTTCATATTCCTATGCAACGACCACCGCCGCTCCTACAACTTCTTACCCAATATCCCGACAGGCAGGTCCCCTAGCTCCTGCTCTATCCGAGCATAGACCTCCGCCCCTCTACTGAAGTCGGCTACCACCGTCTTTGTCTTTACGCTGTGCTCCTTTTCTGCAAATAGAAGATAATCAGTTTTATTTATTTTCATGAAATTTTTTATACTTCCTAGGTAGTTACATATTTACTAGTTGATGCAGTAGTAAACAGAGATGCATAGATGCAGAGAGCGTGAAACCGTCTGCTTCTTGGAATCCTGATGTTGTCGTAGAGTTGAACTTAGTAAAGCGGTTATTGATTCTCAAATGAGCAATAAAATAAAAGCATATATTTTTTATGTTACAGGTTTTGAACCTCATCGACAACAGGGTCATAAAGTAGGTAGGAGGAATGACCTACCTACCACCTACCAACTAGGTACCTATATATATCTTAGTGATTTTGCAGGTACATCAAACAATAAAACGTCAAGTGCGAGTCAGACTCGCGTAACGAGGGTTCCGTAACTAAACATTGTATTAGTTATATAATTATAAAAGCATGTTTCTTGCCAAATATTTTGATTCTAGCTCAACGCGAAGTACTCTATTGGTTTTTGGTTCATGGCGAGATTTAAAAATTATTTTTTCTGTGAATAAACTACAATGTTACGGTTATCGGATTTTTTCATTTACTTGTGCTTTAAGACCTTGCTTCTTGCCAAATTTCATGATTCTAGGTAAAAGGGAAGTACCCTATGGAGGTAGGATACTTCTCGTTTTCCCAAGGTTTTGTTTGCATGTGATTCCTATGGAAATTTTAAAACATTTGGACTTATACGACTGTAACTTTTGATTGCGATGACTTAAAAATTTGAGTTGTGTCATGGCTCCAAGAGGTTACGGACTTGAGTATTTCATGTTAATTTGAACTCGATATAACGATATATTCATCACATTCCTGAGAAAAGAGGGTTGATAGACAGACGGACAGACGGACAACAAAGTGATCCTACGGGGGTTCCTTTCTTCCTTTTAAGGTAGGTACAGAACCCTAAAAAATACAAAAAAAAACTGTTTATTTCTAGAGTAAGAATCCGTGTCTACGTATCCGTATTGACTTTTCGTACGGGTACAAGAGTTTTATGCAAATACACAGAGCGAAAACAATAAATTTGCTGAGTCAATACGACTAACAAGGAATCAATAAGGCAAGCAGACAGATCAATATTAGCTAAACTAATGGAACATGTGCCTACAATCAAAACCCGTGGATGGTGTCTTTGATGGCAGGTACGAGTTTCATAGCTAGTAATTTATGTTTGAATTTGAAAAACACAATTTTCGCAATTTTTTTAATCAATTCCCCGGGCACATCTAAGTTATAGATGTACCATACCACCTGACGCTGCCCCCACGATGTCACAAGGTGAACCGATGTCGTGGCTAAGGTCGCGGGAACTCGCTGCATGCGGGTTGCGCAGAACAGGTCATTGAGGCATTCGGCAGAGATGATGATTATAGCGAAGGCTTTCTTGTCACCCTTCCGCTTTTCAGGCTTGAAATAATATGATTATGGAAGGCCAACCTTCCTTAAATAAGTAATAACAACAACTACCATTCCTCTTTGTATCAGAATTTCCCAGGCAACCGTAACAACCATAATCTTTATACCGAAACAGCAGCGTCGCTGATGATTGCAATATATTTGGCATACCAAAGTACGCTCACAGACCGTCCGAAAAAGGTGAGTGTCTGCCGTAGGGTCTCTGTCGCAACACCTCGTGATACAAACGAACTTACGTAACGCTAACGTAACAACTCACCTCACGTTGGGAACAAACCGTGGGCTGTTAGTTTCATGTGCACACAAATAATTTGTTTGCATGTGTATATTGCTTTATGTACAGTCACCATCTAAAGTCTTTTATGCTGGAGAAGCATCGATCAAGGTGATGGAAGTGGTGACGTTTTGAATCACCGATTTGAAACATATAATAGATCCGTTTCAGACGTTTGTTTCATTGCCATTTGTCAATCGATATTATATTTTTGAGAAAACCTTTTTGTGAGTGGAAAAATAAAATATCTTATTATCATAGTACTTAATACTACTATGACTATTATTAATACGTAATCGGTTATACACAGCACACAATCTGAACCTGTAGAAATACTGATTAAAAAAACTCGGACTGGAGTCGGATATTGCTTTTTGTATTGTATACTACTTGAACCCGTGAAAATACGGATCTAGAGTTCATAACCCTCCCCTGTTGGTAGTCGGGTAAAAACAACCGAATCCGGATCGATTTATTCGGGGAGGCCATGACCAGCTCTGGACTAACATAGATGATGATGATGAATTTGGATGTTGCTTACGCACTAACCCGATGTCTGATCTACATCCAAGCACTTCAGGTATCAAAAAGTAATTGGGCAAATTGTTACGAATTGGCATAAATAAAAACATAGTATATTCGAAATATATTTTATTACCTAACACTTAATTGCGACCCTCACAACACAAGCCATTCATATTTCGCTACAAAACCCATAATTTTCTTAACGCGTTTAGGTCACCGTCATAAGCAATTTTATGGAACTGTGAAGGTTTCATAGATTTATAGGTGTACTACGAACCTTATATATCTACGGTTCGAACACTTGTCTACACTAATATTATAAAGAGGAAAGATTTGTTTGTTTATACCTTATAATGTATAAGCATTTTAAACACTACATTCTGCACGTAGGTTTCGCCCGCATATTTGTAGTTAATTTTTTTTTATAATAAACAGCACTATTATTATCATTTTATCATTTATTTATTGCATCATTTCATTTATGGTACATATTTGGCACAACTTATTGACTACTAGCAGCGCCTCGCGGTTTCACCCGTATAGTTCCCGTCTACGCTTTTATTTTAGCGGGCTTCTTAACGCAATAGTGGGAACTGTGGGAAGGCCATGGCGGCCAGTGTATAATTCATCGAGACGGTTTCACGAGTTTTTCGCTAGTCAGTAGTCAATTTCGATAATCAAGGGTACAGTAGGTATTATTATATCTGTGACCAAGAAGATAACCAATGGTCATCGCAATCAATTATTAACCACTAGCTTCTGCCGGCTACTTCGGGTATGCACTTATCAGTCCTAAAGGCCCGTACTTATTTTGAAGGAACGCTCTAGACTTGCTAGTATTAGTTAAGCTTCAATAAAACAAAGTTCTCACCTATTTCAGCAGCAGTGGCCCTCAGCTTGTCCGGGTTCCGGCTGATGAGCACAATGTTCAGGCCGCGGCGCGCCAGCTCCAACGCGTACTGCTTGCCGATGCCGTCCGTGCCGCCGGTTACCACTAGAAATCAGAACAAACATTGTGGTTATGTAAGATCCTCGACAACTGGAAAAAGTCTTCACAAGTTTGACCTTCCTCACGAGTTCAGACTTTTATGTAACCTGTTTTTATAATATTGTCCATTTGTTAGTTATTCCCAAGTCTTGCATGAGACGCGTTTGTTCCCATCGTCTCACGCATTTTGATTAGATTTTTTGAAGTTCTCTGACAGAGCCACCCTTTCTATTCAATGGTCCATTGAATCGAACTTTGAAATTGAAATGCATTCATCGAAAGAAAATGGTTAGGTACGATTATTGGTCAACTACTTCCCCTCGTTTTGTTCCTTGTGGAATACATAATTTATCAAAATGATTTCGATCGCTAGAGGTGGTTCAACTCACACAAACCACACCGAAGAACGTCGCTGGTAAAAGCCAGAAACAAGCTTTTCCTCTGCGCAAGTACTAAATAATTCACGTTCATAGACCACGCTTGCGAACTTTGCATCACGGGTCAACCCCACTAGGCTGGTGAAACCTTATCTTGCGAAACAGCAACGCTTGCACCTTCTACATCTACGCAAGTGAAACAGAAGGCAGATTCTCCTCAAAGTTTACTTACATCAGTATACGACTACCTAATGATTATTTATCGGTTAATTATCGCGTACCTTTTGTTATTCTTTCCCCAACGTTTTTATCGCGTTACAGAGATCGTGGTCACGGGGCATCATGGCAATAGGTACCTATTATAAGAACACAGAATATTAGAACCCATAAGTTCTTGTGGCTTGTGTAGGTACATATCATCATTGACCGACTTCACCCACTGCTGGTGAATAGATCTCCACCATCTCTTGTGTTCGATCAAGGACATCTCGAGATTTTCGAGTGGATAATCTGTCTTTTAAATGTTTGGTCTATTCATCATTTATTAAATTAAGAACACCACCATGTGCCAACATTGTCTGCCTATGCTAGACTGCAATAAAACTGCCTCATTGCTCAGCAGGGGGGTGGTGCGGGGCAGTTCCAATAGCATCCTGCAGGTCATTCCAGATCGCTACGACCTGCCAGTAATGAAGGCCTTTATTCGGATCCTGATCAAGTTGAGATCAAGTAGACAGCTTGATCGGGACAAGCGGGTCCTTAAACCTTATAAATGTTTATGTATTGTGCTTTTCTTGAGTTTTAACACAGTTTTTAAAAACCTCTCTAACAAAAAATGGACCTAATTAAGTTGTCTGATTTAATTAATGAATTTAATTGTTTGCAACAGTCTGCAGCTCAATTGTTTCAATTGTGAATACCAGTCTTAATTTAATTCTATTATTTGATTGTAATTTTCTTTGTTAATAAAGATTTTTTTATTTCATTTAATTTAACAAAGCAAGTATCAGGGGAAGCCTGCGTCCAGCATTTGTGCAGTTTCTAACGATGATGCGCGGTTTCGTAAGCCAATGGTTTCTTGTTTGTGGTGTGCCGTAATGCTGCGGTATGATGATGACCTGTTCTAGACTTTCAAGGTTTGGAGCTAAAAGCACTTGATGATTACCCTACATTGTTGCATGGATAGGTAGGTATCTTCAACCAGAGAACAAACAATGTAGATTTATGAGGTGCGAAAACCTTAGACAATTTAACCCTAAGACAAAAACAAATGTTTTTCAACCATCCAACCACCAACCTTTTGAAAGAACTAAATTCAATGGTTTTTGAATTTTAGATGAACGTGACATCCGAAGATTTTACACATTGCACCGGTGAGTTTGATGCCCCAGGTGGGATGCCCAAAATAGAAATCAGTCCGTCATACGCTACCAACAAAGTTACTTAGTAAGTAGGTTTTTATTATCTTTTTATGAATAGAAATAAAAGAATTATGGAACATTTACTATACCTATTGCGCGAAAATTATATTCCCACTAATATTATAAATGTCAAAGTTTGGATGGATGGATAGATAGATGGATGGATGTTTGTTACTCAATCACGCCAGAACGGCAAAACGGATCTGGATGAAATTTGGCACAGAGATAGATTATAGTCTGGAATAGGACACTTTTTATCCCGGAATTCCCACGGGAACGGGAACTACGCGGGTGAAACCGCGAGGCGCTGCTAGTCTGTTAATAAACGCGCTACAGCGTACGCTGTAAGGTTATTTACGTCATTACTTTCAGCTTAAATAAACTGGAAGTTCAGGTCCTGACCAATTTTTAGTATGTGAGTAAACACCTGATCTTAGGCTCAATTAAAAAAAATACCTCGCTCAGCTGTTCACACATGAACGATCCGCGTATGAGATATAATTTCAAAATAAGGTCAATCTATCATCGCATCTTCAAAGATGTGGAAAACCCGCAGCATCTGACCCTGTGCCACAGCACATTGGCAACATTGGCAATCGGTTACAATTGGGTGACGCAAGCGCAGAGATCCATTCTACGGCGATTTACTGCTAACTTTCGACTTATAGTGCCCCCAACTTTTCTGTACAAAAAATGTCTCAAGAGGCGAGAGAGTTTTTAGAGGGTCAGTACGGCGCGGCGATTTAACCGCGCGGTTTTTTCGCAGTTCTGGAACGGATTAATCATCTTGCGTGATTTTAAATTTGTCAAAAATCGCTGGTCTGATACCAAAACCGTGAGAATATAAATCGAGTGGTAAGATTTCGCAGTGCGGCCTTAGCTTATTAGAACCAACCAGAGGTCAGATTTCAATAACTTTATTTTTTAAGCACTTACACAAAATAGAAATGACTTGATTTTCTTAATATTCTTAGACACTTTCGCCGAAAAATAAAGAAAACCCTATAGTATATTAAGCATGAAAATCAATGAGGCAGTTTCTAAAAACCAAACTACAAAATTAGTTCGACCAGACTAATTAGACGGCACTTTTTACGTAGGACTGACAAATATGCATAAACCATGCATAATCAAGCGTGTTTATTATGACATAAAATGGCATTGACATTCTCTCCAAGATCTGTGCCATGCAGATCTTTCAAGGAGATTATTTGTATATAATTTTAATGGGTTTGTTTGGATTCATGTCATATGTCATGTCAAAAGAAAATCGATTGCTAGTTAAGTGTTGCACTGTACCGCCGTTATGATTGTCGTCGACGACAGTAATAAAGTGTTTCGTAAGATACAGTGAAAGTCTTATTGTTTTCAAAGTTCTAAAATTATAGTTGTCTGTCAACCTTATACTATACCAGTCAAGGATACCTAAACGTAGGTAATAGTATATTTTTTAAGAAGATGACAAGACCGAGTTATAATGGGTGGTTTTGCACCGCGCGACAATTAATACTTTTCACTTTGAGTGTGAGAAAATGGAACAATCTAAACTTGCGCAACAGATAAATAGAATCATATTTATCATATTTTGCCATTCTGTCACATTTGCATTTAATAAATACGAGATTTTACAAACTTGTCGATAGCAATATTTACAACTACAAAATCTCCACCACCAGCAAACAATGAAACATTTCAAACAAAAAGGATTTATAAAGAAAAAAATATAGAACTTTAAAAAATCACTATCACAGATAAACTGGGACCAAATATTTAGTAACCGTTTTGATATAAATAAGAATTATGAATTATTTACCGACATATTAAACTCAAATCTAAACAAATTTATTCCTAAAACGTCTAAAACAAAAAATCAAACGAAACACTTACTTGACAAAAGGTCTAAAAATAGCATGCAAAAATAAACGACTGCTACTAAATCCTATCGAACCAACTTAAAAGTAGAATATTATAAAAGCTACGAAAAGATCTTGAAAACCCCCATAAAAACATTCAAAATAACTCTCCTTTATTAAAACCATGAACATATCGACAAACAATTTGGCAAATGATAAACAAAATTACAAACCCTAACAAACAAACCTATTTACCTAAAAACATAACACTGAATAACACGAATGATTCACCACGCGCGGTCGCGGACGCATTTAATAATTATTTTGTATCGATTGGAAGGTCAAGCGACAGTGCATGTGGCCGGCCGGTGCACTCACCTTCGACTAATTCGATGGACCTCCGACCGGTATGCGAACGAGAAATAAGCAATGTGATAGGCGCAATGACTTTTTTGTTCCAACTTCGATATGTATAATAAACTATTAAACGATAAACAAAACAATGAACTATGGGTAAAACATAAGATATAAATAAGGATGTTAGGTATTATTACAGGTAATTTTCATAATCAAGTCATAGCAACACGACCTGTGCCAATATCTCTTTTCACATCGCTTTTTAACCTAATAATATAATAATTATTCGTAACCGTCATTCGACAATGTTTAAAACGTTATATTTCAAGTAAAAACTAACGTAGACTGCTACAATATTTACCTACTAGATACGTATATAATAAATTATGTAGGTATCGAATAATAAATCTACGAAAAATAAATCAAAAGGCAAAAAAGCGGAACTTGAAACTATAAATAAAAAGTGCGGAATACTTCTTTTTTTTGTTACGTGTAAATCGACCTTGTTATGGGTCATATCATAAGAAACTGCACATACGTAGGTACTTACGAAATAATTGTTACTTATTCCGTGTTTTGGTACCTACCGGTTGCATTTAATCCATGGCCAGTCTAAAATAATTAAGAAATCGTAAAATATTTTAACTCAAGAAAGTGCGCGTTTATGTCTTTTGTATGACGAAACTTGCCCGTAGAAAAGAATTCAACGCGCTCTCTTCGATTTTTATTTATTTTACGGTATAATGGAGTATTATAAAAAAACTCTTTGTTGTACGCCATAACATAAAACCAAAAAAATATAGACATAAACATATAAAAGTACAATGGGCGGCAATCTCGCTTAGAAGCGATTTCTTTCAGCCAATAATATGATTCTCTTACGGCTTTTGAGAAATGATAAGTTTATAGAAATAAGAAATGTGACTAAAAAATAAATGCTAAAACATAACCATTTGCTTCAGAAAAAGTATTTTTTTTTACTTATATTATAATAGCTAACTATTTTGATTTCACCGTGTAACTGGTGGAACGTACCACGTCGCCCATGAGTGAGAGTGACCTTGCAATTTTGTTGTGCTTCAATACACAACGATAATATAATATGGCTGCCAGCTCAAATATTGATTCTAATCCAGATCTTCTCTGTTAAAGTACATACCTTGCCATTTGTATTCACTAAGCGTTTCGGTTCGTCTTTAGCAAAATGCAATTCAGCTTACATATTATATTTGTCATTGCACAACTTAACTAAGTGTTCCTTGTGAGCAACAAAGGAAGCCTTTTTTTCAATTCGTACGTAATTCGTATTACTTTTAATTCGTACGTTTCGATTTTATAATCAAATGACTTGAAACTAAATTCATGGACGTGCAGTCAGCTGCCCTATTTTTCTTTCATGGGCCTATTTAGTCCCACTGCTGGACATAGAATAGACATAGCTATTCGACTCGAGATTTACGAGTCGCAGACTCGGAATCTGATACAGATTGGCGGGAAATTCAAATATTTTACTGTTTTTTAATATGAGATGCGTTCTGCAATAGAGTCACTCACATACTCCGAGTATTCGACTCGAGATTTACGAGTCGCAGACTCGGAATCTGATACAGATTGGCGGGAAATTCAAATATTTTAGTGTTTTTTAATATGAGATGCGTTCTGCAATAGAGTCACTCACATACTCCGAGTATTCGACTAGAGATTTACGAGTCGCAGACTCGGAATCTGATACAGATTGGCGGGAAATTCAAATATTTTTGTGTTTTTTAATATGAGATGCGTTCTGCAATAGAGTCACTCACATGCTCAGAGTATTCGACTCGAGATTTACGAGTCGCAGACTCGTAATCTGATACAGATTGGCGGGAAATTCAAATATTTTAGTGTTTTTTAGTATTAGATGCGTTCTGCAATAGAGTCACTCACATACTCCGAGTATTGTGTAGGTACTAAAACTAAAAGTATATTACTAACAAAGTTAATTTTCAAGTAGTACTTGTATATGTCAATTAATTTAACTACAGCATAATACTAAATGAGTGCCAAGGTTGACCTGTTAACATTTATAAGGAGAACTCGTATGTTAATAAAAATGTAGAGTGCAGCTCAATGTAAATAAAGAAAACCAGTTTTAATATCAAAGAAAATTACAATCAAATAATAGAATTAAATAAAAACTAGTATTAACAACTGAAACAATTGATCTAACTGCAGGCTGTGGCAAACAATCTACAATATCAATACCAGTCGTAATAAAGAAAACAAATCGAATAATAAATTTTAAAGTGTTCTTACCAGCCCAGGGTCCAAACTTCTTTGTCAGAGGCTGGTCCTCGGCCGGCAGGAAATACGGCATCAGATATGACACCACCATCTCCAGCACACTCCATAAGGAATCCAGGAGACCAAAGGCGAGGAAAATTGCACCGACCACTGCCAACACTATCACAATCAACCAAGCCATCATTGTTACCCTTTGTTCAAATACTTTTTTTAATATGAAAAGTTTTTGTATTTGGACTGAGAACGCTTAGGGAGTCAGAACGCGTCGCTCTGGCATGGCGATACAACGTGGACTGGCTGGTTGGGTAGGCTAGGTAGGCCGCCGCCGGCCGACGTCAAGTCGTAATCACGATCACTCTAGTGACTGTATAATGAACAAAAGGTAATGTTAGTATTATTGTAATCTGTCTGAACCTCACTTGTAGGTATATTACATATCAGTAGATACGTCGTAGTAGTACGTTGGTAAGTATCTGTATTATTCGTCGGACTTAATTTAAAAGTCATGATTAGGTATATTCGCAGTTTACCTACTTAGTGTCGTTCTCCTACTCACAGAACAATATACTTACTCTATCGAGTCTCTACTTCTAAACACACAAGTACCTTTGAGATTCTTCTATACATGTAGTCTAATTTATACGGCAATAATAATTAATTTACTTTATTTTTTCTAAAAACATTATGACTTTCTTACAATTCTATAGCCAAATAAATGTTTTTAAATTACGAGTATGTTATTAAAGTAAAGTCCACAACAGACGGAGCTATAATATATTGTTAATATAGTAAGCTATATATTACGGTATAGCAAGCTGCCTGCATAGAAGGTGGCTACGCTATAAAATTTGTATATTTTTGCACTCATTAGCTCTGCGGCCGTCATGTCTTACTACTTAGGTATACCAAAATATATCGTGCTATTATCTGTCGACATATTTTGGTGACGCAATAAAAATATACGTTATTGCTGCGTGTCTCGCCGATAACTATTAAAAAAAAACCGTAATATACCTTGCTATGATTTATATTACTATTGATTATAGCTCCGTCTGTCGTGCGTTGTGCAAACTGTAGAGAGTAAGGACTACCGCTGGCATACATAATCTCTATCCATATGTTCATAAAGTTGAGCAATATTCATCTGACTTTGCTCGACTATTTATATCAGGCGCTCAGACTTGAGGGATCTGAGCAAACCTTCCGCTAAAGATAAAAAATAAAGCGTCAAGTGCAAGTCGGACTCGCGCAACAAGGGCTCCGTATAGTTATGTATATTCAATTTTTTTTCTTGTCTATAAACTAGGTACACATTTAGGTTTTCGTGCGTATTTGATGTTAATATAAACTTGATACCACCACCTATTCCTGAATAAATAGGGTTGACAGACGGACAGACAGACAACAAAGTGATCCTATAAGGTTTCCTTTTTCCTTTCGAGGTACGGTACGGAAACCTATAAAATTAACAAAAAGGATAGTTCTTGTTACTAACGTATCTTTATTCTTTATTAGTATTTTGAAGACCAGCTCCAAACAGACCAACTTTTATTGATAAATATTACATATTTTCCAATTTCTTTCTCTTTAAGTTTTTTCACATTTTATGCACTTTATTCACCGTAACTCCTAATTTTTATTAGAAGCCTAATTTATAGTTTCGGTGTATATCTCTCTCATACGGTTTCGTATACAGTGGTAGGCTTGGTTTCCTTCTGTGGTGGCGTGGGCTCTTCTTTCAACGTCGTTCTCCCTTTCAGTCGGTTCTTCACGTAGTAGTATGGAGCTGGAACAAACACAAGGCTTTTAGTGAATAAATAGAATAAATAAATCAAAACCAACTTGTACAATAGGTACTTAGTCAAGAGTCTGCGAGATATTCGCAATTACCATGGAAATATAAGCTTTTACGATAGCTTCAGAAAAGGCGTTATTTGACAATCGTCAAATCTCACTACCTACTTTACACATTGTTGACATGACATGCCACTCCCTCCTGGAATAGCTGGAGATAGGCCTCCTTATTTGCATGTCGGCTTGGTTCGAAATAAATCGAAATAAATACACACATTTAATGATACCCACTTCCTTTTTCACTTTTTAACACACCACCGCTCGCACAGTCTTTTTCATT
Organism: Eupithecia exiguata; assembly: GCA_947086465.1. Lineage (NCBI taxonomy): Eukaryota > Metazoa > Arthropoda > Insecta > Lepidoptera > Geometridae > Eupithecia > Eupithecia exiguata. The sequence continues at coordinate 1,103,619 of OX352229.1, forward strand.
CTCATCATTGCTATTTACCGGTATTTCAAAATGAATATGATTAGTTATTATGTTGTGAGGCAAGTAGTTGAAAATAGGTTGAATTTGGTATCATGTTACAAAAACTAGTCATAACGTAACCATGAACTCTTACCGTAAACGGTCCAATTAGCTCTACGCGACTCTACAACCAGCGGAGACATATAATCTTTATATTATTAGTTAGTTACTTACAGTATATAACTACATTTTGCAGGTACCTACAATCTAACATAGAATATAAACTTAGTCAAGAATAAAACCGGCCAAGTGCAAGTCGGACTCGCGCATGAAGGGTTCCGTACTATTATCTATAAAACGTTAATGTTGTACATAGGTAGCTACCCTAGGTCCCTAAAATAGGTCCCTATGTTACAGTTTCAACGTGAGCCATTAAGATAGTACGTAATAAGTGTAATTGAGTTGTATATAATGTAAGTATTATGGAGGTAAGGTACCTAGGTACCTCATTTTTATGAAAGAGGTATCCATTCGAACCGGAGTTTTGGCTTATGTATGTAGGTAATCAAATCACCTTGCTCACTGTTATAGTTGCGTGGTAAAAGAAACAGAAAGGCTGACCCTCATCCATGTTGAAGAGAGGAGGAATTACATAACACTCAAATATATTGGCCGGTACATATACCTACCTACCAATATATTTGAATATATTGGTAGGCGAATATATTTGAATATTGTGTAATTATTTATTTAAATTTGAATATATTGGTAGGTACTTTCCATTATTTATTTTTAAACCTTGCGTAGACTTAATTATTTTATGATGATGCCTAAAATAAACTATGTTTATCTAATAATGCCATTATACAGCTGCATCATTATGATATTCCTTGACATGTAATCATTATTAACAAAGAAAATTACAAACAAATAATAGAATTAAATTAAAACTAGTATTTACAGTTGAAACAATTGAGCTAACTGCAGACCGTTGCAAACAATCTACAAGTAGCTCAACTGATCCATATCAATACCAGTCGGAAGCGTGCCCAAGACGCTTGGACCTATATAATTATAATTCAATTTTATTTCCGACTGAATTATTAATTTTAGACCCTTTTTACAGCTAATCTTTTGCTGTATATGTTATGTGTTAAATATTTAACTGTTTAAAGGAATCACTGTCTGTCTGTTTATTTTTGTCGTTTCTGCATACAAACCTTATAGTGTTTCCTTCCTTCGCACAAAACTTGTATTTCTGTATACATAATTTTAATAAGTACCTCACATGTTAAACTAGGATTTTTTTTTTAATAAAACGACATCAAGTGTATCAAAAGTACGGTGAAATTAATAAATGAAATTAAATAATCTACTCTTAGTAGGTACGTAATAAATATATGTATAATTCTAATTTAGGTTAAGAAATGATTTTTATTTATTACGTAGTATTGTAGATACTTATTTATTTTTATGTAAAAATAATAGTGACGTTCTGAAGAGAGCGCGGTAGAAGGAACCTATCCCATCTCGGGGGTACCTAGGTACTTTAAAGTTCAAAGTCACAGTATAATAGTTCTTTGCTCAAACTGGTTATATGATATTAATGTTATGGTATTTTGAGTCCATCCAACGACTTCCTAGGGACATGGTACGTGCGTGATGAACTGAATAAATACACAATACATAAATGGATAAGTATGTTTGTGGTTCCGTAAACGTGCTTCAACCAAAATGTTTGACCTCAGTCAAAGAAGCGAAAATTTAACTAAAAAGTCATTGAGTTATAATAATAGGTACTTTTATTAGTACTTCAGTGATAAAAAACATCGTAGTTTTTAAGAAATCATTATGAATTTGAACGAGCTTACTACAAACCCAGTTTGTGTTAAAGTAACACCAACGTTTCATCCCATGATGAGGAACTTCTTCTATTGGATGAGTTCTTCTAACACTTAGGTACAATAGGTTCCTAGAACAGCTTTTTACATTCATTCATAGTGAATACGTAATCATGTAAAAAAAATGCAGTTATTTCATTAACTACGTTTACCGCATAATACGGTCGGTAACGTTATTTGCTTGCAAAATGTTTTGGTTTAACATCCGGCCGGGGTTTGATACAAAATGCTCTAGGAAAAGCAAGCTGGAAACGCGTCGAAAAAAATGCCCTCGACACAACAAAAATGTCAAAACATTTGTCTATACTTAGGTACTAGACTTTTTATTAAATTTGAAATTTCCCACCGATGGCCCACGGATGACCGTGGGAAATTTGAGACGTCATTTGAGACATCATCAAATCATTATTATCATCGACATCATTATCAAATCAACCCGTGTGTATGCCCGCCCATGCACTTGCCTTCTTTCGGTTCTACGACCCAGCCTCTCCGCTCTCCTGTGCTTGGATGCATCCAATCCTGGGATGTTATATAATATTGGTACGAGTAAAACCTCATTAATCCAATCAAGTACATTTTACTTATAATATTCATCATCATCCGCAGCCGGATTTTTAGCATAATTTCAAAAGTAACTCTGTCTGTCTATTTGTTACGTTTTCATGTATAAACGCCTGAACTGAAATTGGGCAGTACGTAAATGGTATCTCGGGGACGGCGGCGGCTACTTGAAAAGCGCGTGCAAAGCCGCGAACAGCAGTTAGTTTTCTATTAAATGTACCTACCTATCTAAAACATGGCTAAAATTAACGATTACTTAACATTTCTATATGGGTGCCTCGTGAAAGCTTCTTTTTGGGAACTGGTTTGGTTTTGTTAATTCAAGGATGGCATACCTACCATACCGTAATCACTGACTAATCAAAACAACACACTAACCTATAGTCCTAGTTCTTTCTTACTAGTGTCAAAGTTTTGCTTTCTCCTGTATAATATTCCAAAACTTTATGCCTAAAACTACCTTCCTTCCTAGGAACCTAGTATAAAAAAGCTGAGATTCTTCCTATTCTTAACGCTACTCACTCAGAATCAAAAGCTTAAAGACATACCTAATCTGTGGTAATTGGTAGATAGATTTACGCACCAGAAAAGAACCGGCATTTCTTCTTCACCCTGTCATCCTCCAAGCAAGTGCTGATGATGTCAGCGACCGCCAGCAGCGTCAGGAAAATCAGCAGACTGTATACTATGAGCTGGATCATGATGGAAATAACAAAGCTCACACGCACTCGCTCGCGTCGACGATTGAATACCGACTAACCATAACATTTGTTGGCTTGGCTGGCAATCAAAAGACGGTAATTTATGCAAGAAAAAATAAACAAGTTCTCTTTTGGAATGAGATGGCATGGCAGTAGGCTGTCTAGTGATTATTTACTTTTTATAGGCACTACCTAGAGTTATATTGGTTAAACCTATCTACTTTTAAGTAAGCATTAGGCTTTCTTAGTCAATTTATAGTTTTGTAGAAAGTACTAGGTAGGTACCGTTCGTACCGTAGTACCTATGTTATAATAAGGTAAAGAAAATAAATTAGATAGGTTAGGTCAATGATCATAGCATTGGGTTATACATTAACTGGTATGTATCGTTTATTAATATTCATCTATGTGTATAGGTACGTAAAAGTATGACGTAAGTACCTACTTGATTATTAATTCCGTTTCCGATTCTAGGTCACGGAAACTGACACAGATTCGCGCGAAATTCAAATACCTTTACGTGTTTTAATAATTAATTATTATATTGACAGCTTCGATCAAAAATAAGTAGGGGGCCGGCAAAGCCGGAAATTTTTGATCGAAGATTGACAGGTACCTATTCAATGTTCTGCAAGGAACCAAATTAGCAGAAAAATACCTTGTTTTCCACAAATCGTATGTTATTATTATTACTTACTAGCAGCGCCTCGCGGTTTAACCCGCGTAGTTCCCGTTCCCGTAGGAATTTCGTGATAAAAAGTAGCCTATGTCCTATTCCAGACTCTAATCTATCTCTGTGCCAAATTTGATCCAGATCCGTTTTGCCGTTCTGGCGTGATAAAGGAACAAACATCCATCCATCTATCTATCCATCCATCCATCCATCTAAACTTTCACGTTTATAATATTAGTGAGATTACACGTAGCTAGGCTTTATCAGAGAGAATATAATACTCTAGGCCCTTAGAGTATACCGATACTCTAAGTCTAGGCCATTACCATGGCTGTCAGTGTTATTTTGTGTCTGTGTATGTCAAACTTCAATGTCAGACAGGTATCTATTATTTTACTGTCATGTCATGTCAAGTAACAAAATCAAAACATCGTAAAATTGAAGAACCAGCCAGAACCAGCAAATTAATTTTCAAACATGGAAAAAGAGTTAGACAAGGTTATCGAAGAGATAATGTCAACACCAAACATCAACGGGTGCTTGGTAGCTGATCATCAGGGCCTGTGCCTGGCTTCCAAAGGATCTGTCCACGTCGATTCTGCGGGCATCATAGTAGCAATTTCTGAGCAAGCTTGCAAGCTTCAGCCTAATCTGAAGCCGCCCACCGTGTGCCTTGAAACGGAGAAGAAGAAGTGCTTGATACAGAGGCACGGAACGATCACTGGAGCTATATTCAAAGAGAAATCGAGTAAGATGATATTTTCCCTTTGTAACAATAGGAATTCTAAACTAAACTATACAATTACTGTACGCGCTTGTCAAGAAAAATAAAAAAGTGCCAAGTGAAGTCTATGACGCAGAACCTGTCCAGACATGTTTGTGTACTACTGCCAACAAACAACAGTGTCCGAGCCGTATGATGGTCCGTGGACTATACAGACGATCCATGCTGCGGGGCTCCTTATGGACCATCTGTGTTGCACTAAATGCTGCCTTACTCTTTTTACACAACTTACAACCCTATCAAACTCATTTTCAATAGAAACAAAGCAACATTTTCTTATTTACCTATCAAAGTACATTTTATAAATGATCCACTATTACTTGTTATCTAGTGCATGCTAGCGCTGATAGTATTCCTTTTTACTTTTCATACTTTTTATATATTTTTTACATTTACATTAACAACCATTTAGCTGGCAGAGCACTTGACTCCATCAAAATTACCATTTTGGGGCATAAACTCTTGCAAAAGGAACCCTGAATAAAACATTTTATTTATTTTTATTGATTTATTCAAAAACATTACTTCTATTCCTACAGGTATTACCTAGTACAATAGAGTAGTCAACTAAATCACAAGCAAAATAATTCAATACAAATGTCAATGAGCAAAATAAAATAATATAAAACTAGTCTTCAAGCAAAATAAATGTCAAAAATCAGTGAGCAAAATAAATTCCATATACTTAATAACAGAATAAAAATTATTTATAGTAGCACAAATGGAACAGTATAGCCCTTGCGAACTCGCTCTGAAAACAGTGAAATGCCGATACCCGATTTAGCGAGGCACTGCGAACAGAGGCGGCTAGTGCTGTCTTAGAGCTGTCCGTCTGTCACCAGGCTGTATCTCATGAACCGTGATAGTTAGACAGTTGAAATTTTCACAGATGATGTATTTCTGTTGCCGCTATAACAACAAATACTAAAAAACAGAATAAAATAAATATTTAAGGGGGCTCCCTTACAACAAACGTGATTTTTTTTGCCGTTTTTATAGATAATGGTAGGTACGGAACCCTTCGTGCGCGAGTCCGACTCGCACTTAGCCGCTTTTATTGTTTAGATTAATGTCCACGAGAAATAATCTTGTAGGACGACGGGAATACGTCTCAATTACCACCACTGGGCAACTGGGAATATAAAATTCCCAGACACCACCACTGGCGGCGACTGCTTGATTTCCACCAGTGGTGGCGGTGATGGTGGTGCCAACACGGATAGACTATTCTCTTATTGTTATTCCTAATAGCCATTTTTCCTTGTTACAGGTATTTAACACGGACCAAATCTACAGACCTGAGTGATAGTTAAGTCTATACTAAGCCTATGTTAATTTAATTGTGTATCTGATACATTATGTAAATATTTTAAAATATAAGTTTTTGTATACCTATCAACCTTTTTTTCTTTTTTTCGGAAAGAGAAGTAGTAAGTAGTCTTTAATTTTTACTTAGTTAATATTTTGGAGGGATAATGTTTGTAAGCAAAAGGTAATCTCCATGAGTGTGAATTAAGTGTGAGGCCACACGAGCGTAAATTTTTGAGTTGTGAATCGCGTATTTTCCGTCACATAAATTCTGCCCAGCAGAAAATCGGTTGGGCTTCCACACGGGCGCAATTTATTCAGTTATCGACTCACACAATCTGTACCTGACTGACGCATTTCTCGCACCCCCGCGAACACAATTCGGTTGGGATAATGCGTGTGAGTCTGCAGACAACTCATTTTGCGTCGCCGTGTGAATCAACTATTCGAATTTTTTTTGTTCATTTTGTCATATCGTATAACTAATAGTACTATAGCTAACCCAATCAGACAGGACTTTTGTATGGAACCAAATGCATCAGATATTACGCGAGTGACAACTCAAAAATTTACGCTCGTGTGGCCTCACACTAACTACGCCTAAATAACATTACAATTTAAGGGCTCCACATACCCACCATTGAAACGTCACACGACCAGACAAAACGCGATGCGTGTTTTGTTCAATCTTTGCAATCTCATCGTATAACCAGAACCACATTCTAAACACCTGACGTTTAAGAAAATTATTACAAGGTATTTCATTCAAGTCTTAACTTAATGGATCCTGCACTCGACTTCTGCAATTTGTCACTTTGGTAGTTCTAGTACATACATCATCATACATCCGCTATAAAACAGATGATCTAAGTGTCATCTAGTCGAGTTGGAAGACTCATACGCGTAATATGAAAGCTTGCTCAGTCATAGATCTATGCTTGAGTGACGTTTATGCCGTAGAAAAGCGTTACTCAAGCATCGATCAGATCGATGACTGAGCAAGATTTTATAATACGGGACAAGTAATTTTACTAACTAGCACAACACATAGTCGTAGGTCGTAGGAAGCGAACTTGGTACACTTATTGTAGAAATAAAATGCAATATTTGAATATACACACATTTATTACAGATATGCATTCCTAAACAGTAACATTAACTTGACAAGACAACAACTGCAACTGCTTTATCTATACATACAGATACGTATTACGTGATTACATACGAACACGTCTTCTTAGTAACAGAGGAACAGTGGAGACTAATTATTTTTTTATTAGGAGAGGCTTTGTTGGCCTCTATTGTAGCGAGGGACATAAAAAAACTGGAAGGCAAAGAGGCCGTTGCCCTGTCGTAGAACAATGCAACCTAAATTAAAAATTATCAATAATGTTGGATACTCAATGTAACATTTAAATTATTCAAACATGAGTCCAAATTAACATTTATTTATTTGCACTGTTCCAAAGTTAACAGCCACAAAACATTTTCGAAAACGAAACTAACCATTTTAGGCAAATAAAACATATGATTTTATTCATTTATTACCATAAAGTTAACTAAAACTTCTTAGTAAAATAATTAAAAATAAAAATGATTAATAAATAAATGTAAAATTACCTAAAAGGGAGACCGTAATAGGAAGCCCATAACTTCACTGTTTCAGTCTAAAATAAATTCAAAACTTCAGCTAAATAGTCTATGCTAAGGCCTGAAACTTGCCTGTGTGTGAGCAAACTTTTAACCTACCAAACATCTAAGACTAGGGTCTTTCTTACACGATAATACTTTGCCGACGGGTTCACTTGCATTACCAAATTACACAATCGAACATTCATACAGCGCTAAATCACATTTTTGTATTAAAACTTGAATGTTGGACAGCGTTTTTGATTACGCAGTATTATATATCTTGGGATTTCTTTAACAGTGGTTTTTAAACATCAATTAATATGTAACATCTTAATGATATTTTAATTACGCTAAGACAATTTTGCTATTATATTACTGTTAAGCTTCGGCCAAACCTGCGCGTCAAACAAGCGGGAGCGTCAGCCGCGCGGCGGACGCTGCAATGACGACTCAATGACGCCTTGCACACCTACGCAATCGAGACGAAACTTTTTAAGGGAAAAGTCTACCCGCATCCCGCGTGGTTGACGCGTTGGTTTGGCCGAAGTTTTAAGCTTCAATATATTAAATACAATCTAATAGAAACAGGTTACGAAAATTTACACATTTTACTAGTAATAATTCATGAAACTATTAGTTAAGCAATATATACCTACTACAACAAATAAAATAACTACTAAACACATTTCATACATTATTATACATATACCATTTCCTAGGAATTGACACTGTTGAAATATAATATTCAATGGAAAACTAAAGAAAAGACCCATTTCAGTACAATTTGGAATGCAAACATTTAAACAGGACAGTCAAGCAAATAACATTTATCACATCAGAGTAAATTATTACAAATAAATAGCTATTATATAAATAACACATCAACAATGTTTTATATAACATAGAATATGCATGGATTTGTACGAATACAAATTTATATAAATTTCTAGCATTTTCTAGGTGGAATAATAACTCATTTTACGGTGAAAATTTAAATTAGTTACCGTAGAATACAATCTCAAATTGTCATTGTACCTACCTGCCGAACTAAAGATATGTGGGACAAAGAATCAATAAGCGATCCTACGATTGGAATATGCACTAATAACTATAACAGCCTTCAAATAAGTTACAAATGATACAATTTCTCTTAAAAAATACCAGCTGCGATAAAAACAAACAAGGTTAAATTCATTATTTTAAAAGTTTGGTCCATTCAAAAAGTTAACAATGACTTTCGAATGAATGAAAAAATTGTTAGTGGAAGAAAATAGCCTCAGATATCAAGGATTATCTATGGTTACACTATACATGCATCTATTCCTTTCTATGAACGTGCAGCTATATACGTTAACTATACTATAGCTAGGTGAAAGTTGTAAACAACAATAAAAATACTTCAATCTCTTAAAAGTTGAAAATTAGCAGAAACTAAAAACTTGTTTTGGAGGACACTGGTTTGGCAGCTCTAAATTATCTAAATTTTCTATAAAAAATGCTTCCGTCTTTTAAGATGCACTTCTTTGAAAAGAAAGTATATATTACTCACACCAAGACGGGGAATCACATTCATAATTATGAAGGAAATGGTTGCCGCGCTGTTGAACCATGATTGCTGACAAGGTAAAACAGACCTTACGATCATCTATCACCGAGGTCTGATAATACGACGAGGCGTTGATATAAGTCAACTGAGCACAGCGCGCCTTAACCATCGCATGGGAAGATATAGGCCCTTGCGTCTGAACAGTGGCATGGTAAAGTGGACCTTAGGTCAGTGCCGGGAGGGTGCACCGGTGAAGCTGACAGGCTGTTCGTTGGAGACGAGGTTGGCGCGCGGCGCCGACGTCTGGCCGAGCCCCGCCTCGAGGTTGGCGGCCGACGTCCGCATGTCTTCAATGGAACCCCTAAAACGACACACACATGAAATTCAAACGTGATAATCGAATTTGAAAGTCCTTTCATCATTAGTCAATTTTGACGTGATATCTGATCTGACCCACGCGGCCACGGTGAAAGCAGAATGTCTATGACTAGCCAATTACAGCAAAAGATAAACTCTACGTAAAGGTATTCACGCTAAAAAACGCGAAATAAACTCTAGATTCAACTTCTCAATGCTATAAATAATGCAAATTAGCGTAAACAAAAACTAAGTAGGCACCCTACATTGATTTGCTCAATAAAATAAGCATAACATTCAAATTAAAAAAAAAAATCTTTAAAATAATAGTCTAGCCAACTGCTTCCGTGTACTTCCATGCGATGTCTGTGCAACTGAAAAAAAATACTGTGCAAAAACGAAAACCTGTGCAAAGTAAAAATTGTTCCTTCGAGCCGGATGCGAATGACCCATGCAGTTTTTTTAGTATAATGTTACTTGGCTTGCCTCGTAGGTGACAGTTAGATGCAAAATCTAGACGCGCTGCAACGTTTAGTTTTGACAGATAGAAACAGCGTGCTGCTTTACAGCAATCCATTAAACTGGTCACGAACTCTTCTTTCTTTGGTTCTTTTGTTGCCATTAGGTGATCATAACATATTTCATATTGGTAAAGTGAAGGATAGTGACAAAAGAGACCATTTGTTCAACCAATGCGACTCGGCAACGCTCACATTTATTATTATGATTTCTTTCGTTGACTCCTTCAAACCAAAAGTGCAGCCATATGAATGTCACCTAGGAGTAAAGCCAAGCACACAGTGTTATGTTATTGCCTCTTAGTTGGGGCGCCAAACGTCAGGGTCCTCCATGAGGGTCACGCTATGGTCCTGGGACTGCAGCGGAGCGCCCGCGCCAGGCGGCGTGCCAGCCCCGCCCGCCATCGCAGCCATGTCGTCGCGAGAGCCCCTGGACCATTGGTACACATCTTGGGTATTTGACTATGTCACCAAAATGGCGACTTCTAATTAGCTAGAGGTTACTTTAGTAGATAACTTCTTTACTCTTAAAATTATTGAAGCGCCGAGAATCAAAGAGAATTATAATATTATTTTATTTCCTGCTTAGTATTAAAATGCCTGACTTCTCTCAAAGGAAGCCAAGACACATTTCATTTCCGGTCGCTGTACTATAGAAGAAATAACTGGTCTGACAATATTTCAATAACTGGAAACTTTGAAGTAAAGACTGAACTGGCTCATTACTTTTTGGTGACAAAGAATAATTAAAGCAAACGGACTATTATTTGTATTATTTGATACTGCACTAGCGACTTCATAGAAGTAAGTTCGTCACAAATATAACAAAGTAGGTACCCGTAACCTTACTATATTTGTTTGAACTAGAAATGAATCCTACAATATTCAGAAAGTCAAATACCCAACGGATCTCGCTTGTTAGAATAAAACACAGAACACATTAAGTCACCCACACCAACACATTTAATACCTCGTTAATTCTGTTGATAACACGGAGTAGTTAAGATGTCAGAATGCGTTAGTCTCATTAACAAGGTTAGTGTTCAACTCATTTCAATTGGGTTAACTCACACAGATGAACCTACTAGAATTGTTTTGTAACTACATATACCTATTTTACGATGATATTACAAGTAAACTCGGTTCTAGAATTCTATATATTTTTTGTTAACAAATATATTTACGTGGATTTTTTTTTCTCCGTCTGTCTGTCCGTCCGTCTGTCAGCGGGCCGATTTTATAATTATTCAGAAATTTGAAGTCGGTTTACACTTTTATAAAACACGCCTTACTTACTTACTCCTATGGCTCAACGACCCAAAGTGGATCTTGGCCTCCGACACAAGACTTCTCCAGGCATCTCGGTTCGAAGTCGAAGCCGATCTCCGCGAACTCGACGCCCACAGCTGGCGAGAGACAGCTCAGAACCGAAAACACGCCTTGCTTGGTTTTAATTCGTAAATACCTTTGTTAACATAAAATATCTTGGATTCTAGAACAGAGTTTAGTTAGTACCTACTAAGTACCCTACATACCTATTATAAGTAGGTAGTACCTATGTTGCCATTATTCTAGTTTTCTGTCCGCTTCACCAGAGATATGTAAAGACACGATGGAATATAATAAGTCTTTAAAATGCATTGATGTTTATAGGGGAGCGTGTTCTCCCTCTGAAGTGGAACGAAATAAAACATTCACTTATGGATCGATTCGAAGTAAACATTTTCTTGTTCCGCTGGTTCCTTAATGGTTGATTCCTCTCTGCTCCTTATATGTATGTGGAAACGAACTTGAAATGTAAAATTTAACGTCACATTTTTTTTAATAAGGTGTCTTATATAAAATTTGTTTTTTTTATGCTGATGAGCGCCATTTTGACTCTTATAAGGGCACGCCTATGTCCAGCAATGGACTGGTAAAGACTCATCAAAGTGCTTTATTTCCATTAGACCTTATAGGACTCTTGGACACTGGATGATGATGAAGTATGAGTTTCTGCCTGCATCCCTGCTTTAATATAAAACAAACGCAATCACGACCAAACGTCCTCAACAGATAACTCTTTAAAAATCCTCCGCAGTACCTTCCAAAGGTACATAGAGGTGAGAGTACACGCTAGAAAGGACAAGGAGATGGTATGTACTGACTTTTTGCCGAGTGCCATCATTCCGTAGATGACGCCGGTCGCGAAGATCAGCCCGCTGCCGAACCAAGTGCTGACGCTCAGGAAGCAGAGGAAGAAGGGGGGCAGCGCTAGTCTGGAATATAATACGAATAATAAATAATGCTGGACAATACACACCTCATCACTAGCCCAAAAGTAAGCTGAGCTTGTGTTATGGGTATTGTATTAGGTTGTTACATAATGAAATTGGCGTTTCGTCGTACTGGCCACTTTGATCTCAAATAACTCCTATTTGGTTAGGAATTCCAAATTCAAATTCATACAGCAAATGCATAAATAAATATTCATGCATTTGTGTTTTGAAAAACATAATTTATTTGATTTCTTGCTTGTATCCATGATGATGTTTTCCTAGCAGGCCACAGCGAAAGCGGAAACTACACACATGTGCGCAGGACGTATTTTAGTGCACAAGTATGTGCGCATTGTTGGTATTTTACAGGATAGGTGAGTCACGTATATACGAGACCAAAAGAGATAATGTTTAGGTGAGTCATTCATTACCAAGCATTGTTTCGACACTGCCTTTAGATTCATAATAAACAAAGCGAATCGACGCGACCTGGTAGTTGTACGTAATGTACCTACTGTAAAATTGTTGTATTTTGTATGTGTGTGTCTGAAGTTGCAAATAAAGTCTTTATCTATCTATCTATCTATCTAGTTGGAGAGTTTGATAATTAATTAGATGATACGTGAAGCGAAGCGAGACCCCATTATAACTGTAGGTAGGCACCTACTCAGATTACTGGGACGACAGAGTTTTGCATGTTAATTATGTATGTATATTTTTTACGAACCAAGTCTTGGTTATGAAAATTATGATACAAAATCGAGCTTTACGTAGAGGTGTGATCTGTGACTACACTCCTATACAAAGAACTAATATAGCATTTAAAGCAAGTGCTTTAACTTAAACTTAATCAGGATAAGTATCCTGATTAAGTTTTGTTTATTTGTTATACGAACCAAGTCTTGGTTCTCCACACACAAGTAAACACACTAGAGCTTAACAAACAGTTTAAACTATTGTCAAATTATAACAAGAGGTTTTGCTGCCCCCGCGTTCCCTCCCTCATGTTGCATGCCAGTAAACCATGCAACATGAGGGCAACATGCTTGCGACTTACTTGCCAGATACAAGCATGCCAGGCCAGTTAGTGTATACAACTGACAAGAGCTGGCACGTGCAAGGAGCTGATGCAATTGTGCCTTCTACAGGCATGTTTTCCGGCTTGCGAACTAAGACGAAACCGTATAAACTCACCCACAATATAGCACCGCTTTGTTCCAGTAGGGGCGACTCTCGACCTTATCGCTGAGAGTCTGCACGTAGTCTATGAAGAAGCAGCAGCAAGGCGCCTCGCAGACGATGACGATGAAGCCGGCCAGCATCTGCCATATGCCGGCGATGAGGCAGCCGATGTTCAGCACGATTATACCCGTGCAGTTTAGGAGGCCGAGGATTATGGCGACTGGGAACAGACAGGACATTTATATGAAACTAGCTGTTCCTTGCGGTTTCACCCGCGTTCAATTCGATAGGACGTGAAGGAAGAACAATTTTACGGATATTCCCGTAAATCTCCCATGGGAATTTGATGTTTTACCATGTTACTCTCCATCCTTTCAACTAACTCTATGCCAAAAATCAACTCGATTAGTTGCATAGTTAGGGCGTGAAGGAAGGACAAACAAACAAACACTCTTTCGCATTTATAATATTAGTTAGGATTAGGATTAAATAAACTCCTAAAGCTTCGCCCGCGCTTTTCATAATATACATATCCCATTTCCGATTAATATAATTATAGCCTATCACACTCACAAATAACGTGGCTTCATAATGGTAATCGAATTTTCAAAATCGGTTCAGTAGATCCAGAGATACACACATTACACATCTTTATAATATTAGTCTATATGGGTCGAAATAAATTACGATCATATACTGATTTCCGAATTGAATATTGTCAGTCACTATCGTGTAACTTGAATTAAATAACATATTCGCTAAATACTTTTACATAAATTATGTTAATATTGTTCATTAATTTACGTTCAAGAAGCCAGATTCCTGGAAACGGGTCGGTAGCTAAGATCTACTTACTGGGTTAAGATGCCTACATACGGTACTTATTCAGTTTACAGAGGTCAAATAATGGGCGAATGATATCGCAAGCGTCGCAGGGTGAACCTGGATGAGATTAGTACTGTATACAAATATTTGTACGATCCGCAGATATTTCTGATTTTGATGTTCTGGGTATTTTCTATCCATATCTATAGGTACTAATATTATAAAGAAGTAAGGTTTGTGAATTGTGAGGTTGTAGAGGGTAATATTTTCAAAATCCGAAAATTCTTTTAACAATTGAGCCGGGGCGAGCCGCTAGTGTAGAATAATAAAAAAATGCATTGTATTGTACTAAGTATAATAATAACTTGGGGTTAAATGATGGTCCAGCATTAATTATTTCTTCCATAGATAGAGTACCTTAAAAACCTTAGTGTGGTTTTTACTTTGAGTTTGTGCATGCTGGAAATTCTATAATTAGAGGAATACATAGTTTTAAAACCAACATGTTTCTTAACTTGTATTACTTGAGTTCTAAATAAATAATTATGAAAATGACGATGATTTTAAATGACCCTATTGGCCATAAATAAAAACATTCTAACTAGCTTTTAAATTTAGCTTCATCTAAATTATTCATCAACTCATTTCAATGCATATTTGAGCCTCAAGCCTATTGGGTCAAGTAAGTAGGTGGATCAATATTTGAGACTGGGATCAGAATAGTGACATAACATTAAAACTACATAATAGAGCAACGCCCACAGTCAATACAGTTTAACGCATTTACAATGGGTCGAGAAGTAGATAAATAAGATAGGTATGCTTCTTGTCTCTCTTCAGACTGTGACTGGTAACTGGTTAATGTAAATATTAAAGCTAGTGAAGACATCTAGTGGTAAGATATTATAAAGGCCTTTCATTTCAAAACAATATATAATGTGTCATCATCATCAAAAAAAGCACACAGGTCCAGCAGTGGACTAACATAGACTGATATGCGAGTCCACAGTTCGTATGTGTGTTTTTGGGAATAAGATACTTTTTATAAGATTGGCTTCGTCGATCATAAAACCTTGTCTTGTGTATTGTTAAAAATACAATACAATACTTTATTGTACAACAAAAAAACTATAATACAAAAGATTTTACATGATACACAGGTACAATGGGCAAAATCATTCTTTTCTTTTTAAGTCCATGAAATAAAGCAACAAAAACTCACTATTAAATAGGTAACAAGGTCACAAATAGTCAAATGCAATACTTTTTACAGTAATTAATTATCTACAAAAAGGTAGGAAACCCAATGTTATCTTTTCTTATCTCATCACTTACTGCAAACAACTAGCTCAGCTATCAGGTGTTTGATGGGTTTAAAACACAGTTGATGTCTAACTGTTACAACTCAGATGAGTTTCATATCATCAAAAATCTTAAATAACGGCTGATGAGTAATATTAAAACTCATTTTCTTAGGGGATTTCTCACAGAAATTGTAGGGGCGTGTAAAGTCAGGCAACGGATTATACTATAAACTCATTTTTTTTTCTTTTTTATAGTCAATAGGCTTTCGTTTGACCATAATCTCCCCTGATGGAAAGTGAAGATGTGGCCGACAGTGTGTCATGAAGGTCTAGAAAATATCTATTCAATCTTGACTTGAAGAGATCCAGATTGTAATTAGCCGGAAAGACAGCAGCAGGGAGCGTGTTACAAACCAAAATTTTCATTCATAGATAGTTACGGATAACAAAAAATTTCGGTTAATAAATGCTAAGGTTGACGATTCTACCATATTTAATCTCAGGCCAACTGTACCTTTTTGACTAAATTTTTGTTATTACCTAACCTTCCAATTTCAAACCCAATTATTATGATGAACCACCCTGACATTTTAACTGAGCTAAATTTTAACAACACCAGAGGGGCTTAAATTAAAGCTATGTAGTAATTTTGAGAATTAGATTAGAATGCAATACAGGGTTGAGGGACAAGGTTGAGGTTTGTTTTTCTTTTAATCTTCATCAGAATGTGAGGTGAGGTAGGGCTTTGTGAGAAAACAACAGTAAAACTGTGATTTCTGTAGGGACCTGCTTGATGTGAATGAACACCCATGTAGATAAGCGATTTGCGCTCCAAATTTAAAAATAGCTAGATACCAATAGGAATCTATAGGAGGCACCTATCTACTCCCTCCCCAAAGTACCTACTTACTTAATGAGATGGGAGGTCGAGCATCTGAAGTTGACTTGTCACTGTCGAGAAATTGATTATCATTGGGATAGTAATAACAAAAGCGATCATTAGTGTACAAAGAAACTCACTGAAACTGCCAGCTGTCCCCAGCCCCCGACCAGCGTATCGCATCCACCAAGGGACGTCATCTTTCTGAACATTGTCGCCGCCCGGCCGCTGCATGAGCATCGCAAACTTATCTGTAAACGACTGCAAGAAATTGTGGCCATTGTAGTTAACTGGAGGTGTGATTTCTGTGCAGAATTTTTACTATTTACGAATTATCCTCACCATTTTTGCGAAAATCAATCCACTGGCTTTGTCAGCTGTCTGTGTCTGTCAGTCAACTAGTGCAAGAAGCAAGTTAGTTTTCAACTTCAACTTCAACTTCTTTTGTTATATGGCTTGCTGTGCTTGTAGTTAGCAACAATTCTGCCAGTGTCCATGTAATGAGTGTCATAAACTTTAGTAGAGATTCAAAAAAAAGAAAAAACTGTTGGTCGGTAGAATGAGGGAGAATCTTAATAAAATTAGTAGTTGATTTTGAATATCCAGTTTTGTTAAATCTGAAACAACACAGACAACACAACACATAATGGGACAGCACAAAGTTAGTAAAGATTATAACTATTTACAACTTAATGTTATTGAATTTTACAAATTTACATAATAAATGTATAATAGGAGGGGAGAAGGAGAGAGCTAACAGGCATTTGACAGAAGTAGGACGAGGGATATCTGGAGGGAGGACTTCATACAAAGAGGATCTAAGTTTAGGGCAATTAAAAAATATGTGGTCCACAGTCCCGTCTTCCAAACCACATTCACACATAGAGTGATCCCTGATCCTTAATTTGGCCAAAAAAATAGGTGTGCAACAATGTCCTAATCTAAGTCTACATAAAGTAGAAATGGTAGGTTTGTCAGCATTGCGATATTTAAAAAACCATGGCCTAGAGGGAATATCAGGTTGAATATCAGCATAAAGTTTACCTTTTATTTGTTTGGAAGAATTCCAAGTGTCTAACCAAGATTTTTCAAGAAATTTGTTAGAGAGAAGGCAAAGGTCGTGGGAAAATGTTTTGTAATGATCACTTGAACCAATTTGGATAGCTGATTTTGCTTGGATGTCAGCTGTTTCATTACCCGGAATCCCAGAATGACCTGGTATCCAGGCAAGAACAACATCAATCCCAAGATTATAGCAATCGAACAAGGCTTTTTTAATTTGTAGAATAATGGGAAAGCGGGCTATATGTTTGAAGGGATTAGATATGATGGATTGAAGGCAACTTTTGGAATCAGAGAAGACTATGGAATTTTGTAAATTATGGGACTTTATAAATAATATGGCCTCAAGAAGTGCTACAGCCTCTCCAGTAAAGACTGATGAGGTTGACGGGCATTTAAAGCTAAGACTTATATTAGTAAATGGAATCCACACTGCAGCACCTACCTCTCCATCCAAAGTAAATTTGGAGGCATCGGTGAAGATACAATGGCAGTCTTTGAATTTTAGACCAACTTCAGCATTAAATGTTTCACAGGCATTAGGAGACTCCTTGTCTATGCCAAAATAAAGGAGAACATTTGGTTTATGAATCAGGGCATCATATGATATCTGGTAGAGAGGATTTAAAGGGTACTGAACAACAGGATGGGTGAGCTGAGAGAAAGAGAGGAAACTGCGGAGAATGCAAGGGACTTTGTCAAAATATCTAAATAATTCACGGAGACGATTTAATTTTGGAAGCAGGGGATGATTTGAGTTTTGTAATAATTTAAAGACAAACCTATCTGCCAGATATTGTCGACGCAAGTGTAAAGGGGGTTCACCACATTCAACTTGCATCGCATTGATGGGTGAGGATTTCATGGCCCCAAGTATAATGCGAAGACATTTTGATTGGATTTTATCCATTTTATCTAAAGCTGCTTTATTACACAAATTTAAAAGATACTGCCCATAATCAAAGTGACTTCTAACCAGAGCATTATATAGAAGTTTCTGAGTATATGGGTGGGAGCCCCACCATACCCCTGAAAGAGAACGTAGGGTATTCAGATTTCTTTCACACTTCTGGGCAGTAAGTGAAAAGTGTGGTATGCCAGTCATTCTGGAGTCCAAAGTGATACCTAGGAATTTAACATTGTTGTGTTGTGGAATAACCTCTTGTTCAATAAATACTTCTACCGGAGGGATAACCCTTTTTTTTGTAAAAATTACAACCGAGCTTTTGGGAACAGAGAGGGATAGGCCATGATTATTAAGCCAAACAACAAGATATGATAGGGCTGAGTTAAGTTGGGTTACTGCATCGTCAATGGATGAACTCGAGATGAAAAGAGCAAGGTCATCTGCATACTGGAGGATATCACAAAACGAGGTAACAGTTTGTTCAAGATCGTAAGTATAAATACTGTACAACAAGGGGCTTAAAACTGATCCCTGGGGTAAACCTCTCCAGACTGTTTTGGGAGGAAGGAAGCCATGAGGGGATTTAATAACAACTGATCTTTCCATCAGCATATTACAAATGAAACGAACCAACTTCTCAGGGACTCTCAGCTGAATGAGTTTTCTCCTGAGAACCGGAAGAAGGACGTTATCGTAAGCGGAAGCTATGTCAAGAAAAACTCCAGTAAGGTACTTTTTTTCTTTAAAGGTAATGTAGATATCAGCTGTTAAAAGGCTAAGGCTGTCCATGGTACTGAAACCTTTTCTAAAACCAAACTGAGTTTTCGCAAGCAGGGATCCATTTTCACACATCCATTCAAGACGGCGTTTAACCATCTGTTCCGCGACTTTCGCCATAACAGATGACAGCGCTATTGGTCGATGATTGGAAGGATCAGTTGGATCCCTACCAGGTTTCAAAATGGGAATAACAATCTGGGTTTTCCATTGAGATGGGATAGCACCATTATCAAAAAAAGAGTTAATTAGGGATAAATAAATATTTTTAGCTTTTTCAGAAGAGTTAATAAGAAAAGAGTAGGGGATGCCGTCTATACCAGGAGAAGAGTCTGTAAGTCCGTCCAGAGCGAGAATCAATTCATTATATGAAAAGGAAGAATCCAGGCTAGAAGTTGAAGGAAGAAACGATGGGATTGAAGGGAGGGAAGATAAAAATGGAACAGATGGGGGAGCAAGTTTATCCGAAAAGGCCTCTAGCCAAGATATAGGATCATTTGCTGAAATGTTTTCTAATTGTGATGAGCCTCTAAAGCGTCTAATTTGTTTCCACACTAAAGATGAGGGGGTTCTGGGAGAAAGATTTTCACAAAATTGTATCCAACCTTGTTTTTTCTTTTTAGATGTTAATTTTCTAAATTTTGCTGCTGATTTCTTAAAGTTAATAAAGTTTTCGGTTGTCATGCATTCGGAATAAGATTTTTCAGCGGCTTTCCGTTCAGCTGCCCCAGCAGTGCACTCCGAATCCCACCAGGGGGTTGAAACTCTGAAGTCTCTAGGAGGCTTTTTAAGAGGAATATGAAGATCAGCACATGAAATTATACTGTCAACGAATGCTTTGTATGTTGACACCGAATCATCAGAAGGATTTAAGAAGTCTAATTTGAGGTCGAGAGCGTCTGAATATGCAGACCAATTGGCTCCAGACACTCTATATTTCAAAGACGGAGATTTATTACAATGAGGGATGACGCTATGGAGAGAGTTGATGTGAATGGTCAATATTATGGGGAAATGATCACTACCATATGTATAGGGTAGTGTTTTCCATAAGATATCAGGGGCGAGAGAGGGAGAACACAAAGAGAGATCAACAGCACTTTTCGGATTTTGAGATGGAAGAGATCTGCGGGTAGGAGAACCATCATTGAGAAGACAAAGATTTGCTTCATCAATGATTTCTAATAGGGAAAGGCCGAACAAATCTGAGTGACTATGACCCCAAACTGTGTTGTGGCCATTAAAATCTCCCAATATGATCTTGGGGGAAGGGAGAGATGAGAAAATAAGAAGGATATCTGGAATCATGGAGGAGTTTGGATGAGGGATATATATAGAAACAAAGGTAATGTTGAGGGACTTGATATCAACAGCAACAGCGTTGATACCAAGGGGGAGGGACGGGAGAGGGATTTGGGAAAATGTAAGGACTTCGAAATAGATTCCAAATAGATGGATGACAGATGGTGAATGAACTTGACAACCAATGGCATTCCCAATATCAGACTAAGTAAGCTTAGTCTGAGTTCCCAACTTGTTTTTTAGCAGTCTCTTCCGCTCGCTAAAAACCGAAACCGAATAATATCCTTCAAGTCGTAGCCACGTCCACTCCACCCACGCCGCTGCCATCGTCCAAGATCCAAGATTGACAAAGTTTATTTCGATCGACGTGAAAATAAAAATCGTGTAAATGAAAACAAACTTTAAATGACGTTTCGTTCGTTGTAATAAATTAATGGTATATTTAAAAAAAACATATAATTTGTATTTTGCTATTAGATACCTACTTTGATCTAGAAATTTGCTATAACAGAGGGATAATAATTTCTATAGACATGGTTTTGATGCCACTTAGACGTTCAAAGAAATAAAATTATACCTACTCGAGCAATGATCTCAAATTTTAAACTGATATGTAACGAAACGCATTGCTAATGTCGGTCGGCATCAGCAGCGGGCCGCGATTATATTTTTGCATCTTTCTTTTTGCAATTGCAGTAGAACAAAAGTGTATAATTGCCAATTGCTTTTGAAATTCATGTGTAAAGTGCAAGGTTGATAAGTTATGCAACCGTCCACAATGCTTCCAAAACTTACAGATGACACTCAAACAATGTAAGTAGCGACAATCTCTAATTTTAAAGTTTCACAGATTTCAAGATATATTACTATAGGATTTTTTAATAATATTCCGTCATAGACGGTATATGACCGTATCTCTTTAACAGAGATACCGTGTGAGGATCTGTTGAGGTTTTGACCTGTTGCCACATTCGCCTGTCATCACTAATTTTGACCATGTTAACATTCAGCAGACCACAAATACCAAGCAGAATTTTATCTTACTTCCTTGATAAGTTCAAAAACTGAGGTTCTTTATTTGGTAGGGTAATATTATACTAACATAATATTTGTTGTTTCCAGATCATTTTCTGAAGGTGATGGAGTGTGTAGCACAAGGGTATTAGCTACTGACGTTGTGGTGACCATGAATGCTGGTAACCACGACCATGGTAGCTCTAAAGTGAAGCTGACTAACCTAGTAGACTACAACTGGGAGCCAAAGTTCTATCATGGACAACTGCTCGCTATTCATTTGAGCGGGAATTATTTGGCTTATTGTATAAAAGGTTTGTTACTTCAAATTGCTTTATCCTCTTCTGCTAAATAAGATCACTGATAGATATCCACTATATCAACTGATTCTATGTCCTGGATTTTACTCCCAGGAAATCTTTACTACCCTTAACAGCCTCATCAAAGAGTGTTAAACTAATTGTTAAGTTAAAGATGCAATGTGAAATGACTGTCATAATAAATTTGTTTTTCTTTCCAGCTCCCAATGCAGCCAACCCAGGCACATGGACGGGTATGGTGCGAGTAGTCCACAACCCTGACTTACCCACAGAGGGGACTAATCTCCGAGCGCTTATCAAAGGGATGAAAGGAGAGGTTAGATGTAATTGCTGACTTTGAGGGAGTTTTCTGGGAAAAAAGTAGCCTATATGTAGCTTATATTCTACATCTAGAATTTATGTAAAATTCAGCTTAATCGGTTGTTCTGGGGTGAGATCCAATCTTCTGTATATTTTATAACATTAGTGTGAATAACAGCTCTTGTTTCTGTTATCGCAGCCATAAACTTCATTACTGTATGGGCCTTACAAACTATCTTTGTTTTGTATGTAAGTGCCAAGTGTTAAACATTCCATTCAATGAATGAGAAAAAAAATATTTAATTATTAAATAAATCAATAATTTAATATTATTTATGTACATGCATGCCAAAGTAATTGATTTTAGCTATCATTTTGAGTTATGTGTGGTAAAATAATTTCCTGACTTCAATTTTCACTTTTTTAAAAGAGTATTCCCATAAAGAAAAGTTTATTTTTCAGGTACAAGACTTGGCATTCGCCCACATCCAAAACCAAGTGATATTAGCTATTATTGATGAACAGGGTAACTTCTATGTCCATGAGATTGAAGTCACTGACAGTGGATTAAGGTACTGACTAACTTGGCATACTTAAATAGTATAGAACACTAACCAGAACAGAATCTGGTCAAATGAAGCAATCTCATATTGCAAACTAAAACATAATCACATCATCACTTCATATTAAGCATATACTCTAGTTTCACAGACAAAAAGCCTGTTGTTATAACTGTTCATTGAATTTTAGGTGCTTACTCGGCACTCCTGAGTCCACTAAACTTAAAACTACCGAGCCCGTAAATTCAGATAAATAAAGATTGCCTCCAAATCACCATGAGGTGTTTTCAATAGTTTAATTTATTTTAGACTAGCTGTTCCCCGCGGTTTCACCCGCGTTAAATTCTAATATCACATTTCTAGAGGGATTATTCCCGTAAATCTCCCGTGGGAATTTGATGTTTTAGCTGGACAAAAAGTAGCCTATGTTACTCTCCATCCTTTCAACTAAATCTATACCAAAAATCAAGTCAGTCACACACAGGTTGCTTAGTTAGGGCGTGAAGGAAGGACAAACAAACAAACACACTTTCGCATTTATAATATTAGTTAGTATTAAGATTTTTTTTCCGTCACGCAAGAAGGGCCCACCTGTGGCCTAGTTCTTTCAGTTTTTCGTCTAAAGATACCCGAAACGTTGGTTGGAACCCAGGATTTGATGTTTGGTAATCAAATCCCAGGGGAATGTAAACATCGCATTCCCTACTGCACAAGTGTGGCCTTGTTTTAGATTTGATTATGTAGCCAGTGTTAGTATATTTTGTAACACAATGTGTGACAATCTAAACTCTGACATTTGTTAATGTAACTTTGAACAAGTTATCCTGGGTATCAGTTAAGTGTTGGTTAGATCCACCCTGCCATCTCTTAACCGACTTCGAGTTGCTATGTTCGCCTGTATGCATATCTTTTTTTCTTATTTATTTTTTCACCTTATTCTCATTTAATTGTGAAACAATTTTGGTGATTCTTTTAGTTCTATTTACCAAATGACCCCAAGGTGGTGGTTCCATATAAATTTTAGTCCCGAGGGATTACTGTTTGTGCTGCTAAACTTAATAAAACTGGCCAAGTGCGAGTCCAAGACTCGCGCACGAAGAAAAACGCAAAAAAAAAACATGGTATGGGAGCCTGCTTAAATATTTATTTTATTCTGTTTTTAGTGGATATTTGTTGTTATAGCAACAGAAATACATCATCTGTAAAAATTTCAACTGTCTAACTCTCACGGTTCATGAGATACAGCCTGGTGACAGACGGACGGACAGCGGAGTCTTTGTAATACACACACACAGTAACAGTGTTAATATAAATTAATCGAAGTCAGTTCTTAGTTTTTGTAAATAATTACATCAAATTATTATCAGGACAACTCTATTAGCGGAGATCCGAGACGACTCCGGCGTGGCGAGCGTGGGGCACCGCGTGGTGTGGTGTCCCTACATACCTGACGAGGACGACGAGACGCCCGATGAAGATGTAGCTAAGCTACTGTTGACTACACATGGGAATATAGGTGTGTTGACTTCATTTTATAATATTTAATTATAATAATAAGTTTTATTTTCAGATAAAGGTTATAAAGCAGGTAGGTACATGCTTAGTATCGTAATTTCCTTAAAATAATTATTTTATTCTAACGAACAATTTTATCATAAGATAGGTACTTACAGTATTACAGTGTGTACGTCGGTTTAACCTTTGAGAACAGAGAATAGTGATACCTGACCTGACTCTTACTAAGTTAAACTTGTATGAAGATGTTAGGGCTCTTATTTCCGGCTCTTTAAAGTTAGATCTGTCAGTGCATTGCATAAATATTGTTCGAATATGGTTTGCGAATACTCTATTTATTACCAACATGTTTACTAACGCATGAAGAGGAAGCAGTAGCGATCACTTCCCATGACGTTACTACATACCACATCTATACTGATGGTGCCAAGAACAAAACAGGAGCTGGCTGCGGCTACTGTTGTTCCGAAACAGGACTCGCAATAGCCCAACCACTAAACTCAGCCACCACGGCCTTTCAGGCGGAAACAATGGGACTCCAAATGGCGGCAAATCAGATGCTTCTGGACAAAAATATCCAAGAGCCAACCTGTCAGATACAGCTGGTCATCAAAACTGACAGCGCTGCTCTAATAAACGCACTCAAAAGGACAGAAACAAGATCAAAATCAATTGCAGACTGTCACAACGCTCTACAAAAACTTTCTGAACACAGCAAAGTCAGCGTAGAGTGGACAGAGAGCCGGTCCTGCCCAGGCAATCTAAATGCAGACAGACTAGCAAAGGAAGGAGCGAGACAGACCCCAACAAAACATGACATCAGTCTCTCTAAACCGCCCACAGCAGAAGTCAAAAACAGACTAAAACAAAACTCGGAAAAAGAACACCAAAAACTGTGGGAGCGTCGAACAGACTGCAAACACACTAAATCAATATTCCCTTGCAAAGATAGGAAAACAACAAACACGATGCTCAAGATGAGCCGTGAGGACCTACGAACAATGGTGGGCATCATCACAGGCCACTGTGAGCTGAACCATCACCTTTTCAAGACGGGAGCCACAGACAGCAGCCTGTGCCGTGGCTGCCTCCAGGAAGAAGAGACTGTGGAACATGTTGTGGTTCACTGCACGGCCACAGAGGAAGCCAGGCGGAAAACAGGACTGAAAAGCCTAATAGGGGCAGCAAACCTGTCCACATCCACAGAAAAGCTGAAACGAAGCTGTCAATCACCAAAAGTCCTGCTCCGGTACTTCAAGGAGCTGGGCTGGTTAGGGCCTAGTTAGGCAGGGGGACAATGCACAATACACTCCCATGCGAGTTGTCAGTGCAGATCCCAGTTCCCCCACTTCGAATTAGAATTAGAATTAGAATTACCAACATGTTTGCCAAGTGCCTTCTTTACGCTAACGATCTCTAGATAAACTACAAATACTAATTTTGTTAATGCTACAAATAAGTATTTCTTATTGTTTAGCGTGATAGGTCGTCCTGCTGTCATATAACGATTGTTTCCAGCCCGCATCTGGAACATGCGCATCATAGTATCGTCGGTATCCGTGACGGAGCGCATCGGCGGCGCGGGCGCACTGGCGGGCGGCAGCGGCGTGCGGGTCGCGGCCGAGCACGAGGCGCGGGTGGTGGCGGCCGCCTTCTCGCCTGACGGGACGGCGCTGGCGACCGCCGGAGCAGACGGATATGTCATGTTCTTCCAGGTACCGACAGACTTTGTGTATGTTATTGGTATGACTGGGCGCCTGGTTCCGCCAGGGAGTCGCTCTGAAGCCAGTTAAAACAGCTTTACTGTCCGATTATGTCTGACAATGAAAGTCGATCCTAAATCTGAATCTGTGCCGGCCACGTTTGTTGTATGCTGGACAACCTCTGGATCAAAATTACCACTGATTATGTCTCAGGTCCCAGACCAATACGTACGCGGCAGGCTTTAATAAAGAAAACTGGCAAAAACTAAAAAACCGTACCAAGATCTTTGTCTTGGTACCTACCTCGGAGCAATATACTCTGAGGTAGGTTCTTTGGGCTAAAAATAATTTAATTAGGTATGTTATGGTACCCTATACAATAATTTTCCCCAGGTATACATGGGTGCGGACGGCAGCCCGCGCTGCCTGCACAAGTGGCAGCCGCACGACGGCAAGCCGCTCTCCTGTCTCTTCTTCCTAGACAACCACAACAACTACAACACTGAGTGAGTACCAAGCGACCAATGGATGCCTTTAATTTTACGTAGAACAGTGCGGCTCTTTTTATCAGTGAAAATATATTTTCGATCGGTATGTCTGCCAATAAAAACCAACTCGCAGTGACTTTAGTTCTTCCGTGATAATGGCGCATGAAACTGTGCCGAAATATTGGAAAACTCAAAAACCGAATCATGGTAAATATCCTGTTCTAAACGATTCCTAAAATATATTTAATTTTAACTCTTTCAATTTACTTACTAATTTCGTAAATTAAAGCTGTTACACACCTTTTGTTTTCCTATTTCGCTGTTTCGGTAAAAACGGCGAGTTCCGACGGCAGATTATTATAAAAATAATAATTCTACATCAAGACAAGAGCTTATTCTTATGAAACCTTATATACACGAGTCCATTTATATTTAACCTCAATATTCCTATGTCTTTTTAATAGTTTTCTTATAACATGGCGATAAAAATGTTTAAATAAAAAGTTTTATTATTAAATCCCAAAAATTTACGATCTCGACGGGATTCGAAACCGCACCTTCCCCTTCAGCGCAGGGTTGCTCTTTTTCCAACTAAGCTACGTGATCGCGCGTTGACGCGTTTTGGGATTTATTAATTTCTTAGAGATTACCCAGAGTACTTTATTAAATAAAAACCTTAGAAGTTTTATTATATAAATAATGCTGGAAAATCCACACAAAAAAGTGAGTGAGTGAAAAAAGTGTTATGGGGTACTAGATGACTGATATAAATAATACAATAAGTAAAAGTAAAATAGCCCTTACATAAATAGATATTGATATTATTATTATACATAGAAAATACCCAAAACACCCAGAACCATACCTTACTTGCAGATGGTCTAAAAATTTGTCCCAAGGCGGGAATCGAACCCGCAGTCCTGCGTCGCAGGCGTCCGCCAGCCGCGCCACATCGGACAATATCAAAACGTCAATCTGATGAATTCGATCACTAAATCCAACTTTTATTCCAGCGTACAATTCTGGAAATTTGCCGTCACCGGCGCAGACAACAACACGACAATCAAAGTGTGGTCTTGCAAGTCCTGGACCTGTATGCAGACCATAACCTTCACTCCGTACCTCGGCTCCGAGAGCCTAGGCCTCAAGGCCATGCTCGACCGAAGCGCCAGCTACCTACTCCTCAGTGACTTCAAATCCAGAAGCCTGTACGTGTTGAATATGGCCCGGGATACAAATGATACAATGGCCTATTGTAAAAATATATCGGAGTTTTTGCTGCCTTATCCGGTGCTGAGCTTCTGTATTGTTGATGCGGGTGAGTGGGCTCAATCATCCATTTGTATGATCATGATCTTAGATCAGTATACTATAAAACTATTCTGCAATCTTGCTGGCTCAGTCCTTGCAGAGATATCTGTCAGCGCTGGTAAATACGACTTTTTTTTATGAAATAGTGTAAATATGAATATACTGCCGCACGCCCCTGGGCCCCTTCGGGTCGGACCGCAGAGGCCTACGCCTTCAAACTAATAAAACTAATATAATTTTTCGTAAATCATGCATTGTCCCATATCTAGTAGTTCAAGTACTAACATTTAGACAACAAATTCTTATTTCATGGCTCGCTGTGTCTGTGTTGCCACAACTCAGCCAGTCTCCATGTAGTATTTAGAAAATCGGTGCCCCATTTTCTACAACTTCTGAGCCAAAAAAATCTAAGTGAAACATGTTTGTCACAGAGGAGCGACTGGTAAAATGCGAGTCGTCGTGCGATGACCCCTTCCACCGCAACGGGTCCGCGGGCGACGCGGGCGGCTCGCCGGACGAGTTTGAGATGCATCACAATGTAAGTTAGCACCAAGCGTCATAACTGTAGCCCTACCCGCGCCTTGATCCGCGGATGAAGCGACCCTTCCAACTCAGCCCGGGAATACGTAAGGATAGACAAAAGATATCTGAAGGGAAGCACCTTCCTACTGTGTATTACTCAACACCTTCACTGCGATCACCAATCTTCGTGCCAAGCATGCTGATTATGGGAAAACCCATCTCGTTTGATTGGGGCAGGCAGTAGATGTATCTGTGCTGATGATGAAGATACAATAGCACACACTCGATTCTAACATTCGACTTTGAGCTCAGTTCACGTTCAGGGTTGGCCAGGATTGTCTCTTTGTATGGGGAATAAAGAAAATTCTTAGTATTTGAATGAATAGAAGAACATTGACATCGCATACACAGACATCGAGACAAAAACATTATGTGCCCTGCGTGATATTACTGAACGTGCCAACTACTCACTGGCGTGGCACAGTGATCCAAAGTAAAATTGAGTCTCCTACACCAGAGATCACTGTCCTGGTCACTTGTTTTAATCCAGTCCATGGTCCATGGGTCTCTGATCCAAAATATTTGGCAATTAGCAGAATTAATCACAATGTTATTTTCACCAGGAGAATGGTTCCGGCGTGTCATGTTCGGAGGGCCCGGAGCGGCGTGTGTTCGTGCGACTGTATATAGTCCAGCCTAAGAGTCTGCAGGAGGGTTCGCTTGTCTACACCCCGCCTAGCAACCATCCTGGACTTATGCATGGTAAATAACTAGGTTCCTTTTAGTGGCTTTGGACCAGGGATGGATATGATTTAAATCATTTGATTAAAATCAGTGATTTAAATCGCGATTAAAATCAAGTGATTAAAAAAAACGATGATTTAAATCAGTACTTTTTACTGCTACAAAAACAGCCAAAAAGTGTCCAGGGACTTCCCCCGACATAAACTACTCGTAGTTTATGTCGCACAGCAAAATACGGAATAGATTAGGCACCGAGAAGGCAGCCAAATTAGTCTTCCTTCTGAAAGAACTAAATTCAAACAAATAAGTGTCTACGACTGCGGTGAAACCCAACTGGTTCTTTGTTCATTCGTTAATGTTGTCTTTTTTATTTTAATAACTTTTTTTGATGTTACAAAATGGAAGTGTTTTTTTAATTACCTTTAGAAGAACATATATGTTTGTTGATTTTCGTTAATGTCATTTTTTATAAATTTAATTCAATGTTTTTTGTTAAATAGGCAAATAAATATGCTACTTCGTCTTTTTAATAAAAGAATGACTTTATTATGTTGATATAACAAAAAATATGGTGTTTTTTTTATAAATAACTGACTTTCATACTGAAAACGACCGGATAATATAAAAAAATCAAAAAATCTGATTAAAATCTAATAAATCCGATTTAAATCAAATTAATCGGATTTTTTGGATTTTTTTATAAAAATCATGATTTTTATCAACCCTGCTTTGGACTAGATTTTGTGTTGAGTCAGCTAGGAACCTCGCAAGGCTTTCTCGGCCGTTTGGCTTGACAGTTTTTTTCTTAGATTATTCTAATACGTTTAAACAAAAAAAATAGGGGAAAAAGTTGTAGGTAATACAAAGTTCACACGGTCATCTAGTCTGTAATAAAACTCAGCCCTTTTGTTCCTAAAAATGTATACCAGTTCTAATGTGTACGGTTTCTTACAGCAATGTCAGAATCAACACTGGAAGACCTTCACTCCCACTCGGCGGAGGAATCTCCCGCGCTCGCCTCCAGCATACTGCAGCAACAGACGGAACAGTTGAAGAGCTTGTTGCTCCGAGCGCAGGTAACAACGGCCTCTGTGGTTGCTTGCAGCCAGTAGCGGCAGGTAGTAGAGTCAGGAATTTGGCAGTGTTGCACCCTCGTGCCTCGGAAAGCAATGCTTGCGCACACTTGTGCACTATACTACTACTAATATGTCCTGCGCACATGGGCACTTCCTTCATTTCACATTCACTAACAGCCATGTTGCAGTGAATACTAGAAGATTCAAACATTTGTACCGCGGCTAGAATCAAACCCGCTACGGTTTGATTCTAGCCGCGGTACAAATGTTTGCTGCTTTGATCATTCTACAATCAGGCCTTGTTTCATCAAAATTATTTTTTATTTCCTGATAATAATACACATGATTCTAAGGTTTTTATTTATTATAGTACTCTGGGTAATTTCTAAGAAACTAATAAATCCCAAAAATTTACGATCTCGACGGGATTCGAACCCGAAAGGAAAGGAAGGGATTCGAAGGGGAAGGTGCGGGTTCGAATCCCGTCGAGATCGTAAATTTTTGGGATTTATTAATTTCTTAATAATACACATGCTTTTTCAGCAGCCTCCATCGAACAGTATGTTGGTACCGCGGCCCGAGTCACCACCGGGGGCGCCGCAGCTGAATCTCATGACACCCGACGCGTTCAGGTTAGTATACATAAAATACTTGATAGCTTATCTCATAAGTATATACAATCGTGCAGTGCCGGTCGAGGCGTAACAATCTCACCGTCGAGCGAGGGCGAACCTGAATCCTAAGGGAAAGGTATGATCCTTGAGAGAAACTATTAATAATATTCAATGTACTCTCAAAAAAACTAGGAAGGGCACATGTTATTGTACCCAACACTAAATTAACCAGCTAACGTGTTGTTACTAGAGTGCTTAACCGGCTTAACCCCTCACAAATTAAAGTCAAATTTATTTTAGGATATTATTTGATTTCTTAAATTAGTCAGCAGATAAAACTCCTTGGTAACAATAAACGGCAATAAACGGTTAGGTACTGAGGTATTGAACTGAGTAAACTCTTTGTTTCCAGCTCTCCAGGCAAACGTGAAGATGACGAGATACCACTAGCGTCCGTCACGCCCGACGTCACTGTCAAATCGCGCAGCTCCACGTCAGGTGACAAACACAAATACCTCTCTCTCGTCCTCATTCACAATTGATCATCTATGTTGTGTGGCGGCAGCGGAGACTCGACAGTGAACGCGTTAACCAAAGTCGCGTGATGAAGCATTGCACGCGTTGTTTTCATGGAAATGTTAAGTTAGCTAAAGGGTTATTTCTATCCCATGGGAATTTATTTATGGGATAAAAAGTAGCTTATTTTTTATTTCAGGTCTAGGCCTACATCTACATCTTGACGACGTCTGTGGCGCGGTGGGCGAAGGCCTGCCTGCAACGCAGAAGGTTGCGGGTTCGATTCCCGCCTCGGGACAAATGTTTGTACGATCTGCAGAAATTTGTTCAGGGTGTTCTGGTCGTTTTCTATGTATAATAAAAAATATCTATCTATGTATTGTATTATATTATGTATATCGGTTATCTAGTACCCATAACACAAGCTCTGCTTAGCTTGAGGCTAGATAATGCTGTGTGAATTATCCAGCATTAATTATTTACATCTCTGCAAATTTTTACCGATCCATTGAGTGGATTTGCCTTTAATAAGGAACTAAAATCTATTACATCCATCCAAACTTGCGCCTTTTAAAGTAAAGTATCGTTTATGCATGAAATACATGAAAGTACAGTATGTTTTAGCTTTATAGTATGAGTGATGATGATAATTTTGTAACAGCGGTGTGTACAGAGGGCCACGGCATCAGCAAACTGACGTCAGGCGGGTCCAGCCCCAGCCGGGAGGTGCAGGAGATCATGTCGCACAACGAAGATGATGACTTCTACGCAGACCACATTGTATGTACTACTCATCTTCAGCATGCACTGCTCCACTCCACTGCTGGATATAGGCCTCGCTAGTCACATCCAACCGTGGCGGTCGCGGCGTTAGAATCGACCCCCCAACTCAGCTTGTGGGTGTCGTAAGACCTTGCATGGACAGCGTGCGCTAAGCTCCATTTGTTGCCGTTTATTTCCATGAGTTCTGTGAGAATAAAAATAGATAAATAAGACTATATCTTTTTATTACATTTTAATATTTATACTGTATCCATAAAGATTAAATATTATTATTATTATATCCCAAGGGAACTAATTTATCGGATAAAAAGTAGTCCTCTTAAAGTATCCAAAATGTTTTATTCCAGGCCTATAAATACATGTGTGCAAAATTTCATCCCGATCCGTTCAGTAGTTTTGGCGTGAAGAAGAAACATCTAAACTTTCACATTTTTAATATTAGTATGATTCTATTTTTAATTTTTTCTAGCTTTTCCATCGACATAGGCCTCCTCTAAGGTTTTCCATATATAAATAACTGACTTTCATACTGAAAACAACCAGATAATTTAAAAAATCTGATTAAAATCAAATAAATCCGATTTAAATCAAATTAATCGGATTTTTTTGGATTTTTTTATAAAAATCATGATTTTTATCAACCCTGATTTTGAGACAGACTAAAGCCTATTGCACTTATATCGTAAAAAAATTTTTTGGTGTACAATCAATTATTTTAGTATTTATTCTCAAGCATTGTTTCCTGTTTGTAGGATGAAGCAATCCTGTGCGAGGATCCGGTGCTGGAGCCGAAGCCGGTGCCGCCGCCCATACCGAACGGCAACGAGCCGCTGTTCCAGAACGACTTGTTCGCTGATACCACTGTTAAACCGCACAAACTCACACATAGCAGTATGTATGACAACAACTATCTATTAATTACGGGTGTAAGCGGGTTAGCTCCGAACTTCATTTGTGTTGGATGAACATTAATTTTTCATGCCTACACCAACGTTTTATCTTGGTAACATTCGTAATGAATTCGTCTAACAACTGTAGTTTTTATAGAACTATCTTAATTCGCATCTAGAATCAAAGATATTTTTGTCAACAAGGTATTAAAGACCAAAGAATAAAGGTCGAAAATATTTGACGACAGGTATAACTAGGGCTAATCTCAGAAAGTCGAAATATTTGAGCTCCTAAAAAGTATTCGCGGGGTCTTAGTAATAGGGTCCCGTTTTACCCTTTTGATACGGAACCCTAAAAATAAGGAAAGTAGATTTTGTGTTGTGGGTATCAGATGACTCATACAATTTATCTTTTCAGCAAGCGAAACATCATGGCCGCCGATCTCAATCGCACAAATAACAGAAGCAAACCAACGGAAAGCATCGAGCGACAAATCCAGCGCCCAGTCTCTGAACACGTCGGCCACGGCACTGAGCGGCCCTGTACTGGAGCGGACGACGAGCGACGAGCCGCGGATAGAGCGCGCCAGGCTTGACATGCTCGAGTCCAAGCTTGACAGACTGACGGGTCAGGACAAAACATCATTCACACTTTCACAGTCTCCCAAAGATCCGTCCCAAACCAAGCTGATAACAGCTCCTGGGAACTGCAGAGCTCGGAGCAATATCATATGACTTGAGTCGAAGCTCCTCTTTGAATTGAAGTCTGAAAAAACAACTCTAACCCAGAGGGAGGCGAAATTAGTTTTATAATTTATTAATAAAATGCTAATTTTGTCTACAGATCTACTAGAGCAGCAAAGCATGGAGCTCCGCTTACTCCGTGAAGCCACACAAAGTCCACGAGACATGCTGGACTCAGCGTTACATCAGCACCAGCTCAGCACCACGCAGGCCATCGAAAATGCCTTGCAAGTGGGGTGAGTACTTAGACTAACAAAACCGTTGTAGATAGCTTAGTCATACTTTTACCGTGG
Source organism: Eupithecia exiguata (assembly GCA_947086465.1). Classification (NCBI taxonomy): domain Eukaryota; kingdom Metazoa; phylum Arthropoda; class Insecta; order Lepidoptera; family Geometridae; genus Eupithecia; species Eupithecia exiguata. Next base: position 1,137,472 of record OX352229.1, read on the forward strand.
CCGTTGCGGCCTAAGAATCGACCCTTCCAACTCGACCCGTGGATGTCCTAAGAGACTAAGGGAATCTACCAGAGGAAGGACAGCAGGTTACTCCTGTGTAGTTCTAATATCATCAATGCGATCACCATTCCGCCTGTCTGTTGTAGTGAATCTGACGAACCCTATATCGAAAATGAGTGGAATGAGCTTAGCGTCTGTTTTCCCGCCAGAGTACAATCTTGGAATCTTCAAATCCAGGGTGAATAAGCCCCTTCTGGGAAAGCGTGCTCCATCTTAGGCCACATCATCACTTATTCAAGTGAGATGGTGGACAAACGCTTGACTATCATGAGATGGATCCGTCCATGATCTAAGAACTCTGAGCTTAATAAGTCTTGTCTACCCACAGTTGGGAGCGCATCGGTCGAGTGGGCGAAGCCGCGAGCGCGCGCGCCGCCTCGGCCGCCGGCGTCGGCGCCGCGAGAGCCTTGGAACCATTAGCAGCTGCATTACAACACGAACTGGCGACTAAACTCACCGCCACCGACCATCTCCTGAGAGACAATATAGAGAAACTAGCTAATAGCAAGGTAATTTTTAGAGTTCCGTGCTCAAAGGGTAAAACGGGACTCGTTTTACCCTTTGGGTACGGAACCCTAATTATACATTTTGATACACTTGACGTCGTTAATTGATGTTGTGTAGATTGTCCAGCTTTATTTATAACTGGCTAATGCCAGCGGCTTTGCACACGTCTTTTGAATTAAAATGTAGTATAATATATGTGTTACAGGTCCGGATCTTTATGTGCAAAGTTTCAGCACAATTTCACTCCATCTATTTAGTAGTTATAATAATTTAGTATATATTTGCCGTTCTCTTCGTGCAAAAATCTTCAAAACGGCCCAAACTTTCGCCTTTATAATAATAATTAGGACTGTAATGATAAGTCGTTCCTTCCAGACGATCACAGAGCGCCTCGGCTCCGCCATAGCCTCCTCAGTGTCGGACATGGTGAAGGAGTCCTTCCGAGCGGCGCTCTTCGACACCGTCATGCCTGTCATGGAGAAGTCACACGGCCAGATATTCCGGCAACTCAACCACGCCTTCCAGAATGGTTGCAAAGAGTGTATGTATTAACAATTCTTAGGATTTTTCATTAAACGTAAGGATATATTTTTTTTTTTTTTTTTTTTTTTTTTATTCAGTTTTTACAACCTTTTAAACAATGTTTATGTCGGTTGACTTAGTAACAATAGAGTTGACTTAAATTATAACAACAAAAAAAAACCACTTCTGGAATAAACAAAACAAAATTAACCTATAAGAAAATTAACTTAAGAACTACACTACTTAACTAGGTACATATTTAATCTATATTTAATACTTAACTATCTACCTACGTGTTGCTACTTATGAAGCTAAGTTGCGATTTGAGCCAGCACAGTTCGCTAAATCAAATAGCAATCCAGCCTCTTTGGTGTTGGGATGAGCTAGTATTTGGTGGAAGGCGCCTACATCAAGAACATTGATGTTCAGTTCCTGGAGAACCTGCTGGCGCTCAGCCTGGTTCCGGACACACTCCACCAGCACGTGGTACACGTCCTCCGGCTTGTCGCACGTCTCACAGTTGGGTGATGTTACTTTGCCCATTAAATACGCAAATTTCCTGAGTGGCATGTGTCCGGAACGAAGCCTGTGTGCTGCTACTACGTCTCTTTTACCAATGTCGCCCATGAACCACGGTGAACTGGGAGGCTGACTTTGTATAATTTTGTACCAGATTCCTTTTGTTTTAGACCGTTCGTCGAAATATTCTCGCCAAAATGCATTACTCATTCTTCTGTATTTAGGTATAAGTTCCGAGTATGATTCTAGAATGAAAGTTTCCGAGCCATCTGAGCCAGCTGTCCTCGCTAGTCGGTCAGCCTCCTCGTTCCCCGATAGCCCTATATGCGACGGGATCCACTGTAGGATAACTGTTACATTGTTCACAGAAAACTCCTCTATTTTTCTGAGTATATCATACGCAATCATAGCACCTCGATTACCTAGGATACAACTAGTTATATGTTGTAGGGCACTTTTGCTATCGCTGTAAATGACAATGTCCAAGTGAGGGTCTATACAGTATTTAAGATACGTCAAGGCTTCCGATATAGCAAATAGTTCTAACGACATAATGGAGACATTAGACATGATCTTATAACATTCTCCACGCTTATAAAATGAGTCATAGAAAGCGGCGCCAGATGCGCCAGTGCTCTTTGAACCGTCAGTGTAAATTTTAAACCAGTTCCTATATTTTTTATCCAATTCGCATAAAATGTCGTTTTTTAGTAAATTTTGATCATAATCTTTTTTTGCCATTTGAACACAGTCTAAACTATCTCTTACTATATACTTTATGTTAATCTTCGACAGCCATGATTTTAGCAGAAACATTTCAAGTGGGTTAGACGATGTAACTTTTTCTTTATCTATTAGGTTAAATGTACTAATTAATAACGGTTTCTTTTTATTCGACCAATATGTATTTTCCCCAAGAGCACTGAGCAATTTCAGGCTGCTTGTTGTGGTACCGTTTGTCCAAGATTTCGCTTTAAGACAAAATTTAAAAGCCAAATATTGCCTTCTTACTGCTAGTGGAGGAACACAGATCTCGCTTTCCATCACGTGTATTGGAGTTGTTTTTATGAAACCACCTATGATTCTAAGAGCCTGATTTTGTATTTTATCTATTTTATATGTATGACATTTAGCGCTATTGTCATATAAATAGCTACCAAAATCGATACGACTTCTGATAAGGTTGATGTAAAGTCTCCTTAAGTGTTTGGGATGGACCCCCCACCCAGAACCGGTTAAAACTTTCAAAATATTTAAGAACTTATGTGTCTTTTCACTAACTTCGTTTATATGCCTACCCCATCGCAGCGATCGATCTAGCCAAATACCTAAATATCTAATATTCGCTTCGCACGATAACGGTGAATTGTTTACGTTTAATTCTATTTGATGTTGTCTGCGACCCCTACTGTACAAACAAAATTTGGATTTATGGGCCGAAATATCTAAACCGATTTCAATTAGGATTTGAGCAATAATATTTAGTGAATTTTGAATGCTTAATACACAATTTTCTACTTTCTTGTCACTTGTAAAAATAACGAAATCGTCTGCGTATTGCGCAATTTGTGATGGAACACTGTTACAAATCTCATGAGTTACTATATTAAATAATAGTGGAGATAACGGGTCTCCTTGGGCTAAGCCCTTGGAGGTCCATCTCACCAGTATCGAGTCATCCGTATCATCAAAAACATCAATAATTTTCAAATGCCGTTCACTCAAATATTCCCATAGATAATTACATAATGTCGAGCCAACATTCAGGCTATCTAACGTCATTACAAGTCTATCAACAAGTACATTGTTATAGGCATTCTCAAGGTCCAGGTAACATGCAAGCGTTGGTGTGTTTTTAGTAAAACCTGCTTGAATTGTTGACACCAATCGAGTAACTGAATCAAGACAGGACTGAGCTTTTCTAAAACCGGTTGTATACGGCGATAAAATTTTATTCCTTTCAATGAACCATTCTAATCTTTTTGCTAACATCAAATTAAAGATTTTACATAAACAAGATATCAAAGAAATGGGTCGCAATTTAACCTCCGAAGGGTCAGAACCTATTTTTGGAATAGGAACGACTTTAATGTGTCTCCATTGTTGTGGAATAAATCCCGAAATAAAAATATCATTATACAGAGTGATTAAAACGTTTCTTCCTACCGAAGGTAAATTATAGATCATAGAATATGTTATGTTATCTTCCCCGGGGGCTGAATCCTTTTTTTTTTTTAAACATATCTCTAATTCATGTAAAGAAAAATTCTGTTCCAATAAGTTATTACTAGATACAAAACTAGGTTTATTAATTTTAACAAAGTCGGGAGCTAGATTACATAGCAACTCGTGTTTCTTATCAGCGGGCGCCTCATACCTGTTTTTACGATAGCCCTTTATCCAACGCATTCTCCGCCACATGTCTGCCAAAGAAGTTGATTCATTCGTGGAATTACAGAACTCCCGCCAATTGTTTGATTTTGCCTTAGATAATTCTGTTTTAACTATTTTATTCCTATTTTCCAAAACTAATAAATTATTCGGCGTTGGATTACGACGAAAGGTGCTTAATGCGAAACGACGTTGAGCTACGAGCTTAGATAATTCTGCGTTCCAATACGGTTTAGGAGTAAACTTACTTTGAGGATCTGAGTTTATTTTTAACCAAGGAATGCTACAATCGGCCGCTTGTTTAATTATACCTAAAAAGGCATCATACCTAGTTTGTATGGAGAGTTCACTACTATGAGCATAACCGCAATTAATCGAGTCTTCTACACAATTCCCATATAAAGTCCAGTCCGCTTTTTTATAATTACGTTTTTTAGTAAAATGAGGCCTATCCTGAAAATGTGTACATATTTTTAGTATCAAGTGATCACTACTTAAATTTTCATTTAAAACAGTCCAAGAAAAATGTATAACGATGTCTGCAGTTGCAAACGTTATATCGGGCGAAGATTTTTGTAAAACGTTATCTACGTATTCAGCTCGCGTTATGCTACCATCATTCATGTAAATATATCCATGTTCTAAAGACGAATCTAAAAGCTGAAAGCCTCTTGTGTCATTTTTATACGACCAATTTCTGTGATGCCCGTTAAAATCTCCTGCTATTAATGTTTTACTGCTAAATTTAGAAAAAAGTTCGTCCCAGTCCGCCTGGGAAGTATGAACTGATGATGGACAATACACACATACAATTTGTGAAATAAATTTGCAATTTAAAATGTTTACGGCTATAACTTCAATACCTGAATTTGTTAAATTAAGTGGGCATACCTGTACTCTAATAGATCTGTGTGCGAGTATACCTACTCCGCCGTACGAGTCGGCGCGATCTTTTCGGTACCAATTGTAGTCGCTAATATTAATGTTTATATCCTCATTCAGCCACGTCTCACTAATGATAGCTATATGCACTTTATGTTGAAATAGCATACACTCAAATTCAGTCTGTTTTGGCTTGATGCTCCGAGCATTCCACTGGACTATATTGATAAAACGTTGACTAAAACAACTGCTATCCATTTGAAAAAATGGACAGGATTTTATCAAGATAATCCCCTAACTTGAAAAACTCGGCTACATACGAGTAGCATTCCTCGAACAATACACACAAACATTTATTAATTTTTTCTTCCAGTAATTTTTCTGAACTAAATATTTCCCTTAATTTATTATACAGTCTCACAAAACTAAATTTCTCCTTACATTTTTCTTTGGTTTCTTTCACTATGGTTCTCGTAATTTCCTTTTCCTTCTCATCTTCACTCTGATTTTGACTATTTTTCCTATTCGCTTTCTTCTTCTTTTTCGTCTTTAGAGCCGGCCACTCAATTCCAGATCCTTCCCCCGCAGAACAGTTTGCCTCATCCCTACTAGCGCCATCCATCTGTGTCACTGGTTTCGATAGCAGAGCTTCTCTGTACTTTCTAGATTCTAATTGTGACGCAGTTTGTTCAGTCACCTCCATCGATTCTAGATCTATCACGTAGTAATCTTTTTCATCCTGCTTCGACACTTCTTCGTATATCTGACAAGCTTTCTTGTACGAGTGATTTCCGTCACGCATTATTATTCTTATGTCTTTCTCTTTGCGGAAAACCGGACACTTAGACTTCTCGAGCGACATATGATCGCCTTTACAGTTTACGCATTTAAACTGCTCAGTCTCACAGTTTGCATGGTTGCGACCACACTTTGGGCAAAAGATTTTGTTCAATGGACAATACTTGATTCTGTGCCCAAACCTCCAGCAGCCAGAACATTGCGACACCGGGAATATGTAAGGTTCCACTGCAAACCTGCAACCATATGCTTCGACATATGGAGGAGTAATGGCACCTTTGAAACATATGCGGACTGTTTCGCTATCTACCCATTTGCCTTCTATTGTTTGCCGTTTCAAACGATTAATCGATAAGATTTCGTATTCACAAATAAATGTTTTCTTTAACTCTTCATCATCGATCTCTAAGTCTACTCTCCTGACTATTCCATAACGACTATCCATGTCGTCCATCCCTTGGCATTTAAATCCTTTTGCCAGAAACACTTCGTTCTTCATTAATAATTCCGCCTTCTCTTTGTTTTCAAACGAAATAATAACTTTATATGAACTCTTGTATTTTATTTTAACTATATCCCTAATCTCAAGTCCTCTCAATAATTTGGCCAAAGCCATTTGTTTCGGCAATGGATCTGTCGATGTCACGTTCACGTCGTAAAACTCATAAGCAGGGGTAGGTGACCGCAGCTGAGCCCGGCCTTCTATTGTCTTGTTATCAGCCGTACCGCTTGGCCTTGGTATCTCATTCCTTTTTACACCGTTCTTGAAACACCGGCGCTTATGTTTATGTTTCGTCACTGGAGTAAAATCCAGCGTGTCTGCATCACTTTCCCCGTTGTATGTGTGTGGTAGATTACTCAGCCTCTTCAATCGTTGCAGAGAACTGTCCGAGAAGATGTTCTCCGGCGATCGTATACAGTCTCTCTCATCAATCTCAATATCCACCACCTGGTCCGCCATCGCGGCAGATACAGCGCGCGCGCGCGCGCGCTTATTTTACTACTAGAAAGAATAGACGAGATACGTGCACACTCCGTAGCGATCGGCGCGCGACTCAAGGATATATTTGTTTTAAACTTAGTGATACATGTTAAGTTAATTTACTCCTGCATCGGCGACTCGAAAGTGGATCTTTGGCCTCCAACAAAAGACTTCACCTGACATCTCCGTTCTGATGTTCTGACTGAAGTAAACCTTATTGCCAGAGATATCTCTGAGATGAGACATCTTTAGAGCTAGACTTTAATCTTTTTGAATTTTTGAAACGGCTTTAAAATGTCAACTAGATGATGGGTGGTTTTAGCGTAATCGCACAACTATTCTGTGAGTCGTTCTCCATAGCGACATCGTCATGCAGTCGCTGTTCGTGAGTAATGTAAATGTCGGTATTGTTTCAGTCGCAGTGCACACAGAGACGGCGGCGCGCGCGGCGGCGGAGCGCGGCGGTGCGGCGGCCGCAGCCTCGCTCCGCGCAGCCCTGGACCGGCACACCGAGATGCTGGCTGCCACCGCCGCCGCCGCGCCGCATGCCTCGCAGCACCACCAGCTCACGCAGTCGCTCACGCAGTCGCTCACACAGTCGCTCTCACAATCGCTCAGGGAGGCCGCACACAGGTACATACGAACCAACCTACCTAATGCTTACATATTTTTTGCTAACAAAATTATAGTTGCAAAATCAAATTAATATTGTGGAATATAATTTTATGACACACACATACACACTATCGTCAGAGCAAATCACAGACATTCGAAACAATGTTACTACGTAACTATCATCCTCTATTCTTTTCCTGTGAACACTCAGGTATACACAGACCGCTTATAGCGCGGCCACACGCTCCAACTTGCTTACGCAGTTAAGTTTGTGCAGTTATGACTGCAAAAAGACTGAACACAGTACAATGGCCACACGAGTACGAGTAAGCTATTCCAAAGTGGACTGCGCAAAGATAAGAACTGTCAGTACGGAGAGGTTATAAGAATGTTTTTATTTCTCTATTTGCGGTGTCACGATGTCGCAAACAGTTTTTTTTTATTAGAAGCCATCTTTTATTGTTTACTGATAAAAAGCAACGTACAAACAAGTTACTTCAATGTACCTACCTGTACCTACTAATGGTTTCTTTTTCACTTCTTTCACAAGTGGAGTTAAAACGTAAGTGAAATAAAGCCCACAACAGACGGAGCTATAATATATATTATAAATCATAGCAAGGTATGATACGGTATATTTTCTTTAGTAATCGGCGAGTGACCACAGACATAGCTATTACGTATATTTTTATTACCTCACCAAAATATGTCGACAGTTAAAGCACGATAAATTTTATTATTAAATGGCCGCTCAGAGCTAATGAGTGCAAAAATATATATTATAGCATAGCCACTGTCTGTGGCAGCTTGCTATATGGTAATATAGCTTACTATATTTATATACATATATTATAGCTCTGTATGTTGTGGGCTTTTAACCTTATTTCTTATTTTGATAATAATTTATATTTAGAAATCTGTCAAGTACAACATTTGACTTGTCTAAGTCCATATTTTGTAAGCCTAAATAAATTATTCACTTTGACAAGCGACGCGTTGAAAACACTACGGTACTGGAGCGCGGCTTGTCGTGCAACTCGTGCAAACTAAATTTGCAGTCCAATCTTCGGCATGTCAACGGTTACACAAGACCACGTCGTACGTCTTACCACCCACACTCCGTCTCACCTGCACAAACTGGTTTGTGCAGGCAAGTAAGACGTGTGGACGGAGCGTGTGGACGGGCTATTTGCATAAGAATAGATAAAAACGTGTTCTTGAGTGGAGACCACGACTCGGCAAACGTAGTGTAGGACGCCCTCCGACCAGGTGGGATGATGATTTGCTAAAGACTGCTGGCAGATGCTGGATGCGTCAAGCTAAAGACAGGGCGCTATGGCGCTCATTAGGGGAGGCCTATCTCCAACAGTGGACTACTATAGGCCGATGATGATGAGATAAAAACTGGGTAGAAGAGACTCTTCTTTGACCGAGTCCCGAACACCGCCATTTATATACCTACTTTCCCCTTCACGTTGTTGTCACGCCCCTGTGTCGTCCAGGCGAGTTGCCACGGTTGCTACTGTTAAATATTGCTTACGAGTAAAGATAATGTTACTAAAATAAGTTTTTACTTTACTTAATAAACATACTTTATAGTTTTATTATTAGTACTCATTTTTGTGTGTAAATTTTGCTGTCATAGTATAAGCCGTTTTCGAGTACGGTCGTGTATACGCTAGCTTGATCGTTATGCTAGCGTACACACCAAGAATGCACATTATTTCTTAAATCAAAGAGGCACCATTTATTTTATTTCTGCACTAGTTTATACTCTATTTATTAGGCATCACAACAAACAAGAATGATCGATTATGTGTACGCTACCATCACGGACTTTACCTTGGTGTTTTCTTGAGTGATATGATATTAGAAGCATCAAACTAATAGTTATTTATGTTTCTGCAGTGTCCTAGAGAAAGAGATGACGTGGTGGCGAGAGCAGGCGCGCTCGGTGGCGCTGCAGATGTCCCGAGCACACTCACCCTCCACGCCCTCCGTGGCGGATAGACAGGTTGGTGCAGCTCGATCAATCGGTGGACCCTTTCTCAACAATATCACTGTGTTTCGAACCGTAGCAGGTATACTTACAGTCTTTGGAGTTGTATTTGAGCATGAGCATGGCTACCTGTCGGGGAAGCCGGCGCGGAGGGGGGCTTACTGCCACCTGAGATACAGTACCAACTAGTTCGGGGGGTAGTAGGCTACCAAACTGCTGTCGGACTCACTGACGCTGGCCTAGCCCAACTTCTACACACAGCTAGCTGCTCTTACGGAGCATAGGATGTAAGCCTAGCTGGCTCATAGTGGTCGTCTGGTAGAAATCCCTGTAAGGGATAAGACCGCCAATTGCAGGACAGGATACTAGTTAGTTTGTTTTAAGAACTTCTTAAAACCTAAACTTTTATTTACCCATCTATTGTACATAATGTATTTCCATCTTTCCTGCAATAAAGCTTATTATTATTATTATTATTATTATTTAGAGCGGAAGTGGAAGTTATTCTAATTATAATTAATTGAGAATTGAGTGGCAGAATTTATAATAAACTAAGCAACGAGATCGACACGTGCTTCGTCGAAAATCTCTGGGACCTCGTACGACTCGAGCGTCGTTAGCTCCACCTACAGTGGAAACATTGAAAGTTATCCAAACCTGCTCAATGAATACGTTTAGTACGATTGACGAGAGGTGTCGATTTGCTTTATTCTTAGCGCGTAACGCGCACTGGGTCAATTTTCTACCTAAATATAATTATGCCTGGCGAAATCGAATTTTTTTCAAACATAATTAAATTTTCGTAGAAAATTGACCCAGTGCGAGTTACGCACTATAAAAAAAGCAATAAGCTAAGCAATAAATAACTTAATATTATATGTAAAAAGACATAAAAACCGACTTCATTCCATCAAAAAATCAATTCAATCAAATCATCCAATCCCCGCTTTAACACATATGGAGTACATTTAAAATAAATGACGAAGTTGCAGATGAATTTAGAAACTGCACAATTTTTTTTGCATATATAAATTGGTCAAACATGTGTCATACATAACATAAATTACTTACCATCTTTTGTATAGACATGTTTTTGAAAATAAATAATCTTTATCTGCTTTTTTTTGTAAAAGGTTAAAAGAAAGCTTACATATCATGGAGTTAGAGAGAAGTCAATTATACCACTTCTTTTCAGAGACCCCACCGTATCTCACCAAGGAACTGTATTCAAGAATCTTTGCCTTTCCTTCTACAAGTATAAATATTGATAACTTATTATTATGTACCACTTCACAAGAATCCATCGCCAAGTAAATTAGAAGCGTTCGTTTGGAACGGTTTTATCACATACATTTTGATTCATTTTTCACATTTAAATCATTAAAATGCACCTGCTACATACTGGAGTCACAAGTTTGTTGTATAGAATCAAATAATTTCAAGAAATATGGGTGATTGATACATATTTAGATTCGTGGTCACTCATCATAGCTAAGAATTGAGGAAATCTGATAATGATTGTATCAGAATCTACAGGGTGGTTGTTTGAGAAGGGCGGCGATGTACAAGTCCGAAACGAGGGCATGACTTCCGCGATTAATAAGAAAACAATAACTGCATGTTTAGTATTTTTTAAATCTTTTGCTTTTGACAGAAATCGGTTCGAATATTTAAAAGAAAAAGACACCTGTATCCACGGATTCTGTTGCTGATTAGGAACAATCTTTGCAAAGAAATGTATTATTAAAAATGGAAGGAAATAGTAATTACTTTTAAATCTCAATTGAGATATAAGTAATTTGCTATTTACAAATTTAAAAGTAATTTTTATTTCTAGTATACCCTGACTAATAAGTTGCTCAAAACAAATCGAGGGCTGAAGGGGGTCATGACCCCCTTCACAGTTTTTCTTGGTTTCGGACTTGGCCATCACCGGCCTTCTCAAAAAACCACCCTGTATAAAAAGTAGATTATTTTTGATATTCCCATAGTCATTAAAGCCATTTAGAAAAAGTAATTATATTAAACAATTAATGTGCTATTTGTTTCACTTCACTTCAATGTTTTAATGAGTAATATATCTAATAACTGGCTAACGTGCGTCTAATTACATTACTTTAATTTTCTCCTGCAGATCCAATCAGCCCAAATCCAGTCTCTCCTAAGCGGCGGCGACATCAACGGTGCCTTCCAGTTAGCTCTGAACGCGTCCGACCTAGCGCTAGTGATGTGTGCCTGCCGCACGGCCGACCCGCCGCAAGTCTTCGGACCTCCGTGCAAGCTGAAGCAGAACGTCCTGCTGTCTCTGGTGCAGCAGCTCGGGGCCGATATGACGCGGGATACTGAACTTAAACACAGGTGGGAATACTTTCCCGTAAATTCCTGGGATTTCAGAATATTCTAAAATAATGATTTTTCACCGGAATCTTATTTATAGACGAAATATAAGACACTTTTATTCTGACGTGTTTTTCACTAAAGTCAATATTTCTGAAAAAAAACATTTTTAATTATATATATGATTTTATGCCAAAATCCTTTTTCTACACGAAATTTAAAACACTTATTCTAATTGCGTAAGAATAATAGAAACAAATATTATAAAAAAAAATGTAGGTATATAATTGTCTGTTTTGTGAGATGAACCCAAACTTGTTTTATTCCAAATGGGAATTTTGGAATTTTCTAGAATGTATTTTCACTGAAATCTTATTTATAGACGAATTATAAGACACCTTTTTTGAACGCGTTTTTTTACAAAAATCGATTTTCGCGTCAGAATAAAAGTGTCTTATATTTCGTCTTTAAATAAGGTTCCGGTGAAAAAATCATTATTTTAGAATGTTCTGAAATCCCGGGAACTCTCGGGAAAGAATTCCCGAGAAAGAGGTGGTTTTAACTGCTCCATGTTGTATCATTTCACCAACTTTAGGTAAATAAGCGCCCAAATTTCCGATCACTGGTTATAAGCACTAAGTCAAGTCACTCCGCGAAGCCTGTGAAGACCCCAGGAAGATTCTGCCCTTCTGGACGGAGTTGGGCTGGCTACGCTAGCAGAACGATTACGCACAATGGACCAATCCGAGTCTCAGTGCGGAAAACAGAGTACACACAACAACAGCACTAAGTCCATAAATAAAGAAAAATAACTTACTTATTACGATAAAACTAGCAATAAATGCGTTAGAACACGTGTTATTATATTTTATCTACCCAAATATCATAAACCCTCTCTAATGCGTTCAAAAACCATAGGCAATGACCAGCATTACCAACCAACAGAAATAAACGGAACTGTAATGAACTCATAACCTACTGAAAACCGTAGGTTATAGAGTTTAAATTTGGAATAGGTGTCAAATTCAAGTGAGTGTGCTATACTAGTATCTACATTCTAACTATAAATTGCACGACATTTTGATCTCGAGTGACACAAGAATAGTGACTTTGTTCGTTTGTTGATTAAAAAAAAATACAGATATTCGAAACGCCGCCATTTCGAGCTGTCATTTGTTCGTTAGCTTTTTATTTCCAGTTAGATACGAGTAGACAAATTTTCTGATAAGTTGAATAAGTTCTTTATTTCTGTCGAAATTGAGTGATAGTGACTCAGAACAACTGTCAATGTTAACTACCATTACTACAATAAATAATTTGCTTCTGTATGTGTTCAATTTATTTTTTATTGCATTACACTGGTAACAATGCTGGTCATTTCCCTATGGTTCCTGAACCCATCATAGAGCCCTTATGATATTTGGGTAGATAAAGTAGTGTATGCAACTGTACATAATTAGGCATTACAACACTCGTGTGATGCTATTAAGAAACTCGCCTTCGGCTCGTTTCTTAAACCCACACTTGTGTTGTAATGCCCTCCATTATGCACAGTTGCATAAACTACTATTGTGCTTTGTCACGTCTTACAAACATATTTTTTTCAACAATAAACTGGGTATTTAGAAAGCCTGCCATGTAGTGAGAATCAGGTCTCCGTGCATGCCAGGAAAACCTAGATTTACTACATTTTGCGCAAATTTGGTGTAGTATGAGATCAGATAACGAAATAATCACCCAAATACGACTTCATAATGTTTATTGAACTTAAATGACGTCCATAAATGACAGTGGGCAAATCATTATCATACTAAATAAAACGATTTAAAGTTAAATAAATTCCACCTGCAGATACCTAGAAGAAGCGGTAATGAATCTCGACACGTCCAACCCCGTGACCCGCGAGCACCTGCCGGGCGTGGTGCGCGCGCTGCAGAAGCAGATCATGGCCTTCCTGGGCGCGCAGCCGACGCATTCGCGCGCCAGGCACTTCCGCATGCTGCTCATGGCTGCAGACTCGCTGCTCAAGGGGACCGTCTGATAGACTGCCTCTACTCTCACTGCCTATAGGTTGTCGCAGATCAGGGACCCACTGCTACCGCACTACGCAAATCTCTGCATTCAAACATCAGCTTCTAACTCGTAACATTTAAATGCTTTTCATATTGACGGCATTAGATGACAGACATCACGAGGGCATTTGAAGATTGTGGGAAATCATTTGTCACTATAAAATGGATCTAACGATAACGAGCACATAGTTGAGTGCATATTTTTTGTGGTGTGCAGTAGCTGCGTCGGATTAATGTGCGCAGAGCTTTAGGTGGGCGTCTGGTGGACCCCTCGGGGGACCGCCTGATGGGACAGACTAGACTAGAGGGACAACAGTGATGTGTGACAGTGATTATTGTGTTTTGTGGTCGTTTTAAAGGTTGTGTAATAGTTTTCCTTTGTTCTACCTACATACCTTTTAACATTAAGGCATTCACTGCCCAGACTGGCATCCGGCGCGTGGCTGCGAACCGCCGCCGCCGCGCGCCACCCCTGCGGGTGTTGTTAAAGCAAAGTAACGTGTGATGTTACTTCGTAAGCTAAGCACATTGTTGCGTTGCAAACCTTTTCAGGCTCAGTAATATGCAGTTTTTTCTGTGGTTTTATTCTCATATTAAGTGATTAAATAAATCATGAAAACAGAATTTTTTGAAGTATTTTAATTATTTACTACAATCTTTAAAATTACCACAAAATAGTGTTTACTACATAGCTGATTTGAGTTGAAGGTAGTGTCTCTGTCTCGTGTCATAATCACTCACGACTTAGTTAGTTATTTGTTTGTAGGATCTGTACAGTTTTCGATGCGCTCGGCGCGTTCTATATTTTATTTGTTTGACGTGCCTAAACGCTAATGACGCTGACGTTAGGTGTTCAAATATGCGCGTTTTTGATAAGCGAGCTTAGAGTTCACTAAGCTTAGGTAACAACATAAGTTGGCTCTCTTATCAAAAACGCTACGCCAAGGTTATAGGATTTTTATGTATCGTTAAAGTCCATTAAGGTTGATTGTCTACCATAGAAACAATTTGCTGGCATTCATTTCTTCCACTAGTGGACAAATATTGAAGTGAAGAGAGAATCAATTATTACTTCATTTCATATTTGATAATAATTTTGTGTAATTTAACTATTTCTTTGATAATAATTTATAGTAAAAAATTTGACTTGTCTATCAGCTTATTTTTTAAGCCTCAAGAGTAAATGTTATTAATTTTCTGATTTCCGACTTAATGATCACAGCTAACAAGAATGAATGTGTACCTAAATGAAAGGTCCCACAAAATGTGTGAGCTAAGCTGAACGTGGTTGATTCCAGAAACAATAAATATTTGCATATTGATAAGATCAATTGATTTGGTTTAATGGCCTGTAGTTAGAACATCCTCATCGTTATTCGAAGGTAACTCTGTCCGTCCGTTACCTTTTCACGCCTAAACGGCCGAACGGACCATAATGAAATTTGGCAAGGAGGTAAAGGTTAATTTAATAGTAATAAAGGTTTTTGTTTGGTTTTGTGTGAGAGACAATCCACCTTGAAATGTTGACTACAAATTGATTGTTTTTTTTAAACGAGAGTTGATGAAAGTACCAAAAAGCAATATAGTTAAGGCTTCCTTATGCATAAGTGACGCTCTAATCCTGCAATATTAATAAAATATATTGATATCCCACATGACAATATTCGAATGGGGAGCGCCACTTTTACTTAACGAGGTGTTAAATATATGCGAGGGATTGAATCCATTTGTTGCAAGAACAATACTGGCTTTTAAAAAGACTGTTTGTTTGTATTTATGTATAAAGTACATTATATCGGATACTTGTAAGTAGGCCTTTAGCTATAATACTCAATTTTGATATGCGTGATCTGAAAAAATATGTTCTTTGTTAATTTTATGCCAAATTAGTTGATTTCTATAATTGATCCGATCCTATGATCAAGTACACGTGAGCTGTTTTGAAGCACGCGCTTTAATAACGCGACTTTTTAAAAAAAACAGGTTCAATCATAGAAGTATTTGGAACCGCTGTACAAAAACTGTCTTGACATACTCGCGTGTTGCACACAGAGGCAAATAATAATAATCATTTATTTCAGACAAGAGAAAAGTTACAGATGTTATTTTAACTTGTTTTACGATTCATAGTAATATATTTTATTATACTTTAAAACTAACATATATACAATATTAAAAACTGAATTAATGATACGTTATTTTACGGCGAGACGTGACGCAATCAGGGTGTCAGCTGACGACGGTGCACGGCGCGGCGGTGCAGGTGTCTTCTTGCAGGCGGCCAGTGAACCGTCGGAACTTAACACCTTTCGGCCTCTCCGCTTGAATAGTTGGTTACGCTCACATTCGCAACAAAAATTGTGTTCCCTCATAACGTATGTATTTTGCGGAGGGAAAGCGAGACAGTTCATGTGTTCAACGCGTTAGAAACGCGTTGAACACATGAACTGTCTCGCCTATTGAAAAGTGCGTTTGGATGTGTACGGGTGTATCGACCCAGATTGCGCGTTACCAAAGCGCGTGCTTTAAAACGCGGGCGCATTAACACGGCATCAGTTTTACCGATGTCATTTTTTTCCTAGATGGCGTATGTATAGCGATTTCATCACACACCCCACTGTATTCCGTATCTAGTAAAAGGTTGTTTCCAGTAGCGAAGGATCCGTAAAATACGGTCCTGTAAAAACGGATCCGCGTGTGAAGGCGCCTCTACGTGAACTAGGTCTAAATAGTATTATATTAAATCTATAACTGTGAAATTAATGTTTACATACATGAGTGGTGCATTTTTTTATGCTATATAAAAGAACTAGTCCCAACATTCAATCATCGCTATCTAATAGAGTTTATATCAAAATAGAACTACCGACAGCCGAACCAAGCCAGAGGTGGAATGGAAACTTGTATCGTTTTAAAGCTGTAAAAAAATGTTTAAAATTAATCACTGATAGTATTTTGAATTAGGCTTTTTTTCTTCGTTAACAAATTTAGTATGGTTTCGAGTTAAATTATTTTAATGGCCATAGATCTTAATAAATATTAAACCATTTGGTAGTTCTGTCTTCAAGTTGTACAATTTTAACTATAACTCAGTCAATATGTCAAAGCCTTGTGATTGTGCTAAGGTAGGTAAGGTACCTACTGCAATAGTGTGTAATGTTCCTGTATAATACGTAGTGTAAAGTATAAAACATTTAGAAATGGTTATACTTATTTCTAATGGGCTTCCTCAATGGGCAAAATGATGAATATTTTACCGATGCCGATGTCAAATTAACTGAACTAAATACATATGTTTAAAATTGTAAAGCGAACTAGGACTTCAATTGTAACACTTTTAGATAAGTCAATCTTAAACAGTTATCAAGTTGTTTTGGTTATTGTTTTCATTGTATACATTATTTACTACTGCAATCCTATATACTTCGGCCAAACTCAAAATGCAATGTTGCTGAATTTGTACCTACTACTTGTCGATTTTCGCTCTTCCTACAATTATTAGTAAAGACAATTATACATTATTTGAAACTCTACGTCACAACGAGTTTTTTTGTGTTGCGAGTTGTTTATTGTTTACAAACATAATTTCATGAGAATGGTTTGAGCTTAGGTATCATCAACAAACTTTGTATGTTCATAGTATTGCTTCACACGTTGTTTTTTAATAGTATCTCATTCCATTATTGCTTTTCTCTTTTATTTTTTGACCACTTTTATCATTTTCATTGTTTAGTAATGTCGCTAGAACTGCATAAGAAAATGTTTAAAATATAATTTTATTCTGATTTGCAATGTTATGTTTTATTAAACTGACCCATTAGTGTTAAAATAACAACCTAGTCCATTTAAAATGAGTATTCGCTCGCACAATAGCCAGATACGTGTATTTTTTGTATTTGTTGTTATAGCGGCACCAGAAATACATCATCTGTGAAAATCTCATCTGTGTAACTATCACGGTTCATGAGATACAGCCTGGTGACAGACGGACAGCGGAGTCTTAGTAATAGGGTCCCATTTTACCCTTTGGGTACGGAACCCTAAAAATCGACTGAAGAAATGACTTTGGGCAGTATTTTTTATTCTGTAGCAGAGTTCTACGAATTACCAATTACTCATATAAATTGTATGAGATGTTATTATAGTAAGTAGGTACTATTACAATTAGATTATTATATGAAGTCAATATATTAACTTTTATATTGCTTACTTTTTTCTGACCTGTACCTAACCTGGAGTTATCAATAGAGGATTTGTATGAAATGAAGTACCTCACCGACGACCTCTGTGGCGCGGTGGGCGAATGTCCGCCTGCGACGCAGGAGGTTGCGGGTTCGATTCCCGCCTTGGAACATATATTAAATATAACTATTTAAATAAAGGTACAAATTTTGTACCATTATCTAGTACCATATAACACAAACACTGCTTAGCTTGGGGCTAGATAATGCTGTGTGAATTGTCCAGCATTATTTATATTTCATTAATTTCATCTACCTTTAGCAGATAAATACAGGAGATTGGATTTTTTAGCGTGCCAGTATGGATTATTTGTTTGAAGTAGGTACACCAACCAAATATCTGTGTTGTGTATCTGCGACACGTCGTCATAACAACAGGCCTCCAGTAGATATTCGAAAAAAAATGGTCGCGCCAGCTTTTAAAATGTACCTATATATAACTCCCGTCACCTAGGTTGGTACCTACCTACCTAATTTATCATGGTCAAAGAAAGTAAGGGTAGTCGCATTTCAAGCCTTTGCTCTTTTTTTCCTTTTTTGCAATGTTCATAAAAAGTCGAAAGTTGCATCAATATCAAACTACCCTCAAATTAAAACCCAAAGCCCGCATTGTCATGTCATCACCGCGCGTCGCTTGGTTGAATAAAAATATGAATTGTAAAGTGAACGTCGGTTTAGGGATTATGAAAAGGTCTAAATCACTGTGTGCTTTGTATGACGCGTCTGGTGAAGTGAGTGTTCCTAAGGAAAACGGCCATCGATGCAGGTAAGCCTTCAACAAATATCTGAAGTTATGTAGGTAACTTGGTAGGTATTTTTCTGTGTTATTTGTTGATTATGTTATGATTCTAAGCTAGGACCTAGGCTAGGTAGGTAGATCGTTATTTGTTTTGGTGGTGGTTTTGGTACCTACTAATAGAAATCTCTATTTTACTCGTTTTATTTTTACTGGACGGACAAAGTTGGTAGGTACCTTCTTAGCTTTGTCGTTCTAGTAAAAAAACATTGTTATTTGCAGTTTAATTTGTTGATAATTTCTATGTTATTGTGCACGCTGAGACGTCCTTTAATAAATACCTAATGCTGGACCACAGAACAGAAAAGTTGCTGGACAAATAGAATAAGATGAGAGATAAACATTTAAGGTAGGTAAGTTCTCTTGGCTCCACTTTAATGGTAGTTATGTATTTATTTATTATCTATAAGCCGCACAGTGAGCGACAATTCAGAGAGCACAGCGGTTTCCGACTGGGAGGCGGACGAGCGGAGAACGGACAGCGGCATCGAGAGGACCCTGGACGGAGAGCTGGATGTAATACAGCAGAAGATCGACCGGCTTAGTGGTAGGTATATACCTAACCTACTCCCCGCTTAATCGAATACTTATTTATATAAATAGATAGGGAGGGTCCTTAACTGGATCATCCAATCCTATCTACACAGCATCATCTAGCTAGCCCCAAAGTAAGCAAAGTTTATGATAAGGGTATAATGTCCTCCTAACTAGATAACTGATAGGTAGGTTGAGTACTTACGTTAGTTAAGTTACATGATACAGTAGATCGGACCTAATTATATATTTGCTACAGGAAACACTCGGACCCGGAATAAATATGTGTAGATTGTACAAACATTCACGTCACATTATCTAATAGGTATCTCGCGGCGGGAATTGAGCCTGCAACGCAACCCTGCTTCGCTGAAGACAGATTTTGAAAATACGAGTAGGTTGCGCCTCCTTAGATAAAAGTAAAAAAGGTAGTGCCTCTAAAAAATCAGAGAGTTCCGAGATAAACCGACCTAGAGAATTTTGAAATCATGTACCTAGGCCTACCACCTATCAGAAAGAGATGGCAAAACATAAGTACCTATTTAGGTGATGATTAGCAACATGATTAGCAACCACGTACAAATACATCAATTAATTGACTCAGATATGTTCATGGAGCAGTGCCGTCTCCTCAGCACCATGAAGGAGGAAATACGCAAATCCCGCGCCTTCGTGAACCAGGCTGACTTTGAACAGAACGAGATCATTAGCGAACTGCTCAAGAAAACTAGTGGACAAAGGTTTGTAGACTTACTAAGTAATTGTATTTTTAAAAGACTAAGTCTGACTTAGTCTTTTAAAAATACAATTAATTAGGCAATTACTTAAGTATTATGGATAACATTTATCAAAGTACTTTTCCTACAAAAATATATAGGTAGTAAAAGAAAAAAAATCCAAAACAACAATCAAGGAAACCAATGTGATGAGGGAACCAAGATTTGGTTCCACACAAGTAGGTACCTTGGATATATGTAGAATCGAAGATGGCGGCCCCCACACACGAGAGATTATTTAAAGTTGGGCAAAGCACTTGGCCAGACGAGGTGATTGCCACTGGAGTAAAAACCTTGACCGAGTGGTATCCAATAATCGACCGACGAAGACTGGGTCGTCCTCTCGCAAGATGGGTTGACGATATCATCAGGGTCGCATCGCAGGGCATAGGTACGTTGAAGCCGGAAGCATGCTACAGAAAATTCTGGCAAAAGCGAAAGGAGGCCTATATCTATGTACTACATACCCAGCAGTGGGCAATACCAGGCTAGAATGATGATGACGATGACGGAATACCTAAACCTCCTCACAAAGGTACATCATCATCACCCATCATAAACCTATGCGGTTGGTACGGTAGGTGTAGGACGTAGGTACACCTCCCTCTCCTTTCAGCCAGGGTATGATTTCAGAGAGCCGATCCCTGAGCCCGCAGAGGATAGCCGCGCCAAGTGTCTGTTGGACGCCATCGAGGGTCGCCGGGGAGCCGTGGACAGAGAGATACGGGATGTCCTCATTAGCTTCCTGCAGAGTGAGGTGAGCTTCAATTTCATCGGTCTGAGAGTTAACGTAATAAAGTACCTACATTTTCTTAATTTTTTCCAAACCCATTAATTGAGGGAGGCGGGCGGCGGCGCAGCGAGGTGAACCAGCAAAGGACGCCAGACATGCTGGATGCAAGCTACTCGTTGCTCGCATTCAGCATTTCTAGCGTTTTTGTGGGCCTAACCTACGTAAATAATCCGTTCTCCAGTTTATAATCTAGCTAAGTAGTTGAAAGACGACGCGCTGCAAAGACTGCATGCAACACATTTACAAGATTCTAAAGCACCTTCCGTTCCAGGATCTAAAGGAGCACATGGTGCAAGCCACGGCCGCCTCCGTGCGAGAGGTGATAGAGAGCTGTCTGTCGCGCGACATCTCCGCGCTGTACCTGCCTCTCCTGCAGCACGCACATCGCAGGCTGCTGCGGCATGTCACCAGAACCGTGGAGGGCGCTTTTGTGGAATGTACGACCACATATTATATTGTGCCATAGGGGAGACCAGGGATGAACGTAAATTTTTTAATTTTCTCGTAATATCTTACACATCTTTGTGAATTTTAATATTCTAATCAATACACATGATAGACGAGTCTTTCGGCTATCCTTAGTAATGATTATCCTTTAATTAATGTGATGTACACAAATTCAGTTGCTAATAGAGATATGGAGAAAGTCGAACAAATTAAAAAAAATTGGATATTGTTACAACCAGCCCTAAGGGTAGGGATATTTGTAACAATGTATGGGAATGGTTGTTACACTATAGAATAACACAAAGAAACTTACAAAATATTTACTAATTAATCATCATTCTTTTAGGTCATGTACAATAATATAATAAAAATATAGGTGGCGGCGCAGCGTGCCGCGCCGCCGCCGGGGCGCTAGTGTGCGTTGGGGTATCGCCTCTAAATTTCAGTAGATCCGTTCAGTAGTTTCGGCGTGAATCAACGAAATCAACGATTCGGTAACGTCGTCCACAAGTGGACAAAAAATTGAAGCGAATAAAATCAATAACTATTTATAAAGCTGTTCATGTATAAAATTTGACTTGTATACCTAAGTGCTTTTTTGTAAGCCTAAAGAAATAAAGTTATTGACTATTTTTTTTTGGAATATTTTCTGAATATCGGTCGTCTCATTTGTGATTTTTGTTGGATTTGTTTGATACAAAGATCCCATTATGTTTGATACAGCGTTAGCTAGAAACTTTGTGAACTCTATAAAGTATTTTAAAGACCTATCTAACCTACTAAAACAATTTATTTTTGAAAATTAAATCACACAAAGAAATGTAAGACCAAGTACTAAGTAGCATTACCTAATCTGTGACAAAAGCACTGCAAATGGTACCTAATAAATAAAAATTTGGTCGTCTTTTCCAGTGGAAGAATATACGGTATGCCTATCCAAGTCGGTGTCCAAGCTGTCAAGATCTTTGACCCAAGCCACAAAGCGGCACAAGGCGCTGCTGGAAGCTGCTGCTGACCCTCAGAAGAACCTTGTCAATACTCTCAGGTGCACTGTTGAAGAGTAAGTTATTCACACAAACTTATTTATTTAGTGAACAAGAGTCTTGGTAGGGCGACGTCTCACTCCTCTGCGCAGTTGGATCGGTTGAGACCGCTGGCCCTGTACTTAGACACTCAAGGTGGTGGCATCATATTATACCTATACTCTAAGCATCATATAGACATCTCAGCACTAAACAGCAATAAATCAGTCAATAAATAAATAATGCTGGACAATTCACACAGCGTTATCTAGCCCCAAGGTAAGTAGAGCTTGTGCTATGGGTCAGTTATCTAGAACTGATATACTTAATATAGTACAATACAATGCATAGATATATATATTTTTTACTATACATAGAAAACGACCAGAACACCCTGAACAAATATCTGCAGATCGTACAAACATTTGTCCCGAGGCGAGAATCGAACCCGCAACCTAGAGAGGTCATCAATAAATCAGGTTTAAAACCCATTTCACACTCTCGCACTCTCGTTGACGTCGTCACACACACTCACGCACACCCTCACACTTAGATAAAAATTTAAAAGTTTTTTTTTTATCTAAGCCCTCGCACACATGCCATACATTAGCTGCCGCCCGCGCCGCCGCGCCGCGCAAGCACGCTTCTCACTCCCCAGCCTGGAGCGGATACAGGTGGGATTAAAACGGCAACATTTTATTTATAACGTTTTAAATCGGTTGTTTTACATCTTTAGGCCGGGGCGGGATTTCAAATGTCTCAGCACAATCTTTGTTCTAGGTTACTAAGCAAAGAGCTGAAACAATGGAGGCAGAAGGTGCTGGACATCTTCAAGTTTCCCGCGGAACCTGTGCAGGAGCTAATGGAGTTTCCGAACTTGGTCTCTCCACCTACCAGTACGACGCACCCGGCTAATCCTGTGAGGAATAGAGAACATTTTTGATCAACCGGCGGCGGCGATTGGCACGTTTCGTTTCCTCTAGCCTCTTGCTAGCAAACCTATATCTAGCAACCTGTAGAAGGCGGCTAAAGTCACTCAGTTCTATGGACAGTTGCTTAGAGCACACGGGCAAGTTATAACGCAAAAGAAGGGAGAACTGCGCTCTGCTTAGTTTGGGGCTAGGTGATGCTGTGTGAATTGTCCAACTTTTAAAATTATATAAATAGAAGTCCCCCTCTTCCCTCAGATGACCGCCGAGATATTCCAGCAAATCGAACGCGGCGAGGTAAACGCGGCCTTCGAGCGAGCTCTGAGTGCATCAGACCTGTCCCTGGTTATGTCGGCTTGCCGGAGCGCGGCGTGGGGCTCGGCCTTTGCCCCGCGTTGCCAGCTGCGCCAGGACGTGTTGATGGCTCTGATTCAGCAGCTCAGCACGGATATGGTGCATGATACTCAGCTGAAATGCAGGTAACTTTACACACAAAGCTTTGCTGCCGTTCTAAATAGACTTCAACGAGAGACGAGCACCTAACTAACTAGCTAGGGCAAGAGAGGTCTTGACCTCTTTTATGAAATTCATATTTTTGTTAATACGTAACTCAAAAATCGTTTAAGTACTTTTATCTAAGACTTCAGTCTGAAAAAAAATCTTCAAAACTGCATCGAACAGGGATATTCATTATTAATGCATTATATTACCTACATAATTAATTTTTCATTACTAAGGTACCTACTAATGAAAAAGTAAGTATGGAATATAATATTCTATTTAATTAATCTGAATAGTGGATGATTTCATATATTATTCCCTAAATTTCCCCGTTCAATGCAGTTTTGAAGACATTTTTTTCAGACTTTTGACTTTTTTTACACCGATATCTACTCCGATAGAATCCTAGTTATTTTATGTCACCAAGGAAATTAATGAATGAAAACTTAACAATAACAGGTCACAGCAAGGCAAGGTTATCACTAAAAACTAAAACACAAACATCAACAACGCATGGCCTCACATGTGCAGCGAAAAATGTTTAAATTTGATTGCGAAAACGAACGCTCAGGAAGATGAATGAAAACATTGAAACCAAAAATTGTTTCGAGCTTGTGTGCTTTGCTTCAACAATGCACTAGTTTTGGCTAATTATACATACTGTGTCTGTCTACAATGACATTGCTCTTTACCTATTTATATATATATATATAGTATATATATATATACCCGTACCAACTTAAATGAATGGCAGCACCCACAAATAGGTAGGTACCTACCTACCTACATGCCTCAAATCAAATCGTATTCAAATCAAAATTTAGAGCGCTTGCAATAATGAATCATTATTGCAAGCGCTCCTTTCAAAATAGCTTTTTTTACAGATACCTAGAAGATGCCATCATCCACTTGGACTCTCGCCACCCGGACACCCGCCAGCATCTGCCGCTGGCGGTGGGCGAGCTTCGCAAGCACCTGTCGGCGTTTCTAGTAGCCTGGCCCACCCATTTAGCCAGCCGGAGAGTCAGGCGCATCATCGTGGCTGCTGATAACCTTCTCAAATGACGGTATAGGTACCTACACAGTGTTACATGAAAGTCTACCTAGGTACTTAGTTTGTCTTTACTGTAGGCGGAGGGTACTCTAAGGGCTGGGCCTAGTTTTATTGATACCTATTTGGTCTTTTTTTATCTTTATTTACTAAGGTGTGTTTGATCACTGTCACCCTCATCGCTTACAAAAATTTTACTTCTACCCTTCTATTATTTTTATCTAAGCATTCTGCGCTTTATATACATAATTTCACTATTTTGGTCCTGTGAGTAGGTACCTTCGTTTACATAGGTTTTTGTTTTAATGTTTTTCTTTTACCTGCACTGTGCATGTACCTACCTACTCGAGTTACTATAGTAAACTGTTTCGGAGGTAGAGCTGTAGTTTTAATTCAATACCTACCTACAAAAATCTATGATTAATATTGATTGTGCATGGACTTCTCTAAGCGAAAACAGAAATAGTAGGTAAAAAATAAAATTTCAGTACTGTTTTGCCAATAATGGGAATAAGTTACACTTTTGTTCATTAGAAAACATCTTTGTTTAGCATCTGGAGTAAAATAGGTATCCAGACGTAAGGTTTATTTCGGATTTCTGATAAACTAATAGTGTGTCCAAGTCAGCGTTAAACTGCTCACGCTGTGAACAGCGTGAGCAGTTTAACAGATCTTTACGTTGTGAACAGCGTGAGCAGTTTAACAGATCTTTACGTTTGACAAAGAGATAGACGGGATTCTGAAACTCCGAAATCCTCCGGGGATGCGGTGCTGAAGGTTGAAGCATGTCACCATTTAAACTAACAACATTACTATCTTTAAAGGCTTATCATCATTACTGTTACCTTTAAAGATAATCCACAAATCAGAACCACCACTAACAAAAAAACCATTAAAAAATATTGAATCTTGCGCCAACACGAATGGTGGTCCACACTTGGTCCACAGCACTCGGCTCATTGATTCTTCCCCTCTTCCTGTCTGTCAGTGTCAACTGTCTTGCCGTGCGTGCTATCTGTCTTGTTGCTGTCTCTGTCACAGCCAGATTTAACAATACCAAATTAGCGTAATGATGAAGTTTTTAGTTTTTGATTATAAAAATAAAGTAAGCTTTTCCTTCTCCTATTTTACGGTTATTGCTTAAAAGATTATTAGAATATCGTGCAGTGATTCCGATCGAACTGGTATTGCGTAGTTCCTTCAATCGGTTGCTTGATAAAATGGGTTTACGATATTTGTTATTGATTTTTCTGAGTTACAATTTGGTCATATCTTGTGCATTGGGGGCGGCTCACATGCACAGCTTAGACACGCAGGAGCGCGAGCTTGACGGCAGCTACCGGCCGCGCGACGGCGACCACTACGGAGGCGATGGAGAACATAACTACGAGTTCGACCACGAAGCTATCATCGGTAGGTGTCGAACGCTGATACGATACCGGCTGTTATATTAACTTTGTTATTACTCTGGCCGGTTTTGCAATGTTCTTAGTTGATAAGGAACGTTGTAGCCGCGCGCTATGTCGCTCCTGCGCGCTTTTATAACTCTCTCGCCTTGTATCGTGCTTGTGATCATAGTGACCTATTACATGACTATAGGGAGTGTGAGGGAGGCCGAAGAGTTTGACAAGCTGTCTCCGGAGGAATCCAAGGACCGGCTGGCGCTGCTGCTGCCCAAGATGGACCTCAATGGAGACGGGGAGGTCGACCGTGAGGAACTCAAGCGCTGGATCTTGATCTCATTTGGGTGAGTATTCTGATTAAACTTTTATTAATAAGTAAGTTAGTATAGGTACCTATACTTACCTTAAACATGTTTTCTAAAGACAACAAACACACACATACATGGTTTTTGACACAAGGACTTGCTTCTTTTGCTGCTAATAGAAGCATAGATACACTTAAAATTTCATCAGACAGCATCCTTTTGGGATGTGTAGAGAGATAAAGATAAAAGCAAAAAGATAAGGCAATCTTGAGGCCTATCTAAATCTTATTTGTACTCCTGCATCTTCCTTTTTCTACGAGGAATTCAGAGAATAAAATAGTGCATTATTTTTCCTTTAATTTGTAAGGAATTTATAGAATTAATTAACTTGGTTGCCTGGAAGAAATCACTTTCAGCAATAAAGCCGTCTATTGCACTGGTTTTAAAATTTAGATAAGGATTATTTTTTTATAAATAAAGTAGGTACCCAAAACTTAGGTCAATTTGTGTTGAAAAAAGTTTGGTCAATTTGTACCTTGAAGTTACAAATAAAACTGAACTTGCTAGTTTTTTATAGGAAAATGGGCCAATTTTATAAGAAAAAATTCTGAAAAGTATCGTCTAATTAATTTGTAATGTGCATCCTTTTACCTCTTTTTGTACCTATATTTTCATTTACGCAAAACTGTAATAACTTCCTACAGACCGAACAATGACTTTTCTTTTATAAAATGTTAACACTAAGCTGAATAACTATTCTCTTGTGACTGTGTCTTTTTTGAGACTAAATATCCTCACAGATGGGGATCTTTCCAAGAGATCAAGAGAATCCTCTAGCTTAAACAGATGAATTCCTACACTAATGGTCATAATCATCAATCACCAATCTGCCTTACGGATATGATAAACTCAGCACCTAATATAATTGGTTTTTAAGCATTATATGCTTTGGTGCAAATAGAACCTGGTATTGAAATCATCAGTATTATATTTAGCAAGAGATTTATAATGCTGGATAAAAGCTTAGCAATCCGATAGTTGAATATTTCTGCTGATTACAGTTCAACATTTAATTTTAGAGGTGGCAAGCAACATAGATAAAAGTAAAACTCGGGAGATATGGTATGTTCTCCCCGCGCTAACTCAACAAATGACCTGTGTTGTGACAACCAAACGCAAAAACACACGCTATTACCAATATTGTGCAACATAACTTCCTTGTTGGCCACGGAAAGTACCTAGAAAAAAGTACGCGCGTGACATCAATACGCTACCCATGCACAGCGACTCGCAACAAGACGTGTATTGCTATCTCTTTTAACGCACGAATGTATCGTATATATTACTATCCCTGTCTGCAAATGGCGTAATAAAATGACACAGTACAATAATTAGAAAATTCAAAGTTTTGTTGTTCTTACGAGTGAAAAGTTATGCCTCGGGCTTTGTTTTTTATTCTGGAGCTAACTGTACACCTAGCGAACGAACACGAGGGATTTGTTTTAGTCTTTAAGTCAATAAATCGTATAAAAGTACGTCGTAACGAGGACACGAGGCACGCACGCCGATTCGGAGGTGGGTGGACCTAATTCGAGCTTTCCACTTTTGAGAAACTAGCACCTAATCTCCTCTTGTTTACTTTCATCTAAGGGTGGCAAAGACCACTGTTTGAATGATATTTGAAAATGTTCTGTCTTCTAGTCGACTATCACTTGAAGAGGCTCAAGAACGTATGAGTGAGGTTGACGACAACCGCGACGCTGTGGTCACGTGGCCAGAGTACCTGAGGGACGCCTTCGGGGTCGACTCCGAGGAGGACATTGGGCCCGATGAGCAGGCGGACTCGGGGATGGTGAGTCACTTCATTGCTTGTTATTCGGATCTTTTCACAGAGAAAAGATCGCTTACAAAATGCAGTCGAGAATAAAATCCTGCATAGATCTATTCTGCCGCATACTTTCGTGTATGGCTGAACCGTTCTCAACCAAACTGATGACATCTGAATCATCTTCATTCTATGTTATAAAAAATAAAACCGGCCAAGTGCGAGTCGGATTCGAAGGATAATTCACACAGCATCGTCTAGCCCCAATCTAGGTAGAGCTTATGTTATGGGTACTAGATAACTGATATACTTTATACATTGAACTACATAGATCGTTTTTAGGGTTCCGTGCCCAAAGAGTATAACGGGACCCTATTACTAAGACTCCGCTATCCGTCCATGCGTCTGTCACCAGGCTGTATCTCATGAACCGTGATAGTTAGACAGTTGAAATTTTCACAGATGATGTATTTCTGTTGCCGCTATAACAACAAATACTAAAAAACAATAAAATAAATATTTAAGGGTCCCATACAACAAACGTGATTTTTTTGCCGTTTTTATAGATAATACTACGGAACCCTTCGTGCGCGAGTCGACTCGCACTTGGCCGGTTTTTTATGTCTTCGCGTGTCCAAGAGTCGTGTAAGGACAAGGAAAAAATGCACTTTGATATTTGATATTCAGACCTACGCGGAATTCGTTAAGTTGTGTAGATAAAATTTTAATGAAAATGACAGCGTCTGATGAAAGAGGGGTCATTTTCAATTAGGTGTTTTACAAAAACAAAACCTATTTCCCTTAGACAACAATAATGGCAGGGATCTTTCGCGGAAGAGCATAATGTTGTTGTAGAGTGTCATGTCAAATTTTAATAACTAAAATCGTCATCTCATCAGTCTGGTGGATCAATTTTTGGACATTAAGAAAACTCTACATTGTTTTCGAGATGTTTGATAAAATAATTTATTACTTTCAGCAATGGGTAAGAGTATTAAATTAAACTCATTTATTGATTCAGATCCATAGGTTACAGTAAACAATAAAGGTACATATACACATAATTAATTTAGCAAGAAAGGTACATACAGAAGTAATTTAAATAAAAAAATGTTTGGAAAAAGGGTTGATCAGGTTTGATATCCAGTGCCTTTACTGCAATTTCTGTCAGCCAGAACCCTTATCAGACAGAAGACCATAACTTTCCAGACTGTAGGTGTCCAATACCGAAATAACATTATTTCATTTGCGTTGATACTTCATCCTCCCACCTTACACAGTTATTATTATTCATTTTATTCTTTTAATACATATAAATACGGTAGCGGTATAATTGCAATGTAAACACAAACCAAACCTGTATATTGATAATAGCGTGAGTAACGCGGAACATCTGCGATCTGCGTAACAAAGTAAATAATCTTTTATGACTTTCTACAAGGTGCCCGAGGACTTCTTTCTTCTACTAGAACACATTCTGAGGCACGAGTTATTGATTAGATTGAACGGCACCTATTTTTCATTGTCGTTTTCTTTTTACTTCTCTCATTCCTTTGAACAGACTTCTATTGTACATATTTAGATAACATAATGGATGTATGTGTTTTGTAGAGTTAACAGATATTTCTCCCTAATAAAAACCCTTCATCGTGCTCGTTTGTATTTTCGAAATTTTGTTATTCTATCAATTCTACATACCTATGTGTTTTGAGACAACTTGTATAGTGGAGCGAAACGTTTTTCTTTCAGCTGTTGCAAGAGGAAAAAGAAATGTGGGCGGCCGCCGACAAGGACGGAGATGAGAAACTTGATTTTCAGGAGTTTTCGGTAAAATTGCATTATTTTATCTAAGCTTGCTTACCATCTACTCTGACTCTGAGACATATTTATTCTAACACTAGCTTCTAACGGAGACTTAAACGATATTACATTTCAATTCGCCGATAAAATACAGAGGGTTATTCCAGACCCAAAAGTACACAAAACTCAAAGTCAATAACTTTATTTCTTTAGGTTTAAAAAATAAGCAATTAGACAAGTCAGATTTTGCACTATAAACTGTACAATAGCTTTATAAATAGTAATTATTATCAAATAAATATTTTAGATGATATTGATTTTATTCACTCCAATTTTTTGTCCGCTTGTGGAAGAAGTGAAAAATAAACTACTAGTAAGTTTAATAAATCACATATACATGTACTTATACACAGAATATACATGTCATATTTTTAATACATATCTAAGTCTTAACATACATACTGTGATTTAGATACACGTTGATATTTATATAAAACCACATAGAACTAAGCACACAGTTTCAGCCTATGAAATTTAATTTAAAAGTAAATCATTACCGTAGCTTTTGTGTAGTTTTGCGAGTAACATTCATTCTTTGCGTATTAATTTTGACACATTAGTAAATTGGCAGGTGTTTACAAACCCCGAGGAGCACAGCATAATGCATCCGTTCCTGGTGAAACAGACGCTGAGAGAGAAAGACACCAACAGAGATGGCAAAATCGACTTTAAAGAGTTCGTAGGGGATCGGGGTAAGTCCATAACACTAGTTTTATTTATAACTAGGTCCTGCCCAAGGCTTCGGACGCGTTGATCCGGGATACAAAGTAGCCTTTGTTTCTATACGGACATTCAAAATTCAATAACTTTATTTCTTTAGGCTTACAAAATAAGCACTTAGACAAGTCAAATTTTATACATAAACAGTTTTATAGATTATCAAATAAGAAACAAAATGTCATTGATTTTGTTCGCTTCAATTTTTTGTCCACTAGTGGAAGAAGCGAAAAATAAACCACTAGTAAGTTTGTATAATGCTTAAAACATTACACAATAGACCCATACGTTTTTGGTTTTTCTGGTGAACGACATTTGACGTTGAGTTTCCGGACACACTGTAAAAAGAACGCGAAGGTTCTGACAAGTTTTCAACGAAATTTGGTTCTTGGTTGTTCGTAAGAAAGTAGTATCAACGCTGGGGTTATTGATCAATCAAACATCAAGGACAAAATCCAAACCGGAAAATATAGCTGAACGTACAGACAGGCATTCCAAAGTTTTTATAATGATTTATATTGTTTATCTTCACGCGCTAGTGGGCGTCATTTTCTTTCTATCAACACGACACGTAATACGAACGAATTGGATTTAACCGTTTAAACGGTTTGTTTAAAAATAGGCGGATTCGATAACGTATGGGAAAGTGTAGTATTGTTTCATCGGCGCGATCACATCAAGAAAAAGTATATTTGAAGATAAATAATCTGCTCGCTGCTTCCTGCGTGTTACGTTACTTTAGTTATAATATAAATAAAGTAACGTTATCCTGTACGAGGAATTAATCTAATAACCAAATTTTATAAGGGTAGGTTCAGCCGTTTCTTCGCGAAAAGGTGACAAACAGAGCAGAGGTATTTTCGCTTTTATAAGTTGAATCAGTTTGTTATTAAAAAAAACAATTAAAGAATAGAAACAAATTAATACTACTTGGTAGGTATTTATGGTTGAAACGGTTAAGTAATCTAACTGAAGATACTTACCAAAAATCTAGATGTAGCTCTACTGATCCATATCAATACAATACCAATCGGAAGCGTCCATAATACTATATGAAAAATATTACATACGGAAGCGAAAGGATTAGTTGTTTCTTCACACCAAAGCTACTCAAAATCAAAATCAAAAATTCTTTATTTCCATAAATACAAAAAAATGTATTCATATTCTTTATTTGCTGAAATGTATGTAAGAAAAGGTCAAATTCTTAAAATAAAACACTGACACGGAAATAAAGTGGCACTTTTGATTTCTGTCGCTTCGGTATGTAGACTAAATTATAGAAGCGACTAAGAAATCTTTAGCCTGTTAGTTGTTATTTTTCGGGTTGAAGCAAAACCCGTCCCAAGCTTTTTTATCTTCTAAATTATCTGATATGTAAGCCTTTTTGCACAAAATGGTTTTGACAATTTGTTTGAATTTATTTATTGATAGATTTTGCAACTCACTGGGAGTTTTGTTGTAGAAGCGTATACATTGCCCTTTAAAAGATACATTAATCTTGTGAAACCTGGTTATGGGCACAGCGAGTTTATGTTTATTTCTAGTATTAATATTATGTATATCGTTATTTTTAGGAAAGCTTTTGATATTTTTATGAGAGTACAACAAGTTTTCATAAATATATTGACAGGGGACTGTCATTATGTTTATTTCTTTGAATTCATCACGCATACTGAATAGATCAGGCTTAAATATTTAGTAATGGAATAACATAGCCCACATAGCCGTGGACAGAAATTAGTTTTAAACTTTAAAATAAAGATATAATACAATGTTTGGATAATTTAATTCAATGTCCATTTATCTTTGTAGAGGAGTCGTAAAACGTGAATACGCATCAATTAAAGCAATTTGAATCCTGCATGGAATCAGGAGTCTCTGTTGAGATGAGCTTGGTCGGAGCGTAGTGAATAAACCCGTCGGTGATCTTGAACTAAATATGCGCATTTATTAGAGAAGCCAGGAGATCAAGAGAGCATCTTGATGCTACAGTTTCACACGTTACAGATTTGATATTGTGGCGAAATCGAATGCATGTTTTAGGCTCGTTATCGCCACATAATAGATTGCTTTACCCTACATAATAGAAAAATAATGTATATTCTCCCAAATAATCTTTGTCAATTCGTCGGCAAAGTTGCATTTAAAGTTGGTTAGCCACGCCAAATCGTACGGAATTTATTTTATCTGGTTCTAGTTGAAATATGAATAGGATTTTTTTTTAATAGGTAATTCGTCACGTCACAATGGACTATGTCTTCGTCAGTATGAATTGAACTCGTAGAAATACTTTGAACTAGACCCGTCGCCGGAACTGATCGATCTATGACGGCGATCAAGAAATACCTAGGTATCTATACTTCTGCAATATAGTTTGTGTCCTACTCAGTTCGAATACAATCTGAGCGTGACTGCATATCTCGCGAAGAACCAACCACCGCTGGAGAATTGTGTTTTTGAGTGGAGACCGCGACTCTGCAAAAGTAGTGTAGGACGCCCTCCGGCCATGTGGGACGATTAACTGCGAAAGATTGCAGGTAGATGCGGTAATCTGAAGACAGGGCGCTATGGCGCTCATCATGGGGAGGCTTATGTCCAGCTGTGGACAATATAGGATGATGATGAAGACAAAATGAATGATGACGTCTCAATCCCATTCTATAAATACGCAAGTTATACCAGTCGTTCATAAAAATATTGTTGTAACTATAATATCATTTTATCACTTCCCAGGAGTGCAACAGGACCAAGCCTGGCTGGTCGCAGAGAAGGAAAGGTTCGACCACGAGTTTGACCTCGACCAGGACGGGGTCCTGGACCAGGACGAGGTCAAGTCCTGGGTCGTGCCTGATAACAAGTACGTTTAATTATACACTACACCACCGATGCAAGCTCGATGTATAATGTTTGTAAATAAACCACGACACAAAAAATTCAAACTCACTTGCTTTGGCGTCAGGTTTCAGATATGTATAAATATAATGTAGGTAACCAATGTTTATTGAAGGAAGTATCTCAAATCGATTAGTAATGTAAATTGCGTATAAAAAACGCGGCAAGAGAGTAAATTTTAGGTCAAGTATGGGCTGTTTGTTGACAAACATTCAACATCGAGTTTGGCTGGGTATAGCTTCTACACAAGCTCAAAGGATATGTAGCCATCTTAACGGAAAATTAAGAATTTTCAAAATAGGACCACCAGTTTCAAAGTGAGTTTCAAGTTTTAATACATACACACACTACGTGGTAGATAATAGGTTCATTTTATGTTTGTTCGCGTAAGGTAAGTATATGTTTTATGTAGGCCGTAGTTTTTAAGTATTTTACATCCTGTACTAAATCAATGTAAGCCCTCGCACGAAGTTATCTCTAAGAAAATAAATATGTTCCCAAAATTTTCGATTTCGGCAGGACAAATTTTCGATTTTGAAATCGAATATTTTTGAGAACGTATTTAATTTCTTACAGAGTATAGTTAATTTTTACAATTATGTAGTTCCATAGATATGTTTTTACACAAAAGGCTAAGAAGCGGCAAAAATTCATTCTATAAGAAATTTTATATTATACTAGCAGCGCCTCGCGGTTTCACCCGCGTAGTTCCCGTTCCCGTAGGAATTTCGGGATAAAAAGTAGCCTATGTCCTATTCCAGACTATAATCTATCTCTGAGCCAAATTTCATCCAGATCCGTTTTGCCGTTCTGGCGTGATAAAGGAACAAACATCCATCCATCTATCTATCCATCCATCCATCTAAACTTTCACGTTTATAATATTAGTGAGATTATTTTGTTTATATATTTTTACAAGCACAATGCTTGTCTTGAGTTTTTTAAGGTTTGTTATAGTGCACTCTGGGTATCTCTCATGAAATAAGTCCCAAAAATTATCGGTTTCGGCGCCCAAACCCCGGATCCCGCCGAAACCGATAATTTTTGCGACTTATTTCATTTCTTAGAGTTTTTTAATTTAATAAATATCTATCTAGTCTGTCTGTCTCTTAGTATATATTGTATGAAATAGTAGCCCCAAGTATCTGAAGTTTCATGTATAATTTGTTCGAAATTAATAAATCCCAAAAATTTACGATCTCGACGGGATTCGAACCCGCACCTTCCCCTTCAGCGCAGGGTTGCTCTTTTTCCAACTAAGCTACGTGATCTTATCTCGCCGACCCGTAAATCTTTGGGAGTTCTTTCGGCACTTACGCCGTCAGCGCCGCCTACAGAGGATACAATGAAGTTATCCAATTCTGCTCAAAGACCAAATTTACATTTAGTTCTTTGACGAGAGGTTTTGCCGTTGCTTGATTCTAAGGTTTTTATTTGTTATAGTACTCTAGGTAATTTCTAAGAAATTAATAAATCCCAAAAATTTACGATCTCGACGGGATTCGAACCCGCACCTTCCCCTTCAGCGCAGGGTTGCTCTTTTTCCAACTAAGCTACGTGATCTTATCTCGCCGACCCGTAAATCTTTGGGAGTTCTTTCGGCACTTACGCCGTCAGCGCCGCCTACAGAGGATACAATGAAGTTATCCAATTCTGCTCAAAGACCAAATTTACATTTAGTTCTTTGACGAGAGGTTTTGCCGTTGCTTGATTCTAAGGTTTTTATTTGTTATAGTACTCTAGGTAATTTCTAAGAAATTAATAAATCCCAAAAATTTACGATCTCGACGGGATTCGAACCCGCACCTTCCCCTTCAGCGCAGGGTTGCTCTTTTTCCAACTAAGCTACGTGATCTTATCTCGCCGACCCGTAAATCTTTGGGAGTTCTTTCGGCACTTACGCCGTCAGCGCCGCCTACAGAGGATACAATGAAGTTATCCAATTCTGCTCAAAGACCAAATTTACATTTAGTTCTTTGACGAGAGGTTTTGCCGTTGCTTGATTCTAAGGTTTTTATTTGTTATTGTACTCTAGGTAATTTCTAAGAAATTAATAAATCCCAAAAATTTACGATCTCGACGGGATTCGAACCCGCACCTTCCCCTTCAGCGCAGGGTTGCTCTTTTTCCAACTAAGCTACGTGATCTTATCTCGCCGACCCGTAAATCTTTGGGAGTTCTTTCGGCACTTACGCCGTCAGCGCCGCCTACAGAGGATACAATGAATTTCTTAGAAATTACCTAGAGTACTATAACAAATAAAAACCTTAGAATCAAGCAACGGCAAAACCTCTCGTCAAAGAACTAAATGTAAATTTGGTCTTTGAGCAGAATTGGATAACTTCATTGTATCCTCTGTAGGCGGCGCTGACGGCGTAAGTGCCGAAAGAACTCCCAAAGATTTACGGGTCGGCGAGATAAGATCACGTAGCTTAGTTGGAAAAAGAGCAACCCTGCGCTGAAGGGGAAGGTGCGGGTTCGAATCCCGTCGAGATCGTAAATTTTTGGGATTTATTAATTTCTTAGAAATTACCTAGAGTACTATAACAAATAAAAACCTTAGAATCAAGCAACGGCAAAACCTCTCGTCAAAGAACTAAATGTAAATTTGGTCTTTGAGCAGAATTGGATAACTTCATTGTATCCTCTGTAGGCGGCGCTGACGGCGTAAGTGCCGAAAGAACTCCCAAAGATTTACGGGTCGGCGAGATAAGATCACGTAGCTTAGTTGGAAAAAGAGCAACCCTGCGCTGAAGGGGAAGGTGCGGGTTCGAATCCCGTCGAGATCGTAAATTTTTGGGATTTATTAATTTCTTAGAAATTACCTAGAGTACTATAACAAATAAAAACCTTAGAATATAATTTGTTCATTAAAAAAGTAAAAAGAAAATGGTAAACAAATTGCAACAACCATGCAATGATACTGACTTCATGCATGGTACATGGGTTTTGCAATGATTACCAACTCACGAAGACTATAAACTTGACTGTTTCTATGTTGGTACGTATGTAGTATGTAGGTACCTACGTATGTATTGATCTTTTTATTGCTTTTCGGCGTGTTTACTCACCTTTTGCTGATATCTTACAAACATTCATGACCGATAAGTTTTTTAGTCCGCGAGAAACAATTGTTTTGATTATGAAAATACAGAGATTATTATGGCTTGGATATGTATGTGTATTATCGTTAGTTGGGTTACGTTTAAACCTTTATTTCCGTCATCTTTGTCGAAGAAGCTTCGAAAAAAGTACATGCGATACATACAAGGCAGGTCCCCTTCGTTGCAAAATGAATAAAAAACTATATTAAATATCAGAACTAAAAGTTACTACCGTTTTTCTCCTAAAGTATCAATATTTTTTTTAAATTGTAATCACTGTACTAAACACGGGAATAGATAATAAGCAAAAACTTGATTTTTCTGCTCTGTCGCGCAAATGAACGCATACACCTAGACTTTTCACAAGATGGCATCATAGGTAAATAAATAAAATAAATAAATAAAATAGGTCGCCCCCTTGTTCGCCTCGCCCATGTTGTAAATAGTCAAGTTTGAAGCCAATATTCCATGACTAGAAATTTCGACAGAATAAAGATAACAACATTTTCTACGAAAACTTTTTAATAATATCCCAAAAATTTTCGATTTCGGCAGGATTCGAACCCGCGCCTCACCTTGACCTTTGCCTCAAAGTGAGGCGCGGGTTCGAATCCTGCCGAAATCGAAATTTTTTGGGATATTATTAAAAGTTTTCGTAGAAGATTTACCCAGTGCGAGAAACGCACTATAAAGCAAAAAGCTAATAACAACATTTTATTTATAAATACAACTGATTTAAACGAAATGTTCCTACGTTGACTTGGGACTTGGAACCTGCTGGGGGATGAATTATTGATGGATGGCTCTCTGTCGTATCGTGTGCCTGTATTTCACACAAAAGCAAAGGATTGAGTACATCCAGCACCACTACCGCACAACAGTAATCATTCTAATATGGGCTTAAACTCATAATCTTTAGATACATTTTACAGTGACAAAATGTCTTACAGCACGCTTCAAGCGAGTTGCTCGGCCAAGAGCAGTCTTTTATCTGATGCCGTCAGTAAAGTGAATCTTCATTCAACGAGTTAAAGCCTATACTTGAATGCACATTTTTGTGGCGTGCAGCACTGGTGCGTACCATCTCTGCGACAACATTAATCCAACTCCATCATTAAGGCGGTACCCCGGCGCACCTAGCGCCATAACCTATTTTATCTAATTATTACGGCGAATAACGGAAATTTCAGAAATTCATCGCACTGTTTGTGATACCCATTACAAGCTTTTTTTCTAATACCTCTGTAGGTAATAGTTTATTCTGTATGGTTTTGGCAGATATTCATTTATTTATTGATATGCAAAACAGAAAACAATCATAACATCAATATTAAAAAGAAAAAGATTATAAATAAGGTTCTTAGACTATATTGTGATCCAGAACATGCATACACAACATAACTAATAATAATAAAGCAGTAAAAAATTGGTTTTGGTGAACACCAACGGTAACTTCAAATATCTGGTTAGGCTGTGCTAGTTTGAGTCGCGGTAGCGCCTTAACCAGAAGTTTTCTGTCCACAGCGAGATCGCGCAAGAAGAAGTGGACCACCTATTCGCTCACGCCGACGACGACCACAGCGACACGCTGTCTTTCGCGGAGATCCTCGATCACCACACCGTGTTTGTGGGCAGCGAGGCTACAGACTACGGCAGCGATATGATGGGGCAACACTTCGATGATGAACTGTAGGCAGTGAGATCATGTGGTAACACTTCGATGATGAGCTGCAGGAACTGATGTGATGCAGCAATACTTTGATGATGAGCTGTAACGCACAGTAAGCTTAGCATGATCACCCCCTAGGAGACCGAGACTGGTCTAGACCGCCTCCTGTCTCTCCTCGAGGTCTGTTGTCTCGGTCTCGCACGCAAACTGACATACAAATAGTAGCCTAAATGTCAAGTATGGTCTCGGTCTTCAGTCTCTGTCTTGCCCCGAATTGCCTTTGTATACGGTCTAAAGTAAAAATGTATCCATTTTCCTATAGGATGGACGTTTCCTAGACGCGGACCACTCGATTAGAGCCAATTGGTCACTGTAAAATGTATCTAAAGTTCGCGAGTTTAAGTCGCTATTTGAATGCATATTTTGAATGCTGGGTGGTAACAGTATTGGATTTATGAGCGCAGAGCTTTTAACTCCTACATAAGTACAGTTGTACCACTTTAATAAGTCGCATCGGCAAAATTCGTCTCCACAGAAGAGATCGGTTCAACCTGATTGAATACGATTGCCAACGCCGCCGTTGATATAGACTTTAGTGCGTTGCGTTAAGCTTTTAAGTCAAGATTTTGAACCCCCAAAGCTCCCCCTCCCTACGCCCCTGCGCGCCAGGAATGGCGCGTAGGCATCAGCCAATAGCAAACACACATTTCGCGCGCATAGGCAGAGCTTTATGATTGGCTAGGATTTTTTCGCGCCTACAAAAATTAAGATAGGTACATCGGTGTAACTTATAAACGTGGTACTACTGTACTTTCCGATACCGTATGCATGTGAAAAGGCACTTCAGGCACAGATGTTCAAATCTTTCTTATTCTTTTTTTGTTTATAGGAATGTTGAAGTTTTTCATGTTTATTATTTGGTTTTCTATTATGTATGAGATGAGTATTATTTTGATTATCTGACGCTATCCTGTTTTAACTTTTAAGTTAGATACTTTAGTCATAAAAAAACAAACATTTTTTTCAATGTAAGCGCTAAATAACGCGGCTGTTTCAAAAGCCTTAATTTTTCAATAACATTATTAGACTATGTTCTCACAACCACAAGCTCTGAGCCAGCTTGGAGCTAGATGATGCTGTGTGAGTCATCCAGCATTATTTACTTATGTTTGCTATTTTTGTATAACGGGGGATCCGTACTTTCTAAGTCTATGTCGTTTTGCTTCTTACATGCAAGTGTTCAAGTCTTCCACTTCGCTATACTTTAACTATTGTACTAAGTTGGTTGCTACTTACTAGAACTACGTATTATGAGCCTAATTTTACACAAAATACCTATTACTTAAGGAGGTAGGATCTAGAAAAGAACTGATAATGTAGATGGTAAATTCGAATATGGTGGAAGAAATCTGTAACGGACATCCACAGGAAAGTCACGCGGCGACTTATACGTATAAGGAGACACGTATCGTTTTGTAGCCAAATGGACGGCACGGGGTGAAGCGATACACTCGCTTATGGGTTAGTCTAAGGTGGGACTGAACCTCTAAGTTCCAATACAAACGTACTTTTCGATTAATTTGCAAACTACGTTCCCGATTGTAATGCAATTTTGCATACATAATCGGATAAGAAATAGCGATGTTTGTATTGTTTTAGTTTTTCAAAATACATTATCATCATTAAGTGAGAGCGCAAATTCATGTTTATCAATTTTCAAGCGATTTTATTACTTTCGCTTCAGACTTAGTATTTGATCATGTCAGCACAATTCTAGAAACAGTTTCTACTAGTCATCCTACAGAAAGTTATACTAGGTATGTTCAAACAAAGCAATAATCCCAGCATTTATGAAAAATATATTTGTCTGATATAAACTTGCTTGTTCTATTTTTTCAGATATGTATTTATTTATGAAATAAATAACTTATTAACATGAACTAAAAATTTCATAGCAAACTAATTTTGTTATTTTACCCGATCTACGCCTTTGAGCGATCTAGAATCTTATTGGATGTGCCATAGAGTCGCATTTTAACAGTCTGTACTTATTAGACCAAAATGTAAGTTTTATTAGAATAATTAAAATAAATGTATTATCTAATGTAAATGCAATTCTTAACTGGACGAAAATAAATTAATTTATTGTAAATTTTCTTTTATTTATTCTATTTAAGTTTCCTCATTGCCGTTAATCTTGTGAAAGTACCTACTAGAGTAGCAGAGCAGGAGTTGATTGGAGATACAAAACCAAATAAGTACTTCTTTCATGCTCATGCCGTCCCAAGCAGTAGAGATGTAAATCTTCAAAGGGTCGAGTCAACTACGGAGCCGCTCATTGCAGTAGATAATATATAATTTTACACAACACACGAGACAGCAATGTATCGTGAAAAGTTCCTCAATGGGCGAAACGACACTAGTTTTTTCTATTCTATGGTATCGTTCCGTCCCCTGGCAATGGGCGAAACGACACTTCATCAAACAACCCATCCTATAATTGACATTTGAAAGCCATTTCAATGGTCCTGAAAGACCAATGGCCTTCGCCATACAATTGCAAATTACGAAGGGCTTTCAAATGTCAATATAGGATGGGTGGTTTTAGCGTGATTCCACAGCTGGGCCCGTACTCGCACGAAATCGAAGTTTCTTATTCATTTTCGTGCAAACGCTAAAGGGACTGAGCTGGTTTTGCTCCAAAGCGAATCAGAAACTTCCATATTCCTTTTTCGAGTAGGCTCTCAGAAAATGACACGTTGAAATGTGTAGAACCAATATAGATTTGAGTATCCTAGTTTAGCCTGTGTCGGTTGCACAATTATCTTCCATTCAAATTTACACGCAATTCAATATGTACTGCAGGATAGTTTGTCTACTATGATTTAAGCGAAATATTGAACAAAGCCAGTGCCTGAAGGGATCCCGGCGATAGTGCTGAAGAAGTGCGCACCCGAACTGTCCGATTGTTACACGCCTGTTCCGCCTTCCGACGCTGCAGCGTCAAGAGCCATGATGTGAAACCCCAGAGCAAATGACTGCTCGTCTAGAAACTAGAAGGAAGGATTTGGAGGTACCTTTCTGTCCTAGATTAAACTGTCAGGTTATTCAATTCTTTATTTAGATGAAGGCATCTGAGAGGTTGAACCAATTTAAAAGTGACCTTACCCAAATCCTGCTGAAAGGATGTTTCTACACGGTCGATGAGTTCCTTAATCGTAGCAGATAAATAAAAACAACATTGACTGTATAAAAGACTTGAATTGTATTAGGTTACTGTGACAGTAAAATGAACAGATTGATTTGTATTTTTGACAATTTAAATTTAATAATGTGTAACATGATAACCTTATTTACGTTATATATGCTGTGTACAAAATTCAAACACATTTGTAAATTGTTAATGAAATGAAGTGAAGTGAAACTGTGAAGGGAACTCAGTTGTAGAGCCAACATCAACCGACCAACATTCAATTTAACTTGTGAATCCTATGGTTTCATAAAAATAGCTAACATATTGTTGAGAAATTAAAGTCACGAAAATTTACAATATTTTTTTATTCAATATAATAATCTTAATAAATCCAAAATATTTACACAATACAAAAACATACAATATGACCTTGTTCGGCGTCCTTGCTAGCGTGTAATAATGCGACAAGTTTCTAAGATACTATTGCAAAACAACATGGATCCGCTCCCTTTAGTTACATTTCAGGTAAGTAGAAAGAAATAATTTACAATTTGCTATTTTCACATATAAAATGCATTACTTGGCCTACTATGTAATGCTGCCAATACACGCATAAGCTTTGGCTAAACGCGAGAAGAGTGTAATTAGTCTTATTATGATCAACTCCCTTATCACTAGTCGGCCGCTAGTCTCCGCTCGCGTGTCGAGGCGATACAAAAGTAGACCAAATAAACAATTTATAATACTTAACAACAATGTAAAGCATCACACAAAATTTCGTCAAGGAAACAGACAATAGGGTCTAAAATTCGCACCGTCACGGTTCGCAGGTATTTGATTTCACAACTTACAAAGAAAAAGTTATAACAATGGTATAACGTAAATCCTGTTATCAATATAATAACAAAATAATATAATTGAAATTTCAATACGAAGAAAATTCTCGATGTTTTGTAAAAAACGTGTTTATGCAGAGTTAGGACTTGCATCCATTTCAACCTGATGTTCCACATTTCATATCGCTCGATATATAAAAATTAAGCTAAGGAAAAGTGACGTAAGCTTCATTGATTAAACTAATTAACGAATTCTGGGTATCACACTACTAGCTGTACATCAAAGCGGAGCATGTACCGACCTCTAACAAGATAATAGTCTAGCCGGACTCTAGATAGGTTTTACCGTATTACACAAACAATGTTATCTGTAAAGAACAATTCGCCAGTGCCTAACGTCAAAGCAAGCACCTCACTAGTTTCTTCTTGGTCTTTTCATGGTTCTTTAATTTACAATGAAGTAGGTTGTTTACGTTCTCCGCTTTGATGTAACGTTTCATTGAATGAGGACCTGATGTGGATACGACGGCGATGGCCACTGACCAGCCACATTTGACAAACAATTCCGAAAAATAAAGGTCCCCTTTAAGCCTACTGGTTATCTAATAAAATGCACAAACCAATTCAATCAAATGCGGCTAGTCAGCTACCTTTATGAAGCTGTTGGTGAAAGCTAAACATCGAATACCTCAAAGAATAGGAAACTTACGATTAACTAGAAATTTGTCTATTCTTATGAGATAGACCTGTCCACCTCCACCTAACAACTCCATGGAATGCGATACATTTTCAAAAGTGACGATACAGTCAAGTTAAAGACATCTAAAATTATGATACAATTAATATACATAAATAATTATACAGGACGAATCCTTATATTGCAATTAATATTACATGAGACATGTGAACTTATTAACAACTAAGTTTATAGATTAAAGTTGAACTAAAGATTAGCTGTCCAGTACACGCTGGGTTGCAGCGCTCGTGAAAGAAAATTTACAATTAAATATAAATTTTGTGAAAGCAATACACATAAACACATCAAGTGAGTTTGAAACGATAATGTCAACAAACGTTTCACGCAGCGTGTACTGAGATATTCAATGAATGATTCAAGAGAAGGGAGACAATGAAATAAACGAAATTATCTAAGTAGTCGTGATGGAAAGCATCCAGGCTGGAGCAGACCCACGTGACATGAACGTTGATAGTGATCATCAAACTGATGTAGACTGAAAAGTTCTCGTCTCCCAATATGATGCGCAAATGAAACTGATTAGACTAAACTAAATACACGTAACGAAATGATCTTTAAATGCACCTTCACCAAAATTTTGAAGTAACGAAACCCGCGGTCTATCTAAATTAGTATCTAAGGCGCCGTACTTTGCAAAACTGATTTTATATTTATTCGTGTTAAGGTCAATCTATTATACATTTTAATTCCCAAACTATCGCGTATTCATATATTAACATAAGCTTGCAACGACACGTTACTGCTAAATAAACAAGAATCTCGTAAGTAGTAGTCAACTACGGGAATTGCCAACTGCCTATAACAGGATACAAACCAAATTATATAATAATCTTTTACATATTTATTACAATTACAAATAAGTTTAAAACTAGTTATCAATTTTATAATTAGCTTTTTTTAATAATTATATTGTAATTGATGACGAATGTGGACGTAGAAACGAGAAAACATTAATATGGGATATAAGACTAACATGTTACAAAGAAAATATAAATAGCTATTTGTAAACTTAGTAGATCGATGATTGCAGGGCGACTTATGTATAGATTATTTATTGCTCGAATTAGATTCCAACAAAAAACATCGAACAAGCAGAAGCTTAACTCTCACTAGATCTTTGAAACAAAATCA
Organism: Eupithecia exiguata; assembly: GCA_947086465.1. Lineage (NCBI taxonomy): Eukaryota > Metazoa > Arthropoda > Insecta > Lepidoptera > Geometridae > Eupithecia > Eupithecia exiguata. The sequence goes on from OX352229.1 coordinate 1,181,941, forward strand.
AGGTGAATCTAGCGTGAATTATACAATAACTACCAGAACAAGTAATAAAGACACGAAATAAACCGGATACTAAAAGGAACTTGACTTTCCTGCTTTTGCCAATATATTTTAAGTTTCATGAGGCATCCTATGCATCTATGGACACTCAAGATAGTATAGGTGCACAGGATGTCCCTTGAAGTTAGTAAGATATCGCCAAAAGTAGAGGTAATAGTCTTGATTTTAACGCAGTATGATTCTGTTTGCATGGATATTCGATTGTGAGCTGTATGTGTCTTGTTTCTAAGTCCACAGTGCCGTGTCGCGGAGCAGCCGCTATGCGCCGCGGCCGGGGACGATGCCGATATTCTACAGTACATACCTCAACCTGCGCGCGCGCCATCACCGTCAAGCGATTGATTCTGGAACACCAACAAAACATTATAATACAGCTTGTTACTGGTTTCGTCTAAGGTTTACAATAAGCTGGGTCTTTGATCTTTGAAACAAGTAATTCGATAACAAACCTCTATACTCTTTAAAACCCTGTCAGGATCATCTATAATAGTTGACATTACAAAATCAAACCTTATTCAAGCAATTATGATTATATAAAAAAATCGGGTTTCAACTATAAATAGTAGGAGTGTAGCTCAAGGGTCCACCCTGGGAAGTATTATTTGTCATAATGAGTAACGGGAGGTCGCAAATCGACCCCTCTTACGAACTTAGCGCGTGGATGACGTGAGAGCCGACTAAAGGAACCTACTGGAGGAAAGGCAGCAGTTTCCTTCTGTGTATTTATAAACCCCCTCTGCGAATTTCAACCTTTGGCAAAACCCCCCAGTTTGACTTGGAGGAAGCATGTTCAGCAGCGGACGTATATGCACAAAATAGTAGTAGTAGAAAGAGAGAGAGAGAGACAGAGTATGAGGGTCACCTGTGCGTGCGCCGTGCATCACTTGCAGCAGGAGGAGGCGCGCGGCTGGTCGGCGTCGGCCAGGCGCCGCGCGCCTGCGCCGCCCGCCGCGCCGGCACCTTCGCTCTTTGGTAACTTGTTTGCTGAAATAAAACATTCATTAAATACCAATACACGTGGAATAATTTATGAGTTTAATTTATGATTTTTACTTCAAAATTGTTAAGTGCGTATTGTACAAAATAAATCGTATGCTACTGTCAATGCGGCCAGTAGCTAACAAATAATCGATGATCTTACCAATTGCTAAGAATATGTCGTTGACGTTCATAGCAGTCTTGGCGCTGGTCTCCATAAAGAGCAGTCCGTTCTCGTCCGCGTAGGCCTGCGCCTCCTCGAACTCGACCATGCGCTTGGCTGCCAGGTCGCTCTTGTTGCCCGCTAGAGCGATCACTATTGACGGTGAAGCTTGCCGCTGAAGTTCTTTCACCCAGTTCTTGGCGCGACCAAATGTGTCCTGGAACGAAGAGGGGTCACATTAGTGAGGTAAAAACTATCGGACTTGGTATTCATCATCATCTATAGCCTATGCTAGTCCACAGCTTGACATAGGGCTCTTATCTTATGGGGATACTACATAATCCCCAGCTGGGCATTCGGGTCGGGGCTCGTCGATATTCCGTTCTGGTTTTTTTATGTCACTAATATTATAAATGCTGAACAGATCGGGCATTTTACATAAATGTAGTTCGAGGCCTGGATTAAAACATTTCGAAATGTACATAGTCTGATTTATTTTGTAATGCGGTGAAAGCAAAACAAATAATTTTCATTTCATTTATTACGTATGAACTTGGACTCATTACTCCAAACCGAGATTTAAACTGGTATCATCCTGACCTGTCAGATGATAAGGCGCGCATTACATGACACATGACACGACAAAAATGTTTAGTTGGATGAATCTGTAATAGAACGGGGGAAACCCAACGGCCCACGGTATTCCAGATGGTTATTGAAATGTCCTATGAATAATCGTTCCCGGTGAATACCCATAGGATGAAATAAGCAGGGTGCCTGCGCTGCGTCAAGATAGAAATGCTGTACATAATGTATATTTATGGTATATTTATTTATCCCGCTACACCTACCGCTACCTCATAGGACCTTCAAAGGGATACTTGTATATACTTGTCCATGACATCTAAATGTTATGGACAAGTATATTCAAAATTCTGTTTAATTTTTTAATAGAAAGTCCGTAGGCTAAGTATATTCCTAATTTCTTTAAGCTTACAAAATAAGACTTAGATTAGTAAAATTTAAGACTAAATCAAATTAAATTGCCGATTCTTAAAAAAAATTATGAAACAAGCAATAAAATGATTATTGGTCCTATCTTTACTTCAATTTTTTTTTCCAACGTGTTGTCAAATAATGTAGATTTATTTAACGAGAAGGATAAACAATAAAACTCTATAATTTGTAATATTATTCAACGTATACTCAGATGGAATCATACATACACAAGAACTTAAATATATCAGCTTGACAAATAAATCATCAGAACGCTCTATCGAATTGCAATAACCGTTAACACAAATAGTAGTTTTGATAATGTATCTATCAATTCGCAGCATTTCCTCCGATCGGGGCGGCGGCGGCGCGGCGTTTATTAATACATTACATACATACATACAAAGCGCAATACAAGGCAGATACTAGCGCTATCTGTGGCGGTGTCTGGAGCCCTTGAACTCGAAGCGAAGACCCATCGGTACCGCCTAGCGCCTACCCAACGCCTCGCGTCACGCATCTATCGACGCATGTAGAGATATACTTTCTGTCGATTGTTTTGTGTGATTTTCGATGGACAAAATTTTAATATATTTAAATAAAACCGGGCAAGTGCGAGTCAGACTCGCACACGAATGGTTCCGTACAATTATCTATAAAAACGGCAAAAAAAATCCCGTTTGCTGTATGGGAGCCCCCATACAAATTTATTTTATTATTTTTTAGTATTTGTTGTTATAGAGGCAACAAAAATAAAATCATCTGTGAAAATTTCAACTGCCTAACTATCACGGTTCATGAGATACAGCCTGGTGACAGACGGACATACAGACGGACGGACAGCGCCGAGTCTTAGTAATAGGGTCTCGTTTTACCCTTTGGGTACGGAACCCTACAAAGGGAGTTTCAAGATGGTTTAATTATAGGCAGTATCAAAAATTCTACAACCCTTAATTTTCAAAATTCCCTGAATGGAAGAATAGAGACAGAAATGACATCATTCTGATAGTTGACATCGTCATTAGTATGGCCTAGGATTTATTTATTTCCCAATTCTGTGAGGAGGCGGAGGAAACGCCTCTTCATATCTTAGGAGAGTGCGGAGCACTGATGCAAAAACATAGCATTCATCATCTTTAAATATTTTTATAGTATTCATGAGAAGAGCGGGGTCTCCTAACACAAGCAAATTTTGCTTAAAAGGTGACTCCAGAACCTGTACTTATGTATACTTTTTTAAGTAAGTAATTGCAACACACTTTTTTTGTCATCAATCATTTTCAAGCATATTCATAGAAGAAGAAAACAAGAAAATCCTTCAGTTCCTAGCAGCTGCACGGGTTCACGGGTTAGTCGCAAACTATGAACGCCGATCACAATATGCATATCAAGGTCGCAGTGACTTTAAAGCCACCTCATCATCATCAGCCCGTGTCGACCCACAACTGAGCATAATCCTTCCAGTAAGGTTTTGCGCAATGGGTCACATTGCGTGGATGTCTTCTATTCCTACAATCTCAGCCATCATCTTCATCATCATCTCTGCAGGGTTCTCTGGCATAAAGTCCCGCCCTGTGGCAGTTAATGTGTTGTATGACTTTTGTTCAACAGTGAAATTATACGACCTGATGATGATAGTTCCAACGATGATGATACAGTAGGTAGTTGTACCGACTGTATCCTGAGGTGTGAATAACACTCGATAAGGAGCAACGCAAGATCCTCACACGTACTAATTACAATAAGTTTATCTGATAAGCGTTATTTAGCAGACGGTGAGGGGGCGTCGCACGCTGATAGCTCTCTCTTGCTGCTTCGTTCATTAACAGTGTATGATTTCAGACTAATTATTTATTCACCATAGATAAAGATAGTTCATTTGCTTGTAGTATATTTGATCCCTTTTAAATGTATTAGAACAATTATGGGCATTACCCCCAATGATGAAACGAACGAGGAAATGGCCCCCAGTTCCCGGCCGCCTCGCTATTCCTGGCCATGGCAGCGGTCATGGTAACGGCGGGGCAGGGGCTAGGAATCACCGGGCTACCTCAGGCTGCCACAAACAACTGACCCTGGCAACGTTCAACCGACGCACTCTGTGGCTTGACCACCATCTAGCGCAGTTGGAAGTGGTGTTAGAGAACATCAAATGGCATGTTCTGGGTTTATGTGAAGTCCGCATTGAAGGGGAGGACACCGTTACCCTAGACTCGGGCCATCTTCTCTACTTTTTCGAGGGTGAAACAACATCCCAGGGTTGGTTTCATCGTCAATAAGGCTATCTCTAACAACGTCCAAGAAATCTACAGCGTATCGACCAGGGTAGCGTAGAGGTCTACTCACCGACCTCTACTGACCTCATGAACCAAGTATAGGCCCTAAGCTAAGGCCTAGACCATGGCGTGTTTATGTTTACGTATCGTGACTATAAAGTGATAACGATCACACAAACCCGCAAAAAAGCGATATGAAGCCGAGAAACAGTCGAGTGGCGTTATTTAGCACTATAGGCAGTGTAAACACTGGCGTCCTTTCTGCCACTGGCTGGCCATGTATAGCCTAAATTATGACCTCTGTCGGAGGTCACCCACCGTTACCACAGACGGGGGTAAATAGTTGAATCACTTATTGTGTGTGACGACCTCTGTAGTGCGGTGGGCGAAGGTCCGCCTGCGACGAAGGCGGTTGCGGGTTCGATTTCCGCCTCGGGACAAAAGTTTGAAAGATCTGCAGATACTTGTTCCGGGTGTTCTGTTCGTTTACTATGTATAGTAAAAAAATATTTATATATGTATTGTACTAAGTTTAACGGTCATCCAGTACCCATAACACAAGCTCTGCTTAGCTTGGGGCTAGATAATGCTGTGTGGATTGTTCAGCATTATTTATTCATTGTTACGTAGCAATCTAAGTAGGTACCAAACCAATCTTAATACAATTATAAATAAGAAATGTACGTAAATGTACGAAAAACTTGGAGAGTAAATGAACATTCTCGGTACCAACAAGGCTATCTAGAACGATATTGAGTGATTCGCCAACCAATGAGCTTTTCATCGTAGTAGTGCATACACTTCAGTTAGTTTAGTACGAATAAGACAAAATTTCACTATCGGGGAAGATATGAACCTAAATAACACATAGTCAAAACTTTGTGTATCAAGTACATGAAACCTGAGCATTGGATTTTGGTATCTCATGTCAACAGTTCTAGATAACAGACAGGGAGCCGAGACTTGGTGTACTGATGCTCCACGGTTTTTCAGAATATTATCGAAGTGACGCGTGACCCGAGAGTTGGTGAGTATCTGGCACTGCGCATCAGCATTGCCATACAGAGGGCAATGCAGCCAGCGTCTTGGGCACGCTTCCGAGTGGAATTATTGATATAGATCAACTGAGCTACCTCGAGACTGTTTGAAACAGTCTGCAGTTAAACTGTTTTCATAGTAAACTGTAGTAATTTACTATAATAAATAAATCCTTAGAATGTAGTAATTTAATTCGATTAAATAAAATTTTAGATTTTTTATATAAGATTTTGTCTTTACAAGATTGAAAATAATCTGAAACTATTTATTTACGTAAATACAATAAATGTTCACTTATAAATGGTCAGTTAAGATTCAAATAAGTCTACCATTGGAATTATCGATATTATGATACTGTATCCTTCGATCAAAAATAAGTAGTTCGGGGGCCGGCAAAGCCGGAAATTTTTGATCGATGACTGTATCGTAAATAACTGCCATCTTTACGATTTTTTCGAATGTGATTGCGAGCAAATATGACAGCCCGATAAGTTTGTAGCGATCGGTCGGCAGTCTGTAACTATTTTCTTTTCTAATTTTCTAACCTCCTATATGTACACATGTAATCACTAGCCGTGCGGTTAGGATACTGAACTGTTTTTGACAAGGTCCTGCCGCCCACTCCCCTCGCGGCCTCCGAATATAGCGATCCGTACTTTACGATTGATAAGTAGAGACTGCATCCCCAGGTTTATTTCACGTGACGAGTGTACCAGCCAAGCTTGACCCAACTACGTCACCATAAGGAAAACGTTGCCTCACCTACGTCCACGGTTGTTAGGTAACGCACACCGCTACGAGCTCATCGTTTGACATGTCACAGGCTTCGCCAAATGAGACTGTGGTGTGCCGCAACCTTATAAGTACTAGCATTAGAGTTTATTTTCATTACATCGTCATTTTGCCTGTGGTTATTCTTAGAATTTTAATGACATTTAATTTAATTAAGTTCTTTACGCGAGGAAAGTGCGCTTTTTTGAGAGAAAGATTACAATTTACAACATTGTTAATTTTCTGGGTTAGTTGGTAATGCGTAAGTAATTGTCCAGAATAATTTATGTTTTACTTCTCTCATGTTTAAGATTTGTACAATTATTTTTGACACTAAATCTATCCAGGATAAAGTAAGATCAAAAAGCAATGACATGCTAAATTTCATTGTTCTCCGTTCAGCCGTGTAAGATAACAAACAGACTTACTTTCGCATTTATATTATTAAGACAGAAATGTATTCTGGTTCGGATTTTGATTCCTAAACATTTCAATGTATTTCACAACAAAAAATCCGGTTTAACTACCTCTTGTCTTGTGATAAAGGGCAAAAACACTGGCATCTTATCTCGTGTTTGTTAATGTCTTTTTGTTGGATTTGCCGCTTTATTTTCACATTTACAAAGTCATTCTTAAATTAATTTACCGTGTCTTATGAATTAATGAAGTATACAAGAATATAACGACCTTGATATTTATAACTCAAGTACGTAGGCAAGCAAGTCTCATTAATTCAAAAATGTTTTATCTTGAATATGTATAATCTGTTTTTTTTTATACGTGACTGATAGACTGGCCTGACTATTTTCTTGTTTATCATTTATGTCATTTTTAGTATAACTATGGTATAACTTTCAAATTTAAGTATTATTTACTGGACAAAATTTTCCCGTTTCCCAAATTTCCCAATATTCTATTAATGTTTTTCCAAGTTAAGAAATAATTCTTTATGAACGAACATTACCAAGTCTGTCTAGCCGTTTTTATCTAAGAGCCAGTTTTTCATCCGCTTGTCACTTCATATGTTTGTCAACAATTTGTCATTTGCTAACAAATTGTCTGCCCGGCTCTCGTCAATGATGTGTTTAAACTATTGTCTAAAATAACAAGCGGATGAAAAACCGGCTGTTATTTACCAAAATCAATTCATGTTTAATTACTATCAAACCGATATTGTTGAAGTACTGCGACTAAGTGCTAAGTAGGTATACCTATACTATTTCAAGACCAGAAATACCGTCGAATGTAGGTCAAGGATAACCTCGTAAGTTCATAACTTCCAATAATCACACTTATATGTATAAATAAATACGAAACTTTGGATGTTTGTTAGATTTTCACGACAAAACTACTGAATGAAACGAGCTGAAATTTTGCACAGGCGTAGTTCTACATCAAATAAAAAATTATTTATTTCCATAAATACAAAAAATGTATACTAAGAAACGGTCAAATTCTTAAAATAAAACACTGACACGGAAATAAAGTCATATCTTTTATTTCTGTCGCTACGGTATGTAGACTAAAGTCAAGAAGCGACGAAGAAACCTTTAGCCTGTTAGTTGTTATTTTTCGAGTTGGAGCAAAACCCGTTCCAAGCTTTTCAGGGCTCCGAACCCAAAGAGTAAAACGGGACCCTATTATTAAGACTCCGCTGTCCGTCTGTTACCAGGTTGTATCTCACGTGATAATTGGACAGTTGAATTTTTCACAGATGATCTATTTCTGTTGCCGCTATAACAAAAAATACTAAAAACCAGAATAAAATAAATATTCATGGAGGCTCCCATACAGTAAACGTGATTTTTTTGCTCGATATTGATAATGGCAACAGGTAGACGCTTGATATTCACATAAATACACTTTAAAAATAAATAATTCAATTATTATTTTTTGCCGTTTCATAGATAATGGTACGGTGGATTGTACAAGCACAACTTGTACACTGAATAGATCCAAACCGATCCATCTCAATGAATGTATTACCTTGTTCCGGTCACAGTCGTTGACTCACAGACTCACAGAGTACACAAAAACACTTGCTTACCTGATTGGTGATGTCGTACACGACGATAGCCGCTTGCGCACCTCTGTAGTACATCGGCGCTAAACTGTGGTACCTGCGGACAAAGTATAAACACTATTGTTGAATAATATTTATAAAACATGAGTTGTTCTGTAAAACTATGCACAGCAAAAATTTTGTTTGATTTTTTATTATAATTTTATTTGATTTTAAATTTTAATTTTATTAATTGTGTAGGTACTTATTATTTAATTTTGAAATCGTGTGTGTACATCTATTAGTCTATGGATCAACTGGGTCTGAAATAAATGTTTTTTTTTTTTTTTAAATTAATAAAAAGGAAAGCCTCGACGAACTCGACGCTACTAGCTGGCACTTAGGACCAGGGATTCCTGGAGTAGTCCAGGGGCGGAGGTCAAGAACCATTTTGGTCACTGAGTCATATAAGTAAGTACTAAAGGATAGTCTTGTAACTCCAGGCCATGCTTCAATATTAATTCATCACCATCATCATCAGCCCGTATACTTTCACGGCTGAACATATAGGCTCCCTCAAACGACGTCACGAATAGCGGTTCCTGAGTTGCCTCCTTAAGCAGCCTGTACCCTGCCGTCCCACTAGCTGGTCTAACGGCCTAATTCTATGAGGTAAAGCCACTGTAAAAACATCGCGGGCTGGTCTGAGAAAATTCAATTTTGTAACAAGTTTAAATGCGGCTAAATCAATCATCATCAATAATTAATATTATGGTAACTTGTGTTAACAACGCTATTTGTGAAGATGGTGTCGTGGTGGTTTTCTTTTTACTTGATTATCATTGAACAAAACAGCAAGTCCATAAACTTATAAGTTAAATCAATATCTTAGTATGTTCTTAGCAAAGTGTTTTTTTAAATGTTCTTCTTTTGAGGAGAGCGGGAAGAGAAAATCGAAATTAATGGATTAGCTCAGTGGATCAGAGTGCAATGGAGCAGCCTAACTAAGTCCAACGGCATGATGGGAGGATGATGTTGTGAATGTAGCAGGGCGACCCTGGTTAAGTTGACTCTACCGCGGAACCTTAAGAGTGGCAAAAGAATGAAGAGACCTATATATCAGGCAGAGGGTCTTATGGGCCCTATCGCATTAGGACGCCATGGTGGCGCCAACGGTCGCGCCACCAACAAAATGTATTCAGTTGTATGGACGGTACCTCACCTGGTATCAGCTTGGTTGCGCAACCAAATTTGTTGCCGGCAACCAAATCACCCGCAGGTAGCGCAACCATTAATGTATAGCTATTTGGTGTCTCCCTCACTCCACCACCGGCGATGGTGTTTATTTTGGTGTTTCTCGCTCGGTAGCTCAAGACACCGCGGTGGCGCAACCGGTGGCGCCACCATGGTGTCCTGATGAGATTGGTTAGGGCCCTAAGTCAAGCTGTGAATGATGATGAAGAAACAAGGCTCAGCACATGTACCCCATTCACAGCTGAACATGCCTACCCAAGGATGGTTTACACATAATCACCACGCGGGCGGGTTGGTTGAACCAGGACTCCATTGCGAAGATTCCATAAGTCGAATCAACATATCCTTCACATTAAATAAATTTCGACCTATCTACTTGTCTACAAGAGTCGAGTAATTGCATGCTGCCCGTTCATAGAATACCTAACAAGTACTGTACTGTCCGGTCCCAGGTTCCACCCACGGCGCTAATTAACTCGTCTAGTCCCCCGTCCCGTCTGGAGCGACATTCTGCATTCATTGGTACCTTTTATAACTGCGGTAGACCAATTTAATGAGAAAACTAGATTATAGTATATTATAGAAAACTAGATTATAGATGGTCTTATTACATTTGAAACTGATCAATCTCTGCCTCGCCTCAACTCGAGTCTTTCAGTATTTTTGTCAATGTAGGTAACATTGACAAAAATACTCGTAACATAAATAAATAAAAATATTTAATTTCGGTCTACAATTAATTCTTCTATACTACTAATATTATAAATGCGAAAGTTTGTTTGTTTGTTTGCCCTTCCTTCACACCCTAACAAAACAACCAATCAGCTTGATTTTTGACATGGAGTTAGTTGAAAGGATGGAGAGTAACACAGGCTACTTTTTATTCCATTAATCAGTTCCCATGGGATAGAAATAACCTTAAACAACGCGTGCGAAGCCGCGACCAGCAGTGATCCAAAATTTGTTAGTAATGTTTTATACTAAAATGATCTTATGTGTTAGGTATTCCTTAGGTACTAAAATTAAATTATGTAAAAATAAATTTAAATGGAAATTATTTGAATTTAAATCAAGAAACTACTTTAAATCAGATTATTGAATAAAATAAAATCATTATGTAAAGCTTATTAAATTAAATTAATTTCTGCCATATCGACGAAAAAATCCTGCGGCAGTCCCGCATCAGGGACGCCATCTTTATCCAGAGGATGGCAGCGAAGCCATCCGCCTTATACTCGGCAAACATCCACTGATGCACTGCAGAAACGAGGCAGTTACATACCCTTGATTCCTTTGTTTTATCAATGGTACGGTAGATCTACTGACGATGGAACAACTGATCCGAACAGATATACATATACATATTATGTATTATATTTATTTTTAGTCGATAGCAAACGGACTACCTCTCATGTACCTACTATGTATTATATCGGTATATATCTACACTAATATTATAGAGGAAAGAACTGTTTGTTTGATTTGAAAAGGCTCCGAAACTACTGGGCCGATTTGAAAATTTATTTCACCATTAGAATCCTACATTATCTCTTATGAACATACGCGACAGAACACCCATGCGAAGCCGGGGCGGACCGCTAGTACATGATTAACACGACGACGACGACGCGGGGAATCCTATAGCTATCTACAATAGGCAATAACTAACAACTATAACATAAATAAACAGAGAAAATTCCACAGGCGTTCTTTGAAACAATTTATGCAGTATCAAAGATCCTAGGAACCTACGTTATTCAGTATCAGTACTAGTATTATAATATCTGTGGTATCCGTCCGTCAAATAACGCAAAGAATGTTAGACGGTAATAAGCCCTTATGTCATGTCATAGCGCGTATTGATTAGTTAGAGTACGGTATGGTATGATTCAGGCCGTGACGTAGGCGCCAGCTTTAGAAAACTAATAGGCTTACACGTAATTCCATTCAATGCAAGTCACTTCAAAGTATCAAGTCGTAGAAACTTATTTTAATAACAAAACACTAGTCTTTTGTGCAACTTGGGGACTGTACGGCAAATGACCCGGTACTGGGATAATAATCTGATAATATGTATGATACTGATACAGCGCTGCAGCAGGGCAATGCAGCGTCATGGAGATCAGTATTGATAATGATATGGATCAGTTGAGCTACCTCTCTAGATTGTTTGCAAAAGTCTGCAGTTAGCTCAACTATTTCAATAAATCTAGTTTTAATTTGTTTCTATTCTTTAATTATAATTTTCTTGGTTAATTAGTTATAGAGTACTTTACTTACTTATTATATTTATGTTGAAGTGGTTTATTTTAACATTAACTTGTTTCAAGCACCAAATTTCTGATTTTTATCTCAAGAATCTCACAAAACAAGAGGCACTACCGTAACGAAAATTTTGGCAGCGTTTACTGCACATCGATTTACGGCACTTTTTGGACGATTTTAAGGCTTTTTCATATTCATTTATTTCAAAATCTTGGAATCTTGTTTATACGCTGGAATCGAAAATATCTGATGACCCAAACTTACATGATAAAGATTTTATTTGAGTTATTATCATAACGATGCCATTTTTTCAAAAGCGACATAACAAAATATATTTCTAGAAAATACCGATAAAATAAGTATAATAAAGTACAGTTTGCCTGACATTGATAAAAGGCTCGACGGATGTTGCAGCTAATTGGTAACTTCCCAACAAAATACAACCATGGTCTTTCTCCACCAGACAAAAAAGAACAAATATTTTGACGCGTCGAAAACATTTTATTCGTCATAACAGGGTTAATATTCTCGTACTTTATCTGTCATTCAACCATTGGCTACGCAAATCGTCCGTTTATCTTTACATGAAATAGCAAAATTCTTGTTCAATTCCATTTAATTCATTCAAATTACGATTCCACTTCTTTTAGCCAGGGGACATAGTCTTCTTAGCTTAAAAGTGAAATGATCGGAACATTTAACTTACGGCGAACTTAATAAATAATATTTTATGGCAAGACCTTTTTGAACGCATTTTCTTGATCAACGGAACACTGAAAACCAAAAAGCTCACCTCTCCTGTCCAGCAGTATCCCAAATCTCGAACTTCACGGTGGTTTCATCGAGGCATACGGTCTGCGTGAGGAAGGCCGCGCCGATGGTGCTCTCCTGGTACTCGTGGAACTGTCCCTTGACGAAGCGCAGCACTAGCGAGGACTTCCCCACGGCGGACTCCCCGAGGAGCACCAGCTTGAACTGGCACACCTTGGTCTGAGGAGCGCCGTTCGGCCGCGCAGCTGTACCGCTCCTGTTTGTCGCCATCGCCTGGAAGGACGGGCATGTTTTAATTCAGATTCTATAGGGCGATAGGCACAGACTTTTTTGATAGGACTGTCAGGAGATCAGCATTAACATGGGGTGTGTTTGTGCGGTTCTGCATCATCCCCTAACCCACAGCTCTGAAGTAGCGGAGTATGCTTGGCAGTTGCGTATAAGAAAAGCTCAGTAGGTTTAGTATGTAAAGGGAGTTTAACTTCAAGAGGCTTTTAGTCCCGTCTTTTATTTGTCTCTTCGTTGTTATCGGCCATGTCTGGCTTTTTAGTTGAATTTTTCTATACAGTTAAGAGTTTTCAAAAAGTCATGTGAATTCGCGTTGTGTTGTTCGTTTGGGGTGGGACGTCTAAAATGCAATAAGGGGTTCAAAAATTGTGTTGACTGTACAATTTAAACCAAAATAGTCGTGGTAGTGTCGTTGATTCGCAATGACACTACTGGTAGTGCGGCTGGTAGTGTCATTGCCAATAAATTATTTTTGTCAGGCAATAATCACATTAATATTATAAATGCGAAAGTTTGGATACATGGATGGATGTTTGTTACTTTTTCACGCCAAAACTACTGAACGAAAACGGTCCCCTTAAAAGAGGAGCACATAAAAACATATTTCTGCCAAGGTATTGTTTGGAAAAGAAACAAAGTGAGGCAATTTTGCATGTTGCAGTTGGCAGTTGCATAATACTCAAGGGCACCAGAGATAATGCTTGCAAACCATGTGCCTGGCTTTGTGCTCTGCCTGTTAGTTTCAAAGAGATACCCAATAAAGAATACATAATATACCTACAGAAAAGCAAGCACATGGAATATACATCATCATTATCTGTTGATGTACCTGAAAATACTCCATGTATGTTCCCCGATTTTTTGTTGTTTTCGAGTTATGATTTTCTCTTACGTTTTGTTTGAGAATTTTTGGGCAGAATGGTTAAAACTGTTTTATACTGTTTATAATTTGTTTGTGAATTTTAGGGGTTTTTTTGTAATATGACCCCTATGAATCGTACTTTCTTGCATAAAATGATCAGCTTTCCAACTTGAAAATTACAAATTTTTTTAAGAATGTGAAGAATTAACGTTTGAGCGAGACAATGTTGAATTTAACGTAATTAAGAATTTAGTAGAATTTTTATAACATTGTTTTTTTTTATTTATGTTGAAAATGCATCAAAACGTGTATTGCCATCTCTTTTAAGGTACAAATGTATCGTATATTTCTATCCTTATCTGCAAGTGGCGAATTATGGCAGTAAAATCATTAGAAAATTTAAAGATTTGTTGTAAGAGTGAAAAGTGATGCCTTAGTATTTGTTTTTAGTTTTGGAAGCTATTTGTACACACAAAAGTAATAGTAAGCACGCGAAACACTAACGCCGGTGGCGCCGCGCCGCCTGTTCGACTACGACTGAGTTTGGTGGACCTAATTGTACCTAACTAGAGTCTTCCAATTTCGAGAAGCTAGTACCTAATCTGCCTTTTTCTTAGTTCTAAGCTTTCCGCCATACTTAATCAAAGTTTACTGTAAATGAACCATAAATACACACTTACCTACCTACCTAGCTAATATCTATAACCAAAAGGTAAAAGTCACCACTGTTGCTGACCATCTATAAAAAGATAAGAAAGCTCTTTGTGTCTTTGGCAGCTGACTCAGGTCAATATCTGCATGGGATTACTAAGTATTTGTTATAAACGATTCATGAAAAACAGTAGCTACACTACTCAATGGTTGCTACAACCAAGGTCATATATGTAATCCACTGTAGTCCAATCTTAGATTGGAATTTCCTGGTAGTGTTATAAATTTAAACCTATTCATAAGGAAAATGATCAATATTTTTGTAAGACCAATTGAAAATATTTTATCTGGCAATTAATCAAACTCATTCACACCAAGAACATAGATACTTTCTCATTGAGCAACAAGAGGGATGTAATTGATTTGATTAAAAATGACAAGAAATACCTTTGTAAGTAGGTACTAACTTTGGTTTATTGCTTGAATCTTTTTACAATACCAATGAATCAGGATAAAAATATGCTATCTAACAAGGAATCTTATAATTACACCTGCATTTACCTTCATTAAGATTTAATTCAGAAAGGTAGGTAACAAAGGTATTTAAAGTAACAAAGAAATTTCAAGAAACCTTTCAAGCATCTCAACAGAGAATTATTCTGATAAGAATATTGAAATAAATCTTTCAAGAGAGATTTATTGCATGGACAATGGTTCTAATACACACATGAGCCTTATGCAGTAGCTGATATATTAATATTTTTTTTCACTAGCAAATTTGTGAAAACATCTTTTTATAATCCCCAGCATGGGGATTATGGCATTACCCCCTCTGCTGATAAGAGTCAATATGGAGTTTATCAGGGGAGGCCATTATTCAGCTGTGGACCAGGGAAGGGCGTTGATGTGATAAAAACTGTACCAAGAAACAGTTATTCACACCAAGAATATTGAAAGACAGACCAAATAAAATATGAGGTGACTATCAACTCAACAAGTTACTCAAAATATGTTTTGAGTAACTTGTTGAGCTGTTAGTGTATGCACTGCCTTAGAAAAATAGGCTTACTGTGTAACAAGGTCCTTTTGACAAGGCAGCTAACAATTCTAGGACGGAAATAGTTTTTGGTGGTTGTTCCTTTGACAGAAAGAAGCAATCTTAGAAAATATCTCTCAGTACAAAAGTAATGCAGTGTAAATAACTGTGTTATCTATGTATTATATGTATATACCCACTTAAAATTGCAAAACATTCACAGATAATAAAAGTGATACCTTATCAAAGTTTATTATCTAGTCTTAGATCTTTTTTGTTTTAAATGTCAGAGCTGTACTTTGTTAATTTTCTAAGATTTTATCTCTTGTACCTACAAAACATACATAAAACAAAAGTTAAAACTGGGTATTAAATATATTTAAAACCACTTCAAGGTTAGACACATTCATTATTCAATATTGAAAAGTTTGTGTTCTAAAAACTCTTATCATTCACACTTGAATGTTTACAAAATGACAGATTGTAAGTGCACTCCTTCACAAGTTTGCAAAGTAGAACAAGTAATTTGCATGCACATTCCTATATTTTGCAACTCACCTGCTAGAAGGCCCACAAAAACACAATTAGACACCATGGACACCTGATCACAACACACTGAGCTCTAGCTTACACCCAGATTAACTTCCACCTTGAGAAGGGACAAAGACTATAGCATTTAGCTCAAGTAAAAACGGTAAACAAGAACAACGTTATCAACCGACTAAATCGCGGGCCACAAAGGAATCCACATCGACACCTTATCGAAAGTTCCGACGCAGTTTCAGAGTCCTAAAATTTCATTTTTTTTATAATCAGTTTATCGGGCGAACACCGAAACGTGTCTGTTGTGGTGATGACTAACCGTATCTGGCCGTATCTCGCCTCTCGACAGGAGGCCCACCGTTCGACGCCCTCAATCCAATCAGCTGGATGTCACAAAACCACACAATGAGCACATTTGCAATTTGTATTACATCTGGAGTCACCTACTCAGCCTGCCTCTGCGCTTAATTATCTTGTTTTGTGGATGATGCCGACAATATTCGATAAAATGACGCATTTACTTGATTGTAAGGATGTGAAAGACGTACCCTCCCTGTTATTATATCTTCGTTTTACACTTTTTCTCAGGCGACAAATCCTCACGAGGTCGCCGTGTCACGGAACTTAACATTAATTACACTCTGTGAAGAATAGAAATCAGTAATATTGTGCTAAACTGGAAAATATAACAGAGAAATGCAAAATGACCACGAACAAACATGGAAGCGAGCGAGAGAACGAGATGAGAAGACGTTTCATCAAGAATTGTCAAAATTGTCTATGAGAACTGTCAACGTGATGTCACCCCCTTTAAAAAGTAAAAAATTGTCGATGGTAATTTTGTGATATAAGGATCCCAATCCACTCATCCAATATCTTTGTCCAATATTTGATCAAATTTCTGGAATGGGCATCATTCCACTCATCCAATATCATTGTCCAAGATTCCTGAGTAACTTGCGTAGTTGATTTCAAATGAAATTACATCACATCACACAAATATAAAAAATGCGAAAATAGATGATTGTTACTTAATGACGCTAAAACTTCTCAACAGTTCGGGCTGAAAATTGGCATAGGTGTAGCCATAGAGTTAGTATAGTACTATAATATATCGCTTCGTAATATACATTCATAATATATTTTTCATAATATATATTCATACTATATTTTTAATATATTTTCATAATATATCACAATATCGCTTCTTACACTAGTGGACAAAAAAAGCCTAAAGCCTAAAGAAATAAAGTTATCGAATTTTGAATAACTCTATGGGTGTAGCTCTTGATTCTGAAATAAACCATAGGCTACAATAAGTTTACATGGACAAATATTGGATGAGTGGAATGGGCACCTTATCTTTGCAATTCTACGAAAAAAACCAATCGACTGATCCACAGTAAAATAGCCAGTACTCAGAGAACGACTGACTGTAACTGTACGGAGAAAATCAATACTCCTTATTCGTTGGACTGTACTGGTACTGTACTGTATTCTTTATTATTGAGACTATGTGTGAATCATTTTTACCTTCAAAATAATTTGAAAATTAGGTTTGTACTCCATCTCACAAGATGAAAATAACTAGATACAAGAAAGTTCAAAAATATTTAAAGTTTTATTATAACAATTTTGGTTTTCACGAGCCATACCAGGTTCTTCTTGACGGCACATTCTGTTTTGCTGCTTTCAAAGTAAGTCTTACCATTATTTTCCCCTTGCCTGCAGGAAAAGGTGGCGAAGACTTAGTTTCGATTACTGCTTGCACTCGTACAAAGTGGTTGAGGTTAATCACTTAGCTCACTCGTTATCTTACAAGAATTATTTTGTAACAGAATGGACAGTAAGTTCCGTCGTAACGGCAGACTGATCGACATCGTGGACGATGAGTGGCGGGCCGAGCAGCTGCCGCACGAGGATATCCTCGTTCCCCTGGAGGAGCTGCCCGATCCGGAGGCAGACAGTGTAGACTCTCACCTCACACTTAAGGAACAGAGTATGCGTTGGCAGGAGAACTTCCCTGAGCCCGCAAGCAGTAATTTAAACTAGGTATTCATCGTTGTCTTAGCTCTGTACTCAACTAATCACAATATGTTATGTTTATTGTGTGGATTGTCTAGCATTAAATAAATAGTCACCTGCAGAGCGATTACCTACAGTAAAATATCCCATTCAATGGATCGCCATCCGGGGAGACTGGGTGTAAGCTATTTTGGTATCTATCACATATCACAAAAACCAATTCATACAATTGACGACGAAGCTGTCAATGTCATAACATCAGAAATGTGAAACTGAATTGTAATGTTTTTATTTTTAAGTTACTGAATATTAAACCTCATAGGTTACTCACACTTGCATTTGTTTTGCTCGACTATGTTTAATTACTACAATGTATATCTGTTTGTAAATTTGAATCACAATTTCTGAAATAGAGCAAAAAAAGAGCAAGTGTGAATACTCTTACAATTGAATGTTACTTAGGTGATATCTAGATTTTGACACCGATCGACTCCATCCCGCCAGAAAGTAGTATGCATATTTTTAATACCATACTGGCAACCGAAATGTTTAACAACCATTTTCCCCGGATGACCCATTCAATGGAAATGGGATATCTTACAGTAATCGCATCGTGGGTGCCTGATCAAAAACTTATCGGGAACTAAAAAGATCTCTCTCTCTCTCTTTCAGGAGCAGATAAATGTAAGAGAACAGTTGCCTAAATACCTCAATGGACAAGCAAAGTTACTGACCACCCGCTGCATAATCATAGAAACTGAAAAAATTGCCAAAAAGACTCATGGAGCCCTCACTATCCTCAAACAATTTGGTATCCATGAATGTGGACACAAGGAACCAATCTCCGGATCAAATTGCATCAGGTCTATGATTGGGAAAAGAAATGAAAAGCATTACATCTTAGCTTCACAAGATAGGGATTTACAAGATAAATTAAGAGAAAAGGCTGGTATTCCACTTCTGTATCTTCACAACAAGTCACCGACTCTCGAGAAACCTTCTCAAGTTAGTTATGCTAAAGCTGGACAGACTATTGAAGCTGACCCTCACATATTCATCAGTGAATGTCAGAATGAAGCACTCAAAAGCATGAAAAAAGCTTTAGGAGTTGAAGAGCCTGCAGAAGAAAGGATACCTATAAAAAAGAAAAAGATACATAACCCTAACCCACTGTCTTGTAAAAAGAAGAAGAAAAAGAAATCAGGTCAAAATGCATCCTCTAAAGAACCACAAAAAGGTGTTAGTGAAGGCAGTGTAAAGAAAAGAAGGAAAAAGAAATTGCCACATCATCTAAAAGAGCAACTAAAGGTATCCATTATGGGTAAAAATTAATAAAGGTTTTAAATTCGATGTATTTATTTATTTATCATAATTAAAACCACCAACGAAATAATCACAATACAGACCGAGTATAAAAAAGATACAAATTGTTTCATGAATTTTGTGTTCCCGCAATATGCTACTTGACTACTACTGGGAAATAATTGTAACGTATTGTCTGATAAAAATAATGCAAAGTGTAATTAATATTTCTTCAAGGCCAGTCATATTAGTTATGAAAACTAATTTTAAAGTTTGAATAAAATAAGGCTACCGTGTTCCAAGCTATGACGTCACCCCGCCACACCACACCTAACCTAACAAGAAGAACTCATTGACACTGTAATCTGAGGATGTGTGACTTCACTTGCGATCCAACCAAACACAGCGTTTTTGGTCACGTGATCATGTATCAAAAAATGTGTAATAAATCCCATTTTTTAACATAAAAAAGGCATATTTTTAATAAAAATCACCTGATTACGCTTTGTTACGTTGTCACTGACTAGGATGAAAACAATTTGGAATTTATTTTTAATGTAGTCAAATAACCTATTACAGGTGGCCACATCTGACCAAAATTATCATGATAATGAGTTGGCAAACAAAATAACATTTAATAATCAATGTAGGTAGGTAAGTACATATTTTATAAACAATAGGTAGGCCTACAAATTGAGAAACTAGTTTGGTACCAGGACGAGAGTTCCTTGGTCCCTGTTTGGTACATAATTAAATTAAACTACGATAGATGGGTTAAATTTAATTACTATATACCTAACTAGTTTCTCAATTTGTAGTTACCTATTGCTTATAAAATATGTACCTACTTACTTATTCCTTTTACTATCTATGGCATACATTAGGGTTATGGCATGTCCCAAAAGTGGGATATGATGATATGTATTATAATGTTCTCATTCTTCTATGTAATTTAAATTCATAATGGGTAGGTACGTAATTAACCTTTAATACGACGACCGATGTGGCGCGGTGGGCGAAGGTCTGCCTGCGACGCAGGAGGTTGCGGGTTCGATCAGTTATCTAGTTTCTAGTGGATAACACAAGCTCTGCTTAGCTTGGGGCTAGATAATATTTATTAATTTCTAAGACATCAGTCTTAGACAAATAAAAGTAAGGTACAGCAAAACACCAAAACATAATGGTTTTTAAAATACTCCTTGAAATGAATAACAAAAGGTTTCTTGACACCTCAACTGCCCTTATCCAATAGCTGTTTACTTCTTCTTGAAGGGCCACAGCAGCTTGAAGCGATAGACGCCGAACGTGAGAATATGCACGAGCGGCAGGTTCGTGAAGTAGATCGTGTGGAAGTGAGTCAGAATGTCGTAGCACTCCTCAGGATCAAACACCTCTTGGCCATCAGGCGAGTCCTGGGAAATACTACAATATGTGGAGTTACATCAAAAATACAACCCGACTATCGAATGTAGAGACTGCCCTAGCCTAGCCTCGTAGGCTTTTTTCCTGGAATAAAATATAGTTTCATTTTATTCCAGGACTTGAACTAGGTACGTCTGCGCAAAAGATCAGTCCAATCCATTCAGTAGGTTACTTATACACCAGCCAAACTCGATGTAGAATGTTTGTAAACAAACATCAATACTTAACCTAAAATGCATTCTGCTGCCGCGGCTTTTTAAACGCAATTAAAATAACTTGTCGAATTGAGATCCTTGCTGAAATAAATATTTCTATAAATAATTTACAATAACCCGAAACTTGACGCCAAGCATGCGAGTATTACGTAGTACCTATTTTGTGTCGTGATTTGTTTACAAACATTCCACAGAAAATTACAATCAAATAATAAAAACAAATTAGAACTTGTTACAGTTGAAACAGTTGAGCTAACTGCAGACTGTTGCAAACTATCTACAGGTAGCCCAACTGATCCATATCAATACCAGTCGGAAGCGTCCCCAAGAGGCTGGCTGCATTGTCTCGCTGTATGGCAAAGCTCTGTGCCAGACACTCACCAGCTCTCGGGTCACGCGTCGCTACGACCAGACACTCAGACATTTTTTTTTAAAACATGGATAGCCTCGGTACCCCACGCAGCTAGGGTCTCGACTTTTATGGGGAGTAAATGCGTAGGCACTGACAAAACCTGCATATTTGCGCATCTTCGGCCAAATCTGCCGCCACACCAGCCTGAGGGCTGGTGTGGCGGCAGATTTGGAAGTCCTAGTTTGACTATTGTAGTGTTGTCATAAAGAATTAAGATTATTCATCATTTCAACCGAAAGACCTCTGCTAGGGGAAGTTATCCCCAAAGATCACAAATTCACAATGCACCCGAGTTGCCCTAGTGAAAAAAATATCGCACACAACTAAAATAAAATTATGTTTGTGTCCCTGTACGTAATTTACATCTACTTTCAGTAAGTAGGTACCTCAACGGTATGCCGTATCATCAGCTCCTTGAAATAGTCCCAAAGCGTGACCGGCGCCAGCCAGTAGTAGTTCTTGTAGAAGAGATGCGAAGCCAGGTAGATGGTGATCATGACGGACAGTTTGAACGCGGAGAAGTCGCGCTGGGCCGCATACCTGAGGGTCTCCCTCAGCAGGTTGATGAGGAACTTCTTCTCTGAGAGGTTGTGGTTCTCGATTATTTTCTTTTCGACTAGGAAGTTACCTGTTGAGAAGGTGATTATTAGTGAGGATGGGAAGGGATTTCGTTGTCCCGTTCCCACTTGTGGGACGAATGGGATTTTAATAGGCTGAATTAAAATGATAACGGGACATCATTTTAATTCAGCATTACATTACAATTGAATTTTTTATTGTATCAAGGAAGTGTCCGAGCAAACACGAGGGATTCGGGTGTCTATTCCGCTGCTACCGCATGCCGTGCCGCAGTGGTCGTGGGACAATTAGCACAGATGAAATTAATAATGTTACTTCGACGATAGTCAGATAGGACGCTAGACAGGAAACTGCTTGATCTACTCCGCCGCGAGACAGCCTGTCAGATTTTATTAGTATGTAGTAGCTACTCAAGTAGGCCTCCTAACTCGGGTTACCTACCGGTCATTTGCCCGAAGCATCAAAGAACCTTCGTAGGAAATTTATAAGTAGGTAGGTACCGTAGTGATAAGTATTAATTCATATACGATTTAAAATTTGTTCTTGAATAAAATAAACTGAAACCATCTAGAAGTACCTAGGTAGATAGGTCGTCCGTCACTTTTCAATTACACAGATTATAGATTCTGTAATCTGTGGCTTTATGAATGTTTAATAACGTCAAGAAACCTATAAACTTGTTGAGCCCTTGCTGCTTATCCTCGTCTCCTGCCGCGATCATGACGACGACTTCTTCCTCGTTCATGATGGATCCGATCAGTAGTTTGGGCACTGCTTCGCGTGCTGGCTTCTTGAACGGAGGCGCTTCGTTTTCCTAAAGACAAACATAGATAGGTACACTTAAGTACTACTACTATGGACAGGTAGTAGGCCTGCCTATAGCCTGGGTTGGTTAGTTTAAAATTTGTCGTGGCTCATCCATCACCATTAGCGACACTATTTGCAGACTTCTCAATCGTTTACACTACACTACAGTCTGCAAATAGTGTCGCCGAAGCTGTAGGTAGGTACTTACCTACACTACACCTACCAACTAGCTAAAACAAATTGGTGACAAATACCCACACTAAGAGAGAAGAAGTAGGAAGGAGCTGAAATCTGCACAGACAGCTTGCACTCCTCTGAAGTCAATGGATGGACCTGCTCCGAGGCTGCCTTGATGAACAGACGAGGTGGCTCTTCACTTGTATGCTCGCTTAGTTGGCTGTCCGACTCATTGATTTTCTCACTTTTACTCATTGCCTTCTTTGATATTGCCGTTTTGCTCTTACCCATTGCCATTTTACTGGTTTTACTTTTATTCAGTTTATCTCTACTCGTCATAATTAACACTCGGCTCCAAATGAATAAAATAATAAGCTTTTTAGATCGTGAGTTTCCTCCCAGGTAGAACTTCAAAATTGATAGGTTAATAAAATTGTTACTTTATGTAGGTACCTATGAAATTACAATGAAAAAAGAGATCCCCTAGATCAATGGGCAATTATCAAATTATTTTTTTCACCGTTTCAAGTCTTACGTTATTGTCTTAGTTATTGTATACTCTTTGGTTTCAAGGAGTATAGGTTGGTACTTTTAACAGAGTTTTAATAGCGCATAGAATAAATCTTTGTTAATTCTGTGAACATAGCCTCGCATGCGAAACTGCGCAGTTTTGGGCTCCATCGCATTGCGCCCTTCGTACTTCCGAGAATTCTTAAAGATTTGCGCGTACTTTAAATCATATATGAATACTAATGAACGGGCTTTAAATAGTATATCAGGGCGGGTTTTATTCTCTTTGTCGCTAACCACAGAAAATATAGGCATTTGATTACCAAAAAATGGTGTTAAAACCAAAGAGTATCGTTAAAACTACATATTAAATCTCCTTGTTGAAATTCACATGGATTCCTAAGTAATTTGCGTAGTTGAGTTCAAATAAAATCATATCACATCACACTAATCCTAACTAATATTACAAATGCAAAAGTGTTTGTTTATTTATTTGTTTGACCTTCTTTCACGCCCCTAAGAGTTATTATAGTACTAGCCATACTAACTCTATGTTCACGCCCTAACTAAGCAATCAATCGCCTTGATTTTTGGTATAGAGTTAGTTGAAAGGAGTCTAAACAATAAAAATTAAGTCAGCGCAGGCCTAAGGTACCGTATTATGTACGCGACTGCGCTGTCAAAGCAACATACTCAGCGCGCACTCAGGTTGAAATATAAAAATCGCCTGTTTAAAATTCACCTCATTTAATCAATTAACTTAATATATTGTACACAACAATAATCATATTTACAAAATACCATTACAACCAGTACCATTTTAATACGGGGTTATTGAAGGTTTGTCTGCAATTACGCTACAACCTGTAGTATCTTTCAAAATTGCAAATTCTATCGGCGCCTATGCTGAATTTTTTTACCCCTATAGAGGCATGCCGGATCACTCTACCTTTAAAGTATCCTTGCGAATCTATTAAAAACAGTCGGTTTGTTCTGAATTTGCCCTTTGATAGTTGTAACCATGATATCAATTTAACAGGTAGCTTATATCCAAAAACACAATATACTCACAATATTGTAAACTCTAGCGATGCCTCCTACTTTCTCTTGGCGGGCTCCTCTCAACCGTCTCGCGTTTTCTATCCTTTGGCAAATCCCAGTAACGACCCACAATTTCCTTTCTTATACTAGCTCCTCTAATGTCCCAGCCATCATCTTCGTTCTTAACATCTTCTCCGCTACTACTGCTGCTGCTACTGCTTTCAGAATCGCTGGTGTCGGAATCACTTTGTTTTTCTTCGTTTTTTACTGCATTACGATCTTTATTGATGCCGCGTTCGATTTTTTTGTATTCGCCGTTTATTTCTATTCTGGTTGTTCCTTCCATTCGGTTCTCTTTGTTTCCGATACGGCGAATTTCCTCTCTTTCTGTGTATCGGTCTTTTTCGCGATCGTCGCTCTCATCTCTATATTTATTTTTATCGGTTCTGCGATTTTTGTCTCTTTGGTCATGATATTTCTCGCTTTCACCTTCTATATCTTTTCTCCTACTTTTCTTATCACGTTTTTCTTCACGTCTTTCATCTTTACTGCTCTTTTTGCGACTTTCTCTGTCTTCATTTTCAACTCTTGCCAACCTCTCTTTGTCTTCCTTTTCAGCTCTGGAGTTTTTTTCTCTTTCTTCCCTAACGTCTCTGGAGCTCTTTTCTTTGTCAACTTTAGATTCCTTCACTCTGCCCTCCTTTTCAGCTCTAGAGTTTCTTTTTTTGTCATCTTTGGAACGTTTGTCTTTTCCTTCTTTTAGAACTCTTGAATCCCTTTCTCTGTCTTCTCTTTCAGATCTTAAGTTTGTTTCGTTTGCTTCTCTCACATATCTGGAACCGTTTTCTTTGTCACCTCTTGAGTCTCTCTCTCTGTCTTCCTTTTCAGGTCTGGAGTTTCTTCCTCTCTCTCCTTTTAAGTCTCTCTCTTTGTCATCTCTTGAATACTTTTCTTTATCTTCTCTTGAGTTTGTTTCTTTTGATTCCCTCACATCTCTAGAACTATTTTCTTTGTCACCTCTTGAGTCCCTTTCTCTGTCATCCCTTTCAGCTCTAGAGTTCCTTTCTTTATCTTCTCTCACGTCTCTGGAGCTCTTTTCTTTGTCACCTCTTGAATGTTTTTCTCTATCGTCTCTTTCAATTCTGGAATTCCTTTCTCTATCTTTCTTCTCATCTCTAGAATTCTGTCTGTCATCCCGATCATCTCTGGAATTTCTTTCTACATCTCGCCTGTCATCATCTTTGTTCTTACGGCTACGGTCGTCTCTGTCGCGGCTTCGATCGTTTCGCTCGTCATCCCTGTCTCTCCTGGGTCGTTCATCATCGCTTCGCCTGTCTCTATCATTGCGTCTATCTTCGTAGTTATTTCTTTGATCATGCCTATCATCGCTCCTCTTATCATTTCGCCTCGGCATTTGAGGTATGACGAAGTTATCCTTGTCACGTTCGTGGGTTAATTCATGCCGTCGCGCGTCTTTGCCGTAGTTGTCGTAGAATCCGTCGTGTCCCCACCTCTCTTTCTCTTTAGGTTGCCCTGGTTCCTCTGCAGGTTTCGGTGTTTTATCTTTCTTTTCTTTATTAGATTTCTTCATGTCCTTCTTTTTCTTTTTACTGGAATCGTCTTCAGAATCTGAGACAAAAACAACTAAGATAAAACATTTTTTTTTATGGCCATAAGATGTGTTGATTTTACCATGATATTATGTAACTGATATTATTTTAGTTTTATGTGATAAAAACTTACCAGAGCTGCTCGAGTCAGAAGAATCACTAGAACTGCTGCTGGAACTAGAATCTGAGCTGGTTCCGCTTTCCAAATTGATCTCTGGTGGTGGGGCAACATTCTGGAATACAGGTAGTAAATAAATTATTGAAAAGTACATTTTAAGGTTTTTTAATTATTTGAATCCCTACCAATAATGCGGGAGTTAGGAAGGATGCATGTTTGTTACTTCTTCACGTAGAACTACAAAACAGTGATCTGTTTTGGATGTGTATCAACCATACACATGCACTGCTGGACGTAGGCGTCCCCATCGGATAAATGGGGTCGGCGAGTGTGTAGAACGGTGGGCTCGCCGACTATATATTATGTATGGAAGAGGAAGAGGGGACGCCGTCGGGCCACGGTAGGTTTTAATGTTCCCGTGGTTCGACGAAATGGAGAGGGTTACCCTCTGGTAACCCTTAGGTAACCTCTCCAGGTTTTAGTGGGTATTAAGTCCTTCTTAGGGCGTCGAGTCCCACATAATTCTGGTCCCCCCCAGACCAGTCTATTCGTAAACTAATTTCCTCGCCGAATAAAAGAAGTAAAAAAGAAAATGCCTCCCCCATACTACCTGGGCAGATGCAAGCAAGTAAATCAGTCTATGTACCTTTGGCATTTGTTTCAAATGCTCCCTCAAGTCATCAGTGAGACCACCAAGACCAATAGTTGTGAAGAAATTGATCGAAAACCTCGTGTTTTTCGGATTATCCCGCGGAAACACGCCTTGGAAGGCGCCTTGCAGAGTCCTGAAAAAGAAAAAGATAAATTATTTCTACCAGCATTTAATATTTTACAGATTTGGAAGATCAATAGTAACTTACGGGTCTTTGAGCCTGTCATTGAGTTTCTTCAGCCCCATGTATTCAGCCAGCTCTTGGAAGAGGATCTTGATGTAGATACGACTGGAGCTGGTTGTATCTTCCTCATTGAGCTTTACACATTCCAGCACCTCCCAGCTGATTGAGTCAGTGAACAGCAGGTGAGCAAAGAACTTGCTGACATTCCTCAACCTGTTTGTGTCGAGCCTGTGAGCTGTGCTGTAGGAATCTTTGAAGATATCTTCAAATGGACCAATGTAGATGCGATTGAGATTGCAGAAGCGCTGTGCTAGCAAACCATAGAACTTCTCATAGGTCCTCTGCTCGGCACAGCAGTCAAGAAACATGTGACAGAGCTCCACTTCCTGCCCAGGTTTGAGCTGCATCTTCATAAGTTTATGAGCGCATTCTTCAAAGTCCAAACTAGAGTTAATTGTAAGGTATATTGTCCTACGTAACGCAACTAAGTTAGTCTCTGTATTATCAATAATGGTCATCTCTTTATGTTCTGTTGTTTCCTCCTCATCCTCATCATCAGACTCCTCGGATCCACTTTCTCCGGAACCTTCGTCAGAGTCTGCATCAGAGCCAAGGATCTCCTTGCTCAAGGTTTTGTATTTCTGTTCATTTTCTTCATATTTCTCATCATGTTTGAATACATCTGGGAACATGAACTAATCTGTTTAGTTTAAGTCTGATATTAGGCTACACAGGAAAAGATGGAAAAGGAAAGACAAAAAAGCTGCCATTTTAGCACAAAGAACAATGCAACTAAACTAAACATGAAAACATGCATTAGAAAGAACACATAATGGCCAGTAAACAAAAGAACAATAGGCAAAATAGAATAGGAACAAAACAATAGTCTCCAATTAACATTCCTAAGGCTTCTGAAGTTATGTTGTTGTAGGTTTACGAACCTACATAAATGCTGGATAATATAAAAATACTAACTCAAGATATCCTGTGCATCAGTAGCATCATCCAACATCAGCAGATGTGTGAACTGCTCTTCCTCCGGCACCAGCTCTAACTCCTCAAGCAGAGCCGGGTGGTCCTTGAACCCATCCTTCCACACTTGAAACATCACCTCAATCATGTACTGGACCCTTTTATCCAGTTGACCCTCATGCAGAATGTTCCTAAGCATTTCAAATATAGCATTGACACCTTTCGAAGATACCTCGGTAAGCTTCTGACCGCACTCTTTGAGGAAAGCTATTGCAACTTCTACAGAGTCATCAGATGGAGTCTCTACTAGTAAAGTCAAGAGCTCTAGGGCTAAGATCTCGTGTGCAACGCGCTGGTTCACCAAATGAGCAATGAATGAGGCTGCTGATATGCAAATAGCTTTATCATTTCTCTTGAATCCTCTTTTGAACTGTATTACAAGTCTTTTCAGGAGTAGCTCTCCAATATTGGGGAAACGAGAGTTGACTGCAGCTACCAACGCGGCATAGACGTTTGTAAAAGTAGGTGAGGCAGCTTGAGCTTGGATAACGGACCGACACAGCAGACCTCTACCTCTTACTATGTTTTCTTTCAACAGTTCTTTGATAATGATACCAATGTTGCCTACGTTGATTTTGTTGATGTGTCCGTGGATAGACTTCTTTAGGGCTTCCCAGGCAAGTCTCTGGTATGCGATGGAGGATTTGTCAGTGATTTGAGCTTGCATCATCCGCAAGCGAGCGGGCGGGATGTACGCGCCGCCAGTCCGCGTGTTCAGCATGTCATTTTCTTTGACCTTTCTCGCTGGGGGTTCCGATTTAACGTTCTTGGAGCGATCTTTCTCTTTTTCTTGCCCTACAGATTTGTCAGGTGATTGTGACCTGGAATGCTTGCGTTTACGTTTGGAATCTTTCTCACGGGACTCTGGAGGTGATTTAGATTTAGATCGGGGTCTTTTTGACTTCTTTTCTCTGCGTTTTTCGTCGTCATCATCGTTCATGCCCTTTTTTCGTTTAGTTTCTTTGGGCTCCATAACTAAGGTTTTAAGTAGATTACTGCCAAGAAAAGTGAATAAATTACAAAGAACACAGGAAAATCACATAAATCTTGAAAAACACCTCATTAAAACAGCACTATCGCAAAATTATTATCACACACACACACGATGCTATGCTCCACAGATCACTTTAAAACGTAGTTCGTAGTTATTGTATACTCTTCGACTTTCAGCTCTATCTACTCTATGTTATGCCAAGTAAAGATGCGCGACTGTGAATAATTTCATTCGAATTATTCGACTACACAAATCATTCGAACCATTCCAATGAGCAAATTAGTAACTAATTTGGTTAGCAATCGAGAGTCGTTCGACTGCGCGAGTCGGTCTCAATTCGTTTAGTAACTAATTTGGTTAGTAATCGCGAGTCGTTCCGACTGCCGGAGTAGGTCTCATCTCAATTCGTTATTCGACGTGGATAGTCGAGTCGAGTACATTTCGTTGGACTCCGGGTATTTTCGCTGTCGCCACACAACACAACGCTTCACAAGTCAAAGTTAATAAATGTGCAGTTTAAAACTAAAGAGTGGATGTACCTTATATTAGGTTTAACTAAAAATAAAATGAAACTAACGAAAAAAAAAACATAAATTGGACAAAAAAAACAGATTACTACAAACTTATCAACCGAATGATAAAATTAGTAACTAATCCGTTCCGTTCCTTTCAATCCCCGCAGGAGCGGTGAATAATTCGATCACTCAAAATCACCGATCGACTTACAAAGTCGAATCGGAGCCATGAATGATCCATTAGTAATTAGTAGTTGTCAGTAAACTAATCTTCCAAGTCGAATGACAACTTGTCATTCGACTTGGAAGATTACTAATATTCAAGTCGTATGAGTAAATTAGTAGTTGTAGATCATTCGACTAGTCAGATCATTCGCAGTCGCGCATCTTTATGCCAAAGAGAATATAAGCACTACATACGAAGTAAGGTGCGAACATAGGTTACTATAGTACTAGCCTATGGGTACGAACGTAGTAGTGAATTTAAAAATTGACTGCCGTAATTTCAGTATTTTTTTTAACGAAAACCGAGCGACGTCCTCGCGCTTGATCATCATAGCGGGTGTACCCCACACCGCACCACCCGCTAAAGCCACCCCTAGCCTTGCCCATGATTTTGGGTTTAAAACAAATCGTAACAGATGCCTCGCTATCGGCGCCGGTGGTGATTTCAGGGATAAAAAGGGCGCATGATCTTTTGGAGCACTGCGCCGAGGCGCCCGGCCCTTATGGCCCTGCACCCGTGTGCGCCGCCGTATATCCTGCACACCCACTGAAGCCGCCCCTGACACTCATCAACCCATAGCATCATAGCCTCAGCAGAGGGATAGTCTCATTCAACAATTTGTGTAGCCAAAACCGATAGGTATATATGTGTTTTGACAGCACGTAATACAGATCTACATGTACCTACTCGTATATATAAAAGGAGAGGCAGGTTACCTACCTGTTTTAATTAATTATTTACAAAAAAAATAATACTAGGCACATGCCTACTTTGCCTTTGGGATGATCCGCCACTCACTGGGTATACTCCTTATTCGTTGATCTCAACCAAAGATCCTAGTAGGTATACCTACCGAACGTAGGATCCTAGGATCATTGATCTCAACCCCTAGAGGAACATACTCAATCTCTTAGAGGAATAGGTAAATTCTCCATCTACGCTCAATCTACTATCTCAACAAAAAAAATGCTTCCGAAGCTCTACGTTCAGAAACGACCTAAAATTATTCCATTTATAAAGCTAGGTACTCATAATCTTTGCCCAGCAGTAGACTGTGGCTGGTCCTATTTATATTTCATAACCTCAATCCTAATGTCTTTATTCCTACCTACTGACTGCGAGCGACCATGGGTGGCAAGAAAACTGATCACAGGCACACTTATAATAATACTATACGGGAGACCGGAAATAAAACACACCATTTATTAGTATTTATGACTTTATTTAATACGACAATGAAACTACAAAAGTTGCCTGCACTTCAAACAGCATTTTATACCCCACAAACTAAAGCATATCATAATAATAATCAAATCACATAATAACTATAATAACACCATAATAGGATAGAAATTACTAACATTACGCAAAGGTTAAAGAGTACCTAAACAAAAATATAATATCTGAAAGCTAATGTTGCATCGCTATACATGATTTGTCTCGATCGTGAGAATCTAAAAGGCTACACAATACCCAAGGCAAATTGGTCAGAGGTTTTCACTTCTTCACCGAGAATCAAGCTAGTAACTTACACCTAGGTCCTTAGGTTAGCAGCGTTAGTAGGTAACAAGCAGGCAAGCTACTCGCCCCGCCGCGAAGCAACGATACATCATTTCTTAATACTATATACAATTATTATCATATCTTCGACTTTAAAACAGACCGACAATGAATGGCAAAAATATTCTATAAAATACGGGTTATCTAACTTTCCCTTCGAGCGACGCACGACGTGCCCGCGTCTTAAGGCGTCGACTGTAACGTCGCTTTCCGCTCCTCATTGTGCCATCGACACATTCGACACCGTCACATTCATTTCATTACATTTACAGCAAAACATCACAGAAGCGGCTGTGTCCCCGCACACCACACTGGCGCGGACGAAGCCCGGCGCTCGCAGTCTACCATTTAAAAAAATCTATAGTCAGTTTTATATGTTACATTTTATTGATAACATTCATTAGCCATGAGTATCGAGGCACTTCCTGTTAAACGATAGTTTTTCTACTTTTGAGATCATTATAGGAAGAATTAATGAACTAATAAATGCGTAGACGAGATGCCGCGTCGCAAATTTGTATTGTGGATATTTGAGGGTAGTCTGATAAGCTGCCATTTTAATTTACCACAATTCAAACTGTGACGAGGTAGGATCTAACGAGGATGTTATCACCGAGAAAGCTATCCAATCCAAAATACAACAACCCATGACACACCCTAAATAGTAGATATAAGGATACAGCTTGGCTAACATGAGTAAAAAACAATGAGGGCGCCACTTTCTTCGTGATACATGACTACGATTAATGAATTAATGATCGTGATATTAAATCATTCATGCCAGACTATATCTAATTGATATTGATATTGATGACGAACGCGAGAGGAAACTTAAATTTAGATTATATCATCCTAAAAATACTGTTGCGTATGATAAACATTAACATAATGATATAAGTCTATATCTAACGATTAAGGATATCATTCTAGCCACCGCGTCCAGCGTGCTTGAATCTGATACAATCCAAAGCCTTATCCATGGGTTCCTTATGGGAAAACTAACCGGAACATTTCATTCAAAGGGCAATACATATTATGGGCTCTTTAAAACTTTAGGATTTATTATCAACTTTAAAATTTAAAATAGAACATTTAAAATCTGAAAGTTGATCCTATTTTGAGATCACAATACATTATTTAGATAGAAAGGCCATTTAATATATGATAGAAAGGGCATTTACCGTTTTTCCTCAGAGAAACATTTTCAAAACGCAAGCATGATCACGAGGAGATTACTGTGACAAGCGCGTTCGGGTGCAACAGTTACATGTGAGGTTAGTGCAGAGATGTGATTAGCCCATCGCAAATACACAATATGAGTTGGCAGCATCGACGTCGTCGTTGGCGCCACGAAGGTTCCAGTGGACCAGCCAAATTCTTGTGTCAAATAACCATAGTGATTTGTGAATTCCTTACTTTCCATGAGCGACTAGAAAATACAAATTCCTTTCCAACACAGTTCGCTCAGTTATGTCACTGCTGTGTCGTCAGCTCTCAATTCCTCCATTCAATTTTGAACCTACGAGCTTGCTCGCAAGACTGATATTCTTTTGGAGAGGTGGTCGGGTCGAAGCATGGTAACACCGCACACAACTGAAAACCTCATACACACAATGATTTTCTTTGCAATCTACCCGCACACTCAAATAATACGAAAGGATTTGGATGACTAGCCTTTCTGTTGACGTGTAACATATAACTGTAGCGTTTTTATTACTTGGGTTCTACGATTCCTATCCATATATATTCCTATCAGTATCCGAAATTGTGACAAATCGAACCTTGTTTACGCACTGCGTCACTGCAAGGGCTTTTCATCATTTGTGCAAGTAATAAATAACACAGTGTGATTTAGAATAGTTTGTTAGAACACAGTGCGTAATCGAATGCTTTGAAGCGTTTTAATTTGTTCTCTAGTGCTAGATTAGCAACCAGTTATAAGTTTTTTAATGATAAGCCTAGTTCGCATTTGGCAATAACTGGCTAGCAGAAGGATTAATCGACCAGCGAGTTTAGATATAGAGGTCAATTCAATACAACGTGGGCAGTACCGCGCCCTTGTTACTCGCTCCTCGGCAAAATGTGTGCTAACTGCTTACAAGAACTAGTGTTTCCAGCAGATCGTGACCTTGAGTTATTCGTTACTCTCCAAAATGCTTGCTAAGTGCGAACTAGGCTTAAGTTTTACAGATAGGTTCTTTTGGCTTAACAGTATTTTGAGCAAGTGTAAGTTCTGTAGTGTGTTTTTATGTGCGGTGGTCAGAGGCGGGTAGTCTCGGACAGGCGCTGGCGCGTGGCGGTGCGCGCGGCGCGTCTAGCCGGAGTTGGCGGCGGCGGCGGTGGCGGTGGCAGTGCTCTCGACGCGGGCGTTTTTGTTCTGTCGCACTAGCTCTGCGCGTCGCTCCTAAAACGGAATAAACACGTTCAGTTTTTATTGCGAGGAGGTTCCATGTTATGGTCTGGGTCAGTCGTTGGGTTAAGTCAAATTTTGGATTGAGAATAGTGCTTTTTTTTATAAAGATGTGCCAAGTAGCTAAGCGGCGAAATGTGTGTAGCGCTACCTTGCTGCAGACTCATTGATTTTTCATTATAAGCCAAATTATTAGGTAGGTTTATGTAATGTTACTTGTACGATCGTATAGGTAAATTACTCAAACCCTGGCGTGATTCTCGTTTGTTTTTCGAACACTGGAGGTCTACTTTCATTACGAAATTTCGGTTTTGTATCGTCCGGATCCGTACTCTAATCGAACGAAAACGGCAATTTCGTACGAAATTGAGTTGCTTTTCGCTATGGAATGATGGTAGGCATGCACATCATATTTTAATACTATTTGACACTGGAATTTGAGTTCTTACAATGGTTTATATTATGCTAATAAGTATTAAATTAGATAGTCAAGTAATAAAATTCGTCCATAAAACGGTCCTTTCGTAAGTAAGGGAGAGTAGCTACAAGTTGAGTTTTGCAGCCGTACTTTGCAACTGCAGATGAGAATAACTAGAGTAGGCCTCCAGTATCGACAGTTTTGTGACGTCAAAGTGGCTAATTGTACGAAAAATCAGTGAGCCAGCTTTTAAAAAAATACCTACATTTGCTCTGTTTGACATATTCCGTAGCTATGCTTCACAGCACATCTCTAGTTAATTAAAAAGGCACCCATTGGCAGACTTTGGTACCAGATAAACTAAGAAATTACACAAATCAGACCAAGTAGTGATTAAAAAGCATAAGAATAAAACTCTGAATCTGCATAGTAAAATGAAACTTACCTCCTTCTTAACAAAGTCTAATTTCTTCTGTATCTCCTGCTCGCGCTTGATCTCTGCCGCGCTGAGCTTATGCTCAATATCTTTGGAGATTTCCTCGATCTTGGCCGAGGCTACCGAGCGGACCTCCTCGACCTTATTGCTCTAATGGTCAACAAAATGATGATCAAAATAAATACATGCGCGATGCTAAACTACTTAGGCCCGTATTATGAAAACTTGCTCACTCATCGATCTATGCTGAGTAACACTATTCTATGGCATTAACGTCACTCAAGAATACATCCATGACTGAGCAAGCCTTCATAACACAGGCCTTAGAACGTACAGATGAACTTACTAACAAGCAAAAAAAAACGAAAGCTAAAATGTAATCATGAAAGAACCCATAAAAATGATATATAATAAATTCTTAAAAGTATTAGTAAAACTACATACAAACAACAATAAAACATGCAATTTGGGTGATATACCTACGTACCTACTTCGAATGCCATGACAATCGGATGGTTGAATAACTAAGATGGAGTTAGAAATATCAAATTTCTGGGACTAAGAGACTCAGTGCAACGTAACTCACATGGTTGCGCAGTTTCTCCATCTGGTCCTGCTCGATCTGCAGCCGGCGCTGCGCGGCCAGGCTCAGCTTGTCCTGGATGGAGTTCTCGAGCTGCGTGAACCGCTCCTGGTTGCCCGAGCGCACCTTGCGGACCTGCTCCTCCTAAACCAAACATGAACTTATTATCATTGGTTTCACGATTTTGTTGGGGCTGATAGGGGACTGGATTATTGTCACTGGTGTCTCAGTTTACCATGTAACAGAGTAACATCAATACACTGACGTTTGTGAAAAATTTCGTGTTAATAACGGAGTAGGAACTTTATTTGTTAACTTGGGCGTATTTAGGTAATACCAGCTGGAAATACAGCTCTGAAACATTGACCCAGGCCTAGGGCTACTGACTACACCAATCGCGAGACCAATAGACTAATAGGGTAGCTTCAATAGGGTTTGTGTTTTAGAGAAGGTACCTAAAGGGTTTGTTAACTTACATGTTCGCGGAGACGTTCAAGCATCTTCTTGATGTTCTCATCGCGTTTGTCGGCGGCGGTCGTCATCTTGTCCTCAATCGCCTTGTACACCTCGGCCGTTTGCTGCTCCAGAGTCAACCTAAGGAAAACACAGACTACCACATCAACGGTTGAAAACTTATATCTCTCTCAGCTTATTAAAAGGTGTCTCAGAGTAGTACCTACAGTACCAGAACAGAGTTAATGACAAAGCACAATAAGTGCTATGTGCTGCTAATAAACTATAAAATCCTTCCCAGTATCCCGCCTATTCTTACTTTATGCTGTCTACATTTATGTCGCATGATATGCAAAATGTAAAATTCGCAACACTCATAATAAAATTCATCAGTTCATCAGAGATACATAGAATTGTATTGTTGTGTCATTCACAAAGTCTTTCTGTCCCCACTCGATAAATGAATAGAAGTAGGGTTCTGCTCCAATCTGCGGCACAGATGCAATGACCCCGCGCTCGCAGACAAATTAAGCTCGGATGAAGGAACTATAATTGCGTTTGGAGTGACTCACCTAGCGTCTTTAATATGTCACAAACACACTGTGAATTCTGTAAAACCACGTTATCGTTCTTCTATTTTTGTTACCTAAATAAGTGCAGTACCTGGTCTTAATCCGACGTTCTCGACCACCTCGAAAGATCATCATCCTTTAGCCCCACTCGCAGCTCTCTGATGTAGGCCTATATATATGTACTTATATAGCTACTCAGTACATCCATACCTGGTCTTCTCGACTCCCTCGAGATGATCCTTGAGCCTCGCTCGCAGCTCGCTGATGTAGGCCTCGCGTTTCTCCTCATGCGTCTCCATCTTGGCATCCAAGGCCTCCTTGGTGGCAGTTATGAAGCTGTTGGTCTGCTCGCTGCGGAACTTGGAAGCTTCTTCGATTTTGGCCATCTTCTGTGCGATCGCCGCCATCTTGCTTTGTTCAAGACTCTGTAAGAAAGGTTTTGAATAAGGGCTGGAAAAGAATTAACTTGTTTGCCGATTTTATAAGGAGTTTGAAAACATGAACTGACGAACTGAGTAGGTAATTTAATGTAATCTAGGTAATAAGTACCGCTGACGACTTTGTAAGGTGTAAAATTTGCAAGTTTCGTAGGAAATCATAGGTTTTAATCACTGCAACGAGGCCGCGGACAGAATCCAGTCGAAAGACGAGGCCGTAGTAGGTAATTTTGAAAGAAAGTGCACCTTGCCTCAGCTAGCAGCCTTCAGTTTGTCCTGTAAATACGGAATTCTGTTAAGAAAGGTAAACTTACGCGTCTCCTCTCCTCAGCTGCCTTCAGCTTCTCCTGTATCTCCTCAACGGAGGGAATCTTCTCGGGAGAGTCAGCGCGCCGCGGGACGGGCACGCCGACCGGCTCGGCTAGAATCACCTCGTACGCCAGACCGCCTTTCGACATCTCTTGGCAGCGGATCTCAGTAGCTGGGGACAAACGGTCGACTTTATACTTAATTCTGACTGAATAGATGCAAGGGGAACACCTCGCTTTAACGCAAATTTGTGGTTTAGAAGGTAATAGGTACTTTCGCTCTCTAACTCCTTGAAGTAGGAGTTTTAGTACTAGACATTGGCACATGCCATTTCAGTAGGTATATCAAGTGTAGCCGGGAGTTGTTGCCTTACTCTTCATGACGATGATGATGCTAATCTTCGTGATGTGAAGCATAGATTGTATTTTATTACATCGTTGAAAACGTTATCTGAATTTTCATAACAGGCCTAACTAGCAGGATGATATTGTAAACGATTGAAACATGGTTTACAATATCATCCTTAGGCTAGCCTACCTACATTGAATGTTTTAAGTTACGATTGTTATTTGTCACGCGATTCATGGCATCAAAACTAAGTGGCCGTTGAAAAGAGTTTTAACAATACCAACAGGGGAGCTTTTAAGGCTTTAAATAACGACCTATACAGTTCAGGGCTTTGTTATAAAAGTCCATTTCGTTTTTCCATATTCGCCTAGGTGTTCTACGCGGCCTTCGTATTTGAAACCTAGTCTGCGGTGAGGTGACTTGATTTCTGCAAGTGATGTACAAGTCTCGAACGCACGATAATAATATTTGCACTGACTTTAGATACGCCAGCCACACGGAACAGTAATCACCTCATAATTGTGCTTCGCCCTAATAAGCACACGATAAGAGGTTAAGCTGCCGTATTCACCACTTATCAAGTCGTTACTTATGCCTGTAAAGTGACCTTAGATATACGCTGCCAAGTTATAAGTTGCTAAGTAGGATTATTTTACTTCGAATATGAAATCCTGACTTACATTTGCTTAAATTTTTCTTTGAAATAAGAGTGCCTAATGAAGGTAGGTCTATGCAAAGAGTTTA
Source organism: Eupithecia exiguata (assembly GCA_947086465.1). Lineage (NCBI taxonomy): Eukaryota > Metazoa > Arthropoda > Insecta > Lepidoptera > Geometridae > Eupithecia > Eupithecia exiguata. Next base: position 1,219,983 of record OX352229.1, read on the forward strand.
CAAACGTATTTCACTTCGGAATCTAATTAAGGAAATTCCTAGAAACTCAGCTGGCTTCGAGTAGGTATGACGCCGGAGAGAGCAGCTGAAACAAAGCAAACCCACTTAACCCGGGCACTGTGTACACTCGCCAGTGGGTTAATCGCATCTCATTGTCATTTATTCGCACATTTTCCCGGAAAGTATCATTTACAGCGAAAAAGTCCACTTATTAACGTAGGAAAACCTCCCTGTATTTTATAAATACATTAAATATTCAACATCCACTAATTAAGCGGCAGAATAATCTGCGGACACCTTACAAAACTCATTTAATTACAGGGGTCTTCATTAGGGGTGGAATTTAAAAAACCCGACGGGGTGAGGGGGTGAATGGCTTGCGTAAATTAGCGTAGCGCTCAAGGTCGGGTAAACTCAGTCTCTAAAGGACGAAGGAATTCGGGAGTAATTATTCTACGGGCACGGGGGGTGGCCGGCACCCCCTGGGCGGACCACCCCCGGGTGAGTCACGATAACATGCATTTTCTGCGGCGAATGTCGCCACTCTACAGACACGTTCAGGTGAGTAATACACCAGCAGTTTTCAGTTTCCATTTGCAAATTACTTTTGGATGAAACTCGACTCTGCAATTTCAATCATGGCTAATTGGAATGTATGTTGACAGGGGCTATAATGAATGAAGTTTTTATTTATGAGGATTGAATCACCCACACGTACTTATATGAATATCCTGAATATTCGCATGCGAACCTGCAATGCAACGCAACCAGTCGAACCGCAAATAGGCAACTTGCCAAAAGGATCAGCTGAAGCGATAACGACTGGAGGATTTGATTCCAAGAATAGTTTGTGGTGGATCGATGGGTTAGGTAACCTATTGTGAATTTCAGTAAGCTACGTTTGCTTGACTCTTGTTTATGCTGAGTAAACCGGGGTTTTGCAGGTTTTTTCTAAAATATTGATCATGTTATGTTATGACGTCATGTAACATGTTAACGCAGCTACTCGTAATTTAAGTTTTTCATTGGATCAGAAAAAATTGACTACGATTTTCACAAAAGATCTACGAGTTAGTACTTTCGCAAAACAATGGCGTCTGTTCCAACTAGATCCGCATACGTGGCGACAAGCAACAATAACTCACTTATAAGGGGTGAATGTACTTGACCCCACAAAGCACGGCTTTCGTACTAAAATAAAACTGGTCTCAAAGTTTCCGAGATGATCGGGGACTGTACGTGTTTTGACATTTTCAGAAAGCTTTCTGTTAAAGTACTACTTATTCCTTGTTAAGTTACTTTCCTTCGTTATGTTTTACGAGTGTTGTTTTAGGATATCATTTTCTCTGAAAAATAGCGGGATCGAGACGTAATAAAAGTAGCTAGCCCCTGTGATTGTCATGGGTCTAAATCAATACGATACCGGTGCTATTCATCGAATTCCTTTACAAATTGGACTCGATACCGTTACCCATCTAACTGAAACACGATAGTACCATTATGATAGTAACTTACTGATAAATTTGACTTTTTTTGGTTGCTTTGTCCGCGGCTTGCCGACTGGTTTCTTGACGGGTGCTGATCGCCGATGTGCTGGAAACAAACGAGGACGTCAGCGGAGCCCGGGCCCGCGACGCCGCAGAAGATAAAACTAACCAATACGCAAAAGATAAAAAAATAGGATTTGTATTCTTCATCGACTGAGGTGTTTGGGTGGAGGTGACCCAAGATCGCAGTGTGGAGGGAGGCCTTGGATGAACAGAGCTTAAACAATAAAATTTACATGAAAAGTACAATGATCTGCATTCTGCCGTGTGCGCTACAACCAGTGCGCAATCATCAAATGCATCTCTTTCTAAATACCATCTCAAGATAGCGAAGTAAACTGTTATGTTGACGGTAGTAACAGTTCAGCTACAAATTATGTGCAATACAAAACAAGCGAACCCAATAAACAATGACCCCAAGTCTCAACCCAAACAGACAGTGGACCAATAACCAAATCCCCAAGGTCCAACGTACGCAGACAATCGGAAAGCGATTACAGAGGTCAATCCATTCGAACTAATGTTTATTCGAAGACAATCCAGAGTATTCGGGGGACCGGTGGACCCCTTAATGAATCCACGTCGAGCGGTCGCGTGCTCGATCCTATCGATTTGTGACAGACTGGAATAAACATTGGAACTGGTAATGGTAGCTGCCATGTTCCATTCCAGTCGATATAGCAACGCTAACTATAGAATGAAAAGATAACAATCGAACTTTACTTTAATAGATGTAGTGCATGCGCTGAAGCCATACATTACATAAGCAAAATAATTTTGAAACAGAGTATTGATCCGATAAAAAACCGTTCAAATATAGAGTCTGTTATTAGTGAACATCAGAATTTTGTATGCTTTGATTATCAACTAGACAACAACAATTAAATAAATAGACTACCATAATTCAATCAATTCTGAGTAGGAACAACTGCCGAGCCAACTAATGGAAGAAGCGCGGGGAGTCGTCAATAGTCATTAGATATTTCGAGTTCGAGTCGTGTACGATCGTCTTCGGGGTAATAGTTGGGAGGTAATAACGCGACGGCACGACATCGCAAGATGAGAGGCCGGTACGTGAGCGAAATGTGAATGCGCGCAGGGAAATGGGGGAAAATTCTCTGCAAATACGGATAATCCCTCACGGCAACGCTCAGCCCCGGTTTACACGGCAGCCGATGCGGCGGCCGACGATATTGAGACTTTTAAACTTTAATTCTATGCAGAATATTCTATAATCCAGCTTTAAGCTGCTTTATGACTTGCCGATTTAAATTTATGATCGTTTGGGGGAATATAATGGATGAAAACTGGTAAGGCCACTGTCGTATATTCCATTCAGCAGATAAAAATTAATAAGTTTATCGTACCGTACCTAACTAAGGGGTTTCTAAGCAAAACGACAAAATCATCATCTTTATTATATGATTGATATGATAACATATTATTATAATAAAGACGATACAAAACTATAAACAGAGTTCAAACGGTTTATACATAGTTTTCATCTATGTTCACAGCTGAATAATATGCTTTGAAGTCTTTGGTAGTCTTTTAATCCTGGAATACTTCGAAAGCGCGATCAAATTTTTTTATTGGCGACATCTAGTTGTAGCGTAGATTTAGTTAGATAACAAATCTGTTGTAATATTCAGCGAATTGCCACGCGCTGATTGGGTCGTTAGTCAGGGCAAATAACATTAATTTGGCAGTGCAAGCCATAATTCACTATCAAGGCGTTTCCATCTGTTGAATTATGTTGACTGAATAGATAGATTTGTGTGTTACAAAGTTGTAGGTAATTTGCTGCAGGGCAAAGGCAAATCGCTGCGGTAAACCCGTATCGCACGATCCACACTAACTTGTAGCAGTTTACGTAACCGCAAACATGCCCGAGGAAATGCATCCACTCGAAATGTTTCCGGTCGAATGCTCAATGCAAACTTTGAACTCGTTGCAAATACTGAACTGCTTTGCATTGCCCTGTGCGTTATTTCTGCTATAAAGAAAAGTGGTAGCGTGGTAGCTTTAAATAAAATATGAATAAAATACGATATGAAAAAAAAGCGGTAGATCGATGTTTTCGTGATATTCAACAACAGTTCGTTTCATAATCTTCTGTAACAAATAAAAAGCATTGAGCTTTTTGAAAGTTATAAATTTAATGAAGTAAAATAATAACAGGCAATCGAACACAGACCGGGTAGTTTCGTCGAAAAGGTCGAGCTTGGTTCCCCTCGGCGCCGCACGACAACGTAAAAAACTGATAAAATATTAAAAGCAAGGCTTTAAGCCGGCGGCTAGGGGAGCGCAGAAAACGAATTAACTACCACAGGGAATACGAACATTGACACGAAAGACTATTTTAGACGAATGCGCTAGCGAAGGTATGCATGTAGAATTGCATAAGGGAGACATTCAATGCAACGTCGTCGTATTCCAGAATAGCGGAGCGAAGACGAGGCGCTCTATACATCCGCTTTACGAGCTACCCTCATTAGTAAATGGGTGTGATGTATTGCTGGCGCAGTCTCGTTTCAAGCGTTTTAATTCAAAGGAAAAATATCATTTTGAAACTGCAGACAGATGTCGAAACAGGAACGTTTTAAAAATGTAGGTGTTCTTGTTGGATATAGAAAACTTGAAAATGAGGGGACTATGTTTACTAACGGCGACGGAAGTACCCGATTTCCATGTAACAAACTGAACGCAGTCGGCGGAAGAAGCACGTACACGCGAACATTGTTGGGGTCTGCAATGCATCATTGTGACATACCCATAAGGTAGTTTTTGAACCAATCCGGTTCACGTGCTAGTGTTATCTCTAACTTTATTCAACCCCTGGCAAGGTGGTAGGTCCAGGATTTCTTTGAATAATTTAGGAGCCTTTGATACTTAGGAGCCTTTGATACTATCTTTGAATTATTCAGGTCTTTTAAAACTGGAGGACTACTAATCCAAGAAAGGACGTTGTTCTTTAATTGAAAACAGATGATTAGATAACTTGTTATAAATAACCCTTGCTAAAAACAAGATAATGCTAATAGGATGTTCCCTTCGCCGAATAGGGGTTTAAACTTGTTTGTGATTAAGGTCGGTGTCATAATCGACCCCTAAACAATTATAATGATCTCAACCATTTCCCCAATGTCTCTTTACAAATGGCGTGTGGGCTGTCGAATAATCCGAATACACCTACCACTTGAAACGCGGTGAGCGTAAATGATGGGCATTTAATGACATAATAATGTGAAATGGATTTATATTATTATGACAAATTGTGTTATACCCTTATACCACCAACAAATTTATCTAAAGATTGTATAACACAACAATATTAGGGTTGGTTTTTAAAATTTACAATGCTTTGTACCTTATTCAAAAAGATCGATGACATGATATCAAAATTACTATAGGCAATTTGGTTCTTCGAACCGTATTTCGGGTGCTTGCTTATAAACATGTGAAGGTTTTTTGACGTCCTGACACAGTAGATCAATCAATTCAATAAGATACCGAAGATAGACGATGAATGTGTAATGTAAGAACAAATATTGGATATGTCGCAGAGCCGCGTCGAACCCGAGTCTGCCAAGGCTGAATTTTACGATCTGCGTTTGGAGGATCATCGACTTTAATATCAAGAACCGCGGTAAAACGTTATGTTCTTTAGCCATAACATCTACTCGGTCCTAGGCGTAATAAAATGTAACTGTTAGGATATATTTTTACGGCTACTGAGCGTAAAATATAGGTACCAAAAATTCAGATATCAATATAATTTCATTTCATGACAACGAAATTACAGCTTAGTATTATGTATTAGTAATCGTTCAGTTTTTAGAAGATTTCTAGCAGATCACTCATAAGTTTGACGATTAACACTTTGGAATGGAATAGAATAGATTTTTTTTATTTGTTTTACTAAATTAAACATTTACATACATGGTTTTTGAACCAGTATTAAATTGAACGTAATACAAAACCGTCACCGGCTCAGCTTAATGCTACTGTAGAACTTGTGCCATAGCAGCTCTGGTTTTTAGCGGTTTTTAACTTTCATGGTCCACAACGCAGATGGCCACCTCCACCCCCGTGTAGCGGCGCAACGCCTGGGCAGTGAATGCGTTAGGCTTAAATGTATTCTCAGAACTTACTTTAGCTAAAGGAGAACGGAAGTAAAGTACAGTAGGCAGGTACGATACGATAGAACAAACCTAGACAAAATGGTGGACGATGGATTAGTTCTCATTTCTCGTAACCCTACAAATTGCTCTATACTTCCAATTTCACCTGGTCTACGACGGCAAGCGGACTAATTTTATATTTCCAATAAAGAGCATGATCATGTAACATCAGAAATCGTGGGGCATTAAACCCTTACCGCAGTTGGCTGGTACTAAAAAGAACAGTACATCAATCTCTTAGTATCCTAGCAAGTATACGATGCAAGAGCAATTGGGTATTCACGTGCTATAAATGTCAGATGGTTCGGTTGCCATCGGCACCGGCCGGCATCCCCCGCCCATGCTGCGCCGGCCGGCGTGAAATCTGACATTGAGGAAAAGAACCTTCATCAAAATATATTTCTTCCAAGATATCCTGCCTGTGCTTCAGGCTTCAGCATGCGATGAATCAATCTGAGAGCAACAACAAATTGGACAAACCTGTCATCAAAACTACGCAGTAGAATAGCAAGGAGATGACAACTCTTGCTTGAAGCTAGCAGCACCCCATTCTGTCTGATGATTGTAAACAAAACAAGAAGCTAAAAGGAAAGATTTCAAAGAGATATTTTGCGTATTGGACGTTCGTCTCCTGGTCGGATGGAGCGGCAGCGTCGCCGGTCGTTAGCAGATGTACGCCGCAGCCGGCGTTTCGCGTTAGCGCTGCCCAACCTGCTGGAAGCACGGGTGCTCTGCATGAGTGGCAGAAGCACTGCATCACAGAGTCCCTCACGAGTCCTATCAGCATGGTGATGACTTGGATAAACTATCTAACGAGTGTCTGAGTCTCGTCGCGGCCGGCGGACTGCGCGACTCTCGCCCGGAAACTGAACCGCGCCGGGGGGCGGAGGACGCCGGGTCGATAGCGGCACCCCGCACCGCACCCCCGCCCTGCGGACCCACCCCGAGACCTACCGTCCCTAACTTGATAACCCACACGAGAAAATAAGCCTACAAAATGGAAAAATAATGTCACCTATGCCATAAATAACCTTCTGTCAAATTCTTTGCGAGGGGAAGGAAAAGGGATTTTTATTGAGATCAGTTTATCCTAAGTTTATTAGCCAAATTATAAATAGCATAATGCTCTAACCTTGACATCAACATCACTAAAAATAGGAAATAACTTAAGAAGCCCACAATATAATGCGCGACAGGAAAAACCTCTGAATGACATTGCGGCTTAATCTTTTAGGTATTTCGGTATTTCGTCGGAGCGACCACTGTTACTAAGGCCAGAGAGGACGCACTAATTTAAGAGCTTCGCAGACTCGTGCGGGTCTCGGCGGGCTTCTCGCTCATAAAAACGCCGAGTTGTGGAGGCGGGCGGGAGCGTGGGGTGGGCGGGGATGGAGGCACCATGCGGAGGTTCCGCCGCCGTCTCGGCGCCGCCACCCGCAGCCAATTAACGGCCGGCAAAACCACGCTGAATTTGTTTCGCCACTCAAACAGCTTCCGATTGATTTCCGTACTCGAAATAATCGTTTATGGATTTGATAACACCACTTGGCTATCAGAACCCATGGAAATCTGAAGCATTTGCGTAATATTCCCCCTCACCCCAAGTTTAGAAGGCGGTGTTACGTACGATCCGTTGCGACACTTGAGTTGAAATGAACGTGTCTGGTTGGAGAACAGGTCATGAAATAAAAGAGAGATGAACGACCGAGACTGCAGTAGTGATGGTGTGTTGTCGTAACCCGTGCGCCGGTAACGGCATGGTGCGACGACGGATCGATCCCGGCCAACAACCCCTAGGCTGTGCGTCCCCCTGCGGTCCTAACCTGGGATTTCCAGGAGTGACTCCACGACTGAAGAAATTGTGTAAGCACTAGGAAAACTGGCTAAACGTTGGAAATACCGCCGCCGGAACTGAGGGCGCGCCGAGGCGTCCGCCTGGCTGACTTTGAAGTTGAATAGCTAATGCACCCATTAGCGTACATGTATCTACTCGGTCAGCGGTTCACTACTACTCATTACAAAAAGCCCGGACTGCAAATAATTCCATTCATAATGCAGCAAAAATCTTTTAACTTATATACAAGCTCAGAAGTTAGTCCAAAACGTCTCTATTGAATATTTTCTCCAGATCGTAAACATTCTTATCGAGTAGGTAGGCGGAGAACAGAACGACACTCTGTACATTTTCAGTCAATTTGCGACACTCCATCAAAAAGCCATGAATCTTGGCTTGATATTGCCCTGCCCGCCCTTCCAGAATGCGGTAAGCTCTATAATAAAGATCATAATCGTCGCGGTGATAAATTAGTTGCCTCAATAAAAGTTTGTCGGCGGGTCGTGTCTATAGCACATAACTTTTTGAAACTAACTTTTTGAACTTTTCTCTTACGGTACTTTTATAAGATTGGCGTAGCGTAAATAGTCTGTCAGCTTTCAATAAATTTAGGAGTCGAGAGATGCAACTGACCAAGAAATCTGAACTTTAAAAAATTACAATATTCAAATTTTTTAATAGACGGCGCGGGCGCCCATCTTGGGGCTTTTTTACATTGAAATTTAATGTGCATATTCGTAAAAAAGCCTTGTAAAAAGAAGATGATAAAGTAACCGCTGGTCACATAACCGTTAAGTATGTAATTATTCCGGTACGAGTAACCCCGTGCAAAAGGCATGTTGCGGGTGGGTTTGCGGTGGACAATAACGTAGCTTTCTTCAAGGCAACAAGTTGGGTCACGGGCGGGATCGGCCTCGACGGAGGCGACTGTACTTACTCGCTTCTAGAATACAAGATATTTTTTGTAAACGAAGACTTATGTATAAAAAAACGAAACAATACTGATAACAATAACTGAAAATAACAAGGTTACCATTAAAACCAAAAGGAAATACTACAACAACATACTTAGCGAAAAAAGTGCATATTTTAGTTCGAAAACGGACAATAGCTGATGGATGAAATGATGAACAAAATCTAAAATGATGATTATCAGTGTATAAATAAATAATGCTGGACAATTCACACAGCATTATCTAGCCCCAAGCTAAGCAGAGCTTGTGTTATGGGTACTAGATAACTGATATACATAATACATAACAAACAAAGATAAATAATTTTTTATTATCGAAAACGACCACAACACCCGGAACAAATACCTGCAGATCGAACAAATATTAGTCCCAAGGCGGGAATCAAACCCGCAACCTCCTGCGTCGCGGGCGGACCTTCGTCCACCGCGCCACAGAGGTCGTCGTCAATATTTTCCTTAAATAAGTAACTATTGGTTTTATTACCCCTTAGTTTACAAAAAATATTTAGGATTCTTGGTATTACTCGAAGGCAGCAGCGGCGCGCGTCCGTCAGCCGACAGTATCGATTTTCGGCCAGGCATTGCTAGAACAGACGTTTTCCACCAGCCTAGATTACGTCCCACAGGATATTTTCCTTATGTCGAGCCGTCGCCGTAGAGCGAAGTTTGATTGGTGTCTCATATACGCGCAGAATAATCAAATGTGTACGCAATGTACGGGGGTGGATGTGTACGTGAATAAAATAATTTAAGACGTTTTGGATGCTGGTAAAATTACCGTAAACAGAATTGGTAGGTAAACAGGATTACTGCAACAGCAAAATAACTGACATATCAATTTTCAGTCGGGCATTATTAATATTCGAAAATAATAACGTCTAAAGATGTGTTTGTTTAAGATGGATATCACGTTCGTTTAAATTAAAAGTTGCGTCATTAATATTGACGAGGAGACAAATTTATTCAAAATATCTTTTTAGGAATAAATATTTGAGTAGGGAGGGACAGTCGACTTCAAAAAGTTCACACGCCATCAATGCCATACTTGTTAAACATTGATTAGTCTAGTCTTTTGGTTAGAAAATAGTTTACCTGGAAAGCTTTGCGAGACACTTGAAAATGGTAATTTTATAGTTTTCGATCTGCCCTTCCTGAACTTCAAAATTGCCACATGTTTGCTGCTCGCGAATATTTTGAAAAAAGTTCAAAAAGATACCAGATCTTTTTGAACTTTTTTCAAAATATTCGCGATACTTGGCAGGCGGATCCGGGATCGCAGTAGGGGTGTTAACAAGATAAAGTTGAAAACTAAAACCCGACTACGTGAAAGTTATAAAAGTTTGAAACATTTACATTGACAAAATAGAATGACGTATCGGTCATATTTGATAGGCATAGAGTTGAAAATGAAAATAGGTCGTAGGTATTGTAATTTTTCTCTATGGGGCCTGCAGCCTGCGGCTACCTAAACTTTAATACGCGTTTTGAAGGCTTATTCGGGGTCGGAGCCCTAAATCCTATAGCCTATAACCATCGGGGTATTGAGACGAATCAATCGATACATAATTTGTTGAAATCGAACCAGTAGTTTCAGCGCTACGTGGGAACAAAGAAATCGGCCACATACATACAAACATACAAACATAGGGTGCTAACCTCATAACCCTCCCCTGTTGGTAGTCGGGTAAAAATAGGCAGACACAAGTAAGCAAAAACCATATCGAAAAAGGAATATATAATATTCCTTTTTCGATATGGTTTTTATTATATTTAAAAAAGTATTCACATTAAAGAAAATCATATACATATTTTACTCAGACGCCTGTAATTTTTTTATAGCTCCTATTCCGCCATTAATGTTTCAATAAGTTCTGCATAAAAGTTTCAGTAAGTTCCGAGGAAGAAAGAACGGAAAAGTAGCAGATTGCCACCATACCATTACCACTAACAGCATTGTAAATGGAGTTTCAGCACATCTGCTGAGGAAGCTTGGAGGATTCGGACCTCGAGAGTTATTCTTGGCTTTTTCCTATCAAATAACTTTTCATAGCTTTTCGGGACATGTTTAATGGAAATTTCATAATCCTACTATAATATAACTATCGGGAACATTTTGGGCAGATGTTAGGCCGAAGACAACGCCAAAACAACTGAATGGATCGGGCTGAAATTATTAACGTTGTCTTAAAAGTTACTTTTTTTAATTACAAAAAACGCGTACGAAGCCTCCTCGGGTCGATAATAGTAAAAAATAAAACAAGATTTTTTTGATTATTCCCTACCTATTTATTGTAGTTTTTTTAGTTTAAGTTGAAAAGCCTATGGGTATAAAGGTATAAACCACAATTCGTATGCAAGGCGCGCCCTGGTATTGTTATAGAATACCAGGGCCTGGTATTGTTATAGAATACCTAACTTGAGACATTGGTCCGCATGTGGGGAAATATTCTGGTTGCGTGGAAGAAATTCTGGTTGTCTGGAAGAAATCGCTTTAAGCGATAAGGCCGCCCAATCCATTGCTGTTGTTTCCGTATGTTTAATTAAACACAATCTTAAGGTTTTTATAACGAAACGAAATATAAGAATTATCTATCTAATATTTCCAGTATTACAAACTAAAGGTCTGCGGGAAAAATTTTGAAGATCTAGTTTTACAAAAGCTATTTCGGCAAATGCTTACACAGAGAACATCAAAAACACATCCATAAAACAGGGGTGAACCTTCTTGACTAGACAACCGTTTGTGGAACATCAATTCTGCATGAGTTTCGATACTGAGGGTTGATCTCGAGGGTAGATATTATAATGACCCTTCTCTTGTAAACTTCTTTATTTACAGCCCATTCAGATCGGCTCCCTTCATTTTCCACTCAATTAACTTGTTAGTATCTCAATTCCTATCTTAGTACCGATCACAAACATTTGATGCCGGTTCATTAAACAACGATTAGTCATAATATAAACCGTGTTGTGTAAGGTACACACCAGTGTGTGAACGTGTGTGTATATTGAAAAGTATTCTGGATTTAACCTTTATCTAACCACAGGTATTCTACGGACCACCAACCCTTCATGCTATTAAATGGGCTCAAAGCACGACCGTCGCCAACAAAAGCTGTAAAGAGAATGACACACGCAGGCGGGTCGATCAAGGCCAGACGTCTTGCAAGCACAAGTTTTTTCACGTGTCTCCCTGTCGACTCGCGTCGGTACGGACCTACGTGTATTTTGTAATCAGGAATCTGAGAGATTTTGATTAAGTCACGAATGCCTGAAAATCATGAACCAGAAATACCTTGAGCGCTCAGAATTTCAAGGGCGGAAGAATCGATAATTAAACAGGTCTAGTAAGACAAAGGGACACAAAGGATCGAGATCAAAGGAACCTACGGAGTACGGAATGAAGATTGAGGCCAGCAGTAAATGGGAGCGTGGCCGGCTCGCCGCCAATGAGAAGCCAAAAACCGCAATGACTGGGGGTCAACCAACGGAGGAAACACTATCTGAAGCCGTACTAGATTCGCGGTTGATTGCGGATCGAATGCTCTTCGCCTTAACATAAAACTTCACTAGGCTGTTAACGGATTTTCACTGTCATCGTTTTTTGTCGGCATTGGATAAAATATAACAGTAACAGTACCCAATGTAATACCTAGCGTATTAGGAAACTCCCACGGGACGACCGGCTATCATGGAATGGTAGATTACATATCGCATATACTATCAATTAATATTCTTAACATTTAGTTCCCAAATTTTATAAATGTACTAGGATTAATTAGTAAATAAACCAGGGATAAATGACCACCTTCTTATTTAAGGTCATAATAATGGTAGAGATGGGGAGATGGACTGATTTAGTTTAGTTCATTACTTGGAAGAAGGCCATATATTCTTAACACGGGGCTTTCCTATTTTCCAAAACATATTAAGCTTCTCTGTTGTTTGACAACCAAACCTAGGTTCGCTTCATAACGTAAATTAGGCGCATTGCGTAGGATTCAGCTACATTTTACGTAAAACCTACCTATTTTAGAAATCTTTCTGTTTTTTGCCAAAAACGAGACCCGACAGTGGCAGTCCCAATGAGTGACTCAACGGGCTGAGATGATGATAATAAAAACCGGCCAAGTGCGAGTCGGACTCGCGCACGAAGAGTTCCGTACTATTTACTATCTATAAAAAAAGGGCAAACAAATCACGTTTGCTGTATGCCACCCTTAAATATTTGTTACATTTTATTTTAATTACTTATTTTTAAAGTGAATATATATAATTGAATATTCTGTAAATATTTCAAGCGTCTACCTGTTGCCGTTATCAATAAGAATAAGAATGTTTATTCCAAACAAAGTTAATCATAGCTATTTCATACCACTAACTTACATTTACTTAGTAAGCTTATTATTTTTATAGGTATACATACTATTACGGTCTATAAAAATTAATACTGAAACAATATCGAGCAAAAAAAACACGTTTGTTGTATGGGAACCCCCTTAAATATTTATTTTATTCTGTTTTTTTAGTATTTGTTGTTACAGCGAAAACAGAAATACATCATCTATGAAAATTTCAACTGTCTAACTATCACGGTTCATGAGACATGGCCGGGTGACAGACGGACAGCGGAGTCTTAGTAATAGGTCCCGTTTTATCCTTTGGGTACGGAACCCTAAAAACCAAGTCAATAAACGCTTCAGGGAGTGAAAAAATGTAACGAGGTAACGGGAACTTACTCGTATGCCAAAACCATTTACTACCAATGGTAAACTAAATATCAAAGCGTAAATTGGCATGAGTCACAGTCTGAGATGGATGTTCACCCAACTGAAAGTTAAACGAAACTTTATCGGTCAAAGAACTGTGATGGACATTCATATTTATTAGTCAAAGAAAACAAACAACATTAACATAATTTATTACACAATGTGGCAGACATACTGACTGGCAGATAACCTTTGTTGTGATAGGTACTTACTACTTTTGTTCTTTGTTATCATAAAGCTTTATCTATGTTAATAGTTACTTAGCTAATTAAACAGCCGACTATTTGATTCTACAATGAGCAGAGTGAGGTTTCCGCTAAGGTACAGCTACAGAAAGGAAGAAATGGGCCTCAATAACGTTTAAACGTTTTCGTAGAAGTGGATACAAAAGGTAGGCTAGATGGAAAACCGGCACAAAATGCGGAATGGAACTTGTTTTGCAGCAACGACTGGAATTTTAATACTAAAATCGATAAGACAATACGGCACAAATGTAGCAATGCAAGGTCCAAGCTTGCATATCTAAATGGCTCGGGTAGGCAAGGTAAATTAATAAAATTCTGATGTTAAATTTTCGTTATAAGTAGATATAACTTAAATAGTTGAGAATATTAGAGGAGTTTCCAATTCTACAGCGTTTTGCTCACAAATTTGATACGGAACATTTCTCGAACAAAAACAATATTAAAAAAGTCCACCGAAATCTAACTTAAGGTATGAAATATTTTAAAACTGAATAATATATCAGGTGCTGTTTAATTCTTAATTCAAGAAATACACGTAAGTCGTCTTTCGAAGATTGAGAATGATATTTTTGTCTATAGATGTTGTTTGCGAAAACCCTTTAAACAGGCTCTGGATATTTTAAGAAATAAAATGCGCCAAGTATCCTTATTTATTCGTAACGGATTCGAATTAAGTGCAACTGCAAATTGAATTAGCTGGCGGCGGTGCCAAAATGTCTATTAGTCTTTCTTGTACTTTAAAAGTAACATATATAACATAACAGTCCTCCTGGAGCTTAAAGCTTTTTGATGGTGTCATTTGAAAAACAACGGTATTATAGGGTTTTTTTTTGTTATAGTGCTTACCCGCACTTTGGGTATCTCTAAGAAATGAAATAAGTTCCCAAAAAGCTTGCCGCATAATCTGCCAGCAGTCTTTCTTTAAGACCAGCATTATTAATATGTTATTGATCTTCGAAATAAGTCATATCCATCAGATAAGTATTTATAACCCTAAGGCTTCTATTTATGATAAAAGCCCTAAAAGCTATTGATGGCCTGACAAACAAAGCTAACAGTTTATATAAAAAGCGCCCGTTAATATTGATGAGAGGAAATCTACATTCGGCGAGCATCTGTCTTGCGACTCGAACCCTATACTTTCACCAATACTCCTAATGCAGTATGTATGAAACGGGAGCCGGCACAAACCGAGGATTGTATCTCAAAGCCAAGGCCATATTAGGCTGTTCAATCGCTTAATGTTCAAGGTGGCCCTATCCATCCATGTCACAGGCCGTCGATGCTAGATTTTTTTGTGTGATTGCGGATTGGTTCCATTGAATCTGGTTCCGTTACGTTCGCATTCGCATCGTTGCCTATCGCATTGTTCCTATTCCTAGGTTGTACACAACATAGATTGTTCACTCCAACACCAGTCAGGTCATGCGCAATGAACCCTTTTTAAGACTTTTTGGACACCTTCCAATTTTGGATCAGTGTGTGCTTACGAATAGATGAGATTGCTCATGATATTATCAGGGATTAGGTTTCGTTACGAAGCTAGAACACTTTTATTATATTTCATATCAATATCACTATCCGACAGTTTGGACGGAGGATGGATGGATGAATGTTTGTTACTTCTACACGAGAGAACTACTTAATGATGTAAACTTGCGCATGAAACTTATATTTATTTTTATTCGGGATTCTTCTAGTTTCAGCTAGTTGTTTTATACCTAAACATTAGATTCATTTATAGTATGAAAAATCAAAATTGCCACTTCACAAGAAAGCTTTCAGGTATTGATTAGTTTGTTTTGTACTCACAAAGGAACACAGTTTTGCACGCGAACCCACGTACAACGGTACCTAATGGGGTTTATTAATCCCGAGTTCGGACAAGCGAGGGTCTAAAGACAATAAAAAGCTACTAAAAGCGCTAGTCGGAGATTTACAGCAACAATAAAATTGAAATTAATCATGAAATCCAAGAGCTTTGCGTCCGTATAGTCTTACAAGGTTGTAGAGTAGAAGCATCAGAATAACTCCCAGGTATATGAAATTTTCTAAATTTTTGCAGGTAGTGAACACATAAATGGACACTGTTCAACTGTACAATTAACTAAGCACAACTTTAATCAACGTGAGCTTCAGAAGGATTGGATAGATACAAGATAGAAAGAATCTCAAAGACGAGATATTGCGCATTGAATGGGTAGAAGAATATGTGACTCATCCATGAAAATATTGCGATTGTCCAATTTCTCTTGAAACTACGTCTTGCTTCAGCGAATCATAATTCTTTATAGCACTGAAAGAGGGAACTTGGAAGTCTCGTAATCAAGTTTACGAGACGAAAACTAAAAGGGGGAGACCAACTTTCGTCCCCAAGTTAATATTATTAGCCCCATCGCTTCGTGAAGGCCACCGCCCGTGCTGTAATTATAGCAAACATGTGTCAGCGTTACACTTCTACTAACCACAAAGCGCGTCCGCTAAACTAGGTACAAGGTGGATGACCTGACCGACTGAGTTCAAGTTATTGCCCACGCAAATAAATTGACTGGCATTATTCACACTTTCCAGATAATGAAATGCATCTGTTTGCGATTTTGGCCGACGTTTTGGGCTGTGGGCGTTCATGTTTCGCCTGCAACACCCACGTCGTCATTGCCTTTTCTGGACAACGCACGAGACAGCTTTCATTACTGGTAATAAGCAACAACCTGGTTACCTGGATCGAACGATAGAAAGCAGCGTAGGAGGACAATCTATTATTTTCTCTGCAATTTCTCACGAAACATGAAACATACTTGGTTTGTCAGAGACTATTCAAACGAAACGAGAATGGAGGTAAAGGAATAGACTATAATTAATTTGTTGTTTTTTAGGGTTCCGTACCCAAAGGGTAAAACGGGACCCTATTACTAAGACTTCGCTGTCCGTCTGTCACCAGGCTGCATCTCATGAACCGTGATAGCTAGACAGGTGAAATTTTCACAGATGATGTATTTCTGTTGCCACTATAACAACAAATACAAAAAAATTGAATAAAATAAATATTTAAGGGGGCTCCCATACAACAAACATGATTTTTTTGCCTTTTTTGTAGATAATGGTACGGAACCCTTCGTGCACGAGTCCGACTCGCACTTGGCCGGTTTTTTTTCTTGAATCTTCTGACCTGACTAATCTAATAACGGACGTTACAAAACGTAAGGTACAAAAAATGTGCTGGGTGTTCTTTATTAGGTAGTTCACTAATTATTAATATCATCCAAGAACCATTTAGGGCACGTAATCCATACAACGGATGTTATTGTAATAAACAGCAATGAGCCGTTTCATTTGTAAACAAACAAAAACCGATAGATGATTATTGCCTATCTACAAGCTTAATGACCAAATCCCACAATATTGTATAAAAGCTATCAGAAAATGTTATTCCATCATACCACACACGTCAACCCCTGAAAATTGTAGCGAAACAAAACACGTTCCCGTGGGGACTTCACGTCTTCATTTACGTAGCTGTGTTTGCGGAACAATATCATTGTTTACGCGTCGACATGGAACATGTCAATATTGACCGCAGCGTGGATACTTTTCATTGTGCTGGTGCTGATACACAATGTAGCCGAGCAAATCGATTTAAAAGTTCCAGTTCCGTTACAGCCCATTAAGCGGCTTGGTTCGGGAATTACACTGCCTTTGGTATTGTATTGGAATTTACGTGGAGCACTTAGGGGCGATTGCTCTTCCAGTTGTCTAAGCTTTTAATCAACGCCTCCCCCAGCTGGGGACCTCTTAGCGTCAATTTAATAACGTTATAGATCTAACGGCAAATTCAAAGTTAATTGGAGGCTATTGGTAGACGCACTGCCACCTCTGCTAATGGAGTTTCAGATTGGAGATTAGACTTTAGTCAAGTCGACTGTATGAAATTAGAGTAGGTTGTCGTTTACCTGGTAAAATTGCAACTAATTTACGTTTCAATACATAGTCACTTTATTTGTGACTGCACGGTAGAAGTTATACAGGTAAGGTACACTATAACTGGATAAATTATTTCCTAGCAAATAAACCAGTCGTGGGACGAAAGAAAAAAATAATAATCTAACGTACTTTTGCAGCCTAATAAAATAAGCGAACACAAAGGACTGGGTGGAGGAGACGTAGGTACTTTAGTTTGTTTAGTACGTTTTTAGTTAGGTACTGGCATACTATTATGCACATAAATACGTAAGTTTACATATCTATTTACATAAAAAGCCAGCCATTAAAACCAGGAAGAAAACAAAGACGTAGACAAAACGGAGCAAGTACAAGATGCCCAATAAGGCGAGGCATTTCATCGTTCGAAATAAAAGGAATATACCTATCTACTCTTAAGGAGTGAATCATCCAACGGTTGCTTATGACCTTGCCAACCGTCAGTGGATGACACACAAAAACAACTCAAACTTTCTTGAACTTGTTTAACCGTCGCCAATGACAAATGGGGGATTAATCACATAAGTCAGTTAACAGTTTATTAATACCTACCTAAAATATTTCGCATCAGCCAATCCCATCATTCATCGTATCATACACCTATGTCTAATTTCTATTGCCGATCGGACGGTGAAATTCCTCTTTCGTCGTGCGGCACCGATAATTTATTCCAGAAGGCTCGAAGGTGGTTCAGTTCAGACTAAAAAAGTGAGTTGAAGCTATTCTGTACACCACCACGGAAGGAACTCGGGATTGCGATTTAAGAAGTCAGTAGGTCTCATCTACGTCGTTAAGTGAGGTAGTTGGTACCTGTTTTATTTATAAAAACGTGATTGATAGTATATGTTATGTATACATGTCCCCATACACCTATGGGGACTGGACTGGGCGAGACTACATAAAGAACGACTACTTAACTTTTTATCAAAAATTTTGGAAGACTACAATGCCTTACATTATGTAATGTATGTACATGTACCTAGTTATTAATGTCTTTTCAAATAAAATCTCATGTTATCAGCTTCAACGGTTTTCTATGACCTTTGTAAAGAGGAGTGAGATTACATGCAGAGCTACGTTATTTACGTTACGACCCAAAATTCGTACCCAACGGATTCTCAACCGCCGCGCCGCAGATTTCTCTCGTCCCTGGACCGCAGTCACAATTTGCGACTATGTTGTCTGACATGGTTTATTTATTACATTAGCTAATTGGTCGATAGAATGACGATAGATTGTTTTTTTATTGGTTTACTTAATGCTGAAATGAAACACTTGTGTTAGAGCTGTTTCGCCGCAATCGAGACTACGGCGGCGTCGGCGATACTAAGAGTTACGTACGAGCTTACGAGTTAAGTATTTTAACAGATACCTAACGTAAAAGCTGAACATGAATAGGCTCAATTTCCAAAAGCGTTTAAAGTACCTAGTTAGACACTGGTTTCGGTTTCTTTTGCCGTGAAAATTAACAAAATTCGGCGTTCTAGAAGTACCTACCTAAATTATACATTAGCTTTAAATAAACTAGCAGATTCGTAGTTAAGTCCTCATTGAAGTACATTTTGTGTTATACCCAAGCTTTATGTACAAAACTTTGATTTCATTGCCATGTTAGAAAATTAATATTGAAATGTCAGATATCAATAAAAAATATTAATAAAAATAAGTTGGGTTGTGTAATTAATTGTGTAGCAGATTTCAGAATAATTTATAATTTATTTATTTATTGAACTACTACAGATATATATTCTAATTACACTAGTCTCACAGGTTACATTACAACACAATTTAAAAAGGTACATTATTCAAATATATGAAGAATTTTTTTTTGCAATTACCACTTATTACAAAACTAAAACAAAAAATTAAATAATAAACATTGTCATCTGCATTGTGTGTTGTGTGTGTAGCATGGGTTTGAAAATGGTTAACAATGTGCACATTTATGTACCTACATGCAAGCAAAAATAAATATGTATCTGCTAGCTTATACCTGCTGCCAAATTCAATGTGAAATGTCTGTAAACAAAACATTTACTTTGTTGCCATGTAGGTTTTTTATTTATACAAAAGCAACGTAATTTTTAGATCTTTACTTCAATAAAAAATACTAAAAATTAAGTCTGAGACCCCACTTCAAGTGGGTACTTAGTATGTGTTTATTTATTCGGAAGACAGGACAGTACAGTTTATATAAAGAGATACAATAATATTTTTCTTAGAACAGTAAAGTCTCCACTATAAATATTTGAAGGTTTTAGGTTTTTTTATAAGCCATTAATAAAATTTATTAATTGAGGCTTATTAAAAAAACCTAAAATCTTCAAATATTTATAGTGGAGACTATGTTATATAAAATTGTGTCTAAGTTTTACCTAAAATTACTTGCAATGTTACCTACCAAGTGTAGGTAACCAAATGGTTAGTAAATGAAATAAGTTTTTAGGTTTTGCCAACAATTTTTTTAAATATTTTATTATAATTATAGTTTTATTAAATGAGTTTCTGGACTCCAAGACATCAGTGAGAGATAGCTGTGTATATAATAAACTATATGGGTTAATTTGTATGATTTATGGGTAGGTATGTAACAGTAATGAGATTAATTAAATATTTTTAGTAGACAAGATAGGTACCTAACTGATCAGCCATTATTTTTAGGATTGGTAGGTACCCACCTATCCAATTACATGAAGGGTTCTTCATAGAAGCACATAAATGCACTAGGTAAGTACATGTACATTCCCAATAATAAAATTTATTACCAAAGAATATTACAATATAATAATATAAACAAATAAGAACTGGAATTATTATTAGAGTGAATGATTGAAAATAATAGAATGAAATTCAAATTCATTGATAATGGCAGTAGATCAGTTTGATCCACCTCATCCCATCATTCATGATTATATTTTGAATAATTTCCTACCAGGTAAGTAGGTACCTACTGAGGTACCTAGGTCATAGAGTACAATTTACTCTAGGTTAGTTTATCTAGTTTTATAGATTTTGAAAGAATAAACTTTTGGAACAAAATTCGAAATCAGTAAAAAAACGGAACTGGGTACATACGGGGCTGTGACCTTACACACACACTAACGCACGAAAGGAACTGTTATTTTTTCAGTTCCGTTAAAACAAACAAAGAACGTAAATAATCAAATCTAGGTAAAAACTTACATTTATTTTCAACTTCCATTGTTGCCTCACAAGGGATTTTCCAAGATTGTTGCAAGCTTAGAAATCAATTTATCAGGTTTAGATGCGCAGGGGCACAACTGCTTAGCACCACGGATCAGACGGAGATTGTTCCACGAGCCGTCTTCACAAAATTAAATAACTTCGGTTAATCCGTTGATTGTATTATTAAATTCAAAATTCTTCAAAGTACAAAGGTATTAGACAGGATATGAGCGAACGAGCAACGTTTTAAATCTGTCATGTTACGTCAAGATTTTGTTGTTCAGACAGTTTGTCAAACGGTAAAATGCTGTTGTGTGATTGGACGAATTCAAATTTGCCGCATTTGAGTTCGATTTTTTATTGATCTATGAAGCTGCGTTCTAGGTATTGTCGTAGGCCAAAGAGGTGTATAATCATGATTATTTTTGTCTATAGTGAAAAACGTTGTTTTTTTCATCATAGTATATTTTGCAAATCAACCTTCTAGCATTTCATTACATCTTCTCGACTAGAACAAAGATCCTAGTATCCTACGTTCCGTGTCGTATAGTGACATCTACCAACTTACTAAGGTACTAGCCTTCTTTGCTTCAGACCTTACCTCTGATGCACACTGCCATCTATTAGACGACAGAGTATCACGCTTCACGTTATAAACAACTCATGAGATGGCGCGATTGTTTCATAGACGGTGTAAGCGGATATTTTTTGAAAGGCACGTTCGTTCTGTGAGAACAGCTATGAGAAGTGAACGCGCTGCATGCAGGCGGGGTGGTGGCGTTATCGTTCGAACAGTACACAGAATAGGTTCGTCCGTATGTACTTTTTAGAATAAAAACAAAAAATTCTTTATGTTCGTAATTTTTTAATTCATGGGTACATTACATAGACAAATGTAGTTTTAATAAATTAATAAGATCTACAACATTTACAATGATTAATATCAAACTCTAATGTAGAAAACATAGGCACGTCGAATAGAGAACATCCTCCTTCCTGTTAAAAGGGTTGTGCCACTTACAAAACCCCCATCCAATAGATTTCTATGCGTCCTACCTTTATATTATACATTATCCTACCTAGTAGGTAGTGAGGCAACAACATAAACTAAAATAATCATAAATATGGGCTACTCTAGGTGGCGTAGGTACATACAAGGACAATACACAATAGGTACCTATTCTACTCTACTTTGCACCCATCCTATTGTATATTGAATATAAATTACAGAAACTTGGTCTAACTATCTATAGTTTGCCAGAGCCACGAGCCAAACAAGCAAAACACAAGAGAAATACCTACCTTAAAATAATATTGGCCACTTGGAATAAAACATTCGATTTTTTTGCGATTAAAACTAATTCACCAGGTAATAATAATATTTCTACACTTACGTGTACCAAATTTATAACAACAGAGTTACCATTATAGCCATGGATACAATAATGTAAGAAAAAACTTGGTTTATCTAGACTTGCAAAATAGATTAAGTACCTACAAATTATTATTCATAGAAGTATTAGTCTCGTCTTTAAGATTACACGATCAGAACACATAATTATGAATACCAGGTTTACACACTGTCGTCGGTCACAGTCGACACGGTCGACGACAGTGTGAAAACCTGTCAAAACGTCGGGAAAAATAGGTAAATAAACGCGATAAATACCCGTTAAATAGTATTAATAATTATAAGTCTATCATTAGAATCTGATACTTCTATACCTTGACCAGAGATTCATACACAATGGTAGTGAGGCAACAACATACACACACATAAATAATCATAAATATCCTTAACAAATGCCTAAAGAACTCATTTTGTCATTGTTTATATAGAGAATTTTTTTAATAAAAAGTTCCATCTAACATAATACAATAATGCATTAAAATATATTGCAGAATTTAAAAGGATACACATAGATGATTGAAATAAGCGTAGTAAGTGATTTCACAATAATAAATATTCAATCTTAGACAATGTTCAGCTACAGAATGTAGCATATCATAATGTATATGGAAAATGCTACGAGTATTACAATAAATTAATTTAAATTAGGTAGTTACTAATATACACAATCAGGAAAATTATCAAAGTACTGGGGCATTGTTATAAATTAATAGAGGTTTACAATGTCATTCACTAATTTTCCTGAACATGAATCTGTCATATAAAATTATTTAGAAAATATCAGGTCACTGTGATCATTTGTTAAGAAATGGTGAACGAATTGCGCCTTTTTCTTGTCTATGACCTGCTTGTTTATGCGTGATTGGGGCTCTTGGACGACATTGGGATTGTCTCTGAGAAATATTGCACCAAATAATGTTGATAATGTTTTAGCATCTAGGCCGTTCTCAGCACTATGCTGTAAGGCTTCCTGCAAAAACTCACATAAATACAGAAACACATTCTTTCTGAACTCAGGTAGCTCCATAACAATCTGCTTACATTGTAGATAATTGGCAGAATTCCTCAAACATACGGACTGGAGGTTGTATGGAATGATGGGATCTGTTGTACTTTCCAACAATAACAGAAGGGCCTCTGCCACAGAGTGAATACTCCCTGGGATGGGGTCTACAGACCCATCATCCAACCAGTCTCTGATCTGCAATATCTCTGAATGGAAGCCCGGCTGCTCAAAAAGATTAGGCTGCTTTAAGCCATGCAGATAAATATGATCTACCAGAAACCAAATCTCTTTTGGTATTGAGTAGGTTGACTGGTTGGACACACATTGGTCTCTTTTGCTTTCCAATTCAATCAGCTTGCCAACAGGTACTTCTTTGACTGGCATGTTCAAGTTGACCAGTACTTCAATTGAACATCCAAAACAGCTTCTCTGGTATGTTCCATTAATTGTGATGAATATATCCTTACCCCCAGAGAGGTGGAGAACAAGAATATCGTACAGTTTGTCAGTTCCAGCGTTCATCTTACAGGCTGAGGTCTTATTTATTAGTACTTTAAGCTGTATTTCGCACTCCTCATCTGCACAGATACATTTTTTATAAGGTTCCACTATAAGCCATTCTTTGCAGAAGCTAGATTCATCCAGCTTCTTAATAAATTCAAATTCCACAGGTAATTTTCCTATATTTTTAACAGTGATTGTCCTGACTTGAAGCTCTAGATATCTCACAGTTCCAAAGTCAATTTCTGTGATGTCGACCTTGACTTGCGGTATCTGCTCATTCTCTAATTTGTCTAAATGTTTAATAACTTCCTCATAAATCTTTCTGTATTTTTCCTCATCAATCATTTTGATGGATGACCTGAACAGTGCTGAAACAGGCTTGTGATCACTGATGTTGAGTGAGGGGTGGCTTCTGTAAGCTAGTTGTGCAATGCTGTCTCCTCTCCAGAATATTCTGTCACACCAAGCTGGAGCCCTGTTCTTCTCACTTGAGTCCCAGTTGTCGGTGCCTGGGTCATATTTATAGGTGGGTTTGAAGCCAATAGGACCCTCCATGTACCCTGCAAATACATTGTTTAGCTTGTGCTGTTGCTTTAACTGATCCCATTCTAGGATGGGTCCAAAATTGCCTTCATTGACCATCTTTTTTACTGTAGTTGGGTCTAGTTCAGTTATTCGGTAGTTGAGGTCTCCCAGCCAGTAAATGTGGTCATGGTCCTTTATCGCTTTGGGAGGCTGGTTAACCTGTGCAAACCTTGTCCTGTTGCAGATATCTCTGAAATCCTGGTTCCTTCTCTCATACTCTTCAACATGTGCAGCCAAGTGTGAGTTGACAAAGCATAATGAGGTACTGTGGAGGTCAAACCTTATTGCCACACCTCCTTTGTTTCCCATCTTACCCATGATTCCAGTTCCAACAGTGTCACAAACAACATTTCTCACATAAGGCATGTACTTGGCTTTTATGAGGACAATGAGCAACATTCCCACTAGCCTTACTTTCTCAACTTTAAGATACTTAGCTCTGGAGTCTACATTGTTTATAACAGCATAGTACCATTCATCGTCTCTCAGTGTTTGGTCAAATAGAAAAGTTTCCTTAGACAGGTCCAGTTCCTGAAACCCTACAGCATAAATGTCAGGAGGTTCCTTATCGATGCTCAGCCAGCCCTTCAGAGAGATCCCTGGAGGCTTGTCATTCACATTCCAAGTACCACAGAATATTGACAAGTTTTTAGTGTAAGTGTAGTCAAGTTCTCTATCAAACATCTTGTGTTTTATAATACTCTCCCGAATGGCGAGCGGCGCGGAGCCGTGCGTGTGGGCCATTCCACTTCGCGGCACAACTAGGCTCTGGATAATGACATCATCATCGCTCTTCCTGCTGTATTTTTTCGTCCATACAAATTCTGGCTGAGTAGACATTTTGTTGACCGCTTCTATGCCTCGGAAGAGATCGTCGACGAAGTTGTCGACGCGCGGGGTCATCTGTATCTCGAATTTGTACTGAGTGCCGCGCGACTGCAAGTTGAGGTACAACACAGCCTCGGGGTCAGACGGCTTGTTGTCGATCTCACATTTAAACGTATTATCGATCGGCAGCACTATTTCTATGGATAGGTCCGTGAAGGACTTCGGTGGGCAGCTCGATGTACACAAACAGAACACGGCCTTCTCATCTCCGAACTCCGCGATCGCCAGCAATCTATCCTTCTTCACCCACTCGGGATGTAACACTTTGGCATCGTTCAGAAAGGCTGTGACGTGTTCGCTGGATAGAAACTTTTCCTGTACAACAGCCTTGATCTCGTCGTGGTTCATTTTGTATCCTATATTGGCAAATTAGTCACAAAAGTAATTCAATTCAATCAACATCGTTCACGTAGTTAGTTATCTCATTTTGACATTCATGAATTGTTGACATTTTTGCTAAAAGGGGGAGGTTTAGTGTTGCCAGATGGAATCTGAAAAAAACAGTAGAAATTTTGGTAAAAAAGCAGTAGATTGGGAAAAAAAGCAGGTAGATTTTAATATGTTATAAATTTGTACCTATTCATTGTGTTTTGCGAGTATTTTCATGCAAAAAATACATAACGAAGCTACTAAGCCGTTTTTTTTTAAATTAAGGAAGCGTTTTCTTTGCCCACATGCCCAAACTGTTTAGCTTTGTGGAAAGCGAGGCCAGGCCTGTCAGCTGTGCTTTGCTCAGTTCTTTTCAGTCTGATCGAACTTTGATTTGTGGTTTTGGACATATATTATTTAGTGCATAGTAGAGTAATAACTGGATAAACAGTCTCACTCAGAACAACACTAACTAACTAACTAACACTCAGTTTGCATTTTGCAAAAGTTTATCGAACGAACGAACGGACCGATTAATCAATCGCAAACGATGAACAGACAGACCAAGACAGACAAAGAAAGTGGAAGCCGGAAAGAAGAAACGAAGAAACGAACAAAACCAACTCTTCAGTTTAATTCATCTGTTTCAGTTTTGTGAAGTTTGTGAAAATTTCATTGGCAACTTGTCACGTGACACTTAGAGCTTAAAAAGACATGGGAGTCACTTGCTATTGATGCTCGGAAAAAGCAGGTAGATTTCACAAAATTTGAGCAAAAAATCAGTAGATCAGTAGACGGTTCAAAAAGCAGGTAGATCTACTGCTAAATCAGTAGATCTGGCATCGCGGAGGTTGTACCATTTTGACTAGGGGAGGGTAGGGTAGGATAGATTTTTCTGTCAAAACAAACAGTTGAACCTTACAGAGACAGTTCTTATCATTATCTGTCTCAGAACCTACTTCTGAAAATGAAACTTGATTTTAATTTCCCCCATTGATTTTTCTACTCTTGAAACAAAAGCGAATAAGTAATTTATTTTCTTGTTTCGAAATTCACATGAAACTTCTCTTTTCTGCATTTTCGGCAACAAAATTTTAACATAGTGAACAGAGCTGTTGTCGTAAATAAAATTAGAATGTCAATGTCGAGCTGACATATGTCATAATAAAATTGACTTTTGTCATGTTGGAACTTTGGGAAATCTTCCGAAGTTTTGTTCCGTTTTCGTTGAGCTCTATCGAATTTCGCCATTATTCTATTGATTGTTGATAAACGTGGACTAATGTGGCTATCCCTGGCACCCAGATAGCATAAGGTTGCTTATAGGCAGTGGAGTCAGTGATTTTGATGTTATAATCCGAGATGTCGAAAAAAAGATGCGATGGTTTACTGGCCAGGGTGGATTTTCCACTCTACACCCTTCAGACCCTCACGAACCGGCATGTTCTCGTAGCTGGGGGCGGAGGAGCGTCAAACACAGGCGTCGCTAATGGATTCGTAAGTATTTGCATTCATTGTACACAAAGAAACTAGTTTCTCTAAGTTGCATCAGAGTACGTGTCAGCTGGTTAATTCAATGCAAGTCTACGGCATATCGATGTATCTGACGTATTCTAGCGTGAAGAATTCAATTGTTGCGTTTTTGTAGGAAATATTCGAGTTATCGCACAATGGGACGAGATTTGTGGCAGAGGAGGTGATGCGGCATGAGACAGGTCCTAACGTGGTGATGACATGCTCCGTGAAGAGCCAGAAGAACCGGACGTACCTGGCGGCGGGGCAGGAGAGCCACTGCCAGCTGTACAGGGTGAACATGCGTATGGTGGACGCAGCTGAGATGAGACGAGGCAGCTTTCGTGCAGAGAATGGCTTAGTACGACGGCGGCGGCGCACAGTTTCAGAGAATGATAACATATCCAAAAAAGATAGCAACTGTAACACCACCGAAAAGAGAATATCCTTTGAAATCCGTCCTAGTGACAGTGTGCAGACTGATTTTGGGTAATCTAATAATGCTAATACAATTATACATATTCTTAGTCAAACACATTGAATAAATTGAGTAGCTAAATAAGTCAGTAGGTTATCTCTCAGCTCAACTAAAGTAGCATATCTACTGACAATTAGATAGATCCAATTTAAGAGGATTTTTTCCACCCACTTCAAATTTGATGTATTTCAGCAATGATCCACTTCAGCGAGTGGTGCGGGTCAGTCCCAGCTGCAAGCTAATGGCCACAGGTGGGATCGACACTAAGGTCCGGGTGTGGAGCTTTCCTAAAATGGAGCTCTTGTTTGAACTGGAGGGACATACTAAAGAGGTGAGGTGATATCATTATGCCCTCAAATAGTCTATAGAATAGCACAAAATATGGTACCTACAACATTTGTGCTATTCTCATCATACCATCTTGTTTCTAATCAAAATTTTGTCGATGTAGACATTTAAAAAAATTATACTTATATGAAAGATAATTTGACTCATAGAAATATTCAAGAGTTTAGTATTTCCTGAAACAAAAAACAGTGTACATACATTGTTTTTTAATTTAATTTTTTGATTTATCCAAGATCTAGTTTAGTTAAATGAAATTCAAACTTAAAGTTATATTTTTGAAGCTCAATACACCATAGGCAATATATACTTGTTATTAAAAAAATTAAAAGTTTTTTCTCCAACTAGGCCACTGGTGGCCATTTTTGAGTGGGGTGCTAACAACTAACAAAATGTGGCAATGATGTGTAGATAATAGGCGTTTTCTTATATAAAATAAATAAATAAATGATCATCATAATCATCATCATCAGCCTATAGTAGTCCACTGTTGGACATAGGCCTCCCCTAATGAGCGCCATAGCACCCTAAATACAAAATAAATAAATATTGCTGGACAATTCACACAGCATTATCTAGCCCATTGTCAATCCTTGTCTATAGTGTTCCTGCTAACTTGCACATTATGCACATGGTCTATCAGTGCAGTAG
The DNA here is from genome assembly GCA_947086465.1 of Eupithecia exiguata. Lineage (NCBI taxonomy): Eukaryota > Metazoa > Arthropoda > Insecta > Lepidoptera > Geometridae > Eupithecia > Eupithecia exiguata. The sequence continues at coordinate 1,248,448 of OX352229.1, forward strand.
GAGCAAGTGACAATATAATTAACCCAAAATACTCAAACACAACTCTCATTTAAACATGTCTCAAGTGGATGAATTTTTGACAGATTTTTATTAAAAACTGTCATAAATACCACAAGTATTTATAAATAAAACCGGTCAAGTGCGAGTCAGACTCGCGAACGAAGGGTTCCGTACCATTAACTATAAAAACGGAAGAAAAAAACACGTTTGTTGTATGGGAGCCCCTTAAATATTTATTTTATTCTGTTTTTTAGTATTTGTTGATATAGCGGCAACAGAAATACATCATCTGTGAAAATTTCAACTGTCTAACTATCACGGTTCATGAGATACAGCCTGGCGACAGACGGACAGGGAAGTCTTAGTAATAGGGTCCCGATTTTACCCTTTGGGTACAGAACCCTAAAAAGTTTTTAATAAAAATGTAGGAGTTGCTTAAATTCAAGTTGTGTTTGAGTATTTGGAGGTTAAGAAGTAAATGCGGAAGTTTGTGGGTCCAATTCAAAATGTTAACAAAGTAAGGAATAAAATAAAATTGAAAATTTTAATTTCAGCTGGACGACCTAGACTTCAGCCCATGTGACAGCCGACTCGTGAGCATCGGTAAGGACGGGCTTGCTAACATCTGGGCTACTAACAAGAAGGCTGAGCCTCTCCTGAAGATCACCTGCCAGCCTCCAAACGGCACTAAATACCTTTTCAGGAGATGCAGGTTCGTAGTTTGCTACACTCACATGAGTAAAGTCAGCTGATATTGTATCTTGTAGGTTTAACTATCAGTACCGTACTAACAACTAAAATTATAAATACGAAAGTAAGTCTGTCTGTCTTTCGTAACTGGTACCTTTTCTAAATGGCTGTGGTCTTTTCCCATGATACATACATAGTACTACAAAAAGTAACCTATGTCCTTACATAGGCTAATTGTTTACTGGGGTAAAGCGCGTGCGACGACGCTACGGGCTGAAGGTAGCATTTTGTCGCAGCTATAAATAAATAAAATCATTTACTGTTCTCTCGACAATGAGCTTAAATTTAAAATAAACAAAAATAGTAGATAGAACTATAAAAGCAAAGCAACATTGCGCGAGACTGGTGCCTGCGTTAGGTTTATAAAAAAACCGGGTCGGGGTTACAGGTCACCAGGCTCCCACTCCGCGGCATAAGTGCAATTATTGCATACTTAGCACTTAGTACTTAGCTATATTATGTTAATGGATAACTTAATTTCATTTATTTCCTCTTTCGCAATAGGTTGGTAAACATAATAATAATAGTTATTTATTTCAGATAATCACAAAACCATATTAGTTAGTAACAATTGTCTTAATAATTATGTAAGTTTAACTTTGGGGATTGAAATAATATTTGACTTAATTATCTAAGGGTCAGCTCACACCGAGACGCGACGCGACGCAGCGCGCACTTTTTAGGGTTCCGTACCTGAAAAAGAAAAAAGGAACCCTTACAGGATCACTTTGTTGTCCGTCTGTCAACCCTATTTTACCCTCAGAAACGCGTGGAGGTATCGCGTTGCAATTCACATCATACAATACAATACAAAACACTTTATTGTACACCAGAAAAAGAACATTACAAAAAGACATTACATTTCACAAGTACAATGGGCGGCCTTATCGCTTAGAAGCCATCGATCAAAAATTTCCGGCTTTGCCGGCCCCCCTTAGATTCACAATGCGCACCCCAAAACCTTCAGTAGCAAAAGAGAAATATTTTGACATGTTAGGAAAGCTTTTCAGACAAAAAGGCGTGCTCGTACAAAAAATGCAAGAATCACTCGTCCAAAGTGCTGAAAAAGGATGTAATTTCTTATTTTCAGTAAGTTTATATATATTTTTTACCCGTATATTGAGATGTGAGTCATATACTTGTGAAACCAGCATAAAATATTGTTGTTTGGTTTGCCTATGTTAAAATATTAATTTTGTTCTAAATTGATAAATGAAGAGGCTATATCTTCTAAATTTTTTTTTCATTTATAGTATGAATTAATATATTTTTCATAAAAATAAGTTTAATATTACTAGTTGATGATTTTTTAAATAACTAGTTGGCCCGCCCTAAAGTTTCATTTGCGTAGACTGTCTAATAAAAGAAAGACTAGGTACCTACCAGAAGTATGAATTTATAAAACGTTTATTTTTTGTCCCGTAAAAAAAACTCGTGCAAAGCCGCAGACAGGAACCAGTTCTTTTTAATCTAGAGTGCCTGCCTGAAATTGTATTGTAAGTTTAAATTATTGTATGTCTGAAATGACCCTTTTGTATAAATACCTACTGTTGAGACACCAATTTATAGTTTCATCAATAAATGATTTGTTATCTTTACCTGAATTCTGTTCATTAATCCTTATAGAAAATAAACTGAGTAGGTAGGTATATAATTCTCAGGTAGGTACCTACCTACTTACAAAATAAAATGAAATGAATTCGACTCCACCGATCTCTTGTTCCGTATGGAAAAAACTTGTCAGGCTCTGCGCAAACTGTCTGCGTCAAAACAAAACGAAGACAATTTTGAGTGACATTTTTGTAAGGCTCTAGGTATCTACGGGGGAGGCCGCGAACTACTTATTTTTGATCGAAGCATCATGCACTCAGGTTCGTAACCTCTTGGAGCCGCGATATAAATCAAACTTTAAGTCGGAGAGCTAAGTCAACGCAATCAAAAGTTATAGTCGTTTATGCCTATTTATGACTTTTTTTTAAGATAATGATTCAGAATACAACTTTATGTACTACGCAAAAACTACAAATTTTATTGACATAATTATGAAAACTCCCCGCAACACCAAGCTGCTCCACCGCGTGCCGCCGCGCTGCTTCTCGAAATGAGCTGACCCTGAAATCAAAATCAAAATCAAAAATTCTTTATTTCCATAAATACAAAATTGTACACTTAGAAAAGGTCAAATTCTTAAAATAAAACACTGACACGGAAATAAAGTGGTACTTTTGATTTCTGTCGCTTCGGTATGTTGATGCTACGGGTTCCGCTAAACCTGTGAATCCTGTATTCGGAGCAAGATCTCCAGGCTCATCTAAAGCGTTACTCTAACAACTGACCTTGTTCAGCTAAGCTATTTTATCCAGGACACCATACATACGTACATAGTTGTCACACAGTACATAGCTGCTTTCTATGTATTTGTGACACTGACCTAGAATGCCGACTCTCGTGACCAAGTTCTGTGCTAGTGACGTTGGTCGTGATGGCCATGCAGGTTCTTTTACTGTAACACAATGAGGTTTTCCAGTAATGTAACTAAAGAATAGACGATTGACAACTTATTAAATAAAATTGTGACTGATGGAAGGTATTCTTTTTTGGGATGTATACTTTCTTTGTACTCGATTTGATACTACAGAATGGTTCTGTTGTTTTACAGTCTTGTTGTTTTGTCAGAGCCATAACACTTTCATTGCCCGAGGCGCACATGGTCTATCTATAAGCGTCCCTCCGGGTCGCATTGCCGAGGCTGGGCAGTGAATGCGATAAGCGCAAAATGATAAAATGCATTAGGAAGCTGTATATTCAACAATCTCACTATCTCACTAATATTATAAACGTGAAAGTTTAGATGGATGGATGGATGTTTGTTCCTTTATCACGCCAGAACGGTAAAACGGATCTGGATGAAATTTGGCACAGAGATAGATTATAGTCTGGAATAGGACATAGGCTACTTTTTATCCCGAAATTCCTACGGGAACGGGAACTACGCGGGTGAAACCGCGAGGCGCTGCTAGTAATGACATAAAATCTGGCCAGTCATTAAGAGGGTTCACGCCTTCCATGCGCAGTTTGGCTCAAAAACAGTACTTTTCAAACTCGTTATTTTCATGAACCAGTTATCTTACACTATAAGTTAATTAGTAATAATTTTAGGAAATTTCATTGTCGAAAAAGTTAGTTGAGAAAATATTTGAATTAATATAGTATGTACGCGTTCTATGAAAATAACTTGTTAGAGGTTTTCTTAATTTCCCTGTCAGCATCAGTTTCGAAGCTCAAAATTTTATGAAAATACTGACATATCTAATAAAAAAAAAATGATAACCAATAGATAAAATCCTTGGAAAAAAAGTTAGTTGAAAAAATATTCGGTTTTGGTATCGTACTATGAGAAATTAATTTACAAAAAATGTGAAATTTTACGAATTTCAAATGACTTTTTCACCGATATAACTTATTTAATTTACTATAATAATAGCTTACTAATAAAGTAGAGAATCGTCTTTAAAATCATGCATTTAAAATTTTAAATATTTTGTTGTTATTAATTTTCTGTGAATATTTTAAAACTACTATAAAACGCTGCGCGCAAATCCATTCAAATCAGTCCGCCGCGAGGCTTTCTAGAGTGTGGTCATGTCGCTCGGCGCTCTGACTGACCTGTGTTGACCTTTGTCGTGCGTATAAGGCGAGCGGACATTTATAGCGCCCTCGAAACATTTTGGTACTTTGGTAAGTAATTTTTTTTATTATTATATTTGATGGCAAACATAATTGTAGAATGTATTAATATAGACAAAAATCATATTTCAGACATAATGGGAAATAAAATGAAGTTATTTTTTGCGAAGAAACGAAAGCGCAAAAATTAGCAAACATGGAAAATGCAAGAGCTAAAAGGTTAGTATATACAGGGCGTCCCACGGATATGCCACATGGAGGAAAAGTAACTTGAATATTGTAGATGGAACATTTTACTGAAAGAAGACATAACTTATTTGAATTTAAAAAACAATTTAAACTGCATTTTTAGATATTTAAATAATTACATGGTTGAACCTGGAATCGAACCTGTTACACGAGAAAAATAATCATACCGATCGAAAGGCTTCAATTTAATTTAATCCACACAAAAAGTGGGCCGTGCTTCAAATCAAAAGAATGTAGGTATGATTCGAAATAGGAATCACTTTAGATTGGTTCGCGCGCCTGCTGCAATGGCTGCTATGACAGCTGAGTAATAGCGGCGTGGACGTTGTTATGCAATAAGAGGACCGGACCAAGTCAATAACAAAATAATATTTTGGTAAAATGTTTATCACTCTACAGGGTGTTTTTTTTTTTTCAAAATGAAAATGCAAAATGAGGTCAGACAACTTTTTACTTCATTTGGAAGGATTTTTCCTTGATGAAATATTGAATCGATAAAATTTAGATATTTTTCAATGAAATTGAAATTTATTATGCTTATTTGGTATTTTTAGTTTACCTGCCCATACGATTCGGAAAAATAAGTGGGTAGCTAACAAGTGGACTAAAAACATTAAATTAATCATATTTTGCGGGACAAAGAGTTCACTGAATCGTTATCCAAAAATATATTTATTTATTAACAGACGAGCAGCCAGTGGCTGATGTGTCTATTATCAGACAGTGTCGAATTTAGTTATTGCGTAATTTTTTTAGTTTGTCAATTTTGTCTCGTAACCAGTTGTCGAGTTTATTCTTGAAGGCGTATATTGATGTGTGATATAGGGTGTTTTATTTTTTCAGGGCCACTGAGAGGAAGTCTGAAACCGTGAGAGTTATCAAAAAGCGATGTTAATAGTTACGTGATTGATTTTGAAAATAATAAGTTCTTCGTTAAAAAAGACAAAACTTTTTTATATTTTTGGAAAAGTAAGCATTTGTAAAAAAAATTTTTTTTCTCATTTTGCTTCTAAGTTGATAATAAATAAATAAATTTACGACGCCTATGTGCCTTAATGGTTGGAACACCTTCAAAATTGATTTTTTCTAATGGGGTTATTTAAAGAATCATCTGTACAAAAACAGATTTATCACACTGTGGACAATCAATATCATTTTGAACATTTATTAAAATAAATTCAAGGTTATTGCGCTTATTTTGATTTCCATCGCCCAGTTTTTCTACAAAAATGACAGAAAGTATTTAAAATCTAACGTCCGTGCGTAGATGCGTAGAATCCGACTGTCAGTGCTACCACTGACAGTCGAAAGACGGACGTTAGATTCTATCTACATAACCCTGCAAAATGTACTACATATATCTGACCAAACTAAAATCACTACTTTCAGCTTTTTTGAAGAGGGTATGCAAGAAAATTTTATGTCAAAAAGCTCATAACGATAAAAAAATATGACAAAAGAAGATAGATTTCTTTGCGTATAGTCTGAACGTTTGTACTTTCAACTATACGACAAACAACCTTTTCTCGAATTCGTAGTCTAATTTATAAATTTTCAAATTTGAAGGTTTCATTTTGAAAAAAAAACACCCTGTATAGTAAAAAAAAGCATTTGACCATATAATTGTTTCGTTATTGACTTGGTCCGGTCCATTTATTGCATAACATCGTCCACGCCGCTATGACTCAGTTGTCATAGCTGCCATTGCAGCAGGCGCGCGAACCAATTGAAGTGATTCCTATTTGAATTATCCATAGTTTTGATTTGAAGCAGCGCCCACTTTTTGGTTGGAATTTGTTCTGAATTAGACTTCCTGACTTATTATTTATTCGTAGAATAAAACATTTAAAATGTTGTAAAATAAACTCGACTTTATCCGTACCAAGTGTTTTATTTGTACCTACTCGTAACAGGCTGAAGGTTTATTAGTCACTTCTTTACTTTAGTCTACATAGCGAAGCGACAGAAATCAAAAGTACCACTTTATTTCCGTGTCAGTGTTTTATTTTAAGAATTTGGCCTTTTCTAAGTGTACATTTTTGTATTTATGGAAATAAACAATTTTTGATTTTGATTTTATTTTAACACGTAAATATGTCATCTGTCTAAGTTCAAATTTAAATTAAATAATTGCTATATCAATTTCACTCGAATGGATCAAAGTGCTAAGCTTGACTATACCACAATAGAACGCGCCAGCGCTACTCACACAGTCACGCTCGCTTCTGTGTGGGTTTGAATTACCTAAACTTGACATCGCGCGCTAGGCGTAAAGGCTCTTAAGATGTGATGAATAAAGATGTGTTCAATTTTTCATAAAATTTGATTGTAAAACCTACTTTGGTTTTTATAACTTATGTGTTACTTTCTAGATTCGCCCCAATCGAGGACAAGCCGAACGCGTGCCGGATGTTCACGATCGCGAACCCTCTGACCCGCTCGGGCAAGCAGAAAGGCCTCCTCCAACAATGGGAGCCCACCGACGGGTCGCTGACGCGGACGGTCGTCGTCAACGAGTCGCTGTCTGCGCTGGCTGTGCGGGACGACGGGAGATTCGTGGGCGTCGGGACTATGTTCAGCGGGTCGGTGGATGTTTACGTCGCGTTCAGTTTACAAGTAAGTCTTGTTTGTTCAGTTGAGTTACAGTAGGATTCAACCGACGATAGGCAACGGAATAACAGCACTATTAGCCAGCGAAAAACAAATGAACTGGGGTCTTAGCTAAGAGAAAAATGTTGTGTCGGGAGGCTAAGATTACTTTGGTTCATAGAGCCATTGCAGTAATAGGGTATTTTACTCAATATGATAGCTTAGGCAAAAAGCGGTTGGAAAATATTAGTTTTAGTCTATGAATAAATAAAAAGTCAGGAAGTGTAATTCAGAACAATTTCTACACAAGAAGTGGCACTATTCCAAATCAAAACAATGTATGATTGACACCATTCGATTCGTGCTCGTGTGCGTTCGTTGTGTTGGACTTGCGAAGACACGATTTAAATAATGAGAGAAGATTCGTGTAAAGAGAGCCTGCTATTGAGTCGCCAGTTATCATTGCACCCGGCTTAGTTTCATTCATGAACCAACTTAAGGTATGGCTAATCGAGAAGGCGTAAATAAAAAGTATGACATTAAATTATTATTCAGATCATTCTTACTTAATTCTTTTTTATTTTTTATATATTGTATTATATATATATATTTTATATATTATATTGTATTTTTTTTCTGAATCGAATTGAATTATAATTTCTTATGGAACATTGACAATTTATCATTACCTATTTTAGTATAATTTTTTCTATCGAATTTGTTAGTAAGTACCATTTATAATTAGATATTTGACTTGCAAATATGATTTTACCAATAAAATGACTATCTGAGTTTCCAGTCTCTTTCCGAACTTGGCTGGACGCTTTATGGCGCGACTCAATATAGAATACTGTATCTGTAATTATTTGGTTCCAGCGAGTCCTCCACGTCCGCAACGCCCACATGATGTTCGTAACGGGACTGGAGTTCCTCGGCGTCCGGGGCTTCGGTCCGCCCGTGTGTGCACGCTCAGAGGCCGCGCTGTTGTCCATCTCCGTCGACAACTGTGTCTGTGTGCACTCGCTGCCTCATAGAAGTGAGTATGAGTATATAATACCCTCCCTCTAGCCTCTCGACCTGCCACAGGCACTGCACTGGAGGCCTGCCCGCTAGTTACCTTGGTAAGTAAACATTTTACTAACAGTAGTTATTTGTCCACAGGTACCTTACCCGCCTGGGTTGCCATCCTACTTATTATCTTCGTACTATTCTGTACGTTTACCTTATGTTCATATTTAGACATATAATTTATTTATCTTATAAATGTAATTAAAATAATTGAATACTTTCCTATAAGCGTCGGGGTTCTGTTAGTATAATTATTATGAATTAGGCAAATAGACGTTATAATATGCTCATATACATGTTTGTATGTATAATAGGTATATATAAATAATTCGAATTATATGAAGTGCAATGTTGATTCTATAATCTTTCATTTTATTGACTCCAATCCAAAAGCATTTTAACTAACGATTTATAATTGATGTAGTTGGTTTCTTTCAGTTAAAGTAGGCCGCAGGTAAGATATGTTTTTCTATGAAAACTATCGTAGTTTGACGAATTCATTTTGAAAGAGTGAACTACCAACCATGTTGGTGTTGGAAGAAACCCAATGTTCCATTCCTTAACGAGAGACATCTTTAGGGTGAGTACGGTTCTAGTCGCGCGTTTACCGCGTCCCTGTGAGCACTGCGTCGGATGTGCCTTACTACTGGGGCATTTCGTTGTATTATTCTACTAGAAAAATTAAAATCGAAGTTGTTAATTTTCGTGCTAAACAAACTCTTATGTCACTTGCATAATCGCGTTTGTACGAAAACGAATCATAAACTTCGGTTTTCGTTTTTACGAGTACGGGCCCTGCAGTGGTTTCTAAGATAACCGATAAGTGTAAAAAAATAACCAACAATAATTTTTAATAACATTTAATTAATTACTTACATCAAAACAAATAACATACACTGATCATTGTGACCTTCGGCAAGTTGCATTCATGATAATACCGACTAGAGCACTATTCTAGGGTACCTACGTACATATAATACAGTATAGGGGTCGGCTACCAAAACGAATTAATACAAAATAAAATGGAAGTGCGGATTTTGGCGCAAATTATGGATTTGCTAGACTGTGTAATGTGGCTGCTTGTGAAGATCTGGGCTCAGGCTTCTTCCAGGTTGACGCTGGACTTAGCTTTTATGGACATTATCAGCTATAACTTTCCTCTATTGAAATCACAACTATTTAGGCTGTTAGCATAAAAAAGATGATTGACAAATCTGATTCATCTGGACGCACCCTTTTACAATAGAAGCCTTTACGATTTCAAAAGCAGTCAACTTATTTTTGTACAATTTGCTAGCTGTTCATACAGTGTAGAAAAGTTAAAAAAAACTTAGGGATATTGAGATCATAATACCTAATGGCCGAAATGCGCTCTTTTTACAATCAAACGGGCAAAGTGGCCAGCATTTCGCCATTTAAAAACAAACCAATTCATTCATCTCCACATTTGCGCCAACCTAACGAGTCTACTTGTGGCCATTCACGTCTACTCTTAGGACGGACATTAAAACTTCTCGCCAAAAACAACTCTCAGACACTTTCCCATAATAAAAACAAACAAAGTACATACCAATGGAAGACATAAAAATAATAAAAACAAATAACTAATATGTGATGTATCCACAATTAAAATCATATAATTAACAACGGATTTGGCCTCTAAATACATTCAACTCAACTGTACCTATGTAATAGTAAAAGCTACGAGTTACTCAACTACGAAAGAAGACTCGATCGAGATTCTGCGTATTGAAGAACAGAGCCATAAGTTCGGTTTAACGATACTATCGAAATGTCATCGTGACGTCGCATTTTTCATTTTCATGGCACCTCTAGCGTTCGAACATCAAACTACGCAAATTGCGTACAAAAACGAAATCAGGGCTCTGATCCGATACTATATTATAAATACTCATGTATCCGATTTAGTATGTGTCTTGTATAAAAATATGACAACAATGCAAGGATGTGGTCAGTTCAATACCAATATTATAAAATGTTGTTCATAAATTTGTATATTTTATGGTCCCTGATTATTTTAGATACTGTATATATTTGTAAAGCCACTACCATGCCGTTGTTTTATGACAAAAACACAAGCCTCGCCTTAATTCACTACTGAAACTGTAGGTAAATAATTTATTTTCCAATGTTGATAAATTTTTGACATAAAATAACAGCATATACATAATTTCGCATAAAAAACGGTGATTGTAAATTGTATATGTTTCAAGGCACGCGTCCAACTGTGTCGGTCAAAACAATCGTTGAATTAGAAACGATATGCATCACATATACTTACACTAACATTACATTTATATTAAATGGCACATTAAATATGTAGCATTCGATTCATAATTAAGAAATAACATAACATAATAATTGTGCATAACATTGTTAAAATATTCTTTGCTCTAGCATCACATCAGTACGGGTTTCCTTACAAAGTATAAAATAAAGTACTATAAGGATTAACAATATTCGTTCTCAGGTATATATCACAATCATCGTCACATACAACAATTATTAAAATAATATACAATGTTATGTGTAAAGTGTTCATAGTTTATACATATACATAAGTCTCAAACTTCGTTGTAGACTTTGGTTTAGACAAAAAACAAATATCATAAGTTTTACTATAAATAACGACAAAACGCACAACATTCTATGTTATCTAATTAAAGGTACTTTCAAAACTTTAACATAAAGCCAAGACTATTTGCGCATAGACAGCTCTTAATATTTTGCTATAATAAATAATGCCTCTGGATATACAGGTTACAATATCATTGAAAACATAGACTCAGAAAAAAGTTTTCTAGTCTTTGATATGATTGTTTTTGCCAAACCATTAATTCTGAACGAATTGATCCTTCGACCTTGACTTAAATCTAGGTACACCTACATTGTATTTTAAATGGTATATTTAATCTACTTTTGACATATAGGTATATTTTAAAACATCATTTTTTCTAAACTATTGGATCATGTCTTTTACTACGACTTGTTCCAACTACACACCAAGCTACAATAATATTTACAAATTCGATTCAAAACGTACATCCAAATTAAATAGTTACATATTTATTTTTAATCGCTTACACTACACACGTTTTATATTATGTACACATCGTTGTTTGAATCACACGTAGTCTATTTATGAACTGAGTTTATACTTTTAACTTGGTAATTTCTTTTGAGCTTATTTGCGAAACCAAGTCGATAGGTTACGGGCTTATCGTTCTTCAACTGTACATAATATAAATGTCCTGATTATTTGCCCTGTAATACTGACTTATGATGAATTAATTGACGATTCACGTTCCGTCACTATAAATAGGTAACATGAGAATCATTGTCCTTGAACACCGCCGCGCCTGTCGTGAGATTATGTATAAGTTTAGACTACTTATAAATAGTGACATCCATTAAAAATTCACATAAAAACTGCGTGTATTTGAGCCCTCGGCGCGGCACCGAAAATGCATCTAGGACAGCCGCCACCGCGACGCTTGGCGCTTACACTGCAAGAAACAGAAACACCAATTAGGCACACATCGTGACACAAACCGGCAGTTATTATAAGAATCGTTAATGAATCAGTAGAGGTCCATGTACATACCTTGGTCGAAGGTGCTCGGGTTGATGTAGGACAGCAGGTCCTGGTCGCTCATGTCCGTGAGACCCTGCACGGGAGCCGTCATCTCCTGCGACACGGCCTGCGAAACCGCCTGCGACACGGCTTGCGAGACCGCCTGCGTGACGGCCTGCGAGACCGCTTGTGACATAGCCACCAGCGGCGTCTCTCCTTGCGGCTCAGCGGGCGGCGTGCTCTGCTCGTTGTTCATACCTCCGCCCATACTGTTCATATTCTGACTGGCGCTCTCCGTCGTCAGAATATTCGCGGTGTTAATCGCCGACGTCACCAGAGCGTTCATCGTCGTATCAGAGGTAAGAATCTCCGCCGCCGCGTTCAGGATCATAGACTTGACCGCCGCAGGAGGAGTTTTGACAGAGGTTAGTTGTACCTGGTCCGTCATCATCATCAGCTCATCGTGTTGCGAGCTCTGTCCGGACGGGAGAACTATGCGAGGGCCTGAGTCGCAGAGCATGCTCGGTGACACCTGAGGGTCTAGGATGACGTCGGGAGAGATTGCCGAGGCCGGCATAGGGGGGAGGCGCTCGGGTGCGGAGTTTCGTCCGGCGACTGCGGCGTTAGGGGACAGTAACACGTCCGATGCGTGAGACGTCGATGACGGTGAAGTCCCGCCTGATAGGTGATCCTCCACTCTCGAGTTGACGAGCTCGTCTAGTTTAGCCGCGTCCGAGGGTAGCATCACGGTGGCAGATTTCATCGCGTCTTCGACTAAAGCTTCCATGTGCGCGCTCTGTCTCGCTAACCTCCGTTCCAGCTGGTTATGCTCAATTTCTAGTTTAGTCATAGCTCCGAAAGGGTTGAACGTGACCTGTTGCTGCTGGAAACCCATGAGACGGTCTGAACTCGGTGGCATATTGGAGTCCGTGATCATCAGTTCTGGGTTCATTGCCTTCATCTCGCTTGAGATTTGGTTAGTTTTGGAAGATATGAGCTGTCTGATGGGTTCCATGATGGTGGGGTAGATGGGTCCTGCGTTTTCGTCCGTGTTGAAGATGGCGGCGGTGACTGACTCCACCATCTTGTCGGTTTGCACCTGGTTCTGAATGGCTTGCAGTTGTTGCGTGAAGGACGCGAGTGAGGTCGGTTCCTCGTTCTGTGATTGTGTGGGTGGGGACAGTTTGATTGGGTCGTAGCCGCCGTAACTGACCTGGAAAAGGAGATGACAATCATTCGTTTTTGAACGACACATTGATCTCTAGTCGAGCACAAAGTCATCTAATTTGGGCTTGATTAGAGATCGTCACATTTGACCATGTACGAAGAAAGACAAAAATAGCTGATTCTTGAACTTTAACATAATGGTCGCCTCGAGATCATCCGAAGATTTTATAGACTTTTGACCCTGTCCAATAAATTTTACTGTCGTTTTCCTCTGTTATCTTATCAGTAGTATTACCTGACTGGAGCCGTCCATCGACAGCGATTCTGACTTGAGCCTCAGATCCACGACCTTCAGTTCATCCGGCATCAGTGAGTGCCCCGGGGACGTGGCTCCGTCTCTGCTGCACTCGCTGTGATCCACTAGTGAGTGTTGACTGGATTCGTCCACCTGCAAGAAGGTTTTAACTACAGCTAATTGCTTCGAGAGATCTAAGCTAAAAGACGTCTGACTAATTCTTGCTCAAATCAATTTCAAAATTTTATTTTCATAGTTATTTATAATAGCAAACCAGTAAGTGCAGTATGCCAGTAAATTCGTCGTTTAGATATGCTTACCTCGCTCTTAAGTCCCAGCGGCTCATGGTCGGGCAGTATGAGCGAGGGGCGACGCGGCGGCAGCGCGGGCGGCGGCATCATGCCTCCCCACAGCATCACGGGCCGCGCCTCCTCTGCGCCTGCACAACCAACCAGGTCACACTCGGCCGGGCACTAGTCGGCACCTGACTACCTACGTGCCTGCCCCCTAATCTCCACTTTGACTTATCATTTATATGTGTCGTGGTCATATCCTAGAATTAATCACTTCATGATGTGCCCGACCATTTCATGAAATGGTTGTATTTCATGATATGGAAAATATGCGCTGCCTACATCATGATGTATAATGAATAATCAGCGTTTGACGATATGAAAAGTTAGTCACGATATGGTCAAACATTAATGATCATATCATAAAATAGTTGCATTATCCACCGTTAGGGGCGCTGATTTTTATTCTGATAAAAAGATAATAATATTGTGCTATAATAGTAACATGTCTTATTTATCTATTGACCAAGATTACTCCGATCAATCGAATACTTTACTAAACGTATTTTTATAGAACAAACAAGAAGAACAAAGTAGGGTGACCCCGTTAAGGAAATCATGGTCAATTATTTTCATAGTACTATTTCAAAAAAGTGTTGACGCTCAGACTATTTGTGGGTATAGAAATAAAAACATAGTAATAAAATATTATGAAATACCTGAAGTTTTTAAAGTTTTTTATTAGATTAAGAATAGCACGAAATATTTTAAGTATTATGTTGCCAGTTTAAAAAGTACAAAGTACAAACAAAATTCCTTCGTTGCCTGGAATGGAATTGTTAATAAACCTTTGATGTTAAGAAAACCCTACATTATTGAAATGGCCAAACGTTGATTGACATATCATTGAACGATGATAATCGTATTGGTCATATCATGAAGTACAACCATTTCATGAAATGGTCGGCCAGATCATGAAGTGTTCAATTCTAGGCTATGGCTACGACATAAATATACTATATTTTTATGTATGTTCGTCAATTCCTCCGTAAATTATGGACCGATTTAAAAAATTCGTTCACCATTGAACGGAGAATGTACCCGTAATGGTCCCATAAAAAAATATTCCCGAGGGATCAGTATTTATCCCGTCAAGCTTAAAAACAACATAATGCCTCTGAAAAATTACTACTACCTAGCTAAAACAATTTTGGTGATTTTGGTGTTATAGTAAAATTTTGGTGATGTCTTCGCCAATCCTCTATGGATTTTGATTATCTTTCCTGTTTAAAAGTTGATTTTGAGGTGGTTTCATAAAAGTTTGATCCTTGAGGAATATTTATACGTGCGCCGGAAAACGTATCTAAAACATCATCAATGATAATTTTCACAATCACCAAATGGTTTCATACTTTAGTTTAGTAGAACCTTATAGTTTGTAGCTCAGTAAAATAAATAAAAATAGCCCTTATCCTCAAGTAGCTCAATAGCAATGGTAAATAAATTTTAGCTACGTTCATATTTGTTGCTGGTAGGTATTTATAAAGTTCGTATAGCGAAGTCTATGAAAATTTAATAAAGATCGTTCTAATCTTCTAAATAGCTAAGTTTATTTATTTATTCGTCGATTAAAATTAATTTAGGTTTTATGCTTTCAACATTTTAATAATTTTGTCGACGCACTACTTAACATTATTGCGTGTCATTTTGAATATTCAATTTTTTTCTATATGTTGACAAGCAAAGTGGAGATTCTACTTAAAATCTAGGGGCCAATACAAAGGGCTATAAAAGGCACGGATATAACTATCTAGGTGATGTAGGGAGGGGATCTGTGGAGTCTGTACCTAAAACATGTGTAAGTGTAACTGAAAAGTCAGCTTTGTATAATGTAAAACAGAGTTCAATTCGCCTTTCTGAAAAAATCATCATTCATTATACATTTTATTTCAAACTTTTTGTGTTCATCTGTAATGTATCAAAGGGCAGTGTATTTTTTTTCTGTTGTGTTGAGTTAGTGTTTGTTAAGCTTTTTGGCGGATTTCAAATAACGAACACAATCAGTTAAAAATATATTTTAACAATAATTTTGACAATTCCAATTTAGTTACTTTAACCAATTTCAAGACCAATCATTTGCAAGAACATTAGATAGCTTAAGAATTGGTTCGTAACGTCGGTGTGTATGTAAGAGTGTGTAAGAGGTGTGCAAGGGTGTATGTGCGTGTGTGTGTGTAAGTACCGTGCTGGCGAGGTCAGCAGTGGGCAGCGTCGGCGGCCGAGTCGCTACCTACACAGACCTAGCTTGAACAGAAGGGAAAAAAAGAAAGAGGACGCCGTTTACGCATCAGTCATTTCTTCCAAAAACAATAAAATTGTCTTTCAAAATATATCTAAATAAATCTAGGAACATACACTGCGTTATATTAGTCAAATACATGCACGCACACCTTTACTTCGGTGGTTATTCACGTCGTAAAATAATTATTGATCATGTTTTTTGTAAATAATTGACGTTAGTTTGGAAGTAAAAGTGCTGTTGTTAATGTTATTAAGCATAATAAAATTAATAAGCAACGTACTCAAATGTAGTAATTTCATCATATACGTTTTAAATTCACATATATAGGCATATTCACGGACAATGATTATCCAGAAAATTAAAAATCAAGATTGAACCTTTTAAGTATTTTGTGAAACATGTACGCCATTTCTAATTTTCTGGAGTAAATTTGATTAAGTGAGAGCAAAGTTCATATATTAGTGGTTTAGGTAGGCGATGTTACATGAAGAGTACAACACAATACAATGTTAAATATTCATCAAAGCAGATTATGCGTTATTTCTTTAGATTTAAACAATTTTACGAACATAATTGCAAATGAGGGATAAAATAAAACTAAAAATAAACCTTATGGTCCATATGAAACCATAAACAGCAATTGTATTAATTTCCACTGTTTTGTAGAAAAGCGACACATATCTATAAGTTAGTGTATGACACGCTACTTACAAACGAAATGGTACATGATATAGGTACATATCTTATGATAGGTGAATACGTTTTTGATACCACGACTCTGGTAATCTTCGTCAGTCTAAACGCGATAAGATACTGTTATCATGTAAAATAAATATGTTACGAAATCGAAAATAAACAAAGATAATGAAAAGAAAATATCCAGACCAAAATATTCAAGTTAAATTGCTAAAATTGGCAAGTAAGTCGGATGATTTAAAGATAAAAGGCGTCAAAAACGTAAACCCGTAGCATCCCAACAGATAGCAAATTAGCGGTACAAGCAGTCCGACTAGCGCGGTGTAGTTACCTTGTGCGAGGTGCCGTGTGGCGTGCAAGGGGCCGGCCTCCATTGCGGCGGGCGTGTAGTAAAAGGCGTGCGGTTCAGACGCCTTGCCACCAGAGCGGACGAACACTTGGACGCAAACAGCCTCCGTGATGTCAACGCGGCAGTAAGCCGGCACGCAACACACTAGGTGAGTCTGCGGGTTAAGGTTACATCAGAAACTGTCCCTAACCTCTGGATAGCCAAGCGTGACCACCTGAGGGTTGGAGCGTCGTCCACGCGCAGGGAACTCCTCCGGGCAAAGAGAACCTATCGCTGACCGTTTCGGGGAATGCCATTGACAGCAGTTAAACGCTTATACGAAATTACTACAAAGCTGTGGAGAAACCTTGAAATTAATAGTCAATTATGTCAAGGTGAGACTTGTGACTGATCAGTGACGATCATTCCTTCAATAAGGCGTCTTCTAAAAAAGATAAATATTATTTTTAATTAAATTAATTATTATTTAGAACGTTATAGATCGTTCCAAGAGAATGGAATGTCATTTCAAAATAAACAAGGCCTAAGACACTTTTTGAACCGCCGCAGCCCCAAGTAAAATAGCTTTCTTTTTAGCCTAATGGAACAAATTTCAACATTTTTTTTTTCTTTTAAAGAAGTCGCCTCATTGTTTAATAGTTTTCCTGTTGAATATCACCATACCTGCTGCAGGAACTCTTTGTCGGGCACGACCTCGTCCTCCCAGGTGGTGCGACCGTCGATGCGCTGGCAGAAGACGACCCTGGTTTCCTTGAGGAAGTTCTTCCCCAGCAGGTACAGCTCCAAGCCGCCGGTGGCTGGACAGGAGACGAGAGACTTTCTGCACACTTCAGGGACGCCGGGAGGTTGGGCTGGAATTAAAGAAGAATGCGTTAAACAGACACCTTGGCAATTACTTAAATTAGTGTTTGTGTGTTGTTGTGTTTTAATTTCTTGGATGTTTTGTCCAGAAAGCACAGGGCTTTCAACTTTTTCTAGATTCGTTGAAACGAAGTCTTTGTCTGGTTCTGTGGTCAGCGGAATACTATTATTTTTTATCTATAAACCTTCGTTTCATCTCAATCTCACCTGATGGAAAGTGACGATGTATCATAAAGGTCTAGAAGACACCTATTCACTCTTCACCACCTATTCACCATGCGGCGTTGCGTCTCCTTCTTGTTGACATTTACAAACTAATTCATCTAGTTTCTATCACTCACTGCATATAATCTGCGTGGAACAGACTTGCAAGGTCTCTGGCTCGCCGGCCGCGTTGACTATGTCCGCACGGAACACCATGCGGCACCGCGTTGACTTCTTCTTGCCGCGCGACACGTGAAGCCCGCTGGAGCTCCCGCCGAGTGTCTCGCCGAAACGATGCTCTACGTCTACGTTGCGTTCCTGAGGGTGGATAAATAATGACTCTATAAGAAATGAACACGCAAAAAGCAACATCCCACAATGATGATGTCTCCTAGCCTCTCTATTCCCACACTCGCATGCACTATAACTATATGAAAAACAGTCAAGGCTAGTGGGGCGCTATAGGACTGTTATTGATGAGCGAGTTGATTGTTGAAATAATTTAATTTCTGGGAGTAGATTAGCACTGACATGACAAAGGGTCATCACATGTGAAACTTAGGCAGTGTAATTTGTGCATTGCTGAGTATTACTGGTATACGCATTGACGCGCATGAACACACTAGGTTTTGTCTAAGCTAGAATATAACCCTATAGAAACAACACCTAAAATTCAAGGTTGTCTATTGAATTGTAAGTACGAGTACCTAACCTATAGGTTTAACCTGATTTATTTGTCGACATTTTTGAGGTCCTGAGCGACCGCAATTTGTTAGGTAATTTACAATGGCAGTGTTTGAGCTTGATTGATGTGTGGCTTTCCTAACTCGGACTGTATTGCTAGCTACGGTTTGGTAACATTTGTACGATACAGAAAACATTTACAAAACACCTTTGCTTGCTTCCCTTTCCCTTTGTAGTCAAGTTTGTAATAGTAGTGCATACGTTATGACTTTGAGTGGTCAGAGAATATGATTGATTAACTTGCGATAGTTAATCTTATCATCTGTCCATCGACAGATTGTAAACTGATCACATAATTAGTTGTTAATGCACTTGTGTCATCACATCACATTACACTTAATGGATGTTAGTTATATCTTACGCCAAAACTACCGTACAGAAATGACTGAAAATTTATCTGAATAACATTCTCTAACTACATAGAGGAGTACAGGGGTCGAAAATTCCACTTTTAGTAATGTGCTCGTGTGGGTCATCGTTGCCTTTGCTTGTACTTTCCAAATTGTTTCTCCAAGTTTAATAAAGTTAAATCAGTCATAAACAATATAGTTAAATCTAAAACCAGACTACATCAGTCTTAAGAATACAAAGCCAAAAAAATTAATTTTGGTGCCGTTTTCGATTCAGCATACCATGTAGTGCCCTAATCAACCAAATAATACGATCCTCTGCAGTTAGATAACGTGTAACTGGTCAGGTTTGTATCACAGATTTTATAGGCGCAAATAAGTATTGACTGCTTTTCGAAGCTAATGGATTTCCAAGATATAGGTATGAACTATGTGAATCACTATACTGAATTTAGTACTAATCGAATTAGAGACACCAATAAAAAGTGTTCTACACACACACTATAACTAACACTATATGTAGGTAATAAGTATATGTAGGTATAATTAAGTTTCGAACCTTTAGTATCCCAACACAGTCGCAGGTAACCTGCCAGTTCTTGCCGGGCTCGAGGTCAATCTCGATGACCACCGTCCCGTCGTCCTTGCGCTCCTTGCAAGGCGTGGAGTTCTTGCCGGCCACGCGGCACGCCTGGTAGAACATGTGCGGAGCCACGCGACCTGTGTCTGTACCTATGAATACCTGGAATGAGCGTGGTGAACTTTATTTTGCTTTTATTGTCGATGTATGTCGGTCGTGGCCTATTTAGACCAGAACGGTCTAGCAAGCCATATAAGGAACCAAGATAGAATCAGGAGTCCGTAATCTCTATGGTCGCCGTCTGCGAAATCTACGAGGAGGTCTATACAGGGTTATTGATAATTCGCGGGCACTGCGTGAACTTGCAGGTTCTACCCATCATCACAAACACGTTCTTCGTTAAGACGCCAGGTCTTAATTCTATTTTTTTTTTAAATCACCGCTGATAAAAAAAATCTAGACACGTTTGTCTGGATGGAACCCAATGAAATACTAAAGAACTACCTCCCACTTCCACACTCACTGTTAAATTAAGGACACAGCCGTCCCTTAATTCAACAGTGAGAGGGTTTTTAAGCTAAACTTTAAAAAAAATCGTTTAAAAAACCCTCTCTGAAGAACGAATATTGAATGAAGGAGTACCTACTTCCAATACCAATTTTAAGTATTAGAACCTGGCGTCTTCGGAAACGTGTTCGTGATGACGGGTAAAACCTGCAGTTTACGCGGTCTCAGTGAATTACCAATAACCCTGTATGCTTAGACTAGCCCTGGATAAGGAAATGTTCCAAGAGGATGAGCGCCGACAGTAGTAATATGGGGGGGTTTTTAAAGAAGAAAGCGATCGCGACGTTAGAGTAGACCTCTCCAACACAGTTCGTCGAAGAGCCGACTAAGGAAACCGCCAGAGGAAGGACAGCAGCTTCCTCCGGAGTATTTGCAACTCTGCCTAAGCGAACACCAATCCGCCTGCCAAGCGTACCCAGTAATTATGGCAATATTATGCTGGCGAGGTCAGTTCTGCAGTGGACATCTGTGTGCTGACGAGTGTGGTAAAAGTGCTTGGCCATCATCTCTTAGGAGAGTGAACATGTGGCCTAAGCCTTTCCCCGAAGGAACTTATTCACTCGATATTGTAACAACATGTAACGATTGAATAAATGATTCTAAATTGTAGGTACGCACTGTATCTACTCTTCTGGAAGTTCGTTCCACTCTTACATTTTGATTACAAGCTCATTTTACAAAGAGAAAGTCTCTAACCATTTTCATTGTAACTCTAGAACAGAGATGACCATGTAAAAGAACTTCAGCACTGATTTTTCGTCATAGACCACTCTCGACCAAGTCATCTTACAAACATACAAAAATTCTATTTCGGTTAACTTGGGAGCTGAAAAAATGGGACAGACAGAGGAATCAACACACGTATACCACGTGTCACACAAACACAATCACAGATGGGCACGACATAGCTAAAATGTAGAGCACTTGCTACGTATTTGCATACGTAGCAAGTGCTCTACATTTAGCTGAGTGCATTTTACTATCATAACCGATAACACCGGCCGGTATCAGCTTTGATAATTTAATGCGGAAGTGATAGGCGTACCTGTAGTACAGCCGGTTTATCATAACCAACTAATTTGACTATTGGGAATCCGTTCCCGGAATTATCTTTGACAGCACCGCGGCTTCCTTCAGTCTGATACCTGAAAGGAAATCAACTTTTAGTTGGAGGCGGAGAGAGAGGTTATTTGAGTATTCATTATACATGTGGATCCATTTTGTGGCTGTTAGGCTCTGATAGGATAGTGGAAGAAAAATACAATACTGTGTCGACTCCAACTTGAGGAGGTAAGGACAAGAAAATTATGTGGTGGAGTTATTGAGGAATTGTTCAGGACATCGAATGCGAGATGACAAACCTCGCTCTGTGCTGCGTCTCCGGCTGGCAAAGGATCTGTAGCTCCACGGTGCCGTCTTTAGATCTGAAGCTGAAGGGCGTTGCTAATCCCGGAGGGCCCGACGACGCCATGAGCTGTCTCCGTCTGACCATCGCTTGTGCCAGCTTCCCCCCATACTTCCCACTGAGTTTCCCCCCTAACTTGCCCCCTGTGCCCAGTTTCCCTGCACTCGTGTATTTATTTGCGAGCTTGCCCCCACTGCCGAGCTTGCCGCACGATCTGTAGGGGTCCTGGAATCTTTTCCCCGTCGTCTCGTTGGCATTTGTGTTGGGTATACTGCATCCCGGCCGAATCCTGATAATCAAAGTAAAGCGTCTCTTTAGATGAATGTTTTATTGCAGGTTATTTTGCGGTCTACCTGATACTCGTTTACCCAAAGGCTGTATTTAACTGTCGTTCAACAATCACGACGATTTGTAGGCATCGCTACCTACTCAACCACAATAATGACATTGTTTGTTTGTACAGGGAACAGATAATACCTAAAGTGTGGGTATGTAAAAAGATACCAAATACGCAATAGAGATAATAAAACACGGAGACGATTGTATGTAGGTACCCTAATAATAAAGCGATGCAGATTGTTAAAGACAATTACGTGCAGTGAACATGCGAACCCAGCACATTAATGATCATGACGCTACAAATCATGACGGCTCCATAAAACATTATAGCTCGCTCATTGAGTTAATTCAAAAACAAGACGCAGGTACTTCGTTGCTATTAAATGACTGTCGTCGAGTTTTTGTAGTGAAGACTAATTTACGAGATTGTGGAATTCAGAATTCATGAAGCAGGAAGGTAAATGAAGTATAGGTTTTGAAGGTAAAATATAAGGTTAACGTACACGGGGAGAGGTAATACCGGCGGGGGCGCTAGCGTCGACAGCGCGTCGGGCCGGAGCGCGGGCAGGGGCGCGGGCGCGGAGGCAGCTGTTTGCGTGTAAGCGTACGCATCGTTAGCGTTGTCACACTCTAACTTTACCGCCATCTCCGTCTCGCGGCGCTGCCTTTTGCTTTCCGGGTGCTCCCACTCGGACTCCAACGTTTCGGAAAATCTGTACACACGCCGGACTTTACATTAGCATAATTGTACACTTTCCCGAACCCTTTGCGAGCACATGACCAGCAACTGGACTTTGAGACCAAACTGCAGACGGTATCTATTAGAAGAAAGCGAGGCTACCAATGGAAGTAAATATTGATAATAACTGTCATTGGCCTAGAGCGGTATCTGTAACCGGTGCAAAGGAAAAATAACGTTCAATGAAAATGAAATACCTACTGGTAGAGCTAGATAGCACTACGAACAAAACACAAATGTAGAGGCAGTAGATATGGTTAGATAACATTAAATTTAGCTCATGATTCGTAGGTATTTAGTCGGAAGAGACGGATATAATGTGACAAAAATAAAAATTAGCACATGGTACTGCGCCGCGCTAGGAGCGACGACGCGTCGACTACAGCGGACGACGCATGCGCGTGCGCAGATAAACGGAACTAATCAGAGTAAATCAGTGTAGTTGTGTTCTGAGACACGTTTGACGAGCCCGCTCTTATCTCAGAAAGCGACGGTCTTCCGCATATATTCACTGCAAACACTACTAGTATTACCTAGTACCTACTAAGATTACTTATTGTATGAGCTATCCTTATGACATATTAAAACTTATAAGCACATCAAGCTGAGCAATAAATCAATTATAGTTGAAAGATACCTTGAGTGTCGCCGGTAAGCCGATTATACTCGTAAAGTGCGACAACAGTTTGAAAACCCTATTTCTATCCAAAATAATGGACTTCAAGGGAAAGTCCTATTATTTTTATCCATTAGGGACAAATGACAGGTGGGTGCTTCCTATTAGCTACCCAAGTTAAAATGAACTTGACACGTGTAACGGGCAGGTATTCGACCTTGTAGAAATTGAACTACCAGCAAATACACCTACTTACCTACATGTGTTTCACTCAAATAAGTTATTTTTGTTCTGACCTTTGCCAGTCTTGTTAAGGTAAATCTTGCGTTAGGTACGTAACGTAGTAGGTAGGTAGGTGCTTCTGTTTAAGCGCCATAGCCGCCATAATACCTACTAGATCTCGAAGATTGTTTCAGACTTTACCGTCTTCGTGCATTAGCTGATCTACCTACTCGCGCGTGCTAACATACTCGCTATCATCAGATCATGCAAAGCTAAAGATAAAATTCGTCACAACGAGCAAGGCTATCCGTCTGACGAGAACCGTCCAAGTAAATATTTTCACGAATCGTAATAACTGACCTTTATTTATAAATAACTCCATTCAGCGACTGTATCTATGTCGTACAAAATTAGTTAAACAACGAAATGCTTTCCGAAAATACATGGACCGGTTCTTGGAATGACTTGTGTCGTAGTCGAAGAGGGTATTAAGGTATGTCAGTTTCACTACATTACGTAAATTAAGCTGTTACGGTACGTAAAGTACTTAATAAAAATGTTGCTTTGTTCAAATTAACTCTACATTTTCTTACGTTACATATTATTTACATTATTATTATTAATTAACATTTTTAAGTATTAAAAAACTCTGTAACATTGTCATTATGCACCGTACCTAGTACCTACCTTTCGTTTGATGAACCTTCATCTAAATTCTTGACAGATTCCAATGCACTGATTTCAACAAATTCACGTTCGTTCATTTCAACTAGGACATTGATTTTCGTGTAAATTCCAAGCCTGATCAAGGACTGACTGAGCCATGATCTTCGACTACAACATGTTGGACACTATCAACAACAGGTTGCCTCAATTACTTTTTTAAGCAACGTTTTTGCCGAAATACCTGCTACTGACGCAACGGGGAATTTGACGAGGCTAACGTTACGCGATTAAACAACGCGAAATCTGAAACCGAATAATTTGCCCCATTCTAAGGGCCAGCTCAATGAAACCACCTCATTTATTTTCTCTGGAACATTCGGGTACGCTTTAACAAAGGCCGAGTATCAGGTCTCTCCCAGGATTAATTGTTATCGTTTGAAGAACCACAATCGGATTCGGAAAAGTTGGAGCAAACATCAATCAATCGCAGAGTTGCAATGCAAAGTCCACGTGACTAGTAAATTGATAACTCTATCAGAAAGCATATCTAACATGTCTTTGATTGGGTTATTTAATGTTTTAGTCTGTGTGTGCTCCGTCACAATCACGAACGTTGTATACATGCATTGTACTATCGCACCATCATGCGTAGATAATCAGCTTACGATGGCCTATCTTGAGATAAGTATTTACAGTGTGCGTACCAACAGCAAGTGGTTGCGTACCGTGACCGCGAGACAAGGGGCGCGCGCATCTGCTTGTGAAGCTGGCTGACTGGCCGATAAATGGAGATACAAGGTCGGATTCTGAGATTTTGATTGAGATAGAATAGCTGATTGAACAGAACGTAGGGCGAGACTGAATTTTAAATCATTTCATTTCTTGCAATCGTAATTATACGTATGTGAATGAACATGAATATTTTACTATTAACTATTACTAACACTCTTAGTTGGTAGTTTATAATTATGTACCCGGTCTGGGTGTAGCAAAGGTAAAAGATGAGTAGTTTACAATATATCACATTTATTAGTCTTATCGTCAAAAAATCATAGACCGTAGAATAACATTTTTTAAATTGCCTTTAATGATTTATTGAAATTGATGTCAGATGTATCCTTTAAATCATCATCAGGCAATGAATGATCAGTCGACAGTCGTACTCACTACAGTATTTATTACATATATATGTACTTGAATAAAATCATTTTAGTTGGGAATGGCTTCGGCTTTTAGCGGATTTTTTGTGTGGAATTTTATAATATTAGTATGGATAATAATCCATACTAATATTATAAAATTCTAGTAAGTTTGTTGTAAAAATTCCAAGTAACTGTGTCTGTCTGTTATTAACGGATCTAAATTAAATTGGTATGGAGGTAAAAGGCATCTCGGGGATGAACATAGGCTACTTGAAAAGCGCGTGCGGTGCCGCATGCAGCAGCTCATAAAAGTCATAGCATATAAGTCATAAAGTAAAACAATAAGATCGAATTAGTTATCTAACATAACCCGTTTACTTACTTTACGTCTCTTTGGAAGAATTGAGTTCAGATTTTAGGAAGGAGTTGAATCGAATAATGTATCTATTTATTTTCTCTTGCAAAAGATAGTTGTTTAAACTTTTGGTAAGAGCTTTATTTATAGCTAGTTATCTTGTATAAACATATGTAGTTATAAATTGTGCGTAGTTTATCGATCAAGTATAACCCTCGATTGTAGTAGATATTATCTTTGTTGTAGAGCGCAGATCTTGCAAGAATGTTGAAGTAGTAGTTATTACGTAGGTAATATGTAGACTTGCAATAGTGTAGATTGCAGTTGAGTCACGAAATGTGATACAAACTGTTATAATGGCTTGCACATCTCCGGATTCTTATAGAGTGGACTTTACGTAGGCTACATGCGATGTTTATAGCAAAGTCTCTACAATTTAAGTTTCTATAGATATATATTTTTTTATCTATCAACATTTATGTTTTTGTGAGAAAAAGATGAAAACTGAGGAATCTCTTTCTAAGAGATAAAGATTGAAATTCATACCAGGAGTAGTAACACTAGATCGCCAGATACAGTGACAGAAAAAGGGGACATTAGATTGTGAGATGGACCACATCTTCAACACTGAAGGATTTAACTATCGCTCAATAAATTAATATCAATGAGCATGAAACAAATCACAAAAGCATATAAGTGAGACAAAATGTTTACACAGTGTATTAGAAGCGGTGGTGTGTGTCCAGTTGTCGTGCATATAACGATACAATAGGCTCTATGTTAATTTAACATATCTATAGTTAGTCACGCACGCTAACCTCAATTATTGAGTTTGAGTCGCTTGTCGCAAGATTGCCGGTTATTTGAGATGTAGGACCATATTTTTTTAACAACTCGTAAAACGACGCAATTTCAGCTAGAGTCTGTGCAAAAAGGGAAGCGTCTAGGAATTGAAGTCGCGCGTATACCAATTTGCTACTTTTTTTGCGTTGACAATATATATGTTAGAAAATTGTACAACAGAGCTGCGTAACGTTTTTCCTCTTTTCGACATAGTTATGTCATTATTTACCATAAAAACAAGATCAACAATTAATTTATCAAGTTGTAGTTGACACTCGCCACGACGCGACGACGACGGTTCTCTTTTTGCACAAACTCTAGTAGGTATTATTTGTCTAAGGTAAGTTTTTTTGACATTATGTCTTTCAAAGTTTTGATTCATCATCATCAGCCAGAATAGGTACATCCACTACTGAACATAGCTCCCCCAAACGACGCCACTGTTTATTATTTTTCAAGTTAAAGTGCTCTTTTTCACAGTATAAAAACTTATTTGTCAATATTTCTTGATGTCAAGCCTCTTAACAAGAATCTTACTACCTATTTAATTACAATAATCCATGGCATCTCCCACAGCAATAAATATTATAATTATTCCAATAAACATTATTTTTGAAGTTACCTGATAAGTAAGGCTTCTCCTAACTTAGATAAACAAAAGCCAAGCAAGACAATATCACAAAATATAATGCAATAGCATAGCACATAATATTAAGGTGCATTGGAATAAGCTGCTGTAATACCCCGCGTATAGACACGCGTTAGACGTAGGTAAGTACTTATACGTGCAAGGTACAAAGAAAAGGTCCATGAAGCATTACCTGTTGACAGGGTCCGGGCCGAGTCCGCTGTCGTTACTATTGTCGCAGGGGTCCGGCGTCGCGGGCGGCCGGGAGTGCGTGTGCGCATAGTGTGCTAATTTACCGAACTTGCCCAGGTGCGTGAACTTCCCCGGATGTGCGAGCTTCCCCGGATGCGCGAGTTTACCCGGATGGGCTAGTTTACCCGTGTGCACCATTTTGCCCGGGTGCGCGCGTTTATGCGGTGCGCGCATCACTTTCCTGTGCACGCGCGGACTCATTGTCGATGCCGTGGACATAGTCATTTTCATGCCTGCCGACAAACAGAATTATTAGCATTTAGTGTATAATGTTAGTAAGTACCACTAGTAAGTACTATCTCCTATTCATATATGCCAGTTGTTGGTTAAACATTGTGTTAAATTAAAAAGAACACTTCAATCTAATATCTAACCTACATCAGTTACTTCTTATGTTGATTTAGTGTGAGATCAGATCTACTTGAAACCAGTTACAAACGCCTTATCACGCTAGCAACACAGCACGCGCCGAAGGTCATAGTCCTGGGCTTCTTCTACACAAAACGTCTCTTTTCTGAACAAAACGACAAACGAATCTATCCAGCTATCAAATTAGAATTTATCGTATCTTTTCTAAAGTTTAGGTATCCTCATTCGTGAAGAAATTGCTTTCCTCTGCCGAGTAGGTTTTGCCATTGAACTTCGTCTCGCTTCTTTATCTAAGCTAAGCGATACATCGATATCGTTTCATGGAGTAGACGCCGTGATTATTAAAACTTATCGTTAGATTATGTAATTCGCCATAAAGGAGCCGCACGGAAGCCTTCATACTCGTAATAATTTCTTGTCATAAGGTCATGCATGACTCAACTGAACGTTAAAGATAGCAATCTCTGTTTTATAGGCCGAGTGCCATAACGCGTAGCCCATAAACCGAGACGAGACTGTGATACATAAACACTGAATTAGAACATCAGTACACACGGGCGAAATCATCTAAACAGTGTGTCGAGTCGATGGCGCATATGGAAAATGTAGAGGCCGTCAGCCAGGGTGATGATGACGGAATATCTTTCCAACTCCGCACAAGACATCACACGATTACGATCATTTCTCGTAATAAATAAGCTCCTTGAAGCCCTTTCTATAAATGTCTTCCTAGACCTACAGAAAGAAGCAACAAAGATGAAACATCTACCAATAGGTAATTCGACATCATTAGTCAATGCCTACTCTGTATATCACCTAAAGGTATATATAACCGTTGGTACAAACACACACGAGGCAATGCACAGTAATAATATAACAACACTATTAATATAAGAAAATCTAAGCAATTTCGATTAAGGAAACGCCTCGACACTAACCATTGACGGCACTTGAGAATTATTATAAGTGTAAACCGATCGTTAGCAGTTACAACATTACCTATTGCCAAGATACATAAAATTAATTTATTCCGGCAGTAAATGTGTTTGATTTGATGATAAACACTACATTCGGAATAACTTGTGAATTTAGTTACTTCCCTATCCCTACCAAGGTTAGCCTTAGTAGAGGGAAGTAACTGCCTTTAACAAACAGGCATGATCGGTGCTTAGTTTTATATTCATCGATTTATGATAGTAAATCTAGAATTTACTGGTCTCTGGTTTGAAAGAGTTTAAGAGTTGAGTATTGAGTATGCACTAATGTAATATTATTTCGTATGTTTGTCTGTATTTGTATGTTATGTAGATGTATCAGTTCTAATTTAGGCAATCTAACAAAATCAAAACGAAATCTAAGAGTTTAAGCTTTACTTGAAGGTAGCGAAAACATAACTTTGGAACTACACGGTAAATTTAATATCCGTTACAAATGTATACCATTAACTTTATTTATAACAAAAATAACTTTTGAATTCCATTTAAATAACAATTTATTTATATGGAATGACACAAAAATTAATATAACTTACATACAGGTGTTGGTATATTTAAGATTGTGTAATTATTACGTGACAAAACCAGAACAACAAGGACATTGGTTGTTACACAACTGAAATATGGAACTTCGAGGATAAGTACATTCATATGTTATGTATGAACTGCCTGATGCTGATGACGAGTTGGGAACAAATTAATTTGTAAGAACGGGCTAAAGAAGTCAGCTTCTCTTCATAGCCTTGGCAACCAGTAAAGATTTGTCGAACTCTGCCATTTCTTCCGGTGTTGTGCAGTTATGGGCCAATTGTTGTCCTTCAATATCATTTGTGGCCGTTTCATCTTTGCTTTCGTGCACGGTATGTTTCTTGTCGAGGCCATATTTCCACCATAATTGTCATTTAGCTTGCTTTGAATAAGTAATTTCTTGCCACTTCTCAGGTAAGCATCACTCACTACTACAGCACTAGTGTGCCTCCATCTCAGAGTAGCTTATTTATTCGAGGTTTCTATGTCCCAATAATTCAGACCCTAGTAAAGGCTTTTGATAATACAGTGTCAGAATTTCTCCTATCGGTAATACAACTAGCAAAAGTCTTGTACAATAATCATGAGAAAACAATGCTTTGACAAACACGAAAACAGCGTACAAATATAGATTAAATAAGTAGAATTTCAAAGGAAATAACTGAAACCGTACAACTTTTATTACATTTGTCCGCAGCGACATTTTGGATCATATTGAATTGGAACAATAGGTGACCTTAAAGTAAAACGGTATATTAGTAACAATAACA
Source organism: Eupithecia exiguata (assembly GCA_947086465.1). Classification (NCBI taxonomy): domain Eukaryota; kingdom Metazoa; phylum Arthropoda; class Insecta; order Lepidoptera; family Geometridae; genus Eupithecia; species Eupithecia exiguata. The sequence goes on from OX352229.1 coordinate 1,278,663, forward strand.
ACTATGACAAATGAGATATTAAAATGTAATAATTATACGTATGCTAGGTAAGCGGACGTACCTATGTGTGCTGATGAGGAGAAGTTTATGTAGCTATCTAATAAAATAAACATATGTTACAACAATAAAACTACACTTCTTAAACGAACATCAACGCAAATCGTAAACTACCTATTTTTCTATGAACCAGGATAAAATAAAAACTTCGTTTTAATTGTATTTTGGGAAAATGTTGATTTTTAGCCCAATCTCTTATTTTCCAAATGCTCCAAATATACAGATGAATCGAATTCAGTTTTTTCTATAAGTAAATAATGTAAATATTGTTTACGATTTGCGACTAATTACTTTTCCGCTAGTTTATATTGAACGTAGAAAAAAATTAAGCTAACGCCAACACGAAACAATCAACAATAATGTTTCATTGCATTGATTAATATTTTTTAACAATATTTTCCTAAACAAATAATTTTGGTTAGGAAATAGTGTAATTAAGTTGCCTTGCCAATAATACAGTACGTAAGTGTCAGTATTTGCAAATTCTTGACATCCATCTATGCTTTGAAACTGGATGCATTTTTCGTAAAACACACTATGTAGCGTAACAAGACAAACAATAATAGTTCCTAGTTCTTACTAAGAACTCTTTGAAGTGAAGTTTCAATTGGGTGAGCATTTAGCGCTGAACCCTCCTTCATGGGAATAACTTCGGACAGTGGAGGATCGATAGGATTGACAGCCCATCAAGTAGCATAACATAATGGGTACACATGCGTAGTGTGTAAGATATAGAGGTGGAGGAGCGAGTTCGTTACCCTGCGGCATGCCGAGACGCGACCCGCGATATCGACGGTTATCGGTCGAGCGACGACGTGTTGTTAGTGGCTGCGGTGAAAGTCCGGGCTCCTACCCACCTGCTCGTCGTCTGCTGATACGTAACCTACAGCTACCTATTTGACATTAAATTATGGATAGTAATGTTCGAGGTTGTCGACAACCTACTAGAAATCTACAAAGCTTTCATTTTAGTTATATTTTTTGAATTAATTTATATTTATTATATTTATTTATTCCACCGTAGGTATCTGTCGATACACTTGATGTCGTTCTAGTCTACTTCATTAATATTATATAGGTATACAAATAGGAAAATCTTTGCTGCTGTAAAGGGGCATTGTCAAACCAAATATAAATCTAAATAAAAAATACATAAAATTACATCAAGTCAGGGTAATAAAATTGCATGTCAATTTAAATTGTATAGAATAAAGTAATGATTAAGCTATTGAGAACTTGCAAATAACAACACGCATAAGAGTTGAGTGGTAAACAAACAAACAAACATACCGGTAATCACATAAGTTGTTGTTCCTCCAAAGCCTCGTTAAGGGTGTAGTAACTCTTTTTCATTAGTATTTCTTTAAGTTTTCTCTTAAAAAGAGCCAAATTATGGTCTTTTATTTCTTCACTAAGTTTATTAAATATTTTTATGCCAATACACAAATAACTTTTGGAGACTTTGGATAACCTACATGTCGGATGCCGAATGTTGCTACCATGGCGCGTATTGTAGCTATGTGCTGCCGACAGTGTAGGTAAATTTTGCCTATTTTTATTTACGTAAATAAGGCACTGCATAACAAATTCTCCAGTAAAGGTTAATATACCTAATTCTTGGAATAGATTTCGGCAAGAGTCTCTTGGTTTTAGGCCTAAAATTGATCTGATTGCTCTTTTTTGAAGTCGAAAAATTCTTGTTATGGTTGATGCATTACCCCAAACTAGCAAACCGTATGTCATGTCATGAGACTATGAAAATAGGCAAAATAAACCTTCCTGGCAGCCTCCATCCCACATAGTTCTTTAACTTTCTTGATGGCATAACAGGCAGAACTAAGTCTACCCGCTAGACTGTCAATATGACCTTTCCATGTTAATTTAGAATCTACTTCGATGCCGAGAAATTTTATTTTATTTGCGATTTGAATCCCAACATGATTGCCTACATCATTGACTTCTTTGGCATCCGTTGTGGTTGTTGCCAATGAAAAATTTGTCTAATTGGTTTTGGTTGTATTAAGCACAAGCACACGCAAAGGTTATTACACTCAAACCATTTTGAAAGTTTTGCGATAACATTGGTTATTTTACTTTGAATGTCAGTGTTGTTGTCACATTTTAATAATAAGGAGATGTCATCAGCAAACATATAAATGTCAATATTATCATCAAAGGTGCAGGTGCAAAGTATATGTTCTGGCTACTGGGATCTTAAATCTTAATGAGACTTTTAAGCTTTTATAAACAAATTAATTATTGATGCTACCTTCATAATTATTATGTTTAGTTTTCAAGATCATAAACAAATGGACCGCTCGCGTGCATGATCAAATGATCATTTTCAAATATGAGCACATTAACATATCTCACTAATGTACGTAAACTATCATTCTCGTAAACATTACAAAAGTATGTCATCAGTAAAAGTTGTTTTGAATTGTAGGTAGGTAAGTATGTTTTCAATTACGATTCTGCTGTATGTAATCCTTTTTTAATTTGCTTATTGATTGAAGCTGTGTCAGCAGAGTGGAGGGGCCTTACAAATGGACATCGAATAGAATTTAAACATCAATCTAAATGTAAATTTGAAGTATCAGTATGCTTGTCGTGCCAACGGTTTCCAATAACGAAGCGTCAGTTTATCAAAGTAATTTATAGAGAAGTGGATGTGTTGGGTTACTGACCGTTCGTTCGCTCTAAAGCAAATAAATACACCAGCGGATGTTTGCCCTTACAAAAATATTGAGTTCGATGAAATAATAAACAGCGACCGTGCCGTCTAAAACATAATAAACAAATGATAATGTGATAACAGGAATGTCGTAACGTGAACTACTTACAGAATGGAGATTACATGTCATGTGACAAACAACACGCTCGCTCATTGATTCAGAATTAGGGGAATGGTAATATTTAGCTGAATAGAAACTCTGCTTACATTGGAGCTAGATGTTGCTGTGTGACATGTCCAGCATTATTCATTTTTATGATTTTGATTTCAAATTACTTGGGGTCTTGTACGTTTTACTTCCATTTCGAGTTTTCTAAGTAATCAACAGATTTAATGATTAGTAACTGTAAATTCGGTTGAGGGTTCCCGGAACCTTGTTTCTGTATCTAGGTCACCAGAATAAAATCCACACAAATCATTTTGACACCACGATCAAACGAAAATCAGACATGACACATGACTTTCCCCATCTATCACCATCACGCAAGCATCGCTTATCGTGAAAATATCGACAAATCATTTACAGGCGTTCATGTTTGGTGTAGGTACTCGTACCTTTACCTTCCTAAGATAATGAACAGTTGTCATACAGAAGATGTTGGCCGATAGGGTTTGTAAATTACTTCAACTTCTCAAATGGCTCTTCGTCAACGTGAATGTCACTTTGACATATGACTTTACAAAAGGCTTGATCCCAAAACATAAATACGTTAGTCTCTCATTTATAGAGCACACATTCACTGGCTAACTAACTGTCTAAATAAGCGTGGCGAATAAGTAGATTTGTATTCATGTAGTCGCTAAATCGGTAAAACATTTATCATTTTTTGGGTACTGCTATTAAACATCACAAAAAAATATTGTTTATAAATAGATTTTATTGCTTTAAGACCCGTTACTAATTCGCTATTTCGCTTCGCTTATTATTTAGACTTTTGTGGGTATATTTAGCTGTTGAATATTGGTTTTGCTGACTGTAAGCTGTAAGATCATTCCTTTCTTTCATAGTCTGTTTGTATACGAAACATTCATAGCCCCCCCCTAAAGGGGCCAAGCAAAGGGCCCTTCACTTTAGTTGATGTTTGATATAAAAAAATATCGCTACTAAGTAAGAATAACATGAAAATTATGATGCTAATAAATGCAAAGTTATCTTGATTACGTACAAAGCGCTGTAATTGGTGGAGAAGAATGCATCGGCATAATGAGTGCGACGAGCAAGGCCCTAGCTCTCTCCGTGACCCAGATCTTAGGAATACATTATTACTCTTTATATATATGTATATTATCTTTATATCTGTTTATAAATTTTATGAACTAGAACGGGGATAATTAAGTTTAACAGGCCGAAAATTATATTCAGAGGTAGAGTAGCTACTGGCACTACATAATTCATGTCCACGTTGTATTAGAAATTTAACCATAATATATACCCTATAGTAGCCCACTGTTGGACATAGGCCTCCCTACAGCATATAGGTGCTTATATCTTTATAGTACCTACTATTAAGTAACTGTGTTCAAATATTTATTATTAGACTCAAAGCTAATATTTGTGCTTAAATATATCGACGAAGTAGCAGGACGTTTCTTTTCTACAAAAATTGATACAAACTATACAAAGTCTGTTTGTGCACGCGGTTGCTTCGTGGTCGGCAGTTGAAATGCGACTTACTAGCTTAGCTTTAATTGTTAAAGCACTTAGTTAATATAGAGCGGCAGCAAATTGTATACTATGGGTATTGAAAACTCAGGTCAGTCAGACACTTTCCGCAAGCAGGTGTTGTATTTAATGAAGCCAACGGTGTACTTCATGTGACGGTCAGATATCTTCTCGACTGAATTTATTGAAAAGGACAGAGTCATTCATTATTCATTCACAGAGTTTCGTAACTATGGTTATTAACACTAAAATATCTGACTATTTGATTATTTGTGTTGTTTTGGTTTTGAGTTTAAAAGTCATGGGTGATTGATTAAATATCCCGTGAAAAGTGTTTTTAATGAGCGCATTGTTGATGATGATCTACCCAAAAATCAGAAAGCGAATAGTTTTGCGCGGTATTGAAGTGGTTAGCAAGGAGGCCCGCAGGGCTGTCTAGCCCTCCGTCGTTAATATGCCATTAGTGACTCGTTACTCGCGCATTACGATAACAATGCACGATATTAAAATTGTATTAATTTATCAATAGTTGACCGATAATCGCCGCTGCTGACGTGCTTTGTACTACGACATGTATTCAATGTTTTCTCTAGTTTTTTTTTCTTCCGTGTCCTCTCTTTCAAAATCGAGGAATAGAGGAACGCAACACAGGTTTGTTATTAAGATTTATGCCATATTCGTCCCTAGGAAGTTCGGCCCACATGACACACATGCTTTCGTCCCACATTGTATGCCGTATTCGACCCATAATATATTTTTTAATATTGATTAGGGTAAACTGAAATGAAGCAAATATATTTATACGGTAGGTATCGTAGCATCGTAACGGCTTGAATAAAACCGCAGACTTCACATTATAACGTTGTATTATACATACACAGTATATAAGAATGAGAGAAACGGAAGGTGTATAGATAGCGTAGGCGATAATGTGGACGCGACAGAATACAATGCAATTCGTAGAAGTGAAAAAAATATATAGCAACATAAAACAAGAAATCATGACAGACATAAGGTGAATGAATATTGCGGACTTGATGTAAGTACTCGTACTATACAAGGTACAGAATGAGTTAATGACCAGCGGTGGCGGGCAACACAAGGAATTGGGTCACACGTATACGGTGTAATCTTTTCGAGACTCCGTCCTTGTACAAAGTCCAAGAGGAAAACCCAAATCAAAACACGGACACGGACGGACATCAGCAATTAATTCGAAACACGAGCTAGTGACATAAAAATAAAGATAAGATGTCCAAACAAAGTCAGGTCTTCATAAAACATACACATAGACGAAGAGTCACAATAATACATAATATTTATTGGCAGAGTTCTAATAAGTACTTAACTCTATCCTAAATGAAGAGATTTCAAGTATATTTAAAACGTTAAACTTTTATATTTGAATAATCGAATTAATTTTATTGCGCATATAGAACGCAGTTAAAAGTGTAATAAAGCTGACATGGCAGTTTTTATGGTGTAATTCTTGCTCCCATTGGATGATGATTCGATAATAAAGAAATCTGCTTTAATCTGCCCATCAATTTTACTAGTTTTCACAAAGACAATGTTAATTTATGAAACTTTTCGAGTCTTTCGAGAGTTAGCTTTTTACAAAACAAACAAAACATGAAATCTTTGAAGAGCTTTTTATACAAACTTCACGAAAAAAAACACACAGTCAAATATCGACTGTGTGTGTGTTTTTTTGGCTCTGAATTTGAATATTATGATTTTGATGAAATAACATAACTTACCAATAACGTACCTCAAATAGAAGCACAGTGATGTTTCAGAAGTATTCGGTGAATACGATATTTTTAAGTACCTAACAAATTCAAATAATTAATTTATTTCGGTTATATTTTGATTTAGTGGAAATTTAGTAAAGATTTTGATCATAATATGCTTTACCTAGCTAATAAAAAAACATATTTATAGGTAAGTAAATTAAACTTTAAATAATTCTAGGAAATGCATATAGGTATGTGTGTGGAAACAAAAACATAATAGTTATACTACTTGTACCTACATATAGAGATGAAATATAATTATATGACCAACTTTCTATCAAAATGACATCGTCAATAGATAGATATTAGATTATTATTATATTACTTCCTTGTGTAAAAATATACGTCAAAACCGAATAGAAATATAAAACTGAAATATCTAGCCTATACTTCTTTCGGATAATGAACACAATTAATCAGAAATTTTGTTGTTATTGTAAAGTTTCGTGTATCTATCTATATGGTACGAAAACGTAAAGAAAGATAAGCCAGATATACATAGTAAACAGCTGATTGTTTATGTCAACGTATGAACGAGAACGTACCACGAACAAAGGAAATTACACACAATGAGATACCGGCGCTGCATTACGTATTGTTACGTATCTTAAATACCTAGAATATGTAAGTGTCATTGAACCCACATTTGGTGTACTTCTCATTTTATTTAGCTAATGAAAAGTCACAAACCACATTGCTCAAAACTAGCAGCATTTTTGTATATTTTACTTGTGTTTATAAGTCAACTAGCAGCGCCTCGCGGTTTCACCCGCGTAGTTCCCGTTCCCGTAGGAATTTCGGGATAAAAAGTAGCCTATGTCCTATTCCAGACTATAATCTATCTCTGTGCCAAATTTCATCAAGATCCGTTCAGCCGTTCTGGCGTGATAAAGGAACAAACATCCATCCATCTATCCATCCATCTAAACTTTCACGTTTATAATATTAGTGAGATTGTTTAGACTTTTGAAAGAGTTTACAATCAGAAACTAACCTTCCGTTTTATATTATCGTTTCAATTCTTCGAATTTCATGTATTTTCTATCTAGTAACTCTTTAACTTGGTACGCTCAAACTTATCTCCAATCTGTGTTTGATGTAGAGCAGAGGTCCCTCAGGGAACAAGCCTAGACCCTCTATTATATTGTCTTTACACGAAGATAAAGAAAAAAGGAGTTCCATTGTTTTATTTCACACAACAATTTTCTTTATTACACCCTGCCTTAGCCAATACAGGTATATAAAATAAGATTGGGTACTGTCACTGATACGTAACTGAAAATTAAGTAGACAGAGCATCACCATATCCAAGACAAGTATTTTTTAAGGAATAAAGAATTCCCCAGCCGAAGATCAATAAGCAAAAGTATAACACATCCAATCTAGGTTGATATTAAGAAGTCCAGAGTTCAAGAATCGCATACGACAAATTGCAGCGCAGGCAGTCGCCCTAGATCGCGACGTCTCGTGACGCACGCTCCTCCCCCCAAACCGACGACCTCCCCCCACTGTCGATGTCCAAGTGGGCGCGGCTAAGGATGGGACTGGTCACTTTATCGAGAAATCTGCATAATGATATGAAAGTGATAGGATATTGTGATAAAAAATAATTACTGCTCTACACAGACGCTCTAGATAAAACGTAGGTACCTATATAGTTTTGGTGCTATGGCGCTCATTAGGGGAGGCCTATGTCCAGCAGTAGACTAATATAGGCTGATGATGATGATGAGATAGTTTTGAGAGCGCAGGGCTAAACGTTGCTCATCGAAATCATTTTATCACTCTGTGTGGTATTGAGCTGTATGTAGGTAAGGGATATCAATTCTTTCTCAGATGAAATTTATCAACAAAATAAAGGAATTTAATTTTAGAATCATGCCAATCAAACCTTACCATAATCTGAAAAAGAGGTACTAAATCAAGTTTGAGTACAATGATAGCAGAGTCAGTAGAGTCCCGCCACAGACTCTACCATGTACGAACCTAATTTAAATGTATGTCTGAATGGAAATAGTCACGTAGGCATATTCAAATCAAACCGTGATTTACACACCAACTAAATACTTCTCCAAGCAGAACCACAGACGGAACGCTTAAAGTACCTTTACATGAATATTAAGCATATTTTAATATCCGTCCTTCACTGATTAGGCGCTTTACAATTCAAATCAAGTTACTAAAATTTTAATTTCCCTGTCACAATTTTTAACGCATACAAGTTATCTTTGAATTATGAAGCTTAATTCGTGTGAAGAGAGCGTAAAGTTTCTTGATAGGTAAACGATGGCCGAGATTCGACATATACGCATGTAACTGGCGGTGAAAGGAGAATTCGGCTGAATTAATAACCATGTTCGGTCTGAGTTGTCGCCCGTCGGATTTCAAAAATGCTGGCAGACTGACACGACGTGTCCTAATTTAAATAGATGTTTATCTCTGCGGGAATAGATATACATAATTCATTCACCGCTACTTATATCAATAACCTGAAAAGAACAGAAGCATGTATTTTTGATAAAACCAAGTTTTTCTTGCTATTTCTTCATTAAGATGATCATGTACAAATGGCTTAGTAGTTTATCGACAACCTTGCAATACACGGCACATCACTAGCCAAGGCGAGAACCATCGTAAAACAAGGCGTAACTACAAGTACGAGCCCCTTGCAATCGATGCTGGACAATTTGATAGGGATTTCAGACGTATTGACCACTTTGCTTTTGTGTCCAAATTGTCTAGGCAAATGAATTGTTTTCTATTGATTGAGAAGATGGTAAGCTCAATAATATCTTAATCCAGGTCTATTTTACGCTGAAAAATATCAGTACAAAGGTAACGAAGGAACATAAACATTGAACAAAAAGGGCATTCAATTTAACTAGATACGCGTAAGTCTATCGTATATAACTCTTTGACCACAACGCTGCTGGATAAATAGATAAAGAACCAAATCATGTTTGATATGGGAAATTTGTAAACAATTCATCAAAAAACATCAGCCAACGCGATTATCGACATCTAGCAAGATTACACAACAAATTGAATAATACGTAACGTAACCGCTGGACATGGACCCTCCCTATCATCATCATAACACAGCAACAGTTTTGCAGAAGGTTATATAACTATGAATATTTATGAAAATGAATAAAACAAAACAACGTTAGCTTTATATTCAACCTTGATATGGGAATCTGAAAATTGGTTAAAGCTAATGCTAAGAATTTTAAAACATGTTGATGTGAAATTCAAAATTAGATATTAAGTCAATTGATATTATGTAGAAAGCTACTGTTCTAGAGTTTAAGAACAGCGATAAATAGTGATTAATGAATTAGTAATATCATAATTATTTACATATCCCACTAATGTTATGAATGCGACAGTTTGGATGGATGGATGGATAGATGGATGGATGTTTGTTACTCAATCACGCCAGAACGGCTGAACGGATCTGAATGAAATTTGGCATAGAGATATATTATAGTCTGGAATAGCACATAGGCTACTTTTTATCCCGGAATTCCCACATGAACGGGAACTACGTGGGTGAAACCGCAAGGCGCTGCTAGTAGACTTTACTTTTATAACAAAAACAGTGTCGTAGTACTGTACCTACTTTGTTTTTTAAACAACTTTACTACGTACTTCTCCTGTAGATGACAACAAAGCTCACGAGAAAAAACAAATCCCCAGTTTGAGTTCATTGGCTCTGGAAATTTCTTTTCTATATCGTAAATTTAAGTATATTTTGTTCTGGTATTTCACTTTCAGTAATAAGGCAGAAAGTGGCAGCACAATGCAGTGGTCAAAATAAAAAGTGGTAGGCAGATAAACAAGAACAAATTGATCCGACTGAAACTGAGATCAACGTCAAAACTACTACGGTCAAAAAAATATTCGAAGATGAATATAGGCTTTAGATCACAAATAGTTCTACAACTTCAAGGCCTTTTTACACGCTTCAAGCATCACTTGAACATCGATATCGATAGCAACAGGGTCAGGGGAGGGGGTGCCACAAGTGTTTGCTCGACTCCACCCTCGCCACCTGTTGCCAGGAGAACTTTATCGCTTTCTTAAGTATCAGTAAAGATGTTAAGAAATGTTATTCAATTGAGTTCTGTGCCTTGCCTACTTATCTGTTCTGTTCGCTATTAATATTTTTGGACAGATAAAAGGCAAATAGCCTATTCAGTACCTCTGCAGAAGCTTTTTTCTTTTCAAATGGAAGCGTGATTTTTTTGTGATTTATAAGGAAAATTTGATCTTTATTTCGCGGAAAATGACTTTCATGTCCTGGGAAGGAAGATAATATACTTATTTTGCCAATTCTTAATATCAACAAAAGCAAAAATTTTGGGTTAAGTAAATGTTTTTTAGCGAGATTATCAGGTCTTTGAGATAAGGTCAAGATTCTAAGTATTAAATAAAACTTATGTCCCTTTAGCTTAGTAAATTGCTGAGAGCGGGTCCGCCCTTCAACAAAAGCTCGTAGTTGTCACATTTCCAAAAGACCTTAGATTGCTACCGGACGAGTGAGTTTTCTCAGCGAATCCGGTCCCTAGAGGAATGTGGACCGCTTTTACCGGATACGACCTCAACGCGTTTTCATTTCGTGTTCCGAGAGGCGTTGCTAATGGTTCTTGGCAATGCTTAAGAAGGGTTTCTAAGAGAGTAAAGTAATGTATCTTCGATAGAGTAGCCGACATGTTGTGCCGGTATGAGATGCTGGTGATTTTGACAGCTTTATTATTGTTTTTTTGTCTCACAGAAAGGTTCACGTTCTCCCTGTCCTTCAGCCAAGGTTGAACGTTGGGTATATTACATACCCAAACCAACGTTCAACCTTGGAAATTAATTGATAGAGATAAACTTCATTCGCGTACGGCCCGCACGGTCTCGCTATTGTATGCGGTGATCATCCTGGCCAACAGGTTAAATTTGTTTCATTCAGAGTTCAAAATATTCTGCGGTTGCATTCTGTTATCGTTTGCAAGGGCGACAGCGCATCTTCCTCGAAGGCATCCGCTTCAATTCAAACCTTAATTGAATGTGAGATCAATAGTTCGAGTGTATTGACCCGAATGACGTTCATGCTGGACCTTGCCTCTCACTTCACCAGCGTCATATGAATTCCCCGCAAATTTTTTGCCCCTTTATTTTGCAATCAAGAATATTAATCGCCTTAAGTAGGCAGAGACCCGAATTTATTTTTTGCTTTTACGTTCTGGTTTATTTATAGAATTTATAGCTGTTTTATTTTAAGTAATTGTTTTGGTTCTCGCGATTTTGAAAGCATTCTTGGAGGTGTACATATATAGGATTTTTTTTAAAGTTTTGAAAGGTTTTGTTTATTTTTATATCAAATAAAAACAGACGAAATTTAACTTCTAACGTTAGTATTAGTACAGCACAGCACTAAGTACCTGCTTCTTTAAGTTTTTTTAATTAAACTAGTATAACGAAGAGTACAAACACAAGGTACAAAGATATACAGGTGTTTTTTTCAGGGAAACTGAGGGGAATTCTGAAAACGCGAGAGTTATCGAGGTTTGAAGAAAAATGGGTTCTATTTATAAAAAAGTCAATGTTTCTAGTTAGTTTCTCTTTAAATAGGTACCAAAAATTTATTATTGGATTTAAAAAAAACTTTGCTTTTTTGTTCGATAAAAATAGTTAAATGTATGACGAAGATGTGCGCAAAGTTGTTGGAACACCTTAAATATGAAAATTTATAAATTCAGTTTTACGTATTCAGTAAAGGTTGTACGTTCAAACTATACGAAAGCATGTCTGAACCTTTACTGAATTCATTTAGTTGAATTGATAAATTTTCAATTCTAAAGGTGTTCCAACAATTTTGGGCACTAGTCCTCATACATCTGTTGATTTTATCGAAAAAAGAAACAAAAAAAACTCACTTTTCCAGAAAATCTAAAAAAGGACTTTGTTTTAATGCAGAAAATCATGTTTATGATTTTCAAAATCGAGCACCTAAGTCTTTACATGACTTTTCGATAACTCTCATACGGGTTCAGACTTTTCTTCAGTGGCCCTGAAAAAAAAAACTCACCCTGTATAACACGTACGTACGAAGATTACAACCTTTCGCACTAAAATAGACTGCAAATTTACATAACGATAGTAAGATAAGGTGTGTGAGTAGGTACCAACCATAAAAAGAAACAAACGTGTTTTTATTTATAAATTCGGCACCGCAACTTCAAAATAAGTGTAATTTGTTTGGGTATTAGATATTTTTAGATTATACGCCAGCTATTAAAGTCACGATGAATGAGTAAAAACTTGGCGTGGACGAGTTTACCGTGGTGTTTTGAACGTGACGTGGAAAAGGATCGTTTATGGACTCACCACTTTTATGGACGCAGAATCGGCTTAAGGCGGTCAAAAAAGGACACAGCATTTTGTTATTTTGCCCAAAAACATAAGTAAAGAGTATAGCAAACTCTACGTTCACTATCAATGCAATACTGGTTTTCAGATAGGTCCCGTATACTTTAGTAGCTATAACACTTTGTGCCCGTATATAACAGTCTTTAGGTCACGTAGTGATACTATGTCTTAGTACCAATTTTAAGGAACCCACAGGACGTAGGATTTTATCAAATCAAGATTGGATGACTAACCTCTCTATTCCACATTCCCCGTGGATTAAGGGCCTGCGTCATTTCTGCATAATTTGACACTTCCACAGAAAGAAGGGTTGGTCAGTCGTCCAATGACGCACATGCAACCCTTGATCACCTTCGGTCGGTTGAGGAAAACCCGCCATTATAGCAACGCAACTATCACAACACAAGTAATAAACGACCGTGCTGCAAACGTTTTAAGTTTCATTTTAATTTGAGAGATAATTATTGGATTGTTTAGGTTAATTAACCGAGTTGGTCTTGGTATTGTGGTCATTTGAAATGACGCGGATAGCGAGTCTATCAGGCGGGCGATTGATGATTAACAATATTAATTCTATCTGTTCTATACGCATTTCTTATTGTGACGTAAGCTATGACGGTCTTGAAGATGGTACTGCTCTACCATCTTTTAAATGTATGATTGCACATACACATCGTATGGTATTTATCTTGCAAGTCATGTACGTAAGTGCCGCCATAGGGACGCTCTATAAAACAAATTTCATAAAAAGTACTTATATTACCTTACGAGCTCTACATTCCTATTACAACTTCATAATGAATATTCATAAGTATTAGTTTAATCGTCAATAAAACAACCTCTGTTAAATCCCGTCGCTTCGCATCATAATCATTATTCAGATATTTGCTAATCGCTCTATTTATGACGTCAATACAATATAACAACATAACATGTAAATTTTAATGTACCTATAGATAGTTTATGTATGCGGGTGCGTTACATAATAATGAAAAAAAAACTCAGTATACAAAATGCGACTCTATGTCTATCTCTAATTGCATAGAGTCGCATTTTTGTTAATTGCGCCTTAATCCTAACTAATATTATAAATGCTAAAGTGTGTTTGTTTGTCCTTCCTTCACGCCCTAACTAAACCACCAATCGACTTTTTGATTTTTGGCACAGAGTTAGTTGAAAGGATGGAGAGTAACATGCTACTTTTTGTCCTAGTAAAACATCAAATTCCCATGAGATTTTATACTATTTATCTGGCGTTTGTAACTATAGATCTATATTTTACGGGAAAAATATAGTGAATTCTGTCAAATAACCCCAACTGAAAAATGGTCAAAAGGCGGGAAGGGGGAATATTGTACCTACGTTTGGGGTATTTAATTAAAGGTATCAGTTTGTACATTTTAAAACAGATTTAAAATTTTTGTAGGTTTCATACTTATTGAAATATTTCGAAAAAAGACGAAAAATTTTCAGTTAAAATTAAAAAGCTAAATCTAATCGGGTGGGTACATATTTGTATAATTCGTAAACATTTCGTAGTAAAAAAATATTTCAGGGTTAAATAACATATTAGAAAATGCTCCCAAAGTACCTTTTATGTATTCTATAAATATTACACAGGAATATAGTTTTTTTTCCTCCTTTCCTTAACCTGTTTCAGTCAATGGGGAAAAACTGGATTAAGCCATTCGTAATACCATAATTTCGTGTACTTATTATTAGTATCAGATTTCATAACATTAGTGAGCATTCGATAACATCCCTAAGGGACAGACACAGGGAGCTTTAGGAAATCTTCAGTTAATTATCGTGTTTACCAGGTATCCTTAAAGCTTTGAGAGGGTAGGAGAATCATACATTTACTCAAAAATATTCGTAATTTACATTGCCGTGAGTTGTAGCGACCAGCATTTTCATACTATAATTATATACAATACTATATTATTATTATTATATATACTATATTTCATTTCTTACAGCATTTTCATTATTGTCGAATTATGTTTCAGGTAGAAACAAATTCTTACTATAAGCTTTTTTTCATATACTTAATTTAATCTTTCATACGTAGACTTACGGTTACGGGTCATTAACGATTAATACACTAATTATCTATACACATTATTTTTTTAATGTAGCGTAGACTATCACTACGCTGCGCTTTCGGGCATGATATGATCAGTCACATGATAGACCTCGACAGTCATATAGTACCTACCTATTACTTATTATAATGATAGAAGGTAAGTTCATTACACATAAAATTTGTAATTGCGAATGTGTAATTAGATGTTTGTTACTTCACGCCCAAACTACTATTTTGGTTAGGACTGACATTTAGCAAAGATCTAAGAATAGCTATTATACTATTTCCTGATAAAAAAACACGAGCAGCAAACGGAAGCTAGTATATTCTGAAGTACCGATATGGTACCGATCAATGCGTAGGTATTTAGTAAAACTATTAAAATATATTGCGTACCTTACTTACGTAGGTACGGTATCTAAGTTTATAATATAAATCTAATGCTTACAAGCCAGTTCTTTGTGAGCATGGTAACACATCAAGAATCAAAGAGGTATTTGACAAAAGATTTGATTTAAATCGCTTGTCAAACAGTATTTAATGTACGTAGACTTAAATTTGATCATTGTTTAAATAATTTAGAGATAATCAGTGGACGAACAATCAACTGTAAATAGCAATTAACACCCACAACCGAGTCTAACTTTTTGTTTTTGTTTAGCACTGGGAAAACCAGCTATATTCCAGGATTTGCTATTCAGAGTTGAATGACTAAACATCATTATCATGGCTCTAGTCTAAGCTAAGCAGGTGTCCAGGTTTATAAATTACAGTGCGGTTTGTGGTCATTTCCTGAATGGTGTGGCTTTAGAACAAGCGAATAACAAATACAAAATGAATCAATTTTTTTAGGTAGGAACCAAGAACACAGGTGATCGGAATGCTGGCTTTTATTTCGGTCAACGAATTAGCATTGCCATTCAACGTGGTAATGCTGCCAGCATTCTGGGCACTTTGCCTTCTGTTGACGGCTTAGATAAGAAAATAGATTTAAGTGTAAATATTAGGTGTATTAATTAATTCTATTAATGTTATTTCAATTTTCCCCCGGTAGGAACCGCATTGATTTAAATGTTTGTGTTATTGTTTTGTTTAAATTGTTACAAGCTGTGCCACGCAAGCTACGGCTTAGCCCGGACAGTATTCACAAATTCATGGGTTTGAATATTTTTTGCGAGCAAAAGCCCTAATTTTTCTAACGAAATAACCTTCAGCTTTGCTCTGCATCTGTACTGTTACCACGTCCGTCTTAAACCCAACCAAATGTTTGTTTATCTTGGAGCAGACTGATAATATTGAGATGGCCTCAATCGGTTTTGTCATTATGTAGGCAATTAAAATAATTTTGACTGTTGATGGAAATTAGGCCTTTGTTGTTCAGTGCCAAGCAAAAATAACTGAACTATTATAGGCTCTTTAGGGATTTCGATTTTGGGGATATACTACATTCTTAGAATTTTGCATAAGTGTGGCTAAGTGTAAGTTCTATAGACACAAAAAAGAACCTGTATGTCCGTCGGTTGCTGCATAGTTAGTCTACGAAAGGTTCGCTTCACACTTATACTAGTAGGTAGGTACTATAAACTCTGCCCGCGGCTTCGCTTCCATTGTTTCTATGGATACGTTTTATTTAAGTTTATTTGCCACGGGAATTGATTTATCGGATAAAAAGTAGTATGGTTTATTGCAAGCCTTGAACTACCTGTTCGCAAAATTTTATACGATCCCGATATGTTTAGTCGTTTTGGAGTGAAGAACTTTCGCATTTATAATATTAGTGTGATAGTTTGACGTAGGTTTGGATGGATGTATGTTTATACGCTTTTAACGCCAAAACAGACTATTTTTTGCTTACCTAGATTAAAACCAACCTGGATTAACTTTTAAGGCTACTTTTATACCGGACAAACGCGGGCGAAACTGCGGGCAGTAGCTAGGAGTAAATAATAGTTAGGTATTTGTTACATAAAAGTGCAAAGTTACGTTTTAACCGCGTGCTTAATCTTGAAGACCGAACAAGCGAGGGAATCAAAAGAGTACGAGGTAAAAATCTTTGCACTCGTTTTCATCCCACCTCAGTGTCGAAAGAGTATTTTTGCTGTTCGATATCTGAGTGCAAAAGCAGTTTTTACTCTCTAGCGGATAAAAACGAAAAATAACTTATTAGATGCTTACTGTACTGATCTTGATGAGTGGATAAACATGACCGCTTGTCTCGTAGCCACACAAACATTGACCAATGAGATGGGCCGTGATTCACTTGATCACCGCACGCGATTTCCGTGTTAGCTTGTATAATAATCTGTGTTAATTAACACCATTTTGCAATGGCTTCATCTGAAGGTCTCCCCCGTAGCGGACGGAGCGTTACACATTCTTCAAAGAAAATTTGTAAGGATGAAATCATTTCCAATCTTCATATTTGTGAGTTGTTTTGTAAGCTGTGTAACTGAGCAATAAATGCGGATTTGTTTATTGATGATTTGCTATCTATTATTTTAGAACAATACCTATATTTTGGTTTTCCCAGACTGATAAATACCATTCGGTCCTTTAGTAGAAAACAAGCAAGCATCAAATTATAAATTTAACTATTACAGAAATGGAACATATAAATTTATATAGGTAAATATTTCTTCCTATCTCCGGAGTTCGGGACACGGCGGCGGGCGGCGGGCGACGGGCGGCGGGCGGCGGGCGGCGGGCGGCGGGCGGCGGCGGCGGGCGGCGGCGGCTTGGCAAATCATGCCCACGCAAATTTATTTTATAGATTCTATTTATTTACTTTGCATGACATGCATGTCCGATCACACTGCAAAAACGTCATAGCGAGTAATGCACATTTACGTAACAGTAATCACCTAGGTACCTAGACATCCTCTTGTATTAAATTGACCTTGAGATGCAAAAGCCCGAGGCAGGTGGCTTTTTATCTATCGAACAATTTGAACTTTGAAGTGTATTTGTATTTAAAATACAGGAAAAAAGGGGCTAATACGGGCCGTATTATGAGCTTGCTCAGCCATCGATCTATGCTTGAGTAACGTTCTTCTATTGAGCAAGCTTTCAATACGGCTTAACAGTCACGATTTTGAAAAAAAAAAATTGTTTGGTATTGGTAACCGAAGTTAGTGCCAAAATCTTCTTCCCTTTTCTTTGTTTGTATATAATGCTTAACGCATTCACTGCCCAGTCTCGGCGGTGCAACCCGTAGTAGGGGCGGCGCGGCGCGCCGCCCCGCTACATGTAGCTCCAGATGAACGAGTGCGTCGAGGGAGATGAAAGTGTTAAACTCCCGAACTATTTGCTCCAGAACCTACATACGTAATTCTTGAATACTACCTAAATTCTATGTTTCAAACAGGTAAGATACCATGAGAGCATCCTACTGTATTGACATTTAATTATGAAACGCAAATAAACAATTTCTCTCTTTCTGAAACCACAGCAGCCGAAACCAACAAACTATGTTTTTGAAGAGTCAATTTTCAACTGAGTTCATCCTCGCGCAACTTTCTTACGATTCTGTTGCATAGGTTTTTGATGAAAACCGTAAAAACTAAAAACGGCTGTGTACAGTTTCATTTACTTTACCATTGCTGAGCTAAACTTAGTGGACAGGCATGGCAACATTTACTCATTGGGTCATTACATTAATAACATTACTAACAATTCAGTAAATCAGTCAATTTCTCCCGCATAATGAAACGGTATTGAAGTGTGGTATGGCATCTTAACTTATCTTTAAATGGTTACAGTCAATGATATCTTGGTAGCATAAACCCATAGTAAATAAATATGGCATGTCAGTGTACTATTTAGTCTTTTACTAGTATTATTAAAGTACATTTGACTATACAGAGCTAGATTGCTATTTGCCAGAATAGCAACAATTTATATTCTGTACGTAATACGTCGGAATTTCAAAGAACGAACGATAAGGTATTACATTACTATGACATGACAATAAGTAGATAAGATTGTCCCCAGCAACGAAAACCTTGCATTTTTCACCTGCACGCAAGGCACGACACATTCTTTAGCAATACCTAGTCAGTAAGGTTTAAGTTTGTTAAATCAGTCCTTAAAATAAACATAAATATAGGTAACGATAGGTTTTCACACGCTTTATCATATTGTCGACTTAAAAAAGATATACTTATTTGTTATTTTCAAAAAAATCCGTAAAAATATGAACCTACAAACATAGTAGACTAGAAGACCGTGTTCATTCGCCTGAAAGGTCACATCACAACATATCGAATTCCTTGAAATGCCCTTTGAAATATGCTTTGGAGTCCATTTAGGTATGAAACTTATATCCCTTATGATATCAAAATCACTGGGTCGGCATCGAGATTATTGCGTCAATACTAGATACCAGTTTACCTACATTGATTCAGAAAATCATATTGAATTTAACACTCAAGTCTTAGAAGTTAAATATTAAGAAAAATCATTGATCATAATATTGTAAGTCCACACTCATACACGGGCACCAAAACCTTAATTAATTAAAATATTATCATAAATTAAGCTTAAGACGATTGTTGGCTTTTCACTATCGAAAATAAAAATGAGGGTATACGAATAAATGTACTCACATTGACAGTTTGCATTCACTTTTACTAAACTGAGACTTGAAAGAATCCATCAACGTTATTCACAACAACCACAGTTTATTTTATAGTAATTCGAGAACACGAGAGGGCTGATTTCGAGACCCTATGTCCTTCCTTGTCGGTGAGTAAACACGAACTGACGCCGTGAGCGAAGGGACGATAAAAACACCATTAGATACATTATATTTAATTGAATATAATTACGCGAAAACCACATCTGTGACGTCGGGTCACCATTATTGGTTACGCGTCACGTCACGACGTTTACTTAGAAGGAATGTGCTGTGGGCACATTGGCACTCGCGATTCATCTCAATTAGGGTAATGCGGCCAGGCGATATTGCTTGCGGTGAGTCGAAGGATAGATTATCCTTCGGGAAGCGAGTTTTATTTCCAGTTTAAACTTAAGTTTTGTGAAGCTGTTCGTCGAAAGGATCATGGCATTGGATAACACTGTGTCGCGCATGTTTGTCTAACTGCAGGAACAGATTACCTTTGCAAAGCCTTGCTTTGCTATCTAAGCAAATTAATAAACAACTCGGATGCTTCGTAATGCTTTTTGAACAAATAATAAGATGGAGATCGGTATACTAAAAGATTTGCACACCGAATAAACTGTAGTTGTTGGCTAGATAAAAGGTCTCGAATATAAAAATAAAACCGGCCAAGTACGCATCGGACTCGCGCACGAAGGGTTCCGTACCATTATCTAAAAAACCGGCAACAAAATCACGTTTGTTGTATGGGAGCCCCCTTAAATATTTATTTTATTCTGTTTTTTAGTATTTTTTGTTAAAGCGGCAACAGAAATACATCATCTGTGAAAATTTCAACTGTCTAACTATCACGGTTCATGAGATACAGCCTGGTGACAGACGGACAGCGAAGTCTTAGTAATAGGGTCCCGTTTTTACCCTTTGGGTACGGAACCCTAAAAAAACTGCATTTAAATCACACTAAGATAAAGAGGTGAGTGGCCTTTTTCTGCTCTTAAAAAACAACTTCTTACAAAATGTTGAAATTTAATTAAACGAAGCGGTCTGTGGGTTTAACTTAACTGTCTTAATCTTTAGCGCCATTAAAATATAAGTGTTGAACAATCAATATCGTCATGGATACGATCTGGCCGGGCCTCGTACAATTAGTCGCAAAACTCGCAGTCGCAAGCTGACCCGAAGTTTGTTTACTTACTAGGAAAGCACGTTGTCTTGTCCTCTCTGTGTTATACATACATGAACCTTGTCGAGGGCTTGCGCTTGCGTGCTAATAACATTATGCAATAACGCAGTACTGACTAGTGCGGCTCTGTGACCTGGCTCGTGCGTGCCTAGCCTCGTGGATTCGATCACGATGTAGGAACGTGCTATAAAATATCTCGAGAATCTAATCTGAGGAAGAGAGTGAATCGATATTCCGATACACCCAAGGACGGTTGCGCTCGCACTAAGAATATTTAAAATTCTATTCATTACATTACGTACTAACGAAATCATGTTTATGGTCATCGAACCGGGTATATCTTCTACCTACGTAGTTATAACTCGTTTAAAAATATAAACATTATTTTTTTGCGGTCTTACCTGGCGTCTAATTTAAGAACACGACAGGTATTATTACTGCTAATTTTGAGAACCTATAAATAGGTAGTTACAATAATCTTGCAAAAAGGTACATCCAAATTGATAAAACGTATGATCATGCAAGAAATGTAGGACCATTTTAAATTCAACGTTGTCATTTCAATGCGTAGGTAAAGATAACCATTTCTTATGTGAAGCTAAGCGGATTCAACAATTCAATATCTCGAGTTATTTTTGGATTCTGATTATTTATACGTAGCGGAGTCAGAATGGAGTGAGTGTTACGGCGAATGTTTACAAACATTATATTCAGTTCAGATCGTGTGAAAGGAATCGCTGGGGACACAAATGGTGCGGGTTATATTCTAAGAAATAGTTGACAATGACACAAAAAACATTAAGTATATTAGGTGACCTGCGCACCTGGGAGCACGGCCGACGCTTTATTCCCTGCAGGCATCGAATCTTCTAAATCTTTATATGAAATAGTATGCAGCACCGCGCACTATCGGCACCGAGCGCGCGGCATTTCATCAAAATACCATGAGGAAATGCGATGACTGCCGGTAACGCCGATAGATGCGCGTTCAGTTGAAAACTGAACTCTCATCTATCGGCGCAACTGAAGGGTAGCATCGAGTGTGTTTGACGACGGTGACATTGCTATAATAGTGCATTTTTCTATGTATTCTAGGAACGAAATAACATAAACTTATAACTTAATCTTTATTAACAAAGAAAATTACAATCAAATAATGGAAACAAATTAGAATTAGTACTTACGATTGAAACAATTGAGCTAACTAAAGACTGTTGCAAACAATCTACAGGTGAAAGAACATATCATCTACAAATTTTACCGATAGACACAGTGTGCTTAACTTACTATAATAAATAACTTACTATATCTATTCGTAAGAAGATAGATGAAACTTTGAAGACATTACCTGAAAGAAAACAAACAAAATAAGTTATCAATCAGCATTGAAAACATTAATAGGGATTATATAGAATGACTTCACTTTATGCAAATTAATATCAAAGATTAATTTGGTGCTCATATTTAGGCTTTTAATGTCTAATTTGATTTGAAACGTTAGCCCCCCGCAATTACAACAGGGAACCTTCTGAAGCTTAATGGCTTTTTCTCGAAATTGCGTAGCAGTACCGCGGTAATCCAGGCTTAAAGGACAGGCAGGAGTTCAATGGACTTACGCTTCGGAGAAAGTGACTTTATGATTAGTAAGAGCCAGTACGAGGGGGCCTAGGTCCAGTCAATAGAAGTGAGATCCTTTGATATTCCATATCACGTAAAATAAAATAGGTTAAAGGAAAGCTGGCGTTGTGATGACTTGCATTGTGTATAAAGATAAATAATTATAATGCTGAAAATGGAGAGATTTGGTTAAATTTTTTACTCACAATAAAAGCTTCTTATTCGTTCTTTCATAATTATTTCTTGTTAGGTAAGGTAGTAGTGGTCTCTTGTCAAAAATTTTTAATTCCTACAAAATATAGGTATAACTGACATAAAAATAATAATAATTTATTTCAAATCAAGCACTTACAGAATCATAAACTAAATACATGAACTCTTTTTTGGGTTGGCATCCAGTTTAGGGTTGCAGCACATACACTAAGTGGTTAGACTTGTGTCCTAGGGGCTGCATAAGAACCGATTTTGTTGCATATCATCTTTACAGATTCCATGTATGCTATTAGTTATCTACTACCACTACATGACGAAGTTTTTTATATATATTCTATAGCACGCGTTGGACGACAAAAAGCCTTGGTACAAATAACAAAATCATTAGAAGCCCGCCGGCCTGAAGGCGAACCTCTTGATAAAGATAAACATAAAAGGCATAGGCAGGTATCGAGATATTATGATCGCGAACCAGTCACCTACTTATCGCGCGGATGCACGTAATACAAAACAGTGTAAACAACGCCAATTATACAATGAACGAGACTACCCAGACAACTCTTGTGATAGTGCCAATCTCTAATTAAATTATACGGATGCTTGATACTTAAATACCAAACAAATTTTTGTTAGAACTTAATATGCCTAAAGTACAGTTCGGTTCGGGTGGAGTGGAGCCGTGCTTATAAAGATAATTAAGATTTTTATCACTGTTTTTTTAATAAAATTAAAAGACACCTATACTTCACAGAGTTTAGGCTTTAGCTATTTTGGTTGAGAACCTGGTTATCTTATCAAACATTTCATTTTCGGCAGGCAAGGTGCTCGCAGATAGCGATAGCAAATTAGTCAACGGCTTAGAATAGGTAATAAGCAAGTCACGTCACGATAGACACGCTGTTGTTATTCATTACTCAGGTAATTCATTACCAGCGCTAGGACACGTGGAAGGCGTAGTGTGACATGGATGTCTCCATGTCACTTGATACCTTATTCTTTCTCTTAGACTTAGACCATGAGGTGGGGACAAAAAATAGAGGTATTTCACCAGCAGTGGACAGTATCGGTTGTTAGATAGTACTGGATCGTGACCATAGGAGCTGGTATAAGACAGCAGACAGGAAGTGTCGAGAAATTTGGGTGGCCTTTGCCTAGAAATGTGAAAGCTTTAATAACCTTTACTTATTCATTTCACTTTTACTGTACCTGTAAAAGGTTTTGAATTCTTTTGTAACAAAATATTCGTCTAGTGTAGTGGATTTGCATGGTGTACCACATCGTGCAACGTGTTCATCAATCACCAAGAGTGTTAATAGCATAGGTAAAGGAACATCGCTCAAGTGCATCAATCATTTTTCCATATGCCCCTTCCCGTATAAAACGTTGATGGCATGTGAGCTTGCAAGTTTGCTCAATGTTTTTAAGCTGAACTGATGGAATCGCATTGAAATGAATCCTGCCATTAAATATATCCCACTAGGGTAGTGGCGTGGCATGGACAAAGTGTGCGAACTTCTGTGATATCATACATCACATTGCTTCTTTTACTCCGAGGCTAGTAGATGATGCTCTGTGTAATTTCCAGTATAATTTATTGATTTATTTCTATGTGAAATGATAAGTAAATAATTATGAGCCTGTAGAATATTTCAGATCATTTGTAATATTCTATTTCTGACTTTCTGCACACTTTACTGATTATCAACGAGTGATATTGATACAATCGTGACGTAGGCAAGGAGGCAGCTTCAGAAACTGAATAAATGCAGAATGAACTGGAAATCAGTAACACTACAGAGCAAATAGAATTCAAATAGAAATAGACAAACGTAAGGAAATAGTTTAGCGTGCCTGGCTGGAGGACTACTTGATACTTATAGATAGACTGACGATCACACAAAACATTTCATATATATGTTTATTATATTGGGCAGTGTAAGTATAGAGATAGTAGATATCTGA
Source organism: Eupithecia exiguata (assembly GCA_947086465.1). NCBI lineage: Eukaryota > Metazoa > Arthropoda > Insecta > Lepidoptera > Geometridae > Eupithecia > Eupithecia exiguata. The sequence continues at coordinate 1,303,012 of OX352229.1, forward strand.
ACAGGGGCCGAATTCTAGTAACCAATCGCTTTACTAGTGGATCAGGGATGGGAGGGAGGGATCAGGTGCGTTGAATTGTGAAATTCATTGACACAAAAATGCTAGATCTATTTAGAAAAGATTTGTGTGTCTACACTCAGCGGCACAATTAACCGCCCACCCCTTTTAAGTGGCAAGCTTTGATGATGCAGTTGTAAGTTATCGGACGAAAATTAGTCGTGTGAAAGATATTTAGGGACAAATAACAAAACTACCCACTTAACTTTGTTTTTTCATTCGCATAAGTTGTGAATGGGTAAATATCGAAAATTGCTTACATTGCTTCATTAGCATCGAATGTAAGCCATTTGAGTTTGATTTGTTCTCTTATGAGCAAAGACCAGAACAAGGTCGAAAAAGATGCATTTCCGTTCGTGACGATCGGTTTCTTGTGACCAATGTTCTCAGAAATCGGTTCACCACAACTGTTGAGGTCCGAAACGAACTTCGTGAGGTTCGCACGCAATATCCATGTGAGTGAAAGAACAGTGAGAAAAAGGTAGAGGTGTTTTTTTTGTTTGTTTTTTTTTAATTCAAAACGTAATAACTAATACAATGTCATCTTCTATTTTATTACAAAATGCATACATACCTAAAATAACAAGCAAAAGCATTGCCAGATATTTTTTTTACACAAAAAACATGAAACTTTACAGTGGGCCGTTAATGGTGCCTGTGACTGTATGTCCGGTTGATCAATACACAAAAATTTGAGAACGTTTCTAGTGATGAGCTGTTTGGTTGGCCATCATCATTTATCAATTTGTAATTGTGGCAAGACCGGTAAGTACCAATGTTGTGTTTACCTATAATTGTACACACACAATAAAGGTAAACACAGCAAACAAACTGTTTATGAGTGCGATACCTTGATTGACTACATACAAGGTCAAGGCTGACTAGACCGCGGCGTTTTAGAACACATTGCGGAAAAGCTAGTCGTCTCTTTCAAATCACACTGTATGAGTAGGCAGTAGCAGTGTAGTGCCTACTTTATCAATGATCACCACCTCCTAACAGATCTATCAAAGAACTTCAGATGTCCGCATTCCATGGCTGAAAATAAGTCATTAACGGACTCGAAACTTGAGTGATACTGTGATACATCATCCGTGACAAGGCAACTGACATCACAGCGAAGTTTATTGTAATTACCGTAACTGCCGAAGTACCAGATACTTTGCTAATTTCTAAATTGCTATCTTGATAAAGTATTTTACTGGAATAAGCAAGTATGACAATCTCTAACTGCCTTTCTACAGGGTGGGTGCAAATTTTCAAGGAGAAGCTAGAATTAACTAATAGGAACTATTTGGACCATGGTTGTCTAACACGAAGTCTCACAATTATTTTTCAAACTTTTTTTTTAGTAAACTCATCATTTGGATGATGTTTTTGACGCCTTTTTAAAATAAAAGGACGATGTATTTTTTGTTCAAGCCTGATTGAACACATGTCTGGTTATGTTCTTTATTTTGAGGTATTATTTACAGGGATAGTTTGCAAGTCATTGAAGCTAGGGCCCTACAAACCAAAGTGAGAGACAAAATAATAATTCGTAAGCTGATGAATAAAAATACATTTCTTTTTTTTAAGAAATTTTACAAGTGTTGGAATGCTGGCTTTTATTTTGGCCAACGAATTAGCATTGCCATTCGACGTGGCAATGCTGCCAGCATTCGGAGCACTCAGCCTTCTAGTAACGGCTTAGATTTTTAGGAAATAGATAACGGTGTACTTAAATACTGGTTGTTATTATTTTATTCTGTTAATGTAATTATTAAAAAAAACACTTATTTTTGATGTTCAAAACGACTGCCGCGATTGTTCACCAGCACAAGCCCGACTAGTAAATACGGTATTCTCCCCAAAAAAAATCAAAAAAATCGTAGGAAAATAATAGTGAGACCTCGTCTGAGACAACCATAGCTGAAATGGTTCTAAATGGTGTAGACTAACTTCTCCTTGAAGCTTTGCACCCAGCTACCAATCACCCTGTATATCTGTAGCAATGAGTGGCCACTTGGGCACTTTTGAATTGAAACGGATATTTAGAATCATCTTTTATCACGATTCGAATCGTGACAAAGCAAAGTATTAAACGCTTCCGTTAACACTGTCGTTCGCCGAGTAACGTTAAATGTGTCCAAACAACTAGGTAGGTATCAATAAATAATAAAACTCTTAATTTTTGCGTTTAATAATGTTTCATATCGTATTTGTAAAGCAAAAATACAAACGATACATATATCGAAATCAATACAGATCTAACCTTGTTATCGCTTGCGGCTTTAACATGGTTAAATTCATGATTTTATTGATGTTTTGTTTTTGACCTAACCTATAAACCTATTCATCGGACAACGGCACTTCGTTTTCATCATTATCTTATCATTGGCTTCTTTTTCAAGCATTTAATTATAGGGCGCTTGCCATGTAGGTACAATGATAGATTTCATCTGCATTTCTCTCGGAGAAGCCATGTAAGTTGAAACCAGATTTAGTTTGGTGACGAGTGGGGGAGCCGCATCCAGACTCAAATCGATTTTATACAATCGTTTCACTTCATCGAGCAGCTGAGGCTCGGTTTACGCTTTCTGAAACGTCAATGACCATCGAAAGCCTAAATATTCGCTGATATTCGGTATAAACAAGTCCACCGGTCATATGTTCGTCGCGTGCGCATTGCGTTGCGCATATCTCGTCTCTGCTAACAGAGCATAGTGCGCGGGCGCCGCTTCTGACCCCTGATAACAGCGAGCAAGATAGCGCGCTGATAACTCGAGGGTCGCTCCACTGACAACCGTCTTAATTAAACAGACACTTAGCACAAGAAATCTCCAAGTACTAGCCTATACATCTTTCCTGGGGGTCTAATAACTAGGCTCTCTTTCTTCTCCACACATGCTACAGTTTTTACTCTGGAGTTTAAATATACATTGGCACTCACGCCTTTACGTAACAGCATTACATGTATGTTGTTTATCATTGCTAATTATAAAACTGTAAGGAGTTTAAGTAGGTAGGTCGGGTACCTACCTATTTTAGTTTCTTTTGCGATATCTACCTATGTTCTTATACAAACACGCCCACATTGACATTTCATTATAATGAGTGTGCAAATCAACATAGGTAGGTATAGGTACCTACTACTTCTTAGTCTACTTAGATGCCTCCCTATCACCTACAATACAAGGAACTATTTATTTGTTCGTTAATTGATGATAACTTAGCAAGAAAAACACAAAACTAGGTAGGTTTCTTTAAACGGGGCATTTCAATGTATGATTTTTAGTTTCGCCGATCAAATCCGGATTTTCAGCGCAAGCTCGTAATTGATCCCGTTTGATGTGATTGATGAAATAATATTGATCGATCGCTGAATAAACATATATATTCTTAGTTATAGCCGTTTTATAATTAATCTGTTTGTTTGTTTAGTTTGCAGATTGGTGCTGACTAAACTTTCGGCTCTTTGAATGATATTTTAATTATTCGGTCAGTTTCTCCGCACCAACGTCTGTGTTTTTCTTTTTCGTCAATTGTCCAGCATTATTAACTTACTTATCAGCCAGAAAGACCTTAATCGGCCGCCGCCACAGTATTTTTTTTCACACTCCATTCTCGTAAAACAAACTTTAAACGTCATGACATACCTAGAATACCAACCTCTAACCAAAAGCGAGTGATTATAGCCCTTTATGTTGTGATGAATCGAATGAGATCTCTTAGTGCGAGTCTCTTTTTTAAACATACTATTTTTCAGGTTCCAAATTCAAACTTATTCAATACAGCCTTGGGTTGGTAATAATGAAAATGAACTCATCAACAGTTCACTCATATAATAAAGAGCAAAGATTTGTTTGTGTGTTTGATTTCATTGAATAGGCTTCGGAACTACCGGAACAGTTAAAAACAATTCTTTCACCATTATAAACCTACATTATCCCTGAATCTACCCGAGCGAAGCCGGGTGGGCCGCTAGTACGGTAATAAGTTGAATTCGGAATATTCTCTTAAATAACAACAAAAATTCCAATTAAATAATAAAAACAAATAAGAAATAGTAGATTTACAAATTTAGCTAACAGATCTGATGCAGGCTATTCCAACATTAAAATATAAGTGAACATTTTTACCAAGGAAATCCGTACAATGAGATCTTCTTCAAAATTCGAACTAACCCCTGCGCCGAATACCAAAGAAGAAGAATAAATAAAAAGAGTTCTCCCCGTGCATGAAGCTGTCTTCGTCTTGATCGGGACGCCCGCGCCCGTGACGTAAGACACTGTTTTACGCACTCGGTGCATAATCTACTATTGTTTTTGACACTTTGTTTTGTACTAGTACTCCTAGTAGGTATACATAAAGTGGATAATCTTCTGATGAATGCTTAGCTCATTGCTTGCCGTGTGTACATTGCAGTGGTATACATATTATGTATTTTACAAACCGAATACCTAAGTATGTTTGTTTCCTGATTATGTTATGACTTATGTATGACATAGGTAAACATTTTTAATGCGAGTTGACTACAAATAAAAATTATACATAGAGAAAGGCAGAAAAAAAAATAGGGCCCAGACTAGTTAAAAAATTATCTAAGTTTCTGATTCGTTTTCTTGCAAATGCTATCTTCATAATATGTATTATTATTATTAATTATTATTACCTGTTAGGGGAACTATGTTTTGAGGGAAAGTGTGTCAGAAACTATGATTTAACATTTTCTGAGTAGGTATGTCCCCCAGAATTTCTAGTCTTGCCAGGTTGACGACCTCTGTGGCGCGGTAGGTGAAGGTCTGCCTGCGACGCAGGAGGTTGCGGATTCGATTCCCGCCTTGGGACAAATATTTGTACGATCTGCAGTTATTTGTTTCGGGTGTTCTGGTTGTTTTCTATGTATAATAAAAAAATATCTATCTATGTTATGTATGAATACATAAATAACATAGATAGATATTTTTATTTTTTTGTGTTATGGGTACCCATAACACAAGCTTTGCTTAGCTTGGGGCTAGATAATGCTGTGTGAATTGTCCAGCATTATTATTATTATTATAATATGGTGACAAATTTAAAACTAGACCCTGCTTAGTTAACAGCTGAGATTTATTTATTTATTTATAAATTGAGCTCTATCAACAAAGACACAAAAAAAACCCGGCCAAGTGCGAGTCGGACTCGCGCACGAAGGGTTCCGTACCATAATCTACAAAAATGGCAAAAAATCACGTTTGTTGTATGGGAGCCCCCTTAAAAATTTATTTTATTCTGTTTTTTACTATTTGTTGTTATAGCGGCAACAAAAATACATCATCTGTGAAAATTTCAACTGTCTAACTATCACGGTTCATGAGATACAGCCTGGTGACAGGCGGACAGCGAAGTCTTAGTAATAGGGTCCCGTTTTTACCCTTTGGGTACGGAAACCTAAAAATACCACATTAAGCATCACCAGTTGTGACCCCCCCCCCCCCCCCCCAATTATGGGTAGCTATTAGTTACAGCTAACTTATAAAAACATACAAACATAGGGTGCTAACCTCATAACCCTACCGTTGGTACTCAGGTAAAAATAAATTAAATTGACAAGGCAAATGACATCAAACTAATAAATAAATTGTACATACAGAGGAACAGAACACTTGAAAATTACTGAGAAAAAAATGTGGTAGGTATAAAAATAATATAAAATATACGGTTGAAACTATAGAGTTACATTCTTGTAATGAGAGCTAAGCTACCTTTTTTCTTGTGTAAAGGTTTAACTAAATCCAAGTCACATCTTTTAGAAAATATGTGATATTACAGTCTGGACATGACCGCGTCTTTACTGGAGTTTCTTTGAGGAAGGGAATTGGAAACTGATTGTACGCTCATAATCTAGGTAATCGGGTTCATATATTAATATGAAAGCTTAAGCGAAGTAGGTATAATTAAGGTACCTATAGAAGCAAAGCACATTATGAAACTCAAGAAGCACATGCAAATAGGTACCTACTTATCTATAAATATATATTATTTATACTATAGACTGATTAATCTGTTTGGTCTATAAATCATAATTATAAATCATTTTATTATTATCTGGGGATCTTTAGGTAAGAACGCTCCTTTGGTAGTTGGATAAATTGAGTTGATTAAAAGCTTAAGTGAGAGGTTTCTATGATCGCCGAGCCAGTAGACTACCACAGGCATAGGTGGGTAGTGGGAGGGTAGGTAGTAAGCAGGTAGTTTATGTATAATTTGAAATTGCCGACCTTACCTCTTGCACCATTCCCGTGGCTGACTGGTGCCCCGTTCACTTTGATCGGCCTCCCGTCGACAGTGCATTTTAAAAGCATAGTATTTCCAGGTCCTCTTAATACATTGTAAATTACTCTTTGACAAGGGTTAGATTGTCGAAGTTATTATCTACAATCCGTAAACAAAACAAAAGAACTACCGAGATTCTTCAGTTTCAAACATTAGTTTATTTTTCTTTCGCGCCAACTGATTGGTTGGACAGATCTAATCTACGTGACGTCAAAAGTCAATTTCAATCCACCGAACCACTCGAATGAACACAAAATACTTGTCAAAACGCACTTTTTGTCCATAAAAATCAAGTAGATCTTTATTTTACACAGCACAATTATTTTGGGAAACACTCCGATTTTTGTTTCTTGTGTAACACATGTAAATTCCTTTCTGTTGATAAACGTAACAAAACAACACGCCGCGTTAGAATCAACAGGCTGTTTGGGTGGCTGAAACGAAACTGCTGGCGTCGCGACGCGATTGGCAATATTTTGTTTGATTGGTAAATGCAACGTATAGATAGGCCAACAAGAATGCAAGAGTGAGAAGAAAAACATTAAAATAAAAGTGAAGTTCGTGTGGACTCGAGCTCTACTATCTCTGTCACACATTTTAAGTTTTAGAATTGTACAGACAGTGCTTGAAATATTTAGCTATGGTTATTTTCATCGATTTATCAGGCCATATTCAATTCAAACCACACTTATACAAATGTACCTAAATTGGATCATCATGTTATTAAAATAATCCGTAAACTAAAATTAGAAAGAGATGTGGATGCTCATGTGGATGATTCGGATTAGTTTTAAAATGTTGTCATCATTGGCACAGATTATAGGTTCTTATCACCGGTTCACACCATCAAGCCGAGATCTGACGAGAGGAAATCAAAGATAGGAGTAAGCTAATACGTAGGATCTTTGGACGAAATCGTGTTATCTATGGGTAATGCTACGGACACTACACACCGGCCAAAATTTCACACGGGCGAAGCCACGGGGCGCAGCTAGTTGTTATTAAACCTTTGGTGTCATGGAAACCACCCTACATTATTGATATGGCCAAACTTTGACTGATATATCATTAAACGTTGATGTTTCAACGATATACTCAGTGTTAGCTGAATATAATATGAATAAATAAATACAACCATTTTATATAATGGTCGGCCACATCATGAAGTGATCTATTCTAGAATAATAAGGCCACGACTTAAATAACCTTACTTACAAAATATTCTATGCTAGTACCTATCTATTCTTAGTCGTATTTAAGTAAGTACTTTAATATATTCTCATTTATTTATAGCTTAGACTTATGGTTTTGATGAATAAACTCCTTTATTTTATTATTATAATTATAACCAACGAAGGCCAACGTGACCCATTCGCTGGCGTACCGTTTGGCCAGTGTGTATGTACGTGGCAATAGACCATAGAACAGGCATAGAGTTTTCTCTTCTCGGAGCTGGTAACATTAATTTGCTCGCTTGATACTAACGCCATTTTGATTTGTTTGTCATTTTGAAAAGTTGAATTGAAAGAAAAGTGAAGTGATTGAATTGAATGAAAAGAAGCGACGCGACGCGTTTTGTAAACGGTATTTTCAATTTTGCGGTAAATAACTTGAAAATGGGCAAAAAAGACAAAAAGGGAGATAACTCCGATGCATCCAGTGCCGAAGAAGAATATGTAGTCGAAAAGGTTCTTGATAAACGCATCGTAAAAGGCAAGGTAAGAAATGCGCGGCATCGGCTGCCGCTGTCTCGTCATATCATCATCATATGGGACTTATTCTCATTAAGTCCTTAAATTCCTATTGCCAGTGCCGATCGACCTTCATTGAAAATCCTGAGTCCGAGTTCCAGTAGGACCATGACCATTTAATAGGTACTTCTGTTTGTTATGAAGGTTCAATACCTGCTGAAGTGGAAAGGCTACAAGGAAGAAGAGAGTACATGGGAACCGGTAGACCATCTTGACTGCGAGGAACTAATCCGAACCTATGAAGAAAACCGAAAAGAGAAAGAAAAAGAGAAGGAAAAAGATTCTAAAGAAGTAAATAACTTTTTATTTTATTCATCATTAGTTCAGAGCTATTTAATTTTGATGCATCAGCACTGTCACTGACTGATTTAATTAGTTAGTCATTCACTTTATAAAACTACAATAAAATAACCTATACCAACTATAAATATGTTTCTACCACAGAAGAAAAAGCCAGAGGATCGTGGCAAAAAACGTGTTCGTGAATCAAGCATTGACTCTGGGCACAAAGGTCGCGGGACTAGTGTCTCATCAGATGATGTTAAAGAATCCAAACGAGAGAAAAAAGAGGACAAAGCCAAAACCGGCTTTGATAAGGGATTGAAGGCTGAGAAGATTATTGGTAACTTTCCTTATATTTCGTTTTTGTACTTGAAGAGGCTGGTTAAACCATGGCATATTGTAAATCAGGGTGGGCATGATTAAATCACATAGTTTTAAATAATGATTCAATTCAAGTGATTTGATTTATTCAATAAAATACACTGATTAAATCAAATTGTAAAAAACTTGTGAGTAGTAAATGCATTTAGCATTTACAAAATCCAAGCAGCAGTGCATTCCCGAATTAGGGTGAATTACATACACTCAATAAACATTAGCCTCTTGACGCAGTCAGGTAAAAAGTTATTTTTATATTTATAAATTATACTTACCAGCATCAACTTTTTTTCTTACACTCAAAATGAGTCTTTATTCTCGCGACAACTCCTTGAATTTCTTTTTTGCCTTACAAATTGTTTTACACCCAGTTTTTGTATTACTACTTTTTTTCTGATATATGGCTTTCTGTCTTCCACCAGGCATTTTTAACTGTTATAATGATCAAAACTTGCGTTTCTTCCGATCAAACTCTACTCTAATCCGATCTGAACTCAAATGTCAAAAAAAGCAAGGGAAATCCCCCAGCCGCCTTCAAATTGCAAGTGTGTTTCGTTTTGCGCATTTTTTGTATGAAATCATTGATTTTTGATTTTTTCCAACCCTGTTGTAAATGAATTGCACAATACACTTCAATGTGACATGACAATGAAGATCAATTCCCCTACTTGAAATAACACCCTCATTATTATTTTCTTTCGTTAGTGGCTCTGCATCTTGTCGACGCAATTCTGGCAATAACACCCTTTTGGCACATTTGATCCCAACTAACATATGATTAAGATCCGAGCTGAAACCTAACAATCAATTCACAATATTGTCATTTATGTTGTTAAAGGGGCATCAGATGCTACTGGTGATCTCATGTTCCTGGTGAAATGGACTGATTCTGATGAAGCAGAGTTGGTGCCCGCTAAAGTTGCTAACGTAAAATGTCCTCAGCAGGTGAGTTTATGTTTTTGCTATCATTATCCAGATTTATCTGTATCTGTACTAGTTAGCACAGATACTTCTACTAGTAAGCACTTGTAGAGGGTAATCGCCACCCTGTACAATTTTTGTAAAACTATTAATTAAGAGCACAAATAATTAATAGTTTAAAATAAAGCCGGCCAAGTACGAGTCGGACTCGCGCACGAAGGGTTCCATACCATTCATTATCTATAAAAAGGCAAAATAAAATATGTCTGTTGTGCAGGAGCCCTTAAATATTTGTTTTATTTTAATTTTATAATTTATTTTGAAAGTGAATATATACCTAACTAAATATTCTTTGCATATTTCACGCGTCTACCTGTTTAAATAAATAAATATAAATAAAAAGTTTCTTTATTCAGACATATTGTCCATCAGTTACATACAAGTCACACAAAAATAAATAAAAATCAAGAACAAAAAAAGACAAATTACATTAACAAACTAAGTATTATTATCTATTTAGGGTTAAGCAGTCATTCAACAGAATCCCAACTTGAAGATTCTACAGAGTTAGGACCTTGTTGAAAGACTGCATGATGGGCGAAGTCAACTTGCTGCCTACAACCTGTAGGATGGTTGGTCTGTTGCCGCTATCAATATCGAGCAAAAACAAGCAAGAAAATCACGTTTGTTGTATGGGAGCCCCTCTTAACTATTTATTTTATTCTGTTTTTTAGTATTTGTTGTTATAGCGGCAACAGAAATACATCATCTGTAAAAATTTCAACTGTGTAACTATCACAGTTCATGAGATACAGCCTGGTGACAGACGGACAGCAGAGTCTTAGTAATAGCCTTTACCCTTTGGATACGGAACCCTAAAAATTTACTCATTCACTGGAGCATGCGCGCCGGCACCGCTAGGTGCATGGAGCTCCAGGTGGCATGTGGGTTATGGGCAATGAAAGCATTAAGACACATTTTGTATTGTACTACACTGGCTTCCTCTTTACATACTTCCCAGCCTAGTGAGGTACCTACTTAAAATAAGCTCAGTAAATTATTTACCAAATTACAATATTCATGTGTTTTCTGGTTTAGGCTTATCTGTTCATTATTTTGTATTATTTGCTGCATTAAATATTTTTTAGTTTTTATGCTGAATGCTACGTTGCCTCTTTTGCACTCTTGTATTTATATAGACTGTTTTTGCAGGTTATTGCATTCTATGAAGAAAGACTAACATGGCACGCACCGGCGGATGCTGCGGAATAATTGGTATTTTAAATAAGAATTAAATTGTAAGTAAGATAAGAATGGGATAGGCAAAAATCTCAGTTTCACCTGAGCTTCTTTCTTTACAATATGACTGATGTGACAGTCGTAATTTAGAATTATTTTGTACATTATGAACGATATGACGTGAGTATGATGCAAGCGATTTGCTTGAACTTTCCTTATTAAATATACTTCAAATATTGTTTCAGCTGCTCTTATAGGTTATTTAGGTAAAATATTTTAATTAACAACCATACATTCAGACCCCTTGCTTGAATAATCCATTTTAAGGAATAACATTATATCAGTTTATTTTAACGATATCTTAGTAGGTATTTTAAAGTGTAATATTTTGTGCAATTTTCTCAATCTGCAGTTCATACTTCATATATCTAGATTTTATGCTCTAGTTAGATCATCAAATACTTACCGATTTGCAGACGATTATTACCTTTATCTTAATGTAGTGTTCTTTGAAAAATAATTTGTCATATTACTATTATGTATGATACGACTTAGGCCCGTAGCACATCTCCGCCGCCAAAATCATAGCAGCGGAACCAGAGTACTTTCGCCATGATGAGTTCGTTTTAAGCGAAAAAAACGCGAAAATGCCTGTTAAGACGCAAAATATTTACTATCTTTCTATTTTCCGCGCGATTCCGCCAATCTGCTCGGATGCGAGCTACATCTCCGCGTTCGGTCCGCCATTTCGCTGCAATTATTTTATTATTAGTATAATATTTGATTGTATTCTGTTTTGTGTGCCAAATAAATAAACCGCTTTGGTTCCGCATTTATCTTATGGCAGTCGAAAATTTATATTCCGCTACTCCAACGGTGACAAATGTAATAATGTTGCGCAACGGAACTCGCGTTGCGGTTCTATGTTCCGCGGCTATGATTTCGAGATGTGCTACGGGCCTTAGGTATTTGAAAGTTGACAATGTAGGAAAACTGTCAAGAAACGTAAATTGTAATTGTCGAATATCTTTTGTAAGAACTGAAGCCTTACTATGACTGAAATAAATAAAATTACTGACCGAACTGACTGAATTGTCACTATCGTAAATTTTATTGTTTATTTAGTTGAATTGCATTTGAAGTCCTTAAGTATTTTTTTTAATCCGTACATATTTTCCTAAATAGCTCCCAGTTTAAGGTGTACAAAATATCTAACATTGTTATTTATCGTGCAATTAGACCTGAATGTCTAAATAAGCACAGCAAGGTCTGTATAAAAAAATAACTTTAATTAAATAAAAAACTTTCGGTAAGAGACGCTATTTGTTTTATTGCCTCATAAACATTATTTTAAGTGAGATTACAAATTCAATAAAACAAAATACATGTGAAAGAGTAGTGCATCAAACATTGTATACTACTAATATTAAAGTATTATTTATTACATTTTATAAAAATATAATCAATAAATATTATCAAAATCACATACTTTGGGTCAAAGGCATATAATACTATTTCGAGATAGCATGTCATGTGTTACGGATTTCGTAGCAACAACATAAGCTAGGTACTAAGGACAAAAACGACGACGACGAGACGAGATAAGGGCGAAGCTCTTCGGGTTTTAAAAAACCATCTGAGCGTCTGGTCGAAGCGACGACGCGTAACCCGAGAGCTGGTGAGTATTTGCCACAGCGCATCAGCATTGCCATACAGCGGGGCAATACAGCCAGCGTCTTGGTCACGCTTCCGACTGGTATTGGCTGTCTGTAGATAGTTTGTAACTGCAGTTAGATCAATTGTTAATACTAGTTCTAATTGTTTCTATTATTTGAATGTAATCTCTTTGCTACATATTACAGATTATCCATCAAAAAAGACGTAAAATAAATGCAAGACTTAGCCTAAATGAATACTAATCAGGGTACAAGTGCATGATTAAATAATAAATTACTATATAATTAATTAATTATAGGTGGTTCTACACGTATCGCCTCGCTTCGCCTCACGCTTGACACTTGTAGTCAAGTTTGCTCAACCCATTACTGTAAAAAAATAAATTTCTGAAGTTAGGCCATTGAAATCGCTTAGAAGAAAAAAAATTATAGCAATGTAAAATAAAATTGGCCACGTGAGAGTCGACTCGCACACGGAGGGTTCCGTACCATCGTTCAGAACTATTTCGGAAAAAGCCCTAAAACTGATTTCTTGAAGAGAAACAAGTCGACAATGTCATTCAATGCCGTGCGTTCTCATCAGCGCTCTAAAGAGCTCGTTACTAGCGACATCTAGTTATAAAACCAGGTAACAATTACTAGAAACATCAATTTTTCGACTGTTCGGGGACCCCCTTCAATTATCAGTTTTAATTTATTTTTATTACTTATTCGTTGTTATAATATAACAGTATAGGTGACATGTGTCTACCTATTACGGTTTAAGGGTTTTTGTATGGGAGCCCCCCATTTATTTTAAAATTTGTCTTCAGAAATTAGGGCACTGTGGATTCTTTTGCGTGACGGGAGGGGTTTGCTGACTTCCCTGGAGGACATCGGGTGGTTATACCCACGTAAAACGCAAACTTGCTTGACAGTCAGCAACTTAGCGTTTTAGAAGCCACTAAGCAAGTTCAGGTCTATATGCAAATGCTTTCAACTAGTATTATAAGGGAAGTAGAACGAGGTAGGTGTAGTACCTGAGTTGCGCCACATGCCCCGGCGTGGCCTGTATGAGCGGCGCGAGGCGCTCCGTGAAGCGCTGGAAGTTGCGCTCCAGCTCGCGCTGGTACTCGCGCTGGTCGCTGCCGATCAGATTCTTGTTCTTCCGGAGGGCGTCGTGGCATCTGAACATGAACGTATACTCTTAATTTACTCATTCACTGGAGCATGCGCGCCGGCACCGCTAGGTGCATGGAGCTCCAGGTGGCATGTGGGTTATGGGCAATGAAAGCATTAAGACACATTTTGTATTGTACTACACTGGCTTCCTCTTTACATACTTCCCAGCCTAGTGAGGTACCTACTTAAAATAAGCTCAGTAAATTATTTACCAAATTACAATATTCATGTGTTTTCTGGTTTAGGCTTATCTGTTCATTATTTTGTATTATTTGCTGCATTCAATATTTTTTAGTTTTTATGCTGAATGCTACGTTGCCTCTTTTGCACTCTTGTATTTATATAGACTGTTTTTGCAGGTTATTGCATTCTATGAAGAAAGACTAACATGGCACGCACCGGCGGATGCTGCGGAATAATTGGTATTTTAAATAAGAATTAAATTGTAAGTAAGATAAGAATGGGATAGGCAAAAATCTCAGTTTCACCTGAGCTTCTTTCTTTACAATATGACTGATGTGACAGTCGTAATTTAGAATTATTTTGTACATTATGAACGATATGACGTGAGTATGATGCAAGCGATTTGCTTGAACTTTCCTTATTAAATATACTTCAAATATTGTTTCAGCTGCTCTTATAGGTTATTTAGGTAAAATATTTTAATTAACAACCATACATTCAGACCCCTTGCTTGAATAATCCATTTTAAGGAATAACACTATATCAGATAAAGAGGAAGCCAGTGTATACTCTTAATGGTTAGTGAATCATAAGGTCCAGACTCCACCAAAGCGGCGATGTCCGAAGCGCAGACGGGAAATAAGTAAATAATGCTGGACAGCATCATCTAGCCCCAATCTAAGCAGAGCTTGTGTCATGGATACGAGACGAAACATAAAAAAATGCATTACAATATTTTTTTTTTTATTTTACATAGAAAATACCCAGAACACCCGGCACAAATATTTGTAAATCGTACAAACATTTATCCCAGGGCGAGAATCGAACCCGCAACCTCCTGCGTCGTAGGCGGACCTTCGCCCACCGCGCCAGAGGTCATGTGAAGAGACGTTTTTCAGCTAACAAAAAAAAATGTATGGTGAAAGGTAAACGTTCCAGTGATGTGTTTTCGTAGAACCCTAACAACACTCATGGGCACTAAATCAGTTTTCGAAACTTACTTTTTGGAGAAGTCTTTGAAGGCGAGCCGTAGTTTGTTCGTGAGCCGCGTGGGCGGCTGCGTGCCGTCCGCTACTGGCGCCAAAAATACCTGTGGAAACACACGAATTAAACAGTTTTTATAAAGTTTTACAAGTTGGACGTTTATTTTATACATATGAGGAGGTTCTATGTTCGGCCATATGTTTTTTTTTATATATTATGTCAATTAAGGCCGATTTAAAAAATTCTGCTGTTGATAGTGATCCCGAGGTGGTCCCATGACAATGTTATTGCGTAGGGAACTTAAAAATAGGTTAAAGGTTAACGGATTCGGATTTGTTTTTTCAGACCCATCAATTTATGTATGACTAGCGGTCCGCCCCGGCTTCCCACGGGTATGATCTATGTTCATCAGGGATAGTAGGATTCTAATGGTGAAAGGATTTTTCAAATCGGTCCAGTAGTTTTGGAGCCTATTCAATTCAAACAAACAAATCTTTCCTCTTTATAATTATTAGTATAGATTAGTTTGTGCCCGCAGCTTCGCACACGTCCCATGCAACTGATAAAGAGTAGCCTATGTTTAATTCCAGGCCTAGAATTACCTGTATGAATTTCAGCCCGATCCGTACAGCAGTTTTGGTGTGAAGAGGTAACAAACATCTTAACATTCGTATTTATAATACCTTTGTATGGTGAAAGGTAAACGTTTTCAGTGATGAGTAATATATGAATGTGATTTGTTTTGCCTCGATTCTATCAAATGTGATCCTCACCTGTGCCAGCTCCAGCGGTCCCTGGTTGACCGTGGTGCCGATGCAGCCCTGCACCACCATTTGTAACATCTTGGGGTCCGCCGGCTCCTGGCCTGTCGCCGCTGCCAGTTCTCCAGTCTTACAAAAAATTATATAAGGATTTATGTACTTGTTGTTTAGATTAGAATGGAGCTTACCTACATACCTATACTCCAGCCAAAATTAGATGTGGAATGTTTGTAAACAAAAAACTAACCAATAAAAACTAAAATTTACATGCATTTGGGACTATTAGATTTAATAGGGATGAAGACAGCTAAATTTTTCCTTCAAAAACAAATTTTGTTTGCAGATTTGCTACATTTATTTTGTATTCAGTAGATGTATAAAGACATCTCGGAGTAGTTTCTCAAAATCAGTCATCAAGCCTTCTCAAATAGACAAGAAATGTAAATTGCGTGTACAAATACATGACAACAAAGTGAATTTCATGTTTAGTATGGGGAAACATTTGACACTGAATTTGGCTTGACTATAAGCTCTTAGTCTCATCAAACATGTATTACAAATAAAGCTATTTCTTCGTTTACCTTCTTTTGAATATCTTCAATAGCAACTTCGATAGGCGACAGAATGATTTGAGTGCGCTGCACCACCTGCAAATAATTCAACACATATAGGTATAAACCGTATGGTGGTGGCTTAGAATTTGCAGCACCCCAACTCTTCCCGTGGGTGTCGTAAGAGGCGACTAAGGGACATACACCGGGGAGCGGGCAGCAGCAGCTTGCAGAACAGATCTACCACTGAACTGCGATCCCCAACCTGCATGCCCAGCGTGGGAATTATGGGCACTAACCCCCATAAGATAAAGGCCAAAAAGGCTATTATCAGAGGGAGGCCTGCGTCCAGCAGTGGACCATTATAAGCTGTTGAGGTTGAGGAGGTACAAACAACCGAAATTCTCATCGTAACAGAACATCTGCTTTGAATAGATAAATATTTATTTTCACACTCCATTCTCGTAAAACGCACTTGTACCTACGTCATGTTAACGTAATCTAAAGCAAATTCTTATAGCACTGTTTTCCCTATTTATATATGTTTTGTGTAAAAACTTTTTTATTCATTCACTCTTAGCGCGAGTCTCCTTGGTCAACGTTTCCATACATATTTTGTAGTTCCAAATTAAAAACTCATTACTCACTTGGAAATAAATACTCTCAAGGGAATAATGAGATTGAATTTAGAACATCAGTATCATGTGTGAATTTCTTTATCAAGACACTGCTTTACGCCTTCGGTGCATAATCTACTATTAGCATAGAACATAGAAACGTTTATTTGTAATTCAGATTATACAATATAAAAGAACATAGAAAAGAAATCAGTTTCCTTGAGTCACAAAACGGCCTTTGTCTCAGCATAACATTGAGTTGGTTTGTATTTGGTTTTGATACCCCTTTGTTTACAAAGATTATCTAGGATTCTAGAACGGAGTTTATGGCTGTTAATGATGATGTTGTGTACCTGTATCCTAGTCTTGACGTAAGGGAAGTGATGAGCGACAGTAAGTATGGTCTTCCTTTTACACTGGTCCGCGATGTCTCCGTGCGCGCGACCGTCCGCCGTGAATGGCGTCGCGTACATGAAGCGTTCTGAAACAAAACACGTGTTCATTTATATCAAACTAGCTATAGTCCGCGGCTTTGCACGCGTTTTTTCGGGATACTAGTTAGCCTGCATATGGTTCCATGCAAAATGCAAAATTTCAGACCGATCCGTTCAGTAGTTTTGGCGGGAAGTTTAACAATTGTTTTATTAGTGTGTTTACTCACAGCGTTATGACTAGTAGGTATGACGCCCGTGATACCGCTGGAGAGATATAGAAATGCAACTGTTAGACCTCATTTACGGAGACGCAGGGCGTCGCGCGTTGCGTAAGGTGGCGCGCCTCGCACTCCATTCAAACATATGGCGTTGTTGATCGCTAGAAAGAGGAGACGCCACGCCACACGCGACGCGCGACTCCCCGCGTCTCCGTAAATTAGGCCTTAGAGCTCCTAATGGGTGCTCCATACCCCCCAGTGAGGGGCCCGATATCGAGCAACCGCGGTGGGTTCGTGGAAGAAAATCGTCCCCATGTTCCAACCACAAGCGGCATAGGCAGAAACACTTTTACGAAGATTATAAAAAAGGAAGTACAAACAAAAATACTCACTGATGTTATAGTTCCTCTCGTAGTGCGTGATCCGCTTGCGCAGCTCATGTGGCTCGAAGTAGGGCTCCACGTATGTGATCTGGATGTAGCCCTTGTCCGCGTCTAATGTGCTTGTGTCCACGATGTTGGAGTCCTTTATTATTACTACGTTGTCGGTGCCGAAACGCTGCCCGTAGAAATTCTGACGGTGGAATGGTTTGGTTAAAACTTTACTTAAGTAAATCTAAATCTGTTCAAAGATTGAAGTTACATTTGGTTATTTCTTAGAGATACCCAGAGTGCGGGGTGAGCTTTAAAAACCTTAGAATTGAGCAACGGCAACACCTCTCGTCAAAACATACTAAATTTAACTTTAGTCCTTGAACAGGTTTGGATAAACTTCAATGTAGGTGGAGCTAACGGTGCTACAGTTCGTAAGAAGTTCCCAGAGAATTTCGAGTCGGTGAGTACTGATTTCGTGGCTTAGTTGGTTAGAGCACACCCGTACTGAGGATGGGGTGCGGGTTCGACACCCGCCAAAATCGAAAATTTTTAGGAACTTATTTTAATTTTAAGAGATACCCAGAGTGCGGGGTAAGCACTTTAATAACTACTAACTATACTACTTGAAAATACGAACTTTTTTTTATATAATCTATTTCCGCAGTTGCGCAAAACAGAGCAGTAGGCAGTTGGACAGTGTAAGCTAATAATAATAATTAATTTTAGACTTACCTAACCATTAAACAGGTCATAAAACACAAAATATATTGCATTGAAATAGCCTGATTTGGAAAAATATCCTCAGATAGGTAGAATTTGAATCCGCACCCTTCTGCGTCTCAGATGGTCCACTGCGCCATAGAACTTGTGAAACGGAACCTTATGTAAACTACACTATTGATGTTTGATGTTACAAGTATCGATGTCCACAAATACCAAATTGCTTTATTTCCTTTAGACCTCACAGAACTTTTGGACACGTTACACGTACCTCAAGCCTGCTGAATATCTCCGGCAGTTTAGTGAGCGCGTGCTCCTTGTAGATAAACTCCTCGTTATCGAGATCCCCGAACCTCGCTCCGTAGAAGGACACGCGGAAGTACGAGCCGAACACGCGCTTGCCGTGTAGTTGCTCTATACGCGTGAAGGCTTCGTTCAGTTTACTGGAAGAACATAATCAGTTACCTTATACCCGTAACACACTTGTACCCGTCGCGGTTCTGGACCGCACCACAAAATGTGCATTTAAATCACCATCATCATCAGCCTACATTACTCCGATGATAGTTAGATGATGATGTTGATGATGAGTTGAATTATATAAAAGTTGAATTATACCTTACCCATATAATCTACACGCACACCAACAACTAACCTGTGTATGTTGGCGAGTTTCTTGTAGTCCCTGTGTTCTTCTGCGATGGGTATCAGTACTTTGTACACGTCGTTCACAGTTTCATACATTCCGGCGGTCATCAGCTCACTCGCTGCATGCTCCAATAAAGCCTGGGAAGTTACAATCATTTCAACCTTTTTAAACTATCTTCTACCCGTGGTTTACCAAGGTGTCCCACAAGGGGGCTTTATCACAGACACACGGTAACAGCACGCAGCACGCTGATAAGCGAACGTGCCGTGCTCAATGCTCTACTATACAATGGCAGTGCTTACCTAGCATTTCGGCCTGGGCTAGCAAATACATTTTAGATTCTAGCCGCAACGACATAAAGTTCGTATTAGCTCGAGTATTTTTTTAAATTACTTTGAACCAAGATCATGTCAGAGCGAGAGATGGTTGGAGCTTGTGCACTAAAATGCACTTTATTGCGTTTCCGCTAAGATTTACAATGCTTTTGTTTCCCAGGCGCAGGCAACCTTTAGTATCAAGATCTACTACTACAGCGACGCCAAGGCTCTGACTTGTACTACTTGATGGAGGGACTCCGTTACCTGCAACTCCTGGCTGGTGAGGTGATGATGCAGAGCGTCCGCGCAGGACTCGTCCAGCGCGTTGTGAGTCACGTGCTGCAGTAGCGCCGCGCCCCTCCCGCCCGCCATTATTTGTTCAGCCACCAGCGCCGCTCCGTGGATCAGGCACATGCCTGCTTCCGTGTGGTTGGATCTCTGCAGAGTAAATGAACGTGGAGGATAACTGTGGTTTAAAGCAGTGAAATCATATTATAGCGTAAAGTGCGGGCAATCCGCGCGCTCAGAATGAGAAGAAACATTCTCAAAGTAATTATTTTACTTAACCTTGAGGCTTTAATGGATAAGGGAGTTGGTTTCCTACCATTTTGTGCGCTGGCCTTTCGTGGCATACCAAAGCGTGTTGCTGAAGATACAAGCACTCACAGTCTCCCTAGTCGAAATTGGCTTGACAAGCAGCTTCATCATCGTCATCAATTATTTTCAGTTATATTTCAGTTGCAACCCGCGCGTTGTCAAGATGGGATAGAATAGGAAATCAGTCAAAGCAAACGTCAGTCCAAAACAGTTCGAAATGGTTCCATACCATTCTGATCGCGCGCGGACATGCTACTTTGTATGTTGTTACAATGTACAAGCAAAAAAAAATGATTGAACAGCAGCAATGGAACAAACTATAATAATAATATAAGAAGTAGAAGCAAGATAAAGGATGGACGTTTATCTAGGATGTATCATGGTACCTCCATGTGCTTCTGCGCCATATTGTTGAGCCAGGTGAGCCTGAGGTCGGGGCTGTGCTGGTACCCTCGCGCGATGCGGTGCATCAGGTCAAGAAGCATCTCCGGGTCCTGTTGGAACTCCTTCATCTTGACCGTGTCTGAGAGGATCATGTGTAGATTGAACACTAGGTCCTTCACCTGGGGAATAGATGACACATTTGTGTTATGCAAACCACCTACAAGGCTTGTATAAATAAGTCTAATAAAATCATATGTAGGTTGAATACTAGTTCTTTCATCTAAGTATTATTAAATCAGTGATCTGGGGAAGAAGTCCTTTGATTTTTTTTAGTATACACGAGAGAGCTTTTACTAGAAGAAAATATGTCATTCTCAGAAACTAAAGGGAATAAGTAGAAGAGCTTCATCTTTTTTACTATAAAACTATCGTAGTTTTACGAATTCACTTCTTCAGGGTGAGTGCGGTTCTAGACGCCACCCTGAAGAAGTTCCTCGTTAAGGGATGAAACCTTGGTGTTCTTCCAACACAAATAAGGTTAAGTTAACCCGCTGACATCCGTAATGAGAGCTTCATCTGTTCAGAAGATTTTAAGTTCAGAAACGTACAAGGAAATCTGTGAGAGTCGTAGGAGAGCAATTTATTGGAAGGTACAAAATACGAGTAGATTTGACTCAAGGCCCGGAAATAAGGTAATCGTAGAAAACCTGCCGATTTCTAGATAGGTTCGGCGTAGAGAAAGTAAGATCTTCCTTTGTTCTGTGAGGGCATTCACCTTCAGCCCCCCAAAGTTTATGGTGTACAATACAATACAAAAACACTTTATTGTACACCAGAAAAAGAACATTACAAAAAGACATTACATGAGACAAGTACAATGGGCGGCCTTATCGCTTAGAAGCGATCTTTTCCAGGCAACCTTTGGATGGAAAGAATTATGTGAATTTAAGAAAGGCAGGGGGTGTACTAAAGATAGACTAATAAACACATAAACTAGATATACACATAAAATAACTATAATAAACTAAATAAATAAATAAATATTATGTACCAATATTCACTATTCTGACAGGAAAAACTCCTTGACGCGAGATTTAAAAACTGGTAACGATACTGTTTTTCTAGTGGGCTCTGGTGGTGTATCTTATGCGCTAGCGACGAACTAGAGAATTAAGTAACTCACCTGTTCAGGGAATGTAGTATTGAGCAGGTCAGCGTCCCTCTCTGCATACAACAGTATAGTCTTGAGCGCGCGACGCAGAGCCTCCTCGCTGAAGGTAGCGGCTGTGCCTACGAGCGCCGACAGAGACATTGTCACTTGCATTTTAACTCGGCTGAAGTTCTGTAAGTAGAAAACCAACAGAGTGAAAAACTCAAGCTTAAAAAGGTAAAAATCGAGTTGTCAACCAATGACACTTTTTGTTATCAAGGCGAGACTAGGCCACTCTTAGTCAATTTTCTTTGTTCTGCGCACCATAAGTGGCGTTATTGTAAACGATACGGACCGTAAAGAGTGGCACAAGAACTTGTACATATTTATTTTTGACTCGCATAATGCCAAAAATGGTCAGGTAGTACAACAAGCGTTGACACGCGTGATAGCCATTTCTGGACATTGTCCGTAGTTTTTTTGCAGCTTGAAGGGTTAAATTACTTAAATCTTGCATTAGAATATTTAATGCATCTTTAATTTTAACTAATTTAATTAATTTTAGCATAATCTGCATTTTAATATTAGTATACTTTGGTCATACGCCGTACTAATTAAAAAAGGAAAAATCACAATTTTAGAGGCTTGTGTACCCTTAACTAGTAACAATAATACTTCTTTGATTTTACCCATCCGTGGATAAAACGAAGCTGGTTATGATAATAACGGGAGACATACGTTCCCGATCTGGAAGTGTTGCCTCATCAGCGCGTACAGAGCCGCCGCGGCGTGCGCGCGCGCGTGCGGCGCTAACGCCCCGCAGTGACGCAGTAACACGCGGCAGACTAAGGATTCTTCGCCGCAGCATGCGCAGCCAAGCTGTTAAAATAAAACATTTGAAGTGACGAAAAGATGGAGTAGTTTTTAATAGGTTCGCTTTTGCTACAAAAAACTGTCAAAGACCGTGTGAATCTGTTGGAAGGTTGTCTAAACGCTCTTTTAGGGTTCTGTACCTCAAAAGGAAAAAAGGTAAAAAAAACACTTTGTTGTCCGTCTCTTCGTCTGTCAATCCTCTTTTCTCAGGAACTCGTGGAAGGAGGTATAGAGTTGAAATTAACATCAAATAGGTACTCTGGTGCGTAACCTCTTGGAGCCGTGATATAAATCAAACTAAGTCAACGCAATCGGTAGGGTGCTTCCCGTTGACCTAGAATCATGAAATTTGACAAGAAACAAGGTCTTATAGCAAGTAAAGGGAAAAATCCAAAATACCTAAATTTGTAATCTTATCACAAAAACAAACATTTTTGTTTCTGGCCATGGACCAAAACCTATAGGATACCTATATACTTCTCGTTGATAAAAATTGTAAAGCACAGGCAATCGATTTTTCTTTGTTTACAATTCTAGTGGATAGTAAATACCCCTGAATTATAATGTGTTTTTTTCTGATCGCGTGAGTTTAAAAAACTTTACTGGGGTACCAATATGTTTCTAGTATGTTACCTTAGCAATAAGAGCGCGGAGGGTAGCGAACATGTGTTGCAACACAGTAACACTCTGGTTGCGCTGCAAGGCGTGTAACAACACTTGTAGCGCGCTGCTGCAAACACTGGCGCCGCATTCAAGGTTGCTGCATGACTGTAAACAAAGTGAGAACAAACCTGTTCATTTAACATACACAAATCTGTTTGTTTGAAGTGAAACATTTGTGCCGTATGTCGGATAGAATGTGCGGTAAGATTGCCACATCCACCTTTCCCATACTGCCGAAGTCAGTGTCCGTCGCTCTTTGCCTGCTGGTTGCCAGAAACTGACTGCAGAGAAGAGGGCTACTTAAAATAGTGTTGACGACATAAAACTGATTTGAATTTTAGACAACAGAAATTGAATTTTGTATAAGTATGTAAATATGTGCGACCAGCATAGTGAGCTCCACAAAAACATAGTTATTGTCATTTTGAGATCAGAGGGCAGATATGCCAACTCGCAACGTTGAGTAGAGCGAGCCGTGACTTTATTTGTTTTATAAACATGTTTAGACTCTCCGTGCTTTAGTGCGGTAGTTTCCGGACGACGACGCCGCCGCCCCCTCTACATCTGCGCTGTTCAGGGCCATGCATTCCATCCACTTGGGGCGAGTTAAAGATTTTGTATTACCTGCACTATGGTCTCGAGCGCATGCAACAGCGTGAGGGAGACCTCGGCCGCCAGTGCTGCGGAGAGCGCGGCAGCGGGCCCGGCGGGCGGCCCCGCGTCCCCGCGGCTCCCCGCGCCGCCCCCGGGGCCCCGCACCCACTCTTTGCGCCACCGCTCGCGCCGGGCACCGTTGCCCACGCCGCCGCTGCCACCGCCGCCTGGAATGTTCAGATAAGATGATGTACAGAAATACCTAGGTACAAAACAGAGCAGATAGGATGATCGACCGAAATACCTAGGTACAAAAACAGAATATCATCAGATAGTATGTACCTACAGAAATAAATATTTTCCATTTACCGAGCCGAGTAAACACAATTCAGCGTAACCGACACGAGCATGAAGGATGTTTCGATCACTATTCATTAAATGCTAGAAGTTTTCACTTTCATGATATTGAAAAACTTCGTTGTACTTATTATAGAAAGTCATTAAAATGTCTTACCTTTACGTCGCATAATGAAGTCGGACCTAGCGGAGCCCTGTCCCAGAATCACATCCTCAAGTTTGGATTTGATGTCAGTAGTTTTGCGCACGTTTTGTTGCGTGCATTTCATTATCTCCTTTTGACCCTGAAAAAGATACGTTTTTTGAGTGAGTTCGGTGTAGGACATACTCTGAAGTGAGGATTTCTCGCTAGCGTAAGAAAAATCTCTTGTTATAGTTTGGTGGACGGTCAATGCGACTCGAGGACTCTTTCTACACGCGGAAGGCGGTTTGCTCCGCAAATTAATCCGGAAAACGAACCAGGTGTCCTGGTTCGTGGCGAGAACATGAAACATATTGAACAAAAGAGGTGGACTACTGTCTCCGTTTCCATAAACAAAACCACAAGGTCAATCACTTTTCAGTCTCTGTCGCGGTGCGAAACGCCATCTTGAGTTAACCTTCTGACAAAATCCGTTCGAAATGGTAAGACCCTGCTCGCCTGTCTGCCCACTTCAGCAAACAAACGCATCACATTAGCAGGTCACGTCGGCCTTACTGTAAGTATTCACCTTGTACTCCTGACACTTGAAGCAGAGCTCTATGAGCGCCAACAGCGCCAGTAGCGCCGGCGCTGGTAGCTCAGTGACGCAGGCGCTCAGGGCGCCTCTGTCCGCCCACTTCAGCAACCAAACCAGACACATAAGGAGATTGCGGCTTGTTTCGCTGTTGAATGGGGGACGGCCGTTCTGGAAACAAACACAATAATATGGCTCAATTCACACTTGGACAGCGGCCAGCCTCAGCGCCGCCGCGAGCAAGACAAACTGACGAGACAACTGGCATCCATATTTTATTTAAGGTCCACAGATATATTAAATTACCCATATTAGATTGCACGAACATCATTCTTTTGCGGCATAACTAATATCTGCAGCATTCCCCCACAGCAGTATACTAAGACCTAATACTATGGCAGTACCTGTTACAAACCAGTGTAACTCATTTCAGAGACTATCCACACCTGTATGATGCCAATTTTCATGCATATGCTGCGCAATTATGGTAGTATATTTACAATGTGATTGGTTAGATGATTTGTATTTCTTACCGGTTTGAAATCCCCTTCTGGCGACGATGCTTGGTAGAAACTACCAAGGTGCCCCATCTCGCTGTCTATTGCAAGAATATCTAAAAATAAAAACAAATTTTGAATAAAAATAACTATATTGAAGGAAAGTTGTACAGGTTTATGACTCTTTAGGTACCTCTTTATGGCATCGCATCCTCAGCACCGTAGGGACATATTATCTAGCCTTCGATAGTCAGTTAAATATCTACCTTTATTGGTGCTAAATCCTCTATACAGCTGAGGCATAGCGTCCAACACAATCCCAATGAGTGGTAGATACAAAGCCGCCACTCTGGCCTTTTGCTCGGGTTCTGCAAGCCTCGGGTCGGCGTCGTGCGCCGTTAGGAGAGATAGTACTGCGTTCACGGCCGCACATTGGAGGATTGGACTCCTGGAGTAACAATGACAAGTTTATGGAAGGAGTCATTACTGCGGGACAAAAAAGAGTCAACGAGAGAGTTACTAATTAGTGTGTTCCAATCTCAGAAATTCAAATAAAATAGAGGCTCCATTTGCCCGTGTTTAAATTTAGATTTTTTTGGATTATATTAGAAGAGCTGAACCTTTTCCAAGTATATATGTATTTTTTTGTAAAATATGAAAAAAAGAAAATAAATACATTTTGAGCGGTGAGGCCGGTGAGGGCCGAGTGGAGGGTCTCCCCCGTCTATGTAGTTACTCACTGCATCTCCAGAGCATTCGTCAGTTCAGCCAGCAACAGCCCAGCCAAGTAGTGCCGCGATCTGAACTCGTGTCCCAGCTGGTGGTGGTGGGTGGAACTATGTGACGCGAGGGAATGAGAGGACGGCGCGGGGGACACGGCGCCCGGCCCCGCCGGGGGAGCCCCCCACGCGGGCAGGTTGAGGGGGACGAAGTGTTCGTGCGAGCAGACGATACGGAGGAATGCTAGCTGGAACAAATACACAATCCCATGTTGAAGTCGGTCCATTTTAATAATCTTCATCCAATTTTACTACAAAACTGTGTACAAACTTCGGAACTCCTATACCATGGAGTGAGTCAAAATCGAGCTTCAGCGATGACGTGGATGAAAGATCATCCTCTAGGATATGTTCTTCAAGGTTTCACATAATACCTTGTAATGAACGAGCGGCACAGCATCCGGCAGCGAGGCAATCTTGGCGCTCATCTGCTTGTAGTAATTCCGCACGAAGTTGAACACGAGCCCGCGGTCCATGACGCTGAATAGATCGAAGAGGAAGAACGCGAGACTGTTGTTCAGGCTTTGCGTTAGGCGGCCGTCTTTGCCGTACCTGAAAAGTAGAAACATTCTATTTGCAAACAGCATCATCTGAACCCCCATGCAGAATTAACAATGTGTGTAAAGTCCAACTAGACAATACAACATGAAATTAAATATGTTATGAGTTATCAGCTCAAGAGTTAGAGCATACTGAGCGTGAGATGATCTCAGAGGTGCCTTTGTCGCCATCATCAGCTCAAGAGTTGGAGCATACTGAGCGTGAGATGATCTCAGAGGTGCCTTTGTCGCCATCATCAGCTCAAGAGTTGGAGCATACTGACCGTGAGATGATTTCAGAAGTGACGTTGTTGACGAGCGTGGTTAGATCGTCAGTAAACTGTTCCGGGAAGCGCGCCTTGCGAGGAGCCTCTGAGGCGCCGCTCCAGTACAGGTATTCTACCATGCTCTTCATCATCAGCTCGAAAAGGGCCCTGCGACGATATTACCATTAAAATAGAAATCTATTACTTTTATAATACCTATTATAGCTTTTACAGGCTAGATCAGACACGGCGGATGCTTCAAGTCCCCCGTGGACTGTAAGTGCTTTTAGGCCCGTATTATGAAAGCTTGCTAAGTCATTAATCGATGCTTGAGTAGCTTTTCTTTTCTATGGCATAAACGTCACTCAAGCATAGATCGATGACTGAGCAAGCATTCATAATAGAGGCCTAAGATTGTCGTGTTGAGAGAGTCATTAGAGAAACTTATTCTTCGATCTCGTTCTTACTAAACATATTTTAACGAAACTAGATTACTTTTTTTGTTTAAGTCAGCCCTGTCAAGATTAAGCCTGTTTTACGCCGATTTTTATTAAACGGACATGTAGCGAATCTACCAATCTCGTGGTGTGATGGTCATCTGGTCCGAAAGTGAAGTCACGGGTTACAATTAAATACAGGACAGTATAATCTGCAAAGCAAATGTGTCTCACCAGGAGTTTTGCATAGCGAGATCTCTGGTCTGGCCGCTGGCCACCACCCACTGCAAGGCCACCTCCTCATGCAGAATCTTGCACGACCCGTCCGTCATCACTGGGAACACAGAAACTGTTAGTTTATACACCATGGACCTATGAAGTCTGAAATAACGAATTAAATTTAATAATATAATCCTAACTAATATTATAAATGTTCGGGTAAACCGACCACGCAGCAAATACGCATTTTAGCTGCGCTCGCAATTGAATGCGCATGCTCGCGATTACCCAAACAAAACTGGCAGTTCGCGCCGGGATATACCATCGAGAACGCGGGCTCAACCATTACAATTTTAACCATTAATTTATACCATTACCACCATAAGTCAATCAGTTTACGTTTATATTATTCCTAGTTTACCAGTAATTATATTTACATACCAAAACTATTGACTTTTCATATTAAACTAACATAGACCATAAACACCAAACAAAACAATACCCAAAGGGTTTCGGGCTAAACCAACACCAAGACCGTACCCTTTACAACAAAAGCGAAAGTGTGTTTGTTTGTCCTACCTTCACGCCCTAACTAAGCAACCAATCAACTCCACGGGAGATGTACGGGTATATTCTTCTTTGTATCCCCTTAAAAAAAATTAACGCGACGCGCGCCAGCTAGTAATTTATAATTATACAAAAATATCGCATTAACATGTAAATTAACTATATATGCTTACCAGTAGGTGGCAGTGGTAGACCGACGTCTCGGTCGGTGAGCGAAGGTCTCGGGATTGTAGCTTGATACTGGATGTAGGTGGTTATTAGTCCGCTGCGACCGTGGCTGTCGCAGGTCGCGCCTTCGTTCATGTTCTGTGAAACAATAATAATATTAACTCTCAAGGGGCCTCGGTGTCATCGGCACAGAAAGACTTACGAGATCATGGAAATACAATACAATACAACAATACTTAACTTTCCTGTTTTATATATTATATAAAACAGGAAAGAAAAAAATATCAACTTACTGTGATGTCAGTGAACACATGCGCCAAACATGTAAAAGCGTCCTGCGCTATATTCAGCGTCTGTCCCGCTAGCTTAGGGGGCGCCACTAGCAAATATAGCAGTTTGTCCACTATGACCGGCAAGTAGCGCGCGAGAGTCTCCACGTTAGCGGTAGGCAGCTCCGTTATACTGGGGACACAGAGCATTAAAGGAATAAAACTCAAATAGTACCTACGTACTAAATTAAATAATGTAGTCAGAATTATTCCAGTGAGTATAAACTTCTATGTTCGTTTTCTATTCCTGCGACGCAGGAGTAGGTTGCGGTTTCGATTCCCACCTCTGGACAAATGTTTGTACGATCTGCAGATGTTTGTTCAGGCTGTTCTGGTCGTTTTCTATGTATAATAAAAAATATCTATCTATAGTATATTCTATTCTATTATGTGTATCAATTATCTAGTACCCATAACACAAGCTCTGCGTTGGGGTAGATAGGCCTTTGGCCTAGATAATGCTGTGTGAATTGTCCAGCATTATGTATTTATTTTATGACATGGCCGGTGGAGCAAAACTGTGACCAAAAGTTTGGAAAGAATATGCCAAATAGATTTGAGTGCAAACTAATGCGCGTTAGGGGAATCATCAAACACTGCTACATTGCTCGCACAGCGCGAAAAGCATAGGACATAGGAGGCTGGCATATTTAAGATTTAATTAAAAGATGCCCAACAGTAAGTGTTTTCGTGATGGAAATGAAAATTCTGTAATAACGAAACGGGTGGCTTAGTGACAAGAGCATCATTCCTCGATCAGCTTGTAAAAGAAGAGGCCCAAAGCCGGCAGTAGGTGTCAATAGGCTGGGTGTTCAATCTATTAGCCACGTGACCTCGTTTAGTTCCAACGCATAATTAGATGTCGCTAGTAAAAGTGTACTCTATAGATCGCGCTGACGAGAATGCACGGTCAAGGCTATATAGTTGGTAAGGTAAAGGCAAGAACAAATAAATTTAGTCTACTCCGAGAGTTCAAGGTGTTTTATTAATATAGACTCCTCTTCAGTGCTGAAAGTCGGGGTAGGGCTCAAACAGTGGGATAATGATGATATTAAAGGGCCTTTAATTAGGTTATTATTAGCTCATTAGGGGAGGCCGACTGATATAGGCTGATGATGATGATGAAAGGGCCTTTAGAACACAAAGTTATTTGTAAGAAAGAAGAAGTATCCATCAAGTATCATGGCGTATCCAATAGATATTTCATATGCATAAATACTCCTTACTAATATTATAAACTAGCAGCGCCTTGCGGTTTCACCCGCGTAGTTCCCGTTCCCGTGGGAATTCCGGGATAAAAAGTAGCCTATGTTCTATTCCAGACTATAATCTATCTCTGTGCCAAATTTCATCCAGATCCGTTCAGCCGTTCTGGCGTGATAAAGGAACAAACATCCATCCATCTATCCATCCATCTAAACTTTCACGTTTATAATATTAGTGAGATAGTGAGATTCGAAAGTAAGTGTTTTCAAATGGCCTAAATGGCTGAACGGATCTTAAAAGAGGTATATGGTATCCCAGGTAGGGCTTATTGAGGTACTTGCGAAGCCGCGTGCGGCAGCTAACAAAATATATATCTATGTTTACCTAGCTCTCAATTCAGCTTCCATATTGGTAAGTCCGATCCTTGTAGGAATGTTGCCTTCTTGCACTGCCTCGCACGCCATAGCGAAACGTTCTATGTAGCCATCCTGAAATAATATAAAGGCATTTGAAACTCTATCTCAGAAGCGATAAAGCTCAAAATGATCTCGTTTATTATGGCCGTTTTTAAATACAAGTCCAGGTTGTAAAGTTCTTAACATATTGTCAACAGGGGCACATGTAAATGTAGTGTACAATTTTTTCCGGATATAAAGTTTAAAATCCCTTACCAGCACAGCACAACAAACGCGTCGAGGATGATATTGAAGATTAAATATTATATTAAATACATAAAGGAAGAGTAGTTTCTACTGTGTTTTCTACGGCATAAAGTTCAAAATCCTTTACCAACGGATGCACAGTAGTAAACGCATCGAGGTTGATGTTGAAGATTGGCTTATGGTTGTCGATCCACCTCGTCCCAGGCAGGAGAACATCAGGGAAGATGTAGGAGTAGTTGGGAGGAGGTTCCTCTTGCATGACCGGCAGGTTGTATTCGCCGCAGGTTAGCTTACCGTTGCGGCATAGAGGGAGCCACTGAAAAGAAGCAAATAGGTGAGTTGTATGGTGTTATGGTCGAAGTTGAATATGAGTTTGCATGACTCGTGCTCGCCACACAAATGACTATAGAAAAAACAGAAGGGCAGAACGAAATCAATAGACCCTGCATTACTGATATTTCGCACCGAAACCCTAAAATTACCAGCAATAATTTTGTTGGATTATCACAAAATAGCTTGTCTATTAGCCTTTATAATCTCGATTTTCCAAATAAATGCTTAATCAAGTTGCATCCAGTTTTGGTATGACTGTATTCAACAGATTTGAACCCGGACGGGTTCAACATCCAAGTAAAATGTACCAGGTTCTAAAATGTATGTATACTCAACTAGTTGACTTTGTTTTATATCACAGTACTCACAGAATAGCCCACAACAGTCTCGACGTTCTTCTCCTGCTCGGGCGCGACGGGTTTCCTTTGACACGAGACGTGCACGAATGTGAACAGTAGGTGGTGTTGGTCGCCTAGGTCGCACGGCAGCTTCAGCTTTATCTCATCGTAGAGGGATGGGTTTCTGGGGAGAATAAAACAACCAGCACCTTTGTACAAGGAACGATTATAGTAACTATCCACAAAGCAATGATATGAGTACTGGTAGTTAGCCCCTAACAATATTGTCCTGAAAATTTTACAAAGGTTTAGCGACAATAAAAAACACTGTATAGATTTTTTGTGACAAATGACACAAAAAAAAAAAAATTAAAGCAATACCATCATGGATTTGGAAATGGACATCTTTATCGTAATCTACGACTTCGAGTTACTCGAAATCCATACCATATGGGTATGGATTTCGAGTAACTCGAGTCGACGTAACGTCGAGTAAGTGGGTGGGTGCGAACATTTACTTCTCGAACGGGCAAAGAGGCTAAGTTTGTTGTAAAAGCAGTCTATGTCTCTAAGTGATTAACTATTGTTTTAAATTTTAGTTAGATGTGTTAGTTTTCTTAAGAGTTTCAAAGATTGTCTTAAAGTTTAGATACAGCGCTGTAAAATGTAATCATGTGGCAGACTCGAATCACTTCTGTAAGCATACTAACTTGTTATGATATATACAGGTGGTGTACGCCTCGGTAGCGAACTCGGGGCACGAACTGCGGCCGAATATAGCGGGCAGAGCGAAGCCGTCTTTCTCACCTGACATTAGCTGGATTTTAACCTGAAATATAAAAGAATTAATTAGTTTTGTGACGCCACTAGCCCTCTAAAGCTTTAGACGTGCGCAATCAGGACAAGTATTTCAAATAGAGTATTGTATTTCGTTCGTGCGTCGCTTACAGTGATATTCCGTGCGGAGCCAGTGCGTGAGGTGTAAGCGTTGAGGTTGATCTCTCTGACAGTCAGGTACAGCAGGTTGCGGTACTGGTGGTGCGGGGCCGGCGCGGGGGTCGGTGGGGTGCAGGGGAAGGGAAGGATCTCTTTAGTTGGACGGATGTTGTCATCTGTAACGAGAAAGAAAAATAGTGGACAATCTAACTTGACTCTGGTGGGGCATCCACACCAAAGTTTTTGTTGAACATTATTCTTTACTAATAAAGTAGTAAAATTTTCGAACTTTAGCATGTGATTCTGTCAAATAGGCTGTCATATTTTAAGTCTGGGTCTCTATTTTAAACATGGAGAGTCATATAATAACCGAACATGGTTATTTCACGCGATGGCGATGAATATGCCACGTAGATCGTACGACTTGACCCCGTAGGACGTCTTTTGGGGTATTCTTTAAAGTGAATATATAACTAAATATTCTGTGAATATTTCAAGCGGCTACCTGTTGCCAATATCAACATGGAGCAAAAAAATCAGGGATCATCAAAAATCATCATCATCAATCAGGTTTGATGTATGGGAGCCCCCTTAAATATTTATTATATTCTACTTTTTAGTACCTATTTGTTGTTATAGCGGCAATAAACCACAAACCACCAGTGCCCCGAAAGCCAGAATCAATGCCATTGGTCAAATTCAACCTGATTTAT
This sequence comes from Eupithecia exiguata, assembly GCA_947086465.1. Taxonomy (NCBI): domain Eukaryota; kingdom Metazoa; phylum Arthropoda; class Insecta; order Lepidoptera; family Geometridae; genus Eupithecia; species Eupithecia exiguata. Next base: position 1,335,908 of record OX352229.1, read on the forward strand.
GCGCCAGAATTATAATTGGAAATTGGACGTTTCGGATGCGCGCTATCCAGCGCAGCCACGGCGGATTTTTAAATGATGTTACACATACATGAGTCTTACAAATAAAAATAAGAAAACAATGATCTCACTCACAGTTTGTTTATATTTAAATTTAAAGATGACGCTTAAGGCTGTGGTATGGGTCAAACTAGCGCCGCCACCTATTTAATCTTATTATTACGTTGAACAAAGGAAATTTCAAAAATCCATCGTACAGTTTGTGATATCTATTATAAGCTTTTTTTTAATACCTGTGTAATAGTTTTATTCTATTAGGTTTAGGCAGAATATCGAAGTTGCCCTTGGTGGCCACCAATATTTATTTTCGATTTTCTGGCTAAACTAAATAGAGTAAAACCATTACAGAGGCATTAAAAAAAAGCTTATAATAGATATCACAAACTGTACGATGGATTTTGGAAATTTCCTTTGTTCAACGTAATAATAAGATAAAATAGGTAGTGGCGCTAGTTTGACCCATACAACCGCCTTAATGGAAAATATATATAATATATTTATTTTCCACTCACAAATAGGTTTTCTTAAGATATTTGAGTAAAATGAAATTAAGGACTTAAGCTATTAACCTGTTTTGTGAGGAGCTGGAGATAGGCTTATAAAAGCCTGTATTACAGAAAATTCTATATTAATAAAGAGGCAGAGTTTGTAAGTTTGTTAAGGGCTATCTAAAACTTAATAAAGGTAACGTTATCTCTGAGTGCCATAGGATATATTGATCTCACGTCTTGATGACTCACATTTGCAAATCAACTTTTAATTTAGAGGTAACATGTGAGCAAGATCGTGAGCAAAAGCTAACTATAAGATAATATTAGTATTGTATGTAATTTTCCCCGCTACACACCTCCATAAGGGCTCAATTTAGCCAGTTCCGGAGTCAATCCATTCCTTATCTCTTCCGGACACGGCGAGACTTCAATCTTCAAGGTTCCCGGGATACACTTCAGCTTCTTGGGCGCAGAGCTCGGCCGCTTGATCTCAGCTAGGAACTTGTACAGGTCTTCATCGCGAAGCTTATCGGTTTCCTGTTAAATGAGGACATTCCATTTAACAAAAATAAATACTTTCATAAGAACTTTTAAATGGAATAGCTCAGAAGTTTCGTTTCTTTGGTTAAATTCTGTTGTATGCGGGTAGAACATTATTCATTTTACACTTTTGTAAAATAACAGGCTGTTGTAGATAACTACAGGCGAGTGGACTGAAACTCCAGTTTAGAATGCTTATAAACGGAGTTTATAAGGCGATCAATAAAAAACAGTACAGATGGTTTGACGAATGACAAAAAATACAATGATGATGACTTCTCCGTTCTGATCCAGAGATCTCACCAGCTGGCTTACGACGAAATAGGTTCGCTTTTTCGAGACAAGGACGAGCGAACGCCGCGCGCTGAAGGCGAGAAAGGAAGGCAAGAACCGCGGAATGGCCAACCCGCGCGCAATTTCACTGTTTTAATTTACTAACTAAAATCCTAAACTTTTGATACTCATAAAAAATGTATAAAAAAGTGTTTTATTGCCTTAAAATTGATTTTCCGTACAGTCAGAACGTGGTTTTTGGGACTCATTTCACCTGAAGATGCGCGCTACGACCGATTTGTCTTGTTCTTTTTGGTGCGAATATGAAACAAATGCACGACAAAACGGACGACAAATAGTCGTCGCGGTGCGTATCGTAGTCCGGCAGGGGATGGACAGCAGCAACCTTTACTGCGATTAACTCTCGAGTTTGAAGGGTCTCAAGTCTAACAGAGTATTCTGACACTAGTTTCTAACCGCGGTTTCTCACGCGTTGTTTTTATAGAAACTTTTAAATGTAATTTCTATCCCATGGAAACTGTTTTATGGGATATAACGTAGTCTATGTTTGATTCCAGGCTTAGAGCTAGACCTATGCAAATTTCAGCCCGATCGGTTCAGTCTCTATGGCGTGAAGAAGTAACAAACATCCATCCAAACATCTAAACATCCAAACTTTCTCATTTAAAATATTAGTGTGATAATATGACCATTCCTTTTGACAAAAGTGGCTTTTAGTATGTTTTTTCAACTTGTTGGTAAATGTGTCTCTCTGAGTCCGGTTTGACCGGTAACATACCTGTTTGAAGAGACTAGTGACCGTGATGACGATGGGCTTGAAGTTGGCGAGAGCGTTCTGTAGGTCGGTCGGCGTGCGGCGGCGCTCGACGGAGCCGCGGCGTGTCAGAGAGCCTCCTACTTCGCCCGCGCGACGGCGGAGTTGTTCGAGACTGCTGGATGATGCTTTGCGATCTGGAATTTATGAGTAGCTATAAAGAAATGATATGTTTCGCACGCTGTTTTTATTTTGGTCGGGTGTAGTGACCGCGACTTACTCCAAACTGGTGGATCCGCTCAGCAGATGCACCAGAGTGCTGATGCATATAACTTTATTACACTCTTTGTTAGAGTTCCAACCGGGTGGAAAAGATGAATCCAACCGTATTACAGACTCACCGAGGCTGTTAGTGTTGCTAGCATTCGCCGGGTCCGGCGTGGCGGGCGCGTCTCGCTCCAAACTGGCGGATCCACTCAGTAGATGCACCAGGGAGACCCCGCTCCAGGCGAAAGGCATTCGGAACTTGCCGAGGCGCTCGCAGGCTGCCGCTGCGCTTAGGCGGACTTTTTCACGGTTCTGGAAGAAAATGGTAAAGTTTCAGGTTTTTTGTCATAGTTGTTTCGCTATCGTATCTCAATAGGTAAAAACTGAACCTTATTAAGATTCACTTTTTTTTCTGTCTGTCTGAGCTGATGGTTTGTGTGTGTGTTCGTTTGTTTTCAGTAAAGTTTTCTCATTTTATCATTGCACATTCTACGATGACTATTTAATAGAATAGAATATCAATTTATTTGTTAAAAGACTTACACATACTTACACTAAAATACACAATAAACTTAGATTAACATACAAAAATGTAAGTCCAGTAACAAAATGGCTCTGCCTCAGCATGAGTTGGTTGACTAGCGAGCTAGCAACCAACGCGGTCTTCCGTCAGAGCCACTTGTTGGCTTTACGGACTAACTACTCAAACATACATTATAATATTTGTTGTTGTAGATACACCTTATAGGAACGAATTAAAGGAAACTCAAGTAGGCTATTGCTGTGAGAGTGATCTGGGTTGGACTCCTAATTACGATGAGAAGAGAGAGAAAGACTCCTAATAAATAGAATCGAAGTACTCTAATGCAATACCAACCTTATCATCCTTAATATAGGGCTCTACACACTCATTCACATCCCCCTGCAGAACCTTCTCTATCTTCACCACCAGGAACACATCAGCCGACGGATTAGTGATATCAAACACTGCACTGCGACTCATTGTAGACAAATCAGCGTGGGGTATGTGGCCCGAGAGCATTTGCTTAGTGCTTTCCGAGTTGAGATTGAAGTAGAAGTTTTCAGAGAGCTTCCTCTTTTCTTTCGCGTCGTAGAGCGCCATTGACGCGAAGAGAGGTTCCACGTCGAGCTCTAACCTGAAATGGAATGATTATCTATGTAGAGAATGTCGGAGGCAAACACTAAGGCCTAGACTATACGGTCTATATTAAAGGGAAGAGTGCACGGAAGAATAAACCTGGCTGTTATGTTCGACCCCAACGAGTGTTGTTCTCCACTCAAAAACACGTTTACCTCAGCGATTGTCGTTTCGCAAGGTATGGCCGTCCGTATGAAAAATATAAAATAATGCTGGACAATCCACACAGCATCATCTAGCCCCAAGATAAACAGAGCTGTGTAATGGATACTAGATGACTGATATACTAAATAGGATACATTACATAGATATTTTTACTATACATAAAAAATAACCAGACCACCCAGAATAAACATTTGGACATATAACAACCATTTGTTCCAAGGCGGGAATCGAACCAGCAACCTCCAGCGCCGCAGACGAACCTTCGCCCGCCGCGCCACATCAGTCGTCAATGCCACTTTAGTTGCATTGGTTCTCTTTGAGCCAAATATTGTGATACGTGAATACTAACTTGAGCTGATGACAAGTGACCATGATCCGATGTCCGAGTATCTCTTGCGGTATTTCAGCCGCGAGACGCCTCTCCACTGCGTCCTCATCGTCGTCCAAATACGGTGTGTACAGACCGAGGAGGTCCGATTGACGGTTCTCCAATCTGAAACAGAAGTGATCATTAAATTCGTATATTATTATTTGATAGTGCATCCAAAAGTTAAATTCATTTTAGGAAACTTCGAATTTATGAACTAAGCAGTAAGCTGAGCTTAATCACGCTATAGATAATCGCTTACTATCCTTTAAAAACTACAAACAATTGTATTTGAAAATTTTACAATAATTATGATGTGTTGAACCATGACAGCCTAACCAAATATAGTAAGGATAAACCAATGCTCACACTAAAAATACCAAATTTTTCGCTGTATATTTTCATTGGAATCTAACTAAATTCATCTAGCAAAAAATGCAATCAGAGGCTATGCCCACCTTCTAGCTTCATTAACAGCATCCACCTGATCAGGCGGCTTCCTCTCGAACAGGTCAGGAATGAGGGGGTCTGAGGAGGAGCTGCGCAGGTCCAGGCTGGCCCAGGAGCCGCGCGCCGTGAGCGTCTCGTTGCATGATGATGAAGAGGATATCGAGGCTACTGATTGACGGCCGCTGGATGGCTGGGATTCAGTCTGGAGGGGAAAGCGTGTTAATAGTATTTTTTGGAACATATTACATCATCATGTACCCCAAAATTTTACTGTGAGAACTAGATATTTTATGAACTAGATTTTTTGTAATAAATATTTTTACACTTACGCGATCTGAACACATATTTATAAATACTATTTAACGGGTATTTATCGCGTTAAATTACCTTATTTTCATCATCATCCCGTGACCACGGCAGTGTGTAAACCTGTCGAAACGTCGGGAAAATAAGGTAATTTAACGCGATAAATACCCGTTAAATAGTATTTATAAACAGATTTTTTGTAGTCGGGAATTTTCGTCGAGTGGCGGCCGCGATTCAACGCGAAACGGAGTGTTGGGAGGCCATCAACTCATAGACCGAGGACATCTTAGCGGTCGCAGGGCGTCGATGGATGGCGGCGGCTCAGGACCGGTCTTTGTGGCGTCGTATGTGGGAGGCCTATGTCCGACAGTGGACGTGTATGGACTGATATGATGATAATGAATCTAAAACTTCAGGGGGACCTGTTGTTTTGGAAAGAATTACGAAGTACAACTAAAAATATATAAATAATAATGGCTTCTTCTAGCTTCACAGACCTTGTAGGGTTCAATTGCGCAACTTATCTACTCAGGTTAAGATCCGTCTAAAAATCGTCTAAGATTCTTCTTAATGAGTTTTACTGCATAAAAGTTGTGTGCATGGTTTTGGAATGATCATCCTGTGAAGGTTTTCCCTTAGGGCTACAACTAGGATCTTCTAATAAATTTAAAGGGTCATTAATGCATCTATTATGTCCCTGATGTTGCAGGCGTCCATGGGCTACCGTCAGCATTCCATCAGGCACGCCGCATGACTGTTTGCCAACTTGGTGGTATAAAAAACCCCAGTGAAACTAAACAAGTTTAGAATGGAAGAACTTTCATTCATCAGCTGTTTTGCAATCAGAAACAGCTATGATGCTGTTTCACACCTGTAGTGCTGTAGACAGTTCCTCAGTGGACACCGCACAAGGCTCGTCCACCTCATACTGGTGCCTCGGCGCCGCATGCAGCCTCTCCAGTCGTTCGCCCAGCCGCTCCCGTCCGTGGGTGGAGCCCGAGTACGCGCGGTACTTGTGTTCTACCACCGTGTAGTCGGATGTGTAGCAGCGGAGGCAGTCTCTCACAAACATCGGGGCTTTTGACCTGGAAAAAAAAAAAAAACCGGAAGTCCCGATTAAAAGTGGATCGCGGATTTTCGACTCTGAATTTCGCATCCCTCAAAAACATACTAGACAAGTTTTTAATAATCCGGAGTGCGAGCCGGCGCATACTAAGACCAACCGCGTATTTTGCCGCAGCTTACTCATCTTGTGCAAGGCCCTAGACGAAGAACTAGACGTGTAAATAAAATCAAGGCAGAAGAGCTTTGCCGTGGATATAAATAAACCTATATCTCACTCAAATTTTATTCAAATCTTGTCACACAATACACAAGGATTTCTTTTTTTCTTTTAATTGATGTCTAATTCAATGTATGTACATATTTACTAGCTTCTGCCCGCAGCCTCACACGTTTTTTTGGAATAACATGCAACTTATTATGGTTTTCTAGGTCTATGTTTGTGTGCAAAACTACAGCTTGATCCATTCAGTATTAGGCATTGTCTCCGGCTCAACATCTTCACAATGGCACAAATATTGCCATTATAATAATATGCAAGTGAACTTATTATCAATATTATACTTACAGATCTTCATCAGGCAGCACATGGGTCAGAGTCCTGATCCTCCTTGGCACACAGACCAGCTCCATATCGGCTGATGGGTATGAGAGAGGGTCTCTCTCGCCCATCAGCCGATCTGCCACCTCCTCATAGTCAGGAGGCTCTATCATGTCGCAGAGAGATAGCTGTGGGGAATCAATGATATAATATTTAATATTAAAGATTGGTTTAGTTTTATACTCATAAGTTCTGTTGAAAAACCTAGTGTTTTACACAAAAAAGCCAAATGTGTGTCATATTTATGCTATTTTATATTAAAATGAGCAGTAATTGTTAGTTAATTATATGAAAAAATATGAGTAGGTAGGAACTTATGAGTTTCTTAGTGGTATGTTATTCCTCCTCACTTATTTTACAGCATAAAGTAGTCTTTGTCTCAAACATAATTAGTACATGAGTAGGTAACTTGCTGATAACTTCAATGCATGCATTACTAATAAGTCCACTATGAAACGGATGATAATGAATCAGAAATAACTGTACAGGGAGGTACCAAATTGTTAGTAATATTTTATGGAAAAACTCACAGAAGACGAGCAGCCAGATAGAGTCCCGACCTTCGACTGGTTAGAATACCCTTTACGAACCTCCCCAGCATTCCTATAAATAGGGAAAAATCAATCGTGAAGTAAAATTATCACGAAACCCATCATGCATCAATAAGCAGACCCTGCACACAAGGCGAGAGAAAACCATTTACCCGGAAGATTGCTGGTATTTACGGCCGAGAGTCATTTAATAATAGGTTACAGGGTTAATGTTAGAAGGTCAATATTGATTTTATTCTCACAGGATTCCGTTGAAAACAGTACTCGAAATTGTTTGTTTACAATGTCAAACAATTACAAATCCGAAACTGACATTTTGTTTTCATTTTTGTTTGACGTTACTTCGACACTATTTCATCTGTGTTGCTAGTACCGAAAAATATTAATTCGATTTGAGATAATATAAAAAAATGCCGGAAGTCAACAGCGCGGTACATTTTGTTTTAAGCCGGAAGTTTATTTTAGACGTGGAAGAAAATAGGTTCATCTCAAAAAGGATTCAAGATTTATGAGCGCTAAAAAACTCTTTTGTTTGAAAATAAAGTTCCCAAAAATTTTCGATTTCGGCAGGATTCGAACCTGCGCCCCACCCTCTCAGCACGGGTGTGCTCTAACTTAAAATCCTAGTCGGTTTTTGGGAACTTGTTTAATTTCTTAGAGATTATGTACCCAGAGTGCGATGGCTTACGCTTCGCACTTTAGTACAAAACTTGGTTTGCCATATTATTAGCCAATGTACGGTAGGTAGGTTGCCTTACCGACCTACACAGGCTGCACCACACCACTCACTACTGTAGAAACTGTATGTAGGTTATTTATTTTATTCGGCTTAGATTTTCCATTCATCCAGCCCCAACTACCCCGCAACAAAGCAAACAAGCACGTGTATCAAGCATGCTCATGCCGTTAAATCTCGAACTGCGTACGTGTATTGTAGGTAATCCTTTCGCTCACGTTTCTAAATAAATTGGATCAGCACAGCAGTCGCGTGGCGCGGGCTTCGCCGACACGAGACTTCAGACTGATGAACATCGCGTGAACATTTCTACTTTTTCCATTTTGTTGCGCGTTTCAGCTTATACGAATGGCTAAAAAACTCGGTCAGAACTAAAAACAGCGCCTTGCATGCCGTCGTCTTGCAAAACCTATACTGAATTGTAGGTTCATGTACTACCCTACTACCGGCCACCTTAGTACAATACCTACTGTACTTAAACGTAGGGGTTACGGTTAATCTACGAGTAGCTGACACAGCACTAAGGAGTGAGGCTCATAGGGGTTTAAAGATTTTGGCCCTAACATCTGACCAGATTGTTTTTTACCTACCTACCCATAACATAAGCTCTGCTTAGCTTGAACCTGCTGGCTTGGAGCTAGATGATGCTGTGTGAATGGTTCAGCATTTTTTATTTTATGTATGTGACGCTATTTTATATGTATGTGTGTACGATCTGCAGACATTTGTTCAGGGTGTTCTGGTCGTTTTCTATGTTTAATAAAAAATATCTATCTATGTATTGTATTATATTATGTAGGTATATCAGTTATCTAGTACCCATAACACAAGCTCTGCTTAGCTTGGGGCTAGATAATGCTGTGTGAATTGTCCAGCATTACTTATTTTATTTTTTATTCATTTTGATAGGTATTTATTCGATTCAATTCGTTTATTAAAACCAGACTTAACCAGAGTTATCCAATGCGTGTTACCTCTAGGATCGTATCTAGGACACCTAGGTACTTACTAACAGTAGGTAGGTATAGTTTTTTTAAATTAAAAACTATACAAGACACCACAGCATGACACGATGCTTATATTGACTGATAACTTCTGTGTGAAAATAAATTATTTGTAAGTTAATCCAAGTCCAGAACTTCATGCTTACAAAATTTCGTAAGCAGTTTTAGCGTTGTCACGGGACAAACACAAGAAAACTTAACCAACTTTCGTCTTAAAATTACCTTTACTACGAATAATTAATAAGTCCCTATTTAGGATTTAAGCTTATCTTGTGTCCGCCTGTTATTAGCGTATATATTAGAACCTATCTAAATGAGTCTTCCTATCTATAAGAATGCTCTATGTAATAGTATAGATATACGCTGTGGCCGTAAATAAATATCTCGGCTCCGCTCCACTCTGTCTGGTTTACGCTGACCTTTAAGCTCGACTTTGCAAAAATTCAAACAATTTCACAAACCAGTGAAAATTTCTTCGTTTGAAATTCGAAACGGGGAGAGATAAAAGAAAGATTGTAGGACTTCTCGCTCTCGACTCTCTTCTTGTCGGACTTCAGTGAAATTAATTTTGTTTATAGGCAAATTAACTTTGCTTTGCCTATGAACCTACCCGCCTAACGCCCCTTTTCTGCTGCCTCTGTAGGTCCGAAGGCGAAGAAGATGTAAAAATTGGATTCATCCGCTTATACGTAAACGATATATCAGGAGCGTTTTTCGCCGCTAGTGAAGAGGAGGCTTAAAACAAAAAACCGGCCCGTTACACAAACACACAAACTGGACACAATATATCCTAGCAAAGCTTGTATCAAATCAAATATCTACAAACAAACAAAAGTAAATCGAAATTGAATGTCCAGCCAGAGGTCTAAAAATGATTGGGACATAAGTTTACTTAGGTACGTGGATCAAAGGTTATGAAGGTGAATAATGTGTCTACCTAGTACCTACTTACAAGATTATTAGCTTCAGCTAAAGGTAACTTTCAATTACATTTCAAGGAATACCCAGAATGAGAAGCATAAGTAGTTAGAAAATGTAGGCGAAGGATGATTGATTGCCCACAACCTAGCCCACAACCATAAAATAAACAAACCAATGATAAAAGAATTTGCCTTAAGAATATCAGTATAGATATTCTTAAGGCAAATTCTTTTATCATTATCATTATTACATTCACTGCTTATTCTAAGACGACGCATAGATATGTACAATTAATAAGTTAGGTAGAGTAGGTATTGGTATCGCTTATGAAATATATGTATACTTTGACCTTTAGGTGCTTGAACTATATCGGTGTACGATGTGCCCTAGACCCGTAGAGCGTTGACATTAAGATCAAATTTAATGTCTGAATCAGAGTCTTTTTATTGAATTTTTTTACTTTCTTTGTCTCTTAATTTTTTGATAAATCAATGATAAACCAATTAAAATGTCGTAAAAAACTTCGACGTCTCTGGAAATATATATTAACTTAATTCACCGTAGCATTTTCTTCTTATTAGAAACAAAAAATATTGATGGCTCCTAATTTTTTTGATTTATTTTTAACCTTTAAAAGTTTTAATTTACTTCACTTAATTTTAACAACAAAGTACCAACAAACAACAAAACATCACAAGTAATAAAAAAACTAATAATAAAATGGCATTTTGCTAACTGAATTAAAGACTGCGTAGCGCCCCGCCCTAGCGTTAGGGCGGGCGGCAGCCTTCAGTGCTAAGCGCGCCGTGCTCAAAAATACACGTCGATCACTTTATTAACAAACGAAAAAACAATATAACATACATACCTAACAATTTTATATTCCTCTATTATTTATAACAAATGAATATTAGTGTGAAAATAGCCAATATTTAACTAAAACAACAGAATAGCTAACTATGTCAAAACAGTACACGAAGTATTACGGAGTGTTTTTGTTGTGTTGTGTTACAAAAAAGTTAGTCTAAATTTGCCAAGATATTGCTTGTTTGTAAAAAGTTCTTAGATATCGATAATTAAGGAACATAACGAAGAAAGGAATTAATGAGTAGATGCTAACTTGAGGTATTTTAAGAAGGACGAACAGTCAACAGGTGTTCCAGTCAAGCATGCTTTTGTACGATGTGAGTATAAGTACGAAAAGCTACTTTTGTTAAACAGCTCTGTATACAAGTGAAACGATATCGCTTTGTTTTGTGTATCGTTTATGTTATGTAGGTACTTAGTTACCTATTTAATAACAACTATATCCATGTATATATCACGTCCCAATCGTAAGGTTCATCCACGCATCTTGGTACCTGCAATTTGTAGAGCAACGTTTGCAAGTTAAAAAACAACGTATAGCAAAAATAACTCGGTAAATTAATAATTACAGTTTACACAAAAAATAGTATACCAACATAACGATCGATACACAAACAAATTCCAAAAATAGTAAACAACGAACAACACGACACAAAAACATAATATAAGTACAGATTATACAAGATGGTAGCAATAATTAGTAAAATAAAATGACACAAATTTAAAACAGAATGGCTAAACTAAAATACTCAATACAAAACCTACAAAAATAAGTGAACCTGACAAAATTAAAAATACATAACATAAAATTAATAAAAGGCACAAAATATAATTCTCAAACAAGTAAAATACAAAAAAATACGCTCTACAAAAAGTACCTATCTTAATATCAGTTAGTATTAAGTTTATGTTTAATTGTTTTTTGTATATGTTGATGGTGCAATAAAGATATAATCAATCTCTATCTATCTATCATAGATACCTACTTTGAAATAACTTTGGATGAGTTTACAAAATGAAATGCATTTTAACTATCTGAAGCTTTAAAGTTCAATTTAACTGGCCTCATAATGTGGCTTCATAACTGGCTTATTAGATAGTGCGACTAGAGTATAGAAAAGATATTGTATTTAATAGGTATAGGTAGGTTTAAAGTAAGTGCAGACCACTTCATCACTCATTCAAAATGGTCGTAACCCTCGAAGTCCATTGGGAAATGCCGCTAACGGTCTAAATGCCGCCACCTCAGTGCAATTCCATTAAGTGCCGTGTCGGGGACGTTCACTTGTTTCTATATACATAAGGCTTTGTCACAATACAAAGGAGAGCTTTTATTTGTAGTGGTAAAAGCTCTGTACAAAGTTTTCTGGGTGTTTTCTAGAACTTAAGCTCAGGGCTCAGGTGTCCTTTAGACCATCATGATACGCCATCGTTGGCCACATTGTTTCTTATAATTAAATTAGATTATAGTCAAACGAAGGTATATTATGTAAAAAGTTTTCGAACACCAACATAACATTAAATATCAACATTACATACCATAACATTATAAAAAATCTTGAGCCATATATTTATTGAAAGAAAATTACATTAACAGAATACAATAATTACAACGAATATTTACACTTAAATCTATTTTCTAAAAATCTAAGCCGTCACCAGAAAGCAAAGTGCCCAGAACGAAACGAAAAATTCAACGTGGCAATGCTAATTCGTTGACCGAAATAAAGGCCAGCATTCCGATCACCTGTGGACTTTATTAGGAGTTTTGTTAGATCTTTGTATATTGCATGTGCCCCAGGACCCTAAGGACCTAGGGTTTCCACCCCAAACGGCTCGAATAGGTAACGTCGGTCAAGATTAGCGTATTTCCGCCGTTTGAGGGACTCCGAGAGGGAGGGAGGGAGCTGGCCCTTACTGATGTCCCTGCAAGATGAGAAGGTGCTAGGGTATAGAGGGTGCTAGGGATACACAAGTGGTATCCCAAACTAAAGGCCGACCCATCTTCCAAAGAATCAGAGTCATTAAATAATTAACATTAAATTAATATTTTTGTAAGTACAGATTCAATCACAAACTTTTAATTTACGTAACTATTTAATAATAGGTCAGTTAAACAAAAGCTTAAAATGCCAAGTTATTTTTGTAATTGCCATTTATTTCTATTATCTGTGCGCCCACTCCAGCATCCATTGGCATTTCAGAAGGATTAGAGCCACCCACGCACAAGGTCATTGAATACCTCTAGCCCCCGTTAACTCTATTTGTCGAACTGTTTTTTACTACGCTTTGTTTCAAGCTTTTCCAGTAAAACCAAATTGTGTTTTGTTTTACTATTTGATGAACCACAGGTTCATCGATTTCTATGGATCTGTTTCATTAATACTTGCATATTAGAATGTATAGTTTCAGAAAATCGGAATCAAGTTAACGTCATCATCATCATCATCAGCCTATATCAGTCCACGGCTGGACATAGGCCTCCCCTAATGAGCGCCATAGCGCCCTGTCTTCAGCTTGCCGCATCCAGCATCTGCCAGCAGTCATTTGCAAATCGTCATCCCACCTGGTCGGAGGGCGAGTTGTAAGCGAGTTAACGTAATAGGTACAAATTTAAACATTACATACCCACTGCGTTTCTTGTTCGTCGGCTACTTCAGTTAAAGAAACTGTCAATTTTTTTATATATTTCGTTTCGTACAAACTTCAGTTTATATGTAAACATCTGGTTGCGAGTTCCCAGTTCCCGCTATAGTTGATTTATCTGCATAGCGCGTAAAAGGAACAAAATGCCCCTAAACCCAGTTATATTTTAATCCATGCCTGAACCTAAAAAAAAAAACGCTTTACATAATACTTGCCTACTGCTTAATAAAAGAGAAGACCTCCGATACCGCGTCAAATCATTCAACGATAGAACTCTATTTCTTTAATCCTTCATAAATCCTTCTTACAAATATCCAGTGTTTGCAGCAGTATTGCTATCTGACCATGAAGTTTCCACATGACTGGTGACCTGCGTCGATGGCTGTATGAAGGGTCATTGAGATAGGTCAACGGACAACGTTCCGTCCGGCGGCGCTGCATCGAGTTTTACGCTCAGTTACTTTGCATACTCGTGGCTTGGTTTGAGCAGCTTCAAGTCCAGCCACCTACCTGTGAAACTAACCTACACAGTTCCCAATATGGAAATGAGCGTTTAGGATTTTGGTAATGATTTCCTTGAATATGAGAGAAATAATGACAAGGTGCATGATGATAGAACTCATCTGTCTAGCGAACCATTTGTCTTGGATCCAAGCACAAACATAATATTATCTCTCTTCCTCAAAAAGGATTAGGTACACGTAAGAACTTGATTATCATAATACGAAGTATTTCAAGGACCACTACATAAAAATGGCTATAATAAATAATAAAATAATAATGATCATTTATTTCAGGTATCACAAGACAAGTACTTAAGTAGGTAACTTAAGTATTTGATAAATACCTTATAGACTAACATACCTACATAATTATAAAAACTTAATGCAGATTCAACTACCTGCGAATGAATGGTTTAAAGAAATAACGCAATGACACAAATGGGTAATGGTTGCCTCTCCTTATAGCCAAGAAAAAACAGGAAGGTACGCGAGTTATATCCGATAAAAGTACCTTCCTAGGTGACTTTAACAATTATTTGCTTATTTTGGATCATATGCTCGTCTCCTATTGATGAGACTCGAAATTGGAATTCTTCATTTCTCCAGTCATTACGCGTGTCGCATAATTTGACATCTATTACACCTCGGTCGGTCTATCATAATCACATGCACTGGGCTCCGAAGGACATTACCAACCGTTGTAAAAGCAACCATGTAGATCAGACATTAAGGTTCTATTTCAAAGTAACGGAGTACTGAAATTATGTAAGGTGGATGGTGAAATGAACCTTGTTGTAAGGGAGGAGAGATGGATGTTGAATGTGATGGTGAGATAAAGGTACGAGGCTGGCCGTGGGGTTGCGGCGCGCGCAGCATCAAGAGGTAGTGTTGGGATTATACCAGCATCGATTATTTGGTGTTTTTTTGTTTGTGCATTTTACAATTATTATTGTTTTCAATTGTGTTACAGGCATCTGGAAATACAGATAATTTCAGAAAGAATTGACGGAAATTGTCACGGAAAAGTTTCATCAATCGAACCTTGAATTGAATAGAATAATTGAGCCTTGAATTAAAATTGACGTTGTTTTTTTTTTAAATTAGAGTATCCGTAAATATTATCAATCTCCTAATCATCAATATCATTATCTATTTATATCAAATAAGTAAATGATACTTACAAAACTCAATCAAACTGCTACGGCGTAGCACTAGCTCTACGCGAGTCTACGACAACTTCAAACAATAAAAAAACGACAAAAACATTCTTCCAAAAAATCTCAGCTTCTTTGAAAACCACTGACATGTTTTTATTGGGACTTAGGTACCTTTGTATTGTTTTTTGCAGTAACCCTAAAATGTTTTAATAATACCTACACACGGAAAACGATATAGCTGCTACGGCGTAGCACAAGCTCTACTATAAACAACTATAAATATCTACGACAAAAATATGTATCTATGTATTGTATTATATTATGTATATCAGTTATCTAGTACCCATAACGCAAGCTCTGCTTAGCTTGGGACTATATAATGCTGTGTGAATTGTTCAGCATTATTTTTTTAATTTATCTACAGTAAAAATTTTGGCCAGTTTTTCACTCACATTCCACTGAAAAGCTCGATGCAAAACTATCGATAACTTCCAACACGACACCCCATCCCTCAGTCGACCCTGCCGCCGCGGCGGCGATGGACGTATCCGTGCTGCAGCCCCGAGGCTGAAGACCTGAAACCCTGACACCAACCCTGAAAAACATCACCAGTGGACCTACCATGTAATAACATCCTGTCCACAACCATGGGTGTCGACAGTCAACCAACGCGGCCTACCGTAAGTCAGGAGATGTAGCTCTAATGACGTTTTATAGCCCTTAATAGACACCTATGTGTTAGCGGTGGTGATTTTTATGCAATACGATGTGCCTAGAAACAAGTCCTACTAACTAGGGCCCTACGTACGTTTATGACAATGACATGCAATGCAGTGCGGTTGCATAGTTTAGCTTGCATGTATAATTAATAGGCATTTGCATTAAATGACCATATAAATGCTTTATCATTATTGATTTGATGGGTTTGCGATTCTTGCAATGAATTTCATGATAATTTTCAGAATTGACGCATTGTCTTATTCGACACTACTCACGACAATACGCATTTTTGATGGATAGTAAGTTTATTTTCGAAACTTGAATCATATTGAATTGTTTCTTGCGGAACTAAAATGGGAAAGTGCTTCGATTCCCATGCGAATCGATGGCGATTACCTATTAATAGTAGGTAGGTAACTTATTGAAGTTCAAGTATCTACCTATGCTGTTTGTGCGAGTGTAGTTTTGAGTCACAAAATCAATAAAATTGCATAAAACTTTTATTTAGGACAGTAAAAACAGTCTTTATTTTTGTGGTCATCCTTATAGCGAAACGTTGTATGAACAATTATATTGCTTATCTGAAACAATATCATGTTCTCCTTATTTTACTTCTCTATGCTAGAGATATAGCTAAAGTAAGGCAGTACTTTAGCTGCTTATATTAAAGGAAGTTTGTGAATTCATCATTGAAAAATATATGGAACTCAGACTTTCAAGAAAGGAGGGGGTTCTCGATTGCGCTGTCATTTTAGATTTATTTTTAGGTTGTAAGGCTTTTGTTTGTTACTCGATAGAGTTTCGCGTATTTACTTTCGTAGAGAAAATTGATCCCGAGGTGGTTCTTAAAGGTAAAAAATTGTCGTTGTATGTAAGCGGTTATGTTATTAAGGTTCATAGCTAAGCCGCTTACATCCGTTATGAATTCGTCATACTACGATACTTTTCATAGTTATAAGTTATGTTATAGTATAATTTACATTAACAGGAATTAATTAATTAGGTCTGCTTTAATTTTTATAAAAAAACATCAAATTATTCTAATTGCTCCTAAAAGGCAACAACGCAGTTGACATAATCAAATTCAACTTCATTGAATCTTTATTATTTTCGTCCTGTTCATATTTTAATGAAAAGCCTAAAAGTTTCTCATGTGTCAATGAATAAAGTTCGTTTCCACCACATTACCGTTCAATAACACGGCTTTGTGGGGAAAATGATCAATAAGCAATATCAGCGAGAAATTGGTCTCTCGCGCGGATTATGGGACGTTCGCACATCCTGACAGGTGGCGGTGTTTTTGTACGCAGTTTGTCTTTATTATATCTCATCTCACTAATATTATAAACGTGAAAGTTTAGATGGATGGATGGATGGATAGATAGATGGATGGATGTTTGTTCCTATATCACGCCAGAACGGCTGAACGGATCTGGATGAAATTTGGCACAGAGATAGATTATAGTCTGGAATAGGACATAGGCTACTTTTTATCCCGAAATTCTTACGGGAACGGGAACTACGCGGGTGAAACCGCGAGGCGCTGCTAGTAAACAATAAAACTCGGAAATACGGCTCGGGCCACATCTCGGCTACCCAAAATGAAGGCTACGTTGGCCGAAATAAAAACCGGTAAGTGCCTATTTTGATATGAAGTAAATTTGAAAGTAAATAAACCTATTCTAGAAGTACCTAAATAAAAAGGCAGTAACATCTTCACGGTGAAGGTCAAGCTACGAATGCCTTACATATGGCGAGGTGGGTAAGTGCTTATTGGCTTCAATAA
The DNA here is from genome assembly GCA_947086465.1 of Eupithecia exiguata. Taxonomy (NCBI): domain Eukaryota; kingdom Metazoa; phylum Arthropoda; class Insecta; order Lepidoptera; family Geometridae; genus Eupithecia; species Eupithecia exiguata. The sequence goes on from OX352229.1 coordinate 1,353,312, forward strand.
ATCTTAAAGTGTTGCTATAAAAAGATCATATATGGTGGGACACCATCTGTCTGAAAGTGCTATTTTACAGACTCGGTTCCCAAATTGCGCGAAAATATTTAAAACTTAATAGTTTCTTCTACTAAGTTGCTCCGTCTGCATAGCGCCTTAGTTTAAATATTATACCTACTGACCTAAATACAACAAAGCGATATTAACAGACTAAGATCTGAGTTCACCAACAGATGGTTAAATTTTAAACTGTTGTTTAGACGTTTTTGACACAAGTTTTCATTCATGTAAAGTCAAAGTTAACCGACAAAGTTGCTTATTTTCCCGATTATCTGTTGATGAACGCACCTTACAGTTGCTTTTTCAGTGGTTTTATTAACGGATTATTAGCGGATGTGTTTAAAAGCCACCCCGTGTGTTGTCTATGCCAAACTTTGCCAAAGTAGTACGTCGATGTGCGCTTAAGTAGAGTCCAATCTTGAAACCCGAGTGGGAAGCCACTCAACCAATATTCTATTGTTTTCGAATAGAGGAAAGAAAAAAATACTGAAGAAACTGATACGGCCAGCTATAAAGATTTTTTTGCGTTTGTTTTGTGAGAGTACGAAAATGATTTGCGCTCTACGTACATTAAGGACGTATTTATGTAATGTACTCGTTTTTATGTAATGTACTCTTCCCGTAATCAAGCTAGAGCTATTCGAGTAGGTAATTAAATAGTTTTTATTTCTTTATTTAACTAAAAGTAAGTACATACATAATGGTGTCCTTCATCGGGCCCAAACCTTCATCATTATCTGCGGCAGGATTTTACCCACAGCTGGACCTCCCGAACTTTGTGACATTCCTCAAAAACTAGTTTGTAACAAATTCTGATAAACCTATATTACTTGTGTACTCGCATTCGACACGTGTCTTATTGGGTTACTTTCATGTTCGACTGTGTCAACGTCCATTCTTATATGTAGGTACCTACATAACTAGTTGACCCGCTCGCGATTTCATTTGCGTGGACTTTAGGGTAAAAAAGCTACTCGAGATCAGAGGCCTTAGTCTGAGTTAATACAAAAACCATTCAATAAACGTAATCGAGAACCATTGATGTCTTCCACGAAAAAGGCATGATGGTAGACCCAAACGAAGTGTAGCCAAAATACTGCAATAAATAAGTCTAATTTTTCTATTCGTATGCGTGCTATGCGTGAAAGCACTGAAGTTGTAATTATGTTTGTCGACTCACACATACCTACATAGATTCGATTTTATCTTCGAAATCAAGAGAATAGTTGAGTGAGCGTGTTTTACCTCTATGATTGACGTGTTTGGATTAGACTTGGTTCGCTCATAGGATGCAAAGGAAATACTTAGATTCGGTGCAAGTACCCAGTGAAATTTTAGACCAATTGCTTTAGTTGTTATGGCCTGAAGAGGAATCAAACATTCATCCATCCATCCAAGCTTTCGTATTTATGGTATAAGTGTGAAGATAGCTCAATAAATATAACTAAATAGACCTTTCAAGCCCTTTTTGTATATTTTTGTTGGTTATTGGGTGTTAGGGGACGGATGGGCCCACAGCATGTTTCGGCCGAACCGCGACCAGGCTTGTTCCCCTAAGCGGGTGTTAGGGGAACAAGCCTGGTCGACGACGGTTGCGAATTATCCTTTTTTGCAGTATTTTATTTTGCATTAATAAAACTGTAGGTACGGTAACCTACGAACTTTTTTGAGAGCAGTATAAAGTTAGGAATAAAATTCTGCAAAATTTTATATAACTTTTGCAACGTTCGTAGCGGGCGTTTTATGAATTCGTAGCATTGCTACGAGAACTCTACGATCCTCGTTTTGTTAACTAAAAGATTTTGCGAAAAAGTTTTCACGTTTTGAGTTCAGTGAACATTTTCCACTAGTTCGCTAAAATACGTTGACTACTCGCTTATTAAAGTAGCGGGCAACGGCCATGATTGCTGAACAATGGCTGCTCGAATGTAGTTTTCTTGACTATTTTCAGTAGCCAACGATATTTTTGCGCTAATATTAGTGTAGATCCGTTTGGTACCTCTGAATAGGAAAACATTATGGTTGGTGCATAAACAAAGCTAATTGGACTACTAAACATGACGTTGTCGTTTATATTCCGATCGTTAAGAAAGGGACGGCAACATTAAAAAGGGACGGCGGCGTATAGTTTTTGTGCCAACTGAATTGATACCATATTGTATTCATTTATTTTATTTCAGACAAGTTGGTTATAAATACTTAGTTACTGAAGATGGTAGGTACTTTTAAAAAGTATATCATACATATTTAGTACAGAGTAAGTAATAGTTTCGATACTATTCTAACCAACTGCGTTGCGTTCGTCACCGAGACCCTGAATTAACTCATTAGCAATTCTACCAGTTTTTTAACTTTTATATATGACTAGCTGCTGAACGTGGCTTTGCACGCACTTTTCCGGGATAAAATGTAGCCTATGTCCGTCCCCGAGATACCATCTACCTCCCCGCTAAATGTCATTCAGATCTGCTCAGCCGTTTAGGTGTACAAAGGTAACCGTCAGACAGACAGCGTTCCTTTCTATTTTATAATGTCACTAATTTCTGCCCGCAGCTCCACACCCGGTGTTTTTATGGAAACGTAGGTATAAAGGTTATTTCTAGCCCTGGGAATTATTCTATGGGACAAAAAGTATTTGCTATGTTGGATTCCAGGCTTAAAGCTACATTTATGCAAAGTTTCAGCATGATCCTTTCAGTAGTTTTGGCGTAAAGAAGTAACAAATATCCATGCACCCATCCATCTAAAGTTTTGCATTTAGGTATATACACTCGAGAGCAATGAATCCGGGTCACTCAAAGAATCCAAAAAATCTCGGAAAGTAAGAATGCTAGGTTAATGCAATAAATTGTATTTAATAGACAATTTAATACTCCTTAAATGAAAGTTAAACCATGAGTCACCATACATTTTATTTACACAAAATTACATAAAGAAAAAAAACTGCTGATCTCTCCTTAAAACAAAAATAGGAAACATGAAATTTTTGAACTTTATGACGATTTTCTTGAATTTCAATACTTCGTATTACCTCCTCGTGCTTCCATTACTGCGTTTACGCGGTTTGGCATGCTGTACACCAAGTTCCTTATACGATTTTGGGGAATATTTTCCCATTCCTCTGTGAGAGCAATTTTGAGCTCAGGAAGCGTGATTGGGGGAGGGTTTCGTTGTTTTACGCATCTCCCTAGCTCGTCCCAAGCATGCTCGATCGGGTTGATATCCGGGCTGCGCGCTGGCCACTCCATTCAAGTAATGTTCATCTCTTGAAGGTAGTTCACAATCCTACCTGTATGAGGTCGGGCATTGTCATGCATAAATATAGCATCCTCACCCAAATTGACCATAAATGGACCAACGTGTTCGTTGAGGATTTCTTCCACATATCTTACGCTAGTTAAAGAGCCGTTTTCTATGATCACCAGCTCTGTGCGACTTTCAGAGGAAATTCCGGCCCACACAAGTACAGACCCACCACCGTAGGCTACTTTTTCTTCGATGCATGCTTGCTTGAATCTTTCCCCTGGTCTTCTATACACTCTGTGTCTTCCATCGTGCTTGTAGAGCATAAATTTTGATTCGTCGGAGAACATAACTTTCGACCAATCTTCAATACTCCAATTTACGTGGACGTACGTTGACCCGGATTCATTGCTCTCGAGTGTATATTATTAGTGTGATTAGTATTGATAATTTTTTTTTAATTCACATAAGTATATTTATAAACTTACAGGTAACTCGACGATTATGTGTGAAAAATGCCTTGTATTTATTTATTGACCAGCTTATAAAGCTTCGTTACAAATAAATAAATATTACACGTGCGAAATTAAAATTTGCACGATGAAATAAAAATAGCACTAGGCAAAGTGCATTTTAGTAAATAGAAAGCAAAGTTACAAATTGAGTTATTCAATTTAAAACAAAGCCTAAAATCCTATTTTTCTTTTCAGTAATTCTATTATAGTGAGCGGCTTAGTTCTAACAAAGCCTGAATTGTATTGACTGTAACTTTCAGGGGATAGTTCAGCGACCTGAAAGACTGTTGTGAGTATTTTCGGGGCCTGGTAGGGTTTTTGGGACTGTTTACTTACTTTACGTAGGTAATACGCTTTTTAAAGAAAATATATTCTTTCCTATGCAATTGTTTAACATGCCTAAAGGGGAACTCATAATAAAACACTGTTTTAACCGGACTGATCGCGTATATTAAAATTTATTTAAAGTTGTATAATTGACGGTAGATATGCAAAATTCAAATTACTTGTAAATACAAATATCACCTTAGTCTGCCTGTGACCATGGAAGCTGAAAAGCCTCCGAAACGTCAGGTTATAAACAAAATATAAAATATACGCGATCAATCCGGTTAAAACAGTGTTTTATTATGCCTAAAGGGTTTTCTTTTTTCATTGATGCCTAATATTGGGTATGTCCTGACGGATCACGCAAAAACTGATCATATCCTGACGGATCACGGCAAAAGGTACTATCCGATATGGTGATCGGTCAGGATAAGAAACAAGATAGCGAATTAGTGCTAATCACGCCATACAATTCATACCTTACTTTTAATTTTCGTTTGTGATGTTACTAGAGGATCCAGTATCAATGTAGATATAAATTATATATCATAGCAGCCTACGTTCTACTGAACATTACGGTGTGCCATAGTGCCATAAAAATAAATAAATAAAATAATAAATAAATAATGCCGGACAATTTAGACAGCATTATCTAGTCCCAAGCTAAGCAGAACTTGTGTTATGGGTACTAGATGACTGATATACATAATACAATACATTACATAGATAGATATTTTTTATACATAGAAAACGACCAGAACACCCGTAACAAATACCTGCAGATCGTACAAATATTTGTCCCAAGGCGGGAATCGAACCCGCAACCTCCGGCGGTGCTTCGCCCACCGCGCCACAGAGGTTGTCAAAAAGCCAATTAATAGAAAGCGTTTGGAGTGAATAATATATTATATGTATGATGTGTGTATATATTAATTTCTCAAATATTCAATGTTTCTGATGAATCCTGTTCGGTTTTTTTGGTATACATATTAATCAAGATTTTTTTGAATTTGTTTTTTACTTTATTGTTTGAAGTAAAACAAAATTTTTGTGCACTCAGTAGCGTAATAGTATATTTTTACACAAGGGATCAAAACCTCGCCATTGTAGACGAGGTTGTTTATACTACGGGTGGTTTTGTCCCGCGTGAAAAACGATATACTTTTCACTTCGGGTGTGAGAAATTTGAACAGTTAAAATTTACCTTCAGAAAATATTCCACGCCGATTTCACTTCTCTCGAAAATTATAAAGAAAAATTACTTTATAACCCTAGACCTCAAAAATGAATTTACGCCCGCTAAGCTACGCTATATTGTCACACTTTTTGAGCAAGAGTAGAGCGAAAAAAGCCTTTTTACAAAGCGTACCTAATGTTCATTTACCTAGTCGCATACCCTTTTTATGCGTCTATGAACTCGAGCTTTATTCTGTGAGCTATTTTTATGCTCTCGGGTTACGGTAAGCCCTTCCCTTTTTTCTGCTGTGGACTAATGCAGGACTAATCCACAAAACGATTACGTTTATATCCGAAACGAGAAGGCTGTCAAGATATCAAATTCCAATCATATCAATTCGAGTGTAAGGTTTACTATTCTCTGTCGCTTAGCCGCAGATGAAATAATGTTACTTCGTAGCTTAGCTTTCATCAAATGTCAATTCATTTCTTTGTATAGTTATTATTTTACGAAGTAGACGCCTCGAGGAGATACAAAATTATGTCGTTTTAATTTGAACTGCATGCAATTCCACTCACGCGATGGCCTGACCTGAAGAAATTATAATATTGTTTCAAACGATATTTATCCATAACTCGCTTTACCGGCGGTTTTGCTGGCTTTTTAGGTAAAAGTTGATTTTAGGTAAAAGTTGATTTTAGGTAAAAGTTGATTTTAGGTAGCTGTCTTGTCTTAGTTTAGTAAGCAAAAGCAATGTAACCTACCCTTCAAAAATGGGAAAATGTCACTAAATTATCTCAAGAAAAATATATCAAAGAGGTCGATTGTAGGTAGGCTAAGTTATGTAACCCGAGAGCTGGTGAGTATCTGGCGAAGCGCATCAGCTTTGCCATACAGCGCGGCAGTACAGCCAGCGTCTTGGGGACGATGGTATTGATATGGATCAGTTGTGGTACCTGGAGATTGTTTGCAACAGTCTGCAGTTAGCTCAATTGTTTCAATAGTAAATACTTATTATTTTTTGTATTATTTGTTTGTTATCTCATCTCACTATCTTACTAATATTATAAACGTGAAAGTTTAGATGGATGGATGGATAGATAGATGGATGGATGTTTGTTCCTTTATCACGCCAGAACGGCAAAACGGATCTGGATGAAATTTGGCACAGAGATAGATTATAGTCTGGAATAGGACATAGGCTACTTTTTATCCCGATATTCCTACGGGAACGGGAACTACGCGGGTGAAACCGCGAGGCGCTGCTAGTTTTCTATATGTGTGATTCTAGCTGGCTGAAACTCATATAAAGTACAATTTCTGTACCACTGCATCTCAAGAAAATTTGTATTTGTTTTTATTCATGAAACGTACCTAAATCTATTTTCCAGGCGTACCGACCTACAACAGCGTAGTGGGGCGTAGGCACCTTATCATTTTCTTACAAAGTGACTGAAACAATAGCGGTCGTACACGTTTACTCATCAAACGATCCCTTGGAACGAAATCCGCGTATCGTGAATTGTGTGACACAATGTGATGTTAAATTATTTAATGTAACAAAGTTCCGTCATATTCTAAACACGTGCGGATTATACCTACCTATTATATTGATCGGTAACTTAACTAGGCCAAAAATATGAAACCAAAGTTTGTAAGTTCACATTGGCACGGAAGATTGCAGTATTACGTTTCAAGAAATTCGTTTAACATGCCGTGCCAAAAATATGGATCTATAAATATGTCCGTTCAAGTAAAAGGGTTGTTCAAGTGATAATATAAAGGTAAAGCCTTATTTTTTGCTCGCTTTTGGTTGTGTTCCTCTACTAAGTACCTATACTCGTTTCTACAACCCTAGATTGGTATTTTTAGTAAACAAAGACATTTATGTATGAAAACTTAAAGGTGTGTTACGGGCGTAGGTAAAATAACGTGTTACACTACAGAGCAAGCGTTCATGTAGTTATAACGGGGAAAGAAGGCACTCGTAGTCTCGTAACGAGCAACTATACGTACGCGCGCACGATACGCTTTGTGCGTAAAATCCGTCGCGCGCTGCGAAAGTATATTACGTTATGTACTATCCGTTGTAGGTGCAGTCCAAGTCAAAATGTGGTCGCCATGTGGTGACGGCTTACAATTTGCACCACTTTCCGTACGATTGACATGAGAAGCGACTAAGGGATATCCACCGGGGGCGGACAGCAGCGCTTCATACAGAAAACCACAGAACTACGATCCCCAACACTCATGCCCAGCGTGGGGATTATGGGCAGTACCCTCCATACAATAAAAACCTATAAGACGCTTAATTCAACGATTAACTTCCTTATTATTTATCGCGTAATAATTTGTGCTCGGGGGGACGCGGAACGCGCGCGCCTAAAACCGCACTCATCCTGAAGAAGTCCGTCGATAAGGGATGAAACGTTGGTGTTCTTTCAACACAAATAAGGTTCGTAGTTAACCCGCTTACATCCGTAATGAATAAGACGCATATTAGCGGTATGCCAGCGTCCACCAGTGGACCTGGAGCAGTATTTAGGCTGTAGATGTAGATGATGTGAAATTAAAATTTCATCTTTTGACATGCGTTGCACGTGGCAACATAACATTTGTATAAAGGTACTTATATTAAGCTACAGAATTATTCGGGCAATAAATGATTTTTATTATTATTATAAAGTAAGAAATTTCAAGAAAAAGGTTACAGAAGGCCCTATTAACTCGTTTCGCGCCGCGTCTATATTTTATAACGTAAACAAACGTAGCGCCGCCGCTTCAGGGAAATAGCTGACATTTTCCTCCACGCCCAGCGTCGGATGGGAATATAGCCATGAACTTTTCTGTTTTATTTCACTGCGCAGTACTGAGAGCAATCTGAAATTTTTGCAAGAAATAATGTTGAGTGATTTTCGCTTAATACATTTTTAATGTGTTCAGAGGACCTTACCTATGCTATAAGATAAGAAAATTTATAGATTTATGTAAGTAATACTTTGTAGCGGAAAGCTGAGAAAGCCAATGAAAAATTTTTCTCGTATCGTCAACATAATCAAAGAAAAGCGTAATGATGTAGAACAAATCTCGTATGTATTTAGGTACGAAGCACCTATGTTGACATTGAGCATAACCAACCTAACAATGGCAACATGGGTCATGAAGGGATTTTTAAAATACACGCTCGTTTCAGATACTTATACAAAGAGCCATCTTTAATATCTATTTTGGGATATCTTCAAACTCGAACCCATTCGATCATCCCTTCAGCCCTTACGTCACGGCATCCTAATTATATTGTAGGGTAGAACACGATTCATCGTAAATTCCCTTTATAGATGTTTAGTCAGTTTGGCAGCGTAATTGGTTGTTATTGCGCGATTGACCCAGAACGGGTAGATAATGGTTTTTCGGTTGTGAGCTTTGGGAGTCTTTTTCATTCTAGAATTTCTTCTCCTGAGGTTTCTTACTTATAATTGTTTCCCTTTGAACACGTTCAAAAATCGTTCTGTATTTTATATTTGGACAGCTCTTCAAGAAACTCAAATCATGTGATCGGTTCGGAAAAATGGATCGGTTCTACATATTGGAAGATGTAGAACCGATCACATGATTTGAGTTTCTAATGGTACGTCATGTTGGTTCTACATATTGGAAGATGTAGAACCGATCACATGATTTGAGTTTCTAATGGTACGTCATGTTGGTTCTACATATTGGAAGATGTAGAACCGATCACATGATTTGAGTTTCTAATGGTACGTCATGTTGGTTCAACATATTGGAAGATGTAGAACCGATCCATTTTTATCATATTTTAAAAACCTAAAGAGCACAACCGTATTATTCTTTAATTATTTGCTACAGCTCCGTCATCTGCCTAATAGGTAGGTTACTAGTACCATTAACTCTTTTATGAAGTAGTATAAAGACATCTTTATGCAGGGATAATGTCCGAATAAAGCCTTTTTTCATCTTCATTTGAGTTTCTTTTCTATCGTAGCAAATTTGTAACAGTCAGATTCGCGATAGAGGAAGATTTAGTATTATTGGTAGAGTATCTTGTGCCAAGTCCTTCCATGTATTACCTACATAATACATAAGTAGGAAGAGTATGTAGGTAATACGTATTGTATGTGTTGCAATTAGTGTAATTGTTCAAGTTACAAGTCGCATCGCATCGAGCGATGCCGGTTCATTAGTGACGGAATTGCGTAGTTACCGTAACTTCAGTAACATGACGGTATGTATGTAGTCGCTTTGCTGCTGATTGATTTAAATGGAGCGTCAGAAACGAAGCATACTTGAAGCTTTTTTCGGTGGATATAGGTAAAGCGAGAGTGGAATTTGGACAGTTTTAAGTGTTTTTAAATCCACATAGCTGTCCATTAAAAAATTAACAATCTTTGGTGAACTGTTGGGTGATTTTAAAAGTGTTTGTATGTTTTCGATTTACCCACCGAGCGAGGTTCGAATCTTCGAGCCAGTTATTTTTTAAAGTTTTCATGTTGCATAAAGCGCAAGGTTCGTATGCGATTTTGTGTATCTTCGTTCAACTCTACAGAAAATTAAAAACATTCTCCCAGTTAAAATAAAAATTTAAAGCCACAAAAGGGCACTATGTATACAATGTTCTGCATCTGTTCCATTCCGTTAAACTTGGCCGGCGATTAAAATGAAATTATTTCATGACATAAAATAGAAAAGCTTTTATGAAACCGTCCCCACACCGCCATTATAAAAATTAAAACCACAAAATGAACAATGCAATAATGCGACGCGCTTTCATGGCGATGAAGAGTGACGTGTAATCCTTTATTTAATTCCAAAATGGTTGAACTTTTGTGTCTGGCAAAGGGCAAATTCGGTCTATACCCTATATATTATAAGCAGCTACACAAGGTGCTACTGCTGCGTCTTTCGTAGTGATGCTACCGTGTTTCGTAGCAGTGCGACGGTGTTTCGTAGCAGTGCTACGGTGTTTCGTAGCAGTGTTACGCTGTTTCGTAGCAGTGCTACGTAGTTTCGTAGAGCTACGTCATGTTGTAGAAGTACTGTGAGCTGCCACGGATTTAATCAGTATTCGTGATCTCGCGCAGGTAGAATAACGAGTACGGAGGATGTACTTAGCTTTTTAAACCAACCTGAACTTATACTATCTAAAATAAATAAATAAGTAGGTATGTGTATTTTATTCATATTCTTTACAAAAAAATCTATGCACAAGAGAGTAGTGCTTTGTAACTTAGGAACTTCGAATCAGGTCTACCCTTTGGCATGTGATGACCAGTTTGGTTTTGTTGTAGCTGCAGTTGGAGGCGGGAGCGGGCGAGGGCCCCGGCCCACCCAGCAACAACAACGAGGGAGCCACGGCGAGTCCCCCACGAGATGACAACCACAACGCTCCGCAGACTCCTGTCTCTCGCGCCAGGCCCCTCACTCCTGCTGGTAAGTTCTAGGTTTACTATCCAGGTGGAGGCAGGAGTGGATGAGGGCCGCCGGGCCAACGTTGCCTCTCGTTGTTGCTGGGGAGCAACAACGAGAGGGCCGTGGCGAGTCGTTAATATAAACTAAATATAGGAAAGGAGCGAGGAGCCCTGCGTTACACCCATTGTAACTACAGACCCCGAAGACCGTTTCCTATTAGTGTCACTTCTTCTATCCTATCACACTAGTAAGATGTAAGAAGATCCAAAGAGGAGTCAAAATTTATCCATAGTCATGTAGTTTCCCGATTAATATTTCATGGTGTATGCAATCGAATGCTTTTGACAAGTCGCAAAAAATACCTATAACATTTAGCAACTTCTCCGTAGCATCAAAAATATGCGATACTAACGATTTTTTTTATTTTTATTGCGACAAGTATGTGATTCCGCTATGACAGAGCTTAAGTTAAACGTACCACACACGTTTTTTCAGTCTGTACGACCTATTTTGATGGCAAAAAGTGACTGCTGAAATCATAGTATGATATTTGTACAGTTTAGGAATTATTTCTTGAAAAGGCAACTCAAATACTCTGAAAACATTAATTGCTAGTCGTGATAAGTTGTATTAAGTTCTATCTGTATATTCAACAAGCACAATAAACAAAGTTCAAATTGCAAATTGAGTGAGCGCGGGTTGCCCCAGGTTGCCCCACTCTCGCCTCCACAATCTCCATGTTGCTAACTTTATCTACCGGTGGCCACTTCGAACTAACTTCTAACAGCGTTGTTACTCTCTTGACCTCGAACTTTCAGATTCGTGCTGTCTCAATTTGCACAGTCCATCATCATCATCCGCGGCCGGTTTACCCACTGCTGGTTATAGGCGTCCCGAAGTTTGTGCAATCCACTACGATCCTGTGTTTGCACTGGCCAAGCAGCCACCAAGGCAGCGTCAGTTTAGCAAAAGCTAGTTTCAAAGAAGACAAGCAGTCACAGTTAATAATAAGAGGCTTTTAGTTTTCCTTAACCTATTGGGTAAAGTTGGTAACCCAAATTTGTAAATCAGAAACAAGTAATACAAGTTTTAATTATGATTAAACTAGCAGCGCCGTGCGGTTTCACCCGCGTAGTTTCCGTTCCCGTGGGAATTCCGGGATAAAAAGTAGCCTATGTACTATTCCAGACTATAATCTATCTCTGTGCCAAATTTCGTCCAGATCCGTTCAGCTGTTCTGGCGTGATTGAGTAACAAACATCCATCCATCCATCCATCTATACAAACTTTGACATTTATAATATTAGTGGGATGAAAACTATGAAAAAACTGACTCGGTCCTCGCTATTTCACCTTTTTTTCACCAAATGCGAAGGCCTACAAAATGTAGCATAGACCAGGCGAAGATTCTTAATTCCTCGTTTATCTAAATAGTTTAGTCATTTAGAAGTATTAAAGAGTACACAAAAAATCTTATATCTCATAAAAAAGAATCACATAAAAAAGAAAACCCGCCTCGCGGGTACAAAATAGTGAACAGTTGAAAGGCTTCGCTGCAGTCAGGATTGACGTCAGTTGGTACCGCTCTGGCCAAGGCTAGGGCAATGGGTTACAAACTGATCCAACGATTGCTAATCTGCGGATTTAACCTATTACTTACTTTATAAGACACAGACATTTAAGACTATTTTAGTGTACCTAGGAAGTTTTTTGCTCCTATACTATGTTTATTAGTATAAACAGGAGCAAAAAACTAGTAAATAGCAAAAATAGCAAAAAAACGACCTAGCTATTCTACATTCTACCTCTAGTGATGGATGAAACTGGATGAAAACGTACATGTTTTGTTTGCTGTGTTTTGCTTTGATCCTCGTTTTTATTTAGACCCTTAATGAGAATTCTATACTTAATGCGATCCTGTGAATAATTGTAGTCGTTTCGATTCAAATTACCTATACTCACCTTATACTTGATGCAATGGTAGGCACTCGGATCTACTTTGGACATCAACAAAACACAAAATGACTTAGAATATTAACTATTTGCAAATCACACTGTAACGAAAGGGTATAAAACATTCCCACAGGGCGAATTCTATATGATGAAGTCTCGAGGAATACTCAACAGCCTACAATGGTCCACTGGACACTGGACACAGGCCTCCTCCTGATAATCGCTTTTACATCATGGGGGGGGGTAATGCCCACATATCTACTTTTAGTTAATTTTTGCTTCTAAATATAAAAGTTGTAGATAGAAGCCAGTCTGTCCTCACAAGCGCAACAAGCTTGACTGTAGCACTATTTCGCTAATTACGAATCTTGATAACAGGCTCTCAGAACCTTCTTGTGGCTATTAAAGACACCTCATGGCTATTAAAACAACGTCCAAGAGGTTGAATTTTTGATCGAGTGACCGATTTTTTATATGAGGTAGCTATTGGTTTGAATAACCAATGAAAAAAGACACCCTAGATCAATGTGAACAACTTACTAAACAAACCATTCTTCATGGATGTTGCCTTATATGATGTATTTGTTTATAGTTTACGGACTTCATAAGGGTGATCCCTTGATCAAATTCTGTATAAATACAATAGCGAGTCCGCGCGAGCCTTACGGGAACAAAGTGCTTGAGTGTGTGTGTGTGTGGAAGACGACATCATTATACTAATTAAGTTTGTATTTTAGGAAAGAGTGAAAGAAGTTAAGTTAAGCGTTTTTCATACAGCGCTGTCTAAATAATACCTTCTTCATCGTCATCATCATCAGCCTATATCAGTCCACTGCTGGATATAGGCCTCCCCTAATGAGCGCCATAGCGCCCTGTCTTCAGCTTGCCGCATCCAGCATCTGCCAGTAAAATAAATGAAAAAATAAATAACACCTTAGTACCTACTAAATAACGAATTTTGTAAAAGCAACAACTTCCAGAAAATGCCCTCGCAGGTTAGCAATCCATCAAATTCGTTGACTGTGGTCGTATTAAAGTAGCCACGCAAAATTTCACTCAACATTTCGTGTCTTGTCATTCATTTCCGGCGCACCTATTTCCGCTTTCAAGAATTAAAAGCTTGATAATAATTGTGTACGAAGCGTGCTGCGAAACTCCAGATGGTAAGCATAATCTACAGTGACACAATAGAGTGTGGTAGCAGTAGGAAAACTTGAGGCTTTATGATGAGATTTTTTTACAAATACTTTAAAATTTTCGTTTCCTTCATACATTTAGATTCAAATACTGATATTAAACACTTTTCATAGCATGAAAACGATTTATTAGTTTCATACGAACTCAATCAATTATAGGTTTTGAATAGTAGGATCTTGCTTTTTTGACAATAATGCTGTGTGAATTGTCCATCATTATTTTATTTTATTTATGAATATTAGAAAACTTGATTTGAGTAAATATACTTTGGTTTATTTTATGACGGTATGCAGTATTAAAGCGTCATATACCATATACACTCATTAGGGGAGGCCTATTTCCAGCATGGACTAACATAGGCCGTCCGATAATGTTGATTATTATTATCTTACATAGTATTATCAGTATTTTTATCTTAGTCCAAGGGTCCATCAATGAGGAAATAGAAATAATCTTTTGTTATCTCGTCTCTCTATTCTTGTCTCGCCCTCGGGAAAGAACTTTCCTACTGATAGACAGTGATATTGTGAGTGGTATCTAAATTCGCACTTCAGTGTTGCTATTTTCGTTCATAACACCGGTTTTGTTGTAAATTATACTGGAAAACGCCCCAGGGAAATACGAAGTTTGGAGGTTGTACCTACCTTAAAAATTTTAAAGCAAGGATTTAAACGAACCTACGTTTCTAACTTATTACATTAGCTTTTGACTTTTATTATTAAATTCTTCATATTATTACTTCCAGTCTTTCTAGCAGGAAAACGAATAAAGAAATCAATTTATACAAGCAGAATTTGGGAAAGCCGTATTACTGACGCAATAAACTTTTACGATAAAAAAACTTACAAGTAGGTACTTCATAAAGTTCAAGCTAATTTTTTCAATATCAAGGGACCCAACTTTAAATATTTTAGCGAGTTCTCCTTTTAATTTAAACCTCTGCTTATCTATTCTTATGCCTCTGCCGCACACAGAGGGGTTATAATAAGTTTAACGTGTCCGATGAGTGGACTAAAGAATCTCGGCGTGGTTAGTATGGTTTTTCGCAATACGAAAACGGAGAAGTTTTCGGGAACATGATAGTTGCGAGTACTAACGCTTACTTGTCCAAAAGTTTGTAGAAAACTATTGGATCGCTGTCATAGGTGCTTATTACGAAAAGTAGAATAGAATAAAAAATATTTTATTCATGTAACAAAATATAAGGTAGGTTGGCATTGCGTACACAAACGAAATAATTAACCATTGATGGACATTTGACTGAAGCAAAGTAGTCTCTAAAGTATTGTATTTTTTCTATTTATCTATTTATAGTATAGTACCGAAGGGAATCTCTTTTTTCATTGTTATTAACCTAGTAATTAACACACTCACATATCCTGTCAAACGCCCCTATACAGCTGCATCATTATGACATTCTTTGACATGTAATTGTACATAATTATATTTTGAGTTTGACTATATTATTATTTAGGCCCTTTTACAGCTAATTATTTGTATATTTAATGTGTTAAATATTTATCTATATTTATGGTAATTACTGTTTCTGAATACAATCCTTATGGTGTTTCTTTCCTTCACACAAAATTTGACTTGTATACCTACATAATTTTAATGCAGTAGAGTACAACGACATCAAGTGTATCAACAGGTACCTACGGTGGAATAAATAAATGAAATGAAATGAAACAGTCAAATTGACTTTGACAAGATAAGGATATTTGGTATAGATTTTTAACATATTGATCATCGTACAAATATATTCCACTCGTAACTACATGCCTAAAAAGTGCTCGGCTCGCTTATTCGAAAAAATACAATTACAATAAAATTGATGACTTGGAGTGTACCTATAGATATTTTCACAGCTGACGGAAGGGGGGCCTATCGCTCTGACATTTATCTCAGCTGGAGAAGTGCCGAGATGTAGGTCAACAGAGGCACTTAATAGCAAGGCCCCGCCGCCGCAGCTGTCCAGCCCAGCATTCATAAATGATGAAAACTTGGATTGCTGTTGCTGTGGCTTTATTTATTTCGTTTCTGGGCGGAGAACTTGACTTTATAGCTTTGTTAGATTTTTGGGATTCGTTGTCAGGGTCAAACTGCAAATCGTAAGTAAGTTCTCGGAATAGTTTTTTTTTCTTCTCAAAAATGAACATGGCAAACAACAAAACGTATAGCCATTAGTGCTATCTAATAGGATTTGGTAGAGTCAAGTCAACTATAATAATCATCACATCACACTAATCCCACTATCCCACTAATATTATAAATGTCAAAGTTTGGATAGATGGATGGATGTTTGTTACGTGTCCAAGAGTCCTGTAAGGTCTAAAGGAAATAAAGCATTTTGAATTTTGTTTTTTTTTTAATTTAGTCAATCACGCCAGAACAGATGAACGGATCTGGACGAAATTTGGCACAGAGATAGATTATAGTCTGGAATAGTACATAGGCTACTTATTATCCCGGAATTCCCACGGGAACGGGAACTACGCTGGTGAAACCGCAAGGCGCTGCTAATATTACTATAAATGCGAAAGTTATGATACATGAATGGACGAATGGATGTTTGTTACTTCTTATGAAGTAGGTAAGTAAGAATGCGACAACAATAGGTACCTACATTCTTTCCTTTTTGCAACTCTACAACGAAATGTTTCTTTGTACCTTTGACTTCTTACTAGGAAATTTCCAGTCAAAGACCTCGAGTCCCGGGTATTATATTTCAATAGAATATTGTGAGTCCATTGTATTATGAAGGTTTGACGCCGACATATCAGGATAATGCGTTAGCTACCTACTTGGCTTTGAAGCTATTCGGTAGGTTCAGAGTTCAGAGTCAACGCTCTTGATAACGTATTTTATGATGCGGCAATCTTTTCCTTTTCATTGCTCGGGTGTTTTATCTTGGCAGCGCCAAAATGTGAGCTTCATTTGATATTTAAATTTCCTATTTACTTTTGTCTTGTTTTCTATTAGCCCAATAGAAGTATTCGAACCTCTATCGATATTCTATAGTATTCCATCCTTCTTTTATTTTATCTTTTGGGTTTTGGGTCTAAATGCTTGGTTAAATGCTACCAAAATTAAAGTTTCTCGTCTAATATTTTAAAGTTTTAGTGCTTTGTTCGTGAAACATTATTTAATTTCGCCTTGCGCTGTGCATGCCTGATAATAGAGTCGCTGTGAAATTACGATACTAACTCGGTTGCTCTGTAGACTTTTTAAGGCGCATAAAATAAAAGTCGGTTTACCTATAGCAGAACTTGACTAGAAACTGGACGCATGTTTCGCGGTGTAAAAGTGTGGTCGTAAGGACCATATTTTTTAACACAGAGAATTCTTATTAATATTTGATTGAAAGTACAATGCCTTTCCATGGATGTTGAAGAGCCAAATAAGGATCGAACATGAACAGACCTACCCTTCCGAGGGATAACTATCACCACAAATTTTACATCCGTGATTAGTTTAACGAGTCTAGGTACTCGTTGATGACGATGACCCCTGTTTGCAAGTTACCAACTTTTAACTACCTATTTCAGAAGCCCTGAAGATGTATGGCGACCGCCTATCAGAGTGGGAAAGGAACGAAATCCGCAAGTACCCTGAGGTGTGGTTCCTCGGTCTGGAAGCAGAAAAGGTCCTGGCGAAGCCCAACCATCCCAACAACTGCGGGTTTGACGATGAGAACGGGAGTTACACAAAGGTGAGCTCCTAATATTTATGATTTTAATATCATCATCATCAATAATATCAATGAATCATTATGATAAACGATACAATAAAATTTGCCCAAGACGCTCTTGCAGAATTCCTATGATCGTTTGTATTTGTGGGTAAAGAAAAGATCCTAAATAACCATTGGATGAAGCCAAACCAAGCCAATCGGTTTCCCTATGAGTAGGTATTTCTTTCAGCATTATTTGAGTAAAATCCTAATGAAAAACATAGAAGGTTAAAACTTATGAAACACGTGACTGGATAATTAGATTAACCTTATTGAACTCGAGACTTAAGAATCAGGCTTCTCGTCACCTTGGCATTGCCGTGAATCACGATAAAGACGGAAACGATCGAGGAGCTCACTACCTTATTTATTTTGCCTATCCTATCTACAGGCCTCAACTTGTTTTGAACATTTTGAGGCTATCAATAAACTTGATATATTCTCAACCTCCCCATCAATGGAGCGGTTGGGAAAAAAAATCCCATCCGCCCCATTACACAAGGCAATGGGGTGGATGGCATTTTCTGCCCCATTGACTTTTTAGATAGAAAGAATAGAAATATTAAATCTCGCTATTCATATATTTATTTTGCTATTCACATAATTGAGTATTAGTAGGAACCGTCGGAAATCAAAAGGCCAAATTATTTGAGCTAATCAAGTTCGTGTTTATTGTCAATAACATTTTTCGTAAAATAATCACAACGCAAATTTGTAAAATCAAATAATAATCTTAGGAAAAACAGTGAGTAATTAAAGCATCATACGCTTTGGTTTTCTAACTAGTAATCTCATAAGTATTGTAGTATTGTTTAGTTTATTTATTTTAAAACGTCGTCATTGCAACGGTTCTCCTCCACAGCCAATCCACGACCACATAGCGTACCGGTACGAGATTCAAGAGGTCATCGGCAAAGGTTCCTTTGGTCAGGTCATCAGGGCGTTGGACCACCGATTGGGAACGCAGGTCGCCATCAAGATCATTAGAAACAAGAAACGGTTCCACCACCAGGCAAGTATGACAGATTTATTCATGTCTTTGATGTTAAAACCCTCGGAGTACCGTTGTCGTTCAGTCGTTAAAACTCTCGATGAGGTCTGAAGATCAGCGTACCAGCGACCAGCACATTCTTAGAGATGGTTTTGTAACTCCTGCATTTTATGTCAGCTCCGTGCTAATATTTTTTTTGTGTTTTTTGTTATATACTAATAATATTATAAAGAGGAAATATTTGTTTGTTTGACGGGAATAGGCTCCGAAACTACTGGACTGATTTGAAAAATTCTTTCACCATTAGAATCCTACATTATCCCTGATGAACATAGGCTATAGAATATACCCGTACGAAGCCAGGGCAGACCGCTAGTTTCATATATTTTTTTCCTATAAAATAATGATGAAAGTTCTCAGTCTTGAAATTGTTAATTCATTTATCCAGGCCTTGGTGGAGGTGAGAGTTCTGGACCACCTAAGGCTAAAGGATAAGGAACAGGCGCACAACGTTATTCATATGCTGGACTACTTCTACTTTAGGAACCATTTGTGCATCAGCTTTGAGCTTATGAGGTGAGCATAATTACACGAAAGAGCTTCTAGGAAAAGTTTTAACAAAGTAAAATTGGTCCCGATGGACCTGCCTGATGATAAACTATGATTGTCTTAGATAACAAATGTGAGTGACCAATGACTGTCTATTGATTTAGTTCGATTTGGTTCTTTTTCTTCTTTATGATTTTCTTTGTGTTAGTTTATTTATAAGCGTTTAAAAAGAGACTGGTTCTTTTCCAGCATCAACCTGTACGAGCTGATAAAGAAGAACAACTACCAAGGCTTCAGTCTCAGCCTGATCCGGCGGTTCACCAGCTCGCTGCTGCGCTGTCTGCGGCTGCTCGAGGCCGAGAACATCATACACTGTGATCTGAAGCCTGTGAGTAGCTTGCACCCATTTGTCAGCAGTAGGTATCGCAATATTTATATTTTTTATTGCTGAGATTTTTAATAAAAATAAACGTTGTTATCAAGCCCCTGGAGGTCCAGAAACACACTCTTTTGTCTTAGTACTTTCTATGTTTGACTTGACATGACTTTCATATGGCACCATTATTACTCAATCTGTGTTACTTATTTATCTTTATTTTGTATTTGTAAATTTATTTATTACCTTGACATGATAAACATACTACTGTTAGGTACTTATTTGCTATCTTATGCGAAATCCGAGCTACGGGTATCCTCAAACAAAACCCTATCTTCCAGGAAAATATCCTGCTGAAAGCGCGAGGCAGTTCATCCATCAAGGTGATCGACTTCGGTAGCAGTTGCTACACGCACGCCCGCGTCTACACTTACATCCAGTCCAGGTTCTACCGGAGCCCTGAGGTCATCCTGGGGCTGCAGTACGGCACGCCTATTGATATGTGGAGCATAGGTATGTTGTCCTGTTGGAAAAATGACTCTTCTTCATTATTATATTACTTTATTATATTCATTATTATATTACATTGCGTTTACTTAGGTACCGGTATTAACTTAATTGGCTTTCTTACTTATTAAACTATTGTTTTTTACGACCCAGTGTTAAAGTAATCGTTGCTATTCGTTTATTTGAGGGCTAAAAGTTACATTTTAAATAATACTTACGCTTGTGGCAGAATCGAGATGTTTCCGCGTCTTGTGATGTGCGCCAATAAAGATGATTGCAGCTTCTCACTCAATCATCTTAAATGATGCCAATCGACACATCATTCTAATCCAGAATTCCTTTCTTACGCATCTATAAAACCATTGACACACGAACAACTTTGTAAAAGTAGACATCATGTTAGTAGTCAGACAAAAGGAAAGTGAACCGCATTTGTTCGACCATAAAGATCATATTTCGGCAAAAAATGAACAGCTGAGTACTGCTTGCTATTAAATGAAGACTAGGCCTAAGCCCGCAGGCCACAACTCACGACAGATGATGTCAATGAGGCGAGAATGAGGTATTACGTATCCAATAACGTCTGCCATCTTGCATAATACGGTTTGTAGAAAGCTCGGGGAAAGGAACGTTCGCACGGCGATATCAAAACCCGAAAGAATCTCGTTTTTACGCAATGGATGGGCCACTTGTTGCTTGCGGTTTTGATTGATGAGCCGGTACCGTTCTAGGTCCAGAACTTGATATGTCAGTAGGTACTGGAAATAGAGCTTTGTCAAGTTAACGTTACTTGTGAAAGTATTGTGTTGTTCAGTTCCTACTTTCTTTCTACGGATATTATTATTTGGCAAAAATTTAAATGTAAGACATTGAGTGAAATTAAAAGGTAGGTAGGTAAATTTTCACCAGGTCATCTGATCATATTCATTATTTTCTTGTGTCCGGAACTAACACATAAATTATTGTTGCAAAACCTATAAATATTTAAAATAGTATTCGGTATTCAATATTTTGCTTTGTAAGCTAAAAACTCTGCTCTTAGTGACATAATGTGTCGTCTAATCGATTATCATATTGCTCACAATCTTCCGGTTTCTTATTCATAAACGCGACACTCGCAGTCACGAATTTCATTTCCTTTTCCGTTATTTAATGTTGTTGTTACCCATCACAATCGAATCTCAATCATATAACCAAATTTATAAACATTATGTTCCATTGGTTTCAGGTTGCATCCTTGCGGAACTCCACACGGGCTACCCCCTCTTCCCGGGAGAGAACGAGTCGGAACAGCTTGCCTGCATCATGGAACTGCTAGGACCACCACCACCAGACCTTCTACTGCATGCGACGAGAAAACGACTGTTCTTCGGTAAGTTTATTGTGATGTCAGTAAGTCAAATGCTCATTAAAGAAATAACCAAAAAAATGCCCAAAAAAACTATTTTTACCAATTTTCGATTCTTAATGAGGTACTTATTGATGGTATCTAGCGTGTTTTGTCCAATTGTTGTGTCTCTATTTCAGACTCAAAAGGAGCACCACGCACTGTGACGAACTCCAAGGGACGGAAACGAAGACCTGGGGCTCGCACCCTTGCTGCAGCCGTGAGGGGCGATGACCCTGCCTTCCTCCACTTTCTACACAGATGTCTAGAGTGAGTACTTTGTCTTTATTGGTATTGTTATTATCCTATAATATGAATTCTCAACTAACACAATCAAACAGGGCATTAAGTCAAGTTTCTTCTGGGGTCAAGTCTAGAAGACAAGTTTCATCAATTTACTACATATTTACCTTTGAACCACAAAGACCTTGCTTCACTTTAGAAGCGAGAGACTCTATTTTAGTATCAAGTCCGTTTCACAGTTAGAGAAATCAAATAGTATCAGCAAACATAAACCCAGACGAATGATTTCCTCAAATATTTGTCGATGATACGATGTCGGCTACCAACCTTCTCGGGTCACGCCGATCGTCGGTGTTCCACAATGAGCAGGTTCACATTGGGTCAGCGGAGCTCAACATTTTGCAACTAGTTTCCTTTTTTCTTCTACTTAGGTTTCTGCTAACTATTAACAAATTTGCCGTGCTAAGTTGTGTAAATAATGCAAATAGATTTTAATTTATTTGCAGTGTAGGTGTCAATGAATACAAGAAACTTACATATGCGTATCGACACAATCCAACATCTCAAGAACCTTTTTTTCATCTTTAATTATTTCTCCAGTTCGTAGTACTATTATTATGTGCCATTAGGTAGGTACTGAGTCTCTTTCAATTATGTATAACTAGCAGCGCCTCGCGGTTTCACCCGCCTAGTTCCCGTTCCCGTAGGAATTTCGGGATAAAAAGTAGCCTATGTCCTATTCCAGACTATAATCTATCTCTGTGCCAAATTTCATCTACATCCGTTTTGCCGTTCTGGCGTGATAAAGGAACAAACATCCATCCATCCATCTAAACTTTCACGTTTATAATATTAGTGAGATAATAAGCAAACCAGGTTCTAACACGATACAAATCGCTAGAAAAATCTAGCAATTTCGTATAATATAATATTCATTTTCGTTTTGGCTCTACACATTCTTTATCTTTTATTTTCCTAATTTCTTACAAAAACAAAAGTAAGTTTGAGAAACATTAATTCAGTTACGCACGATGGGAAAGTCACGATGGGCATCAGGTAAGATCTGACGCAACCGTGTGAACTTCTATAACGATTACAAGTCATACCCATTCAATGGATGACTCGGAGAAGCAATCTACTTTGTGCTTTAATGTAATTCGATGTTAATTGGCAGACGGTTCAATTCTAATTTATTTCTATTGGAACTGCGAGTTTTGGCTGAAGAAATACTGTTTTAAGGTATAAGAATTACGAACTCTTAGATTTCAATACCGGCATCAATGAGTATTAGTTCGTACTACTAGGTAGGTAGAGAGATATAATATCTGTGTATAATACACAGATTATTTGTATGAGATTCAGGGCATAAGTCAGGTCGTTATAGCCAAAAGATAATTATGCCATATATAATAGACCAATCCTTAAAGTACACAGTAAGAAGGTTTGTAGTTAACCCGGTCAAATTCGTAATGAAACCTACTACCGTATTTGATAAGTATATAGTATAAATAAGAATTATTAAAGTAATGAAATTTATTTAACGTGTTCTTGAGTGGAGACCGCGACTCGGCAAACGTAGTGTAGGACGCCCTCCGACCAGGTGGGATGACGATTTGCGAAAGACTGCTGGCAGATGCTGGATGCGGCAAACTGAAGATAGGGCGCTATGGCGCTCATTAGGGGAGGCCTATGTCCAGCAGTGGACTGATATAGGCTGATGATGATGATGATGAGAATTGAATTATAGAGATAGAGAGATTGAAGTATAAAAATGTGCAGGACACATCAATATAACACAAAATGATAAAATAATATTAGTTCTCTATAATACCTACTAAAAAGTTATATAAAATAGAAATCAAACATAGGATATAGTAGAAAATTAATGTAAAACTTGAATGTTCTGTATATTAAATAGTATTGAATAAGAAAATGTATTTAATTTACATAGATGTTACGCAATTTATTACGTGGATGTTATGGGATTACCATAATTTGGATTGCTAATAGTATCTTCAATCAAAGAGGATCCGCAGAAAGTTTAGGCATCATAACGAGATACTAATTTATTGTAGTTCTAAGAAATGAAATAAGTTCCCAAAAATTTCCGGTTTCGGCGGGACTCGAACCCGCGCCCCACCCTCAGTACGGGTGTGCACTAACCAACTAAGCCACGAAACCCTTAGTCGGTTCAACCGAAAATCTTACTCGTACCACGCATGTTGACTATGTCAGATTTCAATAACTATATACATTGGTAATAAAGTTATTGAAATCCGAAATTCGAATTTATAGTAAAAGTACCTAAGTGTACTCAGTAATTAACAGTATGGATTGTGATTAATTGCCACGTAAGTTCCTACGAGTAAATATACCGTGCAGTTTTTAAAGTAAGATCGGAAACTGATTAATAATTTAAGACTTAGTTCATAAGGGTGACATAATTATTTAAAACCCTGTATAAAAATAATAAAAGATTAAAAAAAAAACCTACATATTTAAAACATTATTTGCCTGTTCTGTTGCTTGATAAAAAGTTATGTAACTTTTTAGTTCACGTTCCTGTTATTTTCTATTCTTGACCGGATCGAAAACTAGAACTTGCCTGACTTCTTCATAATGAAATCAAAAGTGTACGTATGCCAGAACCACTATTAACGCTTTCCATCTTGTTCCCACTGTTTTGCCCCAGTGCGGAATAGGAACGAAGATGCATTGTCGTTTTTAGCTTAGAGATTGTATAGATTTGTCGAGTCGTGAGGAAAACTTCGCTAATTTGATTTGAATTGATATGAAAGTTGCTAAGTTATTACTATCGATAGGTACCAAGGTACTTTTGGAGGATTGATCGGCACCTAGCATCACATGATACAGGCACTGAACTTAGGGTTAGGACTTACATTACTTACCTTCTAACAACCCTTAGGTAATTGTCATATCTGTAAAGGAGTGTTTATGCCAACTTAATTTGAAAAAAATAAAAGATTGTCAGTACCTGTTTGTATCATATATTTGTGAAATTTTATAATTTGGGAGTACTTTTTGTTCATATGCAACAAAACAAATTCTGGTACTTATTAGAGCTAGATAACTGAAGAAAGAAATACAAACTAAATGTATTTCTTTCTTCAGTTATCTAGCTCTAAAGGTTTTATAGTGAAACGTTAAGACAATTCTTTCCTACCTTTCTTATCTGCCTATCTGACAAAATCGTTCTCATTTTTAGTTTATTTTAGACTCCAAACATCAAACTGTCAGCTTGTTAGGTTATCTACGGAGATCTAGATCTCCGAGGTACTTTATACTTTCACCCTTCACCCCAGTATAAAACTTTCGCGAAAGCTTTCTTTGCAATTCAATGCCAAGTTCGTTGCTCTGTGGCATAGATACTGACTGATACAAAGTATAGGTAGGTACTCTCAGGCTTGCTTTCAGTTCCATTTCCATAGGTGTTCAATAAATAGCACCCCATCAATCTGAGACGTTAACACTTCCATGGCATGTGCGTACATGTGCGTCCGGGGCACATGTCCCTCGGCACAACCGCTGGGCGGCGTCGCGCGCCCCTGCTGGTTCCACCTCCGAGGCTGGGCAGTGAATGCTGTATACTAAACTAAAATATGTTCGATGTCATTGTGTGACAGTACCTAAGTAGGTACTTCATCGCCATCAACATCATCTCCACCTCGTACGCGGTGCTACCTATTTGGGGAAAAGTAACTCTAACATTTCAACCAAAACCTAGAAGAACTTGTCATCACTGTATGGGTACATCCAGCCAGATGTGTTTCATATCAGTCATTTGTGGTTTCATCTTGAAATGTTGGAAAAAATATCTTCTATGTAAGTGTTCTGTGACGCTCATGCTGCTGTAAGAGCAAGTCTCACCAATAATTTCTGGGAAGAAACCGAATTTTACAAGTAGGTAACTAATCAATAGAAACCTAAATTCCTTAATAATGTTCATGGTATAACCGTGCAGGTGCACGCACACCATTTTCGCATCAGTCAAGTCTGCCAGCCCTAGCTTTCTCTCACAAAGGTCGGGGTTCAACTCGACTGTGTGTGAGACTTGTACGTGCTGCAATAACACCGATTTAATATAGTGAATTTGATAACTTTATGAGTAGTTTGTTGCGGAAATATTGTGAGGAAACACGCATTTTGCTAGAGGCATGTCGATTTCCTTGATTGATCAGAAAATATTACTTTTAACATGATGACAATGCTTGCAGCATTAGCATAAGTAGATAGAAGGGCAAAATTTTATTGTGCCACGCAAAGACAAAAATAAACAAAAATTCTGAGAATCGGGTTGAAGCACACAAATATGCTATGATCGATCTCCTCCAGGCAGTCACCAGGGGTCGTGTTGGACATAAAAGAACAATACTTGCTCAACGATTTTATGTGTGATTAATTGCTTTGTAAATCCATCCATATAATAATAATAATCATTTATTTCAGACTATAGAACAGTTACAGATCTTATTTTAACTTATTCTACGGTCCATAGTAATATATACCTTAAAACTAACATACATACAATATTAAAAACTAAAATTAAAGACGCGTTATTTGACGGCGAGACGTGACGCAATCAGGGTGTCAGCTGACGACGGTGGACGGCGGGCGGTGTCTCCTTGCAGGCGGCCAGTGAACCTTCGGAACTTAACACCTTTCGGCCAAAACTATGCGCTTAAGTAGGTCGACAGATGTTCAGTTGGAACTCTGACCATAAATGAATTAAAGCTCACATTATGGCGAGAGTCCAGCTTTTGGACGCGCATCGAGAGTCCAGTCTTCATTTTCAGGTACTCCTCCACAGCTTTGGTCTCCACACAGAAACACACATCCACATCTATTCGACTTTATCGGCCTTGGCCATGTTTCATTCTTGGTAGTATCCCACTTAAATGGCTTCATCCATCAGCTCATCCAAAAGCAAGAAAATCAACCCTGAGACAGCGTGTCTTTCATATACTTAAGTGATATCTCACTTAACCCAACCTCACCCGAATCAATTTCAATCACGATCATGTAAGATGTAACATGATCATGTACCGCGGACGCACTTCAATGGTTATGTAAACTGGCGCTGCATCTCAATGATCTCAATCAACGAGATCTTAGAATATTAATCAAACGATGGGTAAACATAAACAAAGAATAAATTAACAGACCCAAAGTTTATTGATATACAACACATACATATAAACAAACAACACATATATATTAAATGAAATTTCTGGAAATACAATTCCAGAAATTTCATGAATGATTGTGGTAATCAAAACACGGAAATAGTAATATAAGCATGGAAGTAATGCTTCCCTGGTTATGCCCCTTCATTTCACCAAGAGATCTACCACTGTATCTGTTCTTTGGCATTATCATTAACGTTAAGAAAATTTTATTAACAAGAAAATTACAATCAAATAATAGAATGAAATTAAAACTAGTATTTACAACTGAAACAATTGAGCTAAATGCAGACTGTTGCAAACAATCTACAAGTAGCTCAACTGATCCATATCACGTTAAGAATAAGAATCATTTATTGTAAACTGTGTATCATATCATTGGTCAACTATTATAAATTCTTCAACAGTTTGTCCTTTCGGACTAAAATTAATATTTATTAATTAGAATATACTTAGAATAAAAGATATTGCACTTTTTCTATCACTTATCAATACGAATCCAATGTCATCAATTATCTAAATTTTGGAGGGGTTATGTCAAAGTATTCTTTAATGTTATAATGGGTTTTTGATATTAGATATTTTCTTAATTTTATTTGGTTTATGATAGTTCCAAATGCTTACACCTTTCAAAGTTTTAGAACCTGTCTCATGTCAATATTTATTACTATAAGCATAATATATTATGTAAATAAATCCCTTTTAACCTCACCATCGGTCTATGCTATGGTGGACTCTTGAGCATGGGCGTCCCGTAGTGAGCGCCATAGCACACAGTATGCTGCTTGCTGCATTCAGTGCAGTGTTTCACAAATTGCCATCCCACCCAGGCCTGGCCCTTTCTATAGAGATCGCTTTTTGCTACATCTAAACACTATCTAAGCTGGGTGATCGTGTTTCGTTGCGTCAACATAACCTCTCACCGCAGATTCCACGCGACCTGCGTTTGCGCAGATTCAGATTACAAATAGGAATCAGGGAATTGAGTAATGATGCTTTTGATGTCACGCGTCTTGCAATTTCTCGTTCACTAACAAGCTATAAAATTAACAATATAATCGGAACCAATGACATTTATTTATTGAGGAATAACAAACGACTACATTGTATTCGGAATAGACATTTACTATCTAAACTATAACGAATATTTAGAATGGTCGGTCGAGATTCGAGATACAATAGAGATGATGAAATGAGAATTGGTGCCTTTCGTACTCTTTGATATTTCAAAGGATAGGATAATTTTAGTATGAAAATATCAATATTTGTTGTATTGAAACTAAATAAAATAATGTGAATCTATTTTTGCGTGGTGAGTCGATGACATCGATAGTACCTACTCGCAGGTATCAATGAATGGCACACACTTCGAGGAGCCTGTTCCCAGCGGTGGAGAAAAGAAAGAAAACTCTGTTTCTCCAGGCACCTCGGTTTTTAGCTGTCTCTCACTTACTAGTAGGTAGTATTTTAATATTCTCGTAAAGATCCCATGGGAATTTGATGTTTTATCAGGACAAAAAGTAGCCTAATATGTTAATCTCCATCCTTCCAACTAACTCTGTGCCAAAAATCAAGTCGATTGGTTAGGGCGTAAAGGAAGGACAAACAAACAAACACACTTTTGCATCAATAATATTAGTTAGGGTTTGCTATAATTTTCTAAGTACTCATTAATATTAACAGCTCAAACTGATAATAATTTACCAACACACATTAAAGCATGCAGGTGTAAAGAGATTGGTTGCCTCGCTCCACTTTGGGTGCAATACCTCCGAACTGACCACATGTTGAAGGGACGAGAAGGGCCAGATTGGGCTCGTTGACCACATGCCTACGTGTTCATATATGGGCCTAAAGTTGGACGAGGTAGAGCAAGATGCCCACTAAACATATTCGGGTAGAATCAATCAAAGACTCGAAATGTCCGTTTTTCTGGGTCACGCTATGTTTTCGTCCATAGATTTTGTAAGACGTTACCAAACAAAAAACAGCCAACCTGATGATATAACTAAGTGTAATTTGTTTAGGTAGGTAGATATTTTGTCAAGAGTTGAGGATATTTCCTGGAGAGTTTATCGGATCAGAGTTGAGTCTGGTCTGATCTTATTACTGATACTTATGTATCTAAGGTAATTTCTCAAACTCTACTGTAAGCTATCCTCAACATAACTGTTAGCAGAGACATCCAAGATTTATGAACAATTTATGTCACCAAAACATAAATAACTTCATATTTTAAAGGAATTCTAACGATGGTCTTTAGCCTAACATTCTGACCCCAAATTATATGAAATTAAGTTACAAAATGTCTTCTATGGAATTTTATAACAGCCTAAAGCCATTAGGTGTTTTGACCAATTATTATCTAAGTACTCTACGAAGGGCAAAGGTCCGCCTGCGACGCAGGAGGTTGCGGGTTCGATTCTCGCCTCAGGTTTGTACGATCTGCAATTATTTGTTTAGGTTGTTCTGGATGTTTTCTATGTAAAATAAAAATATCTATCTATGTAGTATATTGTATTAAATATATTAGTTATCTAGTACCCATAAAACAAGCTCTGTTTAGCTTGGGGCTACATGATGCTGTGTGAATTGTCCAGCATTATTTATTTATATCTATTCTAATCTTTCGTAGCTTTTTATACCTTCTAATTTATGGCCCTTCAATCTCCCTTCAAGTTTAAGTCCATAAACGGTAGGTTCAATAAAGAATCAGGTTAAGCATCGATTAGGAGCGAGCTCAAGCATAAAACGAGACAAAAAAAGTTGGTTCACTAAAAAGGGTGTTCACTTGGAGTTAATTGATTTACTTTTGCTTATTCCACTTTTATTCCGACTGGTAGTTAGACATTATCTTGTATTGATTTATTTAAAACGTAAATATCTTCATTACTAATGTAATCAATGGTATCACTACTAATGTTATCAGTTTTATCGTTCAATCTTATTTCACAGTACGTAATATTGAATTTTTTTACCTCTTTATAAGATTATTCACTCCGTACTTATAAATAAAATACTCATTTAATAATTACGGACGTTTTACAATAAAATCGATGCTTTGATTGGTTCAGAAATCTTCGACATGATAGAGTAAAGAATTTCTGCGTGGTTTAAAAATAGTCATTGTTCCAGATGGGATCCAAAGCGGCGGATCACTCCGACCGAGGCTTCCCGACACGAGTTCGTCACAGGCTGTCCTCTAGGGAGTACGCCCCTTGGCTCGACCCCCTCAGGGGTCCTGGCACTCCCAAGGCTGGCCCCCCCGAGGCCTGCGCGTGCGCTGCTGCATTCGCAGTCGGCGGGCGACGTCGCTGCCATGTTAGGCCGCGCGTGACCACACGACACTTGAGATGAGGCAACACGGGCGCGCTCTGGACTACCTTAGATCCTATCGTTTGTTTTATTTTATTCGGAAAACAAACAGTAAATTTTTGATTACTGGTAACCATTTCTTTGTCGTCTTAAATAAGCTACCAAGTTCTTAAAGCAACCAAACATATCTTATTAGTTGATGCGAAAGAGAAACCAAATTGTTTAACCTGCCATGAATAATGAATTCGTCCAAGAATATTCTTGTCCAATTATTATTTTTGATATTCTCCAGTCTAACTTTTACTGTAATGGAGAAGGAGGTAGATTCTGAGTACGCAGGTTTTTATAAGTTTTTATTGAATGAGACTCGATTATAGTGAACATCATGTTGTGTCTTGAGTTCATCTCCAAACTTTGTAAAGAAAGGCTCAAATCAAATTTCGAATGACTAGTAAATAATTAGAAAAATATCGGTCTAAATAATGCTCAGGCCATTTGTTAACACTTTAGATACAAATTATTCAGTTTACATTATTGTAATAGCTCAATCTAACGCTACTTATCGATAATTCCTTTTAAAAAAGTGATTACCTAAGTCGACCTTGAATTCCGTAACTATTTATCTACCAACATCGAAAGCAAAGAAATTATTTCAGTGACTTCAGAAATAAGTTGCATCTTGTAACCATATAAATCCATTTCATGCAAATTTCAGAGCGCTAGCGAAATAGAAAAAAATAGCTTCTTTGCAACATTTTAACGTCTAGTACCTAAGTAATACTTCTGTCAATAAGTTACCAAAACTGTTGTAACCACTTAGATCTTTTGAAATGGCTCACTTCAAATAACAGATTGCTGGTCGATTGCTAAATATGTGAGACTGACAGACCATCTCTCAAGTCGTCATTTCGGAAGCCGAGACAATAATTATACCACAAAGGAATGTGGAATCTTTTGACAAAGTCTTACACTACACTATTGTATTGTGTGCTGGATAATGACTGTAGGTATGAACAAGTATCAGGTATCGAAGACCAACGGATACAGGCTAGTTTCATACTAACACGAGCTATATTTTGCTCGTACGTATTAGGCTACCAGTTAGAAGGGCAGCGGGAGCTATTTTACAAATTTTGCTCTTAGCAAACATTCCATGGAAAAAGGGATGAAACGTTGGTGTTTCTCCAACACAAATAAGGTTCGTAGTTAACCCGCTTACATCAGTAATGAATTCCATGGCAAACTGACTAAAATCCACAGTTTTTGGCAACATTTTGACGTTTGAAAGCCATTTCATCGCTGCTTCCGCTGTCAATCGAAAACGCATGTATGACTCGATAGACCCACAAAGACTTGTTTCCTATGGATTGAAATGACTGTAGGAAAGCAGTATATACTGCAAAAAAGAAAAGTGCCAAAACTGTTGTTATTTAGAACTATTCTTACAGTTTGACCAAAGACATTATATTAGGTAGTGGAAAAGCTATCTAAGAATTCGAACCAAAACCAATGATGACTGACAAGTACAATGTGGTATACGTTCCCATATCATCGCTGTTAAAATGTATTCTTACTGTATGGCACAAGATAAGTCTAGTATCTACCTAGATATAGATTAAATTGATATAATCTGACTATTCCTGATCTGCTTAATAATTTGAAAACCTAATCTTATTCAATTCAATTTTATTTAAAAAAAAATTATTCTTACCAATACGGATTTTTTTATTTATATATGAAGTATCAAAGCTATCTATCTAACAAAAGCGAAAATAATGTTTTGTTTGCGCCCTGACAGGGTTTTTATGCATTGTGTACCCACTAAGACTACCTACCTAAGAACAGAAAATGCATAACATTACAGTTAATTACATGAATGAATTACTGGTAATTCACCCTGATAGGGTTTTTATGCAATGTACCCACGTGGATAAAATAATGTCCACCGAAAAACAAAAATTTATGAGGAGGTTCCAAAATTTAAGTCTTCTGAACTATTTTTTGCTTTCTTATTACATAGATAAGAAAATATTTTTTCTTGTGCCAAAATGAGGGACATTGCTGTTCCCATTCTATTCTAAGATCTCTGGTCATTGACTTCCTTACTTACCAACTAGGATCGCGTTGAAATTATGCATGACCAAACAATGACTTCTCTAATTATTATACCTAAGCTATTTTGCGTAAATTATTTCCTTAGCGCTAGTAGACAGCTACATTGTTTTAGTGCTACATTTCGTCATGTCTGAAACCTAGTTAATAGAAGGGACAGTAAAAAGAGACATTAAAAGTAAGGGGCTACTCCAAAAGCTGTGTCCACGTTTCAAATAAATTTGAGCGGACACAGAAAGTTGCAAGCTTTAAGAAAAGCCTTCTGATATAACATTAACCCTGTAGGGCATTTATTCGTAGACATGTGTCGTAGACTTTTGTAACTGTCTAGATATTAGGCCTGTGTAATCTTGATATTTAACCTGGTATTTAGTTTTACTATAATACTGTAAAATGTTAATTTTAAAACTATTCTGTGATTCTTCATTTGCGGAAATTGGCTGACCAATTTCTTTTTACTTATACTAGTATTCTCTATTTCTCTCTATTTGTGCTAGGTACCCGTTACCAATTTAGATGTGCGGGGAGCTAATGTGCTTTCTTAATTTTTTTAAGATTATGCTAGTAAGAATGAGAACTTATTAAATTAGTCAAGATAGTGTACTTACATCGAATGTGTCTAATTATTGTGACAACTAGTCGTTAGTTTTACCTTTATAGTAAGTAGGTTTAAGAAGTCTTCATAATCAAATAGATGTAGTCTTTGTTACTCATAGAAAATGGTCTAACTTAAGATGTAAATATTCTTTTATGTAGAACAGTTCAGTAGTCAATGTTGTATTTATTTATGTATTAAACGTTTAATTCAATGTATACCAAATTTAGAATAATGCAACTTATTTCACACGCCAAATTAAATGTATCAACAAAAACTTAAATTACATTAAAAAAACTCTTACATGTTCTTATTTAAATTTTGTGTATTTTGAAACATGCCTAAATAAATACTCGTAATAACATAGTCATTGTCCGTTTTTGGAATAGAATAAAATATAAGTGGTTAGATAAGTATCAAATTAGTTAGTCAGACTATGTGTGACGGATCACCATCATTAGTATAATAAGTAAC
Source organism: Eupithecia exiguata (assembly GCA_947086465.1). Taxonomy (NCBI): domain Eukaryota; kingdom Metazoa; phylum Arthropoda; class Insecta; order Lepidoptera; family Geometridae; genus Eupithecia; species Eupithecia exiguata. The sequence continues at coordinate 1,386,688 of OX352229.1, forward strand.
GTGGTTGTTACGCTGTGTATTAACTCAATGTATATCATTACTATGAATTTGTCATTTGTTCTATTGATCGTAATGATTAAAGTTCTTCCAGATGTGCAAAACTATTTTTATTTAACCCTCGGTTGTAGAAGTAGGTACCTACCGAATTTTAACGACTGCCCTGACAGAGGCCCAGGCTCCACCAAAGACGAGATGTGGGGAGACCCACATAGTAGTCCGTAGCGGAGACGAGAAGAGACTTACTCCAGCTAGGGTGACTTCAGGGGCTACCCTGGGATAACTAAAGTTAACGACAAAAAGGTATTACTTTATCATAAATCTGGTTCCTATTATGAAAGCTTGCTCTGTCATCACTCTGTGCTTGAGTAGAGTAGTAGAGCTCTTGCATGGCATAAACACAAGGAACATAATACTCTCTAGGCGAGAGCATAAACGTCACCCAAGTGTTGATTTATGACTGAGCAAGCAATTTTTCATAATCCGGGCCTAAAATGATTTCTGACAAATGCTACGCCGCTCGCGAATGCGGTGGGAATGTTGACTTCCTTATCCGCACAATACAAAGATACTTACTATCCACAATCACGTGGCTGTTTTCACATGGTTTTGTCACCGCTGCTGCTTGGGATTCTCAAATTAAAATTGCATCTTTGTTTGTAAGACAGATGGCGTGGTAAAGATCGTTCAAATTCTGTTGATGACCAAATGTGAATATTTCGTCCTACGCGTTGTTTTACTATGCTATTTTCTTTAGAGTTAGGTATATACTTGATTTCATGATGATCAACACACTCACGATTTGATTATTTTTAAGCAATGTCAAAAATGGAGGATGTTTTATGTCTGGTTGCCTGTACCTATGTGATTTTTAACCTATCTATGTTTTCCGATATCTCAGTCAGTTGTGGACCGTTTTTGCTAATTCTTTTGCTATTGTATATAGATTAGAAATTTGTTTTCCAGAAATTGTATTTCTCCCCTAAAACATAAAAAACAATGTAAATTTTAAAGAATTTGAAGTCGCTTTTTAGTTATTTTTTTCAAAGCTATCAAATTGTATCAGCAGAATCTCGATGGCAGTTTCTGAGTTATATCTGTTCTATCAAATCAAATGAGGTATGTTACAATCTTTACCAAAAGCGAAATTATTTTGAAAGAAGCATCGTTGAGTGAGATGAGGTCACGATGTAACGTCCAACTACCATTATCTACCAACTAACAGCATTGGGAAATTTTGATGAAACTACACCCATATTCGGATACATTACACGCTATTTACCAATTACCTACTAGGTATTAGGACAGACTAGTTTACTGATTATAGCCCTAAAGAGAGGTTCCTTGGTATGTAATTACCTATTAGTCGATGCAGGCCATCGCCAAATGACGCGAAATAAGGACCTAAACCACGAGGTTTTTTCTAGCTGGATAAATAAAACTCCACGGTACACGTACTTAAGCTGATGATGGCATCAGCTTACGTGCCTCCATTGCTGCACATACGTCCACTAAATCACCTCGTTGTTGGTTAGTTTTTCAAATCTTGCTGCAAAGCGTCTGGCTAAAAAGTGAATGCCTTCAAATTTATTTCTGCAAGGATTGATTGCCTACTTATTCATAATAGTAAGTTTTCCGGTATAGGAAAATTGTGATTATATATATTTATATAAACATTTAAACAGGTAGTAGTTTCTCGATTTTTAAGACGACCTCTGTGGCGCGGTGGGCGATTGTCCGCCTGCTAGGAGGTTGCGAGTTCGGTCCCCGGCTCGGGAATGGTTTGCAGTTTGGACGATCTGCAGATATTTGTCCCGGGTGTTCTGGTCGTTTTGTATGTATAATAAATAATAATTATGTATATCAGTTATCTTGAATCCACAAGCTCTGCTTAGTTTGGGGCTACATAATGCTGTGTGAATTATCCAGCATTATTATGATTAATTAACATTAGTAATACCCACCAACTGGAAAGCTAACGGTATTTAGTTTTTCGCGGCATATTTCCGTTTTCATCACCGTCCGACAATTCGTCTTGTTTACAGCACTTGCATCAACTGTTTTGAATAATGACAGTTTCGGCCTTGACCGCTGCTCTTTATCGGATAAACATGAAACTAATTAGTAAAGCAATCTCAAATTGTAAAGCGTTTAAAAATGGCGACATAACTTACGAAACGTGTGGTGTGACAAAGGGACATCTCTGTATGTTTTGAGCTTTTGTCTAAAAGCACAGATGGTCTTGTGGCCATAGTAACGTATTACAAATAGCCAAGGGAACTTACATCCTTATCGTATTCATAATTTTTTTTTATATGTATACTATACTACCGATTTTTGGTCTCTCATTTGTACCTGCCTATTTATTTATGTTCTCAGATCTGTCACTCAAACAAATCTCGTCTCTCCGGAATGATGTTGAGGAGGCTCTTGACACACATCATATTTTAATTAGCATTCACAAAACTCTTTACAAATTCATATCAACATCTTGTATAGGTATTTGTTGCAAGGCGGACATCTCATGACCGCAACTCTTCGCTTTCTACTGACCTTGCGAGGTGAAAGTATTACGCGGCAGAACCAAACGACCTCCACAACTCAACACGTGAACTGTGCATGAGGGATTTTTAATTTTGCAGGGTTACCTGTTATGTAAGGAGTCATAGGTTGTTATAATACCATGGATTATCTAATGCTCAGGACATAACGTGGTCAATGTGAGAAGTTAACTGCCTTATGCGGAGTTGAAAAGGTATCACATTGGTGGAAAGGAAAGTGGACGTACTATTTCACGTTTATGATGTGTAGACAAACTTACACGCTTGCACTGCACATACCTATTTAGCAAATGAACATAATTGCGCATCTACCAAGAACCGAATTGGTACGCACGCTATTGTATTTCAAGAGTTGGCTGCGTCCTTCACCAGGACAACCTCCTGAAAAGGTCGGGATTTGTTAGCTTAGCGTCCGCGAGCTAAACCGTCAGCTTTATGCTAGTGAGCCGATCTGCAGTGTTAATACCACTGCTCCAATATTGACACTTTACAGCTCATCAGCCGGGTTACATGTCAATGTACGCAACAGTAACAGCGTTTACATAACAGCGCACAGTATCACATAATACGATGGAGCCCACAATTAAAGCGCCATCGGTGGGACGTGGCCCAGATTCCGTCGCTCTACGCGCTTCCTGATGAGGGGTAATGAGGGCTTGTGGTCTCCCTGTGATTGAGAAAGAGAATGGGAAATGGGAATTTGTAGAAATAACTATCTGCAGACCACATCACAATTTGAACTTTGGCCTTTCAGTACCTACCTATTCTCTTTGGTACTAAGAATTTGTTTTTGAACAGTCTTTTCTCCTAGACTGGTTCTAGCCGTTTGATAAGAAGCTACTAACGTGGGGACCTACTCTACCTAAGTTTTAAGGCAAAGGTGATTTCGTTTATAACGATGCTGCCGCCTTGCCACATATCGGGTTATTTTGCAGACTGTTTCTTACACAAAGCGAAAAGAATTGCCAGGATGCGAAAATTTTGTTACGAAGACCTTCCAAAACATTAACACTAGAGTATAAATCTTACAGTTATTACAAAATCGTTGAAGGTACAGACATAAACACCGTAAAACTATTGTTGTACACCAATTAGACGATGTGAGACACGCACCATTATTCTTTTCACTAGACATGGCTCAATCCCGGTTCTGGCCATTGTCTTCATGGTACGTTACCGCAACTTGCAAAACTGCAGAGATATCTCGCTTGATTAATGATTTTACCATAAGATTTCAAACAAATGAACCCGAAGACCGCCAGCTTGCAAAAGGCATGGCGCAAACGTTTCCTGTCGATGGGAATTTCACGTAGACGGAAAGTTACGGTTGTTCGGAACAAACTGCATGCAAACATGTCATATCCCTATCTGTACCTAGATAGGTACTACAGATTGAGATTGTCAGATATTGCTTGCAGGAAGGAAGAAGCAAGTTTGCCAATCAGTAGGTACCTATTTGAATGTTCCGTTTGAAACTAAACGGATTTTATTTGGGTATTTTATAGGAACAAGTGATTTATTGGAGACCACGCCCAGCCCTAACCGCTGAAGCTAGAAGCTGAAATTTGGAGGGTAGGTACCTTTTAATACACAACCTCCCGTAAACAAGGGATTTTTGAAAATTCCATCCCTTAGGGGGTGAAAAGGGTTGAAATTTTTTGGTATTTTTTTGTAACTAACTAGTACTAGTGGCCCGATATCCTTGAAATATACAGAGAATACTAAAAGTTAAAAATGATTGAACAGGTTTTTCAGGATTTTTTAAATATTCTTGAAAGTTGTGTAAATCCGGTTATTATACTTAGAGATTCGTAGTTTGGTACCGTACAGAAATCTTAAATTCATACAACAGTGGGCTTGGTTTAGGTAAGTACCTGCACCAAGCACAAAGCCCCATAGCCCAAGGTCTAAGGAAGGACCTAAAGAAAAAGAAAAGCATGAGCAAAAAATTATACAATTGTTTTATGTTTAAGATAAAGAACAACAAATGATCATTTCCCAGTACCTATACAAGCTCTGTTTAGCCTGGGGCTAGATGATGCTGTAAGAAATGACCAGCATTAAATTAATTACAAACTGCTTTGAAGTAATTATAATCCTCCATTTTGATTGAGTGATTTGATAGTGATAGCCATTTGCGATCTCAGCAAATTGAATGTTTCGGAACAGAACACATAATAACACATTTAGGAAAGGTCACTCATGAACATCTGTTGCAAACTTGCAATAAAACGAAACGTGCTTTTCATTATTTTATTGCATTACAAAAGCTCCCGTAATCTAAATGCGATTTTAACTGCAGCTCGTCCGGCCATGACACAAATATGGGTCAATATGCCCCACCTACTTTCCTCAATCACATTCACAATTAATTTACGGTTCAATTAGTACATAGTTTATCTCAAAACTGTTCATCTTATCCTTTCGAAACAAGTAGGGATTTAGTAGGAGGGGTGGTAAAACCGAACGCATCTCGCGGCTCGCGCTATTGCCGAAGTAGCCGCCGCTGCGTGTGTCCAAGCGCGGGAAACTTAACTGTCATATCCGACTTTGACATTTCGAATTTTTAAATTTTCAAATATCGCGCGAGTTAAAAACTTTTTGGAGAAAACTTTGTTGTGTACAGTGCTTGTGTGGTTTTGTTGTGTTGTGTGATGGTACTCTGTCGCTCTAGTTGTTGAGAGTGCAGCATGAGGGGCGTTTGGCAGTGGTTGTTGTTGGCGCAAGTGGTCAGCGCCATCACTGGACCCAGAGTAAGTGTTAATTACAAACTGTGTTGTACTTATTTACTAAAACTAAAATCACTGAAAAGTCCTGCAGTGGTAGGAAGCATATAATTGAATTCGCGACCTTTCCCCGTAGAAGCCGACCGAAAGAAATTTAAACAGAGAAATCATCAACTAGATAATGTAAGAGCTGTACCTTAATTTCTTCCAACAATAACGATAAAGGGTAATAAAATAGCCAGTTAAGATGGTAAAATACCTACACTTAATTGTACATTGTGAACTCTCACGGCCTCAGTTGTGTAAGATGAGCTTTAGAATAGTGAAGCAGAAGATAATAATCTGAAATTTTAGAGCTATTTCCCAAACTAATGCTTTTAATATTGTCTAGGTATAATTACCTTAGTTTCAAGTCGTAAAAACGTGCAACTAAAGGAACAACGCTAAATCCTTAAATGTGTACTACCTACCTAAGTATAATTTAAGTATTAAAAACCAGTAAATCACTGCAGATAGGCAAACTATAAAATAGCCCCCTAGACTAGAGTAATAAAAGCCAGCCATTTATAAATGAAATGGTTAACGCAAAATGGGGAAAAAATATTATTTAACGGCTACTTATCTTTTTCTTTAAAATATTTAAATAATTTGTTTTATAAAAATAAAAAATAAATATTGTATAAAACAAATTCAAATTCTTTAGAATTGTGTCGATTGCAATGCCAAACACAATTTTTAATTTTCTATCAAACTCAATATGTGAAACAAGTACATTTATGGAAAGTGTGCCTGTTTCTTCTCTTAGTTTTTAGAAGAATAGCCTGTAATGTAGGTAAACCATGACAGTTTTTACAATTTCCACAAGCGCGTGTGCCATGCGCTAGGAAACGGAAGTAAGCCACACACTACACACACTTATACTTAGGTATTATAACCAGTATTTACAATCATGTGCATTGTCTTTTAATTAAAGTGATAAACATCGTCACTGTAACAGCTTATACGGCATTTTATCTTTTCATAGGCTGGGTGGGAGGTACGAGTATGTAGGGAACGCATTTAATTAAATTTTGTACAAAAGACTAACGGTTGTGGTGGGATCTAAACAATAGGGTGATGACAGTCACTAAAAATAACCAAAATTATGTATTTACCGAATTATACCTGATCCATAGATTACAAAACTCGTATTATTATTTATTTGAGGATTATTTTGATAAAATAAAACTAGAATTTTGACAGGTTGAACACCAATCAGTGATTACTGATTTGTGACGTCATGTCATAACAATAGAATTAGAATTCGAACAACATTTATTTCTAAAATAACATTCACGGTGACAACCACGTGGCTTTGCCAGGTGTATAATAATATGTAATGTAAAGGCACAGAATAACTATTGTAAAGGTCTGACTTTCTTCTTTATACAATAATAAGGTCATCAGATGTTCGTGCATCGGTGACGTCATACATAGATGCAGACGTCAATAATAGTGTTGTAGCGTTTTATTGGAGCGAAAATGAAATTTGATTTTTAAAGCTCGATTTTTTCCTTCATAATCCATTTTTATTAAGTACTAGCAGCGCCTTGCGGTTTCACCCGCGTAGTTCCCGTTCTCGTGGGAATTCCGGGATAAAAAGTAGCCTATGTTCTATTCCAGACTATAATCTATCTCTGTGCCAAATTTCATCCAGATCCGTTCAGCCGTTCTGGCGTGATAAAGGAACAAACATCCATCCATCTATCCATCCATCTAAACTTTCACGTTTATAATATTAGTGAGATTATTTTTGTTAAAAACCCCACAGAGCAGTTTCTCAAAATCAGTCCTGATGCTTTCTGTGTTAGTTTCAAGAACTAAAGGCCGGTCTTCACCAAATCGTAGATAGAGATTAAATATGTATAATCCACCAAAATAATGACACAACTGGTATTGGTTTATTACGCAAACCTGATCCCTGCTTTGCCGTGGTGGAAAAAAAGCATTTCTGTTTTTATTCTCAAACCAATGCAAGAGAGTCTATCGAAAATATCTCCAGTCCTAGCTTGTACCAGATTTTTTTATCGACCAATCAAAAAAAAAGTTGTGATATACGTTGATTGTCATGTCCTTACTTAGACTAAAGCCTCAATCTCAACACAATATAGCCGCCTTTGGTGTGTGAGAGGGCTTAAGCGAGCAGAACATACGTGAATTATAAATTGTAAAGATAAAATCAAGCAAAATATGCTAAAAACCATGATATTAATGTGCATTCACATCCTTGACCCAAAGAATAATGTTTAAGAATAAACAATGCGGACCTGACGAAATTTCCGAATACTGTGAAGACAATAGCCACTCGTGAAGTTATCACGAAACGAAATAACCAAGAAATACCTAAATATTAATGTCATGTCGGAAAGTCAGGATTCTATTCTCACGGAAAACGCCGTCTTGTATCCGCAGAGTCTCAAAGACACTGATAAAGTCCTAACTAACCAGTGACATCATCAACATCCGCATCCGCCCGTATATCTAATTTTTTGTTACGGGTTTAAAGAAATAAAAGGCTTTTTCATTTATATATTTCATGAATGTATACATCCACTGCTGAGCGTAAGTTCCCCGAGTGCGTATGCTAGGTTTCAAACATTATTGGTAACTGCGGTATTCAGCGTCTAATAGGACCACCTAAACAAATAATAAAAACAAATAATAAAAACAAATAATAAAAACAAATAATAAAAACAAAAATAAAACATGAAATAAAATAAAACAGCCTTTCATTTCTTAAAATCCCTAAAAACTCTGACCTACATATTTATTCTAGCTTTCAAAATATTATTTTTATTAATTTTAGCACTTAGGTAGGTACAATTTTTTCTCCTTACATATACAGTCCTTTTCTCAAGAGCCCCTCTGGCCTCTTCAAGAGAATTCCAGATGTACCTTTGGCTGTGTTCATCCAGTGCTTGACATCCACTTTACTGAAGTCACCTAGGACGAAGGCACCCGTAGGAAAGACATAAACGCGTTCTATTTGCTACGCCGTAGCACTGCTACGTGCTGCCCTATACCTACCTACACGCGCTAATTAGATTAATCAGCTGCGGTTTTTGTGTTTCCATCAATAACAAATTTAAATCTTGTAATGTTTTAATTCAATGTTATCGTAAATGTCTTCTAAGTAACTAACCAAAACTGTAAAAAATGGAAAGTAACATTGCATGCAATTATGAACCAGGAAAATATCAAATCTCACACAAAATTGATCGCCATAATTTAGTATATAGGTATTGACAGAAGTGTGTTGCTGGGCTTGCCATGCCTCGTCACCCTGAAGGTGATGGCTGAAAATCAGTGTTTGCTAGGTGTTTGCTCTGGAGTAATATTATCACTGAACTATTACCCATTTGGCAGCAAAGGCGTGTGTAGCAGACACACGCCTTCGCTTATGTTGGTTATGATAATCAACTATGCATTGTATTGGGCTTTGTATTGTAGGTAGTTTCTTTGTGTAAAGCCCGTTTACCCGGTTAAAAAGTGCCTCTACATCTTTGTTTTTACCTGTCATAGTTAAATTATGGTATGTTAAAACCAATTGTTACTTCAGGGCTAGATGATGCTGTTTTAAATGACAAGCACTTATTTTATTACTTTAAATAGCTACATATATTCCTTGCCTATAATGTTACAAATTATCCATATGTCAGTCCTTTGAAGAATTAAATTTACATGCGTAAATTAAATTTACGTACTACATAATGAATAGGCTAAGTCATACATTATTTTAATTATAGCAGAACTAATAAATGGCGTGCACTTGTCTTGTCTCTGCAAATTATGATAAACTACTTGAAATTAATCGAAGAATTATATTGCGCGCCTTACGCGCAAACGTGCGCGCGTGTACGCATCAAGTAATTTTACTAATTTTATCAAGTGTATGCATTTGATTTCAAAAATGTAGAAGAAAACACTCTTTATCTTCGGAAATAGTTACCTATATCCTATGTTTATATAGGTAGTTTATAAACATAGGACATAGGCATAAAAGCGGCTTTGGAAAACTTATATTATAATCTAAGTTATCCAAAGCCGTTTTATAGCAATACCAGCTTCGGCCCGCGGCTTTGCACACAATATTTCGAGATAAACAGCTTATAATGTTAATCCAGGTCTATAACTAGTACCTCTTTAAAGTTTCAGCCCGATCTGTTCAGTAGTTTTAGCGTGAAGAGGTAACAATCATCTAACCGTCCTAATATCAAAATTTTCTGATCTTGTACGAGTATCCTGCGAAATTATAGCCAGAACTAGATCAAGTACCAATTTTAATTGGAGTTTGTTTATCCTGAGAGTTTGAGTTAGATAATTAAATAATCTTAGGTACACATAACATCGTATTACACGTAACATCAAAACAATACATAGAAGAACATATTATCTACAAAGTTTACCGAAAGACACAGTGTGCATACACTCGTAGCTGCATGTAATTGTGCATGCAACGGTAAGTAGGTGGCGCATGGCGAGATGCGCGGCCGCCGCCGGACCACGCGGTGAAAGTACCGGTATTGTGCACACGCGAGAAATCCTTTGTTCTTTCTAGACTGTCTGCCTTGTCTTGTCTTGGCTAGACAGGTGCTAAAACTGTGAGCTAGTTAAACTGACTACAACAACTCTAACAAGCTAGAGGTTTTTTAAAATATTTTTTTTGTATTCTAGATTAAAAAGATTGAAGTGAACTTATATCCTCGACCGAACCTACGTATTTGCTCCCTTTGGAATCGAAACCAGGAGAGGTTTGGATCTTCTCTCTCTCTCGCTCTATCAAAAAAAAATTGAGCGCCTGGTCGAAGCGACGCGTTACTCAAGAGCTGGTTATCAGGCGTAGCGCATACACCGCGGGGCAATGCAGCCAGCGTCTTGGGGACGCTTCTAACTGGTTTTGATATGGATCAGTTGAGCTACCTGTAGATTGTTAGCAACAGTCTGCAGTTAACTGAATTGTTTCATTTGTAAATACTAGTTCTAATTAGGTAATATTATTTGATTGTAATTTTCTTTGTTAACATGTCCTATGCTGGAAAATATTTATCATTTGGTTTATTTTACGTAACAATATCAATATAATATGGGTCTATGTGAAAATATTTGACTAGTTTATGGTCATAAGTAAGAAAATTATGTATTTTAGAGTTTGAGTTTGCGAGTGTTTTTATCACGACACTATACTCAATGTTATAGCGATAACGTTATAAACTAGGTACCTACTATAATTTGATCTGGACCAAAAAACGAACCGTAAAAGTCATACAATTACGACTGCAAACGTTCTCAAATTCGTTCGCAAGCGACAGAATAAAAAACTAAGAACTGCAAACTGCATTCAACATATCTAATTATACAAAAGTAGATAGACACATTAGATTAGAATTAATTTAATCTGAATAATATGAATTATGATCAGTTTGAAAAAAGTGACATAATTGATCAAACACACTTGCAACAGGCATGATGTAATCTCCGAATGGACAATGAACCCGGACAGTCGGACAGATGGATCGAATAAGTATTAACATGTATCTGGGTCACCTCTTCATGGCTGCCACTAACGAGATGGTGACACATACCTTCCTGTATAACCATTTACAAAAACTGCAAGTTACTTCGACTTCGTTTGGCAAGATGAGGTAATAATTCCTTACCTAGGAATGTACATTTTGTAACGATTCTCGGCTTTTTGAGGGAGTGGATGGCCAAATCCGAATCCATTAGTATATGAGAGAAAAGTCGTGAAAGAAGTCAGGGCCTCAACTTATGAGAAAACAAAATCTCTTTAGGAAATCGAACCGCTTGATTTTCCAAATAATATAGCGTCCTGCATTGAGGCATCAACGGATTCGGCAAAAAATGCATTCTTGTAAATTAATGGAAATGGCTATTTCTTACAATTATAGTATGAATCTCCTACTCCTAAGCATCAAAGTATAAAAAAAACTTTCCGAAAACTGGTGTGCTTGCGGCTAGCCAGTATACATAACCTATTTAGATAGGTACATGTATTTATAGGGGTTTATCCTCGCTAAAACATCTATTATCATAGTACAAACCGACAGGGTAGATTATTCAGGAATTTCTTGAAAAAGAAAACGACCAGCATAGGTTATTTAACATCACATCTTCAATCAAATCCCTTATATTCAATGATGATCAATCAAAGTCACGTAAACGTTAAATAAACCGAATAGTACCTACATCTACTTAGGTACATCATGTTTACACTACCTAACTATGCGATTGCGTTTCATTCAAAACGCTTCTGTTTATTTGTTTATGAAACACGTCAATCAATCGTTTTATAACATTAATATTACGTAAAACGAAAGAGTTCTCTGGATATTTGGGCCCAATCAACACGCGACACAATATTTCTAAATACGAAAACACAGTCATATAATATTGCACATAATCATGTTTCTGTATTGATTTGCTTCGCCCATCTTCGTTACGGTGTGCAATATGCCTACATCTTTTATCAAAGTTTGACAAAGCTGTATCTTGAGTAATAATTCGTGTCAGGTAGCTTGTCAACCGCCGAATAAACGGAGTTCTCAAATTGACGCGTAATTTTTTTTATGATAGACCACGTATAACTTTTTACAGAGTAGTCTGATTTTGATAATTCTTTCATTATTGTATAGAGAATTATTCCGAGGTGGTCCCATATACATTCTATTCCCGAGAGATTAGTATTTATCCCATAAAACTTAAAAAACCACCCTAGCAACCACCTAATGTTCGAGACATAGATGAATACTATTTACCGAAATTTCAAGTCTGTTTATGGTTTTTTTTAAACAGGTCAAAAAGTTCTTCTTTGTCATCTTTATCGTATACAAACGGCTCTTACTTATTTTAATCTTATTGGCTCAGTTTATTTTTATTTATTAATAATGTACATCAGTCACAGCCGTTAACTTGTAGTGAGCCTGAAGGCAAGAGTGCTGTAAAAGCCTTTTTACGTATTTTCATCTTTAATGATAATTGAAAGACAACGTAAACCAAATTAACATGATAACGAAAGCTTTTATGATTTAAATGCATGTGAGTGAATGCGTAAAAATGCATTTGATAGGTTCAAACCTTCTAAAAATCTATTCTTAGAAGGGTCGAATAAAGGTTAACTTAAATGGTAAGTTCAGAGCACTGTCGAATTCAGGAAGGGTTGCGGGTGCAAGGCAGACAACTCTTTTGATTTTTATATAAAAGAAAACAGACTGCCGCCTGAACTGAGTAGATAGATACGTAGGTACTTAACTACTATTGAAATAGGTAAATAAACCATCTTTGAACTTTCATCATTGCGTGATCCATGAACTTAGTTTACAAACTACAAGATTGCAAGCCATATTCGATACAGCCAGAACGGCTTACGATCTTTTACAGTTAATTAGCAATGGTTGCAGATTCAATTTAGGAGTATAATGGCAAACACAGCAATAGAATTAGTAGAATTAGTCAGGCCCAAGTTGAAATTTGTGGACCTGTTGTTGGATACGGTTTTGCGAGACTGTTTGTGTTGCTATAAATTGATTTAGATTTGGTTTTTCTTAATACTAGCACGCTCTATATACATCCAAAGTGAGTTAGTTTCTATTAGCACATTCGACGTTGCAATCGATGGCCTGATCAAACGTTTTGTGCTATGCGAATGATGACATTAATCATTTTTATAATACCGGAAAAGGAATACATTAAATTTAATTTTACGATAAGATCTGAATAAAATTTAAGACTATTTTAAATGAATAAGTACATTTTAATTACTAAGGCTTCTAGGTACCTACAATAATAGTTTGAGCTCTACCTACTGATTATTACAATCCAAATCCGTCTGATTACGATCATAGTGGTCGGTTAGACCAATCTAACAATGAATTTAAAAAAAGCACGTGTTTTTGTTATTTGTTAATATGATTATATTAACATATTACTAATTGGGTAATCACCTAATCTTACCAAATCTTTGAAAATTGTTCTTGTTTAGGCCAGAGGAACAAAAAACAAAGATACAGTTCTTTGTTAGTTTGTCCTTTGTTCTAAATCCACCTGTTCCTGCTTTTTTTTTCCACTGCAAAATACACAGGGCGATGTGTATAAAAAACGATTAGTCAAATAAATTAAAACAGACGTCATATTTAAGGGGCAGCTGGGAGTCAGCGCCCTGTCTTCAGCTTGATGCATCCAGCATCTGCCTGCAGTCTTTCGCAGGTCGTCATCCCTGGCCGGAGGGCGCCCTACACGGCGGGCGCGTCCTACGGGCGCTATGGCACTCAATAGAGGAGGCCTACGTCCCGCAGTAAACTAATGAGGGGAGGCCTATGTCCCGCAGTGAACTGATGATGATGAAGGAGTCAGTGGTTTCTACTGACTCATAAGACCGCTTCGTTGGCTGTGGCGTGATGGAAGGCGTGAAAGGAGGCCTTACTATACTCAGTCGATAGAGGATCTTACCGGCTAAGTTATCTTATATTACGTATAGGGCATAATTGTTTTGTTAACTGCATAATTATCTGCATAATTATTTTGTAAACTTAATCTTAGTTAAATTGTTTTTTATATATTATGCATTTCACTTAGTAAATAATAACATCGGCAATGCTGACTTAATCGTAATTCGTAAGTTTACGTGCGACTGGCGTCAACTCACGCATATTTCATGGTAATAAGACGTGGACGCAGAAGCGTGAACGATAGTTTATGAAGAGTTAGTTTATGTTTATAGCCCGCGATTTTATCTCATCTCGTATCTGGGTAATCAGAAGAAATTAAATAAGTTACGTTACGATGCTATCTTGGAACTCACACTGCCTGATGGAATGGATAAGGTGGAACCAAACGTGGAATCAAATCTGTCCATGGATTTACTAGAGACTAGTGTAGCAGGACTCATTTCCCCTCATTTTTGGGAGGCCTATGTTCGGTGGTGGGCTGTGTGGGCTAATAAGAAATAAAGAATATTACTAGGCATCACAAGATTTACAGGGAATTGAAAAGACAGTAAAATGCTGACCGATGCGGACTATATTTTAACTGTTTAAAACTATTATCTATTCAGCTTACACTTTGTAAAGATTATCATAACTGCGTTGCGAATAATTAAACAAAGCAAATGACACAACATTCTAATGTTACCGCAAACGGCCGAAACGTGCAGTTTGTAACCAAATAGACGCATCAATAAAACATACGTCTTTGTAGGAAAGTGAACTTTCTTCATTTTGTGGAAACTGTTTACTTTGTAATTGTGATTCTGCGCATGTGTGATAGGTCTGTGTGTGGCAGAGTCAGAATGACCTAAGGCCCAGACTCAACTACCTATCGAGTATTATATTTGTTTATTATATAGCAATCATTTCGTAGTGTCGATAGACTAAGAACGTCAAATAAATAGCGAATAAAATGTAGTAATTTATTTTTATTAATCATCATAATCAATATAATAATATACATATGTATATGTTTAATTATTGTTGCTACTCTGTTTTTTACCCGTGAAAACCTGAAGCTTTCTAGGATATATTTTCTCCATATTATTCTGTTTAAATAAGCTTCTGGTTTTCCAATAAATAAATAAAATATACCAATATATGTATAGGTATAATATAGTAGTGATATCTTAGTTGTTGGTGCGATTTGTACCATATTTTTTTTTATCGAATAATAATGCTGGATAATCCACAGAGCATTATCTAGCCCCAAAGTAACCAGAGCTTGTTTTATGGTTACCTGATATATTATCTAGATATATCGAGTGTTTATCTCGTAGATAACGCATTAATTTAAAATTCAACGTTTCGTCCACGTTACAGCAATGGTCTCGGGTAACGCCGGGAAATAAGAGCAAGAAATTATCGATAGCCACTTTAAATACAGAGAAAAATCTTTTGATTTTGCTAGAAATAGCAATAATTACTCGCCAATTCAAACGAATCATAAATACAACACTCTATCATTCCTTCTCACTCTTTCTTACTCCGTCAAACTTTATAAAATTATAGGACAAAGAGTATACAACATAACAATAACTTAAAGGAGTGTGTGAATGCACTTTGACAACATAAAGTAAATAAAGATGAGACGTTTGTATGCAGACGATTTGCTGAGAAAGTTGAGTGACGTAATTTCCGCATGGGCGTGTGTATTCAAAGCTTTTGTCTGATTGATGTTGCTGTATATTGGATCGCAATTATCTGGGGATTGCCACATACGCGTGGGAGGTAGGTACCTACTATTTATAAGAGAGTGGATACTTGACTGATTACCTACGAACTATTCGCCAAAAATGGATATTTATTGTTTTAAACTATGAAGGTAGTAGGTACATAGAACGTGTTGTAAGTATTGTGTGAATTGAAGGATAAAATTTCTTAACACATTGCATTGGTCTTCAAGTTTACCTCAATTGATGGCAGGTGACTATAAGAACGACAAATGTAAAATGTAGAGAAGCGAATAAAAAGAAGCGATTTTTTTAAGTTATAAAAAAAACTTTTTGAAACTCCGTTCCTAAGTAGACCGTCGAAATTTGATTCAGAATACTGATAACAAATAGTACCTACCTCTACAATTAGCAAAATTATATTCTTTTATTAATTCAGATAACATGGATCCATAGAATTTGACAAAAACATACACAGAATTAATTTAACAATAAGGGTACATACACCCATAAAACTTAAAAGCTGGAGGATATAGGCGCAAGACCGTAGGCTGCTCTGACCCATTCCACCGTCCTAATTACCTACTATCAGAGGAGAGTTAAGCGCAGTAGGTAGAGAATAGCTGTTTAGATGACGATCAGTTGAAAATTCAATATAATTATTGGCTCCACCATAAACCACTGTAATGTCTCAGCGTAGGTCATTTATCCCCTACATTACGTTCACACAACGCACCGTCCCGTCCGTCCCAGACGACCTTTACCGAAACCGAAAGCGCCTCGACCGGTCCCGACCCAGTGAAAGCGATGCGGTGATTTAACTAGAAGTTATCTCAGAGAAATTCTTCAGACACGTGTCTGTACGTGTGTCATAACGTCGTGGATTAACATGTGTCCAATTTGGTTCGGATCTAGACTTCTAGGACAGGGGACGTTTATGCGGATAGTGACATTTTCCACGAACTGCTTCAGAACAATAATAAACAACACAAACACTTTACGTAAATCATACAAGGACATCATCATAAAAAGGACAATTTCCTCTCAAGATACAAATGCATTTGAAGTACCATTTCTGACTGTACCATTATAATCATAGTAAATCTATTTGGAATAAAATCCATGTTTCCAAATAGTTCGATCCGTCAGTATAACAATTTGGAAAAAAAACATCCAAACAGTTCGACTATCGAACTACTGGTAGGACTGGATGGAATAAAGGGACTTTTCTTCCGTGTTCAAGAATCTCTTTATTAAATTCGAGAAGGTCTAGTATTCACAATACATTTTAATGTTATGTACGATACACTAGAGTATAATTATAATCTAGCCATAAAATTGTCTAATGGGTAATTTAGATTAGATTAGATTAGATTCATCTATTGGTACAAAAAAATATACATGTCAACCATTTCTAATAAAAAACAACTTATTTAAAGAAAAATTTAATTTTAGAACAACATAATACGTGATATGATAATACTAAGAACGTGTCCATTGGCACTTTTTTCGTTCATGTGTTCTATAAGATAGCCCTTAAGCACATACACTATAATTTCGAGTAGTGAGAACCTACGATTTACATTCGTATTCCATAGGTATGATTCTTAAACTAGAAGGTCTAATTTCACGGTTGCGATTGAACGCGATTAACATAAGATAAACTCAGTTTAGCGGATAAAAACGCACGTTGATACGTAAATTGGACCTAAGTTGTAAAATCTTTTATTTATTGATAAGATAGAGACGACCCAATGCCACAGCTAGTCAATTCTAAGCAAGCTTTATAGATAACTTAGCACTCTGCTATATAGGTTAATAGGTATGAAGGTAAATTCTCCCCCCCCCCCCCCCCTCCCCCGCCCTTCTTCTTGTCACGGCAAACAAGAATAATTAAGCAGTGTATACCAGGGGGCTGATGATGATCTACAATAGTTAGTACAATTCCGCAAGTCTCGGAAATCTCTAATCCAGTGTGACGCACGCGCGCCTCCCCGCACGCGGTCCGTGACGCGCGCTCGCATGAAAGCGCATTCCAGCGCAGCAACAACAGCCCCAAGATGCGCTCGTTTTGCATTTGTTACGAGATGTTATAGAAAACTGACGGGCGTATGAAACATGATTCTTTGATTGACTCATTAGTTTTTTCATGAAAAGACTGAATCTGATTTATCAGAGGAGTCGAATACGTAGTATTTCTTACTAGCTTCGGCCCGGAGCGTCGCACACGTTTTTTTAAGGATCAAGAGTAGGTAGGGTCTTATGTTTTTCGTGGTCTAAAACTACAAAGCGTGCTTTTGACCCCAATTCTTTATGTAGTCTTGTGACAAACATAGGTAATATTAAAAAAAAATATTAGTTTAATAGGTATTCAAATTTTTTTATTTCGTTATTTTACTTTAAGGCTCCTCGAGCGAAACTAGCGCCGCCAACCTTTTTTTTTAAATGCCTTTTTAGTGTTTTTATTTTTTATAGTTTAGGCAGAGATACGAAGTTGAACTTTGTGGCCTCCAAGCTCTATTTTCGCATCTCTGCCTAAACTCAACAAAATAAATTTAAAAAAGCTTATTATAGGTATCACAAACTGCCCATTGAAAATTTTGAAATTACCTTTGTTCAACGAAATAATAAGATAAAATAGGTGGTGGCGGTAGTTTGGCTCGGGGAATCGCCTTAAATTTAGGACTAGGTATCTTTTCTATCAATACCAGGTTCAAATAATCCTTGTGTGCAAATCTAGTCACGACTCAATATCCGTGTCCATTGTACCTAACTATTTTTGTAGTCCCATTTGTGGCCGGTCGCATCGCAACTTACAAAAATCTGCAGAATTCATCACATCACTTTAATGACAGTATGTAGGTACCTAATATTTACAGAGATTAACATTATGAAATTCTAATGTTACCAAAGCAAAGTGCAAATTGATTGTGGTAGCCGTTACGTAAGCGATGGTAAGTGGGTAATAGTGTGGTTTACCGCAAACATCTGAACTGAACTCATCCGGTTAGATTGATCCGTTGAGCAATTTGACCGACTGACGGCAACGAATGTTTCAATCGTTACCTATGTACTTACGGTCTCAATCTCAACTCAAAAGGTTAGGCACCTACCTATTACTATCGATTACAGCAGGTTATTTGATGACATGAAAAACGATTGGGTACCTACTAAAAAACTTTGCACGTTTCTCAAGCTTTTGTAGACTGGTACATGATTTCACCCTATAGCCACGAATCTGATTCATGTTTTTCTTCTTTTCAGATAGAAAATGACTTCGACAGAAGACGTCAGGCTCAGTTGGGCGGACCCCCTGGCTTCAACGAGCATCAGACAAGATTTGGGCTAAGTTCTCCTCTCCAGAACTTCCAACCTCAACCTACCCTCGGCAGCAGTCCCGCCCCCACCCCCCTGCAGTTCCCTCAGCAAGTCTTCTCACAGCATCAACTGCAGCAGTCATATGTGCCCCAGTTCAATACCATCTTACCCACACAAAACATCCCCAACGTTCAACTCCAGAACTTACCTCTCCAGAACAATGCCTTCCAGTACAGCCAACAGGCAAATGTTAATCCAACTGTCCTCCAAAACTCCTTCACCCCACCTCAAACATTGAGACAAATCCCGCAAACGCAAAATAGTATCCCACAGCAAAACCCTACGCTGCCAACCTACCAGAACATCCAAGTTCCTCAGAACCATCAACCTGTCTTCCAGAATCCGACCCCCACAGTCAACATCGGCCAGCAGAGGCCTACGCAGACTTCTTTCCTCCCAACAGCCGAGCCTCAGCTCCAACAGCAAATCTTCAACAGTCCTCCCAACGCCATTACTATCCAGCCAGCTCCTAACCTAGGCCCTCAGAATTTTAACCTTCAAAACCACAACCAACATCATCAAATTAATTCTCAAGTTAATGCCCAAAATAACCTTAATTCCCAAATCCACCACAATCAAGTCCAAAACAATCTTAATTCTCATATCAACCACAATGCCCAAATCAATCACAATGCTCAAATCAACCAAAATGGACAAATTAATCAGAATGCTCAAGTCCCATTCCAGTCCAATCTGGGTCAAGCCCCTGTACAATCAAACAACCATAACGCCCAAATACAGGAATATTTCGAGCAGTCTAAAGATAATATTGAGAAAATCAAGGAACTTCAAGAAAGAGCTCGAATCATCCAAAAGCACCAAGAGTTTGTCCAAAAGCAACAGCAGAAGCAGCAAGAGAAAGTAGAAAAACTTCACGAGGAGTTTATTTCAAAGCAAGCAACGAAATCCGTACCATTGTACTCGACAACGGAAAGCTACGACGACTACTACCGCGAAAGACAGGAGAAACGCCGGCCTATCCAACCCCGTGAGAAGGATTTATTTAGGAAAGCCGTTGAATTGTTCGAAAAGGAACATCCCACCACCACGACGACAACTACGACTACGACAACGCCAGAGCCAACAACGTCCAGGTATAGGTCTCGAGGAAGACCCAAGACCAGGCAACCCCCTCAGGACAAGAACAAGCAGAAACTGTACAACGAGATCAAGTCGCTGCTCGAAGAGAGCGACAGCAAAGGTTTCGACGACAGTCTCAGAGCCAAGAGTGCAGAATTACTGCAAAAACCCGACATTCTGAAACAACTGAAGGTAGCACTAGCTGAAAACGCTGAAGATTTCAACGAAAAGAATTATTCATCTCGCGAGATTTCGCTAAATGGACAGAAATTCGAAGTCATCCGAACCACTAATCCTAACTTGATTCCCAAAGGTGCTATCACGGCTGAAAGCTCAAATCTGGCTCAAATTATGGCACAGGTCCAAGCTCAGGACCAACTACAAAGCAGTGGCATTTCTTTTTCTGATTTGACCAAAGGAGTTTTACCTCCAGGCGCTAACTTTGAATTGGTCAAACAAACCGAAAATGGTAAATTGGAGGAAGTTAAGGCACCAAACGAAATCGGAAACAAGAAGAAAGTTACGTTTGTATTCCTCGAGGAACAGGACGATGGTTCTTTCAAAGTTAAGGGAGTAAAAGCAAACGGACAGCAAACCGAAGAAGGCCCAGAAGTTGAGAACATCTTAAACAAGATCAAGAACGGAGAAATTCAGCTGCCGGGACCAGCGAAGATTTCCAACGGAATATTTAGTTCCACTACGGCGAGTCCTGCGACTGAAGCAAGCGACTACGAAGGGGCATCATCCCAAGTTCCACCGCACTCTTTCTCTAACTACGTAACATCAGCCAGTCACGGATCGACCGGCCACACCAATCCCTTATTCAACTACCAGTCTACCGCCAGCCCCACGCACAAAACTATCAGGACAACACAATCCCACTCTCCAACGTATTCACCGCAATACAACTCAGTATCGACCACCGAAAGAAACACGTTCAAATCCAGCACACCCATACCATATGACTTCTCAACAAACAGGAACGTAATCAGACAAGAGTTGAGGAGCTCTCAGTTTCCCAGTTCAACGCCTTTCCCGAGTTCGACATTCGTTACATCAACACCGTACAACAGGCAACAAGAATCAACTTACAGGCCAGATGTGACTTACAGACAGCAAGATGCCCAAGACTTGGTGGTGATTGGATCTAGCACGGCTCCTAGCATCGAAACTGGAAACTTCCAGTCTAGACAATCAAGCCCAGGACTTGTTGACATCCTGAAGGAGAACGGACTGTTCGCAACAGCTAAATACCTGAAGCAATCTGGGTTGGATACTATTCTCAATGAGACTGGCCCTTACACAATATTCGCCCCGACTGACAAGGCATTCAGGACCTTGCTGGTTCAACTCGGAGGCCCTGACAGAGCTGAGGAGAAATTCCGTGATAACCCAAGACTTCTGAGTGGTGTAAGTAGCAAACCTCCTACCTCCATAATACTATAAACAGTAAGAACAATTTATTTTGATTATGGTTGGGTGATATAATGTCCAACCATTGTGTTTCCTTACCGAACCTTCAATCCTGTTTTCTAAAGTGTCACTTCCCCACAGCTGCTCCTACACCACGTGATCCCTGGAGCTTTCGACATCGGCTCCCTTCAAGACGAGATGACGGGCGTCTCTCTCGCCGGCACGCAGCTGCGAGTGAACCAGTACGACATGCACGATGTCGAGTGGAACGAGGTCCGAGTCACCACCATCAACGGGGCTAGGGTACTGGAGGATAAGAAGGATATCCATATACCACAGGTGAGTTTATGCGTGAATGGATGTAGCAAGCCTTTCCCCAGCAATTGGTTCAAAACAGCTGATGATGTTCATATCATCAGCCGCATTATTTTTCCGGATTTTTATGTCTTTTCTAGATGGTGTCATTTTAATATGGGTAGATGCATGTATTGTATTGCTCCCTTAAGAACACAATGACATCCCCATTCTTTAGAAGTTTTATCTGTATCTTTGCGAGCGAACTTTAAGATTAAACTTCGTGCAATCGCAATAATTCTCATCGTTGATAAAGTGCTCTAAAGACAGACCATCACCGTTTTCAGGGCATAGCGCACGCAGTAGACCGGGTGATGTTTCCGCTGCCAGTCGGAGACTTGGTTCAGACGCTGCAGGCGGACCGCGACCGACGATTCACCACTTTCCTGAAGGCTGTGCACGCGAGCGGCTTTGAAAGCACTCTTGCTGGTAAGTTGGTTACTCACAATATGTTTGACAAAACTGACACGTATTGCGTCGCGCTCGCTCTATTGCGTAAAATTGTGTCCTAATGGTAAAACAGATAATTGTCATAGTCGAAACATCGATCAAAAATGTCCGGCTTTGCCGGCCCCCCTTAGATTCACAATGCGCAGCCCAAAACCTGGCAAAAGAGAAACATTTTGACATGTTAGGGAAGCTTTTCAACTAGTGTCATTTTAGCGTTCAGACAAAAAGCATGGGTAAGTGCTCGCACAAAAAATGCAAGAATCACTCGTCCAAAGTGCTGAAAAAGGATGGAATTTCTTATTTTCAGTAAGTTTATATATATTTCTTACCCTTATATTGAGATGTGAGTCATATACTTGTGAAATCAGCATAAAATATTGTTGTTTGGTTTGCCTATGTTAAAATATTAATTTTGTTCTAAATTGATAAATGGACAGGCTATTTCTTCTAAATTTTTTTTTTCATTTTTAGTATGTATTAATATATTTTTCATAAAAATAAGTTTTATTAAACTTATTTTTATGAAAAATAGTTATTTTAAAAATCATCAACTAGTAATATTTTACCAGTTGATGATTTTTAAAATAACTAGTTGGCCCGCCCTAAAATTTCATTTGCGTAGACTCTCTAATAAAAGAAAGACTAGGTTCTTACCTAGGTAGGTAAGAAAAGAACCTAGTCTTTCTACCAGAAGTATGAATTTATAAAACGTTTATTTTTTGTCCCGTAAAAAAAACTCGTGCAAAGCCGCAGACAGGAACCAGATCTTTTTAATCTAGAGTGCCTGCCTGAAATTGTATTTTAAGTTTAAATTGTTGTATGTCTGAAATGACCCTTTTGTATAAATACCTACTGTTGAGACACCAATTCATTTCATTTCATTTCAGTTTCATCAATAAATGATTCGTTATCTTTACCTGAATTCTGTTAATTAATCCTTATAGAAAATAAACTGAGTAGGTAGGTATATAATTCTCAGGAAGGTACCTACCTACGTACAAAATAAAATAAAATGAATTCGACTCCACCAATCTCTTGTTCCGTATGGAAAAAACTTGTCAGGCTCTGCGCAAACTGTCTGCGTCAAAACAAAACGTAGACAATTTTGATTGACATTTTTGTAAGGCTCTAGGAATCTACGGGGGAGGCCGCGAACTACTTATTTTTGATCGAAGAGTCGAAACCACAAATTCCATGGGAAGGCTGCTAACTTGACGGTTGACGGACACTGGATATCTGTACCTCTTTTATTTTCATGTGTTTGTGTAAATTCCAAGACGTGATGTTTATCCATTCACGACACGATCCACAAAGATATAGCGCTTCAACTTGTGTAGATACTTCAGAAGGTATTCCAGCTCGAGCTCGTAAAGCCACACGAGTAATTATTACTTCCCCTTGAACTATGTCGTTGCTCAGTATTTGTTCAATATTTTTTATTTATTTTTATGATCAGAAAACACACGACGCAATAATTTATCACTGCTCCTGATCAGTACGTATCTAAATCATGTATACCATACCATCTTTCCAGAGAGTAAAACGTACACAGTATTCGCCCCCACCGACGCGGCCTTCGCGCGGCTTTCGCCCGTGGAGCTCTCCAAGTACTCTGACAAGGCGGCTGCGCGCGCGCTGGTGGCTCGACACGTCTTGCCGGGCACGCTCTACAGCGCAGGGATGCGGTATTATCAGCTGAAGAATTCGATGGAAGACGCTAAGCCTTTGACGTTGCAGAAGAGCTCGGGTAAGATTCTAGAACTTTCTGGTAATTTTTTTGACCACGCAATGTGGGACACAGAAATAAGTAGGGAATAAAGTAAATAATGTGGGCTAGTAATACTATTTTAAGATTCGTTAAAAACTAAGACCTTTGTGGAAACTCGGACATGACCTCACCAATATATCATGTTAGGTTAGTGGGTCGTGTACCGAGGAAAGAAAGGTCAGGACGTCTCAAGCCGTGTTTTTATTAAGTTTGCCTCGATGTCGAAAGCGCAAAGCAGTGCTACCTTTTCAAGTTTAAAGCATCACAGTAGAAATATCTACCTACATATAAAACCGATTAATCCGAAAAGAAGCTGACTGACGCAATATACTGAGAATAGAAAGATAAAACGCTGAAAGAAGGAATGGGATCCAATTCCAAGATAAAATCAGCAAGACGCTACTAGGTACGGTAGTTTTGCTGAAGTTTTTGAGAACTGGGTTGGCTTTGTCATTAGTCCTAGGTACCTACCGAGTTCTCAAAAACTTCAGACCTTTTAGGTATTGATATAAAGATTTCAATACACGGATTTCTGTTTCAGGTCGCATCAAAGTGAACAACGCCCAAGTGGTCACCCACAACATTCCGGCCACGAATGGAGTCATCCACGCCGTCGACACTCTTATCTAAGATAATAATGGCTTCAATGAAGCACGCTTACGTTTACTGCTTGACTGAAAAACTGCTCTGTTTCTCAGAAAATAAAATGGTAAATTCAATGGGGTGCACCAGTAGATACCTGAGAATTCTTCAACATTTTGAAATAGAGAAAAACTTGTTGGATTTTGAGATTTGAAAATTTAGATGAGTGATGGATAATTCTTGTTGTAGTGATCCAAATTGCACTTATTCGTGTAGACTATCTTCTTCGACTAAAAAGCACGAAATTTGCTTGATTTGAGCCTTTTTCCAATATACCTCATCAGAAATGCCGTGGCTCAGGCTCATAAGCTAACATTATTGTATATTTTTGTTGAATTAAAGTGATATTGCCGTCAAGTTACAGTTTATCAGTCAGGCAGTAGATAAAATGAATGAACTAACTCTAAAACTTGGTTCTGCGAAGACGCACTTTACGACAACGCTTGCATAAGAGCTGTCCTACTGTGCATCTGATCTATTGTGTCATTTCATTTCTTACATCGTTATTATGTTACGAGATTATTTTTAAGACTGTAAATATAAAATAAGATAAAATAATTATTTATATTCGAGTTTTGTAAATAAATATGTACTAAACTATTATTTGTAATTGTTTTACTGCCAGCTTTACAACAGACTTGTTACAATTTTGACTGATTGTAGATAACGCCTGATGAAATTATAGTAGCAAACTACGCTGAGCTATGCTAAGGCAAAAATTAAAAGACAAAATAAGTACTAACCGTTTTATTCACACACAGAAGTCACACAGCCACACGTTAACTAGGAATTCAAGTCTTCAGCTTCTAACAATAAAGATTATAGTCTGAACTGAGCTATCATTATCTTCAACTTTGCAATTTCTTCCTCTTTGGCCGCCAACTCTTCCCTCAAAGCTTTGATCGTCTCGTCTTTATTATCCGAGAAGGTTTTAAGCTCTTCTAGTAATTGAGTAGTGTCTAGCCTTTTGCTTGGCCTGCGTTGGACCAGTTTACCGATAATGTGGGCTATTTTAGGGTAGTTGGCGGTCAGATGAGCGGGAATTTGTCCTTTTCGTAAGCCGTTGATTGTTTTAACCCGTTCCATGTCGGTGGTAAAGGGTTGTACCATCTCTAGGAGGATTATTCCGAGACTGTACATGTCGCTCTGTGGAAGAAAAATTATATCATAATTAAATGATGAACTGTGATCATTCATCAAGTCATTATTGGGCCTGACAGATTCGCAGTAGATCAATAGCCGGCTGGGATTTTAGTCGATTAGAAATGCCACAGTATCCTTTAAATTAATTTGTTTATCTGATGTTTTAATACTTTACATTAAAATTAAGATGTAAGGAAATGGCGATTTCTATACATCAGAGAAGTTATTTTGTTTTTTGATGTATTAGTGACACGTTAGTTGCAAGTTAGTAATAAAAATCGAGTATTCATTTATAATTTAACGATGCACTAGCATTGACTGACTGTGATTATTCCAAACAATACCAGAACCCCAAGTCGACATCGAGACGTTCGTTATTACGTTCTGTATTGGATTTGGTAGTGTTCCTGCCGAGCGGACATGGAACTACGGGAATTGCCGAATAGAACCATTGGGCCATTCCCGTAGTCTCGTCGTCGAGACGATAATATCGAGAAACGAAACTTGGGGTTCAGCTCAGATATGATGTTATCTTACCTTTGGATTACATTGCCCATCTAGTTGTTCAGGCGCGGCATACAACGTGGTCCCCAGTGCCAATCCACTATGTGACTGTTGCAGGGGACACGCCAAACCGAAGTCCCCCAACTCCACCAACAATCCATCCTCTCGATGCTCTACAAACACGTTACTCGGCTTTATATCATGGTGGATAATGCCTCGGGAATGGATGTAGTGCAGCCCCTTCACCAGTTGTGTAAACATGTCGATAAGTAAATCTATATGAGTGAAAGATACGGCGTGACTCATATCAGGAGAATCGAGGCATGAGTCGTTCGAATCACAGTGCTGTAGTGTTAGATCTTCTGATCCTTTACGGGTAATTGAAAACTGGTTGTTTCGCTCGTCGAGCCATTGCTTGAGGGTTTGCTGGCAGAATGACATTTGGATGTATAGTGTCGCCCATTTTAAGTTGACTCGTGAGCAGTTTTCGTAGTCGTGGTGAGTAAGGAGTTTGCAGAGTGCGTCGTTTTGTTCTGATGAGTCAGAGTCGCTCCCTGATTCGAATAGGTCATCTTCGCTGGTTCTCGTGATGTCTTCGAGGCTGTTCGAGTTGCGGAACGATATTATGAAGTCAGATACGCTTTTTTGTTTGTGCAGGTCCTTTGAGTTGTGGGTTTTGAAAGACGTTAGAATATTGGGCTGAGCAGAAGATGCGAGATTATTAGGAAATTCTTCGCTATCCATATCCATGGGAATGCGCTTCTTTTTTACTCTGGATTCTATCATTGGCTCCAACCAGGCTGCTTTGTAGCTGACAACATTGCTATGATCAAGGCTGGCAATAGTTTTCACTTCGGACAAATGACTCATGATCGAATCCACATCACAGGACTTTATGTAGACCTTCTTGACGGCATATTCCACACCATCCAGCCTGTGCTTTGCTTTGAAAACACTACCAAATCCTCCTCCAGCTATAAAGTACAGTTCTTCAAACTCCCTATGGTAACGGGACCATTCAAGTCCTGAAGGTTTAAGTATCGGCCAAGACGCTGGTAGCGTTATAGGGATTTCAGAGCCACTAGCGACAGTTACTAGTTGATACAAGGCACGTTGGTACTGACTTCTCATGACTTCGAATTCCCCCATCGCGTAGGAGTTGTCTATGAGATTCATGCTGTGTAGTTTCTCGCATATGGTGTTGTAGAGTTGGTCCGCTCGGTTGTTGTCTTTCTCGAGGAGTGAGCATAGTTGTTTGACCAGGGATTGGACTAGAAGGCTGATTGGGGTGGTGGCTGTCGCGGAGTTAACTATGTCGATGTGTTTGATGCTCTCTTGGATGACTGAGTCCTGCTGAATATCGGGTGTTAAGCCTGGAAAAGACGATTTAATAGGTCATTATACTATAGACCTTGATAATATATCGCGTTTCGGAACGTGGTTCGTTTCGCGAAGGGCGCAATATAATTGTCTTCTGCTTGTATTATTGTTGTTTTTTTGTAATAAACTAGCAAAAGTAACTCGCTCGGGGTCGCACGTGTAGCTAAGGAGTTTTATACATCTGATTAAGTGGAATTATTCTGCAAGACATTGTTTTCATAAAACTCTATCATTTACAGGGGGCACTCCCAACAAACCATACTCCCATTCAGCCTGTTTTTTCTTCACATGTTTAACAATGATCGCCATATTTCAGCCAAATTAATCATAACCTCAATTTTAGGTGTATTGTGCACCTAAAATTTCCTTATGAATCACTCCATCTGTTAATGAAGATTGTATGAAATGACATTACTTTATTAACTCAAACACATCGATCAAAAATGTCCGGCTTTGCCGGCCCCCCTTAGATTCACAATGCGCACGCCACAACCTTCAGTAGCAAAAGAGAAACATTTTGACATGTTAGGAAAGCTTTTCAACTAGTGTCATTTTAGCGTTCAGACAAAAAGCATGGGTACAAAAAATGCAAGAATCACTCGTCCAAAGTGCTGAAAAAGGATGGAATTTCTTATTTTCAGTAAGTTTATATATATTTTTTACCCGTATATTGAGATGTGAGTCATATACTTGTGAAATCAGCATAAAATATTGTTGTTTGGTTTGCCTATGTTAAAATATTAATTTTGTTCTAAATTGATAAATGGAGAGGCTATTTCTTCTAATTTTTTTTTTCATTTATAGTATGTATTAATATATTTTTCATAAAAATAAGTTTAATATTACTAGTTAATGATTTTTAAAATAATTAGTTGGCCCGCCCTAAAATTTCATTTGCGTAGACTCTCTAATAAAAGAAAGACTAGGTTCTTACCTACCTACCAGAAGTATGAATTTATAAAACATTTATTTTTTTCCCGTAAAAAAGAACTCGTGCAAAGCCGCAGACAGGAACCAGTTCTTCTTAATCTAGAGTGCCTGCCTGAAATTGTATTGTAAGTTTAAATTATTGTATGTCTGAAATGACCCTTTTGTATAAATACCTACTGTTGAGACACCAATTTATAGTTTCATCAATAAATGATTCGTTATCTTTACCTGAATTCTGTTAATTAATCCTTATAGAAAATAAACTGAGTAGGTAGGTATATAATTCTCAGGTAGGTCTACCTACTTACAAAATAAAATAAAATGAATTCGACTCCACCAATCTCTTGTTCCGTATGGAAAAAACTTGTCAGGCTCTGCGCAAACTGTCTGCGTCAAAACAAAACGAACCCAATTTTGAGTGACATTTTTGTAAGGCTCTAGGTATCTACGGGGGAGGCCGCGAACTCCTTATTTTTGATCGAAGCTCAAACACAATCTATCTGTATTTGAGTTAATTTCATTCAGACTGAGAGACATGGTCCCTTGAGTTTGGTCCAAAATAATCATTGAATCTGAGTTAAAAAAGGAAGAAAACAAAAATGGGAAGTCTTTTTGTGACATACATACCTACATAAACTATTTTTAAGTGAGCCCTTTTTTAGGTTCAATGGTTCATTTGGAGCTAACTCACCCCCACTGCGTCTGTTGGACTGAATGCAATTAAACAGTAAGGGCATTTCATAAAGTTTTTACCCTGCTGTAGCTGTAGCTACTTGCACTTAGAATGCAGAAAATATTAAAATCATTCATAAAACAATGCAGCCAGCGTCTTAGACACACTTCCGACTGATATGGATCAGTTGAACTACCTGTAGATTGTTTGCAATAGTCTGCAGTTAGCTCAATTGTTTCAATTGTAAATACTAGTTCTAATATAGTTCTACTATTTGATTGTAATTTTCTTTGTTAATAAAGTCTTACTACTATTCTTTAGCCACAATACAAGTACCTACATAATTTTATTGCTGTGTTAATTTTCCAACATAATTTTTATGAATTATGTAAGTTGGAAGGTACAGTTTTAGTAATTTGATATCATGAATGAGGTTTTGTGGTTTCACTGTTATCAAAATGGTCAATTTATTAGGGTTCCGTACCCAAAGGGTAAAAACGGGACCCTATTACTAAGACTTCGCTGTCCGTCTGTCACCAGGCTGTATCTCATGAACAGTGATAGTTAGACAGTTGAAATTTTCACAGATGATGTATTTCTGTTGCCGCTATACCAACAAATACAAAAAAACAGAATAAAATAAATATTTAAGGGGCTCCCATACAACAAACGTATTTTTTTGCCGTTTTTATAGATAATGGTACGGAACCCGTACTGACTGTACATAACCTCTTATTTTATGTAGGTATCTTATTATGATGTAATGTGAATACTTTTAAGGTAAAATATGTATAATATGTAGATGTAAATTATGTAAAATAGTTTGCAAAAGCTGTTCTCTTCAGTCGTGTCGTGATGCCACCAAAATAGGATCAAACTGAAAACCAGCGTTGATCTGCACTAGTGCGGTTCAACACATAGCTGAGTTTGACCCTTTTTGGCCCATACGTGGGCTGCGCGGACGATCACAGATAGGAAAGGTGCACTATGCACGATGGGTAGACCCTGGAATGTTGCAGGCAGGTACTCGTCTATCTATTTTTGTGTTTGTTTGTGGTAGATAGATATATCTATCTACGTAGGTACCTATGTAACATCTCCTCAATTTTGTATCTTACTTATCTTGTTTGTGTGTGTCTGTGCAGTCCTTGTGGAGTCAAATAAATATATCTTTATCTTTATCTAACCCTTGTGCGCGAGTCAGACTCGCACTTGGCCGGTTTTATTATTACAAAGTAGCTAAAAACAACCCTGGAGTGAAGCAGTTTGTCAAACCTCTACACCTACACAAGAGGTAGGTACTACAACTCATTATGACTTGATTTTAACAGGACCAAGACAATGCTCAAACAAAAATTGTGAACCTGTTATAAATTATGACAGTACAAATGTTTCATCATCTTTCAGGTTAACAAGCAGGTAGGTGCAGTGGAATAGATAACACCTACATACCTAGCTATCTAGTGAATTAAGTCCCTCATAAAGTAAATTTTTGCTGCATTTATTAAAACTATGGATAGATAGGCTGTCAAGTCATAGCTGTGACCTTAGCTATCGAAACGAAAGGGTGAGTTCAAAGTTATTTGATAATTTTAATGTGTGTAATATGTGTTATTCTTACCAAGATCGAATGACTTGATTGTGGCCAATGCCTTCCACTTTTCCGGATTGTATTTATCCATAATTGTGTGTGGAGACACGTCCTTCAGATTTCAAACGGGAAAAGAAAACAATACAATAGATTCTAAGTGCAAATGATGATAGGGCAGATTCATGATGACCAAGGGTCATAGAATGTAGAAAAATTTCATCGTAATTCAGAAGAAAATGAAATAATAAACACTAAATGCAAATCACAACAAATCACACACTCTCGAATTTGACTTACTAGTGTTGCCAGATGGAATCTGAAAAAAGCAGTAGAAATTTTGGTAAAAAAGCAGTAGATTGGGAAAAAAAGCAGGTAGATTTTAATATGTTATAAATTAGTACCTATGTATTGTGTTTTGCGAGTATTTTCATGCAAAAAAACATACAACAAAGCTACTAACCCATTTTTTTTTAATTTAGAAAGCGTTTTCTTTGCCGACATGCCACAACTGTTTAGCTTTGCGGAAAGCGAGGCCAGGCGGCCTGTCGGCTGTGCTTTGCTCAGTTCTTTTCAGTCTGATCGAACTTTGATTTGTGGTTTTGGACATATATTATTAAGTGCATAGTAGAGTAATAACTGGATAAACAGTCTCACTCAGTTTGCATTTTGCAAAAGATTATCGAAAGAACGAACAGACCGACCAATCAATCGAAAACGATGAACAGACAGACCAAGACAGACAGAAAGAAAGTGGAAGCCGGAAGGTAAAAACGAAGGAACGAACAAAACAAACTCTTCAGTTTCATTCATCTGTTTCAGTTACATAGGTACTAATTTATGTAACATATTCTACTACTTTTTTCAGATTCCATCTGGCAACACTGCGTGTATGTGAATCTTACCTATACATACATACTCTAAGATGTGAATGCGAACATGCAAATTCTGTTTGTTTTTTTCAATTTTGACTGATTAAAACACCTTTAAAAATGAATCTCTT
Source organism: Eupithecia exiguata (assembly GCA_947086465.1). Classification (NCBI taxonomy): domain Eukaryota; kingdom Metazoa; phylum Arthropoda; class Insecta; order Lepidoptera; family Geometridae; genus Eupithecia; species Eupithecia exiguata. The sequence continues at coordinate 1,418,491 of OX352229.1, forward strand.
GCCGAAAAGCCACAAAGAATTCAGCGAAAAGGATTACTGGAACAAATTCTTCAAAAAACGTGGCAACAAGGCATTCGAATGGTAGGTTAGGTTCTCCCCAGTTAGACTTATAGGTATTTACTCAATCAATTCGCAAGATAAACGTAATCCTCTCATGTTTTAGGTATGGCGAGTATTTAGAACTATGCTCACAGCTGCACAAATACATAAAACAGAAAGACACCATTCTCATCACTGGATGCGGTAACTCCAGTCTTAGCGCAGACCTTTACGACGTTGGCTTTCAGAACATCACAAACATCGACGTCTCCGAGGTCGTAATTAGACAAATGACGTCCATAAACTCGCACAGAACAAGTATGAAATTCCTGTGCATGGATGCAATGAACACAACATTTGCTAATGAGGAGTTTAGCGTGGTTCTGGATAAAGGTACTCTCGACGCGCTAATGCCCGATGACAGCGCAGAAACCACTGCTCAGATTGATAGATACTTTGCTGAGATTAAAAGAGTTTTGAAGCTAGGAGGCCGGTTTGTCTGCATTTCACTTCTACAGAGCCATATCCTTGCAAAGCTAGCTGATACTTTTTGTGACAAGTCTTGGATGTTCAGAGTGGTGAGATGCCATGAGGCTGAAGAGAAGAATGCTGAAAATGGGGATGGAATGACCTTGCCTGTGTTTGTTGTTGTGGCTACTAAGTTCAAGGCAATGCCACAGTTGGTTAGTATACTTTTCTTTCTTTTTTAATAAATAGCCCATAAGGACTATAGCTGAAGACAGGGCGCTATGGCGCTCATTAGGGGAGGCCTATGTCCAGTAGTGGACTAATATAGGCTGATGATGTATACTATTCTGATGATATATACAGTTGTGAAAAATGAAGAAAATTAAAGACTGGAATATTCGGAATGACCCTACCTTTTTCTCTTTATCATAGATAGTAGAAGTTTGCATGGCTGGAGACAAGATGCAGAGGCTCCAGAGTCCTGAGGAGCTGAAGAGTCATGTGAAGTCAGCTCAGGATGCTGCCTTCGTAACCAATGGGCTGGCTCGGACTAGCCTGGATGAAGATGAGGTATGGAAAACTCGTGCCCTTTCACATTCAAGGATGTCACGTTTTCACACACGTTATACACACCCAGCTCCCAAAATGTTGAATACATGTTTATCAAACTTTTAACAACAACTAGAAGAAAGAAGCCAATGTATGAGGAGGCCATAGTTCTTTGAATAGGTATCAGAAATAATGTACAGAAATGGATACAGTACAGTAGTCTTTCAGGTTAATACAGAGGTATTCTTTGTACCAGGTTTCCTTAGACCTGATGCAACCAGGCGTAGACACACCTCGCTACACGCTGTTTGTGGTGGACCAACAAGGGAATGTGGGAGCCAATAAATATGCGGTCTTCATCGTGCCCCAAGGCAGGTTCGTAGCCTATGAACCAGATATCCCACCTGATGCAGCCAGGGGTAGACACTCTTTCTTACACACTGTACGCCATACCTGATCTATCTGGGTATGTTAATACTTACAAAACTCAAATATTTTGGTTAAGCAATTAAATACTGAATACATGGTGGACTGTGGACGTGGGCGCCAATGGCTACACAGTCTTCAACAGTAGGTACCTACACATTGTGGCAGTTTATAGGTACATACTGGCATACACACTCACAACCTGTGTCGTACACAGACAATTAGCAACAACGAAGTATTAAAGTTTATATAGGACATTAGCAAACATTTGTTGTATAGCGAGAAAAACCTCCTACGTGCCTGCTTGATTTTATATTCCTTACTTGTGGCTCCCTTAAACATATTACAATAAAAGTTTGTATGGTTCACGTGCAGCACAAATTACAAATAAAATTAATTCAGCTGATACCTACATACATTTTCAGTTAAGCCTTTAACGCGGACTACAGCAGATGAGTATCTTTCAGAAACTTCTATACTGTTCACAATATAACTTCGATTGTTAACTCAGTGGTTTAATTCAAACTGTCTAACCAAAGCTCGTACATAGTTTGATGAAAAGGAAATTGAAAATGATAAACAATACTACATTAATCAGTGCGTAAATAAATGTGGTGTAGGCGTAACACAAATTTAGCAGAACACGAGTTGCCCGATCTCAAGTAAACAAACAGATTTCGGTGTTTATCGCTCAAATGTTTGTTTCGGTTTTTATTTAGGTCTGGTGTCTTCTGGTTGACTCCCCTAACTTCAAATTATTTGTACTGTAGGTATGGCATTTGGAACGCTTCTTCGTCTCAGGTGCAAATGTTACGCCCGTGGCACCGTGGAGGCCTATGTCCAACGGTGGACTAATATAGGCTGATGATGATGAAACTTTGCTTACACAGTAGTACATTAATGTTCTGTGAGGGGGATACCAATTAGCGGTTCTTACTGTAAATGCATGACATGTATTTTATAGGCTACTATTTAGTAACTTTTAGCTCAAGGAAATTTTTTGGAAGGATTTTTGGAGTTGCTTTGCTACTCGTAAAAATATTATGATACCTAGGAAAGAATGATTAAACGAAATAAACCTGGGGGCGGTTGGAAAGATGCCCAATACTGGATCAAAAGTCCACAAGCCGAATAACAAGCCACTGCTAAGGAGCTGCAAAGTAGGCGCGGCAGCGAACGCGGACGGACGGGACATAAAAATAACAATTAAAAATTGTTCTTAAAAATACCTTTGAAATATGTTTTTGTGAAAAACTTCAGGGATTTCAAATATCGCTGAAATAGGTAAGGATTTTTAATAAATTTATTAGATAGGGCACCAAACAAAGAATTACATGTGTATGCAACTAATGAACAAAATACAACGTCTTTAGTCTAGTACTAGTCTTTTTCTGGTGTTCTCTTTGGTTTTTGTTATTATTATAGCCCTCTCACTCATGATAATTTCTAAGAAATATTGCAGGTTCTAGTCCCGTCGATGACGTATTTTTTTTTGGATAAAACTCAATTTCTCGCTCTAGGTGCTCTTAGTTTCAAGGGGTCACTGCGTGTATAAAATTACTTTTTAGTTAAATTAAAATGACTTATCTAAGAACCAAAGCTAATAATGATTAAGATTAATTGATAAAGAATATGCACCTTTGGTTGCGCAACACCCACCTAAAGTCCAAGGACCACCCCAAGGTCGCCTGGAAGAGATCGCTCATAGCGATAAGGCCGCCTTTGTAGGTACTTCTTCTCGTAGCATTTATCTCTGTACGGTTTTCTGTGTTTGTGTGATACAAGAAGAATTGTCTATCTATCTATCTATCTAAAGATGGTATGGCCCTATCTACATGATCTTTAAAATCTTCCTCATATGTGCCAATCACATCGTTTTACCGCCATGTGATTTAAAATACGTCTATTTATTCTTCTTCTTTATTCTATTGATTTATGAACTCCAAAAGTGCTCTGTCGAGTCCATAACTGCAACTGCGAGATGTGAAGGGTGTGATAAATCTAGTTCACGACAACAAATCATGATAAAGTACATCATAATAATTGCTTTTAGTTATGACACCTCACATAAAGCGCGAGCACAGTGGATCAACTTTAATGTTATGATCTACTAGCAGCGCCTTGCGGTTTCACCCGCGTAGTTCCCGTTCCCGTGGGAATTCCGGGATAAAAAGTAGCCTATGTTCTATTCCAGACTATAATATATCTCTGTGCCAAATTTCATCCAGATCCGTTCAGCCGTTCTGGCGTGATAAAGGAACAAACATCCATCCATCTATCCATCCATCTAAACTTTCACGTTTATAATATTAGTGAGATTAACAACATTAGAAATTATACGGTTTTCATTTAAAATCTATACATATACCGGGCAATATAATGGGAGATATCCAGTCTCTTGAATGTTATAGTAGGTATTGGCAATACATATTGGCAAGGCATGGTTCCTTTCTTAAGATAAAAACTAATAGTTGCCTACATACAATTATGCACATATTACAATCGCTAAACGTAGTCACTTTTCCAAAACCGTTTTTATGAGCAATCGAGACAAAATTCCAGATTTAGAAAAATTTACAAGTTTAGTTAAGTTGCAATCAGCAACAATGCAATTTTTGTAATGACTACCTTCTATCAGGAACTTTTAAATCTCGAGTCTAGTCTACTTTAGAGTTTAGATGTAACACAGTAACTATGAAATCTGACTAAAGCCACCAATAACTTTTCGAAAGATCTTTATTAATGCGGGTTATATTTTCTCAATGTTATTTTAGCACCCACCGGTGTGGAAGCGGTGCCTATTTCTTGTTTTATTACTTTTGTAATCGGACGGGCTAACTGCCAGGATCATAATCATTAAAATTAAAAACTGACATCCGCACATAGTTTTTAGGGTTCCGTAACCGAAGGGTGAAAGCCTATTACTAAACTTCCGCCGTCAGTCCGTCCAACCGTCAGCGGGCTGTATCTACTTTCCTAAAAGATAGACAGTTAAAATTTTCACATTGTGCGTATGTTTCTTGCCGCTTCGGAACAAAAAAAAAAGATTATTTAGCTATTTTTGCTTAAAGTTTGTCTCTTGAAACGTAATGGTAAGCAGTTGAAATTTGGACAGAATTCGCATTACTATTGCCGTTATAACAACAAATATTAAAAATAAAATTAAAGGGGGCCAATGTCCATATCACGTTGAGTACCTACTTACCGATCACCGAAGTTAAGGAACGGTCGGGCGCGGTGAGTACCGTTCGTAATCCGTTGTTAGGGTTTCTTTTGCGAAATAGTTTTGTACGATGGTACGGAACCCTCCAAGTGCGAGTCGACTCGCACTTGACCGGTTTTATTATTAATTTTTTACTCTGTCTGTACGTGTAGGTGGTGGAAAAGTCATAAGCATAGCCTTGGTTGGACTCACGACCATCGGTGTACAAGGTGCCCAAGGTGGAAAGTTGGAGACACCAACATGCGTCGAATCCGGTAGACATCGCGCGTGATGATATTTTAACACCATGCTTTGGTGGTAATCGGTTTTAAGGAAACGATAAAGGAAATGGTGGAAGGGTGAATGAATGGAATTGCGCCCTCTACCCAAGAGCCAGGACATTATTTCAATATAATTCGAAGAAATTAAACGCGTGGAAGGAGTATAGCACCCTATATAATCCTTCTAAAAAATTAACCTAAATTATAATAAATCCGGTAATGTTGTCATGGCCATCTGCGGTCAACAGCATTTAAGTCCATTAAAAAAAACCTAAATTATTAGCAGACTCTTGTATGCACAAACGAACTCAGGAGCGCACCATAAATTGCTCATAAAACACTCGTCACGTCACCATGTCAGGCGTGGTTCATTCGCACTGCACTTAAATGATCTCGAAAAAGAATTCGTGTTCTATTTCGAGATCATAATAAATGCGGAACAGTAAATATTTTGCAACTCGAAATAAACTCGGAATAGGAGATGAATGGCGTAAACAATGTGGGTATTTTCACAGTGTGTCTGCCGCGCCTCCTGAAATGAGAATATGTACCTATCGAAGGAATACAATACACAAATCTGATTTTATTTTGAAAATATGCAGTGTTGAGTGAGCTTCCAGCGTCTGTTTTCCCGCCAGAGTACAATCTTGGAGTCTTCAAATCCAGGGTGTATAAGTGCCTTCTGGGAAAGCGTGCTCCATCTTAGGCCACGTCATCACTTATTCAAGTGAGATGGTGCCCAAACGCTTGACCGTCACCAATAAAAAAAGGGTTGAAGTGGATGGATGGATGGATTGTAGGAACGAGAACATGGTTACGAACGGTGTATGTCGCTGATAGAGAAGAGTGGAAGAAAATGTTGACGATGCAGTGTTGAAGTGCCTCCCTATAATTCCTATGTATAATATTATACCCTATATGCACATTATTTATAAGATAAGATGCTGCCAAGTTTAGGGTGTACGGGTAGAAAGAAAAAGAGAGTTCGGTAAATTTGTGCACATTATCATCCGCAGCCGCATTGTGCTTGCCCACTGCTGGGCCTAGGCCTCCGAAGTATTCTCACTACCAGCACTTTATTTATCTCTATTTAATTTTCTTCTATTAAGTTTTCTTAGGTAAATTACGCTATGTAGGTATTATAAGTTCCATTATTTCTATCTCTTAGAGAATCCGAGTGGCTGTTCGGCTCGCCAGCGGGTAGGAAGCAGCTGCAGGAGTCAGCCCGCTTCGGCCGGCTGGTCGTGGTGATCCTACACCGAGGGCACGTGTTCGCCTCGCTCGACGCCGTCAAGGAAGAGCTAGCGCATTCTGCCAAGATGCTGATCCCGCATGGGTTTTCTGGACAGGTAGATATAATTTTACGGCACTTCTGAATTATTTATTGAAGACTATGATGCGCTAGTTTTGTCCCGAGCTTTTGTACTACTGCTGCGACGCATTAACTACACTATACTGGGCATCACGTACGTAGCGGTGCTTCATGATCACACTGGCTGGATAGAGGCTCTAGCCTCCAGTGTGATGAACCGACTTCAACAAAGGAGGAGGTTCTATGTACGGCTGTATGTATGTTTTTTATGTGTTTGTTGATTTCTCCGTCATTTATGGACCGATTTGAATGATTATTTTGCTGTTGTATAGACGAAGTGTTTAGAGGATGATCCCAGTTGGTCCCATAGAAATTTATACCCGAGGGATTCGTATTTATAACGCTAAACTAAAAAAAACAGTTTAAAATTAAAGGATTCGAAGCTGGTTTTAGTTGTTTCTAAATAATCTATAACGCTACGTTTCCAAATATTTGTAATTTTTGGGTTCTTTCTTTGCTCGGTATTTAAATAACCAAAACGAGTAGCCAGTAATGTGTATCTCTATAAGTTAATTGGCAAATAAATCATTTTGTATTTGTATTTGAGTTTTTTCTTGGCTCTGCAACGCACTCCTGGGCGTCATTTGTGATCTTCGGCCATCCGCTGTGGTGCCGGTCCAAGACAAGACCATGGCTTTGTTACGTTTATAATAGTTATTGGAACGTCTCCTCCGCAGATCCCTTTCCTATCCTTAGGCAGCGACGTAGGCCTTCGCACAGAGGTCTACACCGGGCGCTCTGCCCTATCAGGACCCTTCGTCATTGAAGATGTGGACGTGGAGGGAACCACGCAGCGCCGCCTCGTATTCCTGGATAACCAGATGCTGGTGCAGTCCGAGGCTAGGCTTAGAGAAGGTACGACCAAACGACTTGGTAACGCAATGTCTCTAGTATATCGTTTTAGGCACATAGAGGGAACTAACCACGCAACGCCGCACCGCCGCCTCATGTTCCTTGTTAACCAGACGCTGCCTGGTGCAGTACGAGGCTAGGCTTAGAGAAGGTACGGCCACGACAGGACTAGGTAACGCAATGTCACTATTATATAGTATACATGGAGGAAATCACGTAACGCCGCGCCGCCTCGTGTTCCTCAATAACCAGATGCTGGGGCAGTCAGAAGCTAGGCTTGACTCTTCAAGAGATTCAAGTAACCTAATGAAGTATTATTTTTCGTTTCAGTGAAACGCAAGAACAAAACCCGCACTACAGTGGACTTCGGCCACATATCCACGTACCACTCGTTCATGTGCGTCTGTGTCGCGCTGTGTGACGTCACGGATGACGTCACCAGCGCCGTGCTGGGGCTCGGCGGCGGCGGGCTCTGCATGTTTGTGAGGAAGTGCTGGCCTGATGTTAAGGTAGGTGATGCATTTGAAAAATCTGGCGCGATTGTCATTTGCGTTTTCATACAATTATCCGCGGTGACTTATTTTCTCCATGAAATAATCAACCAACTAACTAAACAAATTAACGATTTTAAATTTAAACAACTTTTTTGTTTCCAGATAACAGCCGTGGACATAGACCCTGTAATGCTGGACATAGCAAGGGACCATTTCGAACTAAACACGGATGATCATCTCGAGGTGCAGATCAAAGATGGACTGGATTTCTTGAAGGAGGAAGCTACTAAAGGTACTGTCATTTTCATAGCGTGGTAGAAGAGCCGTGATTAACGACTTCATAATTTACTAAAACAAGTCTACACTGAAGTAAATTATCACGTGTGAGTGTGTTCTCTGTCTGATCTGCTCAACAATGTGTCTGCCAAACATCACATGATTGGGAAATTTTAGGAAATTTAGCACAAAATCTTAAATCCCGAATGCTCCAAAAATAATCAGTGAATCCAAAAGTTGTTTATTTCATAGAAAACGATTTACGATTTGCGGCAAATTACTTATCCTGTTATTCTATTGCTTGTAGAACGCGGAAAAACTTGAATCTCCCGCCACCATAATACATCTCCGCTCCAGTTTATGAATCAAACCGTGACCGCACGAAATCATTCTTGCATTTTGTCATAATACGTCTCAAATTGAAAAACTATCCAAGTGACAAATACTTAATTAACTTGAATTCCAGGCAGTCGCTTCTCCACGCTAATGTACGATATGGACAACAAGGACCGCTCGCTCGGCCTCTCCTGTCCGCCCAAACCGTTCCTTGAAGACGATGTGCTGAACAACGTCACAGCTTTACTTGGAGATAGTGGTTAGTCTGAAATACTTCACTTACCAACTCATTTATCATCATCTCACTCCGTTTACACCTTAGTAGAGCCCCAGCACTGGGTGTTAACGCCGGCGTGCAAAAGAGAAGGACCTATACCTAGACGTCTTCTTTTGCACGCCAGATCAATCGCTTTTATGTAAACTTTTAGAAGCTAGCGCGATCCTCTTTTGTTTTTCGTATACTGTATGCCTGGATTTGTGACGTCGTCAGTGTAGATTTTTTTAAATGAAAAACGAAAAGGCAACCGCGCCAGCTTTTAGAATTTTACATGTGTCTTCTACTAAACTCATTAGTAGGTAAAAAAACACGTCTATTTTGGTACCTTCCTCTAGTAGCTATGCGTGATAGGTACATTAGATACCTAGCTCTTTTCGAGCTGAACATAATGGTAATACTACTTATGTCGCTTAGTTCAAAATCTCAGTCCGTTCACAATTATGTTGCAATAAACATGTCAGTGAAGCAGTAGCCAAATAATATTTGTAGAAACCCTTGATGAAGGGTAACATTTTCTTTTACTCACCACTAATATCTTCTACAGGACATTTCATCCTCAACTTAGTCTGCCGAGACACCTCCCTCCGCGCATCCATCATATCTACCCTCAAACGTCACTTCAAGCACCTCGCCTCAATCAAACTGTTCGAGGAGGTCAACGAAATCGTCTTCGCAACGAGTGGGACTGAGTACACGATAGACGCACTCGAGAGCGCCGCTAAAGCTATGAACGCTAGAGCGAGACAGAGGAACTTGGTGAAAATCAAGTGTGTTGATCTGAAAGACTTTATGCAGTCGATTACTGTGTTATCGTGATTTAAGTGAATTTAAAATGAACTTTGGAATGGTGTATGAAGAAAATTGTTATAATTTTACCTAAGTATAACGCAAATTATAAACTGGCTTAACTCTCTCAGTGCCCATAAGGCTAAGGCCACACTATACGTGCCTATCTTGGAGATGAACTAGGAGCTGCGCTCGTGTACAAGATATACAAGGATCAAATACTAGGCGCCTAGCTTGGTGACTTTATTCACTTTCGCGAGGTCGTCTGTTGATGAAATCAAAACAAATAATATAATGTCACTATCTAAAACTATGGAAGCTACTGTTGGTTGAAATCTCAGTGCTTAAAAATACAATTCAAAATCGAAAGTGTTGCATATATCAAATTATAATCTTTACTAGTTTATCCAACTTCTTGTGGAGTTTATTTGCTGGGTTCCAAAGTGGTTTCCTTTTGAAAACCGCGGCAGTTAAAACTATGTTAAATTGCAGTCACTAGGCGACTAACAAAAATTAACTAAGACGTTCGTTCACATAGCGACTCGCTTGGTGGACTAACCAGGCACCTAGCTAGGCGCTCGCAGCTACTGCGATAGTATGCAATACGTCTGTTCGCCGGGATCAGTCACTAAGCAAGTCTCTTTGTATAGTAGTCCTAGCCTTACGCACATGTAGATCTTGCAGTTCTAGATGACCCGCCGCCCCTGCGGGTCGCGCCGCAGCCAGACCAGTGACAGGGTTTAATAACATTACTATCGTAATTATCGTAACGGTACATAGCATTATTTTTATAAAGCCTAGAAATTTTTGAGAAAGAAAGCAAGTGGTTCGACATATAGGATACATTTGTAAATAATCAAATTGGAAGCTTGAAGCCCATTTTTTTATATGTTTTTTGAGTACAGACATTGAAAAATGCAGTTAATTTCGCATCACCGACAAAGTCAAAATGTGACGACCACAGTTGCTTTTCACATGCCATTATTATGAAGTGATAAGAATTTTTGCGATTAGGTTCGCATGCTGCCGACAAGGTCGTTGTGTGCGATGCGTATCGAATAGATTTAACGCATTTTATGCACTTTGTTCCGCTTTTGACTTCTTTGTTAAAATCTTTCAGCATGAGTCAAAATGCATCTTAATTTATGAAAGCGGCTCAAGGCCAAAATGTAAGTACATGTAATGTGTATTATACATTACATAGTGTGAGTAAATGCAGTTGTTACATTTAAAGACGATTTTACGCCTTTACTTTAAAGGTTAATGTATTTTTTTATTATTTTGTTTTGTAAATAATGTAAATAAAACAAAGAAATAAAATGTATGCATTTAATGCCATTTTTCTTTTCCCAAACACACCTGACCGAAGTCATGCCATCGCTTATTGTCCTCGACCATTTCATGCATACAAAACAAATAAGCAATCAATGCAAACCAAATAACAGGCATTAGGCTCCTAATTTATCACAATTGGCACCTATGAGGTTCAACAACATACACAATTCATTCAAGTTACAATAATTTAAAAAAGTAAAATACATAATTCGCAAAGTAATAAATAATATTTACAATAGCTTAACTACCTACCTAAGCAAAAACAATTAATACAGTCCATGTCTATTTTTTAATTAATATATTATAGTGATGTAAATGTAGCCAAAGTATGGCCACCACCTGCATCTAACACTTTGAACTTAAATATCATCAATGTAAAGCTCATTTTGTAAATCAATCATGGTAACTATCATAAAGTCAATAACTCAAAATAAAAAAAAACTACTCCAGGTACTCCCTTCCCTATCAAATAAAGCATTTGCTTAAAATTTAAAAAGAGCTTTACATGGTTTACATTAGGTTCAGTTCAGCATGCGCATGCTCTCATATTTGATGCGTAAATTACATACATAGTGCCACTTGAGTCTAACATGGTAAAACTTGGATTTACATTTCTAGGGCTTGAACGTTAATCAACACTAGGGGGAATCCACAGAACAAATATGGGGAAACATTTGTGTCTCAATGACGAACACAGAAAACAAATGTTTTCCTGTAAAGTGAAAAACTTAGTATAGGCAGGCATTTAAACGTAGGAATTATTTATAAAGCTGCCTAAAGATGTAGATATAAATAAACAAATAATGCTGGACAATCACAGCATTATCTAACCCCAAAGCAGAGCTTGTGTTATGGGTACTAGATGACTGGTATGCTTAATAGAATACATTAAATAAATAAGGTTTTTGTTATAGTGCTTATCCGCACTTTAGGTATCTCTAAGAAATGAAAAGCTGGTTCGAGTCCAGCCGAAATTCAAAATTTTTAGGAACTTATTTCATTTCTTATAAAATAAATAAATATATAATACACAGAACACCTGGAACAAATATTTATAGATCGTACAAACATTTGTCCCAAGGGGAATCGAACCCTCAACCTCCTGCGTCGCAGGTGAACCTTCGCCCGCCTCGCCACATCGGTCGTTTTAAGCTAGAGTAGTGAGTAGTTGTCTCGTTTTACAGGTCAAAGAAAAGGTAATTTTGTCTATGGAGTTCATGACAGACAGGATTTAAAATGATAACCATATTAAACACAAGTGGCACCTACAGAGCTTCCTCAGTCCAACCCTACACAGAACACAGTCCACCAATTTAAGTATTCCTAAAACAACACATTCCTCAAAACACTTTCTTCAATATATTCTTCAGACTTTTCTTTTTCTTGCCTCCTTCTGTTCCATTCTGAGATATCTGCGATATCTCTGTAGACTCGGACCACAGACTCCCCGTAGGAGATTCAGATCCAGCTTTCTTCCCGTTGTAAATAGGCTCTAGTTTTGTAACTACTGGACTAGGTGTGCTTCTGCTGCTTTGCCTGCTCAGGGTCCGCAAGAAAGCTGGGGATGATAACCGACGCGTTTTCATCGTCTTCGATTTCAAGTTGTGAAAGAATCCGTTGCTTTTGGTTGAGTCGGGTTTGGGTGGAAGGGTAGGTTCCATGAATTCCTTTGGTTCGGAGACTGGCGCGTAGTATTCCGCTTCATCTAACGGTATAACGTTCTCTTGCAGTTGTCCGATGCTGTCTTGCCGCGCCCACACTTTATTGCTCTCTTGTTCTAATCCTCTATGGACTATGGAGGTCTTTCTCCGTCTGTTCTTACGGGCGACTTGCCATTCGCCGTCGTTGTCATCTCTTGCGTCCTCGACCGCTTGTCGCGCGATCTGCAAAGCCTCCTCGCTCGGGCGTCTCTTCTTGGTCGCCGGAGTGGCGTGGCCGCTGACACCTTCAACCGACTTTCGTCTAAACTTGTCTTGCTTCTTCTTTTTCTTTGGGATTTGTACGATTACTGGCTCTATTTTCCGTCTCTTGTTTATGTAGTAGAACGCTGCCGCTGCGGTCAGTGTTTGGAATATGATGAACTTCAGGAAGGTCATGGTACCGAACCAGCTCTCTCGGTCTTCCATGATCGTCGTCATTGCTAACGTCATTTGTCCCATTTGCTCCTGCATTGTGGACATCTGTTCTATGTACTTCTGTTCGCGCTCGTTGCTTCTCCGCCGCTCTTCGCTCATTTGCTGAACCGTCTTCTCAAAGGTCTTCTGCATCTCTTCTACTTGCTTCTTGTATCTTCTGGATAGCTCCTCCAAGTACTGCCCCGACAGGGACATGTTTCGTTCTAATGTCTGGAATAGAAGAAAAGTCAGCGTTAGAATATTTATTGAAATAAAATTATATGAGTTTGCCTACTGAGATATACGCGTACTTAATGTTATTAACTATCGGCTCAAAGTAACATAAGATCGCGAATCTCTTCGCAAATGAAAACGAAACTGGCAGAATAATGTTTAGCACACACACGCTAATTCGCGTGACAAGGATTAAAAAAAGATAGAGCCAGAGTTTACTTATGGAGTTATTATCATCATTGTACCTAATAAAAACAATCTTGAATTCTTTTCATGTAAGTTGCAACGGAAGTCTGCATTGGTAAGGAAAATTAAACTGGATTGATAGGTCTGTAATCTGAGATTTTGTGTGATCATCAGATAGAAAAAAAAACCTGCTCAAGGCAACTTAAGTCAAAAAAGAATACACACCTTTACTCTGTTAGATAGACGCAGAAACACAGACTCCTTCTGCAAGGTGGCTTGTCCTTGGCTCGGGCTCTGACTCGCCGACGCTTGCGCGCCGGCCGGCGTCGGGTCCACCGCCATCTGGTCGAAATCAGACATAAAGTTGTCATTATCGATGATCAGCTGATCGGTCATCTCGTCAGTCTCTTTCTGTCTCTCTGTTGGAGCTTCCGCTTTAACGTTCTTAGCATCAGACTTCAGTGAATCTTTGTTTTCTTCCAAAGTTGCTTCAGGTTGATCTACCACTGGAGTTTCAATTGTAGATTCTACTATTGGTTTTTCTTCTGAGACGGTTTCATCCTTTTTATCGTCTGTATTTTCTTTTTCTTCTTTAGTTAATTCTACAGGAACTGGTGTACCATCTTCGATCACGTCAGTTGTGATCTTCTCGTCTTGTAAAGTGTCATTTATTTTATCATCTGAGCCGTTAGAATTTTCTAAAGGCAGTTTAATTTCATGGTCTGAATTTGTCTCTCCGGCGATCGGCATCGAATCATCGACCGTGATGTTTGTGGTAGCGTTCAGTTCAGTTTCAAAGCTGGTGTTAAGAACTACTTTCTTCTCTTTAATAGCTAGAATATTACACAAGGCGGCTAAATACTTTTGCGAAAATAAAGCTTTTATATAGGCAACGCGTTCCTCACTAAACTCTATTGTCTTTGTACTTTTGAAGTCCAAGCCGAATGGCTGGCAGATCCCCGTGCACTTGAGAGTATCGCGAAGGAAAACTTGGCGCACTAGATGGACCAACTTGTCCGAGTTACAGCTAATAAGTTCATACACGTCATTGAATAGGGTTTCACTGCAATTATCACAAACTATAATATGGCTGGGCGAGCAACATCGGCGATACACCACGTCAATGGAAGTATCGTTTTGTTCACTCGTCACGTTCTTGGGCGCTTCTGACTTGACTAACGCCTGCGCGGCTTTCTTCATGATAGACATGACGGCGTCCCGCGCGGAGCCGAACAGATTCTTCGATGGTTCGGTCTCCACCGCGGGGATATCCGGAACATCTACGATCTCATCGTCCTCGTCTTCGTCAATGTGAGCCGCGTGTTGCGCGTTCTCTTTCTCCAGAACCTCGAACTCGGAGGTCCCATACACTTTGAAGAGGGAAATGGGACAGTAGTGTTCCGAGCCGTGGTGCGACAGCATCTCGACCTTGATGAACTTTCCGAAGATTTGGGGGTAGAGATCGAAGCTCTGGACGTCCCGCATGTCCTGGGCGGTGAACTGGCCGACGCTCGCCCAGTCTCGGGTGGGGAATCTGTCGCTGAAGTAGACAGCGATGTCCTTGGGAGTGGAGGAGAAGAGTTCAAAGTTGGCTAGTTCTATTTTCTGCGCTTGCAAGGCCTCGCAGAGCTCCACAACGAACCAGATGCGGCTATTGCAGGTGTTGAGCATGTACTCGTCGCGGTTGGGCGACAGGATGGAGCTGGCGGCGCCCGCCTCGGGGTTCACAGCGACGATCTTGGCGCCGCACACGAGCGACGCGTAGTTTTTTGACCTTAATTTTGTGCTTTTACTACTAATATTCGTATTACTATGACTAGGTTGACTTGAATGATTCAGGACTGTGTCTTTTTTCTCGGCCTCCGCGAGCTGCTTCTGCGCCCACTCCGAGAACGACGGTATGTCTTCCTGCGGCGTCTCTGGTTTGATTGGAATGTTTTCTGTTTCTTGTTCTTTTTGTTCTTCAGGAGATTCTGTGCTTGTTTCTATTTCTACTTGTGTGAAGGTTTCCTCTGTCTGCCTGACTTCGTGCATGGGCCTCGCTTTGATGACGAGGTGTGACTCCGTGCTCGCCTTTTCTGTACTTGCTTCGTCTTCCGCAGCGTCATTGTCTACTATGGAGAAGGTCTTTGTGTCGTTGTGATCCTCGGAATCGTTGGCGAACAAGAATTCGTCTGGATTAGGAAGCTCCAACTTGTCGTTGTCCGCTAGAGATATGAGCACTGGAGGCTGTCCGGTGTCAGGTAACCTGAAACAAAACATAAGGAAACGTTAGAAAACGTGTAATTTTGGGATATTAGGAAATACTTGGTTGCTGTTATTGTTGAAAGTTTATATTAATAGCCCAGCAGAGCACTAAAATGGACAAGTACCTAGTGATTCCTTTACAGGGAATGAACTTGGTTTACCTGTGGTATTACGGTAGTGACGTACAGAACACGCAGTTTGTGTCCATTTCTGAATGCATGTACAAAATTACCTTACCTAAACGCAACTTAAATGGCGGTCATAAAATATTAAACAAAGGTGCTAAATAATAATCTCCTACTAGTTCGGCAATCAGTGCCTAACACACCGTGTATGAAAAACATGTCTCATACATAATTAACATGTGCTTCTTGTAGGTGCGGGTGGTTCTTGTAGGTATAATGAAATAAGAGGTGGGTGTGTAAAACAATTCAGAGAAATGTCAAGTCACTCTCGCCTTTACCGTTATACTAAGGTGTTTCTACTGCTCAATAATGAAAGCCAAACTAGAGATTTATCGATGCCCATACATAGATTCCAATGAAATAATGCGATAACTCGTAGCAAAGTAGAATGGTGTCGGATTAAAGCTCTTATTACATTGGACGTAGAGTGCTTTCAAGTCCAATTTATATTCATTGGTAACACAATACATCTAATTGAAACAATCAGGGCCTATTCGGACGGGGGCGATGTAGGAGACCATTGTTATGAACACTAAATACGTAATAGGTACCAAAATTATTTGGAATTCCAGCATATTTCCGCCATATTATGTTATTTTTTGTATTCGAATAGTATTTATCTAGGTCTCTAGTTGGTTTTTCAAAATACTCACCTGATATGTAAGCAAATCGCATTTTGGATAATAATATGTATACGTCAAAAATGACATGTTGTCGTCCTATTTGTTTTGTATTATACACAATGTCTTACGTTTTGTTCGATAAGGAACATAGCTTATCCTGTGGAGAAAACTAAAGTTTTCAGTCATCATTTTTGGTATTACGGAACATAATAATATTACGCATTGAATTTGTGAGCAGCTGTCGCTGAATCCCTAATAAATTAGGTGCAACGTTAGCAATCAGTTTTACTGAATGTCGAAAGCTATGGTCCTTAGGGTGTAGATCCTCTTTCATTCTCAGTAAGACGAGTACAGGTTTCAGCAGTTAGGTTTATAGGTAAAGGTGTCCGATTGCCGCGAAATAGAACCCGAACAGGCAATAATGGTTTAAATTAAAATGCCTAGGTATCTATTGCATTTGAAGGAGATAAAATTATTTTCTGGGACAGCTTAGCCTTGAAAGTTTATCTAACTTGACCCAAACGGTCGCAGATGTAGATTACATGACTCGCAGCGCGATGCTGGTCATTGAACAAGTTCACGTTAACATGAAGCAAACGACCTCCAAGGATTTGCATTTGAACGGTGTAGAGGAATCCAGCGAGTCAACACGGCTATACAAGTTCTTTGGAAATGCATGAGAAAATGCAACTATAATTTTTGACTTATCTCTGGTCTTTACGTCCATACGAAGCATGGTTTATGAACTCGTAGTGTTTGTTGGTGGAACTTACGTAGATGGTACAATTGCCGACTATGGCCGTTCCCGTAAAGGCATCACAGACCATTTCCTACACACATGGTTTTTCTCATGAAGCAACGAAGGAACTATGACAACACAGCATGATAACATGATCTTTTTGGATGAGAGCTTTGACATCGTATATAAATATCAAAGCCCGTTATTTAAACAGTAAATTCTAAGACAAGTCCGCGACTCTAGGTTCTACCGCCATAGTGCGTTGGGGTATGATCGGACGCGGGTGAAGACCGATTGACACTAATTATAGCCTTTTCTAATGCTGCCACCGTTTTTACTTTTGACTTGTTTAAATGTCCTGTACTGTGTAGGTATGGAAATAAAACGCTTTGAATTTGTCTTTGGGTAGTACAGTAGAACCTTACGTGTAGAATATCTTGGTGAGTCCTTGGTGGCCACCGTAGGAGAGCAGCTGGAAGACCAGTAGCGCCGCGAGCAGCGCCCTCGGCGGCGACATCTGGAAGCCGAGCGCGCATTGGCGCCAGCACTCAGCACCTATTCCGGCACTACCCAACAACCTAGGCAGAGCTTGAGGTTACAGCTATTCCGGAGATCCAATCGCAGACCTCTTCTGACTCTTCCCAAGAAGCAAGACCGGACTCAGGGTAATAAGCTGCTTCAGAGAGAGTTCCAATCGGAAGATTTGGCCAGACCTCTTCTTACACTTCAGGGACTGAAGCTTACAGAAGCCAAGAGCCAGTTCACAGATTTGAAGTACCTTAGTCCTGGTGATCTAGATCAACTTAGTTACCAGTTACCACGACGCTAGGTTCTAAGCGTGATGCCCAACAGTTCAGGAAGTATTAAGAGCTGACTTACTAAATCAGCTAGTGGGTAGTATTCTCTGTGCCGTTCTCAACTAGACAGTGGCACTCCGACAAAGTGTTTATTGCTTATCTAACAGATATTGGACGCATCACCGTTGTCGTAGTTCCAGCATTCGATTGTTTCGGGTTGCAACACTTTCTGTTGTCGCCTAGTTTTGTCGGAGCTGTGGCAGTGGGAATGTTTGCCTCGGATATCCGCTTTTGACTGCTAGTGCAGTTGTTGAAACTACAAAATCGGAGTAGTTTATGATTTCACCGGGGTCTTGATGTCTGAATTTCGTTCTCACACTGTAGTTTACTTGTTTTGTATAAATATTATCATTCGTTAGGAACTTGACACCATCTCGTTTTACATTAGGAACATTTTTAACTTTTATTAGTTCGATTTCGTGGTGCTCAGAATTTTATGCGTTTGTTCAACGCAGCTGATATTTGATATTTGCACTTCGTATTTTCCGGATTTAACTGGTAACAAAATATGCGGATAAGAAAATGTCGACTATTTTACAAAAAAACAACCTTTACATACCTACCTATTTTCTTTGCGTGTGTTCGAAAACATTGCTATTGCAAAATTTATGATTCACAACAAAATAAAATACAGTTTATAAACTACAACATTAAAAGTTCTGAACTGGCTTTTAAAATACAAGTTGCTAGTTTCAAAGGACATAAAAACGACTGCGCCGTAATTGTCTTTGTAAAGAAGACAGAGATAGATTTTATCGAGCTTTGTGGAAGTAATGTCGTTTGCAGCGGCAAAGTAAATTCAATTTTAATTGAAAACTAACAGTCTTTGTTTGATTTGAATTAATGAAGGCGAGCCAGGAAATTTAAAGGCAATTTTAGCTGGATAGAGAAAACGATTTATAGAACCAATAAAAAAGTTCATTCGTAAATTTTAAGTAAACTGATTTTAAACTCCAAACCATGTAGGTATACAAAATGTTGAAGTTTTACAAGTCGGAACAGGCAGTTCAATAACGATAAAAATCAAACATCCTTATCTGTCAAGTACCTACCCAGTATATTGACAATAGTATTGTATGTATTTGTATCTATAAGTATGTACCTGGCGTCTACGACATTGTTGTTATCTAGAGTTGCCTACGTATAATCTACGTTGTTGTTATCATCAACGTCTCGTGTTGGTTCACCGCCAGAGACGTTAATAGTCAATCAAATACCATTCGTGCTATGGTCCATTTAATTATTGCGTCATCGTTCTGTTAAATAAATAAAAATAATGCTGGACAATTCACACAGCATCATCCAGCCCCAAGGTAAGCAGAGGTTGTGTTATGTATGGGTACTAAATGACTGATATGTTTAATACAATAGATTACTTAAATAGATATTTTTTATCATATTTACATAAAAATAACCCAGAAAACTCGGTATTTTATTTAGCAGATCTTACCAATTTTTGTTCCTTGCATGTATAAACTTATAATTTATAATTACATATAACACTGTCCGACTCTTTGTCTGCTACCTTTTCACACATAAACGACTGGATGAAAGTTGGCAAAAATATAACTTGTGTCCCGAGGATGGTTACTATTCATTTATTTTTATATTGTTTTCCTCAATTCGTTTCTTATAAACGTTACTGGGCCGATTCCAAAGCGGCGGGAATGTGTGCAATTATTATCCCTTTATTTAGAAGCACGTCTACGTTCTGTCGTCTGAATTGATTGAATGAACTATCACGTCCATTTACGCTAGAATGATGTTGATTGTTCCGAGTTCGCGGTTCACATGTGTTTCAACGCCAACGCGACATGTTCAATGGATGAGTTATATAAACGACTATTTCATTGGGCACTGGGACAATGCTCTTAGGATAATAGTTCGGTGGTAGACAATAAGCGTTGCCTATACACTGTAGCGTGTACATTTTCTTGCGAGCAAAAACGGATAAGGATTAGCGCAATATTGCGTTTGAAGAATACGAGGTACTTATGTATGTATATTAAAATTATAGAAACATAACAATATTACTATTTACAACAAAATCAATCATATTACAGCAAGTTAGGCAGTTCATAGATAGATAGAGTTAACATTACAATATGACCATACGTTATATTATAACAATATTACTTATTTAGTTTTGTTCCCTGGTGTGTGGCGCGCCGTGACGCGCCTCTCAGAGGGGTCACAAAATATTTTATTAGCGGCCAGGTACAAGAGTTTACAATGACGGTTGCACCAGTCACGTGGTGGAATAGTAGGTAGCATAACTACCTATTGTGACTGTATTTCAGATTGTAAATAAGATGATGAGAGAGATGCGAGGGTAGTGGGAGTGGGAGGCAAATCCTTTAGAACTGATAAAAAGTTATTTTGTTCATTTCATTTTCTCAAACCATTTTATTGCTGCAGGCTGCAGATATTTGCTTTTATTGCTGAAGGCTTAGAGACTAGGATTTTACCGATGGATCTTACACTAGGCGCGAGTCTGTGTCGTGAGTTCCAAGCTGATGATTCTTACATAAACGTGAAAGTACTTCGTAAGAAATAAAAGTAGCGACAGTGATAAAAGTGATAATCTATCAATAGACTAGGTATAGATGCTGCCCGCAGTGGACTCATATAGGCTGATGATGATGAGACTAGGCATCAGTTCAAACATAGGTACTAACAACTGTACTGATAACGCTGAGTTGAACTCTAACATGTAAACGAGAATAACCTCACAGTACACTAACTACATAGTACAAAACGTAGTACTACTAAGTAACCAGACAAGAAAACTCTTAGGTAACTATAATCATACGATAATGTTACTCGTGTTACGTTATCTTGAGGGAAATAAACTAATAAAATGTTGTTAATTGTAGCTGGTTTTAAAATCTTAGGCATATCAGTAACGTGCGTAGTATGTTAAGAACAAACAAGTACGTGCGAAAGCAAGTCTCAAGGTCAGAATTCACCAAAGCTGAGCTGAGATGAGCGGAGAAGAGAACTGTTTTAAACAAACAATAGAACGTCGTAATTCACATATCGTCTTCGCTTAGCTTCAGTGGTCATGTTATCATATTTGTATGCGAAAAAATAAAATATTGAAGCGAAGATGTGAGCTGTGCCTTGCTAGTGCATTCATTCATCTAAAAAAACATCCGACGCTCGCCGCACGCAGCTCAGTTCCCCTCTAACCAGCACTCATCTCCGCTCCAGTCAAGCCAGTAAGCATATCCGCACAGCTTCAGTGGAGACACCCTAGCTAGAAAACGTCTCTGCTCGTCTCTGCTACGAACATCTCCGCTTTGGTGGAGTCTGGACCTCAGGGCGGGCTTTCATTAACGCGGAGCCTAGGTGACAAGTAGGTACTATTCGAGAATCAATGGTTTACCTAGCCCCGAGCTAAGCAGAGATCATGTCATGGGTACTAGATAAACTAAATACATTTCAAAGATAGAAATTATCAAATCTAAATCTTGATATTTTTTGTTACACATAAAAAACCCGGAATAAATATCTGTAGATCGTACCAACATTTGTCCCAAAGTGGGAATCGAACTTGCAACCTCCTGCGTCGCAGACGGAACTTCGTTCGCTGCGCCACATAGGTCACCAAATCTTCTCCGATTTAGTGGAAATCGCAAGGGAAATCTTTTTATAAAAAGTTCTTCGTCCGGAGGATCTTTACTAGACTGAGTACAAACATGTTTTTTCACCTCAAGCATCAATAAGACTTATAAACAATGGATTTGAAAACAAAACAAATTTTTACAAGAATTGATAAAAGAGCTGGCAGATTCAATTGAAGAATAATATGCCAAAGAAGACGTACAATTAAACAATGAGCTATTCGTATAGCAGCGAGGCAAATAAACATAAAAACGAAAGCTCAAACAGAAAGCAAAAGCTTTCGACGCACGCGCACGCTACTCTATCTACTCAGTACCTACAGTTTTTGCTTGTTTACATAATAAGTCTAGCGGTAAACTCAATCCATTATGAATCATCCACGTCAATCAAACTTTCGATTTCGTCTCAATGCTGCTCATTCATAATATAATCTTGGCTCAAGCTTAGATGCGAGCTTTAACAGCGCAAATTTTATAGACTCGTGAATTACTCTGCATTGTAAACAAAATTTAATTCCAAGAAGTTATGGGTACTTTGAAGTTACCAGAACTCTTGAGAGGTCTTTCAAAAATTAGCTTATTTACATTGCGTTTTGCAGAGATTGGTCGTTTGTTGAAATTGAATGAATATGCATAACAAAAAACTTTTGAATGTATATGGTGGTTCCGTTCACTCAAATTCACGTCAACACATGCTTATGCATATGTTGACGTGAATTTGAGTGAACGTTCAATGCTTCGATGTGCTTCGATGTACACTAAACTTTATAGCTTAGTGTTCAGTGTGCTTCGATGTACACTAAGCTATAAAGCTTAGTGTAGCTATAAAGCTTAGTGTACATCGAAGCACACTGAGCTATTTGCATATTGTCAGTGCGACGGCCTAGGTAGGCGGGACGGGTCTGCTAACTGGCCTAGTAAGGACACAGTGAGCGATATGACATTTATGATATGTGGGATTGTGGGCTTCAGGGCTCGGCAGTATGTCGCATTGTTGCTTAATCTTTGCGCAGAGAATGTGCCGGTTTCAGCCAAAGCGAATGGACGCAATTATGCTGATAAATAGCAAGTAACTTTTAATTGTTACACTGAAAACGTTTTAAGTACAACGCACGTGTTTTCATTAGAAAATGATCCTAGTGATGTTGGTAATACGTGAAGAAGGAAACTCGTAAGATGCAGATGTTCATTATGCAAAAACATTTCAAATAGTTAAAGATAATATGGAAAGGAATTGACATGAAGGTTGCATGGAATGATTTAGAATACCTAAGAATTATTAATCGGGAAAATCAAACGTTTCAAGAGACAAGTAATGGCTAGAAAGTGAACTTTACATAGCAAAGTTATTACAGAATTAATCAAGTATTTAGCAGAGAAAACTGCAAAATACCAACCCGTTAGCCGGCGATTAACAAACATTGTTGTTGAATTATACTCATAATTTAATTTAATTGAGCTTGCAATTTATTGAGCTTTAATGAAATCTTGCGCAAATATCAAGTAATTATGCTTCTAGTCGAAGAAATGTAATAGTAGTACACAATTTGTAATTATGGTTTCAGAACTCCCGTTTTCGTGTTGACAAAGATTCTGTGTCTACTTGAGTACTAAGAAGGTAGCTCTTGCAGTTTATAGCGTGGTTCCTACATCGTTTTATATTAGTTGGCCGTTTCACAAATCGGACTTCGTTTGTGAAGCGGCCAACTAATAATCGTCAGAGAATGTGCCTGGTGAAAAGTTAATCAGAAAGCTAATTTAATTTTATAGAGGCAGTTTTAGATAATTGCATTGGACTGCTAACAAATATAATTGATTTTAAAGGCTTTAGTTAGGCAACGTAAGCTAAATGCAATGTACTTAATACATTTTCAATTACACACTGCTCGAGAAATTTTCAGAGAAATCTAAAATATATTAATATTATACCAATTATGTAAATATAAATAAGAGTTCATAAACAATATTCAA
The DNA here is from genome assembly GCA_947086465.1 of Eupithecia exiguata. Taxonomy (NCBI): domain Eukaryota; kingdom Metazoa; phylum Arthropoda; class Insecta; order Lepidoptera; family Geometridae; genus Eupithecia; species Eupithecia exiguata. Next base: position 1,441,966 of record OX352229.1, read on the forward strand.
TTGTATAATATTTTATAGTATGTCTCATGCTAATATACGCTAATTCCGCTTATAAATGTAGAGGACAAAGTAACAAGTTTCATTTCTAAATTTAATCCAGCAGCAACTAAATAGATACGTGTTTTAATCAGAGAGATATGATCTGACAAAAACAAGCAATATATCCCTAAAAGGTCATGATAGATTGAAATCTAGTGGAAATAGAATAACTAATAGGAATTTAAGTAAATTATGAATATTGCAAGCAAGTCCACAAATTCCAGCGTTACACCCTTTGCACAATCTGATTTCTATTTGTAAGCCGAATAAGGGAATTCCGTTACTCAATGCGACACCTGAAATTATTGGAAATTGCTAGAGTTGTAGCGACTTATCAGACTTAGTACCACAAGTTGTGTTGGATTTCCCAGATTGAAACAACTGAGCTGAGACAAATGCAACGATAGTGGCAGAGCTTTACGACGTTATAAAGTTGATAAGCAATTCAGTCCAGTCGTAAATCTACAGAGGAGAGAGATCTATCATTGAATCAACCATCATCACTGTGCAAGTCAAATCCGGCAGCTGGTCAATCGATCATGATCAACTGTTTCCTAGAATGATAATGTGGAAGCCGTGCAAGTGAAACTGCCTCTAAATGAATTATTATAACGAGATGATGGTATGGGCTGCGCTTGCGCCTACCTGGTCGTATATTACTAACGATAGAGGTCGACGGTGCAATATTATAGACATTAGTTATGGGATCTGATATAAACTCGATATTACAGTGGGTTTTTCATGTTCTTGTATTTATCAATTAAAACTGAGGGTATATTTAAATTGTTATTTAACACAGTGTGGTTTTAGATTGTAAAATCTTTATTTATGTTTTATTATGTCTAGGTGGGACCAAAGCTCATTTCCATCATGTTGGCCTGAAGCTTTCTACGGCTTTCCACAAAGTCCTGCATTTGGCACGGCCAGTGAATCAAGATCAACTCCCACGCATACACAATCACGGGAGTGGGCGCTATAATGAACAGTCTGTAGGTTCGGTTGCAATCACATACCGAAGGTTACTCGACTGTAGGCTAAAGGAGCCAATGTTTCCGAGTCTGTACTAATTAATAGTTTATTTTTTTATGAAATCGATTGACGGTAAGTGTTGTGAGAATGAAGATATTAAAAGGGAATCGAGACAATGGGTAGTAAAGAATGGATGATAGAGAATACATGATCCTGAAAAAAAGAAGAAGCTGCAACTCATCAGAATGACAGTGACTGTTTTAATAACATGAACGAGTGTCAGAGGTAAAGAAGAAGACGAGACGATAAGTTTCATGACATCAATCGATAAACTTGAGCCTCGTACAAACAACATTTGCTAACTTGTATAGACTGAATATAAGTCAAATTGACTTTAATACTAAGGATTACAACCGAATTAGGTCTATACATATATAGTTTCTCCGACTGTTCAATTGTTCATTGTATTGGATTAGAAATGACATGAATACCCGATATCAGGTATTCAGCGACTATTGTCTGCTGTCGCAATATCGAGAAGTGGAGTTAAGGCGGCTCACGGCACCGTTTAATTAGCAATTAATCACAGAATGATAAATTAGATTTGTTAATGGTAAGTATTTATAGATGACTAATTGGTATGCTGACGGTGGGTGTAGTGGAACAGAAGGACAATGAACGGTTAGTTGCAGAACGCAATTTAAATGGGCGTTCAGAAATCTAAATTTGCTTTAAACTGAGCGCCATGTCAATATATTTAATACTAGCAGCGCCTCGCGGTTTCACCCGCGTAGTTCCCGTTCCCGTGGGAATTCCGGGATAAAAAGTAGCCTATGTCCTATTCCAGACTATAATCTATCTCTGTACCAAATTTCATTCAGATCCGTTCAGCCGTTCTGGCGTGATAAAGGAACAAACATCCATCCATCCATCTATCTATCCATCCATCCATCCATCTAAACTTTCACGTTTATAATATTAGTGAGATTTGAGGGCTTGATTATTTAAAGTTTATGGAAAATATTACTAAATTCAACTGAAATGGTCTCAATTTATTGATAGAAAATGCCAGATTTAATGTTAAAATTTAAAAAACAATCTCATTTAATATCTGATTGAACTAAACGATAGAGATAGTTATCTAACTCAAGCACAGTAATTATTATTGCTAATTACACCAAAATTGGGACACGAAACCGTGCCACACAAATATAAGCAACCTAGATCATCTCAACAGTTCCTAGAGCAAGCCGTAAAATTTTGACGATGGTCGAACTAGATCAAATAAACAAGAATACATTTCATTACTAATTAGAAAAAAAACTGTAGTATGTATACTAAACCTACTATCAAGATATTATTACAGATTCCCTTTTGCAGTCTCAAATATTTATATTCCAGGGATTAATAACATAAAATGTGAATGGCGGCTAAATGTTGCAGTATTTTCGAGTTTCGACCATTAAAGTTTCCGCTATGCCATAAAGCTAAATTCGAACTGCCATCTATAACATTCACAGCATCTTATAAATAAACTACTGGGACTTTAAATGGCAATACATTCCAAGGTTTTATACTGACACTAATACTACATGGATGAACTACATGAATGGATGGATCTATTCGATACGATTAGATTTTTCTTTGCAATTTACGGAAAAAAATTACACGCACGCAACCACAACCACGTTTGACCAAGTCCATGATGCACGAATTTTACGTTCGGACACCTGTCCAATCGATTTCTATCGGGTATAATCGTATCTGCAGCCAAAAAAAGTAAAAGTACAAGCTAATACAAAGTATTAGCAAATAGTGATCGTGAAATACATCGGAAAAACAACAAACTTAATTTGCTTTGTTGTTACATGTTGTATTTGCAACCTATGTCGAAAGCAAATAAAGGTGCTTTAATATTGACCACCGATGTGCGACCGATGCGCGACACGGAGCGGGTTCGATGAAATATTTGTTCTGGTGTATTTCTATGTATAGTAAAAAATATGTACGTAAAGTGTTGTTGGTATTTTTAACCTTTTCACATGTATCCTTAGTTACACTAATGTAATAGTTACATAACACCGACATTCATAATTAAAATATTACGCAAGTATTTATGTAGACTAAATGATTCTTACATGTAATTAACGGTATTAACACTAAAAACTTCCTCCTTGATTTCGTTTACTGTTTGTGCAATGAATATTGACGCTTTAATTATAGGACAAAAACAAAGGTCTAAAAGAGAAACCGAGACTTATCAGTTTTTTATAGAACCAGGTCTGTACATTTTACAGTTAACAGTAAGAAAATGATAATGCAACGATTAGTAAATTTACTTAATTCATAATTTCTTAGAGATACCCCGAGCGCAAAGGCTTACGCACTCTAATAACAAAACCGTAACCGTGTAGGAACGGATTGTCACGCTGAGTGGGTTTTTCAAACCAATAAATATTCTGTCTGTTTTCGGGACATGTACAAAACCTCAGGATTTTTTTATGTGACCAACCCCCAGGTTCGTTCTCCATACAATAGCAAAATAATTTTTCAAACCGGTTCATATTTGATGGAGAAAAAAAATCGACGAACATACTTAAACATACATAGAACCGACCATAGAATGTACTCCTCTTTTGTTTTACGTTGGTTAAAAATGTGATTATGGTAGAGTCGGAAACAAAGAAAACTGTTAAAACTGAAATAAAGGAGACAAAACTCGTGTGTAAATATGCAAATTTTGATAACGCATCAGCTCACATGTGTTCTTTTCCGAACGTGCCTCCATTAAAAAGGGAGGCTTTGTCACAATTGCTATACACTAAAATACTAAACAGAAAATGAAGTGAAGGGGCGCTTCTCTGCACTTCAATATATTCAAGTACTAGCAACGCCTCGCGGTTTCACCCGCGTAGTTCCCGTTCCCGTAGGAATTTCGGGATAAAAAGTGTCCTATGTCCTATTCCAGACTATAATCTATCTCTGTGCCAAATTTCATCCAGATCCGTTTTGCCGTTCTGGCGTGATAAAGGAACAAACATCCATCCATCTATCTATCCATCCATCTAAACTTTCACGTTTATAATATTAGTGAGATAGTGAGATAGAATTGGAAAATAAAACTCAATAAGTAGTACAGTACCTTACCTAACAGTACCCATGTTTCCCCATGAGTCATATAGATAGGAAAGGTACACCACAACGGTCACGTAGACTACACATAATACTGCTGACCCCAAATTCTGAGACACGGGCACTACCACCCACAAACACATTGAAGGAACGTATATAAAATATCACACAATTGCCTGGGATTTCGTATAAGATGTAGAAGATAGGGTCTTCCACATGGTATATTTCAGAAACTGCCAAGTTATTTTATCCTTCGACATTTTATCTCACACGTGAGTCTGTCGCCAAGCAAAACTTTGTTGTGTATGTAAATAAGAACGAACGATCAACATAGACAGTTTTTTTTCATGTCGAATGCGAAATTAGTCGAAAGATATTTTTAAAGACAAAGTCTATAAATACAATTTGTTGTTTAGTATGACGGACCAATTAGGGAAAGGGAAAATCACATATTCTGACCAGACAATAACGAATTATCATTAAATGGTATTTCATGTTGTATTACCTAGGTAGTAATTGCCATGTTTCTTGTTAATGTCTATGTTTTCCTGTTTTCATTTGTGATGTACAATAAAGAGTTTTGTATAATAATGTATGGGTATTGTACTTTTTCAATCTGAAAAGAGTAACGATAACGAAAATGATCATTGCTAATGATGATGATATTAATTATTAAGTTAATTTGTGACTATTTATTTCAGCGTCTATGGACACGGATATAAAAGCGCATTTATATATCAATATATCACAAAATATTAATAATAAATTAAGTGAATATCTTCAATAAAATACTCGTGTAACGTGTCGGTCGACAAGCACTTATCCGGTTTTAAAATATTACTAAAGTACACATCTCAAATAACTAAGCCGTTTAAATCAACAGATACTTATACGTGAATATTAAATTCACGGACTTGGGAGCGTAACGTAACTACGAAAGAAAATTAACGCAAGAAATAAAGCAGAGCTAGAATCTAGCTATATAAAAATAGTTGTATTAAAAGACAGTGAAACTGCTTCTGCTGTATTTTGATGAAAAACAAGTCCCGCATTAGGCAGAGCAGACACCCACCGATCTATGTAAATCGTGCAAGCACTGCCCCAGCTTTTCATTTTCTAAGTGAAAATACTGATTTACAACCCGTCGGATGCCACGTCAATTAGGGTTTAATAAGCCGTCATACGGTTTAGGTAACTGCCAAGAAGCCTGCCAATGTCGGAGGTGGATTGACAAATGCTGTTTACAATTATACGGGCAATTTGTCTGAACTGGTCCAGTCCAGGAGACGTGGTTTGAGAGTTTTTCTATAATTGCAATGAAAAAGTACAACATAACCCAGAAATCCTGTCAATGCCATTTGAGAAATGGCAGATAGTGTATAAATAAATATATTGCAATGGTCCTGAAAATCCTGTCAATGCCATTTGAGAAATGGCAGAAAGATAGTGTATAAATAAATATATTGCAATGGTCCTGAAAATCCTGTCAATGCCATTTGAGAAATGGCAGAAAGATAGTGTATAAATAAATATATTGCAATGGTCCTGAAAATCCTGTCTATGCCATTTGAGACATGGCAGAAAGATAGTGTATAAATAAATATATTGCAATGGTCCTGAAAATCCTGTCAATGCCATTTGAGAAATGGCAGAAAGATAGTGTATAAATAAATATATTGCAATGGTATTTTAATCGTCAGGACATAATATCAACTAGTAAGGCCCGAAATATAACCAAAGACAGTGTAGAGGTGACATTCAATAAAAACACGTAGGACTCAAAACATATTCGGAGCAAAAGGGTAGGTAAAGTAAACAATTTTTATACATTTGCTTCCATCACTCAAGTCGTATGAGGGATGGGACGTTTGTAACCCAGTTGCGAAACGAGATCCAACTTGTATTTCTAGGAAAAATATTGTACATTCTGTTGAGCGTGATGTGCCTTCTGCTTCACTTTAAATATTTACTAAGCAAATACATATAGGTTTCCCCTGTAGGTGGAGCTAATACGACGCTTAAGTCGTAAGAAGTCCCAGATATTTTCGACCAGGCACGTGTCGATCTCGTTGCTTAGTTGGTTAGAGCGCACCTGTACTGAAGGTGAGGCGCGAGTTCGAATCCTGCCGAAATCGAATTTTTTTGGGATATTATTAAAAAGTTTTCGTAGAAGATTTACCCAGTGCGAGTAACGCACTACAAAAAGCAAAAAGCTACAAATACATATATTTTACAAGATTTTTTTATCTATGGATATGATTTCATAATTATGAAAATTTTGCTATTAGTCAGACAGATCCGCAGGTCGATTAAGATGTATTCGTAAATGTATCATACTATTTTCGCCGCTCCTTTTTAAATTTTTATTTCTTTTGTTATTTAATGTGTATCGGTTATCTAGTACCCATAACAGAAGCTCGGCTTAGCTTGGGGCTAGATAATGCTGTGTGAATTGTCCAGCATTATTTCTATTTATGTATTTATAAAAAAATCTTATGAGTTTTTTTTTCATTCGATTAGCAAAGGACCGTGTTGAATGGCACAAACTTGGGAGGTCTATACCCAGCAATGGGTAACAACCGGCTGCGGATGATGATGATGAAGAAATTCTTACACCGCATTTATACATCGTTTTTTTACGAAAAAAATATCAGCAGAAATAGTAGGGCGTAAACAAATTGTATGAATAAATAAATATAATTTTTCTAACTACGCTAATATAATTAGCCTTACGCTTACGCTAGTATAATTAGCGTAAGCGTAAGGTACACTTCATACAGAGAAATAAATATTTTGTAAGTAGTTACTACGAGTACATACAACCAGAAGTATTTGGGTTTTTGATTGAGTTCAAACATACAAACATAGGGTGCTAACCTCATAACCCTCCCCTGTCGGTAGTCGGGTAATAATTAAAACCAAACAAAAAGCCAAATTAGCAAAACGATCCATAAACATACACGTGGTGTGTATTATTAACTATGTGTACTTAGTAAGTACACTCTTGTACCTACTCGCGTATGAGTCAAAAAAGTATCGTTAAAGTTGATTGTTTGATTTGTTAAACGGAAACAATGATGAGGCAAATGTATTTTTTTTATTTATAAACAATTTTATTCTGGTCTGGGTGTGTTATAATATAAAATATTGTACATTAGTATGATTAATTTAAATTATCATCTGGAACGCATAACTAATACAAGTTCTGCTAGATCATGGTATGTGAATATTTGGACCAGCATTTTTATTATTTTTACTAAAACATGTGAAAAACTAACAAAATTCTAATAAACTACATAATTAATTATAGTTGTGAATACTCATAAACGGACACGGAAATGTGAAGGAAATAATGAATGTAGAACATTACAATTTGTTCAACGCGAATGAGAAGGTTGAGTTGCGAATTAAAATGCCGGTTGGAAATTCATTCATAGATTAACTCATACAGTCATGCACAATGTATCCCCGAATATATGTATTATACGAATTTGCAGCAGAAATAAAGCAAATCTCATGACCACTTGATAATCAGAACTATGCTAATATATTTAACGTATAGTCGCAATATTATGTCCACTCGTATCCATTTGAAAATTTGCTAATGTAATTGAGCTATTTAGAGTAGATACGCAATTTCTTTAAGGTCAATAAACACTGAATAATAATGAGGAATAAAGCCTTTATCAAATTTCAAGACGAAAGATTGATGTTTTACAAACACACGCAAAGGATTTTCCCAGAAACCTGGGAAAACTCACGTTCTTCTAATTTTCCAAAATCCAATAAACGAAACAATTCAACACAGTTTAGAAATTGCAAATCCTTATGCACTTTTTCCGATCTTGAAAATTTTACTTAATAAGATTTCCGATCGCGTAATATACTCTGCATCCGAGTAGGAGACACGCACGTCCTTCCCTAACGCAGTCACGCGCCGAACTGAATTATTGAAGCTTGAAGCCTGTACAGACAGACTCGGTGGCTGAGAGCGAAATTACTTTCCGAACCTCACATAAAAGTAAGCTTTGATGCACAGCAATTACAGTCGTCCGTCCTGTGGCTAGGTTGATTTTTTTATAGGAACCTAGCGAACAATTTATACACGAGAAAATCGCCAGGAAATTGACGCGTAGGTCTTTAACATTTGACCGATAGTTATGTATGATAGCTTCATCACGGATCGCGTCCATTGAGTTACGAGCCGAACATCGCCGGATCATTTATAAGGATTCCAAATCCACTCAAGTTAATGGAACGATGGTTAGATTTATTCGCAAGTGAAATCTACGCGTTTCACTTTAAAATAGGAAATTGGCGATATCGTGGAAAACGATAAATGTTCGAGTCATAAACATGCGCTATGCATATAAATATAAGAGCGGGCTGAATGCGAGCCGTACTACGTAAATAGGGTAGTTTTGGTAGATGTGGCTATGTATTTAGCAGTTAATAGCGAAACTATGTAACGGATTAGTAGGTGCGACGACCGCGGTCAGTCTCAGCAGGCATACTAAGTATGATTCACGCTATAAACAATGCAGGCCTCGCAATACTACTCACTAAAGCGATTGAAAACTATTTATTTATTTTGCATAACTGTACCTGTAGCAGTGGAGACCTTGGGTAGTTGGAGTGTGGATGCGAAGTCTTTAGTGGGAGAATTAGGCCGTAAACTTAATGAAGTGACAGGAGACTCCCGCTCCGGGTCATTCTTGGTGCAAAGGATTGCCATCGCTATTCAGCGAGGCAATGCTGCAAGTATTATGGGCACCTTTGCACCGGGAATGGTCAGGGGCGGGTTATTTAATGACTAATTTTTATACTGTGTATTTAATATTAAGTGCAGTATTTGATGTTTTAAATTCTAAGATATTTTTTTTGCATAATATACTTAATTTTGTCTGTTTTCATTATAAAATAAATAAATAAATGATACTAGATAGGTAATTCACACAGCATTATCTAGCCCCAGGCTAAGCAGAGCTTGTGTTATGGGAACTAGACTAGATAACTGATACATAATACAATGCACTAAATATATTCACATAGTTTTTTTTACTATACATGGAAAACATCTAAAACACCTGAAGGATGAGGATGATTGGATGTGAGGATATCGGTAATCGAACCCGCAACCTCCTGTGTCAGGCGGACCTTCGCCCGCCGCGCCGCAAAGGTCGTCTGTACTGTGTGAGCAGCAACTAAATGCATATCAAAGTCGGCTATTAGAAATGACAAACAGAACAAAATAAATAAAACTCACTAAAACTTATTTGACAAATTTGCTTTCATGATTCCTAAATTACGCCATAATGAACGTAATTTACATAATGGACCAAGATAGCTTATCAATATTTACAAGGATTTAAAATATGCGAACTACATGCATAGGCATTTGTTGTACAGATTATATCGCGTATTTATCGCGTACATTATGAATAACCTAAGTTTATATAAGAAATCTAGTGCGATATATACCTATTATGTTAACAACTCGCGAAAGTTTTTTTTTAATGATTTTGGTTCGACATAGCTGATAAAACTATTATTATAAATGAGAATATTAAGTCAAAGTTCGTTTATTGCTTGAAAATACAATGTTTTAAAGATCTTATAGTACACATTTGGATCATTGTTTTCTACCTCTGCTTAGGCATGCAATTTAAGGTGTTTAGACCTAACATAAAAGTTGTAATGGTTCAGAATCAAGTCAGGATTACAATAACATACTAACTTTTAATAACAAAAACCCTAATAACATACTTTTCCGAGAACTTGCGTAGAGTATTTCGTAACATTTGACATTATTGCAATATTTAAAAACAAGTTCTGGAACTTTGATGTTATTTAAATTGTGACGTCGAACGGTGTTGTTTAAACAATTGGAAGATCTGAACAATAGTGTAATCAATATATTCAACAACAATGTCAGCATAACAACACTGAAGATTTCATAGTTATTTTAGAAGTTTTTAATACAATCTAATTCTCTTCGAGCGAAACTGACGACACAGTGGATAGACAGGTATGACGTTGGTGAATTACCCACTGAAATTACTATGTTGACGATATGTTCAGCATTTGCAAATGAGACTAGACGTGATAGATTAAAATTATAAATGAGTTTCACGCAGACTTATTTGATGTCTTTGGAAAATTGCAACCGCGAATTTTAAGACTGGGTAGTAGAAACAAGAATATAAATTAACTGTATTTAGGATTGAATTTAGATTGGTCGAACGAAGAATCAGTTATTAGAAAAACAAAACTCATTGGAGTATTCGATAAGTGCATGAAACAAATATCCAAGTAAAATTTAAAACACATTGAAAATGTAACAGAGCACCTATGCAAGCGACTTTCACAGGAAGCCAATAATGCATTGTCTTATGAAACACACGAGGATCATCTTGAGCACTAGATAGTAATTTCTCGGGTATGATGGTGATAAATCTGCTGCTTCCCATTGTTACACAAGTCGGGGTTACAGTTCAGGCACTCCCAGGAAGCGTGGCGTGACTCGCCTGATTGGATGTGAGGATGATTTACATGTAAGGGCGGATTTGCACAATATTTCCGCTATCCAGTCATTCATGTTTTATAACGCTCGAGTTCTCGAGGAACTCGGTTCAGATTGGCTTTTTGTGATTGATCGTTCTTTCATAGATAGGGATCTGCTGATCTTTTGTTTTTTGTATGGTTCTTTATTACAAAGCGAGTCTATGTATATGTATAAATGTAGAGCTCTTTGTCAAGCTTTCAGCAAATTATCTAAACGGCTGGCGTTATATGACTCCGACGTCAAAATATACATACATTAATATGTCTATGTAGTTAAATAATAGTTAGCTATTATTTGGACCCACTCTAAGTAGAATGTTTGCAGATATATTATTATTCAGAAACCAGAAGAGTAAAATTTGACTACAGTAATATGATCCTAGAATTCTAAAAGTTAATGTGCATCTTGCTTAGCTTCTGTACAAGGAGCTAAACTGAAAATTGAATAATGAACCGTGTTCGCCTTTCAATAATGTTGTCTCATATCTTTAAATGGCATGTGGATGATGTTAATTACTGGGATTTACGTAAGCGACGCGGTCACAGCTTGACCTGTGCAAGTTCAACTATAACCTATAGATTGTTTGATTTGATCAGGAATTGACCATAAAGGTTAAGAACCTACTTAGATATGAAATAAAGAAGACATCTAAAACCAAAAGACTTTTAGTATCAAATCGAACGGCCTGCGTACAATTTTTTATCACTTTGGTATTTACGTAGATAGGACCTGATTTATCGTTAATGACGACGATGGTAGCAGCATTCACAAAATCAAACGAAGGAGTGCAAATTGATAAGATAAGACACAATATTGCTTTATCACAATTCGATATTTTCTAGAATAATTAATTTGTTTTGCAGATTTCTTATCACAAAAACCGTAGATACAAGTAGATCCTGAGGCTACTTGAATAAAGAACGTTATTTTTAACCGAGTTTAAAGAGGCGGGTCTCAATTCGACTGTAAATTTATTTTTATGTAGTATGTTACTCGATATATCTCCATCAATGGTTAAATATTATATATAAGATGGTTCCATAAAAGTTAACTCCTCGATGAATTTTTATGTGTGCGTAAAACGTATCTAAAACAAAATCACATGACAATTTCCACACTCACAAGTGGTTGCCATGGCAACGAGCGTAAATGTGTCATCCATCACTCATCATCACACACCAAACTAAATTAGACTACAATTTTAAATAGACGTCGCCTCTGTCGAATTTTAAGTCGGTTTATACTTGGTTAGAACACGCAAAATTATATTATATAGTGAGAAGACTCATAAAATAACTTGTTAAAAATGTTTCATTTTGTATGTGTAGCATGTCTTTGGCAGGTTCCAGCCATGCGAAGAGTCTGGTTTCTGCGGGTCGCAGGCTAACCGGGTTAGAGGCACTTTGTCGGCTCGTTGAACAACCAAGCTGTCCTCTTCTGTTTCAAACCTTTGAAGTCTAGTGCCGTGTCCATATTAAATAAATACTCTAGTAGAGTTTCGTTCAAGATTTCAAAATAAAGAATGCAAATAAGTTTTTTGAAACACAAGGGCAAACACTTAACGACGAAGGACTTTGTACGAAGGGACAGATGTTTAAATTTCAAGAGGATACACGAATGTTTTTTAGGCCCAAAAGTAATCAACTACGTAATGAAAGGTTTTTATTGCAAAATGTACTGTTATTTGTAATTCAGTGTAAACAACGATTAAGCAAAAATACTTCGTATCGATAAGATAAACAGGTAATATTGAAGAAGAGGAATTCCCAGTGCCTACTGCCTATCTATATCTTCATACCGTACAAGATAATGTGGATATGGGGATTTTATGATCCAACGAAAACAAATTAATTCCAGCATTTTTGTAAAAGAATGGTTATTGTCAAGAGACAATAAGTGTTATACTGGCGTAGGACATTCACGACGAAGTAGATACAGAGGAACAGGGAAATCACTGTGGTGTGGACAGATAGACAGTTCTTTTATCTATATTGCATTGCACCATTTGCATGGCAGTTATCTGACATTTAAAGTTCAGTCCGGTATTTAGTCCAGCCCAAGATATAATTAACCTCTGTTCAAAGATTAAGATAAGTGTAATGTTGTGAGATCACTAAATGATATTGTCTTTGTAACGAGAACATACTACTGTCACTAGAATTATAATAATGGCATGATTATTCCGATTTTCTTTTCTGATTTTTTGTTTGCGGTCCATTTACTTGAATAAAAGGTTATTTCTTTTTATTTTACTCATGAAGGCAATCAATATTGTTCCATGTTCCCTCAAATTTTTTGTGGATGATCTGTAGAATTGAGTATGGAATTTAGTAGAAAGACGCTCCCGTGTCTACTGAACCGTAGATTTCTGTCTGGTAGCGTTCAAACTAATTCATGGATTGCTAGAAGATCTAAAAAGGAAGTAGCCTTTTTGGGTCTTACGGTCTTCTAGCAATTCATGAATTTGTTTGGACACTACCAGACAGAAATCTACCAGTGACGAAAAGTAGTACTTAATCGTAATCGTGAAAAGTAAGACCCAGTTTACGGCATGTCACCTATTTGTTCCTGGGTGAAAGGTATCAAGAAGGTATACGCTCTTCGATCGGTTTCTACTGTCGTTAATGTCTTTGACCATTATGGAAACCCTGTTCGCATTGCCATCGGTATGCGGAGTGGTCACGATGGCACAGGTGCTGGTCGGTATTTATTCCTTCTTAATGGCACTATAAACTATAATGAATAATGCAAGGGGACATTTTCAGGGGTGACCTACTCCTTCGAACAGCTCACGACGACGCGTGGCTGTGAAGACACGGTTCGTATCTTTTGATTGTTTTGGTTAAGTAAATGCTGGATATTTCACACAGTATCATCTAGCATCAAAGTAAGCTGAGCTTGTTATGGCATTGGAACGAGAAGACTGATATCAACCAGCCTCTTTCATCATGTCTAACAATTTGTATTTTATTTTTCGCTACGACAATAGTGTTTTATATGGAAGATGATACCTTTTTTTCACAAAGGCGCTTGTGTCTATAGACACACAGATCAATGTTACCGATAAAGCAAGTAAACAAATGTAGGGAAAGTTTGTAATCAAGGCATGGTATAGTAGATGGAAGATGAAATGCTTCCACGAGGCGCAGCACGGAGTCAAGTCACGTGTCGCGTGGATCTTGTTAGCTAACTGCGTTGTACGTTGCAGAGCATCGTTTGTGAACATCCGTATTTACTGATACCTCAGGTACAAGGAACCAGAAGACCATGATGCACTGATTAACCTACATCGTACATCCATCCATCATAACTAATATTATAAATTCGACAGTAACTCTGTCTTGTGACCTTTTCACGCCTAAACGACTGAACGGATCTCAATGAAATTTGTTAGGTAGGTAACTGGTATCCCGGGGACGGACGGTTGCTTAAAAAGCGGGTGCGAATCCGCGAGCAGTAGCTAGTAGAGATATACGTAATGAAAAAGTAACTATCTATTTGTTTGTAGTGTTTTCAAGATTAAATGGTTGAACGAATCTCCTCACAGACAAGGATATCGGATGAGATCATTTGTAATGTACTATGTGTCCTAGACCTACGGAAGGAAATAGTATACTGTAGACTCAAAAATAATAAGGATACCACAAGAGCTAAGCGTTGGCAGCAGCTACATAGGAAACAATGTGATAGATCACATAGAACCCTATGTGAGACATCAAGCCCAGGTCAATCGCTTTGGGATCTTTCAGAAAATTGGATTCGGAACAAATTCTTTCGAAGAAAATTCACATTTTCAAGCGAATTGCAAAGTCGCTTGGTAATCTTCCAGTGGGATAGACGGGCTATCTGCCAAATGGGAATATCAGTCACTAGTGAGCATTAGAGGCGACAAGAATTTCATTAATGTTATTGTTTACATTGCAAAATTTTGTAACTAAGCCTCGCCGTTTGCCAACGTTTATGTACTGCCAACTAGGTAACGCTTCGGTCTAACGATGGTTATAATGGACCAATAATTGCCGACAGAACGATTTGAAGAGGTAATGGACTTTAAGGTCAGTGCACTTGAGTTTATTTTGAAAACGGAAGTCTGGCGTTACTCGAACTGGCTTAATTTGGATGCAGACATTGAACGTTACGCGACATGATGAGCTTGATTTCGTTCTCTAGTTATACGGAAACTTTACTACACCTACCTAAGAGGTTTGCATGTGTCTTGTGTCAAGTTCGGTTGGCTGTTCGTACAAGGATTTTATACAGTTGAGTACAGTACCATGTTATTCTAAAGAGCGCTTCCGTTTTATTGGCAGACTGAACGCATTCGCACCTATGTGCTGGAAATAAAAAATACCATGTTGTACCTTTACATACAGCTATTTATCTGGTTGGGTAGAATATTGTAAAAAAAACAACTTCAATTGGAGCTTGGGTCTATCATGCATTTAGTAGTTGCGTTTGTATAACTACGTTTTGTTTTTCGCTTCTTTTGTCTATCGTTGAATGTAGTATATGAACACAGAAGTTGGCTTTAATCTTTTATGTCTTTGTGAATCAGAGGCATTTATTTGTTTGCTCGATATATTTAGATTTAGGACCTGCTGAAACTGTGCACTTTGTTTATGTACTTGAAATCAGATCTTTGTTCCTGTTTGCTGCAAGCTTGATTTCATCTGCATCATCGTCGTTAAGTATACCTATTGGGAGGTATTTGGAGAATAAACATATCTGATTACTTTGTGTTCATATTAATCAGAAAATATTAAATATATTATTATTATTAATAATTAATCTTTATTATGTTATCAAATCAGTGAACAAGTGAAAGTTTAACATGTTCGAATCAGAAAATGTTATCAAGAAAAACAAAATTACCGATAAAAGGTAGAATGGGTGATTCTATAAACATCTAACAATCACCAAGAAGGAGTGTTAAGTTCCATTTTCAAAAATAAAATCAAGTAAAATGTTGGTTCTTTGTTTATGGAACACCAAAAAGTCGAGTCTTTATGCAAGAGGGTGAATGTCTTGTACTGGCTGATGATTTCAAACAAAAATTAAAAAGAATAATTACTTTACAACTCAAGACCTTAAAACACATTTTCCGCCCGCTAAGCTTAGTTCTATTGACACACTTTTTAAGCAAGAGAAGTGTAAATAAATCTTGTGTGCACATGTTTTATAATTAAACTTGATAAGGAATGTGTATTATTACTATCACAGAATACCTAAGTGAACTTCCCACCTTTAGAAGACATGCTCTCATAATAAATGTCTAAGATATGACACAAGCGTAGACTGAGAACCTTTTTATGGCATGGGTAACAGAACGAATCTACAAGTATAACAAACCTAAGAAATGAATGATTAATATTTTGTTACCCCAAGTACAATAATACTCGTACATAACAATGGAAAGTTAAGAAACAGTTGTGACAAATCCTAACATACATAGCTTTGGTCTGCCGTGAGTGAATCAAGGATGAGTAAGCTTCTTGATGAACATGGATCCGTAGATTCCAAAGGGCACAGCATAATACTGTCCTGGGCATTTTGGCGCACATAATAGTATTTGCGCCAAAATAATATACCTATATAAATAATGGACGACAACTCACACAGCATTATCTCGCCCCAAACTAAGCAGAGCTTGTATTATGGGTACTAGATAACTGATATACATAATATAATACAATACATAGATAGATATTTTTTATTATACATAGAAAACGACCAGAACACCCTGAACAAATGTCTGCAGAACGTACACACATTTGTCCCGAGGCGGGAATCAAACTCGCAACCTCCTGCGTCGCAGGCAGACCTTCGCCCACCGCGCCACATCGGTCGTCAAACGTCGAACTATACCTACATGTGCATATTAATCACCAGACGATGAAATTATATTACACACACTTTGTCAGATGGCTATATTGATAACGTAAGTACTATTTATACTGGCAAATATCAGGCAAGTGTGTTGCTCTGTAGCTCAAGAGACGTACAAAGAATCGTCTGGTACGGGAGAATCCATATAAATACTATTATCACATCTATCACGCACGCAAGGCACGTCGCACGTGTGACGAACCACGTGTAGGCACTACGTAGTTTACTTAGTCTTATCAGTGTGAGTTATTTGTTAGATTTTTATAGATACAACAAATCTGCAAGCAAATAAATCATATAATCTGTTAATGAATTGTATTTCAAACTTAAATGAACCGATAAGTAAAAGGGGCAATGATATGCGCCCCTTTACGATAAACTTTATATTATAACACAGTTCAATTAATAGTAATTCATAGACTATTTTTATGACTATTGCGTCTTTGATAAAAGTTATACGTACATTAGAAACGAAGGAATGCTTCGCAACATATTATATTCGTGTGATAAACAACAGTGCACGGACGAAACCCTCCAAATTTCGTAGACCAAATTGATTTAAAGGAGGAATTTAGCTCCGATATACCTTCTAATTTAAGATACCGAATTATAAAATTAAAATAGGACCGTAGGAGGACCCGTAAAACCTCAATTATCATTTCCCCAAAAAGGATAATAAGTGGTAAAGCCACGCTAATACATTCTAGACCAGACAGATTGGCTAAACCGCACGACCACCACGTCACTCAACTGATCAATAAGCGGTCGCCTAGGCCGGAGGCTGCCCAAACTGGCCTCTTGCCAAGTATCGACCGCAGGCTTGAACCGATAACACTAAAACACAGCAAAGTCTGAAGTCCACAGCGAACCGATGAATATTAATTGAGAAAAGGTTGAAAGATCAGAGTGACAGATTTTAACAATAGGGTAGACGTCATTCTGATATGCAAACAATATCGAAGAAGTGTAGATAAAGAGTTACTGCTGATGCAGTTGAGTTTGAGTTACGTAAAAGAAATCGAATAAAAAGCAATTAGACCGTGAGAAACGATCGTGACTCTACAATTGATGAAACTATTCGCTATCGTGCTTAACAAATAAAAACACAACATTTCGATTCACGAAATTACCAGGAATTTGCAAGTAATGCAGATATTCGAAATACATTTCAGTGATATTCAACATTATATCGCGTGTCAGTTATTTAAATTACGATTTCATTACTCACAGTATTCAGTATTAAATAAATTAAATTATTACTATTGCGCCAAATAGAACGGTCATGTTAAAAATAAAACGAGAGGCAAAGACGAGCTTAACCCTAAAAAGAATTATCTTCCAGCAAACTTTATTACGAGAGATATAAGTTTATACAAGTTTTAAATATTTTTATTTACGTTCAAACATAAGGTTAAGAGCGTAAAGGCCGGTTTCCACCAAAACGTAGTTGCGCAGGGATGTTAAACTAATTAGCCAATAGTAAGGTGTCAAAAAAGCTACCTATCTAACCTATTAAAATCGATTTAGAGCCACGGGATCTACGCCTGTCACCTATAGTAGCTTACCTACGTTCAAAATTTCTACAAATTCGTACTCGTGCGTAGCTATACCAATCGAAACCTAATTTAACATAAACATGTGAAGGACATTAATTTGTAAATCGAATCGATACCGAACTGTTATGTTCACCTGGAGGTCACTAACTGTCCAAGGTTTATAACTAGAACGATATTAAATTAGTTTTTACATAATTTCTATCAAATAACCTGTTTGTATGTGGCATTGTGAAGGAACATGTTATCTGATTGAAATACGCAAACGAACTGGGCTTGTATAAGCGAATATAGAAATAAGTAGAAAGAGAGCATGATTTGCTTTTCCGGAAAGTCGTAATCTCTCTTTCTCTCTACTTTAAAATGATTATATCCCCCACCGTCATCTGATGGTCTACTAGTCTTTTTTTTCCACTACCCTCTATCTAACGCAGTCTTGGGATGACATGGTATTCGTTTAAAACGTCTTATGAAAAGCCGTCAGTTTTCTAGCCTTGTAAAGTCAATCGAACACGGTTTAAATATTTAGACACCCAGCACTTTCTTCACACTCTGCCAACAAAACCTCGGTGGTCTTGGCTGCCATAATGACTTGCTACAAAAAGACGACAGCGGATACCTACACAATCTGACTCTCGTTCACAAAACATAAACGTCATTTGAAGCTTCATCCTTTAACATAGGGAATGTACAAAAATCACGTAACAAGTTCGTTAAACTTCCGACTTCTTTCTCTAGCTAGATCAATATACTATAATCAATCAGAAGAAACGAATAATTAGCTCTCAGATTAACCAATCAACACGGTTTCATCATCATTATCACCGGCCGTAACTTCGAATACAAATAGTTGCGCAACTGATTGACCGTATCAGTATCAGACCGTCTGAAAGCTGTCTGGTAAATAATTGTTCTCTCGCGTCTGAGAAAGTTGCAAGGGTCGGGCCACATCGGTGATGTTACCGGCACGCTTTCCGTAGGTATGAAACCGTTTCGCAGACGCTTTTTTTTCCTAGTATGGTTGCAAAAGATATGAGCTCTTCAAGAAATCATATCATAAAAGTTTTAATGTAACATTTTTGTATGATGCTGGTTTTGGGCCACTGTTTAAGGTAGGTACGTCCAGTTACACCAAAGCAGTGACAAAAAGTAATGTTTAAAAGCTGACATTGACACCCGTTTCGGATTCCATTTTCGTAAAATCCTGCCCCAAAAGGTTGAAAGGTCTCTTAAGGCCGACACTACCAGTGATTTATTAGATCTAATACAACGTTATTGTGCACGTATCTCAAGATTAAGCGGTGCGTTTTATCTCCGAGTAAATGTCCACCACTCCCGCTTCTAAAGCTCTCTACTCGAGATCATTCAGCATAAAGCTGTTAATGTTACTCCTACGTATTAGCCACTTAATTACTCTATTTTACGAAGCAATCATTGCTTTTATAGATCATATTTTGAGTTTCCCTTTAGCTTTCGAGAGCATAGATCACACTGAGCACTCGGATAAAGAAAGTAAAACATGGACCATAGGTTAATCAGTCGTAAACGATGAAAATGCAGGATAGATTAGCAAAAAGGTGCTTCCCACCACGGGTAGTTCTAATAGAACTCTTCAAAGATAAAGGATGTTTTAAAGCTACGTTTACACCAGAGAACTCGTCTGGTGAAATATCGCAGCGAGTGGGACATCATGGAGGAGGCCTACCTACACCCAATCGTGGGTGCCCAACTAAGAAGATGTTATTTATTGTTAAATTGAAGTGAACGAAGTAAGTATCATATGTAAAACAATTCAATTCAAATAACAGTACTAAAATAAATTTCAAATGTAATAAATTCACACCCAGCAATCCATAGCTACAACCCATCAAGACACTGTTAGTGATTACTGCGTACATACGGAACGTTATAATTAAAGTTGTATAATTGAGGGAAGATATGCAAAATTCAAATTACTTGTAAAGACAAATGTCACCTCAGTCTGCCTGTGACCATGGAAGCTGAAAAGCCTCCGAAACGTCAGGTTATAAACAAAATATAAAATATACGCGATCAATCCGGTTAAAACAGTGTTTTATTGTAATAAATTCAATTGGAAATAATGGCTTTATTTTTTATAGACCACATATATCTGCAAGGGGTTATGTGATGATATATTTCTCTACTGATTACTTCGTACGGTAAGTCTGTCTTGGGACGTTGCGGGGTTTTGCGTTTTAGCACTTTTCCCAGAATCGTCATCAGTTTCGATCCCTCAGCAACGTGATCTTGTATCGCATTATGATAATTATGTTCAGGAAATTACGATACGTAGGTATAATTAAAAGTATCTATACTATACTAAGCGGCGGCACTAAAATAATTTTATAGAATCGAATATATCAAAGTGAAAGCTATGAAGTATAGCATCTCGTTCCAAAGATTGATGTTTAGGAAGTGAGATGATTGAATACGCTACGTTTATTGAACGTAAAAGATCAAAATATAACTTTTATCATCATCATCAGCTTTTACTACTCCACTTTTAGACATAGGCCTCCCATAATGAGAGCCATAGCGCCCTGTCTTCACCTTACCTCATCCAGCATCTGCCTGCAGTCTTTCGCATGTCGTCATCCCACCTGGCCGGAGGGCGTCCTACACTACTATGTTTTTGTTATGTTTTAATAAAGTTATATAGTATGATGATGATGATAATTGTACAGGTGATAAATGTGCAGGTGATGATGAATGTAGCCAAAATAAAAACATTGGCGAGGAAGTCAAAACACATGCAAACGTAAACATTGTATCTTTTATCAGATTGATGATTTGAATTTGATTCGAAACATCTGAAATTTGAAAAAAGTGTGATATAGATAAATCATTCGAATGAATAAATTGGTCTTGAAAAATAAGGTGGGTACTTTTATACAATCTTAGGAATTCTGACATGTAGGTACATAGCCCGAAAAATAAGTACTACTCAATAAATAGTAAATTGATACTACTAATGTAATATAAGCTACGTACAGTAAATCCATTCTATTAATGATGTTTGGTAATTCGACTGACAATCAAATAGTCATGTTCTAAAACTTTAAAGATTAGATTTCTTATGACAATCAATTTTGTTTAGGAAGAAGTTGTAATCGATTTTGTTTAGGAAGAAGTTGTAATCGATTTTGTTTAGGAAGAAGTTGTAATCGATTTTTGTTATTGTTGCTCAACATTTGTATTATTTTACAGACCTTTCTCAGGCGTCTAAATGACTTCATTTTTGGAATTAAAACATTCAATAGAATCTAATTTTCAATAGAATCAATTTTTTGTTGTTCTATTTGCTACAAGCTTCTGCCCGCGGCACTAAACGCTTTTTACCGTGATAAAAAGTATAAGACAGATTGAGTAACTGTGGCAAACTATAATTTTTATACTTTTGAAAATAGTATAAAAATTATCATAAGATGGAAAAATCATCTAGAATAATATTCGTTACTTGGTTCGATAAAAATCTAAACTTTCGTAAGTCCCCATATTTTAGGAGTCAACTTCAACTTCTTTCTATGGCGTATTTGAACAGATTCGCATCTCTATTTGTCAAAAGTATAGGTCATGCATGCCTATAAAATACTTCATTCAGTCTTTATTCACTCACTTGTCAACAATTAGGGAACTTTATAGTCGTGCATATGCCAAATATAAAATAAATGAGTAGACGGGGATAATCTTGTATGTTGATTACCGATGCATGCATTGCAGGTTTATTTAGTCTCATAAGTACGACCTAAATTGTAAAATTATTCAGACAATACATGATTGTTTTTTTTACATATTTTTGTTTTGTTTATAAGTATATATTTTTAACCGACTTCGGAAAAAGGAGGAGGTTCTATGTTCAAGGGTTCGGCTGTATGTTTTTTTATAATCAGACATTGCACACGTAACAGTAAAAATACATTGAATCATGTTTATACCTAAACCATCTTTACAAATGAATTTCACGCAATAAATAATACTTTACTAACAAAGAAAATTACAGTCAAATAATAGAATTAAATTAAAACTAGTACAAGCTAACTGCAGACTGTTGCAAACAATCTACACGTAGTTCAACTGATCCATATCAATACCAGTCGGAAGCGTGCCCAAGACGCTAGCTGCGTCTTGGGCACGCTTATACTTTACTTACTTTTCTTTATGTAATATCCGTCGACAGTTATTGCATAATATACTATTTTCAAATCTCGAACCCTGTTCAGTATTTCGACGTTGTCCACGCCCGGACATCGCGCAACTTCTCATCTTCATAAAATTACGCGTACCAACACTTTCTGTTTACATTTCCCTTCACTACAACATGTCAAGAAAGGTGTTGAGCTTTTGTTACTCTCGATTTTAGATAACAAGATATTTTTTGTAAACAAAAGGATTAAAAATAAAGAAAATAACATTGCTGTAATATATTTTATTATTTAACATCAACAAAATTAAGTTTTGAAATTTTTCATTCATTCATTCGTCTGTCGTAAATTTACGAACTCGAATTTGAAACATTTTAGCTGCGCTTCACTAAATTATGTGTTGTTTAAGTTAGTGTTTTTGTTTTTAGTGATTATTTTATTGTTTTCTGTTATTGTTAAACATTTTTGTGAAATTAATAAATCCCAAAAATTTACGATCCCGACGGGATTCGAACCCGCACCTTCCCCTTCAGCGCAGGGGTGCTCTTTTTCCAACTAAGCTACGTGATCTTATCTAGAATTGGATAACTTCATTGTTTCCTCTGTAGGTGGCGCTGACGGCGTAAGTGCCGAAAGAACTCCCAGAATCAAAAACCTTAGAAACCTTAGAATCAAGCAACGGCAAAACCTCTCGTCAAAGAACTAAATGTAAATTTGGTCTTTGAGCAGAATTGGATAACTTCATTGTTTCCTCTCATTCATTCATTGTGAACTCCCAAAGATTTTCGGGCCGACTAGATAAGATCACGTAGCTTAGTTGGAAAAAGAGCACCCCTGCGCTGAAGGGGAAGGTGCGGGTTCGAATCCCGTCGGGATCGTAAATTTTTTGGGATTTATTAATTTCTTAGAAATTACCCAGAGTATAATAAATAAAAACCTTAGAATTTTTGTGAAAGTTTCATATACAAGTGGCTTTAGAAGTCATTTATAACGGGATATTAACCATGATTTGATTTTTGAGATTTCCAATATTTCGGCACAGTTTCATGCGCCATGATCACGGAAGAACTAAAGTCACTGAGAGTTGGTTTCTATTGGCAGACTGCATACCGATCTACCCTCATTCTTTGTTTTTTTTTTATATAAATGACTTCTATGTTAATAATCATGATTTAGTTTTATAAATGGCTTTGTTGTCATAAAATATCTTGTATCGTATACCCGGCTATACATAACAGGCGTGAAGTAACATATTATTATTCATTTAATATTAGGTGATTGCTTCCTATTATACACATTGCACGGATTACAGGTGGACAGCAATCACGTCTAACCCCAGGCGAAGTAATAGTAAACCAATAGCGAATTGCAGAGTTACATAAAGACTGCACAATACATGTGCCGAGGGTGTGCCTGGTTCGAACCTTTTACCTGACCAAGTCCTTGTGATACCTAGATTAGATTGCGGCTGGTCGGAGGTGTGGTTTTATCTAATTTTAAAATTGTTTGGAACGTTTGGTGGACGTGTTGTGTTCTTATACTCGATTACAAATTTTAGATACTTTTTTGTAAATAAAGAATACAGAACCAGCGAAATTTAACGGCGGGTTTACCGTATGTATGTGATATGATACCACTACAGTGGAAGAAAATTGCAGAAGGTTTAAGTATTTTTGAAGACAGGGCGCTATGGCGCTCATTAGGAGAGGCCTATGTCCAGCAGTGGACTGATGATGATGATGAAAGTATTTTTATCCCCCCATCTCGGAAGGAGTATTTTGGCTCTTTGATATCCGAGTGTAAAAGCCGTTTTTAAAGTAAATTGAATTTAGATCATCGTGCGCACGATGATCTAAATTCAATTTAGAATTAAAAAAATGATTTCGCTATTGTACAGAGAATGGTCCCGAGTCTTCCATTAAAATGCTATTCCCGAGGGATAAGTAGTTGTGCCGTCAAGCTTAAAAATAATAACATACTTCTGAAAATCGCCACAACAACGTTGATGATATCTCCGCCAATTCTTGATAAATTCTGAGTTGTATAAAGGTCGAATTCGAGGTTGTCCTGTATAAAATTGATTCTTGAGGAATTGATATGCGCGCCGTAAAACGTATTTAGGGAACACAATATCATCACATGATAATTTTCACAATCACTGGTAACAGACCTTAATTTGACAGCTAATAAATTGTTGCCATTTCTAATATAGCATGAGTTTATATGTATTTATTATTGTCTATCTGTGGTATACCTATATATAGCTAGAGAAATTTACAAATGTAGATTATAGAAATAAGCTAGACCATAAAACAGTTTTCTTAAGATTTAGTACACCTAGTCAAGTATCACGTCATAAATTAAGCTGTTAATTGTAGGCTACATTAAAGGGGAGGGTACAAGGTGGCAGTTGTTTATAGCTTAAAATCAACACCGGGAACTTTCCAGTGCTTGAGTGGATATTGAAAAGCCATATAGTTCCATCCGCTATTCACCGTCAGGAGCAAATATTGTCAGCTTGAGTACAGTCATTATTCAATCCATAACTGTCGCGGCGCAGAGTAGTCGACCTGCCCAGGTGTATACTTACACCAGCCAAATTCGATGTGAAATTTTCGTAAAGCAACCACCGTAAAAAATAGAGAGAAATTCACATCGGTGCGGTGTTGAGTTTCAGACATAATATAGTTAGCTTTATTTATTGGAGTACAGATCTATAACCGACCACTAAAATCGAATAAGTTGCGTATAAGCGCAGATAGAATAAATTGCGTTTTTAAATTTTCCCATGCGTTTCTAAGGGTCAGCTCACACTGAGACGTAAAAAGATACAAATTTTATTGTTGTTATACGTAAAATCTCTTGAGTCTCGCTTCAGATGTCTCGCGTCGTGTCTCGGTGTGAGCTGACTGACCCAAAGGGAGGAAGGAAGGACAACCAAAGGTTTGCATTGTTATAAAGTGATTGATAAAAGCAACGTTACTCAGATGGCACCTGTATAGCGCAGGAAGCAGGATATGAATCACGCAACAGCAGGAGCAGTTGGAAGGCTTTGTAAAAATACTGATAAACGCAAAAATATATAGTAAGTAAGACACAAATTCAACATTATTCAAGTCCATGTGAATGTCCGGAACTTTATTTCCGTCAGTAAGTACTAATAATACTAACAGACAAAACTTGCTGGCACCACCGCATTATCAATATTGGTTGGAGATTTTATCGTATCCTGCTATGGTATGGTTGATGATGATTCTTTGTTAATGGCAACAAGGTCTGGTTAAACACAATCCTGCCAGTGTCAAGTAATGAAAAATAATTATAAATTATATGCGTTTTCAAATTGTGAAGATTATTTGACTTCTTCACCAGGTCCTAGTTCGTTGTCTAGCAGGGTGCACCACGTGCAGGTTAGGTTGGCTTGGGAAACGAGATGTTGGAGTCCCCGTTACACCCTATCCTACTATGGTAATAAGGACATTTTGACTAGACTTTGCGTGCTCAGAATTACCTTCTAATTATCTACCTCATAACATAAGACAAACTCTGCTTAGCTTGGGGCTAGATGATGCTGTGTGAACATCATTATTACTGAGCTTAGGATTAAGGGAAAAGTCTCTGGGAGATGATGAGACAAAACAATAACGCCTAGAATTTCCCAACTTTCAGATTTACCCGTATTCCCTATCAGTGACAAATTGAATGACGACTGTAGATTCGTAGACTTCGCAGTCGATTTCTCCTATTTATTATGACGTGAAAGGATGCAATATTTCGTAGATTTATCAGGGGATTTGTATCATCGGAGCGTCGACTTGACGCTCCCACAAACAGGCTCGGATCGGTACGATACCAACCACTCTCATAGATCTGTCCTTGTAAAGACAGGATCAATTACACTAATGTAGATAAAGTCGTTAAGTGACTGACTGATGACGCCGAGCTCCGAGCTGTGGAAATTTCGCACAGTACTATCCAAGCTCAAGGTAAGTAAAGGTTTGGGCATCAGATATATTCATAATTCATAAATATTATTATCACTTATCACCTGTGTCATGGACTCGCACATGTTTTTTTTATCTTTTATAAAATTTAGTTTAATAAGTAATTTATATCAGTTGCGTACCAACCAACCTACATATTGTAAAGAGTGTGTCCATAGCCAGTGACGCGCTCTACGCTAGGGTGCTACGGAAGACCAGCGCTGCAGTGCTCCCCGAGCTCCTGCAGCACACGCTGAGTTTTTTACACATTATTTCTCTTTTATCACTGTATTTTCTTGTATATTGTGAACCAATAAAATGTTCCTAAAATGGCGTCACAGATCACCCCTTGAATGCCGACCGCTTAGACGCCAGTCTGATATACTACTCACGACACGACAATGACCACATTACGAGTAGCTTCGTTTAATTTGAAAGAATCCGCGGTTCATCGCATTATTTCAAAATATTGAGGACGCGTAATAATCATGTTACGTTTTATGTCTATCTCGTTCAGACGTAATACTGATAAAACGGTCTCGTTTACGTATATAATGAACAACGTAACGTGTGTTAATGCTAACCTACATTTACATTGGAACATACGTATCGACAAGTCGGAAATGGATAAGAATTTATTACCCAACGATCATAAAAATAGCATAACAATGGGTAACTGTTACTGAACAATAGTGCCATTTGTAAAATTCGGTGCACATTTATTATAATCTACACTAATATTATAAAGAGGAAATATTTGTTTGTTTGTTTAAATTGAATAGGCTCCGAAACTACTGAAACGATTTGAAAATCCTTTCACCATCAGAATCCTACATTATCCCTGATGAACATAGGCGATAGAATCTTCCCATGCGAAGCCGGGGCGGGCTTATTAAAATAATTTCACTTTTTCATATAGAGATAGGCAATCAACGGTATTTTTACTAATTTCCAAAAAGGAAGTTCTCTTCCTTATTTTTTTTTTCAAATAAAATAACATGAAATTAAAAAATAGTACTTATAGCTAATAATGAGTGTGTTAAATACAATTTACTATTTCAGCCTGGTAGCCTATGCCATACTGTGGGTTGATAGAATAGCCTGCGCACATTAATTCAACACCGCTACCGCACAGCACAAAAATTTACATTCAAATATGTAGTCTATATTTGAACTCATTATCTTTAGATACATTTTACAGGGTGAAAATTGCTTCCCACAAAATTCAAACGCGAGCTGTCTGTCATCTGATGTTGGTCTGCTACAATCGTAACATAAGCCACCGCTGCGCTGCGCACCAGTCAAGAAGTACTTCAAACTCATTAAAACTATACCAGCACCAATGTCTTTAAATCAACCTACGAATTCAATTCCAGTTCTTGCTCTATCAGGGCATAGCTTTCGAAGGCATCGCTTCAAGGTTGGAGCTGTTGGAAGTTAACGAGCCAGCCGGTGGCCGCGATATTTAGGTGCGTTTGTCACGAGCTGCGTAGGCGACAAATGGAGAAAGCACCATTTCTCTATGGGCTTTACAATCATGGTTAATAGGATTGAATAGAATGGGTGTGGAAGCGTAACTAGACCAACGTGATTAAAGACACTGTCTTTTTAAGATTTCATATGAAAATGCACTAATATTGAATGAACACACCTACGCCTTATGTCTGTCCGTCACGAGACCCCGTGGGCCTCCTTTTTCTGATGCCGCCGTATGTACCCAAAGCGTACTAACGAGACCCTTTTACTATGGCGTAAGTATGTAAGGAGTTTGGCAAGTACCAACCGACCCGGAATGAGTCAAATACTCGGCCTAAATCCCTAGAATTCCGTAAGAGAATTGACCGGATCCGTTGCTCTAAAAACGCACCCGCCCGCATATTATCTTTCAAATAAAATAACAATCAAATAAGAATTCTTCAAACATTATCTTGCTGGGATCAACATTGATTTTGTCAATACTGCAAGCAAGTACAGTTTTTTTCCGAATCGTATACCAATCAAAACAAGATATATGTACTCGGGTTTTATTCATATACGAGAGCGTATTAAACCACTCGTCATTCCCTGTCCCATTATGTTTTTCACAATTACCTAGAAATATTTTGGGGTATTCAGCTTCAATGTCTAGTGAAATTTAATCATGGAGTTTCACTTCTACACAAAGCAAGGGTATTCACTGCCCCAGATAGTGTAGCAGTAGCGTAGTAAAGCGAGTAGATATCATTCATGCACTCGCATTTGTGGAAGTAATAATAAATCATCTTAAAGCCATGCAGAGGCGTTCATGCGAATGAGACAATGTATGGAAATCATTTACTAAGGAATATTAATGCTAGATTAACCGCGAATCTGATTTCACCGCGAACCAGTTAACGTAAATCTATTGGCGGTATTACAAGGGCAAGATCGTGCTTAAATAGGCAATAAAAATTGTTAATTAAATCTGGTACCTCCCACACTTTATGTTTTAGAATTATATTCTTAGGGATTGTGCCTTGAGTGATGTGTTAAGCGATGGTTTAACGACTTAGGGTGGTGTTCTTCGAAAGAGATCGGGAAATCAGCAGCTTCCTCAATTAAGTTGGACGTATATTGTATGAACACTTCTGTCAGATATGTCACTTAAATTGTAGCTGTCTGATTATGTTCATACGCATTCACTGCCCAGCCTCGGAGGTGCGAACTGGACGGAGCGTCGCGCCGCGCTGCCGCTCCGTACGAGGCGCTGCCGATGGACCTTGTGTGTCTAGCTTTTCGGCCAAGAAAATTTCAAAGACTACCACCCTTAGGATCTGGTGAGCCTAGAAATATATTACTGTTACATGACTGTTACATGTGAATAAACGTGTTTGACAGAATATATATTTTATTGTACAGCATGTTAATCGACGATGTTGCTGATCGTCTGTCTTTCAGAGAGCACCATCCTAGCATAGCGTACCCTCGCTGCACGAAGTTTAAAGGTCCTGACGGACCTCAAGTCATTTTCTTTTTTGGTATTTTTATAAACAAGCCACGACACAAATCTAAAATTACTATTGACATTGAGTTTGAGAAGTAATTGTTAGCATTAAGATGCATTGTAGGTTAGGAACGATGTATAATAAACACTATTAGTGGAAATTCTGTCGAAATATAAAAGCTGAACGCGCATCTATCGGCGCTGCAGGCAGGCATTGCCTGCAGTGATAGAATTTCCTCATGGTCTATTACCTACTGAAATGCCGCGGGTTCGCTGCCGATAGGTGCGCGATGCTGCATACTATTTCATGTAAAGAAAATTCGATGAATGCAGGGAATGCTGCGTCTGCCGCGCGGCAGGTGCACGCTCAGCTTAAATGTGATTTGGCCGGCCCTTATAATGTAAGCTTGCTCAGTCATAATCTATGTTTGAGTGACGTTTATGCCACAGAAAACCTAAACTTGTGGGTTATGTTTAGAAATGGGTTTCTGTTTTAGCAGACTAACTGAAAGATTTGTGTACAAGAGAATAGTCGGTCTGCACCTTAACTAACCGCATATAATTTTATGTCTGTGCAATACAATCTCATTTTCTTCTTGACTATCAATACGATAATAACTGTAAAATATCGAAACTATCAGGTTCTAAGGAATCAAGACTATATGGCCGGTGCAGTGTCCGGCTGTTGCTTCGACCTAACCGTCGGGATATTAATGCTGACATTAAACGAACGAAGCTGGACATTTCATAAATAAATCCGGATCATTTCACACAGCATTATATAGATCTACTAACTTCAGCCCGCGGCTTTATATATGTTTTTTCCTGATTGAAAGCTACATGTCAGCAATATTTTAGCCGCGAAAGTATCTTTAGTATTTTCGTTTATTATCACTTCTTTTTCTTAAACCGTAGCCCAAAGAGTCAAATCACACTGGTGATTTTCGAGCGATGCGATTGTGCAACGAGCACACCGCGCCGCGTCGACACAGCGAGCAAGCCGCGACGACGATTGGTATCGTGCATTCAGAACTAACGAAGTTTATAATAGTAGGCAAAGTACTCATAAAATACGCAAATTTATAATAAGTCGTCGATAAGCGTTTAGTTGGATAGGAATTTTGTAAAGTCGGCACTCCGCTATTACTTACACTGAATATTGCAAAAGTTGGCAAAGTACGCAGTGGACTGATATAGGCTGATAATGATGATGATGATGTACATATATCATTATATTCTATTCTCACAGGTACTAGAGCAACATTCTAGAACTGTACTATTTAAACAAAGTCGCAATTACAAATTTACGGAGTAACCAGCGTCTAGATTTATTATCTGAGCGCAGTGAGTTTTCACTCAGATTCGTGTAAAGCCTAGAAACTATACATAACTGGTTTGTGAATTATTATTCTACTAGAGTTTAGAGTGTTCTCAACATGGAGTAATTCTGCGAAAAAGGGAACGTGATTTAACACGATCGCCGCAAGAGTGCGACCTGCAAGAGCGCGTCGTCGCCCTCTATGCTGCTCTACGGCTGCTTCCACATGGATACGTCACAGGGAAATGCTAAATGATTCATTTATTTGGACATTTCACTGAAAGAACTAGGGATTTCCAAATCCTTGTGTTACGGGGTGTTATGTAACGTGTTACACAGCGAGCTTCGTGCAGTCAGGACAGGGAAGAAGGCGCTCGCAACGAGCAACGAGACAGATCTTTTTACACGGCGCGCGTAACGTGATGGTGGGTACAGACCAAGCGAACAAGAGCAAGTGAAGGTTAACCAATTGGATTCGACAAAAAAAAATGCCAAAATGTGTCATTTTAAGAGGATACCATTGTGAAAGTAAAGAGTTTACTTTCGTGGAATTAGGGCCTTGGTCTCGTGACGATTTTTGACAGCTTTTCATTGAAAACTGTCGAGACATCGCGACTTGAGAGCTGCTTAATTTACGTTGAGTATTCTGGGTCTGTCTTTCAAACGACTTAATCTTTCATCTGAAGGCTGATTGCAAACGTTAATTGTAAATGATTCGAGTAAAAATCGTACGATGTAGCTAGTTTCTTTCATCTAGAGGCGTATCTAATCGGCAAATGTGAATTCGTAATTGATGCTGATTACTTTTTCTTTATTTGATGTTAATTTTGTGAAACCAAATGCCATAAAATGCTTTTTATTGAAGGTTAAGTTTAATTATGCTGGGATCAAACCGTGCGTTAAACCTTGCCTATATCAGGTGAAGCACATAGCTCTTATATATATATTTGGATTTTTATTTTCTAATTTTTCATGAATTTTGGATTCTCACCTCATCTCAATAGCCTATAATGGTCCACTGCTGGACGCAGGCCCCCCTGATAAGCGCCTTATTGGCTTTTATCTCATGCACGTACGTTTTTCCGACAAACTACAACCTGGGTCCCTTTTCACGACTAGAGTGTATCTTCCAGACCTTCGTGCTACTTCGTCGGCCACATCGTAACTTACCAACTCGTCAGATTGTGGTCAAACGAAGGTCTAACGTACATTGTACGTACGTAACGTATTTTTAACCGACTTCGAAAAAAGGATGAGGTTCGACGATCGGTTGTATGTATTGTTCGTCGATTTCTTCATCAATTATGGACCGATTTGGAAAATTCTTTCACAATTGTAAGTAAAATGATCCCTAGGTGGTCCCATAAAAAAATTGTTTCAGAGTAACCTACAATACTAAAAAAAATTGTTTAAAGAAAAACTAAGGGATTTTCGCTGCAGGTTTTTAGTTTTTTCCAAACAATCAAATTATGATCTAAATTAAAATGTTAAAAGAAATCACAAACTAAACGTTTGCGTCTTATCTTCTTTTGAAGATTTGGTAAACCCAAATCTTCGATATTCCAGTATCTATCTGAACCCACTCCCATACAATAAACTAGTCCACTGATCGGTCCCGATCTCAATTTCCCACCTACTGTCCAACACCTGTCCACTTTCCAAACATCGCCCGCAATTTACCGCGAGTGGTCATAAACGATTAATTCATTTCGTGTGATTTATACGTGCCCGTGGATTCATTGCCCATAGAATAGCTCCATAGAACAGTTGAGCACAGAATCAGTGCTTTATGTGCGATACAAGTAAATCGGCAAAAGTTTTATTAATTTTGGAGGTTCTAGATCGAAAATCCGACATAGGTGACGATTCTGTTGTTGCATTTTATAATAAACTAATCTGAAAATTTTAAAATTATTTAAACAGTCGCCGTCGCGTCCCTTTTATTTTGATTGTTAAGAAGCTTTTTTTTTTTTTGAGAAAGGCAACCACAACCACATTATTTTAATTAATATTTCTTCTCTCTAACATGTAAAATTAATTAGATCCTCATAGCCGTTCACATTTATTGTAAAAAAAAACTGATACAAAAAGTAAAGAATAACCTCTCAATTTTCTTTAGATATACTGTGGTAGGTTATTTTATTAGGTACTGATTCTATGCCTTTCATTTCTACTCCAAAGGAGGTGCCCATTTACGGTGTTGCCGTTATAAAATGAGAAAATCTAAGTTATCTGCTGCACTTACTGTTGATTTGTTTATGTCGGTGTATACTTAGAACTGTTAGTGGTTGTCGGTTTCACAATTTATTACTAGGTATTTTGTTTAATAGAACCTAATGTTGACTCTTTTGTTAAATTAATTACTTCAACTTAACTCATTTGTCAGTATTTAAAATGACGCTGTTTTAATTATATTTTTGAATTCATTATTTTACAGATTTTGATAGGTTTTAGGGATCCGTACTCAAAGTGTGCCAACGAGACCCTACCACAGATTAGGTAATGTTACTTCGTGACCCTACTATTAAGCTCCGCTGTCTGTCTGTACGTCCGTTTGTTTGTCAGCGGGCGTAATCATGAACCGTTAAAACTGAATGAACAAGAAACATGAATTTTGTGTCAAATTTTCAGTTTTTTTTCTCGAGCGTATCAATCGTAACCGTAAAAAAATGTTTTTAAAGTTTGTTTTTGTTTGATTTACTAAAGTTATAGGCACGTTGTTCCAAAAATTAAGAGTATCAAAACCAATAGTCCACTAAAGCATTACAGTAACAAGACATGTCCATTCATACAACGATTCCAATCAATAGTCAATTGACCGCTCAAACCCATGTTCGACTCACTTCCCGCCCTTATCTAACCGATCACAACTTCTCAAAAACTTAAACCATTAACTCTGAACACTTCATATAAAACAAAACTTTAAGCCTCCCTGACAAGGTCTAGAATTAAATGGGCTTTGAAAGGCGTGGTCGTGAGCTAATGATGGACAAAAAGTGGTATGAATGTAGTGCATTGAATTTATCACTTTCGCCGCGTATACAGTCGCAACTGGACTTAGATTCTTATCGTTTATCTAACAGATTTTACTTACTACTTGTTGTCTATGATAAGTCGGTTTCAAAACGCTTTTCACCCTGAGACTAAAGAAGCAATGTGTGCGAATTCAATATATTGAATTCGCTTTTGCGATTCGCGAACAAGAAACCTTTACCTTGTTAGAATGTTAGTTTTCGAGTTGGAGCAAAAGTCGTCCCAAGATATTTTATCGTCTAGATAATCTGATATTTTGTAGTAAGCCTTTTTACAAAGGACATGTTTGACAATTTGTTTGAATTTATTCATTGATAGTTTTTGCAACTTACTTGGAGTTTTGTTGTAGAAGCGTATACACTGCCCTTTGAAAGATACATTAATCTTGTGTAGCCTAGTTATGGGCACAGCGAGTTTGATGATGATGAATGATGTTCGGGTAATTTTTTTGGCTACATTAATACAATACTAATTATTAATATTATATATGCGAAAGTGTGTTTGTTTGTCCTTCCTTCACGCCCTAACTAAGCAACCAATCGACTTGATTTTTGGCATAGAGTTAGTTGAAAGGATGGAGAGTAACATAGGCTACTTTTTGTCCTGGTAAAACATCAAATTCCCACGGAAGGTTTACAGGAATATCCTCCTTTTTATCCCCCTAGAAATGTGAAATTCGAATTTAACGCGGGTGAAACCGCGCGGGGAACAGCTGAAGAAATAAAGTTTACTAACATTATAAATGACTATAAGGAATATGACGTTTTCTGGTAATTTTTTCACGTAATCTGTTTGTAGTTTACTGAATTCCTATTACTTTAAATCACAACACGTTTATTTACGAAGACCAACTCAATTCAAAAAGCAATAAATCACAAATAACGTAATTATTTGTCAGTCTAGAGTTTAGTTACTTCGGTAACGTTATTTTTAGATGACTTTCGTTTTCCGTCTCGCGTCACTGACCACTCATAACAGGCTACCGACCACACTACAGCAATCGCCTACTGTCGTATTCAGCGACTGATCAACAATTTAGTGCTTCCATCAATAATACTAGCATTTAGTGTTAAAACTTTATTACTTTTAACTGAAAGCACTAAGGTTTAATTAAGGCGTCGCCGTAATTAGCGATTAACTCGAAATGAAAGGGAACCTTTTAAGAAAATTGGCAAAGGTTGCCTGGTAGTTAGTCCTGGTTCGAACATGCCGCATTTTTTTTTTTCAATTTTATTTGTATTTATTTATTTTTCACAAAAAAATCATTGGAGGCGAATGCCTCGCAGTGGCGCCCTTTAAGACTATACTTAATAATTGCTTTGTTAACTCTATCCTGAACCTAATTGTATTTTCCATTTAAGTTTTTCTTGGTTTACAAAAAAGGAGTTGTATTTTTACAAGCGTTTATTGGGTTCACGGTATGGTTCCATCATTTTATTAGTTCTTCCGATACGAAGCTTCCAGTCTATTCTGTGGCTTCGGTGGTGATGCAGCGTGGTCCCGGGACATTAATCACGAATTGGTCATTGAGGGCTCACCTTGCCGAGCGGATGACATGATGGAGTGGAAATGCTCACGCGATTGCCATTTCACTAGAGGCCTTGGACATGGCAGGAACGTTGTTTCCACGCTTTTAATTCTTCTATTTATGTATGTATGTATACCTATCCCTCAACATACAAAATGGACGATATACAGGGTGTGTTTTTTTCAGGGAAACTGAGCGGAAGTCCGAAATCTTTAGTGTTATCGAAATTTCATGATAGGAGTTACGTGCTTGCACATCAAGAAAAAATCAAAAATGCGGGAAATAATTAATCAATTACAAATAACGTAGCACAAGATCGCTCTTAGCGATAATGCTGGGTAGGCCAGGCAAGATAATGTCAAAATCAAATAGTCGAAGAAAACACAAGATCTGATTACTTTGGGGCTAGCTAATTAATGCTGACCACAACATCATTTGCCTAACCCCAAAGTAAGCAGACCTCTTAAACCTATATGGAATGTTCAGCATTATTTTATGAGCAAAATGCTATCTTTATTGGATCAGACGCGAGTTTTAATGGACTATCAACACAAAAAAAAACCATCTTGATGGGTGTTCCAATTAGTCAATTGATGTTTCATTGATTATTGCAAGACGTTAAAAAGTTACATCAGGGCTTCTTGGATGGTATTCATGAAAATATGATTGACTACTGAAGGAAAACGAATTATTGTTCTAGAGAACTGCCTCCAGATCAAGAAGACTGGGGTTCTATTCTGCTTAACCAATCGCTTCACTATGGTGATTGTATCATCCATCACAGAAGACACGTTTTGGTATTCTTCTACCTTAGATGAAAAAACTACAGATAGAGGGACGCATGTTGTCTATATCAATACTTTAATATAATATTATAAAGGGAAAAGATTTGTTTGTTTGTTTGAATTAAATAGGCTCCGAAATTACTGGACCGATTTGAAAAATTCTTTCACCATTAGAATCCTAGATCCATGATGAACATAGGCAATAGAATATACCCGTGCGAAGTCGGGGCGGACCGCTAGTAAGTTATAAGTGTCAAGGTTGAAACCATTCTATCAATATCTCTATGATTCTATACGTGGCACTTCTGCGAACATATACCATTGAAGCGCTTGGTTCCCTGGATTTGAATAAACCGCTAGTAATAACGGTAGAGAAAATTCAAATAGAAATAGATGAGACTTAATAATACGGCCGAGTAGTAACGGTGGCTTCTGCCCACCGTGTAGGTGACGTAAGATAACCAAACTCGAGGCCTCGAGTCCACACGATACCATTTACGAGCAAGGTTAGTTAGCCCAAAAGTGTCACATGTAGTCGGGATTCGAACACTGTACTGTGGTTACTAAACCAACTTATTTAACAGCCGGTTTTGTATTCGCTTGTTACAATTTGACAATAGTTTAAACTTTTTGTTAGCCTCTAGTGTGTTTACTTGTGTGTGGAGCAACCAAGACTTGGTTCGTATATTAGTCTTGTTTAAAGGAGTCTTACGCAGAGGGACTACACCCCTATACAAAGCACTAATATAGCATAGATAGCACTTATATTGATCGTTTTGTTTATTTGTTTTACGAACCAAGTCTTGGTGTCTCACACACAAGTAAACCGGCTAATAAATAGGTTGGTTTGGTAACCACAGTACATTGTTCGAATCCCGAACACATGTGACACTGTGATCATCAGTGGTCTTCAACATTCGATCGACTCTACATGGCTCTGGGTGGTTAACAAAACGTTTAAACTAATGTCAAATTATAACATGCGGATAAAAAACCGCCAACAATACAGGTGTTGGTCTCTCAAGTCACTGAAAACAGGTGGCGCATACAGGGAAGTAACTAGTTACGAGAGTAAAGCAGTGCATACGATATGACAGATTAAATGAGATACTTGAAACTTTATCTATTTCAAAGAACGAAAAACGAATACTTCCTATTTTAAGTATTTAACTATTGTTGTTAGATGGATGTTTAGAGGTACTCACTCATCAGCATCACAAGTACCTACGTCATAATTTAGTACGCATACAACTCTACCTATTTGTTACCGACGTAAGGTCAAGAAGACACGCCTACCGACAGAACACGTGGCATAGATACTGCTGCGTATCTGTGGCGGCGACGTCATATGGCGCCGGCGCAGGTGGACTTATTCAGGGTTTTGTAGAAGGGGGCAATGTTTGGTCAGAAAGGGGCAAAAGGGCATATAGTTCATAAGAGTTTATTGATTGCTTTGAAATAGCTCTGATGGTAAGCTTTGATATGAAGCAAAGAAGGCAAATTGTGTAATAGATAAACTTTTGCTTGGAGTTTCCTTTATGAGCTCGGTTGAGCTAATGGAGCAACATCAGTGCTGTTATATTCTATTCAGGAGATAAGCTGGGGTTTTACTTTGTGCATTGTACTGAATGCTCAAAATTGAACTTACACCACATTATATTATTTTTTTATCTTTGAAGACAACTAGTGCCTTTGGACACTAAACACTACAATTTTAGTTTGGATCAATAAATATTTGCTTTTTATTTTAGAAACTATCTTGCCAGACTGTCACTTAATATCAGATTACAAATTGGGTACAATGCACCCCCATTGATGTCCTGATTACGCCCACATCATAGAATACTCTACTGTTACACTGAGCTAAATCTGTTGGGATGTGCCTACCCACATCTATTTCAACATGCTGTTGAAAGATAACAAACTCCAACTTGATAATGATATGTTTTACAGAGATAATAAAATGTAACATATGCATTGTCAATTAAACAAGTTTTATTGAAGAAAGTTTTTTTTTACGTGGAACTCAGTATCACTCCAAGCATACAGCCTTGGGCAACATAATTATCTCTGCCCATGATGCACAGGCACATCTTCAACTCGTTTTACTGCTGGGCAGTAGATGTATTAAGGCTCTTAACAAGACATGATAGATGGAGCTGGATTATGAAAGATTACGCCTAAGTATTATAGTAAGTATGGAGCCAACAGATTTGCATCAAGTATACCCAAATTTTAGACATTACAAATGTTTTTCGATTGTCAATTGGAAGCAAGTATCAAGATGCATAAACTCACACAAGACATAATACAAATGTGCTTTTGTTTACTTGGCATCCTGTACGCATGTTTGTAAACTAGGGGTAAATATATGAGTGTGGTGTGTACATAGGTGCAAAGCATTAAAATGTAAACACTAATAGTTCACTGATACAAAAGTCACACAAACGTCTTGGCAAACATGTTTTAAATTCACAGGATTTAATACCTACCTACAAGAATCTATAACAAATGCAGAGACATTATTTAAACCTATAGAAACCCTAAGTTGCTTATCATATTTTCTAATATCTGATGCAATTGCCCATGGTCATGACAAGACTAGTAAAATATGACTTACCCATCAGTTGTCACAGAATTCAATGACAATGCTTCAGCAAATATCATCTGTTGATCTTCAACAGTAGGCTTCGTTTCCTTGACCACTTCCGCGGGGGGAGGGCTCTCGTTGGGGCTCGGAGGAGATTCATCAGCACTCCTTGTGTCAGGCCTTTGGGTGACATTGTGCAGTCCTGATAGATCGACAGGCGACTCAGATGAACTATCTGGCTGCACTGCTTCTGACACCACCAAAATTAGAAGTGCACAGCTGAAAAAACCATCAGTTGAAACAAAAATAATGTGTGAAAGAAATAGGATGTTAAAAGGTGAAATAATTACCTTGAGAGCACTGAAATAGTCAGCAGAGATGTGTAAATAATGCACAATCCACCCTTCATCGTAATATTAGCGAAATATCCACAATCCATATCATTTTGCGCGAACAGCAACTGAAGTATAAAATTGCTAACACATTTTCACGAATTTAACGGTCGAATATCAACACAACTGATAAATAAGTGTCTTCCTATCGTCAAAATATTCACAATTTACACTTCTAATTAATATTTTACGAGTTGCCGACCTGGGAACGATAAATAGGGGAGAACGAAATTTGGCTCAATTTTAGACTAAATTTTGATCACCAAAGAATTGAGTTCACTAACCAAACTTTGACACAAGACGTCATGTTGGAAAAGATTTTTACAATTTCCATTGGTTACTACTATTGCTAAGAACATATGTTTCATTTCAACCAATCAGAGTTAACCATTTAAGAACTAAGCACCTGTATGATTGGCTTCAATAAAATTACGTTCCTTTTAAACATCGTGTGTGAGAAAAAAGAAAAACCGTGCAAGTTATGGAAAAAAATAGTGCAATGCAAAAAAAAAAACTATATATTATTTAACGAAAAAACGGAAACAATCTTCAAAAAAAAATTCAAAAAATTTAACTTGTGCAGCTACACACACATAGACTTCTTCACGTAAAACTTTTTCAAAATGGAACGGTGCCGTATAGAAATGAGATTCGGGTCATTCGGGATCAAATCTTGTGAAAGTCAGTGTCAAACACGCGTCCAAACGTTATTGTGGGTTTTATTGCCAACTTGTTATTAAAACTCCAGACATTTTGCAAAGTTCTACGTTCTCAAGTGGTTCTCAAATAAATTCAAGCGACATAAAAAACCAGAAAACAATAGGACTGATAATTTTTTGGATCTTTTCTATTTTAAATAAAAAATGTCTATCTATTATATCTTTGTAACAATAATGTCATGGTAAATTTCCCGTTCTAAATGATCTAACCATGATAATTGTTCAGGGTCTTTTGGCATCTTACTTGAGTGATAGTATACAAAGAGTTGACATTAATGGGAAACGGTCATCGGGGTCTGTAGTTACAATGGGTGTACCGCAGGGTTCTATCCTCGGTCCTTTCCTATTTTTAGTTTATATCAACGACCTGCCTCATGTTGTGAAGAATAATCACGAGATTGTACCTTTTTGCTGATAATTCTTCATTAATTTTGAGGGTTCCGTGCCCAAAGGGTAAAAACTGGACCCTATTACTAAGACTTCGCTGTCCGTCTATCACCAGGCTGTATCTCATGAACCGTGATAGTTAGACAGTTGAAATTTTCACAGATGATGTATTTCTGATGCTGCTATAGAACCAACCAGAAGAGGATTCAAGCCCAACAAAATATCGCCTTGAGAGTCTGTACAGGCGCAGGCCGATACGTGCGAAACACGGTAATCGCACGTGACCTGCAAACACCCTCAATCAAGGAGTTCGTGGTTAAGCTGGCGCGCAAAATGTACGACCGTGCGGACAATTCCCGCCATGCTCACCTCAACGGACTCGCCCCCCTTCACGCAAGACCGCCAGATGCAAAACCCTCCTGGCGACCACTTCCTCGGGAACTGCTGGAACTCCATATCGACGCTCACGCTCCAACTCAAGAAGACCATCGTAGCCAATCGGCTACCGAACAGCTATTGAGAGGCCTGCAGGACTCTCAAGGCAATAACACAAGACTCGAGTGACGTCTCACTCGACGTTGAAGCCAGAAGAAAGAACCTTAGTTCGATTCTTATCCGCATTTCGTACTCGAAATGTCGAAGACCATTGAATGAATGAATGCTGCTATAACAACAAATACTAAAAAACAGAATAAAATAAATGTTCAAGTTTTTTCCATACAACAAACGTGTTTTTTTTGACGTTTTTATAGATAATGGTACGGAACCCTTCGTGCGCGAGTCTGACTCGCACTTGGCTGGTTTAATTAAAATGAATAATGACAAAACACAAACTACGCGGATGTGAATAATGCAATCTCAAAAGTAGTCCATTGGTTTAGTGTCAATAATGTTTTGCCTAACGAAACCAAAACAAAATGTATTAAATTTATTTAACCTAATGTTAAACAAGTTAAGGCTGATATATATATATGAATAATGAAATAAACATAATGACAGT
The DNA here is from genome assembly GCA_947086465.1 of Eupithecia exiguata. Classification (NCBI taxonomy): domain Eukaryota; kingdom Metazoa; phylum Arthropoda; class Insecta; order Lepidoptera; family Geometridae; genus Eupithecia; species Eupithecia exiguata. The sequence continues at coordinate 1,482,970 of OX352229.1, forward strand.
CCCCTGTCAAATAAATACTAGAAATAAGAATAAACTCGCTGTGCCCATAACTTGGCTACACAAGATTAATGTATCTTTTAAAGGGCAATGTTTAAGCTTCTACAACAAAACTCTAAGTGGGTTGCAATGAATAAATTCAAACTAATTGTCAAACATGTCCTTTGTAAAAAGGCTTACTACCAAATAGGTATCAGATCATCTAGACGATAAAACATCTTGAGACGACTTTTGCTCCAACTCGATAACTAACATTCTTACAAAGTAAAGGTTTCTTGTATGCTTCTTGACTTTATCTTTAAAAAATTGAGTGAACAAAAAATCAAAGTGATCACTTTATTTTCTTGTTTTACAGTATTTTGAATTTTGTGACGTGTGTAGGAGTCCAAAGGAAAAAAAGCACTGATTGTGTTCTGGCCGTTTTATCTATCTATGTTACATTATGTACCTACCTACTTTGTTACATTAAATAGATATATCAGTTATTAATACTCAAAACACAAGCTCTGCTTGCTTGGGCCTAGATAATGTTGTGTGAATAATTCACAGTTATTGTCCAGCATTATTTTTATATTATAATTATTTATTATAGATTCAAAAGTTTTATCATAATATCATTCGTCTACTACCCATAAGTTAGGCTCTGCCTGATTACCTGCTGCATGATGTTGTGTGGATTGTCCAGCATGATAATATAATTAAATTATTATTTATTACCTAAAGGATTTTTGAAAATGTGATCTGGGATGTGTCATCATAGGAGAATTGGGAAATGTCGTTGATTCATTTGGCAACATTTAGATTGTTCCCAAAAGTTTCGGTTTTGGCTAGATTATAAAGTTGGTCTGCTTGAAAAGAAAATACCAGCATTCGTTTATTGGGCGGCCATAATACAGGGATGTCAGACGTACCATAATTATGGCACACGTGCCATAATCCAGGTCTTCGTACCATGTACCATAGTACTTCTATTATGGTACGCAAATGTACCATAATTTTCAATCATCAAAATTATTTTGTCATGTAATGGAACGAACGACAGAAACGTTTCGTTTCCGCTGCTAAGCACTACTCTGTACGTATATGATCTGTGCTATGAAGCCTTACTCTTAATCTCATAAGAATAATTTTACAATCGATGTATTATGCGTAGAATGAAACGGCCTCTTTAGGTAACGTTTGACGTTGACTGCACTGGTGCGAGAGAGATGGAGGATAGCCAATACAAGTTGTGTATGTTGCATCTCTCTCGCGAACCGAAGATTTCTTTCTTCATTTCATTCATCCGTTCATACGGTTCGTTCATTCGGTTTATGTTAACTTGTATTGACTTTGACTGGCTTGAGTAGTAATAGTAACTCTTGGTTTATCTATAATTTTGAAACTCGGTGACTCTGTTTTCTGTTTCAAAATTAGTGAATTGTGTTGTATTTGATACAGTTAAGTATCTGTTAATCGTTATCGCGAGTTTATATACCTTTCTACTTAGCTAGCCATGTTTCTAGAAAAAACTGTAATATTAACTCAAACCAATTAATAACCGTGTGAGACTTTTAGAAACCGTACCTTAATTTTCTGAAAAGTACCATATTTTTGAAAGACCGATGTCATAATTTCTGAGTCGGCATCTAACACCCCTGCCATAATACCGGAATTCGTAATGGAGACATTATTCGCAATACCGTTTTCAGTCCTTGAAATCCCAAACATTAAAATAAAGAAGCCGACATGGCTACAAGCACCCTCGGCTATGACAACATTTGCGTTTGTGCTACTTTCATACTTTTTGGTTACCGGAGGTAAGCGTCGTGTTTGAGTGAAATTCTTGTGGTATTCCTATAAGATTCGTGTTGCATTGATTATTAAACGGTATTATTGTCTGCAGGGATCATTTATGATGTGATTGTTGAGCCTCCGAGCGTGGGTTCGACGACCGACGAGCATGGACATAGCCGGCCGGTAGCGTTTATGCCGAACCGTGTAAATGGCCAGTACATTATGGAAGGACTCGCTTCCAGCTTTCTATTCTCTCTAGGCGGCCTGGGCTTCATCATTCTAGACCGAACACACAATCCTTCTACCCCCAAACTGAATAGAATCCTACTTATTTCCGTTGCTTTCCTTTGCATTCTTGTTTCATTCTTCACTACTTGGATCTTTATGAGGATGAAGTTGCCTGGCTATTTACAGAACTAATTATTTAGTGTAAGCTAATATTTTTTAGGTCTCCTGGACTGTTTGTTTAAATAAATATTTTTATATTCATTTACAATCTCTTTTACACGATGTGAGCTATACATCGTAGAAGCTACCTTGTAGACAATTTTTGATAAAATGAAGGTAAAAAGAAATAACCATTTATTTTCTCATTGTAAATGTAATAGATACTTTAAATTAGTTCAAAGATTTGGCAATTCTATATTCCTTAATAACAAAATGAAAATATCACAACTCAATATCAAAATCAGTGAACAGTTTACATAAATGCTCAAAATGTAATGTAAAAGAGATTCACTTAAAACATTAAATATAAAATTGAGTAAACAGCCTTGAAATAAGGAAGACAATATTCAGTCACAAACATAAAAATTTACAAATAGACGACAATCCTTGTAATTCCTATAATATTCATTATTAGTAGATAAATTGATTATTATTGTAGAAATTTTGAGATTCATACTATAGCCTCCAATTATATTAATGTTAATTTGAGACTTGTTACATGTTTATAAATGTAAAATGTACATAGTCTTCGCTTTATAGTCTGATTCTGAATGACCTGTAACAAAAAACATATTTATTTAAAGCTGAGTTAAACATAACCCCATATTACTGTGGTGAGTGTATCATAACATTCAACAATACTTAGAAACCAACAAAGTTATGTAAATTGCATATAAAAAGACTCGGCAGCAGAGTGAATTTCAGGGGTGGCATGGGTGGTTTTTTACAAACATTGTACATCAAATTTGGCTGAGATGTAGATTCTCTGCTTCCTCAATTAGCTCCATTAACAAGGGGTCATTATCTGTCTGTACTAATTAAAAAGAATAATCAAATTAGTAGAGTTGTACCAGAGGATAAGCAACCACATCTTTGCTTTTTCAATTGAACTCAATTCAGTGCTAATAAGAGATCTTGACAAAACATAAAAAAGAATTGTAAGTATGTTTGTAACTGTCCAATGTAACACCTACTGGCAGAAGTCAGAGCTCTTATCAATGATGTGCTCAAACTCTGCAAAGGATAGGGCTCCGTCATCATCCAAATCGGCCTCCTCCAGCACATTCTGTACTAAGCTCTGCAGTTCTGAGTCTGAGAGCTTCAGGTCGGGGCCACAAAGACGTTCGATCACCTCTCGTAGATCTGACACTCCAATCATATCGTCACCATCAAAATCTGAAAATGGAGTTTTCTTTGGTTATTGTGGTAAATACTGCAGGGATTTGTTGGGACTGTACTGAATGTAAATATGTACTTAAATGTTGGAGAAAGGAGTATTTATAGAGTATTTCTTCTGATTACTACTTAGGTATGATTCAGAGCATTAAGCAATACTGGAGGTAACTGAAGAAGTAAATTGAAGTGTCTTACCATAACATACAGCCACAAAGATTCCATATATATTATATTATAATAGTACCTACCTAATCTAATAATTAAAGTAAAAATATAACATACTAGCATCTGCCCGCTTTTCACCATAAAAAGTCTCCCCGCTAAAATTTGATAGAGATCCATTCAGCCAGTAACAGGTAGACAGACAAGAGTTACTTTCGAATTTATAATATTCGTATGGATAATTTTTAAGTAAGTAGGTAATAATTAGAATAAGTAGTCTCACCGAATATCCTGAATGCATGCTCCGCCTTAACAGCTTTGGGAGCCATTTCGCTGAACACCGACATCATGTCCAGAAAGTCTTCGAAGGTGCAATCCCCATCGTTGCTTGAGCTGAAGACCTTGCAGATCCTATCCCTGAATGGATTCACTCGGAGTTCTGGATATTGGAGAACCTTGGCCATTGGCAGTTTTGCATTTTTGTTGTGACCTACTTTCTCAGGGGCTAGTGCTTTGAATTTGGAGTGGGCGCTGGAATAATAAATATACACAACACAAATCCACACAGCATCGTCTAGCCTCAAGCTAAGAAGAGCTTGTATTAAGATGGGTACTAGTTATCTGACATACATATTAGAATACAGTATACTATAATTGCAAGGCTTATTACTCTTAGCTAAGATGGGACTCGTTTGTCCAACACAAACGAGTAGAGATAGGTAGGTACTAACTAAAGCGAGCGAATACTTACTATAATACTTCTTTTTTCGTGAAATACGTGAGATCCTGGAAAAAGAAAGACGCATGTAAAAATTTGTCACGCCTATCCCAAATTTTTATAAATTAATGACTTACTTCATAGTCTTGAAGTTCCTCTTCAGTGAATTGGCTTTTTCCTTGGCCCATTTTGCAGGACTATCCTAATAACTGTCCAAAATAAGTGAGCAAATCTTCTTACGTTAAAAAGTAAATAAACAAACAAAGCAAAACTCCACCCATCGCCCTGCCGTGTGAAGTGAAGTGACGTGACACTGACAGACATGAAAATTACAGACTTCAGTACCTAAAAATGTCATACCTCGGACGAAGAAAATCACCTCCCTACTCAAATTATTTTAACTAATTGTACTTTATCCAATAATAGAATTATTAAAACTAGTATTTACAATTGAAACAATTGAGCTGCAGACTGTTGCAAACAATCTACAGGTAGCTAAACTGATCCATATCAATACCAGTCGGAGGCGTGGCCTTCGCCAGATTACCTACTCACTCACCAGCACTCGGGTCACGCGTCACCAATTTTTTTCGGAGCTTGGAGCCTTTATTAAAAATATGACAAAATACTATCTTACTATTTACTTCTCCACCCATATAGTTTCTTAAGCAATAGGTAATTTGAGATCCGCATCCGCATCCACGGATGTGTGCTTTCAAATATCTGCATCAACATCGCGTCCGCGGATATGAAAAAATCTGCACCCGCAACAATCCTGCACTACCTAAGTACCTAGACCACACAGCATGGAAAACGATCGATGGAGATATAGCGTGACTTTCGGAATGGAAGAAAGCGAGGGTTAGAAAATACTCATCCGCGGATGAGTTGTCCACTTCACTTTTTTTATGGGTACAACTCATCCGAATGATAATTCGCTTGGTTTTTGATTCGCGAGGAGGGTTCGACAGATGGTCAAAAATGTTTGAGCTGATGTATGTTATGTAGTTTATCTTAGGGTTACACAGCTGTATTTTAATATGCAGTAAGAACGATAATTAATAGTACTCGTACATTATTGCAAAGGCAGCGAAATAGGCAATTGCAGGTCGAGTATGAGTTTGAAGGCCGAGCCGCAGGCGAGGACTTCAATGATAAGACAGGCAATTGCCATTTCGGCCGAGGCATATTGAGCTTGTCTTAAAAAAATGTAAGGAAGTAAAAAAGGGCCTTTTACATAATACATTTAATTTTATTAACAAAATAACAACGAACTCCACTTTACCGCCAATTTTTTTATTTTATTTTACAGTTTGTGCCAAAAGGTAAACGCATCTGTGGCTATACAGCCACGAGAACGCAATGTGTACGATAGATGAAAGAGTTCTAAATTAAAATAGCACACCCCGTTTCAACAACATAGCCGGCGCGGCGCGCTCTTCGTTCCAAATTCAAAGAACGCGCCGGGAAGTCTTTTGGTTTTTCAGTCTACGTAAATATGATACTTCGCGTGTTCTTTATTCAAAAGTAATGACAATATTTCCGCGCATGTTTAAGAAAAAATACAAAGATGGTTATTTTGAAGAGTAGTGAGTGACGGTAGTAGGTACTTTACACATGATAGGTAAGTATGTATAGGTATCCACATTGAGAATGGCCCTCCATTAGACCAAGTTTTCACTGTGCTGTGAGGGGTCGGTAACTGTTTCTGAAACAGAAATAAGTATATTTGTTGTTGATGTTTGTTATTGATTCTACCTGCATTGTAACTTATCAAAAGATCTCAATGGTATTTTTGTTTCGTACCATTATTTTTACGTCTCTTCGAAGCGAATATCCTACCCCTCCTATACGGTCCTCCAGGGTTCAGCTCGCATAGCACCGGGACATCCTTCTTGCAAGGAGACGACAGCCAGGTCTTAGCCCGAGTTATCAGCATGCAGTCGAACTTGGTGAAATTCTTCCTAGGGTGGCCCGGGGCCCAGGCGCGGTACGTAGTGCAGTCTAATGTGTCACCTAGAATTTAGTAGAAATAAATAGATAGGTAGGTACCTATATATCTTACCAGGAACTTTACTAAATAGGTACCAACTTAAGTATATAATTATATGGATACAGCTACCTACCTATATATTTTGGTAGGAGCTACCATATAGACACCTTGTAAGTAACCACAATGTGATACTCTATTATGGATGGATGCTATGGATGGATTATTGAATACCATTAGTGACACAATTATTAGTAAGTACTTTAAAAAATTGGTTCTCAACGAATGGACTAATGTTAAACGAGGACAAAACTAGTGTTATGGTCTATAATGCAGTGTCTGCTAAAAGACCATCACTAAATATCCCTTTGAAAAACAGGGGATCATTAAGTAATACTAAACTGACTAAACTGTTAGGTTTCGAACTAGATCCGGCCCTAGCTTGGAATAGTAGTTTATGCAACTGTGCATAATGGAGGGCATTACAACACAAGTGTGGGTTTAAGAAACGAGCCGAAGGCGAGTTTCTTAATAGCATCACACGAGTGTTGTAATGCCTAATTATGTACAGTTGCATACACTACTTTATCTACCCAAATATCATAAGGGCTCTATGATGGGTTCAGGAACCATAGGGAAATGACCAGCATTGTTACCAGTGTAATGCAATAAAACATAAATTGAACACATACAGAAGCAAATTATTTATTGTAGTAATGGTAGTTAACATTGACAGTTGTTCTGAGTCACTATCACTCAATTTCGACAGAAATAAAGAACTTATTCAACTTATCAGAAAATTTGTCTACTCGTATCTAACTGGAAATAAAAAGCTAACGAACAAATGACAGCTCGAAATGGCGGCGTTTCGAATATCTGTATTTTTTTTTAATCAACAAACGAACAAAGTCACTATTCTTGTGTCACTCGAGATCAAAATGTCGTGCGATTTATAGTTAGAATGTAGATACTAGTATAGCACACTCACTTGAATTTGACACCTATTCCAAATTTAAACTCTATAACCTACGGTTTTCAGTAGGTTATGAGTTCATTACAGTTTTGTTTATTTCTGTTGGTTGGTAATGCTGGTCATTGCCTATGGTTTTTGAACGCATTAGAGAGGGTTTATGATATTTGGGTAGATAAAAATCATTTTGACTCTACCTGTGCAAAAATGGCTAAAGGCATATTATGCTCTAAAACAACTGCGTCCTATGACATCCCAACTGACCTCGGCGTCATTGTACATCTATGAGATATTAAAATTTGTAATAGAAAATATGTCCCAATTTAATGTAAGGGGAAGCCAAAGCAAATACAGTACCTAATATAGGCATCAACTGTATTTAGAATCAACTTCTCATAGACTCAGGCACATGTCTAAAACGCAACCGCAAGTAATTGGTCCAAAACTTTTCAACAAACTTCCATTGTGTATTAGACTAATAACCTGCGAAAAATCATTTTTAAATAATGTAAACTTCTTTTGCTACATAGAACCCTATACACTGTAAGCGAATTCCTAGACATTGACTATAAAGAATTTGTAATTCCTAAAAGACGAACCTTTCCTGATCTCTATATGCCTAATTCCATATAATTTGTACCTACTTAATTTTACTTGACGAGAAACTGATAACACCTAACTAGTTAGAGTTAGGTACCTAACTATTGTTATTGTGTATTTCTGTTTCAATAAATATTTTCATTTCATTTCATATTATGATCATGTCAGCCAGCACAGCACGCTGCTGTATTTGCACATACTTACGTATACGCTGCTATGCCGCCTGCTATGCTCCGCTAGCGCTGCATCTATCCCACAGCGCCCACCAACAGCCGGTGCGATCCCGTCAGTTTGCTGCTTGCAAGTGACGTCAGCCAGCACACTACCTACTGCGGTTACAGCTAGCTACATAATACTAGATACAAGAACCCACCACTGACCCCCACATAGACGCTGCTATTCCTCCGTCTATGCCCCGCCAGCGCTGCGTCTATCCCGGCCCCCGCCAGCAGCTGCGCGATCGCGTCTGTTCGCTGCTCGCTGGTGACGTCAGCCAGCACACCGCTGTGGTTGCGGCAGGCTGCTTCAGCGGCAGTGTAGTTTTGGGTTGGGAGGTTGAGGAACATGCCTATTGCTGGCACGCAGGTCGAGTTTATATCGGCTGGAAATGTAATAATTTAACGACACAGTAATGGCTGGTTTAGGTACACGTAGGTTTTATGTTGTTAGTTAACTTAATTTTAAGCAACATAATGCGTGTAAACAGCCATTGAAGTGGCAGGTAGGTACATACAGTACATTTGCCTAACAAAATTAAAAGTAATCTTACGTATCGGCTTCCCATAGATGCTGTAGTAGTCAAACTCCGTATCATTCACTAGGGACTGCCCGCCGTCTGCCTCGGCGCACTTCAGGACCTCGCAGGAGAACTCACCGGTGCCTTTCGCTTCAGGCGGGCTGAAGTTCAGCGCTAGGCCTTTGAATAAACAACGAGACTGCGGTCAATAGCATTTTATAATCTAATTGAGACACATTCTTTTTTCAAAAAATAGTGTAATTACAGTTTAATACACCCAATTAACCGGTAATTACCCTATTTGAGTTGAGAGCTGTTTCGATTACCGGTAGCTGGACTGATTTTACTTATCCTACTTTTGTGGGAAGAAACGAAACCTCTTTATTAAGATTAAATTCTTACCTTTCTTCTCAATAGCAAGTCGCTGACAGCTGATCACAGAAGAGAAGCTGCCCTTGGCTACCACACCGAGTCTAGAACGATAGCACTTCTCTATCAGGTGGTACTTTGGGACTTGTACCGTCTCCGATGAACATATCTGATTGGCCAACGCTGGTGCCAGTGTTACTAGAATTATGATGGCAACAGATGCCTGTATTCTGTCGTTATTTAGGATTTCAGAATCCTGCGTCATATTTTTCAAATCGGTAACTCTTGGGCTTAGCTTAATGCAACAGTGTCTTTTTATAGTTACCCGATCCGTAAAGGTAGACCATAATTTATTCCTACGTTTGTTGCTACGTAGGTATATAATACCTATATGTAACAGTTACATTGGGTTGGTGGTAGAAATAAGAATAAACTCGCTTTACCCATAACTAGGCTACACAAGATTAATGTATTTTTCAAAGGGCAGTGTATACGCATCTACAACAAAACTCCAAGTGAGTTGCAAAAACCATCAATGAATAAATTCAAACAAATTGTCAAACATGTCCTTTGTAAAAAGGCTTACTACAAAATATCAGATTATCTAGACGATAAAAAATCTTGGGACGACTTTTGCTCCAACTCGAAAACTAACATTCTTACAAGGTAAAGGTTTCTTGTTCGCTTCTTTACTTTACCTTAAAAAGATTGAAGTGAACAAAAAATCAAAGTGATCATTTTGTTTCCTAGTTTTACATAATGTAATTTGTATTTTGTGACGTGTCCAAGAGTCCTGTAAGGTCTAAAGGAAATAAAGCACTTTGATATCTGGTAGATAAATATGTAATATCGATCTAACGTACTGAAAACGATTTCCTATCTCTATTTTACGAATGCAAAGGCACAACCGTTTCGTCTATAAAGTACGGCACACACAACTGGCATGAGTGTAAAAGCATTGTAATGTGAATGTTAGGTATTATGACCTTCGACGTCATTTATGAATACCCATCACTCAGCGCGACGACACGATGATTACATGTAGCTAGGGATTGCAATATCCAGAGAATTTTTCTTATCCAGATAATACGGATTTCATCACTCACAAAGGTAAAAACGGGACCCTATTAGTAAGACTTCGATGTCCGTCTGTCCGTCTGTCACCAGGCTGTATCTCATGAACCGTAATAGTTAGACAACAGTTGAAATTTTCACAGATGATGTATTTCTGTCCGTTTTTATAGATAATGGTACGGAACCCTTCGTGCGCGAGTCTGACTCGCACTTGGCTGGTTATTTTTATTACAGTTCCTAAAGTAATAAACTTTAGTGAAAGTAGGTCCCTACTTGATCTGAATTCATACTAGTTAAATTAGTAAAAAAAACTATAAGGTGAGGATGAAGACAATAAATGTTTCTTTTACAATTTTGCTTATACATTTTTAAAGTGGTCCTCATTACCTACCCTAGGTATGAGAATTGGCCTTGTCCTATACAATGAACAATTCGATTTATCATTTGCCACAAGGCTGAATTTCGGCCTTGTGCGTCTGTCCTTAGTACCTAAGGGTCCCATTCTACTCATCCAATATCTTTGTCCATTGTACACTTTAGGGCGCCGCGCGACCGGCGCACAACCTCATTGCTGTTTGTACCTAGCTAAACGAAGTAGTACTAAGTCAAAGAATGACGGTAAGTCACAGTCACGGTAATGTTACAAGATAACATTACCGTTCTCTGCTTATTCTGCGGCAACTTCTGCTTTTCAGAGAGAGTGGTATAGTATGCCTATACTATATTATGACCGTTTTTCCGTATATTTGGCCGTTTTTCCACTCACCGGCCCGGCACCAACACCGATGCCGGCGCCGCCGGCGCCGTGTCGGTTCGCTGGGTGTCCTAATAATAAACATCATGACCCGCAGAGTATGCATGACCTCCCTGATAACTGACTGACTTATATTTTCAAAACATGTCAAAAATCTATGAGCTTTACATAGGAAGTTGACAACACCAATCATTTTTGGAAATGTCTTTTTGCAACGCTGGTTTTATTGTGGAAAATAATTAAAATTGAAACCTATTGAACAGAATGGGATGCCTTTATTCTAAAGTTTTTGATGAGGTAATGTTTTTTGTATGTAGGTAAACCATGGTTGTCTCATAATCTCATGTTTTTAGAGACTGGTGTGGTTTCTCTGATTCATAAAAACTAAGCATTAAATGTGTTTTCAAAGTTTGAAAATATATCTTGGACAATACGTAATCAAACAATGTTTCAGAGCTTTTAGATCATCTAAATGTCAACAATGTGCCTACCTATGTTACAGACGTACTGGTAACATACTAAAGAGAAATAGTGGATAAAAAAATGGTGATATAGCGTTTGTTATGGGACAAAATTAAAATATAGAAAATAGTGCAGTTCCCTAGGCCATTCCGAAACGTCCTTTGGATATTTAAGTGACAAAAAACAACAAGATCAGAGCATTTTTTAGTGTTAGAAGTTTTTAGTGCCTCTATGTTGTGAATAAACATTATTTTATAAGGTAGCCCGCACTACCTTCTGCGCTGCACGATGAAGGCCTCTGAGATAGAGAGAGCTTTCTGCTCTTTCTGCTAGTTTTCTACACTAAATTCACTGTAGGTAGAGTATACTGAAGATTAACAAATACCTTCCTTTCAGGACGACATGGTATACGATATGTCACCGATCAGAGACCTCCCCGTCATCTTCGTGAATGGCGTCCCCGGTGCCGGAAACCAAACAGTCGCTCAGACGATCTCTAACATCACAGGATACTCCATGATCAGGCCTGGCGAGCTGGTGCGGGCGGAGGCACAGAAAGACACCACCAGAGGCAGGCTTATTGCTGACAGGCTGGGTGCGCAGGAGGATATTCCTGAGGTTTGTCCTGGTCCAACGAAACAGGAGTTCAGAGGATCTCCAATACAACAGGATTCTCCACAATCAGGCCTGGCGAAAAAGGAAAAAGGAACCCTTACCGTCTGTCTGTCTGTCCATCTGTCAACCCTCTTTTCTCAGGAACGCGTGGAAGTTGAAATTAACATCAAATACGTAATCACTCGTAACCAAGACCGTAATCACTCGGAACTATGTGATATAAATCAAACTTCTAAGGCAACACAATCAAAAGTTAAAGCCGTTTAAGCCTCTTTTTTTATTTTTAAGTCAATCCCATGCACACAAAACCTTTAGAGTAGGTAGGTACTTCCCGTTGACCTAGAATCATGAAACTTGGCAAGAAGGAAGATCTTATAGCACAGGTAAAGGAAAAAAGTCCGAATAACGTAAATTTAAACAAAATTAAAAACAACATTTTTGATTCTCGCCATGGACCAAAAACCGTAGGAACCAACGTCCCGTTGACCTGGAATGTTTAAATTTAGCAAAAAGTAAGGTTTTATATCTACAAGTAATTGGAAAAATCCGAAAACTATATTCTTTTTTAATTTATAACAAAAAATATGGTCTCGCCCTGAACCATCTGGCAAGACGCCAAGTTTTAGCACGAGTTAATAGAAATAGAAAAATCCGAAAACCATAAATATTTTAGTAAATTCACAAAAAACTGTTTAATAAATAAATTTATTTCAGAAAATTCAGTAAATTCTATAGATAACCTATTTCCCCTTTACCTAAAATCATGATATTTGACAAGAAACAAGGTCTCTTAATTTTAAGGAACCCTCGATGCGGGAGTCCAACTCGAACTTGTCGTTTTATTTTTAAGTAGCTCCATGAAGAAATTCTTAATAAATTTATTTTATTTTATTGTTCAAACAAAATCAATTTTCCTTAGGTACCATTTCTTAACAGTTCTTACCTTAATAATCTAACTTACGGCCAATGAGAGATTCACATTAAAAATAAAAAAATACGCACGCAAATTACGCACTACATTTGCGAGAGATCAGTCGCACTATTTTTTACGCTGGCACAAGCCAAAATCTATCGTATCACACACTACTAAGCACGGTTTTCCCTTTTCACACCACCCCGCCGATGTTATACCAGCTGGATCTAGTAACCGCCCTTAGGTTTTTCTTCTACACTTTCTACCCCTTTTATTTCAGCAAACAACAGTGGACCTCATAAAAGAAGCGATGCTAGCGCAGAAGGACGCTATCGGCTTCATCCTTGTCGGCTTCCCCAAGAACCCTCGGATGTCCACCATCTTCAACCGGCAAGTCAAGTGGCCAGAAAAGATCGTCGCGTTAGAAGTTGATAATGAGGTAATTTATTATAGGCATTCATAAAGAAAACTCTAGATGTACCTTATACTTGTATCTTTCTTAGTAAAAATAGGTAAAGTTTGTATCTAATTTGCTTCTTATAAATTAAATAAGTTCCCAATTTTTTTTTAATTTAGCGAGAGTTGAACTCGCACCCCACCCTCAGTACGGATGTGCTCTCACCAACTAAGCCACGAAATCAGTACTCGCCGACTCGAAAATATCTGGGACCTCTTACAACTCTAGCGCCGTTATTTAATTACTTACGGCTTATGCACTAAAAAAAACAAAATCTTAGTTTGCTTCTGTTAGGATAACCTACCGATTACCTTATACATAGATCAATTGAGGTAAACCACAGCGTTACAATAATACCAGAAAAACAATTTGGTTCATTTCATTTCTTACAACCTGATCTCTGATGGTGATGTATAAAAAAGGTTATACAGGGTGGGGCAAATTTTTGGCCCCTTAAAGGTAGCTTTTCTCCTGTCGGCAACATGTACCTATGTAAAACCTTGTGATAATTAAAATTAGTGAAAGTTCTAATCCTGGTGTTTTTTAACTCTCAAATACAATCCACTGCCTCACAACCCTGCAGTCTACATGGTTAGAAAAATGTATGGGAACGCTTTTTTTAATTATTGCTAAAACTTACGATTTGATTTGGTATGTTACTTTGGGAAAAGTGTTCCTGGTTGCTAATAGAGTCGATTAAGACCAACTTGTTTTTTTTGACAAATGTCATTATTTGGGTGAACCGTACTTTTTTTTCAAAAAACTAAAAATTGTAATATTTTTTTCTATAAAATAAAACAGAAAATTCCTAAGAACAAAATCTTCTGACTACAAAAGAAAAGGTAGCTACCCTTAAGGGGCCAAAAATTTGCCCCACCCTGTATAATATAATTTATTTTATTAAACTTAACATACTCGTAGTATGGTGATTGTGACAGAACTAACTATTAAGAAATTAAATAATAAAGTGCGAGAGCTTACGCACTTTAATAACAATAATCTAAGAATAGTAAGTTCATGTCCGTCAGTATAAGGCTCTAGGCAGTTCCTGGTGATATAACACACGTATGTTGTAGGTTGCCGCAACGAGACTACAGAACAAACTGTCAGAACTTGGCAGGCCAGAGTCAGAGATCAGTGCAGCCCGGCAAATTGTAAAGGAAGCAGCGCATAAAGTAAAGAACGTACATAAACGATTCGGGGGACATGTAATAACGGTAAGTGCGAGTTATCCGTTTATTAGCATAGACTTATTTATTTTATTTGATCAGCATTGATATTTTTTCAAATCGACACTTAGTAGGACAGTAATGCTACGCGTACGTTGCAATGCTGCTACGTGTGGCTACGAGACCTTTCTACGTAGCAAGTCGTAGCAATGCTAATATGTATCGACGACCGCTGCTGTGGCGCGGTGGGCGAAGGCCTGCCTGCGACGCAGGAGGTTGCGGGTTCGATTCCCGCCTCGGGACACATGTGTGTACGATCTGCAGATATTTGTTCTGGGTGTTCTGGTCGTTTTTTATGTATTATAAATAATATCTATCTATGTATTGTCTCAGACTAAGTAAGTACTTAGTCTGAGTGTATTGTATTATATTATGTATATCAGTTATCTAGTACCCATAACACAAGCTCAGAACAGAATTGTCCAGCATTATTTATTTATGTGTGGCTACGACACCTTTCTACGTAGCAAGTCGTAGCTATGATGCCGCGTTTGGCTACGAGAGGTTCCTACTCGCATGTCGTAGCAATGTAACATGATGCTACGAGAGCCGCCTATATAGCATGTCCGTAGCAATATATTATCTTCATGCGGCTACAGAATTTACGTACCTAGCAAGTAGTACCAGTTTTTTAGCAGTGTTGTACAGCACACTATGCCGTAGCTTCTCATGTCAAAATTTGCTATGAGAAGCTACGGCATAGGGTATCGGCACCCATTTAATGGGCAACTAATGATTAGGTACAAAGTCTCAATATTTTTTTTTTCTCAGTTGGACAGTACGGGTAACCCAAAAGCACTGGCGACGACTCTAAAAGAGATCCTCACAGATACGATGCAGAAGCACCATCAGCGACCGCACTCCCCGCAGCCCGTCCCCGCTGCCTCGGCCTCCGCACCTTTGGCGGTCGCCATATTACAAGACAGACTGGAGCCCCCCGCGGAAACACCCGCGGAGCCTTGCATTTGTTGATATGATGTATTATTTTGTTAATTATTGTTATTTATACGTTATTTTTGTATGGTTTGCTTGCGTTTTATTTATTTTAAATGAAGACATGACTATCATAAACAGATATAATTGTAGACAAGTAAACAAACATTTGAGACCTCTTTATACGAAACTCTTAGGCAGAGTGCAGACTTGAGTTACGATAGTTTTAAGACGGGCAGGCTTGAGTCACGATCAAGCATTAAAAAAAGAGATAGGTACGATCCATATCAGACCCGATCCAAAGAGTATACAATAACTACGTACCTATACGATTAGTCATGATACAAAAATTATGAAGACGCGCAAACTTCAAGTGAGGAATGTCTGTCTTAAAACTATCGCGAGTCAAGTCTGCGCTCGGCCTTGTTGTTCATAGATTTGCAAAAAATCTATGGTGATTTCTCTATGGTCGTCGCTTACGCTAAATAAAACAGGTTCTACTCAGTAGATAAACTCGTTGAAACGTAGGTATACCTTTTTTATCACCAAAAAGATTTTTCTCTACTCAAACTGGCTGTTTCATTTATTTTTCTGAATTTCAAAAATCACAATCAGAATGACAAACGCCAGTGCACTCGTCGTTGTCAATTGTCACAAAAGCGCATCGATTTTCAAAACAAAAATCATGAATAAAAGCGTCCATTGCAAAAATTACTCCGCAAGACGCCGCATCGTATCATTTATATGCCGTAATTTTTCGTATTTTCGTTATAATTTAGCAAAATTGTTGTTGAGTGTGATGTCAATCTGATAAAAGTTATTGGCAC
This sequence comes from Eupithecia exiguata, assembly GCA_947086465.1. Classification (NCBI taxonomy): domain Eukaryota; kingdom Metazoa; phylum Arthropoda; class Insecta; order Lepidoptera; family Geometridae; genus Eupithecia; species Eupithecia exiguata. The sequence continues at coordinate 1,499,175 of OX352229.1, forward strand.
TTGTCAAAGCTTGAAGTTTAGGCGGGAATTTGGTCGTGTGTCTAGCAAAATTGGCAAAGTCACCACGCTGCCTAGATCCGTGATCAAAGTGATGAAGATAAAACTCCGTGAGTTCCATCTTTTGTCGTTTTCAGCAGTACAGTAGGTACTCTACTTATTACCTGACGCTAGGTCATTTTCTTTTAGTCGAAAACCTGATTCATAGCAAAGAAGGTCGTACAAAGCAGTTGGTGCCTACCAGTTTCTCATCATCATAACTACAAATCATAACTACTGAATTAAACTCTTTACCATTTTTACAAATTATCTACATGGACTGGAATTGCCTCGATATGCCATTCAAACCATTCTTCTATTTACCGTAGAAAAGTAGATACAACTAACAAACGGGTACACTAGTAGGTACCTAAGTGATGACCACCAGTGATCGGAAATTCGGGCGCTTATTTACCTAAAGTTGGTGTAAGACACAACATGGAGCAGTTAAAACCATCTTTCTCGGGAATACTTTCCCGTAAATTCCTGGGATTTCAGAATATTCTAAAATAATGATTTTTCACCGGAATCTTATTTATAGACGAAATATAAGACACTTTTATTCTGACGTGTTTTTCACTAAAGTCAATATTTCTGAAAAAAAAAACATTTTTAATTATATTTATGATTTTATGCCAAAATCCTTTTTCTACACGAAATTTAAAACACTTATTCATACGCATTTATAATTTGTTTGATAATTGCGTAAGAATAATAGAAACAAATATTATAAAAAAAATATAGGTATATAATTGTCTGTTTTGTGAGATGAACCCAAACTTGTTTTATTCCAAATGGGAATTTTGGAATTTTCCAGAATGTATTTTCACTGAAATCTTATTTATAGACGAATTATAAGACACCTTTTTTGAACGCGTTTTTTTTACAAAAATCGATTTTCGCGTCAGAATAAAAGTGTCTTATATTTCGTCTTTAAATAAGGTTCCGGTGAAAAAATCATTATTTTAGAATGTTCTGAAATCCCGGGAATTTACGGGAAAGTATTCCCGTGAAAGATGGTTTTAACTGCTCCATGTTGTGTCTTACACAAACTTTAGGTAAATAAGCGCCCGAAATTCCGATCACTGGTGATGACAGAAAAAGTACTTAATATAATTGTAAACCTTATATTTGGCAGTGTTTCACCCTAACCGTTTTTCCCCTAGCATCCATGGGCACGTTGCCGCCGCCCTTTCCACACTACATCCAACACCCCTCAAAGGGTTATATTTTGCAAACAGCGCGCGACCGCTTCCCGTCGACGTCTTCAACAGACGACAACGAGGGCGGCGTGGACTGGGAGCAGCGGCCGCCGCACCCGGCGTTGCTCCACTCTTACAGTCCGCACATGCGCCATGCGCCGCCGCAGGCCGTCATCGTCGGATCGGTGCGTAAGCGCCGCGGGAATCTGCCCAAGCATTCGGTGAAGATCTTGAAGCGGTGGCTTTACGAACATCGGTACAACGCTTACCCTAGTGATGCGGAGAAGCTGGCGCTCAGCCAAGAGGCGAATTTGACTGTGTTACAGGTAAAACAAATGTGATGAAATGATAGTATGCATTGTGCGTTCGTAGTCGGGGCGAAATCAACGATCGTCTTTTGATTTACGTTATCTTACGATACTGCTCCCTGGTTGATAGTAAAGTAATTTTTACTTCTATACCAAATCTTGATATCTAGATTAAAAAACTTTTGAAACTATCATAGTCAATATTAACAATAAGTCATTTATAACGGGAAATTTAGCATGATTTGATTTTTGAGTGTTTTCATTATGTATATTAGTCACCTAGTCCAAAACCTTCCATCCAGGTTTGCAACTGGTTCATTAACGCCCGCCGCCGCATCCTTCCCGAGATGATCCGTCGCGAAGGTCACGATCCACTCCACTACACCATCTCGCGTCGAGGACGCAAGACTCCCGGGGTTATGGCGGGAGTAGGGCCTATGGTAGGCATGGGGCCTTCAGCCTCGTCGCTGGGTATCTCATCGACGACCGGTGGGGTGACCGTGGCCACGTGGGATGGGATTGTTATGGAGGTTGGTAAATGAGTCTAGATGAAAACATCACAGGCACATATGGAAGATCTCAAGACCGCTGCCTGTAAAACCTTTGAGCAGAGCCGATGCGAGATACGAGGTGTTTTACGAAATTGTGCTCAATAATACCTGCTGTTTACGAGCCTAACTAAGCGAAACTGACAAAATAACACCTAAAGTTAAATAAAACAACTGAACCAAAAGAGGAAAATATACCTTTTTTAGATTTAAGTGAAGGGCATACGAGCGTAGCAAGGCGTGTGCGTTGAACTCTTGTATGAAGTGTAACAAAACGCGTAGCACTACATCTAGGGTCTATATAATACACTAGCAGCGCCTTGCGGTTTCACCCGCGTTCACCGCGTCCCGTTCCCGTGGGAATTCCGGGATAAAAAGTAGCCTATGTTCTATTCCAGACTATAATCTATCTCTGTGCCAAATTTCATCCAGATCCGTTCAGCCGTTCTGGCGTGATAAAGGAACAAACATCCATCCATCTAAACTTTCACGTTTATAATATTAGTGAGATTACTTGCTTACCAACCACTAGATGTTTTTTCTGCTGGCAAAAATCATTTTCGGCTGACCAAAACCTCTTTAAATTGCTTACCGTTTAAATGATACCCTAAATCAGGGACGTAAGAAATTTATCTCGTTCCTGTCCTAAATATATTGTTTTTCAAGCTTTTCTGTTGGCAATAAAGTTATAAAACTGCTGTAATCTCTTGCCCCAAGAGCAGATTCTATTTCAATCCAGAACGTGATGTTCCAGGGTCAGGACCTCCGCCACCACGACTATTCGGACGGTCTGCTGGTCTACCGCAGCGACGAGCTCGGCGAGGAAGGATACTCCAGCGCTATCAGTGAGGAGGAAGTCAAGTACGACCCGTCGGTCTGGCAGTCTGTGATCAGATACGGGGCTGAGGATCCGGAGATGCATCCCGCTAATCGGGGGTAAGTGGAAACGGTGGTAGGAGTAGCATGATTTCTGTGAGATAGATTAGTCTGTAAAAATGTTAAGTTCCATTTCTGTCATTTGCTCCTGACTAGCGTAAAAAATGAAAAATAAATAAGTAATACTGGACAATTCACAGAGTATTATCTAGCCCCAAGATAAGCAGAGCTTGTAGGCCTGTGCATAAACGGATTCGTCCGGAAGTAAAATATTGTGCTTTGCGAATGAAGCCACGAATCTTGCTTTTCTCTAGAGGCTTGGAATTTTGTTCTAGAACGAGTCCGTTATTGAAGTATTGCTCGAATTTGAGTTTTTGCTGCAAAAGGATCCTGAAAAATGGGCAACAGTGAAAACGGGAAAAATATAGCACAGTGGCTTCATTTGCAATAGGTACTCCTCTTCCTCAACAGCCACTGGTCCACTGCTATTGCCACTGCAATTTGCTGGACAATGGCCTCCCGGCCATGGTCCAGCAAAATCCAATTTTGGTGGTTTTACTGGTACGGGCTTTAGGATGTTTGTTTAACACGATAAATACAATAGATGGAATAGATGTGGTTATACCGTCTTCACTTTCACCTGGACTCCTGTTGTATTTCATGCCTCTTAATGCACTTATGCACCATGCACTTCGTTTTCTATGTATAATTAAAAAAATATTTATCTATGTATTGTATTTTATTATGTAATATCAGTTATCTAGTACCCATAACACAAGGTCTGCTTAGCTTGGGCCTAGATAATGCTGTTTGAATTGTCCGGCATTAATTAGTATTATTATTATTATTAAATCATACAAACCTTCGTATTTTTTATAATATTAATGTGATGTACAAAAACTTCCGATTCCTTGACCCTTTGCGCCACCAACTGATACGAAAAACCTTCGAGTAAGAACAGCCTCTCTCCCCCAGGACCGCGTCCGTGGTCACCGTGAGCACCACGGAGGAGCAGTACGAGACGGTGAGCACGACGAGCGACTGGCACGTGCCGGCGCTGCGGCCGCGTCGCATGCAGGTAGCCATAGACATGTCTTTCCACTCATTCTTTCTGCTTGAACGGAATGGATTCTTAGGTTTATTACTTACTCCTGTGGCTTGGCGACCGAATTGGATCTTTGCTTCCAACACAAGACTTTCCAGATATATCGTATTTGGGCCATTATTTTATTTAGGGACCTATTTGGACTACGTTCGCAGATTTTTTTTGGAAAAATTATGTAAGTATTTTGTACCGTTTAATGTCTATTCATGTTCACTAATAACTATAGTACACATTACAGACATTTGCAGCGATGAAATGATGAGGAAAAATAACAACTGCGTTATTTTCTTATAAAATTAAGTTTTATTGCTTGGAACATTTAGTTCAAGTTCGGAAACATATCGCACATAAACTGACGACAGTATATTTGGGGGAGAAGGTGGTATTTCCCCCAAATAGTGCAGAGGGAGATCTCCTCTGACCGGGCCGACCCAGCTGGTCAACTTGCCCGGTGGTCTTTTGACCAACAGTTGATGTTGAGTAGGTTGGTTGCAACTGAATCAAGTGTTTGCGCGATCTAGGATTTGTGCTCTTTTGGCACTCCGAGATTATTGGAATTGTCTCAACGACATCTAGCGGATATCCGATGAAGCGCTTAGGTAGGTAGCTTCTGTTTTTCCGATGTAAATTCATTGCGCACCTCCATTGACGTTAGCTTTGTGGTTCAGCCAATATCTGTCTAGAGGTCGCTACAGTATAGATAGATAGATAGATAGAAAATGCTTTATTGCACACATAACTTAAAAATAACAAACAAAGATAAAATGAAGAAATAAAAAAAAATGTGACAATTGGCGGTCTTATCGCTCAGGAGCGATCTCTACCAGACAACCGTGGATGGATAGGATCGTTGGATTGAACGGGGATCTGTGTGCATTAGTATGTAGCTAATATAATTACATTATTCTAATACAATTCCAATATCAAATCTTAGTACATACAACATAATTATATATAACCTACCAACTATAATTTTAAAAATACCTAAATAAATATATATACATAATATTTATATATACCTAATTATAATACATAAACATACTTTTATAAATACATAAATATATATCTACATTTCATAAGAGGAAACAGGGGTGTGGTCAGTGACAGCAGGACAAATAGTGTTCCTTCACCATACTCTTGAATATTGGTAGTGACTTCGCATGCCTTATTGACACTGGCAATGTGTTCCAAAGCTGTACAGCGCGGACAGTAAATGAGTTGTCGTAGAAGGAAGTAGAGTGAACATAGGAGTAGTGAGTATAGGATAGTCTTATAAAGTTAAATGACAAATAGTCTCAGTCTAATGATTTCTTTTATAACTAAGTTTGGCACTGTGTTACCAAACATTAAACTAAAATGAAAGATATTTAAAAAATAGGAATAAATCGTTATTATTTTATGCTGATGGCATAAGGAATAGCTACAAACAAGTTAAATAATGGGTTTATCTTTAAATTTCAAGTTCTTATTCAATATTAATTAGCTTTAAGGCACTAAATGCTATCAGAAGAAAAGGGACAAAAAAGTAACACAGTGGTAAAACAAGTAACTTACTTACTTACTTACTTACTCCTATGGCTCAGCGACCCGAAGTGAGTCTTGGCCTCCGATACGAGAAGTCGCCATTTTTCCCTGTCCTGCGCAGTTTTTCGCCAGTCTTCCGCTTGTAGCTCACGCAGACTCACTCAAACTTTTTATAGACATATTTTTCAAAAATGTTTAACTAGTCTCATTTTTCAAAAATGTTTAATGGCGTGTTGAAGCCATTTTGGCCCGTAGCACTTACAATCTAACGCATTTAAACACGTAAAATTATGATTTTACGAAATCTGTCGGTAAAATAATAAACTAGTACGTGACGGAAGGCAAGACTGATTGGCTGATTGGCACTAGCCTATTGCCGCCATCTTTGGTTGTCATTCATTATACCTGCGCCTAAATAATAACAACAAAGTTTTTAAATAGTTTGTTCATTAATATCGATGGTAAAATTGTTAACCAAGTTGTAGAATTAGTGGAACAGTGGCTAATAGTACCTATCCGAAATTACTGTGCACACAGAAATGAGCACGTAATCGCCAGAAAATTTGTAAAATAGTAAAACAAGGCCCTGATTGGTTCACAGCTTTGTTCGTTTATTATCTTACGGAAAAGCTCAAGAAAATGATAAATTTACGTATTTCAATGCGTTAAATTGTAAGTGCTACAGTTCTATTGATTATTTTCCGGAAAATGATAAAGTGACTAGGATTTTTATAGGTAATTTTACGGGTCTTACTATCTGACGGTGACATATTAAACTGTTGTGGTAAAATCATACCTATTGGCGTTCTAGTAAAGTTCAAACAATTACGTATTACTTAAAACTTTCAAAAATATTGACGTTGTGAACATTTTTAAAGCAATTTAAGTTTATGTCAAGTAACTCTCACAAAGGGACAGCCAATTTTTATAGGAAAAACAACTGAGTTGCTTAAAAAAACAACTGAGCTTTTGTTCGATCGGGACCGATTTTAGTACCCTAAATAAAATAATGGCCCATTTAAGCTGTAGGTATCTCGTCAACACACTAGAAGTTGCAGCTCGAAATGTGCTATTGCGTGCCTGTGTTTCATCAAACGTTATTGGAGAATAACCATGAAGATTTGAATGGCTTGGGCATGTTGTCCAGATGAGGAGGATGGAGCAGCAAGCCAGCCTAGTGTAAATATGTAGGCCAACCGGCGTTGACGTGACCTTCAACTACATCGTGCCGTTGACTGGACCTAAACGGCAAAGGACAACACGGTTCGAGTCAATTAATATTACTACGCAAAAAGATACAAATTGGCGCAAGCCCGGCACAGCGCGACGCCCGCAGCGGGGAGTTATCGTGGTATTATGTCAAAAAATTGTATCTTTTTCGTAGCAAATAAAGTTATATTTTGAATCAATCTGCGCGAAGCGTCGTGTCTCGTTGTGAGCTAACCCTAATATCCATAGATCACAGGGCCACGGCAGTAAGTAGGTAAGTAACTGTAGATAGATACGTGGTACCTGACTAGGTACCACCACTGACAGGTGCCTCAAGTTACTCCTGCACTGCCGCTATCTAGATTATTTACTAGCTGTTAAGCTTCAGATTGTCACACAGGTGAGTTCCCCCCTCCCGCCGCCGCTGCAGCCGCTACACACCCTGCAGCCGATGCCGCTGCCGCCAGCGCCGCTGCAGCAGCCGCCGCCGCCCGTCGCTGTCGAGCTCGAAGTCGCCACCACTGATATGTGGTGCCACACTTAACTGTAGCGATTCGAAGCAACAGATTCATTAGCAGCTCCAAATATTGCATGGGAACGCATCGCAGGCTGATTTGTTACAAACATGTGGTGCCAGACACAGATCTATAGATCTTAGATCCCGCTTCGAAGCACTAGATTGTATAGCAGCTCGTGGAACTTGGGTTGCAGCTAGAACCGTGCCCTGAGTAACGACGACGGTGCGGACTGCGTAGGAGCGTAGGATTATTAAGGATGGGTGTCCTAAATTGAAAGGTGTCGAGTGTTGGATTCGAGCAATTGTCACTCAGGACGCGGAGTAACGCTGTCCGCTCTGGCTCGATCGTTATTTACCCGTAATGGGCTTGTGTTACGTGAATATCTAGCTTGGTTTAGTTTTACCCTATGGGTATCTTTGTTTTTTTTTAAATGACCAGAAAGATCGATTAAATCGTGATTATCCGTTGTTTTATACTTTTTAGCACAGCTTCGAATCTGTGATTTGCCAGCTAGATATTCATCTTTTTCGGTGTTCTATTCCGATACATGCAGCTAAACAACTTTAAGTCACTTTGTCATAAGTTCTTGCTACCTACGGCTTTATTTCATCCGAGCTAGACTGCCTAGGTTTTATTTCCACCAAGTAGGTACCTATTTTTTTAACATGTATTTTACTTATAGAGCAACATACTAGTAAATTTATATTAGGTATATCATAGAGACTAAGAGGCTTACGGACAAACTGAATTACGGTTTAAGTTAGCTTTAAGATAAAATAAGTACTTAGGTACTGTGCAACATAAATAAATAAAAAAAAAACAATTTTCATCTATTTTTACAATAACACTGCATGTTTTGACAGTAAGCCATAATATTCGCTCGCATGAAATTAGCTGCATGCACCGGAATATAAAATCTCTGTACATTAGCATAATTATGTAGTGACGAGGACGTCGGTGTTAAAACACATTTTTGTTTCAATCTGTTATGTTGGTCGGAAGGTCCTGTTTTAGTTGAATAAATTGTTTATCAACAATTTCGTTTTATTTTGGGGTGTTTTAATGCCGGCATCATCTGAAGGTAGATGTTTGACTTGACTAAACTTATTGTCAACTTCAGGTGGTGCCGAGTTGTGATGGGGAGGAGTTCAGGTGCCTATACCTCCTCGTCGAGACGGCTATGGCGGTGCGCCAAAGGGAGATGGAACAAGAGAATGCCATATTATCGTAGATTAACGTAAGCTCGAAAATCGATGGATTTGCATGTAAGCGAATTAGTTTTTATCAAGGTCTTGCAGAGCCTTGAGTTTGGTTGATTATAGAATCGAGACGTCATCGTAACGTCTCCTTTTTGTATGGGGTTTGGTACAGTGCCTCTATCGTGCGGATCGGAAAATGAGACGTCACGACACATGTCGATACTATTTATTGGCAATGACACTACCAGCCGTACCTACGAGTATTGTCATTGCCAGTCAACGACATTACCAAGACTATTGTCAACAGTTTACTCGATACTATTGTCAACAGAACTCTTATTGTCAACAGATTATCATACCAAGCTCTGAGAAGACCAACTATGATAAGGATTTTTTTCTAGACTTTCAAACGATATCGCGGAATTATTAGGTACATAGATCGGTGAATTCATAGCTACTGATGTAAGACAAAATAGTAGGACTTAAGAAATAGCATTTTATCTTAGTTGTAACTTTTACGGTTTAAGTTTGATTCTGTAGGTCATAAGAAGTGGCTAATCGATTGTTTTGTGTAAGGTAAGAAAAGTTTTGATTACGAATAAAGTATAAAGAAACATTTTGTTTTCAGAGTTATTTTTGCGCTTGGCACACAATCCTTGACGTATAAGTACATTTTACCTCGCCTGGCTTTAACCTGATTTAACTTTGACCGCTGCTGACCTTTGGACCGGACATCGTCTGTCACCGATATTTTGACTATTTTAGTCATAGATCGTATAATTCGGAAGATGTGCGAGGGTACGTTCTCCCAGCGCTAACATGACAAGGTCTCTGTTGTGTTACAACTAAAGGGAAAGACACACGCTTTTTCCAATCTTATGCAATATAATAATGAAAAACAGAGGGAAAGACGTACCTAGACCGAAGATAACAAAACGCTACCGAGACAACAAAACACTACTCATGCAAGGCACGGTGTCTCGCAATAAGACGATTTTTAGGCACTATGTTGACTTATATTAAATGTGCACGGCTATCGCATGCGCTCTTCTACCAAGGTTGCATACCTAGTACCTAGTGCATACATGCGGTGCGTGGGGTGTGCGTGTGCATTCGCACAAGGTGCGGCTTATCGAGTGGCCGTGTCACTGAACAAATCTGTGTTTTATTGGCATTAAGTGATTACCCCGTACCCAAACCATTACCTAGTACCTACAATATACTATACACGAATGTATCGTACATTTTTATCCAGCATCCCAACCCTCAGGAACCATCGGTCTGTTTTCCCTATCGGTCTACTTGTTCAAACGGTCTAATTGTTCAAACGGTCTACTTGTTCAAATAGTCTCAAACCAGAATTATTATTATCAGGGGATTATTATTTTTTGTCCATTCTCTCGATTGGCATCATAAAAATAAGGTGTTTTTTTCCACATTTGAGTCGGTTCTATTCTCTGACGAAGAACGTAATTTTTAGAAAATCTTGAAAGCAGTATTACTAACTTTTAAAAACAAAATAGTCTCCTTTCAGCAGAATATCCTATCAACAATATTTAAGGTACTTTCCCTTCATGTCGCAGTCTTGGGACTGTAGAACGGATCCTGTTACTGGTAGCAAATAAAATAACATTTTTTTTTATCAACTATTAAAATTATCGTAATGGCGAGGTATGTACAATGTGTTTTTAGCGAGGTAATTGTGCGAGAGTTTAAGCTGATTCTATCGATTCTTTTCTATGATCCTGGCGACCAGGGGATCCAAGACCTTCTCGACCTCTGCGAAGATGGCGTCCACAGACTGCTCGGCGTTTATCTGAAACCAAAGGGTCAGCTTAAGGCTGTGGTATGGGTCAAACTAGCGCCGCCACAAATTATACCTTATTATTACGTTAAACAAAGGAAATTTCAAAAATCCATCGTACAGTTTGTGATAAGCTTTTTTTAATGCCTCTGTAATAGTTTTATTTTATTAGGTTTAGGCAGAATATTATAAGAGAGAGAAGGTTTACACACTCGTTATCTGAGGATTCCGGCTTTCTAGCTTTCTACAACCCAAAAATATTGGGGACAATTAAAAACAAGATCCGTCAAATGCGAGTGTAACTCGCGCGCCGCGTTTCGAGCATTTGCCAATTATAAAAAAAAATTACCAAAAAAAAATAAGGTACCGGTTAGCTTTGCTATTTAATTCAGACTGTACATTTTTCGTCTTTTTTCAAAACAATTCAAAATGTATAAAACCAAGATAAATAAAAGATCCAGGAGTTACTTTGCGGAAATCCATTGCAAAATATAAGGATGAAAATATTTAGTAACAATTCCGCGAAAAAACCTTCGATAAGTTCTAACAAAATGTAGTCCGCGTTGTAGAAGAAAAACGACGCCAACTACAAAATGAAAAAATACCTATCAAAGCAAGACGTCAACTAGTTTCGTCTCTGCACGAGACATCATCAGGACACCACATACTCGACCTTAACACTGAGAGCATGAATGAAACCTACAGAAAATTCAACTTTTTTAAATGTACTAACCGGTACCTTCCAGTTGATACCCTACTCTAGAAACCCCCCCCCCCCCCTTTGACCATTTTTCAAAAAAGGTTATTTTTATTGACTTCTCTTTATTTTTCCAGTAAAACATAGATCTATATATACAAACGCCACATGCATTGTAGAGAGGACGGTCAATTTTTCGTTTTTTTTCAAAATATTTCGTTGACAAGTTACTGAGATATTCAAGAAAGAAGGAGAACGGACAGAGCGAGACCATAAGAGTTTCGAAACCGATCTTGAAACCTAAAAACTAACCTTTCGCAGCTGCTTAGGATATTGCACGATGACCTCTTGATTGTTATCCAAGAAGGTCTTGATCCTCAACTTGATGGTTTCCTCGTTGTCGTCGGCTCGGCCGGAGGACTTGGCGCGCCCCAGCAACCGCTCGACCAAGGTTTCGTTGGAGCACTCGAAGTATAGTATCACCTGGAAACAAAGGTCTATTTTTATTATTCTTGAATATGAAAAGTTTCTTTCCATAGTTTCATACATACATTACATTTTTTTTTGTATTTTTTTTTCTAAAATAAATAAAAATACATTACTTATAATAACTAGCCATAAGAATACGACACTTTTTACTTTTGAGTTAGAAGTACTAACCCAAGTAGCATTCGGGGTTCTATAAAAGATGTCTAGTGGTTCACATGTACTCCACAAGCTGTGTAAGTCAGCTGTATAAGAGCTGTATAGCTTGCTATAATGCTCTTATACAGCCAGTTTGGGCACAAATTAGACAGCCTTAAGTTCACTATAGCTGTACATTAGCTGTATAATAGCATTATAATAGCTGTTTAAGTAGTAACATGGGACTTAAGGCTGACTTACGGCACTATATGGGACGCAGTGTGAACCATACAAAGTACATGAGTGTAATAAAGAGTAACAAGTGGCTCAATATACAGCCTTCACAGTTATAACATCCCACAAACGTACTCCACTGCTACCCTATAATCACGTGTGTACTAAATTATTTCTTTATTTTATGAATTACTCATTAGATTGGTTTTGTGTTTGCCATCATGAAACACAAACTCCGGCGGATATCAATTGGATAAAAGTTTATGATAACACGCGGTAATTAGCTGTTAATGCCATGGGAATGCAACTTTATCGTGAAATGTGTACATATTTACAGATAAAATATTCACGCGCCTCTGTAAAAACGCGATATTCATTTTAAAATATTTAAAACCGGCTGAGAGGAAATCTACAATTTTCAGTTTTTGATATTATATTGGCATTATAATTAAACTGCGGTAATTAAATATAACATGAAACAAAACTCAATCGCTCTATCTGCGTATTTTGTGATAAATCTGCATGATAATATTGGAGATTTATTTGATAAACATTTTAGGTCACGAGAACAAAATGGTGGAAATGAAATAGGACTATGTGAACTGTTATAACTCCAATTTAATGCGGTTAGCGGTATATAGGTTCACATGTGTTCTGTTAGAATGCTGTTATCTATATGAAGTCCCACATTTGTACCACTACAGAGCCAATGTCGATAAATTTATTCGAATGTGAACTTATGTACAGCTTTAAGATGTAGTTTAGGTCAATTGTGTACCATCGTATTCGTCTTTCAATATACTGCAATTTTAGAGATCCGCAATAATAATTCATTTCATTTCAAGCCTTTATTCAGAAAAATTAACAAATTTGTTTTTTAAATACTGTTACTTATACCTACCTATTGTTACGACATCGATAATTCTTCTGTTTGCCCTTTTTTGGCAAAGCAATAATAATTATTGTCCGTTAAATCGCCTAGCCCAGGTACTAAGTCAAGTATGAATATCTAAAGTACCTACAAATTTTGTAACAATCTAACAAAAAATACTTTTTAATTTCGTGTAAGACACACAGTTTGGTTTCAGAGTATTTACACTTACAAAAAACACTACTCTGTTTAAGGAGGTATTTAAAAGAATGTAAACAAACTACATAAAGAGGGACAACATTATGCCCTGCGACAGAAAAGGACAGAAAATAATAGTTGTCACTCAGCCATAGTAACAAACACTGTTTACAATATTTTAAAGGTGAACATACACCTGTCAGCACCGTAAGCGCCGAGTCGGCAAGTGTAATAGTGTAACCATATTTTGCAGAATTAATCAGATAAATAACCTAATATTATTCCTTTTATTTATGCGATAAATAAATAACTGTTAATTCTGATATTTATCTGTCAAAATTCTGCAAAATATGGTGCAGTACTAGAACTGCAATCACCACACTCTGATATCTGTATATTTTGAAGGGAACTTTCAGGTTCAGGCACATTTTCCTCTGCATCATGTACAGAACCACCATGAACAACTGTTGCTGTCGCACTTGTTGAAGCCGTATCGACGGGCTCATTTTCGGGCGTCGTTGTCAATCGACTGTTCATTTTCGAATATTCTTTTGAAATTTTTCTCCTTATTCCCCCGGTTCTCGCTCTTACTTTCCAAGATTTTCTGTTCGTTTTCACAATTTATGCACGCGACGTAATAAACACAGCTTGTGGGATAAGTGTAATAGAATATCACATTCACAGTCATGTTCAGCTTACAGCAAATAAGAGTAGTACTTGTGGACAAATAAACAGCTATTGATGTTAATGGACAACACATATACTTCTTTTAACAGCCTACAGTGCACATGTGAACCATTTAAACACTTCTGTACAGATAGTAAAAGAAGGTTATTTTATGATCACAAACAAGTCCTACTACAGCTACTAGCTGTATAATAGTCTAAAACGAGTAAACATAACAGCCTTTGGCTTTATAAATGACCACGTGTGCTCTATTAAAATGCTAGCTCTATAACATCGCACAAGTAGGCCGTTAAACAGCGGTTGCCGTATCTCTACCCTCCTGTAATGCTCTTAGTCAGACGGCTGACTAAAGGATAGTTGTTAGAGTATTATAACACCAACAATCGTATAAAAGTATAACTCTACACTCCTATAAGTCCCTTAGACAGCTATAGGTGTTATATATCGCAATAATGCAGCTTGTACATCACGTGTGAACTGTAGTAATGCTTCAAGTACACATGGGAACTAAATGTGTACTCTTAAATGGAGTAAAATGCTACTTGGGAAGTAGGTTACACTTCGTAGTACACTTAGTAAGTACACTTCGATTTGCGTTATACCTATAGATAAATAGTAATCAGCATTGTAGCGGTGATGTTGAAGGGAGTCGATCGGAAGCGGCTCAGGGCGATGCCACGACGCCACGAATATCGTCGTGGCGTCGTTTGGGGGAGGCCTATACTCGGCAGTACATACATACGGGCTGATATCGCTCTAAGCGATAAGGCCGCCAATTCCATTGCCTTTTCTTTAGGATAAGATTAATAATAATAATGAACCTACTGAATGTGTCAGTAGGTAAGTACTATGAAATAAAGCATTATCTATCTATGATGTGATGAATTCTATTCGGTGCTAGTTTATTATCTACACCTTAAAACCACTATACAAATTCTAAGTTATAGAAGTGAAAAACTTAAAATATAATTAAGTAAATATAACTTTTTCAGTTAATTACAACGTATTTCGTTTGAAGATGAACGTAGGGTGAGATCATGGCAGGTTTAGCACCCTATCGCGCATGATTTTGTAGGTTATGGATGGTTGAAGATCAAAACACTGCTCGCGGAGGCATAAGCCGCAGGCCTACTGCCGCCCACAGCGAGCACAGTGTGCGCCGCGGGGAGACGGCATATGTAGGATCTCAGCTACGTACCTACGTTTCATAAAAGAACTAAGTAATGAAGCCTAAATAAGTTAGAGTAGTTACTGTACTCAGGTACTCACAGAAACAGGAGCAATGGTTTTTTCAAAAGCGATCCCCTGCGACTTCTCCCTCGGGTAGCCGTCTATAAGGAATCCTTTGGAGGTGGCCTGGCGTGCCAACATCGCATCTTTCAGCAGCTCCAACACTAGGTCGTTGGGCACCAGCTCACCTGAAATGTAGTTCAAATGAAAATATATTATTCTCTGAAATTCAGAAAAATCGTCGCATTCTTCGTATCGACTAGTCTGAATGCCTAGATCGAATTGATGAAAGACGGGAAGGGAGGAAAAGAAATGGGATTCAGTGGCAATTTTGTTACTTTTAAGATTAATTCTGTAAGCAGTAAGATGCAGGAATATATTTCCGCTTCATTAAAACATATAAAATAATCTGTCACTTCTCTTGTAGTAGTTTTGTAGCGCGGATGTTTATTAAGATGAATGCACTAGCGAGGCAGAGCTCACCTCCCGGCCCATCTCGATCTCGTCTCCACTGCGTAACGTCGCCAGCTTGCGAGGCATAACTCCGCTTTGTTTGTTCGCATACAAATAAGAGTATGATACTATCTCCGGTGATCTCCACTGAAGCTGAGCGGACACGAGAAGTGTATGAATAACAACGTTCTGTTGGTTATCATATCTTCTCCGCTTTGGTGAAGTCTGGCCTTAGGACTACTGTATACGAAAAGCTTAGACGTTAAGGCTTACCCTTTGCAATCACACGAGAGAGTTGGTCAGCGCGAGGCGAGCCACTTTGGATCTCAGCGCGCAGCAGGTCACCCGTCGACAGATGCGTGAATCCATACTTCGTGATGATCTTGTCGCATTGCGTACCCTTGCCTGAGCCGGGCCCACCCAGCACCCACACGATGGGCTTGGTGCTTGTGTCTAATGTGGGCTGTGGGTGAAAGGACTGTCAACTTTTTGGAATAGTGTTTTAAAACATAAATAAAACATTATTAGGTATAACTACCAGGTACCTACACAATAACCAAAGAAACTACTTGAAATATGCTACTTGGCTACATTACACTATACTCGTAAGTATAATGTGCATAACAGAGATTACGGAATTTTTCCCTTCGGAATTTTTTTACTCACAACAAGAACACTTGATAAAACGCTACGAACGTAGTTATTCCCTCGAGAGCTCCACGGCAAAAATCTACATATTCTGATGCAAAATCTAACTTTTTATTGGTAGGTAGGTGGTTATTGGTAGGTACCTTAGTCTTGTGAATTCTAGGGTTAGGTTCAAACAAGATTTACTAATAGTAAGTAAATAATCGTACCCTACCTTAGTACGCTTTGCACTGAGTTAGGTCACGTCTAATGATCTCTATACTAAATTCGCATAAAAAAAACCTTGAATATGTAAGTTTTGTGTGTAAACCTATCTACCGAATATGTTATGTCTTGTATGGTGGCAGCGACCAGGGGATCCAAGACCTTCTCGACCTCTGCGAAGATAGCGTTCACAGACTGCTCGGCGTTTATCTGAAACCAAAGGGTCAGCTTAAAAACAAAGAATTTTTTTATGTCTGCTCAAAAAGGATTCTGATTCGGCTAATAGCCAATATTAAAACCAAGGAAAGTCATAATATTTCTGAATACCTATTTGCGAGTCTTTTTCCAGTGGTAAGAGTATAAATAAAAAGAGCTTTAGTCCATATCACACTTCTTAATAAAAATAAAAGATTTTTTATACCTAGTCTTATTGCTAGCCTAGATTTGGGTAAAAATTAGTATGACTACAAGGCAACTCACTCTATAAGAAAAAGATGTACATAAAGACTCAAATCTGGCGTTTCTGAACAGTGACTAGCTATGTGCGCTAAAAAGTGGGCAAACCTACTATAGTGCACAAGTGTGCGCAAACACAGGTGCCCTCTACTCCCTCACTCTTATAATTCAATTGGGACGGACGCACCGGTACAACCTGGAAAAGAGGTTAGGAGCAGGCAGGAACGTGCTTTTCTAGAAAGTCTTGCAAACAAGCTTAAGGCATGCTTCTGTGCTTTCAAGGATGACATGTAGGTTCAGCAAGAGATCCACGCTGTAGTGGTACTATACCACGTAAATAGCTCTTAGCACAAATAACTCTTGGCTTTAGCCATAAACAAAATCTTAAAATGCTACTCAAGCTTTGTTATTAAAGCCTTCGACACATGGGTGAGTTGTAGATGCTATTAGAACATATAATCTGGCGTTCACATAGCCAACATAGGTGTGGTACCGTTACAACGCTAGAGAAGAGCTTCTGCTTTAATGCTGAGTTAATACAATGTCATTCATACATAGAGGAAAAACGCACGTTTGAAAATTACACACTCGTTATCTGCGGATTCCGGCAAACCCTAGCTTTCTGCAATCCAAAAACATTGAGTGACAATTAAAAAAAACTTACCCTTTGCAGCTTCTCAGGATATTGCACGATGACCTCTTGATTGTTATCCAAGAAGGTCTTGATCCTCAACTTGATGGTTTTCTCGTTGTCGTCGGCTCGGCCGGAGGACTTGGCGCGCCCCAGCAACCGCTCGACTAGGGTTTCGTTGGAGCACTCGAAGAATAGTATCACCTGGAAACATTAAATTGGTATAGATATTTAAATAGGCCTTAATATATATTTTCATAACATATATAATTTTGTAAAGTTTCTGTGTTAGGTATTTGAACTTAGCGTGACATCATTATCAGATGTAGTACCCTATTGTGTATGATTTTGCAGGTTATGGATGGTTGAAGATCAAAACGCTGCTACACGCGGAAGCAGAAGCCGCAGGACTACTGCCGTGCACAGCGAGCACAGTGTGCGCCGCGGTGAGACGGCATATGTAGGATCTCAGCTACGTACCTACGTTTCATAAAGGAACTAAGTAAACGAAGCCTAAATAAGTTAGAGTAGTTACTGTACTCAGGTACTCACAGAAACAGGAGCAATGGTTTCCTCGAAAGCGATCCCCTGCGACTTCTCCCTGGGGTAGCCGTCTATAAGGAATCCTTTGGAGGTGGCTTGGCGTGCCAACATCGCATCTTTCAGCAGCTCCAATACAAGGTCGTTGGGCACCAGCTCACCTGAAATGTACAGTTATAAAATATATTATTATCTACAACATTTAAAATTCGGTAAAATCGTCTCATTCTTCGTATTTTAGTCTGAATACCTAGATCGAATTGATGAAAGACGGGAAGGGAGGAATAGAAATGGGATTCAGTGCCGATTTTGTTACTTGATTAATTCTGTAAGCAGTAAGGTGCAGGAAGGTTACAGATGGAAATATATTTTCTTCATTGCTTCATTAAAATATAGTACAATCAGTCACTTCTCTTGTATTAGTTTTGTAGCGCAGAATTCTATCTAATATATACGCAATTGTTATTTAAATCAGAGATAAAGTAACCGTAGCGGAAAGATGTCCGTAGCGGAGACGAGAAGAGACGTTTATCAGCTAGGGTGTCTCCACCGAAGCTGTGTGGAAGTGGAGATGCTTACTGGCTAGGCTGGAGCGGAGATGTGTGCTAAAGAAGAGATGTGTGCTGGTTGTCGTGCGTGGGGCGAGCATCGGATGTTTGTTGAGTTGAATGCACTAGCGAGGCATAGCTCACCTCTCGGCTCATCTTATCTCGTCTCCGCTACGTGACGTCGCCAGCTTGCGATGCACAGCTCACATCTCTGCTTTGTTTATTCGCATACAAATATGACACATCTCCGCTCGGTGATCTCAACTGAAGCGAGCTAAGCGGAGACGAAAAGAGTGAATTACAAAGTTATATTGGCTTATTAGGTACATCTCTTCTCCGCTTATCTCAGCTCGGCTTTGGTGGAGTCTGGCCTTAAGACTACTGACATTACTCTATACGAAAAGAGGCTCACCCCTTTCAATTAGACGGCTGAGACACTGAGCGCGAGGCGACCCACTTTCGATCTCAGCGCGCAGCAGGTCACCCGTCGACAGATGCGTGAATCCATACTTCTTGATGATCTTGTCGCATTGCGTACCCTTGCCTGAGCCGGGCCCACCCAGCACCCACACGATGGGCTTGGAGCTTGTGTCTAATGTGGGCTGTGGGTGAAAGGACTGTCAACTTTTTGGAATAGTGTATTAAATCATAAATAAAACATTATTAGGTATAACTACTAGGTACCTACACAATAACCAAAGAAACTACGTGAAATATGCTACTTGGCTACATTACACTATAGGTACTCGTAAGTATAATGTGCGTAACAGAGATTACGGAAAAGCCTCTGCTCGGCATTGTGCGACCGGAACACGCATTCTTGAAACAGAATCAGGTAAATATAGTTATCGATCAATTGATCGAATACTATGATCCCTCTATGAAAGTGCTACTTTTTTGCATTACATTTTCATAACTGCCAGTCTCTTCGGGGTTTTTTTACACACAAAAAAACTAAAAAACGCTACGAACGTAGTCGTTTCCTCTTTTAGGTAGGTACAGTGCGCGTCAGAATTAAGTATCCCCCTTGTCTACAAAATATTTTCTAACTTCTATTCGCTTGTGACTAATTTTCAATGCAAAAACTTATCAAGCCGCTAAGGATCGAACCACCCACCCTTTATATGGAGACTCGAATTCTCGGGATTAGATCAACTGAGCTATTTAGCTGTTGGAACAATGCGTCCAATTTTGTCTATCGGTCTAATTAGTCCCTATTTTAATGCCAAGTCTTACATTTTTTTTATGGATGCGGGTAG
This sequence comes from Eupithecia exiguata, assembly GCA_947086465.1. Taxonomy (NCBI): domain Eukaryota; kingdom Metazoa; phylum Arthropoda; class Insecta; order Lepidoptera; family Geometridae; genus Eupithecia; species Eupithecia exiguata. The sequence continues at coordinate 1,518,784 of OX352229.1, forward strand.
GGTTTTACTTTGTCGTTTGTAGCGAACAAAGTAATTGTCACTCGTCTTATTCCGTGTGGTTTGCTTTGTGCATATTTAGCGAGAGATCGAAATATTGTTACCAATGTTCTTTCGTTGTAAACAAATTATTTTTGATTAAATTATCACAATCTATTATAAAAAACCTTTCACTGTTTACAGATATTATTTGTTATTATGGTTTATCAAAACAATTATTTCGTTATAATATCATAGATTTACGTAGTAGTTATTGTAGAATATTGTAGACATAATTATAGAATATTCTTTTTTGTAATTTTTGTTTTTTTTTCATTAACTTGCAATTAAGCCTATAAAGAATAATATCAATTAAAAATCTTACATATTGCAAAAATAATAGATATCAATTAATAAAAAAACGAAACACCGCTCACGAGATTCGAACCATGTCACTCTTTTCTTGTCTTGCATTAATTTGCCGGTTACTACCGCAAGGCCAAGTTGATACTTAGAGAAGTCATCGAATTTTAAGTAAGGTTACCAAATGAAAATGAAATTAAAATGAAACAATTTATACAAAAATTACATTTTAATGATACAGAACATAAAATTTTTGTTGGAAACGTCAAAAATATGAAAAGAAAATGGAAAACTATAAAAAAACATGTAATTTTGATCACCCAATCTCCAACGATCGCTGACAGGATTTGAACCCACATACATTGAGATAGGGGGATACTTAATTGTGACGCGCACTGTACAAAGAAGGTGCTACGAAAAAATGCTACGAACCGGCTACGAAAAGTCCACGGCTAAAATAAAATCTACACACTGATGCAAACTCTAACTTTTTATTGGTAATTCTTAGTCTTGGTAATTCTAAGGTTGGGTTCAAACAACATTTGTGAATAGTAATTAAATAATCGTACCCTGCCTTTGTACGCTTTGCACTGAGGCTGCATGCACTGCAGCGGGCACCCGGGAAGTTTTTTTATAACGGGCATCTCGCACCGCGGGCAGACATTCTGTTCTTCCATTCTTCGATTTTTATCTTCTTAGCGTAAGAAAACACTTGCTATAAGCTGAATCTTATTTTTGTATCATGTGATTTTTATGTTTGTTTTATCATTGATTTGGTCTATTTTTACATTGGGTTTTAGCGCCGAAATGAAGATACTTTGGACGTCATTTTGACAGCGAATAATCGTGGCTATCTTGTCATATTTAAAATAGTTTGTGCTGTTGTCTTTAAAGTAGGTATCCTATAACTCTTTGGTGGATATTCCGTGAATGAAAAATACAAGGTGAATATTATCAGACATTAGCAATGAAAAAAGAGATCCCCTTCGGTATAGACATTAGGATGCAGATTATTCTGTAGTAAATGTTTGCCACAACATGGGTAGCCAAACCTAATATTTTTCTGAGAAAATCAAGAGGAATAGTCTTCGATAAAAGGAAAAAACCTTTTTTCATTTTATCGAAGGGAATAGTGGTCCCTGTGATGAAAATAATTAAATGCCCAGTGTAGTGGGAAGTAGGATCAGAGAGGGATTGATTCTAAATTATTATTATATAATATTTTTTTTAAAACAAGGTCCACGTCCGCGGTATGAAGGGAGTAACAAAAAGTAAGCCCCAAACTTTCAGGGTTCCGAAAATTGCTCGTCTATACTTATAATATTATAAAGAGGAAAGATTTGTTTGCTTGTTTGTTTGTATGTTTGTTTGATGGGAATAGGCTCCGAAACTACTGGACCGATTTGAAAAATTCTTTCACGATTACAATTCTACATTATCCCTGATGGTTATAGGCTATAGAATATTTTCAAAAAAGTTAGGGATCCGTATGAAAAATTCGATAATGTAACCCAAGGTGTGAAAAAATACCACGAAAAATCCTTATATCGCGTACGCTGCGGAAACTATTGACAAGAGAGCAAAGTGATTTGCTACAGTTTTATAGAAGACATTCATATTTAGCGATCTAATATAAGTCCTATGTACTGACTGTAAACTAACCTGATTCACAAACAATAAATGAATTATGAATTACAGTTTCATAGAGGATATCAATATCTACAAAAAAATCTGCGATAGGTACTAATGTCTAACTATTACAGTTATGCCATAAGAACTACTTAAAATGAGGATTTTTTTTTGTTTTAATTGAATAGGGTCCGAAACAACTGGACCGATTTGAAAAATTCTTTCACCATTATAATCCTAGATAATAATACAAAAATAATAAGTTATAATTATATCTAAAGCCATCATCATCAGCCTATATCAGTCTACTGCTGGACATAAGCCACCGTCCATCACGAAACGAAAAAGAAAATTCATGAATTTTACATTAAATTAAGTGTTTTGAAAAATCTCACGTGAGATAAAGGGAGGGGGGGGGGGGGGGGTCTAGCAAAATCTCAAGACATCTCATCAAGGGGGGTCGAAAAATCGCCAAAATCACCTCACGTTGTTTATGGATGCCCCCTAAGTTAAAATACCTCTATCTACCCGTGCGAAGCCGGGGCGGGTCGATAATAACAACATAAAACGACTTTAGGAGGCTCCACGAATTCCACAACGTGTTAAATTTTGAAGTAGGTCGACCTACTAATAAATTAACCTTATTAACGAAACCCATAAAAGTTGAACCCTAGTAAACTCTACTTTTATCATAAATAACTAATTCAAAGAAAATCGATATCAACTCCGTGACGTGCTACCGTAGAACCAATCGATAACTCGAAGGTACACTAAGTTGACCACTTAATAACTGGTAGGTAGGTACGTTCATTTTGATGGCCATAGAAAAAGGAACATAATATAATCTAGTAGGTATTTAGAACTTACAAATTGTAAGGTGGAGGCTACAACAAGAGTGTTAGTTAGGTCACATCCAATGATCTACGTAATATGAGATTCGGAAAACAAACCTTGAATATTATAAGTTTTGTGTGTTCTGTACACCTGTGTACCAAAATGCCTGGCTATATTTACAAATAAAATTATTTGATGATGGTATGTCGATATGCAGAGTTCATTTCTATGTATTGGTTGTTGGGATTCTTAATTTTGATTTTCGTACCTACAGCTTATTTCTTATTTAGAGGTACCTGCACGGAACTAAACCATTGCCCTAACCGTCTACAAGCCTGCAATATTGCCCGTTATAAGTCTAATAGACAAACAAACATGCCAAAGTGTTTATTTATATCCATCTGCCTGTTTATTTGTTTGATACACCACGCTTCCAAGCGTAGTATTATAATGGTCGAGGCTGAATCTATTTTGATGCGCGACAACATTGACAGTGGAGATGTGAAGATAGCTTCCGCTACAACAATAGTGTTATTAGCGAGTAATTGGTAGCGAATTTGAGAAAAAACTATGAAAATAATTTACATACTACCAATCATAGGCAAGCTGAAGACAGGGCGCTATGGCGCTCATTAGGGGAGGTCTATGTCCAGCAGTGGACTGATATAGGCTGATGATGATGATGAATCATAGAACAGAGTAACAATTTTACTCAAACATCATACGTAATTTGGTCGTTATTTTGACAACCTTCTTTGAGCAAAGTCGGTCTTTCCAGCTTACTCGAAAAGGCGGCGCCAGCAATTTACATTACTCTCGTTTTGCGGTCGGTAGTTTTTATTTGAAAAAGGAATGGAAGAAGCATGAAACTCAATTTGAACATAAACCTCTTTTTAATTAGGTAGACAAATTAAAATGTATATATCTATTCAGTTCGAGATATTTTTTGGGTTGCCCCCTTCGATCAAAAATAAGGGGGGGCCGGCAAAGCCGGACATTTTTGATCGATGGTTGCCCCCCCCCGTGACCACGATCGCGCTGTAACGCGATAGAAACGTTGGGGAAAATAAAACAAAAGGTAGGTACACGATAAATAATCTTTATAAGACATTTTTTGTAAGCCTGTAAAACTTTTACCAAAAAATTGATTATTCTGTGTTTACGCACACACTATAATAATGTCCTGGGCTAGTTTCCGTTAAGACAGACGCGGCTAGAAGAACAAGACATCATCTAGTTAAACATCAGCTGCCAAAAGGATAAATAAACTACATGCACCTGCTCTCAAGACACCGTTAATAAAGCCAAGAGTGTTGCTCTACCTTACAGACTGATGAAAACAGGGGCTTCCACAAAGAGTCCAAGGTAACTTCCAACCACATCCCTAAAACCATCACCAGAAAGTACACTTTGCATTTAACAAAACTATCGTTATATTTCATGACCACAAATACTCGGAGGTCGGTGAATTTTACAGTTTTAACACGTCTTTATTTACAAAACATTAGGATTTATTTCGGCCTCGAATAAGCGGAGATCTTGCCAACTGGCAGACGATCGGTCGGTAAAATGGGAAGATTCTCACTGGATGATTTTGGAGAAAATCCAGGTTTTGATTGTATGGTGTCATTGACTTGGTTTCGATTATTTGGCCGATATTTTCATTGATAACCTTTTGGTTTAATGGCGAGTAGGTATTTTATCGTGAGTTAGGAAGCGCGATGAACCTTTATTAATACTTTCGTGTCTCGCTTCGCTCACCGTTTTTAGTCATTTTCTTTATGCAATTGCGGCAGTCTCCAGCCAGCGGAGTATAAAGTTATTTTTCAAAAACGAAAAACACAAGTTCAAGTAATACTAAAACTGTGATAGTTAGGTTGTTATTTGTTACTAAGTACCATACAATATCGTAGTGTCGTAGTTTGACGACCGATGTGGCACGGTGGGCGAAAGTCTGCCTGCGACGCAGGAGGTTGCGGGTTCGATTCCCGCCTCGGGACAAATGTGTGTACGATCTGCAGACATTTGTTCAGGGTGTTCTGGTCGTTTTCTTGTATAATAAAAAATATCTATCTATGTATTGTATTATGTTATGTATATCAGTTATCTAGTACCTACCCATAAAACAAGCTCTGCTTAGCTTGGGGCTAAATAATGCTGTGTGAATTGTCCAGCATTATTTATTATTATTTATAGTGTGAGAATGTCCTGTCTACAAGATAAAATCGATCATATCGGGTTTCATATTTCATGTTAGCAGGTAATTATCAATTTATCGTTTCTCTTAGCAACCGTGAATGCATTATTGATCGAACTACTTTGCAATTTCAATCTTATCGACTCGATTACATGATAACAGTGTTAAAAGAATGGGTTTGTAGTTGACTACAACAGTTGTGCAATAATAGTAAATCTAATGAAGGAGTAACGGAATGTGTTGAACATGGAAATGGTCGAGTCCCAAACCCGGTGGGAACATAGGTTTACCACTATACCTATAGGAAAAACATTGAAATAAAAGAAAAAGAGCGAATGACTTGAAATGAAATAGTTTTCAAATCAAATCAAAGTAGTATGTACAATAACTATAACGAAGAACGATATACAATTGTGGTTGGCTATCTATCTATAAAGCTTTAAAATCCTTGAAACCAAACAGAAGTGTCAATGACATATCGTAATACTGCGGCAAAACCTGACCTACCTTACGTGCCAAAACACAACTTAACTTCATAATAAAGCGTAGAATTTAGAACGTAAAGGCTCAAACTTAGCAGGTAGAGGTAGGTACCAACATTAAGATGGTACCTATTTTGATTAAAATTAATTAACTTCATAATAAAGCGTAGAATTTAGAACGTAAAGGCTCAAACTTAGCAGGTAGAGGTAGGTACCAACATTAAGATGGTACCTATTTTGATTAAAATTAATATATTCTACATAGTTAGTAAAAAAGTTGGTTAAAGTCGTCCAGTAATCTAGGTACTTAACTGTGTAAATGCTGGACTTCCGAAATGCTTAAAATGTACTGAAAAAACGGACTTACGACTTATCTGATTTACGGGCAGTTTTTTAAAAAATAAATATAGTTAATTTGTACAATTCTTAGAGAAAATAGATATTTATTTCGTTCGTAGAGTTATCTCAGAGCAGCTAAAATACCGGCAGACCTGAAATTCCTAACTAACGTCGGATACTGTTTTGTTGTTATGTTAGCGCAAACAAAAATAGGTTTAAGATACCTACAGAATGATAGGTATCTATAACCTATTTCTAAGATAGTTTATAATCAAGCAAAACGCTTCATTTGCAATACTATATACATTGTTAGAATTCTATTATTACCGCGAAATCTAGAGACGTTCATGACGTAACACTGAAAATCTTGAATACTTACCAACTTTCATGAAAACTCCTCTTCACAAAACTTAACAGTTTTTCAAACTGTTATGTAAGTAGGTACCTACTTTAAACTTAAGATATATTTATAGGACTGACTTTTTACTCACCATTTTAATAGAAACACAGCATGTGACTATAAGGTTTCAGCGTAATGTAGGACACGTCCGTCTACCGCGAGCTTTGCAGGGCGACTGCGGCGCGCGCGGTCAAGGTCACTCGATGTGTGCCAAGCCGGGCTGACACTGACAGCGCGGGAAAGTACGGCGGGAAGAATGGCTTCCGGGTGGGGTCCCATTTTTAGTCGGGACGCGACAGACAAATTTCAGCTTTAAGCACATTACGGTAGAGTAGATGTCTAGATCGTCGTATTCTTTCGAAAAAGTATACTACTCAAAATCTTTAGTCAGATTTGGAACTTTCTGAACAATTTTAAAGTACCTATGTAGGTACCTAATTATTTTATTGGATGTTTACGAAATAACACGATGCACGGATTATGGAATAAAAATTCATTTGTTTTTATTAAATGTGCTCTTTTATTCATAATAAAATTATAAATGAAAATCTAAATTATTATGTTGAGTATTTGATAAAACTATATTAATCTGTGTTCCAAACGGTGTTATTAATAAACAATCTCAGATACTTACTGGGCCACTCTAATGGGTCTGACAAACGTTTTTCACTCTAATGTTTTTAATTATACATCAGTAGGTAGGTACTTGAAGTTATATATAGGTACGGTTTCTAAACCTTGTTATATACCTATTTATTTAACAATTTATAAATTCCCTGTCATTCACAGTGTCGTTTCGAGAATTGTAAGTTCATTTAAAATTATTAACTAAAAGTTTTATAAAAATAGTGTGCTTATAAACGTTTTTCTATGTGAAAATATTTTATCTATCTACATTTGTTTAGTTATTCTATCCTATACTATATTGGCATCTGTGTTAGACTATCTACCGTGAACTACTTAGTTAGAGGTGAAATAATGCACCTTATTTCTACATTTACTAAATAAACCTTAAATTTTGTGTAATTCTAGTGCCGAAAGTATATGGCGAAATCGATGTTGGTCTGTCTGTTTGCGACGCAAGTGTTCCGGGTTCGATTCCCGCCGCGGGACAAATGTTTATATGATTTGCAGGTATTTTTACCAGGTCTAGTTGTATATTTGATGAGAGCTACTGCTCGTAAGTTCTCTCACACGGTACTTGGACAAAACACAGCCTTTGTCTCTAAAGGATAATGTAGCTGTCTGTTAAAATCGGGAAAGTAGTTCCCGAGATACAGAAAGGGCAAATTTGCCCTACCTAATATTTGGATGCATTCAGAATAGTATCAAAACATTTTATAAAACATAAATAACATGTTTAATAATGTGAACGTGTTCTACAGGGTGTTTGTTACATCGTTTGCCAAATTAAAACGCGCTTTTGCTCAAAAATTTGTAATATCAGCCTAATATGTCCGAGCCGAATGTGTCTCGATACACAAAATCAGCAAATTAGTAAAGTTATTAAAAGGTTAGGACTAGAGAAGTTCTTTAGAGAACTCGAAGAACATAATAATTTTAAGTTTCTTTTTAATTTCGTTAATTTGAGCTCCAAATTCAATTTCGCTTTTTAAAAAGCTTTGTGAACGACAAAATATCTCGTTATCGCTTGTGAGTAATTTTGATTTAGATAGAACCGTACAACAATACCAATTTAAAATAAAACACAAATTTGGAAGCTACACCGCATTTTTTAAAATCATGATTTTATGTATTCTTTTGTAAATTTCAAATAATAATAAAAAAAAAAAAAAACCTCCGTGAGTTGCCAAGAATATTTTGAGAGATAAGAAGGTAGCCGAAACGTTCTCACCCCATATTGTATTTAGGCAAACGATGCACCAGACATCCTGTACCTATAATATTTATTTTACAATTTTAGGAAAACTAACTGCTAGGTAACTATTTTACAAAAATGGTGTGTAACTGGCGGCTAATTATAAGTTTCCACAAAAAATATAAGTTATACCACATACTTAATCTGGACAGATTAGATTATGTATGTTAGAACCTAAATACTCGTCACGTAGTATCCATAACACGTTATATTTATTTTGTAAGTTTCGGTGTCATATTTCAGAACCGAATTTTCAGGACACTAGATCTATTTGTGATCATAGTAATAAAAAACATTATCACATAATATTATTCAAGTTTATAAATCTAGATCTAGGTATTAGTAACTATGCTAGCTAAGGCACTAATAAATATACAAATTCATAATCTGTGCTTATTTTATCTATTTTTTACTTATTTACAAACACATCTTTACTACTTTTTACAAACATATCTGACTAAGTCATATCTGACTAAGTCATATCTGACTATTAATAACATAGAGAATAATAAAAAAACAATAATTTAGAAAAAAAAACAGGATTTTGTCTAATTTTTTAAGATTATTTAATACTTATACCGATTTCGATAGGTACTTTCTACTCGAAATAGAAATAATTACCTATGTTAAATTTGGTCCCGATATTAATTTCGCAATGTAGTTTACTTTGAGTTTACTACTAGGTACCTACCTCCTTTTAGGAAAAGAAATAACTTTTCTATAAGAAAAGAAATAACTTCCCAAAAATTTCCGGTTTCGGCGGGACCAAACGAATCAAATGTAACTTTGATCGTTGAGCAGGTTTGGTTAAACTGTAATGTTACCCCTGTAGGTGGAGCCACCGGCGCTATAGTCCGTATGAGGTCCCAAAGATTTTCGGTTGAACCGACTAAGGGTTTCGTGGCTTAGTTGGTTAGAGCACACCCGTACTGAGGGTGGGGCGCGGGTTCGAATCCCGCCAAAACCGGATATTTTTGGGAACTAATTTCATTTCTTAGAGATACCCAAAGTGCGGGTAAGCACTATAACACCAATAATAATACGAAAACTTGATCAAATTAAACTTACTATGAACCTAACCACCGAAACCCCAAACCACAGATAATATAGGTACTTACCCAGAAAATATACTAAGTACCTCAAGCTCAAATCACATTTGACGTGATCTCAAGCGCCATTTTGATGGTTTTCAATAACAATAAATCTCAAATTGAAATCTTCCCAAATCCGATTTACATTTGAATTCGGAGGTAAGTTTTGTGTTTAGTTGTTTTATTAATCTGACAACTTAAACTATAATTAATATTATATTTACATTAATTTTGTTTCCAATTCTGTGACTTTTAGCTTATTTACTATGACTAGGTACAAAGATTTCGGCACATTTGAAAGATTTTAGAGATCAAATCATTTCGAAAATAACAAGTAGGTATGTCATACTTACTTGTCATTTTTTGCAGACTGCACAATACATAGGTACCTACATATATACCCGTTCTTGCTAGACAACAAAATGTTATAAATACCTAATTATGTATGCTGCATTTATTATTTTGTCTAGCTTCCGGCTTCGCACGCCACATCTACAGGGTAAAAAGGTCCCTTCTCGGAAAACAAAATTTAATGACCATTCAGCCGTGTAGGCATGAATAGGATACAGACAGACGGAGTAACTTTTTCAATTATTATATTAGTGTATTTGTTTGCCGAGAACTAGAAGAGGGATCAGTGGAGCTTCTTGTAGATTGTTTGCAACTGTATGCAGTTAGCTCAATAATAATTAAATTGTTTCAAATGTAAATACTAGTTCTAATTTGTTTATAACTAGGGGTATATTATAATTAAGTTAAAGCTATGGTTAAATGATACCCATGGGTATATCTACATGTGCGTATCCATGGCGATGTCTCCACTGCTCTCCGCGTACAGCCTCCGCACATCGTCGTGCGTCATTTGAGAGACCGTCGGGATCTTCGCTGTGTTGTTGAGCGCGGGTTTTACCTGCAAATTAAGGTTTACTCGCAATTCGCTTTTATTACAGCTACCTGCAGGTCATTGCAGGAAGGCTGGATACAGCCTCCCCTTTTATGCAGCACTGGACGAAAGTTCACATTGGTTGTTAGTGTTTTATTGTAGTATGTGTTTTTCTCTTTGTCTTTGTATGTAACTCGTTATATGGACTGTGTTGTGATGTGTCTGAAATAAATGTGATTTATTTATTTATTACGTTATAGCTCAGGGAAGTTCCGGGGAGCACCTGGACGAGAATAGCAAGGGACAGGAGCGAATGGAAAAGCTTGGAGGAGGTTTTTATCGTCTAAGGTGGTCCTTACTGGATAACAAAAACTGCTCCGTTATTAAATAAATATCTCAACCTCCTCAACAGCCTGTTATGGTCCACGGGTGGACGCCGCCCTCTCACTGATAATTGCCTTATTGGCTTTTATCTCATGAGGGGTAATACCCATAATCCCCACGCTGGGCATGCGGGTTGGGGATCGCAGTCGGTGGTAGATCTATTCTGCAAGAGGCGCTGCTGTCCGCCCCCCGGTGTATCTCTCTTAGTCGCGTCTTACGACACCCACGGGAAGGGTTGAGGGTGGTGCATATTCTAAGCCACACTATATTATGGGAATATATTTTATAGTTAGGTAATTATTTTATGCACCAGCTGGTAAGGAATAATAAAGCTATTTTTAAGCTTACGCGATCTGAACACATAATTATTAATACAATTTAACGGGTATTATTTAGAAAAAAAGGGTAAATAAACGCGATAAATACCCAAAGAGCTTTATTATTTTATGTTAAGTTGTAGCAATAGACTTACTTCTATTCTATTCACACAAATGGCTGTCGTGTCCTCTTAAATGTTTTAGGCTATTAAGGTCCCTCACAAGCTAAGCTGTAAATACCAACCTTGTTACTAGCCATCGACAAGAACCCGTTGCCCACTCCGTTAGTCCCACCGTTGGGGATGCCGTTGTGGACGACTCCGTTACGAACCGATCCGTTCATATGTCCGTTGCCCATTCGAGACATCGCGTGGGTGAACTGCTGCATTGCTGCTGAGGGTTCTGTCGGTGCAAAGAAATTGTTTGTTAATTAAGAATTTTCATAAATAAGACGAGAAGTAGTGTAGAGTCTTCGCCAAGCCAAATAATTAACGCCGTATTTTTCAGTTCCAAAATATTTTTTTGGCGCACGGGGTCAACTACCCATCATCATCAGCCTATATCAGTCCACTGCTGGACATAGGCCTCCCCTAATGAGCGCCATAGCGCCCTGTCTTCAGCTTGCCGCCAACTACCCATATTTTACCCTATTTCGAAAAGATTAAATAAGCCCCTTTCATACTAACCCGTTTGAGGCTGACTGTCCATGGTGGCTATAACTACATAGTGTCATTTCAACGCTCGGTCAGAAAGCATGCCTAACAAAATTGCAAAAATCATACGTCTAAGATAATAAATATAATATAATAAATAAATAATGTCGGGTACGTACCTTCTTAAAATTTAAATAAAATATACACAGAACTTGTCACGGCTCTGCGCCAACTGTCTGCGTCAAAACAAATCGTAGACAATTTCGTGAGTCATTTTTGTAAGGTTCTAGGTATCTAAGGAGTTGGCGGGTACTTGATCGAAGGCTAAAGTTAACTAACCAGTAGTTTGGTGCTGGCTCGGCATGGTTGCTATGACCTCTGCCTTCTCCATCTCTTCAACAATAACGCGTGTGAACTCGTTCTGGATTTCAGCTGACTCCGAGTCTCCGTCCACCTGCGGCACAAAAAACAAATTTGGAAACCCTTGACGACTTTAACCTAGGCACAACAACATAGCGTGGGTTTACATCAAGCATAGTTACACTACCAGAAACAAGAGCTTTCTTACAAAAAACGAGATCGAAATATGTTTATCCATTTGGGAGATTAATTGGAACAGTGGTTTGCACACACACAAGAAAATTACTCACTATCACACCTCAAGTCTCGAAAAACCTCGAGCTAACTAAAGTATTCTAGAAGGATGCACGAATAAAAAATGCAATGTGGAACACTACAAGCCCGGCGTAGAATCTAATATACTATCTAGAACAGTCTAGAAAAACCATGACGTGCACTCACAATCATACGCACGACGACGGTCCTGGTTCAGAGCCTCGAGCATCGGTAGACTGTTCGCAAAACATTTCCAGCCAGGGATACAACTAGCTAGAACAATCTAGAATATTCTAGCAGGCACACACTCACGGTCATACTCCAGGTCGCCATTTCTTGAACAAGCTAGAATATTCTACGAAACCCCAAAAGGCATGCCACTCACAATCATACTCACGATCACGAGCCGGTGGTCCTGGTCTAGAACCTTAAGCAGTGGCAGGCTGTGTACGCGGAACACCTCAAGCCGTCGTCGGAAGGCCCCCACGGTGTCGTCGCGTCTCCCGCGGCCTAGTTGGAGCTTGGAGCAGTCTAGGAGTACCATTCGAGGAGTGACGTGGAACTGGAAAACAATATCAATCATAACTTCATAACAATTTATTCATCCCAAAAATTACGAAACTACGACTTGAACACGCATTCTTTCCTTTTCCACGTTGTACTGGAAAGTGTTTGCGAATTCCACGACTGTGTTAACCACTAAAGCCTTTCATTAGATTTCCACCAGATCTGCTTTAGCATCAATAAAACTCACTTCCGCTTCAAACTGCACCATCTGCTCCAGCTCCCGCGGATATCCGTCCAGCAACAGACCATGTCCGGACCTAGAGGCGTCTGCCATAGCGCTCCGCACTAGCTTGAACACTAGGTCCTTATTAGCGAGCTCGCCGGCGATCAGGGCGTTTCTGGCGAGCACTCCGTCGGACGCTGGCCCGCCGCCCGCCTCTGCTAAAGCACGGAGCCGTTGGCCGAGGCTGCAAAAGATTGGTTGAGTTAGTGATAGACTACCTGGAGAGGCATTTTGTGTCATAAAACGTGTTGAAAATGTTGATGTTTTTAATTATAAAAAAGAAATAGCCTTTATTCCCTATAATTACAATTTAACAATAATATGAGCATTTTAACGAATGTGAGTACTACTTATTGAGAATAATTTATAAATTTGATTGCTTAAATAATTATGTAGATACCTAATTGATTATAAATCTGGTGATGTTTTTAATTAGTAGTAAGTAACGTAAGTGCAGTGGTTGAATAATTTTATCAATTATGGTTAAACTAGCCGTTTCGACGGTTTCACCCGCGTTAGATTCTATTTCACGTTTCTAGGAGTTCATCATCCCGTAAATCTCCCATGGGAATTATGATTTACCAGGACAAAAAGTATATGTTACTCTCCATTCTTTATCCTAACTCTATGCCAAAAATCAAGTCGATTGGTTGCTTAGTTACGGCGTGAAGGAAGGACAAACAAACAAACACACTTTCGCATTTGTAATATTAGTTATGATAAATGTTTTCAACGTGAGCCACAGTAAGTAAGCAAGTCCGTCTGTTTCAAGCAGTTGTACCTGAAATGTGTCCATCCCGGCCTTATGGAGATGGCTCGTTGGCACGTCGCGGCCTTGTTGCTCCCGGGACCGCCCACCACCCAGAGGATCGCAGGGTTTGTCTGCGCACCTCTCACTCTTATCAACTCAGCCTGGAATAACATTTATGTGATGAGTCTCTCCTGTAGAAATATAGATCAAGGTACTTCAGGACAGGCCTAAGGGTCAAAACGCGAGTCGTGTTGCGTACGGTCAAAGTGGCGATGTCTTTGATCACTCTGGAGCTCTAGACGCTTCCGACAGGTGTCATTTCAGTATGTTTTGACCCTAACAGGTTACGTGAGGGACAATAGTTATGTAGGGATTCCATAGAGCTCTGTAGAAAATGCCATCATCGCACTTCACGGGTACAGTTTTTATGTAAAACCATAAATAAGTGGTGGCTTCTCAAAGCCTATTCTTGTTGTCAAGTTGCTTCTCCACCAGAATCTGCATCATTTTATTGCTGGCACCACCTAAGTAAACGATAATCTGGTCTCTTAGCTTTCTCTCAGCTTTCTCTCTTAACAACAAGCGTAGTTAGAAGGCGGAATTTGCGTACATACGGAACGTTATAATTAAAGTTGTATAATTGACGGTAGATATGCAAAATTCAAATTACTTGTAAAGACAAATGTCACCTCAGTCTGCCTGTGACCATGGAAGCTGAAAAGCCTCCGAAACGTCAGGTTATAAACAAAATATAAAATATACGCGATCAATCCGGTTAAAACAGTGTTTTATTATGAGTTCTCGCGAAAATAACCTTAGAATATACTAGGCGGAATTGTCCATTTCCGAGACTAGATACATACAACTAGTGATCTGGCAACCCCGTACAATTACTACAATTTGGCAAGTAAAACAAATATCGGCCAAGGGCTCACCCTGTCTACCAAGATAAAAGCCCAATATTTTATCAATATTTGGAAACACCTTCAATAGGTCAAGGAGTGTTCGACCTTATTTCATTGTGATAAATAGTACAGCAACATTGTTTTGTTTTTTTTCGCATTGTCACACTGGGGGATGTTTCGGAACGAGTAGAATTTATTGTAAGCTTATTTTTGGAGCTCGTCTCCCAAACTACAGTTAAGCTTTGCAATGTGTCGAAAAATGTTTGTTGACTTAGCTGGTAAGTCAACAAACATTTTTCGGAGAGGTCTAACATAACTTTGTACCAATCTTCTAATAAAAACCTTATAACTCACAAAAATATAGAGGATTTCTCATCTTTGAGGGCAATAGAGCTCGGTGAAAGGCTCGACTCTTTCCCGTTACAAGAAAAGACGAACAACGAGGTTTTTATTTATTATAGTACTCTGGGTAATTTCTAAGAAATTAATAAAAACTAATTTATAAAAACCTTAGAATCAAGCAACGGCAAAACCTCTCGTCAAAGAACTAAATGTAAATTTGGTCTTTGAGCAGAATTGGATAACTTCATTGTTTCCTCTGTAGGTGGCGCTGACGGCGTAAGTGCCGAAAGAACTCCCAAAGATTTACGGGTCGACTAGATAAGATCACGTAGCTTAGTTGGAAAAAGAGCAACCCTGCGCTGAAGGGGAAGGTGCGGGTTCGAATCCCGTCGAGATCGTAAATTTTTGGGATTTATTAATTTCTTAGAAATTACCCAGAGTACTATAATAAATAAAAACCTTAGAATCAAGCAACGGCAAAACCTCTCGTCAAAGAACTAAATGTAAATTTGGTCTTTGAGCAGAATTGGATAACTTCATTGTTTCCTCTGTAGGTGGCGCTGACGGCGTAAGTGCCGAAAGAACTCCCAAAGATTTACGGGTCGACTAGATAAGATCACGTAGCTTAGTTGGAAAAAGAGCAACCCTGCGCTGAAGGGGAAGGTGCGGGTTCGAATCCCGTCGAGATCGTAAATTTTTGGGATTTATTAATTTCTTGGAACTCGACATTACATTAATAGGGATGAAAGCCTACCTTCGGCGTCACAACCCTCGCATCAGGAACAGCCATTGGCACCGCTGGTACAACCGGTATTGGCACTAAAGGCACCACTGGCTCTCTGTCCAGGACAGACAAGGATCGATCTAGCCCCACTCCACCCCGGTCTCTGTCTCTGTCCCTCTCTCGATCCCCCACTCGTTCCACGCCAACGATCTCGCCCGGAATTCCGCTGACGCCGTTTGACTGCTCGTCTGTGGAGCCGAGGATCTGGAGTACAGCAGCGCGGAAGTCCTTGTATACTTCTTCTGGGTTCCGCTCGCCGTTGACCTGTAAAGAAGGTTTTTATTGTATTTCCTACTAAAAGTACGTTTGTAAGATATTAAAAATAGTCGAAGTGATTCTAGCTTTCCTATCATATATCCTGGCTAGAGCGCTAGCATAGGATTCGAATGTGCACTTCATGAAAACCGTTAGAAAAGTAAAGAACCTGTTAAGAATATCTATGTGGATGGATTTATATGTAGATGATAGATTTATATTGTTGTAAGTATGTCCACTTCAACTCTGAGGTTATTTTAATTTTGACGCTAATCGATTGATAATGATAAAATCAGTGGTCGTTCCAGTTCCCGTTGCCCTTTTTGCATGTTTTAATCTTAAAGATAAAGATTTTTTATTTGCCAAAACATGTGTTATGTAAGGTAATAAGTAAATACATTTTATGGATCAACATGCTTGACCGTCAATCGGCATGCAAAAATATGTTTGAGAGAGAATGACGTGCAATAATTTATTATTTATGTACCCACTAAAGTTTATCATTGAAAAAATCGTCAATATTATAATAACACTTACAAACTAGTAACATTTTCAATTTCTGTCAAAAGAGTTCAACATTTAGTTCTTTCAACTGTTTTGGTAATTTTTGATAAATTTTAGGAGCCATACTAACAACACTTTTCCGCATTAACTTATTACTGCTCATTTTATTAATCACGTGATTAACACATCAATAAATATCCTTTTTCACCCATTTAGTCACTGACCCACCTCAACCCCGTCTCCCCGCTGCCACCACCAATACAAACCCTATTCATAATTAAAGCCGTCTTTAATTACAGCACATATAGGGTCGCAGACTAATACAAAATTGATGGCGCACCTGCCGTCTTCCAAGTATACTTTACAATTAAAACGTGGTAAATTAAGATATTTCATGCAGCGACAGGTTTTAGAAGGATATTTTAGAAGTGTGATAAAGAATCCACCACTACAACTCAGCCCGTGGATGCCCGTAAATATAATGATTATTACAATCAAGCAGCCACTGAGAACTTCGTTCGCGTCGCCGCGCCGTTCAATTCAATTATTATGACAATTACTGTAATGCCATAAAAGGTGGCGACCTACCAGAGGAAGGGCAACAGCATCTTCTGGGGTTGTTAAATTAACACACAAAGAAAGAACCGCGAATACAAATCCGATTGCCAAGCGTGTTGATTAGGGCAACCCATTTAATGTTATAGTATACATTTATAGTTTTATAAGTAATACATATTACTAATAAAACTATAAATGTGTATACATTAACACATGTTAATGCTAATCATTATCAAAGTCAAAGTCAAAGTCAAAGTTCGTTTATTGCTTGAAAATACAATGTTTTAAAGATCTTAAAGTACACATTTGGATCATTGTTTTCTGCCTCTGCTTAGGCATGCAATTTTTTAATACAAATCAAATACTTATCGTCTAATTAAAAATAAAACATAATAAAAAGAAAAAATTGTACTAAATGTCAATAAATCAAAGAATTAAAATTAAATAATATTAGTCCAAAACTAAATAAATAATAATAAGCTGCGTCAAATCATATTTGTATTAATATTTTTATCAGTCATAAATTCATTAATGGTGTAATAGGCGGTTTTCGATAAGAATGATCTTAACTTACTATAGAACAATGAAGAAGGGAGTTTACGCAGCGACTCAGGGAGTTTATTATATATATAAGGAGCCATATAAAAGACGCTTTTATGCATGAACGTAGTTTGACATTTAGGGACACATACTTTATTATTGTCTCGTCTATTCCGCACAACGACATCGGACAGTCTACAAAATAAGTCGTTGTTATTTTTCACCAACATAGCAGTTTCCAGAATATACAACGAAGGAATGGTAAGGATATTGTGTTCTATGAAGTATGCTTTACAAGATTCTAGCACGTTGAGGTTCATTACGAGGGACTTCTTCAGGGTGAGTGCGGTTCTAGGCGCGCCAAGAACCGCACTCACCCTGAAGAAGTCCCTCTTTAAGGGATGAAACGTTGGTGTTCTTCCAACACAAATAAGGTTCGTAGTTAACCCGCTTACATACATAATAAATTCGTTAAACTACGAAAATGTTTATAGTAAAATATGTTATTCAATATCATCTTACGAAAGTTCCGAATATGTAGTCATAAACACAACAAAACACATTTCTCTAACGACTGTTTTTCATGTCCAATACGCGTACGTAACAAATAACCCAATTACCAGTGACAGGAAAACAATAAAAAATGCAAAAATTGACGCGGAATACCCGCCTACAGCACATCGTAAATAGAAACACAAAGCCTCATCGTTGCATATTCTAGTTGACTGGTCGTATAATATTCTACCCTCATATTTAAGGCATACGCCGATACAAAAAATTCATGGCTTCCTTGAAACTAATACGTTTCAAGTAACGCCTACTAGTCGACCTTTTTAATTATTTCATGTCTTCGCACACAGTTTTTGGGAAAAAAGAAAAAATCTAGAATTCACATAAATAAAGAATATTTCACTATATTATTTTATTTTTATTTCCCTTCAGTTGTTTTGGCATGAAGAGTTTACAAACAATTGATTTTTACATTTAAACAAGTATTATTCGTGAGACTAGCTACTCCACACGAATTAAAGTGGTAAAAAACAGTTTAAATATTGTTCCTGGTCCAGAAATTCATGCATCTAACTTTAAGCCATATGTACAGATCAGAAGTTTTGGAGAATCTGATGAAAAACACTGATGTGATGAGTTATTCTACGAACTTTCACATTCATAATAACAACAGGATTACAGTTTTTACTGTATCGACTTTTATAACAATGACATTTTATATAATTTGTTACAGGTTAATGTGCTATTAAATATCGAATAGCCGCGTGCTGTTTTTCCTAATTTCATTCTACACATACCTACTATACAATAATCATAAGAGTTACCTATCTATCCCCTAACTGTCACCTAACTGCAACAATTATGTATGAATTTTTAAAAAAAATATTGTGTCAAAAAACTAACCCTTCTTTGAACACGTTACTTTTAAACCTACACCACTTTACTTTTACACCTTACTTTTTTTTTCTTACTTATTTTTTCTTTGTGGTCTGAAACAAAAGTATTATTATTATTAAACTGTTTGTGGAGTTTAGCGACCTCTAGAGAGATATTGGCTGAACTACAAAGCTAACGTCAATAGAGATGCGCAATGAATTCACATCGAGAAAATAGAAGCTATCTACCTACCTAAACGTTTCAACGGATGTCCGCTAGATGTCGTTGAGATAAAATTCCAACAATCTCGCAGAGCAAAGAGAAAACAATTCCTAGATCGCGCAAACGCTTGATTCAGTTGCAACCAACCTATATACGAAAGACCACCGGGCAAGTGGACCAGCTGGGTCGGCCCGGTCAGGGGAGATCTCCCTCTGCCACAATTTGGGGGAAATTCCACCTTCTCCCCCAAAATAAGTTTAGCGGAATAAATACAAATCCCTCGGGGAAAAAAAATCATACAACCACATCGGAATTATCCTTTTTCTTCTTTACGACTGCAAAGGAATCATTCGAATCGTTCCATGAATGACGGAGAAATTGAATACATACATTCGAATATAGAACCTCATGTTTTTTCGAAACCGATTAAAAAAAGCAATTTAATAGCATGCCACTTTCACGAGTATTTAAATATAGGCTTTAATGATACGGCTCATACATTTGAAACAGAAGGTTCTTGTAAAACACGTGTGAACGACGCGAGAGTTCCCATGGATGAAACGGTTAGTAATTTGATCATGATTAATATCGAATTACCTATTACATCGTCGGCCCTGTACTCCCAGCTTTCAGTAGTTTCTGTCGACTTTTACCAGGTATTCGGTCCACCACGTGGCAACCCCCACGTGGTAAACCACGTGGATTATCAAGATCGGATATTGTGAAGATATTTAGGGATGCCCTTGTACTTAATTAGTGGTACGATAACATCCATACGGTTTTAAACTGCTGGACTCTACACAGTGAACCCACATAAGCTCTTCGCACATTAATCCAACGCTGCTACTGCGCATCACAAAAATGATTTCATAATTCATTTATTGTTTGTGAATCAGGTAACTTTTTTAAATGAGCATTCAAATAGCTTAAACAGGCAAATACTCGTATCTTAAATAGGTTAAAAAGGCTTAAACTCGTTATCTTTAAATACATTTTAAAATGACAAAATATCTTCCCACAACCTTCAAACGAGTGGCCCGTGAGCTGTCTGTCATCTGATGCCGTCAATATGAAAATGCATATAAATGTTACGAGGTAAAGTTCATATTTGAATGTATGTGTGTGTACTGGGCGATAGCAGTGCACCTCTGATATGCGACAACTTTACCACAGCTCGGCAGGTTGGTAGTTGGTAGAGCTGACCGTGTTTTGTGGGACGACTTAGGCTCCAATTCGAAAACTAACATTCTAACAAGGTAAAGGTTTTTTGTTCGCTTCTTTACTTTGACTTTAAAAAATTGAAGTGAACAAAAAATCAAAGTGAACACTTCATTTTGTAGTTTTACTTATGTAATTTGAATTTTTGTATCGTGTCCAAGAGTCCTGTAAGGTCTAAAGGAAATAAAGCACTTTAATGCACTTAAATTATAAAACTTTACTTGTCTAAGTGCTTATTTTGTAAGCCTAAAGAAACAAAGTTATTGAATTTTGAATGTCTGATGTTTTGTGAACTTGCCGGCAGCCTGCCGACTAGACTCCGACTACACATCCTCCTTTGCCGTGTAGACTGCAAGTCGACATTGTTTCAAAGATCGACTCGCTGCCCTTTCGCAGTTTGACCACACATTCAAAGAGACAAGATGAAGAGCATTACCGCTATTTTGAAATTCTATTATCTTATTTGTATGCCTATTTTAAGGGATTTTTGCGGGTAAGTAGATAAAATCACTGCGAAATTGAATCTTGGTAAGAAGGAAAATCTTTAGACAGCATTTTTAAATCGCGTCATTATAAAATCACGGTAAATAAATCCAAGTATTACTTTTGGTAGTTTTAATCTATTGTGTTAAGCTTTTTAGGGTACACACATACAAAATATTAATTTAAGTGTGCACCCAAAGTAGTAAGTAATACTTACTCAAAACCTTAATAACAACTATTGGCCCGACCCATTCGTGTCCGTCTGCCGTCCCATCGGATTATGAGAGTGATGGAATAGAGTGCACCTGTGCTTGCGCGCACACTCGTGCACTATAATATGTCCTGCGCACCTGGCTAGTCTCCGTTGAGACTGGACGAAATTCAGCTAGAAAAACATCATCATAGTTATTAAAGTAACCTGCCAGATAAGCCCGTGACTTCAAGAGTTACAGGAACTGCAAAATTTTGAGAGACTGCTTTGCACTGCATTATTTAACGATCGGAAACTATATTCCGGTCAATTTGTCGACTTGTAAAATCAAACAGTCGCAGAAGTTCGACAATTGGCATCATTAGGTACCTATTGGACCTCGTTAAATATGCAAGTTCGTCTATAAGTGGTGGAATTACCGTCGTAATGCCGAATGAACTCAATTGTTTTACAATAAACTTACAATTGTAATGGACATACAATACACAGACATTAGATTATTATTATTATTATTTTATTTTGTAGACATTTATGTATCTTATGTTTACTTGATTTCATATTGGAATTATTTGTGGCCGTTGCTAAATTCTACCTTCGTTTATATTTTTTCAATATTAATAAATTACCAAAGTTAAAAAATGGATGCCTTGGTCTTGAATGAATATATTCCAAAAATTTACGACACAGGCGGGAATTGAATCCGCTTCTTGCTTGAAATGTCTTGTTCTTGCTAGCTCTTCGAGAGTTTATTCATTGAATCTCAAGGAATTTAAGAGTTAAAAAAAATATTCAAAATTCAATAACTTTATTTCTTTAGGCTTACAAAATAAGCACTTAGACAAGTCCAATTTTATACATAAACAGCTTAATAAATAGTAATGATTATCAAATAAGAAACAAAATGTTATTGATTTTGTTCGCTTCAATTTTTTGTCCACTAGTGGAAGAAGCGAAAAATAAACCACTAGTAAGTGTATAATGCTTAAAATTTAATACAATGTTATTCGCCTATCTAAGTCTATAATAATTAATATAATGTGATTTAGATACAGGTCAATCTCACTAATCTCACTAATATTATAAACGTGAAAGTTTAGATGGATGGATAGATAGATGGATGGATGTTTGTTCCTTTATCACGCCAGAACGGCAAAACGGATCTGGATGAAATTTGGCTCAGAGATAGATTATAGTCTGGAATAGGACATAGGCTACTTTTTATCCCGAAATTCCTACGGGAACGGGAACTACGCGGGTGAAACCGCGAGGCGCTGCTAGTATTTATATAAAACTAAGCTTAAGATTGTTCTCCTATAACACTATTGTCGGTGCGGAACTGAGCGACCAGTCGGGGAGTCTCCCAGACTGACGCGGCTGGCCTTGACCTTGGCAGCCAGTGCGACTTGAAAACATATTCGTCAATCACTGGCCGCTATCGCAGGCCGTGCCAGGAACGCACTAGCGGGTAGCCACCACGGTTGAAACGCCGCTGTTGAAATTTTATTAGAAATTTTATGGCGGTTTAATGCGTACAATCACAAGCGGTTGCTTAATAACCACTAGAAAAGCAGCTAGCCGCGCGGTTAACCGCTAGTGCGTAAGAGAGCTTAAACCCTTAAAAATCAATGTAAAACCCTTGTGTTCAATCATATAAACAAATAGCACATGGCAATGTTGACAAATCGATGGCCATGTATAATATAGAGGCGGGGGTAGCTATCGATCTCCGCGTGACGGCCAACGTACAATGTCAACCCATGGCAGGCGATGCCAATGATCTGATATAATAATAAGGGTGGGCACGGTACTTACTGATTTAACACGATCGAGTGTACTTGTGCAGTTAATATATATCAGAAATACATCTGTGAAAAAACTGTCTAACTATCACGGTTCATGATACAGCCGGGTAGCAGACGGACAGAGGAGTCTTAGTAGTCTTGGTCCCGTTTTAACCTTTGGGTACGGAACCCTAATAAGGATGGGTACAGTACAGTGTCTACTGAAACACGAGGGTTAGTAGTAGGTCTATATCTATATATATCTTTAATCGTAAGATTGTGTAGAGAGCTTTGTGTTATCGGAACCGAATGACTGATTAATTTTAGAAAAAACATACTTCTCGACTAGCAAATAGAGTTCCTTTTTGGTAACTAACTAATGAAAAGACTGAGTTTGTATTTGCAACAATAAAAACAGTATATTAGGTTCCAAAAATAACACACTTTACGTGCCAACTGAAAAATCCAGTGAACTGTCTGAAAATCTTTAATGAAAACAAATCCATCGCATTTTTTAGTAATGAAGATTAAACCAACCATAAGCGTTTGTCAACCGTCAATTTCCTAATAAACTATGCATGCGATACTGCTACATCAGCCCAGTCATTTTGCTGTCTAATAATTTACTTGAGTAGGTACCTATTCCATTGACCGTTCGCTTTTAATATTTCCGAAGCAAGGGTTTTAAACGTCCACAATTCTGTAGAATTTACTTAATTTTAAATGAAATGTAATTCGATCGTAAATTAACTAAGAAAAAAGTAAAAAAAGTGAGAAATATAAAAAGTATTTGTGGCCCATGAGGGGATCGAACCCGCGACCTTCGCGTTATTAGCACGACGCTCTAACCAACTGAGCTAATGGGCCGTTGGATATCACTGCGAAAATAAGAGTAACGTATGCCAGAATGATAGACAATATTATCCGAATGTATTTCTAGAGCCAAATGATTACTGCGATTGCTTGAATGTAATAAATAATGTGTGACGTAGCTCACATTATCACGATTTCAGATATTTATAAATATCTATCGATATCTAGGCACCGACAAATATAGCACGTGAGGTACACTTACGTATTGTAATAGCAGATAGCTGACACGCACATCTAGACCATTTAGACTACATTAAATGTAACTAACAATGCAAGAAATTGGTTAGACGTAACATAACACTACATAAAATTTGGTTTTAGTTAGTTATATCAGATAAAGGCCAACACTTTACCGTACATTCTGTAAAAAAAAAACCTGCGTGGCGTAGGTTATTTAGGTTTTCGAGTTTCTTCATGTGGTTAGCGGACATTATTACCTACAAGAACTTGTTTTCTTTGATGTTTTTGTATTAATGTAAGTATTTTCTTTTTAGTTTTAGATATAATTTTGCACGCCTTGACGAGGCAGAATGTATAGGATAAGCTACTTAATCATAAGACCTCATGTACCTACATTCCTGCAAAATAAATGATTATTATTATTATAAGCATAAAAACGGCTAAAGCGTTTTTGATAAACCCTTCGGTGTCATAAGTGAAATAGCGTAGCATGAGTCATCACCTGTCACGGCGGCATCAGTTGGCGAGCTCCATCCGCATCAGGTTCAGAGCCTCGTGGCCCAGCCGCGCTCCCTACTCTTTCTGACGTTGTAGCACTCCAGGCTTAACTTACTAGGAGTAATCTATAAGAGCTAGATATTGACTCACCGCTACAAGCATGTTGCTCTGGTCCAGATAGTCAGCCACCGGCATCACATGGCGGTAGAAGTTGGTAAGCTCCATCCGCGCCAGGCTCAGCACCACGTGGCCCAGCCGCGCTCCGTAGTCTATCTGACGCTCTAGGACGCGTTGCCGCCAGCTTACTAGGACCGCTCCGCTTATTGTTTGGATCTGTATTGAAATTTACAAACTTATTCGTCGATCTGGCGTAAGGCTTAAATATGGTTAACTGTAAAATTTAAAGGGAGATAAAAGCCTTCACCCTCTCATAAGTCTTGAGAGATGTTGTGTGTTGCTAGTAACTATAACACTTCTTTGGTTGCTTTAAGCTTTTTTATAACGATAATGGTTAGATAAAAGCAATTAAGGCTAGGTATTATCTGAGACATAGAATATAGTGTTTAAAAATCTGAAGAAAAAAATACAGATGTATATAACTTAAGGATCTAGTCTAGTCAAAGTTGCATTCAGTTACAAGATCTAATGAACTTAACTGGATAAAAAAAACAAAGTTACCCCTTTTCTGAATGTTTTTCAATTTTATGACGGAACTAATTATAATTTATAGAAATTTTTTAGACTTAATTAAAGATCCTACAAGTTCGTAAATAAATTTGCAGAGTTTGACTGGATAAAATGCTCATCTTAATCACTATGTTTAAATAAATACAAAATGCGCAAGCGTGGCGGCTTGGTAGGAGCGCGCTGCTGGCGCTTACGGACGATGCTGCAGGAATACCCCACATTATTTTTCGTACAACACTGTAAGAAAATGAATCCATGTGAATCTATAGTAGTAGAAGTTTTTATGTAAACAGCTAGTCGTGAGTTGCCAGTTGCCGCAATAATTGCTCTTTCTGCATAGCGTCTAACTCGACAGTCAAAAGTCAAAGTTTCGCTTTCAACGAAGCCCGCCGCGCTGCGCCTATGTCTCAGCGCTTTGGGAAACCAAATCTCCACGGAAGCAAAAAAAGCGAGACTCAACGTGCAATAAAATTCTCGATCCTTAAATGAGGTTATCACTTTAAAAATAAACTATAAAAAAACTCATGAAAACCTCAACCAACAACAACCTTCCTACTACAAAAAGTGAATAAAATGAAACGCTGCTCGTAACCGGCACAATTACATTAGCAGATAGAGATCTTGAAGTAAGGACAGTGAGTTATATGTACGACGATAATAAATATGAAAACGTACGTAACGATCAACTGAAAAGTACTGTTACGTTATTTGGTTGGTTACCGGTCTACAGCCATGGCCGAAATATGATAACCAATTGCTTAACCATGACATTGGTGTCGTCGCACAATTGTCCGTAGATGAAAACTGTAGACTGCGTGCGGTGCTATCTGCACGGAGAGATTGATATATATATATATTGATATATAGGTTTCAGTCTTTACACTTTTGACAAACGCACGTCCCTTAATCTGTAGTTTCTTTGAACAAAGGTGAAATGACACAATTTGTCATTCTACAACGATACCATTATCATGGTGAAGCCAATAATTTAGCGGAATGACCCAAATGTAAAATCCGAGGAGAATTTTGCAAAATATAGTAGTTATGTCGATTAATTCTTCTTATTTTTAATCCATAAGCGCACGAACTCAATGGTAAATGTTATGTACAAAAATAATGTCGTATGTATTACAAAAATGACCAAGTTACACTGTGTTAGTTAAGATTGAATATGTACCTCCGATGTGCATTATGTGTACTTTACAATAAATAAATCTAATCTGAAAAACCCTCGTGGAAGTTGGCCTGCCCATCTATTTACACGGTGAAATAGCGTACTCAAGTCAACTACCTCAAATTAAATTGCTATACAGTGAAATCCCCGCATGCAATGTAAACAGAACGGGAGAGCTCGTTAAAGATTCTGCAGCAAGAATTTACGCTTAAAAGTTTGCTCACAACTTTTGAAACACGTGTCTATAGCAGATAGCATACGGCTTCGCACGAGCTTTTCCTAGATAAAAAGCAAACTTGCCAAATTTTATAAATATCTATAGAGCTGGTTAGTCGTGAACAGATTTAACAGACAGAGAGACACAACAGACAGTCTTACTGTTGCTGTTACATAGATTACATCCTACCCTCAGATGTTTAACCCCACGCGTCACCTGTCCATGAGTCACCCCCACCCATGATGACGTAGCATTGTGTCCATAACCCCTGTGTTGTCCTGTTGTCATGTCTGTGAATCATTTTCCTAGGAACGCATCGGCTGTGCTAATACTAACATGGAGTTGTTGTACACGAACAATATTGATACTGACAAAGATGTATTGTTGTGAAATTTTTGCGAAGTCTATAGAATTTATGATTTTATTGCTTCCGATGTATAATATTACAGATATTATGTTTATAATGATAAGATAATATTTATAAATTTAAAAAAACACACGAAATTATATACAAAAGAATCAATCAAGTCCGTGAATATGAATGATATTGTAATGTAGATTGTTTTTGCTATTGAAAATTTAATTAATATAAATAGATGAATGTAGCAAATTTTAAATAACATTTTTATCCGCATCAGGTTTGTATCAGCATTTGTCAAAAAGCCGATGAATCTTTTTTTCAGTTTGTCACGACTCCGGCTATGAGCTACTGTCGTGATCTAAATCCGAGTGCTTCCGTCTTTTAGGCGATTATTATTATATTGTTCACATTATTATGATCCCCCACGCATGCCGGTTGGGGATCGCATAACTTTTTATCAACGCCGCCGCCGACGCTTCTGCTGTTTGAGACTCGGGTTATCTCGAGTCTCGAAGTCCCTGTTTGTAAAATTTCGCTGAAACGTCTCGCAATACACGTTTGTCAAAATCGAAACAATCCAATATTGTTTCATTTAGAAAGATTAGTAGATAAATAAATTTCCCGTAGAGTTATCTGTTACGTTGATAATTATTATTTTTCATATACCTAATTATATTGTGTAAACGCGGCGCACGCCAGCAAAGTCAGCCGGTATAAGTAAATATAAAAGTGACCTTATCCGAATATTCAGCGACATCCCTCATGGATCTCGGGTAGCCTGACACGAGGTAAGTCTTAGCGGTGGGCGCCATCTTCATCTCCAGCATCAGGACTTCCGTCACTGTCTTACTAGACAGATTGCCGAAGTCTTGCATATCTGTATGAGAGAGAGAAGAATATATTATTTTAAGAATACATTATATTGAACAAAGATTCTAGTACCTACTCGCATAAGCTTAGATATTGAAGCAGAAATACTGAAAATGACAACGGAAAAAAAATTTAGATACAAAATCTGAAAGTGATAATCAGGCCTCTGTTGAATATTTGTTCCATAAGTGTAAATATTGGTTCTTTAAAGTGTAAAATTCTACGACATCTCACTCTGAGTGTAGAAACCCGGCAAGACAGGTCTCGCCGGGTTTGTACAGTCAGGGTTACCAAGTGCCGCTTCTTAAACTATCAACCGCTTCTATTTTTTTAATGTTTTTACGATGTTCCTGAAATTGGCTCTATTTTAACCGACTTCGATAAATGGAGGAGGTTCTACGTTCGGCTGGTATGTCCGTTTGTCTTTTATGTAGTTTGCCGAATGCTCGTCAAGTGTGGGCCGATTTTGATAATTTTACTTATAGACTATTTAGTGATTAACAATTATTTCCGAGGGATTAGTATTTGTCCCGTAAAATCTAAAAAACTGCGTAAATATTTTGGAATTTGAAGTTTTGAGAAGATTTTGTTTTTTTAAAACAATCAAATTATAAATATATTTTTTTACGTGATGAGCACCTACCTATTAGGCTTAAGAGGCGAATCTAACGGGTTTGGTTGCCGAACTAACCCTAGATCTTAGTATTCACGGACTCTCCATGATAAAAAACTCGAATCGCATAAAGTTCAACATTTTTCTCTTTGTTTTCTTGAATGTAAACACGAATAAGAAATAAAAAGAACAAAAATTATAAAAGTCCACTGTTTTTCACATAATTTGATCGAGATCTCAGGAGGCCTATACCGAAATGCTACTTTAGTACGTCTTCGCCAGCTAAGATGATGGCTTTTTTGATTCTCGCCATGGACCAAAACTTATAGGGTACTTCTTGTTGAGCTAAAATCATGATATTTGGCAAAAAACAAGTATTTTATTCATATAATTAATTATAATCTTTAGTTACGGAACCCTCGTTGCGCGAGTCCGACTCGGACTTGACGTTTTTATTCTAAATATAATCTGGAAAGTTCTTTAAATTGAATGATGCAGCATTACCTATATATTACGCTATCCGAATAAAAGGGGTAGAATATAAAACCCGTATAGCCATACCTTGGCTGACAAGTACACGTGTTGGCTCCCAT
The DNA here is from genome assembly GCA_947086465.1 of Eupithecia exiguata. Classification (NCBI taxonomy): domain Eukaryota; kingdom Metazoa; phylum Arthropoda; class Insecta; order Lepidoptera; family Geometridae; genus Eupithecia; species Eupithecia exiguata. Next base: position 1,547,622 of record OX352229.1, read on the forward strand.
ATAAGACAAGACGTTGATTCTTACAAATTATAGGTCTTCGCTTTGAAACAAAGACTTGAATTATAGATGCTCCGATTTGTGTCATCGGTGGTATTGTTCTAGAATGTTATTTTATGATTTGGGTATAAAAAAGTTTACCTCCATATTTTCAAAACAGCTTTTTAAAACCGGGTTATCTGCAGGCTAAGAGCTCTTGTTCGCGAGACGTGAAAACGTTTAAGAAGCCACGACTAGCACGCCGCCGTTAACGCATTCACTGCCCAGCCCCACCGCTGGAAGGAGCTGTAGATGGAAATATTCTTCGTGGGCCATGAGGGGTTAGTTTAAGCAAAATTAATCGGATATTGTTATCAATAACTTTTACTGACATATTCGTCAATTCGTTGCAAAGTTCCCACAGAAGTAGAGTTTTCTTAAGACGAATAGTAAGGCAAATGACCTTGCGCATTTGGCAGCCGAGCGGGACACCCCCGCGCCATCTATGCAGCAAGGAGTGCATGTTTTCGATTCAAAAAACCGAGCGCGCGCGGTCCTGGAACCTTAGTCGATATACCCTATCCAAATAATACGCTCCACTGCCGTTAGATGGCGCGCACAAGTGTAGTACGTATCATAGAGTAATGGCGAACAGAGAGATCCTTGAGAGAAACAGTTCAAAGGAGTAATTGTATCAAAATATTATATGTGTAGAGAATGGTTAGGCTTAGGATTAAAACATTACTAAACAAAATATCTACGTTTTTATCTGTAAACTGCATAGGTGTAACAGTATTTTAGTAAAACGAATTTTATGAAACAATTTTTTTTTAAGTTTTTATTTATCATCATCATCATCATCAGCCTATACTAGTTAAGTTTTTATTAATATTGATGAATACACTCTGCATGAAAATATAAAATCACTATCTTGTCATTTTTAGGGCTCCGTAACTCAAAAGAAAAAAAGGAACCCGTATAGAATCACTTTGTTGTCCGTCTGTCAACCCTCTTTTCTCAGAAACGTGTTAAAATTCACATCATTTATTTATTTATCATAATTATAACCACCAACAAAAGAATCAAAATCAAAAATTCTTTATTTCCATTAATACAAAAATGTACACCAAGAAAAGGTAAAATTCTTAAAATAAAAAAAGTACCACTTTATTATACCAGATTTAATTGAGACCGTTCCATACGTTTGGGAGCTACAATACCACAGAAATTCAAAATCAAAAATTCTTTATTTCCATAAATACAAAAATGTACACTTAGAAAAGGTCAACTTCTTAAATTAAAACGCTGACACGGAAATAAAGTGGTACTTTTGATTTCTGTCGCTTCGGTATGAAGACTAAAGTAAAGAAGCGACTAAGAAACCTTTAGCCAGTTAGTTGTTATTTTTCGAGTTGGAGCAAAACCCGTCCCAAGCTTTTTTATCTTCTAAATTATCTGATATTTTGTAGTAGTGTGTAGTAGCCTTGGTAAGCCTCGCCATGGACCAAAACCTATAGGGCTAGAATCATGATATTGGGCAAGAATCAAGTTCTTTTATTTATATAATTAATATGATGTTTAGTTACGGAACCCTCGTTGCGCGAGTGCCAGTCGCACTTGGCGTTTTTATTTTTATTCATCTTTGTTTTCAGCGCTAGGTAAGAGGTTGGTACTTATGACGTGGTAAGTTGATCTGGAAAGAAGTAATTTACCGGAACCCTTTATCTTCTTTTACTGAAAAATAAAGAAATAAATATATTTATTGGCCTGCAAGAAAAAACATTCTCTAAGGGACATAGTAGTGCTTTGCGCGAAAAAAACAGTAAGTAGAAGTAGGCGAAACCCTTCGTGCGCGAGTCTGACTCGCACTTGGTTACTGTTATCTATAACAACGAGCAAAAAAATTACGATTTTTGTATGGGAGCCCCCTTAAATATATATTTTATTCTGTTTTTTAGTATTTGTTTTTATAGCGGCAACAGAAATACTGAAAGACAGAGTCTGTGAAAATTTCAATTGTCTAACTATCACGGTTCATGAGATACAGCCTGGTGACAGACGGACAGCGGAGTCTTAGTAATAGGGTCACGTTTTACCCTTTGGGTGCGGACCCCTAAAAATGAGGGTTAATTGGGATGCGAAAATCGTTATTTGAATGAGTAAAAATCAAGAGTTAGGTACTACACAGTATTGGCTAGGTACCAACCTACCTAAGTAGTAAAGGAATAAAAGGAATTTACAAAAGCCTCTGTAACGGCACTACTCTACTCCATGCATCGATGCATCGATATTAGATTATGCCTGACAACTTGATTATGAAGACTAAACAATTAGGTATTTATTACAGGTATAGCATAGTACAAGATAGGTTACTTACTCAACAGCATCACCCATTTGCCGAACTTGTGCTTTTAAAGCATTTGCATGCCGTGATCTACATTTTCGCAACCACTTCGATGGAACTCGACGTTTCTGTCCAGGTTTATTTCCCATAATATACTTATAGACTAAAACACAACTCCAGAATAAATACTCGATACAAACAACAACACAGAATTTTGGAAAATGAAATGTACTTTTAGAAACTGCTTGAGTGAGACTCACGCGCGCGATCATACAATACACATACTGGTACTAAAGCAAGATCTGGCAACGTCGCTCATAGTGCGAGCCGGCGGTATGTACGGCCGCCGCGGCCACCGCACCGGTAGGTAGACAGCTTGCAACGTCGCGTTTTCTAATAGCGCGCGCCGCGCGCCCCGTGTCGCCCGCGAGCCCGCGCCCTCCCTCGTCAGTTGTTAGTACTACAACATTGCCTGATCATATTTTGCGAGCAAACGTTTGTGGGAGAGTGATGTTTTAATAGGCGCAAATAGTTTTTACGTTAAAACTCCTTATTTTGACTTCATTTGAAAACAAATGGACCGGCAATAGAAGCGTACGAGCTATAGAAATAACTATACTTAGTTTGGTAGTAAACGAATAAGACACACCGTCAAAAAGTGTGCTCATTAATCTGAAGATATTGTTACTTCAACCTTGTTCTGAGTGCTAACTATAACTACCGGCAAGCATTTGGAACCGGCACTAGATACTTTAAGATATGTGTTATCGGATATATAAATTTCAAACGTTCACGATCTATATTTTCGTCAGAAACATTGCCCAAAAAGACGTCGTTTTCGTCTTTTACCCTTACAATTCGCCTTAAAAAGCAATTTTCGAGCAAATGAATGGTTATTTGCGCGGTCACTGAGTGCAAGTTCAAGAGCGCTGAATTATGCATGCCTGACGTCCGTGGACGCATTTACATATAACGCCGGTCAATGAAGTAATAGGCCCGGTAGCACGTGGCACCTCCCTAGCACGTACCTATGGTAGGGCGGGTCCACAACTCCACAGTGATGATCACTGGTAAAGTCATCATCTCTCTCTATTTTAAAGGTTTAATATTATTCTGTGTTCTCTTTTGATTTAAATTTATGATGTTAACCATGAAAATTACTATCAAATAATTACAACAAATTTTAACAAGTATTGCAGTGGCACAATTGACACAATTGAGCTAACTTTTGCAAACAAACATCATCATATTCATCTACAGGTAGCTCAACTGATCCAAATCTCCCCAAGCTGGCTGCATTGCCCCGCGAAAGGCAATGCTGATGCGTAGCGCCAGATATTCACCAGCTCTCGGGTCACGTGTCACTTCAATATTTATTTAAAAACCCAGAGAGCCTCGCTACCCCACGGACTTAGAATGATTCATACGCCTGTAAAGGCAGATTTCGGTAGTAGTTACTATAAGAATAATTTTAAGATCTATGTATAAACCTGAAATTTTATGAATAAATGAAATATGAATATGAATAGAGTCTCAACTCCAAGGGGAGCAAATGTGTAAATCTAAAGATTATAATAATCTTCGATAAATTTTTTTAAAACAGTTCCAATCATGATCTCATTCGCATAGTGCTGCAATTACTTAAAACATTGTTTAACAAGGAGAATCAAAGTGGGCAAGTAAGAACTATAGTATGACAAGAACCGACGAAATAAGCGCTGAAACGAAGCCCGTTTACAGTGCAAATGCATTCCCGTTCCGTCATACACTTGATTACCATCTATTACTTTAATAGCGCGTAATGGTAGACAAATATGAAAACCACAGGTTGGATCTATGTTGGTCGGTCTAAGTTGGAGGGTGCTTTAATGTGCATAATCGCGACAGTAAATTATAAAACCGTCGATTAAAATAATTATAATCGACTTTATAATTTAAAGTCGCGTTCGATTCGACTTCAAGAGCCATGCTCGTAGGGCTTTCTTTGACGTTTCTTGTTTGTATTTATTACAAATTTTTAAAGCTTAATAATTATACTAGCCACTGCCGGTAGCTTTGCTCACGTGATGCCTGGGCAAAACGTACCAATCAGGGATTATAGAAAGAAAGGAAAAGACACCTCGGAGGCCGAAAATTCAGACTAACAAACATTACCTACCAGTATTAAGGTTTTTTTGTTATAGTGCTTACCCGCACTTTGGGTATATCTAAGAAATGAAATAAGTTCCCAAAAATTTTCGATTTCGGCGGGACTCGAACCTACCACCGCCGGCGCTATAGTCCCAAAGTAAGAGGTCCCAAAAAATTTCGGTTGAACCGACTAAGGTTTCGTGGCTTAGTTGGTTAGAGCACACCCGTACTGAAGGTGGGGTGCGGGTTCGAGTCCCACCGAAATCGAAAAATTTTGGGAACTTATTTTTTTTACTAGTATTAGTGTAGATCTGATTATTTATATCTTTATTTCGTCCTTTCTATGAAACAAACTAGACTTATATTACGTTTGATTTACTTTCAATGAGTTACTTTGGATGACGGATCGATGATTGATTTCCCTCGGACGTTTGGTGTGACACACGAAAAAGAATGTATATTATTGGTTTACTACGGGGTTTGACTTGGTTCAACTTGTGTTTATGAAAAACCTTAATTAACTTAAGGTGGAACGTCCGCGAAATTAGGTAATATTATTTAAAAAAATGTAATTGACGCGTTCTACAACTCAATTAGCTAGCAGATAAGTGAATTATATGGTAGTTTTGCGACCATTGTAACCCATTTGCTAGGAACCCATGCTAAACGAAAAAAATATATAAATATTCTTTTTCTTTGTTTTGATTATTGTGTTGTTTTGTTCAATTTAATTATTACTTATTATGTTTTAGTACTATTGTTTGATTATTGTGTAGATTCTAATTTTTATGTAACCCTGGACCCATGAAGTCTGAAATAAAGAATTTGATTTAAACGAACGTCGAACCAAATGTTGGTTGGAGTCTATCGACATTAAGTTGATTTGATAATAATGTAGACTCCAATCATCATCATTATCAGCTTATATTAGTCCACAGCTGGACATAGGCCTCCCATATTTTTACAACAAAACCTAAAGCTGTACTCACCTACTACAGGTTTAAATACAGGGTGCTTCATTATACATGGATCACCCTGTATTCAAATAGCTAAACAAATGTGGTCAATGCAATGCGTCGCATTTGCACAAAAGAATTAACCTAATTCCCCGCTTGTTTAAATACCAGCCAGGTACTGTTTGACCATGATATTAATGTTGTTAATGTGACATAGGTTCATGCATTAACATAATGTCGGAGTAATGCGGCTCACGGGGCTCTCGCATGCTATGGAAATGTGCGGTGGTGCCATTTGCGAAACAAAACAATGCAACACGTTAGAAGTTAGATATCTGGGCTGATATAACCGACTTTAAAGTTGTAGTAGCCAAATAAGTAGTAGAGAAAATAAATGAATGCATGATTGTAAAAACCCCCCTCAGACCAAATGCAAAAGTTTCGGGAAATCAATAAAAACAATCTAGTGTAAAAAAAACGTTCTAAATGAATTTATTATTCTGTGTATTACAATAAAGTAATAAAAAGAGTACATGTTATTTTTATATTTTTTTGATAATTTCGGATTATGACTGTAAAAGCCCACCTTGGTTTTTACAGTCATCATGTACGAGGTGTGTTCTTACAATCAAGGTCCATTTTTTTATGTGTTTATCTTATATATTTTTTTATGTGTTTATTTTTATATGTTTATCATGTTTTTTTTTGCTTGGTTTACCTACACAACGGAGCTAGTACTGGAAATTATGCACATATTAATCTAATTCGTCATTTTCAACATGATCAGATATAGGCCATCGAAAAATAACAACTAACAGGCTTCTGGTTTCTTAGTCGCTTCTTTACTTTAGTCCACATACCGAAGCGACAGAAATCCAAAGTACTACGTTTATTCCCGTCAGTGTTTTATTTTAAGAATTTGAGCTTTTCTAAGTGTACATTTTTGTATTTATGGAAATACCCAACTAATTTCTGATTTTGATTTTTGATTCCAAAACTTTACTTTTTCTTCTTCTGTCACAAACTCATAAAAAGGAATTCGAAAAAGTGATCTGAAGGGGGTTTTTACAATCATGCACTCAAATAGAGTTGTCTTTATAAAACGTACATTAACCTCTTTATACATAGTTTTTAAGGGGCTACCATACGACGCCATTTCGTGAAAAGGACAAGCATAGGATTTCGCGATCATATGAGTGGGACGTCTTCCGATATTATGGCCTCCTATCCGGCCTTTTATCGTGTAATCTTTGTTTGACGGGAATAGGCCCCGAAATTACTGAACCGATTTGAAAAATTCTTTTACCATTAGAATCCTACATTATCCCTGCTGGACATAAGCTATAGAATATTTTCAAAAAAGTTAGGAATCCGTATGAAAACTTTGATAATGTAACCCAAGGTGTGAAAAAAATACTATAAGAAATCCTTATATCGCGTACGCTGCGGAAACGATTGACAATAGAGCAAAGTGATGTACTACAGTTTTATAGAAGACATTCATATCTACAAAAAAGTCCGTACAAAAAAAAATCCGTACAACACCATGTGTTTAACTATTATAGTTATGCTGCAATAACTACTTTTCCTAATATATACAATATTAACGCCGAAAAATCCTTATATCGCGTAAGCTGACGAAAAAAAGAATAAATTATCACCCGGTATCGCGAGCAAAGCTTATTTTTTTCTGCAATTCTGCACAGTTTATATTTCAAAATGTTGTAATCTGCGACACAGTATTTATTACTTCCTATTTTTCTATGTAGAGTGAGCTATATTTATAATTAGCAATCCAAAAACTTGATTTTTATCTAAATGATAGGAATTTATGTCATATTTTTTGGTTTTAAACAGTCGCATGAATTCTCGCAAATGCGAATGCGAGTATTGATTTATTGTATATCGTTACATCCCTACTCTACTGTACATATCTACTACCGAACATTAAAGTTCCTGTAAAGCAACGGAGATGTTAACAACAGGTTTGATAAAGTTACTGACCGTTTCCGATGGCGTACTGCTGCAGAAGGTCCGTCATATTGATGTGTATGACGCCGCGCCGCTCCTGCATCAGGTTGTCGCAGTGGGTCACCTTGCCGCTGCCGGGGCCGCCTGAGGACCAAACAGATGTTTACCTACAACAGTTTTAACCGACTTTAAAAACAAGAGGATGTTCTATGTTCGACTGTATGTATGTTTTTTTACGAATGTCCGTCGACTTCTCCGTCATTTATGGACCGATTCGGATGATTCTTTTGCAGCTGTGTAGAGAATGTTCCGAGATGATACCATGAAAATTGTATTCCCGAGGGATTATCTTCTATCCCGCATAACTTAAAAAAACAGTTTAAAACTAAAGAATTCAGTCAGTTTTTAGTTTTTCTACGTGATATCAGGTTGTCCCATAACAGAAGCTCTGCTTAGCTTGGGTCCAGATGATGACTTCTTACACCAGTAAACAATAAGTAAAGAGAAAATCAATAAATAACAACTTATTTCATAGTTGATTATTATTTACGGTATAACATTTAATTGCTTATTTTGTAAGCCTAAAGAAATAAAGTTATTGAAATTTGAAATATGATGCTGGCTGTATTGTATGTGTATTGTCCAGCATTATTTCATTATTATTATTATTTTTTATTTATTAAGGGTTTCGTGGCTTAGTTGGTTAGAGCACACCCGTACTGAGGGTGGGGCGCGGGTTCGAATCCCGCCGAAACCGATAATTTTTGGGACTTATTTCATTTCTTAGAGATACCCAGAGTGCGGGTTAGCACTATAACAAAAAAACCTCAGCATTATTTATTTATTTTAATATTGCAAAATCTGAGAAAATAAAAAAAACTGAGAAGCGGCGGCGGGACGATCTCGTCTCAACTGGACTGATCCGACTCTGCCCGCGGCTTCGCCCTTGCCCTGGATGAAAAGTAGCCTAAGGTACCTGCGGGTATTAAGGGCCATCGGCTAACATGGGCCACTACTCCGAAAACAAACTTTCAATATTTTTATTGGACTATAGTTACGCATACATTATAAAGGACCAATAGCAAAATTAATATCCGAAATCGCGTTGCACTCGGATGCGTCATCTTGTCAGAAGCGACGAACCCGTCCACGCAGTTCGTATTGATCACTCTTCAGTAAAAATAGTCTTCACGAAAACGGATCATTGTGAGTAAAATAGAATATTATTTATGTACCTACACTAATTCAAGGAATTTTATCTAGTTAGTTATCATTACATCCTTTGAAACATTTAATCTTGTGGAATGTCTCTTGCTCTAATAAGGGCCACTCAAAATACGTGCAATAAGCGCCATGTAACAGTGGGTTACACTAATGTTTGCTACTTTAAATGTACCTATTTTTGTATTTTCGAACAAGTACGCCGTCCGTTGCGTTACTATAAAAGAGAAGTAAAATTGTTTCTTGGAAACTCATTGAAGAATTTTCGTAATGTTAATAAGAACCGCGAATTTTACTTAAAATGTTTTCGTCTTTTTTATTTCATGGCCTTGTGTATAAGTAGTGTTACGAACAACTTATTTTAAAATATCATTATTTTATAAGTATTATGTTAATTTATACATTTTTATAAAAGTTTTCGTCTTGTTAGTTTAATAAGGTTCATTATTGTTTTTCTTCTGAATTAAAATTCGTCGAAAGAGCAATTTATAGGGATAAAAAAATCATAGTTACATTTTGAGGGAAAAAGAAAACTTTCAAGTTTATAATCATAAAACGTGTGGCCTTACTAAGCTTACTTACAAAACTTAGGTCGTTTAAGAAGGCAAAATCAAAGGGTTTTTAAAAAGTTTGTTCAATGATAAAAACTTTGATAGAAACATAAAAAACTTACTTTTTCAGAATATACCAATAAAGTAGGTAAATATAAAAATGCCTACTTTTTACCCGACTACCAACAGGGGAGGGTTATGAGGTTAGCACCCTATGTTTGTATGTTTGTATGTTTGTATATTTGTATGTTTGTATGTATGTGGCCGATTTCTTTGTTCCCACGTAGCGCTGAAACTACTGGTTCGATTTCAACAAATTATGTATCGATTGATTCGTCTCAATACCCCGATGGTTATAGGCTATAGGATTTAGGGCTCCGACCCCGAAAAGGCCTTCAAAACGCGTATTAAAGTTTAGGTAGCCGCAGGCTGCAGGCCCCATAGAGAAAAATTACAATACCTACGACCTATTTTCATTTTCAACTCTATGCCTATCAAATATGACCGATACTACGTCATTCTATTTTGTCAATGTAAATATTTCAAACTTTTATAACTTTTACGTAGTCGGGTTGTAGTTTTTAACTTTATCTTGTTAAGTTATATTCTCTGGATATTCAATATATTTAGGTTTGAAGTTAGGTGGCCCTTAATACCCGCACCTTATTATTTAAGTTACATTGTTTTTTTCCTGCACCTACAACAAAATTTGATAATATCCGTTCAAAACTCAAAGTTTATTTCCTTAAAGTTTAGACCTTACATGGGTTGGGGCCTATAATATCGACTTACCTAGCACGAATATAACCGGCACATTGGGCGGCTCGAATTTGACATGACTGGTGTTCTGCATAGGGAAGCCGGCGGCGGGCGGCGTGGCGCGTCCCGCCCACGCGCTGGGGCCGCGCGTCTGCTGCGCTGTTGGAGTCTCCAGCTCTTCATTGTGTTGTTCTGGATAAACAAAATACCTCGTCAGCACTCATACCTTCCTCCACCGCTGAGCCTCACCAGACGAGGGACCAGGAGGGTTTCGGTATAATCAACACGCTTGGTAGTCTAGGTTTTGGTCATCATGGTTATTGTTTCTTACTTTATTTCTATGGAACATGAATTTAAAATTTCAAGTCTGTAGGTGTCTGTAGGTAGAAACTATGGGGCTAATTTTTGACCACGGAACTCTAAAAAACGTGATTTAAGAATTACTCTATTACTTTGTCCTTAGAACCTATACTTCAAATTCTGTTCCAAGCCTGTAAATACAGGTTAAAAGTAAAAACGAGAAAGAAACTTTACGGTTCTTTTTCAACGATGGAACCCGATTATTTATATTATGATTTTTATTATGATTTTGGCTTTATTTAATTTCTTAGAGATTACCCCGAAAGCGTGGGCTTACGCACTATAATAACAAAAACTTTAGAATTTTCCGATTATTTTGTTTGGCCCTGAATTCTACCTATATTACCTAAATATTTTTTGACCTGTCAGTGATGAGGAAATATCGATACTTTCAGCATCATCATCAGCTTATGTTGTTTGACGACCGATGTGGCGCGATGGGCGAATGTCTGCCTGCGACGCAGGAGGTTGCGGGTTCGATTTCCTCCTCGGTACAAATGTGTGTACGATCTGCAGACATTTGTTCAGGGTGTTCTGGTCGTTTTCTATGTATACTAAAAATATATATTTATGTATTGTATTATAATACGTACATCAGTTATCTAGTACAAAACACAAGCTCTGCTTAGCTTGGGGCTAGATAATGCTGTGTGAATTGTCCAGCATTATTATTATTTTATTTTATTTTATTAGCCTAGTGCTGGACATATCTCCTCTAATGAGCGCCATAGCGCCGGCGGCTGGCAGATGCTGGATGCGACAAGCTGAAGACAGGGCGCTATGGCGCTCATTAGGGGCAGGTCTATGTCCAGCCGTGGACTAATATAGGCTGATGACGATGATGAGGTAGCTTACAAAATATAAGTTGCAAATTTTCGAATTCAGATAAGATAAGATAAGATAAGATAATTCTTTATTGTACCACACAAACACAGAAAACAGTACAGAAATGAGAGCTATGAGAAGAAGTAGGTACAAAGGCGGCCTTATCGCTATGAGCGATCTCTTCCAGGCGACCTTGGGATGGACTGGACATGTACGAACAAAAAAAGACGGTGGCACTTGAAAAGAGAAATTATAAAATACTACTAACTCTACTAAATATTTACATAACCTACAAAAAACAATAAACTAATACGAACATAAAAATAATTTGCTTAACTTTGTAACGAAAGGTAATGCTGATGAAGCAGTTTTTTAAAGATAGGGAGTGATTTGGCGCGTCTGATGTCAAGGGGCAGAGCATTCCATAGACGGGTCGCTTGTACAGTGAAAGATTTGTCGTAGAAAGTGGTAGTGTGGGCAGGGACTTTTAAAGTGAGGGTTTCAGAGGAACGCAAAGAGAGAGAGTGAGAGTCAGTTCGATTTAGTAGATTTTTCTGAAATCGAGGGGCGGTTAGTTATTGGGGGAATGTTTCCTTCTAGAGGTTTGTACAATAATTTAACCAAAGTTCGCTAAAAGTAAATATGAAGTTAAAGATTGTAGCCCAACGAGGTGCAGTTGACAACCCCGTGTTGGGCGCCAAATGTCTGTTTTAAATGCATCAAGTTTATTACAGAAACTAATGTATGATTTGGAAAAACCTACATCTAGAAATAAGTACAAAAATACGACTCACCAGTGTCTAAACAGATGCCCATAATTCCATGAAGATGAAGTTTATAGAAATGTCTTTGACCAGTAATCACAGTCCCAGCACTTTAAACTAAACTATTTGACTAATTGGCACTTATGTATTATATCAAAACACGCGTTAAGTTCCGTTGTCTGTCGGCCACGGGCAATCACACGCCGGCAATTAATAGTTTATCGATTGAAGGACGCGACCTTCATAAACGAACCTCAAAACAAACTAAATAAACCGTTAAATTCAAAATTAGTTATAACATCTTTCAAATTTTTCTGCAGTACGACTTGCGTTCAGTTATCCGAAAGTTATGCCTCCGTGATAGCATCTCTGCAAGCGGCCGGTACATCATCGACGGTAAGGAAGACCGCTTTCGGACACGACCAACGCACTACTGAAGGTGGAACACCTACCGCCGAGGACTGTCCGATACACGATCGTCCACCTCGCTCATTGCCAACTGTTATACGACGAGTGAGCGGGACAGCACACCGATTGAATAATTAACGTGCGCTCCCTGAATGAAACCACCCGAGGGGCATTACCTACCTTAATGCACGACTTGCAAGTGAAATGTATATCTCGTGTTTGCACGTAAAAACGATTAGGGTCCGAATAATTCGTCACGTGGGCCTCGACTTCGACAGTCCAAGGAGGCCAAATATTTTATTAACTTCACAGTTGAAGTAATTGATACGTTTAGAAAAGTTTTCCGAAGTAATGAGAAAATGAAGTCGAAGCAATTATGAGGTCGGTAGGTAAATATTCGGTTTCGTGGAATTGGGTCCTACTCAATGTGTTATTATCGTATTAGATATTCTATCTATTATTAAGGGAATTAACGAGACCGAGTGGACTAGAATCAGATGTTTCGAATGGTCATCGAAAGTTAAGCTCGCTTTGGTTGATCGCGACTTCAAAAGTTTGCAGCGACATCTTTATAAGGTATAATTTATGTCTGACTTACCTATTGTGTCGATTTTTGGGGAACTTGTTAAGTTGAGCTTTTATTTAGAAAAAAAGACAATATTTTTAGTAACATTTTATTTTATTTTAAAACATTTGCACGAAAACTAGTGAGTGCAGAGATTCTGAACAAATAAAAAGTATAAATATATCTAACTGATCACGATAACCAATAGCCATTTGTGCTTAAAACACAGGCAGTAAGATATTTAGTTGCGTGGCAGTATTAAAATTATTAAGTACATTTTTGTACGAAGAAGTTTGATATAGGTAACTGATGTGAGTTTCAGATTAATTAATAGTTAAAGAGCCATTTGTCACTGTCTTAGATAGCTTTAGTCGCGTAATCTGTGCGGTTTTAAAATAATCTTATAAAAACGCAGTAAATTACGTCTTTTTGTCTCTCAGAGAAAAATTACATAATTTTTTGATTAGTGACCAATAACTCCGTATTAAACAGACTAAAAACTAAATAAATATAAAATACAGTCATTCCCAAAAGTTTAACCAGTATCAGAAATCAATTTTATAAAATAATTATTTATTATTTTAAATACACGTTCGTTGATCGTCGTTTGACATAATTTTGATAGTAAATAACTTATATGACTGATAACGTGATAACAGATTACTCAAAAATTGGGTTTGTTCTTAATATTAACATATACAAATAAAATTAGATTTAACCGTATATACAATGAGTAAATATACAAATTATACTAAGTAATTGAAATAGGACTAATTGGAAGAACAATTTTCTTATAAGTACTATTTAAATGCACAATATAATATAATGTAACTCTAAAATGCATGTGAGTATAATGTGTTATATAAATTATTTCTAGATCTATTTAGTTATAGAATTGTTCTATATTTATTAAAACTATTGTTTTGATAAATTCGACATGTTGTAAGATAAGTGAAAATAATAAGACCTACTTAAACTTAATAAAATTTAAGTACAGACAACATTTGAAGTAAATAATATTTAAAAAATAAACGCCAAAAATGTTTTTTTTTGTATGATAATAAAAATAAACCAATAAATAAGTTTTTTGCTTTATTTATTTTTTAGTTTTGAAAAAACAACCTATAAATTAGTCACCTTGAACTTAACGAAATATTATGTCAATATAAAAAAATAAGTAAAATAAAAACAAGTAAATAGGATAAGGTATTAAAATTGCTTTCGTATTAGGTATACTATTTACTCTGAGTCAGTATCAGTCAGCCAAGCAACGGCAGTTAGGTACAACGGAGCTAGAAACTGTCAAGGCCAGAAACCTTTCCAATTGATATACCAAGGACGTATTGGCCCTTATGAGAAAACTCGAGGACAACCAAGTTTCTAAGAAACGTTTTATTTGAACGGTAAGTAACAAATAATTACAGGTTCGACGCAGTCGAGGCGACTGTAGCTTGCTTTTACGTAGAAAACAGGTTTTTAACATTTGAAAGCATCATTGTAGTTCGATTCACGTTGCCCGCGAGAGAGGTGGCCACAACTTGCCTGATGGGAAGCGATGGAGCTTATTGAGGGCACGCTTCCCTAGCAATTAAAGAAGCTGGGAAATCAGAGAAAGGTAGTGAAGTCCATGCCTTTGCCGTTCGCATGATACCTACCATCAGGTGAGATTGATCAAACGAAGGTTTACTTGCGATAAAAAAACTTTGCAAAGCGTTTTGGTACCTGCAAAAATCTCACTCCATCTTGTATTATTTGAGGTAATAAAGATAACTAGTTAACCGGGCTTTATATGAGGTATTGTAATTGCTCCATAAATATGTTCATCATCAGCCCATGTTAGTAGTCCACAACTGGACATAGCCCTGCTAATGAGCGCCATAGCGCCCTTCCTTCTCACCTTGACGGATCCAGCATCTGACTGCAGTCTTTCGCAGATCGTCATCCCACCTGGCCGGAGAGCGTCCAACACTACGTTTACCGACTCATGGTCTCCACTCAAGAACACGTTTACCCCCACGGTTTTCGGTTCTTCGCGAGATATGGATATAAATATGTTGAGTCTTAATAATTTAAGCATAGATAACCTGTTTTCTACGTAAATCGAAAGCTGTCTTTTTCCACCAATTGATGTCTTGTTTGCCCAGCAATGGGTCATTTCATGCAACAAGAAAGTAGATTAAGTGGAGCAATAGCAGCGGGCACGTAGTAACCATTAGGAGGAAAACATCATGTTTGTTGACATAGCCAGAAAGTAAACAACCATTTTACTAGTAACTTGGAGAGAGTAAATATTAATTTTGAATAACTGTGTTTAAATAATGAATGTCAAATGGTTGGTTACGGTTGTTGTTATTAGGCCGAACACTACAAAAACCAAATTATGTCGTGGTTAGGACAAAGATATGATATGATTTTTGTTTTTGTTTATCTTTTAGTATACATTGTTCAATAATGACTTTTATTTTTATTATTCTACATATAAACAATGGTATGAGTTTCCCGTTTTACACAACATAATATTACGTTGAGTAAAACAGGATAACTCTGATTCTTCAAAGTTCAGGTCAGATAAGTTCTTTGTAATTAATTATTTTCTGCTTATACGAACCTAGCTATTTAAATAAAGACCGAAAACGGTAAAAAAATAACAATAACTTTGCATTTTTAAAACGTACATTAAACAAGTTGATAAATAAATAACGCAAATAAAAAACTAAAAAAAAATAGCTACCGTACAGTATAAAAAGGAGTAATAAATGGTTGGTCTTACACTGAGGAACCGCAAAAGAAACGTTTGGCTCAGGGAGCAAAGCGAAGTCACTGAAGTTATAAAGCACATTGCGAAGCTTAAATGGCAATGGGCTGGCCATGTAGCGCGTAAAAAAGGCTCGTGGTGTAAACGACTGGCAGAATGGAGACCACGGGGCGAAAAAAGACCACAGGGAAGACCACAAATGCGTCGGTACGATGACCACAAAAGATCAGCTGGAGTCAAATGGGTGGAAGTTGCACAAGACCGCAGGAAATGGCAAATTATGAAGGAGGCGACACACAAAGTGTATAAAATGGCTAAGAAGAAGAAGAATTAATAAGAAAGGTCAATTATTATGTAGATTCTAGGTAGGTACTCCATTCAATTCTAACACAATGTAAAAGAAACTGGCTCCTGCTCGCATTTACGCACGCTCGTTTTCGGGATTAAAAGCCGTTCCGGGGATACCGCCTACCTCCCTGCCAAATTTCATGACAGTCCGTTCAGCCGTTTAGGCGTGATAAGATAACAGACAGACAGAGTTACTTTCGCTTTTATAATATTAGTATCTAATGGTTGTTGAAAAGGTTTTTGCTGAAAATGGGATATTCCAAAATTGATAACGAGAACGAAGTTTCGATAAAGAAAAATACTATCAAATAATACAGTTAAATTAAAGCTAGTAGGTATTTACAATTGTGCTAACTGCAGACTGTTGCAGACAATCTACAGGTAGCTCAACTGATCCATGTCAATACCAGTTTCGATTATTTACTGAAGATCTATCTATGTTTGATCTTCCTAAACTACGCAACAAGAAAATATACAAAAAATATTAACTTAATAAAATACAATACAATGTGTTGTGATGAAATTTAACTACATTTTAAACGTCAATTTATTTAACTATCTTACTTAAAATATTTACATAATTTAATATTTACTAATTTATAGTTAAAATATTGTTTATTAAATTATCTAATTGTGTCTTTATAATGTTTTACCCGATTTTAAATTGTCCTTGTGGGTGGGATATTTAATGTGAGTATGGTACATAAATACTAGGCGTTCTAACAATATTTACACGTATTATTTACAATTTAATGTATTTGTAATTATTGATTTCCAGGGTGGCTCAAATTAAAGCTTTTTAAAATAGAGAAACGAATTTAAATTCAAAGAGCAGCATTAAGTTTGCACCACCCTGTCTGTGAATATTTTTTCCTGGTGAACAATGGGAATTATTTTTTATTTCTAATTGATTCCAACCTGTTCTAAATTTGTTATAAATAAGTACCATGAGTAATATTCGATAAAAAAATCCTAAAAGTAGTAGTACTTCAGAAAACGCCGAAAAACCTTCAAAATCTAATCGAATAACAGTCTATAATTCACTAAAACCCTAACATTTCAGCTAATAGTCTTCTCCAACAACGGAAAACCTTGGAATGATATATTATAAACTTTGCTACTTACGTAATAAGATCCAGATTCATTTAGGCCGTATTTTTTCGTAGAAATACGTCTGCGCAACATTATTCGCCTCTTTAACCAGCAGTTTTCTTTTAACAAATTTGAACTGCTCTAAGGCGAACTCATAGAGTTCATTTTCCATCTTCCATATCTTGGATTCCTGTATCCTTTCGACCGTGGATGGATTAGGATCGATCTTGCTGCTGGTTTGTCTAAGATGTGACTTGTTACTGTTTAGGTAGAAATCGGTGGCGCCTCTGAAGAAACGTGGGAGCGTTGCTTCGAGGATGGTGATGAAATCCAGCATCTCTTCTGTTACACCCACTACTAGGTAGTGGTTGACAAGGTTGAATTTCGCTCGCTCTAACGCCCAGGGGTTGCCGGGTTTCCTGGAATAAAAACGTAAGTACTTTAATTTTTTTTTTCTATGTATGTGAGTTCGAATTCCGCCGGATACAAAACTGGTAATTTCGTTTTAATTAGTAACTAGCTCTGCTTGCTAGTAATTTTTTTATCGCGGAACCTTAATTCTTTTTAAAAATAAAACTTGCAAAGTTATCTGCTATAACATCAGCTATTACCAGTGAAAGTGTTGTCAATATCGGTCCAACCGCTTCGGATTTCAAGGAAAATCAAATTTTCGTATTCGTTTTCGTGCAAAACAAACTCTTATGTCACTCACATAAGGTTAGCGTTTGCAGAATCAGAAACTTCCATTTAGTTTTTACAAGTACGGTTCCTGTTTGTCAGGGTAACTCCGAAACGGTTGAACTAGAGACACATTTCGTTTTTTTATATGGATTTTTTCATACGATTGTGTGACCCAGAATGCAGCACGCTTAGGACTTAATACTTTTTTTTTTATATTTATTTATCAACTTAAAGGTTAGGTATTACAAAATAATAAAAATAACACCCAAAAAACCACAGAATAGATCCTGTCGTCTGTATTAATATCGCTTCGCATTATTCCCTCAACTGCGTTGGCGTGCAAGAATCCAATCTAAATGAAGAGTGGGCCTTAAGTCGAGGCATGCTACACATGACTTGCGGAGATTAGTATGCGTGACCATACGTGGTTATAAGCGACGATTGGTATCTCAGTCACACTGTTTTGCACTACACAGTTGTTGTAGAAATGTAGAACATAAAAAAAATCGGAGAAACTGAGGTGTGAATCGACCCTGCATCTTTCTACGTTTCAAGCCTTTGAGTACGACGACTTTCAGACCGGTTTGTACCAGGACGGAGCGGAATGCAAAATTTATAAATAACTAGCAGCGCCTTGCGGTTTCACCCGCGTAGTCCCCGTTCCCGTGGGAATTCCGGGATAAAAAGTAGCCTATGTTCTATTCCAGACTATAATCTATCTCTGTGCCAAATTTCATCCAGATCCGTTCAGCCATTTTGGCGTGATAAAGGAACAAACATCCATCCATCTAAACTTTCACGTTTATAATATTAGTGAGATACCAAGAGGATAAAATGGCATATCATGATTGTCACATGACGCTGTTTCAGTTTCATTCATTATTTTTTTCATATTATGCCCCTTACATTACCTAACCTTAAGCCTCGTTTCCACCGCGAAAGGGTTATGAGCGGGAAATGATATATGAGTGAGCAGAGTTCATTTCAAAGCTATCAGCTCGCTCAGTCCTTTTCGTTCGACAATTTTTTGGTGGAAATACAAGTAAGTAGCTTGCTCTTGCGATTTAAAAGTAGTCCTGAATGAGTCCGCTCCGCTCGCGGTGAAAACACGGCTTTACAGGTATAGCACTGAAGATGTGGTGGTACTGACCAGCACTCGGCGGCGTGCCCGCAGAAGAAAGGCACCTGCAGCCACATGTTGTCAGGGTTGCAGTCTGGCTGGTTCCTCTCCACGCACTCGTCAAATGTCTGGAATAACGAAATGATGCTTATTACTGGTTCCTTTTTGTTTACGCCCGTGATTGTAGTACTGCGTACCTCCTGCCAGCATCTGCTCAGTGTTGACCATTTTTGTTACGGTAATATACGGCTAGTTTCCTAAACAATTCTAATTAATTTAATTAGCGGTTTAATTTATCTATGGTAAATAATCCGGATTGTTTAACGCATTATTTATTTCAAAACTGGGTAGGGCCAATTCCGTAGTTTTTTATGTTTCAAACAAAAACTTATAGTTCAAATCAATTACTACAAAAAGCAAATTATGACTTTATCGATCTCGAAAGCTACGCAACTACAGTGTAGTTAACTTCATTTACTTAAAAAAATATACAGGCCTTTCAATATTAAGTGTATAAGGTCATATTTGAACAGTCACATACAACCTTGAATCTAAACTCAAGGCAAATAGCGGAGGGAAAACCACACTAGGATAATCATTTCAAATTACAGTCATGTGTGTGTCAGAGAGAATTATTATAATCACCACATGTGTTTACGTACGAGTACGTTGAGCGCATTCTTACACGAAGCAACAAAGTTTTTATTGTATGAATGTTTGTTTCAGACCACTTTGTCCATAGCACACATACATATCACTTAAACACACACATAAAAATTACAAAAAGCTTAGAAGAACAGTCTTAAAAATATTATACGAACAATACAAACCTATTACTTATAAATTAAAATAAATAGTTAAAATAACAATCCCTCCACCTTCCCATGGTCCTGCCAACCTCGCGGTTATACGGACCGAAACTGTGAGAAATGAGGCACTCGGGTATCTCAAGCCTCTACAAATCGTACGCACACTGTCCCGAACACTCTCCCCTTCTGGGACATGCCACATCACATCACAGACTTCATTGCCGGCTGCTGCACCCCAGCTCGGTGCTGCTGTGCGTCATCACTTTCATTTTCCAAGTCCAGTGCGACGTCTGCCACGAACTTTGTCGTCTTGTGTGAGAATAGGCTTACAGTCAACACTCAAGGCCAAAGCAAGTAAACAAATATTTTTACCAAACTTGCTATAGTCAAGGAGGATCCTTTACAATACAATACAATACAAAATTCTTTATTGTACACCACAAAATAAAACTAAAAGAAACAGATATAAACATTAAACATACGTAACGTACATGGGCGGCCTTATCGCTTAGCAGCGATTTCTTCCAGGCAACCTTTAATTTTGTATGAAAAACACTCACCATTTTGTCCCCATGTTTCTTTCTAACTAGATGTGGTCTGAAGTTATCTCCGTTTCTTAAGAAATAGTAATAGGATACCAGTCTATCTAAAGGTCTCCTGATTAGGTTTATAAATATAGGCTTGGAGTTTGTTCCCAACCTGCAAACGAAATTAACAATCCAAATCAAATTACTGCTATAAACTACTTAACACTAACAGCATGCATTCACACTACCCAGTTCATGTACAGAGGATATTGCGGTTGCAGGGTGTCCATGGATGGAAGCAGCTTTAGACCGCTATTGGTGGTGTCGTGTGGGGGCGGACCTATGTCCAGTATGGAAGTTTATAGTCTGATAAGATGATTGTGTATTAAATTGGTACGTTCCTGCCTTAGCTGAATTTCAGGAGCCAAAGCCCTTTTATTTTAGTATATCACATTCACTGCCTAGTCTCCCATGGAGCTCATTTCACTCATTCATCCAGATGAATGAGTGCGTCGAGAGCCATGAAAGTGTTAGTTTAGTTTAACACCGTTTCTCTATCATTTATATCAGTCTTTTACCACGTAGGATGATGGAAGCCGAACTTGTTTATGAGTGCATATGGTCATTGATAAGGGAATTGACCTAGGTCGATTCAAAACTGGTGCATTGGGTTTTGATTGGCATATTGACAAAAGGCATTGTTTGGTTGCTCTACTTAAATATGTACCTATGTGCTAATTAATTTTAAGAACAGAATATAGAACTTATAATTAAAGTGACAAATAAATTGGTTGTATGCTTATGCATTTTAAACAAATCATCATCATCATCAGCCCGTATATGTCCACGGCTGAACATAGGCCTCCCTTAAAGGATATGACGAATAGCAATACAATAAACAGCAATGGGCATTTCACATGCAACCATTTGACGTAAGCACAGCTTGTATCATGGCTAGATGTCTGTTAAACCACTTAAAATTTTATTATACTGATAGGCCAGACTTGACTTAATATTGCTTAATTAAAACAAGCTTCTATGCATGGCTTCACACACATATAGGACAAACTGGAGCCTTTATGTATTCTAATCCAGGTCCAGAATTGCATCTATGCAAGCAAGATTCAGTCTGATCTGTTAGGAAATTTTAGAGTGAAGGGGTAACAAACATTCAAACATCCAAACTTTCATATTTATAATGTTATTGTAACTACTAAACGGCCAAAGAGTTAGCTGACCCTTGGTCGAGCTTCTTCTCAACAAGGTAAGTACAAACCTCTCAAAGTTTAAAAAAGCCATGTGCCCATGATATAAAGCTGGCTTGACTTCATTCCATCTCGTAACATTTTGAGCAAAATGATACTGATTGTTCAGCGACATGATATGACTATTCGCTGTTATGTTGATATGCAACACTTTGAAGTTATTCTTCTTGCAGAGGTCATATGCCACTCCGACAAAACTAGTCGAGCCCGTCTTTGGAACTCTGTTATAGATGATAACAGTGTCATCATCGGAATTTTTATTCGAGGCTTTGGGGAAAAACTGCCGAGATTCTGCGTGCTTCTGAGCCAGTCTGTACTCTGAAAATAAACCATGTCTGGAGTTAAATCTTGACAAAATATTATTTGAAATAGTGCTACACCATCCTCAGGTACCAAGCGATTTAGCCAGTTAAAAGAAATGCTGTAGAGTAAGTAGGTACCTAAGTTTATTCTAAGTTATTTCGTTTTTAATTTAGATTTTGACTGAGTGAAGTGCATAGTATAAAATTAAGGTCTTATCAAAGAGTAGGTATTTAGAAAGCGCCTAATTGTTGTACTGTAAATACATACCCAGCTTTCGATAGCTATCTTCTATTCGAGCTATTTCCGACTGAAAATATAGCACCACAACAACAATAACACAGAGACACAAAAAGAGAAAGAGTTTGTTTACGTTGTACATTGCTGAGCGAGCTACGATAACGCCGCGTTACACTGATATTATTATTTCTTGTTCATTTTAGTAATAACAATAAATAAGATAGGATACAGAAATTAAAATTAAGGCAGTGTCCCTCTTCCTCTCTTGAGTTTCTTGTCTTGCTTTGCTTGTCCCCCCTTCCTTAGCCTAACCAAACCAGTCCGTCCAGTCCAGTCCACTGTCTGCTGTCTACTGTCCATCAGTGCTGCCAACTGTACCATCATCTCAGTAGCTAGATCTTTTGCAGTAAGTTGCCGCATCACCATTATTTTATGGATATCATTTAAACGGTCAGCAGATAGAGGCGGTTTTGGGCAGCCGAAAAATTTATTTGGTAAGCAGAAAAAATAAATTGAGCTGCATCTAGTGGTCGGCAGAAATGACTAAATTGGTCAGCAAGTAATGTGACATTGGGCAGCCTAAAAAATTATATCATAGTAAATAAAAAAATTCTGCAGCAATATATTAAGTGAGGCAGCAGCAAAACATAACCTCAAAAAGTTGCTAATTGTTGCCAAACTTTAAAATGATAACTAATAAATAAGTCTAAATCACAAATTATTTATCGAACAGTAGAGATATATCATGACTGGATATGAAATTAATCTTATCCTATACAGTTATACTATATCTAGAAAATTGAACGTAAAATCAAATAATTAAAAAAAAACAACATTACATCAATCAAATCACAATACAAAAAATATAGCAAAATAATAATAGTACTCATATATAAAAATAGACACGTTACCTAAGGTTTTTTTACTTGATTTTTATTTTCATTTATTGAGGCACACAAACAGTTTATAACATTGTTAAAATTAACAGTATATAATTATAACTATGTACCTATACATCAATCAAGAGGGTCACACTAACGTTTGATAAAAATCGTTAACCTACATACATTTAAACTACAATGTGTATTGAAGAAATAGGTTACTTTACTTTACTTTTGTAATAATATTTACAGATAGATACATAATGTTACATTACTAATGTTTTTCACCTATAGAAGATGATGTAGATGGTTGTGCATCCAGTTTTTTGTTATAATGCGGCTACGAAGAAAACTGAAAATCACACACGCACTCTTTAATTAGGTTTTCTTTGAATATAATGATGTGTGTTTTTTCAAATGAAGTTGCTATTGATCGCCATATTGATAAGTTGCTAGAAAATATTGCTAAATCGTCAAACTACAATTTTTTTGAAATTGTAGCTGACAGGTATGCAAAAATTGCTAGATCTAGCTATAAAATGGCTAAGTTGGCATCACAGTCGTTAGTTAGTCTGTGGCCTAGTCAAGTCCCTCCCACGGTGAAATATTTTCCTTAGCTTGACACTGGCAGAATTATTTATTGTGTTGTGTCTACCCAATACCCATACCAATCTTCACCAATATAGTAGTTTATGCAACTGTGCATAATGGAGGGCATTACAACACAAGTGTGGGTTTAAGAAACGAGCCGAAGGCGAGTTTCTTAATAGCATCACACGAGTGTTGTAATGCCTAATTATGTACAGTTGCATACACTACTTTATCTACCCAAATATCATAAGGGCTCTATGATGGGTTCAGGAACCATAGGAAAATGACCAGCATTGTTACCAGTGTAATGCAATAAAAAATAAGTTGAACACATACAGAAGCAAATTATTTATTATAGTAATGGTAGTTAACATTGACAGTGGTTCTGAGTCACTATCACTCATTTTCGACAGAAATAAAGAACTTATTCAACTTATCAGAAAATTTGTCTACTCGTAACTGGAAATAAAAAGCTAACGAACAAATGACAGCTCAAAATGGCGGCGTTTCGAATATCTGTATTTTTTTTTAATCAACAAACGAACAAAGTCACTATTCTTGTGTCACTCGAGATCAAAATGTCGTGCGATTTATAGTTAGAATGTAGATACTAGTATAGCACACTCACTTGAATTTGACACCTATTCCAAATTTAAACTCTATAACCTACGGTTTTCAGTAGGTTATGATTATGAGTTCATTACAGTTCCGTTTAATTCTGTTGGTTGGTAATGCTGGTCATTGCCTATGGTTTTTGAACGCATTATAGAGGGTTTATGATATTTGGGTAGATAAACTATTTTATGCAGCTATGGTGCTCACTAGGGTAGGCCTATGTCCACAATTTAACCCACTGTCAGTAGTCTGTTAAAGGCTGACGATATCTTTTTTTTATAATAGCCCAATTTCAATAGGAACTGGCTTTAGTACTATACTTACAAATCTGTGCTGGCGATCCTGCGATACTAGGATCGTGATAATACTGACCGAGTTTGCAATGAAAACTAAAAAGTAATGAGGCATGAAAACTTTTCATACCTACCTATCTACTTTTTATTACAACCTGTACCTATACGAGGTTAAGCGAGGGAGGATGACAAGACCGAGTTATACATATATTTTTATTTGGTGGTTTTGGGCCGAGTGAAAAACTGTAGGTACTTTTCAATTCGATTGCGAGAAAATAAAACAAACAAAACTTACCTACCTTCAATTGTACTGGTACATAGAATAGAACATACTAGGTATTTTCTACCTAGCCTACCCCCATCATCAACGAACACCGAACCAGGTGGGCTTTGATTAGGTAATAATTTAGTTAAGTCTGTCGAATACCTATCATATTTAAAAAGTGCCAAAAAGGGGGTACCTAGAATCAATGTTGATAAGGTTGCTATAAGTAACTAGGTAGGTAAGTAAAAACCTTTAGGTAGGTAGGTATTATATAGTAAACCATAGTTCCTTCCGACAATAAACAAAATCCGACATTCAATAGCAAAATAATCAATACGCCACGGCGGCAGGTTCCTAATCGCGGGTGGGCGAGGCTAATTTAATTTAGTTCCACACACAATTAGGTACCTACGTAATGTTATTGCAACTATACAAAAGCGGTCAGCCTCGTCCAGCCCATCGTAATAAAATGTTGACCATCAGTGTCCATCCAGCCATTATCCTGATCTTTTATTGTACGGCAATGGTAGGTATGGTACCTACAGGGAGGGCGGCGGCGGCGCGGGCGGCGCGGCCCATGTTCTCTACCATTGTACCACTCATGAATACGGAGATATTATAATAACGCCCAAGATGTAGACAATCACAATTTATTTTCACCGCTCTTGCTCAAAAAGTGTGTTAGTATACCTAGCATATTCGAAAATTCGAGTTTAAGCTCAGGACGCAATTTTTTACCCGACTACCAACAGGGGAGGGTTATGAGGTTAGCACCCTATGTTTGTATGTTTGTATGTATGTATATTTGTATGTTTGTATGTATGTGGCCGATTTCTTTGTTCCCACGTAGCGCTGAAACTACTGGTTCGATTTCAACAAATTATGTATCGATTGATTCGTCTCAATACCCCGATGGTTATAGGCTATAGGATTTAGGGCTCCGACCCCGAATAAGCCTTCAAAACGCGTATTAAACTTTAGGTAGCCGCAGGCTGCAGGCCCCATAGAGAAAAATTACAATACCTACGACCTATTTTCATTTTCAACTCTATGCCTATCAAATATGACCGATACGTCATTCTATTTTGTCAATGTAAATGTTTCAAACTTTTATAACTTTCACGTAGTCGGGTTGTAGTTTTTAACTTTATCTTGTTTGTATAGACTTTTTAGTGTTCCCAGTAGGTATCTAGGTACGAGGAACCAACATTTTATTTGAATATTATTTTGTAAATGGAACTGAAAGCGCCTTCTTGGTGTTTGGGAGTTTGGGATGTTTAAATAAACATGATCTTCTTATTAGATAAGTAGTACCTTGGTACCTAGGATAGTACCGTAACCAACCTTTTAATTTACCAAAATACAGGGTAAAATAAAAATTTAGACATTCCCGGGGTGGCCGCCGCCGCCGCCGACGCCCGCCACGCGTGCGCAAATTAGAGCTGACTTGACATTAGTTCCCGCCAAAAGTGGGCCAATGTGCGCTTAATTTAGGAAGCTATTTACAGTTTGAATTAGCAAATATACTCAGGTAGGTAGCAATAGTTAAGCTATTTAAGATTTGTTTGCTTCAGCATTAGGAGATAGCGATGGCGTCGTGTGGCCAATGTCAAAAAGTAACAGGAAAGATCAAACTCAACGTCATAACAACCAAGTTATCCCAACCTGACTCCACCCATTCAATTTCTATTTCTAATAACCGGTTTTCCCAGTTTCCCAGTGCTGTAGTTCTGAACAGAACAACTTTTGTCCTAGTTGTTCTGTGCACAAGACTCCTGGGAGTGGTAAGCCACGCCAACAAGAGTCCATCCTAAAATAAAGTGCGCAGTTATTAGAGAGCACAATCCCTCATATATAACATAGGAAATGACAACGACAAGGGTAGTAAAGCGATATTAATAGTACCTACTCGAAACGAAACGAAACAACGCTTCAGAGTTATTTCTGTGTTTCGAATTCCATCCCTACGAATGTAAAACCGATATTCCCTTTCCAAAACTGCAGGATGTACAGGGTGGATATTTCGTCGGGCAGTAAGGAGAGCTACCTAGATACCTAGGTACCTTTACCGGGGAATAGCTACAGCAAAATGCAAAACTTAAAAACAACATGAATTAAGAAAATTACAATCAAATAATAGAATTAAATTAAAATTATTATTTACTATTGAAAAAATCGAGCTAACTGCAGACTGTTGCAAACAATCTACAAGTAGCTCAACTGAACCAAGAACCAACATGAACTTAAAATAACACGAAGCAGTGTTTACTTAAGTGGAGTAAAAAAACTTAGCAACTCATTAAGTTGTAGTTTGTATGTAGTACCTAGGTAGGTAATTAAAATAATACAAAGAATTTAACTGTTTTTTTTATTATAGTGCGTAAGATCGGGGTAATCTCTAAGAAATTAAATAGGTAATGTCCCAAAATTTTCTATTTTGGCGGGACTATTTAGGGACTGCGACGGGTAGGACGCGGGCTCAAATCCCACCGAAATCTAAAATTTTTGGGATATTATTTTATTTCTTAGAGAAATTGACTGGTTGGTAGATCCCATAATATAAAAAATAAAACATTTGCATTTGTTCTTGTCCTCCCCAAAACCTACAAAACAGTAGGTATTAATGATTTTTTTACTATGAAAACATCGTAGTTTAATAAATTCATTACGAATGTAAGCGGGTTAACTACGAACCTTGTTTGTTGAGTAGGTACCTATGAAGTTTTTAAGTTTTTTAGAAACAATAGAATTATCTATATATTCAAAATCATATGTATTTTTAGCGATCTATAACGTTGACCTACATAGGGTTTAGTAGATGGTTGGTTAGGTCCGATGGGTGTTTTACCTAGGTATCTAGCACTTACTAACTTTATCGAACATTGATGACAGACAAATGAAGATTCTATACAATTCGCACAGCATTATCTAGCCCCAAGCTAAGCAGAGCTTGTGTTAAGGGTACTAGATAACTGACATACATAATACAATACACAGATAAACATTTTTTATTATAAATAGAAAACGACCAGAACACCCGGAACTAATAAATCGTACAAATATTTGTCCCAAGGCGGGAATCGAACCCGCAACCTCCTGCGTCGCAGAAGGTTCATACATTAAATAAATAAATATTGCTGGACAATTCACACAGCATTATCTGGCCCCAAGCTAATTCGATACTGCTAGCCACAGTTACAATAGCTCTTCGTTGCAGCTACCAACACCAAACATATGTAGAGTAGGTAATTCAGTCGGCCAGTCCCGCCCGTGGCGTATACACGTTTATTTATATCGTGCCCTTCGCGAGCGTTTACGAAACTTTACATTACGTTTCGTTACAATCAATATATTACCAAATGCTAATGATAAAAGTTCTGCTTTCGGAATAGGCTAGTGTTTATCAAAAAAATATTTTACATTGGTGAACATTTGAATATAGAATTTTGAATGATATTTTTCGTTCTTATCGAAGTTGCTGTTCCAAATTCAAATATAGAGTTCAACTCGGACTAAATCAAAAAATCTTTTTGTCTCTTTTTTGTCTATCCAAAAAATGCAAAGGCTCCCTAACAAATAAGATAAAAAAAACCTGTCATGGAAGTAGATCGGATCCTCTACATCTTCGGAAGTTTCACCAGAAAGAAGGACAAGCGTAAATCCCTGGACCAATCATCGATCAGCGCTGGAA
Organism: Eupithecia exiguata; assembly: GCA_947086465.1. Taxonomy (NCBI): domain Eukaryota; kingdom Metazoa; phylum Arthropoda; class Insecta; order Lepidoptera; family Geometridae; genus Eupithecia; species Eupithecia exiguata. The sequence goes on from OX352229.1 coordinate 1,575,925, forward strand.
ACAGTCCCCTCAAGACTCGTCCAATCAGCAGTCTGAACATAGCCCCTAGAACTTCAGCGTATGAGGAGAAAGCGAGAGACAAAATCGTGAAGGAATGGGAGTGCAGGCTGTGTGGGAAAGGGCTGGCTGAGCCCAGGGTGCTGGGATGTCTGCACAGCTTCTGCACCAGGTGTCTCCAGGATCTGCCGCAGGATGGCACGGAGGTGTGGACGGAAGATGGAGGTAGGTAACCGCATCCGGAGGTTTCCGCAATCTTGACGAAGGCTATGAAATACGAGATCTAATAAGTCTTAAACTGGTGCAGGTATGTGTATGCGGGCAGGTTTAGTTTAGGTCTCTTCAGACATACGACCACTGCAGTGCTAAACCGTTTCTCCAAAAAGGGAGGTTTTGTCATATTCACCACGCTTGACAGACGGATTGTTGATCGCTTGAGGTGTTAAAAATACACAGAAGGCAGGAGGAAACTGCTGCTCTTCCTCTGGTAGGTTTTCTTGGTCATTGGTCGGCTCTTACGACATCTACGAGCTGAGTTGGTGGTATTCTTATGCCGCGACGGCGCCAAGCCAGCAGGTGACCAGAACAGGGTCCAGGGAGGTATAAAATTTAACGAACATTTTAAATTTCGAAAACTCGCGTACATCGCGATCAATCCAGTTAAAACAGTGTTTTATTATGAGTTCTCGCGAAAATAACCTTAGAATATACTACATTTTATTTGTTTATTTTTTCGTTTTCGGAAAATCCTCTTGAGACACCTTTGTTAGACTCTCCTACTACACAAAAGGTGTAATTGCAATTACAGAACAAAATACAGTTATCTTCACCATCAGTTGAGCTCTAGAAAGCTATTGTCTCTGAAATAGACCCAAATTCATAAAGATCAGAGTATCAGATCATATTAACCCACTGGGCTTCCATTGTATCAAATTGATGGCTTATAAAATACACATTAAACCAGTTTGATGGCCTCTCCAGATGCACTAAAGCCATCACTCTACAAACATTTGGTTGCGTCGATTTAAAACTGTTTCTCGCTTTATTTATTCTGCTGGGAAAAGCTGCCGATTGCATCATTAATTGGCAGTTAAAAATAATAAAAACATTTTGGAACAACAGTTTCTTTCAAACACAGATGAGCACGGATTTCGATAAGCACCGATTTTGTCTCTGGTGTCTATAAAATTTTACAACTACGGACCGTTCGCGCGTTTTACCTAATTTAATTGACATGCAATTTGTTGGATTCATATCTGGTGGTAAAATGGCTGCTAATACATAAAAAGAAGGTAGAAAATAGACTAGATTAGGTCGCTATAGTCACTGCAGGAAGGTGTGAAAGAAGCCTGTCCAATGCTGTGCGGACTAGTGACCTAGCCTCGTTTTAGCATGGCGACTCTACATGAGTCTAACGATGCGAATTAATCTTCCATTGAAGACTGTCTGTCTATATGGATCACCTATATTAGTCATATTTACAAAGTTGTAGGAAAAAAGGTTAAGGTAGAGAATAAAGAAAATAATCATGAACAATCAACACAGCGTCATCTGGCCCCTAAGTAAGCAGAGCTTGACCCGGAACAAAATACCTTAGGTACAGATCGTACAAATATTTGTCTCAAGGCGGGAATCAAGTAGATAATCATTAAGTTAATATGCAATCAAAATGTGGCATCATGGCTGTGAAATTTTTTCAATTTTCCCAAAAATTATCGTGAAACTATTGTGATTATCTTATTTGTATTACTTGCACTGTTTGTGTAAAGCTCTCTACAAGCCTTCTTCTGCAATGACTGCCCTGCTGGCCACACTGTGATGGCCTCTCAAACTAAGCTTGCTATGATCACGGCCTTCAGCTTGGTCACCGTTGCAGCTTGTCCATCAAGGGCTGCAATGCTGTGATGGCCTGGACCTGCGCTACGCTTCGCTTTCAGCCATCATCAGCCGCAGCCAGCAAAGCAACCCACCCGTTACTGACCTCATCAGTATTGTACTAGAACTTGATCTACATTATAATCTGTATACGACGGCTATTGTAATTTGTTGACAAAGTATTTTTTTTAACACTGCTGATAATTTCATTTTAATTTTTAGACTAATGTTGATGTACATTCACTTAATTTTACGTACTTAAGGTTTTTATAATAATGTTTGACGTTTTGGAAAATATCTTTCTGTGTGTCAATTGTGAATATAAATAAATAAATAAATAGAAAAAGTCCATGAAGAGCAGACAGAAGGTTTTTTGTCGCATTATGTTTGAGAAAAGACAAAGTAACAAAATGTATGTGTCTTCAAGTAATGATCTCCCGGGGCAGGCCCTAGACCGTGTGGGTCGAATGAGGAACAACACGAGGGTAGAATTGACAATAATCAGCCATCTTGTCGTTTACCTACCTACATGGTACGGTACGGTAGTTAGGTACGTTCCTAGCTGAAATGATTTCGTTAAACCACATGTTTTGTTTACAACACCTACCTACGACTAGTTGTGCTATTTTTAGAAACTCATTCATACTCAAACAGGAACTCTACTAATGCGCCCTGAATAGATGAGCCACCCTGCGCGAATGACAGACTGACAAACAAACAGACGTTTTACTGCATTAGTACACCAAACATACTATGTAATGTACTAGCTATCAACGATTTTATAATTTTGACTGTGGAACCCTCTGTGGAACCTAGCTGACTCGGTCCTCGTGTTTTCTCGAATTTATTTATTGATAGATTTTGCAACTCACTAGGAGTTTTGTTGTAGAAGCGTATAACCCTTTAAAGATACATTAATCTTGTGAAGCCTGGTTGTGGGCACAGCGAGTTTATGTTTATTTCTAGTAGGTATTTATATTACCTATGTATATCGCTATTTTTAGGAAATTCTAGTCTAATTTAGTTTGATGTGATGAGTGATGGTTGAAAAATTGATGAAAGGAAGAATGAAAAGATCTCTTGTTTACGCCCGTTGCCATGGAAACCATTTGTTGTCGATTGTGAAAATTATCATGTGATGACGTTTTAGATAGGTACGTTTTACAGCACACTTAATAATCAATTCCTCGAGACAGGGTTACATTCGAATTTATAATAATATTAGTAGGTATACTATAAGTATGGATAAAAGCAATTTATAACTTAGAGAGTACCTACTCAGACTTTGCGGGATGTTTTCAAAGACAATGATATTCTAACATTAACTGGTAGGTATATACATTTTAGAGATTTGCCTATTAGTAAATCTAATAGATCAGATAGCTTGCGAAATAAATATAAATTCAACCTATGTACCTATACCTCAAATTAACATTTCAATGTTCCACAAAAGCACATATATTACAGCTATTAAAGTATTCAATAATTTACCAGTGGAAATAAAACAACTTGATGGAAATATGTTTAAATTTAAGTTAAGGAAATGAATTGTTAATAATGTTCACTACAATTTAAAGGAATTTTTCGAAAATTAGGTCTCAAGCTGTCTGCCTATAATATGTACGATTAATTCATATGATACTTTTATATAATAAGGTGTAGGTGTAACTTTGAACAGTAATTTAAAAAAATATATTATTGTATGTCCGAAAAGGATAAAATTGTTGATAGGTACTTACTACACTTTGTAACTATGATTCACACAATTTTACAATAAATTATTCTTATTCTTATAAATAATATCTAGTCTCGTTTTGTTGCCCCTCCACTCGTTTGAAGTTTTCATTTTTTTACTGTAAAATATATACCTACCTATGTAATGTTGAATGAGTTTACATTTTTGTATTTTGCCACCCAGTACAAATGTAGCCTATATTTGTATGTACATTTGTGCTGGGTGGTATGGTAGGTGTGCGCCTCTGATGTGCGACCTGAAGTCAAACATTTATTTTCAATATCTACGTACCTACCTATCCACGTACATACCTATGCTGATTTTAGTAAATGATTCACACACAAGGACGTTGCTAAACGTTGCTAGTATTCCGGAACGGGAATACTTTCATTGGCAAGTCGACTCCGCGATTTGTCACGTTTCTATTTATAACGAGGGGCATATCCATCACGGCTAATTATGAAATTTATTAGTTAAATCAGTTAAAACGAGAGTATCAAATAATTATTAGATGTAGGTATAGTAGCTATACTGATAACACAGTTACGGCAAATTATGAAATGTATTAGGTAAATCAGTTAAAACGCGAGTATCAAATAATTATTAGATGTATAGTAGCTATACTGATAACACAGTTACGGCAAATTATGAAATGTATTAGGTAAATCAGTTAAAATGCGAGTATCAAATAATGATAAGATGTATAGTAGCTATACCTACTGATAATACAGTTACGGCAAATTATGAAATGTATTAGGTAAATCAGTTAAAATGCGAGTATCAAATAATGATAAGATGTATAGTAGCTATACTGATAACACAGTTACGGCAAATTATGAAATGTATTAGGTAAATCAGTTAAAACGCGAGTAGGTATCAAATAATGATAAGATGTATAGTAGCTATACTGATAACACAGTTACGGTAAATTATGAAATGTATTAGGTAAATCAGTTAAAACGCGAGTATCAAATTATATTAGTAGCTTTAATGTTACGTTTACCGTACAGTGTTCTAATAGATACGTTTACCCATGTTTTACTTATTGCCTTTTCTTTCAATCTTTTTCATAGCTTTCCTTTACAATGATTTTTCTTTCAGATTTCAGATTATTAGAGTACCTAGGTCTAGGTATTCTGTAATCTGAGATTAAGACCTCAACTATTTATTGACTTCCTTTTCCTTGTCATATCGTTTCAGCATCAATCCAGTTGGACCCCGGGGAGTCTCGGTCGGGGTCTGGCGCGGGGTCTGCAGGGTCTGGCTACGAGAGCCTGCGGCATTCCGGCTCCGATGGCAGCTGGGACCCCAAGCCAAGGAAATATGGCATCTTTACGAGAAAGGTGCATAAAAGTTTAGGAAATCATCCTCATCATCAGCCTATATTAGTTCACTGCTGGACAAGGCTTCCCCTAATGAGCGCCATAGTCCCTGTCATCAGCTTGCCGCATCCAGCATCTACCAGCAGTGTTTCGCAAATCTTCATCCCATCTGGTCAGAGGGCGTCCTACACTACGTTTGCCGAGTCGCGGTCCACTCAAGAACACGTTTACCCTAGCTGTTGTCGGTTCTTCTCGTGATATGGCCAGCCTACTGCCACTTCATCTTGCTAATCCTTTGAGCTATATCGATAACCTTGGTTCTTCGTTTGCACAAGTAATTCTTAGGTATACCTTGGTAGGTAGAGTCAATTTGGTTTAAAATACATAATCAGTTTCTGTTCCAGGTATCAGGAAAGAGTGCATCCTACATCCTCTGCCCAACATGCGGGCACGAGACCCTCCTACCACTCGGGGGGATAGCAGCTCTACCGTTGAACTATGTGCTGCTGAGGAAGATGACGGCAGCGCAGGAGGACGGGGTCAACGTGCTATGTGACCTTTGCAGTAATGATAATAAGGTACTAGGTTGCACGGCAGGGATCAGAAAGGAGCGTGCGGTCAGACCCTGCTAACACTTGGCGGGATAGTAGCTCTACCTTTGAACTATGTGCTGCTGAAATTATGAGAACATCTTGGGACCATTCTCTAGTTCTAAGTACCTACTTACTTACCAACAACAGTAAAAATAATCATTAAAGTCGCATTGACTTGAACTCGGATTCAGATTGAATTCACAATTGACGGAGTAATCAACGAACTTATAGCACATACAGCTAGCCATACATAGAACCTCCTTCCTTTTTGAATTCGGTTAAAAATAGAAAGAAACTTTATGCTACTACGGTCTAATAAACCCCAAACGCTACATCACCCTAAAACTAAATCGCAACAGATGAGCAATAATTCCCGTAATGGACAAACTCCACACAACGAGGTACGTAAACGACTGTTAACATTTATTTTAAGTCTCACACGTGGGGATTCATTCATCCGTACGAATTCGCCCGAAACACGAACTATTTCCACAAATCACCATTTTAGTGTAACGCTACGTTAAATATTGCTTTGTGGTATTTTAAGGGATATCCATCAGTTTACGAATGATTGGAAGCATGTGTGGATCTTGATTTATTGTTTTTGTAACTTTGAAAGCAAGTGAAGTCAGTCAACATCATCCGTCTTAAGAATCATTCTTGGGATCGCATGTTAATAGACCGTTATCTCAGAAAAGGGGAATATTTAAGCATGTTCCATTTTAATCTAGACTTCTGTACGAGAAGGTAGAGTTATTCTATTTTAAACTACCGCACAGCTTCTTGTTTGACGTCAGCATTCTTCGTTGATTCATTTACAACCCCAATAGCATGCTGCTGGTGGTGGTAAGAATGCCATAGTGCCGCGTAATAAGCATCCACGAACTCCCCTCAAATATATCGGCTGCCGCAGCCTGGCTGCCTAGTGCAAGGGGGATTTGTTTGACAGTTTTACTCCATAAACCTGTCATAAAAAGCGGCAAGAAGCATAAAGCTAATTTTATTTTTGATTTTGTGTATTTTTATATTAATTTTTAAATTTCCTGTGACATTTTATTTGCTTATACTTAATTTGATTACTTTTGATTGATGCTGTGTTTAGTTATAAGTGTTTATGATTTAAATAATGTAGGTACCTACTATGGATTTATATCTGAAATAAATGAATAATAATAAAGTGGAAGAACTTCTAAAACAAAAACATCGAAAGGGCCTTGAGTTGCGCTACCCCCACGGTGTACTATTAATAAAATATTCCCAACAGAATCGCGAGATTCCAGCAATAAAACATCAATGTTTACAGGCAGAGAGCAGATGCAACCAATGCCTGGTCAGCATCTGCTCATCATGTGGCGAGTCCCATGGACGGCAAAGAGCTACCTCCCGCCACTGCCTGCTGCCGATAGACCCCGCTCCACCGACCTACTGCAGTCAGCACCCGCGAGCCGAGCTCAGCATCTACTGCGCTACTTGTCAGCAGGTCAGTATAATTGAGCCCGTTAACTGAGTCCCTACTTAGTATTTCACTTTGTTTCACTACTTAATTTTTTTTCAGACTAAATCCTTGCAATCACCATAACCACGCGTGGTTATGGGCGCTATCAATCTGTTGGGTAGGCAATACTATTGTATTGCCTACCCAACCGAATGCCGGTTGGTCGATTTGCCGAATACATTATTATAGGGTAGATGGTTTCCTATGCAATGAAAGTTATCTTGCCAATGCTTGTTTGGACGACCCGCGGCTTCCTAACAGGCTGGACGTTCTATTTAAAGAAAATTCTATATTAAAATTCTATTATATCTTCCCATTCCTTCTAAAAATCTTGATAAACAGGTGATATGCCGGGATTGCTGCGTCATCTCCCACAGCGGGCACGCGGCATGCGGCGCCACACGCGCGACTGCGGAGCGCGTCAGACGGATCCGCGACGCGGCGCAGCGTGCGCAGCACGTGCCTGAGCACGTCGTGCTGGCTACGCGCGCGTTGCACACACAGGCTTATGAGATTGACGTGAGTAGGGTACGATTGACTGAACAAGCACATGTCCCAGCCCCAGCTGATAGAAAGTAACCAACAAATTATAACAGTGCATGTAATTTCCCAACTCTAGGCTGACAATGATTGCTTTCTCGATACATTATGAGCTTTGACAAGTTTTTGAATGAAATAGTTAAGTATCGGCATAAACTGCGCATGCTAAAATGACAGATCACAGCATTTGGAATGGACGATGGTTATTTTATGCCCTTCCTTGTATTTCCAGTCTGAAGCCGCCAAAGTTGAAGCAGAGATTCAAGCGTGGGCGGAGCAGTACCGGCGGGCGGTGGAAGCTCACGGTCGAGCGCTGTACACCGCCGCCACCAGGGCCCGGCAGAAACATCGGCAGAGGGTCGAGGAGACACATCGACAGCTGGAGGACAGGGCGAGACATGCTAGAGAGGCTGTGCTGTTTGCTGAAGAGGTATTAACTGATGACGCATTAGTTGTTTATGTGGCAGCAGGTATCCATGACCGCCGAGGAGCAGTAGGAGCCTTCAGACTCATTGACGAGCAGTACCTTGCAGAGACTAAGGTCCAAAGGCTCGAACACCGTCGCAAGGTCGCTTAACTCTCGATCTTATAGAGGATTCTCGTTTTTTTCTTCTTTCGTTTCGGAGAATGCTCACAGAAACTATATGACCTAATCCCACCATCCCCCTTCCCATTCAGGGCAAGCAGATTCACAGCGCATTACCACCCCTACTTGGTGGATATACCGTCCACTCGCACTAAGCGGTTTTCCCCACGTTCATCATTTGTATCGCTGGGGTTTGGAACCCGCTCCTTGCTGCTGTTTTCCCAGTCAATTACACACCCAGGGTGTAATCTTACCTCTTCAAGACAAGAATGAATAGGTATCTTCTAGAGCTTCGATATACATCGTTGATCACATTTTGACTTTCTAGCTAGGTGATATTGCGGCCAAACGAAGGTCTATCGACTATAAAAGATGAGAAAACTAATTTGTGAGCAGAGGTCTTCACTAGGTTAAACAGTTTTAGCATTTTCTCAGTTTGATCACTTTTTCAGCTCCTCGCTACAGGCAAGGAATTTGAAGTCCTGTCCCTCAGCGGTCCAGTACTCCGTCGCTTGGAACTCCTGACAGAAACTCCGGCCGGTGACGCGCCTAAGATGGAGCTCCGGTTCGCACCCAAAGCCCCAGCTTGCATGGACTCTACGCTCGTGGGGCGGCTGCTGACGCAAGCGCCTGATCCGGCCTGCTGCGTGCTTAGGACTGATGGTAAGTTTCATATTCATAATTCAGAACTGAAACCTCCGCTATTTCAAGCCTGTAACGCGTTCACCGGAAATGATTTCATTTTGTTAAATCTTTGCTTTGCTTACAGGTCTCCAAGATCTACGTGTGAACTGCCAACATGAAGTGACTATGGAGCTTCGAGACAGCAGCGGTGAAAGAATCTGGTGTGGCGGAGAACAGGTATAACTGAACCTGACACAGAATAACTTTAAAGCTACCCTTGATAAAAAATAAGATCAACAATACTAAAATTAAATAGATGCACATATTTCGATTTAAAAAAATGTACAACATAACTGCAGGTCCATCCAGAGCTACTTTAAGAACAAGCAAATATTCCCTGTGGCTTATGCCAGATATTTTATTTAAAAATGAGTGAGTCAAGTCACTTATTCCATTCTGACGCTACTTGCAGGTGTGTGGTTTCTTCCGCCGTCAAGACTCAAGCGCCCGCCCTGCATCAGCCTCGGTCACAGACCGTGGAGACGGCTCCTACAGTATCTGCTTCTCACCGCCCGCCCCAGGAGCCTATCTGCTTGCAGTCACGTTGAACAACATCCCTATTCAGGTGAGATTCCACCGCCCGCCCTACGTCAGCCTCGATGACAGACCGTGGAGACGGATTCTACCGGTACCTTGTATTAGATGATGACTCGACTACCATATTTACCTAGTTTTGTTTGACTCAAAACCGTGCTTAAAACCGTTAGTGCAGAAATTGATATAAAGTCACGACATTTAAAGTGATTGTGTGTGCGTTAAGCACACAAGGCCACTTTGTCAACCTATACTCGTAAACCAAAGTACCTACTTAACAGAACTCCCGAAATATATGTTCTCTACAGGGCAGTCCATTTCCCTGCTGTGCCCGCACTGCGAAGACGCATTCCGGACAGTTTCACTGCTGCGCGTTCTGCTCCTCCGGAGGAAAACGCGATGCGACCTGCGGCTGCGGGGCAACCATGCCAGGGGGATATAAAGGTAAACACTTTTATCCCCTTGCAGTTCCATACATATTTAGGAATCAAAAACCGTGTAAAGCGTCATAACATAAATTATCATCAGTTATTGTAGCAGTACACAGGGGCTCTTTTAATGAGCGCCAAAGCGCTCTTTCTTTAGCTTGCCGCATCTTGCATCTACGAGCAATCTTTCGCAGATTATCATGCAGTTTTGATAGTGCAATCTAGGTTACTAGACCTAGATTGCACTATTTTAAGGTTAGGTTTAAGGACGTCCTACATTCGTTTGCCGAGTCGCGGTCTCCGTTCAAAAACCCTATCTATGACACCACTGTATCGCTTATTTCAGTGTTAAAACGGTCGTTGATATAAGCGTATATTTTCCAGGATGCGGCCACGGCCACACCGGCTGGCCCGGAACGCGCCACTGGTCGTGTTGTGGCAACACCGACCGCAAATCTGCCTGCAAGCCGCGGCCGAAGGAACAAACTAGAGCTAAGCTCTACCAATTCTCATTGTAAACCCAACTCACGGTTTATGGTAATAAAGGTTTATTTGGAATGTTCTGTTTTATTTTGAGTAAAGGCGAAACAAAATTCCAGCCCTCAAACTACCCGCATGCAAAATTCAGCTTGATCAGTTCTGTAGTTTTGGCGTGAGTAACAAATTCCGCATTTATTTATAGGTAATCTATGTGTGGTGTGATTTATTGGTTATGTTAGTCTCTAAATTCTCTAATGGGCCCATGACTCAAACTAATGTTCGAACAGTCTTCAAATCGATGGTTGTTTATCTGAGCTTGAAATAGGTAGAATTCGTGTCCGTGATGGTAGCGTACACATAATCGAATTCACGTATGTCGTTATGCCTAATAAATACTGTATAAATAACGCATAATTAGGGCAAAAACAAAATAAATAGTGCCTCTTTGGTTTAAGAAATAATGACCATTGTTTATGGGTACGCTAGCATAACGATCAAGCTGACGTACACACGACCGTACTCAAAAACGACTTATCCTATAGCAACAAAATGTACACACATAAATAACGTACAAATAGAGCACGACCTATGCAAAATTTCATGATGATTGCTCTTACAGGAACAGAGATATGGAACAAGACTATAAAATAACCTCAAAACTGGCGTTATGCTGGCGTAACCATTAAAAAGCGTAATAGTTCTTATAGAAAGCGAGCTTTTCTTAATATAAATAATATATGTATCAATACTGCGTGAAATACTGCCTCTGCCAGTACCTAGTCATACTTTTTGCGAATTCGTAGTGAAACAATATAAAAAGTTGATGTGAACTTCTAGGAACAAAATATGCATTGCGGTACAGTCGCACACAACAAAAAAAAACATAAAGTAACAAAATACTTATTCTTTCATGAGTATTTTTACCATAATATTATATATAGCTACATCTTCATATATTTTCGAACAAGATGCTTTGTTTAGTTGTACGAATGAAATTGCGTTTCGTTAATCGTAGATCTTGTTTCGAGTCAGAGCAATGAGCGAGCAATGTATTGGTTACAATGAAAAATAGAGAAAGATGCGTGTGAATTATCCCTGGAAGTGAAAGAGATAAGAGATGATACTTTTCTGTCATAACATCACATCACATTCTCTCTTATGGCTGATAATGATAATACAGGCAACACAATAAAAACAAGAAACTACTGATATAATTTATTTACATTAAATTATTGCTTATCTAGATTACAGTCACAACATTCAGATTTATAATTATAAAATCTATAAAAGGGATATTCGGAATAATTGGAACAACTCATTTTTGCAGGCATTTTGTATAAAATTGTTATGTACAGAGTTTAAAAAATATTCTTTGCCTCGAATTCATAACACTGCTAATTATAAAACGAAGTATAATATATCGTGCGGAATATTCGAAAACTTTTTAAACTTTCGCGATTTGATCATAATAAAGGTAATTTGTCGGGTATGTATCGCGCTTTTGTTTTGTATTACCCAATATAAAATAAAAGGTACGCAATAAATACCCGACAAATAAATCATGAATACGGAATATTTAACACTTGCATGCAAGTGAATTTCAACCTAACTCCACTGACATAAAAACTACCCTACGCCAATAAATGTAGGTACCCTAATTTGTAGATTAGTAATTACTAATTATAAAATTATCACAGATCCGTATCACACCTGCAAAAAGTTTTACTCGCGACACTACCTCCTAAGATCCCTTTAAATTAACTAACAGTAAATAATAACTATTAAAATTCATATAAAACAATCTACTAAACAGTCTAACAACTAGATACAACTACATTTTCATATAGATAGTGAAATAATAACGGTATAATCCGACTAATTTAATAATTACTAGTGGAAGAAACTGTCGCAGTGTTTAAACCGCGATTTCTAAAACTTAATGTAATTACGATCCTAAGGCCCGTTTATGATAGCTTACTCAGTCATCGATCTATGCTTAAGGTGGTTCGACTGACTGGTATTTTTTGAGCATTTGAGAAAATAACAATTTATTTATATAGAGATTTTGTGCTAAAAACCTAAAATTTTCCCAAATGCTCCCAAAAATAAATTAATCAAAATTGGTTTTATCATTAGTTCATAGATTATTTGCGGCAAATTACTCTATCGTTAGATTTATTGCACAAAAAAAACTCGTGCCAACCCGCGCGAACCACCTTAGTAACGCTTTTCTATGGCATAAACGTCACTCAAGCATACATCTATGACTGAGCAAGCTTTCATAATACGGGCCTAAGAAACGTTCAAATAATTTATAAGACAGTATTGCGATAGGAACAGGGATAAAATGCACTAACCATTTTAAATCAACCACAATAATTTTACCCCTAAAGGGTCAAGGATCAAGTGTTGAACAAAACCATTTAAATGTGAAAATCAGTAGATTTTCACATTTAAATGGTTTTGTTTCCTGAGAGACTAGTCTTGTTATTGAGCACACATTCGTAGTTTTCGATTTAAATGCCTTTAAAATAAATAAACACGTAAGTGCAACTTTGCAAATCGGCCGAGGTAAATATTTCTCAATCTTGTATATATATTTAAGACCTATGTCCACAATCTCATCTGATGGTAAGTAGAAGATTCAGTTGACGATGCGAGGATGTATTCAGATGTCTATAAGACACTATTCAATAATTTACAGACCCGTAAATGAAAGCTGAATTGAATACATGCAAGTATCCCAAGAAGATTGGCAAGGTCGACACTTTTCACTGTTATGTTTCTTGCATTGCATTGTTTTGTATAGTCCCGTAAATAAAATCTACATACTTGCAATCATTCCCAAGACTGGCGTAGTCGGATCCGACCGGCTGCGCTAACAATTCAGAGTCCCAGCGCTGGGACAGGCGTGTAAGGAACGGGGCTCGGCGCGGAGGCTTGACGTACGCTCATCTCCCACGCATCGAGGAGCTGGCCCACTGAGCAGCTTTTTGGTAATCTGTAGAATGAAGTCTTTATTGATACAAATAGACGAAATAATACAAGTAACTTAACTTTATGAAAAAGTAAATCACAGAAATCATTTACGTAGGCGTTTTTTTAATGCTTCTTTAACATTTTGATTTTTTCTGGTTTAGGCAGAGCTGCGATGTTGCTCTTGATGGCCACCAATTTCTGTTAACGCATCTCTGCTTAAACTATAAAAAATAAAACTATTAAAGATGTATTAAAAAAAAGCTAATGATAGGTATCAAACTGCCCATGGTTTTTTTTGACGTGTAAACCAACCTGGCACACCTAGCGTCCATAGCAGCCAGCACAGTGTGTAGGAAGGGCGAGGAGGGCGCGTGCTTAGGGCGCGGGCGCGCGGGGGGCGCCAGCGGGTAGTCTCGTGGTACTACCACGTGTACACTGGGCACGCAGGGTAGGCGCGCGTCGTCTAGCTGCGCGATTAGAGAGATGGCGCCCTTGCCGCTGCTGAGTTGCATAGGTTCTAAAGAGACCTGCGAAGAAAGCGTTAGCTTAATCCGTTGTTGTCTACGCCTTAGACAACAACTGGTTTTATTGACCTAGGAAAGAATAGACGAAAATGACAACGCATCGTCATACATTACGTAGATTATTGAAGTCGTAGTAATGAATTTCAAATATTTTACGCATTCGATGACGATATGACGTAATTTTTCTGTAATCTACCCTAGACAACAATCACGATGCTTGGTCTATAGGTCGAAAAATTGCCAAAATAGCCTCACGTAATTAATGGATGCCCCCTTATTTAATTGATATTCTAGTTAAGTTTAAGTAAGTTCATTTCATAGGTATTTCAATAACCACTCCTCGTCCGGGCTCCACCTGAAAATCAGCGTAGCATTGGGCTTAGCCGAATGCTACATGCTGAGGTGGGGACACTTTTATACCCATTTTTTATCTACGTTTACTATCTTCTATTGTTTATATACTTTTTTTTATATCTAAGACCGTACAAAACTGTATGTATGTTTCTGGGTAAAAATGAATATTTTTCTTGATATAAAAAACGATGGTTTATCCAAGATAAAGTAACCCACGATGTAGAGAAAAGAAAGCCTAGTTTACCTTGAACCTGGAATCCAGCCTGGCTATTTCCCCCTGAAGCACATCTGGGATCTCCATCTCTGGCTCGTCGAACTTGGGCATCTTCTGCGGCGGCGGTAGATTTCTGAAAACACATTTTGGACTTCACTCATTTGATACCACAATAAACAAATAGATAGGGACGTACCAAAGCTAAGTCTAGTACTTATAAAAATCTGTGAACTCAAAGCTAGGACCAAGCAGTGTTTTTCCAAAAACGACTCATGGCTATTGCACTGAGGGTCGATATTGCTTTGTTCTCAATTGACGCGTATTCGCTCGTGGTTAGCCTAAATTCAGGTAGTTCGCGCCGGAACGTACTATCGAGAACGGGGGCTCAAACCAGCACCATTTTAACCATTTATTTACCATTTAAATACCATAAGTGAGTTAGTTTAAGTTTATAATATTCATAGTTTATCAGTGATTATATTTAGCTACCAATAACTAGTGACTTTTTGTATAAAACTACCACAAACCACAGATACCAAATAAACCAATACCCTAAGGGTTTCGGGACTAAACCAACACCAAGACCGAACCCTTTTGCATACTTTTTACCCGACTACCAACAGGGGAGGGTTATGAGGTTAGCACCCTATGTTTGTATGTTTGTATATTTGTATGTTTGTATGTATGTGGCCGATTTCTTTGTTCCCACGTAGCGCTGAAACTACTGGTTCGATTTCAACAAATTATGTATCGATTGATTCGTCTCGATACCCCGATGGTTATAGGCTATAGGATTTAGGGCTCCGACCCCGAATAAGCCTTCAAAATGCGTATTAAAGTTTAGGTAGCCGCAGGCTGCAGGCCCCATAGAGAAAAATTACAATACCTACGACCTATTTTCATTTTCAACTCTATGCCTATCAAATATGACCGATACGTCATTCTATTTGGTCAATGTAAATGTTTCAAACTTTTATAACTTTCACGTAGTCGGGTTGTAGTTTTTAACTTTATGTTGTTGAGAGAAAAATTGGTAAACTCAAAGTAATTGGATGGATAAAAGTTACACACCCTTGGTAAATGTTGTAAATTTTTGCTATTTTACTATAAAAACTATTGTAGTTTAGCGTATTCATTACGGATGTATTAGTGTAAGCGCGTATAGAACCGCACTCACCCTGAAGAAGTCCCTCGTTAAGGGTTAAAACGTTGGTGTTCTTCCAACACAAATAAGGTTCGTGGTCAACCCGCTTACATCCCTAGTGAATGTAGTAAATAGTTATATTTACAACATTCACTACTAATACTTATAAACGACGACCTCTGTGGCGCGGTGGGCAAAGGTCCGCCTGCGACGCATGAGGTTGAGGGGTTCGATTCCCGCCTTGGGACAAATGTATGTACGATCTGCAAATATTTGTTTCGGGTGTACTGGTCGTTTTCTATGTGTAATAAAAAATATCTATCCGTGTATTGTATTGTATTATGAATATCAGTTATCTAGTACCCATAACACAAGCTATGCTTAATTTGGGGCTAGATAATACTAGTGAATTGTCCAGCATTATTTATTTATTTAAGAAAGTTACACACACGCATAATGAACCAGGTCTGTTCAAATGCCGTAGAAGTAAAGGAGTAGACAAATCTGGGTTTCAGCTTACTTGATTTCAGGTCCGTTGAGCGAGTCCAGCGTAGAGCCGAAGGTCCGTTTGAGCGTGTGGTTCGCGAGCGGAGACTGCAGGCAGTTGTTCACCACCTCTAACAACGGGTTGAAGATTTGTTCCTGGAAATTAACATATTGGTTTATTGCTAGATGGATAACAGGAGCAAAGTTAAGTCTGAACGTACGGCTAGAGCTTGTGGTAGACGAATGGGATTAATGTGCGCAGAGCTTAAGAATGGGCAGACAATCAGGTAATAATGTTTATCCCCGTAGACCCATAACGACATTGAAATGTGATAGTGTGTTTCAAGCTTTTTAACCCTTGTCAGAATATCACCACATAAAGAAAGGAAACTCAGTAAAATTCGTGAAAAATACAATGAAAATAAGCCTTTTTAGACTGATAAGAAACCACTGCGGCGACGAAAATCAGGAATTACCACAACTGGCTATCGCCATGCAGGTTTTACAGGTCACTGCGCTAGAAAATTTAAAAAATCGATCCTCTCAGTAAGTCTGACAGTGTTAGGTATAACTGCCGTCGACATTCCCTGGGTACAGTAAAAGTAAAATAGAAATACCCACCTTGCCAGCAGGAAGACCAACTCCCCCCGATTTAAAGTCCAGTTTCTCCAGCACAACCTCGCACTTGATGAGTGTTTCCAACGGCATACGCTTGCTCGGGTTCGAGAGGATATCTAGAAGGTTCTTCATCTTCGTCAGCTTCTCCACATCTGAAAGGAATAAGTTGCTGTGTTTTAAAAACTATAAACTTACTTCACATTCCTTAATAATGATAAATTACAGCGGACAGACGGACGGACAGACAGACAGGAGGCTTCCTGTCTGTCTGTTCATCCGTGCAAAATCCTATAACTATAATTTTCACAAAATGGCGCGCTTTGCGCCCTCTAAAAGTTACCATTTTGGGAATGCAAACAAACAAAATCCAACACAAATAACTAAATAAAAACTATTTATTGTAATAGACGAAGGGCTTCCTGGGCCTTCTGATAGAATAAAAACGAATTAGCAGATTCATGAGCATGTTTATTCATGGCGGGAATCACAACTAACTATGACATATAAAAAAGTAGGTTAGGTATAGTTATATCTCAATCGTCACCATCATACATTACAATAATAATTCAGTACAGAGTACTAATATTCCGGACTATTACCGGTCGCAGCACATATCACGTGTCACACGTCACAAACTCTATGCACGTGGTAGTAAATAGGTATATTTTATGCATGTTAGAATAAGGTATACATTTTATATGCGCAGCAGTTTTTAAATATTTTACATCCTGTACTAAACGAACGTTGCCTGAAATAAATGTTGTTTTTTTAAATGCCTATCCTGTCTCATTGGTCGCTGACGAATTTGGTTAGTAGACATAGACAATCCCCAAAACATTATCATCGTCAGTACTGTATTAGAATAAGATTGGCCATTATGGTTTGCTGGAAGACAAGTCTTTTTAGGGTTAAGCTCGCCTTTTCATTGTCTTTCTAGTATAATGTTTTAATTATATGTTGTTTATGCAATAAATAAAAAAGAATTGGCCCCTTTTAAGTACAACAGAAACTTTAAAGTGAAGAAGAACAGCAATACAGAAGACAATCACTTACTCTCTCCTTCGCTGACCATCCGATGCACCATTCGCCTCAGGGGTTCAATGTATTTGGACAGCTGTCGAACCTTCTCCCTATAGGCGGCTTCGTCACCCCCCGGGGAGGCCACGCCCCCTCCCAGGGGGGTGTTGAGGGATGATGATGGAGAGGCTACCATGCCCATGCCGACGTTACTGGAATTATAACTTTAAGTTAGGTGGTAAAAAGACTATTATATGCCGGAAATGTTTGTTTTGAGGCTGAGGTGAACTGAATAAAATCAATAAGTTTTTAGGGTTCCGTACCCAAAGGGTAGAACGGGACCCTATTACTTAGACTCCGCTGTCCGTCTGTTACCAGGTTTTATCTCATGAACCGTGATAGTTAGACAGTTGAAATTTTCTGTATTTCTGTTGCCGTTGTTATAGAACAAATCAGACTAAAAAAACAGAATAAAACAAATATTTAAGGGGGCTCCCATACAGCAAACGTGATTTTTTTGCTCATTTTTGCTCGGTATTGATAACGGCAACAGGTAGACGCTTGAATATTCACAGATAATTTAGTTATATATTCACTTTAAAAATAAATAATTAAATTAAAATAAAACAAATATTTTAGGGGCTCCCATACAACAAACGTTTTTTTTGTTTTGCCGTTCTTATAGATAATGTTACAGAACCCTTCGTGCGCGAGTCCGACTTGCACTTGGCCGGTTTTATTATAATCACTGATTTTATCGTGCCCCTCATTACACAATTTGCGTGAACAATGCTCTCTGATTTAATCAGTTTTAATGACCCTTCTAGTACTAGATTAGTCAGAGATTGTAAAGTATAGTTACCGCGGCGGCTGGGGCACATGGTGCGACATGTGCGGCGGCTGGCCGGGCGAGGGGCACGCGCCCATGCCCCCCAGGCCTCCCATGGGCGACGCTATCGTGCCCCCCATTACACCTGCAACAAAAAAAATCACGGGCGTATAAGAATAAATAGATAATTTATTTTTATCACACACTCATCAATCACCTATATAAAATAACACTCAATAATCTGTAATATTACAGAAAATCTAAAAAAAGCCCAAGACCGAACTTTGAAATCGTGTACTGTAAATTCAACTGTTTGCTACTGGAGGGGGGGGGGGGCATGGACAATATCGACTGCAGCTGTGGAAGTACCTATATATATATATGTCAAACAGACTAAACTAAGCGAACTATTGCCTGCAGAGTCAAAGCTGCTTCAGCTGGCTAATTTAAGAAATTAAATTAATTAATTTAAAAAAATACGTTTTACTTACCCCATTGGCACAGGAATTGGTGGTCTCCTCCATTCACGGCGAAAGCGCTTTTTTAGTCAGGGGTTGTAAAAATAAGATGCTCCTTACCCATAGGCACAGGACTGGGCCCCCCCATACCCGGCGAAGGCGCGGACGGTGACGGACTCTGCCGCAGGAACTGCGCGGGAGGCGGCGCGCGGTTCCCCCCCGCGTACATCATACCGAGCCCTCCTTCCTGCTTCACTCCCCTCTGTTGCATGTGGAGCATGTTCATGCCTACCATCTGGTTGGAAGGCATGCCGCCCACTGGAAGTACAATATAATAGACATTTATTTCGAGACACGTACAGAAGAAAACGTATAAGACAAACAAACAAACCATAGAAACAGTAACATGAAGAAGTAAATGACACAAAAATAAATAAATAATGAATCCACACAACGGCTCCCAAGCTGAGCAGAACTTGTGTTTGGGTACTAGATGACTAATATATTTAATACATCACATAGATAGAAATTTATATTAAACAAAGAAAAAACTCAGAACACCCGAAACAAATATTTGCAGATCTCACCTATAATGAAATGCAAGAAAATAGCATTTTGCACATTTTTATGTCGAAAATGACATGTATTCGTCCAATTTACCCGACTACCAACGGAGGAGGGTTATGATTGTTTTGTATTAAAAACAACAATATCTAACGTTTCGTTTGATAAGGAACTTACCTTATTATTGTCTAGTTACAGAATATGAACACTAAAACTTTTCAGCATCATTATTGGTATTACGGAACATAATAATATAACGAATTGAAGTTGTGAGCAGCTAACGCCAAATTCTTAAAGGTCGCTAATTAAAAAATAAATATTACCGGGTTCATGGAGTTCCAAAGATTAAACTTCGCAGATTTATTTTCTATTTTATAATTATTTGGCTTAGAAATCTTGCTCAAACAACTTTGTATTATCCAATAATTGGAAATTAACAGTGACCATAATTATTCTAACATAACTTTATTTTAACAAATACCTACAGGCAAAGCTAGCTAGATTATGGTCTAGTTGGCTAATTTTAAAAGATTTCAGACCAGAGAAATTACGAGAAAATCTTTAAGTAGGTACCTAATATGAATAAAATAAAACAACTTGAATATAAGAATAAACGATATCATTTCGCTTTAATTTACTCAAAGTTGCGCAAAGCGCATTTTAAATAGTATAAAAATCATTAAGTTAAAAAAGCACATTAAAAAAGCTTTCCCGTTTTTAAAGCACTTGATTATATCACTTCATATAAATTCTCATAATAAAATAAATGCAAAATAAAATATAACAGTCAAATATTTTAATCTAATCCAGGTTTCTGACCCAAAGCTAAGCTAACTTAGTTTTGAATTAGCTCGCATAACTGTATGCCAACTATAGCCATATTAGTCCCAAATTGTTTTCATCCTAGTCAGTGACAACGTGACAACGAGTGATCAGGCGATTTTTATTTAAAAAAAATGGGTGTGGTTTGGCGTGTGATGTCATTGCTCAGAGCACAGGAGCCATGACAGAGATTATCGTTTTGGCGTGCCATTATTTTATTAAAATTTTAAAATTAATTTTTATAACTAATACGACTGACCGTGAAGAAATATTAATGACACTGCATTATTTTTATCAGACAATACGTTAGAATTATTTCCGTGTAGTAGTCAAGTAGCCTATTAGCTGCATTTTGATAACGAATAAAAAGCAGAATAAAAAGAAGAACCAAGCGGCTTAAATAGTATAAGTGACACCCTCGCGAATACACCTAAATCATACACCTAAATCGACCAGCTGCTGAGAAATGTGGGAAACCAAACATTGCTTGTATTCATAGAAATTTAGCACATTTCTTTTGGAATGACACTATCTGCTAGTGAATCAGTGGATTTCTTCTAATGAACAACAAATTTACTATATATAATGAACTCTATTCCAATGAATCATCCAATCGCTTATCCGCTTCTTTCTGCTTCAGCTGTAGCTCAATGATCAACATTCTTGTTCTAATCTTCTCAAAGTTAATCTTCATCTCGGACTTGGCTTTAAAATAACTTGTCATTATCCTATCTTGTTCTAACTTTTCTCTCTTCCGTTGCAGTTTTATATCGTGTTTTGCCTTCTTGTATTCTAAAGCTTCTTTATTATTTGATTCCTTTAAGTCTTCAGAGGTTTGGTCTTTGGTCTTTGTTTTGGTGTGTTTGGATGTATTCTTGTTAATGTTAGCTTGGGATCCCTTTTCGTTGCTGTTGGTTACCTCGTTGGAGCAGAGAGGCAGTGAATATGTTTGAGGAAGCCATATGCCGATGGATTGGAAGTCCGAATCCTACAAAATTATGAGCGTTTATTATTTATTTTTTCAAAAGTACAGTGGCGTTCGTAGATAGGTAACCCCTTGACGGATTCTCCAAGTCTCGGTAAGTACTTTTAGTTTTTTAATTTTAAATTTGTTGTATTTTATATTTTCGTTTTACCGAAGACAGTAGTTTTAATTTATTTACTGACTTCAAACGTAACAGGGGGGTTTCCTATCTATTACGTTAGGAAAATGTGTCGAAATAGAATAAATAAATAATGCTGGACACAACATCATCTAGCCCTAAGCTAAGCAGAGCTTGTTTTGGCTCTTAGATGACTGATATACGTAATACAATACATTAAATAAATAGATAGTTTTTTATTATACATAGAAAATACCTAGATAACCCGGAACAAATTTTTGTTGATCGTACAAATGTCCTGAGTAGGGAATCGAACCCGGACCCTCCTGCGTCGCAGGCGGACAAATACATTAAATAGATCGTTTTTTATTATACATAGAAAATACCTAGATAACCCGGAACAAATTTTTGTTGATCGTACAAATGTCCTGAGTAGGGAATCGAACCCAGACCCTCCTGCGTAGCAGGCGGACATTCGCCCACCGCGCCACATAGGTCGTCAAAAAGAAATGGATAATATGGAGTGGCCTAGTGAAAATGCTAGTTTTACTACTGACACAATAATATTTTTTTGTTTGCTAAAGTTGATTGTCTTAGGTCCGTATTATGAAAGCTTACTTAGTCACAGATCTATGCTTGAGTGACGTTTTCTCCATAGAAAAGCGTTTCTCAAGCAGAGGTCGATCACTGAGCAAGGTTTTATAATACGGGCCTTAGAGTTAATACCTGTTCATTATTTTCGCTTTGAGATTCCAAATCATTAAAATCATATTCTTCAAAGGAACCCACATCATCATCATCATCAGTAGGGGTAGGTGATGGAGTAACAGACGTACGATTCTCAGTTAGACTGTTTATATCTGTAAAAATGGCGAAATAAATTACAATAAAATAATATTGATCATGAATTACAAAGTAAAAACTTATTCCAAAGGTATATATTGTGTACTATACTGATGTTTTTGAACCTAGTCTGTAAGTTTTGTTCGGATAAAATAAATTGTTTTTTCTTTTTTTTTTGATAGATTGATCAGGGTCATTCGTGTCTATTCGAATATCACAAAAAAAAAATGTAAACACGAAAAATGTAAGCACAAGAAGTTTAGTCGTTTATGCCACCTGAAATTACACATTTATTTATCTTATTATTGTCAACTTTAAAGCGACTTGGCGGTAAAACGTAAAAGTACACAAAACACACAAAGTACTTAATGCACATACCTTTGCAGAACACAGTTTGTGATTTTGAGACGTCTTTGGATTTTTTCGCCTTCATTTTACGGCGGCTAGGGCGCGGCGGCGGCACATCAAACAGATCAAAGATTTCACAATCATGTTCTATCTCTTCCTTTACTAAAAACAAATTTTATGGCATATTAAACTTGTTGGTTATTTCACTAGTAACGCCATCTAGATTGAACGGAACTAAATTCAAACTTTAGTTTACAATACTATTTTAATGCAAAGTTAGAATGAATTCTTATTACTTCTTAACTGAGTCGTTAGAAATTTTGCATAAATGTAATTAAATCTTTACCTGGGTAACATATAGTCTACTTTTTATCTAGAGAATGAGTCAAGCCGAGGGCAGACTCTAGTAGTTACATAAAATTTGCTAATCAAATACTATTTTATTGAACTTTGAACTACAACTAATATTATGATATTTACCTGTTCACCGAAAGCTTTTCTTTTTGCTCTACATAGAGTCAATGGAGCACTACATCACGCGCACTCAGTTTAATCATAAACAATTACATAATAACTTTATAAATATTAAGAAACGAAAATTATTCATAAAACCGACAAAAAAATAACAAAAACACGCGGAAACCGGTGGCAAACAAGCCAAAATAAAATTACAAAGGAAAAGAATAGCTTATGGTTATTTAGCTCTATGTCAAATTTTAATGAGTAAAGTCAACTTACCCATTTGCCCTCCCATTTGTCCTTGCATGGAGTTGGGCGCCATTTGCCCCATCTGGTTGCAAGGCATCTGCCCCATGGAGTTTGAACCACCCATTGACTGGAATATCCAATTTATAAGTTATATAAAAGCCGAAACTTACCCTTATCGGTAAGTTGTAGCGAAAGAAATCGCAGAGAATACTTTTAAAAGAAAATATCGAATACAATATATGTTCCAGTGACGCGGGTTTTAAATTTGAACATAAATGTAAGCTCAGCGCTTTGATTGTGTCCAAGAGTTTTAAAAAATGGTGTTCAAAGAGTTAAACAAATGAAGCTTCAGCCTATAGTAGTTAACGACGATTTTTTTATACAGTCGAAAGGCTGATTTTTAGCCTTATGGTGACAGCACAGAGGATGGATTACAACATGGTGGCAGCTGTGGGATCAGACAAAACTCTACAATAGGTCTATGTTAAATCTTCACCTGCATATTACTCTGCATAGGCATCATCTGCCCCTGCATGTTGGGCGGCGCGAGCTGGCTCTGCAACTGCCCGCCCATGCCCATGCCCATGCCGCCCTGCATGCCCATACCGGGAGACATGCCCATGACGCCACCGCCTAATTGTTTCTGTAGCTAAAAAAAAAGCCGACTTTAAGAAGTTTGAATGAAAGAAAGAAAATAAAATATAGATTTATTAACTTCCAAAGTACTAGTACACTAGAATAGAGAAGGCAGTATACGTTATAAATGAAAATAAATAAAGGAAACAAGTTTCAAAGATAAGGCTTTGCTGAAAGATAGGTCTTGTTAGGATTAAAATTGCTTTGCCATTACTTCTCTGGTTTAATGTTTTTCTATAGGTTATATTAGATATGTTTTTTCCAATAGAATAAATGCGAGGGAGAAGCTCGCGGCTTGTAAGGTTTTAAATACATGATGTGGCTAAGAATGACATCTACCTGCATGTTCATCTGAGGCCGCTGGTTCAATGTCTGCAGTAGATTAGTGGCAGGCTGCACTTGAGGTCCCTGCGAGGAAATAGGCCCTTGTTGTCCCATCTGCATGCCCCCCATTCCAGGATTACCCCCCATAGGGTTACCTCCCATGCCAGGATTACCCCCCATACCAGGATTCCCTCCCATACCAGGATTAACTCCCATCCCTTGATTGCCTCCCATGCCAGGGTTGCCCCCCATTCCCGGGTTACCCCCCATCCCAGGGTTTCCTCCCATCCCGGGATTTCCTCCCATTTGCTGCTGCATCTGACCTTGAGGACCCATATTCATCATTTGGTTTCTGAAAGTAAAGAAGTATCCTAAACTGGTTTTTAAGGTAAAAATTATCCACAAGGTTTTTTTTGTATTGAGGACTTGTTTCTGCCCCTAGCTTCGCACAAGGTCTTTGGTCTTTATTGTCCATACAAAAACATGTTTTTTTTTTGCCGTTTTTATAGATAATAGTGCGGAACCCTTCGTGCGCGAGTACGACTCGCACTTGGCCGGGTTTATTTAAAGTCGCATGCATATACCCTATTGATTATTTCCGACGATCACCAGTCGTGCGCAGGGGTAAACTAAAACCAGCGCCGTACATGCTTGATAAGCTTGTCGGCATTATGCTGAGGTTATCCCTTTTGCCTGAAAAAACTATACTTGGCTAATATTGTACTATACATTTAAATATTTTAATTAATAAGTTCTTTTATTATCTTGTATACCTATGCATGCAGGTTCATATATTTTACTCGATGTTTTGTATAAAGGTACATAGATTAAGCTACGGAATTATTCAGGCAATAAATGATTTTTATTATTATTATTATTAGGCAAGTTATGGCAAGATAGTTTTATTAGACAAAATTGATTCTCTGAATGGCAACATCTCGGCGTCTAGAGCAAGAAGCTCTAGATATTTTCAACTAGTTACAAAACTTACCTAGAACCCTGCGATGCTAGTGTTTGTAAAGCATTAATAGGATCAGGAGCGAGGTTGGATTGGCTGTTGGGCCCCTGGGGAGGCTGCCCCTGAGGGTTCTGTCCTTGGGATGGTGGGCCTTGGCCTTGGTTGGGGCCCTGCATGCTTTGTCCTGATTGATTGTTTTGTTTTGGTTGTGCTGTAAGAATTATTATAGTTGGAAACAATTCTTGATGACATTTCAGACTTATCAAACCGATTTTGCATGTCTAAAATTTATTTTAATAACTTACACATCTCTCTCACATGTAGAATGAGTTTAGCAACCATGTTCATGTACTCCTCCCTCGTCTTTGCCTTCATGAACACATGGTTCTCCATCTCACTGCTGTTCCGTGCCACCTGCATGCCTGATCTTTGGATCACTTCCTCACTGAAAAAACAAAAAAACTTAAACTTGCTCAGAAACAAATAGGGGTTAAAGCGGTTAAAGGGCTTATTATTATAATTTTGTTTGCATTTCCATAAGTAACACTAAGAGACTGTCTGAGTCTCCTAGTGACCATTATTCACCCTTACTTTATAAATAATAAAGTAAGGGTGAATAATGGTCACTAGTCATTACTTAGAACTTAGAGACTGATATGAAAAAGTGGCTATTGCCTTTTTTAGATATACTGGGTAGTTACATTGTACTTCCCGCCAGTGAACTGAAAAAACATGGAAGCCTTCCTTCAAGAAGACATGCATGCAATATGACACAAAATTGCAAACAAACATAAAAGTCAAAAATCCTTAGCCCAGCATTTGTCAACACTTAGGATGCACAGTTTGAAGTTCACTTTATTCTCTGAATATTTAATATAAACTACCTTACATCATCTTCTACAACACCCTCCTGTCACCATTGCCAGTCACCTCAAACTAAACTCATACCCAGCTCAGTTTACAAATGTAGACTACCAAAGCGCACACATTTGCTTTCGAGTCATTTACGAGCAAAGAATGCTTCCATGTTTTATCCATTTTAATGCCTTATGCTCTGGTGTTGGCAAATTGCAACAAGATACCTATAGATAGTTTGTTTTATCGTTATAGAATCCAGACAAAGCTACATTAGAGGGTATAGAAAGAGATTGTTGATATCTGATCTCTTCATAAACAAATGTTCTACACCATACCTACTACAAAGATAGGAACTCTATAGATTTTTATAAAACCTATGGTAGGTAGTTATTAGGGTTCCTATGTTTGATGCTGGATGGAACCGAAAGGCGCGGCAATAGAAAAAGTGGGACTTACATTTTTGAAACTACACTTTGACGGAACGTTTGCGTTCTCCAGTTATCTTCAGTGCCCGCCATGTTGTATGTGAAAAAAGAATACGACAGTAAATTTTAGCTTTGAACAACACAATATTATAATCACAGAAATTCCCAAACCCAAACGATTCTTTGTATGTTTTTTTTGAGAAAAAGCAAGCACAAGCACTCGTTCGCGTTGCTTGCTTTGCTTGCAAGGACAACGACCAGTGTTGCCAGATGGAATCTGAAAAAAGCAGTAGAAATTTTGGTAAAAAAGCAGTAGATTGGGAAAAAAAGCAGGTAGATTTTCATATATTATAAATTAGTACCAATGTATTGTGTTTTGCGAGTATTTTCATGCAAAAAAAACATACAACAAAGCTACTAACCGTTTTTTTTTCATTTAGGAAGCGTTTTCTTTGCCCACATGCAAAAACTGTTTAGCTTTGTGGAAAGCGAGGCCAGGCGGCCTGTCGGCTGTGCTTTGCTCAGTTCTTTTCAGTCTGATCAAACTTTGATTTGTGGTTTTGGACATATTATTTTGTGCATAGTAGAGTAATAACTGGATAAACAGTCTCACTCAGTTTGCATTTTGCTAAAGTTTATCGAACGAGCGAACGGACCGACCAGTTAATCGAAAACGATGAACAGACATACCAAGACAGACAGAAAGAAAGTGGAAGCCGGAAGGAAGAAACGAAGGAACGAAAAAAACAAACTCTTCAGGTTCATTCATCTGTTTCAGTTATGTCGTAGATGGAGAATTTACCTAGATGAGTGGCATGCGTGGCCGCAAAAAGGGACAGAGTAATACGACGTGGTGTTGGCATACAATTTTGTTACCCTGACTTTAAGTTCGTAATTTCATGTCTGGTAGGTGGTATTTTAGTATCATACATCATTCATTTTATTTTTTAGCCTGAAGTGTTTTGGTGGGTACTGACTGACTAAGCGAACGCGAGCGAGCGAATGCAAGCGAGTGGAATCCGACGATTTACCTTCGATAAAAGTAAAAAAGGAAGATATGGTACGTTCTACCAGCGCTCACTCAAAAACTGTACCGTTTCACAGATGAAATAATGATAAGGTATCGGATTATCAGAAAATTTAAAGTTTGGTGTAGGTATCTACTTACGCGGGAAAATATGTGACGCCTTAGGCTTTGTTTTTTGTTTTGGAGCTATTTGTAAACCAGGTGAACGAACACGAGAGCATTGTCGTGGTGATTTAGTCAAAATCACACAAAATTATACGTCGCAGCAAGCACGCGAAACACAAATGCCACCGCCCGCGCCGCCGCCGCGCCGTGCCGGTCCGACTATGACTGATGTAAGGTAACATAGTTGAACCTAACTTGAGCCATCCACTTTCGAGATGGTAATGCCTCACCTCCTTTTTTTACTTATATCGAAGATTGGTACCTCACATTCACTCGTTTTTGCTGTTTTGTCCTTACTAAACGAACGCATGGAAAACTAAAACCCGAAACCCAAATAGTAGTATAAAAATCAATGCAAAGTTTATCATTTAATTTAGAGTAGGTACCTACGGTGAAAACTAAAACCTTAAACACAAAAAGTAGTATAAAAATCAATGCAAAGTTTATCATTTAATTTAGAATACCTACCTAAGGTGAAAACTAAAACCCGAAACCCAAAAAGTAGTATAAAAATCAATGCAAAGTTTATCATTTAATTTAGAGTACCTACCTACGGTGAAAACTAAAACCCGAAACCCAAAAAGTAGTATAAAATCAATGCAAAGTTTATCATTTAATTTAGAGTAGGTACCTACCTACGGTGAAAACTAAAACCCGAAACCCAAAAAGTAGTATAAAAATCAACGCAAAGTTTATCATTTTCTCGTTGAAGCGAGATTTCCTATTCATTTTCTGAATTCTACAAGGATTAAAACTAGTGGAAAAGTAATTTGCCGCAAAATGTTAACAATTTTGTATGAAGCCATCCATGATCAAATCAAGTTTGATTGGTGTCCCTAAATAAAAGGTGTCATGTCAAGGTTACAAATTAGCTATAGGTACCTACCCAAATAATATTGCATTTTCTAATGATAATTAAACTATGTGAAAAAATCAATCTGCGAAAACTCACATTGCTGATGCTGATTGCCAAAAGAAATGATAATTAATTGCATCCCAATTTTTCTACATGTGCACAGTGCCAGTACTGATCCGCTCATAAGTTTGATAAATCTCTATTTTATGCACATCCACAGGAACCCTGTGTGCATTAAAATCCCCTGAAATGAAAATGGATTTAACATCACTGCTCTCTTGGCAGATCTAGCATAAAATCTCAAGTTGGCAACAAAACAAAAATTTAATTTTTTTGACACTTACACTCAAAGTTTTGACGACAGCTGACAAAAGATCCTCTTGACATTTGGCATTGACAGAAGAGGGTCAGCGCCACAGCCTGCTTTTTCCCCTGTTTCCAATTTCCATCCAGTGCTACCAGACTACTGATTTATCAGTAGATCTACCTGAATTTTGAACGGCCCACTTCCATTTGTTTTCATTTCCTCCACCTAATTACCTACACCACCTTAAATTACAAAATTTAAGGGCCATGAATGGCATGAATATTTAACATTGCAACTTGGGCAGGTTCTTTGACAAACGCCGCATTCGAAATTGAAACACGGTCGTTTAACCATACAAAAAATAAACAAAACCTAATTGAAATCGGTTCATCCGTTCAGGAACTATAATGAAATAAGACAGTAAAACGTTCAGATTGATACATTTACATGCGTTTTTGGCGTCTAGAGCTAAAATTAACATGTTTTTTCTAAATCTACTATTTTGTACGCGACCTTCTGCTAAATGGTCAAATTCGACCTGGCAACACTCATCCAGGGTTGCCAACCGTACGAGGTTCCTCGTACAAATACGAGATTTTTGGTCTTCCGTACGAGGTACGAGGGCACTATCAACCTCGTACAATTATGTACGAGATTTTGACATAACATAACACTTGTCGCATTGGCGCGATGATTGTCTATAGTTCGCTCGCTATCCCATGAACCAAGAAATCCCCGAGAAATAAAACATTTCATTCTTCGCATTATTTGTCTGTCGCCTTGATCACACATGTCATAGCGCCAACCAGAGAGGTGTAACTTCACAAAATAAATAAAAATCTCGTGCAAAAATAAAAAGAAAAACGATGCGAATGAGGATGTTCCTGATATAATATTTGGAAATGAAAACTGAGACTAGAAGTACATAGTTACCTATACAAAGTTTTCAACCTACAAACAAATCTCGTTCATTAGTTATTTACGATAGTAATATTAAGGATTATTTTAATACAAAGTGATGTTTTATTTAGTAGAAACTTGCAATAGTTTATTTCGTTGTGTAAAACGTCCTAAATTCAACAGTTTGATATGCATTAATTTTGGTTTAGTCACCTTTTAGAGGCAAGTACGAGGTTCGAAAGCCATAATACGAGATTTTTAGCTGCTTAGTACGAGGAAAAAAATTCTATGGTTGGCAACCCTGCACTCATCCCGTCTAAAAATTAATATCATTTTGATTGCGCTTGTAGTTCATGTAGTTGTTTCTTTGGCATTTGTTTGTTTGAGGTTTGTTTGGATTTGTTTGTTGTGTACCTACTTTACACGTGGTGGTATTTCTATAACTATTTTTACGAAATTCATGACCTATGGCGACGTCTACATTGCTAAGAGTGAAGCGTCGGCTTGAGGATAATCCTCAGGATGCTTTGGTGCTCATGTGTAAGCGTATGAAAACCGACAACGATGAGATATCGCCGTCGCTCTTCGTGTTTCGAGGAACCGTTGAAAATGAGGTAAAAATAATGTTCTTGAGGAAAGAAAGATTTTTGTGCTCCTGGATATACTTTCACTCACAGAATCCACCCAAATGACCTGCAAGAAAGTCCAACCAAACATAATCCTTTACAGGAGTAGGTATTAAAGAAACTGATTTATGTACCAGGAAACTCCAAACGTCAAAAATATAGTCCCCAAGACTGACTTGAAGCAACAGTCATCTACCAGAGTTAAGGACATTATTCAGAAACTCAGGAATGAGAGGAAAGAACAGGCTATTGAAAGCCGCTATGAGGTAAGATGTGGATTTACACCTGTATTTATTCACCTTTTCCATAAAATAGAATAAGTAGCTTTTGCTCGCGGCTTCACCCGTGCATTTTCGCCATAAATAGCAGCCTATGTCCTTCTCCTTGATACAGTCTACCTCCCTGCCAAATCTCAAAGTACTGTTTAGGTGCGCAAAGGTATGAAACAGACAGAATTACTTTAGCTTTTTTATAGTATAGATATACTTGTAGAATATCATATGCCAAGTAAATCTTACTGAAATACCACCTTTTTGTGCAACCAGATTGTTAATCTCAGTCGAGGATTGAAAGATGAAGACAATGAGTTCCACCTTGTGGACCTTCGGAGGAAGGATGATGAGGGTGATGTGCAATATGCCTATGATTTGTACATGGCTGCAACTCAGGACTTTGATGTCTCTATGTTGGACCAACTTGTGAGGTTTGTACGCTATCATGTTCATTCTTTTTAGATGTTATTTCTTTGTTGCCTATCTAAGAAAAAACTCAGGGCTTGTACAATAGGCCTAGTATGGATCCTTGCGTTATCCTGTCTAGATGATATCAGTTGTCGAATGTATATAGGACTAGCGTCTGTCCGCGGCTTAGCACCCTTTTTTTTTTTATAAACTAGCATTTATGATATTTCAGGTCCAAGAAATGAAATAAGTTCCCAAAAGTTTTCTGTTTCGGCGGGATTCGAACCCGCGCCCCACCCTAAAAAAATTCCAGGTCCAGATCTGTGTGTAGGCAAATTTTCAGCTCGATTCATTCAGTAGCTTTGGTGTTGTCTTTTGTCTAACATCTTCAGAACGGTACTTACTAACTTTCACCTTTATAATAATAGTAGGATGGTTTATATAATAAGTAATGAGTGAATTTAGTAAGTATAGTACTACATTCAATGGTAAAAGTGCTTCCATTTTACAAAAAATAAAACGTCAAGCGCGAATCGGACATGCACCACGCACGAGGGTTCCGTATAATTGTAATTAAAAGATTAAAAGACCTTGCCAAATATCAAGATTCTAACTACGTCAACGGTCAACGTCTGTCAATCCATATAGGTTTTTGGTCCAAAGCAAGAATCAAAATTATTTTTTTGTGAATTTACAACAAATTTGCTGTTTTTGGATTTTTTCCTTTACTTGTGCTAGAAGACCTTATTTCTTGCCATATTTCATGATTCTGGGTCAACGGGAAGTACCCTATAGGTTTCGTGTGCATGTCATTCCCTCGGAAAACAAAAAAAATAATTACATAAACGGCTGTAACTTTTGATTGCGTTGACTTAGAAGTTTGATTTATATCGCGGCTCCAAGAGGTTACGTTACGAACCTGAGTATATGATGTGAATTTCAACTCGATGCCTCACGCGTTTCTGAGAAAAGCGGGTTGACAGACGGACAACAAAGTGATCCTAGTGATCCTCCTGTTTTCCTGAGGTACGGAACCCTAATAAATGATACCTTTGTACCTAACTGTGTACAAGGCCTAGGAAAGAAGGTTATCAAGCATTGTAACTAATTTTATGGCACTCTGTAAACTTACAGGATTGAAAACTACGAAACAGACCTGGTTTTCAACCAGAACGGCGCCGGTAGCTCCTCAGACGAGGCTGATGATGTTGACGACTCCAATGATGAGAACAACTGGAGGAACGAGTATCCTGACTCCGAAGCCAGTAGCATTGACGAGGATGATATTGCACGGGCCATGGAGAAGGTGGATATTGGTAAGTCTGTACACATATATGTAATTTTACTGGCTTCAGCCCGCGGCTCCGCACACTTACCAGTATAGTACGCGCAAATCTTTTTAAGTTCTCGGAAGTACGCGCAATGGCTGCGCAGTATCGTATTATAAGGTTCCAAAAGCGCGCGATGAGCCCAATACTGCGCAGTTAGCATTCGTGGCTATGTTCACAGAATTCATAAAGATTTGCGCGAACTTACTATTTGAAAAGTTTTTTTAAATGAATTTTTATATGATTTTTTTATATGGAATAAAAGTCTTCCCATACTGAAATGGCATTAATCACTTAACATCTTTGCAGAAGTAATTAATCACTGGATATTTACCATGAACTGTGTTATTTTGTGTTTTTCCAATATAACCATGATAGTTTTATCTTTGCAGAAGATAATCTCTCCAGCGACGACGGCGAGGATCAAATATACAACGACCCGCTAGTATACTCCGACGATGCTAAGCGGTACGGTGAAGCGTACGCGAAGTACAAGGCGAGAGTCGTTGATGAGACGGCCATCGAGAATAGCAGAGGTTTTGTGCACTGCGCTCCGAATAAGGAGCTGAATGAGGAATCTGTAGATGGTAAGCAACTAGGCACATTATACCCTATACTCCGATTCAAAAACCTGGATATTTTTTGTATACAAAGGGGCTACAAAACCCAGGGAATATTGGTGGTAAATATCTAACGACATTGGTATCATCGAAGCAAAGTGCAGAAGCTCGAAACAATGTTGTTTTTAAAAGCTTTCATTCATTATTTTATTGATATTACGTTCGTTATCAAATTAAAAAAAAACACTGTACATGTGAGATTCGTTGATAAAGTTTGCGTTTCAGTTTTTATTACTTTTTGTTAATTTTTTTTTTAATAAATGTCTAGTATTATTTTTTAGTCATCATGAGCTAGAACGACCTGCAGAGGTTATAGGAAACCACTGTATGCAGGCCGCGCAGGATCGAGCTTATGTCTAGTACAGGCTGAAATGTAATGATGTTGATTTGACTTTGCTACTCCCGAACGGACCTATGCACCTTGTTTCATTAATATAATATAGTATTTCTCTGTATAAGTACCAACTCTATGGGTGTCTCTGTGTCTATGGCGATTAGCAAGTTACAAAAAAATCCGTCAGTTAGATTCAGAACATATTGGACACGTATTTTTTCTTCTATCAATTAAACAAATTATAAAAATACTAGCAGCGCCTCGCGGTTTCACCCGCGTAGTTAGCGTTCCCGTGGGAATTCCGGGATAAAAAGTAGCCTATGTCCTATTCCAGACTATAATCTATCTCTGTGCCAAATTTCATTCAGATCCGTTCAGCCGTTCTGGCGTGATAAAGGAACAAACATCCATCCATCTATCTATCCATCCATCCATCTAAACTTTCACGTTTATAATATTAGTATATTAGTAACTCTCTCTTAGTGAGATTAGTGAGATATAGCCTTCGATCAAAAATTTCCGGCTTTGCCGGCCCCCCTTAGATTCACAATGCGCACCTTTGCACCTTCAGTAGCAAAAGAGAAACATTTTGACATGTTAGGGAAGCTTTTCAACTAGTGTCATTTTAGCGTTCAGACAAAAAGCATGGGTACAAAAAATGCAAGAATCACTCGTCCAAAGTGCTGAAAAAGGATGGAATTTCTTATTTTCAGTAAGTTTATATATATTTTTTACCCGTATATTGAGATGTGAGTCATATACTTGTGAAATCAGCATAAAATATTGTTGTTTGGTTTGCCTATGTTAAAATATTAATTTTGTTCTAAATTGATAAATGGAGAGGCTATTTCTTCTAAATTTTTTTTTTCATTTATAGTATGTATTAATATATTTTTCATAAAAATAGGTTTAATATTACTAGTTGATGATTCTTAAAATAACTAGTTGGCCCGCCCTAAAATTTCATTTGCGTAGACTCTCTAATAAAAGAAAGACTAGGTTCTTACCTACCTACCAGAAGTATGAATTTATAAAACGTTTATTTTTTTCCCGTAAAAAAAACTCGTGCAAAGCCGCAGACAGGAACCAGTTCTTTTTAATCTAGAGTGCCTGCCTGAAATTGTATTGTAAGTTTAAATTATTGTATGTCTGAAATGACCCTTTTGTATAAATACCTACTGTTGAGACACCAATTTATAGTTTCATCAATAAATGATTCGTTATCTTTACCTGAATTCTGTTAATTAATCCTTATAGAAAATAAACTGAGTAGGTAGGTATATAATTCTCAGGTAGGTACCTACCTACTTACAAAATAAAATAAAATGAATTCGACTCCACCAATCTCTTGTTCCGTATGGAAAAAACTTGTCAGGCTCTGCGCAAACTGTCTGCGTCAAAACAAAACGAACCCAATTTTGAGTGACATTTTTGTAAGGCTCTAGGTATCTACGGGGGAGGCCGCGAACTCCTTATTTTTGATCGAAGGATATAGCCAGTTAAAGTTCCGCGTAACGTCACGGCGTGACGTCACGAGTCCCTGCTCTCAAACGTTGACGCGCTTTCGCATCTTAGTCATTTTTTGTTTGATTGAAAGAAAAATACGTGTCCAATTATATTCGGATACAATACAATATAAATACAATAATATTTTTTTTACCCAGGAAACTACCCTATTTTAATATACTAGCGCCTTCTAGTTGAAACCAAAATATCCATTACGTCGTTATGTTTATGCAATCTAAAATCAATCTTATCCCGCAGGCTATAAGGACCACAGTGAAGATGAAGGCTTCTACTACGGTCAAGAGGAAGACACAGACCAGTTCAAAGAGCAATATGCTACTGGCAGCGACGATGACTACAGGCCAGATTGAACTTTGGGTATTACACTTAAAAGTTTATTTTAGTAAAGCAGGAATGAGGAAAAAATTCTAGGTTGTTTCTGATTGCTTTAAGAGTTAATTTGTTTATAAGTCAAAGAAATTAATACAAGTAAATTTAAAAATTCCACCAAATCCTGTTACAAATGTTTTCAGTGTTAATTACCAAAATAGTTTACAAAGTTTTTATTTCAAGAGCTGAATTTAAGGTAATGAAAGATTAAGGTACTCGAATTGTTAAATTTAAGCACAAAATCTATTTTATATACTCGGAATAAACATCTTTTTAATAATTAGAGTTTTTGATTGACGAATATTCTAAGCTCAATGATCAGAATTTTATAGAAAATCACCTTAGGCAACTTTTACCATAATTTACCAAAAAGATTAACTGACATGATTCAAA
The DNA here is from genome assembly GCA_947086465.1 of Eupithecia exiguata. Classification (NCBI taxonomy): domain Eukaryota; kingdom Metazoa; phylum Arthropoda; class Insecta; order Lepidoptera; family Geometridae; genus Eupithecia; species Eupithecia exiguata. The sequence continues at coordinate 1,611,538 of OX352229.1, forward strand.
CTTGCGATTCCTATTTTAGGTTTACACTTGAAACCTAGAAAAATTCAAACAGAAAATAAATGAAAAACATTTTATAATATGTGATAAATAATTTATTGTCTGGCGGTATTTTTACAATATCATTGTATGCCTACTTCAGTTGATTTTATAATCAAATAGTTAATTACGATTATACAATGCTTTACGTGATTTTGAATACGTGATGGTAATGTTATTTTGCCGTAATATTTCGAAATTATTAAAAAAAAATTTGCAGATACCTACTACTTCTCTCAAATCAGAAGAAGTATAGACATGAATGTAATAACATTGCTTGCTTTAAAAAACGTTTAATAAAATTAGGAAATAGGATAATAATAATAAATAATGAAGAACAATCCACACAGCGTCTTCTAGCCCCAAACTGAACATAATAATATAATCAACCAAAAGTAAATTGCAATAAGTAACAAATTTCCAAAACACTAACGGCAACATAACGTCTGCCTTATTCGAGATTGCGTCTTATTCATATACATGTTGTACGGAACACAAAATTATGGCACGTAACTTCAGATGTCACTAAAACAGAAATTTCATGAAAATACCTTTTTGTTAGATTTGTAAACTATCATGAAAATTTTATACAAGTACCTACCTACATTTAGGTTTTACGGGACTGTAGGGTCTAAACACCTAAATCGCCAAATTTTCACTCAGATAACAAAATTACACATTTGGAAAATTCAGTTTTCGTAAAATTTCTGTGAAAGTGATTAATTTTTACAAAAATGTCATGTTGTTTAGGAAAATGTTACGTCTACTTACTATTACTAGCAGAATCGTTGGCAAATCTGTGCAGAACTTTATTGCTTTCACATTTCACTTACAGAAGATGGAAATTTCAGAAACTAGAACAGTAAATGTATTTTATGCATTGCGAAATTTGTGACCAATGGTCACTACATTGTCAGTTTCACGATAGGCACTATGGTAAATTTACCAACGATTCTACCAAATTTTAAACATCACAAAATCGGAAGAGCGATGTCAAATCGCAAATCGAGACTCATTCCTAAGGACAGACAAACACAAAATACGTAGGTATATCTACGGAATAAGTCTTTTATTCACTTACATACTAGTTTATTTACGATTAGTGAGATACCTATAAATGCATTATGTTTAAATCTAGCGATGCTTTGGCATGACAAAACGTGGTAAATTTTAAATTTCGTTTATTAATAAGAGTTTTATTTAAACAGCGAGATAATATCATAATTTTCAGAATTGAAGCAAACATGATTCGATCATGAGCGAATATTAAACGGCATAGAAGGATCCCGGAATTGGGAAAAAACCTTTAATTTCAATCTTCCCACAAATATTTACCAATATTATGTAGTTGTGAATAACAGGATTTAAAGGAATTTCAGAAAAGATATAGAATCTAAAAGTTGGTTGGATAAAGAAGTAGTCATAAATGATAAACTAAATCAGGAACTTTTTTTTAAATCAAAACTCAGTAGGTTTTGCCGTTAACCATCCAAGCAGCAATTTGAAACCGAAAATCCTATAATCACATGAAAATTTACTGAAAACTAGAACTCATCGCATTCAAAGATATCATCTTATACAGGGATATGTTAAAATAATTGTATTTTATATCCAAAATTCATAACAATCTTTTCGTGTTTTGATCTAACAATGTTAGCATTGACATCTTTAGATGTAAATTCGAACTTATATTAAATTGTATTTTGTTTTGACGTCAAAACAATTATTTTGACATACTCTTGTATTCCCTTCAGTGTTTAGTATGACAGTTATACTAAACTAACAATGAGCATACTTCGCATTGAGTCAATAAAATTCACAATCAATAATTAAACAAAACAACAAAGAAAGAACAATCTTAAAACAAATGGTAATAAACATTTAGTTACAATTGTAATAATATCTTTACATATATTTACAGTTTTGGTAATAATAACGTATACTAATACAGAGGAAGTTTAACTATTCATATACATAACAATGTAACAAAATTCTAGACTGAAGTTATTTTATTTACACTAAACTGAACAACTGACAAACTTACACAGCATCTGACTTAGATTATGAAATCTTCGATGATAACTTTAAGAATTTCTCGATGGAATAAAAATTAATTTTACAATGGCAACCCTTTCCCAATATATGTCTGCCATGCATAAGTTTGTCAGTCTATTCCTAATTACTACACAATTGAAATTTCGAAACATTGATTTGGCATTGATATGCAGTTTAAATATTAATAATCGTCAATTATTGCACATGATTTTAATAATAAATCCAAATGGATACAATTACGCCTAATTATCAACAGAAGCTTTCAACTTAGCAATATTTTAAATTTACGATGCTTCTCATTGGCCAATATGAGATTAAATAAGGCTTTAGAACAACATATTCGGTTCTAAAGTAACCAATAAACGCTATTCCCTGCAAAAGACTTTTGGCCTCAACGCCAGCCAACAAACCCCATCAAGTCAGCCTTCTTTGCAAGAGATATTGTTGAAAGAACGTCATATAAGCCAATGAAACGGTGTCCTATAGCACTGCCGCATCGCTCACCCTAGGCGCCGGCACATTGTTATTAGCCACAGCATCCTGTGTCGCTTTACAATAAAACTGCTTATGAGCTTTATACGTATTCACGTATTTGAAGGATATGTCGCAGGTTTTGCAGTAGTTAGGGGTTTCTTCCTCCGTGCCTGGTTCTTTTTTTATCTCGACGACTGTGAGGGGTACTACAGGGGGTGATGGGTCGGGGCGTTCCTCCTCTGGTTCGTCGGTGGCGTGGACGAGTCGCGCGTGGCGGACGACGTTGCCTCGGTAGGTGGATGTGTATGCGCAGTGGCTGCAGCGGTGGATGCGTTCGCCGGTCGCTGCCGGGCTGGGGGACGTGGCCTCTCGGTTGTCGTCTTCTAGCACGCAGGCTATGTAGCTTTCTTCCTGGAATAGAAAATATAGTGGTGAGAAACTGGTTGGATGTGGCAGGGGTGTTGGCTTTTGGATGGGGTTTTTTGGGAATGTTTCTTAGCCCGAGTGATTGCAATTGTTAACGTGCTGTTATAAATCTAAGGCAAATGTTATGAAACTTATTTTTGCCCGCGGCTTCACACGCGTTGTTTAAGGTTATTTCTATCCCATGAGAACTGATTTATGGGATAAACAGTAAAAAATAAACTTAGAACTACCTGTATGCAAAATTTCGGCCCGATCCGTTCAGTAGTTTAGGCGTGAAGAGGTAACAAACATCCTAACATCTACCCCTTCGCATTTATCATATTAGTGTGACTATGCTCAGATATCGATCTATGCTTGAGTAAGGTTTCTGCCATAGAAAATCGTTACTCAATCATAGATCGATAACTTGGCAAGCTTTTATAATACGGGCCTTAGTTAATGTAGTATTTACTTACTTACCTTTAGGCATCCCCAAACCACAGATATAGTGGTTCCAAACCACTATATCTGTGGTTTGGGGATGCCTAAAGGTAAGTAGGTACCTATCTATTTCAAACCGTTTCTTTTCTAGTTATGTAGATATGAGATATAAAAGGACCTCACCTGCATTTCAACGGGCTTCTTATTATTGAAGTGCATGCGTATATGGGTCCTCATTCCCCGGAGCGTGTTCCCGCGGTACTGGCATATAGTGCAGCGGAAGGCCTTCACGCCCTGATGGGCGTCCATATGCCGCTGCGCCGCCGCTGCCGTGGGAGACACCACGTCGCAACAAGGACACTTCCAGCCCCCTTCAGTCCCAGTTGTCACTCTAGCTTCGATGACAGGAGTTGCGGCAATGGCGGCGCGCGGAGAACGCGTCTCCCTCTTCGTGCAGTAGTAACTCTGATGCGTTGTCAGATTATCCAGCGAACTGAAGTGGATCCCGCAAGCTAGGCAGATCAGTTGCCGGTACTGCTGCGGTGGACCGGGTTCCGGCGCGGGGCTCGACCGGTCCTCGCCTCCCCCGGCTGAACAGTAGTGCCTTTTATGGATTTTGTAGTTCTCGTACTTGCAGAAGACTATGTTGCACTCTTTGCATTTGGATACGCCCTGCTTTACCAGCATTTGGGGAGACACGCCGGTTACGGGTAGTTCTGCTGCGAGACGCATCGCTAGGCCGGGGGGGAGAAGCACAGGCGGGCCGGGGTTGAACTTCTCTTCGGGTGGCGAGGGTACGCTGGGCGGTTTCGGAGTTGGCCCTCGGGAGCTATTTCGTCGTCGTCGTTTTGGCGAGCTCTCTCCGCTAGGGGAAGACGATCGTCGTGGAGAAGGCGACGGTGTCCCAGGTGACCCGGGAAGTGACGGCGCGCATACTATCTGCTCCGGGGTCGTCGATCTCATCCTATTCTCTTTCTCATGTTCATCTATCGTCACAGATTCTGGGGTTCGCCTCATACTTAGATCCAACGGCGTCTGCCCGCCATCTCTAGAGTTTTCTCGAGGCCTGTTCGCAGATTTGAGCACCTCAGCTGCTTTCCCATCGGTGGGTAAATTCGGCAGCGCGTGGCTGAAGGGTTGAAACGTTCCGTTAGGTAGGAGAAAGCAGGGAGTGTCCGGATCGGGTAGCGTGGTGCCAGGGAGCGTGCTGGCTTTGCTGAGCAGCCCTATCGGTAATATCAGGATCGGTGTCGTGGGTAGCGCTAGGGCATATCCACTCGCAGCGGGCGGGGTGGGGCCCGGTGATGGCGGCGCGGAACCTGACGCTGAGCTTCCTCTCGTGACGGCCGGCGTGTTCTTGACCACCTGCCTCGTACTGCAGTAGTGTGTTTTATGCGCGCGGAAAGTTTTTATTGAGCTAAAGCGGATGTCGCAGTCCGTGCAGTAGCGATCCGGTGCCGGCGGACTGTCCGCCGTCTCGCCGTTGGAAGTCGGCGCGGGCGCCGGCGTGCCGCTGCTGACGGGCGAAGACGAGTGCATGCGCATGTGCCGGTTCAAGCTGACTTTCTTATCCGCGCTGTAGGAGCAGTACGTGCACTGGTACTGCTTGTTAGGCGGACGTGGTGTCTTCGAGTCTCCGCTGGACTCGTCGGCGGCATCGGCCGGGGAGTCGGTGCCTTCTTTCGGCCGGCGATTTGAACAATAGTGCTCCTGGTGCGCTTGTAGCGTGCTGAGAGAAGAGTAGCGGATACCGCACGGCTTGCAGATGTAGCCAGGCGGACCGGCCGCAGGGAACAAACCCGGGAAAGCCGCAGCTGCGACGGCAAGGTAATCCCTTGGCTGGGGAGTGTTACAGGCTACGGGCGGCGCGGGCGGCGGTGACGGCGACGGTGGCTCTCGCTTCAGAACCGTCGCTGTTGGAGCAAGCGCTGGGTCGGTGGCTAGGCTAGTGTTAAGGCGCAGACGCGGTGGCGACGCGGTCGCGGACGCGGCGGGCGAGGCGCCGGACGCCGGCGACGCGGCGCCCGAGCTCGGCGTACGAGGTTCTCCCGGCATTGCTTCGCTCTCGTTTCCCCATTCCTCGTCCTCACCTGGAACAATAAAACACACTGATTAGATTCCAAAAGTTATAAAAAGTAAGGTTATAAGCTGCAGAGATAAGATACGAACTTAGCAGGGGTCGGAACATTGATGAAGCATTCGACTTTTAAAACAGACCCAAAGGAATGCTAGTACAACAAAAAGAAGCTAGCAGTATCTGTTCCTATTAGTGGTGTTAGGATGGATGCGCTGGCGGCGGGGTGCGCGGGGAGGCGCGATAGCCGTCACTCGTCACGTTTCGCGTATCTGTCGACGTCGGAGATGAAGGCTCGAGTTCGCAGTCGAGGCATACATTAGCGCTCCTAATTGAGACGTGGTCGCGCTATGTAAATGCGCCACGTGGGTGGGGCGCTGTCTCAGTGCGGATTAAGTCCGTTCGCGGCCGTCCGCGACGCTCGTCCATCAATATCGTGAGCCGGCCCGCAGCCAAACAGAACAAAACCTTAACGGGCCCCGTTGTAATTGGATCTGATTTCCAGAAAACGCGCGCTCACCTTCCTTTTTGAGCGACAAGGATCTCTCCTGAGCGAGGAATTAACCTATCTTTCGCGCAGCGATCTCGACTCAAAACGCCAATTAATGAGAGGCTCAACTTCATTCTCCCGAGTCTGTGAAGATCATTATATGGGCACGACAGCGAGATGGACGCGACGATTGGTGCGGCCGCGAGCGACCGACATCTCGCGGTAACGAATACCACTCGAATCGGATTGCGTTCGGGTCACGCTATCCTAGTGTGCGGACTGTTCCGATTGGCCATTACGATTGGTTGGTGACGCGCGATTGGCTCGCTAATGCTTCCTATCTGCCAGCTCAATGTTAGCGTCATACCGAGCGCGCGCTTATCGGCATTCGTTAGTCGCGTTCAGCTTCTGTTTTTGCTAAGTAAGTTATAAGTCGGTGATCGCTGCCCGGCGAAAGGTTGTAGGTACGCTCAATCAGATAGATGGCGTGACTCCGAGTCGTTTATGCAGCTTTGCGAAACTGAGCGTCGATTCGTTAAATGATATCCATCTGTGCCCTTTGTCTTTATAAACATGTCATTGAGCTTGCAAGAGAAACATTTTCGTACATCTTCATAGGGTACAATACAAAGCTGCCCGCATAAGATATAAACTTGACAATCCGTTTGTTAGGTGTATGATCCTTTGAGACTGGCAGAGCAGCTGAACAATGCACCTGGTTAAATGTCATGTCTAAGTACCTATTAAAAAGATCTAATGTTGTAACGAGAGCGGACAGGAGTAAACGCGTGCGCATGATAAACAAAGCCGGTGTGTAATCTGATGGGAGATCGGTAGCCAATTAAAATGCTCGCGCATCGGTCCGTCACGATCGGAGATTACATCTGTGACGCTTTTGAGCGATCACCTAGAACCATTGATGCACTGATATCGGACTCGATGTGACAAAAAATAAAGACGATGGAATTGAATGAATTAAAGATCTTGCTCTACAGAGCACGAACCGGATTTAAAAGTACAAAATATGTAAGTAGTTTTTAAACGGAAGTATACTACGAGTGACATCTTACCACATGCCTCTGTAATAATTATTATAATATCGATTCCAGGGTGTGTGTAGGTTCCTATGTGGTTACAGATGTCACGTTGTGTTCAAAAAAGACGAAATTCATTCGGTTTATCTTCGAAACCATCTCGATTCATCCGAGACTGACATTTCGATGAGTTTCGTTAGATAAATTGGATTCAGCTTGAATTATTTGTAAACAAGTCTACGTTTTAAAACAGACATTGGAACTTTATTTTTAAATCTACACGACTTTCTTCACTACTTTAGTTAGATGATTACGTGCTGCATTGTGTCAAGTTCTTCTTTTTAAATCCTATCGAAGTGTAGGTAAAGTGCTTTTTACGAATGAGGTCCCCTAGACGCAGCGCTGTCGGCACTGCGACCGAATGAATTTAGTGATTTTGCGTAGAATAAACTTTAGTTCCACTAATTGCCGCGGGACTATTTCGTTAAAAGCAATCAAGTAGAGTGCTTTTTACGAAAAACGAAGTAACCGAATATTCGACCATTAAAAATCCCCTATTCCTTATTCAAAAATCTTGTCTCTTCAGTACTAACCATAGAGGTCCACCAACTGTCCAACTGAACAAAAAGAAACAATTTCCACTGACCTGTCATCGACTGGAAGTGTCGGTCGTGCGTCACGATCGGACGCGCATTAACATATCGCGTTGATTCGCTATCGCGTTGCGAGTGCGTTGTTACACGTCACACGTCTTTTTATTTTTATGGAAATGAGGAGGTTTTATAGTTGACAGCCTCGATGGAGGTTGGGTGATAAAAATGTGGGCGCGTAAAACTGCTTACCTATTGAGATACATACATGTTATTACAAAGATAAGTTGTACTTTGCTAAATATAAACTGGGCATCTTAGTCATAAAAGTCTTTGACTTGATTAAAGAGTTGCGATACTTCTAATCGGAAACGTTATTTTACAAAGGATCCCTTTCTCGTACAAATATCGGATTTTATATTAGACAGAGAGCTTAACTTACAAAATACTGCCCCAAAATTTTAGGACACAGAAACTCGTGTACCTACATTTCATAAATTAAACAACAAACAAGCATAGGACAAAAGCTTGGTTAATAATGTAACATAAAAGATAAACGCTTTTAGATATATTGAACAAAGTGTCACTTAATCATACGTCAAGTTTTTGCTAAACGCCGTGGCGGGGCTTGTTTCCATTGTCGCACAATAAATAAATGACAAACTCCAACAACATGTTCTATTCGCTTCATTTTTATATTATTCGAGTGACTATTTACAACAGCGATGATAGCTAATTTACCTATATAAATAAATGGGTAGTCATAATTTAAGTTCTGTGTTTTTTGTTGATGATCTAACTCTCCCTATCAATTTGCCTTTTAAATAATTCTCAAACTCAACTTATGAGTCACATGAAAAACTGCAAAACAAGTTTAAGTAATTTAAAAGGTCCCAAAGTTTTTCGACTCCTACGTCTCTTGTCCTCGTAGCGCAATTGACAGCGCATCGCGTAGCGCATCGCGAGGAAAGTTTGCGGGTCTCATCGAAGTCGAATCATTTTTGGAATATTTAAATTCCTTTTTCACTAAAAGCGCGTAAGCCTACTGGCTAACTGAACAAAAATCTTAAAACTGCAAAACATTGCCTACTTTGAGAAATCACACACGTCATCTATCACAAACTACTAACAATTCGTTGTACAATGGACACTCGTACAGCAAAAACTCGTAAGCGAAGTACTAGATAAACATTTCCTTATAGTGTCCACGTCCTGCCTCATGACGAATAAATCTTGATGTCTCCGACGCAGATAGCGGAACGTTCAGTGCGACTATGAAATGCCGTGATACTGTCGCCTCAGTTTGCTATCTAGGATTTCTAACTTACGGCCTTTTGCGTGAACTGGCCGGTTTTTTAAAATGTGGAACACAAATGCAAAAAAAGGAGCCCGCTTGATTTGAGCGTGATAGTGTCGCCTCTGTTGATAAATCCAGGATTTTAAACTTACGGAATTTTGCGGTTATTATTTTATATTAAGAAACATATAGAACTCCTTTTACTTTTAGATGACGTAATACTGTCGCCTCAGTTTGCTATCTACGATTTCTAACTTACGGTCTTTGGCGTGAACAGGCCGGTTTTTTAAAATATAGAACACATTAAGACCTGCTTTTACTTTTTATCTTCTTTTTATCATGATGGTTTTTGTTTATTATGTTACTGTTACTTATGTTACCCAAAAAGTTCGGGTGTAATTAATTAGTTTACAAAACAGGTTTAACTCCGTATAAGGAGCGCGTTGATGTCTAATCTATGAACTTTCGAAACAAATCAACATTAACATTTTCTTAGTAGAATATTGTTTTATTTGATGTAATGAATTATTTTTCGAAGTATGTTAATGTATCCACTAAAAACACAATTCCCTATCTCGACATTTTACAAGTACCGTCGTCTACCCTTTCCTCAAGAAATTCATTATGCACTCAATTAACCCAGTTAGGGCGGTAAATACACTACCCACCCTGTTACAAAGTGGGTATGGGTAATCTTAGAATCGCTGACGAGTATGTGCTATGATTGATGGAGGGGGGGGGGGGGTATTCATGAGTGTAGGTACCTACCAGTATGGGTGATATTCATGAAGTGTTAGTGGGTATAATTACGTAGAGTTGAGAATATTATGTGGATAAGGTATAAACGTGGGGTAAACGTGTTCTTTAGTGGAGACCGCGACTCGGCAAACGTAGTGTAGGACGCCCTCCGACCAAGTGGGATGACGATTTGTGAAAGACTGCTGGCAGATACTGGATGCGGCAAGCTGAAGACAGGGCGCTATGGCGCTCATTAGGGGAGGCCTATGTCCAGCAGTGGTCTAATATTGGCTAATGATGATGAAGGTATAAAAATGTAGACATTATATGACAAAAGTTTTTTCAGTAATTGACCCGAAAATAAACCGGTTATTAATCAGACTCGCCGCCTAGCTTTCTAACAATGTTTTGTTGTCTTCTTTGTATAACTGAGTTCGATTATTTGATAGTAGCGATTCGAGACGTTATAATTTTGTATGAGATTTACGTAGAGGCAGCGGCGGCTGTATCATGTAAATTACTCTAGATGAGTTTTGGATACTATCGAGTAACCGAACTTAGGCCCGTATTATGAAAGCTTCCTCAGTCATAAATCCATGCTTGAGTGACGCTTTCCTATGGTATTAACGTCTCTCAAGCATAGATGTATGGCTGAGCAGGTTTTCATAATACGGACCTTAGGCTCGTATTATGAAAGAAGCTTACTTAGTCATAGCTATATGCTTGAGTTAAGGGTTTTTTTTTTTTTATACCACCGAGGTGGCAAACAAACAGTGGTGGTTTGCCATAGAAAAGCGTTACTTAAGTATAGATCGATGACTAAGCAAGATTTCATAATACGGGCCTTAGAGCTCGGTTGTCTTTCCAAAGGTACGAGACCCTAAATAAATGTCAATATATTGCGACTCTTATGCTGGTCGAATATCTATTATTTTAAAGCTGTGTTACAAGTAAGATACTCAAAACTATGTACCTACTTACAAAAATGCATCGAATTCAAATCACATTAATATTATAAATGCGAAAGTTTGGATGTTTGTAACGCCAAAAGTACAGAACGGATCGGGCTGAAGTTTGTTGGCAAAAAGTCAAAAGTCAATAACTTTTTTTCTTTAGGCTTACAAAAAAGCACCTAGACATGCATACAGGCATATAGGTTTATCTAGGCCTGGAATAAAACATAGGCTTTTTATTTTACTATAGAAACTATCGTAGTTTGACGAATTAATTACGGATGTAAGCGGGTTAACTACGAACCTTATTTCGTTAAGGGATGAAACGTTGGTGTTCTTCCAACACAAATAAGGTTCGTAGTTAACCCGCTTACATCCGTAATGAATAGGCTTTTTATCTTATAAATCAGTGCCCATGAGATAGAAATAACCATAAAAAAGCGTGCGATTAACAACTAACAAGGTTAAATATAGGTGTCTTAGTCGCTTCTTTACTTTAGTCTACATACCAAAGCGACAGAAATCAAAAGTACTTACCACTTTATTTCCGTTTCAGTGTTTTAATTTAAAAAATTGACGTTTTTAGGTGTACATTTTTGTATTTGTGGAAATAAAGAATTTTTGATTTTGCGAAGCCGCAGGTAGAAACTAGTTACTAATAAATAGTTACATATATCTCGGACCAAACTCGTAGCGTTTCGTAGCACTCGCCTACGCCGTAGAGGCTTACTGCAAACAGTTTTTGTATTACCGCATCAAACTTTTGTTTTTCTTTGTAAAGTGCTTTCGTACACATTTGGTACCTTATTCCACGTTATACTTTGTGCGTATTCGTAATTAAAAAAACTCAAATACCTAGGAGATTGACTGATAAGACTCTCAGGAAATTACCCCGTTTTCCTTGTAATATGGCTTATCAAAAATGTTTTAGTAAATCAAATAATTGTGGTTTGTCCTTACGGAAAAATTTGAATAATAGTTTTTTGGTTTATGTTGTTGTTGGATGTTTTGTTTTGGGTTTATATATGGTATCTGATAACTTTTTTTTTGTTTTTTTTTGTTTGTTAGTTCTTGATGAACATCTTGTCGTTCTTTGAGCAAAATGATAGTACTAATTAGCCATTGCAATCTATAATTAGCCTGGTTTTACTAATTAGGTACATAATTATTTAGGTATTTAAGAAGTACCTTGTTTGTAGGTTATACTATAATAATACAAATTCGAGTGTGTGTGAATGTATGTTACCACACATCTCCGTAACTACTTAACCTATTTAGATGAAATTAGGTATGTAGATAGTTAAGGTTAATAACCCATCTTCTTAATCATCAGCCTATGTTAATCCATTGCTGGACATATACCTTCTCTAATGAGCGCCATCTTCAACTTGGCGCATCCAGCATCTGCCTGCAGTATTATCTATGTGTAAGAATAACACACAGGCTAATCTAATTCAAAAAGAAAATTCAGAACATAGCTTATATTATCTACTTACAGAATAACAAGACTATGTCGCAAATACAAAAAGTTTTCAGTCATCATTTTTGGTATTACGGAACATAATAATTTACGAATCGAAGTTGCAAGCAGCTGTCGCCGGATCCTTAAGTATTGAAATAAACAGAAAAAATTAAACAGAAATCTCAGAAATCTTATTCTTCCTTAGCTTAAAAGGCGTAAGTGACATTAAAGTATATAAATAAATAAAATAATTAATAAATAATGCTGGACAATTCACACAGCATTATCTAGTCCCAAGCTAAGTAGTGCTTGTGTTATGGGTACTAGATATCTGATATGTATAAAACAAGACAATACACAGATAGATATTTTTTATTATACATAGAAAACGACCAGAACACCCGGAACTAATATTTGCAGATCGTACAAACCTTTGTCCCGAGGCGGGAATCGAACCCGCAATCTCCTGCGTCGGTCCTGCTAGGCGGACCGTCGCCCACCGCGCCACAGAGGTCGACGTTATAAAGTGTAAGTCACATAAAGTTACCCCGTACCTTTGCAATTATAAAAATCACGTCAACAGTAGTCATTAAGTTGTGAAAAAGTAATCAAGCATTAAACAGCGGGTTGTGTGTGATTTGTATGTTTTTAATAACTTGGTTATGTAAATGTTAACAACGCCTTCTGTTTTACTACTATAAAACTTTGTCAGTAACGACTTTTATGAATTGGCTGATTACACATTAACCAGGCTTAAAGCGAGTGTGCATCAAAAGTGGAAAGCAGCTGTTTAAATAAAAATAGTTCAGTAGCATGGTGTCAAAGCGTCAGAAATCATAAATCAATAACATTTGATGACCTCTGTGGCGCGGTGGGCGAAAGTCTGCCTGCGACGCAGGAGGTTGTGGGTTCATCGGACAAATGTTTGTGCGATCAGCAGATATTTGACCAAGGTGTTTTGTTCGTTTTCTATATGTTGGTATAATAAAAAACCGGCTAAGTGCGAGTCGGACTCACGCACGAAGGGTTCCGTACCATTATCTATAAAAAAGACAAAAAAATCACGAGTCCCCTTAAATATTTATTTTATTCTGTTTTTTAGTATTTGTTGATATAGCGGCAACAGAAATACATCATCTGTGAAAATTTCAACTGTCTAACTATCACGGTTCATGAGATACAGCCTGGTGACAGACGGACAGCGAAGTCTTAGTAATAGGGTCCCGTTTTTACCCTTTAGGTATGGAACCCTAAAAATATCTATTTATTGTATTGTATTACGTAAGTTTATCCGTTATCTAGTACCTACCCATAACACAAGCTCTGCTTAGCTTGGGGTTAGACAATGCTGTATGAATTGTACAGCATTATTTAATTCATTCGGCCTAGAAAATAAGCTCATAGACAAGCCACATGATGACCGGCACACCATCGTATAGTGACATTGTATGTGAGGTATTCGAGATTCAGTATTCAGTATTTTATTTATTGCATTCATACAGTCATCAGGTCTTAGTAGTTAGGTGAGTGTTCATAAGATGTTCACAGTATGTACCCATTTAGGGTGTTGCAATGGAAGACAGGCCAGGTTTCATGCCTTTCTACTTATGATGAACTTACTTATTATCAATGCATTCAATAATAATAATCATAATCATTTATTTCAGACTATAGAACAGTTACAGATCTTATTTTAACTTATTCTACGGTCCATACAACTTACGGTCAATACCTATTACAAAAATTAGGAGTTCTTCAGTTTCTTTCTAGCATTTATCGACCAGTAGACTGGTGTAGGCTTTCTTCAAACTCTTCCATTTCCTTCTACTTTAAGGTTAGTTAAAGCCCAGTTATATTTCTGACCGCAATATTTTGGATGTCGTTCTTCCATTAGTGCCTGTCCGACCGGTTTTTGTTTCCCCAATGGTTTCCACTCCAAGAGTATCTTGCACCATGTGTCTTTGTGAGACGGCAGAGCCTGTTTTACGCATGTCTCTCTAAGCAGAGACCATGGTGGAGAGCAGGCGTTAAGCTTCACCCATCTTCCCTCCATCAAAACATAATGTGTTCTGTATGTAAATACCACATTCGTGCACACAACAATCAGATTCGCGATTCAGATGACCTCGAAACATGCAATCTCTAATAACACAAACCACGGGTCGCGAGAAAAAGCCGACATTCTCAAAAAAAGTGTAATTCTGATAGGCGCGGGGGTCTATTACGGAGGCACGCCGTAACTCAGAAACAAGTAAACACGGCAGCGCGGGGACATTTGCATAACTATCGAGTTTTTAAATCTATGCAAAACGCGACGATACGTTGCACGGGCTCACGAGTCTCCCCCCGCGCGCCGCGAAAAAACACATGCGATTTCATAATAGTCCCCCGCTCGTATGTACATACCTTACGTGAGGTTTGATTAATAGCGAGGGATCAACGGGACCCGATTAAAAACTAATTTGAATAACCCTTACGAGGTTTTAATTGCCATTGTTACCTTACCACGATAAGAAAACAGCAATGTTTCCATCTGATATGATACACCTTTCAATAATTCGATTCGCTTTCGAGTTCTGTTATGTCAAGATGGCCGACATAATGGCGCGGAATCGATAAAGTGATAAAAATGTTATAATAAATAAACAGTGTAAAAGTTGCGTACACGCATCGCTGGAGGCGTCAAAAGTGGGCGGTACTTGTGATGAATAACGTGACGGAATCCGGCGTCCAATCGGATCGATCTCGATTTTAATTATACGAATCGAAAACATCAAGACGGCTATAGATCGAATATTAATATGTCGATTGCAAACGTATCGATAACAGGCGGTCTTTTCGACCGATGTGGCGGCATGCCCTACTCGTTCGAATTACAAATTTGTTATGCGTAATTTTATTGGCTGGGAGAAATTCATCGAAAATTTGCCACATGGTAATTCTGCCCTCGTTATTATCACATTCGACCTACTTATTAGGTATCGACAAATTTCGTAAAAATCACCAACTTCAAATAGCAACGAGCTTTATGTAGATTTATCAGCACAGCCGATAAGATGCACGTTTGTGCAGAGCAGATCATTCGATAACAGACTTCCGCAAAAGATTTCTGATAGACTTTACTAAGAAAAAAAACACACAACGACCAGCTAGTGTTGTGTTGTGATCTTGATTAAGTTTATTTGCATTCCGTTGTGCGTTCGCGTATTTACTTTCATCAAAGTGATTTCTGCGTAAGCGGCTGTAAAATTATAACGATTTCTTATTATTTCTCTGTCACGCGATTTATATCTTACAAATAATCAAATAGGTGCTTAGCTATTTGTAGGTGGCTAGATGAAGAAGGTTTTTGTTTTAGCATTTATCGTGAATAGATAAAATAGATATTTTAAGAAAATAATATTATCACACTTTAATTAGTGCAGTTAGTAGATCGATAAGAAAACAAAAGAACGTTACAAACTGATCCATTTCCTCATACAATCTTCACGAGATATCATCTCAGCACGCCTACAACATGAAAATAATTAACTTTACTCACCGTCAAACACGATGTTTAACATCGGCTACTCCCATACCAATTACTACCGACAATCGATCGACTAACAAAAACCAGCCCAACACTAGTCCCGACTGGTTTCAAAAAAAGAACGCGATGCGACTTGAGCATGTTAACAAGCCGTTGATGGATCGAACGGCCGGGATACTTGCGACCAAGTGTTACTAGATATAAAATTGTTTAACACATCATGCATGTATGGTTTAATACGATCGCGATAGTCTTCGTAAGAAATCAATCGAATTCATAAATAAATCTCGCAATGTCCGGTGACCTTTTTTGCTGTCCATAAACGCGGGAGAGCTCAGTTGTACGTGTATGTAATAAATTCGCACTCGATCGCTAATCGGTATCCGTTATCTTCCAAATTACTAGCGTGGGCCGAGATGAACCCGATACGCAGCCTCTACAATGTAAATTATATAATTAAAGAAAAGTGCCCCGATTCCAATCGATGCTTACGATATTAATCTAGTAACGTGACTTTTATCGGCGCGTACGTCAAATTAATTTTTAAAAATTGCCACTTAAAATATGAAATCGGCGATAGTGTTACCTGCAATGACGGATAAAATCGGACTGTTGCTTCAAATAAAAAGGTGTCGTTTCGACTGCGGCGGGCGGAGAGTTCGAGATTTGAAAATTAGCATTTTTGTCGAATAATTCTGGGGAAGTGTCGCACTGAGCACCCGATACCGAAGAGTTGGCCGAATCTGAGATTTTTTTCGTTTTACAGGACTGAAGCTGAAATTATTGCTGCCGCACGAGCTAGTTTGAAAACTGAACCTGGAATACAAAGCAAACTTATGCTAATGTACGTACCTGTTTTAAATATTACTTTAAAAACATGATCAAATAGAGCTTAGGTACCAATGACGTAATTTTATGTACCTAAGTAGACCTCTTTTTGAAACTCGAAAACATAATATCAAACTCAGAATCACTGAGATATTTTTTTTAAATTTATACATCTTTATCGTCAAACTGAATTCGATTTAAATCCCGGAACAAAAACCAATCGCCTCAGCGCGATAACAGAGACAACTAGACGAAAGCTAATCGCGGCTCTGTAAAAATCTGTGACCCTTTATCTCTCCCTTTCCAGACGCGCTCATCGGGCCCGGCGTTGAATTTATGTCGTAAAGTAATCCTGGCCCATTTGTATAGATAATTTTTATTATTGCCATCTCTTCGAGCCGGCCGCGGACGATAACCGCCAACCGAAAGAGTTCGTAATGACGATTTAAATAAGGAAGATGTATTCCTTTCGGCATTCGATAAGTTCAAATTTGAATTTACTCGTAGAAGGAATTTGTAAGTGGAATTTGAAGTTTAAGATTGGTAGGGATGTCCCGATCGTTATTTCAAATTGATTTACGATCCGGTATTTCGACTAGGCTAAGTAATAAAAAATACTGAAATGAGACTTATCACAATCAATTTTAAACTATTTTAGTAATTATTTTCGTTTTTAGATTCCGAAGAATGGTCCAAAAAGACAAACATGTAGGTAGTTTGTAGTCTCAAGTACCTACCAATACGTATCGGTTATTAGTTTTTCAAGCTACTGTAACAGTGTCAAATATGTACATCAGTCAATAAAATAAAACCTTTTTAGCTCTAGCAATTATCACAACATTACAGTGCTCTGTAAAATATTCAATGACCCTACAAACTACGCGTGTAAACTATTTTTAACATGGCCACACCGAGTTTATACGCTCCCGCACTTATGTCCGTTATCTCTCCCGATGCATTAGTCTCCGATAAACCCCAGATAAAAACAGATCGGCCGGCGCCATGCCCGATCCTGATATTAAAAGAAAAATTCGATTTCTCTCAGATAAAGATGTTGTTGGTTAATTGTAAATTCCAACATAAATGTAAACGTGTAATAAATTCTTGGTTGAAATGTTAATTGCTGGTGTAGCTCTATTTGTTTTGAGTGAAGGGAACACTAGACAAACTGTATAATCATGTTAAACTGAATATTGATAGGTAAACCTTTTCTACTGAGGATAAAACCTCTTTGAAATAGCTTTTTGATTAATGATCGCGTTTTGTTCAGCAGTCGTAATATACAGATCGGTCGATTTAACATGTCGCTAGTATAGGTCACTTCACTAGCCCTCACTACCCCACAAAATGGCGGTCTAATTTCCCTCCAAAATTAATAACCCGCATCGCGCGTCGTTTTTCATCAAGCTCATTTTAGTGGGTTTATTATTTATCGTGTTTTCCTCAAAACATCATTTACATCGCTTTATTCATGTTGAAAGACTGAAAATTTCGTCTATTCGACAAAATAGTGCCGTACCTAACGCTAATGACACTGTGCGCCATTTAAGCGTGACCCGTTTTGAGTATAACGGGTTGTTTATGAACTTGCGTGTAAGGTTTCGACCAAAAAGGTCTAATCCGCTATTTCTACAACAGTTTTTGTGACGCGGCAAAAATAGTAAAACACAAAACATTAACATTTTATGATTTACAAGACAGGAGGGTATTAAAAACAATGCTCATTCAGCATTCACGAATAAAACAACAATGATATCGGCTTAGGCCGAGCGCCGAAAGCAGAATACAATCCGTGCACAGTGGGCCGAAAGCGATCCAGATCTGGCTATCGGGATCTCAGTTTGTTCTCACATCATTACCCGCGCCGACGGCTACAAATTTACATCCAACACAATGGCTATCCAGCATCGAGACATCATTAAGGTGATGCCGATAGCGCCAGTAACAATGCAGACCGAACGCCCTATGCCAGCGCGGGCGGACGTTTGGAAAGCAACTTTACGACTTCCTAACAGAGTTCAAATTTCAACAGCGGAGGTTGGCGTTTGTTGGGAAATGCTCAATGAAGTGTAATGACAAAACGTCATATAAGTTACAAAGTAGCGCGCGATTATGAACGCAAAAATGAAAGCTGCAAAGCTGAATCTGAATTGAAAGGAGCGGATTACAGGGCTTCAGGGACGGTTTAGGAAAGGATCAGCTAAGTCGATGCCCGAGGCTATCTCGGCAATACAATGGGAGTTATAATATGGGTGATTGCGGAAAAATTGTTAACATGAATACCTCCACGAAAACGGGATTTCTGTGAAATGTTTACGAATTACTCATGTTCTTTGGTTCACCTGGTGTACAAATCTTTTTGAAGTGAGTATTAACAATATGGTTGACTCATTATTTATCAACTTAGGAGGTACCTAAATATGTATTGTGCTAAGTAGCCCCTTTAGAAAATCGAAACATACTGGATAAGTAAGATTACATACTCTTGGACATATAAACACACCCAAGGACACATAACTAGAAAAAACTCATCCCTCTTACATCCAACCAATAAACAAGCCAAATTGGCCAACCAATTTCAATATATTCGAGCATTATTATCGTAAAAACTCGAATCTAAGGGCTGCACTGCCCTTTTGCATACAATACTTCGTTACGTGGATTGACGGCTATCGTCGCGATTGAGGCGCGCGATTCCCGTCGTGCTGACGCGACGCCACTATCGATACATCGATACATGGCCACGTCACATCCCTAATTTGCTTCTTTTCAGCACCTGTTGAATTTGAATAGAGAACGCTTCTTCAATAGTTATAATTTAAATTAAATTTTAAAACTTCGGTTTTCGAATCAACTGTTTTTTTTTAATTAGTATAAAATAAGAATGATGATACCTAGTAGACACATAACTAAACTACAAATAGATACGATGAAATTATATAATTTTTGTAGAAGATTGTTCTTCAGAAAACAGTCTAACAGCCGCAGTACAACATGACTCATCAAAACCATTTATAACACTCGCGATAACTTTTTGCTAGAAACGCTGGCAGACATCAGATTTTGGTCCGTTTCTATTACTCAGATCAAAGATAGAGTCGAAATAATTGCATTACGCCCACAGTACGCACATATCGCGCGATCTACACACAATGCGTCAGTTCAAAACAATCAAAATAATTATACTATCGTTGCATTCTCGATAGGTATTTCGCGTGCAAAAACAATAACGATACGAGATGACGAAAACAGTTCGGGAACAATCGGGTCCTACGATAACAACATGGCTACCGGGCAAAAATAACTGAGATAACGGCGATCGCATCTGTATACAATGGCACGGGTATCCACGCTCTCATTAGCTAGCCTTGTCGAGATACGCCGGGAAATTGTGCAATTGTGGAATCCGATTCGATCGACAACTCGCGATTGTATCGATCCACTTGTTCGGACGAGCGCGTCTTGGTTCTTGCAATCGATCTTTTTTTGTTGGTTATTTTTTTATCGCAACCCTCACATCAATAATGTAAACACTGAACTTATTCTTTGTTGCTATCTTTTTCTTGCATTTATTTTTTTTAGGTTTTGAATTTAGAATTCAAAGGCATGCTGTATTTAACTTTCTGACGTATTCGGTATAGAATATCAAGTTATTCTTATTACAACTTTAAGTTGATACTACCTGTTGGTTCATCAAATTTAAAGCATCTTTCACGTCACCATAAAACTTGTCTTCACATATAAGTGAGTCTTGATAAGCAAATTCAGAAAACATATAGAACCTATTCGTTAAAATCAGGTTTGTGAAACCTCTGACCCGTCGACAGGTACCATAAATAAAAGCGAATAAACTTGCAGTCACAATAGCAACAAATCGACTACAAATTCGCTACAAAACCTTACATTCTTCAATAAATATTTTAGCGCGTTTATACCGCGAATAAATCTGGACGAGTCGGTGTAAACTTGGACTAGGGTTATAGTAATAGTACTTTATTCTATGGTATAGGGTTGCCAGTTGCTAGTTATCAAATTTATAAACAAGTTGAGTGTTAGGTACCACGTCGACATAAATCATCTTATTACATTTTAATTAACACGGTTATGCACATTTTGAGGGTCTCGTTCAAATTTTAGACTTTCGTGATTTGCGCTTTTTTAACCTTGAGAGCATCAGTCATCCTGTGACCACGGTCGCTTTAACGCCGTTGTTGAAATGTAACGTCGAGATTTAAAACAGATAGTAACTTTACAAATACCCAATTTAACTGACTATAATTTTGATTGATTTAAATATTTATATTTGTCATTCGATAAATCTTAAATGATTGCTTCCGATTGGTCGAAATCAGTTAAAGTTCGCGGGTAATTAGACACGCTCCGAAACTGAAAGATATCGACGGCTAAAAGATCGACATGGCCGCGGCTATTGTTCGACGCCCACCACTTTCGATAACGGGCCTCACAATAGGGAAATCGAGAGGTACCTAATTGCTGGAAACCACTTAGTAATTAATAATAATAACCATTAAAATTAAAAACAAAACATTATAAACAACTTGTTTGCAACAGTCTGCAGTTAGCTCAACTGTTTCATTTGTAAATACATTACAAATTCTTATTTTCTAATTTTTATATCATATATCATTTTAGAAATGTTTGAGACAAAAATCTTTGACTCAAATGATTCTAAAAATGTAAATCTTTTGATACCTATACTTATTTGAATTAAACCTCATCACGCTATCTCACAAAAAATTAATTATTTTGCAATTCGTAGGCAAAATTTTGTTTAAACTGGTAAATTTGATAAATCTACATAATTATGTAGGTTACGTAACGTATTAATTTAAAAGGCGTCTGAGGCGCCTAGCTGAATAATTATTTATTTATTGAACTAGTTATAGGAACTAATTAACATATAGAAATCTATATTCTTATCTATATTTATATACTACCCACAGTTAACGATAAACCATTATGACGATTAATGAGTGCAGAGCTCCCGTACATTTTATATGACGACCTCTGTGGCGCGGTGGGCGAAGGTCTGCCTGCGACGCAGGAGGTTGCGGGTTCGATTCCCGCCTTGGGACAAATATTTGTACAATCTGCAGGTATTTGTTCCGGGTGTTCTGGTCGTTTTCTATGTTAATAAAAAATATCTATCTATGTAATGTATTGTATTATGTATATCAGTTATCTAGTACCCTCATCACAAGCTCTGCTTAGCTTGAGGCTAGATAATGCTGTGTGAACTGTCCAGCATTATTTATTATTTATTTATTTATATTTCTAAAATGGACCAAAAACTACGTTAGGTATTACACAACCAGTTATTTCATTGAATTTTGACAGATGATATCATCGTAGTGTTGCGTCCACACTGACCTGTCTCGCTTTCGAATCGAGTTGGATTCGCGATCGCCCGCCGATTGTCGACGAATGACAATATACAGACAGCCGGGAGATGGCAGCACGATAGCTTGTGTGTGGCCGCGGCCAGTTGGCCACCCTTACTTTTTATTCGATTGTAGATTGTATTGTGTTATGAATCGATATTTATTTCGGCGTTTATTTTTGATTTTTATTGGTTTTGATTTTAACCGACCTTGAAAACTGAATTTTGAAATTACATGTGTGTATAACGTCTAGGACTGTTTAATTGACCGGTCAAACAAAGAAATGCACTGAATTTTGTACTTCGATAATTTCGTAATATCGAATCGTAGTCATAGGTGAGGATTTTTATAATCTGAAATCAATGAATAGTAATAATAAATAATAGGTACAAAGACGACCAGATCTTTAGATCAATAAGTACCTACCTAAAGGTACACAAAATACATCAGAAAAATACTTTTATAAGTTCAATAGGAGTAGTGTCCCTTTAAAATATCCGGTTGAAAAGAGCATGACCGGCTAACTGAAGTGAATTTAAAATCCATTTGAGGTCGTTACGGTCTGTCCATTTTACCTTTACACCTTGAAGCCATTTGTTGACACTTACCTGAAAAGGAAAGAGTTGCATTAGTAAAGCTTAAAGCACAGTAGGTATTTATTTGGACACTTTAAATAAATACGGAGAAAATCAAATAATACGTTTTAGGAACATCTGAATGAAAAAGGAGTTTTCATTAAGCATAACGAATGTAAAAAGAAAACTGAAATGTTATTGGCAATCTCCAGAAAAAGTATCTACTTACACATTCGATATTTAAAAAATATTATTTAATATAAAATACTTAAGTGTTTAAAAAAATTCTTAGTATTTATCATCTTCCTATATCTACATCATCCCTGATCGGATTATCCACCGACCTATTTAAATCGCTTTTTATTATCATGACTGCTTGATGTCGCACAGTAGGACAAGCCAGTGCCAAGTTTACCCTAGCAGTAGATCCATGTAAATAAGCACCGTGTCACCACACCATGATCTAGATAGCACGAGGAAGTGGATATCGCACGCATGGTGGAATGTATCTACGCTTTTTGTCAGCACTGTGGTACTTTACCTACTGACTTTGTTAACGGACTATGCGAAGGAGGCTAGATATAGTTTATTTAGCTGTTAAGGAACAGCCTTGACAGTTTGTTGTACTTATGTCCGCATCAATGTTTAATTACCCTAAAGCACCAATAATAAGGTATTTTAATATACATGTATGAAAAAAACAAAAAAAATATGTAATTCACTTTAACTTCGGCAAACAGCAGTCGGAAAATGTTAGCTTAAAATAAGTAACATTTTTTTTTAATTCAATTCTAATTTTCTGTTTTTTTTATCTGTTTTTAACACCATGAAATAGTAGGCACAATGTTAATTATTATTACGTCATACGGCTGTGTACGTAAACTAAAAAGTATCAACTGTCATTAGCAACATAAAATTTGCTTGAAATCCTATGACGCCACGACAGCGTTTTCGACGACAGCGTTTTCAGTTCAAAATAAAATGAAACGTCAAGTGCGAGTCGGACTCGCGCAACAAGGGTTCCGTAACTAAACAATAACATTTTATTATATAGAGCCCCGTCGTCTTCACCACCGCCAGTTTTAGTATCTAGCTACTGCTGGACATATCAGGAATACCTAACTACCACATGTCTCATCATCATCAAAATCCTGAAATTTTGAAAAGATTACCCGTAATTCCTGCTTTGCTTTATCTTAAAATCCTGATGTATCAGGAAGAATCCGGGTGTCTGTCAACCCTAGGCATACCCACTCCACGATCTTCATTCACCAGTGTGTGCCCGTTTGTGCCACTTGCAACCTTTATGCCACATTTCGACAAAAAATAACCTTTGAGTCGTGGTTTATCAAGTATTTTGTTCTTACTTAAGTCGGTACCAGAATATTTTCTAAATACCACATCAATACCGTTTTCAAAATACTAATTCTTTAGCTAACTAGTATTTCAAACATGCAAAAAAAATGTCAAGTGTTAGCATGCACTCATATCGCGGATCTTATCGCGCTGCCGTTGCACCCTTATCAGCGCGTTATCACATGCAATATTATATGCATCGGTGTCCCCGCTGCACCTACTGATAACGACTGTGCCGTGTGTCGTGGTGCATGACTTATTTTACTCTAGATAAAGGTAAAAAAAGATATGGTTAGTTGAGAAAAAACATGCAATGACATTTTTACGGCCGGACAAAACGGCGGTGAGTGTAAAACAATCGAATCTCGAATATTAAGACTTACCGGGGTTTGTCGTTATGGTCTTGGAATACTTAAATGGAATCTCTAGTAGGTTTGACGTCATGGTTATCTGATGGTGTGACGATATTTTGTGGTCATAATTTTACTTATTGATGATAGTGCTCGAACGAAATCTGTATTTTAAGTTCTTTCCTGTCTTATGTATCTTTTTAATTTGGTGTGCAATAAAGTGTTATTGTATTGTATTGTGCTCAACTCCTCTTCACCACTGCTTTGATGAAAATCGGGTACAGAAATCAAAATGTGATTTTCATCCCCCCATCTCAGAAAGAGCAAAAATACTCTTTCCTCGCTGAGGTGGGATGAAAAGTTACGTGTTGCACTCGAGTGCAAAGATTTTTTACCTCGTGCTCTTTTGATTCCCTCGCTAACGCTCAGGATTCTAATTTTTGACTCACTCGCTTGCTCGGTCATCAAAATTGAGCCTGCGGTTAAAAAGCAACTGTGTACTCTTGTATGACAAATAACTATTTTTAAGGTGTTTCTACTCTTGGTGAAGTATAACGTGTTATTCGCCGCATGTCATTTGGTTTTAGAGAGTAACCTCATCTCTACGCTTTAAAACCAAGTGATAGAAAAGAAGTAGAGCTTTACCAAGCTCTACGTAAGTTTTCCTCCATCACCTTAGAAGCTTAAGCTTTTTTGCATTCTACCTACGTCTCCCCTGAAATAATCATCATGTTTCGATGATTGCATTCCTTAGGCATTTCGAGGCTTAGAATTTGCACCACCCCGACTCTCCCCGCGGGTGTCGTAAGAGGCGACTACGGGATACTAAAGAGTGTGAACAACAGTGTCTCCTGCCTCTACCACTAAACTGCTATCCCAAACCCGCATGACCAGCGTGGGGATTACAGCCATTACTTCCCATATGATAAAAGCCAATACAGCACTTATCAACGGAAAGGGCTGTGTCCAACAGTGAACCAATATAGGCTGAAGATGACAAAGTTAAGGAAGTGCCTACCTATATGGTATACGTATCTATCATTGCGTTTTAAATCCACATCATATGTTATTTAAAGCATCACCGGTGCCGTCACGCAACACGCACTGCGTGCGAGGGGCGATAGCGTATGACAGCGAGTGATAACCTTGTATCAAGTGAAAAGTGCTGTTCCAAGCATAAATAGGTCATGCATGGTGGCGGTGGTTTGGAAGGTTTGTTGGTGCGGTATGAACCATGGATGGCGACAGGAACACTTCCTTGTATGCGTGACTCATTATTTTCAGGTATTATTTCGTTGAACTTTTGGGTGGGAGAGAGATACAGAGAGATAAAGACCTAGCTAATACATATTCGAATTTAGTATAACCTGTTTTTTAAGGAGATGAAATAAACGCTTTCGATATACCTTTATATAAATAGTATTTAATATAATAGAAAATTCAATAAAGCATCAACTAGCCCCAAGCTAAGCAGAGTTTGTGTTATGGATATATAACTGATAATACATAATACAGTACAATTTATACATAGATATTTTTTATTATACATAGAAAAACGACCAGAATACCCGGAGCAAATATCTGCAGTTTTTTTTACTATCTCCTAACTCATAGCAGTACCAAACAAAACTTTTGAAGCGTGCAATCATAAGTTCATACCGAGAGCAAAAATGTTTGTTTATATTTATCGCGTAGTTTATAAAGCGTAAGTTATAAAACAGAATAACATTAGTTATATGAATTAAGACTAGGTTACCATATTTATTAAAAAAAACAGTAGTATTTTCCACAAATCTGCATAAAAATGACAAAGTATTTCCCCGTAATTAAAATAACAGAAACTTATCTCTTCTAGCATCGCACGTCATAACCAGGCGAGGCAGGGCGCGCCCACTAGTGCTATCTCTGTAATGACGATTTGGGTAATATCATTAGCATAAATACCATATCATCGTACCACATAGTTGGACTCTAATAAACAGCCTATTTTAATGAAATATAAGGAAGTCCTACGACGACCTCTATGGCGCAGTGGACGAAACTCTGGCTGCGAGTCTTATCCGACTCTAAACTTCTTTGAACTTTCTCGATGTAACGCAATTTATTACATCGAGTATTAACATTTGTCATATCTAGGTACCTTTTCGTTTTTATTTGGCGACGTTTCAGCCACATCACAGCGCCTACTCGAAATAAATATGACCCAGAATGTCTTTCTTCTTTGAAATATTGTAAAAAAGAATCAAACTGGGTCAGTACGAAACAAAGTTGATACTTACCTAGTTCGGTAAAAAAAGATTTAAAGAAATCCGGAGATATAATAATAACCAACTACGTTTTTCAATATAGGTATCGACATTTGAACACGGCATTATCTAGCCACAAATTGAGTAGAAATAGCTTTTAAAACCACCAAAAAAACTTTACCAACAAGTTCATGTCTAGAGGTGTCTATTTCCGACGAAAACCAGCAAATATCGCAAAAAGCTACTAAACAATAACGCCAACATAAATAAACCAACGATAAAGCTGCGCTAAGTAATGCGCGCGCGCTCATTATCTAACACGTGTACCTAGATCCAAGAGATAGGTGCTTTTAGCGCAGATAAAACAACCTTTCAATTTACTATTGAACGGCTAGAGATAGCTCTGAGTGGTTAAATGCTGGTAAATCTCGCAGGTTCGATAGTTTTATCGATTGTTCGAGATTTATTTATATCTACGAGATATCTATACAAATTAGATGGCGCAAGCAAAGACTTTGTACATCATATAAAATATAGTAAATATAGTGAATGCCGTTTTTAGGACGTCATTTTTATCTTTTGACGTAGTTTGAACGGAGTGGTGATAAGTTAATCAAGCAACACAATTCGAATTATATATAAAAAAACAACACGTAAAAAACCCATTCGTGCACACAAAAATACAATGAATACATACCTTGCCTAAATGCCCTGATGGTCAGGTATGTGTGACGATATTTTTACACTATGGTGTACGTAATAGAGACTTTTTTGTGGACTCCTTATGGCTTACCTACTTACACGCAACGCGAGTTCACATTTAACTTGACGTAATTTAAAATTACATGCATAGCATAGTACCTACTACGAAAACAGTGCCTACTCAAGTAAAAACAGTTATTACGGTTTGAAGACTGTTTTCATGGTAGTCTATGATGTACCTTTATCATAAAATAGAGAAGTAGGAGACATTCTATTATCTTGCCCCATCTCTACTTGAATTTGAAATGCCTTCATTGAGTGCGCCAGGTATCTATTGAATTGGTGGGTAGATAAAAAAAACTTGATAATTACAGGTCTCTATTGTCTTAAATGAATTGTACCTAATAAAGGAGATAGGAATATAGAAACCTCCCTATATTGTGCTGAAAATTTGTGTTCCCATACAAACAAGGTCCGAAGCTTGTCTGCATGGGAGCCGATACCATCTGCATTGTAGCTTCGCTAGGTCTTCGGCTTAATAGATTTGACTATCAGACACTGAATTGCGTTGGAGTTGTAGTGGCGGATGGAGATGTAGTAAAGGCTTGGCTCAACCTCGGCCCTTGCATGAATAGTATGGGACACCCTGGCAGTAGGTCCATATTTTTTGACAAAATTCAATATTTTTTTTGGAAAATTACCTGAAGATCGAGCAATTCCTTAGTTAAAGATTTGTTACTGCCCGCGGTTCTGCGCACATTATTCCGTGATAAAAAGCTTGGCTTTATTCTAAATGTATTGATTCATCATTAAAATCAGCCGCATCCAATCGCTCATTACTGGCTGTGTGTGCACTGATAAATAGTCAGTTCAAAAACGTAAGAGTATCTTCACAAAATTTCGCCATAAAAATTTGAGTACCTACCTACTTAAA
This sequence comes from Eupithecia exiguata, assembly GCA_947086465.1. Taxonomy (NCBI): domain Eukaryota; kingdom Metazoa; phylum Arthropoda; class Insecta; order Lepidoptera; family Geometridae; genus Eupithecia; species Eupithecia exiguata. The sequence goes on from OX352229.1 coordinate 1,639,509, forward strand.
GTTTTTTGAAAGTTTCGTCTTTCTCAAGATTACTTACTACTAAGTTACGAAATAATTAATAAGAACTAACAGGCTTTAGTCAGAAAGAAAATTACAATTAAATACATAATATAATTAAATAAGAAGAATATCTATACGAACGTAACTTTGCACTTAAAACTGTTTTATTATTTTGAGCCCCCTGTTTGTTCAAAGTCCAGGAAATTGCAATCTCCACTATTCAGGTCCCGCCGCCGAAACCTAACCTTCGACAAAAAGATGCACCCAGCGCTCATAAATCCTGTTATAAAGCAATCAGTGCCCGGTTCAGGGTGTCAGCAGGCACTGGGAGGGGGTTGGAAGTGGGGGTAGATCAGATCGGCTATTGGCCGATACGCCAGATTTATGTACCCTATCTACTCCTTAATTTACAGCGGCAGATAACTGCACCACTAATTTTCTGTTGGAAAAATGCAGGGTTTCCCGTTTGGCCGTATTGAAAGACTATTTTGAAAACGATGTGATGGAAGATATTTTGTTATAGCTTCATTTAGACCCAAAAAATAAACAAGATACTTGTTTATTAATTGTTTCAAGTAAGACGTTGTGGGAATAATCCCCTTTTAGTATCTATCTTACATGAAATGCTTATCAAATGCATACCTTCCGACTGGATTGTAATTAAACTAGCAACTGTACACTGACTAACTAATTGAGTCACGGGAGCATATTCACATTGGTTTGAGACTTTCGATAAGCTAGGCCCTTTTTATCGGTAAAGCACCGAACTTTCTACCGTAGTAGATGGGGGATCACTTTAAATCAGCGCATTTGGTAAGCACAACCAACTGACGTCATAACCACAGAGCAAGGCGTCCACTGTTTCCAGCGTTTTCGTCAAGTTATGGGCGAAACTTTTAAATGTAAATTTTAAATGGATTTTTATGGCACTTATCGATTGAATAACAAAAAATTTTTTAGTAGTTTATTAACACTAGAATATATAGGAATGAGTGAGACACTTTTAAAAAATGAAAATTGGGAATACCCTAGTGTGTGTCCTCTGTTGGTAGTCTCACTAATATTATAAACGTGAAAGTTTAGATGGATAGATGGATGGATGTTTGTTCCTTTATCACGCCAGAACGGCAGAACGGATCTGGATGAAATTTGGCACAGAGATAGATTATAGTCTGGAATAGAACATAGGCTACTTTTTATCCCGGAATTCCCACGGGAACGGGAACTACGCGGGTGAAACCGCAAGGCGCTGCTAGTTCTAAATAAATAAAGTACCTTTGGTAGAGTAGGTAGTGAAATGGTAAAGCTCAGGCAGTAACTCTCGAACGTGCCAACTGCAAGCATCATCACAATCTGCGCTGAAGGCTATATCTCAGCGCGGAGTGATCGACCACCCACGGACGCTGATTGCTAAGGTTGCCGAGACGTTCGATATGACGCTGTATGCGACATGGCTAACGTTGCCAATACATTCGATATGACGCTGTATGCGACATGGCTAAGGTTGCCAATACATTCGATATGTTGTCGTATGCGACATGGCTAAGATTGGCGAGAACTTTCGATATGATGGCGTATGCGACATGGGTAAGGTTGACGAGAGTCTTTCGCTATAATGCCGTATTCGACATACCTTTCGTTACCTATGGTTGGCGATTGACGTTTGGTATGTTGCATGCGACTTAGGTAAGAGTTGTAGTTTAAGAGAAGAAACGTTAGCTAACGACATGGCATTTCAAATAATGTCGAGAATCGCAGTCCAATGTCAAAGCTAATCTGGTAGAATCTGTTACCCCAAAGCGTTTAGAATAAAAAGCTTAGAGGTAATGGTGTCTCACATAAAACGTTACGTAAGTAATTAACAATAAACAACATTTTGGTCGGAAAATATACGGTGCTGAACTGGCAACCCTACGTAACTGAAGATAGCAGGGTCGCGTCGGGTAACTTCGGCCCCGCTCGGCGATGTCCGTGATATGCCCACGCGCAGCTTGACGGAATTTGATTTCGGAATATGAATACTAAAGGTACCTCAGACTTGGATGGGAAAAGGACATTCATTATTCATAGAATTTGTGATAACGACGATAAATCTTGTTAATATTGCTAAGTTATTCCTAACCAAGTAAATAATGAAGAATGTTACTTACGTAATCACATTAATATTAAATGCGAAAGTTTAGATTTTTAGATTTGGACGTTTGTTGGTAAAAAAACTACTGAACGGATCGTGCTTAAATTTTGCATAGATGTTATTCTAGTTCTGCATTTACATTTAAGCTAATTTTTATCTCCGAAAACACGTGCGAAGCCACAGGCAGAAGCCAATCCATACTAATATTAAATCGAAAGTAACTCTGTCTGTACCTTTAACGCCTAAACGGCTGAACGAATCAGAACGAAATTTGGCAGGGAGGCATATGGTATTCCGGGGATGGACATAGGCTACTTGTGAAGCACATACGAAGCCGCGAGCAGCAGCTAGTATTGATATAAATCTTGGGGTAAAACCTATAACTCAGGAACTTACATACCTATGTAAGTAGAAATTATTAACCTACATGATAAATTAAAAAAACAATTACTTAATTACTTTAAATTATAGACGGTGGCATGAGTGCATAGATAGAATACTGTTTAAGATGTGTGTTTGACTCGAGACAAAACCAAAACAACTGAACGGATAAGGTTGTATAGGTATGTGTGCTCACAAGTAAACAATTTTTGTTTATGAGTTCGTAGAATAAACAAAACATAATTAATGACATTCCCGTAGAAGATATCGTGCGTAATCAAAAAAATAATCAACCATCTCAATCATGAAGAGTTATTAGCTAGGCTATTTTTGATGGAGCTTAAAAGCCGAGATAGTAACCAGACGGTTTATTTGTAGACAAACAGACGGACAGATATCTAGCTAATCGATTCGCAGGCGTCTTCTTATCTCTGGTTTTAAAACCGAACGCTGTTATCTTTGATTTGTTCTCGTTGACGAATGCGAGACGATATTTACGGACGTTTACTATATATTTAACTATATACAAATTAAAAAAAAATGCTCTTGTCTTGACATGTGCTTAACCACTATTTATGCTAACTCTACTACTTCTCCTGTTTTATGCGATTTTAGTAATTTTTGGGATGACAAGAAGTTTCAAGTTGCCTACTGCTAAGCTCGGGGTGACGTGAAGTCACTGAAACTGCCATAGAAAATAGCAGAAAGCAATTTTAAAATATCGTCAACGAAAAGGTTACCCGCCCCGGAATCCGGAATACCCACCTATGACCTATCAGTCTGCGTACCTACACATAATTTTGTGGAAACTTGGATTGACTAACATTAAAAAGTCGGAACTTTGTAATAAAGGATACAATACAAAAATACTTTATTGCATACCAAATAATGTACAATGGGCGACCTTATCGCTATGACCGATATCTTCCAGACAACCTTAGGATAGATAACAAGTCATCGAAAAATTATAGACGGTGGCATGAGTGCATAGATAGAATACTGTTTAAGATGTGTGTTTGACTCGAGACAAAACCAAAACAACTGAACGGATAAGGTTGTTTTAAAGTTGGATAAACATTATATAGGCTACCTTTCATCCCGAACAGGTACGTGAAGCTGCGGGAAGGAGCTAGTATTGTTGTTGAGAGCTAGTTTTGTATAGAATCGTTATTGTTGTATATCTTTGGACCGAATCACTTTTATTGCGGCGATAAAGATAAAGTGCAGATTTTAATGCTAATAGCAAGTGCATGGATAAAGAAAAGACCGATGATATACAGGGCCATTAATGCCAATGGTTTTGTTTTAAGTGGGCGATTAAAGCAAATCGGAAATCGGATCAATTTTTACCGAGGAGTTAAAAACAATTAAATTACCTACCGTCTACGGACTCAACCGAGTCTACAGAACGTACAGAGCAAATCTACAGAGTCTACAGTGTAAAGACTCTACAGAGTCACCAATGAAGTTCATCTAAAAGCTTCGATAAAAGTCAAAAAGAGAGATAAAGCATTACCATCTCGAAAGTGTATGGCTCAAGTCAGGTCCAACTATGTTCCCTCAAGGTCCGACAATGCCGAGGGCATTCGTTCAACATGTTCGTTCAACAGGTGCATAAATAGCTCCAAAACAAAAAACAAAGCCCAAGGCATCACATATTTTCTCGCGTAAGTAGATACACCAAACTTTAAATTTTCTGATAATCCGATATTATTATTATTTCATCTATGACACGGTAGGTACAGTTTTTGAGTGAGCGCTGGAAGAACGTACCGTATCTCCCTTTTTTGCTTTTATCTGTCTAAAAGTCATTTTTCCATTCTGAGCCAAAAAAATACAAAGGTTACGCTGAAAACGTAGGCTGCTTGAGCTAAACGCTAAAGACACAATCTCCTTCATCCTTGTCCTTGAGACGCGTTCATGAAAACTAAACTGCAAAAGTAGCAACCTACTAATAAGTAATAATACTTTTCAGTAAATAACTTCTCTAACAAGCTAAATTGAATGTTCCCACAATGTAACACGTTTCAATTTCATATCTTCTCGTCGCAGCGCACCCGATACGGCTATAACTTCAGATCGTGCTGGCCTGCAGTTTGCAATCGCACCTGACTTCACACCACTTTATTACACTTGAACTTGCAGTTTATTGGTCAAGCAGGACATGTAGTAAAGTTTGATGTTTTCTTAAATTTGTCAAAATATTTGTGAGAAACCTAATGCTATTTCTGTAAGTGGAAAATCTGGCTTCAAGAAAATATGTTATAGAGAATTATAGGCATTTTAATGGTATTTAAGGTTGGAGAAGTTGTGGTTTTCCTCATTAAATTATGAAACAAACTAAAACAAAAAATAGGTTCAAACAGTCAAAACAAGTGTGCGAACCTATCACCGACCTCCAGGCAAGGTCTATTGACACAACCTCAATAAAAGGCTGCGTTTAAACAGTCCATAGGATAGGTAGCCTGCGAAATAAAAGGCGACAAGGCGGGCGGGTGCGGCGCTGCGATAAGGCCGCCCGCCCTCCGCTCCCCGCCCGCGCCCGCGCCCTGCCTGATGGATGCACTGCCGCGATAACGCCTTGGTTGAACCACGCGGCAAGGTAAACACGGATGAACTCGTATTATGTCTTGACTTTGCTTTTCATAATTTGTTTTTTTTAGTTTTGTTTGTTTTATATTCAAACTTTGGTTATTGGCAATTTGTTACAGCTGGCGTTCTATTGAATAATGTTAGTCTTATTTTACGACTTACTTGCTGTCGCCTGGTTTTCGCGGGAGTACCCTAGCATTCGCGAAACCACAGGATAAAATGCTTGTTATTTAGGTCAGATAATTTTCTACGTGTACACCGAATTTCGTTACGATTTGCTTAGTAAATAAAAGAAAAGATAGTCGGTATCAAACATTTTTATATGTTCGGTCACAAACAAATGTTTTTTTTCGTAACAATATTAGGTAAATTTTCTGTTAATTATGTTTTTATTTCTATTTCACATTCAAATAAACAAAAAGATAGATTAAGAAACGGAACATACGAGTATGACGATGAAATTAAATCATCATTTAATAAATAAGGTGAAGAGAGTTTACAGAAATATTAATAAAATTTACATAATTTTGGTGAAGAAGTATTTAATAAATCAGTAGCAATTAAGATTGTATTTCCGTCGAAGCTAGATCTTAGTCTTAGATATTTATGGAGCATGACCTACAGCATGACAGACATCCAGGTTATCTTTGCATCATTATTTTAAATTTATAAATTCGCAAATGATTATATTATAACATATATTATCTCAAGATATCTGTATTATTAATGGCTACATATTTTATTCTTGTTAAGTTCAGTAAGAGCTTATGAACTCAATAACAGATAAATAGTAATATGAAACAATGTCAAAATAAAACCGGCAAAGTGCGAGTTGACTCCACACAAGGTACCGTACCTTCGTAAAAAATATTTCGCAAAATAAAAAGAAATTGCAAAAAACCAAAACCACCCATCCAAGTACCGACAGCGCCCGACGTTCCTTAACTTCACTTCAGTGATCGGTACTCAACTTGATATGGACGTGTATGGACGTTTGACCCCTTATTTTTTATTTGTTGTTATAACGACAATAGTAACCTAGACCCGGTCGAAATTACATATGATTTGAACCTATTACGCTTCAAGAGATACAGCCCGACAAAAGTAGGGCAAAAATAGACAAAAAAGGGTCTCGTTTTTTGTCTATTTTTGCCCTACTTTTATTACTAAGACTTCGCTGTCCGTCCGTCTAGTTAGACAGTTGAAATTTTCACAAATGATGTATTTTTGTTGCAGCTATAACAACAAATACTGAAAACAGAATAAAATAAATATTTAAGGGGGCTTCCATACAACAAACGTGATTTTTTGCTCGTTTTTGCTCGATATTGATAACGGTAACAGGTAGACGCTTCAAATATTCACACAATATTTAGTTATATATTCACTTTAAAAATAAATAGTTTAATTAAAATAAAACAAATATCTATTTCTCCGATACAACAAACGTGTTTTTTTTGCCGTTATTTTGTAGTAGGTTAAACTTTAAGCCTTTACCAAAAGACGACAGAAAGCTGGCAGCATTGTCACAAATTAGGTGCATTGCCACGTTGAATGGCAACGCAAAAACTGTGACCGAAATTAAATAAATGAATATTCTATAAATTCATAATTTTTAACGTAAGTTATTAGCAAAAACATTCAAAATAGACGAGAAAAGCAATTTTAAACGTCATACGTAATTCTTATTTCTCTTGTGGAATTCAGCGACACGCAACGTATGCCACGTAAAATAAACGAACGTTAGGTGTGTGCGGCGCAGATAACGGCCCGCCCAGCGATAACCGCCCGCCCTGGCGCGGCGCGGCGCACAGGAGGCATTGACGCTCAAAACTTATAATTTGCACTTTTAATTTTGTTTCTATTTTGTCATAAATGTGACGCAATACCGATTGATATAATTTAAAGGATTTTTTATAGAAAAATGGGGATAAAACTTATGAAACAATCATAGTTATTTTGTTTAGAATAAAGTCACGGTGAAATCCTGTTAAGGCGAATATGAAGGCAAAAACACGAAAATTAGGTGTTTTTGAACCCGTTTTCTGACAAAAATATTGATTGTGGAGTTTTGAAATTTATATATCCTGTAACACATATCTTGAACAAAAGCTTGGCGGTCCCAAATGTGTGCCGTTAATAATTATAGTTTAGTTGTTATAGTGTTAGTTATAGTGTGTGTTTTGAGTGAATTCAGTGTAAAAAACGTTGTTGAAGGTTGCCTGGAAGAGATCGCTAGCAGCGATTTCTTCATAACAAGGTTTTGATCTATTGACGGCAAGGTCACCTTTTGTACTCTCGCGATTCTGGGTATTTATCTATTTATTGTTATTTGTCTTTATTTTTGTATAAAGTTTTATCTAACACATGCGAAGCCGCGGACAGGAACTATTATTACAATAATACCAAATAGGAATTTAATGCTATTATTATTTGAGAATTTATAGGCACTACGATTTAATTACCGACGCCTAATGGCTCATTATCTACTAGATTTGCCGACAGCATTAAATCTACGGATAGCATCAAGACCTGTAAATAAATGAACGTCCGTGTTCGCTATCTGGCGAAAGCGTTGAGAGCTTTCATTTGAAATTTTTTTTGTGATTTTATTGTGTCTTCTTTGACTTTATCTTAGATTGGTAATTGTTTTGTTTTCACTTGTTGATCAACTTTTTTGATTGTTCTTTACCTCTCTCTGCTAGTTCCAAAAAATTTGATGTATCCTAGTATTTGATGTATCCTATTAGAATGTGTTTCCGGTGGACAGCGGCAGCGTTTTACGGCAGTAACTGTTTTTCAATGGAATGTGTGCTCGTTGCGCTGCGAAAGTAGTCATAATCCTGCACCTGCTTTCGCTTCCGTAGAAAACCCCATATAATAAAAAAAAACACTAAAAATTAAGCAAAATCGTCTTTCACTCCCATCTGTACTGTACACCTCTCAACTTGGGCGCGCGCGGCATCCTCCGTCGGCTGGCACGGCTTGTCCCGCGCACCGCGCGTAAGGGATGATTTATGATTATGACGCATTCTTTCGCAGATTCCTTGATTATTTTGTAGGAACTTTAAAAACTATATAAATTTGGACTAAAAATTAGCATAAAAACATTTAAATGAGGTACATGTAAAGTCAGACGAAAGGCAAAATTGCCGTAAAAGTTTGAGAGAGATAATTTAAAAATTAAACACTTGATTTGTGTTTTATTTTATAAATTATAACCAGTGACAAATTATCCTTACAATTCTTTCTAAGGTTCACACTTGTCTTAGAACTCAAATTCTACAAAGGCGACGAATGAATCACCTTGGCTTACAAAGATGTATTACCGAAGCACCGTATCTAGTGTTTTGCAGAACACTTAGTAGATTTGGAACTCTCGTTTATATTGTCTATTTAACTAACTTTAAGTTTAACGGTAGATCGGTACCATAGAGCTAGATAATTAGTCCTAGCACAGTCTTGGTCATTGATTTAAAATAGTTTATGGATGGGATCTAACTATAAAATTTGCGTGCATACTGTAAACAGGGTTTGCTGCACAACTCTGGCTCTGCCAGACCAAAAAGTCGCCGTCGGTCGAGTAATATTTGATTAAACATGATCTAAGCGGGACAGCATGATAGGTGCTCATTTTCAATTCAAATCTCTACGCGACTTTTTCCTATCTTCAGAATGCATTTGTTTCGCCGTCCGGATTAATTTTTTTTTATTCCCTTATCATGTTGGTTGACACTCTTGATGTCGTAGTCTTATTTATATCATCATCAGCCTATATCAGTCCACTGCTGGACATAGACCTCCCCTAATGAGCGCCATAGCGCCCTGTCTTCAGCTAATTTACATACTATTGCTTAGTCAAACATGTAACTTAATTATGTTTTTTTTATAAACCACCAGTTTTTAGGAAAAGAAGAACCTAAGGGTTTTTAATTCTTTATTGTACACAATAATATATAATAAACAGCATGAACTTATATAATTAGGTTATGTACATAGGCGAGCTTAACCCTGAATGAGAGTTTTCCTTTTTTCTTGTACGCAGAAGAGAGAAAAAAAAGAACAGTCGGATAGTGATATAAACGACATGGAAATGCGTTTATCTTTAGCAAGTACGTATCTGCTTATTATTTATTTCATGTACCTAACAAGAACGAGTATGTGTGATTTGAATCGTGGTGATACGTAAAGGTATAAGCACATAAGATCGCTCGCTCGCCGATAACCAGAGTGCTTTTGCCGATAAGAGGATCGTGCGCACCAAATCTGAGTATGATTTAAAACTCTGATACCGCTATCAGTATAATGTCAGAATTCCACTTTGTCCGGGATAAAAATGTGGGCTTGATGGGATGAGGTGATTTGGACCTTTTTATCTTGAGGTACTTTATTCTCGTGTGGAGTGAACGCCTACCTAATAGACAGTACCCCATCGTAGGGAATTATTACCAACCGTCGTCGCTCCAGCCTGTCCACCTAAGGGGACGGTTGGATGGAAATCGGTCCAATCGTCCTCTTGCAAGCGGCGAGGCTACAGTTGCCACCCAACCACCCACATAAACTCAAATTTTCCCAACCGGTCACCTTACAAGCGATAACCATAGAGTGACGGCTGATTTTGGTCCCACCGTCACCAACGTCCCTTATGGTTCGAACGATATTTATAAAAAATTAACACAATTATTTAGATACCGATTGCGTACGCCTTAAAAGTAAAGTTCTGTAGAATTTATATTTAATCCGTCATTTAATGACACTTTTAACAATTTACTATAATTCATCATAGGCCGGTCAAAAAGGGAGGCAGGAATCGAACCGGCGGCCACTCCCTGCATCGCAATTGGGCCATCGCCCGCTGCGCCACAGAGTTATCATATCCTAAACCAAGGCACGCCTAGAAGCTACTCGCCCAGACAAAGTCACAACAAACTCACAATCACAATATAAGAAACAACAACAATAAAAATTGAAACAGAGATATTAACCGCAAATTACTATTAAAGTGCTCTAAGCCCGTAACCAGCTCCTTGCATCTTATCACACGTACACCCACCCACATTCACACGTAGCAATGTACATTTGTGTACATTCACACGTATGATGCTACATTTGTGTACATTTACATCCGAACTCGGGCGACATTAGGCGTGAAACTAACATTTCTGTTTAATTAGAAGTGCATCTAGTATTGCTTAGAGGGTTAAGGTGCAAGCTTATAGACGATTTTTGTTTTAAATGTGAAAGTTAACCCTAAAAGTCAGACATCAAAGTCTTAAAGCAGCTTACCAACAGGAGAATGCGCAACTAAGTACCTGGGTACGTTAGATTCTTTTCAATACAAGTTCATTGAAAGTTATGTACCTACCTACCTTCACGAAAATAATAGCATTTGATCACATGACTTCGCATGCAGTTTATAAAAAAGTAAAGAAAAAAGTAAAAACATGAAATCATTATGAAACACTTAACTTGTCTGTATATATTTGTTTCAATCCATTTGGATTCCTCGGCCCTTTCGCCCTTGAGAAGCCATCAGGGATCTTACCTATGGCTCAAGCAATGCAATGGCAATGCAAGGCATTATGTAAAAGTTTAGCCCGCTTCCGCGCCTGCCTCGCAGCACAACGAACAAGTTTCGTCGGCATTGGATCTTGGAAGTTGGTATCAGCACGTATCGATGTCTTTGAATGCGTCCCGGAGCAAGTTGCACCTAGTTGTACCTACGTGCTTCCTACTTCTCTATCAAGATTTTTGTTTGTATGGTTTAGGGTAGCCTGCTGGTTCGAACGCTAAATTATACTGTTTTCGGTACCTATGCATAAGAATGTGCAATAACAGTGTAAAAAAATGGATACAAATTAATTTCGATAATGTATTTATAGAATTTTGTGCTAAAAAAGTTGCTACAAATAGCATGAAATGAAATAAAATGCTTTATTTAAATAGAACGGCATGTTTACATACATAGGTATTTACCTAGTCGTTAGAATGCGATCGATTTCTTGTCAATTATTAGGTATGTATAGGTAACATGGGGTACTGTATAGGTAATTTACAGAAAAAAATCATATTAAAATTCCGAATTTTAACTTAAATAATTTCGTTTCATCGTTATTAAAGTTAATTTACAGAAAAAAAAACACGCAAAAAACATTACGTTCCCCAGCTTATGTCTTCGCTACCCGAGCAAACAGAACAACGTCACACATGATAACATAAGCCAGCGTTTCTGTCTGAGAAAGAGTCAAGGTGCATCTAGGTGCATATCCCATCAAAGAACGACCCATTTGCCCAAATCAATGTTCGATATCAATTTGAAACTCAGTGGGCACTATCTAGCATAAAGTCCGACTGGTATCCACCGATCGCGATGCAGCGCAACTTCCAAAACTTTTACACGGCGGCGTCCGTAAGATACGCTCTGATATATTCTGGGGAGATAACAACGCGCTGTGATTCCGTTGTTTAGCAACACAATAATGGCTGCTTTTTTGAGGATTCTGCAACGAACTGAAAAAGTGTGGGCGAATATTGATTTTGTTTGAGTTACCTTGTCCCATTGGAAATCGCATCATCGTACCTAAAAGTTGTATTTTGAAACTTTTGAGAATCATGATTGTTGTAATCATTCCTTTGTTTTTTTTCATGGGCAACTTGGGTGCGACCTATCCTACCTATTTAAACTTAACCTACGATTTTTTCTCACCCGCACGATACGGCGGCGCTTTACGGAGAAGTAGATAACAACACAATCGTTTTCTTTTTGTCCCCGTAATGAGGAAACAGGTTTGATTCCGGTGGTGCTTTCAACCCATTTTTGTAATGTCTGAGGATGCAAATATTTCGCTTTTACGATTCAGCTGGAATAAAAACAAATTACGTTATAAAAGCACCGTTTCCCTCATCCGGTCAGAAAACCTCAAACCCCTACAAAAAGGCCAATAAGGGCGTTCCCATTTGAATTAAATTTAATCATTTTATTTAGCAGAGTTTAGCAGAAAAACAATCTCACCCTTTGAGATAGCGATCAGGAAACATATCTCTCCTTTAGTGAATAAATAAATACGGATGCATTAAGGCGGTCCTGGGCGGCTAACCGCAGGTGGCCTTCCGCCCACCCTGTATCGCTGATAACGTGCGTTTAACGGCCGTTAACGGCTGTAACGAGGCCGTTAGAAGCGGGTGCTTCCTCGGCCATTGTGTGAGAACTTTGTAAAACGCCTAACGTTAGTAAAGATCGTAAATTTGACCGATCGCCCGCTATCAAGAGATGGTTTGTTAGTTTTGCGAGTGACAAAATGTTACGTATTTTCACGTACAAATTTTCGGACCTGGTGATAAATATTTTTTGGGTACCTATATTACTTCCTTTTCTGCATATTATAAGGATTCTATTTAATTTAATCGACGACTCAGATCAAGGCAATTTACGTTTTTTTAACAACTGCCTGAAGCCAATATCTACAACATTGGCTTTTTGCATTTTGATTTTAGCGTTACTTGTGTTTTATTCATATTAAATTCTTATCTATATCAATTTTAATTTGCCATATTCAAATATATTGTTGGTTTTTTGGTTAAAATAACAAGCAACTAAACAAATTATAAAATACCAACAGTGAATCGTATAAACAATAAGATAAGCACAATCTCGCCCATTAGCAGCACCTGAGTGTGTATATTCAATTAGGCGGCGTAGGGCGGGCGGCGATGCTATCTCAGGAAGGGCGGACATAGTTCACTACCTTACTCTGTTAACAGGTAAGCTGTTTAATTTAGTGTTTTAGTGGAGTATTAAGATACCTGCAGCGTAGCTTTCATTGGATTTTCAGTTTGTTTAATAATAACTAATATCTTTTCGTTCTTTGGACCACACAGTTAGGTTTAATTTGTGCGTTTTCACAAACTAAACCTGCAATAAAAATACACGACAATTTTTATGACTCTGATGTGCAAGATTTCTTACGTAATGTTTTCTTTAGGCACGCTTTTACTTGCCGAGCTTGAAATTCGAGCTAGAGAGTGTCGGGCACCTTGCTCTATCTTTCCATATTCTGTTTCACTCTCACACTCACCTCTTTAATTCAATTTTCCTTTTTCTTTGTTTATAAAGAAAATTACAATCAAATAATACAATTAAAATAAAACTAGTATTTACAATTGAAACAATTGAGCTAACTGCAGACGGTTGCAAACAATCTACAAGTAGCTCAACTTTGTTTATAAATGAAAAAAACAGTAAATTGTATCTTAAATCTACATTTATCAAAAAAACAAGCATAAATCGACCTCGAAACTCAATACAACAATACAGGGTTATCGGATAAAAAGAGCAGTGACGTAGGAAGGCTGAGCAAACGTCGTTACTACGTAACTGTTACTAAATAAATCGTTAGCAGAGTTGCGAGATACGGCACGTACGGAAAGAGGTGGGACCACTGGATGGGGCTTCAGCTGAAAAGGCAAAAGTAAATGTTCCTTTGTAATTAATGTCTTCTTTTTGAATTTTTAACTTATACCGTTTTAAAGTAAGTTTCCATAAATATGTTACACGTAACTCAAATAGGTACTCGTAGATGTTGGTGAAATCATTACTGGTGCATAATGTCTCATATCAAGGCGTTAACAAAATGTGTCGGTCGCGGAACAGTTCATTAGAAATTTTGAAAAACACATTTCGTCTTTGTGCGTTCGAGGTATTGCTTGCTTTATTAATACATTTACTGCCCAGACCCTGCGGTGCTACGACCCGATCGGGCGGCGGCGCGTAGCAGCTCTACATGACGGAAGACGTCCTTGTGCGTCATGGGACCATGAAAGCATAAATATCTTCTTTCATGAAGGTAGATACCTAACTAGTGCATAAAAATATTGATAGTAGTACATGAAAATCATGATTTTCATGAAAACTTCTGTGCACTGTCTCATCTAGCAAGCTCTACATCAAGGTCCGCCACAAACCGTCTCGGCCAAACAAGCTAAACCTGGGAATTATTAGTGTTTTTCCTATTGTACAGATTCGTGGTACATTGTTGGCTAGTTAAACTTTAGTTTAGCTGTGGTAAGGCGTGGTTGCTTTATTTGTTACTAGCTTACTACTGCGACTTTGTTCGTGTTAACTTAAGGCGAGTTTTTATAGTAATTCAATATTTTGCTCTGCAAATATAGTGTGTTTGACCATAACTTTTTAGTCCTACTTTATAATCATAATTTTTGACTAGAGTTTGATGGTATTTTTTGCCACTTTGTTCTCGGTAGATCCATTATGGATCTAACGGGAATGATCCACTTTTTTGTAGATAGTTAGCAACGAGCGTTCTTTTCTTTGAAAAGACAAAACATTGCTCCGCTTCTGCTCTCGCTTAGGCTCCCGCGTTTCACCGAAAATGGCAGCCTTTAATTCTAGGTCAATTATTGCACAGTATATTGAAACTATTTTTACCTAAACTATACTCATTAAACCTGTAAAGCGTTAGCACAATTTAAAAGCAAGATAAAACCCACACAGCACTTGCTTATCGCTCGTAATTGTAAGAATATTTTTGTTAAAGCGTCCCGTGAGCTCGATACCACAACAAAAGTAGGTATAAGTACCATACTGTATCGTAAGATAGCACAAACTGATGTTATTTTAAAGCTTTTATGCAAAAGCTCTTCCTCGATAATCATTTAAAAAGCTTTCATTAGTTTAGATAATCTAGAAAGATAATCTACTGATTGCCTGTGGTGCATTCAAAGGTAAGTTATGGACGTTACCTATTTATTTGTTTACTGATATGACCATAGGCTTAGGTTGTGATCAAACCCTAAGGAATTGACAGCCTGTAAAAAGAGATGCTCACCATAACTCTGCAAACACAAACTACTCCAAAATACTATTTGCAACTACTTTTTCGAAATATGTTATGCACCTTTTTTATTTTGTGTCCTAAGATATTAATAAAGCACTGTTTTTACCGGATTGATCGCGTATTTTTCCATCAAGACACTGTTGCGTACATACGGAACGTTATAATTAAAGTTGTATAATTGACGGTAGATATGCAAAATTCAAATTACTTGTAAAGACAAATGTCACCTCAGTCTGCCTGTGACCATGGAAGCTGAAAAGCCTCCGAAACGTCAGGTTATCAACAAAATATAAAATATACGCGATCAATCCGGTAAAAACAGTGTTTTATTATGAGTTCCCGCCAAAATAACCTTAGAATATACTATCCTAAGATATTGTTTTGTGTAGTAGATTTAGGATAAATAAAATTATTTTCTGTCTTTCTTTACTAATAAATTACCTTTTATATCGTTCCGCATCTCATAACCAATCCATCAAAAAACATCAAAACATCGTCTCACAGGATCCAATACAATATAAGTACTATACTTGCTAGCTATAGTCAAGTTTGCACGCATTTACTTAATCGATGCTATCTCAATGCATCCAAGCTTTCGTTCTGGGGGCGTTTTACCACCCTTTACCATCGTAAATAACCTTTTGCAAACTCCATTCAATTCACAACCTTACACCTTGCCAATAAAGTTATCTTTTCATTGGAAACTGCGATCAGTTATGATTTTTCTGATCGATCTATTCGAGCTTTTGATGCAGTTGAAATTGGACTTTAGTTTTAAGGTTTAGATGTTATTTTTGTATGAGAGGAGGTTTAAGTTTCGTAGGAAGAGATAGTATTGTTGCGTTATTGAGATGTGGAGGATGATTTGTGTAATAAGCGTTTCACGACTTGCGGATAACTTATCTGTTATTGTTTTATGATTAGTTTCTAAAGGTGAAGACGATTGTTGAACATATTGCTAGAATATTTTGATAAATAAGTTTATATGGACTTATTTCTAACCTAGAGGTTAGAAATTTAACCCCTTATTTTTAGGGTTCCGTACCCAAAGGGTAAAACGGGACCCTATTACTAAGACTTCGCTGTCTGTCTGTTGAAATTTTCACAGATGATGTGTTTCTGTTGCCGCTACAACAACAGATACAAAAAACAGAATAAAATAGATATTTAAGGGGGCTCCCATACAACAAACGTAATTTTTTTTGCCGTTTTGATAGATAATGGTACGGAACCCTTCGTGCGCGAGTCCGACTCGCACTTGGTCGGTTTTATTTTGTTTATTTTATTTGAATAGACCTTCGTTTCACCACAACCTCACATAAGTGACGATGTGACTGACGATGTGTCATGTATGAAGGTCTAGAAGGTACCTATTCACTATAGTCTTGAAGAGACGCATTGTCTCTTTTCGGTTGACTGGTTAACATCTTATGTAACTTTGTCTCAAAATGAAAACATGGTACAATCGACGACAAAAATGGCTGGCTATTAACAAGGTATACGATACGTCTCGTGACCCTAACTCAGAAAACTTTTATCAAAGATTTTAGCTGCACATCCATTTTGTATCAGTCTGTATTTTAACAACAAAAGTCACTAACTCTGTCAGTTAACACACATTGTTGAAGCACTACTAAAATATGCTTAACTTAGCGCTCCGAAATCCCACTAAAACTTAAAGCGGTTCAAAAACCTGCCACTTCGAGGCTAAACCTAGGTCAGTTGACCTGGTATCAGCAGTGAATCAGATCCCGGTATCGCCCGGGGAGATACGCGCCTGTTTGGACGAGATAACACCGGGGCCCGCCGGGGATAGGGATGGCCCGGAGTCCACATTCGATAGATGTAAAGGTTGTTGTGGACGGCACTGGAGACGGGACGCTAGCCCAGTTGTAGACAACCGGCAATGACGATGATGGTGCTATTCGTAGTTTAGTACGGGTTCTCAGGTCATTTAGCAAATCTGTCTCGTTTAGAGCTCTGTACTCTTTTTGACTATCATTAGTTTTGGGTTTATATTTTCTTTTTATGTTTTTATTTGTACACTTTATGGACTCTTTTTTCTGCATTTGGAATCGAAATTGGTAAATGTAGCCTGGTATTTTTGAGTAAATAATAATAAAAATGTTTATTTATTTATCTTCACAAAAGGTTTGTCCACTAGTATGGTTACAAGATTAAAAGGTACTATAATAGGTAGGTGTTGGCAAAACCTGTTTTGTGAAGACTGGTGCCTGGAGTAGGTTCGAAGAACCTGAATTAAATTAAATAAAAATACTACTTCGGGTAACTAAGAACTAGGTTACTTTTTCTACTTTTTTCGTGCGTTTGCTTGAATAAAATATCAAGATTAATCCGTTTTATTTACTATTCATAAAACGAATACCACAGCATTCGTTTTATGAACTACAGAGTCTTAACGTTACTAAACTTTATTGAAACTAAAGACTCAAATACCAAGTTGCAGGTTGGGCGGGCATCACTAGGGCGGGCGGAGACGGTTATCGCGCGCGCCCAGCCGGTATCGTTATCATCGCGCCACAGACGACGCTCACTTTTACAACGTGCACTGATTTATGTGTGGTGCTTATTGCGCTTTTGAAATTTGTTTTTGTTAGAAAACATGATATTTGTATATTCATGGACACAATATACACATAGGACACAATATGTTTCAGGATTTCATGACTCATTAATGTAAAAATCGAATAGCCTTTTCACGCCGGAAGTTCCTTTGGTCGGCAACGTTGGGCAACAAATGAAAATGTGACATTTTAAAGTCTTAAGTTTTAGTGACCTTGACGTGTCGTCTCATTTTTCCATATTGGTACAGAGCGCCTCTATCGTGCGGACAATGAACTAAGCAAATCCCACACAAATATGAGACGTCAGGCTCACGTCTCGGTACTATCCTCAAATGTTAATTCAGATTATTGACACTCAACCAATGGACTACTTTTGAGAATTATTCACACCGTCAAGTTTGTGTTTTGTCGTTTCATTTTAAAAATTAATTAAGTATCATCAGCAAACAGTACAATCTCGTGGTTATTCTTTACAAGATGAGGCAGTTCGTTGTTATAATTAGCTTAGTGATTTTCACGTAGGATGCCCCTTTAATAAATAAACAAATAGACTCTGAGCTCTGTACTGTAGGATATGGACCGGGTGAAATATTAAATCAAACAAAACAAATGAAATTTAATAAAGTCTTAAAAAAACGATTACCACGGGACTTGAAAATGGCCCCAGAGTGCGAGTTGCGCACTATAATAGCAAAAAAAACGTTGTAATAAAAAATAACACGAAGTTTCCGATAACCCAACATTTCACTGAACCATTTGTATTTATAATTCTGTTGCTGAGTATGTAACCTTATGTTATCATCAGTGTTTCAACAACAAAAAATAACACCTGTTTGGCTTCAACGTTAGAATAAAATATTTTAAAGATTCCATAGTCAGTACATGCTCTAAATTCTAAATTGAAACATGATATTTGCAAGCTCACAAAATTTTGCAACAGTGATTCGATTATGATAATTTTTGAGATAACAGATTTTAAGCGGATAAATAAAACATTTTTGGCAAGATTATCAAACCAATAAAAGAAATACAAAAAAATTTGTCTGCATTTTTCATAATCCGATAATCAATTAATTAAGTTTTAATTTGTGATCTAATGAGCTAATGAATGTTAATGTGTGTTGTCTGTCTGACAGTAAAATCATAAATTATGTCGCGATTGGTGCAATTTTAAATAAATAAAATATATGTTTGTATCTATTTCAACATGCGGGTTTCTTTTGCTTTCTTTGTCCCTATTTTAGCATCAACTTAAATTCTCTAAAGTTTTTTTTCGGTATTTAAACTTTTTTATCTTATCTACTACGAGATATGCAAATGCATTAATAATAAGTAAGTACATCATAAGTAGAAAGGCATGAAACCTGGCCTGTCTTCCATTGCAACACCCTAAATGGGTACATACTGTGAACATTTTATGAACACTCACCTAACTACTAAGACCTGACTGTATGAATGCAATAAATAAAATACTGAAAATACTGAAATACTGTTATTAAGAAAAAGTATTATTGTACAATGGTACAAAACAAAAATTAACAGTAAACTGTTAATTTAGGAGACTACCTTATTAGTCTCCTAAATTAACAGAGTTTACCCAAGCGACCAAAAGCTTACCCAAAAGAGCTGGTAAATATTTAATTTTCACAATAGTCTAAGTCAATTCTAATTTGATTACCAAGAACTTTTAAATATCCAATAGACACAACTTAAACATTTTCTCTGGTTATGGTTATTTCAAATGACTTAAGAGGCGAACCTAGCGCGTTTGCTTGTCAAACTAGGACTAGATCTCAGTACTCACGGGATTTCTGTGGTTAAAAACTCGAATTAAAAAAATTGAAATTGCACTGTTTTGCACATTATTTGTTCGAGATCTTAGGAACCCTGCTGTCTATTGAAATGACTTATGTTTTATTCGTAGGTTATTACTAATTATTTGGTTCCTTCAGATAGTTTTTTTATAAGTTGTGTAGTTTTCTTTAAAATAAGCAAAAACTCCATTTTTGCACTTACGCCGTTCGAAAAACGCAAGCTCTCTCCCGCAACTAACGAACGCGAAATCCCATGCCTATCCTATTCACAAACGGCGCGCATTGCGCCCTCTTAATTCGATAACATTTGAATATTAAGTAATCTTGGTAGCTTATCGGCCAATCAAATTGATATTTTTGTGATAGCAGACCGATTCATAATCTAAAATGTAATTTATCGACATAAATGTTTATTAATATTTAGATTTTATTTCAACCGATAGAATATAGTATATTCTAAGGTTATTTTCGCGAGAACTCATAATAAAACACTGTTTTTACCGGATTGATCGCGTATATTTTATATTTGTTTATAACCTGACGTTTCGGAGGCTTTTCAGCTTCCATGGTCACAGGCAGACTGAGGTGACATTTGTCTTTACAAGTAATTTGAATTTTACATATCTACCGTCAATTATACAAATTTAATTATAACGTTCCGTATGTACGCAGTAATCACTAACATTGTCTTGATGGGTTGTAGCTATGGATTGCTAGGTGTGGGACCTGACTCGATGTAGGACTGGATCCCAAGCAGCAGGTACTCTCCAACCATCGATAGAATATGATTGTGGGGTGCATCGACCTTTGCCTTTTAACATTTTAAACAGACCTTCGTTTGACCTCAATCTCACCTGATGGTTAAACGGTAGTATACTAGCCTACTACTATACAACTGATAGTACCTACTAGTAGTAGGTACTATCAATTTGGCCTTGACTGATAAAAACACATTATGGCTTGGCATAAAAATGATATCTTTATTGAAATTATATCTGTTAATCTAAATCGATAGTCTGATAAATTTGTCAAGGAAACGATCGATAATGATAAAATGATTAAGGATAATCTAGATTTCGATATAGCTAGATAAGATCTTCCACTAGTGGACAAAAAATTTAAGCGAACAAAATCAATAACATTTTGGTGCTTGTTTGATAATTACTATTTATAAAGTTGTTGTTTATGTATAAAATTCGACTTGTCTAAGTGCTTTTTTGTAAGCCTAAAGAAATAAAGTTATTGACTTTTGACTTTTAGATGTTGAATCATTGTCATGCATTACTATGAATTCCGAAACGTTCTGATATATCAGAAAAGTTTCCGACTGTCACGAGGTGATGACGGTGATGATAATGATGACTGTATTAAGATTGTGATGAGTTTTAAGAACTTCAATAATCTTATTTTGGAATAAAACCCAACAATTTATTTAACTCAAATAACATTTCGGGTGTTCTTGGAGGAACTGAAATCAGAATGCTTTTGTTACGTTAGGGTTGCCAACTTTTGTCAGACGAACCTACCACTACAATAATTATACATTTCTACGTTTAGATAATGATTTTTTGCCGTTTTTGTAGATAATGGTACGAAACCCTTCGTGCGCGAGTCCGACTCGCACTTGGCCGGTTTTATTAGTAGATAGTCCGATCAGGGTAAATAACATATAATGATTTTATCGATATTAAAACGTGTCCATAGCAGAACACTGTCTTTGTAACTAGAGGTTAAGGTTAAATAATTTCTAACGATACCTTTTTATATTCAGGCATTTAAAAGTTATGATGGAATAAAGAAACTTATATGCATGCATGAACCCTGGAAACATCATCATCCTATATTAGCCCACAGCTGGACATAGGCCTCCCCTAACGAGCGCCATAGCACGCTGCCTACAGCTTGCCGTATCCAACATCTGCTTGCGCAGTCTTTTGGACGTCGTCATCGGCTCAGAGGGCATCCTACACTACATTTGCCAAGTCGTGGTCAGCACTCAACCACTTGTTTACCCCAGCGCACACTGAAAATATCACTTGTTTTAAAAGTCGAGTAATAAAGTAAATTTTGCTCTCAGAGTCCTATTCTCTCGTAGCACCCCTACGATACGATATCGTGTGTGGCGGCGCGCGATAACGCTGCACCCGATCCGCGCGATACTAATATTTGTCGTAAAACAGGATCGCACAAGGAATTGATATCGAATAGAGCCTTAATAAAGTGTGCTTGGGCGAGATAGCGAGATTAATGTTTTATTTAAACGGGATAGATTTATTTGGTAGAGGTTTTAAGAAGTTGAAGGACGTTTTTATTCGCCGTAGTGTAGGGTCATGGTAAAATGTAGGTACCTATCTAGTTTTCAATGTCGACTACCATTATCGACAGCTAGTAATAAATTGACCACTGTTGGGCTCGTGGTCTTTCCGGAATTGCCACTAAGTCACTAATCATAAAGACATATAGTTTAAAACAAGAATTGCTCTCCGAAAATAGGAAGGTTTTTCATCCATTGTCAACTCCGACGACAATAATGTCGTTTACAATAACGTTTACTAAAACGAGATTCATCATCATCAGCCTATATTAGTCCACAGCTGGACATAAGCCTCTTTTAAAACGAGATTGTAAATGACTAATTTAATTTATAATTCCATTATTAAAAAGTAATCCTTTATTAAAGTATTTTAATTTAACCAAAATACTTATTGTGCAGAGAATCATCAGCAATTAAAATTAGTCCAATATTCAGAAACTCCTAGAACAGACAAACTTACAAAGAGGAATGCTTACGAGCGAGGTGAACTGGTCGGAAGTCGATCAGTTTGTTATGTGGCGGTGGTATCGATACAGGTATCGATGAAAAGCGACGTAATAGCACAATAATATTCTTAAGCTTAGATTCTTGGACAAAAGAACAAAGCTTACAGTGATATTTGGTGTAATGTAATTAGTACCTATATTTTTTATTTAAAGAAAATTACATTACAATATACCATACAATAATAATTACATCTAATATTTACACTTAAATCTATTTCCTAAAAATCTAAGCCGTCACCAGAAGGCAAAGCGCCCAGAATGCTGGCAGCATTGCCACGTTGAATGGCAATGCTAATTCGTTGACCGAAATAAAAGCCAGCATTCCGATCACCTGTGGACTCTATTAGGAGTTTTGTTAGATCTTTGTATATTCCATGTGCCCCAGGACCCCAAGGACCTAGTGTTTCCATCCAAACGGCTCGAATAGATATTTGATTAATTGATTACCTGTATAAAGTTGGACGGGCGAGATGTTTAAAAAAAAAATGTAATCTATATTGTATGTACTCTTACCCAAAGTGCACTACGCCACTATTTAACATACACGAACGGTGTACGCACTTGAATTTTCCCTATATTTTTGCTGGGCTGGATACGGGAAGACCCTATTGTGTTCTGATCGCGTACGCTCAAAAAAGCGTATAGACACTGTTGCTCGCTTACCAGGCATTTACCCCGAACATCCTCCCAGGAAGATATTAAACCACACAATACATCAAGGTAACCGTTATCGTGCGCACTTCCCAGGTAATTGGAGCCCAACGCTGGTCCAATGAGACGTGGTATCTGCGGGCCGCGCTTGGCTGCACCTGCTATCGGCCATTGAGCGGCCCGCCGAACGAAGCTAATGACGAGACGTGCGGAAGTTACGGGGTGGTGGGTTTTCTAAAATATTTAGTTTAGGCTAATGAACTAGGCAGCGTTTTGGACAGCGGAAGCGGATTTTTTGGCAAATTTTACAGTCGCTACAGGCAAAACATTGAAAACATCCAAACATCCACTCTATCTGCTTCCACAAGCCCACATTTTGCCCCGCTTGATTGGGATTGTTAGAAAAATAGGTACCTACTTTAAAATGGTGGTTTTTGACCACGGAGATGACCTAAGCTTAGAAGGCAGGGAAGACCTTCTTTAAATACCAAATTTTATCAAAGCAATATCAATGACCAGAATATGTACCTACTATTAGGAATTATTACAGATGTGCGACACCGAATGTGCGATGTACGCTAGTGCGACATTTCTATTGATCGACAAAGCAATTCTGCGATGTTATTACTATACCAATAATATGAAAACTCAAAGTAATGTTAATTCATCGTAGTTCCCAGTATGGTGGTAGATAGCGCATCGCGCGGGGGGCCGATGTTGGATACCGCGATACCCACGTCGCGTCGTGGCGCGCACATCGGTGGGAGCGCGGCCCTAGCTGATGGATAGATGCATATGACTTGGTAAACAGTTATTGTTTTTAGTTTTAAATAAAATTAATTATGACAAATGTGTACCTATACTGAAGTACTTATTGTACTTCATTATTTTTAGCTGTTATGTAGGTCCCAGGCGGGGTAAAGTCCTCTTTTATCAAAAACATGTTGGGAAAATAAATTATTAGAACCTATTTATTTAGTAACGTTTGTTTAATCTCTCGAAAATGTAGAATCATGAAATGAACCTTAATTATAAATAACAAAAATAATAAATACGAAGAAGTACCTACCTAGGCCAAATAAAATTGCAATGAATACCTACGGACAGACTGATTGTAGGTACTTTTTGTATCCACACGTGTTCCTTAAAAATCCACACCCCATGATTTTCCGCCTGTTACGTATCACCTTGAATCTAATGTGAGACACCAGACAATAGCATTAGGTGCAACCCCATTGCCAAGAAACATTAGTGATGTGAACCTGTTGCTTCGATACAAAACGGTACAAATGTTGCTAAGTGTTGCACTATCTCGCCTCGTTACCTGACCCTGGCGGTAACAAATGGAACTAATGACTCTTTTCTAGGTTAGTTTTTCTTCGTTGTTTAGTCAGAAAAAACTCACTTAAAAACTATTTATGGGAACAATTATATATTATTGATGTTAAGTAGGTATAAACAAATAACATAATGAATTAAGTCTCTTGGAAAAATCTAGGGCAGTCAATGACTTTTAGGATTTACGAGAAGATTGTTACCTGATTTAGTGATTGTTATTGATACCTGTTGTGTTTCTGTCAATTTGATTATTTAAACACACAAAATTGAAAAACAGAACCAAAACCAAAAGGTCTATAGTTTTTTATCATGTTTATTTATAAAAAAAATAGAAAGATAAAGATCCAGCTACATTCATAAAGGAAAAAAAAACAATTGCCAACAAAACCGATTGTGAAATTGTCATCGATATCATAAAATAGTGATGTGCGAGTATCGACTAGCATTCGTCGAGGCGGCTAGATCGTACGATATCGCATGACGAACGAGGCGCGCGCGCAGCTGGGGTGGCCATACCACGCCGCATGTGAAAAATTGCAAGTACTGTCACTTTGATAAGCCTTTGTGTCGTTTTTGTTTAGAGGCTTTGTGCTTGTCTGAATGAATAAGAGTGAAGCTTTTGCAACTAAAGTGCAATGAGCTATTTTCTGTATATCACTATACGAAAGAAGATAATCAACCCGCGAATGAATACATGTACTTATACGAATCTACATTTGAAAAAAATGGTTCTTAGAAAAGTTGCGTTAAATAACGACACTTTTTCCTCGACGACGACGTCAAAATGACTCAAACATCCAAGGCCGCCAACACGCAGAACGGGAACAGTAATTTATAAAATGCCAATAAAACTTGCCACCCTATAGAATGAAACAATGACGCCACAAACGCGCGGCAATATTTTAAAAATCGATGTTTTTATGAATCGATAATTTGTTGGGTGCTTTCGGCGCGTCGTTTCGCGGCGATCGATTCCTATCTCGATGTCACAACGCTTTGTTTCGATTCGGCCCAACATCGGTCCATGTTTCGCTTGAAATGTGTTTCTTGCTAACGTACGAATTGATACTATCTTGTCCACATTCGCAACGTTATTTTTACCATCCACAACGTGTTCCTCCTCGACTTTGAACTTTATAATACCAACGTAGGGTTCCCGCTCTTTAAGATGAGAGTATGGAAATTTTGGTAGGGTTGTATCTGTCGTTTTCATATGCATGCCAAGCGGTCTGCCTTCAGGTGTGTTCGACGGTTAATATTTGATACTTTCTTGTCTCCTGGCTAGGGCTTCCAATACCGGGATCCCGGTATCAGCCAATACCGGGATCCCGGACTTTATTTCGAGATTTTTAATACCGGTATTGAAATGTTCATAACCGGGATCCCGGTATTAGTGATTTTATTTTAATTTTAGTACAAAACACAAAATAGGTAATAAACTATCACTACCATAGACATTTTTATCCATTTATTTATTTTGGAATATTTTAAATCTCTCCAACTCGAAAAATAACAACTAACAGGCTAAAGGTTTCTTAGTCGCTTCTTTACTTTAGTCTACATACCGAAGCGGCAGAAATCAAAAGTACCACTTTATTTCCGTGTCAGTGTTTTATTTTAAGAATTTGACCTTTTCTAAGTGTACATTTTTGTATTTATGGAATAAAGAATTCTTGATTTTGGTTTTGAAATCGGACTTCCTGTAAGTCCCACGTTGCTCTAAGTTTTAAGTACAGTGCGGAAGGTGGTGGCGCCTGCCAGGGGTGAGGGGAAATTCCCTATATGCCCCGGCCGCTCCGCCTCCCCTCAGGTCCTCGCTCATGCAACGCGAAGCTGTTATAGTCTATCAAGGTCAACGTCGTTCAAGCTAAAACTCAAAAGAAGACGGCTAAACGGCAAGATTCTTCTAGCACTGTAATTGATATTGATTCTATTGTACGCGTTGAAATGGGATGGGTGAATACTATCTTGATATGGCTTATAATTATTTGTTATGCATTCCACCAACAAGTGTAGAAGCGGAAAGAGCATTTTCCTCGGTCACATATTTATGCAATCGATTAAGAAGTTCGCTCTCTGATAAAAGCCTAGATGCTCTTTCTTTCCTTAGAACGCAATTTCAGGAAGAAAGAGCCGCAGCCCAATGATATCGTGCTTGATGTGACAGTAAAATTGTGATTTAAGCTTTTTTTAAGAATTAGATTTTTTATTAAATATGTTTATTTTTTGTAATTGTAAACCAAAGTATTCGTAAATAGGTATAAAAATTATATTATTGAGATGTCTTTTGTTGGCTAGATATTATGTGTTGATTTCTAATTTAAAGTAGATTTTTTTTTCAATACCGGGATCCCGGAATCCCGGTATTTAGAAAAAAACATTCGGTATTAATACCGGTATTGAAAAAATCCGGTATTCGAAAGCCCTACTCCTGGCCGAGGAATGCCAGGATCCCTTCATTATGCCGACTGGAGGTAAACATCAGACCTTTTGTCGGGTTTATTTTCATAAGTGTTAATTGGTGGTAGATATTTTGTATTGGCATAATGAATCTTCATAATATGTATTTTTGTACTGTATTTTTAAGTAGGCTGTTTTATATGGCAAGCTTTTTGCCGTGAGCGATCCTGCTGAGTTATTTCTACCGATCTGTATACTTATTGAATAGATTTCTTGATTGATATCGTTGTTTTTATAACATCGAAGACGCCATTTAAATGCAGTGCAGTAGTTTTGTTGATAGAACTTTAAAACAAAAAGAGATACATTAAAATCAAAAACTCCTCCTATATTTAACTCATTCTTGTTATTCAGTAGTGTTGTACCAATGGCTTGTCTTATCGTTTCTCGTAGGTAGTGTTGTCCCAGTGGTTTCGGCTTCTGGTACGTAGGCGTGCGTAAATATGGCCCCACTCAGCAAATAAATAAAATCGTATCGTCGTATCTCAAGATTCCAGATTTCAGATAACATATAGATTCGCCTTATTTATACCGTGCTAGATAGGGTATAGGGTGATCTAGAATGTTATATTTATAGCAAAATTGTATGTCATTTTTTGTTGATTATTTGTGCACATTGAACTTGTTCCTTTTATTCGCCCTGTTTTTTTTAATGGGAATGATATGATTTCTGTGGAAAGTTTAGTACGAATTTCAAACCGAAATATAACTTTCAGTTTCCATAATAAGCTGCAATCTACGGACAAACAAAGTGAACATACTTATTTAACGCTTTTCGTACAGCTTAAGTTAAGCTTAGTAATAAATAGTAAATTATACAAGTACATAGTACTTGCCCAATTTACTATTTTATTGGTACGTCCAGGGTGTAGAGCTTTATGAAACTTTACCAAGCGCACTTCCTTTATTCAGTATTTTTTCCAGGACATCGCAGGTGATTTCACCCACCCTGTACACAACTAGATAGTGAATATTATACGAGAGCCATAAATAAAAAGCGAGACAGATGTTATCGAGTCCGAACACCGAAATTGGACGTGCAGCCCTAGTGGGCTCGCTTCCTAATAAGATAAGCAAGTTTTGTGGGTTTAATGGGTGTGCAGCTTTATTGTTTTATATATAAGTATAGAGATGTTTTAATCTATTGTATTGTATTGTATTGTGGTAGAGTCTGGGTTTCAGGTCGATGTAAGGTATTCCAGCGTACAAGTGTACTTATATGATAATGCGCTCTATTTTGATCTTTTGATTTACAGCCGCTTGGAATGTCTAAGCGATTGGATGATCATCATCATCAGCCTATATTAGTCCACAGCTGGACATAGGCCTCCCCTAATGAGCGCCCTGTTGATTTCTGTTTGATGATGTCATCATATTATCCTGGCCAAAGTGTATTTTTTTAAATACCACTAAGGTGGCAAACCAACCTGCGGCCTTTCTGATGAAAAATGGATATCGCAGCCTATTGACGCCTGCAACATCAGGTGTCATGATTTTTACAATTTTGCCATTATTTTTTTTTCTGGAATAATTCATGAAAAGCCGCGGTATGTAGCTGGTTTTTCTTAATTGCATATCGCGAATGCGTTAACGATTAAAAATACAATTTCGTTTAATAGATAAACGGTTCATTTTGAGAAAAACTTGTACACGCGTACTTGACAAACTTGTAGGTACCTCTGTTATTATAATATATCGAACTATTTAAATTTTAATGAATTTTCTATTTAACCTTTTTCTCTCTTTTAATTTTACGTTTGCATAACTGTATTACCCACCCTTGTAGTTTCAAAACCCAATCAAGCACGAAGGTGCCTACATCCTGCTGCCAATCGATAAAAATAATAGAAAACTTGTAAATTGAGATCCTGCGATACGTGACCTTTCAACGGATATTGTGTTTACGTAGGTGGTTTATTTAATCTTTGACGCAGAGTAGTCATAGTGAGGTTGACTGACGCAAGACTCAAGCAACAGACTCATTTGGGTATTACATTTTTGAAGTGTGTCAATTAGATTGTTTAGTGGTAATAAACCACAGAATATTTTTTTTAATTCAATCGGTAAGTGCAATAATTTTTTATTAAATATTTGCATTTTCCGGTTTCGCGAGTAATTTAACGAAAGCGCTAGAAATCGTGGACGTCATATTGCCCTGTTGTCATGAAGTCTGTTGGCTGTGTACAAGAGACCTAAGCAAGCTAAGGTCTCTTAGTCTTAGGTACGTAGTACAAACTGATGTTGCTGATGACAGTTGATACATTTTAGTTTACGTAGGTTCTCAGCGGTATGACGTAAGTACATTGCGCTTAGTAAAACATCGTATTCGAAAACTGATTTAAAAAACTGACAACTATGAATTTAAATATAAAAATTGTTTTGTTGTAACTAAAAATAATATTTTCTGAATGCTCTCGATCGAATCTAAAAATATATAATTAAAATAACTTAGGCAAAAGCTATCTCACTAATTATATTCGATTTTTCTCATTTATAGTAAAATACCCTGTTGTAATAGACATTATTTCTTTAAGCTTACAAAAAGCTCTAAGAATAAATACAGTTTTAAATTTAATGATAATTTAAATATTAAGTATGTTAGTAGTAATAATTTGTTTAGTTTTTTTATAATTTTTTCTTTAAAAATAACTGATTAATATTAATATCGAAAAAAAAGTCTTAATTTGCCAACAACGTCAAAAAGTCGAGGTTTTGACCTTGGCGTACCTATCGAACCCTTTATCCGGATCTAGGAAACTGGCTGTACATCGTTGGGTTCAGAATGGATCACACTTTATCTGGTAAATGAAGCTAAATAGAACATCTTAATTTAAAAAAAAAACAAAGAGTCGCATGTTGCTCCGGTAAAATTTTCCCGGCGCTGCGGTATTAGGAAGTTCCAAGGACGAGAGATCTCTGCCACTTAAATCATCGCACCCTACCCACCTTCTGGGAGCTTGACTAAATATGACTAATTTATTTTGTATTAGGTAATAATTTAAATGAACTCAGAAATTAGAATGGGAATACAGTACGAACTATGACATCTTTGGCGATAATGTGCTAAAAGCCTTCTATGTTCATACCCTAACAAGTCGTTTTGTGCTCTGTACAAAAATCTTTCTCAAAGGAAAACAATAAATCAGCCGTGTCGGTGATCACCCTCGTTCGATTTTGTATAAATAATGTAAGTGATCTGTTCTCGATAAGGTTCAATATTGCTAGGCTGTTTATTACAGTTTTTTACTCAATTTCGTTAGCATACATCCTTTATGGATACGGTTACATTTAGATCGTTAGATAAAATGTAATTCAGTAGTTTAAATATGGAATGCTCATATTTTATTACCACGCTTGATTTTACTTCATTCTACCGAGCGTAGGAGAAGTGTAAAACCTTTTTGGTTATTACCGTTGTCAGTAGCAAGTTGAAAAAAAAACTTTCAAAATTGGATCACAAAAAGGTTCCTCCAACAAAGGTTAACTAACGTTTGAAGTAAAGATAAATGCGGACCGATATATCATCCGAGGTGCGCAAACTTTCAGCGATAACTTTTAAAGACTGAACTTCGTATATTTTATATCGCACTGAAAAATTGTGTATCACTCGCCTGCGGCGGGGAGATAAGGCGAAAAAATCGTGGTCACTGGGGATGGGGTGAAACGGACTATTGTTGTGAATAATCCGACTTTTTCTGTGAAAATCTAAAGTCGGGTACGGACCGGTGATACGTAATGTAACGTATGTTGTACAGCGAGCGTTCGTGCATTCAGTACAGAACAAGCTCGCAACGAGGAACGAGACGGTTTGATTTTTGACCGTTCATGCTTGTTGCGAATGGTACATTGCCTACATCCTGTAACACCGTTCAGAACCCGGCTTAAAATAACCCCATAACCGAGCGTAGTCA
This sequence comes from Eupithecia exiguata, assembly GCA_947086465.1. Lineage (NCBI taxonomy): Eukaryota > Metazoa > Arthropoda > Insecta > Lepidoptera > Geometridae > Eupithecia > Eupithecia exiguata. The sequence goes on from OX352229.1 coordinate 1,670,046, forward strand.
TGACCTGCCATGACATGTAGGCGTGATTTTACAATAAGGGCCTAACCTCACCGGGACGCCACGGCAACGTCGCTGGCAACTTCTCCTAACTAATTCATTCTGTATCGTATGGCATCTAACTCACTTGGAGACGGTTTGGCAACGTCGTCTGCCATACAAATAGTTTGGATACGTTGAGAGTGATATGATATCGCGATATCGTCCCAGTGAGATAGCGCCCTAAGGTTTTCATTCATTCAGTTAAGTAGTGAATGAATGCTTGAACAAAAACAAGATTTTGTCCTTACCTAGCTTTCCCTTAAATGGTTCAATTGAATATGTAATGTACCTACCTAAGTTTTATCATAAACAGACTCTACAATATCACTCACTACCCATGTGAATCTAATGTTCACTGCTATTATTTTAGGTAAACTGAAAAAAAACGATCTGATATGTTGTTTGTTTTGTATATGTTGTTTTGTAAGACCTTACCCGAGCTTGAAAGCGAGAAAATTTGAGTTTGAAAACAATCACGTTCTTTAGACTTGTGTCTATTATGTAAGTCGTTTTACGTTGTTTACGTGTACGCTTTACTTGTTATTAGAAATCTACTGTACCCTATGTAAAGTTTCTTGTTGATCATTTTGTAAAATAAACAACTTTACTTGGTTTGTAAGTTTGAATACAGTATTTTTCAAGCATATCCGGCTATTTTCCCCTCCCTACCTCCAGTATTTGTAAAGCAGATATTTGTCACGGGTCACGCCAACTTAGGTAATAGCTCTCGGGGACATCATTCGCAGATTGACGGCTTTTCCCTTTTTGTTTTATAATTTTTTAAGCTTGTGTCTCGACTTAAGTTAGAGAAGCTCAGTAGGTAGTCATTAAGCTATTGCTTGCTTTGTTTTATGAAAAGTAAACTCGAAATTTCTTAATTTCCATTAAACTGTGCCTACCGGAAACTAATAAACTGAGAAACGCAGGGTCTTGTAACATTGTTGACCTCTGTGGCGCGGTGGGCGAAGGTCTGCCTGCAACGCACGAGGTTGCGGGTTCGATTCCCGCCCCGGGAAAAAGGTGTGTACGATCTTGTTCAGGGTGTTCTGGTTGTTTTTTACGTATAATAAAACATATCTATGAATGTATTCCATTAAATGATGTATATCGAATACCCATAATACAAGTTCTGCTTAGCTTGGGGCTGGATGATGCTGTGTGAATTTTCCAGCATTATTTATTTATTAAAATGTATAATACCATTATCATACATATAATATTTGTCATACATATGTATTTGTAATCGAAATATGCTTACAAACATTGGATAACCTATTTGTCTTACTAAAGAGGTAGATTATTTTAAAAGGAGGTCCAAACCAGGCCTGACTTCAGGACCCACTTATTTAAAAAAATTGTAATCGAGTTTTGAGAATAGCAAGGACGGTCTGTATCATTCGCTCCAAAATCGCGCTAGAACTGACAAAGAAACTCCGTATCTCGTATGTCCCGGGACTCAGAGCTACTCTATTAAACTTTTTTGCATTACTTTTCCGAGTCGTCGGATAAATTGTCGCACGATAACTCGAGTTTAACGAGGTTAATACATTAAGCGCTGTTTGAGTTTCAGCCGCGGGCGTTTGACGGATTAATGACAGGAATGTCAGTTTTTCTTTTGTTTTTATTGTTTTTTTTTATGCAGGGAGCTTGGTCGCTTTGGTCTTGATATGTTGGATCAACCATGAATCAGATGACACTGCTGTATTATGAAGAAATAGAGTAAGAGTAGTAGCAAATTCCAGAAATATCTAATGAGGTAAATATCTTCTTTGCGGCGCATAAAATAAAACCTCATTCGATCTGAAAAGCGACCAGTAAAACAAGCAAATAATTTTCAAATTAAGAACGCAAAAAGAATCCTTTCGCGCGCTATCTCAAAATATTAAAATGTATGTAAAGCCGGCCACAGATGGTCCGACTATAAATCGTGCGGCATCGCCTCGGTATCGCGTCATTAGCGTAGAAAGTAATTGTGCAGATTTGTCTCCGGTCGTCGGATGAATGGGCGGTTTTATCTTTACTTTTGACAAGATGTGGGCTGGTTTCCTTGTGATAGGCGTGTTTAAGCGAGAAACTATAATAATCGTGGGTCAGCAGTTAACATTTATAAAATTGATACGAATGAAGCAAGCATTGAGTTTTGAAATACTTAACCTTTAGTCAAGCTAGACTTTGCAATATGCCTGATATTGTAAAATAAAAAAAAACTCAATTTAAATGTTAAAAAGATGCTTCGAAGAACTTCCGGTGTCCACACCTGATCAATTAGTTTATAAGATTTTAATCTGGATACGTGAAATTCCAGTTCTAAACAGCTTTTTAAACATATACACTTCACACACGACATCTTTCCGTTTAGTTTATTTTAGGCCTTCGTTTGAAGTGTAACCTAACCATACACAAATCTCAACACGTAATAACTTATGTGATATGTCATGAAACCCATTTCATTCTCATGATTTTTGAATAAAATACTCATTTTTTTCTATAAATGTGTAAATTACCAGAAACTTTATATTTAATTAGGTACCTTTTTGGACCGAAAGAAATAAAAGCCAATCACTGGTGTATCTAGTGGTTTATCTGGTGTATCCATCGATCAAAAATGTCCGGCTTTGCCGGCCCCCCTTAGATTCACAATGCGCACGCCACAACCTTCAGTAGCAAAAGAGATACATTTTGACATGTTAGGAAAGCTTTTCAACTAGTGTCATTTTAGCGTTCAGACAAAAAGCATGGGTACAAAAAATGCAAGAATCACTCGTCCAAAGTGCTGAAAAAGGATGGAATTTCTTATTTTCAGTAAGTTTATATATATTTTTTACCCGTATATTGAGATGTGAGTCATATACTTGTGAAATCAGCATAAAATATTGTTGTTTGGTTTGCCTATGTTAAAATATTCATTTTGTTCTAAATTGATAAATGGAGAGGCTATTTCTTCTAAAATTTTTTTTTCATTTATAGTATGTATTAATATATTTTTCATAAAAATAAGTTTAATATTACTAGTTGATGATTTTTAAAAATAATTAGTTGGCCCGCTCTAAAATTTCATTTGCGTAGACTCTCTAATAAAAGAAAGACTAGGTTCTTACCTACCTACCAGAAGTATGAATTTATAAAACGTTTATTTTTTTCCCGTAAAAAAAACTCGTGCAAAGCCGCAGACAGGAACCAGTTCTTTTTAATCTAGAGTGCCTGCCTGAAATTGTATTGTAAGTTTAAATTATTGTATGTCTGAAATGACCCTTTTGTATAAATACCTACTGTTGAGACACCAATTTATAGTTTCATCAATAAATGATTCGTTATCTTTACCTGAATTCTGTTAATTAATCCTTATAGAAAATAAACTGAGTAGGTAGGTATATAATTCTCAGGTAGGTACCTACCTACTTACAAAATAAAATAAAATGAATTCGACTCCACCAATCTCTTGTTCCGTATGGAAAAAACTTGTCAGGCTCTGCGCAAACTGTCTGCGTCAAAACAAAACGAACCCAATTTTGAGTGACATTTTTGTAAGGCTCTAGGTATCTACGGGGGAGGCCGCGAACTCCTTATTTTTGATCGAAGGGTGTATCCTATCGAGACGTCATCATGTAACAGTTCAAAGTACCTACTTTCGAAAATGGAACATTAACCCTCATTAACCACGGCATTCAAACCAATTTGAACATAAAAATAATGTAAAATATGTAAATGTAAACACGTGTGATGTATGATTTTCTTCCTGTAATAAATCTTGGGAGCACATTAGCAAAAGTCATAATGTAAGAATGTAGGTACTTACCTCATAATGTGACTCGATATCGTAACGTATGAGGGCCTAATGGAACTTACCTGAAAATAAAATACTTTTATTAGGAAAATATTGAAAAGTAGGATAATCATCATTTTCACGTCAAATATTTTAGAAGCTTGAATCGATTATGGATCAATGCACGAGACCTGTTTTTAGATTGTTGACAGAAAACTCTTATAAAGTTAGAACTAATAAAACATAGTTATGAAAAAAAGAAATAGGTATAGTTATAATTTGACGGATAATAAGTATTGTAAAAAATGGTAAAAGACGCTCTCGTCTTTTACCATTTTTTACAATGATTTGATAACAAATATCGACAATATTGTATAATCAGACTTTTTTGACCTGTATGTGAAGCTCAACAGGCTGTCAAACGGATCTTGAATCAGACAATTCGACCATATCCGAATGATATCGCCGGATATCAAAGATCGATAAATACAGATTTATGCAGAAGATAAAAACGTCTGCAACGTTATCTGATACGAATTTTAGTTTCAACTTTTTGTGGCTTTGTTTGATTTGTCCAGTATTACTTATTTGTATGAACTAAAAAATCTATCTTTTTCGTCTAAACAAAATGTAGGTCTTTGATCAATGCACGATCTAGCTCTACCTAATATATGATGAATTTTTTATATCTTGTATACTTGTAGACGTTTTCCTAATGCACAATAGAAAAAACTGGATAAAGTTGTGATATAATAGAAATCGAAAATGTAGAAATATCCAAGAAATTATAAAAAGGACACGTGGCATCACTTAACGGTTAAATATGCAGGATATTAACCCTTTGACTTAGGGCCCTAACATTGGCATTGTCAGAAACAAGCACACGCGTAGGCCCTTAACCACTTCCCGCTTGCATACAAGGGTGACAATTTTACCTACTTTAAGATACATAGTGCAGTGGAAATTGGGAAAACAATAGGTATGCATTGGTTTTCTTTTAAATTCTATTATTCGGTAATTTCTCTACCGTAAAAAGATATAACACACAAATTTTTTGATTAAGGAAATAAAACGAAAAACAAAACTGCTCTCAGTTTCGGGTGATAAAAACGCTACCCGTTTTAGGGTTCCGTACCCAAAGGGTAATTACTATTACTAAGACTCCGTCCGTTTGTCCGTCTGTCTCCAGGCTGTATCTCATGAACTGTGATAGTTAGAGAGTGAAATTTTCACAGTTGATGTATTTCTGTTGCCGCTATATCAACAAATACTACAAAATAGAATATAAAAAATATTTAAAGGGCCATACACCACCATACAACAAACGTAATTTTTTGCTTGTTTTTGCTCGATATTGATAATGGCAATAGATAGACGGGTGAAATATTCACAGAATATTTACTTATACATTCACTTTAAAAATACTTCGTGTATTTGATCTACCAATATAGTACACATTCATGCTATGCCAGTTCCAGTTAACTAGTTTCTGTCCGTTGCTTTTCACGTATTGTATAAGTTTTTTTCTATGCCAATGGGAACTGATTTATGGGATAAAAAGTAGCCTATGTTTTATTCCAGGCCTAGAACTACTTGTATGCAAAACTTCGTTCAGTAGTTTTGATGTGAAGAGCTAATAAACATCCTACGTTACTTTTTATCCCATAAATCAGTTCCAATGGGATAAAAACTCGCATTTATAATATTAGTGTGATGAGGTGTGATGTGATAATGTGATGAATTGATGATCCATATACATACTCAATGTACTAGCTTTAAGTTCTTGTCTCAGTGTGTGATTGTTTGTAGTGTAAAATAAATGTATTTTATTTGTATCTTTGTATGTACATGTTGTTATAAACAAAGAGGTAGGTATCGATGAAAATAATTCCGTGAATTTAATCGATAAATAATAAATCGTGTCGGCAGCCTTAGGTCTGTCATCAACCAGTAGATCGTATCGATAGTGATGTATATTCGAATTTTCAGAAATCGATTTTCCTAATCGATTACATGGGACCGCCCAAATGGAGCAATCGCATACCTAGCTAACTAGGTAGGTATTTGTCATCCATTTTGAGATATTTAAATGCCTTTTACATTCTGGCTTTTTAAGGTATTGTAATGTGATACGTATCAAACATGTCGGTTTTATTACTTAAATTATATGAGTTCTCTGATTTACCTATGTGATGTCATAGATTTTTATAAGAAAGGTGCATGGGCTTGTGCTAGCTAGTATCTATTATTACAAGCCAATCAGAAAGTTTAATTTTATGACTCGGTATAGACTTAATTCACCTAGAGTAAATCACCTGGGTGCATTAAGTGCTACGCAGGGGAGACTTAATGCACCTAGGTGAACTAAGCACGGCTTTCAATAAAGCACCGGATAGTATTGGTATCAAGATTACATCAAGGTTCATTTGAAAATTCATTTATTTCGAGAGATAATACTAAAATTTAAAATAGATTAGTATAATTTTATAGGCGACGACAGAGCACTTGTGAATACTTTATTAGGTGCCTTATCAGAATCTTGATTAATGTCAAACTACTGCCAATAATTCGTTCATTTATAGAGATTGGCCGCGTAAAGATCAGTAGGATCTAGATATCGATATTTTATCTGCAAATTTTTGTTTTCATTAGCATGTTTTGTCTTCCGTCAAAAAAAAGACGTTGGACATGTTGCAATAACTTGAAACTTAATGCTAAGTCCTTACCATAGGCAGATAATATATGCATAAAAATGATGCTTCTTACTTAATAAAGACATAAATGGTATTGTAGCTAAATTACCTAAAACTATATCAAAAAATCAATCCAGTTTCCGTTTGCCAGGGATTTAAAGCAAAAGCCTCAAAAGACAAATCTTCATCTCATAAATGACCTATGATTGAAAATGTCAATTAAACACATGTGTTCATTTTGTGTAAATAGACAAAACGTAATAAAAAATAAATTAAAAAATGTAAATATTAAACACCTACCTACTTATTTATTAACCAGCCCTTGTGTTTTACTGTCTAACTATAGGTTGTATATTCAAACCAATAAATAGTCGATAGTTGTTCTGTCACCTTCTTGGCATTCCCGAGTTTATCACGGCTTATCGATATTCGTTATCACATCACTAAATCGATTCGAATCCCGTTTTAAAATCGGTTGGGGTATCTTTTACATCTGTTCCTAATAAAGAGAATGCATTTGAATTTGTTTACCGGCAGAGGTTTACTTGTTTATGGTTATGAGTACATCACCATCATTGTCAATCGCATAGAGTTACTATTGGTCAATCTCAAATCAATTCAGATGTACCTATTTGTGAATGTAGCATTAAAAAAAATCTCAGCTCATTGTCTGCATTTTGATAACAAACCTGTTACGATGCAGTGGACAACTTTAAGCTGGGCATCCACTGCATCGGAACCGAGCGTACGTGTAAGGCAAGGCCTGACACGCACATGCGGCTAACCGCGTCGCGCCGAGTAGGTACGTGGAGTGGAGGGGCGGTTGACGGCTGGCCGCAAGTCAGTGCTTAGATATCGTGCGGTTTCATATAAAAATCGAAGTGCGGCCTACCGCAACGGCACGCTGAACACGGCCAGCAGCTAGTGCGTTTCAGGCCTAAGGATTTGTTGGTTTGTAATGATTTCTATAGTACAGCGTCCACTGGATCGTCATAATCAGCTGATACTAATGCCAGAGACCGGTCTTTACGTCATCCGCAGCAATTACGATCCGGTGGCCGCACAGCCTAAACAAAAGTCCGCCGCCATGTGTGTCAGTCTGTCTAAACACGATTAACTCAAAAACTGCAGAACAGATTTTAATAAGGTTTTTTATCCGGTGGCCGCACAGCCTAAGCAAAAGTCCGCCGCCATGTGTGTCTGTCTGTCTAAACACGATTAACTCAAAAACTGCAGAACAGATTTTAATAAGGTTTTTTATCCGGTTGACGCACAGCCTAAGCAAAAGTCCGCCACCATGTGTGTCAGTCTGTCTAATCTAAACACGATTAACTCAAAAACTGCAGAACAGATTTTAATAAGCTTTTTTCGGAGTGAAATTATGTGTACGCTTGGGCAATGTACGACACACGCTTCTACAACAAAACTCCAAGTGAGTTGCAAATATTGTCAATAAATAAATTCAAACAAATTGTTAAACGCATCCTTTGTAAAAAGGCCTACTATAAAATATCAGAACTAACATTCTAACAAGGTAAAGGTTTCTTGTTCGCTTCTTTACCTTAAAAAGATTGAAGTGGACAAAAAATCAAAGTGATCACTTTATTTCTTAGTTTTACTTTGAGTTTTGTGACGTGTCCAAGAGTCCTGTAAGGTCTAAAGGAAATAAAATTCAAAATTCAAAGTGCTTTATTTCCTTTAGACCTTACAGGACTCTTGGACACGTCACAAAACTCAGATGACATAAGTAAAACTATGAATTTTGAATTTTTTGAATTTTTTTATCTAGTTTTTTAATTGAGTGTATTATTAATTAAGTAGTAAATCAGCTGAAATATGGCGATAAATTGGTGAATGGCTGCTTTTTTGCCCAAACCAAAAGTTTTATGAAAACCATGTAAGTAATTAATAGTCATTATTGAACGGCTTGAGCGAAGCGACCGGAGTTCTCAGCGGCAGCTTGGGTGATTTAGCGTAAAATAGTCACTTCAAGCATAACTGTCCAACCGTTGATCCGATTTGACTGAAATGTCATAGGTGTACTGATGAGACATGTGAAATATGCTGTGAAACCGGGGCGGATAACTAGTCAATATTATTTTAACTCATCTGTATGGTGTATAGTGAAGGTAAGGTAAAATAAAAGGTTATGTTATTATGTTATTACACATACAGTAGCCTATATTTGATGTGTAATACAAACCGATAGTTATCGAATTACAAATAAGTTATCACTTTTCACAACACGATAACGTCTAAGATCCTATGTCTTACAGGTGCTTATTAGATAGGATAGGACACAATATAGGTAATTTGTACGATTGTGTAGGTGTAGGTACCTTGTCCTTATCGAATTGATTATGTTGTGATTACTTTTATCGGAATCTGATATTGTAAACCTAATTAATTCTAAACAAAAAAAACACGTTTGATAAAATGCCCTTTGGCCTGGAAATGAATTTTCATGAAGTGTTTTGATAAAAGGGAATTCGAAAAAACAATCACCTATCATTTTCAAAGAAAGTACATTACTTATTCGAAAATTTTGCTGATGGGCGGTTATGGGAAAATTTATTATGAATTGATATTACTAATTTATGCTCATTAGGGGAGGTCTAAATCCAGCAATGGTGGACTAACATAGGCTGATGATGATAGTTATTATTTTAACTAAATTATTACATTTTTGAGGCTCCTTTGCGGTTTCCATATCGCTCAAATGCAGGGGCATTTGAGCGATATGACTTTCCAAAAAGGGTACGTTTTTCATATAAATCATCATCATCATCAGCCTATATCAGTCCACTGCTGAACATAGTGTATATATATTTCATATAAATACCGACCTCAAAATCAGAACCTCTTTTGACAGAGCTCTGAGGTTCAGGTTCAAATTAAGAATAATTGTTAAGGACATGATCAGTTGAGCTACTTGTAAATCATTTGCAACAGTCTGCAGTTTGCTCAATTATTTCTATTGTAAATACTTGTTCCAATTTCTAGTACCTTTGTTAATAATAGAATAAGGTATTAGATGAATGATCAATTCTCAATTTGAACATCTTTCTTATTTAAAAGTTGGAATAGTTGACATGAGATCAATATGAAAATATAAAAGCGAAATTATTGCTTCGAACACTATACTTACTTGGGGTATGTCTCTAGCTCGACGATAACCAATGGCATTTAAGGGCTTGTGATAAGAAAGAAAGCCTTATCGCTACATTCATGGCATGCCTCTAAATCGGTAGCCAACCGCCAGATTACTTTGTGGGATTTATTTATGACTTTTATTTGTCTTTGGTTAAATTTCGCCTTATGATATTTTGTTAGTGAATTTTCACAATTTCTATTTTCACAAAATTTTATGTACCTACTAAGTACTAACGTTTGCTTGACTGTAGTCAGCTCGATGATGCTGAAGGGTACGATTACGGTAACAGCTGAAGACAGACAAATGAAGCTTTATTTTAAAATAATTTTTATTTAATACTAGCAGCGCCTCGCGGTTTCACCCGCGTAGTTCCCGTTTCCGTAGGAATTTCGGGATAAAAAGTAGCCTATGTCCTATTCCAGACTATAATCTATCTCTGTGCCAAATTTCATCCAGATCCGTTTTGCCGTTCTGGCGTGATAAAGGAACAAACATCCATCCATCTATCTATCCATCCATCCATCTAAACTTTCACGTTTATAATATTACTAGCAGCGTCTTGCGGTTTCACCCGCGTAGTTCCCGTTCCCGTGGGTATTCCGGGATAAAAAGTAGCCTATGTTCTATTCCAGACTATAATCTATCTCTGTGCCAAATTTCATCCAGATCCGTTATGCCGTTCTGGCGTGATAAAGGAACAAACATCCATCCATCTATCCATCCATCCATCTAAACTTTCACGTTTATAATATTAGTGAGATATATATATATATGTATAGTGAGATTGATAGGTGGGTAGGTTAGGTAGGGTAGGTAGGTCACGATTGGGTTTGGATTTGACTTTCAAAATGTTTTTATGTAGGTATTTTTTTTATTTATTCTACAAAAACTGTGAATTATCTAGGTATAGCGCTTTACAAATTACAATAAATTAGAACATCGTTGAACTTTGAAAATGATTTTACTTTTGTGTATTTTTGTGTTAATGTATTTTTTTCACTTTAATTTATTAACTCTACAAAATGTTAATCAATGTGTAGCAAAAACGTTAATTGTATCTCAAAGTTCAAGGTTTTGATGTTGAATGAGAAATTTATTAAATTGTATACTTAATCGATTAAAAAACAATTGGGAATCTACGCTATGACTTTTATAAAATAAATATTAACTCTTCATTCAGAGCTATTGTCTTAGCTTTGTAAATCACTCGATGTAGTTTTTTAAAAAAAAAAATGTCATGATTGTCATTTTTTATATTAAAAACCTACACGAGTTTAAAAACACTGGCTACAAATATATTAAAAAAAAAAAGAAAACACCAACCTCAAATTCAAAAATCGCGTTCGAAATTCACTTGCCGAATTCAACACTCCGTGGCGTGCCAGTCGACGAGCGCACTAACCGCCCGCGCTATCGGAAAACCCGATAACTTTTAATCGAGCGATTTTTACGATTCCCTTATCACTGACACGCCGGATTACACAGTGTGATAACGATCAAAATTATTGTTGGTACATAATTTGAAAATTCTACTGATAAGGTTTGTTGGATTGGATATTGTGCATGGCTTTATTGTGTTAGGGTACGGATGAAATCGATTTCACTTGCCTTGATTAATCGAGTTGAAGAAGCCACATCATCATAGCAATCGAGTCTATGTTTTACTTCGAATACACCAATGGCTGGCATTAATGAAATTTCGTATAACATACATTTATGGCTAAATGTGCTTGTACAGGGTCAAGCATTAGCCTTCATTTTTAATTTAAAAAAACTCTAGTTACAAAATGAGGGGTTTTCGTTTCGTATTAAAAAAAAAAAGCTAGTTCTAAATATCTCGATAGATGGCAGTGTGTCAACTGGCGATTAGGGTATGTCTATGTCAAATGAAGGGAAAACAAACTTTTTCGAGTGTTGCCATTTACGCATTTTTTTAATGCTAAAACTGGCAGATTTTGTGATCGGTTCACCTTCTAACATCAAACCGATGACGGGGACATAATTAAGTCCCGTCCCCGTCGGTTATGGTACGTAAAAATCGTAAAAAACGGGGACATAAGTCCCAATTAAAAATATTTTGGTTTTGAGCTTTATTTTGTTCAAATGAAGAACTCTTTTAATCAGATGTATTTTTGAATGACGATGACGAGAATGAGATGAGATGTATTATTACTGAATAACGAGTCACACAATCACAAAAAATCTCCGCCATCTTAGTACAACATGTCGTCCCAAACAGCTGCGCAAGGTCAGTAACCCGAGCCGGCGCGGCGGCACTCGAGTTTCGTCTCAAGTCGTGAATGATTTGTTGTTTTTATAAAGTTTTGAAAAAAGAATCGAATAGATCTGTGAAGGTTATACCTAAAAATGTCGGGTTTATCTGTAAGTAGGTAAGTAACTTGCATATCAGAAAAGGACCTATTTCAGTTTTTAATACCAAAGTGAATGAAAAAATATGTAGGTAGGTATGTTGTTGGTAAACCTTTATTATATAAATAAATGAAGGCGTCACAAACACACTATACATTTTTCACTTCTCTTGCTCGAAAAGTGTATCATAATAGTGTAGCTTAGCAGGCCTAAAACTCGAGTTTAATCCCTCGGGCTAAAAAGTAATTTTTCTTTTTAATTTTTGTCTAAAATCATCAGCCAGTACAAAGCATTCGTTCTCTTACATAAAAACTCGACTTCTTGGTGCTCCGTCAACCTTTTTTTTGAAAATAGAACCGTCTTGGTGATGTTTTATGAAGGTTGATTCTTCCCTTCACGGTAGAATGCGAACTCTTTCGTTGCGGGTTTAATAGAGATTTAAAAAAAAAGATGGTATTGGCGCTAAATCTCTAGAATTTTCTTCATTCCAAATCACAAACTTTTACGTTTAACTTCCTGACTTTTACTTCCAAATTGTGAACGTGAAAAATGTCATCAAGTGATAGTGAAGATGCTAATATGCAAATGGAAGAAAAGGGCAAAGAAATAATTATGAATCTGTTGCCGACAAAATCACGTGGAATATATTTAAAGAGTTACGAAAATTTTATGAAATGGAGAGATGAGAAACGTGTGGATTCTTTTACAGAAGGGGTTTTTCTCACTTATTTTGATGAATTATCGAAAAAATTCAAATTGTCGACTCTTTGGAGCACATATTCAATGTTAAGAATGACCTTACAAACGAGACACGACGTCGATATTAAAAAATATGTAAATTTAACGGCTTTACTGAAGAAATTGTCCACTGGATACAAGGCAAAAAAATCTAAAGTCTTGACGACACAAGAAATCGAAACATTTTTAAATAACGCTCCAAATAAACAATACTTGGCAACAAAGGTAACCTACTACTTATGTACTCAACTCAAACTAAATAAATAGATACCTACCTACATACCTAAATTATGTACCTAGGTTATTACGATTAATAACACACTTATTTTTTTGTTCAACAGGTTGCTTTAATTTATGGAATCAGCGGTGCATGCAGAGGAATAGAGCTTGCTAATATAACGCTAGAAGACGTAGAAACGGATACAAACCTACAAGCTGTGTACAAGCGGTGGATGGAGGTCCGATCAAGTGGCTGAAGGTTATATAGAGGACTCTATACAAAACAAGTATCACGTCACGCAGCGGATTACGGAAGGAATCAATATTCTACCAAACATTACAGAACCCCAAGCATCTACATCGCGGGATTGGATGAATATGTCAACTCAGCTGAAGCCGCACTCAGATCTTAATAATGCACGAAACTCAAGCATGAGTCGAGTCTCTCCAACTTTTACTCCACAACAATCAACTCAAAATATTACACACACATCCCAATCACAGAGAACCGAAATAAAATTGCCCGGGAAAAACATATCACTAAACATTCAAAATTGCTCTAACTGCACATTTAATTTTTAATAAAATTTCTGAAAATTGTCTAATTTTGAATTGTTTTATTTTCTCGCAATCGAAGTGAAAAGTAGAGTGTTTTACTCGGGCCAAAACCACCCATTATAACTCGGTCTTCTCATCCTCCCTCGCTACGCTCGGGAGTATAACAACCTCGTATATAATGGGATGGTTTAGTCCCTTGTAAAACAATCTACTATTATACGTTATTTATGCCTAGTGATATTAGTTTTAAAGGTGATTACTGTTCCTATTTTCAGCTTGCAATATATCATTTTGCAGTTTTCCGGATATTTTACGAAACATCTTTTAATCATATATTTCGGACAAAATTTAAGTTCGGTTTGGAGTTTTTTAATTTTGACTGTGGCAACACTACATTCGTTTCCTATCTTTGAGAAACCAAAATAATTTCAAGATTTTCTTCAAGTTTTTAGTGGTTTCCCGTCCTTCGTCAGTTCTGGAATCGAATGTTCTTTCTCTGGCTGCGCTGCCGCCGCGCCGCCGCCGCGCCGCCGGTTTTTGCTGTTGGTGAAGTTATATTCTACCCGATAAAGTTATCTTGCTGTGTTCGAGTTATTGTTAATAACTGGTTGTGTTTGTGCTGATATGATATAGAGCCTGACTCTGAGCCTATGAAAAACTGATGGTAATGAATGTGTACAAGCAGACGTACAAGGATTGGCTTAAAGGTGAATATTGGTAGCGTGTGTCAACAAAACAGCCGAGCTCTTGGGAATATCGCAAAGAAGTGGTTATAAAAGAACACAAATCTACAGGAAGAATTTCTTCGCCCAAAAAAAGGTCGCAAAACCAATTTTAACAAAGTATTGACAATTTCACGTATTCTGCTATATGAAGAATCGTCCATTCGTTTTTTCGCTGAAATGAATTATCTGCTCTAACAAAGGTAAGAATTGAGTTAAGTATCTACCTCATTTCAATGAGAAGTCTATTTAGTTATTAGTGTCTTTATTTACAAAAAGTAAAAGGATAAAAAGCAGCCTATGTGTTATTCCGGTCTATAATCTATCGCTATGCGAAATTTCATACAGATCTATTCATATGAGTAGAGAGTAACGTACATCCATCCATCAATCCAAACCTTCACCATTATAATATTAGTGGGATAAAAAGTACTTTGTGTTTGCGCTGCTGTAAGCCACTGCACATTAACATAATGTCAGGATTTGATTTAACGTTTTAGAGCTTCTCAAATTAGTGGTTAACCAAGCACACCTACTGCATCTGAAAAATGACTTGTATCACTCAGGCATTATAGCTTCCTGTGATCTGCATGTAAAATATTTGCTATTTTGTTGCAGGCCATACAGTAATAAAAACAAGGGTGGATACCGAGGTCAAGTCATCGAAATAAGCTTTCTTGGAACGCTTAACAACAGGCTTGAATACTCCAACGGGAAAAGGACAATAATTGATATTCAGCTGTAATTATAGGCAACGAAGAAATAAAAAACAAGAAATGTATTTGTTTATATTTATTTCTGATGTCAAATAAATAATGCCTTTGTAGGACTAAGGTATTAGTAATTTAGGCAGTGAAAACTAATACCTATAATGTACCTATGAATAAACCTTCTTTTAAAAGTACTTGTCTATTAAAAAAAATGCACTTATTTGTTTGTTTTATTTACTCTCCGAAAGGCACAACCAAATGTTGCTTTGCTTTGTTGTTAGGTACAAGCATAGTGAAGGGTGGTGCCAGAGCCTAGTATTATTATGACTCTCAGAAAAGACCACCAGCAGCGCAGCGTGTAAAGCTCTGGACGCTTAACTAGCGTGTGAGATTGAGCCTTGTGAGATGAATGGATTTAGTAAAATAAATACCTATAGCTTTCTTCAAGAAAATTTCCTGCTCAAGCAAAGCCGAGGGCAAGAACTAATGATCCATAAAAATTCAAGGGTTTGCTTCACTGTCTTGTCACTTTCATAGTGACATTTCTTTGTTTATTTGCAGCATTTGAAAAATCAAGTTTTTTGCCAGTTTTTTCATTGTTCAGGCATAAACAATGAAAAAACTGGCACGATGGTTGTGTCAGAGAAACATTCATTCTATCTGATTTCTTCTCATGCTACAAGCATATTTTTATCTCTCTCTGGTGTGAATGAGATGGGTATATCCACTACCTCTGGTACCTTGTTCTTTTAAGCGATCGACCGATTATCATTTTGACGTTTTCTTTCATGTGACATTAACATACCATAGTGCCTTGTTGAAGCCAGTTGAAGCCCTGCCATCTATCGAGATACATGGAACTAATTTTTTTCTTTTTAAAAATGTAAAACGAAAACCTCTCATTATAAAAACTATTGGCCTGCCGTATCAAAAATATAAAAAAAAATGCTGGATACTTAGGATTCAAAAATCGAAGTGCGAAATAGTAATGTTCTTAGTCGAAGGCTTATCTCGGTACAAAAGAGTTTTTGACGAGTGAGCACACATAAAGTCTCCGATTCCATCATCGGACAGGTGACATGACACGGCGCGAGTTAAGGAAAAGAATATGTCGCTGACATTTTGTTAAATCAGTGTTTGATAAACACGCGTCGTTACTTTCATGAAATATTTTATTCTGCGTTGTCTGAGCATTCCCATTAATTTTCAAAATAGATAGGATTCAGGTTTAGAAGAAAAAACAGAAAATAAAAATTATTTTAACAGGAAAGCTAGCATTACTAGAGGCTTGTGCTAGAAAAAACTTTACTTAACTTAATGAAAAACATAGGAAAACCTTCTGTGGCTTTAGTTGTAAACGCTAGCGGAGCATATCAGTGATCATATCATTATTTATCAGCATATCATTTTTTGATGTGATTCATTACCGATTTAAAAAGAAAGCAATAGCTATATTAAAGCAGTAACTTAGTTTCTTCAACAGATAAAGAGCTCTAGCTCATCAAAAGCGACATACGACCACGCACAAGCAGAAGTCGCAAGCCCCGCTATCTCGTCCAATCCAGCAGCAGTCAAAAACTTTGAACTGGAGAGCGAGCGGCTAAGCTAAGTACGTAGTAGCTACCATTCACTCTGTGTGCCAGGTAGCGCCTGCCGCCGACTGATACGTCACTCATGTAAGTTTCTTGCGAATGGAATTGCCAGTTACATTTTTTGACAGTTGACGGACGATAGAGTTCGCGAGAGGTTATATTACAGCAGCTTTTACAGATTGTGTTCATAATGGTAGGTTTTGAAGTGCAAAAAAATTTTTTTTCAGTATTCTAAAAATTAGCCGTAAGTTTGTTATTATAAAAGACAATGTAGAGTTCACAATCTAAGCAACATCACGATGTTGCTTAGATTGTGAGGACTTAGTTCATTTTAATATGCAACCAGCATTGCAATAATATTACCTATGCGATGCGTCGATAATGGAATCGTCTACTCGTGGACTTTCATTTCCCTCGCACGTCGTTCGATAACAAAGAAGTGTTGACATATTTAGAACAAGCCTGAAATCGAACTGGCAGTGTTGGCAACACCGCGCGCGCGACACCCGTCAGCCAGCGCGCTAACGCCAGTTTTTAATATTCGAATCCATCCCGCCGATGACATGTCCTCTCGCGCTTTTTGTTACAAATGTCACTATGACAGCCCGATTGCTTCCGAAGAATATTTTTGAAAAGCTGCTATTGACACCATAGATCACAAGTTAGAACGAGCGTTAAAACGAACTTTAAAAATGATTTCCGTAACTTTGAGTTTAGGGATTCTTTTAGATGATAAAATTATAATGATGCAATGTATGTTATACCTCAGGACTGAACAAGAATCCTAAGGGAGATCCTTATTTGTGTCGAGTAGAGTAGATGTTGTATAAAAATATTTCGAGATAGCCTACAAATAACCTATACCTAGGTAATTATTATTGTGTATTATGTTGTATACACCCCTGCCTTTCTTAAATTTTCAAATTTCTTTCCATCCAAAGGTTGCCTGGAAGAAATCGCTGCTAAGCGATAAGGCCGCCCATTGTACTATTCTGTTTAATATTTATATCTGTTTCTTTTAGTTTTTATTTTGTGGTGTACAATAAAGAATGTTGTAGGTATTGTATTGTATTGTAGGTACTCTACCTACCTACATCGTGAAGAAAGCTGAATAATAAAAAAACCGACAGTAAACGGTTCTATTAAAACGAATATGTTAGATCGTACGCCTTGATAATTGGTGATATAAATTATCAATATGTATAAATTCACACGTTTAAAAACCAAATTTCTACATAAAGAGGTATTAAAAGATGACAGAAATCTAAATCATCTTGATTTATTTTTTGTCAGTTTTTATAAAGTCCTGGTTCTAGAAAGTTGCCAGTACATTCTAGTATTGAATTTCAGGTAAAATTTAATAGTCTTCACCGCACTGGCGTCCACCCCGTCCGTCACTATCTACGTTCCACACGAGCGAGCCGATACTCGCCTCCTCGATACACCTACTCGATTAAAATAAGAATATTTTAAGTCACAACACTATTGTGCACGGACCTTCCAAGAAAGGTTGTAAGCTGATACCATGCTCAGAAACTGTGAAGGAGTTTCATAACACGGAATCGTGTTATGATTTGTTTTGTAAATATCTTTTCAAAGGATTATGAGTTATGGACCTTGCGGGCTGATCTTGATAAGATGCGATGCGAGTTAGTTTTATGTTCCAGCGACGTTCAGATGCAATTTATGATTTATGACTGCGATGTTTGAATTACTTTTTAGATCGGCAATGCGGCAATGCTGTGATTGGTATGTTTCTACATATAATTATTTTGGAGTGGACTGTATTTCATATAAAACTGAAAACTTTTGAAGCAATTTTAGTATTTGTTTTGCTTTGTATTGCAGCACAAACGTGTCCAAGTTGAACAAAATTGCAAAAATAACTCCAGCAAAACGCTTAATCGGAACAGAGAGGCGCAATAATCCAACATGGCGTCTGCAATCCGGGTGCAGATGCAATTGTCACGGGCCAGTGGGCCCGCGCCTGCTCCTTGTGAACTCGATTGCTCGATTACTCGATTCTCGTTTTTCGTCGTGCCCCGCCACCGATACCGGCACCCAGGATACATTGAGACCTGTCATATCGACTTTTTGCGCGGCGCTGAAAAAAGTTACAAAATATCCGATAAAAAGTCTCCCGAGCAAATTGGCCGTCTCTGTTGTAAACAACAGAGGTGGAACGCCACGATAGCAAACAATAAATGTCCGATGTGAATTTGTTGATTGTTTCGGCCCACCGGTGCTTTGTCAGCGGTAGTTTTGGCGCGATTTCCAACTGTCACTTTGACGTTTCGCTTTTTTATTTTTTTTGAAACAAAGGTTGGTTTTTTTGGGCGACAGAGAACAATGAGTTGTTTATAGATGCGGGTTCGGTAGCATGCTTGTTATATCTAGCATCGGGTCGGGTGGACCGTTATCTGAGAAGCTGGGGGGTTTAGGAAGGTGGAGGGGGTCGATATGAATCACTGCGAGTAATGGCTGCAATATCACGTAGTGCACTTTGTCAACTGCTTGTAGTCGCACTAGCATAGATAGTACTGAGATAGCGCCCATTAGAGATACTCGTGTAAGCAATCGATTGAGTTATAATGCTGCGGGCTGGAGCAACGAGACTTATCGACACCTCTGCACTTCGATATGTAGAGGATAGTTTTGCTGGGATTATTGCAATCGACCGGTACCTACCTACTTTGGAAGTATATCCTAAGGAATTGAGAACGCTTTTGAAAGTCTGCTATTGCGCACAATCCAAAGAGTCACTCACCAGCGAATCCCTTTAAGATTTGTTCCACTTAGCTCCGTATCAATAACCTCGCGGAGGGCATGGCGTGGAAAGGCGCTGATAGTATCAGTGGAGGCCCATCGAGCTCCGTCGAGGGCCTGGGCGCGGCCAATCTCCTTTTCCGAGGAGATCGTAAGAGCTCGTTCGACAATTAGGATTCCGGTATTCGGTGGCAAGTGGAAGAGACCTTTTTGGATGATCACAGACACAATCGTGCTTTTGAAGTTTGCTTAAGATTCATCATAAAAATTTTATTCACTTAAATAAATAAATTTTAATAATTAACTTATTCAAACAATTAATTTGTTAGCTGGTATTTTGTACGTTTATCTACTTCAATTCTAATGACTGTTACAAACAGACTACAGTTAGCTTTATTGTTTGAATTAAAAATACTACTAGTTATAATTTGTTTCTATTCTTTAATAAATCAATCAATACCTACCTAATTCTTGCTCAAATTAAAAACTTCTGGCTTGAAAATTATGTCTTGAAGATCTAACGCGCACCGATCGCAGGATCAAACGATTAGATCTTTACTTGGTTGCGCAAGATTCGATCCAAATGCTACCAAGTTCTCACGCCGCTCTGGCCGGTGTTGCCATTTCGTTAACAAAGTAGAAGCATGTCTATCTGGCGATAATCTTGGACCTTTGACTACCTTCGACTGCTGATTGTTAGTTAAGTAGCACCGTGTCGACAGAACTCCTACTTTTAGTTGGAATTCCCTGCATTTCATTGATTTTTCTGTGTTAACAACTGAAAAAAAATATTACCACTTAGCTTACGAACAAAATATTTTGCTTCTGTAACATATCCGAGCGGAAAAAAGTATGTAAAAAAATACAGCAGATAATGATAATTTGAAAGAACGTAGGCGAGCGTGAAAATCTTTTTCGTAAGTTAGGAAACTAGCCTGTATTTTATTAAAATACTCCTGATACTGTTGATAATTTAAATTTAAATTTGTTAACTTCGCGTCAATATATTCAAAAATGCATAAAAGACCGTCAGCATAATTTCACATTAGATTTTGAATGATATCCGAAAGCACGAAATTCCGCGGTAGAGTCGCTCATGTTCAGAAAGCTCGGTGTAACTCGGCTAAGTCTCCCGGTCTCCCTCCGACCACACAAGAGGCGAGTGGCTAATCTATCATCAGCTATGAATGAATGGTGCTTGTGCCTTTTTCCTCTCGCTTTATCGGCAAAAGTGCAATCTGAGACGAACAGAGTACGGTAGAGGGAATATTACGTTAGCAGCTTGACACACGTTTAAAAGTACATTATGTAGGAACGGAAAGTAGGAACTGTTTATAAGTATACCTAGGTAGGATTTTTGAAATTTCCTTTGTTCAACGTAATAATAAGATAAAATAGGTGACGACGCTAGTTTGACCCATACCACAGCCTTAACAAAGGACATTTCAAAAATCCATCGCACAGTTTGTGATACATATTATGAGCTTTTTTTTAATGCCTCTGTAATAGTTTTATTCTAGTTTAGGCAGTGAATCGAAGTTGCCCCTGGTGGCCACAAATATCTATTTCCGATTTTGTGGCTAAACTAAATAGAGTAAACCTATTACAGAGGCATTAAAAAAGCTTATAATGGGTATCACAAACTGTGCGATGGACTTTTGAAATTTCCTTTGTTCAACGTAGTAATAAAATAGGTGACGACGCTAGTTTGACCCATACCACAGCCTTAACAAAGGAAATTTCAAAAATCCATCGCACAGTTTGTGATACATATTATGAGCTTTTTTTTAATGCCTCTGTAATAGTTTTATTCTAGTTTAGGCAGTGAATCGAAGTTGCCCCTGGTGGCCACAAATATCTATTTCCGATTTTGTGGCTAAACTAAATAGAGTAAACCTATTACAGAGGCATTAAAAAAGCTTATAATGGGTATCACAAACTGTGCGATGGACTTTTGAAATTTCCTTTGTTCAACGTAGTAATAAAATAGGTGACGACGCTAGTTTGACCCATACCACAGCCTTAACAAAGGAAATTTCAAAAATCCATCGCACAGTTTGTGATACATATTATGAGCTTTTTTTTAATGCCTCTGTAATAGTTTTATTCTAGTTTAGGCAGTGAATCGAAGTTGCCCTTGGTGGCCACTGAAATCTATTTTCAATTCACTGCCTAAACTAAAAAGAATAAAACAATCACAGAGGCATATGCCTCTGTAATTGTTAAAATTGTTAATGAATAATAAAAAATATCTATCTATGCATTGTATTATATTATGTATATCAGTTATCTAGTACCCATAACACAAGCTCTGCTTAGCTTGGGGCTGGATAATGCTGTGTGAATTGTCCAGCATTATTTATTTATTTTATTTTAATTTCCCTCTTTCCATCCTCTAATTGACAACTTACCTGAAAATAAAGAAAAACATAAATTACTCTTTGTTAATTCCTATAAATACTTCCATTTGCTAGCTCCACTCAAGTTACTGAGCATCCATTATTGAACAACAAACTTAAAAGTATAGCATTGCTTATGATAAATGAGTAACAGGCAAATATCCGATCGAGCCAAGAAACGGCGTAAAGTCGAAGTTTATGGCTACGAGTACAAGCGCAATGAATCAAAAACAAAACAATGTGATTATCCTCTCGCATTCTAGTGTTATGTTGTTACGAGGCTTACGCTGAGGCGTGCAAAAGGTAGGTATACTTTTTACGAAAATAGTTAAATAGCGTAGAATATAAGTTTATTGCACTATTAATACATAAAAACAAAAATTAATCAATTTCGGCAGGATTCGAATCTGCGCCCCACCCTCAGTACGAGTGTGCTCTAACCAACTAAGTCACGAAATTGAAATTACACTTAGTCGGTTTCGGCGAAAATGTTTGGGACCTTTTACGGCTTTAGCGCCGGTGGCGCCACATACAGGGGAAACTTTATCCAAAGCTGTTCAAAGACTAAAGTTACAATTGGTTCATTTGACGAGAGGTGTTGCCGTTGCTCAATTCTAAGGTTTTTATATATATTTAAAAAAAAAAAAGGTTTTTATAACTATTTATTTGTTTTTATTGTGCGTAAGCCCTCGCACTCTGGGTAATTTTTGGGACTTATTTAATTTCTTAGAGATCACCAAGGGTGCGAGCGCTTACGCACTATAATACATAAACCTTACAAATTTATTAGTTCAATATAAGAGAAAAACGGTTTTTTAATGAACGTACCGGTATTAAATTCCGAGCGAAGCAGTCTAAAAAAGAGTCACGAGCGTAGCGAGTGGCTTTAAAGTAGGTATTTTTACTATTTTCATAATAAGTAGGAACGTAGATATCAAACTTTTAAATAAATCTGTAAAATATCTTGGGGCAGGTTGTTATTAAGTTCTTCTAAAAAAACAAAAATCAGAACAACCTAAAATATATAATACATAAAAGAAAAAGTTGTTCTATAAATCTTAGCAAAGTGCTGCCCGCTCCCGCTCCCACATTCCGCCACATCGCAAGTTCGACAAGAGTGGAGCGCAGGAAATGAAGCGGCTCCTCGGCCGATAAATCTAGCCGCTAGACAAAGAACTTGCCACTTCTTGCCACTTTATTAACTTAGAGCATGTGACAAATTGTCAACATGGCCGTGCGCAAACCTGTTAGTATTGATTTTATTACTTGGTTATTATGAAGTTCATCTTTATGAGGTAGGCGTATGTATTACTTTCCTTTTTTTAGAGGGGCGTAACTCCGACATACAGTCGTAAGTCGTGTCATAGTTGATACAAATCTATATTACATTTTTCACTTGCGCTTGCACTTGGAATTAGTGAAGTGACTAATTAGTGCAGTATCATGGTAACCACTTAAAAATTTGAAACTAAGATTAATTATTATTGAAATTTTTAAAATGACCACAATAAAATCGATATCTTCTATAAATTTCGTACAAAACGCTTTTAATGAGAAGAATATACATTAAAGTAAATTAATTTGATGATATAGACAAGTCATTAATCAAAGATTTCTGGTTGTAGACATTGATTAAGACATTAAATAAATTGGGTATCATAAAAAGCATTTTGTCTCATTAAAGATTTCTTGACCCGATCTTTATTAAGTTGGGTTTATAGCAATATTCATAAAACTGCAGATGGGGTTAACAGATAAAGCAAATTTCATAAATTTAATCATTAGATAGGATAGGTAGGTGATGTGGGCATTGATAAAATAAATAATCAAAATAGGTGGTTTATTTCTTATAAAAGTTATTTAATTGTTATTTTATTATCTGTTTATCATAAACATCATGATCATCAGCCTACATTAGTCCACAGCTGGACATAGGCCTCCCTAATGAGCGCCATAGCGCCCTGTCTTCAGCTTGCCTCCAGCATCTGCCAGCAGTCTTTCGCAAATCGCCATCCCACCTGGTCAGAGGGCGTCCTACACTACGTTTGCCGAGTCGCGGTCTCCACTAAACACGTTTACCCCAGCGGTTGTCGGTTCTTCTCGAGACATGGCTAGCCCACTGCCACTTCAGCTTGCTAATCCTTTGAGCTATGTCGACAACCTTGGTACGATAAATTGTGCCTTTAGAACTCATAAAAGGTAATTGCTGAAGGCTTGTCTCTAAAGGTGGAAACGCACTACGCTACAACGGAACTGCGCGGCCGCGGCACTTTATGTCAAATTAAAACAAAATCAACAAATAAGCCGCGCGGCCTCTTTTATCATTTGTTCTAATTCGACGGGCAGTGCCGCGGCCGCGCAGTTCCGCTGACGCGTAGTGCGCTTCCACCTTTAGCCTACAATGCTACCGATGGATCTCACACTAGGCCGAGCCTGTGCCGTGAGGTCCAAGCTGATGATTCTTACATAAACGTGAAGGTACTTTGTCTCGGTATAAACGTACAACACTTAGGCCCGTATTATGAAAGCTTGCTCAGTTATAGATCTAGCTTGAGTGATGTTTATGCCATAAAAAAAACGTTACTCAAGCATCTATTGAGCAAGCTTTCTTAATAAAGGCCTAAGTCCTCATCATATTAATTTGATTGTTACAAAATATTTACGAGTAAAAGAATGTTTGTTAATTATTTGATGTGTGAATAGAATATTGATTTATAGGGTTATTGGTAAATTAGTAACACTACGTGAACTGCAGCTGCAGGTTGTGCCCATCATCACGAACACGTTTGTGAAGACGCCAATAAATATAAATAGGTATATTACATAAATGTGTCCTAATTTTTTTTCTATTATTACGTATAAAAAAAAACCTTTTTGTATACGACTTTTTTGTGCCTACAAACTACATAATTCTATAGCTTCTGCCAACAGGGCTGATAAAATTAAAAACAAAATTAGAGGCTGAGAAACGGTGTAAACCATTTCTCTGCATTGAAAGTGACTTCTTAAACTTGATATTACAATACACTTTATTGTACACCAGAAAAATAACATTACAAAAAGACATTACATGACACAAGTACAATGGGCAGCCTTATCGCTTAGAAGCGATCTCTTCCAGGCAACCTTTGGATGGAAAGAATTATGTGAATTTAAGAAAGGCAGGGGGTGTACTAAACATAAACTAATAAACACATAAACTAAATATACACAAAATGTTTATAATATACTTACATATACTAAATAAATAAATAAATATTATGTACCAATATTCACTATTCTGACAGGAAAAACTCCTTGACGCCAGATTTAAAAACTGTTAAGGATACTGTTTTTCTAATGGGCTAATGTTTTTCTAATGATATTAATGGTGCAAGAACCAAATTATAAAGTTAGCTATCGAATAACTAGATCCTTCCTCGGTACCTTCGTCCTCGGTTAATTCGGATAACTTAAATCGCTGATTGAATAAAACAAACGGCTTCACTTCCCATTTCATTCAAAACAATCGTTTACGTAAACAGAAGTTTAAAATAGACGCATTGAGCATCGGGTTCAATCTGGCACAGGAAATTAGCATTGCTTTGCTTCCCTCTCGGATTATAGCAAAATAAGATATTGTTCACTCAATCTATTCGTTCATTTCGTTCGTTTGAATGATGCTCCTTTGTTTCGATATTGGAGTTACCTCGAGTAAAAGGGTTTATTCAATTTTGTTGTGTGTTTATTGCTTATCTTATTGGCTGTTTCTCATATGAATTAGCTATAGGTACTTTTAGTAACGGATAATTAAATTTGTATTATCTCGTCACTACTAAATAATGAATAGCTCTGATGCTGTATTAGCTCTAGGTAGAGTTGCAATTTAAATTAACAAAGAAAATTACAACTACTTAATGTGAACTGTGTGTGTTCTTATTGATGACGTGATGACCTCTGTGGTGCGGTGGACGAAGGTCCGCCTGCGACGCAAGAGGGTTCGATTTCCGTCTCAGGATAAATGTTTGTACGATCTGCAGATATTTGTTCCGGGTGTTCTGGTCGTTTTTTATGAATAGTTAATTGTGTGAATTGTCCAGCTTTTTTTTAATAAAAATAAACAGCAACAATTACTTTACTATTTACAACATACCTTATTGAAAAAGTTGAACATTGTTATTTTATTTGATTAGAATTTTTCAAACTTTTATCTTACTTCATAGTGTATCACTTAATCATTGGTAAGGTACTTAGAAAGGTCGTCAAATAAAATCATATTTTAAAATAAGACAGAACTTTATTTATTAGCAAAGTTAGTTACAAATAATTATAATTGAAACAATTGAGCTACCTACAGACAGTTGTAAACAATCTAGAGTAGCAAAGTACCGTATAAAGTAAATTTTACACAAGTTTATAAACTCCAAATATTTTAAATGCTTGATAAAGATCTCGCCGTCATATTAATATGATGTAAATATTAGAATATGGCACAGTGATGGGCGGAAATTGCGGTCGCGCCGCCCATGTCGACATCGACTGACGTTATTTGGAAAAGTTTCATTTTTGCTGTTCTGTTTTCAACATTTAATTATTTTTCATTTTTTTCAGAGATTTTTTCAGTATTTTTTTTTATTCACAACCAAAACCAATAACGAATTAAATAAAAAAAGTTCATGTACGAAGCATATTTTCTATAAAGAACTTATTAATTAGGTGCTATCACGCGGCTTCTTTCACATGACTAAATCATCACTACATCTGACTGTAGTTAGCTCAATTGTAAATCTCACAAAAATCCGTTCAGTCGTTTAGATATGAAAAAGTAAGTAAATAAACATAATAGACATGAAGACGAGAGTAAGTCCACTACGGACCGGCCTACCACCTGGTGGTATACCGGGACGAAACCCTACCACCAAAAAAGTGCTGGCCAAGTACCATTTTAATAAAATCGCTTTAAGCGATAAGGCCGCCAAATCCATTGCTCTGTTTAGTAAATGTTTAATGTAATAAAATCGGTTTTTCTTTTTTAAGGTGATGATTAAAGGATTCTCTATCTATCTATCTATTTTACAGCATAAAATTTACATAACTACTACGCAGCATATACATGTAGGAGGTACCTACTTTGGATTTTTCCAGTCAACTCACTGTATCTCCAATCAGCTTCTGCTCTCCTGGTACTTTTTTCATATACTTATAACAAACTAGCGGTCCGCCCTGGCTTTGCACGGGTATATTCTATCGCCTATGTTCATCAGGTACACTGTAGGATTCTAATGGTGAAATAATTTTTCAAATCGGCCCAGTAGTGTCGGAGCCTATTCAATTCAAACAAACAAATCTTTCCTCTTTATATTATTAGCGCAGAAACAGTATTGCTTTAAAATTTTATTTCTACAAGTCTATTTTTTCTACAACACAGTCACGACCATAGTTACCATTCATTACCGTGTATATGATGTGTCTGTGTAGTAACTGTATTGTTTTGCTTTCATTTATTCGTAACCGAGTAGGTAACTACCTTAGCTACCTACTTAAAGCAATGATAATCCTCCCCCGCGAACACTTGATCAAAACCTTGGCATTTACACATTCATATCATATCCCCGAATCCTCGGGAAACGTGCGGGGCAGGGACGGATTTAAGGAACATTTCAAGGCCTACATAAACATCTACTTACCGGGTTTTTTGACAGAGGAAAATGCATTACAATTAGCGTTGATACGCAATTGCGTGGCTAGGCTTTGTTCTATGTAAACATTTAAGAGGTCCTGTTTGTATCTTAATATGGTATTTTAGTCTTGTATTTTCATACACTTTAATTTTAAAATTATGTACCTTTTATACCATTTCATTGCTACGACATTCCTTTCAACCGACAAGTTATTTGACACAGTGTAAAGACATAAGTTATCTGGCCGAAATGAATTGGTTTCTGGATTTCTGAGGAATGCGGAGTGGTACTTAATCAAAAATGCATAATCAGTGTATGGGTTTTTGTGTATCATCAATCACTATCAAATATTATATGCATAATCCATACACTTATTATAGATACACTTGGTTCCACCTACCCCCAGTTACCATTTGGCACTCGGTCTGCCGAGCATCCTGTATAAACGTTTGCCCCCTTCTTGCGTTCTAAGTCCGCGCTCCCCCACCCCGTCCCAACAGGGGATAGGTCAGATATTTCAATTCTCCGTCGGATATTGGCGGCGGCGTGACGACGCATACATCTCAGATCGGGCCCGTCCACACGTTATCGGTATATGAGGATCTTGTGTGCACTGAGTTATGCGGGTCTCTTTATGGACGGATGTTTGTGATGCAAAAATGAGATTTGGAAGGCAAGAATTGATTGGTATCTTATCCGGCTTGTTTTGGGGGAGTGCGATTAGCTAAGATATCAAGTTAAGGTGGGCCTGAACCTCTAAGCTCCCATACAACCGTAATTTGATAAAAAAATAACTATGTTTGTATCGTTTTAGTTTTTCAAAATACATTCCAAAATCAAATCATCATAAAGTGAGAGCGAAAATTCATTTTTATCCATTTGCAAGCGATTTGATTACTTTCGCTCTAATTTAATGATGATGATGTATTTTGAAAAACTAAAACGATACAAACATAGCTGTTTTTTATCCGATTATGTATGCAAAATTTTATTGAAATCGGGGGCGTAGTTTCCAAATGAATCGGATAGTACGTTTGTATGGGAGCTTAGAGGTTCAGGCCCACCTTAATACAATTCTTCCTCTATTAATTTATCTTACTCGTATACTGACAAAAGGGACGTACAAATTCAACAGAAATTGTATTTACTTATTGGACTATCGGAAAGTGTTTCATCACAAAAAAAACATACATCAAACAGAAAATCTGCGCAAATCGCCGCTCTAGCCAGTTTTAATTATTTCCAAATAAATAACATGATTGTTTTCGTGACATTAACGCCCGAATACTTAAACGTATTTCAGATTAAAGCACGTCTCAAGTCGTCGTTTTTTGACAGTTTTCAATGAAAACCTGTCAAAAATTTGGCGCTTGAGACGTGCTTATATCTGAGTTGCGATTGAGTATTCGGGCGTAAGTGTGCCATCACCCTCGGTAGTCATTCTAATATCAACCCGTCAACTTGCGAAAAGTAAAATTTAAAATAAAAATACAATAACACACAGTTAAGTAAATCGCAAGTTGTAACAAAAGTTATCAACTGTTATCTTTTATTAGTTATTAAATGCACAATAACAGATTAGTTTGTTTGAAACTGCACAGTTATCAGCGACCAGGAATCAGTGTCGGTGTGTCACTCGACGCGTCCGCAGTTCAGAGGTTTACGTTAGCTTGACATGAACATACTTAGGTATGACTAGTTCCAAATCAGTAGAGCGTAGTGAAGCATCAAGCAAATGTTGAAAATAACATTCAGCAAACAACACAACTTCTAAATCTATACATTATTTAGTTTAATAATAAATAAATAATGCTGGACCATTCACACAGCATCATCTCGCCCCAAGATAAGCAGAGCTTGTGATAAGGGTACTAGATGACGAATAATATCTCTATGTATTATGTTAAGTATATCTCAACGAAATACATTATATAATACATGATCATGATTCATCAGAATACATGATACCTAGCTATTTTTAATTATAGATAATCAATTCAATTTAAAAATATCCTTATTTATGAAAATAAGTACCTAACACGAGTAATACAAATCCAGTGTACATTCAGTTAATTATACATAGATAATACCCAGAACACCCGGAACAAATATTTGCAGATCGTCAACAAAAATGTCCTAAGACGGAAATCGAACCTACAAGTATCTGCGTCGCAGTTGGACCTTCGCCCGCCGCGCCGCGCCACAGAGGTCGTAATATGGCATCTAAACTATAGAAGTTCAATTCCAGAATTTAAAAATCCTAACTCCCAACGTAGAGTAGGATAAGGTATCTAAATTATAGCCCTGATCCACTCCAACCCATTGATGCTTTTACACTTCCAGGGAAATCAGATATATTTTAACCATCTTGCCAAACATCCATGGTAAGTTTCCCTTTTTGGTTTTAAAATGTTGTCCTCGAATAAAACTTATTAGGTAATTAGTCCGGTCAATTTGACCCAAAAATTAGGGGTAGGCTTACAAAATCTCGCATAGAGCTGAAAATTTGTATGAACGTTAAGGAAACCATAATCAACAAAATGTGAAAGGTAATATCCACTTAAGTTGTCACGCCGGATGGTGGCGGCCTAAGAAGCCTCTTCTACATCTAAACCTAACATTCCTAAATCCAAACAACGTACAGTTTAATTACAACCCGGTCATAAATCCGAAGACACAATAGTTTTATCAGAAAACTGAAATCATATGCATCATTTCCGTGCAATGCACGACTCGCCAATTAAACCTTCCGATTTACTCGCACGCGGCTCACGCGCAGGCAGGCGCATTATTGGTGATTTTATTGGATTTACTTTTAGTTAAATTTTTAAAATTGAATTATGTTGTGTGGGATTTTTTCATAAGAATAAAAAAACGTATAATTTCATTATAAATTTGGTGAAAATTTTGTATATAAGTAATTCAAGACCTGGAATAACACAGACTAGTTTTCATCCCATAAATCAGTTCCTAAAGAATGTAATTTATTCTTTGAGTTCTCTTGTTAACAAAAAGCATAACAAAAAGTTAACTACATCAAACCCACAGCCTGAATGTTTCAGCCGTTCTGTAGTTACGCACTTACCAACAAGCTTTTAACTTAAAATTAATAATTATTAATAATTTATACCTGATTAACATGAAACTAATAACAATATTATTAAAATCAGATTACCGATAACTTGTACATTGCAACAGCGATTTGACCAAAAAAGCAATGGTTTTGTCATGTGGCGTGCGCGGACGCCGATGGGAGATTGCGCGCGCAGGTGCAACCACGATCGGTTCGCAGTTCTGCGCAGGGGTGGACTGAGTGGTGTTAAAGTGGGGGTACATGTCATGACTAAAGTATATATAACTTGGTATCGTTTTTATCCTCAGAACGCATATACGCGTAAAAACGATACATGTTTTTTAAAGTACTTGCAAAATCCTAAGCACTTTTTGTGTTTTGTAAGTACCTAGTGACAACGTAAACAAGGTACCAGTTAAGTCTAGCACCAAATGTTTAGGGCTTGGTAAAACAGGAGAATAAAGCTCAATACACTCATAAACGTGATGTCAGTGCAAATCGCAGTTCCTTTAGAATAAGATTTATGTGATTATGATGACCGTTTACGTAATTATCACTTTGGTGCCCGCGGCTTCGCATGCGTTTTTTTATACCATTGACCTCCCTACCGAATTTCATGAAAAATTTTTCAACCGCTTAGGCGCGAAAAGTTAACATACAGACAGAGAGACTGAGAGACCGAGTTACTTTCAACTTTATAATATTAGTACCTTAGTAGTAGTGTTAGTAGTAGTAATTGGAGTTTAGTTGTATTTTTTGTTGTAGCGAAACACTTTTGAAATAACAGGCGACCGCCTCATATTTTAAAGTATCCCCACCCCAATGGTCCTTAATCCAGCCCTGGCCGAGTCCTTAGCTTCGTGACAATATAATTGTGCCGCATGCCTCATTCCTCGCACCTTAATTTATACCTAATAGAGAGATAATCTTTCTTTTCGTCTTCTCATTTGCATAAGTATTATCTGCCGCATTCTCACGGACGTTCTTTCAGAGCTATTTGCCATTTATATTTATTAAACTAGCTAAGATAAAAGTAATTAATTGAATAATAAGAAATAATATTTGAATTCGAAGAAGGCGATTTACACTTCGTGGTATATTATCTGGATATACTTTGAATGTCAATTGAACTTTTATTATGTCTTAGGCCCGTATTATGAAAGCTCGCTCAGTCACCGATCTATGCTTGAGTGACGTTTATGCCATAGAAAAGCGTTACTCAAGCATCAATTGATAACTGAGGAAGCTATTATAATACGGGCCTAAGTGTGCGTCCAGAATTAAGTGACATTTTATAATTTATCATGCTACTAGCTGCTGCCTGTGACTTCGCACGTACTTTTCTAGTAGCCTATGTCCGTTCTTGGTGGAATCATCAGCATCTTGATGGAAACCATTTGTTACCAGTGATTTTGAAAATTATCATGTGATGATGTTTTAGATAGGTTTTACAGCGCACATTTTAATTACTTGAGGGTCAAAATTCAAAATCAAAAATTCTTTATTTCCATAAACACAAAAATGTACACTGAAAAAAGGTCAAATTCTTAAAATGAAACACTGACACGGAAATAAAGTAGTACTTTTGATTTCTGTCGCTTCGGTATGTAGTCTAAAGTAAAGAAGCGACTAAGAAACCTCTAGCCTGTTAGTTGTTATTTATGAGACCACCTGAAAATTTACTTTTCATCCCTCCCATCTCGGAACGAGTATTTTTGCTCTTCGATTGAATTTAGATCATCGTGCGCACGATGTTCTAAATTCAATTTACTATATTCTCTAGCGGAAAAAAACGGCCACGGTTGTCTGGTAGAGATCGCTCTTTAGCGGTAAGACCGCCAATTGTCACATATTCTTATTTCTTTTATCTTTGTCTGTGATATTATTAATTTATGTGTGCAATAAATAATTTTCTATCTATCTATCTATAAAAACGGCTGGTACAACACTAGCAAACAATCGACTACGTTCCATCCCTAGCTGTGATCCATACGGCTGGCACGGACACTGACGGACAATACAACACTAGCAAATAATCGCCTGCATCCCATCCCTAGCTGTAATCGATACGGCTGGCACGGACGTTCAATATTTTATTGTATGTCAATTAAAATGACCGTCTTCCTTATTGTGAGAAGTTGGTCGTTTAGTTCGAGCGTGGCCATGACTGCATTAGTGTAGATATGCCTTTATCTATTCGCGATATTTCATTTATGCAACACTAACTATTGCAAGAATATACTTTGCTTGCTGTAAACGACAAATCTAGAAAATCTAGTAGTCGCGATAGTAAAAAAATCGTGATTCCGCTTTTGCGTTATCATGCTTTAAAATATTTAAGGGGCCTGCGGATGACGATTTGCCCATACAAGCGTACTACCAAAATGATTTGTATTTCGAGCATATTTCCATCATATCATGTTGTTTTTTGTATTTGAATAGTATATAATCTAAGTCCCTGGTTGTTTTTTCTTAATAATACACACCTATAATGTAATGTAAGCAAAAATATGCAAAATCGAATTTTGAATATTTTTACGTCGAAAATGACCTGTTTTCGTCCTATTTGTTTTGTATTAAAAACAAAAATGTCTTACGTTTTGTTTGTTAAGGAACATAGCTTATATTGTGTAGTTACAGAATAACAACACAATGTCGAAAATACTAAGAGTTTTCAGTCACCATTTTTGGTATAAATGTTTCGTAATAATTCACGAATTGAAGTTGCGAGCAGCTGTCGCCCGATTTTTAATAATTAAAATTTCAGTTGCATTGAGTAAATATCGATTATTTAGATTGTATTAAAATATTACAAGTTAAATACATAAAAATAGGTAACTAGATATTAAAATTTAATTCGAATTGATTATAAGAATTCTTTATATAATTCTAATTGATAAATTTATAACAGATATGTATTGACGGTTCAGCCCTCTAGTAGGATTTATAGAAATAACTCTAGTAGAGCTCAGTTTCCCCCCTAAGGGGGAATTTTCAAGGGAGAAAAATGGAATAAGTCTGGAGAAAATATACTATTGCTTTGTTTGTAGGTTTTTTTATTATAGTGCGTAAGTCCCGATAAGGTTGAATGTTTGTAAGATTTTTTGGTACAGAAAACATTTTATATGTGTCTTATATTTATTATCGGTTTATCCAAATTATTAAGTTATGAAAATGTAAAATTGAACTGTACTATTATAAATTCGAATACAGCCGACAGAGAACTAAGGTTGTCGACATAGCTCAAAGGATTAGCAAGCTGAAGTGGCAGTGGGCTGGCCATATCGCGAGAAGAACCGACAACCGCTGGGGTAAACGTGTTCTTAAGTGGAGACCGCGACTCGGCAAACGTAGTGTAGGACGCCCTCCGACCAGGTGGGATGATGATTTGCGAAAGACTGCTGGCAGATGCTGGATGCGGCAAGCTGAAGACAGGGTGCTATGGCGCTCATTAGGGGAGGCCTATGTCCAGCAGTGGACTGATATAGGCTGATGATGATGATGATTATAAATTCGAAATCTGTCTGTCTGTTAGCTTTTCACGCCTAAACGGCTGAACGGATCTAAATGAAATTTGGCAGGGAGGTAAATAGTATTCCGGGGACGGACATAGGCTTCTTGAAAAGCGCGTGCAGAGCCGCGAACAACAGCTAGTATATTATGACCAAAGCCAAAACTGTGAGAAAATGGAAATAACGTCGTGATGTTACATAGGGCAAACAAAAAGAAGTATAGCCACTCGATTAAAAGAGCACATAGCTGACGTCAAACACAAACGGTCGTCAAAGTCTGTAGTCTATGAACATTCACTGGACGCCGGTCATTTTCTTCGCTTCGACAAAGCTCAAATACTAGCTAGAGAAAACCGTTTCATTCCTAGAATGCTCCGAGAAGCAATTGAAATTCAAAAACATCCGAATAATTTCAATAGAGAAGATGGTTGGAGAGTACCTGCTGCTTGGGATCCAGTCCTACATTGAGTCAGGTCCCACACCTAGCAATCCATAGCTACAACCCATCAAGACAATGTTAGTGATTACTGCGTACATACGGAACGTTATAATTAAAGTTGTTTAATTGACGGTAGATGTGCAATTTTCAAATTACTTGTAAAGACAAATGTCACCTCAGTCTGCCTGTGACCATGGAAGCTGAAAAGCCTCCGAAACGTCAGGTTATAAACAAAATATAAAATATACGCGATCAATCCGGTAAAAACAGTGTTTTATTATAACGTCGTGAGCTCGATTTGTGAGAAAATCATATTATTATTTCGTTTTTAAGTGTAACTGATAGATTTCTAGCATTTCTCGTAAATAATTGAGCTCATGGCTCTGTAGTCAGTAATTTCATGGGTTCCGATTTGTCCATGCAATAACATCTCAAAAATCCATCTTCTTCTGACGCACTGATTTCATCAATTCCTACGGATATGGTAATATCCCAAGAAATGCTAAAATGATCAATTTATTTTACATCTAAACATTTATACAAAATCAATTTATTTACTTATTACAAAATATATTTACATATTTTAGTGGTGGTACCGCCTAGGTTCAGAACCTGTATATCGCGGGAGGCCGAAATACAAACATTACTTACTAAATCATTTTAAAGACTGTATTAAAAATACATGTAAATTCAAATAATGTAATTTTTTTTGATGGGCATTTCAATTTTCCCTACAGATTCTACTTAATTCTATTTAAAATATTATTTATTAATTTTTCAAATTTTTAAGACTCGGAGCAGATGTTGGATGCGTCAAGCTGAAGACAGGGCGCTATGGCGCTCATTAGGGGGGGCCTATGTCCAGCTGTGGACTAACATAGTCTGAACATGATGATGATAAAATTATTAGTGGACTAAAGAATTGGCTCTTTTTAGCAGTTGATGTCCGTGACGGTCGTGTAAGAATCGACACCTGCAACGCAGCCAGTGAATGTCGTAAGAGTCGATTTAGGGCACCTACCAGTGGAAGAGCAGCAGCTTGCTTCTGTGTATACTGACTACCTTTACCGATCGCCAACCCATGCCCAGCGTGGGGATTATGGGATAATCCCTCAGGATAAGACGACGACGCATATTAGATGTTTATAGTATAAAATGTGACTTGTCTTAGGCCCGTATTATGAAAGCTTGCTCAGTCATAGATCTATGCTTGACGTTTATGCCATAGACAAGTGTTAATTAAGCGTAGATCGATGACTGAGCAAGCTTATAAAAATAGGGCCTATGTTTTTTTTGTAAGCCTAAAGAAATAAAGCTGGCCTAAGCCCAGCAGTGGACTAGTAACGACTGTTGATGTGTGATAAAAGTTGCGCGTCCACTGGATCGGAATCGGAGCGTACGCAGCGTTAAGATTTGTTGCTTTGGATTTATTTACATAGGTATTAAAAAATAAGTGATTTAAAAAATAACTACTGGTTTATATATAGATTTTTGGCCTTATGCCGCCGCTCTGCTCTGTCTCGCTCATAGGAGCGGGACAGAGCAGAGCAAAGAATAGGCAAAGGATTTCACGTTTTTTTCGATTCCTTGGTTTCATCGGTTCCTGCATGGTTGAAATAAACATAGAACTCAACGACGTCTGACGGAACAAAACGTATTTTTTTGATGGTACAAAAGTTTTTTTGTATGGTACAAAATAGTATGGTATAAAAGTATTTTTTTCTCGTATTTTTTTTTAGAGCTAGGTCTACCTGGCTGTAAGACAATATTGTTCATTGTATAGATATTGTAATAAGTATTGAATGAGTAAAATACTTATTACAATATCACAGATGGGACTCCATTTTGTGAAAAGGATAGGCAAAGGATTTTGGAAAAACATTTTGTACCATGAAAAAAAAAATCGTTTTGTTCCTTCAGACGTCGTTGAGTCCTATGTTTATTTCAACAATGCAGGAACCACATGAACAAAGCTGCGAACTGAAGCACGTATTCGATAAGTCTGTACCTACCACTTAATATAGTTAATTAAACAGATAGATAAAAGAAATAAAAGTAAAAAGACAAACAGCTTAACCAGGCCAGCGAACGATTATCAAATTGGTTTTATTTATACTTAGACTCTAATTAAGATAGCTAGACTACATGATAAAAATACTTGACGGTACAGGGTGTGCAAAATATTTATCAAGAAAACCTAAGCAAAGGTGACACAGACGACAATACTTTTAGAATGCAAGGTAGGATTGTACGAAACGATTTTTTTTGCATGGTGCAAAATGTTTTTTTTGCATGGAACAAAACATTTTTTTTCTCGTCTGTGTTAGAGCTAGGTCTCAATCAATACTTATTACAATATCATATGGGAAACTATTAGGCTATTTCATTAATATATTTTAAGATTTTATCTCTTTTAGAGTTAAATACCTTTATGTCTGTCTGTTACATTTTACCGCCTTTACGGCTGAACGGATCTTATTGAAATTCGGCAGGGTGGTAAACGGTATCCAAGGGTACCGTCATTGAGGTTTTTTTAATTTGTGGAATAACCGTATTATAAAACGCCTTGTAAAGTAAATAAAACATACAAATTAGAATCTTTATCACTTAACACAGTAGCGATGAATTGTAATAAATTTTCTTTTTTCCGATAAAAGTTGTAGATTACACTTCAGTTTTCAGCTAACCTACATACAAAATAATTGTATTTTTATCAGCACATTACATACGGGTCTTATCATATCCTGCGATGATATGATAATTTATAATTTACCCCTATATTTAGTAATTGTAATTTTATACCGACTAACTACGAAATTATAAAATGGTACCTTTGCATCTCTCTGGGTCTGCCGAGGTAGAGTAGCCCTCGCGTATTATCACAACTTTGTTGTTTTTTGTTGTTTTTACTTAGAGCGAGGAGACGATGCATTGTCAGCTACAGGTTTTCGGTATGAGTATTATGTACTTACTGGTAATATAGAACCTTATTAGATATATAAGTACTGACTCAGAAAACCATTAACTTTTTTTATTATTATTTTGACTTTAGATTTTTATCTTCTCGGCTTTTGGAGAAAAAACCGGTAATAACAGAAGCACACGAGCCTAGGCCAAGTGGGCTTCAGGAAGGCGAATTTCACTTGGAAGGTCATTTTGAAAAAAAAATCGTACTATTCTACATGTGATTAAAATTACAGCCTTCTATTATTATAAGTAACCAGTAACCAACTACCAGACGGAAGTGGTTTAAAATCAGCGCCGCATGTTCCTTGCATGCAGCACAATGCTGAATCTACTCCCTTCGTCTATTAGTATTTTGTGTATAATTCTAGTTCGGTTTAAAGATCTTTATTTTTATACTTAAAAAGAACAGACAAGTCCACTTAGAATGAGTATACATTGGTATCTTAAAATAAGTATTACTAATATTTTTTTTATATACTTGTAAGGCCCTGAGGTGTGAGTCTATTTGAGGATCGTAACGAGACGTAATCGTATCGTCTCATTTTATTATTGGTTTTAGTACAGCGCAGCGCCTCTATCGTGCGGACAGGGAACTACGCAAATCCCACAAATTTTTTAATCCCTACATTCCTTTGGACCCAAATCAGGGGTCGCTTGTAAGCTTTCCTCCACCGCCGATACCTTGATCGATGTTTTATGCTCAATCTGAAGTGGAAATGTCAGTATTTTCAAGCTAATTAGATAAAAAAAAGGAAACAAAAAGCGAAAAAATACATCTTTCACTGTTGCACTCTCAATTCATGGTGATAGCTTCTTTACGCTTGTGATTGTAAAACGCATCAAGGGTGTGATGAATAAACGTCACGTCACTCGGCGCGGCGTCACACGTCGTTTTATGCCTTTGGTAGTCGTCTAAACCAAATTTGTTATTACAAAATGCTGGCGCAAAGTTCCGAATGAAATCTCCTGATAAATTCTAGGATACGATTCAATTGAATTGTTTTTACCCCAACAATGTATTGCGACAGGGGCCCACCTATGCGCGCGCGCCTAGCTCGCGTGCCCAATAAATCGCGCGCGACGCGGTACAAATTGGCGAGATGGCATCAACAGCGCTTGTCTGCGCTGCCTTGTTAACGTGTCGCGATTTTATTTGTCGCTTGTCGCAGGGTGTCGTTTGTCGAGACTTGTCTTGGTACACCCACTTCTTCCGTGTGGGGGTAAATTAGGTTTGTGTCAGTCCGTTGCGAAATAATAATACTTTTAATAAATAAATTATTCTAAGGTTTTTATTTATTATAGTAAAAATTTACGATCCCGACGGTATTCGAACCCGCACCTTCCCCTTTGAATCCCGTCGGGATCGTAAATTTTTGGGATTTATTTATGTCTTAAATAAATTATTTTAAAATAGTAAGTAGGTACCCTCAGTAATTTCCCTAAGATATTTATTACCTCACCCTCAACAGCCTTCAAGAGTCCACTGCTTCCCCTTTTATCTCATGGGAGGGGGGGGGGCGGAGGCAATACCCATATTCCCCACGCTGGGCATTGGGGATCGCAGTTCGGTAGTAGATCTAATCTGCAAGAGGCGCTGCTGCCAGCCCCCCGGTGCATATCCCTTAGTTACCTCTTACGACACCCACGGGTAGAGTTGGAGTGGTGCAAATTCCACACGGCTATTTATTACTTAAGTAGCTATAAAATCGCATCTTGTTACTCTATGCAATTGTTGAGTAACCGATGCAGAGAGGTTAATTTTTGTATTCTGAATTATTTACATAATGTACATATAGGTACTTTTTCTTTTACAGTTGAGGACATGCGTAAAGTAATTAATTTAAATAAAGAACGGGCAATATTAGCATAGATTGCATCGCATCTTATCTAGGAAAGCGTTAGCTTGTGAACATAAACCGTACATTCCACGCATGCGTCTGAGACTCGTCTAGTCAACGCATCCACTTTCCCGCCACCGGCCAGCTATTTCAATTACAACCTTAACGGAATCAAATTAGAGATCACATTTAATTACTCATCGCAATGACATTACTGATGCCCAGACGTTCGAATTTCAAATCGCGCGCGTTTATGTCTTTTACTCGAAGAATTCAACAGGACAATTCAACAACCTGTAATGAGTTTTAAATTTTGGTAGTTTGAGTTGTTTTTGGCTTGTGTCGCGTGTGTGATGTGACGTTTTGACAGCGGGGATATACAGGTGAGCGCACACGTGCACTGAATTGCGATCGCGCGATTCGATCTGCGATCGGTAACGTGTGCGGCGACTTTATAAGGAAAGGTGATTCAGAGAATGCATTGTATGTGCACCTTACTTGTCTGGGCCAAACAGGATCCAGACTTCCAGTTAGGTGCCAGAATTCCAAGAAACAAAATCACAAGTCAGACGGTTTTAAAATGAAATTAACTACGTTGTACGCCTTTCCACAAAGTTAAAATTATTTATGCATTCTTACAGTATTCCGATCACGTCAAACTATTGCAAAAAGCCATTAAAACAAGATTCGTCTGCGATACGTAAAAAAGCTCTTTGCGAAGATAAAGGCGTGTGAGCGTTTATCGCGGAGGCATCGCGCCGTATCGCGGGGCGCATCGCGCGGTGTGAGGCAGCCTTATCTTGGGACATAGTGGAAGGAATCAAGTAGACAACGAAAAAGTCTGGATAAGAAAATTGTAAATAAATTCAATTTTTTTATTGGTTAGGTACAAGTTTTTAGCTAGTCTGGTGATTTTAGGCATAGGGTTGTCATCTGGTTTGTGAAAGTAAACCAATAAAATTTAAAAACCATTTTTTTTAGTTACACTACACACATAATATACGCGCACCAACACACGATTTCATTTTTTTTTCTTTATTACCTTCACTTTGTGTCAAATATTTTCTCTTTCTCTGTGTAATCCTTTATTTGACCTTATTTTTAAATAAGTTTTATACTGTTTCATGTCAAATGTATCGCTGTTGGAATACATACTTAATAAAAACTAAAAAAAACATGGTTTTTGACGTGCTATAATTAGTTAGGTGGTTGTTTTTTTTAGAAGCCGAGTTGAGATATACGAGATTGATTTCATTAGGAAACTGTGAACTCTGTCTTTGCTATATACTTTTCACCCTGACACTCCTAATTTCATAATAAAAATTCGTGAATTTCACACGACAGAAAGATATGTGAATCGCGCTACTGGTTTTGAACACCCTACGCCCCCAGTGTGAAAGGCCTTATCGCAAGGGGCGATCTCACGGGATCGCAATCTCTCGCCGCGATCTCAGTGTTTTGGCGATAAACCCCCTCCCTACCCCCTTTCTCCTTTCCCCCCTCCACCCTGTGAATAGACATAGAACGTAATATTTCAGAGTTTTTATGGCGCTAGTGTTTGTGCAGAGGTAGTTATGAATTTTAGTGAGATGTTCTGCTACTTCAAGAGCTGGAATGCTGGATTCTGTTGCAGAATGAAATGGTTTATGTCGTAGAGGCCAACACAAACTTGCATGAATGAGGAATCGGAGTGAGCCCGGAATGCCACAAAGATAAAAAAGCTTGTATGACATAAAACTAGTTATCTATTCCATAGGCTATTTCACGTCCTAGTCATTTTTATACCTAGTCATTTTTCCTGATAGACCTAAGTCGCCAAAAGGTATTTGACTACATTAAAAATAAATTCCAAATTGTTTTCATCCTAGTCAGTGACAACGTAACAAAGCGTAATCAGGTGATTTTTATTAAAAATATGCCTATTTTAGGTTAAAACACGGTGACGTCACACTATCACAGATTACAGTGTCAGTGAGTCCTTCTTGTTAGGTGTGACGTCATTCAGAGATGGTTCTGACGCACCATGATTTTATTCAAACTTTAAAATTAGTTTTTATAACTAATACGACTGGCCTTTAAGAAATATTAATTACACTTTGCATTATTTTTGTCCGACAATACGTTAGAATTATTTCCCAGTAGTCAAGTCGCCTATTATCTGATACGAAAACGGCATGGCTGCGATATTAAAATAAATTTTTGAAATAGCACAACATTTGAAATACTTACCTTTAAATACTTATGAAACTTACTGTATTCAAATTAAAACAAGTCTGAATATTTTCACGTAATTTGGAAATATTCAAATACCTACTACTTCTGTCGACTGGTTGGTAGTTCGGAACGGTACCTTAACAAAGTTTCATCAAGATTACGTTCCATCTAGTTAAGGTGCAGTTTTGCAACCAGAGATTTACATTAACAATCAAAACAAGGCTTTAGTTAGTGTGATGATCACCATTACCATCACCAACACCATTACCAAAAATCAGACCTAAAAGTTCTACGATTTTTTTCAATTCTTTTAAAATAGCCCGCCATTTTCAATAGAATTTTCGGTACCACTCTGCATCTTCCTTTGACTTTTTTTTAATTTTAGACGAGTAAAATTATGGACTCATTCGTTTAATTAAATGTTAGCCAATTTGGTCATTATGATCCAAAAATAAGGTCCTGTTTGACCGCAACCGCGTTAACCTTTCTTATTCAAAACCTAACTACTTTTCATATTCCCGTTAATTTATATTTTCACGGTTACATACAGTTTATATATTTGCAGTCGCCCCGTGACTACGATCGATGTAACGCAGTTGAAACGTTGGGGAAAACAAAACAAAAGGTACGCTATGAATACCCGATTAATAATCTTTAAATAGTTTATGTTTTCATTAAAAGTCTGTATGGTTGGAACCGCACCTTACCCGCTATCGCGATGGTGGCAGCGTCCTTATCGGGCCGACTCTCCATCTTAGATAAAAATCCTGAAATAAATGGAGGCAGCTTCGAGCGTGACGCGATAGCGTGTGCCGAACTTTGGATTCTACCCGTGAGGAATCAAACGAAAAATGTAGAGTTTTGAAGTTTATGGTCTACCTTCTCGTATGGCAACTTTGCGCTACCTGTAAATTTCTTTGAATTCCAGTGAGGAATCATAATTTCTAAGAATTCAGAATTTTGAAGCATATAGTCTACTTACGCTTTCGAGAAACTTTGGGCTAATCTACATAAGTATATTTGAATTCGACTCGTGTGGAATCATACGAAAAATGTAGAGTTTTGAAGTTTATGGTCTACCTTCTCGTATGGCAACTTTCCGCTACCTGTAAATTTCTTTGAATTCCAGTAAGGAATCATTATTTCAAAAAATTCAGAAGTTTGAAGTTTTTTAGTCTACTCTCTAGCAACTTTGAGCTACTCTACTTATGTATATTTGAATTCGACCCGTGAGGAATCATATTTTGGCAAAATGTAGAGTTTTGAAGTTTACGGTCTACCTAATACTCTAATTTACAGGTAGCACAAAGTTGCCATACGAGAACGTATCAATTGTAAATTGTAGTAAATTTCTTTGAATTCCTGTGATGCATCATAATTTCAAAAAATTCAGAATTTTTAAGTTTATAGTCTACTTACGCTCACGAGCAATTTTGGGCTACTCCACATAAGTATATTTGAATTCGACCCGTGAGGAA
The DNA here is from genome assembly GCA_947086465.1 of Eupithecia exiguata. Taxonomy (NCBI): domain Eukaryota; kingdom Metazoa; phylum Arthropoda; class Insecta; order Lepidoptera; family Geometridae; genus Eupithecia; species Eupithecia exiguata. The sequence continues at coordinate 1,712,950 of OX352229.1, forward strand.
TATTTTTTTGGCAAAATGTAGAGTTTTAATTTTCTTGGTCTACGCTATCGTAAGTATCAGGCAGGTTGAAACTTTGATAATATCTTTGAATACTTTCTCTCGATATTCAATAATCACGTTAGCACTATGCCGGGAAGCGAACCCGCGACCTTTACGGGCCACGCCTCCATCGAATCAATTACGTGATCTGACCAACCCACTGATGAGGTAACCGATGGTGTGATACCTAACTTGTTACGAGGCAAAATACCTACCTATGGCCAAATTGTGGCCAAATTAGCAACGGGTCGGTATTTTTTATTTAAGAACAAGATGTCATAAAATAATTGTAAACCAAGATTCTTGTTCGAGAAGTGTGTGGACGACAGTAGTACTGTTGCTACTTCTCTGGCAGTCTTTCTTGCTTTAATACGCTTGTCGAGCTGCATGTATATTCTGTATGTAAATAATAAAGAAAATCTTATTTATTATTTATTTAGTTTTGGACTAATATTATTTAATTTTAATTCTTTGATTTATTGACATTTAGTACAATTTTTTCTTTTTATTATGTTTTATTTTTAATTAGACGATAAGTATTTGATTTGTATTAAAAAATTGCATGCCTAAGCAGAGGCAGAAAACAATGATCCAAATGTGTACTTTAAGATCTTTAAAACATTGTATTTTCAAGCAATAAACGAACTTTGACTTTGACTTTGAATCTATTAACAGCACAAACGAAAATTAAAAGTAAGGTATGAATTGTATGGCGTGATCGGACAGCACTAATTCGTTATCTTGTTTCTTATCCTGACCGATCACGATATCGGATAGCACCTTTTGCCGTGAGCCGTCAGGATATGATCGGTTTTTGCGTGATCCGTCAGGACATACCCCCTAGAACTATAATTTTAGTAATTGATTTTACATTTATGAATATAAACTTACATGTAAATTGGTTTTATCAATAAAATGTATCTGTAGTTTATGTGCATTACAAAAGACACGTAGATAGAACACATTGCTTCCATATTTACGTACCCCCACGCGCATATCAAAAGCTTCCAAACCTTTGTCTTATAAATCTTATAATATATTTTCCCTTCCATCATCCTCGAAAGCCTACAAAAACGAGATCTAGCTGATAAGCACTAGGCGATACGAGCCGCTGATAAGCGGTTCGATTCCCGGCCTGTGCTGATGTTTTCGTTAGATACCGTTGGTTTTTCGAAAAGATTCTCTGATAGATTCAACTGATTATATTTATTTTTTTAGTTTGTTGGTATACGGTTTAGTTTACTTACCTACTTGTTTCATTTTGTTGATTTAAATTGTTTCAAACTTTTGAATCCTATCTTCCATCTAATTTATAGAAGAAGAACCGACAATCACTGGGCTAAACGTGTTTTTGAGTAGAGACCGCGACACGGCAAACGTAGTGTAGTACGCCCTCCGAACAGGTGAGATGACGGTTTGCGAAAGGCTGCTGGCAGATGCTGGATACGGCATGCTGAAGATTAGGGGAGGCCTATGTCCAACAGTGGACTATAGGCTGATGATGATCTAATTTATCAATCTTTTTTTCAAGTAAGTAGGTATTTTGATTTATTTTTAAGGGATTTTTTTAATGAATCCTATTTCAACCCGCACATAAGAAAAAATCACAGTTAAAAAAATTAAAATAGGCTTAGTAAATAACGCAATAGTTTGCTAAAAAAGCTAAAAATATACTTTGTTGAAAAAACTTAGTACCTAGGTATTCTATTGGATATGGACAAGAGCAATACAAACATTTACCGATCAAATCTTTCTACTTGAGTGAAAGTGGATATAAATGGAAGAAAATCTATCAGCAACTTGAACAAAAACCTTACGCTCCTAGAACATTCCCAAAACGTTATCAACAATAAAATACCTATTATTTTAAGTATTAAAAACGATTATTTTCGTTATTAAAAGTTAAAGTTTCATCATTGCAGTCACTTGAAAGGAAACAGACATTAAACATCAAAGTGCTTTATTTCCTTCAGACCTTACAGGACTCTTGGATCCCTCACGAAACTATAATAACATAAGTAAATCTAGGAAATAATGTCCTCTTTAAGTTTTGGTTCACTTCAATTTTTTTAAGGTAAATTAAAGAAGTAGACAAGAAACCTCTTTACCTTGTTAGGTCGTTATTTTTCGAGTTGGAACAAAACTCGTCCTAAGCTTTTATCCTCTTTTGATTATGTATTATTTTCTGCCTTTTTACAAAGGATAACTTGAATTTATTCATTGATAGTTTTTGCAACTAACTTAGGGGTTTTGTTGTAGAAACGTATACTGCCCTTTACAAGATTTTGAGACATTAATCGTTTCACCAGATACACACCTAATTTGATATGCAAAAAATATTTTGACCTACACACACAGGGTACCTACCAAGTACCTACTCTATTCTAGCAGGTAGATGATAGTTTATATTCCTGTTATATCAAAAATGTGAAAAACAGTTATTAACTAGTTATGAAAAATTATTATGCAAACTGATCTGCAAAAATAACGTTACCAAACGTTTTGCAATAAAATATCAAAAATTTATGACCTTTTAATAATGTTTATGCATTTTTATGTTTGCATAAAACAACTGGTTTTTAAAATTACCAAAAAAACTTTCCGAAATTACTTTTGATGGCAATGATGGTTTTGAAAGACATGCGAATGTTAAGAGCAATTTCAAAACCGAAAAACAAACACAGAATCTCACAAAATAATCTCTAAAACGTTCCAAAACTTATCAAACATCATAAATTGATCTTGAGTTCCCGCCAAAATGCACCCCCACGCACACAGACACTGATAATGAACGGGGCAGATAAGGCCCCTCGCGTTATCGCGAGGATCGGTACGATCCCATTCAGGGCACACGTCATGCTTGGCGAGATAGCTTTTGGGTACAATATTTTGAAAAACGAACTCTGAGAAAAAAACAAATATTATCTTTGGAAAAATGTTTGATAATATTTATTCTTCATTATTTATGGGAAATCTATTACATACCTACTTTGAGTCATTGGGCTATGTCAGAAAATTTGCAACTCAATTGCAGGCAAATGCTGCATGCGACAAGCAGAAGATAGAGAGCTATAGGCACTCATTAGGGCAGGCTTATGTCCAGCTGTGGACTAACATACGCTAATGATGATGACCAACCCATCTAACGAATGGTAAAATGGTTCTCAAATATTAGATAACTGACAAAAATCATTATTAACCTTTTAAATCTAAACTACAACCGAATACTTATTCTGTTCATAAAATCTGTCTGTACTCTGCCGGTACTCCCGGAGCGGTAGTCTGAAATAGGTACCTACTACCTACTAGGTACTATTAATTTAGTATCACTCATGACAGTGAATTCATACTACATCAACAAGATTATCAAACGCAAGACTGTTTACAATTTGATACACTATCAATCGCACTATCTCCCATGTACTAGCAATATTACCTACTATTAGATGGCAACCCACACCATTTTACTTCAAAATTAAACCTTCTAATATTAAAGATCGCAGACATTTTGGATGCCTGAGGTCGGTATCAAGATAAAATCGAAATTCGAATTTAAATACCAAACTTGTGTGGCGTGTCTGTATTATGACAGCAACTGTCAATGTCAAAATAACTCGCATGTGCCTTTGTCTTGTGGTTTCTTGTGGGGGCGGGGCTTTCATGTCAATCATTTAAATACGCGACGAAAGAACCATGGAGTAGAATTGTTTTATCATTCGAAAAGAGGCTGTTAAATTAAAATAAACAGAATGATTTCACTTGAGCTTTCGTACCTACAAGAACAAAAAACTTAAAGCTGTTTCGAAGGACCAAATTACGATATAATAACCTATTTTATGTGTAATTATAAATCATGAACTTAACTGATCAGCTTAGAATCAGGTATTTACAGCCAAGAAAACTAATGTTTTATATCGCTTTACTCATTTCTTAATAGCACTACTCAAGTAAAGCAGCAATTCCAACCGGGTAAAATATTATCGGTGATTTATTGTCATTACAAGCAGATAAAATATCTATATGGCAATAAAAATCCAGTATTTACATTAGTAGCACTGCTATGGCTATCAGGCGCATACATACAAGATAAAAGGCAATCTTAACGATGTTTTTATCGCGTTTTCGATGAAAATCCCGCCTTGGGTCTAAGCGAATCTCCCTTTTATGTAGCAAAATAAATGAATCACGCTAGTGGGTATACATTACAAATGCGAATGTATGATACGCCAGACATTTATACATTCGAATATTGGTAACGCAAAGATAGAAAATATTATTAAAAAACACTTGTAGAGGTAATTAATAAATAACCTAAAGGAAAAAAAGTGCCTACCTAGTCTTTTATACAATGTTTTTCCCCAGTTATCATCCCGGTAGAGGAACGGTTAAAACCCAGTTCATGATAAACTAATAAAAAAATAGTTGTAATCGAACTTTGTACGAAAGTAAGCGTTATAAACACAGATAAGGGTATGTAAACAAAAGGCCTTACACATTGTTTTGACGACAGCGGCGCCACCTCGCGGCTGCGCGGCACACGCCAATTCCAGCTCCTTCAAGTACTTCACCCACAATAACATCACAGAATCGTCCATCACAATTTTATTATTTTTTTAAAAAAGCACATACAAAATCCGTCATTCTTTTGCCGCGTTGTGTGAGTGACTGGCGGTCGGTCGGCGGGCGCCCCTCCACTCACACAGGCGCGCGTGTGTGTGCAGCCCCACGCACACACACCCGATCCCTTATCAGCTTGCTTTAACTAGCTATGGCCCCCAGATTGTATCAGGCCCGAGCTCGCGGTTACTTGCATTGAAAGATAACGTCTAAGATCCTATCGCGCCTGTTTGAATAAACTTGTATTAAATGTCAAATAAAAAGCTGCGAGTACAATCTGGCGATCTGATATCCCGTTTCAGTGGTTTCTATGAAGGGAATGATGTCAAGTCTGATGTTGAGTTCTATTTTTGATTTTGACAGTTGATGTCAATCGTCTAAAACGTGCAAGGCGAATGTGGTCAAATTGCACCACCTAAAGTGTTAAAAGTTTTATATGTGCTTTTTCATTTTTGTTTCAAATATTGTTTCTCGTTCATTTTGCTTTTACCTTCTCTTTGGTCTGTAAAGATTTTCAGTCTTGAAAGTGAAGATTTTGAACATGTTAACTTACCTGAAAAATAGAAAAACATAATGTGAGATAAGTAATCATTAAGGGCTGTTAAAAAAGTATTACAAAACAATCACCTGCATAGGAACTAGGAACAGGTGTTCAGACCTTCTTAGATTAAAATCAAATTAACTTGGAAATATTGCTTCAAAATCATAATTGGAAAGATTGATTAATAGCATTTATATTATTTATTTTACATTAACAAAAGTGACCTACTCTACCTGTTTTAGTGTGCTTCTGAACCATTGCCTTTTTAGCAATCTTAATAGGTAACTATCTTAGTAGTAAACACTAGTAAATACTATACTAACTAGTGTTTACTAATCTCTACTAGTCTTTGATGTTTTAAGAGTAAAATTGCTGGAATAATGTGTAGAAGTAAGAATAACTAGAGGTAAACTAAAGGACACAGCACACATTAGCATTCCATGTAAACACAAACAGGATAATGTACAACACAAAGTAGATAAACCTTGGAAACTAGTACATAAATAAGATATCAAAAGCTGTACAGACGGAAATATTATCTTAAATATGAACCTTAGTTCTATGAGGATAGAGAATCTCTATCAGTTAGTTATATCTAACAAAGATTATGTTAGGAAAGATGAAAATGAACTTAGTCACTGTGAAGTTAAGGTTGAAAAAGCTGGGGAGGTAGAATAAGTACGCACTTAGCCAAGATTCGTTGGCGGTGGAATGATTAAGCCAAGGTTATGGCACAGAGAAGAACGAGACAGCGCGACCAGCAGATACAATTACTAAAGCTGGATATTTCATACACCATTTAGCTTCAAAGTAAGCAGCATATTTTGGAAATAATTTTATATAATCTTACTTGCTTTTATTAGCGGCTTCTCACGTTATTATGTTAATTAATACACAAAAATTATGTTAATCAAAGTATTCCATCATTTATTGCCAAAAAAAAAAGAAATTGCGTAGACATCTATGCAATTTCAATTTTGGCGTGAAAAAGAATATAACTCTATAAATGCTTATATCGAATCTGATCCATCAATGGATTAATCCAGTGGATCAGAGTGGAATTACAGTGCAACATTTCACCATTAAATGATGACTTTGATAATTATTTGTAATGTGTTTTTATTAAAGTTTGTTTTGTTTGTTCGTGTCTTGTCATTATCTGGGTTCTCTACACAAAAAACTGATTTTGGCATCAAGAATAAAATAACTCTACAAATAAATGCTTAGCTTGAATCTAATCGACTAATTAAAATATGACTGATATATATTTTTATAGTTATTTTGTAGGATGTCTGTTAATTATCTAGGTACACTGATCCAGCTGAGCCCGCGTCCCTGTGGCTATGATCCGAGATAGGCAGCGATGGCTGTGATTCCTTATCTCCCATCAGCGTGTGCAACACTCATTTACATAAAAACTATTATTTCGACCGCCTTATCTAACATCGATTAACTTTTCTATTTCTGCTTGGATCCTTATCTTTGTTATTATCATTATAAGGTTTTATAATAATTCTGTAATTTTACGGTAACTGTTGCGGTACGTTTGTTTTTGTTCCCCGTTTTAAATCTACAAATGTTTGAATATTAATTTCTAGCTTCTGCCCGCAGCTTACCTCGCGCTTTTCCGGGGAAAAAGTAGCCTATGTCCCTCCCCGGGATAACGTCTACCTCCCTGCGAAATTACATTAAGATCCGTTCAGCGGCTTATACCCGTGAAAAGATAAAATGCAGAAGAAATTACTTTCGAATGTTTAATATTAGTATGGAAGTATCGATACCCAGATGTCTAATGCCCAATGCCCTAAAAACAATTTTGGTAATTTGGGGACGAGATGTGGCTATGCGTTTCCAGCAATACATTTTCTGTGATTTTTGTGTGACGCTTTTCTTTCTCTATATAACGAGTTTTGCTACGTTTTATTTAAAAACTACAATGTGATAAAAAGGATTTTAAGCATCGATTTTGCTAACCATAGAATCCTATGCCAGAGTAAAACTGCTGTTTCCAGCTTGTTTAATATCTTTTGTCCACTGTTGAAACAATCAACAACAAACATTTCGTTAATTCAAAGCTTTCCAAGATTCTTTCAAGTTCTCAAAAGCGTGGATCCCTACACAATTACTAAAAATTAGGAAAAGCATAATAATTGGTATATAATACATACAGATACAATTTACGTATAGACACAAACACAATTTATGGTAACAGAATAAGAAGCCAACCTCAATAAACCCAAACACGTGATGGACCGCATTCTCCACGCCATCAAAACGGGAGCACAACACTTCGACATGCTTCAAATTCAAAAGAACCAGTGTTCGAACTTAATGTCGGGTAATCTCTACCAGATATGACGTGGCGCCATCAACCATCGCGCCGATAACTGGCATAAATCAACTGGCGAGGCGCTTGCACACTGAGACATGCCGCGTGCTGTTACACTTTTGGTAAAGTTTTTTTAAATCTGAGATTATTATAGTTTTAGGACTTTGAATATTGGTTTGACTCTGCCAATTCCGCAAGGTAGCAGAAACAAGTAATAACTAATTTAAAACTGAACTAAATAATTGTATTTCCACTTTATCATATCCAATAAACAATTTATTAAATATATTTTTCCAGAAGTTTACTCGCATTTTAAATACCTACATTTTATTTAAAATTTCAAGATTATAAAACAAGTAAATCACAGGAAAAAATATGTATAACAATCGGCCCTGCCTAAAAACCTTCTGAAAAAACGCTTTGAATTGAAATAATATTAAATCATAAGGTTTTTTGTAGTAACTTCCAAGTGAGTTTTTTACGTGTTCCATAATGTAGAAAAATTTAAGTGAAGATAACTAATTAACACTATTTCTTACTACTCGCCCCGGCTTTGCACGGGTATATTCTATCGCATATGTTCATCAGGTATAATGTAGGATTCTAATGGTGAAAGGATTTTTCAAATCGGTCCAGTAGTTTCGAAGCCTATTCAATTCAAACAAACAAATCTTTCTAAGGTTTTTATTTATTATAGTACTGTGGGTAATTTCTAAGAAATTAATAAATCCCAAAAATTTACGATCTCGACGGAATCAAGCAACGGCAAAACCTCTCGTCAAAGAACTAAATGTAAATTTGGTCTTTGAGCAGAATTGGATAACTTCATTGTTTCCTCTGTAGGTGGCGCTGACGGCGTAAGTGCCGAAAGAACTCCCAAAGATTTACGGGTCGACTAGATAAGATCACGTAGCTTAGTTGGAAAAAGAGCAACCCTGCGCTGAAGGGGAAGGTGCGGGTTCGAATCCCGTCGAGATCGTAAATTTTTGGGATTTATTAATTTCTTAAACAAATCTTTCCTCTTTATAACATTATTATAGTGTAGATTTGATAAAAAATTCGTTTACGATTTGACTTATCCATGACCTTATTTTGGAAAGCCTCCAAAAATAAAAGTTTTTTTTATCTATGTTAGTTGTGTACCCCTGATATTTCACATAATCACAGCTGGGTACCACTCCTCTCTAACCTCTTGTCGTGTCGTACAGCTGCACCGACCTCGTGTGCACCGGCATGCACTTCGCCCTTGATAATACAGACCTACAGATAAAACAAATTAATCAGAATTCGTGGCCTAATGGGTTCTTAATGCCGGTCGTCATGTTTTACTCCTCGATAACACTGTTTTAGTTATCCTTAGAGATCTGTCGCTTGGAAGTGCTCCGGCTGAGTGCGTTTTATCTTTACCTACTGCTACAGATATTTTTTATTATTTTTGGGTTTATGTGTCTGATACTTACCTGCTTGTTTGTTTAACACTTTCAGTGACGCTAACGTAGATCTACCCTAGTGTAGCTGCGCTGCGGCAGAAGCAGTGAATGGCTGAGCGCATTCACTGCCAAGGAGATGTTGTTCATGCAAATGTGCGTCCATGGCAGTCAAAGTATTAATGAGGTATCCATTAATGTTGATTCTATAGTTCTTTTAGTAAATTTTTTTAGTACTCTTAAAAAGTGAAAAGTCAATGACTTTATGTCGCTTACAAAATAAGCACTTAGACAAGCCAAATTTTATACATAAACAACTTAATAAATAGTAATTATTATCAAATAAGAAATAAAATGTTATTGATTTTGTTCGCTTAAATTTTTTGCCTACTAGTGGAAGAAGCGAAAGCTTAATTTACCTTACCTACTTAGTTACTTATTCATCATTATTTTTTTTTGACATATTACCAATGGAGCGCCCTTAACGTGACTCGGCAACGATAGGCTTAGTTTTATCCTACAAAATATAACTCTATTCTTACAGGAGCAAGTTATTACTGAAACCCATAAGAAAATTTGCACGTGACCCGATAGGGTACCGTTGATGGTGCGATAGCGGTCAATCGATACCTTATCGGACCCCTCCCGCGACCCCCTGGGAGGTAAGTATAGGTACCGATGGTATAATCCTTATTTTTCAAGGCTATTTAAACAGGTTTTTGGCATGCTTCATGCTTAGATATACTTATGTCATCATTCCAAAGGAACGTATCCACATTTAGCTACTATTCAGGAGCAACAAAAAACTGTAAGTATAATTTCTTTTTTACGAAATGATCCGAATGCAATTTTCTGGCTGATTATCTTTCTCTTTAAGAGCGACCACATAGAGTCGGAATTCCGTTTCGGGATTTCGATCCGAAATATCGATTCGGGATTCCGTACATCTTTCACGCACATACATTTATTTTTATTTTGGACGCACAGACTACCATGCGGAATTCTGGATCGGAGAAACTACGAACGGAAAACTACTGTATGTTTGTGATAGGTCCATAGATTTGTATGAGTTACGGCGTTCGGGATATCGTATTTAACCATAATCGATATTTCGAATCAAAATCCCGAATCGGAATTCCGACTCGCTCCGAAACGCATCTTACTCTACTTTTTACCCGACTACCAACAGGGGAGGGTTATGAGGTTAGCACCCTATGTTTGTATGTTTGTATGTTTGTATATTTGTATGTTTGTATGTTTGTATGTATGTGGCCGATTTCTTTGTTCCCACGTAGCGCTGATTACTTAATATATTGCTAGTATTTTATGTTCGTGATTTTTATCCATGATTGAGTTAGACTCTCACATAATATTCGAAGCGTATTTAAAACAAAGGTTTTTTTTTAAATTTAATTACTATTTTTTTCATGAATACGTACTGCACGACCATAGTTAAAAGCGTTATCGTTTTTTTATATATTGAAATGAATATTTCTTAAGCAAAGTATTTCTCTAACTGCCAATAAGAAAGTTCTCGAGTTTATATTTAAAAGAATGTTAATCACAAATATCTTCCATTAATTTTTTGCCAACGCTACTGCATTTGGGTGATGCGAGATCGTGGCTCAGATAATCGCACGATCAAATTACCGCGGGCTCTGTTACCACCTACCACCTACCTGGTACCACCAGACAGGTAGGTAACGGTAGGTTATAACACAATAGGTATAAAAGATAAAATAACACAGTAATGCATCTGTATTTTATAATTAATTTAAGTGTAGTTCATTAAAGTTGCAACCAATTCTCTATTCTTTATTTCCTCCGGCCAGGAGGCATGACGATTTGCGATAGACTGCCGGCAGATGCTGGCTGCGGCAAGCTGAAGACAGGGCGCTATGGCGCGCTGGAGAAGGCTATGCCCAGAAGTGGATTAGTATAGGTTGATGATGATGAATAGAAACAAATTAGAACTAGTATTTACAATTGAAACAATTGAGCTACCTGCAGACTGTCTGCTTTAACCTGTGAAAAGTACACTCAGCACTATAAACGTTCGTACGAGCCTAACCCGTCATAACTGTGAGACGACGGACGGCCCATATTGCATTGTAAGCCTAATTGGATTGAGATGTGTATCGCATTGCCGATAAAATGGAATAGATAACATTCTGTAGTGACTTATTAAGGCCGTTCCCAGAATAATATTAGATCGAGCGATACGCGCTTGTAGTGGCCGCAGAATATTGGGCTTAGAGCGAAGCCTTTTTGGTTTATGAGTTTTATGGAGAGTACCTAAAAAGTATGCGAGAGATGAAATAAGGTTGCTTGCTGTAACGGAACGATAGACGAATCGTTTATTTTTGTGAAAACTGCGGTTTGCGATCACAATGAAAATAGAGAGACAATAAAAAATAAAAGAGTTTTATTTAGTTAATTTAAATTGTTTGATAAGTTAGGTAAATAAATAAGTCAAATAAATATTAACGACAACTATTCCACTATCCTGGATATATGCTCCATATGGGTACATATCCATGGCTGCATATGGGCGGCGGCGGCGAGGCGGACCCCTGCGGGTCGCGAGGCTGGGTAGTGAATGCGATACTAGTACCAAACGGATTTACTATTCTCTTACCCTGAATGTTCAAGCAAAAACCAAGTATATCCGCAGTAAATTTATGTTTTGAAGCTTATTCTGCAAGCCCTACCAGAACTCTATCAGCGATCTGAACATCGGATTGCGTTGTGTAGTTTTTGCGAAATTGGATCCGATCAAGTTAATACTCCGAAGTTCGCTGGAACACCGTCACTATCGACGGAATCAATCTCAGGGGTACCTACTACCCTGTGGCCATCGAATTTGGTGGAGTCGGCCTCGGTTAACTTAAGTATTAGGTATGTGTTAAATCACCATGAACTTTTGGTGTTATTTCGTAATTAAATATTAAAAAATTAATTGTGTCAGTGTCAATTAATTCTTTCTTTCTATATAGAAATATATAAAATTCGATTTCTAGTAATGGAAACAAATTAGAACAATGTTATATTAACAATTGAAATTAATTGAAACAATTGAGCTAACAGTCGGTAGCGTGCCCAAGACGCTGGCTGCATTGCCCCGCTGTATGGCAATGCTGATGCACTGCGCCAGATACAAACCAGCTCTCAGGTCACGCGTCGCTTTGACCAGACGCTCGGTCCTCATGGACGTCCTCGGAAGATGGGAAGACGATACTGTGTCCCACACAATAGGCATCCTCAAGTCCCATGGGACTGATGGGATGTCATACCGTCGGGCCTCTACCATCGTCACGCAACAGACCGTCTGGTTTGAGAATAGCTGGTACTAAGTTCGTTATGTGACAAAACCCCACCCGATGATGTCATAGGCTGGCATAGGGAGATTCTTGATTTATTTGATGTTTTAAATAACGTTTTCAATCTCCTTTGATAGACAAAATGTATGAATGTATAATAAGTAAGAAAATCAACGTCTCGTTTATCTTATATCCGATCTTTATAACTAAATAATAAAGCTGAAAACACGCACCGATTTGTTTAAATAAAACCTTTAAATTTACGTTTAAATTAAACCTTCATCATATGTGCCTATAAGCACAAAGTTTCACAAAACCACTAAGTTTTTGAAAATGTAAGTTCTCATTGCATTTGATAGTAATACATTTAGCTGACGGTACACCATGATACGCGAATTTCGAGCCTTTTTTGTGAACATGTTTTTCGGGGTCATCAGGTCCTGCGAAGGACAAACTGCCTGAATGACGGATAACGATCTCTCGCCTCTAATTAAAAAGATTGAGTGATATTAAAACTGTTATCAGGCATACAATCATTTTTAATTAAATAATAGATAAGGTTAGGTCTTTTTAGTATTAAATACATATGTATTTTAGATAATCTTAGGTACACCCCCTGCCTTTCTTAAATGCACAATTCTTTCCATCCCAAGGTTGCCTGGAAGAGATCGCTTCTAAGCGATAAGGCCGCCCATTGTACTTATCTTATGTGATGTCTCTTTGTTATGTTATTTTCTCGTGTACAATAAAGAATTTTTGTATTGTATTGTAGATAAGAAACAATATAGTAAAACCACGGTAAACACTAGATGGCATTACCGTGCTAGATGTACTAAATTCAAATCGATTAATTAATATGCTTATAAATCTGCTGTTGCTATGTACAATTAAATTAAAACCTGCATGCCTTACTCTCTAATTATTTTTGCACACCAATGTATGTTGGTCAAACATGTTGACTCTAAAATAATTATTTATCACCTTTTTACACGTGTTTTTGCAAATAAATGACTTTTACTTTACTTTGACTTTTAAAACTAAATGGAAGGAGGCCTACCTATACCAGCAGTGGGCAAAACCGGGCTGGACTGATGATAATGATAGTAAAATTAACTTGTGCTCAAGATTTCGAACATGTTGTTCGCAGGAAAAACTACCATGAAAATCGTCAAGGGGTTAAAACAGGGGTTTCAATTTTAATTCCCTTTGACGATTTTTACTAGACAAAACGTAGCCTATGTATCTACCTCCCGGGGACAGAAATATCTATGCAAAACTAAATTCATGTCAAATGACAATTAATGTCACCTATCAGTCTGCCTGTGACCATGGAAGCTGAAAAGCCTCCGAAACGTCAGGTTATAAACAAAATATAAAATATACGCGATCAATCCGGTTAAAACAGTGTTTAATTATGAGTTCTCGCGAAAATAACCTTAGAATAATACTAAATTCATGTCATTATTTTTATTTTTAATTTTAGTTCTGTTTGTAATTCTATTTTGTAATGTGTATTGTATATTGTGCCATGATACTGAAATAAATGATTTTTATTTTATTTTATTTTAAAACTAGCTTCTGTCCACGGCTTCACACCCATATTTTCGGTACAATAAATAACTTATTATCTAAGTTAGGCTATGTTCTAAATGTACGCCGAATGTCATCTTGATCTGTTCAGTAGTAGTAGATATTAGGTTACAAAATAAAATTCACTTACAAACTTTTGCTTTATAATAGGTATTAAGTAGGATTTAATAAGACCTTTGGACAAATACTGATCCCTCGGGAATAACATTTTTATGGGAACATCTCGGGATGACTTTAAGCATCTGCAAAATAATCATCCAAATCGGTCCCTAAACAACATAAAAACCGACGAACATACAAAAAAATACATACTATAATTCAAGGTTGTCTGGGAGAGATCGCTCTTGAACTATAAGACATCATTGCTTGGGCTGAACTATGATAAAAACAGCGATAACACCACCTAATTTGTCAATAGAATTTTTTTTTTTTTTTTTTTAAAAACCCTAAATCCCTAAAACACCCTAAATATATAATTATAGAATTATTTTATTTGAACATAACTGCAACTCACTAAGCAATCTACTTAGTATTTTTCCATTAAATGAATGACCATCTGCTGACCACAAGATTACCATGAATCACACAAGGACATTGTCGACCCGATTACCCGACTGTACTAGGTATTATTACAAGAACCTACAATTAAGAGTGCTGGCAGAGGCATAGAGGTGATAACCAACACCTATGATACCGCAATGACGAGGTCTTTGTCTAAATAAATAAATAATGCTGGACACACAGCATTATCTAGCCCCAAGTTACTGGTACTTTACAGATAATTATTCTCGTTCTTGGCAAGCAAGTGACTTTATTACCAAAGTGGTTTTTCTCAATAACATAAAAAAAGCTTAGAGTTACAAACTTTAACTTCACTGGTATACATATACTCGTACATATAACTCATAGGCCCGATTGCATCCTTTGTTAGAAGAAATATGGCAACACAATCGCGCAGATAACTGGACTGGGCTTAACTCTAGAGTTGTGGAAGAACGAAAACAAATTGTGTGGTAAAATCGTAGCTACTGCGCTTAGATAACTTTTTTGATGTCATATTATAATTAATTACCATCATATAATTAATTACCATACTATAATTAATTACCATACTAAATTACCAATGAAGTATTATAGTATCTTATTTACAGACTAAAATCAAGTTACGAGTTAAAAGCGAAGGAAAAATTTTACGAGTTTTTTGTAAAGGCATTTTGTCATCTTGTTTGTGATTCAGAAATTGCAAAACCTGAAAAATAAATTCCTCTTTTATAATACGTGTCGATGGAATCGTAGCAATTGTATGCTAGAAGATGGTTGTTTTTCGTTAGATCGAAGTGTATAAGATTCTTATAGGATAAGCTCATTTACCTGATTATTTTATCATCATTTTTATAAATTTATCTTACACGAATGAAAACGAATGTAATGTTCTTTCTTATAAGTATATTCGTTCCTTTAATGCAGAAATATTTATTATTTATTGAATTTCTAGGTGACTTCTATCCCATGGGAACTGATTATGGGATAAATAGCCTGATGTTTGATTGTTTAATGCCAGGCCTGTATGCAAAATTTCAACCAGATCCGTCAAGTATTTTTGGCGTTAAGAGATAACAACCATCCATTCATACATCCAAACACGCTGTAATTCTTTACTGTACAAAATAATACATACCTAAGAACCTTAGAGTTATATGAGAGGCGATGTCTAAGTTGTCTAAGTGCTTATTTTGTAAGCCTAAAGAAATAAAGTTATTGAATTTTGAATTTTTTGAATTTTGATGGAACAGGTAGAGGAAGTGTACAAATAATGAATCGAACGGATCTGGTCAGCTACGGCCACATGTTTTGAACGGCCACTTCCCATGAAAGGCCAGTTCTTTGTATGGCCACTTCCCATGAGCGACCAGTTCTCTGAACGCCAACTTTCTCTAATGGCCATAACCCTCAACGACCATAATTAGTAGACGCGAATATCAACTTTGATAGCAAATATGAAAATTGACAGCAAACGTCAAAATTGACAACAATCGTCCAAATTGACAGCAAATGACAAAATACACAGGACATGTCTAAAATTACCGAGTACACTACTCGGTAAAAAAAATTCCGAGTAGTGTACTCGGAAAAAAAAATCGTTCCTCCTCGCGTTTCGCCCATAAGAACACATTCATTCGTTCGTTCACCGTTCGTTCGCCGTTCGTTCGCATTTATATTACTTATAAGTGTGATAGTGTTATAGATCTGTCATCAATGTAACTCCTGGAAATGGCAACCTGTTGCCACTCACTCTCAGCCGAACCATACCTATTTAAATTCATCCTAAATTGCGAGCGCGACGATCAAAACGAAAGTGTTCACTCTACCATGCCTGGGTGGGCGAACATTTGTCACCTGGCCACACTGTTAATAATCTGTGGTTGTCCTTTGTGTAGATAGCCATCACGACAACAATGCCCCTGGTCCTCACGTTTATCTCAGCTGATGGATTGGGAGATGGAGTTACAGGAGTACGAAGCTAGAACTCGTAAAACTCGAACTCTGTGGCATAGCGGCTGAAAATGTTCTTGCAGAGCAGGAGATTGCGGGTTGGATTCCCGTCTCGGGACGAATGCTTGTACGATCTGTAGATATTTTCTTTCCGGGTCTTCTGGATGTTTTCTATGTAATAATAATCTTTCAATGTAATGTCCCACAACACAAGCTCTGCTCAGCTTGGGGCTAGATGATGCTGTTTAATTCACACGATACTACTGGAACCGCATTCACCCTGAAAAAATCCCTCGCTAAGGGACGATATGGTGTTGTTTCCACACGTAGACTGGCAGATAGCCCTTTACAATCGTAATGGTCAAACAACGACATTTATTATAATAAATTGGTAAGGAGCTTTTTAAAATTTTGAAACTATTATGGTTATTAACATAGAAATCATTTAGAACGGGATATTAAACTATGGTAAATATCCCGTTCTGATTTCTAAGATTTCTAATGATAATGATTTCTAAGCTTTTTGAACTACTACTACTATAATTATTATGCACACATTTTGTATTCAATTCAATTTATTTATTTGTAAGTAAGTAAGTTTACAGATATTTAAGTTTACAGAGTTGTAGGTACACAAGTAAACACACATTTTTACAATGTCAGGTACTTAAAGCTATGAAACAAAGAGATATCTTTATGAACTTATAGGTATAACAAAGACAATAATTTTACGTTTGAATAATAATATAGGTAACCAGTACCTATAATGTATCCCAGAAAAAAGAAAAAAATACATTTATTTGAACCCAGAAACACAAATATTAGATACATTACAAAAAAAGATACCTACTTAGATACAAAAACAGATATAAGAAAAGTGCTTAAGAGATACATTATAAATCAGTTAGTATGTATGAGTTATGACTATATACAAAGAATATAAACAAGCATGCATAGTGTTACAGGGGTCCAAAAAGGTTCCTGTCTCAGCATTAAAATACCAGATAAAGCATTCACTAGCATTATTTGAAACCATAATTGGGTGTCATATTTGATTCGATACCACCGTTTATTGTATCAAACACCAAACAATAAGCTATTAGTTACACAAAAACCTCACACGAATATAGATACCCATTACTCGCTCAAAATAAGCGTTCTGAAAAGTATTCGAGAAAAGCAATCGATGTATTTGATACGAGCAGATAATGTAAGGACGCCGGTAGTCGCTGCGTTTCTTTTTGTTTTTTTTTCGTCTCCCTTGCACCCATTTGTTGGGTTATTGTGTAGTCAGTGCTCTCTTTTTGTTGTCCATCGATAATATTGTTCTTGGTAGATAAAAATCGAGTTGTGTTACAACTGTCACGTTTGCAGTCAAATGGTAGTCAGTAGTTATGTAGGCTTTTATTTTTATACCGGTTTAAAATGACAGTAGTCACATAATCGGTTTCATCTTAAGAGAAACTAGACTCTATGTTCTTATTTCGTAAACTGACTTATGATATCCAAATAAGTAAGTAGAAACCATTCCTATTTTAGATAATTTGTCTAAAAAAGACGATCACGATTTTTACCATCAGTTGGTACTGTTATCGTTGAGATCTTAATACAGAATCTGCCGACGACAGTATTTATCCGGGAAAGGTCTAATCGTTGGGCATCTTCGAATTCCTAGACCTTATCGTCATACATTTTGGAACTAACTGAATACAATCTAAATAAATAAATAATGCTAGACAATCCACACATTATCTAGCCCCAAGTTAAGCAGAGCTTGTGTTATGGGTACTAGATTAATAAAGGTATATGTTACCTATAGAGAAATTATACATAGGAAATACCCAGAACACCTGGAACAAATATTTTCAGAGAGTACGAACATTTGTACCAAAGCGGAAATCGAACTTGCAACCTCCAGGCGTCGCAGGCGGACCTTCGCCCGCGCCGTTCCATATGGGTCGTCAAATTGACTGCTGAATAATATATGTTTTAATTTACTTATCAAGAATTATTGATAGTAAGTTAATTGAAACAAATCAATGACGATTCATCTAACCCGGCGCGGACAAGTGGTTTCATCAGATTTTTGATGCTACGAATTCTGAAATTCTATTCTCATCGCGTTTGTATCAGAGACGAATCTTTCAAGATCTCGTCCCATGCAGATGTTATTTTATTTATACAAACCAAATTCACCCGACGAAGGACTCAGATAAGGGAGTCCTTTTGATAAGATCCTCTAGAATTGATAGGCTGATGTCGTCGGCGCCGAAGGTTTTAACGCAGCACCCTTATCACGGCAGCGCGGGCGCCAGCCGTATCTGGCTATCGGCAGAAAACTGTTAATGACTCAGTCATTCCGATCAAATGATTTACCTGAGTACTTATTAGTCGAAGAGCTCTTTGGTGTTGTGAGTAACAGCTCTATGAAATGTAGAGCTCCCTTTATCATATTAAGCAGCGCCTTGCGGTTTCACCCGCGTAGTTCCTGTTCCCGTGAGAATTCCGGGATAAAAAGTAGCCTATGTTCTATTCCAGACTATAATCTATCTCTGTGCTAAATTTCATGCAGATCCGTTCAGCCGTTCTGGCGTGATAAAGGAAAAAACATCCATCCATCTATCCATCCATCTAAACTTTCATGTTTATAATATTACCGAGGTTATAATTTATATTTTATTTTTAATAATAATAAATAATGCTGGATAATTCATTCATTCATTTGAATGGTTTTTGGTGGTTTCGTGTAGGTATTATGTTCCTTTATAGATGAAAATAATACTTTTCATCTATAAAGGAACATAATACCTACCTGACATGGTAATAAATATGAAAAATAATAATAATATGTTATACCAAAATTAAATCGTATATTAATCCCACTTCCCACTATTATTATAAATGTCAAAGTTGTTGATGGATGTTTGCTACTCAATCGCGTCAGAACGGCTGGACGGATCTGAATGAAATTTAGAACAAAGATAGATTATGGTCTGGAATAGCCCATAGGCTTTTTATTCCGGGATTCCCTCGGGAACGGGAACTACGCGGGTGAAACCGCGAGGCGCTGCTAGTAATATATTATTACTAGCACCGCCTCGCGGTTGTCGCAAAAAACTTGAGAAAAGAGTGCGTTGTGTAAGCTTTTCCATGTGATTGTTCGCATCCAAAATTAGAACGTTTGTGGTCGTGATTGATTGTTTTTAATAAAAACTTTTTATACAGTGTTGTTTCGCAAATAAATTGTAGGTAATCCAATCGAGTTAAAAATTACTCTATAATTTCTGTTCATCATCAACATCATCAGCCCTTAGCGATACACTGCATGATAAAAGAAGAAGAAGAAAAATAGTTATTTGTTACCTATACAAAACTGCAAAGTTGCTTTTTAACCGCATGATGACAATTTGATGACCGAGCGAGCAAAGGATTTAAAAAAGAAAAGAGTACCAAAAAGAAGTTGAATCCTGAGCGTTAGCGAGGGAATCAAAAGAGCACGAGGTAAGAAATCTTTGCACTCGAATGCAACTTTTCAACGTAACTTTTCATCCCACCTCAGCGAGGAAAGAGTAGGTATTTTTGCACTCAGATATCGGAGAGTTTTTTTTTTGTACCCATTATAAAATCATGCAGACTTGCAGACTAAGTACTAAATCTAAGATTTTAAACTGATACGTTCCATATTTTGCTCTCCTACAATCTTCTCGTGAGTGCGTTGTCCTCTTCACTTTGGGATAGGAGCTAACCCCGTTCTTGATTGGTTCGAGCGAGTTATCCTATACACTAAGCAATTCAGAAAAGGGACAACTCGACCGCCCGCAAGCCAGTTTCTAATCTCAGTTCAGTACGAAACCGTTTTTTTTTCAGATTTCCAGAATACTAGCTTTTAAATCGATAAGGCATAGATAAACTTTTTTCGTGGAACATTTTTGGCACAAATAAAATGGGCCGTACGTTTCGGCTTATACGTTTTGGCAAGAGTTCGCCTCGATACGCAGTTTATAGTTGTGCCTCAAAACTGTACTTTATTATCTGCCCTATACAATTACAATTCACGTGATTTACAGTCAAGATAAAATAGATATAGTGGGACGAGTTTTTTGACTTTGTCTTATTTCGTATTAAAGTTTAGATAAAAGGTCCTTCATATTGTGGTCCTTTGATAAAAATATCTGCAAGGGAAACGCCAATAGGGATGATGCCAGTAACTAATTACAACAACGATAGACAACAAAACAGTAAGAGCGTTTTCCCACGACGCACGACACCACACGACAAAATGCGGTGACGACTCCGCGCGTCATACATTTCAATGAACCTGTCGTGCTGTGCGGTGTCGTTGCGTATGTAAACGAATAAATAAATAACTCTATCACGGTGCGTTCAAGAGATCAACATAGGTAAGCATTTTAACACTAATTCTTACAAAACTCTATGATAATGGTCATCAAAAATTTAGGAGTGTTTAGAAGTAGGTGACAACGATAACCATCCATCCAAACATTCGCATATATCGTCGTATCCTACGAATAAGGTCACTATTGCAAAACACCAACTTTACAGGAGACGGTTTTTTCTAATTATTTCGAAAAGTTTCTATTAAGCGAGTATGTTTTTTTTTAATAAAACGTTTTATTATATTTTTCGCTAAATTATCATGTAAGTTTCATGAATAAAAAAAACCGTTTTCCCTAGTTCTTGTCGCTTAGCACCTTATTCCGCGTGCAAGTTTCAAATCGATGCTATTCTAAACGCCATTGTGACCCTTTTCCACGAAGATTCGCTACACGAAGTCAAACTAAGAAGGTAACAATCGTCTTTATAACCTTATTCGACGAAATAATAAGGACAATTACAAACTTAAGAGGGTTACATTTACTTTACTTCCAGAATTTCGTTTGGTATTTTGATAATTTTCGGGTTCGATTCCCAATTCGGGACAAATCACAACTACTACAGCTGACTTATCAAAGTTCTTTAACTAAATGGCTCAAAATCATTCGAAAGCTTAAATCGAGTTTTTATGAAACTGTAGGATTGCTGACATACCTACTACGAAAAGTAGTACTTTCGTAAACTAGGCAAAACTTATTCTAGATTGTTTTTTTTTAAATAAATTAATGAGACTATACGTTATAATTCCTTTCACATGAAAAAGGTAATTCAGCATAAAACTTTTAAATCGCTTTTGAACCGCTGTTCCGTGATCATGCGCATAAAATTGTCTCGAAATATTGGAAAACTCATAGATTAAATCATGGTAAATAACCCAGAATCTGCCCTAGGTAAGTGTACTCGGAAACAATTTCGAGAAGGTGGCCATGTACGACGACCGGTCCCGGATGAATGTGGCCATTGATCATGACCTTGGTTTTATCCAAGTTCATGCCAAGACCGATGCGTCGCGAGGCTGAAGCTAGGCCATCCAGCATCTGGTTCAGCTCCTCCAACGACTCCGCCATTAAGACTATGTCATCAGCGAATCGCAGGTGTGAGATGTACCCGCCATTTATGTTGATGCCCTTACCTTTCCAGTCCAGCGTCTTAAACACATCTTCCAACGCGCTTGTGAACAGTTTCGGGGATATAACATCCCCCTGTCTCACTCCTCTGCGCAGTTGGATAGGTTTAGACTGCTGGCCCTGTACTTGGACACTCATGGTGGCGGCCTCATAAAGACATCTCAGCACCTCGATATAACGATAGTCTACTTGGCATCGCTGTAAGGATTCCAGAACCGACCAGGTTTCGACAGAGTCAAAGGCCTTTTCATAGTCCACAAAGGCCAGACACAAGGGCTGATTATACTCTTCGGACTTCTGTATAATCTGCCTCACTGTGTGTATGTGGTCTATGGTGCCATATCCTCCGCGAAACCCGGCCTGTTCCGGTGGCTGGAATTCGTCGAGTCTCCTGGCGAGACGGTTCGTGATAACCCGTTTTAAATGACTAATTCAGTGGAGTGCAAATAAATGTAATGTTTTATTTGCCCTTTTAACATTCGCATTACATTCGCGTACATTGTTGCGAATGCGAATGCGAGTATTTATTTTCCACACTGGCATTTAGCTGTGAAGGCCATTTATTGGCTTTTTTGTTGTTAGTTTCTTCTAACCTATTTTGTATTTACATAAAATGTAGGCCTTCCTTAAAAATATTTATTTTAATATTTATTTTGGTATTCTATGTTTTATAAAAAAGATATGTTCATATTGTCCTATTGTATTAAGTATATAATTCATCTAGTACCCATAACACAAGTCTGCTTAGCTTGGGGGTAGATGATGCTGTGTGGATTATTATTATTAATCCATCCTCTCTCGGCCGTAACGCGATGAAAGAACACGTCAATGAGCCTGGAGCCTATTATAGATTAGAGAATACATATGTTTTGGTGTTTTATAGTGTATTTCATAATGGTAAAGTCTCTACATAATTGACCGAGCGAGCGAAGTGAGCGAAGCGTCTCTGCATCAACTACTAGCATAAGTATGGGTGCTGTCAGAATGTACGTAATCTTCTACAGGTCGTATTTTACGACCGATCTGGACGAAACGACGTGTACAGATTTTACAATTTTATAGATCTTTTTAGTCCTCGGGGTTTTTTGATGAAAGGCTTGTTTCCTCCAAAAAGGGCAAAAAGGGGGCTACCGAACCTCTCCGCTTTAAGACATCTGATTTCGATGATTATTTTTTTAATTTAAAGGTTTTTTTTTTATTTGTTTGTTCTCGTATAAAATGGTAAAGATCTACTGATGATTTTCGCCATGACGAAAAAAATAGCTCTGCAAAATGCAACAATAAGCATTAGAGCATTTACCGTACAGCGCCACCTATTAGAACATCTTTGTAACACTTCGAGAGTAGGACGTACGAACTAAGTAATAGGCCGGCCAAATGTTTCGTCTTCGTATGTTTGCAGATTTACGAGGTTTTATTTCAAAGATTAATTTTTTTTAGTAGACCACAAGCTATTTTATTTCAGAATTCTTAATTTTACTATGGACTAACCTTTCTATTTACTTATGCCGTAGTTTGACTGACAATCAAATAGTCAAATATCATAATGCTAATACCGGTTCGATTTGTTGTCCTAATTGGTTTTGTTTAGGAAGAAGTTTTAGTTATCGATTTTGTTATTCAACATTTTGTATTATTTTACAGACACTCAGGCGTCTAAATGATATAATTTTTGTAATTAGAAAATTAATTGTTGAAAAAAAGTAAAATAAATAAATAAATACAATAAAGAAATAAATTCAGTTAAATATAAATAAAGTATATTTGGTATATAAGTATGTTTTCATATTATGTATAAATAAAGTAAATTAATACATATAAATAAATAATATAATCAGATATAAATAAATGATGCTGGACAACTCACACAGCATTATCTAGCCCCAAGATAAGCAGGGCTTGTATTTTGGGTACAAGATAACTGATACCTATACCTCCATAACACAATACATTACAAAGATCGATGTTTTTTGTTATATATAGAAAACGACCAGAACACCCGGAACCATACCTGCAGATCGTACAAATGTTCCTGCGTCGCAGGCAGACCTTCGCCCGCCACGCCACAGTGGTCGTCTAAGTGCTCGCGAGGTCTACTGTTTATAGAATTACTAGTATAGGTAGGGGACTAGCAAATATATTTTTTTTTAAATAATCAGATTTATTTAGTAGGTAATAAAATAGCCTTCTATTCATTCAACACTATTTATAATTATAAACAAAATACCTAATTTAAAGTAGGTAAGGCACATTTAATGTGTGTTTAATTTTATACCACTAGTTTTTAAAACATATAACCATACCTATTTTAAATCATGGTTGTATGAGGGAAAGATTTGAAAAATAGTTGATAATTTTTCTGCAAGTAAAAATAACAAAACAAAATGTATTGGTAAAAGCAGAAACTAATAAATCCATAAAAAATTACATAAAACTGACTCATTTGGTAATTTCTTGGCGTGCAGTTTACATAAATACTTATCTGTGTATATAATAAGAGATTGTTACATTTATTATTACAAGTTGATCAGGCTGCAAGATCAGTTCCTCTTGTGAAGCTGGACGTGTGTAGCCCATGTCAATTGAAGGCCCAGGGCAAAAGTTTTCTTCATTGCTCTGAAAATAAGTATGTAATTAATAAAATCAGGTTTTAAAAAGAGGCTCTTATATCAATCTAAAAACTAGGTATTCTATTATCTATTCTAATAATCTAATAGATAGATCCATTCATCTATAATAGAGATGTAACGAATACTTGCATTCGCATTGGCGAACATTTGCAAGATTTTCAATACTCGCATTCGTATTCGCAAGAATGCACGCGAATGTAATGCGAATGTATGAGAGCAAATAGAACATTATATTTATAGCTTTTTACTTTATAGTGCGTTACTCGCACTGGGTAAATCTTCTACGAAAACTTTTTTAATAATATCCCAAAAATTTTCGATTTCAGCAGGATTCGAACCCGCGCCTCACCTTCAGTACAGGTGCGCTCTAACCAACTAAGCAACGAAATCGACACGTGCCTGGTCACGTGCCTGGTGCGTGGTGAAATCAAAAATTTTTGGGATATTATTATAAAAGTTTTCGTAGAACATTATATTTATTAGTAACTGCACTGAATTATCTTTGTCATTTAAAACGGGATGTTTACTACGAATAAATAATTAAATTTATACCTAATTTTTCCAATATTTTGACACAATTCACGGATCAACCACTTTTAATGACCTGTGTTAATAACCATATTTCAACTTTAAATAGGTAAGTACTTACATTTTACTTTTCTTTCCGTGCAGGGGCATCTTTCGTAGAGACTTATTTATATACCTTAGTACTTGCCTCGTTTTAGTTTCTCAGTTTACAACGCAAAACGACTCGCCGCGCGCCGCACGCGCGCCTTTTTGCCCGCGGTAAACGAGTACTGTGGAGCGTGTAACCATATTCGGCGGAAAATACCCACGTCGGTTGCGATTCGCACATGAAAAAAAGTCCCAAAGCTTTTTGTTACCTTTTTCGTCGGGCTAAATGCATCAGTGCAATTGTAACCAAATTTTAAAACCCTAATAACTTTTTTATATTCATTATTTATTTAGTTTTTTCGAAATGATATGATGTAAATGATAATGGAGATTCCAAAAATGCAATAAAAATAAAAGGTCACAGTGGCGACTGTAACCTTATTCGTAGGATACGACGATATTATGGTTTGTTGCTATTTTTATTATAAAACGGTACGATTTCTATTTTAATATATGTATCTATTTATGTCACACATATTTCTGCAGTAATTATGCAAAGTATTTGTTGATTCGCGAATCATTTCCGGCCATAGCAAATGACGTCATGGAATATATAAATTAAACATTTTAATTTTTACTTCAAAATCAATTTTAAAAACGCATATATTTACACAATTTCCAACTCTACCTTTTTATTTAGTTTGATCGAGATAAAAATCAAAATCATTAAGCTATTAGTGATTTTGATGCTTATCTAAATAGACATAATAATCGAGTTATTTTATGATGTTTTAAGCATTTCTTATAAAATTAGACTCTATTTTCTCCGATTAGATGCATTGACCTGAAAAATCAGCAGAAAAAGAAATGCCGAAAGCCGCTAACCCAACTAAATTATTACCGAATAACTTTCTAATGTATCTTTAAATAGATTTAGATACACACTCTATAAATAACAGGTATTAGAAATAGCTACACTATTTTCAGAAATTCTCATTAGCCTTGTTAGATATTTATCATTAATGGTTTGAGTTGATATAAACTCAGATGTAACACATATGATAATTTTAAGAAGCTGGCTCGAGTGTCTTTTCTTTTTTCATAAAATTTGTCAAACTTACCTCACATTTTTTCCACTAAACTAATAAAGTATACGCATAGATTTTTAAATTTTTGTAATTGTTAATTTTATTACAATAATAAAAAATTTA
This sequence comes from Eupithecia exiguata, assembly GCA_947086465.1. NCBI lineage: Eukaryota > Metazoa > Arthropoda > Insecta > Lepidoptera > Geometridae > Eupithecia > Eupithecia exiguata. Next base: position 1,739,284 of record OX352229.1, read on the forward strand.
AAAGATTTATTTTTAATGTTCAAAACTTAAAATAATAGAAGTAATCGCTTCTTAGCGATAAGGCCGCCCATTGTACTTATCTTATGTGATGTCTCTTTTTAATGTTATTTTATGGTGTACAATAAAGTATTTCTGTATTGTATTTTTTGTATTAATAATATTCAAGTATGCGAGAAATCAAGGCATAAGAAGGCTATAAAGCTCACGTCTAGTGTTCAATAAACCATGCAATTTCCTAACATTTTCTTTCAGTTGCTGAAAAGTTGGCGCGTTATATTTTAAAATCGTATCGCCATTGTGTCGGACAAGCAATTGCTTCATTTACATGTCCCATTTCCTTAACGGCCGTTTTCGAGAATACTGCAATGACTGGACATTCTGGTTTAAGGCATAGGCGATACCATTTTATGAAGATAACATGAGGAAGGCAAAAGTCGGCATAATACTGCGGTCATTTGTGATACTAGACTGACTAGTCATTACAAATACTTATTCCCGTAAAAAACTACACTTTGGAACTCAATATCTTTATCTGACATACCTGTAGTAGTTGTTTTTATCAAGAACAACCATACGGCAAAGAAAAAAAAAACTATTTTAGTAGAACTAGAATAAACGTAAATAAATGGCTTCCCCATTCCTTTTTAATTCGGTATAGTGTCGTAGATAATTGTCAAACATGTGTATTCTGTACACATGAAGTGTAATATTGACGGCCGATGTGGCGCGGCGGGCAAAAGCCTGGCTACGACGTAGGAGGTTGCGGGTTCAATTCCCGCTTGGGGATAAAAGTTTGTACGATCTGCAAATATTTGTTCTGGGTATTTCACAAAAAAAAAAAAAAAATCTAAGTATTCCTATAGCAGTCATCTAGTACCTATAACACAAGTTCTGCTAAGCTTGGGGCTGCTGTCTGTGCTGTGCTAAGATGATGCTGTGTGAATTGTCCATCATTATTATTATTATAAATTACACATAAGCTATCAAATTCGACAACCGATCGAAATTTTGCAGCGGTCACTTGAATACAAAGGACATCCCCGCTACCGCTTGTGACTCATCCCACACCCCGCACATATTTTTAGTTAGCAACGTGGCAAATTACATATAAGAAATGTGCAGTTGCATTACAGTATTAACATTTTTATTGCCGATATATTCCGTTGAAGCGTCGGCCGGCAATTGATGTTCGCCAAAATGTAAGTTTAATGGAACTTTTGGAATTGGTTCGACGATTAGGCGGGTTTAGGTATAAGCTACGGAATGGGAAGAAAAAATTTAAAGTACATTAATCGTATAGGAAGGCTATGTAGGTGATTTAAAGAGATATGTACATATTATTGGTGGCAAAAGTCTGCTCAACAAAATCGCGGTTTTGTCAAATTGTTAGAGCAATTTGACAGAACACTGTCGGCTGTTTAAATGTTCAGTAATTTTTACATTTTCTGTAATTTTTTACATTTTCAGTCAATTAATAAATTTTTGACATTTGCTATTACTTTGACGTACCAAAATGAACTTAATGGTGGGACGAATGGGATAATAATACTTTAAATTATTTGATATCCCGTTCGTCCAACTAAAGCGCATAATACATAATTTTCACACACATTCATTCTTACGTCAAAGTGAATAAGTCTAAGTTAAGTTGTTACTAGGTACATGCACCCTGGAAGGACACAGAATACTGATTTCGTCTTTGTTTGTATGATGTCAAATAGAAAAGAAACTTACATAACTTAACAATTTTATTGATTATTACCATTACAATAAAAAAAAAAATTAAACAATTACAACTCGTATACACTTATATCTATTTCCTAAAAATCAAAGCCGTCACCCGAAGGCAGTGTGCCGAGAATGCGGGCAGCATTGCCACGTTGAATGGCAATACTTACTCGTTGACCGAAATAAAAGCCAGCATTCCGATCACCTGTGGACTCTATGTAATAAGAGGTAATCTAATCGTAATCGTAGGTACTGATATAGATCTACCATGCATTGTAAAATGTTGTTGAATAAACATCTAATGATTTTTCAATAACATTAATTTAACATTATCATAAATTTAAAAATAACATAAAACATTAACATAAATTTAATTTAATTCAATTTAAATAGTTATTAGTTTGGTAGTAGAATGTGGTCTGAACGCGAAAGTATAAAATTTTTAACTGGGTGCCTACTTTATGAAGTGGTAAAACCCAGAACTGGTCAAATCTAGACGGCAATTTAAAATGGTCACAGAAGGGCTGAACAGAAAATGGGAAAGGATGCCTTTTGACATTTGGAAAGTACTGGTTCTTTAAAATAGATAGGTGGCTAGTTAACTTAGAAACTAAATTTATATTCATGATTAAAATAATTATATTCGATAGCGGAGTACATAAGTGGTTCTAAATTAACCTTTAACAAGGAAAAACTACTTCTTATCAGTTAGATAAATAGGTAAAATAGGTTTCGTGCTACACACGGACACTTTAATCAACAAACAGTAATAGCTTATGTAAATGCTAATGAGTAAGGTAATAATTATTTATGTAATGTAGATTGCTTTTGAGTCACGTAAAGGATTGAAAAATTAGATTAAAATGCATAATTTAAAAGATGACTTTAAAAACTACGTAATGGTTTACATTTAAATGTAAGCAACGCACGCAAATTGTTTGAGAATTTTCATTTAGAATTTCAGCTTTGTTCCTGAATAAATATTATTCACTTAACTAAGCTAAACTTAAATAAGCTTACGCATGACTCATAATTCCAAACAAAAACGTGCCCGCGCGGGCATTGTGTTCGGTAAATTGCAGTACCTATGTCTGCCAATATAGGTTTCATGTACGTATGTTTGCTATTTACAAAAAAAAATTATTGAGTTTTGTTAAAAATTAAAAGAAATCGTGTTGAAACATCTTCCTAAGAAACTTTATTTAAGTACCTTCTTTTAAAATATTTCAAATTTAAGCAAGTTTCTTTCTCATTCTGGCTTTTTCCAACAGAAGATAAGAACGACTTTTTAGCGACTACTTATACGATTGAGAAAATTGTATACCATAATTAATATTTATACAAATTTAATATCCATGTGTCCCAACCGCAAACTTTATAAACAATGGCGTCGATAAGCTTGGCTTATAAATAATTGGTCTACGATAAGTTTAATTAGCACGATGGTATCGCGCTATCTCGGCCGTCGCCGGAAGTAGCCGATAGCTGCGACAAACGAGTAATAAGCTCGCCGAACTCTTTGCTCGTGTGTAGTGTAGATATAACATTACTTATGAGTTGAATAGGTTAAGAAGACTGTAGAAGGATATAAGTCTAGTTTTAAGGATAAAACGTAAAAAAATCTTCAGTTGTTTTAAAATGGTTACGAAATGGGAAGGAGCCGTTTCATTGCCTGGTGAGGAAAGAACGCAACGTTAACTACGATCCGTCAAGTGCGAGTGTCACTCACGTGCCTAGGGTTTCGAGCTTTTGTCAACTAAACAAAAACCATAGGTAGTTACCAGTTAGAGTTACTTCGGTATCCGATGAATAAACAAACAGTAGGTAAAAATTATCTAGGATAATGTAGTAACATTATTCGTAGTAGAGTAGTGATATAAAAAATACAAAAAATGTTACTCTTAGCTTAGGTACTTATTCATTGTTATTAACTACATTTAATTTTGTTAACAAGGGAGAGCTGTGCTTAAATTTTTTCCGCTAGCAAGCAGTTTTTTTAGTTACTATATGCGAGGATATATTAATAGTTAATAGTTTAGTCGTAAGTTTACATAAATAGTAATGTACAACTGTTTATTCTCCGAGTAAAATAAAATAAAAATAAAAAAAATTCAAAAAAAAATTCTAAATTCAATTACTTTCTTTCTTTAGGCTTACGAAATAAGCACTTAGACAAGTCAAATTTTATACACAAACATACAAATAAAGTTCAGTGATTCCGTTTGCAGGGGCACTTTCATTGCTAATAATAATAACACACATGCCCGTCTTCAATCCGTTCTACCTGCAGATGCTGTTACGGCTGAGCAGGGAATGCATTGATGGTAGGGTATTTGTGAAACAGCCTTTTCTAGTGACTACGTGAGCAGAGCCACGGGCAGAAGCAATATTTACGATTTCTTCAGAAGGAAAATTTTCAAATATAATACAAAACGTCAAATTCGAGTTGAGCTCGCGCATCAAGGGTTCCGTACAAACTTGTACTCGTAAGTAATCGAACATTTTTTTGTGTACTAACAACAAATTTACGGTTTTTAGATTTTTTCCTTTAATTGTTCTATATGACATGACTATGTGACTTGCCAAAGTTCATAATTCTAGGTCAACCGGAAGTACCCTATAGGTTTTGAGTGGATGTGATTCCCTTGGGAAATTAAAAAAATTGGGCATAAACGGCTGTAACTTTTGATTGCGTTGACTTAGAAGTTTGATTTATATCGAGGCTCCAAAAGGTACTTGAGTATATGACATGAATTTCAACTCGATACCTCCACGAGTTTCTGAGAAAAGTGGGTTTATAGACGGACAGACAGACGGACAACAAAATGATCCTATGAGGGTTCCTTTTTTCCTTTTGAGGTACAGAACCCTAATAATTAGTAGAAAATCATTTTTCTTTAAAAGGCACATATAAATTTGTTTATTTAAATGTTCAGGCATGTTTATTAAAGGCCAACATAAAGAAACATTCATGGCCATGTCATGGAACTTAGTTTTATAGCTTTGGGACCAACAAACTGAGACATGCTTTTTTAAGTAGGTTGGTAAAGATTTAAAAGATTGTTTTATCTATTACTAGCAGCGCCTTGCGGTTTCACCCGCGTAGTTCCCGTTCCCGTAGGAATTTCGGGATAAAAAGTAGCCTATGTCCTATTCCAGACTACAATCTATCTCTGTGCCAAATTTCATCCAGATTCGTTCAGCCGTTCTGGCGTGATAAAGGAACAAACATCCATCCATCTATCCATCTAAACTTTCACGTTTATAATATTAGTGAGATAAACTCGCTGTGCCCACAACTAGGTTACACAAGATTAACGTATCTTTTAAAGGGCAATGTATACGCTTCTACAACAAAACTCCAAGTGAGTTGCAAAAATTGTCAATAAATAAATTCAAACAAATTGTTAAACACATCCTTTGTAAAAAGGCCTACTATAAAATATCAGATTATCTAGAGGATAAAAAAGCTTGGGACGAGTTTTGCTCCAACTCGAAACCTAACATTCTAACAAGGTAAAGGTTTCTTGTTCGCTTCTTTACTTTACCTTAAAAAGATTGAAGTGAACAAAAAATCTAAGCGATCACTTTATTTCCTAGTTTTACTTATGTAATCTGAGTTTTGTGACGTGTCCAAGAGTCCTGTAAGGTCAAACTAAAGGAAATAAAGCACTTTGAATTGAATTGAATTTTGATTGAAATATGGAAAGATCTTTTAATTTATATCTCAACTTCCGGCGTAGTGTCGGTATTTAGGATTACTTCGGTTAATTTTACTGCGAGGATTCGTAACGAACACATTATCCTACAGAGAAACAAAGTTATCGACCAAGCAATAAGAATTAGCAAGCTGAAGTATCAGTGGACCGGCCCTATCTCGCGAAGAACTGACAACCGCTGGGGTAAACGAGTTCTTGAGTGGAGACCGCGACTCGGCAAACGTAGTCTAGGACGCCCTCCGCCCAGGTGGGATGACAACCTGCGAATGACTATGCGTCAAAACGCTATGGCGCTCATTAGGGGAGGCCTATGTCCTGCTGTGGACTAACAAAGGCTGTCGATGATGATGCTTGACGAGGTTAAGTTTCTTATAGTCAATTTTTTTTTGCATTAGGCCTTCATTTGAGCCCAATCCCACCTGATGAAAAGTGACGATGTGGCCGACGATGTATCATGAAGTTCTAGCTAGAAGATACCTATTTTCACATGTTTTAAAGAAGAAAAAAAAAATTAGTTAGACAAGAGATGGCGGGATGAATTGGACCAACTCCTGGCCAATTGGAAGGAGGTAGCTCAGGATCGTGATATCTGGAGGGATTGTGGGGAGGCCTTTGCCCAGCAGTGGGATGACCAGGGCTAATAATAATAATAATTTACAGTCATTAAATTCGGCTTATTCTAAAAGCCCTTATTCACATATTTTTAGTTAGTGTAGTTAGTTAAGTTTATTTAAACACACAGATACAAGATTTCTCAGCATAATCAAAATAATTGGGGCACAAACAGGCCGCCCTTAAAAGAGATAACTGTACGGGGTGTGATAAGGCGGGCGTCTGATAACAGGAGTGATAACGCCCGCCCTACGGCCCACTGTGACGAACCTGCTTAACGTTATAAATAGCTGCGAGGTTATATTCACGTGTATATATGCATAATATACTAGCAGCGCCTCGCGGTTTCACCCGCGTAGTTCCCGTTCCCGTGGGAATTCCGGGATAAAACATAGCCTATGTCACTCCCTGAAAAGTAAGCTTTCTAACGGTGAAAGAAGTTTTGAAATCGATTCATTAGTTTTTAACTTTATTCGTTAAATACAAAAATACAAATCTTTCCTCTTTATAATATTACTAGTGTTAATATAGAAAACCTACACAAAAGTCAAGTTTTCACAAAAGTCTAGGCAATCTCAAAACGCTATAATCCTAATCTCCGGCCAAATAATTATAATTCTTATCAGCAGCTACCAAAACCTCCCAGCAGGGGGAGGTAATGTATGACAGGGGGAGGGGGGGTAACAAACAGCAAAAGTTACGTTATCTCATCTGTTTGACGGATTCACAGACAACGGTATTCATATAACATAGAGTAGTGCGGGTACAGAGACGTTATGAGCTATCGCGATTGACCGAGGTGTGCCTGTTCATATTCGGGGAATGGGTGATTGGGTGGGAATTTGAGGTTTGATTGCATAGAAAATAAAACCTTTTAAAATATTTGTCATTTTTAAGGATTATGTCTAGAAGGGTGATTGGGTGGGAATTTGAGGTTTGTTTGCATAGAAAATAAAACCTTTTAAAATATTTGTCATTTTCAAGAATTTCGTCTAGAGCTAATTGAAGAGTACGTAATTTATTTTGCAAGAATTGCATTTATTGTTGTTTATGATGAAGTAATCTAAGTTGTTTTTGTGTGTAACAAAATCAAGCCCTATAGATTTCAAAATAATCTATACACATATACTATAAACATACATTGTTCATATGAGTATTTTAAGAGCGGTGAGTATCCATCACTCTTGTCCAACCATCAGCTTCTGGCCGCCATAGGGCAACTTACAAAGTAAAATACAGAGATTCTTGCTGACAGCCTATCAGAAAATCAATCAACATAAAGAAAGACCCGCGAGCTGGTGAGTATCGGCGAAGCGATTTAGCCATACAGCGGGGCAATGCAGCCAGCGTCGGGCACGCTTACGTTTGGTATTGACATGGATCTGAGGTAGATCAACTGTTCTAATTGTAAATACTATTTCTCCTTTGAATTATTCCTGTTAGCTCTTTACATTGGGTAATAAACAATAGTACATTCCATTATTTAACTGTCATTTGTAAGAAAAACCAGGTTTTTTTTTATTCTCTGTCACGCGATTAACCTGCCGCCCAAGATCCGTCGCCAGCTGATAACGGCGCTATTTAATCACGATACCATCGCAGGGCGGGCGGCTATCGCCCCGGGCTTATCGCCGCCCCCGTATCGCCCGTACATCCTTATCAGTAGGGCGGGCGGCGGCGCGGGCGTTGAGAAACACGTTCGCTGAGTTATGTTTGCTTTTTGTTTGACTTTAAGCTGATTAGCTTTGATAATTTTTGAATGAATATTTTGGTAACGTTATCAGATTGCAGAAAAGTGTGGAGGGAGGGGAGGATTTGCCGTACAGTGTACCCACTGTACGGCAAATACCTGTAGCGACAGTTATAATATATAATAAATATATAATTATATATATACAAAGATCTAGCAAAACTCCTAATAGAGTCCACAGGTGATCGGAATGCTGGCTTTTATTTCGGTCAACGAATTAGCATTGCCATTCAACGTGGCAATGCTGCCAGCATTCTGGGCACTTTGCCTTCTGGTGACGGCTTAGATTTTTAGAAAATAGATTTAAGTGTAAATATTAGTTGTAATTATTATTGTATTTTCTTTAGTAATAAAAGTCTATAATTATATCTATTGCCTCAAAATTAAGTCTATTTGGATGTTGTATGTAGCCCAGCCGACTGTTTTGTCATCATTTCGGTGGCCTGCCGACTTTGGTGGGTAGAATTTACCGAAGTCAAACTAAGGTCCATTCTAATAAAACTCAGTGGTAGATTTCTTTCAGACACACTCTCCATCCTAATTCTATGTTTTGAGGCAGTTTTCTAAGATGCAGAAGAGGTCACACTTTCCCTTAAAAAGTTTTTCCTTGTAACAGCTCATACTGATATAGCTTTTAAAAGAGATAGACCGTCCTGCGTTCGATCAATTGGTATTGGGTACATGAACTTGAGTTACAGTACCCAATACCAATTAAACTATAATAAGTACTTACCTAAGTTTGATGAAAGTGGCCCTTAATACCCATAACTACTACGAGATGCAAAGCTGCACCGATGGCCTACTTACCTGAAAAGAAATTAAATCACATTTTAATCATTACAATCATAAACTTAGGCCGCGACCTGCTGTTGACCTTAGGAAGAGATCTAACGCATGAGCGGGAGCGGTTTTAGTATTTATTGAAACATTATAACATGAGTTAGTTTACGAAACGATATACCAATAAAACAAAGCTCAGATGTCATTATTATCTTCAGGTAATATTTTTTGTCAATGACTGTGAACTGCGAATCCACGGACAACAGTTAGTACAAACTTTGGATTAAATCACAAAATAACCGCTACAAAGACTTCAGATTCAAACTAAAAATTTCATCCCGGGGCGGGAAGTGCAACACCTTCTGCTTTTTCAGGTAATCCAGATCTCTGCCGACAGGTTTCTTTCCAAAGCAGGAAACATAAATTTTCAAGGGTTTTCATGGGGGAATATGTGTACCTACCTATGTCAGGGGTTGCAATGGCCATGTTCTTTTAAATTGCACCATCACGCATTAGCGCATTACCAGGTATGTATTGTTGAAAAAATCTGCAGTATTATGCAAAGTGGCGGCCTTATCGCTGCAATCTCCGCTGCACACGCGTCGTGGCATGTTCTGACCATTGGAGTGTTCAAGGAAAAATGCTTTTAATGCATTTTTACATACTTTAGTATAATCTAAGCGGGTCTTAGATCGTAAACACGAAGACTTTGGGCTTTGTTTTTATTTGAACGCGCGTTTTGAACAGGTAATAAATTATAAAGACTGCTGTGTGATTTATGCTAATAGTTTGCCAAATTTGTTTTATAAGATTACTAGTTGTGCCCGCGACTTCGTCCGCGTGTTTTGTGATTTTATTTACTTTCTCTAACCTATTTTTCCTGGAGGTGGACTTTACCCTACTTATTATTTTGTGGTATAGATAATAAAAAGTTTATTTTAGTGGCAGCCGGTAGAGCATTGGAAAACTAACCAAACAAACAAACTAGAAATAGTATTTACAATAGGCTAGTATATAGAAAAAAACACGTGTCCAATATCTTCTGATAACTTAACTGACGGACTAATTAGATTTTTATTATTGAAACGATTGAGCTAACTGCAGACTGTTACCAATAATCTACAACTCAACTGATCCATATCAGTATCCAGTATAAAATAAAATGTTATTTATAAGTAAAACCGGCCAACTGCGAGTCGGACTCGCGCACGAAGGGTTCCGTACCATTATCTATAAAAACGGCAAAAAAATCAAGTTTGTTGTATGGGAGCCCCCTTAAATATTTGTTTTATTCTGTTTTTTTTTGTATTTGTTGTTATACCGGCAACAGAAATACATCATCTGTGAAAATTTCACCTGTCTGACTATCACGGTTCATGAGATACAGCCTGGTGACAGACGGACAGACGGACAGCGAAGTCTTAGTAATAGAAACCTAATAATAAAAAGCAGGTTCTCCCTATATCCATGAATATCACATCGTCGGAACTAGCCAAGTAGCAGCTGAATAAAGGTCTTTGACCGTTTTTGAGGAAAAAGATAAGTTATTGTCTAAGATATCAGATTACACATTGATAAACATACAAGTCGTAAAATATCATAGGCACCCGAATTGATCGTGGTCCACGTGCATACGCACGGCGGGGAGTCACATTCTACAGCATTAAATAAATAATACTTAACTTAAATTTACTTTATTACTGCATTTTCACGTAACGTTTATAATACCTATTTAACTTAAATTTACTTATTACTGCATTTTCACATTAAGTTTACAATACCTATTTAATTTAAATTTACTTTATTATTGCATTTTCAAATTACGTTTATGATACTTAACTTAAATTTACTTTTTACTGGATTTTCACATTATGGTATGTTTCGTACATGTTGCTTACAATTTGAATATTTTCATGTATACTTTTTTTACTCTTATATTTTTAGTTATTAGAATAGGCAGTCTCATGTCAGACGTTAGGATAACCCCGCATATTGCTAACAATTATGTTAATTTTTGGGATATTATTAAAAAGTTTTCTTAGAAGATTTACCCAGTGCGAGTAACGCACTATAAAGCAAAAAGTTAACAATTATGTTATTGCTCTAAGCTAATTTAAAACACTAACAATAAAAAAAACTAAAAACCGACTACAAATCCCTTAGTTTTGATCAGTTTTTAAAGTTTTGAGGGATAACTACAAAGCTATTTATTATAATTATTTTATTTTTTAATACTAAATATTATAATAAGATTATTTTTAAGGGAATTCTCGGGATCATACACCCTCTATACAACTGCAAACGAATCATCCACTGGTTTCATAAATGACGGACAAATCGACGGACATACATACAAAAACATACATAAGAAGTCGGCTAAAATAATGCCGTTCCTTTCTTTTTGATCGTAACAACAAAGACAGCGATACTTTAAGCAACACCGTACCTATAATAAAATACCTACTCAAAAATGTTAAAGTAAAACGCATAATAAAGGCCACACAATACATCCAATTTAAATGAGTTTTATCACCCTGTTATCAGTCTACGTTTCACGAATAGGTATCAGTTAATGAGCCTGGCACGGAATCGAACCTGCGAATGATAACGTATGTAACTAGTTGTTGCTTATCCTTGTGGGTATCACCTGCTTGTCAGACCTTGGAGTTTTATAACGATCTCTGAGGCATAGTGGAACGTCCTGGAGACGCAGAAGGTTTCCGGTTTGATTCCCTTCTTAGGTTGTTTGTTTGATATGAAAATATTCGTGCACCGTTGGAAACTTTAAGTAAATCACCCATTATTACTTATAGATTAAGTAAATTTATTGTTTTTTTTTACAAAAACTAAACTAAACTAAATACCGACTGCGATTGTTTTAGAATTACAAAGGTTTTGAAAGGCGTGTATATATAAATATATATTATTATGTACATAATATGTGAATTGACGCCAATTCACAAATAACGTGGCTTTTATTGGTAAAAGATTTATTTTTATAGTCTAAAGACCTTCGTTTGACCACAATCTCACCTGATGGAAAGTGAAGATGTGACCGACGGTGTATCACGAAGGTCTAGAAGATACCTTCACTCTTGTCTTAAAGAGACCCAGGTAGTAATTGACGGGAAAAACAGCAGCAGGGATCGTGTTCCAAACCCCAGCGGTACGAATGATGAAGGTGGAGGAAATCCGCTTAGCGAGTGGACGGTATATCCACCAAGTAGGGGTGGTAATGCGCTGTTCGTCTGCTTGTCCTGAAGTGGAAAGGGGATGGTGGAATCAGGTCATGTAGTTCCCGTGAGCATTATCCGAAATTTATCCTATAAAATTTCGACAGACAATCGACCTTGCGGCGATGTTTCATTTTCAATATCAAAATTTTCAAAATCGGTTCAGTAGTTTTAAAGGTTCCCCCCTACATCCTCACAAACTTACAAACTTTACTTCTTTATAATATTAGTATAGATGATATTAACTTCACCTTGCCTCTTGTTCACTGAGTCACTTCACCTGTTAAATCTAAGGCCCATGGGAACTCAAATTTCTACATAAATGTAATTCAGAGCCCCCAGTATAAGCTATAAACTTAGAAAGAGTATAAAATCTCCGATTGCCAGTATGAAGTCACACATGAAATATATTCAATCTGCGCGTCTGAGATAAGCACCTCCTACCCCCCTTTCTGCCCCCTCTGCCCCTGCCCCCGGGGAGCTGAGCCGGATACAGAAGTCTCTGTCGGTCAGTCAATGTTTTTACTTGATGTTTTCAAGTTGTTTTACGGCCATTTTCAGTTTTCACTACTTTTACATAAAAGTGTTTTTTGGTTTGGTATATTCACTTCTCAAACTCGCTACACCTACGATACTTGTTTGTTTGTTTGTACTCTGATTTCCGCACTCAGACTCGGATTGGTCCATTGTGCGTCACCTACGATACGCACTACTCCTACGTGAAAGCATATTTCTAACTTTGCCAACCTCTGAAAACTACGATTCCATGAGAAGTATCACGACCGACATAGACGATTTGGCACGGCGAGCAAAGGTCCGCCTGCGACACAGAAGGTTGTGAGTTCGACTCCCGCCTTGGGACAAATCCCAAGGCGGGAGTCGAACCCGCAACCTTATACGATCTGGAAATATTTTCTCTGGGTATTTTTCATGTATAATAATGATATTTCAAGCTTTAATCTATATAATGTATTGAATTAAGTTCAGTTATCTAGTGCCCATAACACAAACTCCGCTTAGCTTGGGGCGAGATGATTGTGTGAATTGTCCAGCATTATTTACCTTTTTATTATTATTAATTTTTTTACGAAAGTTGCAAAAGTTAAAAATTGCTAATGGCCAAACATTCAAAAAGAATCCTCATCATCATCAGCGTTATCTACCTACGCCGGTTGGGTGTAGACCTACTCCAATCAATGTCACTTAAATGTTAGGCTGATCAAATCCATGTATTATTGGCAATCCTTGCATAAATACTATATCATCATCATATCAGCCGACCTCCCCGAAAGATCACTATTATGCTCGATCCTGCGCTGCCCAGATCCAGCAGTTACCCGTAAAATATAAATAATTTTCATATCTTTTTATATAATTTAAAAAAATAATATTCGGCAATAATCCGCCCGTTCAAAACTGCATCGTCCCATCACTAGAAGTAACTCCAACGAGGTGAGTAGCAGCCCTGGATCGCGATAATAAAATTATTATTATTCGTACTATCAGGGCTGCCACCCGGCGATGCTATCGCGCTATCTCGCCGCGCCAGCCACGTCACCCCCTTCTAGGGATGCGCTATACTCGCTAGTTTAGCTATCGATATTTTATTGCTAGGTGTAAGTAAACGACTTGAATGATCTTAACTGATAACTTATGAACCCATCATAATTAGATTGTTGAGTTAGTCTTGAAATTCCCTAAATAGGATTATAATTTTAATTAACTCAGTCTGAGGTATTTTTGCATTAATCAATATCTGTGTGAATTGTCCAGCATTATTTTTTGTTTTTATTTTTTTATCTTTGTGTGTTGCAAGTGCCTTGATTCATCGTTATAACTCTCATTTATTTCATGACGCAACTCACACAAACACCAAAAACGCACCAAGTTTGTCCTAGGTACTACTTTATCCCTTTTCAATCTAGAGACAGCTAACTTAAAAACCTGAACAGCCTGTTTACACTGCTAGCTCACTTTCAATCTTTCTGGGTCTGAAGTATCGCTCAGTTTGCATATTATAGAAAGAAATGATCTCTACTTCGGATATAAAACATTTTCTTTCCAAACCCAGAAAGGTAGGTCAGCATTTGTAATGTATTTTGGCTATTACTTAAAAAAAACATGAATTGAATATCTACATCCGTAATCGACCAACCGCACCCACTAGCAAATAAACAAGCATCGATATCTCGTCCCGTCACTAGGGGTGTAACCTGCCTTACCCCGGATAAGAATGAATACAGTGGCTCTCGCCGGAATGTGCTAATACATCCTTATCGCACTCACACATACATGTCCTACGTAATTTTAAACACACTACGTTGTCAGTAAAAACTTTACACTCGGGCTTTACGAAAACAGAGATGAGGTAAAACAACCAATAGAATTTCAAAAGCTTGATACTCATGTCATGTTACTACAACTACATTATCCACACGTGGACTCGTCAAACTCCAAACGTTTTGTGTAGATAGCAGTCCCAGAGTTCACACGATACTTCTCCTTCTCACTATCCTGGCACGTCACCCCGAAGTAGGTTTGACACAACAGATCGCCACCAGCTTCTGTCCTGTGCTGTCTCTATCCAGTCTGGTCATCATGATTATCATATTAGCCCACTCACGTCTACTGCTGGACATAAACTTCTCCCATACGACGCCTCATATAGGCTGAACCGCCTCCTCCCATCGACTCCCTGCAACCGCTACTGAGGACATGATCAGTCCATCGAGTGGATGGTCTCCAACTCCCTTTCGCGTTGCACCGCGATCGCTACTCGAAAATCTTTCAGTCCGGTGCAAAGCCTTAGCAGAGCAGATGCAGAGCTACATTAAATCTACGTGACGTTTTACGTCTTAAACGTCCAGCGTTTTATATTTTACGAAAAAAACTTACTTTGTGTTTGTCTAGTTTATTAATAAGCGCGGAAGGGTGTTGATTTTTAGGTGTTAGATTTTAAACGGAACCACGGTTTCCACCGGCTAGAAATAGAGAGCCAATTGGACCGGTTGTTCCATGATCTATTTCAGCTTTGATATGTATCGAAGATATCACTGAAAATGTAAAATCTTTCCCTGAACTAAACTGAAAACTCTTGATAAGTCTAGACTACAATTTTTTTTCAAGAAGGTGACTTGAAAGTCATTAGGTCGTAGTAAGGACCTTTTTTATGGCCAACTCATGAATGGACGTGAATTATTCAATCAATCAAATAATTTATTTGCGAAAGTATGGTAGGTACAATGTTCAAAATTAAACATAAAAAAACCAGCAAAAAACAATTGTCTACCACTACAAGGACGCGTTATCACCCGGATATAGGTGGTAAGTACCAACCTTGTGAATGCAGCCTTATTGACTGCTAATCGTTTCCGTGTGTCTATCGCCCTAAGTAGCTATAGCATATACCTGCATGTAACCTGTAGGTACCTACTACTATTCAATATACGTGAATCAAAAATTTGATTTGAAAAGCTTATTTTTCAAGCCTAAAGAAATACAGTTTTTAGCTTTGCTATTCGACTGAATGATGATTTGCGAAAGACTGCTGGCAGATGCTGGATGCATCAAGCTGAAGACAGGGCGCTCATTAGGGGAGGCCTATGTCCCACAGTGGACTACTATAGGCTGACGATGATGATTCGACTGAATTAAATGGTAAAGAAAAAGTCATTTAGTAAGGTCACTGCAAACCAACCCAACTATCGGGCCTGCCCCTGGGGAGAGGCTCTTGGACCTAAAGTTGGCTAACAGGTTTATTGTTAATGTCTGCTAACGCAGGGAATCAAAGCCACAACCCCACTGCGCAATAGAGGTTGTCTTTATGCAATCAATTGGGGTAAAATTAATTCTCGATTTCACTTTGTAGAAGTTTTATAGATTAGATTCTGATAAGGTGATAATCACGAGAAAAATACATTAGCGACATTGATTACAGTAGGGCCAAGCTGATATACAGGGGGACTGATTAATACTGTGCCACCGAACGAGAGAAACTGTCGGAAATAGTTTTATATAAATCTTCTATTTTTTGTGATATAATTAATAAATCAATATTATTATAAAGGAGTCACTGACACACTGACAGACAGACAGCGCAGAGCCCGAACCACTGGTTCTAGAGACTTGAAATTTGAAGCGTTTGTTCCTTTTAGGGTGTAAGGATGTATTAAGAAAGGAATTTGGAAAATTCGCACTCTAAGAGTTTAAAAATAAGAGTGAAAGTTGAAACAAAGATGCTCTGTATTTCAGTAAACGTAAGCAACGACAGAATTTAAAATGAAAGAATATCTGACGATGTTTTGTTATATCCAAGTTATAACGTAAAAACTAAAGCTAAAACGCAAGCTCTGTACCTCAGCAAACGTTAGCATAAGAACAACTACATTTTACATATAGAGTGCCCTTTGATAACGATAACACAATTGATTCATCGTTCTTTGCTAAGTCAACGCAATCAAAAGTTACAGCCGTTTATACCCAATTTTTTTGAATTTTCCAAAGGAGTCACATGCACACAAAACCTATAGGGTACTTCCCGTTGACCTAGAAAAATGAAAAACGTAAATTTGTAGTCTAATCACAAAAATCATTTTTTTTATTCTCGATGGACCAAAACCTATAGGCTACCTACCTAGCTAGAATCATAATATTTGGCAAGAAACAAGGTCTTATAATTATTTAATGTTAAGTTACGGAACCCTCGTTGCGCGAGTCCGACTCGCACTTATTGTTTTATTTTATTATACATAGAAAATACCCAGAACTAATATTTAAAGATCGTACAAATATTTGTCCCGAGGCGGGAATCGAACATCGCAACCTCTTGGCGTCGCAGGCACACCTTCGCCCGCTGCACATCGTTCGTCAATAATATACCTAATAAATATTTTTACTCACTCTACAACAATACAATATACCTAGGTAGTTAAGTTGGGTCGCGACTCGTGGTCCCACTAATATGACCCACTGGTGGGACAGTGTGTCGATTTAATGGGCTCGTGGTCCCACTGTTTGGTGGGACCATCAGTCAACGTAATGCAGTCGCTCGTGGTCCCACTGATTTGGTCATAAGGGCTATAACACAAATATGTTTTTGTTACATATTAATGTAGGTACTCCAATACACGGAATGCGAGTACCAATTTGTTAAAAAAAAACGAAACATGTTGCCTTTTTTGGCGAATTTAAATAGGCCTCCTGGACATACGCGTTAGTTGATCGTAAAAAAAGCGTAGCCGTTGGTAGTAGCTGGTTTATTTTTAAAAATCATTAATTACCCAATTAATCATAAATTAAATTGTCCTCCTAAGATAAAAATGTGGTATTGCAAATAACCTTTTCATATAATGTAGAGCATTTTTAATTATCATTTATTTATTATGAGCGATACAGGATGTCACATTGATGTGGGTGTTGAAGGTAGCGCCGCCATTTTGTTTGTTATTAATTAAAAAGATTTCGATCTAAAGGTGTGCTTGTGGTACGATAAGAAGTGTGGGCTGGTTTAACGTTCAGTTTTATTATTATAAAGGGATTTACTATAAACATGTTTTAATGGATAGGTGAAATAACAACATTATGAGAATGTTCTAGATAAGTTATACATATGGGAAGTACCTGTACTACATGTACCTATGGCAAAGTACATAATATAGCTGCTGTATAGCAAAGAGTTTTTAGAAAATGATTATAGTCAGTTTAATGTCAAGTCCTCATAATTACCTGACATCAAACAACTCAACTTAAAGTAGATTTACAAGAACCTTAGAGTTAAGCATTAACTTATACCTTGACTATTGCCCCTCTACAGCAAAATTGTATTTACCGTTTTTTGACGAGTCGTAGCCTGATCATTTAATTTAAGTTACAATACTTTGTAATTTTTTTTATTTTGTATGATGTGTGACAATAAACTATCTGAATCTGAAATCTGAATCTGTAATACAGGTAGTTGATGACTAAATTAAGGTCTGACGGACTGTCTGAAGGTCCGAGATCATTGACATCAGAATGAGTATTTTCAAGCGACACCAGTTACCAGAGAAACACTCTTCTAACAGCCATGAAAATTCAGCATCTGTAGTAATATGTATTTATTACTTACATAATATGTCGTGGACGGTTACCAGAATGAGCCTGGTACGCCCTGGGATAGATCCTATCTTGGGTTCGACGTGCGTTTCTTTCCTCTTCCTTGTGTCATAGACGTACGCCGCTACGGAATACGTATGGTGTGGTACAAGGACCTGGATTTCCTTCCTATGTTGGGACCTCGACTTTGCAGAAATGAAAGGCAGGGCAATGTTCAATCTTGATTTTAGGTTTTGGATTCGGTTTGTTCCTACGAAAAGGGTTTCGTAGGACTACATTAGGGTTTCGCCGACATACTCGATATTATAAATTCGAAAGTTACTCTATCTGTCTGTTACCGTTTAAAAACGGCTCAACCAATCTCAATGAAATTTAGCAGAGAGGTATTTAATATCACGGGACGGACATATGCTACTCGAAAAGCGCGTGTGAAGCCGGGGGCAGCAGCTAGTAATACATAATTAGATTTTTGTTATTTTTATGATACCTATCTATAGGTACAAAATAAATTGTTTCTTTACCGTATCTACATGAAAAAGGTTTAGGCTAATTGTTACTTTTATTTAAACAAATATATAGGATAAGTAAATATAACACACTTTGATAAAATTCCAAGCAAAAATAAAAAAGCCCTATATTATCAGATTATCACCTTCAATCGACAACCACACGTCTTACAACCAAAGAAAGTATTTAATTACCCCAAATCAGGTAATTTGGGGAATTACAGGGTGATTCCCGGTAGGGGGAGCGTGATAGACCGGGTAATATCCGGGAGCAACAGGCTGTTATCATACAAAAGAAAATAAACCTTAACCTAAGGTGACAGAGCTTGGTTTCGAATATAATGTTGAGCGGGGCATAATAATATAGGAGGTGAAATAAACCTTACTATGGGAAGGATAAAGCTGAGTTTGGCTGTGACGGACAGTGAAGAAGGGAATCAACTGTCAAATGTTTACAAAATAAATCGTATTGTGATAAATATTTTAGTACATTCGGACTGAGACGCAAAAGGTGCGAGTTCTATTTCCATAGAATTATATTTTAAGTGTGATTTGCAAATATTACATTCAGTAGGGAGAATGAAAACCGTATCTCGTCTTTACTACTCGAAGGGTGGGTTCGGGAATAAAATATATGTATTTGAAAAAACTGAGAGATAAATGATCAGCGATAAGGATCAGCGTCGTCCCCAAGACGCTGGCTGCATTGCCCCGCTGTATGCTGTATGTTCGTATTTTTTCTATTATTTGATTGTAATATTCTTCGGCAATAAATGAAAAAAAAATTGATAGCAAAATTATTTTAAACAACAATAGGTATATTTTGAATGTAGCATAACATCCAACTGTCTAGATTTATAAAAAAATAGCAACAGTTAATTTATTGTTAATATGTAGGTACAATTTTTATTTTTTGATTGTCTAGAGTCGTAGATAATTTCGTTCGAGTGTCATTTTTGTAAGGTTCAAGGTATCCACCGATGAAGAGGCGCGCGGATACCAGATAGAAGTGTGTGAATGCGCCCTTATACGTCCTTAGAACATATCGTTCTTCCTCCCTTATCTCGCAGTTGCAGGCACCCCGCGATCATGATAATTTCACTACGAGCATGGAGTTTTGAGTTGACTAGCTCTTGATCGCGACTTCGCTAACGTGGAAGGTCCTGAATAAAACTCGGCGCTCAGGGATAATGCAGCAATCAATATAAAATGTATTCAATCAACGTTCGCAGAAGACCATTATGGTATCATCTGCTCTACCATAGCACATGCTGATTGGAGACCGATTTTGTCTGTTTTCCTGTTCATTTAAGGTTTATTTTTATTCGTATCTTTTTGGTCTCTGTGATAAGACTAGAGAACGCATTGTATATGATTGACTAGCTACTAATTTTATGTGATTTTGAAATAAAAAACTAAAGACTTCTATTATTTTGTTGTTGAATGTTGTATATTTCGACACTTTTTATGCATATTTCATGCATATTTGTATACATAGGTATTTCAAGCTTTTTATGTTGCACATATGTATTTCGGTTTTGTTATGAGTCTAGTATAGACTATTACTACACTAGTTAAGACTATTATTAAATGCCTGTTACTAGTTTTTACTTTACTTTAATAGTTTTTTAAATCAGAGGAGTTAGGATATTATCAAGTATCTTGTAATAAAATTTAGCAAACAATATTACGTACTATTTTTATGCTATGTGAGAGTAGAGAAAAAAATCGAAAAACATTTATGATGCTCCAAAAATTCAAAAACACACCAAGAAAAGTTTTTTTTAAGTGATTTTTTTTCACATGTATTAAACCTGGACAAGTTTACACATCAAATCAATCAGCTTTCAGCTTATATCAATCAAAAATGTTTTAGAAGTCGGAAACTTCCTTGCATTTTTTCAGATTTTATTATTGTTTTTTATTTGCTCTTGGTGGCTTTCGTATCACTACAACCATGCTAGGCCTATTGTGATCTCCACTTTTTGTGTTCACCCCTAAAACTGCAGCGTTCAGAATACGCCACTTACCCTTTCAGCTGCTAGGAGCTGGAAGTTTTTCTTCGAGGAGATGTCTCATAACTCGTCTGGGCTGAGCAGGTGCTTGCCAAGATAAGTACTACGTTTTTGCATCAGTGCTCCACACTCTCCTAGCAGATGGAGAGGCGTTTCATCCGCCTCCTCACAGAATCTGCAGGATTTTCTGTCGCATAACCCCAATGTGCTTGTTAAGGCGACAGTGTCCAGTTAGGGCTTTTGTTATGATGCGAAGGTTATCTCTGTTTAGCGCTAGGATTTGGTTAGTGTAACGTTTATCGAAGGCTTTTATCAGTAATAAAACAGATTGTACAGATTGACAGATTATAGCATTCAAATGAAAAAGCTTCTAACAAATCCTTGTAGGCTTTTCCAGGAGTTTTTTAGTCAGCGCTATTTTCCGCCATCACACACTTCGCTTCATTAAATCTTATCAAAGCAAAACACGGTTAAAGCGAACCATAAAACATCTTACAAAAGCTATCAAAGCACACCTGAAGACATGCTTACAAGGCTTATCCGCCTCACGCTCAATTGAGCTGATGAAACTCAATGAAACACCTCGAAACACCGCTTGGCTCGATTGAGATGAAACACCTCGAAATGGGGACGTAACCAAGACTTTGCTTCGGGGGGTCGAGCTCAATCATTCGTGCATTGAATGTATTTTATTAACGAATAAAAAACAAAAAAAAAATGAACCAAAGAGCGTTGAGAATCATATGAAAAATACATGTAAATCTAAATATTTAGTGTGCAATAAATGTCATCGAACATTTTAATAACAAAATAAGGAATTATTTTCCGTTAATAGTATAAAAGTTGACCTTCCTTCGGCCTGGGCTGAAAGCCTTTTTTTTATAGACACACCAGTGTCTACTCAGTTCAATGCTGAGTGTTGGCCACGTCTAAGCTTAGGATTAATTTAGTATCTTAAGTTATTGTGTTTTGTGGTAGATTTTTGGTATATAACATTATCATTTATTGTGTCTCTTGAGTTTGTTTTTTTCAATGTTTATTTATACATATAAAGAATTGATCGCTCATTGGAGTGACATATGACGTCATTGTGTGACAAAACTCCATTTTCACATCACACTAATATTGTTAATGCAAAAGTTTGAATGGATGGATGTTTGTTACTTCTTCACGGCAAAACAACTGAACAGATCGGGTTTAATTTTTTACAGATGTAACTCTAAGCCTGGAATCAAACATTATTCGGTCGTACTTTTTATGCCATAAATCAGTTAGAAATAACCTTAAAAAGGTTATTTCTATCCCATGGGATATCCCGTTTCATAGAAACAACGCTTGCGAAGCCGCGGGCATAAACTAGTAAATAATAAAAGTTTTTTTAAATCTTTTTTTCTCTCTATTTATACGCGTGATGTATTATGATTATTGTAATTACAGTTAAGAAATAAGGTTCTTAAATTATTCATTTCAAAAAGCCATCGAGCAAAGTGAGTAGAACTTTCCTGTAAAACCTTTAGATTTGAGCAAGCAGCATTCTTAGGATTCAAGTACAGTCAGTAAGTTTTTTTTAGTTTTGTCTGTAAGCGTTCCACTGTCCTTTGCATAGCTAGGTAAAAAACGATGGGTTGGCTAGGGCAGTTCAGGGGCATGAACCTCCTATCTCCCTCAACTGCGGCCCTGCGTCGAAACATCGTTTTAGCTCAATTGAGCTAATGAACGCGGCTCACTCAGCGGCGCTTTACTGGCTCTTAAACGATGCCGGGATCGAGGCTCTGCTTGGTCATTACCGGAAGAGCCAACATCTGGTTAAAAAGACTTACTTGTTTGCGTGAAAATCGAACCCGCACTGGCAGCAGTGGTCTAAGCTAAGTCTAATCTAAAGAGCCAAGGCAAAGCAACATTGGCTCGTAACTTTCTATGAGTCATTGTGTTACTAACTGGCCCGGTAAACTACGTTCCGCCTTAAAATCAGAGATGGCGTTAGAAGCGGCGTAAGAAAAATATATGAGAAACCAATTATTGTCTTCATATTTTCTTCCCGTAAATTTTTCATTATTTTAATTATTTATTCTGCTATTCAGGATGGAAACTTAACCATCAAACCAAAAATCATTAAAATCGGTCCTGTTTTTTGTTATTTAAATGGTGTAACTAACACGACATTGTTTTTTAAATTAAACAGATGTAATAAATAAACAAATAAATAATGCTTAAACTTACTTATTTGTCAAATTATAACGATTCATTGTTTTCACGTTAGTAATTATAATATTTCATTCATACATCAACATTAAACTGTTAAACTTACTGTTAACTGTTACTGTAGACCATATATTTCATTCATTATAATTAATGTATACTAAGCTAAATTACTCTGTGTGAATTGTCCAGCATTATTTTTTTATTTTTTTGATTTCAAGTTTTTTTTTATTAACAAGTCTGGGATTATGATGACATGGATTCGTAAGTGTAGTACCTATAACCTACCTTGTTCCTACATCTTTGTCACTTACGTTATTTCTGGGCTTAACAACTGTATTCTACGACAAAGAGAACCAACTTCAAATTACAAAGACAAAAGCACCTATACCAACTCTTTCAATCTAAAGTTTACATAAAAGTCCATCAAATCGCACTCCCGAACGATTCAAAAGTCCGTATCGCGGTATCGTCACGGACAATTTGGCGAGGCTCGCTCGTTCGAACTAACAGCCATCTACATCACTGATACCGATGCTTTGTGACCGCTCTATGCACGTGCATACTACGAGTAGGTTACTCCATCACACGGTTTTGTTTTAAATATTTGAATGTGGAATCCATTGAAGAAGGACTTCTGGTAGTAGAACTAAAAACTCTTTGGTAGAAAATTCTGAAATTTTCTACCAGTGTAAAAATTTTGAAATTTTTGGAATGCGTGAAAAACAACAGCTTTTTGTTAAAACCCTTTGATTATGTATCTTTCGTTCTTCCTATGTCAAAACCACTAGGTACAGTCGGCTGCTCTAAGGTATATTTAAATTTTAACTAGGAGGATACCTTGTCAAACTAAAAGCACTTTTTTACAGATGGAACGCGTTCGTCAGTAAATAAAACTGGTACCTAGAGAATTAAGTGTTTATTTGCGTCCATGAATCTCTATATGGCCTAGTTAGATGGCTGAAAGATGTAGTAGCAGCCACTTACAATACTAGTCTGTTAACAAGCTAAAACACATATTTCATTTCAATCCGTATGTCAATAAAACCTGAACCTTTGCCCTTGATAAAACAATTGTTGTTCTGTTATCAAGTTCTACTATCAGAGCTCACTCACGCACAAGCTCTATTCCATCACAGTTATCTCAGCTATCTGATACACACCGCATTTTCATAAGGGATTCATTTAGAAGGTTTTGCTCACACCCGGTCGAGTGCGTTTCCAGTTTACGCAGATGTACCTAAACAGGTGCGTAGTCCGTTATTAATTTTCCTGATAAAGGAAATTCCGGTTTTTAATAATCATTCTATGAAAATTGAATTTGTTTTAAAATTTGTTAAAGAGATTGAAAGCAAACAAAAACGATTTCTTTAAAAGAAGCCCTGAGTGTTTTACACTAAAAATGAGAACCTTTGTAAGTATATAGGTAAGTGTAGTCCTATATACGCAGAAGGGGTATTGAGCACAGATAGGCAGTTAGAATTGTCCAAACACTATATTTCACCAACGTAAACAAAATATTTAAAGATCTCAGGCGGCACACGGTCTGCGCGTGAATCTACTGTTCTTGTTGTTTTTGTTCGTTGCAGAGGCGCGCCCTGCCTAGTGCATATGCGCGGTCTCGCTCACGCACGCGGCGTGGAGCCTACAGCTCGTAGGTCTCGCTCGCACTCGTGCGTGGGCGCGTGGATTCTATTGCATAATACTTGTGTTATGATAGTCTAGGTACTTAGGTAGGTAGCCTACATCACCCCCCTCCAGAGGCCGTCACTACGGTCGAAAGTAGTCTGGGAACCGGACCATGCGGCCAGAGCGAGTCCGTTTTTCTTGATGGTCCCGGTTAATCGGCCATCCTGAAGAATGAGGTTCGCGTCCGGGACTAGGGTCGGGAACGGAATGAGGTGCTGGGTTTTGAATAGGACTAGGGTGCGGGTCTACGAGTAGGTAGGCCGGTTTAAGGCGATCTACAGATACTGTGACGGTTTTACCCTTAACTAGTAATTTATATACTTTGTCACTCCTATCTAGAACTTCATACGGGCCGGTGTATGGGGGCTGCAGGGAGCCTCTTAATGCATCGTCCCTTAGGAAAACGTGACTAGAAGAGGACAAATCTTTAAAAATAAATATTTTATTATTATTATGCCGAGAGGCAGGTAAAGGGCGCAGTTTCTCTGCAAAATGGCGCAGGCGAGTAGTGAAGTCCGAAATATCGGTGGAGTCTTATGCGGGAACTGCCTGAAAAAATTCTCCTGGGAGGCGCAAAGGTTCGCCGTAAACCAATTCAGCAGAAGAAGCTTTTAGATCTTCTTTAAAAGATGATCGAATACCCAAAAGAATAATAGGTAAAATATCTACCCAATTGCTATTCATGTGACACATGATGGCAGCTTTCATCTGCCGGTGAAAACGTTCCACCATGCCATTGCACGCCGGATGGTACGCGGTGGTACGACGATGTTTAAATCCAATCATTTTTCCAAGGTATTGGAAAAGTGCTGATTCGAACTGTCGGCCACGATCTGTGACAATATCCGTCGGACAACCGAACCTGGACACCCACGATATTAGTGCCTTTCCGACAGTTTCGGCGGTAATGTCAGTCATCGGTGTAACTTCCGGCCATCGCGTAAACCTGTCTACTACCGTAAGGCAGTAGCGGTAGCCTTGTGATGGGGGAAGAGGTCCAACTATGTCCACGTGAATAAATGCAAAACGGGCGCGGGGTAAATCGAACGTGCCCAGCGGTGATGACACGTGACGGTTTACCTTAGCGCGTTGACAAGCTAGACATCTACGTGACCACTCTCGACAGTCTTTACGCATCCCAGGCCATACAAAACGTTCTGCAACCAGTTTTGTGGTTGCTGCGGCGCCGGGATGGCTAAGGTTATGAAGGCTGTCGAAGAGCTGTTTACGTAAAGGCTTGGTCACGAAAGGTCTTGGTGATGGAGTGCTCACATCACAGTAAATCTCGATGTTGGAATCGGTGATCTTGAGCTTCGTCAGGCGGAGCGAAAATTCTCCACTAAGGTAATGTAGAAGCTCTTGATCATTGGCTTGAGATGAAGCAAGCTGGTCATAATCAATTGGCACCTGCAGTTCCTCGACACGTGATAATGTATCGGCGACAACATTGTCTTTGCCGGAAATATGTCTGATGTCAGTGGTGAACTGCGAGATGTAATCTAAATGACGGTACTGACGAGGCGAACAGTTGGCTTTTCGTTCATGAAAAGCGAAAGTGATCGGCTTGTGGTCAGTGTATACCACGAAATGTCTGGCCTCCAACATATGGCGAAAGTATTTAATACTTTCATATATGGCCAACAGTTCGCGGTCATACGGTGAATATTTTTGCTGACAGGGACTTAGCTTCCGCGAAAAGAAAGCAAGTGGCTGCCACTGCCCATCTTTCAGCTGTTGTACTACTGCGCCCATAGCCAGGTCGGAGGCATCTGTGACTAGTGCCAGTTTGGCCGTACTGTCAGGGTGTGCGAGTAGTGCAGCGTCAGAAAGGCTTTCTTTGCATTGCTCGAAAGCAAGAAGGGTGTCACCGGTAATATCGACAGGGCTAGAGCCTTTTATGGAATCTCCGGCAAGAAGATTGTTCAAAGGGGCTTGGATCTTAGCGGCCATAGGCAAAAAACGCCTGTAAAAGTTAAGCATCCCTAAGAAGCGTCTGAGTTGCTTAACCGTTTTCGGGACAGGAAACTGCCGTATGGCTTCGACTTTGGTGTCAAGAGGTTTGGTGCCAGAAACAGAGATGCGATAGCCAAGGAAACTTACTTCGCTGGCGCCGAAAACACACTTCGAGGTATTGATAAGGATACCATATTCCTTCATGCGGGTAAACAACTGCTGGAGATGGATTTCGTGCTGGGATTCGTCACGTGAGTACACTAAAAAGTCGTCTAAGTAGCAATAAACAAAGTCGAGGCCTCTGGTCATTTCGTCTACGAATCTTTGGAATGTTTGGCCCGCATTGCGAAGGCCGAAATTCATAAAAGGGAATTCGAAAAGGCCAAAAGGGGTACATATCGCTGACTTAGCAATATCTTCCTCGTAGACAGGTATTTGATTATAAGCCTTAACCAAGTCTATAGTGGAAAAGACTGTAGAACCTGCGATGCTTTGCGCGAAGTCCTGTATGTGCCTAATAGGATAACGGTCTGGGATGGTACGAGCGTTAAGCATCCTATAGTCGCCACATGGCCGCCAGCCGTTATCTTTCTTAGGCGCAAGGTGCAACGGCGAAGCCCACGAGCTTTCAGAAGGACGCGCTGTGCCATTAGAAAGCATGAGTTCGAATTCCTTCCTAGCGATCTGAAGCTTGTCGGGGGCGAGCCTACGGGGTGTGCAAAAAACGGGAGGGCCGGGTGTGGTTCTAATGTGGTGTACAGTATTATGCAATGGAGTCCACGGTGTGCCTGAAGGGCGTGTAATTTCAGGAAATTTGCTTAAAATGTTATGATACCTTTTGTCGCCTGTAGGAACCTTAACAGAGCATACATCAATATTCACAATAGAAGCTACAGCAGATAAAGTAGTAGTATTATCAATAAGGCGTTGATTACGAATGTCTACCATTAAATTATAAAAACTAAGGAAATCGACGCCGATTATGGGTTTGGTTACGTTTGCAACGATAAAACGCCAGGGAAAGCTACGTCTTAGACCTAAGTTTAAATCTAGCTGTAAATACCCGAAAGTGTCTATGGGAGTTCCATTGGCTGCACATAGTGTAAAGTCCGTCTGCTTGGATCGCCGTTCGCGGAGAGCAGCATGGGGAAACACGCACAGGTCACTGCCGGTGTCGATCAGGAACTGGGTGCTCGAGCTGCGGTCGGTCACGAAGAGGCGACTTGAAGAGGCGTGGCAGTCGTCCGCCGCCATTAGCGACTGCCCGGCGCGTTTCCCGTCTTCTTCTCATCGTCGAAGTCACATGGTTTCACGCAGTGGTTGGCTTTGGATCCGTGCGTTGAGTGGTACCAACACAACGGGAACTTTTCGTAGTTGGCCCTTGATCTCGAGCGTTGACGTGAAGATGACAATCGGCGATCCTGATATCTTGAGCGTCCCCTCCGGGAACCGGATCTTTCGTTCGACCGGGAACCGGATCTTTCGTTTGACCGGTCACGGGTGTGCTGGTCGAGCTTCAATGCGAGTTTCTCCACCATCTTCTTTAGCTCTGCGATCTCGCCAGAAGCACTGTTACCTGGAGTAGCGCTGGATGACGTAGCCGCGACGCAGGGCGTAGTAGTGATCTCTTGTATCCGATCGGCGAGTTCCGAAAGTTGTTCCATCGAGTGTGTAGGTTGGGACGCGAGTACGGTTTGGATATTGTTGGGCAGGCGGTTACTCCAGATCGTCCGGATAAAGTCTTCGGGAACGGTAGGTCCAGCGAGGTCCTGGAGGTGGCGTAGGAATTGCGACGGTTTTCGGTCACCGAGTACTTCGTGTGTAAGTAACTGACGTACCTTTTTTTCATGCGAGGCAGAGAGGCGACGGATTAGCTCGGTTTTGATTTTCACATACCGGTTTCGCGTGGGAGGATTGATGATCAAATCCTTTACTGCCTTCGCGTGCTGCATATCTAAGTTAGTCACTACATTGTGGAATTTCACGAGATCGTCGTCGATGCCACGGCACTCGAACTGACCTTCCAGGAGGGCAAACCATATTTCCGGTTCGTCCGGGCTGAATGGAGGCACTTTAATATTGCGGTTAAGGTGATCCGGTGGGCACTCAAACATTCTTTTCGCCTTCCGAGTAGTTACGTTACTCGTCCCGCCATTTTGCGCGTCGGTTTGTTCATCGCGCGGCCGCGGGGCTGTTTCTTTATACTCGTCGTCACTGCTTTCCGAGCTCATAACTGTGTTTTGCGGGGTCACCAGTTATAGGTAAGTGTAGTCCTATATACGCAGAAGGGGTATTGAGCACAGATAGGCAGTTAGAATTGTCCAAACACTATATTTCACCAACGTAAACAAAATATTTAAAGATCTCAGGCGGCACACGGTCTGCGCGTGAATCTACTGTTCTTGTTGTTTTTGTTCGTTGCAGAGGCGCGCCCTGCCTAGTGCATATGCGCGGTCTCGCTCACGCACGCGGCGTGGAGCCTACAGCTCGTAGGTCTCGCTCGCACTCGTGCGTGGGCGCGTGGATTCTATTGCATAATACTTGTGTTATGATAGTCTAGGTACTTAGGTAGGTAGCCTACAAGTATTTTGACGGTTTCAAATGAACAATAATAAAAATACGAACGAGTAAAATATACCTAACCTAGCAATAATAACGTCCTCCCCTCTCTCCATACTATTGTGTGCCCAGCAGAGTCTATAGTGATATTTATATACCTGCCTAGATTTTAAGCA
Source organism: Eupithecia exiguata (assembly GCA_947086465.1). NCBI lineage: Eukaryota > Metazoa > Arthropoda > Insecta > Lepidoptera > Geometridae > Eupithecia > Eupithecia exiguata. The sequence goes on from OX352229.1 coordinate 1,768,296, forward strand.
CCTCTGTACACTTAAATAATGAAATAAATGATTGAGTATTGAGTATTAAAAATAATAAGTAAGGGGACATTCTAACTTCACTACCAACACGTCATAAACAGATTAATTAAGTAACAAAACAAAAAAAACACTGAAAATAACAGCAATGACTAGAGTTGCGTCCGTTAGTTTCCCACACGACATTCTCGTCCGTTATTAACAGTGGAGCCGCCCAGCAGGGCGGGCGGCGCAGATCAGCCCGGGCTGCCGCGCCGCGATAGCCTGCCTTTGTTCTGCGATACCATCGCAGGATCATACTCAATTATTTATCCTTTCCGAGTTAGGTGTTAGGTGCTAGACGTCGAGATATCAGTTTGCGGAGGTAGAATGACACATAGACTGCGTTTAGTTTTTATAGTTTCGAAATGCGATCTGGAAGTTTATCATATAAAAATGCGAGATTTCTTACAATGTATAAAAAGAATATACTTAATGTCTTTGCAAAGTAATTTTATAACGGATTGAAAAGTAGGTAGAGATAACGTACGCTAACCATAAGAACGCAGTTTTAGAGAAATTTATAATAGTTTCTTGTAAAATTTAAAAATTCCCGAAAATCTGAAAATGGACAGCACAACGGGTCAGTTTTTATACAAGTATTTTTGGCGAAAGGCTGCGATTTTTACAACATGCCTCAAAGACAACTCTTTGAGGCATGTTGTAAAAATCGCAACCTTTAACTATGATTTCACATATTGGTACCTAAATGCGAACTAATAAATGCTTTCCCCCTATCATTCAATCGGCTATAGGAAAAAGCGACGGTCCTAAAGGGCCTGATAACGTCAGCCCGCGCATGATCAATCTGTAGGCCCTTTTCACACGTAATCTCGCAATATTAGGCCCTTTTCACACGTAATCTCGTAATATATAACTCTACTCACCTGCCGGCGGGAGATAGCATGACGGACTTGCGGCAATATTTTGATTTTAATACGGTCGGTGCGTAAACTTGTTGGCTGAGGGTGTTTTATGGTGGGGACAGTTTTTGGGACGTTGTCTTTGAATACGATCAGGGTATTAAATAAACGAGAGAGTGAAAGAAAATGTGTCATGTAATATTGTAGCTACTTGAACGTAAAAATAGACGATATCTGATATAGAGTTACCCTAGTTGGTAGCGCGTTCCCGTGCTGAGTGGAAGGTCGCGGGTTCAAATACTCTAGGAGAGGTCGTGAATTTTTTGGGATATTATTTAAATTTCTAGAGTTTTCCCTAAATAATGCATTATAAAAACGAAAAAAACCTTGTATCCACCTAGAAAACCCCTTTTTTTTTACTTATTCAAATTGGTAAAAAAAAATGAAAAATGTTGGTATAACTGAATCAATTCAGTCATCGGCGATTCCCAAATACAACAACTTACAACAAATTGGAAATTACAACAAAATATTGTGGTCTCTTAGCTGCCCGGGGTTTTTCCATAAGTATTGGATATTGAAAGTAATTATTAAAATACAGCTAAAGTGGCGAACAACAGCGTTACAAATCGTGTGACGACTATTAGTGGCTCGTCTACTCAAACCCTGGAACAAAAACAAAATGAACTTCGCATCCAAACTCCCGATTCTTCAACCACGCGATCTAACACCCACTAATCTATTACCAGACAATTGCCCAATCTCAGATCTGCTGTTGGCTGATACCCCCGCCCCCCCGGGGGGCGCAGGGGGTCGTTATCAGCGATTCTCGCACCATTAACCCCCGCGATACAGTCCGCACTTCATGTAGAGTACGTAACTTTGATGTAATTGATAATACAGGTATGAGACGCTGGTTTTGGGGTTTCTTATATCTATGTGCGAAGATGGTACAAAGTTCTTTGTTAGAGTAACTGTCTGAGTGAGTTTGAACTGCTTCGTTTTACTAAACGAAATTGTAAAGCCGCTGCCCCACTGCTACGCAAGGAGAGGCTACGCACGTGTGTCTACCTTCGCTTTACAAGAAAATATATGTGATAACGTCCACTGCACGCGTGGTTTGCTTGAATATGGCACCCACGCAGCTCAACGCTGTCAACGCTGTGCACGCGGTACATGCGTACATTTTTTATTATTTAGCCTTTTGTTAACGTAAAATAAGTTAACATTACAAAAATGATAATACTTAAATTATTGAAGATTGTTATAAAATTTGCTATTGATCAATATTAAATATGAAAAAAGTAAGCATTTTTTTATGCTGTGATCTCTATTCGAGTAGAGGCCTCGAACGTAGACCCACGTTGTCCAATACACGAACCCACGCAGCGTGGCCGCCAACAGCGTGCGCCGCGGTGGAGCATCAGCTTATTGGTACAGCTACCTACATGCTGGCAGAGAAGATGTTAAAACTTACACGATCAGAGCACAATTTAATAAATATTCACGGGTGTTCATCGCAGAAATAGGAACTACAGTCATCCCGTGACCATGACAGAGTGTAAACCTCTTGAAACGTCGAGAAAAATATAAAAAGTATTTTATTCACAAAATAATAAAATTAAATAAATGTTGTATATAACATTTAAGACATTACATTCTGTTGCATTTATATTTTTCATTTAAAAAAGCGTGTCAAGGCTTACCTGTCTTGGCAAACTAGTTTTAAAGACCCAAACCTTTTAAATCTAGTCCCTTATCTTGTTTGTAATCTAGGACACAGTCATTATCTGTAGTCATATAGAAAAAGAACCTTCTATACAGAAAATAATGTTAGCCATACAGAAGAATTAGGCGAAGCTGAATAGGTCCAAAGATCTTAATACGACACTTATGCCATCATCCGCAAGAAAACCGCCTCGCTGCTGCGCAGAACATGGGGCAGTACCAACACCATCCTACAGGTTGTAGGCAGTGAGTTCACTTCGCCCATCATGCAGTCTTTCAACAGGGTCCTCTTTAGAATCCTCAAGTTGGGATTCTGTTGAATGACTGCTTAACCCTAATGATTTGGTAATGTAATTTGTCTATTTTTTTCTTTTTTATTGTTCTTGATGTATTTTTGTGTAACTGATGGACTCTCGTATGTCTGAATAAAGAAACATTTTTTTTTAATATTGGTGCTTGTTTAAAGACTTGTTATCCGTTATGATCTCTTGGACTTACAATTGGTCTCAATTTTAAACTCTTTGATTTTCTGTTTGAAATCACTAATCTACCACACCTGTAGAACACACGTGATAAGTCCAGTGCAACAAACTAGCGACGCATTATGCCAGTGCCACACAATCAGCGATGGCCCGGCGATAGAGCACGCCGCGTTACCTAAACAGCACCTTGCGATACTGTTACACTGATACTGCTGATTATGACTTTGTTAGGTACTTGTCGCAGTTAAAGTACGTACTGAGAAATTAACATCAGCAGTTGTATCCTTTCAAGGACACGAGTAAGGCCGTCCGAGGGGACTGCACGTCCAGTCATTTGGTTCGATAAAGATAGATTATACCTGGAAAGTTTTCCAGGAGTTTTGAAATTAGTACTTTTATATGTAAGAAATTTTGATGTGGTCGTCTTTCCGAATGAAAACTTTGCCACCTCGTAAAAGCAGTAGCATTTTTTTGACTCATTCAACGATAAAAAATATTAGTACAAAATAAACAAGACAAAACTTCATACAATTTATGTATTAACAAGAATGTTCTAAAACGGAGTACTACAAGAAGACCTAGATAAAACTGATAACTGTTGGGGTAAACCTGTTCTTGAGTGGAGACCGCGAAACGGCCTCGGCAAACGTAGAGTAGGACGCCCTCCGACCAGGTGGGATAATGATTTGCAAAAGTCTGCTGGCAGATGCTGGATGCGTCAAGCTGAAGGCAGGGCGCTATGGTGCTCATTAGGGGAGGCCGCTATGTACAGCAGTGGACTAATATAGGCTGATGATGATGATGATGAAGGTACATAATAATAACTAAATTACAACTGTATATCCTTAGAACAGAAACATCAAGAAACATTTACAAACAAGCCTTAATCTTAAATAAAACCCGCATAAGAAATGCAAACATACAATAATAGCAACAACATTGTAAACGTTTGTGTACAATCGCTGTTTAAACATTAAAATCGATAAAACATGTATTTACATAGATATGCTAAAAGCTTGCGATTGCAGAGGAACCCGTAAATCTTAACATAAACGATAATATCGAGACTATTTTAGAAATCAACGTCTACATGCCGATGGATGAAAATTAAAAGGATGATATTGCAGTTCGGATGATATCTCATGTTTGCCTAAAAAAATAATCAAAAATGGTGACCAATGAAGTTACTCTTGTATGGTAAACCGATAAAGTTTGAAAAAAAACGAATAATTAGCATTTTGCTTTAAAGTGCGTAGCTCGCACTGGGGTAATCTTCGACTGGGGTAAGTTTTGGATAATCTTTCAACTTTTCAAGGTTTCCCCTGTAGGTGAAGCTAAACGACGACGCTTAGGTCGTAAGAGGGCCCAGATATTTTCGACCAGGCACGTGTCGATCTCGTTGCTTAGTTGGTTAGAGCGCACCTGTACTGAAGGTGAGGCGCGGGTTCGAATCCTGCCGAAATCGAAAAATTTATGAGACATTATTAAATTTTCGTAGAAACCTAGTATTATTAAGAGAGAATGTATGAAATGGGAAGAATGATGAAATGGGTATATTATCTATGGAAATTGCTTCCAATTACAAAATCCGAGTAAAGCATTCATAGATACTGGGTAGCTTCATAAATATTTACTTAGCGAGTTGAGTACAAAAAGACCGTGAGCAACGTTGAAGGTAGGTGTGTCGCGCAGGTGTGTGGTGTGGAGGACCGTGATCTCACTGGACTAGACATTGTGATTGTTGGATACAGGTCTCAGAACATGGAAATATGCTAGGGTACCTAGGTAAGAATGCAGAACAACAGTGGTAACACAATGCGCGTTTTGTATATACGATGATACCTACCGATAGTGCGATCACGTTACTATCGCCGCTGCACTATCGCCGCTGCACTATCGCCGTGTCACATTGTTTGATAGCGCAGCGCACTTTCGCTACACAAGTAGGGCTGACAGGAAATTCATCTTTAGTGAGTACAATAACGGCAAAATTATATTGCCTTAATAAACAAATAAAATTACAATCAAATAATAGAAACAAATTAGAACTAGTATTTACAATTGAAACAATTGAGCTAACTGCAGACTGTTGCAAAATATTACAGGTAACTCAACTGATCTATATCAATACCAGTCGGAAGAGTCCCCAAGTGCAATAACGGCTTGAATTAGCTTTTTGAATATTGATAGTAGTCACTAAAAATAATATAGTTTCTTATACTAACACGTGACGATAACGTTGCGAGTTAAGTTTATTTGTTCAAGTGATCGTGGCTAAGAGATAAGTGACAGATCCAAAATATTGGCAACAGAAAGTAACCATCATCATACCATGGTAAAGACCCGGTTGTTAATAAAAATGCAAGTTCCAATTGTCTATAAATTGTATCTCAATTGTTGTTTGCCAAATTTTTAGGTTATCCTATGATAATAATCTAAATAATTACAATCGGAAAATTATACCACGTGAATAAGAAAATCCACGTGAATATTCAAATCCCTAATCTAATGACGGAGCTACACCTCTTATTAAGGGTTTAGCTCGCCTATGTACTCGTACATAAGTTATTAAAGTTCATGCTTTGTATGTATTATTGTGTGTACAATAAAGAATTACAGAATTACGGAGCTACACCGAGGACAGCCACAGTGGTATCTGGTCTGGTCTCCTGGGTATATCTGGTCTGTCAGCCCTACACAGATGCAGTCTCTGCGATAGTGCATTGTCCGCGATAAACTTGTTATTGAAGATAGGGAGAAAGTGGTTATCTTCGTATTTGTAAACACGGTATAATTGGCAAAGGTGACCGGGTCTATCTCCTTCGCTAGGTGTGCGAGGCAGGTGTGATTTCATCAGAGTTGCATGGTTACCCTTTTATCAAAAGCAACTATCGTTACTTTGATAATAAAGCTTGTTGCACTTCTGAGAAGAACTACTGCAGCGGAGCACAAAACTGTGCTTTCAGATAAGGGCTTTAACTCGTTATCTTTATGATGTATTTTATATTGACGGCATCAGATGCCAGACAGCTCGCGGGCAACTTGTTTGAGGCTTGTGGAAACCCATTTTGTCACTGTAAAATGTATTTAAATAAAAGGCAAGTTAAAGTCGATATTTGAATGCACATTTTTATGCTGGGTGGTAGGACATGCAGCTACCTCGGAACTGCGAGAACCTTAATTCGTTTGAATCCATTAAAGTACTACCAAAGTACTACAGAAGAGATAGTGATGCACTTTGAAATGATATTTAAAAAAATGCGTTAATACGAGTCGGAGTAAACTTAGCAGCCATAAGATAATTTTTTCGTTTTGTGTGCTAAATGCATGTCCAATATTTATCACTTATTAAACCAAACGTGGCACACACGTGGAAACCAACAAAGTCATTTTGAGAAATATCGACAACCTAAGACGTTAAAACTACTTACCAAATTTAAACATATTCAAAAAATTTAAGATATTATCAAACAACAAATCATCGCCATTCAAAATTAAATCAAAATTGACACAATAAATTACCTCTAACTGGATTTAGGGGGTCGTTAGGGTGTTTTAAAATGGTGATATCGAGTGATCAGTTAAGGCGGTGTAATGGGAAATAAATCAGCGGTATCAATGTTACCGCCGCTGTCGATAGCCGAGAGACCGAGAGAAAGGTGTGGATACGGCTTTAGGATAACACGGATATTTTTAGAAGCAGTTAAGGTGGGTGCGAGTCTCTAAACCTCATAAAAACGAATTTTCCGATTTATTTGAAAACTACGTGACAAAAATCATCATAATTTTTTTATTAAATAAATAAAATTCGTTGAAATTAATTTTCGCTCTCATTTCATGATGATTATGTATAAGGGTGCAGTTTTCCAATGAATCGGGAAGTACGTTTGTATGGGAGCTTAGAAGTTCGCACCCACCTTATATTGATAAGAGATTAAATTGGTGTAGAGTAAGAAAGTTCGTTGTTTACAAATTTCAACAATATAGCTCGAGATATTATGAAGCTACATGAATGTGTAGGATGTTTGTGGGCTACATATTTAAATTCAACACTCGAATATTTCTGTTTTACTATTTTCTTTGCACTCTCGATAAAACTTCTATTTGATGTGAATTTCATAAACACTATTGGAAAAACCACTGAAAAAAATTAAGTAGGCAATCTATGCAGTTTTTGTATTCTTATAAATTGAGTCCACGACTTTTTCAAGCTATTTTCGGAATTGGCCCTACACTGACATCTTTAAAAAAACACCATGTACAGTTTTTTTGTGCCGTTACCAGCACAAGAAAGTTCGTATGAATGTTCTAAAGTATCGGTAATTCCACACAAACCTCACGTGGTATGATTCCATTATCGAGAGATGAAGATGGCGCGGATAAGGGCCATAATTTGCAATAAATAGAAGGGCAGGCCCTTTGTCCGACCGAGTGCTAACAAGGTGCTAATATCATTTGATTTTTATGCTAATATCTGATCTTAATGCTGATTTAAAACTTTGCAATGATTTTAATCGAATGCAGCGATAAAGGATCACCTTCACAGACGAGTATTTCGAATGAATAGTAATTTAATTTATGTTATTTTATCTTCTATATAATCTATACAGGGTTATTGGTAAATCAGTAACACTACGTGAACTGCAGGTTCTGTCCATCATCACGAACACGTTAGTGAAGATCCCAGATCTTAATTCATAAAAAAACATGAACCTTTTTTAATAAATGTAACACGTTACATACAAAGTTACAACTAGTATATGTTAAACTAGTACCTACTAGTTTAACATCTACTAGTTGTAACTTTTTAGTATGTTACTATAATTAAAAAAAAATGACTGAACTGACTGAAAAAAATATTATTTAAAAACAACATGAAAAAAGGTTCATGTTTTTTTATGAATTAAGATCTGGCACCTTCACTAACGTGTTCGTGATGATGGAAAGAACCTGCAGTTCACGTACATAGTGTTACTAATTTACCAATAAATAGGTATTTATGTTATTCATTTTATGTTACAACTCTACATGATTACTAGCTTTATTTACGTTTAGCTTCAAAACGCCTTTGAATATCCTAATATAAATGTATTTGTTTTTTGGCTCTTCGTTATTTTGCTCGTTGACCTTCCCTCTGGTTTTCGTGTGTGCTGTAATTATTATTTTTTTAAATATAATACAGTGCTGTATATGTGTAGAGTAAGAAAACGACGCTTCAGTCCCCTAATTTTAAAAGAAAGCTGGCACGCCATCATTTATCTAGTGTGTCCGAGCGTCCGAAACCGGGGGCGGGAAATTATAGCACGTGCCTCACATCACAAGTGTAGTAGGTACTTTAGCGTTTGTAGATAAAGTAATAAAGAAACTCAAATAAATTCTAAGGTTTTTTGTTATAGTGCTTACCCGCACTTTGGGTATCTCTAGTAATGTTACCCCTGTAGGTGGAGCCACCGGCGCTATAGTCCGTAAGAGGTCCTAAAGATTTTCGGTTGAACCGACTAAGGGTTTCGTGGCTTAGTTGGTTAGAGCACACCCGTACTGAGGGTGGGGCGTGGGTTCGAGTCCCGCCGAAACCGAACATTTTTGGGAACTTATTCAATTTCAAATAAATTTCTCAAAATTATTGTAGTCTTAAATGTATACACAATTATAATAATCTAATCTACTTTTTTTTTAAGGAATATAATAGCTTATATTAGGTGAATATAATAACTTTTTTTAGCACCTTCAACTTTAGAAAAGGCAGAGGCCTACACTAGCGGTGGTAGCAGCATTCGTGGCCTGATTCACCATAGATTGCTGTCGTCATTGTATTTGTTATTGCTATCACTTTTTCGTCGACCGACTGTCGAGACGAGAAGACTGTCAGGATGAGACTCGAAAAAATCTATAGAGGTGACGTGCAATAGGTATACCCAATTACCTATGACTCCGTAGCAGACGGTATGAAAGGGCAGTCTCTCTTTGACCACAACCAAATATCAAAAAATTGCTCATTAACTTGTACTTTTCACTTCGATTCCTCCTCGCTACACCGCTCAAACTAAACAGTTACCTAATCCCCTCATAACAAAGTCCGTTTCTCCACAAAAACCCGCAACTTCCTGCAGCTCGCTCGCATGGGCCACAATGGCGCTGATACCCCACTTGCCTGTTTAAGCCGCTACCGGCTTACTATTGTTCAAACTTTGCGTCCAACACATTATGCAGCATTTGAATTGTCTCGACAGATTAAAAAGTTTGCTACGTGTGGCTCATTTGTGCTTTTTTTGTGGTCGTTCGAGCTCTTTGTAGCAAAATCTATCGAGCCATATACTGCTCGAACTGAATTAACTGCATGCACCCCTTTCTGCCGCTATGGGCCTATAAAACCAACCAACAAACTATACAACATGTGTATGTGGTCCTAAGGTTTTTCTGTTATGTTGAATAGTCATATCTACATAAGTTAGTACACTGCTGAAAATAGACCTCTCCCTAAAGAGCACCACAGCGCCCTGTCCTCAGATTGCGGCATCGAGTATATGCCTGCAGTTTTTCGGAGGGTGTCTTACACTACGGTTGCCCAGTCGCGTTCTTCCCTCAAAAACTCGTTTTATGTTGCATAATTTAAGTAAACCAAGGATACTGCATACGCAAAACATCATATAAATTATTGCAACTATTAAAGTCATTATCAGAAGGTAATGGCTATCGAAGGTACCTCTAGTGAATACTCCGTAGAAGCTGCAGAATCTTAAAATCTGTCATACAAATTGTTGTGTTCTTACCTGAAAAGAAAATAATAATGTTAGTTAACCACTCGACTGAGCTGGTCGATTCAGGTGTATGGTATTAGAAATCTGTAGTATTGGGATTCTGTAGACGTGGGAATCTCACTAATATTATAAACGTGAAAGTTTAGATGGATGGATAGATGGATGGATGTTTGTTCCTTTATCACGCCAGAACGGCTAAACGGATCTGGATGAAATTTGGCACAGAGATAGATTATAGTCTGGAATAGAACATAGGCTACTTTTTATCCCGGAATTCCCACGGGAACGGGAACTACGCGGGTGAAACCGCAAGGCGCTGCTAGTAATGAATATTAGGTACACGAATTTTTGACAAGTGTCTCAATTGGATTCTATAGTGAAAATTAACCAGTAAAATAAATACAATATTTTTATTCAATCGATAAGTGCCTTAAAAGTGCATTTAAAATCATTGAAGTACTATTACTTACTTAGGTAGTACTTTTATCATGATATTTAAAATTTGCGCGTAATGCCGGGTACAGACCAAGCGAACGAGAGCGAGCGAATGCAAACGATTGGGATTTGACAATCGGTACGTTCGTTCCATATTGCTTTGATGTAGCGACAGCCGCCGGAGCACGGCCTAAGGCGAACGAAGGCCCTTGTTTGGACTCGCTGGCTTTCGCAATGACGTCCACACTGGTACTTTTGCGTTCGTTCGTTAGCCTTCGCTCTCGCTCACTTGGTCTGTACCCGGCATGACTTGACGAAAATGCTCGACAGTTGATACTTTTTATTTTGCCTACACAGCCATATGACATATTAATAACATTGCGCATACTATTTCATTGTGGTTAAAACAGATTTAAATAGCTGTAAATTTTGAATAGAGTTTTAATTTTTATATTTTTATTTTAAGTACTGTCTTAGTTCATAACATTTTCTGACTGAGTTCATTACGGATGTAAGCGCTTTAACTACGAACCTTATTTTTGTTGGAAGAGCACCAAAGTTTCATCCCTTATCGAGGGACATCTATAGTTTTAAAAAAATCCGACTGCTTTTTGCATACGCTAATTCATTATTATATTTTTCTCATACAGTGTAAAATACCGTATTGAAAATAAAAGAAATGAACCAATTAGCGGTGAAATAACAGGACTGATACACACATGAACATCTAATTTGACCTCCCTAGTGTAAAAATACGAAAATACTAACGTCATGTTCATTTTGTTTTTACAAAATTTCAGTGTGATCGAATTTCCTTTCATAATTTCTGAAATACATCGACCATCACTCCCCTAAATTTCGACGAAAAATAGTCTCCAAATAAGTACTCGCAATTACATATTTTTAATTAAATCGTCTTAAACCGGTCCTTAAAGCAAGTCGTTAGCAAAAATCTCTTTTTAATTGTTCATTTTTCCACCAAAAATCTGAAATTAATCGTCCGTTTCAAGTAAATATTATTTTTTGTAAACATTAGCAGAAGAACGTTAACTATGAAATATTTTTTGGACATTTTCAATTAAGTTAATTAGTAATATTTTTAATTTTTCCGAGTCGTTTTCCTTCGTCGTTTGGGATAAGAACTGACGTTATTATCTCGGAGGGTTTCAGGTATGTAAAGATAAGCTGGAAGGTTTACTACAATCAGCATAATGGGTTAACAGTATCAAATAGTACTCAGAAACAAACAAATAGGTGCAATTTTTTAATAGAGATATGATAGTGTATATTCTAAGGTTATACACAAATTACAGAGATGAGATAAATAGACTAGCTATACACAAATTACAGAGATGAGATAGATATAATATGAACAAAATAAGTACTACGACGACTTAGCAGGCGTTACGTCGTAGCATTTTATTAGAAAGGTTTGAAAAGATTTAAAAGAGAATCCCAATTTAAACAAGTTTCTTACATCACATTTTAGACTCCAGATAGATGTACTGTAATTTTTTTGAGTTCAAGAATAATGTATTTTGAGGTACATTTATTTATCTCTTAGTCCCTTTCTTAAATTTGATCGACCAAATAATATGTGCCAACGCCGTTGTAATTAATTTATGAGGAAAAAATCACAAAATAATGCTTCCATGTAACAATGAATAAAATCAGTGTGTTCACAAACATCAACAATAAATATTTTTCTCCCACAAAACTTACACTATAAAGTACGAAAACCATCACAACACCTTCATAAGTTGTTGCTGGAGGGTCGCCCCCCCAAAAGGAGGTCGAATTTCCGCCGCGGCCTTACCGGATGTGACGCCATGTTTACAAATCGCGCGGGAAACGTCATCGCGAATTTTAAGCAGATGACGTGACGAAAAGAAAAGGATATTACGTATCGTGATGATAAAGTGATGAATGGTGTGCGGAAAGTGTTTTGTTTTGTAAATAACAGCAATACCTATGTATAGAAAAATTACCTAGAATAAAAAAGCACAGCTTAATTGTCTCCATTTGATACAAGAACGTGTCTTAGAGATGCAGATGCAAAAAACAGGGGCAAAGACGAAGGTATGTCAAAAGGTATGTAAGGTATGTGAAAAAAACAATTAAAGAAACTAACTCAAATAATTTGCATTTTTAAGTTTATATATCCCTATTCTGAGGGTTTTAAATACTTAGGTTAATTTACAAGAAAATAAACAATTTTTTTTAAAAACATTTCACCCTAAATTCGCTATCAATTTCCTCGAATTGGTTCAATTTCCTGATGGTTATCGGGTATTGAATCTATTAGGATGGCAACACCAGCTCATTACCCGTCAATCGTTACCCGACTACGGAGATGGTGAAAAATGAAACATTATGTGTAAATCCGTAATTTATATGCGAGACCGCGGGCGAAGAACGCCCCACGCTTCAAGATATCAGGGCTGTCTAAAACTACTTTTTTGAAGAAAGTACCTACTTATTTGCAAATAAAATTAGGTAAGTTTATACGAATCACCTAAATGTTATCGCATTTTTGAAACTGGATGTAGGAAGACATTTATAATAATGTAAAAACAATAATAAGACCAAATCTATGAAAATTTAATTAGACATTTATGTGTGTAACAAAACGACATACTTTATATCCATACAATTGAGGATTGAACAATCACAGAAAACAACTCTAATGGGCTTCAACTCAATAAAATTTTGTCTAGGTTTGTATCTCTTGAATCGTGTTAGGTTTATATTATTTATTGCCGCTATAACAACAAATGGAAATAAAATAAATTTAATAATAATTAAGAGGTCCAACGTCCATAACAAGTTGAGAACCGATCACCGAAGTTAAGCAACGTCGGGCACGGTAAATACTTGGATGGGTGACCGCGTCATGATGCCATCTTGCTTTTTTCTATGTTTTAGGTTGAGGATTAGGTGGAGCTACTTCTCTATCTACATTTGGACTTGATTTGGTGCATTATGCGTTGTTTTACTTTTTCAATGTTTAAAAAAAAGGTTTTTTTTTAAATTTCTTTTGCTCAATAGTTATGCACGATGAGCAGTTATCTCGCTCATGGATGATTCAGTACCCTCCGTGTGCGAGTCAACTCGCATTTGTCCGGTTTTTGGTATAAAAAAATCGTCCTTAAATAATAATATAATAATCGTTTGTTTATCGTGCCAGCCCTGTCCCCGCCCAATTCATTTCTTAATAACATCTCGTCACCGTCTCCGCTAATTTGTTTGTTCTATAAATCGGGACCACGTTCCTATTAAAAAAGTGTTTTTATTATAAAGTTGCCGTTTAAATTTAATACCACAACAAGTTATCGATAATAGCTTAGTCGTTTGAGGATTAAAAGAACTGGTTTAGGGATGGCCGGGGTCTTTTACCTCATCTTTTTTATTGGAAAATCTGGTAACTTATATCTAACTCTTTCTTACCCGCGGTTTTACACATGCGTTTTAAAGGGTGAAAACTATTTCATCCTTTAAAACGCATGTGTAAAACCGCTATACCTAACGAAAGACACCTATAAAAAGCACTTAGGCTACTAAGCCTAAGTGCTTTTTATAGGTAGGTATCTTTGATAAATAATACCTTGCCGAATTTCATCAAGATTTTTCTCTTTCTTTCCTATGGATTTCAAGAATCAAAGAATCAATCAAGAATTCAAGAATCTTTATTTCTTTACATACAATAACTGCAGGTAGAGGTAGACTTAAAAAAGATGTTTTTTTTATTACATGTAGTTATGGAAATATGTCACCAATCACCATGTATAATCTTTTTTTTGATATTATTTATTTCGTCTCGCTCTCTAGACTAAAGTAAAGAAGCGACGAAGAAACCTATAAGTACACTGTTTGTTGTTATATTTCGAGATTCAGAGTCACCTAGTATGGATTGCTGTGGCAGTCGAAAGAAATCAACCCAAAAAAAGCATCAACCCTTCCACCTCAGCTCTTGGATTTCGCAAAATCCGACCAAAGGATCTACCGAAGAAAGGCCTACAGCTTTCCTCTCTGCATTATTTAAACTTAAACTTTGACTGCGATCACCAAAGAGCCTGAGAAGCGAGGTGATGACCTTTAGCAAAACTCCACATCCTGTTGGGTGGCTGTGACTCGATTATCATCATCATCAGCCTATGTTAGTCCAGACCAGATCCAGATACTTTTCTCCCTTAAGGAGCACCATAGCGACCTGTCTTCATTCAGTTCGACGATTGATACCAGCATCCGCCTGCATTCTTTCGTAGGCTCGTGCAGACAGATGGGCGTGTGGCTCGGTTAATACAAGTATGTAACTCTAGTCTGTGGTAACTATACAAGTATGGAAATGAAATTATTTATTTCTATTTAATAACCAGTTAACTTATTTCCCTATATTCCTGTACAAGGTAGTTTCTTTGAATCAAAACCTTATCAAACACGCAAAACAAACAACATGATAAACACAGGAAAATCATAAGGTTTATAATTAGAATAAATGATACAGGGGACTAAATTATTTAGCGGAAAACAATTCTGTAAAACTTCGATAAACCGGGACTTTGTTTCCTTGTTCCTAATGGGTTTGCTACACGGGACTTGAAATATCAACAAAATACCTACTTAGACCACATTTTAGTCTCAGGCCCGTATTATGAAGGCTTGCTCAGTCATATACCCCGATTCTAAAACCTGGATATTTTTTGTATACAAAGTGGTAACAAAACCCAATGAATATTGGTGGAAAATATTTAACGACATTGGTATCATCGAAGCAAAGCACAGAAGCTCGATACAGTTTTTATTCATCATTTAATTGATCTCTCGTTCGTTTTCGCATTCAAATTTCAACATTTTTCACTGCACATTATGAGATTATCCGTTGTCGAAGTTTATGTTTTACTTTTTAGTGATAACGTCACTGCTACCTTGTTTTTTTCTGTTATTGCTATCAGTTTTTGTTAAGTTCTCATTCATAAATGTCTTTGTTGACATAACATATCGAGGATTCTAAATCGTAGTATAGATCTATGCTTGAGTTAAGATTATGCTATAAAAAAGCGTCACTCAAGCAAAGATTGATGACTGAGCAAGCTTTCATAGTACGGGCCGAAATCTCCTGATTAATCCGACTCAGCGCAGTTCAATATACCTTTAAAACTTTACACGCTCTGTGTACAAGAGGCTTTATAAAATTATTTCAATGTAATATCAGGACAAAGGTCTTATCAAATAGGTGAGTTATTGTAAAATGTTTATTGGTGCGATGATTTCATGATGATTTATGGAAATTTGCAAAATAAATTAGAGCCATGGGGAATTACCATTACTATATGGATGATACTTACTACCAGATGATAACGAAAAATACCGAAAATATCTACCACTAAACTCGATTTTTAATAATCTGCAAAAAAGATACACAATCCCGCAGTACTTACCCTAATATTAACTTTCATGTTGTTGATTTTGAAAACAATTGAAAGGACTCGTCATTTGCTCAATAAAATTGTCAACAGTCAAATAATCTTTACCTCGAAAATTCCATACCCGGAACAAATAATAATTATGCTGGAAAATTCACACAGCATCATCTAGCCCCAAGCTAACCTATGGTCACAAGATTCAGAAAATATCTAAATAGTAATGGTAAGTATCTCCAGATTTTACAAATATTTGTCCTGGGGCGGGAATTGAACCCGCAACCTGCGCTGCGTCGCAGGCAGGCTTTCGCTCGCTGGCCCTCTGAGGTCGTCAATGTCGTCTACGGTAGTCGTGAAAATTACGTAGACTCTCTTCGTAATTTTTGCCATGTATTGATTGATCGAGCCGCATTTTAGAACGTGGTGTTGCTTAGGGTTGTCTTAATCTCCCTTTAAACTCTGTTTATGAATACGATGCTGATTAAAATAATAAACCAGGTTTTACGGGCTTATTTCAGTGGTCCCCCTGAAAACTGGAATTCAAAAAATCAATTCCAGAAATCCCCCTTGAAGATCAAGGTAAAGGGGGATCTCAGAAGTGGGATAAGCCGTTTTACGGCAACGTTGCATTGCACAACAATTTAAACAAGAAAGGTAAAGATGAGCAAGTTTCCAAGAAAAACCGTTATTCCATCATACTGCCAGAGTTACACAATACGCCATACACAATCATTTTCGATCTGCAATAAGGATTTTAACCCGAACCTGATGCAATTATTCAACCAATTTCAGCTTTAAAGATACTCTGAAACACATCAAGATAGGCGCCTCACGAGCGATCAGTCCAACATGGACCAACATGATGGAAAAAAACAACATTGTTCTCGATATTTAGTTAGCAGATCATCCATTGTTGCGTTGCTCACGAAAAAAGCGGGGCGGAGCCCTATCGAGCATCGCATCACTATCCGATACATGCCTTCCAACACTGCACCTCCATCATTCAACTATCCATCTTCAGGTAAACACACCAAAGCACACTTTCCAACGCACCTAGCGAGAAGCTTATTAAAGAAAATTAAATTTGCAGCGTGCGTTCCACTCACGCAATAATAAACCCTACAGTCTGATAAAGTCTTACATTTTTGAATGGAAACTGAAAACTTTAAGACTATATTCCTGTGAGACTGCGGGCTGGATGGTATGGAGTGGGCTTTTGCTAATGTTTATATAGTAAGGGATGTTTATATAGAGCGGATTGTAGATAAGAAGAGCGTATTTTCATTTTATTACCAAATTACCGATGGCGAGATTAGGGGCCGCGCCGATTGTGGCCGTATCGGGAACATTTGCCAACAGGTACTGTAGGAAACTATTTTATTTTGCATTACATTGTAAGGAGTTTGAATAGGCCTTCGTTTATGATTGTACCAACAAGTAAATTATTAAAATTTATGAGAAAGTTGCAACCGTATTATCCACAGCAAGACTTCAGTGTCCATAAGTTTTCGAAAAAAACATGACCAGAAGTACATTTTTCAAAATCTTCTCTTTTCCTTTTCTGTGTTTTTTCGCCAAAAAATTCAAAGTAGGTAGTCGTGGTTGGTCACGCGTGAAAAAAATATCTAAATGACATCATTTAGATAGCCGATAAGAAGTCCCGTCAATTACAACCTGGGTCTCTTCAAGACAAGAGTGAATAGGTACGAGTATCTTCTAGACCTTCGTGATACACCGTCGGCCACATCTTCACTTTCCATCAGGTGAGATTGTGGTCAAACGAAGGTCAATAGACTATAAAAAAGAGTCATTAAGAGATTTATTATTAAATTCAACATTCAGACCAACTCCAAAACTGAATTTGTTTGTTTTAACAAAGAATCATACTTAGCAAATTGCTTACAATGTACTTAAAACGTCTTAACCACTATCTAATCACTCGTAGAATGTAGAAAATAGTAAAAACCGATTAATTTTTTCACCTTAAATATTTAATTCAAATGTCTCCACACAAAACTACAATACAAACAACGTGCTCAAAGCAATAAAAACAAAATATAATTACAAGCGCAGCCCTATCCGCCATCGGCACGACCTCTCGCCAGCCCTTAAATCATTGCAACGCTTTCGAATTTTGAATTGATCGATCAACCAATAAAGTGTGAAATGCTGAACCAATCACATAATTCTATTTCTATGAATTCGCATTCCGATTGGTGGAGGTTGTTGTACCTTCTTAAATGCTTTGTTTGATTCGTTAAAAAAGGTTTAAAACCCGACCTGCATTTGACTTGTTGTTTAAATTAGAAGAAATATGGATATTTTAATGTTTTGTACCTATTAGTTGTAAAAAAAAAGTACCTCTCGTGGTGTTAGAGATGATCCTTTCAGTTATAAAAACCCTAGGAGTCTAACTAGCAAATCGACTGCTGTTTTATACATATAGGAATAGGAAGTAGTTAAATATATTAATATGAAATTCAAATGATGTTTACATAACGTTTGAGGGTTTTAATTTTCTCCGCCATCCTAGGCTTCGTTTGTCAGAGAATGCTACGTTTCTCGTCCGAGATATTTTTGTCGTTATATGGAGTAGATACCAGGATAAACATTTTAAAATGCACCTATCTATACAAACATTTATAAGTGATTCTGAAAGGTACCGGATGAAAATACAGATCAGATAAACAAACTCGACAGTAGCACTAATGGCTAGTAAAAAATCACTATTAAAATAAAAACATCTTTCTATCAAACCATCGCATAATGGTCTGATTTAATCTTTTAAAATGTCACACTATGACAGCTAACTGTTATTATGACAAACAAATTGTTTTCAATCAAGAAATAAACCTTATACCTATTGAAATAAAGGCTGAATGGTATTTGACGTTTGACGTCCGGCGCGCACGCACCCGTAACGTCGATTACTCGATAATTTCACAGATTAAAATCGGATTTTGACAACTGTAGTTATTTTTAAAGTATGAATACATAATATTATGTTTGACTCTTTGATGGAAAAATAATAATATGTTTATTCTAGCTTAGATAATATAACTAGGAAAATGATATAATGAATCTAGCAGGAAAATGTTTGCCCGTCTGTACAAGGCTAACATATAATAGACATTTTTAAAACCAAACCATGTAAACATTACATCATCATACATCATGAGACAGGTGTCCTCGAGGGTACTGAAATTTTCACTCCTACATTTATTTATTTATTATTTTCCCCAACTACAGACATAGCAAATTAAATTAAATATTCAAATTAGTCATAAGTACTTTTTCAATTGATTGTGTATGTTAACTAACTTTAATATTAACTTAGAGATATGATGCCTATCTTATTGTGAATAATGTTCCTTTAATCCTGTCCAGAGGAGGGCGATACTGAACGCAACACAGTTTTATACTTTTAGCGTCATTATGTTTTAGTTTAAAACTATGTAAATGGTATCAAATAAATGATTTGTATTTGTATTTGTATTTGTATTATGGTCCGTCTATACGTGGCTCAAATCACGCCGATTATCCACTGTAATAACAAATTTGACAGCCTGGACAAACCAACAAACTTCCCAGCTCAGAGGCCTTAGGATGAGTTTTGCATAGTTCACCGAAACTATAAAAATGTCGTTTCTATCCATACATTCAACGCCTTGTAGCGCCCCTACCGGATGCTGACAGAAATGAAGTACCTTCCGTATGTAGTACCTAAGTTATCGGCGATGCAGCAGTTTCTTCCGATCTCGATTAGGTATAGTTTTCGAATGTGTTTGAGTGATTTCTTGAATTTTGGTAGTATAAAATCAATCAATAATCATTTATTTCGTAAATTTCAAGAGTAACACGTCACATTTGTTTTATATTACGTAACACAGTGTTTCTCAACTTTTCTCTTGAAGTTGACTAGTAAGCGGTAGTAAACGTTCAAAAGTTCGAGCCAAAAACTTAGGCCATTCAAATCCAAAATCGTCAGATCAACAGCCAACAGTAGGTACCACTAGCATGAAGTAAACAAAAATTAAATTTATTTCTTAGTTTTACTATTTCATTTGTAATATTTGACGTTTCCAAGACTCCTGTAAGCCAAGCACGGGAATTGTTGTCTAGTGTAGAATAGAGAATAATGACATCACACATCACATCGTCATACATTGCGCACATTATTGGAGTTGAGGAATGAATTTCAAACAATAAACGCATTCGATGACAAAGTGACGTATATTTTCTCTACTCTACCCTTAAGGTCTAAAAGAAATAAAGCATTATCAGTTTTGAGCTCAGCACGGCTCTATCAAGCACAACTTTTACAAAACACTGTAGAATCCAATTCCCTCTAAAATAAATCGTCCCAGACAAATTCTATCCCACCTTGTACAGTGTATCGATACGATTGTATCTACAAAACGAGCGTTCTACGTTCAAACAATGCTGCGTAGGCGCGGATTACTCGGCCTATCGCGTCCGATCTGGTTCGGGCGAGCTCGGCTAAGATCGCCATATTCCGACAGCTTACAAGCTGGTTTATTTGGGTTTAATTAGGACGGGGTTAGAGATTTTTACAAAAATAAAATCCAAATCTAATACATTCAGTGTTAGTAAGGAAATGCAATAAATACTTTTTGAAGAGGTGAGGTCTAGAAATATAATTTGGTGTTTGAAAAAAATACAAACGGAAGTCAAATTCCGAAATAGTGAAAATTTACTTGGAAGGAACACTTCGATAGCGCGATCATATTTTTCACGTGGCGACATCTAGTTAAAATTCGAGTCTAATTCAGTTGGACGTGATGAATGATTGTTAAAAAAATTTGCAAAATTATCATGTGATGATGTTTTGGATACGTTTTTCGGCGCACGTATCAATTCATCGAGGATGAAACTTTTATGTGACCACCTCAAATCGAACCTTTATACAACAAAAAAGAGTTATCAACATTTTATTAAGGATTGGTGAAGATATCACCAAAATTGTAGTAGCTAGTCGTGATTTTTCAAATGTATAATCTGGTTTTTTAATAAATAATCAATTACTGATCATCAAATAACTTTGAATATAATACGGGAATAACTTTTGTTATGGGACCGATTCGGGATGATTTCATAAACGAAAACGAATTACTTAAAATTTGTCTATGACGGAGAAATCGACGATCGATAAAAAACTGCACTTTGAATTTTAACTTTATTACGTTTTCGGTGGACAGAGAGAGACAGCAGATATTATAACGGCATTTATAATAATATATAAACATAATGTTTAAAATTAACTTTAAAATTGACAACCCAAAGTAAAGTTCGAGACGAAAATACCTCAGCAGTTACCGTTTAAATCAAATAGGTAGGCACACCCAGATATTTACTGCCA
This sequence comes from Eupithecia exiguata, assembly GCA_947086465.1. Classification (NCBI taxonomy): domain Eukaryota; kingdom Metazoa; phylum Arthropoda; class Insecta; order Lepidoptera; family Geometridae; genus Eupithecia; species Eupithecia exiguata. The sequence continues at coordinate 1,789,398 of OX352229.1, forward strand.
CAATATAAAATCCTTAGCCAATAGCCAGATATTATTGGAACCCGATTACAAAACTCAGTAGCAACATTCCATAAGAACCATTAATAGTTGTAATACACAAACACGTATATAATTAAACTAAAACATTGTGTTTATCTTATCTGAGATCAGCCATTAACGGCGTTCAAAAAAACTGAGCTACGGAACAATGTGTAATGTAAAACCTTCGGGACACACGGATCTGGAGAACAGCTCGTCGGTTCACGTGTATTCGTGGATCTATCAATAATACTATTTTCATCTCGGGAAAGTATTTTTTACTCTTTGATAACTCAGTGCAAAAGCCGTTTTTATCCTCTAGCGGATAATAACGGCGAGGATAAAAACGGTTTTTGCACTCCGATATCGAAGAACAAAAACGTTTCCTCGCACGAATAAAATAGCTGAACGACCAGCAGGTGATATTTAGAGTGATCTTGGGCGAAGTTAATACAAAAAGTAGTCACCATGTAACATCACATCAGATTATGTTGCAGCATTTCAAGATACCTTTACTATTTTAGAGTCAATTTAACACCAACGCTAACCTGAATTATTTTGTAATAACCTCAAAAATTGTCTTTGCCAAGTCCCAAGGCTGTTTTGCCCACACAACCAATCTACTATTGAGCCAGCATCAGATAAGTTACATATTGCGTGAAGATCCCTTATTTCCGAATCCCTCCTCGAATCAGCCCTTTTTTAAGACCCGAGACTAGATCTACGCTGTGAACAACACCACGGCAAACCACTAGTCAAAGCTAAGTCCACTTATCCGCCCGTGTGTCCACTTCCCTTATCTCTCAATCTAAAACGCGCTACACTATCTGACAATCTTAGTCACCCGTAACCGTACACTGCCTGTCAAAACAAATGTTTTGTCCTTAACAAAGCACAAAACCCACACACTAACAACCGATACTACAACTTAAACGGAAGACATAAAGTTTAAAATACAATTAGGCTGCATTTGACAAGCGTATCCGTCATCCAATGAATCGATATACAAGTGTCAAAATCATAACTTCGAAATGTATCTTGCTCTGTTTTTTTTGTATTTTGTTAACGTATCTATCAAGAATGTGTATTTAGTATTGTAGAGTTATTGAGTGCGATTAAGTGATATTTGGACAAAACGTCTTTAAACCAACATTTTCATGGCCTAAGCATGACTCACATGGTCCATGTACGACAGCGAGAGTACGTACAGTTCCTCGTGCGCCCACACGCCCATCGGGTTGCACCGCCGAGGCTGTGAATGCGTTACCAATCCTATAGAAGTACTTCCATGGCAAAAGAACCTACCGAATTTAATTGATGGATAAACAAACTTACCAAGTTACTTTTTTCCGTAATTGTATGAGACGTTTACATTCGAATAGATATACCATCCAGCCATACGATTTTAAGAAACATAATGCAATGAAGAGTCATACTTTTTTTAAATATTAATTAAAAAAAATGCTGGACAATTCACATCATCTAGCCCCAAGCTAAACAGAGCTTGTGACATACTAGATGACTGATATATTTAAATAAATACATTACCTAGAAAGATATTTTTTACTATACATAATGTACCCATAGCGATCGTACAAAAATTTGTCCCAAGCGGGAATGGTACCCGCCACCTCCAGTGTCGCAGGTGGACCTTAGCCCACTGCGCCACAGAGGTCGTCCACATAGATTAATATTATTTTGTGGCGACAAGAGACGAGAAATTCAAAGTATACCTTTTCAGAAACAGAAACTAAAGGTAGTTTTGAAATTAAATCCTGTAATTTTTTGTCCATCGCTGTATGTCGGCTCAATCTAAACCAGTAGAATTGAATTTGACTAACGGGCGATCAACGCCCGCGGCAATCGAATAAAACAATCGAGTCTAGAAGAAAATAAAGGACATAATCGCTTGCATCGATCACGAGAATCGCGAGGTTGTTAACAATTGACGCCTCCACTATTTATGCTCTTCAGATGAAATGTATCACAGCTTTGTAGGCCGTAGGTCGAAGTTTAGTTACCTGAAAATATTCTTTAAGGATCCTAGAAATAAAGTCGATTGTTCTTTGTAAAGGACAAATGAACAATGGTCGGGGAGCGATGAGGCGGGTGATTAGGTTACAAAATGTTCTTACACCTAGTCTAGATGGGTTAGGATACGTTTTGTTCTGTTTCAATGAATTACTTACGTGTCCAGTTGAGTTTAAGTTATTTCAGGGCCGGTTTACTTTCTACGCGTTTATGTTCCGGGCAAATCTTTTCTTGGTCATTTTTAAAACGGAACGTAGTGCGTTTGGAAACTACGTAGAGTGAAAGAAAACTCAGATATTTCAAAAAAAATCTAGTTACAGCATAGCGTATAGATACCGCAGTGTGTATGAGGCACCTAGTTTTAGCTTAGCTGCAGTTAGCTCAACTGTATCAAATGTTAATACCTGAAATATACACTTCATTTTTTAAAATCCCATATACCACCACCATACCACAAATGTATAATGTTATTTTTGCCTGTTATGAAGGAAAATAGCAAACAAACCTTTACTAAATTGGCCGGAACGACTATTACAAATAATGTTTTTTTTTTTAGCCGGCACCTTTTAGAATAATAATTTAGTACCGTTATAAACGTGACGAACTAGAGAACTAACTTAGAGAAGAATAAATGAAACACCGCCGTTTTTTTTTATATTTTCGGATAAGATTTATTTAGTAAGTTTTTTTTAAAGCTTAATTTCTTATATTTTTGTTCTTATATCAAAGCTTATATATATTTATATACAAATTATACAGGGTTATTGGTAAATTAGTAACACTAAGTGAACTGCAGGTTCTGTTCATCACCACGAACACGGTTGTGAAGACGGCAGGTCTTAATTCTTTAAAAAAATATAAATTACTTATTACTATTAAAAAAATATAAATTATATTACTTACTAATTTACCAATACCTGTATATATTTTACTTTTCGTGAGACGTTGGAAATAACCCCTTTTTTAACTCGAAAAACGTAGTAAACCTTGTATAAAACTCAGTTGTAGGACTAAAAGCAGAAGCAACCCAAAAAGGCTCTACCATTAGGTATATACAATAAATGAATATAAATGACTGATTCGGTCGGCCACCCGCGCCGACACCTGTTGGCTATCACATCGCCTCCAATTACACTGGTATTGCTGAATTGCGCTGATAAGTATTGAAAGTAAGTACCTACCTACAAAATGCTGAGAAGTTGTGAGGGGCCATCCTCCATTAATCACGTGATGTTTTTTTAGCATTTCTTAACGCCCCCCCCTGCCCCTTAGTGATACGTGGTGAAGTTTAAGACTAACCCCCAAGAATCTTAAAATTTTTAGAATCGGTCGTCGCGTGAGGATTCGTGAAGGACAAACTAGTAAAAGATCACTTCAGAAATTCTTCTACATATTTTTGTTTCGGATCAGCCCAATACTTAATAAATACACATGATATCTTACTACACCCCCCTCCCCCTAATGATATTTCTTGCTTTTGCCAAACCCCCTCCCCCCCTTTCGAGCCTCACGTGATGATGCGATGAAATACAAATAAGTACAGCTGAAAACATACACAGCTCATCATATAAACCCTAGGGAACTTAATTTTCTTTGTACACTTGCCGAGTAGTGAGGTTTCAAGCTCGGTGAAAGCTTCATTATGGGCTCTAATAATTAACCCAAACGGCCAAAATACGGTAACCTTGACGGAGATTACCTATTTGAGCCGTGTGGAACCCTTGGTCCTTCCTCGTCCTTGGGGTCCTGGGGCACACGCAATATACAAAGACCTTACAAAACTCCTCAATTTCTCATAGAGCCCACAGGTGATCAAAATGCTCGGTTTTATTTCGGTCTGCCTTCTGGCAACGGCATAAATTTTTAGGAAATTGATGTGTACGTATTAGTTTTAATTGTTTTATTGTAATGTCAATAAAACCTTCATTGAACTTTAATTCATTATAATAAGAACAAAAATAAAATGAGAAATAGGTTAGTTTTATTACATTTATCACTTCTTCAATTTATAATATGCTTTTTCATAATCAAAACTTGTAGGGTTAAAAATCTTTTGTAATGGTTGAAAATCGTCCAATTGTCTACTATCAAGGCTTTGTTAATTCAAAATAAGAAAAATGAAAATGAAAATTAAGTAGCCGACACTGCTTAGTTTAAAAGAAGCCAATCCAATCCTTTTCACAAAGCCCTTTGCGAAAAGGAAGGCATAGGATTTCGCGTTTATAGGAGCGGGACAGAGCAGAGCGGCGTAAACGCAAAAATCAAGTTCTTGCTGATTATCTATTAACAAGGACATTTATTTGCAAAAATAAGCCAGAGGTGTTTTTATTACAATCCTTCGATGTGATGACAATAAAAAAATCTTGTGATTGATAGTACCTGTAGAAGAAAAACGGTATTAATTAAGAAAACAGAAGGTTCTCTGCACATTTAATTCTCATATTTTTGAATTTTTAAACAAATAGGATCTGCCTTGTATCCCATAGATTATTATGTATTATTTTTCGAACCTTTTTCGATAAACATAACGGAGAAAAAAGGTTTTTACGTAACCCAATTCACGTCGATTCACGCCCATGCCTTAATTTCCTTACCTAGGTACTTATCTCTGTAAGTAATTTATTATTCCTTACACATTCCTCTGAGTACATCCACCACAGCCCGTAAAAAATAACGACTTACAATTAATTTAGGTACAAGACTGAACAACCAATTTCTTCAAAATCTCACCATCGCCATCGCGTAATCGAATTAAAAAACCTTTCCCCATTGTTCGCCTATCAAGATAACCCTTCTAAAACAAATAGCTCTAATTACGAAAGAAATTTGGTAAGAACTGCAACGTTTTCTATTTGGTAGATTAATTCGAGCATCAATCAGAGTCGGGACAAATTGAGGAGGTTATTTCTATTAGGCTTTTGTTTAATCACGGTTATTTGGAAGAGATTGTGATCAGAAAGTTAATTCGGCTTCTATAGACCACAAATAGATAGATAGATAGATAGATAGTTTATTCATGAACAATGTTTACAATTGTATTTGAATATTAAGAGTAGGTATCTTAAAATGACTTACGACTATAACATTAATGTGAATATACAGATAATTAAAAACGTTCTCTCAAAAAATCTAAAGAATACTATCAAAATTAGTTTAAAAAGTCAAAATTATATTATAATTGTCCTATATATATGTTAACATAATCAAAATTTAAAGTCATCTAATGAGTACAAGCACTTTTCCAACAAAAGCTTTTTCAATTTGGATTTAAAAATATCAGGACTGTCAATGCTTTTTAAGTCAATAGGCAAGGAATTAAATAATTTAACAGTTTGGTATCTAGAGCCATGTTTCACAACAAACAACACACACAACAAAAGCAATTGACAGGTCAGTATTTTTGATTGAATCACTTTTCAATTATTAAATTTCACTATAACAACATACAAAAATAAATATGCAGATGTTTCTATGCTTGACTTCAAAAAAGTTGTTTTTTTTATTCTCTTTCGATATATTTACCCTTACCAGAAGCTCTGCTTAGCTTGGGGCTAGATAGTGCTGTGTGAATTGTCAAGCAATTTTTTTTTTACTAGAAATATCAAGAGAGAATACAAATAAAATAATCAGCTTTATTGAAATCACATGAAAACCCTATCCCAAGAGATTCTTTAAACCGTCTGTTGATGACGATCAAGGTTATTATAAAGTTAACTATGATCTTCTCAAGTATCAAATACCTGATACATAATTACAAATACATTTTTACCGATAGCTCACAGATAAGCTCAAGTAGTTTACATCACAGCTGATAAGGTCCAGATGATAAGCCACGTAGCGACATCTAGATCCCTTTGTTGAAACTTTGTTGGTGAGTTTGAGTCTGAAGTACAATGTAGAGACAGCTTGTTGCGATAGTGCAATGTTATTGATAAGCGATGACTCAAAACAAGTGACTATAGGAATAAAAAAACAACAAACTTTTGACGAGCTCTGTAACGCGACGGGCCAAGGTCCTTCTGCGATGCAGGAGCTTGCGGGTTCGATTTAAATAGAAATAGAAAAAAATTGATTTGCGTAACAGAATTAAGAATGACATACATTGCTTATTTATAACTAAAATTAAATTTAATGTAACACAAAAAGGTCACTGGCTCAGCTTTATGCTGCTAGCACTTGTGCCATAACAGTGCTGGTTTTCAGTGCTGAGTGATTGCAAAGCTACTTGGAACACCAATCACAAGAATAGCTTTTGAAAATTACAAAGTTTAACAAAATTTAAGTACATACTAATTACGCATTTACACAAATAGAGCGTAAATAATAGTAATGGTAAGTAACTAAAAAGAGACAAAAAAATGTGTCTCAGAGTAAGGTGTGTATGTATTAAATGATTTAGGGAATGTCTGTGTGTGTGTGTGTGTCAAGTGTCATGTACATCAAAGGACACCGATGTCGAGTCCGGGAAACAGGAGCAACGAACCACATAAGTGATTCCCGCCTCAGGACAAATGTTTGTAATGATAATGAATTAAGAAAGAAATTACAATTGTTTTTAAGTATATCAGTTATCTCTTCGCAAGCTCTGTTTAGCTTGGGGCTAGATGGTGATGTGTTAATTGTCCAGCATTTCACCCCGTATCCAGCGTGGCCAGCATTATTTATTTTAGATTCAAAGTAGACAAGGGGTTTGTTATTTCACAATAATGCAGCTTTTTGTACCGTTATAATCTACCAACTAATAACAGAATGACTAACATGAAATAGAGCTAAGGTCGTTAAGAAAAAATATTTGAAAACAAATTAAAACAATACTTACCTTTTACTTAAATGCTGTTATGATTTAAATGAGTTATTAAGTTATGATTTAAATGAGAATATTATAAAATATTCAACTAATAACTTAATATATTTTAACAATACCTACATACGATTTTATAAAGACCTAATTATTTAGCTAAAACTATGTTATTAATTATTTTTTTCTGCTGAAACCTAACCAGAAACACGGTCCATTTCCACTCTCAGTACCTTACCTATAGCAACGCCCTGCTTGGGTACCATTGAGTCTCGTATACATTACCTAGACACTGACACAATGTACACAATAATGCAATAAAATAAATATGAATATAATCCTCATGCTGAGTTTCTACACTTTATTTTATTCAGGTTTTTTAAAACCTTAATAATTTTTTTTTTTTTTTTTGGAACTTATTTCATTTCTTAGAGATAGCCAAAGTGCGGGTAAGCACTATAACAAAAAACCTTAGAATTGAGCAAAGGCAACACCTCTCGTCAAACGAACCTTTGGTCGTTAAGCAGGTTTGGTTAAACTGTAATGTTACCCCTGTAGGTGAAGCCACCGGCGCTATAGTCCATAAGAGGTCCCAAAGATTTTCGGTTGAACCGACTAGGGTTTCATGGCTTTGTTGGTTAGAGCACACCCGTACTGAGGGTGGGGCGCGGGTTCGAGTCCCGCCGAAACCGAAAATTTTTGGCAACTTATTTCATTTATTTTATTACTTGCAAGGGAGTAAACATTATCAGACTTTGTCCTTTGACTCCAAAATTTTCTTAGTTTTCCTTTTGCGTTTCAACTTGACCGTTTAATTACGTTGATGAACACGAGTCATATATATTTAAAAAATGTTATCAAGTTCTCGAAACAGCCCACAATCATGTAAGAGTTCCGTGGAACATCTGATAATCGCAGGTTATCGAGGGTCAGGTTATCTGACAGATTAGGTGCTCGCCGATTGTAACTCCGCTTCGAAATGATCGCTGTTGATTGCTACCGGCATGGATTTTGGTCCCCGACTATAAAAATTAAGTCAAGCTACTGGTCCTGCGTTTAGTCACCTCGAAACCACCAAACACCCGACAATAAAATGACAGAGTTTATCATCATCATCATCATCATCAGCCCGTATACATGTCGACTGCTGAATATAAGCCAAATGACGCCACGAATAGCGGTCCTGCCGCCTCCATTTATTGACTAACCGTTACGATGTCGAGACAGGGTCTATATTGGATCTATGTTGACGACCTCTGTGGCGCGGTGGGCGAAGGCCTGCCTGCGACGCAGGAGGTTGCGGGTTCGATTCCCGCCTCGGGACAAATGTGTGTACGATCTGCAGACATTTGTTCAGGGTGTTCTGGTCGTTTTCTATGTATAATAAAAAAAAACTATCTATGTATTGTATTGTATTTTATACATCAGTTATCTAGTACCCATAACACAAGCTCTGCTTACCTTGGGGCTAGATAATGCTGTGTGAATTGTCCAGCATTATTTATTTATGTAATGTATGTATGGTATTATAGTTTATCAGTTATCTCATGACTCTGCTTAGTTTGGGGCCAGATGATGCTGTGTGAATTGTCCAGCATTATTTGTAATAGTTAGACAATCCACATAGCCTAGAAGTAGTGTAGACGTACCGTGTTTTTTTTTAATTTATATTCATTTGGTAAGCAGACAGTACCTACGTAGGTAGATATTTAAAGAGGTAGAGTACAATATTAGCCGTTTAATTCATTTTTTAGGGTTCCGTATTTAATGATTGATCGCGGTTGATTACTCGAGGCATTGATTTTGATCCCACGCTATAGAAAATATGTCCAGCTATTGCAAGACTGGCTCTGTCGCTTATAAATCACATTATAGGTAAACACCAGTGACCCGGATCCAAAAAATATGTGATAGCGCCTACTGGATAGGGGAGCTGATATGTTACCTTTGGTTCCTGACTGGTTAGTTACCGACGATGAGTGGTCATGAATAGAATAGAATAGAATTTATTAGTTAAAAGACTTACACATACACAAAATACATAGTAAACTTGGCTTAAATACAAAAATGTAAGTCCAGTAACAAAATGGCTCTGCCTCAGCATGAGTTGGTTGACTAGCGAGCTAGCAACCAACGCTGGTCTTCCGTCAGAGCCACTTGTTGGCTTTACGGACTAACTACTCAAACAGACAAGAAAAACAGACAAATATAAAAAACTATCAATATAAAAATAAAAATAAAAAAGAATTAAAAAACAAATGTGGGACATGCTCGTATTTAAATAATGTGCCGTAAGTATTTAATTTTTAACTAATTTAAACGTATGACGTAAGCTCTCTTGAGCTTTTTCCAAGTCCAGTTTGGGCCCAAGCCCAAACTGGACTTGGGAGATCGATGACACATTGATTGATTGCTGGCTTGGGAAGTAGGCAAAGCGCGTGGAAAAAAGACCTATCGAAGGAAATTTCGGGACGATTAAAGAGTTTTAAGAAATTCAATCCATCCTGAGTATTGATTGATGTACCCATATTTTGTTTGAAATGTGCCGCGTCACTCCGCTCAGCTACGGAGCCTTACCATTTTTGAGAGGAATGGGAAAGAATTCGAGTAAATACAATAAGTATGTGGAGTTGAGAACCTGTCACTACCTACGCACGTTGAGTTTATCGTTCATCCATCAAAAACCACCACAATTAATAATATCAGAAACATAAAATATCAAATAGAACAGATCGACTGGCCGCAATAGCAGATGTTTTGTTATCAGCCCGATACGCGGCGGATGCTGGCTGATAACCATATCACTCATTATTTTATTTTTTAATTTCAACTAGCTCATAAACAGACAGAGATAGGGATATCTATCTCGATGTGAGAGCGAGAGGGAGCCACGTGATCGCAGCATGGCGGATCGATCTGACAGTACTTATAAGAGAGTTTTATCTGTGACCTTTTATTTGGGCAGTTATCGATATTTTGTGTTGATCTACCAAATTGCGTTACTTAAGTAGTACTTTACATGATAATTTTATTAAACACCACCAGTTTTGTCAGGCTTGGCGTCTTATTGTAACCAAACCAACCACGCACATATCATCCCAGGCCAGTGGCAAAACTCACAATTGATCATATCAGATGTAAGTTCACACTCGCGAGTGTAATCACTCAATTATTCATTCGCCCCTCCATTTATATTACGAATAGGTAGGTACTTTAAAAAAAAACTAAATTAACCTGTGAGCGGCCAAACGCACTTTGAAGCAGAATGTGAGCCTATTTACAAATCTAAGACCTTTTGTACCTAGGTATATAGTAAGCCTACTATCAGAAGATTATCGTGCTGACTCTACCTCAACTTATGCATGGATGTGAGTGGGAACTAATGTATGAACGGAAATATTTTTTTAAAAATGCTCGTGGATGTGGTTGGGAACGAATGTTTAAAAGTTTTCTTTTTCGAGAACAATGGGTTTGGATGTAATGGGAATGAGCCATTTCAGCAAAGTAGTATTAATATAAAGATTATGAAAATACTTTGATTTGAGTGATTCACTCAACTTCAACTTCTTTTTTATGGCGCCACTTGCTTTTCACCGCAACTAATACACTCGTACTAACTTGTTGATCTGAACAGACGCAGGACATCCCACTGATGGCTCGACGACGTTCATAACTGGACTATAGAATAATTTAGCAAGTTTTAATTAAAAAGCTACATCGACTTCAAATTCCGAAATAGAAGTTTAGAAGGAACACTTCGATACCGCGATCTAATTTTTCAAGTGGCGACATCTAGTTAAAGTTTAAGCCTAATTTCATTTGATGTAATGCGTGATGGATGACACATGGATGAAATGCCGAATAAAGATCTCTTGTTTACGCCCGTTGTCATGGAAACCATTTGTTACCGGTTGTGAAAATTATGTAATTAAATTTAATAGAAACGTTTTACGGCGCACATATCATTTCCTCGAGGGTCAAACTTTTATGGGACCACCTCGGATTCAACTGTTATACAACAACGAAAGAATCGAAGATATCACCAAAATTGTTGGAGCTAGTCGTGATTTTTCATAAGTATTATGTTTTTTAAGCTTAACGGGATTAATACTAATTCCTTGGGAATATTTTTTATGGGACCAAGGCAGGATCATTTCCTATAAAATAGTAAAATAATTTTAAAATCGATCCATAAATGACGGTAAAATTTACGAACATACATAAAAAAATACATACAGCCGAACACATAGAACCTTCTCCTGAAGTCGGTAATAAAAACACAACAACAGCAGACAACACACAACAAATAGGAGTTTACACAACACAAACAGGAGTTTACACAGCACAAACAGGAGTTTAGCACCAAACAGGAAAACTCCTGTTCCATCGTCATCATCACCCTATGTTAGTCCACTGCTAGACATAGGCTTCCGCTAATGAGTGAGACCCTGTTTTCAAACAGGAGTTTATTAAAAGGAAACTCTAGGTAAGTTTCACATTATTTCGGTATCAGCAGCTATGAAATTAGCCTTACAAAGCTACATTACAAACGCGGACGTGAGAACGGCTATATCTGTGTTTGCATCCCGCGCGCTATTACTCACCGATAGGGCACGAGTATCGGGATCTGATGCCGATACCCGGACCAACGGGACGTCCCTGGCTTATTACTGTAGCCTACAGTCTGTATAGAACTTTTTTAAGCTGGGTACTGACCGGTTCGGGGCGTAATGTAACCAGTCAGGGTTTTCGCAGATCAGAAGTGTACAGCTACCACCTAGCATAAAAATGTGCATACAAATATGATCCTAAACTTGTTCGTCATTAGATAAATTGTACAATGACAAAATGGCTCGCCACAAACGCCGCGAGTGGAATTGAGCCCCATCTGATGCCGAATCTATACTAATATTGTAAATTCGAAAATAACTCTGTCTGTCTGTCTGTTACCTTATCACGCATAAGCGGCTAAACGGATCTTAATGAAATTTGGCAGGCAGGTAAATGATATTCCAGGGACGGACATAGGCTACTTGAAAGATACGTGCGAAGCCGCGGGTAGAAGCTAGTATATAATATAAGTAAGACTGCAGCGGTGCTTTCCAGGTTTGCGACCAGCTTCGTAGCAATTGTTCGTGCAGTCAGTACGGGGAAAGAAAGCGCGAGCAACGATTAACCAGAAGGATTCTAGCACACTGCGTAACGTTTTATGCTCGCTCAAGTCAAGCTAAGTCACGTCACGTAACGCCATTCGGTACCAGGCTTTGGGTTCACCCGGGTTCACCCTAAAGTTACTTACAATCATGACACTTTTATTACTAAAGAAAATACAATAATAATTACAACTAATATTTACACTTAAATCTATTTTCTAAAAATCTAAGCCGTCACCAGAAGGCAAAGTGCCCAGAATGCTGGCAGCATTGCCACGTTGAATGGCAATGCTAATTCGTTGACCGAAATAAAGACTATTTTTTTAAATACTTTATTCAAAAGGGCAGAAAAACTAAGAAGAACTGTATACTTACTCAGCTTTATTACGTGTTTTTGTCGGTTAGATACCCCTGAATGTAAACTACAAACTTCATAGTTTGCCAGAAAATTCAATGAATTATGAGTTTTTCTGTCAAACCAGATCCAAATAAAACGACAAGTGCGAGTCGGACTCGCGTAACGAGGGTTCCGTAACTAAACTTTTTATTAGTTATAATTATAAGACCTTATTTCTTGTCAAATATCATGATTCTATTTCAATGGGAAGTAGGTACCCTACCCCCGGCTTTGGTCCAATGCGAGAGTCAAAATTTTTTTTTTGTGGTTAGGCTATGATATTACAGTTTTCCGATTTTTCTCGTTATGTGCCTTGCTGCTTGCCAAATCAACGGTCAACGGAAAGTAGGTAGGTTGATGGTCCATGGCGAGATTCAAAAATGATTTTGCTGTGTATAAACTAAAAAGTTACGGTTTTCAGATTTTTCCTTTAATTGTGCTACACCTTACTTCTTGCCAAATTTCATGATTCTAGGTCAACGGGAATTATATATAATAGTAGATAGGTTTGGTGTGCATACTTGAAAAATTAAAAAAAAAATGAACTTAAACGGCTGTAACTTTTGATTGCGTTGACTTAGAAGTTTGATTTATATTGCGATTCTAAGAAGTAACAAACCTTAGTAATATATATGATGTGAATTTCAACTCGATCTCTCCACGCGTTTCTGAGAAAAGAGAGTTGACAGGCGGACAGACAGACAACAAAGTGATCCTAAAAGGTTTCCTTTTGTCTTTTGAGGTACGAAACGCTAAGAAGCTAAAAAACGCTAAGAACTTTGAATGCTGCTACTGAAAACTCGTGTTCTGTCGGTTACCCTAGTTGAACCTGCAACCGACGATATTTAGGTATTCTAATATTTTCTCCTTGGTTTTTTGGATTGGGACACATAAATAGATACCTAACCTCTTTGATTTAGACTTATTTATGGTAAATTAAAAGGGCATACTTTATTATTTAGGTATGTAACCGTTATCTGTACATCGGTAGCGATCTGATACCACATCGTTATCATTATCTTAAGCCAACACTCCATTACATGTGTACAAATCTTATCTAAAAATGGTTTAAACATATAAACGAATGGCTGTCTTTTAATTTTGAGGTTAGAATGGTTTAAGTGAAAAAAGAGGATTTTTTTATAAATTTCCTGAATTCAGGCGTTTAGGAAATATATAAAAAAAAAACCTCTTTTATCTCGTCAAAAGTGAACCTTGAACTTTTTCTCAAAATAACTAAAATCCCACAAGCTGTTATCAAACGATCATTTCGTGACCGAAAAATGTGAATCTTCCCAAAACGCATCAAACAACATCATCCTGCAGAATCTACGACTTTATGCCTCGACTGTACACGATCCAAAAACAAATTTCAACTCTATGTCTCTTCAAGTAAAGTAACTTTTATTTAGTATCTCATAAATTTCATAGGTATGCAGAAAACTAAATTTTGACGACTCTAATCTCTTCAAAACCTCTAATTTCAATTCTAATCTTCTTACCATAGAGTTCAGTTTCCAAAACGTTACAATCTCGGTATACGGTACAGATACAATCAAAAGTTTTATCAATTCCTGGGACAATAAATTAAACGGAATCTTTGTTCGCGATCGGGGCTTGAAGTAAACATTGCTAAGCTTAATTGGGATCGCATGATCAGTTACAATAAGATATTGAACACGATTTCGAGTGTGTAACGTTTGTGTCGATAAGTGTACGACCGATAGATAGTGGTAGGTACCTAACCTTTTATGTTCTAGTAACGGTATGGTACAAAATACTAAATATCATTATCGCCCTCTTAAAAAGTATCACACTTTTTAAGAGGACGATTAATGCAATCAAGCAAAATATATACTTTTAAACACTTATATATACAGTTATATGGTAACGTACGTAATAGTTCAGATTAAAAAATACGATAGGTAGGGAATATCCTGTGGAAGCCGAGTAATCCAATAGAATTTATGAAAATAAACTGGTTTCGGAAAGAAGATGGAAAGATTTGTTTGTTTCTTTGAATTTAATATGCTCCGAAACTACTGAACTGATTTGGAAAATTCTTTCACCATTAGAATCCTACATTATCCCTGATGAACATGACGATAGAACATACCCGTGCGAAGTCGGGGCGGACCGCTAGTTAATGATAATTTAACACATATTTTCAACATAATTTATTTTAATCTAGATAAAGTAGGTGGCGTGATAAGTTTATCCGTGGTGGATTAAATATCGCTGCCGATGCTGATACTGATACGGATCTGCTGATAGAGAACGAGATTGTACATAAGTAGGGTAGTACACGGTTGGAGAAAAGAGTTCAACTGAAAATTTTCCAGAACTCAATTACCGAGTTCTAGAAAATTTTCGTATTTTAAATCAATGTTATCGAAACGTGCGTTAGCCAAGTTACAAGAAACAAGCGACGGTATATTTATATTTTCAAGTAAAAGTAACGGGTTAAATTGATTTAATATATAACGAAACTAAACAGAAAACCAAATAGAAGCATTCACAAATAGTTCGCTAGGTACATCCTTTTGAAAAAAAACCTATTTTGTCACCTCATCATAAATTATTGAATCATTTTTCGGATAACCATCTGTCATACTTAATTAATTAATTTAGTTGTACGATTCATCGGAGTTTCTTGTTTTTAACCTAAGGTTTTAACAATATGACGTGAAAAGCAAATGGCGCGCGAAAGGCTAATTAAATAAAAAGTACATTGTTAAAGTTCCGAGTCTGAGTTTTTAACAAATTAAAAAAGGTTTTATGATAAATTCGGCACCATGGAGGTAGAAGTAAAATAGGTTTAATGATGTTTTGAATTCACAAACTTGTACACGATGTTCTAAATTCAATTACCCTTATCCTCTAGCGGATAAAAACAACTTTTGCACTTAGATATCGAAGAGCAAAACACGCTTTCCGAGATGGGGGGATGAAAATAGTGTTTGCTAAACTTTTTACATTTCCTACAGATCTGAATTGAAAATTTTTTGGCTTCCTTTTCATAACAATTAAAATAAAAACATACATACTACAACTGCTTATTCATATTGGTTTGATTCTTTAAGGCCCTCAAGTCTAGCTTATCATACAATACGTTCTGTTCGGTCACTCAGACCAAATTCCAGAAACAAAATGTTGAACTCTTTATAAAATGTCTTTCTTACCCACCAGTACGCATAATCCGTCAGTAAACATTCTACATCCATGTAATTTGATCTGTATCGTGGCGTCTAATCGAGGATTTATCGATGGGATTTAATCGACAGATAACTGCTGATCGATCATGCTAGATACACATTTAGATATCGATTCTTATCGAAGAGAGATTTATAAAACACTTGATACTGAAATTCCGAAATGTAATCTGTTAAGGTTTTATTAGGTGTGATAGTTTTAAAATAGGAAAATTTCCCAATTTTATTCTTTTCATGATGGCAGTCAGAAAGTTAATTATCGAAAGAAATGCTGGGTTATTTCTTCTCAATAAGAATTTATTTTGCATCAACATTAATTTTATTAATTTTGACTCATTTTTAGACGAGAAACATTAAAACTCAACTAGTGTTAGGCAAAATCACGGATTGCATATTGGTATTGGCCCTTTTGACAAAAAGCGCCATCTGTTGAGCCACCTTGTTTCCTTCAAAGTTTAAGATCTAACGGAAATCATTAGATCTGAAACTTTTGCATATGAATGACAAACAGGATGTTAAAGTGACCCCCATCAATTGTACATTCTGGAAAACACGAGGTAAACCAAGTTATTGGTGATAAAATATTTGTCATCTAGTTAAATTATTATTCACTTGGTCATACAAGATTCTTACAAAACAAGGAGGATGTGTAAAACTTGAGGATATTATTATATAGATAATATTATGAATCTTACTCAGGAAAATAGGATTAACTGCCTATGAAAATACTTTACATTAGTTATTCAGGGTTTTTATTCCCGTCACAGATTTCATTCTTTCTTATTAAGACTAAAAGTTGTGTATTTGTAAGTTTGGATTTATATCCAAACTTTGAATCTAAAGCAATTCTTTCTTTTCATAAATGATTCGCCAAAGTCAAAGATACAAAATCGAATCAAACATTTATTTCACACGCACCCCAAAGTGAATTCAAAAGAGTAAACGAGCCGGTCACTCATACAGACCCCTCTGCGTCAATGGCTGGCACGCTTCAGCGTGAGAACTAGGGGGTTAAATCAGGGTGGCTGCAATATTCCGGGATTTGACTTGAGGGTATATGTGACCACAGATAGGGATGCCTTCGAACCTTCCGAGAGGGTTGCTGTCGTGACTTTTTTGTCAATTTTGTCACTAGGACAAAATTGTGCGACATTAACAAATATTTAAAATTATAATGGTTACATTTATTAACACTCAACACACCTGTAAATTTATTTTTAGTTAGGCTATTTTTATTTTGACATTCATTTTTATTATTTTGAAACTTTGCAATTTATCAGATCTAAGATAGCTAATACAAACTCAGGAACATAATATAATAACAAACAGTTTGCAAGCTCGCCGAAAGCATAAGCTTCTGAAAGCTTGCTAAGGATGAGTTACTTGCGCATACGCATGCTGCGTACTAACAAAATGCAGTCTTTCTCGTTTTATTTTAACCGATTTGAATGTAGGTAATTGGTTTTTTTTTATGTGATGTAATACAAAATATTCATAGTTTTACATTTATCGAACCTCTTAGCTCCACACATTTCTAAGGACACTTTAGTATACATACGTATTAGTAAAAATACTTCAAACAATTTACTAGTAAGACTTCGTAAAAAAAAATTAGAATGATTTTCTTCGGCGTTCTCCACAGTAGGAAGCTAGGGTAGCCATTGTTGGACACTACAAGGTGCTCGTTTTTTTATTAGAACGTAGTAAATTATTTGGATTTTTTATGGATATTTTATTATGATTCGGCCAATATGGGGCCTATGTTCGCCTCGCCGACCTATGGCTTTTGGCCTATGGCTGAGGGCTTTCACTCGCTTGGGCCTCTCACATGCTGTCAAATCATACAAAACAAACTAAATTTGCTCGGCTAACTTAAAGACGGTCCATGAAACTTCCTACTCTATGTGGTTTGCTGACACGCGTCCCACAGTCGCACGCGCAGTAATTTGCGTACAAGTTGGCACACAATAACCCTTTGATGCCACCGCCATATCAGGTGTACTGTCGTGTACAAATTGTAACTCATGTACAACAAGAATGATTGCACTTTTGTCCACGACTGTTTTATGTGATTTGAGATTTCGTTCGTGATTCTTGTATTCAGCTGTTTGTTTTGACGTTTGTTTATTTATTGTTGGATTTGCATCGGATTGATTAAAAGGGAAGCTGTTGGCTCCTGTAATTTAAAGGTTCCTTGTGAAGTTCCTTTTTCGCCGTCGTTTCTGAATGACCTCTATGAATAAGACAAAAATGTTTATGTTAAGTATCGGTGCTAAGCCTCAACCTTTTTACTTCGTCTTGGTCTGTTATTGGCCTAGAAAAATTTGACACCCTGTACATAGTGTACATATATTATATCAAGCCTTTACTTACTCGCCGAAACTCATACAAACAACATTATAAGACATTTTATTAGTCCATATCAATACCAGTCGAAAGCGTCCCAAAGACGCTGCTGGCTGCATTGCCCAGCTGTATGGCAATGCTGATGTGCTGCGCCAGATAATCGCCAGCTCTCGGGTCACCCGTCGCTTCGACCAGACGCTCAGATATTTTTAGTAGAGTCCGTAGCTTCTTGAGATCTTCGTCCAAATCTGCCGCCGCACCAGCCCTCACGGAAGTCCTTGGAAGATGAGAAGGCGCAAGTGTGTCCCACACAACAAGTCTCCCCAACTCCCATCCCAGACTAGAGTCATGCCAACGGGTCTCTCACCATCGTCACGTAACAGACCAATCGGTACCAGAATAGCTGGTACGTTAGCGGTGACAAAGGCCTGCCGGATGATGTCGTTAAGGCTGGAATAGCGAGATATCCTACCGGCAGCCCTAGTACACGATAATCCGTGATGAACAAGCTATGTTATATGTTCATAATAAATACATAATAACATGTGGTGGGTGAACTGTAGTATAAATATCAAATTACATCCAAAAAATGGTAAAATGTAGAAAATTAAACATTCTATCATTATTCAGTATTCCTCATAAATAATACTTAAATGTAATTTCTATGGTAGATAAATCTACCAATTATATAAAATAGCATAAGGTAAGAGCAAAATTTCAAGTAAACCGGTTCTGTATCCTAGAATTCCTAGAAACGCACCACAACAAAACAATTTAGAACCATCAAAATGTGAACTTTTTATCGATTAGTCCACTCACCTTCTAACTGTTTATGATTGTGTCACAACACAAGTATTTATCGCTTTTCATATTATCTGAGAGGTGAAAAATCTGTAATGAAACTCGTATCTAAGGTCAGGCAATTAAACAGAACTGACTCAGAAGTCAGCAAAAAAGGCAGATTAATAATTTCATGTCGACTTGACCGTTTCACGTGACTTTAAAATGTTCTAAGCATTTCGACAAATAATGATGGCAATTTCCTTCAATCTCGGGTACTTTTGTTTAAAAAGTTAACTTAATAACTTTAGGAAAAGTCAGTTTATAAATCTATCTCTAATACTAGTTTTAAAACTGAAAGTACTAAAGCCTCTTCACCCATAACTACGCCTGTACAAGGTATAGTTTACTACCGTCAGATTTTTCGTTCAATTCAATTAACCCTGAATAACAAACTTCCGTTATTAGTTCTTAAAATATCAAATAATAAATCTGTTCTTTTTAAACATGTGAAATCCGTGACACGTGATTTGACAGTGACAAGTAAACTTAAATAAAGATAATCAATTGTTTACACACTGTCGATAGCAATAAGGGTCAAAGATATATTTCTGATTTATCAGCGAGTGTGACTTTCTCTTACTTTCATAACATTTGTTCATCTTTTATTTTGCTTCTTTTTTAACTGATAAAAGAATAACGCAGATATTTGTTCGTCAAAGCAAGCGGCTAAATCTTCTTGAAGCTTACTTACCCTTTTAAACGTAACTACTAAGGCACCTACTTTATATGATATAGCGGCATAGCAAAAGAATAAACCCACGTAAGATTAAGCCATTATCCAAAAATCAGGTAGGTAATTAGGTACATTAATATCAATTCAGATGTCCTCAAAAATTAAACTAAAAAATATTGGCATCATTTTTAGTTCGATCGATAAGAAAGAGACGGCATCAAATTAAGTCAAATTAGTTTAGTTACGTTTCGTTTCGTATAAATTGACAAAATAGCTCAAAGTCAAACTTTAAAATGACCCTTATTATAGAGTAGGTAACCCCAGTACTAGCAATAAAGGTTCTCATTGTTTTCCTTGTTTCATAAAAGTCAAGTCTGTTCATATTGATTTTAAACAAAAAAATACATTGAAGAGTAAATCGTTGGTTTGTTTCCACAATAATTAACGGTTGGTTATCAGCCGTTGATAACGTGACAATCGTAGAACACATTAAGACGAGATAGTGGTTTAACGAACTCGCACAATGATTCGATCGAGCAACTAAATTACTTGTTATTTTTAAAGTTTTACTTATTTTTGAAACGGATTTTGATAACAGGTAGGTCTTAGAAGTTATCTTTGACACTAATGTGGTTTTGGTATTTAGCGGTGAATGATGACGCTTATAGAACAGTTACAAAAAACTATATAGTAACAAAAAAAACCCTATAGTAAAAAGTGGTTTTGTGTTACTGTGTTCAAATTTTAATTTAGGAAATAAAGCACTTAGATATCTGACAAGCTCTACAGAGATATATACAATAAACAGAACTGAAAAATAATGTGATGTTTTATTTTAAGTCAATTGTGAGGATTTTTGCTATTATAGTGCCGCAGCTCGCACTGGGCCATTGCTCTACGAAAATTAAATTGAATATTTTTATTCATTTTATTATTTTCGTCAATTGTAGTTTATGATTATTAATTGTTTCAATTGTAAATACCAGTTCTAATTGGTTTCTATTAATTCACTGTAATTTTCTTTGTTAATAAAGATCTGTGTAATTTATTTATGTTAGTTAATGTGTTCTCTAAAAGGTATCCACATTAAATGGTAATACTAAATCTCAATTTATGTTCGGGATGTGGCCCACTACTACACTCACTCATTAAAAGAAAAATATCCTTATCTTATACTTAAATGTCTCAATTAAGTTACAAAGTATAATTTTTCGACAAAAACACTACCTATTTCATTTAAAGTGATCTATTTCGGAACTGATTATAATTTAAATTCTAAAATCGTTTTATTAATAAATAAAATCATGTTCAGTTTCTCTCACAATCTCCATTTTTTTATTGCGAGTCTAGAAAATATTTCCATAATTTATATATTTCCGTTTTTAAATTATTTTGGTAGATTTTATTTTATTAAATATTTGTATCAGCATATCTCTTTTAGAATAAAATGATGTAAATTAAAATGTACCAATAATAATAATTTTATGAATAAATAAATAATGCTGGACAATCCACACAGCATTATTTATTTAAGCTAAGCAGAGCTTGTGTTATATGGGTACTAGATAACTGATATACATAATATAATACATTACATAGATAGATTGGTAATTTCATAATGCACCGATATGCACCGATCACTATCAACAACGTAATAATTATCTAGTAATTATTGTAGCAAGCTGGCAAGTGTCTTGTGCATAGATATATCACGTTTCTGACAGATTATGAAAACATTTACCTAACTCCGGTGACTTACACTAAATTTACACTCATATAAAATTTTAAATGACGATACCATCAATTAAAATATGCTACAAAAACATATTAAAGAATTTTAGTTAGTACAATACTTTATTGTATCATAAAAAATTTATAACTATTAGAATTTCATGCTTTTATTAGGACTAAGACAACAAAAATGGCGAACAACACTTGAAGATGTCTCATTGTGTGGTGAGCTATACTAAAAATATCATTGATATCAACAACAAAAAAAATGCTGGATAATCCTCACAGCATGATCTAGCTACAGAGTAAACAGAGCTCGTATTATGGTTACTAGATAAATGATTACTTACCTAATGGAAAAAAATATACATAGGAAACACCCAAACCCTGATTAAATACTTGTAGATCGTGCAAACGACGAGAATCAAACCAGCAACCTTCTGCATCACAGGCGGACCTTCGCCCGCTGCGCCATTGAAGTCGTCATTCAAAATCATAGTAAATATCCTGTTGTAAGTGATTTAGACTTAACTTGAACTTCATTGGTTCACTTCTCACCCTCTGGCCTCTGGACGTCTATTAATATCGATTAATTTTCCTGTACATGTAGGTAGATGATGGCGTTTCAATCGAAACATGATAATAAAATAATATAACGGTATTTACTTAACCAGCTTGGTTCAATTTTCAGTAATTTTAATATAGAGTATATACATATATTTATAATCACTGGGTTTTAGTTTTAACTACTTTGTAAGATGTAACTAACTTATAAGGATGAAAAGGAAGACTGTATGATAGTTGAAATTAAGAGATGGCATGTTGATGTCAATCATGGCTCAAAAACGAAAGAGGTAAAAAATGTGGCAACGATTGAAGATGCAGAGGTAATTATGCAGAGGCTCTGAATTATTTAGGCAGTACTATAATGTAGTATATATAAATGGTATTTCAAGGGTTTTAAGTGATGAATAATTTGAATCAAGAGTTACATAAAAAAGCTTTTTATATTTATAGGATTAAATTACAAAAATGCAATTTATTTTTACTTTTCTAAATTGTCATAATGGCGGATTCCAGATTTAACAACTGTATTAATATTTAACACGCGGTCTCTTTAAGTTCCGTGAAAGTCGAATTTCTTTTTGGTTATTATTATAATTCTTAGAAATTTTCCTGAGTTACGCAGTATATTAACGAAAATCCTTAGCACACGTTCAATGTTTAGTTGGAAAATATCAAAACGTAGGTACCTTTTTGATGAAATGTTTTGCATGCTTGATAGCCAAAAGAGGGAGGGGATGACCTACGTGGGTTTCATTGCTTAAAACCAAACTAAAAAATATTATTTAAGTAATTTTTAGATTGAGTGACGGTAACCTATTTGGCTTAATATTTATAGTTGTAGATAATGTACTAACTTAGTAAAAATTTGTTATTGTGTAAATATGGCAAAATTAATACAGGTAGGTAATATTTGTTGACTCTTCCGTAATCCAAAGTAAATTAAAAGCAGATAGATCATAAAAACAAAATGCAGCTTGTTTTCTTAACTAAATTTTAGTTTAATTATTCAACAATACCCTGAAAATATCAACAAACTTTCCGATCATTCCATGACTCACGTTTTAGTGGTTTCGGGTTGCTTTGCTTCCTTCGTGACATGACCTAGCTCCTTGCACCTGTACCCAACATGACACAACACTGACACACGATCACGCGCAAGTTGTTTGTGAAGAGACGTGCGCCCCGAGCGGCGGTCACCACGCGACTGGCGTCGGAGGCGTGTGCGTTCGCGGGGCTGGTGGAGGCCCCGCCCACTGATCCCCTCCCCTCGCGTCTCCGTGGATGCTGTGGCTGTAGCAGTGGTGAAGGAAAATTGCTGGGAATTTTCTTTTTTGATGCACCGCAGCGTGGGAAAGTTGACGCGGCGGGATGCCTATGTTCGTATGATATTGAAACAGTTAGCTGTGTAGCTTTTTATGAAGTATTTTAAATTACCACATCATTTCTGAGAAGTGTTGCAATAAATTATACATGTGTTGTCTTTAATTGCAATTAACTGATGGATCTCATTATTACAACAGAGAGAAGCGGTCGCAAAAATTAACTTTACAATTATTTAATTGTAGAGTTGTATTTAATTGGAAGCAACGTGCACAATGCACTTTTAAGACGTGCAGCAGGAGAAACATCATTGCTATCATCGTCTGCCTATACAAGTTCAATGTTGGACATAGGCCTCCCCTAATGAGCGTCATAGCACCCTGTCTTCAGCTTGGATCCGGCATCTGCCTGCAGTCTTTAGCAGGGCGTTTACACCTGGCCGTAGGCCGTCCTACACTACGTTTTTCGAGTAGCGGTATCCACTCAAGAACACGTACACCCCAGCGGTTGTCGGTTCTTCGCGAGATATGACCCACTGCCACTTCGGTTTTGCAACTTTTATTCTCTATCGGATACCTATATAAAAATATAGTAATTATTAATACTATTTAACGGGTATTTATCGCGTTTATTTACCTATTTTTCCCAACGTTTCGACAGGTTTACACACTGCCGTGGTCACGGGATGACTGTCAGCAGTTATCCCGTAAATAGGTAAATAAACGCGATAAATACCCGTTAAATAGTATTAATAATTATGTGTTCAGATCGCGTAAGCTTAAAAATATTTATATTATAGTATATGTAATATATTTTATAACAGAGCATATAATTATAACTGGAAGAGTGGATTTTTCGGACCTTAATGGTTAAATCTCGATCCAATGAGAGTTAATTGCTATAGGCTTGACATTTACTAGAATTTCAATTTTATGTATAGTAATATTATAATACTTCATTGTTTATGGCATTAGTTGCCACTAACCTGAAAAAAACAAGTGAAAAAACTAAAAAAGTTTTGTTATCATTTGAAATTAGAAACATAGATACTGTAGAAAAATGTATTGAGGAAGATAAATTTGAAATTAAAGCAACGTTTAGTAGAAAAAAAAAGATCAAATTTCATTCAGATCTGCTGCCGTATATGCGCAAAAAGGACAGATAGATAGAATTACTTTCAAATACCTATATAATATTATTAGTATGCATTTTATGTTTAAGAGCCATTACGCACTGTCGACTGGTTGCCGGCGACTCAGTCCCTCGGCGACCAAAATATAGGCCGAGTCCAAAATTCGCGTCATACATTGCGTACATTATTGAAATTGAAGGAATGAACTTTAAATAATGTACGCATTCGATGACAAAGTGACGTAATTTTTCTCTATTCTGCTCTAGACAACAATGCCCGTGCTAGGGGCTAGGGGAGGGAGTATAAATTATTTGGTACAGCAGAACCGAAAACAATTTTGTGAAACGTACGAAAATAATGGTGCAGCATACTTGTAAATGAAACAGTCAATAAAAAAACTGATACAAGACTTTTTTGCTTTTCCCTTATTCTGGAACGGTCAAATAGCATGGGATGTAAGTCTAGCTAGCTCATAGAGGTCGTCTGGTAGAAATCTCTGTAAGGAATAAGACCGCCAATTGCAGGACAGGATACTACTTAGTTTTTTTTAAGAACTTCTAAAAGAAAGAGGTTAACTAAGTTAGTCGTAGAATGCGGGCCGTGTTCGAATTCGAAGTTCAAGACAAAACAAATGCGTGCTTGATCTAGCTTACAAGAGCTCTCATTTAGTAGTGCTAGTGATTCGTAGGTAGGATGTATTAAGACTTTATGTCTTCTAAAATGAATGCACTGAGTATGCACTGAAATATCCGACTTCAGTAGGTAACTTAAGGGGCCTGCGGATGTTGATTTGCCCATACAAACGTACTACCAAAATGATTTGTAATTACAGCATATTTCCAACATTATCATGTTGTTTTTTGTATTCGAATTGTATAACTAGGTCCCTGGTTGTTTTTTTTCTTAATAATACACTTTTATAATGAAATGTAAGCAGAAATAATGTGATTTTGCACATTTTTACGTCGAAAATGACTTGTTTTCGTCCTATTTGTCTTGTATTAAAAACAACAATATCTCACGTTTTGTTTGATAAGGAGCATAGCTTGTCTAGTTAAAAGAGAGATTAGACTAGAATAAAAACACAATGTCGAATATATAAAAAGTTTTCAGTCATCATTTTTGGTATTACGGAACAAAATAATTTACGAATTGAAGTTGCGAGCAGCTGTCGCCGAATTCTTAAACTCGGATTATTAAAAAAAAACTGTACGATACCTTACCTCACCTCACCAACCTATAATGGTCCACTGCGGGACGCAGGCCTCCCCCAGACAATCATCTTATTGGCTTTTATCTATATGGGGATGAATCATTTAGAATCATTTATTCATTTGTTACATGTTGTTGTGTGCAAGGATCTTATGACAATTTCTAGTATCAAACATGTACCCCGTTGGGGCGCTACAAACTAACTGATGCCAGAAAAAAACTATACACGCTAAAAAAATACTATTCTGAAATTTCCTCTAGTATACCTTTCATACAAGACCAAACATGATTCAATTAATTGGTTTTATCCCCCCTTTTCTTAAAAAATCCCTTGGTCTCACTTGGTCTCACTAAGTTACCAGTATATTTCACAAGTCGTACCAGTACACCTATCAAATTTCAGTCAAATCGGATTAACAACGGATGGACAGTTGCTCGAAGTGACTATTTCACCGAACAGACAAATCACCGAAGCTGCCACAATGAACTTCGTTCGCCTTGCTCAAAAATTATGCTGGACGGTACACAGCATCATTTAGCTCCAGGCTACGCAGAGGTTGATGTTATGGGTACCACATGATTGATATATATACATTACATAGATATATATTTTTATTATACATAGAAAATACATATTCAAGATTTTTATTTGCCATCATCTTGTACAACAAAGTTTAAAAAAGCATGTAAGCATGTATAAAGCTTCAACATGAGCCCGGGGGGGCACTGCAATTTGGGTCATAGTTTCCATATGACAAAATAATATTTTGACATGTTACAATATTACATTTTATAATATAACTTGCTATTGCCCGCGACTTCGTTCGCGTTCGTCCTTATCCTCGTATCAGTCTGCTGTCCCACCGGATTATAAGAGTGATGGAATAGAGTGCACCTGTGTTTGCGCACACACTTGGGCACTATGATATGTCGTGCGCACTTTGCTAGTCTCGGTTGAGACTTGCCGCCGCGCGCCGTGGCCGATGGTTCGGCTAGAAGGACCTCATCATCATTGTATTTTGTTGTTGTTGTTTTTTTTTTGTTTTAGTGCTTACCCGCACTTTGGGTATCGCCAAGAAATGAAAATGGGTTCCCAAAAAAAAAGTTTTTGGGAACTTATTTCATTTCTTGTTTTAATTTTTTTTTAAAGTTAAAATAAACTACTTCCCAAAAATAAACGATAAAATTACAGTAATTCTCTACCACAAAAGGTAGGTAATAAACATTCTTGACGCGTATGTCGCCATCTAGTGAAGTAATTCACAACTACGTACGTAGCACGTCTACGATTTTACTACGTAGCCCTACGATACCTATCTAGCTACGAATATTGTACTAGTGCTACGCGATGCTACAGCGTGATACAATGAATGTTGTGTACTACCCTAAAATCCCTGTCGGATTATTTGAGGTGATTCTCGATTTTTATTTGTCTTCAGAATCTAGGTCAACGATACGGGGCACTGCTAAGTCGAGTAAAAGGCCGTCGCTGGAAAGCCTTTTTACAAGTAATCTCGACTCGTACTTTTCAATGAGAAAGCGGGGACCGAGTGGAGTATTTTTATAATATTATTAATAATGTTAGTATATATAGATAGAAAATATTATGAAGAGAAAAGATTTATTTGTTTGTTTGAATTGAATAAGCTCCGAAACTACTGGACTGATTTGAAAAATTCTTTCACCATTAGAATCCTACATTATCCTTGATGCACGATAAAATATACCCGTGCGAAGCCGGGGCAGACCGCTATATTAATATAGTTTTTAGCAAATTCCACAATTTGTCGTAGTACTATAAGTATAGTTATTCTGTGGTTTTGTTTACTTTTGTTACTAATATTATAATAACTGCTATTGTACAAACATGACACAATGTGATGCTTGTGTCGCCACCTAGTAAATCAGTTAATAACTACATACGTAGCACGTCTACGCAGATTTCGTAGCAGCTCTACGAAATCTTGTTGCTACGAATGCTCTACGGTGTTACGAGCTATACGATAAATGCTGGACACATTGAACAGATGGCGTTATAGTCGAGATTATTTGAGCTGAAAATTTGAAAATATCTCGACTGTAACGCCATCTGTTCAACGTGTCCAGCATTTATTTAACCGCGGTGTAGCTACGTGAAGTACCATAGAGCTTCGTAGCAAGAGAAATTTCGTAGCACTAGCGCTAAGTGTAGCGCAATAGTAGATGTACTACGTATGCAGTTGTGAAGTGGTTCATTAGATGGCGACACAGGCGTTAAAATAGGGAAATATTGTAATTTCATCCTTTATTCTTGGCTTTGTAGTTTCTTTAGCAATGGTTTTCTGAGGGTTTGGACCTGGGGGGAGAGCTCTATATTAGATAAGAAATGGGCAGGACTATCACCTAATCAGCTACAAAATAAAATAGCAAAAATGGCGATATCAATTCTTTACAATAAAAAAATACAATACAATAATGGTTTATTGTAAAACTGTACTGTATTTACCGTGTTTCATAGTTGTGATTATAACAGTAAAGGTAATTTAATTTTATATTTCAATGGACCATTATTGTAGTCTGAATAAAGATTTTATTATTATAATAAATTATTGTACCTACTTACACCAACAAAAATACATAACAAAAAGACAATGGGCAGTCTTAGCGCTTTAAAGCGATCTCTCCAGGCAACCCACTCCAAAGAAGCTTGCAACCAGCTTGTAACAGTGGTAAAGTAACTACTACGCCGCGAGAATCTTATACTCGCTCTTTTTTTTCTAAAATTATAACGCGACAACCTCAATAGCGTAGTGAAGGAAAGTTCACCTGCGATGCAGAAGTTTGCAGGTTCTCGTCTAGCAAAGAACCTATAGATTGATAATAATAATACTTTCTTACATAAATAAATGCTACGAGTAGACGAAGTACAAAGGCGGCCTTATCGCTATGAGCAATCTCTTCCAGGCAACCTATTATGTTTATCAGTCATCGGCCACCTATGATCATAACATAACACAAGCTCTGTTTATTTTAGGGCTTGATGCTGTGTGGTATGTGAAAATCTATTATTTGTTTTATTTGGCGTAGCTAGAGAATACCTCAAGCATCCGGTCGTTGCGCGAGCGTTTCCCAAACACACGAGAACAGAAATGCACAAACGCACACATCGACAGCGTGGTCCAACGGGAGAGCTGAGAGCGGATCTATTATTTTCATCATTGCATCGAAGAGAAAAAATACTCTTTCCGAAATGAGGGTTCTCGGAAAGAGTATAATTTCTCGGTCTGCAGAAACCAGCGATGAAGTGATTCCAGTTTATAGCTCGCAAGTGTAGTTTTACTCTACTTCTACAGTTTTCGTATATTTTTCTTATAATTTCTATGTAGGTTTCATCTACCTTAGCTTGTCTCAAGGCGATCCAGATATACTCCTGTTCTATTGAGTATCTATTGAGTCGAAAGCTTTCTGATAGTCGATGAAGGCGAGGTATAGAGGTTTCCGAAACTCTTGGTATTTTTCGATTACTTGTTCAAGCGTATGAATGTGGTCAATTGTGCTGAAACTTCTACGAAAACCGGCTTGCTCTACGTAGAGAAATTTTTCTACTTTTGGAGTAAGTCTCTGTTGTAAGCCTTGTGAAAATATTTTATACAGGCTTGACATAAGGCTAATTGGGCGGTAATTTGCTATTTCTGTAGAGTCTCCTTTCTTGTTTAATATAACGATGTCTGACTCTACCCATTGTCTTGGAATAGTTCTATCTGAATAATATGTTATTAATAATACCTAATTCATTTATGCGATTTCTCACTGTCCCCTTGTAACATTTCGTGATTTTTAAAGAGCACCCAGCGCCATTATTTATTCGTAGCAGCACCGCTAAAATCCAATAACACGGAATATGCAACAGTGTTACATAAAAAATAACAACAAAAATATGTCATCAGTAGAAAAGCTCCTATCTTATAGATTGGACTCAACGCGATCATTCAGACACCTCGTGGCGTGCCTACTGCCTTATAAACTGTGCCACACTTTCACAATACATACTTTACGCACACAAACACACAATCCAATCATATCTAAAGTTTTCTTTTCCGCTGCAGTCCGATAACGTGAAAATGTGCGCATTTTACACTTACTTATGTTTTAATGATATTTACTAAAAAGGTTGAATGTTTCCAACCTTTTTACTCAATATCAATATTCTGAATGTGGAAACCTATTTAAGTTTCCTGCTGTAGTACCTATTCCAAATTTGGAATAGGTACTACAGCAGGAAACTTATGCTAAGCACAATTGGTAGCTCTACCTTTGCTCTACATCTTACAAAACTACACTCAACCTAAAAACTAATTTTAGTTTATTGCATTCATATTTATTAGGAAGGTAGTATTGGTAACAATAATAACTAATAAATTGTAATTTTTTTTCCAATTTGAGTTCCGTAATGTCGTTGCAAACAAGAGTTTATTGCGTGGATATTTTGTCACCGTCACTGTTTGTCACAATAGGTGATTGATCTACGGTCGCGTTTGTGTAATGTTGTCGTCGTTGGCAATGCGTTCGCGACCTACATCGCTCGTGCTACAGAAGTGCTGTCCAGCCGTCAAGGGCGACGACCCCAAAACTGTCAAAATAGAGAAGGCAGTGCAGACGGTGGTGTCGCTCTGTGCGGGGCAATGCGACGCTGCAGCGCGACCTTGCGACGTCAGGCGGGGGCGCGCCGCTGACGTCACGCCGCGACCTCGCGCCCGCACTCGCCGTGCACGTGAACAGCACGCGCCGGCACGCGCGCTCTGCGTGATCACCCGCGCGCCCATTGGTCCCCGCGGCCGCGCCGTCCGCTCCCATTGGCCGCCCGCGCCCCGCGCCCCGCTCGCGCCGCCGCGTCTTGCCGCGCCAACTCGCGGAGCGGTTTATTCGTCTGCTGCCCGCTCGCGGAACCGCACGGCTCTCTGGAGCATAATCGTTGAGCTAACACACAAGTTTTGTGAATAAAAAGAAAGTTTTTTTTCGCGTTGAATGATATAAACTCGGTTACCATGTCTGATATGTTAGAAGTTTGCGGACCCCTGTCCCCGCCGTCGACTCCTCCATTGATGGAAAATAAAGTGAGTTTCCGAAAGTTTTCGAAAAACTTAACTCACCTGAAAAAAAAAATCTCACACTTTTCCCATAAAAATATTGTAGCGTTTAATTTAGTGCAATCGAAAGTGTGGCAAGCGAGCGCGCCCAGCGCGATCACGCAGCCCTCGCGTGCACGCTCCGAACGACCGTTCACTTACGTAGCGGTGTCTTTGTCCTCAGGTTGAGCTGCCTCTCAAGAAGGCTGCGTTGAAGCGTCACCGTGAGTCGTCGCCACAGACGGAGTCGCTAGCCGGGCTCACCGGGCTGGTGACGCCGCAGCCCTCAGACTCCGAGGGCGAGGAGGATGGTGGCAAGCGCGCGCGTCTGGAACAGGCGCGCGCGCTGCTGGCCACGCCGCCACCTGAGCCGCGCGCCTCCGTCATCATGCGCGCCCACAAGGACGGCACTTGCAGCCCCGAACCGCTACCGCCATTCCCTGACATGAACATCCTGAAAACTCTCAAGTTTAAAATGAACCGCGGTCACAGCTACTCTCAGTACATTGCGTCGAAGGCTCAGAGTCCGAAGCCGTCGGTGGTAGCTGCGCCCGCTAGTCTCGCGCGTGTGGAAGAGCGCGTTCCTGCGCCCCACCCCGCGTGCGCACCCCGGGAGGAGCCGCGCGTGCCGACCGTTCCTCCGGCGCCAGCGGCGGCGGCGCCCGGCTGGGTGCCCCTGGCACCCCGCCCCGCGCCGGCGGTGCTGGTCCCGGGTACGCTGCTCCCGGCCCTCTGGCTGGTGGCCCCCGCTCCAGCCGCTAGAAGACGCCTCTATGAGTGCTCGCACCCCGGCTGCGGCAAGAACTACTTCAAGTCGTCACACCTGAAGGCCCACGCGCGGACCCACACGGGCGAACGCCCCTTCCGGTGCGCGTGGACGGGTTGCGAACGCCGCTTCTCGCGCTCCGACGAACTATCGCGCCACAAGCGGACGCACACCGGCGAGAAGAAGTTCGGCTGCCGGGTCTGCAACCGCCGGTTCATGCGCTCAGACCACCTCGCTAAGCACGTCAAGAGACACGCCAAGGAGCGCGTCCCGCCTCCCTCGGTGCATCGTCTCCTCCCCTCTCCTCCTTTAGTGGTTCCGACCCCGCAGTGAACCACAGACTGTGATCTAGATCTCATGATCGTTACCTAGTTTTAGTTTCAAAGACTGTTCTGACTACTTAAGTCTCTAAGTTAAGACATTATGTTACGGGCTGATAAAGCTGGAATTAAAAGAGTTTTATACAATACTGTTGTTTTCACTGCAATCCAACAAACACTACACTTCACAAAGCAATTATCACTTTCTCAGACACTGCTTCCCTTGCTGGCGTCAATGCTTAGAGCAACACTCCAGTCCACCGGTGGCCCGTGTTGCTCTATGCGTCTAGGTGACGTCTAGGTCATGTACACGGCGGGACCCCGGCGGCGGGCTCCAACACCCGACTGGGCGCTCCGCCGCTCCTCAAGCGAGAGCCGCTGATAACTGCTGGTGACATCACAGCCTTATCACACTGATACTGAGGAACTAGAAAATTAGACTCTAATTGTTTTAAAATAAAAAGCAGATTTGATATTCACTTGTTCTTGAGACTCCAAATAATGGATCAGCAGACGGAAACATGATGTTCAATGTCGACAGTCGTCGTTACTGAATGCAAAATAACAAGATTTCACCAGATTTCTGCATAGGAACAAGCTCGGCAGTTTTAAGGTTAATTTCCGGTAATATGGAAGCATTTATTAATCAGCTAATAATTAAAAGTTAAATAATAGGCCAAACTATTGCATCAGTTCCGGAAGAACTGTGCAGCGGACCTCAATTAAAGCTTCAAGGATTGTGGAAGGTTCCAAATTAGCTGACCTTTGGCCTCACTAACGTTCTTTGAAACTTTGTAATAACTCTACCATAGAGTTAGTTGGTACTATAATAACTCTATGAACTCTACATTTTTACTTTTTAGAAAAGAAAACATGCATCTCATGCAAGCCGTAAAGCTCATCAAAAGCGTCTTGAAAAGATTTATCTGATTCAGAATTTGTTTTATAATTTTCTAAAATCATATAAAATGCTTCAACTTCATTTCTGAAAGCTTTCCTCCGTTAAGATTTACTAAAAATAAGAAAACACCAAGTTTTCTACTTACAGAGTTTTACAACATTTATATTATCATCATTTATATTCCAAAGTTTTCCTAAAAAATACATATCTCCAAACAAAACCGTTAAGAAAAGTTAACAGCTTTTATCAAAATTTTACAAAACATTACGCAATACATACCATTTCATAAAAAAACTGGCAACAGTTGCAACAAAACACGTAGGAAGGAACTTCCCAGAGACGCGGCACGGGTGTGGCACAGGCCCACCACGCGTGTATCACGACGCCGCCACGCGTGACGTCAGCAAACCACGCTGAAAAATACTTTCTAGATAAGACATTACGCAGGTAAAGGATTAAAGGGAATAAAAGAGCTGGAAAGTCTCATTTAAAAATATCTAATTTTGCTACATATAAAGTAAACTTGAAAAACATCTTGAACTCCCCTTGGCCTCTAAAATTGAAAAGTAAGATGATCAGCTGTTCAAGAGAGGGTGTGTTTGTCAAGAGTTTTGGTTATGGAACAGCACACGGACTTCGGGGTTCTCTTACAGTATTAACATGCATTTCGTATTGGTTTAATGTATCTTCTGTTAGGTAATCAATAGTCTTTCATAATCTACGTTATATCAGAGAAGGTTAAAAACAATGATCGAAATCGTAATGTACACCTAGGTAAATCTGGTTAGAAGCTAATTGAACTCTATATTTTCATCTGTAAACAGTTAAACAGTAGACAGTTTTTGCCAGGTCAATATTATACTTGCTCCGTTGCTAGGTGTTTCGAGAGCTATTTCCAATCTCGCTTCACGTTTGTCGGTTTCTGGTATCTAATGATTAGGTACCGCCACCTACGTTAACAATCGACTTCAGAATCTAATTTGTTTTTTTTTTCTTCAGTCTTGCGTCGTCGTTGGTATCCCTTGTGGATAATCCTTGTAAATACTACGGCTATAGTATAGACTACATAATCGAAGTGCAAATTTAAGGTGGCTATTCCCGAGCTGTTTGCAAGACAGACGGAACACTATTTAATGTATTTTAGTGTATGTATTTTATCGTTTCCAAAGACGTGGATGTGCTATTAGAAAGCCTTTTTTTTACGAGCTAGGCTACATCTTTGATACTGGCTTAAGGAGAATCTCATATTACTGGCATTTTTTTAGAAGCGACCATTTGTTTTTTTTTAACCTGTGCCGTGGTGCCGAAGTTGTTTTCTATCTACAAATCATGAAATCAATAAAACTTTACTGCTTCTGTCACCGAATTTCTCAGTATCAAGAGTGTTGCCAGCCAAGTCGAACAGATGCTGCCAATACCAATTATTGTCATCCTTGGATCTTGCGGTAAACCTATAAATATTTTTACGATTAATTTGGCATGTCTTGAACATGATTCAAAGAATTGTTTTCTTTCGTCTCGGAAAAACTTTTAAGACAGGTTTCCTCTGATGTTTTCCAAAATCATTTGTCCACCTGTTGTTGATTGGTAACCAATACCCATAGCCTTGCATGACCTCGCAGGTGGCTCACGCAAGGCACGTGCCCTACGAGACATGGCCTTTCGTACGTCATGTTAAGACAGGTGATGCACAATGTGTCTTTTTATCGGCAGCCGCCAACCGCACCCTATCAGTAACTAGCTTCAGCCAGCGGCTTAACACGCGTTTTTTGTAATAAAAAGGCTTTATGTCATTCCAGGTCAAGATGTTTATGTCTGCAAAACAGCTCGATCTATTCAGAAATTTTGGCGTTTTCTTTGGCCAAGCATCTTTACAAGGAACGGCATGATTCGATTCATATGCAAAAAACAATGACAATTGGTAATATTCAACCCAGTTATGAGCAACTTTCAAAATCTACAACTATTTTGATATTAGGGAACGCCGATAATAGATGAACAGTGGCCCCTGATAAGCTATTATTGTCGTTCTCAAACTCCTTTACCCCACAAACATCAGAAGTGGAAGATTTTTAAAAAAACACTGTGCAGCGAGTTTTGATGTTGAATACCTATGCACATAATTTTCTCGCCACCCATTATTTGCTTCGAGTATACGACACTGGCAACTCCTCCGCGGACAAGCCCACCACAATTAAAAAAATATATAATATATTCACAACCACAGCCACCCATATAAATACAACTTTGTTTTGCGTTGCAAAGCTTAGGTACCTATTCATAACTTTTAATGGCTGGCGGACGTGACCGCACTAACGATTACTAATCTGACAATGCGTTAAGTACCAAAGACTGCTCTAACTATTTAGTAATCACAAAGTAGCAAGTACATCCACCTACTTAACCTAACCTACCTACCTAAGTAAGTACCTACCTAAGTACCTCCCTACCACCGTCCACAAGTCCAAAGCACCTTTATTTATGACTAGCAGCGCCTCGCGGTTTCACCCGCGCAGTTCCCGTTCCCGTAAGAATTTCGGGATAAAAAGTAGCCTATGTCCTATTCCAGACTATAATCTATCTCTGTGCTAAAATTCATTCAGATCCGTTCAGCCGTTGTGGCGTGATAAAGGAACAAACATCCATCTATCTATCCATCCATCCATCTAAACTTTCACGTTTATAATATTAGTGAGATTTCGAGAGGAAATATCTGCAAACAGATACCATACGTATTGCATAGGGTACAGTTTGTTTATGTGGGGATGTCGAAGAGAAGCGTGGTGGCCGGTGGCCGGCCTCTAGGCTTGACCAATAGGCAGTGAACTCCAACCTACTTACCGTCGTTTGAAAAAAATAAATCTTAGTAAAATAAAACCGGCCAAGTGCAAGTCGGACTCGCGCACGAAGGATACCGTACCATTATCTATAAAAACGGCAAAAAATCACGTTTGTTGTATGGTAGCCCCCTTAAATATTTATTTTATTCTCTTTTTTAGTATAGCGGCAACAGAAATACATCATTTGTGAAAATTTCAACTGTCTAACTATCACGGTTCACGAGATACAGCCTGGTGACAGACGGACTGCGAAGTCTTAGTAATAGGGTCCCGTTTTTACCCTTTGGGTACGGAACCCTTAAAAATAACAAAAATGCAATTCGTCGAAACATACATTAGGTAATTTATGTCATGCAGCTGCTTGCAAGTGAAGTAAAACTGCCGGATGGACTGGCGGAAACATAGGTATGTATTATATTAAACATCATTGCCTATTATAATTGCATTAAAATAAGCTACTATGCAATTGTTTTGCAATCGTTCACGTGTACCTTACCGATGTTTATGTCACCTAATACAGTAAATTCCTAGAGCTTGTCAGCACTCACGTGTTATGGAATATATTAACATACATATGTATGTGCCTAAGTTATTATTTAATGGCTTAGCGACAACTTCCAACATAATAAGTTTCAGTTGTAAATGATCTACTGTAGACTCTACATGTCTACAATATATGCCTTCAATAACTAACTGATCCAAAGAAAACCTTATCCTCCTTTTGATAAGTTCGCTTAATTTTTTACCATGAAGATCGGAAGCTTATGGTTAATTATGATAAAAATTGAGCAAGTCCAATTTCCTACATCAGACTACACGATTTTTTTTATATTTTGTTATAAAACACTCGTATAAATATTTTTTTTATGCAGTCTTTAGTGTAGTGTTTACTGTAAGTTTTTTTGTTGTTGTGAGCACATTCCCTCAGTTATTTGTGTGTGTGCTAAATAAAGTTATATTCTATTCTAAGAAATAAAAAAACAAAATAAAAAAAATCTTTTGTACTCTTGTTTTTCTATCAAAGAGTGTTTAAAACCTCCGCTGGAGCATGTTCTCCAGCGGAGGTTTTAACTTGGGCGTAGTTTCCTTGTTGTGCTCTACATATTTTAGTGGTAGGTATTATTAGCTAATAATGTAATAATACGCTTCCGACTGGTATTGATATGGATCAGTTGAGATACCTGTAGATTGTTTGCAATAATCTGCAGTTAGCTCAATTGTTTAAATTGTAAATACTAGTTATAATTCTAATCTCTTAATTATAGCATTTGATTGTAATTTTCTTTGTTAATAAAGTTTTTTCTACGTTGATCTTCGATCTAGAGTGGATTTCAACGCCTCCCAGAAATATACTTACCTAGAGCCTAGAAAATATGATAAGTAAATTGCAAGAAACTTCAACAAAACAACACAGGATACGAAAACATCGTGATGGACTTTGATAGCTGACCACGTTTTTAAAAGTGTTTGGTGGCCTTCTAGTAAAACTTTTAAACAGTAAACAAGTGTGAGTACTGAGTAGGCAAAACCACCGGCAGTCCTATTAATACCTAAACTCCGAGTTTCCAAAACATTTAACCGACTACCACAATCCTAACCCTCCGTTTAAAAATAACTGGGCACGATCAACATCTGTGGGAGTGAACTTTGCACCGAATCGAAAACAAACCGCTCAGAAATAACCGCGCACGGATGCTGTAGCAGTTTCTATCAGATTAACAAATACGTTGCATGGAATTATAGTTCAAATTTATGAAGTTATAAATTAACTAGCTTCTCCCTACGGCTTCGCAGGAGTTTTTCTGGGATTTCACTTACTGCTTTGTCGAATTTTATTCAAATAAAATTCGACAAAGAAGTAAATGGAATTTAAAAAAAATAACGTATTCGACGGCAAAGTGACGTAATTTTTCTCTATTCTACCCTATAGGTTTTTGGTTCTTGGCGAGATTCAAAAATATTTTTTTCTGTGAATTAACTACCAATTTACGGTTTTCGGATTTTTCGCTGCAACGGCTGCAAACGGCTGTAACTTTTGATTGCGTTGATTTAGTAGTTTGATTTATATTACGGCTCCAAGAGGTTACGAACCTGAGTATATGATGTGAATTTCAACTCGATACTCCACGCGTTTCTGAGAAAAGATGGTTGACAGACGGACAGAAAGACAGCTTAGTGATCCGATAAGGGTTCCTTTTTTCCTTTTGCGATACGGAACCCTAAAAATAAATCATACTAATAATTATTAAAAAGCCGAAACATAAAATAACATAAAAATAATTTATTGGACACATTTACAGTGTTTCAGTATGATATTGAACCCGTGGGGTGCTAAACTAGCCTAGGCTGTATATCAGGGTCCAAGGTTTCTCCTTTTAAAGTTTACACATGTGCCTCTTGTCCAACAAATAACTACCTAACTAAAAATAAAAGTGAAAATAAAGATGAAAAACCTACGAGTACTATACAAAAAAGTTTGTGAAATATTATTTATTGCGTTTTTTTTAAGATCTCCAAAACTACGGAACAGATCAAGATGAAATTTGGCATACATTTAGAACATAGTCTAACTTAGGTAATAGGCTACTAATTATACCGAAAATACGCGTGCAAACCCGCGGACAGAAGCTAAAAATAAATAAATAATGCTGGACAATCACACAGTAACACGTGAATCAGAGATGTTTACGCTCGTGTAGAGGTAGATCCAGTAGGTAAAGACCTTCGCACGGATGAGGAGACGACCTCCAACTGGCTCTGGTAACTAGGCGAGTAGCTTTACTGCCAAGCCAATATTGTTTAACTGTTTGTTTACATCCTAATTATTATTCTGGTGGGTTGCCGCGGAAACGAAAGAAATACACAGTTCTGAACAAGTACGTGCGAATAATGTATCATAGGTTAGGTACTGTTTTGAGTTTTAACAACTTGAAAAAAGCTAATTAAATTTTAATTTTAAACGATATACTTTAAGAATAGGTAGGTACTTAATTCATGAAACTTTTATCTTGTAACTCAGACATATACTTGACTAACAATTAAAGAAAAAGAACAAAGAAGAAAAGAGTTGGCTAGAGTCACAAAGAGGTCCTGTCCCAGCATGGGTTAGTTGTATATACGTACGACCAAACGTTAGTCTTCCTACAGTAGCCGTTTCGTGAGGGTCTAGTAGTCTTTACATTCAAACACGTAAAATTTTCATACTGTCACGTTAGTACTATACAGGACGTAACAAAAATGAAGGACCAAACTTTCAGGGGTGTTCAGCCTCTACCACAGAACACGGGAAAATATTTTTTCATAATACTTCAAAATAGAGTATTTTTGCTATCGTGCGCACGATGATCTAAATTCAATTAACTTAATCCTCTAGCGGATAAAAACGGCTTTTACGCTCAGATATCGAAGAGGAAAATACTCTTTCCTCGCTGTGGTGGGATGAAAAGTTACGTACTAGAGTGCGAAGATTTTTCACCTCGTGCCCTTTTGATTCCCTCCCTAATGCTCAGGATTCTAATTTTTGCATCACTCGCTACGGTCATGAAAATTGAGCATGAGGTTAAAAAGCAACTTTGCACTCTAGTATAACAAATAAAAAATTACCGATTTTCTGTTTTTGAAAAAAAAGAGAAAAAAATTATCACTAGACTAGATGGCCTAGTCTAGCGATCATTTTTTTCTCTTTTACTGATGTATGTGCTTACTGTCATAGAACCGAGGGGAAATGCATTTGTGGTACCACCTACCGCCTCTAAGGCGCGTCGCCCGCTCCGATGATGTCGCGGGTCATTGAGAAAATTCGGGTTTTTTTAATACTTTTTCCGTGTTCTGTGATCAAAGCTGATCCCCCTGAAAGTTTGGTCCTTCATTTTTGTTTCACCCTGTATGTTCTGTGACACTGCATAAATAACACGGAAATTAAAGCGATCAAAAGATTCCATGCAAGTGTTTTGATGTGCTGTGGACACTAGACACACGTGCCTCATGCAAACCAAAGTCCATCTACCTATAGCTAATATAACGGGAACGTGTAGAAACTACCATCATCTCATGCTAAAGTAGGAAACCTAAGGGCTCGACCGGAAATGAAGTTTATATCTGCTATTTGTTCAAACAGCATTAGAAATAGCCTTTTATTCTTTTACAGTGTAAGGTAATTTTTATATTGCACGACTGACTTAAACTTTGTTGCAATTACATTGAAAAGAACCGTTAATAATAGACGTGCAAACATTGACTTTGAATATTGGCATAGGTACTTTATTTGCCTTTATGCAACGCAGCCAGCGTCTTGGGGACGCTTCCAACTAGTATTGATGGATCTGTTGAGCTACCTGTAGATTGTTCGCAATTAACTCAATTAAAGTTAAAAAATAATCAATATAAGTTTTAATTTATTTCTATTCTTTGATCGTAATTTCTTTGTTAATAAAGCTTTATTTGCTAATTATGATTATTTGGTAAATTTCGAAGTTCTGGACTCTCTGTTTACGTATATGTGGAGTCTTGTACATATTGTATTATGAATTATATATATAACCTCAATGCGTGTCGTGTCGACTGTCAGTATATCATCAAGGTTTGTAGTTGAGCCCGCGTGCAGGCGAGCCCAGTGGCAAAGTGCCAGGGAGCCGGTGAAAGTGTGATGATGACCTCACGATGGGGGTCGCGGCAGTAAACATTTCCCAGATTTTCGACTGCGAGTTCCTAAAGTTAAAGACGGGGAAGTCCGGATTGTGAGCGTTCGGAGAACTTTACATGGATGGAAGTGAGGTCATGTCATGATAGATTTTTCAAGAAAAACCTTTTGACAGGGGTGCCGAAATTGTGGCTCTCTCGTCACTTTCTGAGATATAGGCGCCAAAGTTGAGGGTGAGACACGCTTTTGTTTCGTTTCGGCGATTTTTAAATGTTGCCTTAATGACAACATTCAATCGGATTCGTTTACTTAATTTAGTTTCGGTTTTTTTTTCATTCAAATCTTTTTTCTTTTTTTTTACGCGTATTCGTACAATTACTTTTTAAAATTTCAAAATTCATAATTTTTTGGTATACCTAATAAAATTTATATAAAAAAAATTATTATACCAAAAAATTATGAATATTTGGTAATATAAAATTATAGTAGGTACATACATACATGTAAAAATTATGGACCTAGTTAGTAAGTAGTTAAACCAGAGTACTTTATTTAAAATATGAATTAAATATGAACCGATCTTTTTTAAATGCTCTAAATAGCTTCCCAAAACCAAAATCTTTATTAAAAAAAATTGAAATTCGCAAGTAACTGGAACATTGAGTTGTTAGAGCCATAAATAAATAATCCCGAGTACAAGAAAGAAGTTCACGTAAAACCAGCGTAGGTCATCAGTTCAAACATCATCAAGCTTCTACAAACATCTCAAAATACCAACAATTTTCCTTCGACTCATCGAAACAAAGCATGACACTCCTAACGCAACACGGTTGTGGGCGTGCGAACCACGCGTCCGCTGCGTGCGCGCAGCTGACGTCATCGCCGCGCCCGCATCCATCCACTGCTGGTACAACCTATGTTGTAGTCTGTTGCCTCTACTTTGTTCTTGCTGAGTAACACGTTTCTATGTTTTGATTTGAGTAATGTTTGTATGACTCTGATTCCTTGGAAAATGGGTCGGCCTTTAGTTTGGGATGCCACTTGTGTAGATACCCTAGCACCTTCTCATCTTGCAGGGACATCAGTAAGGGCCGGCTCCGCAGCAACATCAGCGGAGTCCCTCAAACGGCGGAAATACGCTAATCTTGACCGAGGTTACCTATTCGAGCCGTTTGGGGTGGAAACCCTAGGTCCTTGGGGTCCTGGGGCACATGGAATATACAAAGATCTAGCAAAACTCCTAATAGAGTCCACAGGTGATCGGAATGCTGGCTTTTATTTCGGTCAACGAATTAGCATTGCCATTCAACGTGGCAATGCTGCCAGCATTCTGGGCACTTTGCCTTCTGGTGACGGCTTAGATTTTTAGAAAATAGCTTCAGTGTAAATATTAGTTGTAATTATTATTGTATTTTCTTTAGTAATAAAATAATCAATTTGTCAGTAATGTTTGTTAACACTGGTAATATGCGTGTTCAGTCAGCATCGATCAAAAAGTATGCACAGACATTATCCCGATGCGTCTAAAGAACAATAGTCCCTATGTTACTTAAAATATGGCTTTAAATAAGTACCTACAATAGAGATGAATAGATCTCGAGAAGAGCGATGAAACAATTCATTAGCAAAATTTGCAGTTGTTGATCAAAAGACCAAATACTTATTTTTGAAGGTGCAACAAAGTGCAACAAAAACAAAATCTATCTATCTAGATTAAAGGGTTTTTTGTTATAGTCAGGGATCGGAATAGGTAGAGTTTTTAAGTACCAAATGACGTCATATACGCTACTACGATAGCTTAATATGGATATGCCTTTTAATCTCGGGATTGCTATACAATATCAATCCCGAAATTCTTCTAAAATTTATTTACGTACTTCAAACACGAAACATTTTCATTCCTAAAATATAATTAGGAATCTTAATAATTTAAAAAATATATAAAAGTGATTGATTCTGGCCCGGTAAGTCAGACAGCAGTTTTTGTTTCTCAACCCAGCGTGTGGACCGCGTAGACGTTATTTATTTCTCTTTCTATTGTTCATATTCCTACCGCTACAAGGCGGGGTGCGGGGTGGACGTTACGGGGTGAGGGGACGACCAGTTCGAAGAGAGGGTGGATATACATTTTGGTTCACTCGTCTTCTTCGGTGCGTTGAGTGTGGGTGCATTTATTTTCGGTATTGGATTTTCATATCACTGACCTTGGCTTACGTTTTTTTTGGATTGTACCTGCATATTTTGACGATTTTGGCAACGTTTATTGGACTGGGACTTTTAATTTTGATAGTTGTGTGGTGAACAATACTAAACACACGTGATATTTGCTCCTGTATTTGAATTCAGTTTCAAGATACCTACACATAAGGTGAGTTTCAATAGCTTTATTATTTGTATAATCTTGACTACATATAAAATTTCAATTTTAATGTATATTCTACATAAAAGCTAGTCTAATTTAGTGCTAGTCTTTTCCGGTTAGTTTGCTGGATTTCCGCTATGCACGGATTTTAAAATACCTAACAAAAAGTGCCGCTATGCTCGGAATCAGATTCTTGTAATTTCGAAAGGAAAATGTTTATTATGTTAAAATATCACATCTTACATGTACTACACATTGTGTTACTGCTAGCAAACAATATTAGTTTTAATCAACAAATACCTTACACAGTCAAAACCAAAACAACCAGTTTTTTAGGTAAGCTACAACAATGAACTCCTCCGGGAATTTATACCTAGTTATTAACTTTTGACTTTGAATAGAAAGAGACAGCCATGAAATAGCCATGAACGAGTGCAAACAGGCACGAATTTCACGTCGGTACAGAATACATTTGAAAAACACATTAAAAGCTTAAAAGATATTAAGGGCATTTTAATTTATAATTTTTTTCCTTCAAATTCTGTAGACCCAGGCTAGCTTTAGGAGTATACTGTAGAAAAACTTTTCTATCGAACTATATCTTCCATTGTTGGAGTTAGAACTGAAAAATTCGTAGCATAGCGGCATTTTTCATTAGGTATTTTAAAATCCGTGTATAGCGTAACTAACCGGTTTTTCCTCTCTTTGATCTTTAGCTACATCGCTTAAACTGCTGTTAAATTAAAATACTTTGTGTTCACAATCTTCTGTTGTATTCTAGGTAATCCATTTCTACAACAAGAAAGCAACTCCTCCATTTTGTTTGTGCCATCATGGAACACCCAACTATAGGGAAGACGTTGTGCGGAGCTGGATCAAAGACGATTCAAATTTAATCTACGACCATGCAAGTGGAACAATATTTTGTGCTAAGTGTGAAACTTCTATAAAGGCTACAAAAAAAAGCAATTTAGACCGACACATTAATGGAGCTACACATAAAGGAACCCGAAAATCGCCAATGGAAGACTTCTATTTTGATTTTATTGAATTTTTAATCATGTGTAACATACCGTGGTCTCAAGTCAATAACACCGCATTCAAAAAGTTTTTTGCAAAATATTTGTGTTGCAAATGCAGTGGCAGATCTGTACCAGACGAATCGTTACTACGAAAAGTTTACTTAGAAAAAGTTTACAGAAACAGAATTCAAGAAATTTACACCAAAATAGGAAACGCCAAATTGTGGGTATCCTTAGATGAGACAACAGATATATTAGGTAGATACATAGTGCATTTAATGGTCAGGATTTTAAGCCCCTTAAAACCAAATAAGACACACTTGATAGCTTGTAAAGCATTAGAAAAAGTAAATGGCAATACAATTTCTCTATTTGTTCTAGAAACTTTTCAAAATACGTGGGGCGATTCTTTTGAATCTAGGGTAACTGATGTGTTGATAATGTGTACAGACAGTGTAGCATACATGTTGTTAGCTGGGCGTATTTTAAAAAGTAAATTTCCAAAACTTGTTCACATTATATGTTTAGCTCATGCATTGCACCGTCTCGCAGAACAAATATGAGTTCAATACAAGAATGTCGATGCTTATATCAAATGTAAAAAAAACATTTCTTAAGTCCCCAAGTAGAGTAAAAATTTAGAAAGAAAAATACCCAGATTTACATTTGCCTCCACAGCCTGTTATTACAAGATGGGGCACCTGGCTAGAGGCATCATTTTACTTTGCCAAATATTTTGATAAAATACAAGACGTATTTACTATGTTAAACAACCGAGATGCACTTTGTATTAGACAAGCAAAACATGCAATGAACAATGAAAATTTACAAACACAATTGATTTACATGGAGAAATACTTTAAAATCATTCGATTAGCCCTGGAAAACTTGCAAAAGCATAACCTGTCTATTACGGAAGCTTTAGTAGTTTTTGACACAGTGAGAGCAGTCATTAATTGGACGGGAAATGATGCACTACAAAAAAACTTGAACAAATTATGAATCGAAATCCAGACTTGGATGTCGTTAGAAATATTAGCGAAACTAGCCACGAAACGTTGCTAGAATTTGCTCCGCTCACATTGGTTCATGTTGAAAGATCATTTTCAACTTTTAAGTGGGTGTTGCACCCATATCGAAACCGATTAAAAGAAGAAAATATTGAAAAAATTATGATAATATATTTGAATTCTTTAGTAAATGATGTGGACGTGAACCTTTAGCTTCCGCCAATATTTCTGACATAGTTGAAATAGAAACTGATTGATTTTTTGATATTTCATTT
Source organism: Eupithecia exiguata (assembly GCA_947086465.1). Taxonomy (NCBI): domain Eukaryota; kingdom Metazoa; phylum Arthropoda; class Insecta; order Lepidoptera; family Geometridae; genus Eupithecia; species Eupithecia exiguata. The sequence continues at coordinate 1,834,071 of OX352229.1, forward strand.
CATTGACTTGTTAATACTGATTTGATTAATAAAAATTATATATACTTAATGACAACTTTGTTTCATTTATCCATGTCTCTATTCTTTCTGAACAGCAGGACAATGCAGTCAGCGTCTTGGGGACAGTTTCGACTGTATTGATATGTATCAGTTGAGCTACCTCTAGGTTGTTTGCAGTGAGCTCAATTGTAAATAATAGTTCTAATTTGATTCTATTATTTGACTCCTCCACCTCTCCCAGCCCTGGTCTAATCTCGTATCTAAAATTACTATTTTTGTGTACCTATCCAAAATATCTCACTTATTTTACATACCTACATTATTAAAGTTCCCCTAACTTTAATTATGTAGGTATGTAAAATATGCCAACCCCAAAAAAATGTAAAATTAGTATGATATTTTGGATAAGTACTACTGGAGGAAGGCCAGGTGTGGTGGTTACGCTACCTAATTTGTGTTTAACATAGGAAAGAAGAAATTTAGAAGACAATAATATCAATCCCTGAAAATGAGAAAACATTTGATCAATCCCCAATCCAGGGATTAAAAAGGCATATCCATGTTATGTTATCCTAGGTTTTTTACAACATTAGGTACATAAAAACTCTACCTATTCCGATCCCTGGTTATAGTGCTAACCCGCACTCTGGGTATCTCTAAGGGTTTCGTGGCTTAGTAGGTTAGAGCACACCCGTACTGACCTGTACCCGTCTGGTGGGGCGCGGGTTCGAATCCCGCCGAAACCGATAATTTTTGGGACTTATTTCATTTCTTATCTAGATTATCTTACTTGTTTTGTTACAGGTGCTAAAGCATCTGTAGCTGAACGAATCGAGATAAAATTTAGTTTACGTGCAGTTCTATAGATATAGACCTGTACAGAGCTACTTTAGTTACCGAGTAGTACGCATCAAATAATATAAACAAATTAGAACTAGTAATTACAATTGAAACAATTGAGCTAACTGCAGACTGTTGCAGACAATCTACACATAGCTCAACTGATCCATATCAATACCAGTCGGTAGGGTCTACTAGTATAATATTCTTATATCTGTGACTGAACCAATCAGGTCTCTTAAGTGACTTCGAAAAAAAAAAACAAAATTGTTTAATCGGCAACTATCGATGTAACGATACTTCGAATCCAAATTTCTGATTTATTGATGTAACGTTACTTCGAAAATAATTCTTCGAATACCTACTGGTCCAATAAAAACGCGTGCGAACACTGAGCTTCTTTCCGGCCCTTGTAGGGGGCACGGAAGGGGGCCTCGAGGCTGGGCCTCTTTACCCCGGCATCAACTCGAGGGGTGACGACCCCTCGGTCATTGGGTTGTGACAAAGAGATTAAAACCACTACGTTAGTTGTGACAATTCCCTTTTAGTCAGGTATTATTATTATTTTTTTTATTTTTAGGTTGCATTTTCGAGCTGTCAACATTAAGTATAGAGCTTTCGTTGCTCTACCGTAGAGCAAAGCTCTATAATGTTAATAGTTTAAGCGCCTCTACGTTGATTCAAAGGCCAGCTGTTCTGTTACAGTTGCTGGTAGTATCCGTGTTCCCTTCAAACACACACACACACACACCAAACAATTTGTACTCGAGACAGGACCTTGACAACAAGTACCTACGTCGGAGAATATTCCAGCAAATCTTGCACAAACAAAGGAAAACATCACAATAACACTTCATTACGATTACGACTACCTATCATATTTACGCTGAATCTATTTGAAAATTTACTACCTTTAGGTATATTTTTGTACTGCTTTGTTCTGAAATTAACGAGTGATGTTGAGACGCACTGTGTTGAATGTATGATATTACTGCACATTATAAAATTGGTTAACATTAACTAGTACGTTTTTTTTCAATATTTTCCATAGACAAGAAGTGGATTTAGACGCATAATGACCAATACATATTGAAAAAATAACGCAAAAGGATCAAAACTCGTAATGACCAATAAGCAAAATAGCCCATAGGCGAATTGACCTATCTATAATTTGCATATTGACCAATCTTCTTATTACGCATATTGACCAATATGTATTGGAAAAATTATGTATTGGAAAAATGACCAATACGCGTAATGACCAATAAGCAAAATAGCCCATACGTGTAGTTGATTGTGATATTTAAATTTACGAGCAATATAAATTTGTAAAGGAAATTGTTTTGTTTACTTGCAATAGGTGGTAGGACACAATAGAAATTCCAGAATACTGATAAAAGAACAATACACAATAGAAAATTTTACAAATAATAAGTATTTGTACAGTTTTTTAAATTGAAGTAAAATCGGAATTACTAATAAAATTTGAATTACAGAAATATCAAAAACTTTAGAATGTCTAAATCATGTTAAATTGATACAGAAAATGCATTTATCTTATTGTTAAAATTCTACAATTTTTAATGTACTCCTCCGACCAGGTGGGATGACGATTTGCGAAAGACTGCTGGCAGATGCTGGATGCGACAAGCTGAAGACAGGGCTCATTAGGGGAGGCCTATGTCCAGCACTGGACTACTATAGGCTGATGATGATGATGTATCGAACAAAATAATTAAGCATAATAATTTACACATTCTGCAAAACTGTCCAGTTCATTGTATCGTCGCCTTGACTGCGATTTGAAGCTAAAGATTTATTTCGTCGTGCACCTTGACTCACCTACATAATAATATATTGAGGCATTTAACATTCGCAAAACATGTTACTGTAAGGTACTCAGGTACAAATTCCTCATTTCTGTCTCGCAACAACTTTTAGCTTCTTATGTTTGTTTTGGAATTGATGCTAGTTATCTTAATCTTAGTATATATTATTTATCAGCACTTAAGTAAAAATAGGCCAAGTAGCACTTATGCATTACATTTTGCACATTTGCGTTGACTCCTGACGTGACATCTACAGGGTTGATGATGATGATTCTTCGTTAATCGTAATATGTGTCTGGCTGGTTAGACACAATTCTGCCAGTGTCTAATAATGGAAAAAAATTGAAAATTATATGAGTTATCATTAAGGTTGTTTGATATCAGGGTAGTTGGTATGATAATAGGCTATTTGACTATATTGAAAATAAGTTGCAAATTGTTTTCATCGTTAGGTTGCATCGCTGATGACGACACACATATCACAGATTACAGTGCGTGTTGTTCTTCTTGTTAGGGTGTGGTGTAAGGTGTGACGTCATCGAGTTATATCACCGGAGCCATGACAGAGATTATCCTTTTGGCGTGCCATTATTTCATTCAAACTTTAAAATTCGTTTTTATAACTAATACGACTGGCCTTGAAGAAATATTTAGACTTTGCATTATTTTTATCAAACAATACGTTGGAATTATTTCCCAGTAGTAGTCAAGTAGCCTATTCATTGACATGTGAACGCAGGTCCTGTCTATCATCACGATCAAGTTCGAGAAGACGTTTGTCCTTAAATTTTAAAATTGTATGTTAATCATCTCCCGCACAAAATAATGACAGAAACCCAATAAATTACGGAAGACCTTAATCTATCTATATCTAACTCTGTATAGCTGTTTCTTGTTTGAAATGACGAGCCTACTACTGACTGGGTCAAAATAGGAGGGATTATTATAATCGACTTTCGAATGACTAACGTAGTAGTATTACGTTAATTATATACGTCACTTTATATCCGGTTTTACTTCCTTTAGTTGAATGACTCACAAATGTCAAATGACTGACATTTGTGTGCATTTATTTCTTTGTTTGTCACATCGGCGGTTTATTCATCATACTTGGAATAGCTTGTTACCTTAACATTTGTTTTCTAGACTAAATCATCTTGTTTACATACTAGGTAATGAGTAGTAATTACTAATACGATAAGTAATTATGCTATGCACGTATCGTAGCCTAGTAATTATTCATTTATTGACTATTTATAATTATTCTCTTCCGTGTTAGTGCATTGGTCTGTTCATTTACTATGTTGTCATTTTCATCATGGGCTATCCCTTTCAAAATGTGAGTCATCTCTGATTCATTTTTGGTCATGAACAACTTTGCTTGATCATTGATCGATCAGTCATACGGTTTGGCTTTATTTGTTCAAAGTGTTATCATACGTCGTGGGTGTGAGTGTGTGATGCTCTAGTGTGTGTGCTATTACGTGTACCTAGTGTTTAGTGAGTTGTTTTGAGTGTGCCAGTGCGATCCGCACTGGGCGTCGATCGACGCTCGCTCGCGCTTTTATATCCTCGGTCGGGCGATACCGCAATATTTACATTGCGATAAAACCATTGACGTTACCTACTAATATCCTTTTTCAAAAGCCTCTATCTATAGGTTCCTCAGGTAAAAATATTGCATCGAATGCGGTCGCCGAAAGTCGATTGCGCAAATGGAAAATTTCATGTAACAGCTGTATGTTAGTGGCATAGGGTTGGGTTTGGCGGTGACGAGCGGGCCGGTGACGTCACGCGTCACGCCGAGCGTGCGTGGCGGCTGACGCGCCTACCGTGCGCGCGCGCAGGTTGTGTGTGGCAACACTGGCAACCGTTTTTATGCAAGACGCGGCTGGAGTGAGTGGCCGGGTTTCAAATTAGAATTGCTGTTATGATGAGCTGTTTTCACAGAGTTTTAAACTTTCTTACTTTTTAAACTACGTGGTTAAACTAAGTACTTAAATAATTTCTTGTAGGTACTTGGATCAAGTCTTGCTTTATGAAAGCTCTTTAATACCTACCTAAAAATTATCAACAATTTAACCAAAAATGAAGAATTTATATTTTGTTTACGGTAGAGTCTATGTAGAGTAACTACCAAATCTTATCATAATGTTATTGCCACTTATGAAAACCACACACGGTCAATCTTAGAGCAAAGTTAAATCGAAATAGTTATATCATGGCATACATAAGAGTTTCATCACACTGATTGACCTTAGTCATTCGTTCAGTTATTTTTCTTAAGTCGTTTAAATCATAGAAGAATCTAAAGAATGATTCAATGATAGGTTAGGTATATATCTTCCTCCCACGTCTAACTTTTTATGACATATCTTTTACTTACATCTTTCTCAACTCACAAGTTTAGGTGCCTGCCAGATACAAGTTTAGTATGTATTAGGCCTTTAGATACAACTAAAATATCTGAATTTTATTCTTATATGTTACTACATAAAAAAATTATACCTTTTCAAATGTGCAATCAGTTTAATACTTTAAAATGATTGCACATTTGGAAATGTTGTGTAGTAAATGTTTGAAAATGTTGTGTAGTATAATTGTTTACTACACAACATTTTCAAATGTGCAATCATTTTAATACTTTAAAATGATTGTACACATTAATACTTTACAATGGTTGCACAAATGTTGTGTAGTAAACAATTATAATTAGACAAATTATTAATGAATTCGGAAATATTAAAAAGTAGGCAGGTATCTGCACCTAATTAGTTAAATTCGTGAATATATTTTCGTGGTTATGAGGAAAATATTGATCAGAATCTCTGTTAATATGCAAAGTAAGTTTAAGGAAAAAGGTCGCTAGGTAAGCTGTTTCTTACAATGTTAATGATGTTTTTATATGCGTTTCAAGAAAAGAAGCACGTGAAATACCTACCATTACAACACGTGCTTCTTTTCTTGGAACGTAAATAAAAACAACATTGACATGACACCTTCTTTGTAAGATTTGTAAGTTTCCTAACCTAGTAGGTAGTAGCGAAGTTACATTATTTTATCTGTGGTAGTAGTACAGACATAAACATTTTTTCTTTTCCTAAGTGCTTGACTAGATAACGGCACATAGTGGAAAAAAAATGTCTTGGACATAATCCTATGATAAATAATACTAAAAGATAATTAAATGTGATTACACGTGATAAAGAATGTTGCAATTTGTTAAGATTTCGCACAATGCGTATTAGGTAGGTTAGGTATTGGCAGAATGCAATAGATGCAATTTTTAAAAATTAAAACAAAACAATTCAAGCGAAGAATTTCAAATTTGGAACGCGAGGCACTTCAAACATCATCAGGGCGTGGTCCTTCAACGGAGGCAAAGATCACGCACGCATGATGGCGCTAAAAATATTCTAATTTCAAACATAAAAACGACTCTATGTCCTGAGTAGTTGAGTCGATAGAGGTCGTGTTATACTGGCTAGACTGGTATCTTGGTGCGCTGCGTTCTATTTTTAAACGCGAGTGCGATGTCCACGCGCTCACCGCGTGGCTTTGTTTTGCTCAGATAAAGCCGGCCACATACGTAGGTACTAGGTAGGTATGTAGGTGATATTAATGTTTTCACACTTATTTACGTCGTGGCAACTTATCAGTTCATAAAATAGGTATTTACAGTAAGTAACTATGTACAAGAGAGTTTTTCATTATCTATCCAAGTTGTACGTTAATTAGAGTAAATATAAGTTTAATTAAAAAGGTAGGTAGGTATGGGTGATGTAAATGGATTAAATTTGTTAGTTTTATACGCCCGGTAACTAAATTGTTTTCATTACAGAGGCAATCAATGTAAGTAATTGTCTTCACAATTACTACAAGACAAGGACAAGGTATTTTATCAAACCTTTGTTTTGATAGAGTAAACTTCGGGAAGTGTATTCTCTACTAAGCGACTGTAAAGTGTCATATTTACTAAGGAGCATTGGTAGGTAAAATGTAAATATTTCATCATTATAACTGTGGTGGGTGAGTAAAAAACAAGTTATGCTTTAATTAATAACCTTATAAAACATTCAGTAGATACATTATTATACCACAATAAAAAAGCTAACCAACTCTACGACTCAAAACTTGAAAATTGTGTTTGTAAAATCCAAATAAACTTAAAAAAAGCGTTTGATACTGAAAAACTCTATTATAAATTTAAGGAAGCCCTTGTCAACGATTTAACATATTTATTAAGAGATTTATGCCTCGCTACATAAATTCATTCTTACACCACTGATATGCGAACTCTTACGTGACTCATAAGATAAGTTTCAAGGCTAAAAATCATGATTTCCTTCAAAAAATTCAGTAACCTCTCTTCAGAGGTGTGCAGCCGGCGACGATCCATCACCGACTGACGAACAACCAACTTACAAGCCCTAACGTCACCTACCTCGCTGATAACACCGACCAGAATGCTAGACCTGTCCTTGATAGTAAGTGCGGAAATCGTAGGGGTCTATATTATTGGTTGTGGGTACTTGGTAGTAGATAAGGCGCTTACGCAAATACCTCCCGGCACAGAGATTGGCGTGTCAACAGTCGTGATAACAGTCTGCGGCTGCGAGCGGGTCACGGATCCACACTGTTGTGTGTAGACCGTGATTTAGATAACATTATTTTAAACTAATTTAAAAATAATGATTAGAGAACAAACGGAAACAAGTCACACTAATATTTATATACGAAAATTTGGGTGTTTGGCTGTTTGTTACCTCTTCTACGCCAAAACTGCTGGCCGGATCGGGCTGAAATTTTGCATACAGGTAGTTCTAGGCCTGGAATAAAACGTAAGATAATTTTATCCCATAAATCAGTTCCCATGGCTTAGAAATAACGTTAAAACGTTTCCATAGAAACAAAGAGTGCGAAGCCACTGGCACAAACAAGTATTATAAATGCAAAAGTTTGGATGGATGGATGTATGATTGTTTGTTACTTCTTCACGCGAAAAGTACTGAATGGATCGGACTGAAATTTTGCATAGATGTAGCTCAAAGCCTTGAATCAAACATACTTGTCAACCGACGAAAAAACGAAGGAGGTTCTCAAGTCGACGTGTATATTTTAATTTTCGATGTTAGACCACACATAACTTTTGACAGAGTAGTCCGAATTTGATAATTCTTTCACTATTGTATAGAGAATGATCCCGAGGCGGTCCCATAGAATACCTTATTTTATCCCCGAGGGATTAGTATTTATCCCGTAAAACTTAAAAACCCCCCTAGCAAACTACTAATGTGACAATTCGAGACATACATGAATACTGTTTACCGAATTTGAAGTCGGTTTATAGTTTTTTAAAACCGGCCAAATTATTATTCCATAAATCAGTTCCCAATAGATATAAAGTATAAATTAAAACGTTTCCGCAGAAACAACGCGAGCGAAGCCGCGAGCGGAAACTAGTTTATCATGATCACTCCAGCCGTTTGGATGATTCGAGGTTATATAGAGTATCAGATAACCACGCAGAAACACTAAAACATAACAATAACCCGGGTTGTTATTCGAGCATTAATAATAACAGTGCTCTACCCACACTACCGCCGCCACTTGATAAGCTTGTCGGCATTATGCTGAGCTTTATCCTATAGCCTGAAAAACTATACTTAGCTAGTCTATACTACAATATTATAAAGAGGAAACATTTTTTTTGTATAAATTGAATAGGCTCCGAAACTTCTTTTTAGGGTTCCTTACCCAAAGGGTAAAACGGGATCCTATTACTAAGACTCCGCTGTCCATCTGTCACCAGGCTGTATCTCATGTTTCCTTTCAGTTAAATAATAATAATAATAATAATAATATGTTTTTATTTCAGACACAAGATCCATAAATTTTCAAATTTCAATTAGATTTATAAATTAAATAAAACATTCAGGTACACACAATTAAAAAAACAAATAGAATTAAAAAATACATATTGTACCTACCTATAAACTCAGGATGCTAGCTCCATCCATCGTTTGTACATATCTGTCCGGATTAGTCTGTCTGCCAGACTAGATATAATGCTATTTTTACACCTGTCAACCCTGGACAAGAATTTCGCGATACGGGATCTTTGGATGGCATCATAAATGAGCTAGCTAAAGGATTTAAGGTAGTTCCCCTGCAGGGCCCATAGTTTCTTTCCACCCTGTATAGTATGTATGCATGCAGGTTTATATAATCCCAAGTTTTATATATTACAATAAGTTATTGAATTATTCAGGCAATAAATGATTTTATGATATGGCGCTCGTTAGGGGAGGCCTATGTCCAGCAGTGGACTGATATAGGCTGATGATGATGATGATGAAATGATTTTGATTATTATTTATTATTAATACCTAATCTGGAATACTTATTCTAGGCAAATGATTATCTTTATGACACATGCATGATTGTTATTCTTATCATTTTGCTATCATTAAGTACGCTACGGATTAGTTTCATGTTTTCTGACTGGATTGGCTGAAAGTGCTTTTTCATTGTAAATTTTGTAAAATATTCCTGTATTTACCAACGATAAGATATGAAAGATTAAATTAATAAAGAAGACAAACTCATGTTGATTTTATAAAAAATGCTGTTAAGAATTTTAGATTAATGCAGAATTGTTGCAGAAAAACGGTAGAATCCGTGATCACGTGATGACAAATCCCGGATACGGTGACACAATAAATTAATTTTATCATTTTCCTGAAATAGGTAATGAAATTCCTATCGGATTTGATCAAATCCATACGTAGAATATTATCAAATCTCGGGTCATGGTTAATAATAGTAGTAATTTATATATTACCATTTCTCTGAAAAACTCAGTGACTTGATCAAATCATTGACAGTTTCAGTAAAATGATAAAATACGTAAAATTGATAGGGATTGCAAATTTATTAATAAAAAAAACCTTTAAAAGTATAATAAATGAGAATCTGAATCAGAATCATGTTTATAAAAAAGATCTTAAGTATAAAGTATACAGTTTCAACAGCTTATCTATAATAGACATACAATACAGTTTTAAAAAGATACCTCTAAATCTAAGTCTACCTGTATTGGGTAAGTTTTTACGTGACAATTGATTTATTTTATGGACTTAAAAATAGTTACAATTTCAATTACTAGGGGACCATCAGTTGTCAAAGAGTTCTTTGAGCGAATAGAAAGCATTTGATTCTAACCATTTTTTTAATTTATTTTTATATATGTTACCATCTAGGGTTTTAAGTTCTATGGGAAGATTATTGAAATTTTTTATGGCTGTGATGAAGGTGTGGTATAAGTAATGTTTATTTATAAACAGAGAAACATCTTGTTTTTAATTCTAAGTTTCTTTCATACGTATAAATGACGTAAGAAAAAAACTTTTAACACATTCACGGCCCAAGACGCAGAAGTTGATCTGCGGGTCCAAGTCGCGGGGCTAGGCAGCGAATGCGATATATTAAAGATCAAACACGGTTGCTAAAAAATAGATGTACCTACTTAATGGTAATCATACCAACAGCATATCATCAGGAACTATCGCTGACCCCTGTATATTAGTGTTTTCATTTAAAACCATAACAATGGCGAAAAATAAGTAAGCAGTCATGATACCTGATAACCTCCTTCTCAGCTAATCTTTTACAATACACGCAAGAAATAAGTCACACAGCGTGATGTTGATAATGCAATACTTATAACTACTTTAGTTATTATTGGAGTCAAATTAAGACGCAGTTACTTAAAATAGGTACCTATGTAATGTACCTATACCAATAAAATTTCGGGTAACAAACCATTACACATTTCTAGGTTGTTTTTTCTGGAGCATCTACCTTATGTTACTTACTTTTCAAACGATTACAACACTAAACTGTTTCCCAATACATTTTGTTTCCAACTGTACTGAACCAAACAAACAACGTTCTTTACTTTTGCAACGCAGAACTTTCACTGGGATTCTAATTCTTACTTTCAATGCGTCTTCCATCGGCCCATTAGCTCAGTTGGTTAGAGCGTCGTGCTAATAACGCGAAGGTCGCGGGTTCGATCCCCTCATGGGCCACTTTTCTTTTTGTTTTTTATTTAGTTTTCCAGAACTTTTCGATTATTTATTTTCTATGTATAAAGCCTAGTTAGGTACTTATTACTCTTACACCTTATAAAGTCGGTCCTTAATTTTATTCCTTCATGCCATACAAGTTACACATGCTTGTTTTCACAGTATTATCTCACATGGAGTAGGTATTAGATAATAAACTGGTTATTACTTGTGGTATCTAAGGTCGAGACCCGCCCCACGCGACTGCAAACAACCATCGAGATACGGAAGGTACCTACTTATCGCCTCTACCGCCCCCTATCGGGACTAATCAAGACAAAACAATGTCAAAAATCGGTCAAGTAGTACTTGCAAAACCTATTTTATTTAGATTAAAGGATCGCTTTAGACGCCTCTTTTGATCTTGCTTGCTCAAGCAATATCAAAAGAGGTGTGACAAATGTCAGCTGTGGATGTGATGGATGAAATATCGGGCAGTAAACATGTTAAAAAGTCTTTTGTCTTCTTTTAAAGGTTTGGATATTTCCCTATTATGAGAGTTTCATTATCAAAATAAATTTATAATTTAGTACCTGAAAAAAAATACAATAGATAGATAGATATACAATAGATTGAAATTTTTAGCATGATTTCTGGGGTGATGGTTTTTCCCGAAAGTTCCATGCGCCTTTAGCATTGAACTACAAGCTAGTTTTATCAGAGGTGTTCGTGAATGTGTGATGTCTCTCATATTAGTTTTACCGCTACTAGGGTATAGGTATGTGCCTTCAAAAAAGAATAGAAGATAAAGAAATATATCTGTATAATAATTTTAGTATTTTTATGTTTGTATCGTCAAATTTAATCATTGAAAAGCAGATATCGACTCAATCGCAAAATTTCTGAACGTGGCCTCACCGTTCACCGTATTGACATGAAGCTTTAGCAGGATATCTTTTTTATAGAAAAAAACTTATTTATTAGATACAACACGCAACAGCATACATGATGGTTTTTATCATTACATTTTTTTGAAACTTCATAATTCAAACAATATGTTTCTATGTAGTAAAATTAAACCAACGTAAACTTATTTGCTTACTCCTAAGATAAGGTTTAAAATAAATTTTATATCTAGAACAAATAAAGTATTACATTATTCACTATGTCTTTATACTAACAAAAATCTCTAGTACGCGTGTACTGGTTTGAATTGTACAAGCGCTTGCCTCTTCTCTTCTCTTTCTATATAAAAAAAATATCTTTCTATGTATTGTGTGTATCAGTTAACTAGTACCCATAACGCAAGCTCTGCTTAGCTTGGGGCTAGATAATGCTGTGTCGAGCATTATTTATTCTTCGCTAACCGGTTATGTTCTAACTATTATTTCTATGAAAATCAAAAATAAACCACGTTTTATTTCAGGTTTTATAAAACCTGAAATAAAACGTGGTTTATTTTTGATTTTTACGAAAGTATACTTTCGTAAGCGACAACCTTTAAAACAAAAGACGGTGACGCCCGGTAAAGTTTGATTTCGAAACATAGTACCTATACAAGCTTTTATTTTCGATGGAGTTCATACGAACCTTCTAATTTGGTCCTTTGGTTCTCCGAAAATAGATGTTCGTGACATAATTAGATGACCTGTTATCCGTGTTAGCTAACTAGGCCGGTAGGGCCTGCGTCAGGGCCCTCCGAATCTGTAACTAGATAGGTAGGGTCGCTTAAATTTAGTACCTAGCACATGTTATAAACCGTTCGGAAGCTTGTCTCTTTATCAAGTTATCTATAACTAGTAAAATAGATTCGTTTAACATGTTCATAGCACACGACGTACAATCATATGTCTATCCGGTGGTGCTGGAGGCGGCTGCGGAGCGCCCGGTCCCTGCGCGTCACACACACCGCCGAGGCGGGGCAGTGAATGCGTTAAAGAGGTGATTTGTATATATTATTATTAAACTCAGTACCTTACTTTGTCATTATATGAAACCATAATAACAAAAACCTTAAAATAGGATATTACTCCAATTTTTGAAGAGTCTATTAGATTATTTGGTGCTAAGGAACCACAAAAAAAAAACTATCGATAAGTGCCCTAAAAATTAATTTAAAATTAACATTTTCAAGTTGCGCGCGTAACTTGACGAAAACGCTATACGCAGTGGACGCCATATTGCTACAGAGCACCACAGGATCGGCCACATGGCCACACGGTCATGACGTCAGCTGGCTGCGTGGCACCTGAACAAATGCGCTGATGTTGCTGGTGACAGTTGATGTTTAGTTTGCCTACACAGCCGTATGCCATAATAAAATTGCGCCTACTGTTTCATGCTGTTTAAATACAGATTAAAATAAAACCGGCCAAGTGCGAGTCAGACTCGCGCACGAAGGGGTCCGTACCATCTATAAAAACGGCAAAAAAAAAACACGTTTGTTGTATGGGAGCCCCTTTAAATATTTATTTTATTATGATTTTTAGTATTTGTCGTTATAGCGGCAACAGAAATACAATATCATCTGTGAAAATTTCAACTGTCTAACTATATCGGTTCACGAGATACAGCCTGGTGACAAACGGACAGCGGAGTCTTAGTAATAGGGTCCCGTTTTTACCCTTTGGGTACGGAACCCTAAAAACTGTAAACTTTGAGTTGAATTTTAAAATTTATTTTGTTATTTTATGAACTAAAACGAACATTTTCCGAATGCTCTTTGCCTAAGCTATCTCATTAACGTATATTTAGATTTTTTCTCTTTTACAGTAAAATACCCTATTGTAGGTATCAAGAGCTTTTAACAGAAGCTCATCTTTACATTTTGTTGACATTTGAACAGATATCTACAGATCCAAATAGCCGAATGCTATATCAACACGTTATCGGGTAACCAGTTATCATCATCATCTGTTATTATTATCATTCACGTGACTCAATTTACGGTTAGCACGCGGTTAAGACGTGATGGAAGTTGCCTCTGTCGCAGAGATGGACTACAGCTTCTGCTTTGATAGAGGTGACTTTCTTCTTTTTTCGGCAGTATTCTGATCCAGCACCATAGAAATTAATTATCATCATTGTTTGCAACAGTCTGCAGTTAGCTCAATTGTTTCAATTGTACATACTAGTTTTAATTTAATTCTATTATTTGATTGTAATTATCATTATCATCATTAGCTAGACCGCTTGTTAGTCCACAGCTGGACATAGGCTTCTCCTAATGAGCGCCACACCGCCCTGTCTTCAACTTACAACGTATTTTCTACTACTACAGATTTTCGCAAGTCGTCAACCCCACCTGGCCAAAGGGTACTAACTTACTAAATACACTACGTTTGCCGAGTCGTGGTCTCCGCTAAAGAACACGTTTACTCCAGCTGTTGTCGGTTCTTTGCAAGATATGGCCCACTGCCACTGCCACTAAAAAACTAATACAAAGCAGCAAATTCTTACGCTCCTTGCTACAGTTCCAGTGGACGCGTAACTTTAGGTTGTTGCACACAATATCAGAGGCCTTATTTTGTATAAAACCATTTCACCATCACAGAATGACACATTTTGACATTCTACATCAGATGAAGGAAACTACAGATGGAGGGACGCGCGTCAAAATTTCCAAGTTTGGAATCATTCTATCAAACTCCCCGTGCGAGTAGCACCGCACGTACTACGTAGTCTGAGTTTCTTTGATCTAAGAATCCTTCTACGTGTAGATTTTATGACGATATTGTTTTACCATTGTCTTAGCCCTGAAATTGGAAACGTATTTGCAACGCCTTGCCGTCGTCGCTCTATTGTCAGTGACAAAAGAGGTGAGTCTAAGTAGGAATTTTAAAGGAACAAAGAACACTGGATGGTTCGATTTGAAGTGGCAATGATTCATTTCCGAGTTGATAAATGTGCGAGTACCTAATCCTCGTTGTATGCATCATGGAGCTAGATAATTTGTAGGTGCCGCTGTAGGACGCATGACGCACGTATGGATAAAGGGTATAGTTTGGTGACGTTGTTTGAACTCCTCTGAAACTCCGTTTTAGAATGCGAACCGTAGGATCTTTGACGTAGAGTAGATTAATTTTATTCAAGGTCATTCATTATTATTTTGCTCGAATTACTTTATATTAAACTATTTGCTCTCGCATTCATCATCATCATCAACCGCTGACACCCACTGCTGGGTATAGGATCCTCTTTTACACGCCAGTTAACTCGGTCCTGTGTGAGCCTCATCCACTGTCTTACACAGTCGGACAAAGTGGCTCTCGCATTAGGTACCTAAATTATAATCTATCAGCAAACTCGGGCCCGAGTCCATTTGATGTTTCATATTTGTATGGGATTTGCGTAGTTCCCTGCCCGCACGATACCATAACCCCAGGCGCTGTGCCAACACCAATGGAAAAATTAAATGTGATGTCACGATCACGTCTCGATAGCATCGTCAAATGGACTCTGGACTCTGAACACGAAAGTCAAAGTTCAAAAATTCTTTATTTCCATTAAAAAATGTACACTTAAAAAAGGTCAAATTATTCAAATAAAACACACACGGAAATAAAGTGATATTTTAGATTTCTGTCGCTTTGGTATTTACATTATCGGGGGAGGCCTGCGTCCAGCAGTGAACCATTATAGGCTGTTGTGGTGAGGTGAGGTGGTGAGGTATGTGACTAAAGTAAAGAACCGACCAAGAAATCTTCAACCTGTTAGTTGTTATTTTTCGAGTTGGAGCAAAACCCGTCCCAAGCTTTTTTATCTCACTAGGAATTTTGTTGTAGAAGCGTATACATTGCCCTCTAGAAGATACATTAATCTTGTGAAGCCTGGTTGTGGGCTCAGCGAGTTTATTTTTATTTGAAGTACTTATTATAAAACTAATATATTATTAAATATAAAACGTCCTCTCCTACTATAATAGCATATAAACATAGTATTTATAATTATTTTATATCTAATATTATTATAAATGTATATGCCACGTATCTCCGAATGTTTGCGATTAAATTTAGTATGTAGGTAGATAGTGTACGTTATAGAATAACACCTAAAATAATCTAATTTTCAAAAATTTACCTTCGAAGGGGTTAAAAAAGGTGGTGAAGTTTTAATGGAAAATATTATTCCTTGGTTCGATTCACTCAGAACTCAGTATAAATTAACTTTAAAGTAAATAATGAAACTCAAAAATTACTTTTATATAATTTCTGAAATTTGTATGAAAAATGTAAATTTCTACCTACTTCGCAGCTAGTACAGAAAATACAACACATCTTGAAAAGGTAAACAAACATTGGTAGGTACCTACTTAAATATTTTTCGTCTCTATATTCGGTCAACAAGTTCTCACTGCGTGTTCTACGCCTGCTATCTTAGCCAAAGTTGTTATTCGTGGGAAATCGTGATAACAAGTACATACACAGATAGGGTTATTAAACATTTTGGTTGTTGTTACACGCGATCGCTTTATAACATGCCTAAACAAAAACACTAGCCGATGGCATGATTTACTTGTGCCCGAACACTCAAACGCAACTCAAATATAAGCACGTCTCAAGTGACGATTTATTGACAGATTTTCATTGAAAACTGTCAACTGTAAATCAAAAAATCGCGACATAAGACGTGCTTAAATCTGAGATGCGTTTCAGTATTTGGAGGTTAGGGAGGTAGGTAGTTCATATTTCATTTATTTTTGCTTGCATGTAGGTACATTCCATCTTATTTCTAAGGTGAATGGTTATCACTAGGTACATACATGCACCCTAGGAGGGCACTTCACAACAGTTAACTTTATTTTGATAGTTTACTTTCAAAGTTTGCTAAAATCTTCTAATGCTTTGGTAGAACTTAATGACGTTGAACTTTGTATAAGAGCGGATTCGTACTGCGGTTTAAATTTACATTAAGTACACATTTTTTATATTTTCGTATTTTTTTTGTGTTTCATAAAATATAAGGAAAGGTTGGGTTATTTTATGATTTTATGAAATGAAATGTCCTTGTATGATTTTATGAAATACAAAAAAAACAACACTCGATGACGTTAGAAGTATATTCTGGCGTAACCAAACTAAAAACAAAACATGTTTTGTTTTTTTTCTCGGATTTGATTTATTTTGATATGTGAGAGAGTAGTCTAAATCATCAGACACGAATTTTTTTTTAGCTGCCCAATCTCAACCTTTTAGGAAAAAAATAAAAAGTGCCTACTGAAAAATGATTAACCCCCTAACTTCTGTAGATTTTTTTTTCAAGCGAAACTTTCATAATCAAAGCTGCCAAATGTATGTTGTTTTTTTTTTAGATAAGATCATAAAACGTTAGTTAAACAAATCAAACGATTTAAAAATAAGCTATTAAAATAACCAAAGTATATCTTCAACGATGAGAAATACAAAACTTTTAAGGGTGTTTTTCTAAGGAATATGAGTTTGAACCGAAAAAACAAAACGTGCTCATCTATTTTTTTAGTTCTCAAACCAGTAATTATCTAGCAGTTTGAATAAACAAAATTCTCTGCAAAAGTTAGAAGGTTGAGTCACTTCTCAGTGCCTACTTTGGAGAATAATTTCTACTCATAATGGGTTGAGATTGGGCAGCTAAAAAAATACTTGTCAAAAAACGTGTCAGTTATTTAGACTACTCTGCACTTTAACATTATCCAAATAAATCTAATCGGAGCTGGACAATTGGGTACCTTTACGTATGAGTAAAAAAAAACAAACGAAACCTAATTTGTTTCAATTTTGGTTACGCCAGAATATATTTCTACCGTCATCGACAGCTAATATAAAATAAAGACCTTGATAAACAGGCGATTATAGAGAAAAAACCTACTTACTCTAACAATAATAGAAAAACTAGTAGGTAATTATAACCACGCCGGCCCTTCGTGCTCGATACATCTACGTGACGGGGTGCGCGTACGCATTCGCTATCGAAATCAACTATTAGCTGCTCAAGATACTTACGTAAGTAAATACTTTCGATAAAAATGAAGGCGGTACCTAATAGTCCCTACAACAATATGAAAAGCAACGAAGTTCTTTTTAACAAATTTTTCAATATTTCTTTACTGTAATTTTTTTGGCGGTTCTTCGAGTCTCAGTATAAGTCCGTTTACGACCAATGAAGGCAGGCGAAGGTTCGCCTACGCGCCTGTGTCGCAGGAGGTTGTGGGTTCGATTCCTGCCTATGGACAAATGTTTTTTACAATCTGCATATATTTGTTCGGGTTGTTCTGGATATTTCCTACCTATAGTAAAATATGTATATCTATTATAATGTATTCTATTAAGTATCAGTCATCTTGTACCCATAACACAAGCTCTTACTTAGCTTGGGGCTAGATAATGCTGTGAATTGTCCAGTGTTATGAAATTCTCACAATTATAAATAAATATGATGCACTGTATTATTTTCTAAATAAATATTCTATTTAATTAACTAGGTTAGACTAGAAAAGCTTATAAGTGCATTTTCACCGTAGCAGCTATAACAGCGTAGCACGCTACGGCGTAGCGGGCCTACGGCGGCGTAGCAAAGTGGGATTTTGAATTATTTCAGATTTCAGATACAAAGATATACGATAATTTATTCCATTAAGTTTAGTTTAAATAACAATTAGAAAAAAAGGTAGGGTACCAAAACACCCACCAAAATATTACATTAAAAAAAATCAGTAAAATAAATGCATTCACTGCCCATTAGCACGAGTTTAGCCAATGGGATGTGTGTCGAACGCAATTATTTTGAAAAATCATAAAAAAAGAAAATTGTGCTTCAATCGGTACTTATTCATAAATAAACACACTCAAAAAATATACAAACCATAAAGTATAAATCTACTCTTGTCCCTGTATTTTTTTAACTCTCCAATATTACATTTGCTGAAGTAAGTAGGTACCTAGGTATTTAATAACATAACCCATTAAACAAAAACTAAAATAGACTTGCGTCATCCAGAGACTGCTTGACGCCACATGACGAACCGTCAACATCGTCACTCACACATCATCAACCATCAACAAAGATCAACGGTGGCGTATCGACAAGCCCAATGTCAACAAACATTAAGTGGCTGTTAGCATGGAAGATGGAAGGAACAGAATCATATTCATTGTTGGTTAGACGAAAATTTCAGAAACTTGCGTAAGATATTGCTTATTCTGAAAAATCTAAGTGGAAACCTAAGCACATGTATTTTATACGGGTTAGGGTACAATTCATCCGCGGATGAGTTGTCCACTTCACTTTTTACAACTCATCCGAATCAAAATTCTCTCGGTTTTTGATTCGGATCAGTTGTACCCAAATCCAAAAGTGAAGTGGACAATAACGCATCCGCGACATATTTTTCAAGGGTTCCTACGTTCCCACTTTACTTTACTTAATGAAAGAGATTAAAATTTTCGTACACGCAAGTCAATGTCTAACCAAATATTTATATTGTATTCTGATGCCCATTTAAAATAATCAACAGAAATAAATAAGCTGCAAGAACTTCAGTTCATCAACGCTTTACAAAAAATCATTCTCACCGCTCAGTCAAGCGTCGTCGTACCAAAAACCAGTGACGCAACAAAGCCAAGAATCAAGCGTCATGTGACGCGAGTGTCGAGGCTGAAAACAAAGGAATTCGACAACTCGTTAACGACTTTGTTGTACTTACGTAGAGTCACAGAATAATAAATTTCCTCGAACACATAATTACTGTGGAAGTAATAAAAGACGAAATATCTATATCAGGATCAAACGTGACTTCAGTGTTTATTTAAGTATATTATATACTTATTAGATATGTATCAATAATAAGTAATATCTGTAGGCAAAAAGCTAGTTAAAAGAAAACCTCTTCCAATTATTCTGCCCGAAGAATGAATTTCGATCATATAGGTATGTGTTTATTTATTCATCAAATAGGAATCAATCTTTTTGACCTAAAATGGTACTACAAATTGAACCTCCATTCAAATCGCGAAACTGAAAAATTCGTCGAGAGACCCTCATAATAAAGTTCCCTTGACTGTCAGTCACAGCTGCAGCGTTCAAGTTCACAGATCGATACGATGCTGCAAGTTCAGGGCCTCTTCCCGTACGGGCTTACCCCAGCGCCCCTTGCGAATGACGTCAGCAGGGGAGGTTGAATACAATGCCGATCTTTATTGTTTGTGACTATTTCACGTCGTATAATCCCGAGTAAAGAGAGTTTGTGTTATGGGTGAATGTATACGTGGCATCTGAGGCCAGTTGCGTGCATCTACAACCTACCGGCATAAAATACATAATAAAAGACCAAGAAAAACTATTTCTTGGCTTTTACTAACATACTTTTTTTTTAATATAGTCAATAGGCCTTCGTTTGACCACAATCTCACCTGATGGGAAGTGAAGATGTGGCCGACGGTGTATCACGAAGGTCTAGAAGATACCTATTCACTCTTGACCTGAAGAGACCCAGATTGTAATGAATACTTTTATAATCCTGTCTGAAATATATATGAGTATATTGTATATAAATGATAAAGTTACAGAAAAGATTTGAACTTTCCAGAAGCCTCTATCTAAAGTAAGTTCCCATGACTTTCAGGCACAGCTGCAGCGGTCAAGTTCACGGATCGATACTGCAAGTTCAGCCTCTCCCCGTCCGGAGTTACCCCTGCGCCCCTTGTGAATGACGTCAGCAAAGGCAGGGAATGTTTATGCTATGCTAGTAGCTATGATATTTCGTTAAGGGGATTATTATTGTAGGTATTAATTTCTGGCACATCCTTTAATTTTTACTGTAAAGTACCATTAGATGTTAGTAAGTACAGGATTTAAACTTCGTCTAAGCCAAATTTCAGCATGATTCATTCATAATTTAATTAGTGTTGAGTGAAAGAAAACATAGAATAACAAAGTATATAGCTAAGTAAACAATTGTCCAGTGGCGGGACACGAACCGACAACTATCTGCCACGCAAAAAGGCCGTTATACATTATGTAGGTACTCGTTATTCGTGATTGTTTCGGAAAAACTAAAAGAGACTTAAGAATCGCTTAATTTTATACTGTACTTAGGTTTTGCGGGACAAATAAGAACTTAACCCTTGGGAATATTTTTTATGAGACCACCTGGGAATCATTCTCTATACGACAGTAAAAATATGTTCAAAATCGATTCATAACACACATCTACATGCGTGTCGTATCAAAAACAAAGCCCGATGTTACAAAACGTCCGCAAAGACGAAGAAATTCCATAAACTTTCATTAAATTCCATTAAAATCATCCATCTATAGACATCCACAGATAATACCTTGACTTTCAACTGCATTCAAGTTCACAGATCAATATTGCAAGTTCACGGTTTCACCCCGCGACTACCCCCGCGCCCCTTGCGAATGACGTCAGTGCTCAGTAGACCATTCATGAAGCGCGGTCGATATTACCCCCCGCACCCTGAAGGCTTTGCGGGTGTGGTTTAAGCGACGAAAAGGAGATAGGCAGATATTTTTAAATGAATATTGGCTTTTGACTGCGACATCGCACACTCTGTCGCTAGCTAAAACAAATCTTGTACTTAGTTCGAGATTAGGTCTGTCTGTTTTAATTATATGCAAACACTATATACAAAAACATTCAACTCAAAGTTAGGTCGAGTCTAAGTACTTTTTGTTTTTCAGTTTTGTGAAGTGTGTGCAAAGTGTTTTCATATTTTTGGTTTATTTTTGTGTATTAAGTTTGTTATGTTATGTTTTTTTTATAGTCGTCCATTACCACTGAATCATAAATAACTATAATGTATTTTGCTAGTAGTGGAAACTTCGTAACTTAGATTTGTTTCTTAGTTTTGTAATTTTTCTAGCTGTAAGTTTTCCTAAAATTTGAAAATAAAATAAAATAAATAAACTAAAAAACTGAAGTTTTTAATTAGCCTACGTAACTCAAATGCGTAGGTATATATTTTCTACATCTAACAGTACCTATTGCAGCATTACTATCGGGTACATGACAGTATATATTATAATAATATTATTCTGATTTAACCTGACTTGCAAAGCTTTGACCTAGCTTTGACCTTTGACTTAGCAAAAGTTAAAAACCACGAACGACAAACGTGACGCGACGAGATGGAAGCCGATTTCCGTGAACTTGACGCAACTAGACAAGAGCTCAGAACCGAGATGCCTGAAGAAGTCTAGTGTCGAGGGGTTATGTCGCTGAGCCACGGGAGTAGCCTGATAAGCCCGCATCAGTCTGTGTCTCAGACCACGAGATGATCAGGCGAGTGCTGCGGGGGCAGACTTAACATAGTCCGAGTAATTCTCACTTATCTTTTTAATATTTTACCGTTATAATGTTTCAAGCTTGCCATTACTTTTTATTTGCCAACATTATGGAAAAATTATGAAAATTGTCTTGTATTTTTTTAAACATATTGTATTGCGTGTATTGCGGTAATAGTTTGACACATTAGATCAAAGCGAAGTCACACACAACTAATATACAAGGTGGCTTTTTGACCGGACGCGAAAGGAGTCAAGACCTTTTGTTTTCTCATAAATCTAATGTGAAAACCAAAACTGCATATTTAGACTTTTTTAAATCTCTATCTTTGCGGGAAATCGAGCCGATTAAAATTACAAAAAATGGCAAAGAAATGCAGCATTGAACATGAAAGGAAATGGGATTTTTTTCAGTTTTAGTTCACACTAGCAGCGCCTTGCGGTTTCACCCGCGTAGTTCCCGTTCCCGTGGGAATTCCGGGATAAAAAGTAGCCTATGTTCTATTCCAAACTATAATCTATCTCTGTGCCAAATTTCAACCAGATCCGTTCAGCCGTTCTGGCGTGATAAAGGAACAAACATCCATCCATCTATGCATCCATCTAAACTTTCACGTTTATAATATTAGTGAGATTGATCTTTTGTAGACGGAGTTTCCGTCTACAAAAGATCATTGTGAAAATTTTATATATTCTTTTCGAACAACTAGTGATTTGTTGCCGCTAGCCAGGATAAGTAGCATGTATTAAGTAGTCGTTTTTGTAAACTTAAATAAAAAATTACTTAAAAAATATATAAGTGCGGACGGCATGAGAAAATAAAAATATTTTATCATAAATTGAGCTCATAACTCCATCCAGGACTTGTCTCGTACTCTGATAGTGTTGGATGAGGCCATCCACTCCCATCTCAAAAAGCCACCCGGTATGATCGGACACCAACACTATTCTCTATACAAGTACGCGTGTTTATTTATGGAGGTGAATGTATCTTTGAATACCAATTTTACCAAAGAAGCAGTGTGGTACCGAATTAGAATTTGCACCACTCGAACTCTTTCCGTGGGGGTTGAAAGAGGCGACTAAGAGACATACACCGGGGGGCGGGCAGCAGCGCCTCTTGCAGAATAGATCTACCATCGAACTGCGATCCCCAACCCGCATGCCCAGCGTCGGGATTATGGGTATTACCCTCCATGAGATAAAAGCTAATAAGGCGATTATCAGGGAAGGCTTACGAAACAAATACCCTTGTTATAAAAACATGGAAAGTTTTATACTAGAAAAATACGGAACCCACTGTAGGTCAATATGATTTATTGCTTGACTTGGCACCTACGAATAAATGTAGCTCGGCACCCTAAACAAAGAAATCGTGTTGAACGAAAATCAACGGGAAAATTGATAGACGAAACTAGCGCAATAAATACTCGTAGCAAAAGCTTTGACTTCGTAGCTCGGCTACGAAAACAGGATTAATTTTGTTACAGAGGATAAATGCGCGTTATCTACTATTAAGTACGCTTTCGCTCATGTAATCTAATCATGTCACAAACAAGGCAAAGTAGTGTAGGTAATCTTAATTCGGCAAAACCTAGCCAAAGCTACGTTCTAAGATGGTCTACGAATTTCGTCTCCTACGACGAAAAACTTTATTTCTTATAATATTACCCAATCTGTGGTCATAGAGGAACGCTGTTGGATCAAAACCTCGAAATAGGCACCGTAGAGAGGTTGTTTGTTGCCGGTGGAAAATAACTACTTATGTTTTTCGCTACGAAAAAACTCACACAAAAGTGGTGTTAGCCAGTTGTTTATCATTAACAAAATTGATTTAATATTTTACTGTGTAGGTAGATATTATCTATACAACCAAATACATACCTATTATTTCTTTTGTACAAATTGGTCGTATTTTGTCATATTTCCTCTACTGCTTAACTATCGGTCTATTTCGTTTTACAATGATGAATTCGACAGATCATGGGAGTTGGAACAATTTTCTTTGTTTTTTTTCTTAACAAAACACTGAAAATTTCCGAATAACCCAAACCATATCCAACACTGAATGAACACAGCATCTTACCGCGCTCTGCGCTCCACAGAGCGGGTGGCGCGGCGTTTCCCAGGGGTAAGGCGGCGTGGGCGGCTGACGTCATGCCCCTTCAACTTGACATTCGCTAGGCGGGCGGCATCGATCGCCGCAGTGCCTTGTTTACTACGCTTTGTGAATGAACGCCGGTATTTTGGAGCACATTGGGAATGAAGGTATTTTATTGGTAGTTTTGATTGCTTGGCTGAGCCAAATACCCAAAATGTACATAATTACCAAGAAATCTAGTAGCCTACGTTCATATACCATTTAATTATGTAAAAAGCAATAACTTTTGCAGTAAGTACCTATCTAAATATTTTTTATGTGACTTCGTAAATTGTGATTTTCGAAACCCTTGAAAATGAATGTTTTATCTAGGTAATTTTATCCCATTGCATTGATTTTTTCCTTTAAATATTTAGCAGACTCCACTTTAACCACAATCTCACCATGAGATTTGATGAGATATACTACGACTGAGGACACGTTTTTGATCCATGAAAAATTAATGTCCACATACTCATAGGTCAGAAGAATCAATTGAATATCGTTCTCTACATTCTTGTCGTAAGTGTCCTGTACAGACACAAGGAAAGAAGATCATTCTGAATCTACCTCATTCGTTTATGATCAAAATCTTCTGGAACTAGGTGCAAAATGATGAAAACTGGTTGAAAATAGATCACTGTAAAAAAGGTTTATAAAAGATACCATACCAGCAGTAAAAATTATACCTACTCTTCTCATATTCAAGCAACATGAAGTCTGAGAAAGCAACTTTTACAGAGTTATCTAAATTGAAAACCGACACAAAACCGTATCGATTCGTGATCTAGACATCCAACCAATCCCAAACCTTCGCACTTTCTAGATCCTGTCCCAAATCCAGCGGCAAACTACACAGGTACCTACGTCAACACTGCTCTCAATCTGTTTGCCCGCGAGGCACGTGTAGGCGCCCCCTGCCCTGCCTTCAGGATCGAGGCCAGCCCGTGACGTCAGCGCGGTGAAGGTTGCGTGGGAATACAGATATACCTACCTACCCAGCTAGCAATAGGATAGGGTAACTACGCAATTTATAGAAGTTGGCAGAAAAACTAGTCTGGATGTAGAGCTTCAGGAATATTAGATAGAATTTTCCCATACCTAGAATCTAATATAATAATCCTAATCAAATCAACTAAGTTAAGTAGGCACGTGTCTCTCTTAATACGTAATAAAAATGGGTTAGGGTACAACTCGTCCGCGAAAAAACTCATCCGCGGATGAGTTGTCCACTTCACTATTTGGTTTGGGTACAACTCATCCGAATCAAAATTCTCTAGGTTTTTGAATGAATGAACACTTTATTGTACAATAAAAATTAACATGAATAAATAATCTTATATTTAAAATAAACATAATACAGTACAAAAGGCGGCCTTATCGCTGAGAGCGATTTCTCCCAGGCAACCTTGGGATGGAAAAAAGATGAAGAAGAAGAAGACAAGAAATGTAGTGGTTGATAGTGCAAACGGAACTAATACAAAAAAAAAAGTTACATATTTATAATACAAAACTACCATAGGTTTTTGATGCGGACTAATTGTATCCCTATCCAAAAGTGAAGTGGATTCATCCGCGACATACTTTAAATAGTCTAGCTCGTTTTTCATTTTAATTTGTGTTTATTTTAATTGTATTATATTAATGAATCTAGATTAAGACCTTATTCTGTATGCACATATTCTTTTTCTTGCAAATAAATATCTGACTACTCGGGAAACAAATAAAAGGTCAAGTGCGAGTCATACTCCCGCACCGAGGGTTCCGTATAATTGTAAGACCTTTATCATCTTTCTACGTCAGCGGGAAGTAGTACCCTATAGGTTTTTGGTCATAGCTATAATCAATAATTATTATTTCTGTGAATAAACTAGGAATTTACGGTTTTCGGATATTTTCTTTTATTTGTGCTATAAAACCTTGCTTCTCGACAAATTTAGAACGAAGTAGGCAGGTATACGTATTATAGCACAACCTGTTTGACGTCAATAGGCCATGCGAGACGCATATCGCTGCGGGAGACAAGCACGTGGCCCGTGACAGGTTAAACAAGATAGTAAGTAAAATGTATTGGACAATGTCCAAGGTTTTTTACCTACTTTGGTACCTACATAGATTTAAGTAAATATTTACATCTCTGAGTTGGTAGGTAAAGGTGGAAGGGTAATTTTCCTTGTGTGTTTACTAAGATAGAAATTAGGTCTCTAGTACCCAGTAGACCTCTAAAATAAGTACATTAAACTATATAATTTACATGTTTTACGGACTGCTAATGACAAAAATTCCCCCGCCAGCGCTGGAGAGATGACAGAGGACGTGGCCGGTGTCACATGGACACGACACGCCGCAGACAGGACTATAAGGGGACGGATGGAGGAGGCCTTCACCCGAAGATGGGTGCCCAAATCAATAGACAACAACAATGCATGATATTAGTGATAGATTATCAAAATATTATTTAAGAATGCATGAAAAATATATAATACATTATGTAGGTAATTAGCAAATTGAACATTCTAATATACTTAATTTAATTTAACTGTTTGATTTCATAATTCATATTACCTAAATAGATAGGTACTCAATTAATTTAGATTTACGTAGGTCCTACAATGTTACTTAGATTGTTTTGGAAATAAAAGGCTTATTTTTATTATAATAACAAAAATTGACAATTGGGAATGGAGTGTAACTCGTGTACGTCATCTCATTATAACCGTTGGACCTAGATGCTATTACTGAATATCTTTATTATAATACTAACGTAGTGCTATCTTCACACGCATTAAAATGGAAAACATTTTTCAAAATTGAATAGCTTACTTCACAATTTCACCCACAGTTATGACAGGCCCATTAGCTCAGTTGGTTAGAGCGTCGTGCTAATAACGCGAAGGTCGCGGGTTCGATCCCCTCATGGGCCATATTTCTTTTTGAATTATTTACCTACTCCGCATCTCAATTTTATTAGTCTAGAGACCGGATATCTGTGCTACAGACACATCAATAACTGCAAAGTAACCCACTTTCAATGTTTCAATTATTCCGCTTTATAAAACACCATCATTGCATTGATTGAGCCAACGTTCATGTAAAGCGACGACCGCTCAAATCGTGATTTTCAAGTTTAGCTATTAGTTGGATATCCGGTAATATCTAGATTTATTCACGTTTAGAACCATTTGTTTGATTTAGTAATCAGCGAGAAGGTGGCAAAATGTAGAAGTTGCCTAATATTTAGTCAATATTGAGTCAGAATTCACGATTGCTACCTATGCTTTTAGAAACGAGAAAAAGGCTACTAACTGATGAGAGCCAGTTCAGAACCGACTGAGAGTGGAGAGTGTCTAATTGTATAAAATCCGAATCACGACTTGCTGATGCTTTGCAGCAGAAACTTATAACATGCTGCTCAATGTCACGTTACTTGCTGGCCAATTTAATTATTTTTGCAGATCCTACTAGACGCAGCATAATTCACTCTTTCTGCTGGCAAAATCTATTTTTTGGCTGACCAAAATCTCTTTTATTTGCTGACCTTTTAAATGATACCCATTGTGTCGCAGGCCAAGATCCACTTTGGGTCGATCGCTGAGCCACAGTCGGTATTGGTCGATAGAGGTCAAACATTCCCCATTTCCAGTGGTGGCCTGGGGAATGTTTTCCTTTTTTCTCAATGGCCACCAGTGCAGTAGGTAGTGCTGAAGACTAATCTCACTGAGAGAAGTTATTACCTACCCGCGTTAGGGATTTCTTCCATCGAGTAATATGTATGTACCTAATAATAATTTTAATACTTGTACTACTTACCTACGTTTAGGAATACGAAGAACGTACGAACAAGTACACTGACCTTCATAAAACAACATAACTAAGTAGGTATTTAGTTACATTATCTATCACATTGTACCTACACCATGTTTGATTCAATAAAAGATCTATTTCTTCAAAAGTAGTTTTTGCTTATTTTTCGCAAAACATAGACCAACTTCCTTATTTTGGCATAAACTGTGTCAAAGTCAAGGCGAGCATGGATAATAAAATAACCAACCGCGTGACTTTTAACACAAGGCCCGCAAGCACGTAGCACGTAGGCTATAGGAAATCCGAGATACAAAGTCCAGATAATGGACGAAATCAGCAAAATATATTTTAATAGTTATTTGTTATACAAGAGTGCAAAGTTGCTTTTTAACCGCGTGCTCAATTTTGATGACCTAGCTAGCGAAGGATTTTAATTTTTGAATCACGAGCGAGGGAATCAAAAGAGCACGACGTAAAAAAATCTTTGCACTCGAGTGCAACACGTAACTTTTCATCCCAACTCAGCGAGGAAAGAGTATTTTATTTTATACTCTTTCCGAGATTAAATATATCTTAAATCTATGAAAAATGATTAAAAAAATAGCCTATGTCCGTCGCTGGGATACCGTCTACCTCCCTGCCAAATTTCATTAATATGCGTTCAGCCGATTAGGCGTGAAAAGGTAACAGACAGTCGGATATATAGACAAACAGACAGTTACCTACTTTCGAATTAATAACATTAGCTGTGATATTAGTATGTATCTATCTCCCGTGGAGGTGATTTTATTTCGCTAATGCTACTTAGAAAATGCTGTTTAAAACACCTGGTCAAACCTCTTTTTGCCTCTCTCCTAAATTATTTCTCGGTGGAGTCTTCTTATCTTCTCTTTCTACTTTGCTCTAGTCTAGCCAACAGTTTTTTTTCTCAGCCTATACCGTTCCACAGCTGGACAAAGGCCTCCCCCCACTCCGTGCGATCTTGTGCGATTTCCCACCAATCATTTAGGAAAGCGTTGAGTTCGTCCCGCCAACGCTTTCGTGGCCGACCTCGACCGCGGCTTCCTTCCGTGACCCAGAGTGTTGTCATATGAGCCCAACTCTCGGAGTTCATTCGGCCAATGTGGCCTGCCCATTGCCATTCGAGTGTGGCGATCTTAACTCCCACGTCGGCAATACTTGTCAGTGAGTGAAGCGTCGTGTTCCTAACGCGATCGATTCGCCGGAAACAAAGGATGCTACGCTCCATTGACAAAAATAATTGATACACCAATCATAAAAAATAAAAGATCTCAAGTCGATCAGAACAGTTTCAATTGGTTTATTTAATAATCTGTACAATGCAATAGATAAAATTAAGAACAAAATGACAAATAGTTTAGGTATTTTAGACACATGGTTATGGAATGGTTGAAGCCTAAGTTTACCGTGTTTTTAAATTATTATGGTTACTCATAATAAATAATAATAGTGTTTAGTCTTCAACATAATAAATTATATTAAAATATAATACACGGGGATGAGGTGATAAATTTGTGTAACATTTAAATATTTAGATGTAAGGTTAAATTTGACATTCTCTGTTTGAAATCAAAGTACAGTCTCCGAGTAAAGTCACTGCATTCATTCTGTAAAATAATACATATTTACAGAGATGAGTGTACCAGAATACACATCCGAAAACATAACAAAAATGTCACAAGTACATAATGATGTTCACTGTCTGCCTTTTACTTAATTTTTTTCTTTTAAATTCAATATTAAATATTTAATACACTCATTACAAGTCGTTTAAATCTTACGACCGTCGCATATGCATATAATTAGTATTTTTTATAACATAGGTAATGTGTTGATTCTGAGCAACATTTTAAAAGCCTAACATTATTGACGGTGACAGAAACATTCAATAAATATACAAACAATTATATGCGACATTATGAATTGTTGGAAGTTCTTTTATATTATACTTGCATGAAGTACTTAAATAATCTCCAGTGTGGCATAAAAATACTGCTCAAAAATCAACAGCATTATAACAACTAAATCACTATTAAATATGGAATCTACCCTATTGCAAAGCGTAACCAAACTTTCGAATGAGAAACTACTTACATTAACATCACTATGCTGGTTTTAACAGTAAATTACATACAACCGTTTTGGTGTCAGTGTTGGTCTATCAGTCATTAAATCGGCTATTGAATTGAGGACCACTACATGTTAAAATCTTTAAGGTTGTACTATTAAAAGCCGGTGATATTTGCTCTATCATTTGAAAGCTTTTTGTTCAAGCTTGCATTTTAACCTGAGATAATTGTAGCACATAATTCTAGCTTAAAATTCGACACTTTAGAATTTTGGTATTCCTTTGCGTTCGATATCATGTCGAAAGGCCGAAAACACCCGATATAGTGACTGATAACACAAAACTTAGACCTAGAGGATGCTACGTGGCTAACAGAACCAAACCAAATATCAAGAAACATTTTGTTCTACATAAAATCATATCACAGAAGAAAATGTAGGTAATTAAAACTTTAATACACGATCTGTTTCAGTCAGTTGCAAGTTGAAAACACTACTGGTATTAAATATAATCAAACTTGAAAAATCATGAAAAAAAACCGTGTAAAATACAATCAAACTGACATTTTGACTAGTAAAATATAAAATAACAGTATAATAAATTAATTAATAATTATATTTTTACTGAGCAAAAAGCCTAGTTTGATCTGCGTTCTGGTTGCTGTGGTGAAAGCAATGCTCATTGAATAAGCAAATACATAAATACATTACATTTACATAAATATAGTACGTATTATACATGACCACACAGTACATGGCAACTGTTATGGCACGCCTGGCCAAGAGATGCGTGTTAACATAGGATGTGGTAGGTAGTATTTGAAACTGTGCGACTTTCTCGCTTGTTATTTAGTTTGTATTTAGTTAATTATTGTGTTGTCAAAATCTTTATATATTTATGCGTTCATCTGAAAGTTCACCTCTTTTACGCGATGTGCCATTCTAACAGCCGTTAGCGTGCACCAAGCCCTTTCGAATGGTCAAAGATATTCTTACAAATAGTTCTATAAATTATTAATTATGCATTTAGCCACCTAACATTTATTCCCCCGTTATAAAAATAAAACCTCCAGCCTTCTTTACCGTCATTCCATACTTTTCATATCAGAAACATGCGAATCTTTATTTATTTACACAATGAGTTATTATTACGATATTATTGACAAACTACTTCAGTAAATATTTTAGTTTCAAAGAATGTGAACCTACTTGTCTTTTGTCTACTGACTAATTCTTTATTGTTTATTGCATAACTAGATATTTTCATTCGTAATTTAAAAAATGTAGTGCCCAGAATATAAGCTGCCAGTTAAATACGTTTGCCAACAATATCAACTATATTTTATCATTAAACAGCTAAATTAAGTTAATAGGTTACATCATAGCTAAAGTTTATTAGCTTATTTTGATAAATACTTAAACAAAGCTACGCTTCTCGATTTTACATTTGGATTGAACGAATGACGTTAAATTTAAGTAAGTACTTCCATGAATAATTTAAATGGATTGTTTTGGATTTAACAGTGACCTTTATATGTATGATTTTAAAGTTAAATACCTATATAGCTACAATTTCAAGAGAGCAAATAGGCAACTAAAAATAAAACACAAATTTTCATGAAAAAATTTACTAATACAAAGCACCAAACCAGGTTTGGAATGTTCAATATTGCACCACAAACAGTATTATAATAACTTACAAAATAATAAACAGTATCGATTCTGAGAAATTTATTCTAAAATTGCGCTAAACTAAACTATAAATAATGCAATTTAAACGCGTCTAGAAACCCCAGAATCGAAACTAGTTTCAAATTCTAATTTTGATATTTTAAAACAATAGATTGATTTAATAAATAAATTCCGTTAAAAAAACAAAGGTCACCATTATAACCCAAGCGGAAGAAGCTTTATAATTTATACACAAATATTATGAGCAAATAAATTTAACATAAATATTATTTATACAATATCCGTCAATCGGTTGACACAGACAAGAACTGCCTAAGTATTTGCTCCCCATCACAAAGCATTGGCTGATTATTATAGACAACTTCAGCTGATTAAGTTTGCTAAAAAATTCGTAGCGTGCCACGGCAATAGACGAATACTGTAAATTCTTTGTACATAAAAGTAGTAGTTAACACAAAACAGCTACAATATGACTTCATTGTGCATGTCTGTGTTTGCACTTCCATCTTCACAGAAGATCACAGAACAAAGCTAAAATCTCAACAGAGGTACCTTACGATAGCTTTCATATAAAAAAAAATTGTGGCCTATCCGCCCAAGTCGCGTGTTACACGTACAAGTGTTAAGATACCGTCTTGGTGTTAAGATAAATTAGGAGTTATGTATCACACGTTATTATTTGTGTTATTCAGAAACATTGAACGTAGACCTTAAGAGGGTATGTCAAAGGCATCCATGGAGCCCTAAACAATATGAAATATTTTTTTACTTTACCGCGAAATCATGTCGTATGTTCAATCAAATATCTTCCAATGATTAAGAGTTGGTGACCATAACTCTTTGTTTACTGACATGTTCGTAATATGTTTAAAATTGTATATGATAATACTTTAGCACGGCAAAATATTTATTAAAAGTCCTGCAAACACATCATATCAAACTTTAAATGATTGAATTCAACACCAATAATAGCCCGTGTAATATGAACGATTCATAGATCGTTTAGATTTTAAAATTAATGATTTTAGATGTTTTATTAAATATCGAAAATACTCTATTTTGTCTTATCTTTAATTTAAGTAACTATACAGTAGGTTTGGGCGTTTCGGCTAAAGCAATTTTGACGAATTTTTAGTTAATTCTACAAATTTTTTAATTCATTTTAATCTCAAATAATTTTAGAAAAAATCGCATAAAACGCTCTTAGATACGAAAGGCTTCCTAGTAAACAATAATAATATGTATTTACCGTGTTCCGTTTCATTGCAGTAAATGTTCGAAATCTGACTACTTTTGCTACTCCCTTTGATACCTCTTCCAAATATGTAATCTCTGTGTAGGTAGTTTAAGGAAAATTGCTTACAAAAAGTCAGTGATCCGACGGGACTTGAACCCGCTACCTTCCGCTTATAATTGGCAGGGGCCAGATAACCTCGCTAAACTCTTGATGTCTCAAAGTTGAAATGTGTGTGTTACGACAACCTTAGTAGGTCCATCAGGTTTAGAAGATATATGGTCTGCGCAGTATTCGAACCCGAACAAGTATATCTCGGTGTAAGTCGTAAGTAGTCTTCTAAGCCACGTAAAGTGCGACGTGATGCGAAGCTTACCGTCGCTGCGTCGTACCGTCTCCGTTCGCAAGCCGTGCCAAGCGCGAGTCGACACGCCTATTTTATTTACCTGTAAGGAGAAGATGGAATAGTTATAAATTTTTATCTTGGGCTAGTTTATTTATAATTTTTATAATATATAAATAAGCTGGACTCCACATAGCATCATCTACGCTACAGCTACGAGCGAAGCAAACCTTAATACTATCACACACAGCGCGACGAGTGAAGCGAGCCACGCCGTGTGCTGCGTCCCTGATACATCCCCGGTTTATTGCGTCTCTGAAGATGTTTTCGGGAAGTGACCAGGGCAGTATCCGACCCGTCTTAATTTGCAGGGTCGATATATTCTGTGATACTTTTAGACCCTATAAAGGTTGTCATAGGTATAATATCCACCACACTATAAATACCTATATTATGGTGTGAGTGACTAGCACTCGCTGGAGTTGAGGTCGATGGGCGGGTGTCGCTTGGCGCGCGTCAGTCGGTCGAGCTCAGCGGCAGCGTCCGACCGCACCGCGGCGCCGGGCGGGTCGCGCGCGCCAGCTGCGCCCGGGGAGCCCGTCTTCTTGTACAGAAGGGAGTTGAAGAAGTTGGCTAGGACTCCTTCATTGCCTGGCGTTCCGGGGCTCATGCCAATCTTGGCGCCTTCCAGCTGGAAACAATGAATTAACATTGGTTAATAAAACAGTCATATTTGTGGGTATTTTGTTTTGAACAGGCAGGTAAATTTTGTTTCAGGATAATGGAAAGATTATCTGATTTGAACTGAAGGCCATTGGGGCTGTGAGGCGCTCGTATGGCGGTGCTTATCGGAAGGCAATGACACTATAGCGGTCGCTGGGAGTTGATTGATGGAGGCGGCTCCTGTGGCTTCGTTTGGGGAAGTCTATGTACAGCATATATCGGCTTAGATGTTGCAAAAACTGTTACCTGTTGCTGCGCCCGCTGCGTGGCCCTGAGAGGCGAGTCAGCGCGCGGCGCGGGTGAGCCTGCCAGCAAAGCCGCCTGTTGCCGCGCGAGGAAGGTCTGCTCGTCTTCCGCTTGGATCTCTGCTTCTCGGTTACCGCCACTCTGGAAAGCGAATAACGTTACGAATAAAATTTTTTGTGCAAAGTAGACTTGCCTTTGACCGCTTTGGCCAGAGAGATGGGATGAGGAGGTTCACTAACGGCACGCTAGCCTTGAAAGACCTGATCGAGTCTTGACCGGAAACCATTGGGTGCGACTAGCAGTGAACCAGAAGAACCGAAAGGCGTGTTTAAGAGTAGGCTATTTCATTTTTATTTATTATCCAAAACCCAGGTAAGGGGTAGAAATAATGATTTATGATGATGAATAGATAAATTACGAAACGAAACTCACTTTTCTGATAGCGGGCTGTGTGATAACATCTCTGTAGTAATCGTCCGGTTTACAGGACTGCATGTTTTCATGTAATATGCTAATTTTCTTCATGCTGTCCCAGCCCGCGGGTCTGTAGTAAAAAACAAACACATTTATTATCTTAATTAAATATCGTATGCGAATAAGCTCCAAAATAATCATGAAAAAAGATAATTGTGGGTCAAATACCTTCACACTATTTGCACATACTTTTTCATCGAAGAAGTAGCGTCTAAAATTATATTTTTGCGTAAAAACCCACGTGTAAAGGTATGAACTGGGGGACTTACATCAATACAGCGTCCTTTTCCACAATAAGTGCAGGTGTTCTAAACGGCAGACCATATATCCTGAAAAAAGGGATTAATTAATTATTTGGTTATTCTACCAGTCTTCTCTTCATTGTGCTTCACGCACCAAGAACGCCCTGCTACTTTGACGATACCGTCAACCCATCTGCGGCAGCGGCAAGCGGACGACCCAGATTTCTATCATCAAAATCATAGCAGCCCTTTATGTCATCTACTGCTGGGTATAGGCCTCCTTTAATCTTTGCCAGCCCCCTCTGTCCTGCACGTTTCGCTTCCAGGTGTGCCCAGCGAATTTGATAATGTTATCAACTCAACGCGCTTTTGAACGTCCACGACTTCTCAAGCTTGACCTTGGTCACCATTCGGTCACAGCTTTTGTCCACCAGCCATCACCACGTCTAGCCAGGTGTCCTGCCAGTTTCCTTTTGATGTTTATGTACGAACTATCGCAAATTTAGCAGACTTTCGTCCGATGTCGGATCTCCGTATTGCGTACTCGGTCTAAGATTCCTATAGATAGGCCATACTTGCGGCCCACTCCGTCATGGTTTTACCTGGTTGGTTAGATTTCTAAGCGCGAGCGAGATACTCAGAATTGATTTTTACTTAAGTAATTAGCAATATAAGTCAAAATGCTTTTTTTATGCTCTTATTTTATGAGCCAAATAATGTTATTGACTTTGACTTTTGTGATGTTAGCCACTACGCTTGAGATGCTAGCCGCACTGTCGTGAAGTAAGTTACCTGTGCGTGAGATACTTGTAGAGCAGATCACAGTTCTTGTCTTCCTTAGCGCTGGTGTAGAACAGCGCAGCGCCGTATTGTAGACAGAAGCGGCGCACCCACTGCTGCATGAAGTCGAAATGCTCGTCGCGATAGTCGTGCTCTTTCTCCAGTGTACTCATGTAGTCAGTCTGAAAGAGATAGCGTCATTTGAGTTATTACGAAAATTGTTGGACGTAGCGCATTAGTAATATTTTTTATGAAAATAAAGTCAGCAATAGCGTCAGTTCAGGACCTGAACAATAGACCAAGATTGATGTATTTAACTGTCTAATAATATAAATCAAAAGAAGAATTAAACTTTTCAAAACTTCTAAGGTTTTTATTTATTATAGTACTCTGGGTAATTTCTAAGAAATTAATAGAATCAAGCAACGGCAAAACCTCTCGTCAAAGAACTAAATGTAAATTTGGTCTTTGAGCAGAATTGGATAACTTCATTGTTTCCTCTGTAGGTGGCGCTGACGGCGTAAGTGCCGAAAGAACTCCCAAAGATTTACGGGTCGACTAGATAAGATCACGTAGCTTAGTTGGAAAAAGAGCAACCCTGCGCTGAAGGGGAAGGTGCGGGTTCGAATCCCGTCGAGATCGTAAATTTTTGGGATTTATTAATTTCTTTTCAAAACTTTGTAGGCATTTGGGGCATAAGCCCCAAAAGTTTTGAAAAGTGTACAGGTTTTAAATAAATAAGCATTATTTATTTGATTACACCATGTGTTCCTCCACTTGGGTAAAACATTTTCGCTTGCGACGGGAATTAGACCCTGCATGCTTGTCTAAAGTCAACGTTCAGAACGTCCGTCGAACGAAAGCTAAACTTATGATAAGCATTTTGTACAAAGATAGCGTTTTGTTAACAATGGCTGTGTAGAAAATGGCAGTAGGTAAGTTAAAGACATTAAAGTTTAAGGCATTTCTCTACAAAATACAAAAAAATTAAGCGAACAAAATAAAGATAAAAGATAAACCAATACCATTTTGTTTCTTGTTTGATAATTACTATTTATAAAGCTGTATATGTATAAAATTTGACTGGTCTAAGTCCTTTTTTGTAAGCCTAAAGAAATAAAGATACTGACTGTTGACTTTTTTGACTTTTCATACGACACTTCACTACAGCAAACATATTCGTTACCTTTGTGGCCACAACAACGATATCCAGCCCCAGATTGGTGGTGAGCACGGCCTCCGGCAGAGGACAGTCATCATCATCCAGGTTATCCAGGTCATCTGACAGATTCCTAGACGACCGCTTCATGGGCGAAGACGCTGAGGCTTCCATCTCGTCTCCTGGCTCGGTATACCTCAGCCATTTCTGCACCTGCTGCTTTTTGCTCTGTAACCTTTGTTCTGGAAATAAATAAACAATCTTGGTATAATAAGCGTTGTGTATTGTTTAGATAAGAGGGAGTATGATTTAAAATACTCTGATCAGATTTTTTATTATTATTAGGGCTCCGGCCTTAATAGGCAATGGCCTCCCTATCTAGGGCCGGAGCCCTAATAGGCAATGGCCTCCCTATCTATTTATCTATTACGCCATGCTGAGGCCTACGTTATACAAAACAATGGGTGCTCATGGGCATATAGGTGGCATGGGGTAGACTATGAATTAGGTACAAACTGGAAGGCCAAGAACTAACGGAAAATTTAGTGGTTACATATAATTATTTACACTTCAAACACTTCGCATAAACCTCACGAAATGGACTTTAATTTAAAGTTTATGTTCATAAATACCTCGTATAAATTATTAAAAAAGTACATTTAGCTGAAAAATAACATTTCAATTTAAATCTTAATTTTTACTCATACGAACAGAATACACGATAACAATAATTATTATCACGTCCATGAGTTATTCTTATAACGAGGCAGACGAGTCATGAGTCATGCACGTGAGTAGCGCGTACTCCGGCCATTCATTATATAGATGCGTTTCAGAGTAGGTCACTGAAAGTTCTGATAAAGAGATCTCTTTTCGGTTGATATGGATTTCCAGAGATTTACAGCTTATGTCATCTGTCGTTTTAAAAAGCAATAAAAAAATATCTAAAGCAGATGCAATAAAAAACACGCGACAGCTAGCTTGAGTAACAAAACGCTTTTAATAAAATAAAATTACTAATCAAGAGTGCTTGGTTTATTCTGTTTTCATAAGTCAGAAAAAAAACACAAACACTGTCTTAATCTCTTTAAAATTTAGGAGGACTTTCAACTCGGATTTTCCTCTATTTAATACTTTTGTTTATAGGTTTAAGTTTTATATATTTTCAGAGGTGGTCATCAAAAATGTTGGGTTTAATAATTCAGTGGAGACAGACTTAGGTCCAAGATGTATGTATCCGGGACGTATGTAACGTAAAAAGTATTTATTCTGTGTCACAAAATTACAAGCAAAGTGAAGTGAAGATGGACGGGGCACCTGGCGAGACGTGGTGACGGCAAAGGAGGGTTTTTAACGAATGGGGTCCCTCCCAGGGAGTACAGACGTAGTGATGGTGCAGTGAGCCACCTGCTAGATGGTTCGATGATATTGCGAGGTTTTGACCTTGAAGCCATCAGCCCAAGACCGATATTAGCAGCACAACTTGGAGAAGGCCTACACCCTATATGAAGTATAATGATGATGACTGAATAGTTAATTGTATACGAGACTATGTTTCGGGGTTAAAACAATTTTTACGATTTAGATTTTCGAAGTAGGTTTACCGAAAATTTGAATTCTAACTTATCTGCAAAAAAATTTAACAATCCCGCAGTACTAAACCTAAAATTAACTATATTTTTGTTTATTTTTCTACACTAATATGATAAGGAGGAAAGATTTGTATTTTTTTTTGTAACGTATAAACTTACTACTGGACCGATTTCAAAAATTCTTTTGCCGTTAGAAAGCTAAATTATAACTGAGTAATATAAGGCTATAGAATATACCCCCGCGAAACCGGGGCGGACCGCTACTATATTTTTTTTTAGTAATTGTGGATTTGATAGTAAAAAATATATACAAAATAATAATAAATCATAATGATCATTCTTCAATAAACATTTTAAACAATTACATGTCTCTTTCTTTACCTCGAAGCTTGTGAATTTTAATTATAGTTGCTCGGATTTGAGGATACAGACCTCGTTTCGTGATTAAATATAGATTTAATGCTAGGTCATTTAATTAATGGGGGTTTAGCACGAAAGGTGCGGCAATAGACATATTGCTATTGATCTCGTAAAAAATAAAATTAACTACAGTTGAAATCTTTACCATTAGTATTTTGCTGAAAACATTGAAAACTTTCGTTTTCAAGCATTGCGGTATGGATGACGAGAAGACTCGACATAGTTTCCTAAACACTGCCCAACCTAGCTGGATCTTCCTCTTGGCCTCCTTCTCGAAATTGTTTTTACCGAAACTGCAGAATTTTCCCTAGGTAAGTGTACCTACTCGGAAACAATTTCGAGAAGGTGGCCATGTACGAAAAAAATATGTCTGAAAATAAATAAATAAAAGAGTAGAGGAGATTCCTCGAATGTTTTAAGTATCTTTTTAGGTTTTCAAATAAAATACTTACAAAATGAAACAATTCCCTTAAAATACTCAGATATATTCGTTTAACGTAGCGTCTAATTTTATAATGTATTTATAGATAAATAATATTTCGTCAAAATGTATTTATAGAGAAACAAAAAAGCTTCCGTCAATCAATTACTACAATAAACGTAACAACTACGCTCATTATCAACTAAGTACGAGAATCATAGCTAAGAGCGTGAGAATACATATCAGATAGGCTTTCTACTTACAACGTTTATGTTAAAAAATGTTTGTTGGAACACTTTACTGCGAATCGCTTTGATTTTAAGCTATTTTAATGACGAAGATTCTCACAGGCAGTTAGAATGATGTCAGTGCTTTTATCATTGCACTTTATATTTCAAGATATGCAACGGGCAAAAAACCGACTTTGAAAAGTCGTAATGAGCGATTTTTGTTTTAGATATTTTTGGTATTGGTATCGTAAGTTTCAAACTTTTCATAATATTTACGTTGGAAAGCTTGCTCTACTAAACTACAACTACTATATCTAATCCCGATCGTGCACTCCCCCAGTCATGATTGTCTATTCTACCCTAGACAACAATACCCGTGCTAGGGGGGCATTCAAGACAGTTGCGCTTAATTATCGAGTTTAGCGTTTAGCATTGAAAATTTCATTGAAAATTCTTTTCAAGAGTAAGGAACCGTTCGGTTTAACCCGGTTCACATAGTCTGGTTAGAACTTGACATTTAACTTATTCAACAGATGTGTTTTGAAGAGGT
The DNA here is from genome assembly GCA_947086465.1 of Eupithecia exiguata. NCBI lineage: Eukaryota > Metazoa > Arthropoda > Insecta > Lepidoptera > Geometridae > Eupithecia > Eupithecia exiguata. The sequence continues at coordinate 1,874,224 of OX352229.1, forward strand.
TAAGGTCAAGTATTGGCAAGCAACATAGTATCTCAACTTTTTAACTAAAACGCAATATCGAGGAGTTATTTTAAGAGGCTTTGTTTATCTTGCTTTTATTTGGAGGTTTACAAATGCCAGAAACAAATACGTAGATTTAGTTGGTTTTAAGTAAAAGGAGATGTTCTCCACACTATTAATTTAAATAGATTTTGATAATCTATACATAAAATACAATTATCATGTGGCTCAGGAGAGAACGGTAATAAAACATGCTTTTAAATTCTTATTACTGTCGTTTGAATTCATTTCAATCGTCAATTTAAGTGTGGCGAATTAATACGACCAAATTTTAAGAACTAAAGTTTTAATTCAATCAATAAAGTGTTTTTTTAAGAAACACAAATTGACATTAACTATCCAAACTTAGATGACCTAATTCCTAAATCTGGCAATATTATAGTCACAATAAATTTATTCTTTTTGTTGAAAATTTATCGATTAGATCGTATAAAAACTACCGAACACAACCTGTTATACCAACTTGAGTATTCTATCCGTACCACGATGACGTAACCACGGGTAGAGAATATTAAATAACACTACGCGATGACTCACGATCAAAATAAACTTTACGAGGTCCTAAGCTAGCTTCGAAGATTGTCATCTCTCAAGTAAAGCGAATGGCAAAATTATGGTCACGTTTAACGTTGGCTGGTGCTGGTTGATCAAGATCTCAAACAAAAGCCTAAAGATCTCTTTGTAAGACTTAAGGTTTTTGAGATAGTTAGGTATCGACCTGAGACCGTCATCTCATCAGGCATTTTATAGTTTTCGACCCGCTTTAGTCCACGGCTTCGCACGGATTTTGTGATCGTAAGTAAATAAATAATGCTGGACAATTCACACAGCACTATCTAGCCCAAAGCTGAGCAGAGATTGTATTATGAGTACTAGATGACTGATATACTTAATACAATACACTACATAGATAGATATTTTTTATTATACACAGGAAACATTCAGAACACCCGGACCAAATATCTGCAGATCATACAAACATTTGTCCCGAGGCAGGAATCGAACCCGCAACCTCCTGTGTCGTAGGCGGACCTTCGCTCGCTGCGCCAGATAAGTGAATATCCTATTATTTATGGTCAATAATTTTATGCATGTAAAGTTTACACTTATTAGTAGTTTTTGGCGTTGTCGATAAAAACACATCTGAAAATTTCGCCTTTATTAGTTCGATTGGAGAATTTGTAGTAGTGTAATAGTCGCTAATTAGTAGCAATCAATAGTAAACAGATGTGTGTATGCAAAAGTCATTTACGATAGCGCGTAGGTTTACTCGTTCGTACGACGATGTCAGGAATTATTTAAAGTATTTTAAAGTACCGTTGAAAGAAGACGCATTTAGTAACTCAACTTAAAGTTATTGTAATAAAAGTACTCGTAGATAAGTCAGAACATAAACCTAGCTTTCAAAGTGGATATATGTACCTACTGCAGATAGAAGAAACATAAAGAGCTTTTAACAATCTTTAATTCATCGTTTCATTTTCGTCCACCGAAAATGTGATCTTAAAGTTACCACATTTTAAATGTGTTCAGATCTTGGAACACAAATTCAAGAAAAGTTCACGCAAGACACACAAGTGTGTCTTGCGTGAACCTATTCGAGATTAAGTTTAATCTCGAATAGGTACATATTTAGTTAATGTCGTGATAGTAAGTCTTTCCTTGAGGTTAGTAAAATTTAAAGAACCAACCATTCTATCAACACGGGCGATATCGAGAGCAGAGCTATGCACCGGGAATATTAAGCAGACAGGGAAACGCGTGAGTCTTTAATGGAAGCTCCACTCTTTGTTCTAATCTACTAAGTAATGAGATTTGAAGATCTTAACCAACATCATCTAGCTTGGGTTAATGCAAAGGGTTGGTGTAACAGAATAGAAATTTGGAGGGATACAAGAGGACTGAGGTGGAAATATAATTTTGATGCCAATTCTAGTATTTTTCAGATTTAAAAAGGATCATTTCAGGCAAAATTTCATGGTTTGTAGATACTAAGACGTTCCTTCCTTAATGCATTTTACTTAGTGATTATTGACTGTTGAAATGCACTTGTTGATTTTGCCAACTTAAAAGTGACAAGGTGATCACATCATTATCTGGCCTTGGTACAATTAGATAGGCTACAGGATAGGATACATAAGCATAGTGCCATCATGTATTCTGAGTAGATTTTTCCCTCTTAACAGAAAAGTTTATATCCAGAGTAAAACATCTTCATAGCCCTGGATTAAGGCATTGGGTTACCCTATATGACATAGAAATTTCAGATATTAAACAAGAAAAGACAAAAATTAAAGAGAAACTTACCAGGCGTGAGATCTAATTTGTCTATATGATCGCCGAGCACGGACGCCCAGCTTTGTAGTTGATCCAGTAACCCCCACGGTGTGGTCATAGCCACAGTGAGGATCACCAGTGTGTGAGGGAATGTTTTTTCGCTGAGTGCAAACTTGAGCAGGTTTGTATGACCTGGGTCACCATCTAAGACCCATACGCTGAGTCGTGTGTGGTCTGGAAGGAGTTATGGAGACTAAATTAACAGCCTAAGGAATATACTATACAAGTACATATAGTAAAAGGTTTAAAGCGAATACAAATTAACTTTTTAAAACTATTATTAATGGATGTACAGGCCATAGAGGAGTTGATGAGGGTTCTTAATCCTCAGATACAATAAGTACTATCATAAGGTTCCATTAAAGTACTTTCTTGATAAAAGACTTTATTGATTTATCAGCCCATCTTTTCAATTAAATACATGGTCAGACTTTTACAGTAAACTAAACACTCGCTTGTGTCTGTTAATAATACCGTTCGATGAAGTTGTCTGCAGTATACTTATCAGAATCTTTACTAGCAGCATCAAATGAGTGTTGTCTAGGACTTTGTGTATGACATCAGTACTTACCATCCCTGTACTCATCACTAATATCTATATATGCATATTCTAGGGCAGATCCTTTCTTGGGGTCTTCGACCCCTTGTAATTTTGCTACTAAAGTTGTCTTCCCAGTTTCGTTGTCCCCCAGTACAAGCACATTTTTGTTTGAAGGTAGTTTTGTGTTCCCTTGGTTCTGTACTTCCTCTAGGATTGCTGACCTGCAAAGATTCATCAGTCATCATCAAGGTATGCGTCAACTTCGTGAGGTTGCTTCGGTTCGCTAGAAAGTGCAGCACCTGACTCTTGCGCCTCATTGTGAAAATATTTCACCGCCACTTTACATACAAAGGTAAAACGTAGCAGCTAGGTCACATATTTCTCAGGTGCAAGCCTTTGACATACGTAGGTGTGACACATTGGATCCCCTTGTATGGGGAGTGCATGTAAGCCATAAAAATAACAGTGAACTATTACCAAAGGTTGTCCTGGACATCGCCGTTTTCTTTCTTTTTAGATTTGAGCCCATTAGTCTGGCCGTTTGTATCCATTCTTCAAGTATTTTAGAAGATAACAACGGCACAGAAAGGCTTTTTTCGTTTTCGTTTCTTCTGCCGTTCATACGTCACTCTAAAGTGTTACCAGCTGCAATTGCAATTAACTTCATCCTTTTAGCGTAGGTAGAATATCATCACATGAACGAATGTAAATTTTAATAAATAAATATGGTTTAGGGTATAAAAGTTGCATGTGTACTATTTTTAAATTGAAGTACAATGTAATTCCTTATATAAGATATAATTGTTCAGAAAAATTAGTCTCTAACCATTCTATAAAAAAAATTAGGTAAATATGAAATAGCAGCTGGAAACATTTTATACACAGATAAGAAATAAAATAGGAACTTTTTATACACTGTGAAATTTCATTAGGAGATGTCAATGTCAAATCTCTCATACATTCACTTACATTCCAAAATTTCCACAGTTCACTCTCACTCATTCATTCATTCACTCTCAGATGTACGATCATAGACTAATAGTATACTGCAGTGTTGCCAGATCCACTGATTTAGCAGTAGATCTACCTGCTTTTTGAACCGTCTACTGATCTACTGCTTTTTTGCTAAAATTTTGTGAAATCTACCTGCTTTTTCCGAGCATCAATAGCAAGTGACTCCATGTCTTTATTTTAGCTCACGTGACAAGTTACCAATGACACAAACTTCACAAAACTGAAACAGATGAATGAAATTGAAGAGTTCCATGTTCCTTCGTTTCTTCCTTCCAGCTTTCACTTTCTTTCTGTCTGTCTTGGTATGTCTGTTCATTGTTTTCGATTGATTGGTCGGTCCGTTTGTTCGTTCGATAAACTTTTGCAAATTGCAAACTGAGTCAGACTGTTTATCCAGTTATTACTCTACTATGCACTAAATAATATATGTCCAAAACCCCAAATCAAAGTTCAATCAGACTGAAAAGAACTGAGCAAAGCACAGCCGGCAGGCCGCCTGGCCTCGCTTTCCACAAAGCTAAACAGTTTAGGAATGTGGGCAAAGAAAACGCTTCCTAAATAAAAAAAAAACGGGTTAGTAGCTTTTTGTATGTTTTTTTTGCATGACAATACTCGCAAAACACAATACATAGGTACTAATTTATAACATATTAAAATCTACCTGCTTTTTTTCCCAATCTACTGCTTTTTTAACAAAATTTCTACTGCTTTTTTCAGATTCCATCTGGCAACACTGAGTATACTACTTATGTACGATTTTCTTCGCGAGAAATGTGATTTTAATTTTACGCAAATGAATTGTTCCTGAAAATAGGCTTAACTTTGTGTTTTTATTAGTTACCAGTGAGTTGCTTAGTAACATAGAAAGTTAACCAGTGATTTCAAAGAAAATGTCTCGTAAACCGAATCCTAGTTCTGGTAAAAGAGGCAACTTGGCCCAAGTGAGTCATTGATCATTATTTACTTGTCTCGAGCCTCTAACTACTTTAATTTCCTGTGATAACGACACTGTTTATTTATAGAAACTGGAGGCAATAGACCCACACCACTTGAACGCTAAATCCAGTTAGATCTGGGCTTTGTTTTGAGATCGGAACAGCTGATTCTAATTTTGTAAACAAAGGGATGTTTTGAAGCCACCATTCGTCTTATCACTTTTGTTATTTTGTTTTGATTATTTGCATCATGTCTCTTGATTTAACAAAAAAGAAGATAATTTTAGTTTAACTCCAAAATAATTAAGAAATTCAGTACTTATTCGATCTGAGAATATTTTAGATAGAATTAAGTGAAAGCTAGAACAAAGCAAGGAAAATAAACTTGGAGATCCATAATAATAGAAAAACTTCTTCTAGTTTGGACTCCTAGATATGGATCTGGATGATGGTGATGAACCCCTAGATCTGTCTGATGATGATATGGACTTCGAGGCTGAACTGGCAGCCCTCAGCGGGGGAGGTCCCAAGAGCCAACGGCCTCGAAAGCAAGCTCCTGTACCTGCAGCTAACTTGGACGCCATGATCGCTGAGAGCCTAAAGGATATACCCTCTGATGATGATGTTTCTGGTAATTACCATATATTATGTTCCTCGGTCTTTGACTTTTTTATCTACAATCTGTTTGTTAGTCAGATCTTAAGTGGAACTTTTGGTTGCTTGCAGTGCAGTGAATTGCACAGGTTGAAATTGAACAAGTTTTGCAAACTAGTCTGATACTTTTGTTCATAGCCATAAGAATTAACATTCCATGCAATGCAAATTGCCAAAGAAAAGATTTGATTTATGTTGTGGTGTACATAAAGAGTTTGTAACATTGCCACAATGAAAAGTTTCATTCACCATCTTAACTAAATAACATATAATATAATAATATTTCTTTATTGAAACACAAGATCCATAAAAATTTAAAGTTAAAAAAAACACAAATTTTCTAATTCTTATAAAAAGCTAGGCTAGTACATAAAATTTAAAATTAGGTAGAACATAGTGGTACATAATATTAAAAATACAGAATGTAATACTATACTACTAATTAAGATGCGGTTAACACCCATCAACTCGTTTTTACAACTAAGCAAGCCTACTGTTTTCAATAAGTTTAAACTAATAATAATAACTTTCAAGGTCAACAAAGCAACAAACTGAATGCAAGCTTAAATATGTTATCTTAACTTCAAAAGTACCTACAGCCACCATTATTTGTCCCTGACTTGCTTTCAACATAATTTGAACCTTGATTCATTATTAATAAAGATTGGAAATGCTTCCATGGCTTAACTAAAGTGTTAATCTTGTCATAACAAGCCAAGCCAAACTGTGTGAGGAAAGGAATAATAGTAGCATTATACAGAAAAGTGATTCATAGGTTCTCATAATAAAACACTGTTTTTACCGGATTGATCGCGTATATTTTATATTTGTTTATAACCTGACGTTTCGGAGGCTTTTCAGCTTCCATGGTCACAGGCAGACTGAGGTGACATTTGTCTTTGTTTGGTAAAAACAGTGTTTTATTATGAGTTCTCGCGAAAATAATCATAGGTTCTCTCTCAAATACCCAATTTATTACCCATGGATTGTTTCCATTGGATCGAGGTCAAAGTTCTATGTATCTTATTTTGGTTTCAAAACTATTATGTACCTACATCTCACTAATCTCACTATCTCACTAATCTCACTAATATTATAAACGTGAATGTTTAGATGGATGGATAGATAGATGGATGGATGTTTGTTCCTTTATCACGCCAGAACGGCAAAACGGATCTGGATGAAATTTGGCACAGAGATAGATTATAGTCTGGAATAGGACATAGGCTACTTTTTATCCCGAAATTCCTACGGGAACGGGAACTACGCGGGTGAAACCGCGAGGCGCTGCTAGTATGTACATAAATTATTTTTAAAGTACTATGATTACTTTGTTTGTTCTAGTTCAGCAAAATATCAAAAAGTGCAAAGTTCCCTTAACCCTCTCACTGCCAATGCGTCCTAGAGGGATTCACTGCTCTGCAACATGCTGATGCTGTTAAATAACATTGTGAACGACCACGGCAGATTTATTGATATGTCTTTTTCCCCTCCAATATGGATCAGAAACAATTACCTAGTCAGTTACGAAACATTTGTCTTTAGTATATAGTTGATATTCATTTAATATTGAACCTTTACAAACCAGACGAAGACGACCCAGAACTCCTAAACGAGCTCCGCGGCCTATCACTTGAAGAGGAAGAACCGCCCCCCGCCCCGCGCAGTGCCCGCCCCGCGCCCCCGCCTCCCGGAGGTTCCACACCCAGTGCTGAGAGCAGCACCATCAGTCTACTGCAGAATAGGATCACGCATTATACCTTAGCTGAGAAAAACGCTAAGGCAAGCGGGGAGACTGGACGCGCTAGGCGGTAAGACTGACCTTCTAAATGTCTTGTACAGTCGTATGCTTTGGCTTTGTCTAGCTAAGAGCAGCATCACAAACCTACTCCAGAATAAGATGACACATCCTTAGCTCCTTAACTGAGAAGTTAGGGCGAGCGAGGACAGTTGACAAACTAGATAAGTTCCTGTTTTCTCCTATAGTTAGCAGTAAAGTGAGTAAATGCGGTTTTTCATGTGCATTATGTTATTTAACATACATATGAAGGTTACAATTACAAGCTTCTGTGTGCCGCTTGGCACGCACTATTCCCTAAAAACTATCATTCCCATTTGATTATTTAGGTACTTGGCATATATCATGATCCGAATGCTACCTTAAGAGTTCGCCAGTCGATTCGCAAAAATTACTGTGTACTGGATTTTCAGGTTTGTTAATTAATTTTATTTCGTGTTACCTTATTAAACAATCTACTCCGCAGGTTCAACCGTGGTCTAAAAACCCTGAACGAGCTGCTAAAGCAAGCTCAGTCCGGCAAGCATATACCCGATGAGGATATCCCGCCGCCAGTGAACGTCGGCAAGCCGGCGCCTCCGGCCGACGACAACCCGCCGACGGCGCCTCCTAGGACTGTCAGGGAGCAGGCCCCGGTAGTCCCACCAAGGTGAGATCACAGAAAAAAGACCAGCCATCATCTCAACCGAACGAGTTCTCTTCTTGACATGGGCCTCCCCGAAACAACGCCACAAATAGTGATCCTGAGTCGCCTCAATCCATCGACTCCCTGCGACCGCTACAATGCCGTCGGTCCATCGATTCGCGGTCGCCAAGCGAGAACCTTTACTCTCTTGAATACATTAATAAAAATAATATTTTACACGTTGAACGTCTTGTTGAACAAATAATTATTAATTAATCATATTAGTTGAATAAGTCAGTTAATCAGCCTTATACACCACAGGTCCACATCAATAGAATCTCCGAGTGCACCCGAGCCTCTAATAGACCTGGGTCCATCGGACCCGCCGAGCTTGCCCGAGCCGGCTCAACCGCCGCCGCCGCCGCCGAGCGAACTCAGTGCGGAGAGACGGCAAGGATTGCAGATTATACAGAGTAAGATATACCCACTGTATACTAAAAGTAACAAGATAAAGTTAAAAACTACAACCCGACTACGTGAAATTTATAAAAGTTTGAGACATTTACATTGACAAAATAGAATGACGTATCGGTCATATTTGATAGGCATAGAGTTGATGAAAATAGGTCGTAGGTATTGTAATTTTTCTCTATGGGGCCTGCAGCCTGCGGCTACGTAAAATTTAATACGCGTTTTGTAGGCTTATTCGGGGGCGGAGCCCTAAATCCTATAGCCTATAACCATCGGGGTATTGAGACGAATCAATCGACACATAATTTGTTGAAATCGAACCAGTAGTTTCAGCGCTACGTGGGAACAAAGAAATCGGCCACATACATACAAACATACAAACATATAAACATACAAACATACAAATATACAAACATACAAACATAGGGTGCTAACCTCATAACCCTCCCCTGTTGGTAGTCGGGTAAAAAATTGTTTATTTTGTTGCACAATTCAAACAATATAAATAGAGACAAGCAATTACAGTTACAACAAAAATGGCCTATGGAAGGAAGAACCTGCCGTTTCGCTGGAAAATAATAATAATAAAAAAATAAGTTGAAACTACTTAAATTTATATTAAAACAAGCTTAAAAAAATTTCTCTTACGAGATTTTAGCCAAAAACGGTCGAACGTATGAAAAAAATTTTGGTACACAATCCGTTGAAAATTTTACGCTCTACAATCTAATATAGTAGATGTTAACATCATTTGGCCTATAAAAACCGAGATATGGCGAAAAACCGATTTTTGTGACCAAGAATTTTTGTACAAGATCATAACTTACGGCGCAGACACGAGATTTGATGACAATTTTGAGACAACTTTTAGGACACCAAAATGAAGGTGTATACGAGTTTACAGCTTGTTATCTTTCATTCCGAGGTTGACCCCTTTTTTTGCTTATTTACTGGACTATAGAGCTAGACCGAGCCGAGAATGCTCCATGCAGAGTCTGCTGTTAGTATTTGCAGTGACAACGAAATGACAGGATTTGGAAGACTGATGTTTTCTGAGCTTAGAACAAGTACTGCAAAAAATATTTGTTCTTTTGTTGTTTATTTCAACTAGGTATGCTATTATACACTGTTGGGTCAGAAAGTAGATAGATTATTTTTGGTATTGAGCAATTGATACAAAATTTGGCCTGTCTAAAAAAAAACTATAAACCGACTTCAAATTTCGGTAAATAGTATTCATGTATGTCTCGAACTGTCACATTAGGTTGCTAGGGTGTTTTTTTTTTAAGTTTTACGGGATAAATACTAATCGGGGATAAAATTCATATTGGACCGCCTCGGGATCATTCTCTTTAAAATAGTGAAAGAATTATAAAAATCGGATTACTCTGTAAAAAGTTATGCGTGGTTTAACATAAAAAAATAAAAATATACACGTCGACTTGAGAATCTCCTTCGTTTTTTCGTCGGTTGAAAATAAGTCAAAATTGAGTAAGTATTCTAAAAAGTCCTCTCTTTTACCTGAAAATAAATACTTATCTTTCAGAACGCCAAGCAGAATTCAAAGCGGCCGCGCTCTACTGCAAGAAGTCGGGCGACAAAGCAATGGCGCTCGAATACCTGAAGGTGGTGAAACAGTTCGACATAGTGGTGGAGGCGTACAGATCCGGCCAGGAGATGGATCTGAGCGAACTGCCCACACTGGAGGCCGTGGACAGGGAGCTGAGGAGTGGGAGAACCGAGGAGGCGGCGCAGCAGACTTCAGGTAGGTTTAATATTATTACTGATTAGTCCCAAGAGCTTAGGAGCTGAAGGTTGACGTTCCTTTAATGTAAAAGAAGATCTTCCTTGCCAAATTTTAAGAATTCTTTATTTCCGTACTTACCTAATTTCAATAGGTACTCAGGCAAACTTGGAAAAAATCGAATTAAAATAGACCTTGCTCCGGGCGACGGTCTTTCCGTCGACAGTTATAGGTCGCGACATGTAAAAAGACCGCTGGAAAACATATTTAAGGGTGTATTTGCGTATGGGTACACTCGCGCACGAAAGTACTAGTCCTATTTTTTATTGAACAAACCTTTCGCTTCTTGGCCTCATATAATGGTCATTAGTAGGTACATTGAACCTCATATCACAAAAATAGACCGATAAATCGCCTAGTGCGCAGCTTGACCGCTAGCGTTCTTTTTATATGACGCGGCCTATACAGCCTATACAGTCTTCCTACCGCTGCCGACAGTTAGTTTCAAAATAACAATGTATGTTTCCAAAGTGCATTATCTAGCCCAACGTGAGCAGCGCATATATTATGGGTAACATATACAATACTTAAATATTACACACCCAGATCCGAAACAAATACATGCAGATCAAACTAATTTGCAAAACGGTGGGAATCGAACCCGCCATTCGTCGTTGACCTTAGTCCTCTGCGCCATTGAGGTCTCCTTAATTTAGCGCCATCTAGCATATCCTTGAAATATCTCCTTAATTTCCTTAAGCGGAGGTAGAAATCACTACAAATGTGTCTTTAATTGTTTCAGAAGTTGAACCAACCCCGCAGCCAGCTAGCGGCCTTGTTACAGCATCGACTGTCGACGAGGCTCTGCGGCAGAGGCTGGCTTACTACCAGGTTTGTTTTTTACTCCTGTGTATTCAAAAGTATTGACATCCGTACTCACCGGTAGATAGTTGTGAGTCAGCAGCCACTGCAGCCCGTTGATGCCTCAGCACTCACTTGACAGATAGTGCCCAAAACCGAACACTATTTATATGAAACATCCTTCGTGGTTGTAAATGATCATGACCATGGATGATGATTGATGATACAAAAGTAGCTCAAATCAAATCAAAAAATCTTTATTTCCATAAATACAAAAATGTACACTTGGAAAAGGTCAAACGGAATCCATACAATATTACAATTGGTTTTAATGGTTTATAATATTGTATTTCGCCAGTAAAATATTCATTTCTTATAATATGTCTATAAGGAATATTTGATTTGTTACATTATCTGCAGAAACAAGAAGCCAAAGCAAAAGAGGAGAACAACTCCTCGAAAGCCCGTCGCTTGGGCCGCATCGTCAAACAGTTCCAAGACGCCATCAAACAGAGCTCGGCTGGGAAACCTATCAGTGGAGACGAGCTGCCTACTCCGCCGGGGTTCGCGCCTTTACCCACAGAGGGGGTAAGTGATTTGATTACACGTATAAATAAGTAAATTCTTTTACAGTCTCTTTTTAATTTGTAAACCCATTATGGGACACCTTGTATGTCGCCGCCGGATCGTTGAATCAGCCCGTTTGTAGAATCGCTACGTCGCGTCGATTCCAAAAACGGTGCAATTTAGTTAATTGCTTATGCGTGTTGTTGAACGATCAACGTTCAACAATATGGCTTAACGTTAAAAACTTAGCCATTTCGCCGAATGAAATTAATTATGTATACAACAAAACAGCAATCCTTTTGTGAGCGACCTCGCAAACGGTCTGATTGTACGATCCGGCGGCGACATGTACATAAAGCCATATCATCTCTTGTGAAATCAGAGCACTGCATTCTCAGCTATCTCTTATGTCTATCTCTTACATCACAACGTTCCATTTCAGTCATCATCTGCCGCGACCTCCACTCCGTCCCGCCCCGCACCGTCCCCGGCGCCGTCCCCTGCGCCGGCACGTCCCGCCTCGTCGCGCTACGACAAGCAAATCGCGTTCTTAAAGCAACAGCAGAAGGCGTTCAAAGATCAAGCTATACAGGCTAAGAAAGATGGTAAGGTTATGAGTGAGAGTGCAAAAATGTTCAGAAAAAAACGGCCGTAAAACAAACATACCAGCATGCGTATTACTAAACATTTTTTTCAAGCTGTGACTGCTTCTGGAAGAGTCTCTCGACAGCGGAGTCTTATAAATAGGGTCCCTTTTTACGAACTTACGAACCCTTTTAAAAAGCAACGTCAAGTTCTGCTCAGAATTGATAGTCGATCAAATAAACATCCAAACTTTCTTTAGATATAATATTGATCTAAATTATTTATATCTGCCTTTCAATTCATGCCTTTTTCCTGTCTCACAGGTGACATAGAAAAGGCTAAAGAGCATCTCAGAGCAGCGAAAGGTTTCGACTCACTAATAGAGGCGGCGCGCGGCGGACTGTCTGTGGACATGAAATCCCTGCCCTTACTGCCTAAAGCAAAATCTGATCTGGAGCATACGTGAGTTATTGTTATACATGTAATTAAATAATTCAGTTATTATTTATTAGATGGAAACCAGATGCTTTTATACACAGAGTTACAAAAATAGTTGAGTACCAGTAAGGTTATCGGTTTTCACGGGTAGTTATCAGATACTAAAATTAAGAATATGAACTTAAGTGACTAACCTACGCCTATCATATGGTTTTTTCAGTCGTTTAAAACCATACTTTTATTTCCAGTTTCGACGTAGTCTCAGCGGAAGACTGCGACCCGTCCCCCTCCACCGGTCCAATCTCTGTCGACGACGATGACGTCATAGCTCGGCTGCACCAACAGCTGACCACCCAGCTCAAACTGTGTCATACTAATAGGGACCATAACCAAGCTATGGGCCATATAGCGGACGCGAACAGATTCGATCATCTAGCGATGGCCGTGAAACAGGATTTGGATCTTGTTGCTGTGGCTAAAGGGTAAATTTTCTATGACAAATATGCTTCTGAAATAATCAAATGAAACTGTCACACTAATACCATCGACAAGACCAACCATAACCAAGCTACGGGCCATGTAGCGGACGCGAACAGATTCGAGCATCTGGCGATGGCCGTTATATAGGATTTGGACCTTGTTGCTGTGGCTTTAGGGTAAGTTTTCTATGACAAATAATGTTCTGAAATTAACAGGTCAAACTGTGTCGTATTAATAGAGATCACGCACAACCAAACCACGGGCCATATAGCGGACGCGAACAGATTCGAGCATCTGGCGATCGCTGTGGAGTTGGATTGGACCTTGTTTCAGTAGCAAAGGGGTAGATAATAAATAGCTACTGTTCGTCCAATTCTGAAAATAATTTCACTGATAATAGCTACATTTTCCCTGATTGCTACAGGATATATTTATCCAGGTACCGTGCGTGAGCAAACTTGCAGTCAAAATCTAGCGGTGTAATATAACTATGCACTTTCTTAAATCTCCCTTATATAGTTCTTTTTCTAATTGTTTAGTCCTGTTTAAATAAACCTAACGAAAAACAATAGGCTACTTGACTACTACTGGCAAATAATTCTAACGTATTGTCTGATAAAAATAATGCAAAGTGTAATTAATATTTCTTCAAGGCCAGTCGTATTAGTTATGAAAACTAATTTTAAAGTTTAAATAAAATAATGCCGCGCCAAAATGATAATGTCTGTCATGGCTACCGTGTTCTTAGCTATGACGTCACCCCGCCATACCACACCTAACAATAAGAACTCATTGGCACTGTAATCTGTAAATGTGTGACGTCACTTGCGATCCATCCAACCAAACACATAGCGTTTTCGATCACGTGATTGATTCATGTATCAAAAAATGTGTAATTTTAATCCCGAAATTTTTAAATTCGTTTTGTCTAATCTTGTATTCCTTTCCAGCCTCGGCCAAACACCAAAGTTCCACTTCGACACCCGCAAATTCTCCATAATCCAATGCAATACGGACCTTAACGAGAACGACTTAGAGCTCACTATTGTACGCGGCATAGCTTACAACGTGCCTAACCCGAAGGAGATTGACACTTATGTGAAGTTTGAGTTCCCTTATCCCCAGGTAAGTGTATAATGCGCAAAAGATCTGCGTCCCTGATGCATCTGGTGCGCGAACCTCCAACAGCTACCCACAGCTCATTGCTGAGAAGCTGACGACGAAGAGAATTAAGACAATGACGACGGTCTCTTTAAGGAACACTGGACAAGAACGTATATTGTACCCTCTTGACCAGTGCTATTTACAGTTATAGATTCTTGTGAGTACGCTAGCTGCAAAAGAGGGTGTGAAAAACAGTGGCAGTTTTAGTTGCGACGGAAAAACAACAAAAATGAATGAAACCTCTCAAAAACGTACATGAAAAAATTTGTACTTGTGTATCTCTGACGACAACTGTGGCGTGGTGGGCGAAGGTCTGCAGGTATTTCTTCCGGGTGTTCTGGTCGTTTTCTATGTATAATAAAAAAAAACTATCTAATGTGTTTCAAGTTCAAGTTTTTTATTTGGTAACAATTAATAAGGTTACGTGTAAATAATTAAATAAATTAATATTTCACCTACACGTAAAATACAATTTTGTAACATAATTTCAGTAAAATACCTAACAATAATAATATTATTGTTACAACAATAAAAAATTCACTAAAACAAAATAAAAATAAATTATCAATAATTGAAATTATGATTAAAATGTCCTGAATGAAAATAGTTGAAAATAGATTAAATAAAATAATGAAAAAATAATATGTATATCAGTTATCTAGTACCCATAACACAAGCTCTGCTTAGCTTGGGGCTAGATAATGCTGTGTGAATTGTCCAGCATTATTTATTTATTTATCTTAAGATTTAGGAAACCTAGAATAAACTGTAACCATTTATTCTTGACTACATGTTAATGTTTTTAAAGCTGTCAAAACGTGGAAGAAAAGTGTACACTTAAAAATAACAAAATCGGTTCCCAAAATTAAAAGTGGCCCAGTTTGAGCATATTCGTCTTGCGATCTACGTCCCAAAAATACTTTTATTTTAATTCATCCCGATTTTACTTCCAGGACGTCCCAGTGTCCGACAGAACTTCAACAGTAAAAGATACAAACAGTCCCGTGTACAACGCAGTGTTCCCTCTCGCCATACACAGGGGCGTGCGGCCTTGCCTCAGAGTGTTCAAGCGACACGCCATCAAACTGGAGGTGTACGCCAAGGGGTAAGATATCACTACACTCTACACCAGGGGCGTATTTACCCTAGGGCCAAGGGGGCCATGGCCCGGGGCGGCAGGCTATGAGGGGCGGCCTTCTCAGGGCGCCTTTTATTGTCAAGCTTAATTAAATAAAATAAATATTCTATTTTAATTGTCATTTAAATTAAAAAAAGAACTCTTCAAACCCAAAACCCAACCAATTGTTTACCTACAATACCGTCAACAACCAACAAGAAGGTATCTAAATAACATTTGCGTTTAAGAATTATGATACATTTATATTCGTTAGATTAGGCAACTTAGCTTCTTTATAAAAAATAAGGACTTAAAAGAAGCTTTCTCATGTAGAGATTGCATTACGCATTTTTCTTTGCAACGCGCATTGCAATGTAGAACGTTCGTTTTCTGTATTGAAAAGGATAAAGAATTATTTACGTTCCACTATAAATAAGCGAAGAACGCTTAAACAGCTTAGCTGTTCTGAACATGGAAGCTGAGTTGACAAACGCCATAAATTATGAGAGCGTCATTGAAGATTTAGCCAACCAATTTGTACTTAGAAAAAAATATATACGCTCCCTTAATAAATAGAGTATTAAAGTATGTAGTGAATAAATGGTTCATTTTTAGGTTTTTCTTTTCATCTATTATTTCACACCACAGAGCAAGATTTTTCTTAGATAAATGGGGCGGCAAAGCTAACTGGCCCGGGGTGCCAAATCTGTAAATACGCCTCTGCTCTACACACAAACAAGACCCATCAAGTGTGAGTACGACACAAACAGTCCTGTTTAACTTAGACAGGGTCGCGCCCTGCGTCTATATAATACTTACAAATTATAAAATAAGGAAAAAAAAGGAAATAAAAGTGCACTCACTTTCGGATGATAAAAACGCTGCACTTTTCTATGACGTCGCCGCCGTTCAGTTTGTCAACTTAAAGTGCTTTTGTTCCTTCAATCAAAATAAAATTAGAAACAAATAAATGATAAAAACAATCATGTGTCTTGTTTGTATGGCGTCTAACAAATAGTTTACGTTTTTTTTTTCATCAAAGTTATCCCGCTTCATGACAATACGGTGACGTCACGGTAAGAAATTTTGCAACTTAATCATAAAATATCTACTTTTCAATGATAAAATTTCACAAAAAAAACATCAAAAATAAATAAAATAAAAATGCATATATATTTCTATTTCAATGTAGAATACAAATAAAAACAATCATCTTTTTTGAAGTCACGTGAATATACGAATATAATGTACACGTATTTGTTTTGTAGAATTCAAGTTATAAAAGTGAAATATTTCCAGTCTCAACATTCGATAGCCAGACTCTATAAGACCAAGGCCACGACATCGGGCGATGCGTCTTGCGGCGCGTCCTGCATCTTGCGACTGACATCGCTATGTCACTTTTCCGCAAGTCGCACTGCAGCGACTTATGGACACACTCAAACAACTTCTTTGATTTGTTCTCACCGCGGACGCAGACGCAAGACGCTGGACGCGCGGGCGGGCATGTCGTGGCCTTGGGGTAATGCTGATGGCAGTTCCCGTAACAAGCAAAGAATTACTCTGCTTCTTTATTTTTATCTATGCTTAGACCGCACATATCGCTCTACCCATAAGGTTCTCTTAATCGCGATATGCAGAAGTAGACAAGTATGGGCTTCTGATGATGATAAACACTTCGGCACACCGAACGAAGCCTTGTTTAACACATGGCTCCACATTCTATAAATTCACTATTGAAAGAGTAATAAATCACCTTCGATAAAAGTAAAAAAAAACCTTTTTTACTTTTATCGAAGTAAATCACTATTGAAAAGAGTTCATGGCGATCCGCGGTCAAGGTCATTAGCATTACTATATCCGTAGTGTAGCTTGTTTACGTTGACTTTTAGTTCAAGATCAAAATTTTTACTCTAAAATGTAAAAAACTGTGCGTCAAACACGCGAGACACGAATTGGGAGCCATGGCGCCTTGCGCTAATACGCGCCTTTTTACGCAACGCGAAACATTTTTGTGAAAAAGTTTCGCGTTGTAGACGCTCCCGCTTCGCGTACCACATCTCGCGTGTTTGACGCGCAGGTTTGACCGAAGTTTTACACAGCGTGGCACGTTGTGTGCAGCTCTGTAGCATGACCAAAACGTTTCACGTCCCTGATACAGTCTACACGATTTTGAACTTGAACGAAAAGTTAGCATGTAGTTTGTGTGTGTGTAATGACGTGCTCATTACACTGGTGTGCAGCGGGTGTAGCGGCGCCTTGTGTTGCAGCGGCTGGTTCCGCGCGGACGCGCTGCTGGGCGCAGTGCACGTCAAGCTCGCGCAGTTGGAGACTCTCACTACTGTACATGATTCCTATCCGGTGAGTTTTCCTTTATTATCCTTTTTTTATTGGTGATGGTCAAGTTTTCGACCACCTTGAATAAGTGATGATGAGGCATAAGATGGAGCACGCTTTCCCAGAAGGAACTTATTCACCTGGATTTGTAGACTCCAAGAATGATCTTGGAGTCTACAAAGGTGAATAAGCTCCGGAGAGTGTTTGGTCTGTTCACGGACACGAGTGTCCGGAGCCATGAAAGTGTTAACAGCTTCTAACTACGCTCAGCCGCTTTTAAATAACTTCAAAAAAAGGAGGATATTCTCAATGCATTGGTGTGTTTTACAGTAGAGATTCTATGTTTTGTAACGATCTAGTTTGACTATGCAGTACAGTGATATGACTTATATCACAAGTAAATAAATCAGTTCACAGACAGTCATGTCGTCAGCGCAATGGCAATGATATTATGGCTCGTGTTATGAAACTATGCTCGGTCATCGATCTTTGCTTAAGTAACGCTTTTGCCATAGACAATCGTCACTCAAGCATAGATGACTGAGCAAGCTTTTATAATATGGGCCTTAGAAATGTTAGTTCTATTGGGCATTATCCCATCATCATCATCAGCCTATCCAGTCCACTGCTGGACATAGGCCTCCCTAATGAGCGCCATAGCGCCCTGTCTTCAGCTTGCCGCATCCAACATCTGCCAGCAGTCTTTCGCAAATCGTCATCCCATTTGGTCGAAGGGTGTCCTACACTACTTTTGCCCAGTCGCGGTCTCCACTCAAGAACACATTATGAATATTATGTCATTAACTCTTAACTATCATTAAATATTTAATTATGAAATTCAAGCACAATCGTCGTTAAACTAAGAACGTTACTTACAAACCCTTCTACATTACAGCTGATGGATGGTCGAAGACCGGCCGGCGGCTCCCTAGAAGTGAAACTCCGAGTCCGCACTCCGTTACTGACACAGCAAGTCGAGAATACCACACATCGCTGGCTCGTTATCGACAACTAACCTTACTAACACTGATGTAGAAACGAAACTACATTGAAACTGTTTTATCAATGCAATGACTATGAAACAGGACTTAAATTTGTCACAGGGTTAGGTTGTGCCTATTTTAATTCTCCAACACGAAATTTCGTGTTTCGTTTCGGACAATTGGTGTAGATACTGTAATACACCGAAATAGAGTACAATTTGAACAAAAAAAACGAAACGGAACAAACGAGTATTTTAGAGAATTAAAATAGAGCTGAACCGAACCAGCACAGCACAAAAATGTGCAGTGATATATCTTAATGTTTAGATGCATTTAATATTGACAGTATCAGAACCGTAGCACATCTCCGCCGCGAAATTATAGCAGCGGAACCGCAGTAGACCAGTAGTTTCGCTATGATTCGCTATGATATTCGCGGTTCCGCTGCCATGATTTCGCAGTGGTGATGTGCTACGGGCCTCACACAAATATATCTTAATGTTACGAATTGAATTCCAAATTTGAACGCTTATTTTAGTGTTGTGTCGCCAACCTTTACAATACCGTCACGCCATTTCTGACATTATTTTGTAATTGTATAATATTCATACAAATCAGATTCGGTAGATATCTGGCTGGCATTGACAATTTTCGCTACATAAACTGCTATAGAGTAATTTCGTTTCTATAGCAGTTTATGTAGCGAAAATTGTCAATGAAAGCGGTTCGCGGCGTTTCGTTTCAATTGAGTGAAACCTTAGCTATGTCGACGCAGAGGTGCTTATCCTCTATTTCGATTCGCGTTGCGTGGGTTATGTAGGTAGGTAAGTTTTTCTAGTGCTTCTATTCCATGTGGTTGGCTGATACTCATTATAACATCCAAGATCAAAACGGTTAAGCGATTTTGAGGAATTTGGTATCAAAATACTCGATGTGGCTCCTATAAAGTTCTTTTAGGGTTCCGTACCCAAAGGGTAAAACGGGACCCTATTACTAAGACTCCGTTGTCTGTCTGTCACTAGGGTGTATCTCATGAATCGTGATAGTTAGACCGTTGAAATTTTCACAGATGATGTATTTCTGTTGCCGCTATAACAACAAATACTAAAAAACAGAATGAAATAAATATTTAAGGGGGCTCCCATACAACAAACGTGATTTTTTTGCCGTTTTTTAGATAATAGTACGGAACCCTTCGTGCGCGAGTCCGACTCGCATGGCCGGTTTTATTTAGGTACATTTTGTAGGCCTTCGCCTTCTAATGGCAAAAAAAAGCGAGAACTAAGTCGGATTTTTTTATAGTTTTGAATGATAATGAATAAATGTGAATTAAAACTTATTTACGTTCTATAAAATTATACATTCTGTATTCGTTATGCTAAAAACGCTCGGCTTGGTCTAGTCTAATTTCGTAACAAAAATAAATGTTATTGTTTAATAAAATCCTGTTTCCTCCATCAAAAAGATACATCCCACAATTTCAAAAGGTATGTATTTTAAAAATTGTGGGTAGGTAAGTATTTTTTACAATCTCCCATTCCTGTATGAAAACGTCCAATGCAATAAATGTATGCATTTTCAATAGGCTACTTGACTACTACTGGAAATAATTCTAACTTATTGTGTTATTAATATTTCTTCAAGGCCAGTAGTATTATTTATAAAAAACTAATTATAAAGTTTGAATGAAATATTGGCACGCCAAAACGATAATCTCTGTCATGGCTCCTGTGACATGACTCGATGACATCACGCCTCACACCACAACGACACGCGCTGTAATCTGTGATAGGTGTGACGTCACCAGCCAGCGATGCAACCAAACGTAGTGTTTTCGGTCACGTGATCATATTATATCAAAGAAAAGTGTAATTTTAATCCCGTTTTTTGATGTAAATGAGGCATTTCCTGATTACGCTTTGTTAAGTTGTCACTGACTAGGATGAAAACAATTTGGAACTTATTTAAATGTAGTCAGATAGCCTATTTTTAATATTTTATGTCTCAAAGTCTAGCCTAAGATATTCATAAGGTGAATTATGTAAAAATAAAAAAGTTGTGACTAACAGACTAATGGCTTGCGCACACTAGGATGAATTGCATTTTTGCAGGATTTTTCAGAATAGGAGAGAAATGGTTCGCTATGTGCGCAAGCCATAAGGCCATAAGGGTGCCTTTTCACTAGAGCTAAGCTGCATAAAAGGTTGAATCAAATTCAACCAATAAGAATGCCTTTGCTATGGAGCCCATGGATGGAGCCCTATTGGTTGGTTTGTCACGTTAATTCATAGAGGTACTAAGCCACCTTTATAAAGCTTAGATAGTGATAGCTCTGATGGAAAGGTGCCCTTATTGTACTATTTTTGCATGTAATAAATGTAAACTTATGTAAAAAGTTTCTTTGTATTTTTGTGGTATTTTTAAAAAATCATCTCAATTCACTAGTTATAATAAAATGGAAAGATTTAGATACAAATTGTAATAATTGGCCTATGTGTAGCACATCTAATATTTATTATTAGGTTTGGATCAAAACTTGGGCAATAACCAAGATAAAGTCCTAGTCATGAGTGAAGCAATTACGGGCCAATACTAAACAAATGTACTTCACAAAGGCCAATTACTTTATTTGAATTAAATAAGTAATGTACAGAGCGACTACATAGAGTACATAGGTCTGTGCTAAAGACGGTCCCTGTGTTACTAAAGGGAAATGGAAGTGCCTGTGTAGTTTTTCATTGTAAATGGTATTATAGGTAATGAATTATGTAGCTATGTGATTTTTATTTTAATACGATAAATGTAAAACATTTATGCAAATATATCTCATTTCATCAATCTGTGTTTTTATTATAAGATACATCAAAAGTTCGTACTAATGAAGCAAACTGCAGGACTCTCGAATAAGCATAGTTAGCATTTCGAATTTTCTCTTGTGTGCTTCGTCAACGCTCCTTGACTGAATGAAATAATAGCCGGGCTCAGCCTCGTTAATCGCCATGAACATGGTGTAAATAATGTGTTATGTAGCTCGACGTTACTTTGACCAGCTACCTCACACGGTGCTCACCCAGTCTGGCTGGATCCGGCCTGACTAGTTTATTAATAGTTATCTGGGGATCCGGCTACTGCAGAATTTAGTCTTATTCCGTGAACCGTGAACATGAACAATAATAAGTAGGTAAAAATGAAGTATAGATGGCGCTGGCTGTGACAATATTATGTTTGTGGCAACTCATTTTTCATCAATAAGTCAATGTCATGTGTCATAACTACAGCAAAACGTGTCATGTCATCGATCAATCAAATCAACTTTTATTTTCATTCATTGTTGAGATTTTGCTGACGCGGGAGCAGACGTTCCCGGATTTAATTTTATTTATTTCCTAAAACATCTGCTATTAATTAATTTACTAGCTGTTCCGAGATAGCTAACGCGACAAGTGGGATAACAGGTTGTGAATACTAATCGATTTATTGCCCGGGACCATGCATAGTGCCAGTGAATAGCGTAAGATTCTAAAAATAGGTTTTTTTCATCAAATGCCCAGTGAAATTGATGTTTTGATCGATAACTAGCTCCGAAGTGGCGGGCGGCGAGATGGGGCAAAGTCCGAGCTCCGTGCGGAGCAAGAGCGGTCGCCAGCGATCGTTTAGGTCCTTCGTGAGGCGAAGTAAGCTGAACAAGTCTAGTCTTAGCCATACGTTCAGTTTGCCCCCTTCGGAGGAGTACCCTGAGCTGATGAACGTGAACTCAGCTACTGAGGAGCAGCTCATGACACTGCCCGGCGTGAACAGGCAGCTCGCGCAGGAAATAGTCCGCCACAGACAAGTGATTGGAAGATTCAAGAGGGTTGACGACCTTGCTCTTGTCTCAGGTAATTATTGACTTCCTAGTTTATTAAATAAACATTTTCCCTTTTAGCAAGTTTTAACAAGAGCCTCATGATATATTCTCTGTTATCACATGCTTGTGATGCAAGAAAATAATTATCTATGATAATGATTTATCAGGGCAGAAGAGATAATCTAAAATCAATAAATCCTCTATTCAGGTTAAGGTAAGTAAGGTTTTGAACAAGAACTAACATGTTTTACATTAATGTACAATGACTACACCAAGTTAAACAAAGGAAACATAACTCTAGCTGAATTACCCTTTATTATGTTTGTTTTTGTATCTGATAAAGTATTTTTGAATCAATGCTTGTTTAAACAACATGTTTTAACAATTCTTGTTTTAGGCATAGGAGCTGAGAAGCTAGATTTGTTAAGGCCAGAAATATGCACAAATACAAGGAAGCAGATATCTAGAGCCAGCTCATGTACACAGTCCTTGGACAGTGTGCGAGTGCCTTTTGAAAGCAAACTCTGTTCAGTCAACTCGTCCAGTGTTTTCCAACTACAGTGTGTCCCTGGCCTTAACCAGGAAATAGCAGCTAATATTGTAGACTACAGAAATAAAAAAGGACCATTCAAATCCCTAGATGACTTGATAAAAGTAAGAGGGGTTGATATAATGAGATTAGGCACAATTAAAACTCACTTGAGTCTTGAGCCACGGAAGAGTGGAAGCGTTCAGCATCTGACAAATGGTCACATGAACGGCTGGGCTACGAATCATGCAGCAACAAATGGAGTTACAAAGTCTCCACACAGAAAAAGCTTATCAATGCCCATAAGCTTTCCATTGACTCTGCCAAATGGATTTGCGACTGCGCCTCTAAATGATATAATGGATCTTCTAGCAGCATACTCCCATAGGCCAATTGTTGAGGAAGTGTTCAGGTATGAGAGGAACGGAGTGAGATGCTGTCGAATTGCTACCTGGAACCTTCATGAGCTCAGTATAGACAAGATTGCAAACCCTGGTGTGAGAGAAGTGGTTTGCAGGACTATTCTGGAAAACAAGTAAGTTCTCATATTTCTTCATTCATCCATATTAATATTATAAAAGAGAAAGTAATTCTGTCTGTTACCTTTTCACACCTAAATGGCTGAAGAGATTTAATGCAATTTGGTAAGGTAGACAGTATCCCCAAGATGACAGGCTGCTTGTTATCCCGGAAAATAGTGTGTGAACCTGCGGGCTAAAGCTAGATCCTTAATATCGCATATTCTGCTTAGCTTGTGAATCATCATTAGAATGATGCTGTGTGGATTGTCCAGCACTATTCATTATTATTTATGTACTGTAAAGTTACGTAAAATAGAAAAAATCAATCATCATCATCAGCCTATATCAGTCCACAGCTGGACATAGGCTTCCCCTAATGAGCGCCAAAGCGCCCTAAAAAAAACAAGTCTCATAGCAATCTCCCTCTTTCTTGGAATTGGAAAGTTAAAGTCAATTAAAACTCAACAATAGATTCAGTTTTTAATATTTAAAAGTAATGAATGATTTCCTTGAATGAAGTTCAATTATGATTAGTTAAGACCTCGGCTTTCTGTTTTAAAATAAAGACTTAAACAATGTGTTTATTGTCATCATTTCTCTGAGAGTAGTCTAGCCAATATTATGATAAATAAGTATCTCCACTATCTGGATGTCTAATTTTAATAAACATATTATCTGAGTTGTTGTCAAGGGTACTTAATTGTTTCTTATCATGTGTAGCCTGTGATAAATGAAAGCCTATCTAGAAATCAATGTAATTTACTCTATCATATCCATAAATAATGTTCAATATTGTGCATTAGGTACTTATTGACTACAAATAATGCACAATATTGTCTCTTTATTGACAAATAGTGTAATCAAAACTGGCACTAATTGTATCTTTGATTGAACCATGAAATCTACAAGACACTCTCACAACATGTCCAGTAAAAATACTTTCATCGCCTTTGGAACCTCCTGTGTAGATTTTTAAAAACATTGCAAGACCCTGATGCCTTGCCGTTGTCGTCCCAGCCAAATTTTGCTCACGACTAGCGATGCGCAGAACATACTATAGTGGTGGTCCTTATATTTCCCCTGTGTCGTAGGAATTAAGACTAAGTTCGTTCTGGCGAGACATTATTACGGTATAAGATAGAAAAACCGTGATTTCTTGGGTCGTCGTCAACCAAATCGATGAGGCCTTATGATGTGTGTGTGATCAACTTATTCGATAAGCCCTTAAAGTAAGTAAGCCCGTTAAGTAGCAGCGCCATTTCGTCGTGACGACGGCAAGGCATCAGAGTCTCGCAATGTTTTAAAAAATTCTACAGAGGAGATTCCAAAGGCTATGAAAGTATTTTTATTGGACATGTTGTGGCAGCGGACAGCATATCAGGGAACAGCTTTCTACTCCCTGACATGCTGTAAAATAATAATAATCTCCAACAGGTTATCAATAATAGCAATACAAGACGTGGTGAACGCTAGCGCGCTAAAGATGATCTGCGACGAACTGAATTCACCGGTTCTCAGGCGGGTGCGGGAGTGGTCGGGAAACAGCCATCGATGGGAGTACTGCCAGCCTCAGGAGATAGAGAGGTGAGAGTTGTAGACTGTGTGACAAAACTCCATTATCCATACTAATCTTATAAAATGTGTCTGTCTGAACTTATCACGGCTGAACGGATTTTAATAAAATTTGGCAGGGATGTAAATTACATCCCGGGGACGGACATTGGCTACTTGGAAAGCGCGTGCAAAGCCGCTTGCAGCAGCTAGTAATAAATAAAGTTAAAAAAGCTATGTGACGCGATGAACCGAGTTCATCAGCTCCTGCCTTAGATAAAAATTATTTATCCTGCAGTGAGCCACGAGATGGTATCAAGATATGCATGAAGATAATTCAAAATGTGCATGTAGGAAAAGCAAGATATGCATTTTACGGTTTATACAGTTTTTCGAACGCTTGTTATTTTTGACAATAGTTTAAACTTTTTGTTAACCTCTAGTGTGGAGGAACCAATATTGGGTTAGCTGTCATTATTGCTTGTGTGTGGAGGAACCAACACTTGGTTCGTAAAAAATACAAAATCGAGCTTTACGCAGAGGGACTACACCTATACAAAGCACTAATAATATAGCTTAAATAGCACTTATCCTGATTAAGTTTTGTTTATTGTTTTTCGAACCAAGTCTTGGTTTAAATAACCATCGGTGTACCTACCTATTGAGACGAATCAATCGATACATAATTTGTTGAAATCGAACCAGTAGTTTCAGCGCTACGAAAAAGAA
Organism: Eupithecia exiguata; assembly: GCA_947086465.1. Classification (NCBI taxonomy): domain Eukaryota; kingdom Metazoa; phylum Arthropoda; class Insecta; order Lepidoptera; family Geometridae; genus Eupithecia; species Eupithecia exiguata. The sequence continues at coordinate 1,900,112 of OX352229.1, forward strand.
TTCGGCCACATACATACAAACATAGAGTGCTAACCTCATAACATAACCCTCCCCTGTTGGTAGTCGGGTAAAAATAAAAAACAGTTCGAAAAACCGTCTGTTGCCTAGTAATGTGATAGTGGCTTTATGATTAGCCCAGATTTAGTTATCATGTTGGTACATCAATTGTATTGCCATAGCTGTGATCCGCGATGACCTGAATTCATCAGATTTTTATTATTGCTAGGCTTAGCAACAACAGATGCATTAACAGACTCGTGACATGACGGGCAGTGTGTCAAATAAATGATGAAGATAGTGAATTCATGTTTTCCTACAAATGGTCGGAACCACTTACAAAGCATTTTCCGATTGTATTACCTCTATTGTTCATTGTCTGACACCGATGGATCGGATGTTGGACAACACGTGTTTCGATAAGATTACGAAATAGTCTTGAAGTTTTACTGCAGTGCGGTTAATCAAATGTTCAAAAACTAACTTACGGTTGCGACTTCGCTGACTTGGTATTGGGGTCTCCTCACCAGGACGCCACGGTGACGTCGCTGGCAACTGTATGACAGCTAACTCGCTTTTCGTTGTCTGCCGTAAAATGGTTTGCTTATAGTATATTCTAAGGTTATTTGCTTTGGTGGTTTGCTTATGTTGCACAGTGGGTCGAAATTATTCGAAATCGACTGATTCCAGACATAGGGAGTTTAAATTTGCGAAGTCGTAATTTCATAAATTTGAGAAATTTATGAAACGAAATTTATGTAAACGATTTCCAAAATTTAATTTTCTATGTCCGGTCTGTTGTATTCTACCTATACAATCGACTCATTTAGTCGTTGCCAGCAGCGACATCGTCGCCGTGGCGGAGAGGTGCGGAGCGGCGGCGGCGTCGCGGTCGTCCCGGTGAGATATAGGTTTCTTCTGTCAGATTTCGACCGTCAATATGATTAGTACAGGTGCCGCCGCGCGCCGTGCCAATTTAAGCAAAGCTAAATATTATTTTAGTGTGTGTATAATATGGCCTAGACAGGACTATATTTAATATTATCTTTTGATAACGTAAACACTGGAAACTGCATGCATACATAACAAAAAATATTGACCCAATAATATTTGTAGGGCACATCCAAACGGAAAACTTGCACTATTGTTACTTACTATTAGCTTAGGAACTAAGATGCACGATTTTGTGTCAGATTTTGTGATCCTCGGTGATCGAGACTCAAGGTGTTTGAAAAGTTTTTCTAAAAGTATACAAAAAATTGTTTAAACAGTATTTCCTTCAAACATCTAAATACTAGGAAATACAAATTCCATTTTATAGTTTGAGTTTGTGTACCACCAGTAGGTAAGTTTACCTACTTCGAAGAACTTGGATCAGTTAGAAGCGGTAGCGGCGGAACCAACTATACAATTAAAAAGTACGAACGAAAACTACAAACAGTGTGAACGTTTTAATCAACATCACTCTGCTTAATTAACTAAACTAAAAGGCATTTAATTAAACTTCATATTAACTTACAATGGGTCACGGAGGTATTTTAACTCAAAAAAAGCTAGATCATGTAACTACTGCGGGGTACTCGTAAAACAAAAAATTGAAGTTTCTGATTCCTTATCGTGCAAACGCTTTCTTTAGGTATGTCAGTGACGTAAGGGTTAGTTTTGCTTGAAAACGAATCAGAAACCGATTTTCGCTTTTCGAGTAGGCTAGGCTCTACATTCAGTTCGTTCAATACAGAAACTGACTATAAGTCTTTCTGTCCTTACCTTTGACTTTCACCACTTGATGCTGATGATTTTAAATATGATGGTTAGACACAATTCTGCTAGTGCCAAAGAATGAAAAAAAAAAAGTTAATTACATGAGTTATACAAATTATAAAGATTCATATTTTCACTAGAGCCCAGTTCGTTATATAGCAGGGTGAACTACGTGCAGGTTAGGTTGGCTTGGGGGATGTTTTAGGCTGACTTGGGAGATGTTGGAGTTCCTCTTAAACCCCCTTCACCACTTAAAGGCTGAACGGAACTCGGTTTTGATAAATTTATTGTCAAAAAGAAACAATGTCACTTCTATTTGAAATAAAAGGCAACGAGACATATTGTATCTCGTAGAAGAAAATATGCTAGTTTTTTTCCAAAAAGGGTGTATGGCCACGTTCAGAATCAAGTATTACACATTCGCAAGTTTAAAGCTAAACCTTTGTTCCAGCCAAAAACTAGGCTTCATCTACGACGCGTCGAACCGAGGAGTGACCGTGGAGGACATCAAGGTTTACCAAGTGTGTCTGCTGACGGAAGACAGTGCTGTGAGGAAGATGCTGACTGAACTGTCCAATGTTAGGGGGGAGAGGTGTCAAGTCGCAGCTCAAGGTTTGTTATAGAAATAGCACTACTACCTGAGGTGATGACTTCTATGGCGCAGCGGGCGAAGATCTGCCTGCGACGCAGGAGGTTGCAAGCTCGATTCCCGCTTCGGCACAAAATGTTTGTACGATTACGGATATTTTTTATGGGAGTTTTCTGTGTATGTGTAATATACAACTATCTACGTAATTCAGAATAGGCGATGATATCACTAAAATTCTTGTAGTCGTGATTTTTCAATAGTGGGTATTATGTTTTTTTTAAGATTGACTGGATTTCATTCATTTCATTTATTCATTCCACCGCAGGTACCTGTTGATACACTTGATGTCGTTGTAGTCTACTTCATTAAAATTATGTAGGTATACAAGTCAAATTTTGTGTGAAGGAAAGAAACACCATAAGGATTGTATTCAGAAACAGTAATTTCCATAAATATAGATAAATATTTAACACATTAAATATACAAATAATTAGCTGTAAAGGGGCCTAAATAATAATATAGTCAAACTGAGAGTCAAAAAGGATAAACACTAATTACCTCTGCTCTTGGTATATATCTACAATAGCGAAATAATTTCCAATCGGTCCTTATTTGGCGAAGAAATCGACAAACATACATAAAATATACAGCCGAACATAGGAAAAGAAGAGGTAAGTTATTTTTTTTTTCAGAATCTTAATTTTGATTTAATTTCTGAAAAGTGACTTGATCGAATTATACTTCCCTGTCTGTGCTTCAAATTAAGATTTTGGAATTTCTGTTAAATTGGTTTGTTTTTTTTCAAGGTTAAGTTTCACAATAACAATGAAATGATGTGATTGTAAACCATTCAGTCGGTTGATACATGTCATAAAATATGAAACATAATGGACGTTACGTCATGTTATAAAAACGTGTTTCGTTCTTGAACTATAGACTAATCGTAAATTATCCTGATTTACGTGATTTCCACCTTTGAAACTATAAAACCTATAACTATTACTAGTTATTCTTTCCTCTTAATTACAGTACCAATAATAATAATTATTATTATTAACTATTAAATTCCGGGTCATCCCAACACAGGGCAAAAAGGTCCCTTTCTTTCCCCTATCAGCCTATCACACTTAATTTACCATTTGAACCAAATATTTTTTGTGTCAGTACTCAGTAGCTCTGCCTATTTGTTACCAGAAAATAATTACAGTAGTAGGTACGTAATTAAGCTAATTACCCAAAGACATGCAAACTCAACGTGCCGATCCCACACAATTTGCATACCATCAATGATCAACACTACAGGTCCAAACTCAACACCCTGTCTCAAGCCTATTGTTTCCAACATTCACGCTCGAAAGAATCAGCGGAAACGCGATAGCCAGTGCTCATAATCGTATGATGTACATGTAACGTTGCGTGTACTCGAAAATATTGATTCTGCTCTGTATGCGTTGCCAATGCAGGCCAGTTAACACGGTCCAAGGGCTCGCTGGAATCGCAATAATAAACATATTATAAAACAAAAAAAAACATACTATATAAAAAGGTTGGTTTTGATGATGATACACACTAGTAGAAAACCCCGTATCAATGTTTATCCTGGCCAGGTTTGAGTATGAAGACAAAATAATAACATTGCAGGCGTAGTATATTAAATGCTCTATTCTGTTCTGTACACGTACAGCTGATTACCAAGGCAAATTGTAACATTATTAATATACGTGGTATACAAATAAGTTCTAAAGCATTTGAATCGCAAATTGGACTATTTGATTACAGAATTTGGACTCGGTCGTACTGAGTTCACAACAATAGCTGAATACATGAACTTCGGACACATTTCGCCATTGAAACCCTAAGTTGTACATTACCGTTTTCTAAAGCTTTGTAGCAAATTGGGTTGTTCAAATAGATATAACCTTTTCAAATCTGAAAAGGTCGTTTTGAGTGAAATTGTATCACATTGTGTAAGTAAGGTCAAACTCATATTCAGATAGAGGTCACCTAACAATACTGCGAAATTCCGGGCGGTGGTTCGTGTTATGTAATTTATAGATTCAATAAATGTCTCGCTAATATATTGAATATGTAAGTTTGGGCACGTGAATTCTTCGCGTCAAATTTCTTCAATTGATCAAACTGAAGCATCGATGTATTTCCGAAACTGGGTTAATTAACAAACTTTCTCTACAAAATGCAAAGCTGCGGTCAATTAAGCGCATGTAATTTAATAATACCTAACTCAAAACCACCAATTAAAGGCACTTTCCATAATTTATTCGAATTAATAAAAGAGTTAAAAAATTATTAGAGAAACTAATAAATTTTCAGCAAATTATCGTTCCGAAATCATACTTACTCCCGGATAAATAAATAAATAATGCTGGACTATTCACAAAGCATTATGTAGCCATAAGCTAAGCAGAGCTTGTGTTATGGGTACTAGATACTGATATATGTACATATGTACAGAATATAATACATTACATTTATACATAGAAAACGACCAGAAAACCCGGAATAAATACCTGCAGATCGTACAAATTTTGGTCCCAAGGCGGGAATCGAACCCGCAAGCTCCTGCATCGCAGGTGGACCTTCGTCCACCGCATAAAATGATATAATACGGTTATCTTCCCTCAATTCACAAAACGGAAGATTATTCGTTTTTATTTTGCTCTTACGTATTCAGGCTTACAATCATGTTCATCTTTATTATTATTGCCGTGTTTTCCTTTTGACTTGCACTTTGGAAGATTGCATCATATTTTTTCAGATCTACAGGTATTTTTTACAGACGTCTATAACGTTTTCTGCTAAAGTATTATTAGCTTTCGTGTCATCGTCATCAAAATAATTCACTAATTTGTTGATTGTCGAGTAAACGATCGCGGATCGACTCACAATCATCATTCTACTTATAAATGCCATTTGAGATATCTGTTCTGTACATTTGCATTTGCGTGTTTTTCCTTTACGAGTTAACTTGTCACGAAATTGTTCATTGTTTCACTAAGTTGTTCATGTTGCTTGTTTCAAGAACAACGAACATCGTTCGGTTCATTTACATAATTACCTTCGTTCAGCACACTGTGAATTTGTTGCTGCTATATAGACTACATACCAACGCTTATCATTATCAGTTTAAAATACCCTAATACGAAATACTGACATGAGCTCATCTACTGACTGACCTTGGTTAATCTTGATATTGTTTACCTACTCGACTTCGTAACTATGTGTCATTGAAAAAATAGTTGTATTTAATGACCTTCGTGGTTTATGTTTCAAGAATGGACTTTCGTTTGGCTCCAATTTTCACCAGCTGGTGCGAGTCGGAGTCGAGTGTACATAGCGTGTACCTGTTGCCGCATATTGATATCGAGCAAGGAGATCACGTTTGTTGTATGGGAACCCCCTTAAATATTTATTTTATTCTGTATTTTAGTATTTTTGTTGTTATAGCGGCAACAGAAATACATACCTAATCTGTTAAATTTCAACTGTCGTAACTATCACGGTTTATGAGATACTGCCTTGTGACGGGCGGACAGCGGAGTCTTAGTAATAATTCCGTACCCAAAGGGTAAAACAAAACCGTAAAAACGATTTTGATTAAGTTTTTTTTGTTTGAAAGTAGACTTCATCGAAGTTGTTCTTAGCTGTTTGACAAAAACCGGTGCTGTACTGTTTACTAGTATATCCCGCTCACAAAATCTGTGGACCTCGCCAAACATTTTGTTTGATCGAGGTCCACAGATCTTGTGAGTTATTTATACGTATGAAATGTGCAAATTTAAATTTAGGTAGGTAGTAGAGTGACTTGCAAAAGGACTTCACTCAATCATTCGACTCACAGCGGAAATTTCTCGAAGCAGACCTTGTCTGGCCTTGAAAAGTTCTTGAATGAGTGGAGCGTTACAAAGGTCTGAGAAAATCGCAGTTATTGTAATACATAATTGCAAATTGTTTTATAAAGAAAACGTGATGTGAACAAGGCTGTTCTATAATAACTGAAACATATCACAAGTCAACAAGTCCGTCGTTTTGTATACATATGTATCGACCTACTATACATCTTAGATGTTTGATGTAAGTAGGTCGTTGACTTAATACCATGGCGCCAAACGGGCTGATTGTACGACCCGGCGGCGGCGACGACATAATTCAATAATTATACACACATTATACTTTTTTTTATAGTCAATACCGTGTTTTGATACAATTTATCGTTTATTTCTTTTCAATTCATTACGTAGCCGGGTTTTAGTTATTAGTCTGCTGTGGTTATTAACATCAAACCACATCAATTATTGCATTTCCTGCAAATTTCTTTGTTTCTCCTTTACAACGTCTCTACAATTAAATTCTCGCTTAAAATTCTGAAATAGTTCGCAAACACAGTCAATGTCAACATTAATTATCGCCAGTCTAAAGTCGATTTCCATAATAAAATAAGCGTTTGTTTCAAATGAGTCATGTTTTTAAATAGTTAATGAGATATTGCAAAAGGATGACCTGTATTATATCCCATTTTAATGTGTCGGCACAAATAAACGGGGCGTTTTGTATCACTGGTTGTGTACTTCATCATCATCAGCTTATATTAGTCCACGGCTGGACATAGGTCTCCCCTAATGAGCGCCATAGCGCCCTGTCTTCAGCTTGCCGCAACCAGCATCTGCCAGCAGTCTTCCGTAGATCGTCATCCCACCCGGTCGGAGGGCGTCGTGTCCCACACTACGATTCGCGGCCTCCACTCAAGAACACGGGCACCCCAGTGGTTGTCGGTTCACTTCATACAACCCATATATTATAAATGCGAAAGTTTGGGTGGATGGATGAATGTTTTTTTGTTACGTTAGGTACGTCTTCAAGCTCATACTGAACAGATCGCCCTGAAATTTACGGTACCTATATAGGATAGAAAACAGCGTTTTCATAAAAACAACGCGTGCGAACACGCGGGCAGAAACTCGTCTAAAATAGCTTATCATATCAAATATACAGATTCTAGCTTAGAGAAAGACGTTTCAGAGCAATTACATATTTTGTGTAATATTTTACATACTGTATATCTGTTATCTTGTACCCATAACACAAGCTCTGCTTAGCTTGGGGCTAGATAATACTACGTGAATTGTCCAGCATTATTAAAAGGGTGTTTCTCATTTCCCTGACCTCGGGCCATATAGTGACGCGGTCCTAAGGGATGCAATGAGTGGGGCCGAAGCCTTTTATTATTATTATTATGATATTCCTGAATTATGTTGGTCAATGCATCTTATAATCGTGGGAAGATAAGTTACATTCATGCCTAATGAATGGTATATTTTATTAAAATATCGAAACGATGATATGTCCGTATTTTAACGTTGCGAAGGAAGAATATTTAATATGTTTTTTCGTTTAGTATTTAAGAATTTACTCTCGAGCAGCAGTAGTTCGTTTATTAGTCTAGTTGACCGTGAAGACCAAAGCTTCTCTTGACTAAAGACTAAAAGGTTTCTCTCTTCACCAAAAACCTGACAGAAATTGAACTGGATACAGCCCAATACGGATTCTTATACTATTTGGCCAAGCAACAGCATCAAACATTCACAATAGCAACTTACCGACTGTAAATCGTTACTGTGGCCAAACTCGGCCAATTACAATTATGCAAATCAGCGCCTTTTATACCACTGACATTAATAACCTCGCTAACCTTATTCTCTCGGTGTAGAGGTCAATTCGGCTTGCCGCCGGCCGTCGGCCCATATAGATTGTATGAATGAAGACTGCATTGGTCGAGTGGGTGGTTAGCATTTTAATTTGGCATCAGAATGACTTCGATCTATGATCTACGAGTATAATATTATAATATTTGTATAGATTTCTTTTGTTTTTGAATCATTTGCCAATGCCGTGATATCATAGATTATCTAATCTGCGCTTTGCACGCTGTGTTTTCGGGTGTAAAGAAGCCTATGAATTCAAGCCTCCATTTCATACAAGTTATTGTACCCATTTTATGAATTCGGAGGATCTGTGTGTGTGATCTGGATCTGGAGGATTTGGATGATCTTTGGAGGATTCGGGGTAACCCCCGAACACAGATGAAATACTAAGGTTTTTATTTATTATAGTACTCTGGGTAATCTCTACGAAATTAATAAACGTTCGTACAGATGAAATACTTAAAATGACGTCATACTTTCATAGTTATTGCAGATTTGCTTTAATAGTATTATTTATAGTGTTATTTATTGTTTATTTTGCTCACATGTATACCTTAGATATTAATGTTAGCCTAGGTCAATAGTACATGCACCCTGGGCGCTGCAAAAGAATTTATATAAAACATGGCAAATACTGTGTATAAGTTAATATAATTAAAAGTACATATTTTAATGTCAGGTAAATCATTTATTTATTTTACGTAGTGTAGGACGCCCTCCGACCAGGTGGGATGATGATTTGCGAAAGACTGCTGGCAGATGCTGGATGCGTTAAGCTGAAGACAGGGCGCTATGGCGCTCATTAGGGGAGGCCTATGTCCAACAGTGGACTACTATAGGCTGATGATGATGATGAAATCATTTATTGCACAATGTCGTGGTTTTCCTACGGATAAAGCAACGGTCCCGTTTTCCTGTCCGCACCCTTCTCAGATATGATGTCATGTTTCCCGTTCGTAACTCAATTCTACGTCTCTAAATCTAGACTGTCTAGGTCACTAGACTTATCTATGAACATGCATTTCTATTTATTCATATTCAGTTATTGTGATTTTATGCATACATATTGTTCTTAGGTGTGGGTAGTGTTAGTGGGTACATAATGCATAAAAACCCTGTCAGGGCGCAACAATTACAAAGCTTGGGTTCGCTTAATAATTAATTTTACTTGGATACTTTATATTTATAGAAATAATTAGCAATGTCATGTTTGATATAAAAATAATTGTATCATGTTTGATCTTCGATCAAAAATAAGGAGTTCGCGGCCTCCCCCGTAGATACCTAGAGCCTTACAAAAATGTCACTCAAAATTGGGTTCGTTTTGTTTTGACGCAGACAGTTTGCGCAGAGCCTGACAAGTTTTTTCCATACGGAACAAGAGATTGGTGGAGTCGAATTCATTTTATTTTATTTTGTAAGTAGGTAGGTACCTGAGAATTATATACCTACCTACTCAGTTTATTTTCTATAAGGATTAATTAACAGAATTCAGGTAAAGATAACGAATCATTTATTGATGAAACTATAAATTGGTGTCTCAACAGTAGGTATTTATACAAAAGGGTCATTTCAGACATACAATAATTTAAACTTACAATACAATTTCAGGCAGGCACTCTAGATTAAAAAGAACTGGTTCCTGTCTGCGGCTTTGCACGAGTTTTTTTTACGGGAAAAAAATAAACGTTTTATAAATTCATACTTCTGGTAGGTAGGTAAGAACCTAGTCTTTCTTTTATTAGAGAGTCTACGCAAATGAAATTTTAGGGCGGGCCAACTAATTATTTTAAAAATCATCAACTAGTAATATTAAACTTATTTTTATGAAAAATATATTAATACATACTATAAATGAAAAAAAAAATTTAGAAGAAATAGCCTCTCCATTTATCAATTTAGAACAAAATTAATATTTTAACATAGGCAAACCAAACAACAATATTTTATGCTAATTTCACAAGTATATGACTCACATCTCAATATACGGGTAAAAAATATATATAAACTTACTGAAAATAAGAAATTCCATCCTTTTTCAGCACTTTGGACGAGTGATTCTTGCATTTTTTGTACCCATGCTTTTTGTCTGAACGCTAAAATGACACTAGTTGAAAAGCTTTCCTAACATGTCAAAATGTACCTCTTTTGCTACTGAAGGTTGTGGCGTGCGCATTGTGAATCTAAGGGGGGCCGGCAAAGCCGGACATTTTTGATCGATGTGTTTGATACAATAATAATTTCTTCTACACCAATAATACATAGCATGAACTTATCTAATAGGTTATGTACAGTGCGCGTCAGAATTAAGTATCCCCCTTGTCTACAATAGTAGTTTATGCAACTGTGCATAATGGAGGGCATTACAACACGAGTGTGGGTTTAAGAAACGAGCCGAAGGCGAGTTTCTTAATAGCATCACACGAGTGTTGTAATGCCTAATTATGTACAGTTGCATACACTACTTTATCTACCCAAATATCATAAGGGCTCTATGATGGGTTCAGGAACCATAGGGAAATGACCAGCATTGTTACCAGTGTAATGCAATAAAAAATGAATTGAACACATACAGAAGCAAATTATTTATTATAGTAATGGTAGTTAACATTGACAGTTGTTCTGAGTCACTATCGCTCATTTTCGACAGAAATAAAGAACTTATTCAACTTATCAGAAAATTTGTCTACCTACTCGTAACTGGAAATAAAAAACTAACGAACAAATGGCGGCGTTCCGAATATCTGTATTTTTTTTAAATCATAGACAAACAAACAAAGTCACTATTCTTGTGTCACTCGAGATCAAAATGTCGTGCGATTTATAGTTAGAATGTAGATACTAGTATAGCACACTCACTTGAATTTGACACCTATTCCAAATTTAAACTCTATAACCTACGGTTTTCAGTAGGTTATGAGTTCATTACAGTTCCGTTTATTTCTGTTGGTTGGTAATGCTGGTCATTGCCTATGGTTTTTGAACGCATTAGAGAGGGTTTATGATATTTGGGTAGATAAAATATTTTCTAACTTCTATTCGCTTGTGACTAATTTTCAATGCAAAAACTTATCAAGCCGCTAAGGATCGAACCACCCACCCTTTAAATGGAGACTCGAATTCTCGGCATTGGATCAACTGAGCTATTTAGCTGTTGGAACTGTGCGTCCAATTTTGTCTATCGGTCTAATTAGTCCCCATTTTTAATGCCAAGTCTTACATTTTTTTTTATGGATGCGGGTAGGGTTTGACTTTGTCGTGTGTAGCGAACAAAGTTATTGTCACTCGTCTTATTTCGTGTGGTTTGCTTTGTGCATATTTTGCGAGAGATCGAAATATTGTTACCAATGTTCTTTCGTTGCAAACAAATTATTTTTGAATAAATTATCACAATCTATTATAAAAAAACCTTTCACTGTTTACAGATATTATTTGTTATTATGGTTTATCAAAACAATTATTTCGTTATAATATCATAGATTTATACGTAGTAGGTAGTTATTGTATAATATTGTAGACATTTATAGAATATTCTTTTTTGTAATTTTTGTTTTTTTTTCATCAACTTGCAATTAAGCCCATAAAGAATAATATCAATTAAAAATCTTGCATATTGCAAAGAAAATAGATAACAATTGAAAAAAAAAAGGAAACACCGCTCACGAGATTCGAACCCTGTCACTCTTACCTTGTCTTGCGTTAATTTGCCGGTTACTACCGCAAGGCCAAGTTGAGACTTAGAAAATTCATCGAATTTTAAGTAAGGTTACCAAATGAAAATGAAATTAAAATGAAACAATATATACAAAAATTACATTTTAATGATACAGAACATACAATTTTTGTTGGAAACGTCAAAATTATGAAAAGAAAATGGAAAATTACAAAAAAACATGTAGTTTTGATCACCCAATCTCCAACGATCGCTGACAGGATTTGAACCCACATACATTGAGATAGGGGGATACTTAATTGTGACGCGCACTGTACATAGCCGAGCTTAAACCGGAATAAGAGTTTAATTTTTTGTTATGTCAGAATTCGACTGTAGGTTTTCTATTATGTCAAAATTCGACTGTAGGTAGCCAAAACGATTGATAGGGTATTGGGAATCGCCTTTATCTTCTTGTTATCTCATTGATAAAATTCTTAGTATTGTGAAATGTTCATTGATGCTTGGTATCCAAGTCTTATAATCGTTGGCCAACCTCGCGTGTACAATTGAAACATTGTAGCACAAACGATATTGGTTCAGTGGTTCCGGGTACTTCACTACACTGCGAATTCATTTTTATTGCTTTTACGAAACGCCTTGTTTCTTTCGTTCGATTTCTTTCTTATCGCTATCACGTTGTTCAATTAGTTTGTTCTCTTTGACCTTGAATTGGTAACTTACCAGATGCTCTGGTCCCTGGTTAATTTTGGTAGTCTTCAGGTGCGTAATTTTTTTCGATCTACTTGATCTGATTGTATACAGCATTAACCTCATCATCATCAGCCTATAGTAGTCCACTGTTGGACATAGGCCTCCCCTCAGCATTATGTGTGTATGAGTGCACCGAATTATCATTGTAAATTATTCTGAGAATACCACATACCAGCTTTATAAATAACCCTGGACACTTCACATGACATACACATCTATGAGGGGTCGAAAAATTGCCAAAATCACCTCACGTAATTATTGGATGCCCCGTTAAGATTACAGTTATGGTATCTAGGTGTCAATCTAGGTATTGTTACATGTGGTCGAATGTCTGTTTGCCGTACTAGTTAAGTACTGCATTACCGGAAGAAGTTTGCTCTCCCCTTGGATTGCGGGCCCTTAAAACTACTTCCAAACCATTTTCATTATTTAGGGATTTGAAGTTCTTTTATAGTATTTTTAATCACGCCAAATTGTCTTCCACAGCTTTCCTTCTCTGCGGCCGGCCGATAATTCTAGTCAATATACAATGCACGGGCCGCCTTAGCGAAGAAGACCAACGGAATATAGCCTCGATAGCCAAGGGAGCGACTGCAACCAAATTTAACATGGCAGTCATGGGAGACTTTAGTACGAAGGACAATATCACATGTAAGTGTTTCAACAAAATACGTCCATAGCTAAAGATGCCCTATGTTTAGCTATGGATGTATTCCCCAAGATCAAAATGAACCAGTCGTGTGCCTTGGTCGAGGCGGACGCGACGTAAGAATCCTTCCAAAGAGTAAGTAGAGTAGTAGAGTAAGGGATCCTACCAAAAGAGCAACCTGTGTATTTTAACACCTCCCCTGCGGTCTGCCAACCTTTGCAATTATGGCACAAACCCCACTTGTTATGGGAAGGTCACCAGTGGACGAGACTTGTGCTAAAGAATAAATAAATACTATGTAAATAATACTTTGTAATTAATTATAGGTTTTATTTGGGAGGGCTAATAATGGGGGCTAATGGGCTAAGCTAAGGCGACAGCCGATAATTAAATGTAATTAACACAAGATGTTTATTAATATAATCATCATCAGCCCGTATACGTCCATTGCTGAACATACGACGACGTCACGAATAGCGGTCCTAAGCAGCCTTCATCCATTGACTCCCTGAGACCGCTACAATGGCGTTGGTCCATCGAGTGGGAGGTCTTCCCACACTCCGTTTCGCATTGCATCGCGGTCGTCACTCGAGAACCTATACTTCCCATGGGTTATCGGTTATGCTAGCTATATGGCCTGCCCATCGCCACTTCAGACTTCTAATTCTGAGAGTTATGTCGGTTACTTTGGTTCTTCTACGGATTTCCGTATTCCGGATTCTATCGCGCAGAGAAACCCCGAGCACAGCGCTCTACAATGCTCGCTTTGCTACTTTGAGCCTATGCACAAGGCCTATAGTCAACGACCACGATCCGATCCGATCTCGATAACCGTAAGTCTAACTGGTAACACCTGTGGGTAACACACATTGCTTAGAGACTTTCGTCTTGAGGCTCTGCGGTATCTGTGACGTGACGAGAAGATATTGCGAAGTTTCTCGAACGCGTTGGATTCGTCGATTGACCTTTTATCGAAGTTGGATTTACCTGGTTGTAACATTTGGCCTAGGTAGTATTGTAGAATGATATATCATGCTCCAATCATTTTAATTTTCTGATGTCCTGTTATTTCTTTGTCTGTGAATTAATTATGCAAAACACTTATCTATAGATGAACCTATGACCGATTGAACACCTGCATGATGATAAGCTTGTTTATTACGAAATGGCATTCTCATTTAGCTTTTATTTATTTGATTATTACTATGTCTAGATGGACAGGCTTACTTTCGTGTGCTGACGGGTGGGTGCGACAACAAAATAGGTTTTAAACTCGCGCTACATATTACTCTTTGGCATAATGATACCAGATTATTAACCATCGCATCGGGTGTCCATAAAAATATGATCACAGAAAAAACTTAGCAAGTGCGAGTTGAAGATTTAGTGGCCAATGTTTGGACGCAATTTATTTCTACGCTGATCGTTGCTGATTACGCTTGATTTACGGCGTTGACATTGACACTGATAGTCTATGAGGACATAATAATCAAAGATTTATTTATATAGTTTAAAGGAAAACCAACAGCTAGGCTGGCAAAATTTATTTCGCGAATTAATAATATAGTATAGATGATACGAATTTGAAAAACGTTGAGGTAAGTAGAAGAATGTCTTTCACGTGGCAACAATTTTTTCGTAACGAGTAAATCGGGTTAGAAGCAGATTAAAACGATATGCTACAATTTGTGTTATCGTTCATTCTAATAACTAATGATAAATAATAATGCCTTTGTCCGTAGGTAGGTATGTAATATATCTATTTACATCTATCTTAAATGACCCAGATAGTTTCGGGGAAATTCTAAATGTTCAGGGCTAAAATTCGTAAGTTAGTCAAATGTCTTTAGGAATTCCTTATGTCGAGGGCTAAAATTCATTAATAATTTCTTAATCTCTTTAGAAATTTTAAATATTTAGTGTTAAAATTTATTAGTGAAAATGTGACCAGGGCAGAGGGCAAAAATAAATTTATAATATTTTAGTCAATCATATTACCCAACTATTCTCTACCACCTCGAAGTATGAAACTAACGTGATACATACATAAATGCAAACCTTAGTATTTTGCGCCAACAACAAACAAATTTGTGCCCACATCCGTTCTGTTGGTAATCAACTGTTATGTTACCAACCAATCATGCCGCAAAATGCATGTGACACCCTTACACCCTACTGTTTGTTACTAAATCAAATAATCTATCAAATCTTTCCAGCATTAACAAACTTCGAGCCACTCCTCGACAAAGAAGTGGTGACCACGGTAGACGTCTCCGCGCAAGGAGTCGGCAGCATCCTCTGTCCTGGCACTATAGACAAGAGCAACTTCAATGGCTACTCCGGCGCCATCAAATCTGGTCTCAGCCATCTCGCGATACCCCGGGGTTGGTCCTGGGGAGGCCCTGCGTCGCCCTTCTGTCCTATCTGGGCAGAAATCAATATCCCGGATTGACAGAGGCGCTGAAGGTAGTAGAAAATAATTGTGTAGTTTCAAATCAGCTGAGAACGGCGGCCATGTTGTTTCCTACGAATCAACTGTAAATGACGGCCATCTTTGTCTAAAGTCAATGTGAGATCGGATGGATTCAGTTTTTTTATGGCTCTGTGTTAGTGTTGCCATAACTCAGCCAGTCACAACTTTAGTAGAAAATAGTAATGAAAGGAAAACTATTATAAAGAGGTAAATAAATACCTGACTGTTATTATAACTCATCAGCTATGTTAAGGGTGCCTTTCAACCAAAAGAGTAGTGAGGTAGCTAAGTGTGAGTAATATCTTTTTCGCTTGTGAGAAGCACCGAAAATTGGTATCCTATTGGTGGGTTTAACACACGTGTAGTGTAACAACTCCAATAATGGTATATTTTTTTTGCATTATTGAAATTTTAGGGGAATGACTGTCTTGAATGTATTTGATAATTTCCTACTATTACTAAGCGTATTGTAGAAGTTGCTTTTTATTATTTACTGTTCAAGATCCTGTGTATCTTGGATGCAGATTATCAAATGTGTCAAAAGCCTACGTTTTATATCAAGGTGTGTAAAATATTATCCGTAATTTATTTATATCATGTAAATAAGTATGACAAGAAAATATTTTTTATCTGCTTACTTTCCACATTATTGTGTAGTTTTCTGTAAATATGTACCTATTTAGATAGTTTATGAACGTTTAAATAAGTTTATTGACCATTTAATTGAAGTGTAAGTAAAACTATCTAAATAAAATTTAGTTTAGAATAAAATTTACCATTCGAAAGTCAATTGGTTCGCGACTTTCATGTATTACACAGGTAATTACATCGTTTTAAATTTTCATATCTTTTGTTATATCACTTCAAAAATATTATTGGCACGCTAAACAAGCGTTTTATTTCTAAATTAAATTCTAAAATTCGTAAAGCTAAAAAATCAAGGTATTTTTTTTTTTGCTCTTGCGAGGCACAGGTAGGTAGTGTGTGAAAATTCGTCCTATTTAGTATAACTTTTGAGATCTTAGATTAGGTCGCAAATATTCAGGTACTCATGGTAAAATCATAATTTTAACCGTCATTAAAATTAAATTCTTTTGAAAATTTATTTAAAAATTTAAAATTGAGAAATATATTGTAATCTTTGGCATTTTGGCCAGTTTTTCTAAAAATGACTAGACATCCCTTTTGTGTTACGATTTTTGTTTAGTCTGAATATTTTTGTTAAATGTGATCTCGCTGTAGTTTTATCGTTTTTAAATATTGACTTTTACTATAAATATAATTGCAACAGCTTTAGTTATAGTTTTTTCTTCAGAGTAGATGAATTTTGGTAAACTTAACTATGGCTGTGTTAAATATTGTCGTTACTAAATATCGCCTAGAAATTTAATGACGCTAAATAGTAGGATTTTGAAGTCCCAATAGCCCCAAAATTGCATTTAACAATAAATGAAACGCATATTAAATTATTTAATCAAACATTAAAAAGCTAGCCAAATCTTTACATTTTATAAAATCAAATAACATATACCTAAAAACTGTAATTTAGTCTAAAGCTATTTCATGTTTGGGACCACAGGGGGCGCTAGTGAATAAAGTGAACACATTTGTTGGCCCACCTTGAGGCATTTGTTGTAGATAATGTTTAATTAGTTTTCGTTGTTCTTTTTTTAACCATCAGAAATTAAGAACTAAAAATATTTAATTATTTAAATCCTATTCAATATAATCCTTGTTTATTTGGATGTTTAGGCCTGTTTTCACCGAACATAACGATCAGAGTAAACGAGTTCAGAAGTCCTATTTATTATAGATAATATGCAAATATACTTATACTAATAATTTTTATTTCTCATATACATACATGAAATATACAAGATTTTACATTACGAAGTGCCGTTAACTAATCATTGATATTCAAAGTTTAACTAGGTCAGAATACGCTAATTCCGTTTAGAAGAATTTGTTGAAAACGGGTCTAACAAAATGCAAGTGACATTGTGTTTGGTGTGCGAATACGCAGTTGTGTTTAACTATTTTATTTATTAATCGCGGGAAATTCCCACAAACTTACCTGTTTTGTGATATAAAATAAAACATAATTATTTATGTAAACCTATTGTTTAGTGTGCTATTTAAAATGTTTATTTTACTCTGTGTAAATTATTTGGTGAACTTTAAATAAATTATTTAAATTATTCGTTTGCGTCTTTTTGTGACATAGGTACTATCCCTGATAAAAACAGAATTAATTCTTATGAAACAAATACCTTTATTAATACAGAAAATTACAATTAAAGAATAGAAATAAAAATTCTACTTAGAAACAAAACCTATACAATCTAATATAACTATACAAAATCTAATTAAAAATAATATTAGGTAAATAATCAAAGGAAACTTAAACATTCTCCGTAAAAATAATAGAAGACACCATAACGAAGTAAAATATTGATTTAATCCGATTGATTTGATTTGAAAATCAAAATATCCAGTCCACCAAAGATTACATTGACAATAACTAAGTACGTATACCTCGATGGTTTCACCATGCTGGCGTGGCTTAGAACAAGAACATTCTTTTAAATCTCGATGAAGAGAGATAGAACCACTTGGATGCTCTGAGACAGAACATGTTTTAAAAAAAAGAATTTGTCGGAGTGGGGATAATATAAGCATTGTGTTCCTTTGTTTGGTCTAAATCCACAATAACAAGGTAAAGGCAGGGTCGTCGCCGTGGCTTGCTAAGAAGTATTGTGCGACACCCTTAGACCATCTACGACGGTCGGTACCTAGATAGATATAAAGTGAGGCGAAAGACCAATCAAACAGTATAAACAACAGCCACGCTCAAGTGTAAAAAAGGGTTTCTAACTTTACCGTGTTTTCACTCACCGTGGTTCGTCGCGGACTGGTGCGCGTTTTTTTTTATGGTTTTTATCTTTTTCTGCGTTCCACAAGCAATAAAACTAGCGGAAAAGTAATTTGCCGCAAATTGTAAACCATGTTCTATATGTAACAAACCAACTTCGATTCACTGGTATGTTTGGAGCGTATGGAAAAATACGTAATTTTGTGTTAAAACCTACATTTAACCAAATGCTCCCAAAATACAAATGAAGTCGATTTATTATAAGTTCATAGAAAACGGTTTACAATTTGCGGCAAATTACTTTTCCGCTACTTTTATTGCTTCTGGAACGCAGATTAAATTAAAAACAAAAAAATATTCTCGTGCCAATCGGCGACGGACCACCTTAAGTACCTACCTACCTAAGTCAAACTACCTAAGTATACGTGAAAGTCGTTCCTGAACTCTTTTTGAACGTTATTATTTGACAGCCAGTTCTAGCGTCTAGCAGCGTTCATCTTTCGCTGCCGTTGTAGATCTCGCTGCTTTGTCACCAGGCTTGTTTCCTTGCACACCGAGCATCTGAAATGATAGTTTGCCATAAGCATCTTTTTTTTATTTTTGTTTATTAAGGAGATCGCAATAGATAAGCAACCACAAAAATAAATTGCTAACCATGGGCGTCGACTCACTTGACTTGCATAACCGAAAATAATTCCTGCATAGTAAATTACGACGTGAGGTGATTTTGGCGAATTTTAGACTCCCCTCTCCCCTTGGTGAGATGTCTGGAGATTTTGCTAGACCCCTTAATCTTACGTGACATTTTTCAAAACCCGTACCTAATTTAATGTAATGAATGAAAGAAACATTTTTAGTTTCATGTTGTTCTGAGATTCAAATTTGTCTGTGGTTTGCGGTGCCAATCGCATTACCCTACGTTGGTAGTCAGGTAAAAATCTAACATTAAAATTGTTCGTTTCGCGTTGAAGCGAGATTCAATAAATGTACTTGTGGTTTTAATTTTTCTGCGTTATCTAACGGAAAAGTAATTCGCCGAAAATAGTAAACGATTTTCTTTTCCAAAATTGAACTCCGCGCCAACACGGAACCAACACACCTGTAGGTAGTAGGAACTGTTAAAATTCGTGGATAAAATTACTAAATTATTGCTTTGTTGTAATAATACTTGGACATACTCTTTCATTTTCGCCCGATGCTCTATCCAGAACTCCCTGTCAGGGTCACTGAAACCCCTCAGCTGCTTGCTGTCCCAGGTTATCGTTTCCATCTTCCATTCCTGAGGCACCTTCGGTAACTGGAGGCTTGGGAGGGTTATCTAAAATGTTGCGAAATCGGTATCAGTTATTGCAGGCACTTCATTGAAAATATATAGAGCTTCGGTTCCGAGCTTTTGCCCAATCGCTGTGCCTCGACTTAACGGGCGCGATGTAGGTACCTAATGTAATGCATCGTACGTAGAGCGCAGGTATTACCGTGCCGTTCCGAATTACCGTGAGCGCGACACTGAATGTCCCGCATTGAAGGATACGGGGACCCAGGAGTTCTATACCTACTTTCGATTCAATTCAGGAGCACTTTTACACGGCATACTCATAGGTATATACACTTGTACATACACATACATACACCGGTGTGAAAAGCTCACGGGAAGAAACTGGTAAGGAAATAAAAGGCTGTAACCGGTTGAGCAGGCGCTGGTTGCTCCACAAGAGGCGCCTTCAGAGAAAAGTAAGGCTTCACAGACTGTTGGAACATCTGAGTCGTGCTGCTGGTGTAAGTCTCCGCGATGATCAGGTCCCGCGCGTGCTTATCCAGTAAATCGTCCACGGCCGCAGCTGGAGTCATGACGAGTCGGGGGCGGGTCCTTATGGCCTCCTCCAGGCCGGTGTCTATCTCTTGCTCCTGGATAGCAAGGGTGTGCTTATGAAAGGGTATTATGGAGGTACCTTACCAAGTTAGGTAGGTACCTACTTAGTATGGCGACCGTTTCGATACCGTGTAGGTCCATGTAGAAAGGGTATAAGGGCAATGAGCATACTGGCGGCGTCATGACTGTTATGTAGGTATTGTTATCTGTTTCGGTAAATGTATAAACTAAATTCTCTCCTACTAGATACACGTACGTAATACACTTATCGCCTTTATTAAAGTATTACCTGACTGAGCAAAGGAATACAAAAACTTTTGCCTACTTTAGAAAACATTAAAAAAATTAATGAACATACCTACCTAAGTATAGAAAAAAATGTAGATTGTAATTTGTAGGTAATACCGTCCGACGACATAGGTACCTACACTAATAGCTTAGCTATTAGTGTAATACCTTCCGACGACATAGGTACCTACACTAATAGCTTAGCTATTAGTGTAATACCTTCCGACGACATAGGTACCTGCACTAATAGCTTAGCTATTAGTGTAATACCTTCCGACGACATAGGTACCAACACTAATAGCTTAGCTATTAAAGTAATACCTTCCGACGACATAGGTACCTGCACTAATAGCTTAGCTATTAGTGTAATACCTTCCGACGACATAGGTACCTGCACTAATAGCTAAGCTATTAAAATAGATGAGCTAGAAAACTAACTCACATTTTTTTTCTGTGGCATCCTAGGATGCGTGCGTGTAATGTCTTTCCTCTTAATCATCAGATCGAACGGTACCGCAGTGGTTCTTATATCGGACAGCGTGTGCGTATCTTTCAGTGGCAGTACCCTGAAATAACTCTGAAGCTAGTTCGATATCCACAATGAAGAAACCAGGTGCGAGTATCGTTCTCGTTAGGAACATCGATGAATATATTAGAATAAAACTTTATTTAGCATAGGTACCTACACACAAAAAAAACTGAGGGAAAGTTCTTACAACAAAATAAAAAACTTAGGTAGGTACACTAAAACACTACATTAAATGAATTAAAAAAACAAACAAAATTTCAATAGGTAATTCATTCTATGCTACTAACGGTTTCCTTTCGGTACGTTTCTTTTTCTTGTACACAGTGGGGTGGTTCTCTGAATACTTCGGCAGCTGGTAGTCACTCATATACGTGGTCCCTGACTGGAATAGCATCGACTCCATCATGGCTTTTGAATCACCCATGGTGGACATTATTGGGCAAAACACGAACAATGAGAAACAAGATCTTGCTACTTTGTAGTTGGATGCAGTTGATGTTGCAACTCGAATTCTAATGGAGATTTTTATCTTTATTTTACAGGCTTCAAAGAGAATAATAACAGGATAATCAAAGGGTATACAATAACCATGATAATAACCAAAAACAAAGAGTATACCAAAGAGCCAAGAGTACCTATACAATAACTACACCAAAGATAATAAAACCACTACGTTACAATGAAGAATATTGTAATGAAGTATACCCAAACAAAGGGTTATTGTACGTTGATCAGTCGTCACTTTCGCTTTTCGTCTCCCTCTCTATCACGTCACTATCCTATGGCGTCACTTTCTGCATCTAGTCAGTCACCCTATACCTTAATAATCCATTGGTTATAGTCATAGAGCTAGTATAGTACTATAATAACTCTATGGTTTTTAATAAATAGCAATGAAAAAAGAGATCCCCTTCGGTACAAATAAAGTATAGGCTTGTCAATCTGTCTTTCAATGAGAATACATACATCATAGAGTTAGTATATAATATATACTCTATGCTTGCGATCATTGATCTAAATCAATGATCGTGATTGCGATCATTGATAAATCAATGATCATCAATGAGCTCGTGTGATACTAGGATCGTGATATGATATGACGACCTCTGTGGCGCGGTGGGCGAAGGTCTGCCTGCGACGCAGGAGGTTGCGGGTTCGATTCCCGCCTCGGGACAAATGTATGTACGATCTGCAGACATTTGTTCAGGGTGTTCTGGTCGTTTTTCTATATATAATAAAAAATATCTACCTATGTATTGTATTATATTATGTATATCAGTTATCTAGTACCCATAACACAAGCTCTGCTTAGCTTGGGGCTAGATAATGCTGTGTGAATTGTCCACCATTATTTATTTATTATTTATTTATTATTTATTTATATGAATCTGTGTAATACGCCCCAATAACAGGACTTTGCGCAAGGAGGTAATTAAATCTTTGAACTTTAGTTTAGTTAAACTTTTTTGGACTAACATGGACAAAAAAAGCTCATTGAAAGTCAAAGAGAAAAATTACAAGTAAAATAACGTTTGACGATTTTTGCACAAGTCAATGAAAAAAGAGATCCCTAGACTTTAGATCAATGGCATAAGACTTGTAGTATACCATTTTTAGAGTTCTTTACCCAAAGGGTGAAAACGATCCTATTTACTAAACCTCCGCTGTCTGCCCATCAGCGGGCTGTAGGTATCTCATGACCCGTAAAAGGTTGACAGTTGAAATTTTCACATAAAATATATATTTCTCTTGCCGCTATAGTAACAAAAAAAAGTTTTTTTTTTGCTATTTTTGCTCTACATTTGTCGAGGCTGTATCTCTTGAACCGTAATAGGTTGACAGTTGAAATTTTGACAGGGTGTAGATCACTACCGCCAGAATAACAACAAATTTAAACTTAATGAAAATAAAATAAATAGAATGATTAAGTGGCCAAATGTCCATACCAAGTTAGTTTTGTTATTTGAGCTACCTGTAGATTGTTTGCAACAGTCTGCAGTTAGCTCAATTGTATTTAGTTACCTACAAGTACTAATTTGTTTCTATTATTTGAGACCAAGTTGAATACCAATCACTGAATTTAAGCAACGTCGGGCGCGGTCTATACCTGGATGGGTGACCGCGTCATGGCTTATTGTTATTTAAATAATTTTTACGGTTTCTTTTGCGAAATAGTACATTGATTATTGTATCATTGATCTATGTACGATGATGATGGTATGGATCCCTCCGTGTGCGAGTCAACTCACACTTAGCCGGTTTTTTTTCGTTTATTTTGTTTCTTACGTAGTTATTGTATACTCTTTGGTATACTTACAAAGAGCTACATATAACGTAGTGGTCACAGATTTATAAGTATAGTACACGCTATGGAATCGAGCCTACAAAATCGTCGGACACTATCTATCTACACTCACTTTTAGATTGTATGCGCTTGTGATAGAGTTCATAATCAGCTGCAGCTAGATTGTAGATCATAAAAGAAACACCGCAGCGCTAGTGTTCAACGCAATGAAGGCAGCTGCAAGCCTGACGTTTGGCGCCTGAAGCTAATTTCATAAGTGTTTATAATCCACCGGCGGCATGGCGGCGGGTTTGATTATTTTTTCTGCTGAGGATGTTAAGCTGACTGAAGTAATTTCAATGAGTATACTATAATATAATTTGTGTAAAATGGCTGTGAACAAATGTTGTGTGCCTAGTTGTGAGACCAAAAGTGGTAGTGATATCCAGTTACACTGTTTTCCAAGAACGCCATACAGACAAAGTTAGTGGCTCAAACAAATAAACTCTAAAACTTTGTTTTCACTCAATAATAGTCAATTAATGAGGAAACGAGTTTGTGCCAAACATTTTGAACAAAAATTTTATGAAAATAATCGCCTGATTAGCCTCATTGCGCGGCCAACTTTGTTTACAGAGTCCGAAATTTACAGTGGGATTCCAACAAATGGACAAAGTAAGTACTTTGCTGATCCTATATGTAGGTAGTAGGTACCCAGCGGTTAGAATATATATCTCTAAAATCATGAATTAATGTCCAAAGTATAGATTGTAATCGATAAAATATTATAAAATCGTCAATAACTATGATCAATGAGAAAAATAGGGATGGGCAACATCAATTTTACTATTAATTTGCTATCGATATTTTGAAATTTTTGCTCGACTGCCGAAATGTTATAAACATTGAGGGAAATATTTTTTAAGGAGTCTATGGGTAAGGTATGTATTTGGGTATGCTTGTACGTATGAAGGACGCAGGTTCAAAGTACGGCTATAATTTTTAGATGTACGCAATAGGTTCTGTAATGTAATGGCTGTTATGTTTCAGGTGCCAATCTTTACAATGTATGTGAAATACCCAACTGTCTAAGAGACCATACATACTACAATGCTTTTGAACGAAGAACTGATGGTAGTATACCTGGTTTTAAGATCAAGATAAACATATAAAACATTACACTTATCAAATTTTTCAACTGTGAACAGACATTTTTATTAATGATTGGCTTACATTTCAGAAACACATAATTTGGCTACAATAACAATATCTCCATGCAAAGAACGAAGAACTGATGGTAATTATACTTGGCTCCCTCAACTTGATCTTAAATTAAGATTACATTTGAAACATTACACATATTAGATTTTTAAAATTTGAGTCGACATTTTTTATAATAATTGGTTCAAATTTCAGAAACGCATAATCTGGCAACAACCACAACACCTCCGTGCAAAAAACGAAGAACTGATGGTAATTATACTTGGCTCCCTCAACTTGATCTTAAATTAAGATTACATTTGAAACATTACACATATTAGATTTTTAAAATTTGAGTTGACATTTTTTATAATAATTGGTTTAAATTTCAGAAACGCATAATCTGGCAACAACCACAACACCTCCGTGCAAAAAACGAAGAACTGATGGTAATTTAATTATACTTGGCTTTAAGATCGAGATAAACATTTAAAACATTACACTTATTAGATTCTTCAATTATGAGCAGACATTATTATTATTGATTGGTTTACATTTCAGAAACGACTAATTTGGCAACAATTAGAACACCTCCAAGCAAAAATTATAATTTATTTTTAGTTATTTATTTATTTTAAGATCAAGGAAAACATCTAAGACAATTTAATATGATTATTCGAGTGAGAGATCAATAAAATTACAATCTAATAGGTAATAGAAACAAATTATCATAATAAGAATATTCCTCTTTTGTGTTCACAGAGAACATTAAACTGCTGCCCCATGTTGGAGTCAAACGCATAAATCCAAAGATCTTATCTCCAAAATGCAAACAACTCTATCGAAGATTGCAGCAAGTATCACATAAAGCCAGGAATTTCAGGAGTACTACACGCAGATTACAAATAAGCACAAAGTTTGTGGAGTCAAAGCTATTCTCCGATTTTGAAAAACTGCCACATTTGACGAAATCTTTTATTTCGATGCAACTAAAATGTGTAAACAAAAAACCAAAGCTTCGAAGATATTCGTTAGAAGAGAAAGTCATGTGCTTAGCTTTGTTAAAATGTAGTCCCAATGAGTACCGTCTTCTTCGTGCAATGTTTTTCTTACCATCGAAGAACTTATCAAATATGACCCATACGTCATTCTATTTTGTCAATGTAAATAGTACTATACTTATAAATCTGTGATGTAAATGTTTCAAACTTTTATAACTTTCACGTAGTCGGGTTGTAGTTTTTAACTTTATCTTGTTAACTAATTACTTGATTACTGCCTTACTGGTAATAATTAATTAATATAAATAAGTTGTAGGAAGTAGAATCTTTTACGTAACATGATCGATATTTTGATTATTTAAAAATGTTATGTTTTATGTACCTACTTAAAACTTTTCCATTTCCGTGACTGAAAAAAAATCTGCTTATTTATTATGTTTGGTAGGTGAACATAATGATGTCCACATTTGGTGAAAGCATTTTGTTGCGTCTATATTTGTTTATTAGTTTATAATATTAGTTATATTGTATAAAACATTGTGTTTAAATATGTTTCATTAATAATAAACAAAACGTCAAATCTTTCGTTTTTTATTTCAACTTGTATACATGGTATGTAGGTATATCGATATCGATATCTTATGAATATTAGGCACATCACTAGCAAGGGGCAAAAGAGAGCGACGTATATTTGTCTCTTTCTAAATGCACACTAGCGACGTCGTCCGGCTCAACAGAACTATAATTAGCGTCCACGGCTGTTATTGGTCCGATTCCTATCTGTACTTTAGTACTATACTTATGTAGTGGTTTAAGACTCATTAATTTTGCGGTTTTATTTCAGCCCATTTATTTATATTTTTACATTAAATTATGGCAAACGAAAGAAAACACTTTGAATCTATGCTCTTTGATGATGTAACCACCAATAGAACGGATTTTAATGCAGAAAATGCACGCATCATCAGCAACTTCCTGAACATTAAAACCACATATCAAGAACCTAGGAACAGATGTTTGATGGGGCGGCCTCCTGCTTTGAAGGATGTTCAGGCAATGACGCATTGGAAGGATCCTAAGGTTCCATTCGATGTGTATGGGAAGCCGAAAGATATTGTGAGAACCAACCCTCGGGATATTCAGAAGCCCTTTGTAAGAGATTATTTTATCTAACAGTTACATTGCCCGCGTCTCCATCTGCAGGTCCTGCAATGAAGTCTATTATTTCAAAGGCGTTGGCATTCGTATTCAATCGGGTTGAAATATAAGCTTCTGTGCAGACGAATTTTTCCGATGCGACTTATTAAAGTGGTCGTACTGTACCTACCTGGTTGCTGATGTTTATAGACCTACCTTTCGAAGAACACAACGCCTTAAATGCCCATGAAAAAAGTTAGGTAACAATGGTATCAGCTTTTGAACTAAGTTACATTACTATAGCTCAAAATTTGCAAGTGTTTTATTTGCAAATTCCGAAATAAATATATACCTATATATACATATGTATTCGCTTCTTCCACTAGTGGACAAAAAATTGAAGCGAACAAAATCAATGACATTTTGTTTCTTATGATAATAATTACTATTTATAAAACTGTTTACCTATGTATAAAATTTGACTTGTCTAAGTGCTTATTTTTACCCGACTACCAACAGGGGAGGGTTATGAGGTTAGCACCCTATGTTTGTATGTTTGTATATTTGTATGTTTGTATGTTTGTATGTATGTGGCCGATTTCTTTGTACGTAGCGCTGAAACTACTGGTTCGATTTCAACCAATTATGTATCGATTGATTCGTCTCAATACCCCGATGGTTATAGGCTATAGGATTTAGGACTCCGACCCCGAATAAGCCTTCAAAACGCGTATTAAAATTTAGGTAGCCGCAGGCTGCAGGCCCCATAGAGAAAAATTACAATACCTACGACCTATTTTCATTTTCAACTCTATGCCTATCAAATATGACCGATACGTCATTCTATTTTGTCAATGTAAATGTTTCAAACTTTTATAACTTTCACGTAGTCGGGTTGTAGTTTTTAACTTTATCTTGTGTAAGCCTAAAGAAATAAAGTTATTGAATTTTGAATATTGAGGGAACGTCAATCATCGTCGTCTGCGTAAGTATGACCACATTACCGAGTACCGCAATAAGCTTAAATGGTTGCCAATCCGCCTTCGCCGGGACGCACACTTTCTCTCCCTCTTATATACTTCATCCTTTACATCCCTAATACTCCGCGTTACCATAAGGCACGAATTGAGTACGTCCACTAAACCCATTCCTGTTCACTTCGTTCCACCGAGACCCTCCAACTGACAACCCGTTCCTCCCATGCCCATAGCTCTTCCTTCACCGTGCGTGCCACAAAGCTGTGGAATGCTCTACCTACTACTATCAGACACGCAAAGTCTCTCCCTGTATTCTGAACATGGTCTATCAACACTATGTTTCTTTAGTTATAAATTGCTAGTTAGGGTTCCGTACCCAAAGGGTAAAAACGGGACACTATTACTAAGACTTCGCTGTCCGTCTGTCACCAGGCTGTATCTCATGAACCGTGATAGTATGACAGTTGAAATTTTCACTGATCCAATACATCCAGTATTTCTGTTGCCGCTATAACAACAACAAAGACTAAAAACCAAGAATAATCTTGTAACCATTCTAGTGGTCAAACCTTTTGTGAAGATAAATAAATAAAATAAATATTTAAGGGGGCTCCCATACGACAAACGTGATTTTTTGCCGTTTTTCTAGACAATGGTACGGAACCCTTCGTGCGCGACTCGCACTTGGCCGGTTTTATTATTTTTATTTTACATCTGTTTTATAAAGTTGGTATGTTTTCATTATTAATATGTATTTAAGTATTATGGGATATAGTATGGGAGTATGTATTGTATATTTAATACGCCACCGTCTATACGAGTACAACTGCTTCGTGTCCATCCCAAGGTTGTCTGGAAGAGATCGCTCTTAGCGATAAGGCCGCCCATTGTGAAACGCTGTTATCTTTTCCTGTATTCGTTTTTCTTTTGTATTTTCTTGGTGTGCAATAAAGTGTACCTATTGTATCATCCTAAGTGTATTGTACCTACCTACCTAAGTTTTAATATTTGCTAGTGTTTTAAATTGTTTTCCAGACTAAACTGATAGACCATGAGCGGAAGGCGGTTCAGATGACCCGACCTCGTCTTATCATGACTCCTGCTACAGATCTGGATGACTTCGAAGACGAGTAAGTAGGTCTTTCAGCTGAGCTGATGATGATGAAGTTTTTCCACGTCATCATCAAATAAATAAATAAAAAAAAAATATGCTTGGACAATTCACACAGCATTATAGCCCCAACCCAAGCTAAAAAAAAAAAAACAACGTGCTAAATTGACGTGGAAACACTCGCTGGTCAGAAAATCTTAGCAAAGCATATATATATATATATATATATATATACATCGTATATCATCTTAAAAAACGGCAAAAACCAAATGATTTCTCGTCCGTTTTCGAAATCAGATTTAAACCATGTTTGCTGCGCATGTGCAATTATGCCTTGTTGAAGTGTGTTTTTGTTTTTCTAATAAGCCTAAGAGGCTAAATAGGGATTTACTCGAGCGTCCCGGGGACCTATTGGATTGTGAAGGTACGATGCTAAAAAGAAAAAAAGTTTATATAATGATGTTACCCTTTCACTGGTGGGGTGAGCGTACACAGGTTTTCAAAAATGTTAAAAAAAAACAGTCGCAAAGAAATACTCGAGCGCGTCAGATATTAATAGCGTATGCGTCCCACGTGTCTGTTATCGGAAAAATATTAATCTGCCGGTTTGCATGGAGGCAATGGCCTTTCGAAGGGGTAAAAAAATAGGAAAAAAAAAATGTATTCTAGCGCGTCAGACATTGAGAAGGAACCCTCCAGTTGCTCCTATTCAAAAGACTGGCGATTTAGACGCGACCAAGGGTCATAGCCGATTTTTAAAAATGCAAAAAAAATCGTGACCATTAAATACTCGAGCGCGTCATGTTAATACAGACGCTTCATCTTGAATTCCTGGTCGTACTGACCCATAATCCGACAATTATCTTGTTAGAGAAAAAAAAAGTATAAAAAAAGAATAAATAGTAATAGTAGGTAGTATAAATAAAAGAAAAAAAAAATTGATCTTCATCGTCAGTGAAATCATATTCATATTCGAAGTTGGGATCGACTGGTCGTTTTCATCAACGTCTTATTTGGTTGTACCACAGGAAATACATAGTTCTCACCGACTGCATGCACCACACTTTAATGATTTTAGGTACTTCGGCTTGTGCAAATCGGCAGATTATGTTATTTCCGTGATTCGTGACTAATTTACTTCAAAATAAAAATAAAATAACCGCGCTCGAGAATGTCCAGTTAACGTTTTTTTTTTCTGAAACTTTGTGACTCTACATTTCCTTTTTATGCTCAAAATATCAGATTATTGAAATGCATACTTTTCTGCATGTACTCCTTAGGTCATAACGCCATAACTTAGGTACCTACCTTGCTTTATTCTGTCCAGTTTTTCGAACGATCGTTTTTTTTTACAAATCCTAGACGTTCGGCCCTATATCAAGAGCTCAGGTATGATGGGAGTACTTCACAGGGTGCAAGATTATCCCCTATATGTTAATCTGCCGCGCTCGAGTAAATCCCAAAATCCCCGCTTGGGCTCCCTACTATTAGAGGTTAAGTACCTTTAACTTTGTAATTGTTGTTTTTATCAGTTTTTGGGAAATTTTATTCAAGACGAGAGAAGACTACGACACCATTTTGTCAAACGGATAGGTATAGGATTTCGCGTTCATAGGAGCGGGACAGGGCAGAGCAACGCAAGCCCAAAAATCTGGTTTTAGCTTATTATCTATTAATGATATTAAAGAAAAAAAAAAGATAGATATAAAAGAAAAAAAAACTAAACATAAAATATTCTGTATACCTACTTAGTTCAATTACCATGCTTATTCTCAAGATCTTAACTTCTGTATTTCTGTATTTTTGAGAAATTAAGGTTTTAGTAAAAATGTTGAAATAACTTTGCGATTTTTTCTATATAGAAAATTTTATGGAATTGTGTTTTCGAAACTTTGAACCATAGAGTAAGTCCTGAACTTTACCAATTTCAAAGTTAAATATTTACCTAGTAGTTTGGAAGATATGGACATCCGGTGGAGTTGATTTGAGCTAGTATGTGCCCTTTATAAATTGTCGTTGTTGACATAGAATATCTCGGATTCAAGAACCGAATTCCTGACCATAAATAAATTTATATTGATGGCCGAAACGTCATCCATCTTGTTGAATGTTTCAGAGAGCGGGAAAAAATGATTGAATATATTTACAAAACGACTGCTATGGAGATGTCGCGATTTATCCGGAAGACTGGCAACATCGAGGCACCGAGACCTGGCCAACTCGCACCCCCGAGACCTGTAAGCTAAATAACTAGCGGTCCCGGCTTTGCACGGGTATTGTCTATCGCCTATCAACAGGGATAATGTAGGATTCTAATGATGAAAGAATTTTTCAAATCGGTAGGTACAGTAATTTTGGAGCTTATTCAATTCAAACAAACTAATCCCGTGGGAATTCCGGGATTGTCTATGTTACTCCCTGAAAAGTAAGCTTTCTAATGGTGGAAGAATTTTTGAAATCGGTCCAGTAGATTTTAAGTTTATTCGTTACATACCTACCTACATAAACAAATCTTTCCTCTTTAGGTATGATGTGTATTAGTGTAGATGAATATACAGTTTCCACAGTATCATCGGCAGCAATCTAAGCAGAGCTTATGTAATGGGTACTACAGAAATTATATTCTTAATAAAAAAACATATTATCCACTTATATTATTAATTCGAAAGTAACTCTGCCTTTCTGTCTGTTACCTTATCACGCCTAAGCGGCTGAACAGATGTTAATGTAATTTGGCAGGAAGGTAAATAGTATCCCGGGGACGGACATAGGATACTTGAAAAGGGCGGGTGAATCCGCGGGCAATGCTAGTACTTACATAAATATATAAATATAATAAATATACAGGGCGAGTTTTTTTTTCAGGCCCACTGAGGGGAAGTCTGAAACCGTGACAGTTATCGAAAAGTCATGTTAGGAGTTACGTGCTCGATTTTGAAAGTAATAAGTTCTGCATTAAAAAAGGACGAAGACCTTTTTTAGTTTCTCTGGAAAGTTGAATTGTTTAAAGAAAAAAAAATTTGTTTTTGGGTTCTTTATAGTCGATAGTAAATAAATTAATGTACGACGACTATGTGCCCAAAGTTGTTGGAACACCTTCAAAATTGAAAATTTATAAATTCAACTTTACGAATTCAATTCAGCCGCTTAAGAAGACTCTAAACCTCTAGGCTCCCATACAAACGTACTTTTCGATTCATTTGGAAACTGCGTCCCCGATATTCATGAAATTTTGCTAAAGCTAGTAACACCATCCAAAATGTATAACTTTCAGATTACTATCCCACCACTACAAGTGCCGTACGTGCCTCCGGAATGGCGGATGGACTCCGTGAAGTGGGAAGGCCGACAGTTGCGGGGTGCGTGCAACCCTGATGCAATGTTCTGGCTGGATCGAACTCCGCGGTAAGCTTAGATCGCAAGGGCACTCAACGACTACACTACCTTGGGACATCGAAGTCGCCTAGGGAGGCATGCTCCGCCATAAGCTGCTGTTTTTCTTGGAGGTCATCGGGTGGTAAGACAGCCTTTCCACAAGAGATGTGCGACGTTGCTGTTTCCAGCCGTCCAATAGGATCGCGATCCATTATCGTGTCATTTTTGTCAGCTATGAAAATAACGCGATAATGGAGCTTGCACCGTATCTTAAGACAATTCCTCAATTAATCCTCCACTCAAACTCGACTGAGTGAAGTGCCTCCAGTATTCCTCCAGAACATACTCGAGTTCGGTATGCTTTGTCGTTAAATTTTCTTTAATTAGGTTTAATATTTATGAAAAATTGTTTACAGCTGCATGAAATGCGATGAATTCAAAGCTGTTACCGAGATGAGAAAAAACAAAACATTGAAGTAGCCTTGTGAAGACGACCTCTGTCGAAGGTCCGCCTGCGACGCAGGAGGTTGCGGGCGATTCCCACCTTGGGACAAATTTTTGTACGATCTGCAGGTATTTTTTCCGGGTTCTGGTCGTTTTCTATGTATAATAAAAAATATCTATCTATGTATGTATTGTATTATGTATATCAGTTATCTAGTACCCATAACACAAGCTCTGCTTAGCTTGGGGCTAGATAATGCTGTGTGAATTGTCCAGCAATAAAATATTACTAAAAAATATAAAATATTACTTGTATTTCAAGACCAAACTAATTTTCTTTTTCTAGCAATTTGATTTATTTTAATTTCGTATTATGATGTTCTAATTTGTTTTTAAGATATTGTATATATTTATATATATATATATATTGATATACTAGCAGCGCCTCGCGGTTTCACCCGCGTAGTTCCCGTTCCCGTAGGAATTTCGGGATAAAATGTAGCCTATGTCCTATTCCAGACTATAATCTATCTCTGTGCCAAATTTCATCCAGATCCGTTTTGCCGTTCTGGCGTGATAAAGGAACAAACATCCATCCATCCATCTAAACTTTCACGTTTATAATATTAGTGAGATTTACTAGCAAAATTTATTTTATTATTATTTATTCATAGATACTGTCACTAGAGAATACTCTAGTGTAATAAAACATCTTCATTTAATTGAATACAACTTTATTTCATAAGTACTTTAATGTTGGCCAATAACATGTATTTTATTCTTATATATAACATTTTATTAAAACTAACGCGTAATTCATATCGGTAACAATTTTATGATGTTTATCTTATAATAAAGAAATATCCTATGTAATAAATATCACATTATTAGCACTGTAAATGAAACCTATTGCCTGCACTCATAATTATGAAATTTTCAAATTTTCATCTTCGATGCAAGATACATATTTATAATAAGATAAATTATTTCTCACGATTTAACAATTGACTGATTAATGTCATTAAAAACGACTCAAAAAAAGTTGTTTGTTTTATCTCCTTTATACTAATGCTACAAAACAGACCGGCTTAGCATGCACATTGGCTAGGGCATATAGTTTTTTGGACGGGGTAGTAAGGGCCCATAAGTATTGTCGCTATAGGAGAATGGTCTTAGGAAATTATGGGTGTTTTCTCGTGGTCCCATTATTTTGTCCCATTGATGGGACCACGAGAAATAGTTATTGCTCGTGGTCCCATTGCTTTCATATGTTTTAAACTTTCCATCCTGTATAAAATTGAGGAGGAATAAAACCTTTGTTTTTATGGGTAGATAAACTTTTTCAATTGCATAGTGAACGCAGACGATAGAATTAAACTTTATTCAATGTCACTGTCGGGTATTGATTTTATGGGTATTATTATTAATGGGGTTTTGTTTTTCATTGATTGAAGTGTACGCGGTAATACTTATTTACATATCATACATCGTTATAATACAATATTAAATAATTTTGTATTTATCAATAATCTTTCGAGAAGTTAGGAATCGCACGAAAACCTCCCCTTGTCCGAGCCACCGTCCAAGAAATCCCCCTGCGTCTTTACTAGGATAGAATAGACAGAATTGAAATGGAATCGTCATATATGTTGGACATGTAAACCAAACAAACAGAAATGTCTGAACCACAGTTGAAGGTGACAATGCTCACCATAGACTTCTAAACTTTGTCGTATACACCTAAGATGGCGGATACACATTTTTGTAATATGGTTTTACTGAATTAACTTCGTTCCTTATTTCAACCTTGGTATTGAATAAAACCCATCAATATAATGCGTAAAAACTTTGAGATTAATTCCTACAACTTCAGTAGTTGACCCATTATATCGCATTTTTGTTTAGTCTTGCCTAGACAAAGCATGCGCCTAGCCTACTGTCCTAAGCATACTGAAGCATACTGGGTTTTGTTATCTTTCTAAAAGCGAGACTGATCTTATTTTAAGAGGAATGATAATAAGTGTGGTTAGCTGTATAATTTTGTTTTTTTTTATTAATTGATGACTTTATAAATTAATAATTGAAACTATATCCATTATATTCCAAAAAATAATTCAACGAATATTTAACCCCTTAACACACAACAAACTATATAATACCCAAGTAAGGTTTTTACTATAATCATAATATATTTAAAATCAACTAAAAATTTCATATCTTTTATCAGTCTCCTAAAGTATAAGCATAAATATCTCAACTTTACATTTAATTTTATTTTTATATCTCATCATCAAATAGGTAGGTAACAATTTTGTAAACTAAAAAATTAATTACTTTTTTAACTTATATTTTTATTTGAATGAAAACAGTGAAGGTTTCCTATTATTTTTTAAAAATATTTTTATTCTGATTGGAATACCAGCACCGTTAAGCGCAGAATGTGCCAAACTAACAACCTAAACATGAGGCTTGGAATATACATATACCATTTATACTGTACCTTATTCATCAAGGGCACAAACCAAGCAAATATTCGACAAAGCCATAACTGCATTCTGCCTGACTGTCGGATTGGAATCCTTAATGAGCAGGAGAAGTCTGGAGCGGGCGCTTTTAGTGACATCTGGGTCTAATTCTGTATCTTCGGTATGTTTTTCTCTTATTCGGAGTAGCTCTGCGTATAGAAGACCTGAAATGAAGTTTAAGGTTAGATTTGTAAAGGCACTGTAAACCTATGGCGATACCCCGACTCAAAATAGCGCCGCGACCTATTTCATCTTATTACTAGCAACGCCTCGTGGTTTCACACACGTAGTTCCCGTTCCTGTGGGAATTCCAGGAAAAAATATAGTCTATGTCACTCCCTGAAAAGTAAGCTTTCTAATGGTGAAAGAATTTTTGAAATAGATTCAGTAGTTTTTAAGTTTATTCGTGATACAAAAATACTAATCATTCCTCTTTATAATGTTAGTATAGATTACGCTGAACAAAGGCAGTTTCAAAAAATTTATTGGGAAGTTTGTGATTAGAAGCTTTTTTTATGTCTTTGTAATATTTTTATTTTGTATAGCTTAGGCGAGATTCGAAGTTGCATTTTGTGGCCTCCAAACTCGAAAATAAAACTATTACAGAGGCATTAAAAAAAGCTTAACATAGGTATCACAAAATGCCCAATATTTTTTTATAGATTTCTTTTGTTCAACATAATAAGAAGATGGAGGCGCTATTTGTGGCAAAAGTAAACGTCCACGAATTTATTTTATGATTGGAATATGCACGACTATGAAGTTCCCTAATTGTTGACAGGTGAGTG
This sequence comes from Eupithecia exiguata, assembly GCA_947086465.1. Taxonomy (NCBI): domain Eukaryota; kingdom Metazoa; phylum Arthropoda; class Insecta; order Lepidoptera; family Geometridae; genus Eupithecia; species Eupithecia exiguata. Next base: position 1,936,128 of record OX352229.1, read on the forward strand.
AATGAAGACTGAATGACACTGAAGTATTTGATAGTTTTATAATACGGGCCTTAGGGTCGCTAAGAGAAGTGGCCTTTCTGGTGACCCTTCGCAATAAGTAATTGGTACCTATTAATAATGGAGGATGCGCCTTCAAGTCATCCGCACAATGCAGATAGTTGACGGCGGACTGTAGACACGTGGCAATGGCAGTCGGCATCTCGTCGGCGAGCTGGCGCAGCAAGGCGGAGAGGAACTCGTCTAGGTACAGGCGGCCCGACTCCAGTAGGTGCGCTTGGACGAAGTCGTTAGATTTCTTTATGTTGAACGTTTTGAAGATTTGCTTCAGGGTGAATTTGCTGGCCTGAAAACGCAAAAGATCGATAACCCTGTCGGTTTATTTTACTCTATATAGAGATGAAATGCAGCTATAAGGCCCCGATTTTCGTGAGATATGGTGAGATCTTAGAGCTATGTCGATAACTTTGGCTCTCTGTTTTTCGCTTCTTCCACTAGTGGACAAAAAATTGAAGCGAACAAAATCAATAACATTTTGTTTCTTATTTGATAATAATTACTATTATTAAGCTGTTTATGTATAAAATTTGACTTGTCTAAGTGCTTATTTTGTAAGCCTAAAGAAATAAAGTTATTGAATTTTGAATTTTCTGTCGGATGTATTCGTCAAAAAAATCAAAAATTCTTTATTTCCATAAATACAAAAATGTACACTTAGAAAAGGTCAAATTCTTAGAATAACGTTCGTTACGAATCCTATCCTTCAGAGAACCGACAACGTGTTCTTGAGTGGAGGCCTATGTCCAGCAATGGACTAATATAAGCCGATGATGATGATGTGTCGGAGGCAAAAATCTCAGTTTTATGTCACAACCGTCACTATGGAAAGAGTCCAGTAATCGACTTACCCTGACCACAGGTTGATGCGAATCACACAGATGCAGTAAGAAGCAGGGCAGAGAGCTCACAGCTTGCTCGATCAGCTCGGAGCCGACTCGGCCTGATATCACGCCGAATAGTCGGATTGACCCTTCCCTGGAAGTAATGATGATTTTTGAATGGGATTTATTTATTTATTAACAAAAGGGCATCCTACGTGAAAATCACATGACGGCTAAATATTACACTACAAAATCTTATAATCTATGTGTTTTCACACTTATGGGACGCCGCAGCGTGCACAAAATTTTTACTCAACTTAACAACTTATCTATCATATAAAACACAAACAGTAAACGTACCTAAATGAGATCTGAGACATAATATAACTTTAAATTAACTAAAACATAATGACAAGGAGATGAGGGATTTGGTACAGAAAGATTTTTTGATGTTATTTGAAATTTATTTTTTCACCAGCTGCTGCCCACGTCTTCGCCCGCGCTTTTCAAGTATCCTATGTCCGTCCCCGGGATACTATTTACCTGCCTGCCAAATTACATTAACATCTGTTGAGCCGTTTAGGCGTGAAAAGGTATTGAAACTTCTTAAAGCTAGCTTCTCTAGAGAAAGATTATTAAATGGAGGAGGGTACCTCTACCAATACCTACGCAGTTTAAGAATTGAACCCTGACACATTCACAGACGTGTTCAAGATGATCCGCCGAACTTCCACGCACGCAGTGTCAGTGAATTACCAATAGCCCTGTATATTCCCTATTATATTTAGTAGAGTAAGTACAATATAATTTTTTTTTTCAATTGCCACCGTCTTTTTTGTTCTTACATGTCCAGTACATCCCAAGGAAGAGATTGCTCATAGCGATAAGGCCGCCTTTGTACTTCTTCTCGTAGCTTTTATTTCTGTACTGTTTTTTGTGTTTGTGTGGTACAATAAAGAATTATCTATCTATTCTCTGGTACTATAATTATCACCATTTCAGGCCTCCCTCTGTTTCAAACAACGATCAAACATCAAAGTGCTTTACCTTACAGGACTCTTGGACACGTCACAAGAATTCAAATTACATACGTAAGTAAAACTAGGAAATAAAGTGATCACTTTGATTTTTTGTTTTTCGTCAGAGAAGATCTAAGAAATGAAATAAGTTCCCAAAAAATTTCGGTTTCGGCGGGACTCGAACCCATGCCCCACCAGTACGCGTGTGCTTTCTAACCAACTAAGCCACGAAACCCTTAGTCGGGTCGGTAGCGACCAAAGTACATTTGATTCGTTTGGGAGAGACGAATCAAATGTAACTTTGGTCGTTGAGCAGGTTTGGTTAAACTGTAATGTTACCCTTGTAGGTGGAGCCACCGGCGCTATAGTCCGTAAGAGGTCCCAAAGATTTTCGGTTGAACCGACTAAGGGTTTCGTGCCTTAGTTGGTTAGAGCACACCCGTACTGAGGGTGGGGCGTGGGTTCGAATCCCGCCGAAACGGAAAATTTTTGGGAACTTATTTCATTTTTTAGAGATACCCAAAGTGCGGGTAAGCACTAGAACAAAAAAACCTCAGAGAACATCTGTCAATGGCCAATCTTTCCCCCTACACATCGCGAACTTTCGATTGGACGTGTGTTCCGCTTGTGGTATAGGCCTCGCCAATTAATCCGGTGCAAGCCTTTAAGACCTTTATGCACTCAGCATAAAGGTCGAATTTAATCTATATACGAAGTAAACAGAACTGTTTTTCAACACCTTACCTCAACAGCGGACATTCTGTGTTCATAAACGGTCGAATCTTCTGCGAGATAGCGAGCAGTTCTCTGTCGAAGTCTTTGTCGCGCTCGTCTGTTTCCGCCAAAAGTCGCGTCAGACCTTGGATGGCGGCTAGAGGCACGTTGTCGGGAGATGATCTGAGGGAGTGAGTTTTATTTCAATGAGGATAAGGATCAGTTTTGTATAATAAAATTGACATTGAATTTTGATGTCGATACGGTTGGATGGATTTCGACAAAATACTTCGCCTCGAGCTAAGTCTTAATCGCAAGTGACGATTGACCATAAAAGTAACAAATCCAATATGCAGGAACCCTACAGCCCCGAGTTCGGGTTAACCCCTACCAATGGGTAACACTTTCATCGTCTGCGCATTTCGATTGGGTTACCCTTTGTTCGGGTAATCAGTATAAAACACATGTGAAAGGGTAACCCTTTCAATGGGTTTTAGCAACGATAGGGTTACCCTTTGGTTGCGCTATCCAGATTAGATTGAAGAGGTTACCTCATAGCTTTTTGCTTTATAGTGCGTTACTCGCACTGGGTAAATCTTCTACGAAAACTTTTTAATAATATCCCAAAAAATTTCGATTTCGGCAGGATTAGAACCCGCGCCTCACCTTCAGTACAGGCTTCAGTAGCGACACCTCTCGTCATTCGTACTAAACGTTTCTTTAGACAATGAACAGGTATGGATAATCTTTCCAGGTTTCCCCTGTAGGTGGAGCTAATACGACGCTTAAGTCGTAAGAAGTCCCAAGGTTACCTCATTGTAAAGGTTTTTAGTGTTACACTATGGTTATCATTTGTACTGCAGTTGAAGTACTCTGCATTTTGAAAATAAATACTAGATGTTGTGTGTTATGAATATGGCGGTTTTAAGAAGCAATTTTCCCAATGCTGCAGTAAATTCTAGATTTAAGAGACATTTTAAAACATATTTCAATGCTTTAAACTTCAACTTGTATATGAAGCAGATCGCCGTGTCAGGCTGTTATTTTGATATTTTAATAGTTCAACAAGATAAAGTTAAAAACTACAACCCGACTACGTGAAAGCTATAAAAGTTTGAAACATTTACATTGACAAAATAGAATGACGTATCGATCATATTTGATAGGCATAGAGTTGAAAATGAAAATAGGTCGTAGGTATTGTAATTTTTCTCTATGGGACCTGCAGCCTGCGGCTACCTACACTTTAATACGCGTTTTGAAGGCTTATTCGGGGTCGGAGCCCTAAATCCTATAGCCTATAACCATCAGGGTATTGAGACGAATCAATCGATACATAATTTGTTGAAATCGAACCAGTAGTTTCAGCGCTACGTGGGAAATCGGCCACATACATACAAATTTACAAACATACAAACATAGGGTGCTAACCTCATAACCCTCCCCTGTTGGTAGTCGGGTAAAAATGTTCAAGTGTTACCTAGTATACATAGCGTCAATCCCTTGACTCATTGCTTGCAGCGCGTTGCTCCTAGCCTTGCCCTGGTGATCCTTTAGTTTAGCGATGTTGGCAGCCCCGCGTAGACTGGCGGCCCTGACCCTGGGGTCCTCGTCCTTCCATCCGGCTGAGAGTGTGTCTAGAACCGTTTCTAGTATCACGCTGTTGTCGTTACACCTGCGAAAAGATGTTAAAATCACTGTTGGTTTTGGTTTATCTGGTACAAATGGAGGGTTTGTCGCAATTTTTGTTTGACTGTGTGATTGATTTTAGTTAAAAATAAATTTATTTTCTCTTTTTTTTATTTATTTATCAACTAAAAGGTCAGGTATTACAAAATAATAATAATAACACCCAAAAAAACCACAGAGGTTTGTAACGGAGCGCTATTAGCAATAAAATATACTTTTACTTTGAGACATTACCCGCACCGCCCACGCCAGTTTTAAGTGTGATCTACACTGATATCTGGCATGAGAGTGTGCATGTATCCCATCTCAAACTAATTCCACCTCACTTTTTGGTATTGCTCATGGCAGCAGTAATAAAGCGGCAGGTAATAAAGCGTAAGACCTTCACTCTCACGCATGAGGGGTTCTTGCACGTATTTCTTGACTTTTGATTATTAGTTTAAATAAATTGTTAAATTATGCTGATTCTAAGGTTTTTATTTATTATAGTACTTTGGGTAATTTTTTTATGCTGACCTAGAAGTGATAAATAGTATGAAAATAATTAATCTTTAAATAATTGGACGACCTCTGTGGCGCGGTGGGCGAAGGTCTACCTGCGACGCAGGAGGTTGCGGGTTCGATTCCCGCCTCGGGACAAATGTGTGTACGATCTGCAGACATTTGTTCAGGGTGTTCTGGTCGTTTTCTATGTAAAATAAATCAGTTATCTAGTACCCATAACACAAGCTCTGCTTAGCTTGGGGCTAGATAATGCTGTGTGAATTGTCCAGCATTATTATTATTATAATTGAATGTACTAGAACTAGCAAAGAAATAAAAGGCTATTTTATTTAATAAAGCGTGTCCACATCGCTTGATTGTAATGTTAGTCTCGTTTATACTATAGACACGGGACATTTCAAAAAGGCAGCTTAACTAATCGGAGGCAAAGGCATACTTCGGTATGAAAAGCAATAGGGGTAAGTAGATAGGTAGGTACAGTTAGTTTACTCACCTATAGTTCAACATATCTGCCAACAAGGCGACCGCAGCCAGCCTCTGCGGCGGGAGAGGCGCGCGCGCGTAGGTCGCAAGTCGCGCCGCCACTTTGACCGCGTGTCGCACACAGTCGCGCCACATCCCGCCACAAATTAGTGGCGCCAGTTCTGAGACGGTACTGGTCGCGTCACAGTGCTCTATGCTTAGGCAGAGGGCGCAGGCTTCGCGGATCTGAAACAAATAATGCGTATTAATTTTTTGTGATGAACATTTCTTACTGCATTAATTAACCCTATTTAATTGACAATTTCTTTAACCATGTTAAAGTAAAATTTACGCCTGGTTTCCAACAAAGCGGAGAGAAGTGTTTATAAACGACCAATAGAGTGCTGTGGCCTACCACATATATATGTTGGTTATACCTATATGTATATAACTATGCTGAAATGATATTTTTTTGCTGAGGAGAAATGACACACTCTTTAAAAAAAATGATGTATTCATTTTCTCATATTAGTTACCAATGTTTTTTTTATTTTTCTCAGAAATATATCTTTTTTTCTTCAGATTTTTAAATGCTATTTATGTTTCAGTTCTCTACTGGAATACCTAGCCTTAATACAACTTGGAAATTAAAAAAATACCTTGTGACATTCAGCCCTGTCTAGGAACGCGTTGAAAGTCGCGATCGTCATTCTGCTGGGAGACAACCGGACTGCATCTCTGTTGGGCACAAAGCCGAACCTGTCTTGGGTCTGGAAATTTAAGAAATCACATTAAACGTTGCACTGTTTTGCATTGACAGTTGTCGATTTCTATTTTTCTAGAGCAATTTCAGCCATATAACGATAAATTCAAAAAAATTGACAAATATGTCCCTTGTGAAAAGGGTTAATTCAAAATATCAGATTATCTCTAGAGGATAAAAAACTTAGGACGAGTTTTGCTCTAACTCGAAAACTAACAACCTAACAAGGTACAGTTTGACCAGTTTGACAGTTGTATCATATGAGCTAATTTGTTTGAGCTCTGTTTTTCTGAGCGAGATAGCATGAGCCTCGTGTTTTTGTTGACTTAAAAGCTCAACGCAACGCAATAAGTCTATTATTTCAAAGGCATTGGCACTCGTATTCAAACGGGTTGAAATGTTCTCTTCTGTGCAGACGAATTTTGCCAATGCGACTTATTAAAGTGGTCGACCTGTAAAGGTTTCTTGTTTGCTTCTTTACTTTACCTTTAAAATATTGAAGTGAACAGAAAATCGCTTTATTTCGTAGTTTTTTGGATTTTTAATTTGGATTTCGTGACGTGTCCTAGAGTCATGTAAGATCTAAAGGAACTTAAGCACTTTGATATTTGAATTAGGGAGGGGTTTGTCCTGCAGTGGCACGACCGAAATGTAATAATTTCAACGAAAATACAATCAACGATAAAAACATTGCAGCAAACTTTTCAATACATTTTCAAGATGTAAATAATTGTTTGTGCAACATAATCTTTGGATTTTTCTTTCGTAATGGTTTTTATTTTTAAACTACCATTTCAGTTCAATTAGTAAATTTTTGGGATTTATTAATTTCTTAGAAATTACCCAGAGTACTATAATAAATAAAAAAACCTTAAAATCAATTAGTATGTTTTTTAATGATACTTTGATATAAAAACTCAACTATGTGCCGCTCACAAACACGTATCAAACAAATTTTTAAAAAGTAATAAAATTGTAACTGGGTCACCACTTACTTTATTAGAAGGCGGGCAGTACGCCGGAGGTTCCGACTCGATAAAGCAAACCAGTGTTGTGTAAAGCACTGAAAAAATATCCGCAAATTTCGACTCGCATATTGCTTTCATTGATGGCTGTTGTAGCATCTCCCCTAATGCGCAAATTAGCTGAAATTGGAAAATATTGCATTAGAAATTAATTTATTTTCAAATGTATTGTTAATGATAAGCTATCAACCTACGAATAAATAATTTTTATTCGTAGCTTTTAACTCAATATTTCTCGGTCTTGCAAAGAAACAAACTAAGCTATAGAAAGAAAGAGCTAGTGGAATAAACGAGAAAATGCTGATCAATGTAATACCATTCCTACCCGTACCAACTTACAGTCAAAGGTTGCAGAGCGGCCACATGATTCTCAGTCACGTGATAGGGATCTTCATAGAGTTCTACTGACGTCATCAGACGTAGGAAGTTCTCTGTAATAGTCTGTGCTATGCTCTCTTCTGTCGCTAGCTGATGCCAACACATTACTACTGAGCTGAAAACGTAGAATATTTACTTAAAAAGTTAATAGGTTTTTGAAAAGAATGAACAAAAGTGGACTTCATAGTGCACCCGAGGGAACACAATGGGCTACAAAATTAGTTGGGAGAAACCCTACCAATTATTTATGAAGCAAGCTAATAATTTGCAGTCGTTCAAAATCAAACCAATAATGTAGGTAATGTAATTTAATGCGAGGAATAATAAAGTAAACAGAGCGAAAAGCTATAAAGTATTTCAACTCACGGTCTTAGCGGAAGCCTTTGCCCGAGCAGTACAGCTGTCACGGCGTTGGAATGGTGGCGAGTCAGAGACGCTAGCGGCTTCATTAGTTTCAACTTAGCTTCATCATCAACCTCAGACATTGTGGCCAAGATAACCTCAACTATTCTCTCAACATTCTGATACAAATCCTGACCTTTACTGATCACATACGCATCTAAAATAGCACTGATTCCCACGCTTCTGTACTCCTGGTTATCGTACCCTTCTAGTAGACTTTCTATGAACTGCATTGTGTGGGTATGAGGGATTTTAGGAGCCACTGTATCGCATAAGAACATGCAGTATTCAGTAATACTGTTCAAGTCATTTGTTAGGACATTGTTCTGCAAATGATTGAGGTTTGTCATGCATTCATCATTTGGTTCAATCGTATGGCCTTCGTATAAGTCTTGTATTTGCACGATCAGTTTTATGCAGTCTATTGTTGTAAGTCTCACAGAGAAGTTGGTATCTGCCAATCCTGGCACTGTAAGACCGAGTAAGTACCCCATTTGACCGAATTTACTCGGTGTTTCATAATTCAGTTTGACGTTCTTGATGTATGTATCGAAGATAACTTGAAGGATCATAAATGACGCTGTCCGTATCTCGTCATTATCATTTCGAACCCACTCAATCAGTAAACCGATCAAATCATCGATCGTGCTTAGGCAAGTTGACTGTATGATTAACTCCTTGATCAGTAGATGAAGAAGGGCTAAACTATCGTTCAGCGTCTTTGCTAGCTGATCATTCTTCTCCCCGTTACCCTCTATTTCATATTTGCGTTTGAATGATGACAACTCGCCAAAGATGCTATTAAATAGTACTCTGAGTATAGTATTCCTTTCTTCCGGCAAAATGCCTTTTTGAAGCTTCGTCAAAGCTTTCGACGCTTTTACAATAATAGGGTAAAGTTCGACGTTTTTCTTCTCCAAATTAGAGTTGTATATTTGTTCCAAAACTGCGTTCAGGAGTTGCCAACGATTTCTTAGAGCAAGATTGTGATGGGCAGCTGGGTATAGCGCTTTGCAGATTTCGTATAGCGTCGTCACACTTGCTTTGCACAGATCAAAATGTGGCGCTGATTTCAGGATATCATATAAAATAGCTGTAACATTATCAGCCAATCGCGCTAGAACGTGGACATCAAGACATTCTGTCGCAACTTTTCCGTAGCAAGAAATAACGGCGTATTTGACAACGCCAAATTCCTGCTCACTTTTGGAGTTTCGAGAAGATAGGAAGTTCAAGATTTTGCTTCCCCTTCTTGCTTCGTTTTCTTTGTTGATCGCGTCAATTTCATTCATAACAAATTCTCCGTGTTGTCGCGACGCGATCCCTGCTGCTTTGCTCACATATTCACAACTCTCCATCGGTATAGATTTCAACGCAAAAAGTATAATTTTCAGGACCTTTTCTACTGCTGCCGCATTTGTCATATGACACGACAGAACCGCTAAGTACTGTAGCGATATTCCCTTGATCATCGGCGACTGTTTCTTCGCCAGCACTTGTTGAGAGACCAGATTCGCTATTATTTCAACCCATTTTGCGTTATTCACTTGTTCGATGGCTGATACTAGGAGATCTAGTAGCATCCCATGCCAGTGATCTCTCGACTCACATTTATCAACAAACTTTACTAGTCTTTGGATTTCTACAGTCCACGAATTCTTCAGATTCTTATGCACATCGCCGGAATATTCTTCGAGGAATACTAAGAGATTCTTGTTCCTCTCAATTTCGTTTGGGTCTATGATGTAAGTGAGGCATCGGACGAACACTAGATCTGCCGATACTTTCGCATGGTTCTCTTTATCTGGGTCATCTATTACTTCAGAGTTGTTTTGAAGTAAAGAGCTAAGGCAAAGGCTGACGGTTCCCATAGATGGTGTGAAGTCGTCTACCGTCAAAGCAGTGAGCAGCAAATTACGCAGTTGTGTTCTTACGCTTGTAACAGTATTACACATTAGAACCATGGAACTTTTGCATGTATCCTGTAAGTCTAAAACTTCATCTTTGGACGCTGTTGTTGGTCCTATGAACCCGCAATGCTTGATAATAAACTCCACCATAGTAAAATCTTCTGCTGTAGTTATGCAGTTTCTGTATACGAGACCTACTATGGCTTTTACTAGTAATTTCTTCATTTTCAACCCTTGCTCCATATTTGTCATGACTTTAAGTATAGCCACAAATTTTACTGCAAAACTGTCAACGAAAACTTGCGAAGAAGTCGTTAAATGTGTGAGAATGACAACAGATTTCATTCTGTCCTTCTCTTGGTTATTTTTGCATTGATGTAGGAGGCTTTCTATCGTCTGATCTGGAAACTGAATAGCCATGTGGTCAAAACATCTCAGTATTTCAAAATGGTTCTTAACAGTATGTGGCTGGTCATAATCTGGCTCTAGAAGAATCAAATTGAAAAGCACGTGGTTTATGTTGCTGATCACATTGTCGTTCAAGCTCAGTTTGGGGTTCAATGAAGACGGGGATAGAAGGTACGATATACATTGGCTGATATAGTAGAAATTGATCGTCGGCTTCCGGTACAGAGACAGCAATGACAACACAAACTTGTTAACTGTCTCGTTGAACTGTCTTTCGGATATCAGTCTCGTTATCGGTCCTAGGGCTTCCAGTACTGATTCAGACACTTTAGGCTCGTATGAAAGGAGCCATTGGTTGTAAAGAATATCGAATATGATTGTGAATTCTGTCACAAAGTTCTCTTTTATGGATGTAATGTTGTCGTTTTCGACGTTGTCGCCTATTTGTTCTGATACGGCGATTGCAAAATGGCCAAATGCTAGAAGAGAAGGAAAATATAAATTATTAGATATTTTCCTCTACCGTTAAACACACTTTTATGTTAGCTAGTACTAAAATAACAGAAAATAACTTATGCCCGCGGCTTAGTAGCTGCAAATGGTGAAAGTACAATTCTTACCGTAAGCAAACGCTTGTTTCAAGCCATCATTCTTCACCAATGACAGAAGAGGCAGCATCTTGCTCAATATCTCCTTTATTTGCGGGACCACTCCATGTGTGTTCACCGCAGCCAATGTGCCGAGGGTATGCACGATGGTGTAGTGAGGCACGGTGGCTACGGATATCTGGTTTATAAGGGAGCGGAGTACCTGATAACAAGACATAATAGGTTATCGTCATCTCATACGTAAACGTGGCGTATGATCTCCCGCCAGGTGGGAGGACCTGCGACAGACTGCAGGCAGATGCTACAAGGCGCTGCTGTGGTGCTTATTATAAGGCCTATGTCCTGCAGTGGACTAGCATAGGCAATGGTGATGTCATTATCATGTTACAGTCTGATTTCACCCACTATTGAGTGGTCCTTCAAGTTCTCATGGTGCGGCGCTGCGTTATTTGGGTTCCAATAATAGTTATTTGAGTTAAAACAGATGTCGAAAAAGGTGATTTGATACTTATAACTAACATTGGTTGATATGTTGATGGTGACTAGCTTTTCAATGTGTCTTTCTCGTTCTTTCTTTCTACCTCTATCATCGCAAAAAGCATTTTCACATTTTTAAAGTTCCGTTGTTGACAAGGAACCCTCATAGTTTTGCAATGTCAACCTGTCTGTCCTTCCATCCGCGGCTTAGATCAGAGCTCTCTTATTACTACTAAGCTAAAATTTGGCATGGGTATACATTTAATAACGACGAAGAATCTTAGAATAGAGTTATAAAAAAAAAAGCTTGAAGTGATTAAGTTCAATATTATTAAAATTTTACAGAAAGAAATGTGTCATAGGTATGAACTCAACTGATAAAAAAGACATAAATTTCAATACCAGATGCCTGCCAATTAGTTTATCAGCTATGAAGGAAAACATTGCCATATTAATGTAAATAATTGTTATTTGTGAAATAACAAGTTTACTTAAAAGTTTACGAATAACTGAATTATCATGACACATTGTCTGGCATAGACTAATATAATGTATGATCCTAGTGAGAAAACTAACCTTCGATTGACATGTTTATACCCAGTATTACTCTAAAAAGGCCTAAGAAGGATATAGGACTTCGAAGGTTGTTCAGGAATGTAATTTAATGATGATGTCTTCCTAGCTAGCCGAATTTTTGACGACGAGCGGCCAGTCTTAATGGAGACTAGCACGGTGCGAAGGACATTATAATACCCAAGTGTGTTTGTAACTCAAACGCATGTGCAATCTATATTCCCTGACTCTTTTAATCCAATAGGAAGACAGAATGACACAACAGTGGCAAGGTCAGGCGCAGGACCAAAGGCATAACATGCTTTCCGAGGCAGAGGGGTGTAACACTGCCACTTCCAGCCTCCGGGCTGTTACTGTCGTCTTGCAAGAAAAATTCCATTAATATTTACCAACAGACAGATTTGAAAAAATTTACCCTGACAATGTCATTTAAGAACATACCAAGTCCAAATACTCATGCCCCACAGCAACCAGAACAGCAGAGGCCCCCATCTGCACAGATGGGTCGTATGCTGCATTCTCCGTCATTGCTCGCAGCATACAACTGACCAGCTCTGAAGACACTTCCGTGTCTAGCCTCTTTACTTGATTCACACATGTTTGTTCGAGGACCCTTGAAAGGAACAAGTTAATAAATAATCATTATATTGAGGAAATATTTGAAGTGCAGTGATATGGACTAAGATATATACATGCATCAGCTTAAGAACTGTGTAATTACAAATAATATATTAAAATAAATTAGATGGTGTGTCAGCCAAGCTTGGGAATAATTTTGTTTAGTAGAGCAACAAGCAAACATGCACTGTATGATAGAAATTTAATATCCTAAATTGTTAGAATCATCTTATTTTTACAGTTGAATCTTGCTTATCATAAAATAAACTTTCATTGTCAATACAAATATAGCTCAAGGTTGAATGGTAGCAGATTTGAATAAATTATCTGTTATCTCTGTAGGTAGGTTCCAGTAATTCCAGTTTAGCTTGATGATTTCTTAATTGCCTAGCCTACCTTCACAAGTATGTTGGCACTAATTAGAGCAATAATAGCTGGAGACTGTGATTGAATGGCCATACTTACTTGACAATGTTTCCTAGCTGTAAAGAATTCGATTTTGCCGTGTTCTTGTAGAATTCACAGAAGATTTCAATAACTTCATTAGGATATGCATTGGCTATTTTAGTCAGTGATTTTATTACGACGTTGTTTACGGCATTCTCGTTATCGCCAGCTGCATTTATTAGCACGGTCACGGTATCTGGTGGTAATGTAAATAAATACAATATTAATCGATAACTTCAATTGTAAACACGAAGTCCTAAAAATACCTACGACAAAAGGACTTTAGAGAAAACAAACCTTTTAGGCAGACTGACTTCGGTGTAGACATTTTTATGAAAGCTATTTTCACATAGCACTAGAATAGAAAAGTATTTTAGCACCAGTATTAGTATTTTGCAAATTTACGCTATCTCACTGTATTTATTGCATTCGCAGCCAGCAGCTGTTCACAAAATTAATGTTTGCTTGATTTGATTGAATGAATGAGTGAGAGAGAAGAGATTCGAAATGATAGGAATGACATGACAATGACTGGCAGTTGACGTTGTTGTCCGTTTCTTTTTTTTTGACAATCTCGGTGCTGCCAACTTGATTCTCACTAAAAACGTTTTACTCTCAAGAATATGGCTTGATGTGCAATAGAAATTACATAAAAATTGGATAAATAGAATGATTCCGAGAAGATTACGTGTGTGATGAAACACTGTAAATCCAAGGACATGTGAGATATTTCCAATACAGTCAGGTAGCAGATATTTCCAGTATAGTCAGCACTCACCAACATAGTGTCAATGTAGTGATATACAGGGTGGGGCAAACTTTTGGCCCCTTAAGGGTAGCTACCTTTTCTTTTGTAGTTAGAAGGTTTTGTTTTTAGGAACTTTCCGTTTTATTTTGAAGAAAAAAATATTGCCATTTTTAGATATTTGAAAAAAAGTACGGTACAACCAAAAATTGACATTCGCCAAAAAAAATAAGTTGGTCTTAATCGACTCTATTTCGAACCAGGAACACTTTTCCCAAAGTAACTTACCAAATCAAATCGTAAGTTTTGGCAATAATTAAAAAAAAAACTATTCCCATACATTTTGCTCTGCTCTGCTTACTTTGGGGCTAGATGACGTTGAGTGGATGGTCAGCAAAAAAATATGGGTTCAGCGCCAGTTTCGACCGCGTCACGTATATTCGCGTACTGTGCCAAACGGAGACAGTAGGTAGACAGTAGGCGAATATTGAACAAAACTTTTGCAAAAGTAGATATTTCAAGCTGAAATAATTGAAACGTTGGCAGCACCGTAGCTGTTTGACTATGACAGTTATATTAATTGACTGCCATCATTTGACGACTGACGGTACTAGTGTTGCCACTCTCTCGCAACGAAAAATATAGCAAAAACCAAACGTTTGACTTGGTTTGACTCTAGGACTATAATAACTCTACTACTATGGTTTGACTCCTGTGAATATGCGCTAAACACTACCTTTTTTGTGCGTTTTTTCAGAGGATACAATGCAATAAATAAAAATAACAACTAAAAGCAAGCTGTTTTTGCACATGTTTGTAGAGTAAATTTGTTGCCATATTTATTCAAATTTATAACAAGGACGGGCTATGCTGTACTGAAAGGTGCAAAAAAGAGAGCGACTATGGATGGGGTGTAGAGGGGTGTAGTGTTCCATATCAAAGAAAATGCAACATTGTAAATACAGATGGGATACCTTATTTCCTTTATATGAGTTTCGATCTCCTTCATTCAATATAAAATATTTGCTCGCTAGTCAAGTATCGAGGCCCAAAGTTTGTTCCTATCCAGCACTCAAAAGCAAATGTATTTTTTGTTAAATCCGACTAATTTAGTCACTAGGATTTTTTAATTCTATTGTTGATGTTTCTTTTATTTTGTAGCCAGTTACTTTGTCCATCCAAAGAAAATGTTATTTGTTGATAAATAATTCTGTTATTGTGCACGCTGAGACGTCTTATAGTATAGAGACACATCGATTTAAGAACTGTTTATTGCTTTTTACTAACTAGCCTTATGTGATCTCATGTTGGATGTCCTATTTAATAAATAAATAAATCCCTAGCTAAGCTAGCTCAGCACTATACGTGTTGATAGAACCACTCGGAACGCTCCAACCAGACTATTATATAATAACTTGCGGCCCTCCCGGCTTCGCACGGCTAGATATAGGTAGGTATTTAACAAAGAAAAAAAAACTTTAACACACTCTTGGCACACTTTTCATGCTTAGAACACTCGATCACGTCTGCTTTTGACAAAATAAACAGTCAAAATCATCCGTTTGGGAGCTATGATGCCGCAGCAACCTACAGATAGATACACACAAACTTATAACAACCCTCTTTTTGTGTCGGGGCCGAATAAAAAAATTCTAATTTAGATGTTATTAAAACTTTTTTGTTTTATTATGTCCAACAAAAAATCTTTTTGCTCTATTGTTGAACAATTCAGTAACTATTTTTGTTATGCACTGCAAAGCTGAAAATTTAAGCAATACGTAATAGAATGAGTAGGTATAATGACTGAGTGCGTATAATAGAATGAGTTAGTTTTCTCGATAAAAAAAAGTATATTTTCATTATATTTTGAGGCCACAAACAAACTATAAAAAGCTCGTCGAAAAGCGTGTATGCGTGGCATGCCCCATCTTCAAAATTGATAAATTTTATTCTTTGGTTGGTCATTGAATTGAATGGTGTGGTGTCGGCACGCACGGCGCAGCCATCAACAAATTGCGGACGATATTAGATTCGTGTTCTTAATTCTCATCGACTTCTCAGTTCTCGTAAATTTTGAAGACGTGTAAAACTTGACGAAGACGAACGAAAGTATTTTCCCTTACTATCAAATTATTTCTGGCAGTTCGCCATTTTAGCATCACGTGAAAACAACCAGCACAAAATCTAAGAAGACTTTCACCGGATACATCGATAATTTGATTAGCAAAATAATCTTCCCAGATAAAATACAATGTATACGTGCGTATGGTCAGTTAGCGACATAATATTCGAGTGATGTACAGTGTCCGTTTAGGTGACAAAGCAAAAGCGTCTCTCGGCTCCCATTAAACTATTATCTCTTGATATCGTCGGGCCGGGAGCTGGGCAGGAGGGTTAGTCGCTGCGGGGACTCCACAGCGGTAAATACGGAGGCGCAGATCCTGCTCCGCATCATTTACCGTCAGGATTGTGGTGAGTACGCTTCCGACGCGGCCGCTCCCGGGTCGTTGCGCCTCGCTCGCTTACCACTTGCCATCTGACATTGAATACTCTCCGATCAGCTGCCCGAATGTCTTAAAATAGCCATAAAATTCCAAGTCTGCCCTGGCAGTGTTGCGATCAGCTGATCTTGTAATTACATTCAGTTATTCTAATTGTCTTTGGTTTCGCGAGTTATCGAAGCGGGGTTTCCGAGATAACGTTATCTGAAGATAATAGGCTTAGGGTTTGGACAGTCTTGAAATACTTAGTTCCTGTGATTTGATTAGAGCTTCTGTTTGCAGATTTAAAGATGGTGCAGCAGGATTTGACTTAGGTAGTCATCGGGACAGTTAACTCGGGAATGGGTCAGGTTGGCTTGGTGTGAGGTCCGGGCTGTGCGTGTGACAGTGTTGTGTAGTGCAGTGCAGTGCGTGGTACCCGCGGGATGCCCTCCGTGATGCTGTCGGCCGTGCTCGAGGAGGAGCCCGATCTGTATGAGGCGTTCCCTCCCCATGTGGACCCTACAGGGATCACCATCCTGACTGACAGTCCTCCCGGTAATATTCTTACTATTTTATGCATTTATAAATTTAAGCTTTGTGTTTGTGATATACACCTTTTTGGCTGCCTACTATATACACAGTCGTACATAAACTGCATGTTTTTATTCTTACACATTTTAAACTACTCTTGTACTTCTGTTTATCAACAAGCTAGCCATCATTTTCTTTTAATTGAATTAATAGTATCACAATCTGGCTAATCAGTATTTGGTAAATTAACAGATTATAGATTGCTAAGTTTTAAAAGAATTGGATTGTAGACTTTTCACTAATCAAAACTGTTGATAAAATATTATCAGACTGGAATTTTCCTTTTTAAATGGAAGGATTATTTCTATTGATTGAAGTAGGCAAGTAGATAGCTGAAAAACAAGTTTAATGTTTTGTTATAGAGTTGAAACCTTGCAAGAATTGATTGCTTTGTCACTTATCTGCTAAGTTATGAAACATGAACTAAAACAAAGGTAGAGCCGTGTAATTTGTACTTGGCTGTGAAAAAATATTGTGATTTATCTTCAATTTACCCATGTCTCATAGATCCTTATTTTAATAAGGTACGTAAAGATACAAAACCAACGGTTTGGCCAAATTATGATGTTTATTACTTCTTGCTAGGTACTTACCATTCATCTTAAAATCATGACAAAAAATCCTGCTGCAGTCTAGCTTGCGGAAAGCAAAGCTTTATTTAGTCTACTGATATTTTGAATTCATATCAAAAATCTAAGTTCTATGAACAAACAAATAAATTCAAGGAAAATGAAAATCCAAGTAAAACCAGTTTTATGATGCCTCATGTTTGTATTTAAATAAACAGACACAAATTGTTGATATTACTACTGATAAATTACAGTTGGATCTGGCATTATTTATTTATTCAATTTTTATCTTTTTGATGTAAGTCATGTTTTCAATGTTGTCTGGCATTCCATCTCTGAATAGAATTTAATTGAGATTAGAAGCCTTTTCGAAATTTACATGTTCTGGATAAATCTCAATATTTATGCTACCTACCTCCCTCTACTTGAGTTGCGTAAGGCCTAAAAGGCGTCTTGAATTGATGCCAAAAAGAAATCGTAACTTGAAAGCTGCCTTAGCTTCATTGATAATACAGAATTCCGGTGTTCCAGTCTTCCCAATGTTACATAAATTCCATCAAGCACTTTTTAGTCGCAATTTACGCTATGGCCCTCATATGACCACGAATCCCCCTGACGCACTTGGCGAGCCACTCTGTCCCTTCATCATCAACCTATATTTGTCCCACTGCTGGACATAATGCCTCCCTTTATGAGCAAATTAGCGCCATTAGCGACCATCTCTCAATTGATTCAAAATTATGAAAAAGTCTCCCTCAATGATTCCTCTCCCACGCGTCAAAGGCGAAGGCCTCCCTAGAAATAGCCTAGCCTAGCCCTTCCTCAACGTTATTCAACTATGTCAACTGACCGCCCCGCGTATTCTCCGAAATAGCATAACGTGCCAGTTGTTTGTGAAACATCGAGACATATCGCCGATCGTGCGGTAAACTTTCTGTATTGATGGCATTCTTGAAGATAGTCGGATAGGGTCCTCGATTTTCTGGCAAAGTGTAAATCTAAAGAATTATGGAGAGTAATGTACTGATGAAGAGTACTTATAGGTAGAAGTCACTTCATGAATCTTTTCGGCGATTAATAAACTCCTTTAATCTGAACTTGGTGGGTTGTGTGTCGTGAGTTCTGGCCTTAGATTACGGAGATGAACACTCAAAACATGAATTACTAGTTCCTGCTCTACGTGAGCGAAACCCCAGGTAGGTACCTACTACGTGGCTTCGCTCACGTACCTGATAAAACGATTCTAAGTAGTTCCTTACCTTTTTATTTGTCATACAGCCGGGCTAAGGCATCTCCCATATGATAAATCTCCAACTGTCGCGACCTTTTAAGCATTTTAAGGCCCTACCTATGCATAAAATATTTTTAAAATCGAACCATAGTAGTCCCGAAAAAAATTCGTTAGCAAATACGCTATGACGTCAGTTTATTTTGCATAGACCCAAGATACTCCAGTAATCTATTATTCCTAAATCTAGGTTAACAACACTGTTATCATTATCAATGCAAATATGCTTCATCTCGAAGCTTATCAGTGAAGAAATCTGGCGATAACAAGCTATTGTTGTATCTGAAGCACGTACTTGTTTATGGAGCTGTTAATCTGTGTGAGATTCGATTACTGGCAAAACGATAATGAGCAAAATAGTCCTTATCTTTCCATTAAGTAACCTACCTACGTACTTTGAATGGTATTAAAGCATTGTTGTTTGTTTCCAATATGAAGTACTTGATTGTGCCTGCGGCTTCACATGCGTTTTTGGTGGATAAAAGATAGCCTTTAATGTTATTCCAGGTCTCGAACAAGTTGTTCTAGACTCTAGAGTACCTATTACCTAGACCTGGCCAAGCAAAACGATTGTTGCCTAGTAGGTAAAATTAGAGAAAAAATTACGTCACGTCATCGAATGCGTAAAATATTTGAACTTAGGTTTTTTTTGTTATAGTGCTTACCCGCACTTTGGGTATCTCTAAGAAATGAAATAAGTTCCCAAAAATTTTTTCGGTTGCGGGAGGGTGGGGCGCGGGTTCGAGTCCCGCCGAAACCGAAAATGTTTGGCAACTTATTTCATTTGTTATTTGAACTTAATTCCTTCAACTTCAATAATTTACGCAAAGTATGACGATGTGATGTAATATTTGTCGATTCTACCCAAGACAACAATCCCTGTGCTTGACCTACAGGAATTACACAACAAATTTGCAGGATGATTTGAGATGTTGTTCTGAACAACATTTATGCAAAACTGTAGTCCGGTCCGTTAGTCGTTTTGACGTCTCTTCACGTCAAAACAACTAAACGAAATATTTATAAATACTATTATTGTATGTATTTATCGCGTTTAATTACCTTATTTTCCCGACGTTTCGACAGGTTTACACACTGCCGTGGTCACGGGATGACCCTCCCATGGTGTCATCCCGATAAATACCCGTTAAATAGTATTTATAAATATGTGTTCAGATCGCTGTCTATCGAAATTTAAAAATATTTTTAACTAAACTAAACTAACGGACAACATCCCTCCAAGCTCTCGCATTTTAAAACATTAGATTGATAGCGTTTGTTAGGCTTAGTTTTCAACATTTCAACTTTTTCCGTAATAAGTATAACTACCAAAACTGGCTAAAACCCGGTTTGCACTAGCATCTCGATACACACTAGGACACTAGGATACCAGTGCTAAGCTTATTAAATTGGCTAGTAAACGAAAGTGGAAAGAAGTCTTATTGATTACAGTAATTGCATTCTTAAATTAAGGCACGCTACGCTACGCCAATTTAAGTAACAATCTTCGGAACATAGAAATGATGCAATTTTTTGCGTATTATGCTTGTTAGTATGGTCCGATGTTATTGGCCAATGCTGTGCGTTCTCGCATCAGCGGAGGGGATGTACGGAAGGCTTCTCATGAGGTTGTATACTTTGTTTGTTAACACTTTCATTGTCCACGAACGACGCACACGTGGATCCAGCGTGTAGCGGCTGCTGCGGTGCGCCCCGAACCCGTTAAAAGGCAGATGTTTCATACAGATTTAAATTTCATCGTTAAAGCCAATTAAATCCTGAAAAATATCCATCGGATTCACGACTGGACTTTGAACAACGATCTTCTTCCTGTTCATATTGAAACTATGAATGAACCTATTGACACAAAACTATTCCACAAGGTTGCAAGGTAATGAAAAAATTAAACCGGTCAAGTGCGAGTCAGACTCGCGCACGAAGAGTTCCGTACCATTATCTATAAAAACGGCAAAAAATCACGTTTGTTGTATGGAAGTCCCCTTATGTATTTATTTTGTTCTGTTTTTTTAGTATTTGTTGTTATAGGTAACAGAAATACATCATCTGTGAAAATTTCAACTGTCTTACTATCACGGTTCATGAAATACAGCCTTGTGACAGACGGACAGCGACGTCTTAGTAATAGGGTCCCGTTGTTACCCTTTGGGTACGGAACCCTAAAAAACCTATACCGCAGCCAAATTTGATGTGAAATGTTTGTAAAAAACAGCCCATGCATAAACTAAAATTTACTCTGCTGCCGTGTATTTTATTCGCCCTTAGTCCAGTCATTTGGTTCGAAAATACGAGGTTTCGTTCCCTAGCGAAACCCTAACAAGACAGGACTATTTACATTTCTTGTTGATTTGATTCCTTCAGTAATCATAATTACATGTTGCTAATAATTATATATGATACTCGACGTCAAGCAAGTGAATTTTAGGTCTTGTTGCATGTTGTTGGTTTACAAACATTTCACATCGGATTCGGCTGCAGTATAGGTATATTCTGAAACCACTGCTCTGCCATTACCTTGGAATACTGCGTTACTAATCACCCTAGTAGGTAGGTAGTACCTCCTTTCATCTCCATCCATTCTCGAAACCTCCTTTACATCACATCCATTCACGAGAAACATGATAGTTAAGCGTGACCATAGCCATTCACAACACCTGCCTGACCGTGAAAGCTTCCGTGAATATTATGTTATTCCAACTGGAATAACGTTTATTTGCCTCTATTGTGTTTTCTTGTTCATACGCACTGAATCATTACTTTACCGGACTAAGCACATAACATACTGCATTTAGCACCGCTACCGCACAAAAACAAGCATTCAACATAATATTGCTGACCGTAAGCTTCGTGATTGGCCCGCGCTGTCAGCTTTTTTATGCTGTCACCGAATAATGTATCCAAATGTTACGAATTTAAGCCTTCATGTACCTAAAATGTACTTATACATATTTAATATGATTATTATGTACCTACAGGGTGTTTGGCAGACCATGTGTCATACGGTAACTGGGGGTAGGAACCAACCCCAATAGCTTTTTTAACCCTGAAAAGCCGCTCGGTTATTTTTCCATATTGATCCATCTATCCCCAGTTACCATAAGGCACACGGTCTGCCGAACACCCTGTAGGATATATAAAATCATATTTATGTATTGTAAAAATTTTTATAATTATTATAGAGAGATAATATTTAACAAACTAACTAACTTATCAAATAACAGAGAACAAAAAATAATTGAAGTACAATAAAGCCTGCTAATTGAATGTTATTTTTGGGCAGTCACTGGTGCGGTCTAGAACTGCGATAACTTTAAGGTTTTTCCCTTAAAGTGGTCGGTACGGAACCCTTTGTGCGCGAGTCCGACTCGCACTGGGCCAGTTTTATTATGGTTGTTTTATTATGGTTGAAGGACTAACAAACATGCATTCCACATACAATAAATACAAACAAACTTTCGCTAAACTGTGAAGTTTTCCTTCCTTATTCCTGGATGCGATTTCCTTGTTTTTGGGCTTTTAATAACGTTGGTCCTAAAACCACACCTTGGGAAACCCACCGTTCAGTTACGTTGTTAAGATGACAAAACTTGTGAAATACGAGTGTATCACGATTGATGCAGAAGGTACCTGCCATTTCATCAGGAAATTCGATAATCTCACTAATCTCACTATCTCACTAATATTATAAACGTGAAAGTTTAGATGGATGGATGGATAGATAGATGGATGGATGTTTGTTCCTTTATCACGCCAGAACGGCTGAACGGATCTGAATGAAATTTGGCACAGAGATAGATTATAGTCTGGAATAGGACATAGGCTACTTTTTATCCCGGAATTCCCACGGGAACGGGAACTACGCGGGTGAAACCGCGAGGTGCTGCTAGTACCTGATAGTTTTTACTTTTTTTTTCAGATTAAAATGATTACGGACTTGATCCAAAGCTTGTGCAATGTCCAATTATTTGGCTCGACTTATTAAGTTATTACTGCACCACTAATCTTTTTATGATGATGTAGACGATAAACTCGTGAAGGTATTTTTATTAAATGCTAATAACTTGTTTGGAAAATAAATGTACTAGGACATCCGCTATGATAAGAAAGTAATTAACACCTTGCTTTGTACGTTAAACGTGCGTGAATCACTTTGTTTTTGAAGGAATTAGGTGAGAGATAGGAAGTTTTCGAAACCTACAATGTCTAGCGATTAACATATCGGTATATAATATATAATTTTGACTTCCGTTACATTATTATTCATGGTAAGCTATTACCGCACTTTCATATTGCCATTTAACCTCACAAGTTTCGTTGTTGCTTTTTGAACTTTAAAAGAAGTTGTATAAACTATAGCTTTTCTTTAGTTTTAAATCAGGAACCTCCTTCCGGTACTGGAAGGAGAAGAGGCCTTTACCCTAGTGACAAGTTGAACTTAGCAGGGAATAATAATTCAGAGGCGGATTAAGTGTCGACAGCGCCCTAGGCAAGCGTCTCATTCGGTATGTCTGTCAATAATAAAACCGGCCAAGTGCGAGTTGGACTCGTGCACGAAGGGTTCCGTACAATTATCTATTAAAAACTGCAAAAAAATCACGTTTGTTGTATGGGAGCCCCCTTAAATATTTATTTTATTCTGTTTTTTTAGTATTTGTTGTTATAGCGGCAAAAGAAATACATCATCTGTGAAAATTTCAACTGTCTAACTATCACGGTTCATGAGATACAGCCTGGTGACAGACGGACAGCGAAGTCTTAGTAATAGGGTCCCGTTTTTACCCTTTGGGTACGGAACCCTAAAAACCAACTCGCAGTAACTTTAGTTCTTCCGTGATCATGGCGCATGAAACTGTGCCGAAATATTGGAAAACTTAAAAATCAAATCATGGTAAATAAATATCCCGTTATAAATGACTTCTATACCATAGATAATTGAGACACCTCAAAAATGGTTTTAATAGCCGATTTGGACAGTACACATTTGGAAGGTTTTCAAAAGTAGTTTCTATTATATTTTCGACACTGGATGTGTTAAGTTCCGCATTACATTTGTCACAACCGTGTTTTGATTGAGATTAATTAGTTTGATGACGTAGTCATTGAATCACGTTGCGGTTATACGCATGCATTTCGTTGTTGCTGTCACGCCACCTTCAGATTATGGGTATTATATTGTGTAATAGAAATTTACTAATTCCATTGCTAATAATTTTTAATATATTAATGGACAATTCACACAGCATCATCTAGCCCAAACTAAGCAGAGCTTGTGTTTTGGGTACTAGATGAGTGATATAATTAGTAGAATACATTACATATACGGTTTTTTTGTATACATAAAAATACCTAAAACACCTGGAACAAATATTTTCAGATCGTACAAACATTTGTGTCAAGGCGGGAATCGAACCCGCAACCGCCTGCGTCGCAGGCGGACCTTCACCCGCCGCGCTACATCGGCCGTCAAAATAGCCTCTGTAGCTTGGTTTATCATCATGGGATAACATTCGCCCGTTCCTTCTTCGATCTTCGTTCGTTAGATACCTTGCTCTACCTTCGTTTTCGACCCAGAACACAAATTCTCCAGCCTCAGTATTTTTCGTGAGCGATCTTAATTGAGTACCTACCTTGCATCGATTCATATCTACAACCTAAATATTTTCAAGATCCAAGCTCTGGTTTGAGAAAAATACATGTTTTTAATACATTGTATATGTTTTTTGTTTTTTATGTTTTTAATACATTAATGCAAGGTAGGTACTCAATTAAAAACATGTCATGTTTTTAAACGACGCAATATGCAATGCGAAACTAAGTAAGGGAAGACCCCCCGATGATGGACCGACGATATTATAGCGGTCGCATCGCAGGGAGTCGAAGGATGAAGGCTACTCAGGACCGCTATAAAGCAAGAAGTGCTCGCTTTCATAAGACCTTTCAACTGGAAGCAGAGTATTATCCCACACAATTCAACATGGCTAACTAATGTATGATCTTCTCAAACACTTGCCAATTTATTTATCTACGTACCCAGAACACTCTAAATATTCCGGTAGTTTATTTTCGCAATCTGAAGTGCAAGATAAGAATAACGATTTCGTTCTTAGAACTCTATAATAATGTATGTGTTTGCAATAAATGAATATGAATAAAAAAAAACCTCGCTTCGTGGTCAATTTAATGCAATAAGTAAGATACGAGAAATGTTAATACCGAATTAATAGATCGACTTTTTAACCGCAGAAATATAGCAATACCTCGCTTGCCTTGATTGAACCTATTTACTTTTATGAGTCCCAAATTACAGGGCGCCACTACTCCAAATAGGTTCCACTCAGAGTAAAATTAATCGTAAATTTTATTACTTCCTTAAACTTGTGAGACAAAACTTGAGAAATAAAGCTGTAGGTTCCTCTTTATTACACTTGAGAGGTTTTTTTCAGTTGAGTCATTGGACAAGAACCTATGGTACTATTTTGCCGAAGTCCACCATGAAATATGCCAGTCATGTCCGAACAGCGAAAAAAAACCCCGTTTCATTCTCAAAGATCTACACAGGTTGGGTTTTTTTTGTACAACAAAGCCTTAAAATTAAGTATTCGTCATTCAAGTTCTTTCGCTTTGCTTGGGGCTGGATAATGCTGTGTGAATTGTCCAGCATTACTTATTTCATAATTATTATTTACTAGCAGTGCCTCGCGGTTTCACCCGCGTAGTTCCCGTTCCCGTAGGAATTTCGGGATAAAAAGTAGCCTATGTCCTATTCCAGACTATAATCTATCTCTGTGCCAAATTTCATCCAGATCCGTTTTGCCGTTCTGGCGTGATAAAGGAACAAACATCCATCCATCTATCTATCCATCCATCCATCTAAACTTTCACGTTTATAATATTAGTGAGATTATTACTATTCTTCCAGATATAAAACATTGTGACTGTCTTTATTATTACGTAACAGCATGGAAAGTTGCGTAATGCTGTGTAAAATTTCTTCAGGAAATTTTCATTAATACGCTAAAAATTTTGCGCGTAGGTAAATGAATTTATTCAACTAGCCGGCGCTTTTATGACTTTGTGTGACAATCGCGGCGCGCTGGTCTCGACTGCGGAGTAGATAACCTCGGCTTATCACCGTTATTTACTTAACACGTTCGCGCGCTGGGTGGGTCATAGATACCCTTTGGGGTTGTATTTTTCTTTAAATAATGTTTTTAATTTTTGTATGTTACAGATAATTAGATTTTTAATGTTATGGAAGTAGGATAAGAGCACCTTTCCCTCAACTATAAGTTTATTTTGGTGAAATTTAAAAAAAAGGGGGGGGGGGGAGATGTAAATGAAGTGTCATTCACTTCGTTTACATGTTCATACCTTAAATTAGTTTAAATCGTCATTATGGTAGCATGATAGGAGTAGATCAAACCTTTGTCTCAAATATTAGTTTAAAACTTAATTTGAACTCGGTTTATTGGATGTAATTTTTACTTCTCTTGCTCCAAAAGTTTGTCAATACAGCGTATATTAGCGGACGTAAAATTTAGTTTTTAAGCTCTAGGGTTGTAAAGTAGTTTTTATTTTTTGTTTGAATTCATCAGCCTTTACAAGACATTCGTCCTCTTGCGTAAATACCCGACATTTTGGTGTTCCATTTACAAAGAACATACATTTCATTTGAATTTATTTTTGAAAATGCAACTAAAAGCGCCTTTTTTGTCATTTTTGGATGATTTGTATGGTGATTGTTCCTCCTTGGTACATTGCGTTAGGTAGTAACTAACTAAATGAAGACACAAAAAAGTTGGTATCAATCAGCGCGAAATCTCTGGAATGTTTTTTTACTACAAATTTGACTAAAGATGAACTTGGCTCATTTAATTGAAAATAATCATCAAGCTAAAATTAATCAATTCAATTCGTG
Source organism: Eupithecia exiguata (assembly GCA_947086465.1). Taxonomy (NCBI): domain Eukaryota; kingdom Metazoa; phylum Arthropoda; class Insecta; order Lepidoptera; family Geometridae; genus Eupithecia; species Eupithecia exiguata. Next base: position 1,962,615 of record OX352229.1, read on the forward strand.
AAGTAGAAAAGTGATATCGGCGTGGAATATTTACTGGAGATAAGTTTTAATTGTTCTATTTTCTTACACTCGAAATGAAAAGTATCGTTTTATCATCCTCCCTCATTACGCTCGGGAGTATAAACAACCTCCTCTATAATGGTGTGGTTTGGTCCCTTTACCCTCATATAAAAATATACTATAAAAGTCGTCATTGGCTTGGTCTGTCAGTCGGGCATGAATTAAGCCATTTCCAATAGCACTGGCCCTAATGGCTAATCGATGCCTAATACATATTTAATGACGGTGTGTCACTGCCCTCTTGCACTCTATGGATATTGTAGAGCCCACCCGATTTCACGTTCAAAATGTAAACAGTATACCTATATTTACCATGCCCAACTGATGTTGGAAAATCTTCAAGTTTGATGTCAAAAGCATACTGTCATTATCCTGTTTATTAATCATGCATACCTCATATTGGTTTAAAAATAACCTGTTAATTTGCCAAAAGCAAGTATATGTACAGTCAAATACATAGTTTGTTCGTTGACAGTTGACGCATACCTGTAACTTCCGACTGTTTGCTCCGTAAATGAAGTTGTTGGTAAACTTTGATGGCTTTAGCATTATGAAAGCTTTCATTTAGTTTTATGCCTCTGTTTGTCTTTGATTGTTTGCTTTCGTATGCACTACGCAAAATTTCGTTTGTTCCATTGGCGAAGCTCCAATATTGCGTTACGCTTTGATTCGGTTGCTATTTATACACATTGCATGTTGTTATCGTGTGCTATCTGTGCCTTGTTTACTAGATGTTTTAGATTTTTTATTGTCTAATGAAATTGGTATATAAGATGTTTCATTAAATCATTCCAAAGAATCAAATGGCGTACCCCTACTCTTACCTAATTAAACCGTATTAATTAAAAATATGTACATCTAGTTTAGGTACAAAATAAAATAAAAACACGTTTTCACTATACTTGTTTTGGGTCATTTGTACCCAAGCAAGCGTCAATCTGTCAAATAAACAATCGAAGTGTGACAGTGTTGTCGCTATCGCTATTTTCCGGAGGCTGGCAGGCGAGCTTACCGCGGCCAGTGCCGCCGGCGCGCGCGCACAGAAAGCATGTGCCGAGCGCCTTCGCGATGTACATAGAACCGGCCGCGTTTCGCGCCCCCAGCGCGGAGTCCCTCGACGCCCCGCCGCAGATCTGGACGCAGTGCTTACCCTCCCCGTTATTCGCAGGCAAGAAAGCGCCCCTCAAGACCTTCGAGGAGGTCCAGCCGTTGATCCAGCAGGGCCGCAAGCGCGAGCTCAAGCTCCTCATCAGAGAGAACTCGTGGCCGATCAACAGCGCCGTGCGCGCCTCGCTCTGGCCCGCGCTCTGCCGCCAGCACCAACATGGCAAATCCATGCTCGACGGATTCTACTGGGACATGGTTACTCAGGTCAGTGACGCCACTTACGCAACATTTTTACATTACGTGCATTTTAAAAATTCACTTTAAGAACTGCGATAAAGAGCTGTTATCTGGCGAAGCCAACTAGCGCGTATCCATCAAGGTCATGTCTATTTACCTTGCACGGCGGCGTCCAAATGTTTGTTAGTTATCGCGCCCCCGGATAAAAAGGTGACGTTTTGCACAAGGTCGACACTCTATTTTCCATTCCAGCGGCTTCTGTGCCGCAAAAATGGCATCTTTTTGTAATTCTAGTCGTGTCCCCATTGTCTGCGGGGCATACAGTGTACAGAATTTTGCAACATGCGTTGAGATTTTGAAATGTCGGCTCCCTCCATCGTCGAAAACTGGTCGTATAAATTTCGAAGACCGGCCAGTTTATATAAACGAGTTCCGCTACCGAGGAGTATAAATAACAGGTTAATCTAAATGATGTGCATTGCGAAGCCGCGGTTTTAGCGGAGGCTTGCCGGCTTGTTTACCGGGCCTTGTATTCGACATCAACGCGCCGCCGCGTCACCGCCGTACGACCGCTCGCGCATCTTAATTAACCGTCTCCACTCAACAATGGCCGACTAATTATACCGCGGCCCGCAGGTGTTCGAATAGCATTATCAATAAATAATAAAAACAACGACTTTTAAAATAACAATTTCATCACCATTCTGTCCCGAAATAAATGCATAAACGGGCAACGGTGTTATTATTTCTGTGTATTGGCACGACATCAACTGTTTTCTGAGTGGCTCACCTTCGAGAGTCCATATATTGCACAAACAAAGCTAGTCATGTAGTTTGTACGAGACTTGCACCGAACACCGGGCGAAACCGATTGTACTGAAATAAAGCGGAAAGTTTCCCAAGAGGCCGTGCTGCGATGCTATTTATAAAACCGCAAAAGATTCTTGATAGTGTTTAATGTGCAAATATATAATTCGGAGCAATGACCAAATTGCTCTATATCTTTAGCGTTCTTGCGTTTGACATAATAAAATGCTTGGTCCCAAAACTTCGTGCAAATGATCAGATAAACAGTTAAATCAGTTTTGAGGTTAATTAAATTGACGTAAAAGATTATTTTGAAATATAATTTCGCGCAATCATCTTTATGACTAATTATTATTTATCACAGTTCTCTGAAACTTCAATAGGTTTATCTTCCTTATCTGCCAAATATCTGTATCGTGACAATACACATTCCATCGAAGCAAATATGTGACTCAGATTGTTGGTGTATACTCCACGCACGTGTGATGCTGATGTCCAAGGTTAGGATTTGGAAGGAAAAGGAAATTCCCCAATCTTGCCAACAGGTGCATTGCATACAGGATCACATAACTCCCAAACTTCCATACCGATAGAGATAGATGAACGACCCGTTGTGTGTTGATCTTTCCAATCCTTCCACTGTATAATGAATAATGTTGACTATGATTCACTCACGGTATTCGAACAAATATGAACTCTACTATTGATCCGAAGCTAATACTTCAAGAAAGCATGTTCTTATCATTAAACTATCAGTGTTAGCAAAACAAGGCCATTATTATGTCGACTTTAATAGGCATTACTGTATGCAGCATATCACAGAATAACATGCAGCCGAAGCCGATATAGTAGACAAAGCAGCGATTATAATAATTCAGGCTGCAGCAGGCATTCTTTGAGACGATAAAGTTGGTATCGTGAGAACCGAACATTCTTCTGAGTCTCTTGATGCAAACTTTTTACTTATAGCTGGCTAGAATTTTGTAGGAATTTCTCGATAATTCGATAAAGTTTGATAAAACAATGACTCACCTTGGCAGTATTAAAGCTTGATGTGTTAATGCTAAGTATGTAGGCTTTGTGGCTTCGATCTTTGCGGCCGATTGCATGCTTATTCATGGCAAACTTGCAATGATATATTACATTATGCAATCTTATTTAATTTATGGTAGTTTCTTTGTTTCATGTCCTCTTATGCTTAATCTTGTATTCTTTTACATTTTAGCATTAGTCTATTCTCACTGTTCATTCTCCGTGAGTCTCGTTGGAAACTTCCACAAAAGCGGGTTGTTCGTCGTTTTAACTTTAGTTCAATGGCTTTTGAAGTTCATAGCTTTATTATCCACATTCTAATAGTGAATTATGGCACTTATAAAATCGATGAAAGTGGACAGGTCGCGTGAACTCTGAAAGTGGCAACGACACACTCGCCTTGACCTCGCTCGTCGTCACTCGCCGATAACTGGATTTCCAAGCAATTTGTCATGGCTTCAACGAAATTATTTAAAATACTTTATGTCCATATGAACAAAATTTAAGTTACCTATACGATTATGTAGACAAGTTGACTAGCAGGTATACATTATTTGTGATTAGACTTCACTGATGCAATGCGATGCGAAACACTGAGCTCGCAACAATGAGACTCTTATGTAGATTAGAAATCGGCAATTATTGTAAAAACTCGCGAAAGATCATCATAATGAAGTCGAGACCATATTTTATAAGCGGAAAAACAAAGAACACACATCTAGATAAATCCGTAGATTGTTTGCAACAGTCTGCAGTTAGCTCAATTGTAAATACTATTTCTAATTTGTTTCGATTCCTAGATTGTAATTTTCTTTGTTACTAAAGAAAGAATACTACATAATAAATTTGCATAAATCCCGTTGCATAATAGCTAACCAAATCTAACAAATCCGGGCTAAAGCTCAAATCATCTATCCCTGCAGAAGTATGCTGGTAAATACTGCCACGGTTTTACGTTCAATCCTAAATAACATGCCCTGTATTTCATCTTCTGCCATTAAAATATGATTTGCAAACCCTGCCAAACAACATACACGTGGCAAGCCAACAAAAGCCGTGGACTCAAAAGGTTTAAACTGAAAGCGTCAGAAGCGTCTCAAAAAATTTCACAGCTCCCTCTTCAGTTCATTGTGAAAGATCAGAAGCGTCTCGAAAGATTAAAGCACTACTTAAGTTCATTCATGTACTGCTAAAGGACAAAGGTAAATGAAAAGCAATGTCAGACGGCCTGCCGTAATCCTATTAAGCGAAATCGGATTATAGAGGACGTAATGACGACAGCGCGCTTTAAAATGAAATACGACCGTAGGTAAAGACGTAATGAATTTGCAGTTGGTGTGCTTATTATCTCTGTTCATAATGTAATTATACGAAATACGAAAACAACGTGTAAGCGACGTGGACAGTTGGAGATTATTTACGCTTTTCTTGAAATAATTTAGAATATTTTAAAGAACTTAATAATAATTTTGAGGAATCACGACTAGCTACAACAATTTTGGTGATATTTGCACTAATTGTAAAAATATTTTGAGGATACGTTTGTTGTTGTATATGGTTAATTTTGAGGTGATCCCCTATAAGTTTGATTCACGAGGGAATGCTATGTGCGCCGTAAAATGCATGTTTGTGAAGCTTTTTCGCATGTTAATTTCACAATCACTACGAATCTACTACTATTCATCTACTGGTAAAAACGAAAATCGAAGTTTCTGATTCTCTGTCGTGTAAACGCTATCTTATGCTAGTGACATTAGAGTCAAAGTCTCAAAGTGAAGTCTTTGTACTCGTGTATAAAATACAATAATAAATGCAATATATAAAGTTTTCATCTTATGATCTGTTGCAATACCTTTGCACATAAAAACATTGAATACCTACGGAATTGAGTTGGTTTTGTTCTAAAACGAATCAGAAACATCGGTTTCTGAGTAGACCATCTGGTGACTAGTGGTTTTGTCATGGCAACAGGCGTGAACAGTTTATTCCATGTGTCATCCATCTCATCAAACTAAATTCGACTCAAATCATAACTAGGTGTCGCCACTAGAAAAGTTGTATCACGCTTCCGGGCATAGAGTAAAAACTCGCTTGTGTCTCAGATTCCGGGCTTAAAACGCCTACCAACCCCATTTCTTTTTAATTCAAATTATATTGTTCAGGAATATTAATATAGATTGATTATCTACTATTTATCGGAATTTAGAGTCGGTTTATTGTTTTTTAAAACATGCCATTTTGAAGAACAACGGGTTAAGAAATGGCGTCACAGAATCATTAAAACTGACGCAAACAAAGTACAGATCAAGACAAATTACTGACAATAATGGTCTGTACCACAAATCAAAATGTAACTGCATGACCGAATCTTATATCATCCAAAGCAAGGACAAAGACGTTGTTTACAGCGTGTTCTTTCTACTTATCAATGAAAGATATCTTCAATGAACGTACTATATCCTGTATTATTGTACTTCTGATATCAAATTCCTTAATCGACGTATTGGTATCGCTTGCAACGCTCCGTTTGGTAGTTAGTAATACTGCAATCAAGATGCTTTATTTTTGTGCGCTGGGTCTAATAATAACTTTATTAAAAAAGAAAATTACAATAAACAATTAAATTAAAACAAGTATTTACAATTGAAACAATTGAACTAACTGCAGACTGTTGCAAACAATCTACAGGTAGCTCAACTGATCCGTATCAATACCACTCGGAAGCGTGCCCAAGACGCTAGCTGCATTGCCTCGCTGTATAGCAATGCTGATGCGCTGCGCAGTTCTAATCTAAGTGTACCTAATGGCAAAATATAACGTTATCTTGCAGACAAAGACCCTTCCTGACCATGTCAGAGTCTATTTCAGCGGCAGCATCTTCACCGATTTTTCTGCTTGTACTTGTGGTGGTTGTTGAAGCAGTATCTTTACGAAACTTTTTTTTACAATAGGCCTTCGTTTGACCACGATCGCACCTGGTGGAAAATCACTTTAACACAACTCACACATATAACCTTCGTTTGACCAATATCTCGCCTGATAGCCGGATAGAAAGTGACGAAGGTCTAGAAAACACCTATTCACTTTTGTTTTGAAGATTCAACCTTCATGAAAATTCGTAGTTAATTTCGGCTTGAGAAAAAGAAGTTGCCATAGCTCAGAGAGATACCTTACTACAATAAATTTGAATACCTGAATGCCAATTTAAAACGATTAGGATGTAATTTATGACATAAAATGCAGGCAATGCGACTCATTTATTACGCTCTTCGTCGGTCGTCGGTCCCAATAAAAATCGGTGGTCTTAAATTTTTGACTCAAGGACATATCGTTCCGGTTTGCTCACAATATGCATTGAGTTCTGAGCCAGTGTTAAACATCGCCATGCTGTAAGAAATTAAATAATTTCCCAATAAATTTCGATTTCGGCAGGATTCGAACCCGCACCCCACCTTCAGTACGGGTGTGCTGTGCTCTAACCAACAAAGCCACGAAATCCTAGTCGGTTTCGTCGAAAATCTTTGGGACCTCTTACTGCTCAAGCTCCGTTTACTTACTGCCAAGCCAGTTTATACATTTTGCTCTCCACCTACCAAACGACAATGATCAAAATCAAGGAACAAATTGTAAAGGTTTGTAAGTTTGTTTGTTTACAATAAGTAATCTCCCGAAGTATTCCGATTATAATTTCGCTTGTAGGAAGCTAACTACATTATCCCTGAGTGACGTTGTATCCAGGTACCATACAAGCGAAGGATGGGTACTTAGTAAAGCTCAGAATTTATAAATATCACAGACATAATACTAGCTGCGCTCTAAAGATAAATCTATTTGATAGTACTTCAAAAATCCTCATCGTCATTATCATCATTATCAACACACTAGTCCACTACCGGACATAGTCCTCCCCTAATGAGCGCCATTGCGCCCACAGCATCGACCTTCGAGTATGACACATCGCAAAAATACTTTGAAATTCCCTGGAATAATCTAGATTTAATAAAGGGACCGGATGTTTCCGATAATATCTCCCTTCCATCGATCAAGCTGTCTTTATCACTGAGATAATACTGATAAGATCTGCCGTCACTCTCCACACATCCACGTATCATGTTAGCTCTAATGAGGATCGGGTAATGACGACACGATATGAATAATTAGGTAAATACCGATAGGATAACAAATTCAAAGGTGTGGCAGATCAGGGAATGTCTCTTTATGACTAATATGGTGTTATATCGCATCGCACGTGCCCACGCACATGATGCAACGAAATATAGGCGATTTGACTAGTAAAATTGTGATTGATCTTACGAAATGAGACACGCACGATATATGTAATAATGTACACGGCATACCCTACTGAACTACCTACATGGTAAATAAAGGACTTTATTGCAAACTGTATGCAAACTCCATCCATCTAAATAGTTAGGTATTCTAAGGTTTTTTGCTATAGTGCTTACCCGCACTTTGGGTATCTCTAAGAAATGAAATAAGTTCCCAAAGATTTTCGGTTGAACCGACTAAGGGTTTCGTGGCTTAGTTGGTTAGAGCACACCTGTACTGAGGGTGGGACGCGGGTTCGAGTCCCGCCGAAACCGAAATTTTTTGGAAACCCATTTCATTTCTTAGTTAGGTATTCGTTCAACAAGTGGGCAAAATGATTGGTTATTGAACGTGCCGATATTTCTTAAATCCTGAGCTATCAAAGCAGTCTAGATTAGAGACTGCTGAGCTAGCGAGGGAAACAAAAAACATTTGCTCTCGAGTCAAACATCCAACTTTTCGTCTAGACTAGCGAGAATATATTTTGTTAAGCTAAGTGGTCCAGGTACACAAAAAAATGGCGCTGCCTTCCGTAAGAAAGTGGAACTCCCCTGGTGCAGATTGCGTAGTTTTTTCTTTTAATAGGCGCCGTCCATAATATGTATAAGTGCAACATTCTGAATTCAAATTTCTTTTTTCAACAAGTTGATTATTATCCTTTATTACGGGTTTGTGTCCACGAATCCCGGGATCTGATTTAATTGGCCACTGATACCGCCAAGTTTTATCCACCGATACCGGGATCGGTTTCCAATGAAAAACGATTAAATATTTTTATCCACTGATCCCGGTATCCGTGGCTACAAAAAATTACTTAAAATAGTTTTGGAAACGGATCCCGCTTGTAGTGTTTAGAAGTTTAAATAAAATGTATAACACAAGTGAGGAAAACCAGATTTTGCTCACTGCTTTTGAGCGGCAGTCACCGTTTTCGAGCGGGAGTGGTGAAAAAGTATTTTAAACAATGTCTATTAAACGGAGGTACTGTAACATTCTGAAGACATTACAATTTCAGTTTTACGACTAACGCCATTAAAATTCCTTAAATCTTGTATGACATTAAAATAATAATTCGCACGATGATTGATACACTCGCTAGGTAAACCTGCTCGCAATGGCGTCCGGCCAAATCCAAAAATAGACCTATACACCATTTTGTTTTCCCACCTTCCACAGCTTGCATTGTGGTCACGTGAATCTCGTAACTCGGATTCGTACAATTTTGGACTGTATGACCGTTTGAATATCTCGAGTTCAAGGTTCTTTTTAATGAGATTTTAATAACGTCAAGTGTATGCCAGATTCCACGCGCCAATAACTCATCAGAAACAGTCATCAAAACAGAAAGCATGTGTAAAATTCGATTCGACACGCACCGGCGGCAGTCGCGTCCTTGGCATAAGTCAGCTGATCAGCCCAATACTGGTTTTGAAGAGAAATGCGATTCTAAACAACGCTAGTTACAGAACCGTTTGTCATCCTTTAGCCTGTTATTTATTCACAACTCAAAATTTTAATGAAGAAGATATAGGACAAAATCGGTCACTATCACTACTGAGCATTTGGACATAGCAAATCATGCCATAGCGCTGGTACTTCGTGGAATAGAAGAGAAGATCCTTCGGTTCAATGGAAAACTGCCTGAAAGTGAATGTGATCAATTCATTAGGTATGGTGTTGTGTTTACACAACTCTTAGCAAATTGCCTGTTGTCTTAACAGAGCAAGAAACCCGTCCGATATTGTGACCGGTTATGAATAATCATAACTATTGAGCAGTTATTGACTCAGGAAGCGGACACTCTACTTCCTGCTGTTTTCGTCTTTTCGAAGACCTTGGCAAATTGAGATAGCTTCCTTTACTTAGCTGTGGTATGGTCATCTGTGTGTCGTTGACATTAAAGATCACGCTAGTCCGCTGCAAAAGGGCCGCGTGGGTGCTTGCTGTTGGAAACTGTAGATATAGAATTAACTGCAAACACCATTATCATACAGGTGCTATAAAATGTCTACTTGTGATTCACATCCAGACCAGGGGCGTTAAACTTGAGATTTCGGTTTAAAAAAATTAAAGGAGACTATTTTTAAATTATTACAGAATTATTGTTGCATTATGCATGCAATTTTTTTTATGTTTACTGTCCCATTTCTAGGCAAAGGCCTTCTCGATCTCGCGCCACCTCACCTGGTCCTGTGCTGTCTCCTGCCAGCCGTTATGGTGACGGTCCAAGTGATCGTGTCAGCGCTTCCATGGTTCAACCTCATCGTCATGCAATTTAAATATGTTTTTTTAGTCAAAGTTTATGTTTAAATCAAACTAATATAAAACATGACGGAAGGCATCATTCTTCTTAACAGTACACAACTGTAGAAAATTTGCATGCGTCGTGTTTTTGAAGACGCATTCAGCACTGTTCCATCTAAGTAAGGCCCATTTGCATTTCATTTCACAGTCAGTGCAGAAAGCGAATAGTTTGCCCCGATTCGATCACATTCGTCTCGCTTAGATCGATTATACACGTAGTACAGTTACTCGCACTGATAATGTTTTAACAATTACAAACACAATATATCCAGCTAATAATACTTTGCTGTGGTTGTCTATGTCGATTATGATAAAAGATGGTCTAGATAAGTTATCGATTTCAGATCAGACCTTGAAGACGAAACAGATAGCTCTTTAGTGTATTACAAAAACAAAGTGGGGCCAATGTTTTTAGGGTTCCGTACCCAAAGGGTAACATGGGACCCTATTACTAAGACTCCGCTGTCCGTCTGTCATCAAGCTATATCTCATGAACCGTGATAGTTAGACAGTTGAAATTTTCACAGATGATGTTTTTCTGTTGCCGCTATAACAACAAATACTAAAAAACAGAATAAAATAAATGTTAAAGGGGGCTCCCATACAACAAACGTGATTTTTTTTGCTTGTTTTTGCTCGGTATTGATAACGGCAACAGGTAGACGTTTGAAATATTCACAGAATATTTAGTTATATATTCAATTAATTCAATTAAAATACGTAAAACAAATATTTAAGAGGTGCTCCCATGCAACAAACGTGTTTTTTTTGCCGTTTTTATGGATAATGGTACGGAACCCTACGTGCGCGAGTCCGACTCGCACTGGGCAAGTTTTATTACATTTTTCTGACTGGTACTTTTCTATATGAAAATTAAAAATATTGATGTCTACGAACGAATCCAAACTACAATTTACCGCCTATCTGTCAACATGAACACAGTGGGTTTCGAATTATATCCTGTTATTTGTAAGGAAGACCCATAAATTCCTAACCTCAAACCTCTGAGTGCGGGTTGACCGTAGTAATTTAAATCAATTTGCAATTGGTCAACCAAGCCCTAGATTCCACACCAGAAGGTTTGGTAATAACGCGCAGGTAAACTAGGACCAGTGGTTTTCTGACTACGGCTGTCATTGATTATTACTAATATTACTATGATTACCTATCATGGCTGCCAAGTGCTAGAACCGAAATGCACCTCTAATACGAATTCAAATCAAGAACCCTCATTAAAGTTAAGTCTATGTCGTATGATATTTTGATTAAGCAATACTTAAGTAGGCTTCGATTTAGTTTGACAGGGTCTGTTTTATTGTTTGATTTGTCAGTGAGCCCAGACTAGCTTTTTGCCCATTTCGGGTTCTGCTTACTACAAGTAAGCAGAACCCGAAATGGGCAAAAAGCTAGTAGTACTTCTTTATCATAAAGAATATGAATTTTACTGCTTTGATTTACTGCAAATTATCATCTAATCAGTCCACCAGCATAATAATATACATTACATCCTTAACAGGCATTGTTTGTTCGATGTTTTAATGTTGGCTAGAACAATAGCACGCCCTCAGTTTATTTTCAAGGGCATAATTAAGAGGACTTTTCATTTTAGCCAATTTTAGTAATTCTAAGCCGGCATCACACCGCTTTTTATCTTATTTTATTAGAATCGATGCAAATTGATTGCTTAAAATGCCTTTCCATAATAAATCTTCGCCTTTGACCCGATAACTTTTAATTAACCATATTTATTTATCTTCGTAAAATTTTATTTCTATATAAATCGACCTAACCCAATTGCGTTTTTCTAAGGCGTTCATTAAAGTTCCATTGAATGATTTATCGAAGCAAAGCAAGTAAACATACTGACTACTCATTAATCTGTAACTATGTTATCAGCCAGATTCATAAACGGTCGTGCGTGTCATTTTATGCATCAACACTTTGAACTATGCTACCTGCTGTTAAGGCTCAAAATATAACAAATTCAACTATTCATTACCTATCAAGTTTGGAAAATTTAAGAATGTTCCCCTCCTATTTTCTTCGACTAACGAAGCTAAATGCGCAGTAACTTTATATTACTTGCTTAACGTAAACAAACGCTTGGGCACGAATAATGAACCTTTAAATGTATGAGATACCAAGATTTTAGCTGTATCCTTACTTGTACTAGTTGCGATATCTTGCGTTACTATTTTGTAGCTGATCTAAGTAAGCTGTTGGTAACGTCTACTGCATCAAATAACGTACGTTTCTTATTACCTTAGTACTAACAAAACAGCTTTCAGATTTCTAGAATATTCTACAGGTGTAAATTATATATCTATTAACATTAACATCCTTTGTTTATTCCTCTGAGAATTTTTCAGATACAACTATTGAAATTATGTCCGATATTTCGCAAGTTATATTAACAATGAACTTTGGAACTATTTACAATGCGTATCGTACATATTACCAATATAGAACAAAGACGTTAATGGTCGTAATTCAATTATTAAGTGCCGCATTGGGGTCTTCGAACTATCTGAGGTCATTTTGGAGTTAATGTGGGTTTATATTATGCAGGTCGCCTATTAACATCTGCAAGTTTTGCTTTACGATCATGTTTTAAGTCCATTATGTTATTTTCCTTCAGTTGATAAATTCTAACGTCTCTTACACGGGGTCTATTACACATATCATGTGTGCTAAGCCGAACGGGGGTGATTCTGGACCCCGAGACGCGAGGGGATCAACTTTTGTTCTACGATTTTTTTAAGTTTATCCAAAATATTAACGTATCGTAACTGTTAATTGAATGAATCATAAGGGTTTTTTGTTATTATAGTACTTCTCGCACTCTGGGTATCTCTAGGAAATGAAAGAAGTTCCCAAAAATTTTTGATTTCGGCGGGACTTGAACGAAATTTTTTTTTTTGGGAAATGAATTAATCATATTCCAGATTAATCCGGATGATCGGATTCCATGTGGAAGATAAGTCTGAAATCTATTCGTTGTAGAAATATTTTGCAAAACACAATTAAACAAGAAAAAATCGACCCATATATTATGCAGACAGACAGCAAGAAGGTTTTTACGGGTTATATTATCTAACAAAACAACAAAAAAGTATGTTAACATAGAAACGACATAAATGATACTGAATTGTGTTTTGACATATGAATTTACACAAGGGACATTAAAGTCTTTCATAGTTTCCTCCTTACAACCAATTAAACTACCTATTCCCAACTCCATAATAATAACCAAGTAGTAGCGGCACTGTGCAAGCTATCTCACACACAACGGAGTTGCAGGCACACATATCCGCGTCTGCTACGGTTGCGCAACGGCTTCGTTTCCTATATATTAGGTCGATTCGACCTATTTTTGTTCGATAACACTCTGCATTGCCAATATTTTACGGTATCATTTGGAATGCCAAGAAAAAAATAGGTAAACAGTCCTCGTTCGTGCCAGCCAGCGTCGCTTTGACCGGATTATTTTGTGACTCTCGCTTTTCAATGTGTTGATTTGGTTTGTTTCTTGCAACTCAATGTGCGACTTCCGCGACTCCGCACGCCTTTCCTGAATAAAAAGCTTTTATTTTTATCAAAATTTCAGGTCCATAGTTTTTTGGAAAGGCTAACAAAAAACTATCTATTTTTTCGCATTTAAGCGTCTGCCGTTGTTATCTAATTAAGTTCTTTACCATAAGCTTAATCTGCATTTAGCAACTTCCTACTCCCCTATTATAAACGATGTTAATTTTCTCAGCTTCTATTATATTCTTATCAGAACTTCTCGGCGTAGATGCATACACTGTAAATAAACAGAGATAGCTGGACACGATAAAGTCATCATCTACTACATGAATAATGTCCTCTGTGATAACCTCGCGGTCATACGCAAACACCACTTTATCAATCTAAACTATGTCTGCAATATAACGCGGCCTGCGTGGTAGTAAAACTATTATTGTAACACATCACATTTCATGTTGTATCGAGATTGGAGATTGACATATGTTTTTTCTGAGGCTTTTGTTACCTATTGTACTTACCTGCTTAGTGTTTATTTTGTAAGCCTAAATAAAGTTAATAAGTTTGAGTTTGCTCCCACGCGGCCACGGTATTATTATCTTATTTTTTTTGTATCTCCTTTATCATCTTAATGTAAAGATTAGCCTGTTTCTGTTGTGTGTAAGAGTTTACATAGGTATTTTGTTTCTCTGCAGTATCTTTGTTGTGACACTGTTTAATGTGTCCTGTGATAGAGGTTATCAGATCCACAGTGTTTACTGGGAATGCTTACTAGAGTGATACGGAAATTGTCTTCATGACAACTGATTGTTGTTATGCAATTATCAAAATAGGGCAATGGAATTTGCCCGCCTTGTCTGCCAGAGTTTTGATCGACTTTTGCTGTCATAATAAAATGCGTGAGTTTGAAATTGTGTATTTTTATCATCTTAATTGCTCCGTCATTTAATTTTCATTAGCAGCGTTCTAATCGGTTTGTTTTGATTGGTTAATTGATTGAGTATAAGAGGCTGCTATGTTTTTTTATAAACATCGTATTATTTGAGTAAGAAACACGTGTATGTAGATTTTATTGAAATACTCGGAACAGTTGTTGTGAAAACTTTTGCTATTCTATCCTGTCTGTATGATTATGAACTAGTTACATTATTTTATTGACCACATCTGTGTTGTGTCTGTTAGTTTTATTTTCGTTACAGTTTACTGTTGCATCATTATCATGAATTTCCATTGCTCCTAAGTGCTCAATGTCGTTTCACTCGACGCAAATATCTAGCTAGCCAACAGATAACAGGAGTGTTTTTCACAATCGACTTATGCTTGCGAAAGATTTACAGCGGCTCACTGTACTATGGTCGGTCGGTATACACAAAGTTATTTTCGACGGAATCCGCCTTGGGGATTTGCTCCGACGAAAATAGTAACATTGATCTTATTCGCAAAAGAATAACTCAGACGGTCCATATTTATTTTTCAGTGACATGTAGGAAAACTTGTGCCTTCCATTCAGAGTAAATTTACATATTTATATTGCTAGTTTATTTCATTTACTGTTGACCATATAATAATTCATAAGATTGCAAAAATATGTAATCTCCTTACGCATGTAGCGGTACTTTAAAATGCTAATGTATTGATAAAGTTAATTCTTTGTAGAATTAGACCAAGCAAAATTCGCGTGGAGCCTGTCGGTTGACTTTATTCAATCAAGCGTTGATTGTCGGTGGCAAGAGGTCGCGTCGGGGTTGTGTCTCTACTAATTAGGGCCTCAGTGCTTCGCCCACGCACGTGTTCATTGTCGCTCTCCTACCATTATAATCCAGCCCACCTCACGTGACACACTTCGTAATGATACAGCCAAGGTATGCTGTGTTACGGACAATGCAACCATTCTGCTTACTCATAGTATGAGTGTCAATTATATAATTGCTATTTCTTTTCACGATTAAGGTAATTTCACGATCAGCTGCTCTGACTTTATCGTTACGGCTTGAAATTTTCATGAGAATTTATCTCCTGTTGCGAAATTCAGAGCTAGTGTTAGCAAACATAGACATAGACATTCATTTATTTGCTGCTGCAGTACAAAACATAAGTAGGTACATAAGAATATAGTTTAAGAAAAAAAAAGTAACAGTTTAACATAGAGAACATAAACAATTTCACAAAACATTTTTCAAAAAGACTGACTGTGCCGTGTTACAGCAGCAAAAAGGTCTCGACTCAGCATAAATGCCTTACCACTCAAGAGTAGATAGGCGCTGATATTCTGCCGAAACCAGTTGATGAACAAACGCGTTGAAAGCTTGAAGTGCTCAATAGCACGTTCAATTATTCATGAGGACAGCAAGGTTGTATGCAAATGTGGAGACGCCGAATGTTATGAGAGCTACAACTCACTCAGCAGGGCAGAGGGTTTTGTGTGATCTTTGAATGAAAGGTTTGTGTTAACTAGTTCGAACTATAGTCGAACAATCCATCGAAGTTCGTTGACAATATTTATCTTCACAATGTTATCTGTGTCTATGTAATTTTGCTTGATGTAGAGTTTGATTGAGTTCCCAATTTTTTTACAATGATTCTATTATATCAATACAAATACAATACAATACAAATGTTTTATGTCGTTTACAAAGTACATCTTTTCTCTTAATATCATAACTAAATATGATTTTATTCAATGCAGCTAGCGTCTTGGGCACGCTTCCGACTGGTTTTGATATGGTTCAGTTGAGCTACTTGTAGATTGTTTGCAACAGTCTGCAGTTAGCTCAATTGTTTCAATTGTAAATACTAGTTTTAATTTAATTCTATTATTTGATTGTAATTTTCTTTGTTAATAAAAACCAATTTTATTCAATATATCTAAGTGACTATAACTGTTCTCTGTGGACTATACTACATTGTGATTCACGTACACTTTTAAAAGTTTTATCTACTATAATTAATGATGTAGTATATTTATTATCTCCTACATCAATGTTATTGTGTAACTTACTGATATCGTGCTATTCAGCACGTGTAACTGCGGCCGCGGACTGGTTTAGAGGCTTGTTTACAAAACCTGGATCTGGTTTGGGGCCCGTGTGCTGTGTGGGCGGCCTTGACTGAGCGAAGGACGTCGTCGGGCCACAGAAGATGTAGTAGCGCTTGTTCGCCAGTGAGCGTGCGCTTGCGCCGGGGGCGTGGCTAGCACACGCGATGTTGTGATACTAATTCGCGTGCTTTAGATTTTTTTTCTTTACATTTTATAATCTTTGTATTGTTTGCTTTAAAATATTTTAAAGCATGAGCTTCGACAACGTATTATACAGCTTAGCAGATTTATGCGATCGGAACACCTTACACTACATAATGTATTAGGGTAAGCTATATTATAACGAGTCAACCCCTAGCACCACGGCAGAGTGTGAACCTGCTGAAATGTCGGGAAATTGGAAAATAAACGCTTTCTATTGCGATTAACTAGTTAAAGTTTTTTCGCTTTTAATTAAACATTATTTTACGATCCCAAGTAATATTACAACCAGTAATGTTGAATAAAAACTTCCATCGAATGATTCCAAAAATGACAGTCTATGTTCGATCTCTATCTAATCTCTAAGCTTGGACGCCCCGGATATTGCGGACGCGATAGAAATAATAAAATATTAAAGTACGTCAGCACTTTGTACAATTTTATAACATAAATCCCTTTAAAACGCACTTGGAAAATGTTGTGGTTTATGTTGCTTATTCATACATTCAAGAATTACAATATATACATAAAGGTAAAGATTATTGCCAGCATCAATAAATGTATAATACAACACTTGGAGTCAGTGGTTGTACACCAAAGTAACATAAATTATAGATATACAGGCGAAAGTACAATGGGCGACCGTAGCTATTCGTTTAGTTATTTACTGTAAGTAAGTAATTGAATATTAATATAGAAATATGGTTTATCAATGAAAATCGTAATATTTGTGTTTTTGCGATAAGGCCGCCAAATCCATTGCCTTTCTCTATAATATATTTTATTAGTACAATCTGTTTTGTAAGGTGATGGATGAATAAAAGTATTATTTATCTGTCTATCTATCTTTTAATAACCGCTTCTTAAATGTATTACTAATAATTAATATATAATATTATTTTTTATACAATATATCACCTTTGCACCGGGAATGGTCAGGAGTGGGTTATTTAATGAATGACTAATTTTTATACTGCGTAGTTAATGTTAAGTATTTGATGTTTTAAATTTGACTATTACAATATATTATATATTTAATATATTAATACTAAATATATTAATGCCCATGACACCAAACAATGTATGCACTTACTTATTAACTCTGACATAATTATGTTCTTGTTATTATTATTAACATCGATTGTTTAGACGTCCTTCAGCGATTTATAGTTTGTCCGTTCTTAAAACAGTAATAACTACATTGGTCACACACTTGAAACCCAACATTTGCCTTTAACATGTTTTGTTGAGGCCACAGAACGTAACGAAGTAGATTATCAAATGTTTCAGTTTAGTTTTCCTCTATTTTGGTGGACAACGAATAGACGACATAAAGTCATTAATTTCTACCGTTGCGTTCTTTACTCTGCTGCTTTTTCTTCGTTACAAATTAAAGCTATGTTTCAGTGTTATTAGCTGTCTGTCTTCAGCCCACATATTTTCTTTTGTCGCCTGATAAGCGATTATTATTATAGGTGATACCTATAATATTTTATTTATCTTTTCGGCCTAATAACGAAAAGTGGACGCGGGCGTTCCACCCAATCTTACATAATATTTACATTTTACAACACTTTAGTTATTAACTTGCACTGTTCGCGGGCAACTTTTTTATCCTTATCAGTAGAGATTTAAAAAATCGTACGATGAACTCAAAACTAGGACAAATATCGTAATAATCATAACGTACCTATATCGTACGTTCTGTTTAGTTATAGATGACTGACTAACACTTTAAAATGAAAATATTAGGCACTAAATTCTTCATTATCATCTAGCCTTTGTTAGTCCACAGCTGGACATAGGCCTCCCCCAATGAGCGCCATAGCGCCCAATTCAATTCTAACCAATACATATAAGTATGTATATATTATGAAAGCAAAAGTAATTATGTTTGTCTGCCTGTCACCTTTTCACGCTTTAATAGCTGAACGGATTTTAATGAAATCTGGCAGGGAGGTAGACGGTATCGGTACAGTATCCCGGTAATGGACATTGGCTACTTTTTATCCCAAAAATGAGCGTGCGAAGCCGCAAGCAGGAGCTTGTGAATATCCTACGTTTATACAACAAACTCTGACGACGACGACGAGACAATGTTAACAGCCGATGCTATTTTTATCGAAACCCAAGCATCTGATAGAGACAACGTAGACAGGGAAATTCATGTTAACAATTTTATAAACAAAACAGTTGTGCAAAATAAATGTAGCGTGAAGGATGATCCTCCCACTCAAGCTGTTCTATTTGGAGTGATGCATACGAATGATATACTAGCTACAGACTTCAGTCTACCTACAGTGTCGTATTATCGGCCTGGTTGGTTCGTCCTTGCTCGTAAAGTGGATAATCACGACACGACTGCGAACAGTCGCTTTAGATTGGATAACAAATTTATATGAGAGTACTAAATCAATTGACGGGATTTGATTTTAAAAACATCCTTCTACAATATTCGGAATAATTGTATTAACAGATTTTGGATGTGACGGAAAGTTTTGAGGTTCCTGCGACGTTAGCGCAATGCGAAGCAGAATTATGCTCGTTCGTATGTTTAGAGAAATTCAGTTCTGCGAGTCTGTATGTATTTTAAAATTACTCAAACTACAGACCGCATTTATCTTCATAACCTTGTATACTCTAGATTCGTGTACGTACAGAGAGCTGCATCAATTAATGCATTGTCGTTGCATTCTAGCAATCTCTGGTAAGCCTTTTCCGACGACTTCAATTCAATTCAATTTATTTATTTGTAAGTAAGTTTACAGAGTCGCTGAGTATGTAGTCAATGCCTTCGAAGTTCTTTTGAAAGTCTCTTTTGTCGAGCTCTAGTAATAGGCCATAACTGCAGCATAACGTCTTGCTTATAGTATTTTTCAATTGTTCCAGGTGTTCGGCACAGTCGAGCTTCCCGACAAGCCGATCATGCTGCCGCCGTTCGTGGAAGCCACACACTGCCTCGGCTACCACCTCACCCGCAAAGGGCGGGCGGTCGCCGACCGGGTAGTGTCCGTCCTCGGATACGCCTGCCCGGATATCACGTACAGCCCCAGCCTGTATCCCATTACCGCTGCCTTGCTGCACTTTATGCCTGGTGAGTACGTTTAAAAGTATTCTCAAAACCATCTACAATCCGAGTTCATGTACCAATGGGATTAGCTGATGCTGCTGAGAAAAGCCTCCAAAAACTGATGTTTCTATGGTCCTACCTGCTCCAGACTATCAAATAGTTTTCAATTTTTTTGGGACAGTAAGTTTTTTGACGACCTCTGTGGCGCGGTGGGCGAAGGTCTGCCTGCGACGCAAGAATAAAATGTATTAGGTCCAATATTCTTTTCAGATCATAAAAGTGTCTGATCTACCCATGTACAGTTTTAATATTGAAAACTTATAAGCGTCAAGGGATTCAACGTTCAAAATTAAACATTTATGAACAGTTGAAACGCTTTATTTTACGAGATTGAAAACTTATCGTCGATTATTTTCATGATGGTGGGTAGAGCAGTTAATTTTATCGGTGCGGTTCCTCCGTTTTATGAATAACTAACCGCGGCTTTATTGGTTGTCATTACTGGCATTATGACGAATTCCCTGTAATAATTGTTCGGCCAATAAATTGCTTCACAATGGCTTATTTAATAAATTACAGCTGAAACAGACTTAACCAGAATTATTCTACTATACAATTACTGCCTTGAATTTTGAAATTTAAACATTACTGAATTCACTTTTAGGAAGTCATAATTTATAAAGCATTCTCGCAATTCTGAAGCAGAGGCGTCATAAAATTTATAGTCGGTCTCGCCTTAATTCAGTAATAAGTGCGGGGGGCGATAATTGGACTCGGCAATAGGCAAATTGCCGGAGCAGTCTCTCCCGTCCCGTCTAGATCGTCGCCATTTACTATTATGCTGTGCCAATTTTGTACCCTATCTCTCAATCACAAGGTGCTTTACTCTTCGCAATCGTGACTGTATCCTTGATAGGTTTTATCGCGATCTGAATTGCTCCCTAATACTCCGACACAAGGTCTGGAATCATCTAGATACGATCGCACCGGGATGCCGTTGTATCACGATAATTGAGCGGTGCCGGCACGCTACAGATTTGCATTGCGTCCGTCGAGGCTGTCAATTTCATACGTCTCACTTCCTCTCTCGTTTTCATGTCATTGGCAGGAATGCGAACACGCAGATGCGTACTCCATATATCTGGAACACATTTGGTTTCGTCACAATATCATTATTTAGTGACATCAATTGTATCTGCGAAAGCAATTGCTAAACAAGATGCTTTAAGACATACAAGACTGAGTTGTTCAACAAGTAGGTAGGTACATCTGTTAACACAAGATTTGAAACGGGAGGCGAGCTCAATGTAGTCAATTTGGAGCCGGATGCCTCGAAAAGTGACAATTTCCTCTCGTGTTCTAGACAATTTGATTATGTAACTGTGGCTCTGTGTATTGTGATGTGTAGTACATCTGTTTTCCATTCGTATGTTGTGTTATTTTTCATCGTAAACAATACAATCAAGATCCTAGTTTATCAGCCAAATAAATTAATTCAGTGACAATGCGGAGCTAGTTGCAAATAGACCAAGTTAACAATGCAGCTGCTGCAGGCTACTTTGTATGCAAAGCAGCTGTTGTGCCTTCCGGGATTTCCTATACCATTTCATTGTGAATACCGTAACGTGTATTCACACAGAAATCCTATTTTGTTGCATCTGTAACACTGGACAGCAAACGATTTGCTTCATAGTCATCTCTCATAGCTCTAATGATCAATTCTGGTTGTCAGACCGTGTATACGTATATCATTGCACCTGATGCATTGTCCATCACTTATGTATCTAATGTCCATGACACTGCAACAAACAAGCCCTTCCCCATAGCTATCACCGTTCTGGTTCCAACCGGATCGGTGCCAAGAGTTCACATCGCGTCATCGACAATAAGGCATCCAACTCGTGTGTTTGTTCGAATAAATAAAGTTACCGTGTGTGATTCGTTCTAAAGCGTCGACATAAACTGGGGCCTGCCATGTTTTAGTGGTTGGCTCGCAGCCAGTGACCGCGCTCTCTGCGTATCGATCTGGCACCGCGGAGCCGCTCGTGCCAGCCAGCCTCAGCAATGTGACCGCCACGGGAATCTCTCGGCACCTGGCGGTCACTCGTCTTATCTCACCTTATCATCCTATTGACGATTCCTATCGCGTCCGCGATAAACATATTTGTTACCATTTCCACACGTTCCATTAAAACTCGAGGGCTCTTCATTATCAATATGCATTCAATTCCTCGAATAGGACTATTCTTTTAATTAAGCACGTATAGAACCGAGCAACGTGCGCAATTCCCTGACAAAGGTCGAAAGGGCCTTACAAAAAGCTTGAATAGAATCGTCATTACATGTTGTTTGTTCGTTTTCTGCGGGCATTGAGTCGAGACACGGCTTCCTGTTCCGTCCTCGCTCTACAATGGTTTATTTCACCGGCGGCGGCGACACGTAGATAAGGCTTAATAAACTTTTCCTGTGTACAACTTGCAACGAGAACACAAAAGGACAAAGGAGGTAATATCTCCTGTCTGGAACAATGATTTAACCCTCTGATCTTAGATATTTTTTGGGAAATTTGCGTTGGTTTTGGTTAATTTGTTAATTTCAAAGTCGAGGAATCGTAAACCTTTGTAGAAGTTTACATTATTAAATTACATTTTCTACCCTCTAACTTCCTTCAGATACGAAAAGCCTTTGAGAACGAAATTTCTAGTTAACATTTCATTCCCTTTGGAAAATACATCAGCAAAACTGTTCTGTATTACCGAACTAGGCTGGAGTAAAACGATCCATTTCTATTCCCCCATGAAAGCCTCCCTCCCCTTTATGTCCCCTTTCCCTTCAAAGTTGTAATAAATGTCTATCGCATTGATATCGCGTGTATTCCCAACTGTGTCCATAAAAACTTTTAATAGTCTGCTTGTGGTTACCTACCTCTTTGGATTAACTGTTTTTCTGTTGGTCGATCGATAGTATCATAACTAACGTTAATCAAATGTATGCGAACAAGGCCAGTGCTATTACCATATGAGGTCCAGCGTGACAAGTGATATCATTGCTTTGCAACTGTATTATTATTTCACTGCTATTTATCGTAACTGGCTTTATATTTGAGAGTTATATTAATTAAAATCTTAGATAAATAAAGAAATGATCATGTCTACCACACGTCCCTGCACGCGTTTCTCCTAGACGAAAAGTAACCCAAAATGAAATTTCAAGATTTCAGACCGATCCATTCAGAAGTGTTAACGTAAAGACACATCAGCCATGTAAACTTTTGAATTTTTTAGATCTGATGTGACACTTCAGAATTTAAAAATGAAGTTGATTACTTAGAAAAAGTGCCACATATAACACCCCTAAACAACGGCAAAAGATTTATATCTTACTGTGACCTAGATTCAAAGTGCGTACTCTCGTGCAGTCAATCCGCCTTTCAACGGAGTAACTCGGTTTGTGATATTGTCGAGACTTCGAGAGCAATCAGTCTTTTGAATAGAAGCAATCTTAGCCGTATATCTACTAACTGAGATATGTCTGGGTGCTTAAATTGATGCTTCATGTTGCTCGATTCCCATCTATTGCTTGCTACTACGTCCGTATTACTCTTATTATGCCTATTATCCTGTCAGTTATATATGTAGGTACGCCAAAAACATCAGGAAATATTTCTATACTTGATCATGATCACTTATCTACTTCTTGATGCTAATCAATTTTTATGATATTTGTGAATGTCTGATAAAATCTACATAATATTACCACGAGAAATTTACTGTCAGTCTGACAGTTTTTGACTACACACTTAATTTTTGCTTTTTCAAAAGAATGTTGACGACCGAGTCTACTCAACTTTTTGTCAGCTTTTCATTCGTCTAAAGTTATAACCGAATTTAGTGGTTTTTTGTCAACCATCACGAGATGCGACGACATCTCAAGGATATTTTCTGTTATTCGCAAGTTTTTTGTTTGGATGTTTATGTAGACTTGTAAATTTTAAAGACGCAATCCTCTACCTGCCGTTCATATTTTTGATCCATCGAATCGATATCCATCTACAGATTGGTAATAGAATTTCTGCCGTCTCGATTTTCACTGAGCTCAAAAGTCAAGCAAGTCCTTTCCCGAAGGTTCGTAAATGGAAAGCAATAAAGGGCCGTAGGTATATTCGCTTTACTACGTGATCAAGTTTCCCAATGGCGAAAAGCTCTTTTGTAATGCAATCATTCGGTTTCGCATTCATTTCTCTCTGCTATTGCTTGGAAAGTTTCTTATTCACTGTCTCGAATACTTTTACTTATCCCTCCGTAGTGAAGTTGACTCTAAGTGGGTCAAGTGTCAACCACAAGCAGCCTATCGCATGAATTTCAGTCAGCTATTTTCAGAGTCTGACATTTTTATTTGAAGCACAACTTAACCACACCTTTTTCGATTTTATCGTGATTTTGTGGTCCTAAGCATTAAGTTATACAGTAGGTATGTATGTTTGTAACTAGTTTTTAATTGTATAGTAAATGAGATTTATGTACAAAGGTGTATGATGTTTCTAAATTTTTAACTATTTACAAATCTGCAAGCAAGGCAATGTAAAATGTGAACTGCTGATCCCAAAAGATTCATCCTCGTGATCCATTTCTGTGAGGGCTTTCGCCTCGTTTCCCTCCGAGCCTTGTTACACTAAAATAGGTCACGTCTCGCTCGACCTACAATCCATATTCCTACTCCAGAAGGTATATTTTCTTTGTTACCATCGGCTACAAAATTAAAAACTCAGCTTTAACTTACCAAATTCAATTTGAAACAAATTAACGAAGCATCCGCTTGGATTATATTAAGCGCTTTTTGTATTCGAGATTAGAATAGTAGCCGAACGTGAATAAAATTCTATATCAATAATTCATGAAGCTAACGAAATTCAGGCGAAGTTATCCGGGCGGCTCAAGTGTTCGTGTTGTTTTAAAAAGTTTGATTCAGAAGTTTAGAACGTGATTGCTTTTGCGAACGGAATTTATCGAGTCTGTAAACAATTTAATAAATAATCTGAACACTTGATAGCGAATTTACGATCATTGCCTGGGCCACAGATACAGGCGGTGTTCAACCTTCCTGGACCACGGATAAATACTTCAATGGAGCCATTTTTTATTGCAGTAGATGACCCGTTCATTGAGTTAAGTGTTCCTGAATCTTCAATCTCAGTTCTATTTATATCCTTGACATCAGAATGGCCACTGGGCTTGATCAGGCTGATAGGTAACTGTACAATTTCTTACTTGGCGTTTGATTTCCCTTACTTTTATTCAAGAAATGCATACCTGAATTTGCTTTGTAGACTGCTTCATGTGACTGATTATACCAATTTTGGAGGAAGTCTGGAGTTTTATGTCACCGCTTAAAGTGATATATCAACTTTTTTCAGACTATATAACTTATCTAAGTATATGCTACTAAGAATAGGAACAATCAAAGCAATGTCACCCGCAGTTATTAGTCTGAAAATAGTTACATTATTATGAATCATTTTCAACTCACATGATATCGTTAGCAATTACATGTGTGGGTAGTTGGCCTCTATCGCTACTACCAATAGTGCAAGGACTTTTACTTCTGATCTGTTCGTTTTATTGCAAATATTAGCTCCTACAACTGTGTCAGAATTTATATTTCTTACTGTTAATACGTGTTTTATGAGCTGATAAACTTAGCTATATAACACTGGACTCTTATCTCAATATTCTACAGATATTTGTTCCGGTAATGGGTATTTTGTAATTACACTGGAATGCGGGAAGCACAGGACAGAAAATGCTGGCCAAAACGAAAGAAAGCATATACCCAGCAGTAAGTGATACCTGGTTAAAATGAATACGATGAATGAGTTATACAGTGGCTCTGCTGGCTAGATGATGATTTGTAGCAAAATATCTATTATCATTTATTTAAACATAAATTTCGGTATATCTGGTGTCATTTATGTACATATCACCACAATAAAAGATACACCACTCTCATTCTTAGATCTACTATTTCAGTCAAGATTAGTGTGTGTAATCTTCGATGAGCATCTTAGAAGATGCTCAGGAAGGTGATATTTATCTGTTTGGATAACGTGGGTTTTATGCACTAATAGAATAAGTCCACACTAGCAGGTTTTGTCTGCTAATTGATTAGGTCATTGCCATTCATGCCACTAGAAGTTTTGATCATTTCAGAGCATATAATCTTAAAGTTATACATAGATTAATCTATAGCAGTACAACATGTTTTCTAGCACATAAAATTGAAGACCGGCGGCGGCTTGGGTATAGTACAAGTAAATTCGCCAGATGGAATCTACTCCCAAGTCGACCCGTAACCTAGCATTTCACCGCCAGTAAATATCTGTTTTATTAGACCCTTACAAAATTTTACGGTTGCTGTTGCTGATTTGTTTTTTCCGCGCACAAATTTTATTGTTCCTGTTTATTTTCTTTCCAGATAATATATTTTGATGCTTACATATCTACCAATTACTAAAGTTCCTAATTCTCTATTCAATTTCCGAAAATCCTTCCAGATCTGGGCCGTAATGTAATTATCCCAAGTTTGTGAACTTGCAAATCACCTCGTCCAACTAAGCGTCTAAGCAACACGATTATACCGTTCCATATTCAATAAACGGGCTTCTATTCCGAGGATGCTGAGCTTGTTGAGAAACTTGGTTTATCTTAATGAAGCTCCTTCAATTTTCGGGTAATCCTATCTAACTAAAACGGAGTTGATGTTGGTGGCTTCTTGTTATTTCTTTTGCAAATATTTGCAAAGTCGGTACGTAACGTTTGATATCATCACGGAGAGCATTCTGACAGGATCTATTCTTCCACTAGTGGATAAAAAAATTGAAGCGAACAAAATCAATAACATTTTGTTTCTTATTTGATAATAATTACTATTTATAAAACTGTTTTGACTTGTCTAAGTGATCATTTTGTAAGCCTAACGAAATAAAGTTATTAATTATACAGTTGAAATTTTCACCGATGATATATTTATGTTGCCGCTATAACAACAAATATTAAAAAAACAATAAAATAAATATTTAAGGGGGCTCCCATACAATAAACCTGATTTTTTGCTCGATATACGACAACGGTAGACGCTTGAAATATTCACAGAATATTTATGTATAATATTCACTTAAAAATAAATAATTTAATTCAAATAAAACAAATATTTAAGGGGGCTACCATACAACAGACATGATTTTTTTTGCCGTTTTTATAGATACGTACGGGATCCTTCGTGCGCGAGTCCGACTCGCACTTGGTCGGTTTTATTTCTCATTGTTAATATACCAGTTACACCGTCATAGATTATTTTGTCCTATGTCATATATGTCGTAGATTGTTTTGCCTCATCATATCATATCAAAACAAATCAAATCAAAAGCTTAACTAGCTATTCACCCTTCTTCAACCTAATACGTGATGTGCATCATCCATACCTACGTCATTCTCCTATCAGCGTCATCGACATGATAGTCCTTAGCCCGGCCATTCATTCGCGTTACGTTTGTTAAATACTTTTTATCACTTGATAAAGCATTTGACGTAGCACGCCTGCCGGATCTGTTACTAGGTTGTTACTACTTCCACAATATACTAGTTTAATGGGTCTTAATTGGTTCCATTAGAGACTGATTCTCTGATTCTTCATTTGTCAGGAGAAAAGATTCACATTATTTGTTGCTAGGAGTGTGACTATTGCCATTTCATCTTTTAAACTACCAATTGACGGAACAGCCAGATTTCCACCTGATTTTAGTAATATAACTAATAACTATCCATAAAACAAAGCAGAGTGCTGTACACACGGCACATGCATTAGGAATGTGCTTCCCCCATCCGCCAACCTAAGGAATAGTTGTGAACTCCTGAGTTTTTTAAATACTTTAAAAGTCCTTATGGTCATCCATCACTGTCCCGACCTACTCCTGACCAACATCAGGTAGTAAAGTTATGCCGACATAATTCTTATCGGCACTCTATGAGGCATATGTGTGAAGCTTCATATTCCTGTTATTTCTGAGATAAGAGTTGAAAATCCCTGCGTCATTGAAAAGTCCACAATGTCATGACTTCTCCTGACCAACATCACGTAGTAACGTAAAGCCTACATATCTTATCGGCACTTTGTTTTATACTTTGTTAAATAGACTGACGTATTTGTTGTAAACTGTGTTGTATTCACAAGTATTTTGCGTGGGAGGAACGTAGGCTTTGTAGCGAGTTTGCAAGCATTATTGTCATAGAAGTGTACTAATTAGCAAACGTGGCTATTGTTTTCGATGCTCGCTATTGAAATCTGCTTCATTGTGTACAAACCCGCAGCAAATCTGTCTGCCTTGTTAGTTAAATAAGTTATGAAATACTGCCCATGTTGGGGTAAGATTTAGTCTTAACTCAGAAATTGATGTTAAGCATTTATCCATAGTTTTTACAACCTTTGAAAACAATAAATCGTGCGAGCGTGAGCACTGTAAGTGAAGTAAAGTAGAATAGATAGGCCTACACGTGACATTCGCCGAGTGCGACACGTGGTGACCACGACATTCTTCGCCACTTTTACAGCTATACCTGGAAACAAGTAAGCGGATTGTACATTGTCCTTGATCGGAGTTCGTTCAGCCGTTTGATTATCCGTTTATCGGTCTCGTGCCTGTCGTTGGCTGATTATCTCGAATTACTCATAATCTTGCCGGCAGCCGGCTCTTGTTTCGTCATTTCTCATGGCCACTACGTCACTGGTCAATGGTCAATGTTAGCGATGAATGGACCAGTTTCATGTCTCCAAAGTTCAAAGTACGGATTGTTGAAATTTATATTGAATACAAATCAATTTATAACTCGCAATGTTCATTTTTAGCATTTTTATTATCATCTGTTTCTTTTAATTGGAGATCTGTGACGGTCGTGAATATGTCGATTTCATTGCTGTTTATATTTACAGCTTTTGGTGTTTGCCCTTTACTTATCTCTGATACGATTTAAGGTTTCGAAATGTTCCACAGCAATTTCATTACTATGGAACATTTTTTTCTTTTTTTTTTATAATATCTCTTTTTTTTATACAAGAATCTTGACTCTTTCCTGCCTGCAATAAGTTTTACCAATTTGGTAACACTAAAATACTTACATAGGTACATACTTACGTAGCGCTCGTACATTAATTGAAATAAATACGATATTCATGATATTTTCACCAGCCCAAATGACAGGCATGTCTGATTTATACCGATAAAGAATGCATTTCTCGCATTCGGTCAAACTTTCATCTATCAAAACCGTAATTGAATCTTCCTCATCACTGCGGCACTATGCAATGATTCCACCAATTACATATCACCGAGCTGATTACTGCAACGAGCTCAGTTGATTGTTAGTTTGCTCTACCTATTGACGCTAATGCCTGATTACCTACGGACAGTGGCACTGGCAGGACACGATACGCTATTTTACTACTATTTTCCTAAAAAAAAATATTAGACCGTCAGTTAGATTATCAGAAGATATTAGATACGTATTTCTTTTGTCAATTAAACAAAAAATAACAAAGATATAGCGCGTCAAAGTTCGGGGGTGGGGGCTCGTGACGTCAGAACTAGTCACAAGTCGCTGAAAAGTGTTGCCCGGTGTGACGTCACGCGGAACTTTATCTGGCTATAACTTCATAATTTTTTTCTTTTGGCTAGTAGATTAGTAGATTTGATTAGTAGATACTAATAATCTAACTGACGAAGTAATTAGATTTTTTTAGTAAAATAGTCTATTGAAAGTTGACACGGTTCGAATGCCCAACCAACTGATCTGGGCCTTAATTCTACTAAATTAATCTCAGAATAACACAATTTGGCATTTTACCTTTGATAAAAGAAACTACAGATGGAGGGACGCGTGTCAAAAGTTTCAAATTTGAAACCAATCTATCAATCTTTCAATGCAAATAGCACCGCACGCACTATCTCGAGTTTCTTTTATCTATGGATGATTTGCAACAATACTACTATCATCAGAATTGGTTCCCTGTCCGTTTACCATTAAGGGATAGATGAACTTGATTATGCAATGTTTTAGTTCGACATGTTTTTCGTATTTCAACTCATCAGTTACAGATAATAGTTATAGGTTTTAGATTGTTCTTCTATACAGTGAAAAATATTTTGAAATCAATTGATTAGGTACTAGGATTCACCCATCTTAGCCAAATTGTACCACGAGATACATTTTGACTATCTCCTTTCTTGGCATGGATATCTTACGCATTGCAGTATTCTTAACTACCGGAGTTTTTTAGTTAGCCTCAACTTTCATTTTAAGCACGTCTTTGTTGCCTATTTGATTTTGTTTTAAAATTTCTTAGTGCCCACATTGCTATCCATTCTTCTACAATGTAAATAAATATAGTGTCTGTACACAGACCTCACCTGAAATACTGATTTCTAAAATGTACGTACTTATCCTCTTGGTTTTAAATCTT
This sequence comes from Eupithecia exiguata, assembly GCA_947086465.1. Taxonomy (NCBI): domain Eukaryota; kingdom Metazoa; phylum Arthropoda; class Insecta; order Lepidoptera; family Geometridae; genus Eupithecia; species Eupithecia exiguata. Next base: position 1,992,833 of record OX352229.1, read on the forward strand.
CGCTTTACGACCGCCATCAAAAGCTCTGGTGTAACTAACTCTTATACTCCTTCGTCTTCGTGATTGTCGCTCCGATCGTTGACCTTGTTTTTCTAATCACAAATCTATGAGTGGAGTGTACCTTATTTTCTTCATTATTGCCTTTATTTTTTAACATCGGCACTCAGTCCAATTCAGTTCTAGCTGCTTTGACAATATCTAATTGATTGATTACCTCAGACGTCCAGATCGCTAGATTATTTTTAACTTCACTTGTACACTCCTCAATTCGTTATACCAATAACAGTTTACCATCCATAAACGGCGATACGAATACGACCAATATCGCATACTTTTATGAATATCTCGCGACCAATATGCGGGCGAGGCCGGCTATAAACTCCAGCTGTTTAATACCTGACTATGAATGTAATAAGCAACGTTTTATGCCCGCTACTTTATTGTTTCTTTCGGTATTGTCTTTGGAGTCTTTGTCTCCAACTAGCATGAAAGACCTGGGGCGCTATTCTGCTAAACTAATAGCTTTACTTTGGACACGTTTCGGTATTTTACCTTAGTTAGATTAAAGAAACTGCAGATGGAAGGATGCACGCACGCACGTTGAAAGTTGTTGACGTTAAAACGAAATTCTATCAATCTCTCCATCCAAATCTCCGCACACAGCACACTATCTGGAGTTCCTTTCATCCTAAGGATTCTACTTGCCGATTCTGTGTTGATACCAGAGTCAGTGTCATTCATAGTGAAGCAATTAGTTACCAGAATTGGGCACGTGAGATATGCGTCTGAGATAATTTGTCTACTGGCTCTTTTTTCCTCAAGACTGTTAATGAATTTATGAGTGTTAACAATACAGTGATTCAACAGCAAAGTAAAATGATTTTGCGGGATTTACCTGTGATGGGAATCACCAATTGTTTTAACACACAATTTGTACGTAAATACGCAAGTGACATCTATTCTGTTGTTGATTCTATTCTAGGTATTTCATCATTACTTTGTTATTCTTGAAATACAATTGAGTTATTTGCTAAGTAATCACTTTCATCTACTCTTGTAAATCCTAGTCTAGTTTTTGTTTTTCTTGGCCCACCTAACTGAGTGTTTTAGTATGCAAAGCGTGTTGTCTGCCACCCACATCTTAATGTGCAACTAACCTAAACTGTTAATGTCGGCACTGTTTACCTCACCTGTTATCTCAACTCCTATTAAATCGTCCAAAAAATCTACTTTCGATTTCCATTCGGAAACATCTGTTTCTTTAAATGTTACGCCTAAAAGTGTCTGGAAGATATAAATTGTGATCTTTAGTGGCTTTGGTTTGGAATTAATTAAAAGAAATTTCGAATTGGCTAAAGTAATACTTGATGATGATAGATCCTTGACCCGTGGGTGAAGTTTTGGTTCATTGATTACCAATTCGTTGGCAATACATTGTAATAAATGTTTTTGTACTCTCTGTCGATGCTGTTTTTCTTACCTTTGTTAGCCAGACTATTATCACCATACTTATCGTCATCAGCCTATACTACAGCCGCGGCTGGTCATAGGACCACCCCAGACTATTAGGCTGCCTTTCCACCAGAGATTTGCTACGCTGTTGCTATGTTTCTAGCCGACCAATAAGATTGGTTTTTTATCGCGTCATTTTTGTCAGCTCAGCATGAAAATGACGCGATGGCTAGAAACATAGCAATGTAGCACATCTCTCATAATGCTCATAAAAAATATGTTCCCACTTTCTCTGTTTTAGGATAAAGGTCTCATCAGACTTATTGAAACAGAAATCGCTTTATCTGGGCAGAAAAGCTTTCTGCCCGGGATGGCTTTAGCCATCGGCTCAGAAAACTCATATCGCATCGTCTGAGCCGAGCTCGTGTAGTCACTTACCTACCTAAGGCTAACTATGCACTAGCACACGGTCGCGGCGACCAGGTCGCGGCGGCCAGTGAGTTCTGGATTTTATAAGCAATCTCTTTGCGCTCCTACGCACTTAGCGGCCACCGACTAGCGATAAAAACCAGAACTCACTGACCGCCGCGGCCATGGTCGCCAGTGCGTAGTTAGCCTATCCCTATATCGTTGACAATGTACAGATATTCGCGTCTAACCACATTCGGAATGTGGTTAGACCCTTATTTAACGGTTAACGTCATGAATATGAGCACACCGGTGACATCTATTACCTAACTAAAATGTATGTAAACACGTTCCATTTTAAACTGACGACATTCAGTAGCATCGAACTTGAATTACGTAAAGCAGCGGGTGAACGTTCTGAAACGGTGGCGTTCCACTTCTCTGTCGTTCGTTTATTCATGATTCAAGGCACAATTCAAGTGGTTGGTTACTCTTGGTGGGGGAAATAAGAATCTGCTTTGAGTTTACTTATTCGATTTTTAACAAACTTCTAACAAAGGAGGTTTTCTGATCGACTGTATGTAAAACATTCTTTATATCCATCAATTGCCGATTTTAATGATTCTTTTGCTATTGAATAGATACTAATCCCGACATGTCCTCCTTAATAAAAATTATATATAATTAGTGATAGATAATACCGCAAAACATTATAAAAAAGGGGTACATAATAAGTAATTTGAAATCGGTTTTTAACAGTAAAATTATACACCTAAAGTAAAACTACCAGATTGTTATTTTCCAAAATGAATGAATAGTTTTCGTTTGTTAAGATGGATAGTTAGTGCCCACAACGCACAAGTAGTTCTTATATAGTCCATGCTCCTGCGGGGCGGGCGCTTAGTCATATAAATATTACGTGGTCTTTTGAACTGTTTGGGTGCCTACAAAGCACAAGTAGTCGATGCTCCTGTGGGGCGTGACCTTCTGTGCAGTGAGTTGCAAACAACTATGTTTATAATTAACTAAAAGAAAGTACAGCATAGTATCACCGTCACAAAAGATAGCAATAAAACATCCGATTCCAACAAACGGTCCATTTTCCCTGCTCTTTATTTCCTCCGCAACCTAATTACCTAGCCATTTTCTCTCCGTTCCTATAGTAATGGTTTTATCGCCTCTATTCACTACTTCGGAGTCACTTAGTTAGTCTTCGTCCTTTTAACGTAAGTTCAGACTTATTCACTAGATAGAACCTATAATTTAGCCGGATAGTTGAAAAAGGTCGGATCTTATATTTACACTCCAGCCAGTGATGTCACCTAACTTGTCGTTTGTAGAGCAAACAAGACTTATTTCTGGCTGTAAAACAGCATTGAATTTATCGTTAAGCAAATGCCAAAAACCAATTTCAATTTCGGCATAGGGTCATGTCATGGGTCATACCTACCATTAGACTGACCTTCCATTCTTTCTTTCTACTTGTTTAAACTCCCATGTTTTAGTAGTGTTTTACAACAAAGTCAAGAGAAGCTATGACCAGCAGTAACGTTACTTTTAGTCAAATGAACGACACTAACTACTTGTAAATGCTATAAATAAAGCTTTTCTTATTCATATTCTTACTAATATAGCAGAATCCAAGATATTTTATGTCAACAAATAAATCTTAGCACACATACAAGTAACAGAAAACAACAAGATAATCACTAAGAACTAAAATAAAAACTTCAACAACTCATACTTGAACACGGGCAGCAAAAAAATTTATTTCGTGTTTAAAAACAGTCAATTGTAGTACGTATTAAAATGATGAACTTTCAAAATCAAAATAGTTCTGCTTCTGCGATTTGCTTCCATGATACCAATGACGAAAAATATTTTCCTTATACATATTTCTTTTGTTTGTAACCCACAAAAAGCTTACAAAAAATAACAAGGATTCTAGAACTGAGTATCTAAAAGCCGGACAGGGACCGGCTTTGCTAAATAACTTCTCCAGACAACTCTACGCGTTGAAAGCAGAACCGTCGGTGTGAAACGTTCATAATAGCCTTACCCGCAGCGAAAACCAGGATTTCCACTTAGCGACACTATTTGTTCAGGGAAAATGGTCGAAGGAAGTAAGTTACATTCACTGGACAGAGATGAAAAGGATATTTATTCCTCACACGTGACCATACACCTACTACTAATATTAAAGAAAAAGGCAATAGTTGTAAGTTTGTTACGGGTGTAATATATGGAATTTTGGATCCGATTCTCAAAATTCCTACTCATGAAAAAGCAGATGAAGAAATACACATTTGTTTATAACAAAATACATACAACTAAAAACAAGACAAACTTATAAAATCATACATAAAATTGTTACCACCAAAGAGCGTACCAAAGGCAACCTGTAAATATAGTCTGAGTTAAATTGCTTGCCCGTATCACCGTAGTCGAAATCAGGTGGCAGACAACATCATCAAAGTAGTTTCATATAAAAGTAACCTAACTCAGCTTAATGCTGGCTAAAGTCTCGTAAGAGACCTAGCCATCCCTGGTCCGTTAGAACCCATAAAGCTTTAATATACCTACGCAACGTTTTACTCAGGTAAACGACAAAATTTCCCGAGAATTGACTATGTAAAATCTCCTAAGGCGGTACTCCGACTTACACGACCGCCGCCTCATAAGGTATCACAGATTGCCCCATAGTTTTTCTGAAACTCCTTTGTTTAACGTATTAATAAAATAGGTGGCAACGCTAGTGTGCGTTAAGGTACCGCCTTAAACTCCTCGACACGCTCAACGCTTTCGTTTTTCTGTTTGTCGGCGATGGTATTTAGAACTTTAGCACTTGTGCAAAGCCGCTTTCAGAAGCTTTGTAGACATCACGTACCAATAATTCTACGTTGAATCTGCCTGTTTACAATCCAATTTGTGATTGAGACGTTATTTACGCTCGATTAATTTGCCGATGTTGGTTCAGATACTGGCACTTATCGGAAATCGATAGCGCTTTGAGCACAAAAACCCCTAGCAAATTGAATTTCATTATTAGACTAGGAATGCTTCAAAGGATGATACCCGAAAATGTATGAGCTCTGGCAAAAATTGCGTTTACTCCCACCTGTTCTGTTGAGTTGGCATCTTCCAAACAACTAACAGTCAACTAAAGTTAAACAAAAAAAGTGGAAAGAACCCGTTTTAGGAAAATACGAGTTATAAAAAACTGATGACTATAGTGTGCATTAATCTACGATTATTCGTATTTCATCATTACTATAATGCTGATTCATCATTACGATAATGATGTGTTTAAACGACACCTAATTGCCTTTGATATTAATCCGGAGTGTTGGGAGGAGCGTGCTTTACGAAGGTCATCCTGGATCTACCATTTATAGTACTCAAAAGTACGGTTTCAGACGGACAGTGAAGTAGACACACATTCTGTAACAGTAACCACTTTATCCTGATCAGATTTGTAAGGCCGCTTCATTTAATTCAAGACTAGGCACCTACTTTAGATGACTCCGCCTTGCCTTTATTAGACGTCCGCTCCACAAGTCACTAGGGAATGGGTATTTTATGTACCGTACCGTACAGTCAGTCAAACAGTCAATCTGAACCGTGTTGTTCAAATTGACTATTCTTATTCATTTATCGCACACACATACATTTTTTTACAATTTTAGCTTAGGTGTAATTAGCTGAGAGTTCATGTACCCTGTAAGGGCGTAGCAATTTCTTTAAATTATGGGTATGTATCTGAGCATCTGGTCGAAGCGACACGTGCATGGCCCGAGAGCTGGTGAGTATCTGGCAAAGGCAAGACTGATGCGTCTTGCCATGCAGCGGGGCAATATAGCCAGCGTCTTGGGCACGCTTTCGACTGGTATTGATATGGATCAATTGAGCTACCTGTAGATTGTTTGCAACAGTCTGCAGTTAGCTGCAGTTTCAATTGTAAATACTAGTTTTAATTTAATTCTATTATTTGATTGTAATTTTCTTTGTTAATCTCACTAATATTATAAACGTGAAAGTTTAGATGGATGGATGGATGGATGTTTGTTCCTTTATCACGCCAGAACGGCAAAACGGATCTGGATGAAATTTGGCACAGAGATAGATTATAGTCTGGAATAGGACATAGGCTACTTTGTATCCCGAAATTCCTACGGGAACAGGAACTACGCGGGTGAAACCGCGAGGCGCTGCTAGTAAAGATATAAAGGCAGCAATTGTACTTCCGCGGGAGGTCGCAAATTGGAAGTCCCTCTCCAATTTGTCATGTGAGCGGCACGACACGACAGCCGGGGTTTGTTCTAGGTTAATTGGGCTTTTATATTGTACACTCGATCGCAGTGCCCACAGTAATCGGATTTTCAATTGAGTTTGGCAGCCATTGATGGCGGGATTGCGAGCGGAGAATTTAAGGGTTTGATAATTTGAGAGGTTTATTGATTGAATTACGTTCTGTTTTTGTTTAAAAGAGGGCTTTAGCTCCATGTTTTGGCTCTTTTTACATAATATTAATATCTATTGGGATTCACTTCACCTAAATAGTTAAAACAACCCCGTTATTGATTTTCTCGTCTTATTAGTGATTGATGTCGCCAATATTCAGTAATTAATCTTTATATCTCCATTTGTTACAGAGGAAGAATGTTACCACTGTATGGCGAGTTTGGTCGCTTCCAAGGAGAAGATGTTCATCACACAAACCAAACTCCTTAACGAGGTCACGTGGAAAACTGTCATGCAGATCGCCAAGAAACATGCCGTAAGTCTTTCTCACTTCAAACCAATTTCTAGGCTTTTACGCTGAACGAGTATGGATCTTCATGTTCAGCTATTTTACTCTGTGTATTAACGGGACGGGTTTTGCTCCAACTCGAAAAATAACGACTTACAGTACAGGCCATTGGTTTCTTCGACGCGTTTTATATAGTCTACATATCGAAGCGACATAAATCAAAACGATCATAAGAATAAAGAGACTTAATAAAATATTTATGGAATAAAGATATTTTTAATTTAAATTTACAAAAGGCAGGAACACCCTCACGCTATTACATACAGAGGCAGTGTTGAAAGAAGAAGCCAAAAATCGAATCGGATAACAAAATAAACTATACTTGACTCTACTTAACCCAGAGTAAATTAAATAAATAATTCTGGATAAAGAAGAAAAGAGTAAATTAATTTCGCCGTCAAATTAGTAAGTTGGTATTCTATAAAAATTTCCTGAACATCCAATGTCTGCTTTTTTCATGCATCACTTTCCAAAACAAGGAATTACTGTAATTCCTTGTTCAATACTGGCTCTACATTTAATCGGAGTTATAAACTAAAACCAAAATATTGACGTTTAGATCCGTCGCCAGACATCATCAGGTCGTATCTTAAACAAGTCTGTTAACGTCTTAAATAAACGGAAAAGCCACACCTATCATTCTTATCTACCTACGTCAATTTAACCATATCTACAGAATCAGATAATCTTGTGCGGTCCAACCTTTGAGAAACTTATCACAGTTTTACAAAGCGCTGAACCGATTGATTGAATGCTATTTATTGTTTATCATGAAAATGATGACAGGTAGAGTGCATAATCTGTGGCGGCTTCTAACTCTACTTTCGAAACCATTATTCAGTGTGATTGTACTATACATAAGGGCTATGCTTCTCCATTATGAATGTAAGCGGGTTGACTACGAACATAGTTTGTGTTGGAAGAACACCAACGTAGTTCAATAAGGGGCTTCTAACGACGCCATTTTGTGAAAAGGATAGGGATAGGATTTCGCGTTCCTAGGAGCGGGACAAAGCAGACCGCGTGTGCAAAAATTAAGATTTCTTCTTGACTTTTTCCTGCGCATCTTGGAAGTGTACATCGGTTCATGTGTTTCGCCTTTTATTTTATTACCACCCGTGAGTGCCGAAAAGTAAATTTGATACGTTGCTAATTATTGCCGACTCCCAAAAAAATATTTCATTGAACACTCGATAAAAATCTATAGGTAAGATTGCAACGAACCATTTACTGTGCATGTGCATTCGACAGTCGCTTACCGATTTTGTTTATTTCATTAAATTAAAATTTAATTCATTTATTGATTCAGATAACACGATCCATAGAATAGAGTAAACAATAAAGCTATATTTATACACAGAATTTTTTAATTAAGCGTTACCATATATTTTCTATTACCACAAACTTCGCCATGATTAAAAAAAGCCAACACGACACGATGCCACAAATTTCATTTTACGTGAACTTATTAACACTAACTTTGTTTACCGTAATGCCGTTGTCGTATTCAAGACGCTATAGCCTCGCGTGTCGCTCGTGCCTTCAAGAATAAATTATAGGGCATTTTCATAGTGCAGCGACCACACGCAAGGGTTACGTGAATTCAAGCATTTGCTTTGGTTTAATTCCTTACTGATACCGATACAAAGGCTAGATTAGCTCTTAAAGAAAGTCTACAGATTAAGTCAGAGCTAAAGGTTTACCCCGGCGCCTATACCTAACCTATAGACAGGGTGTTCGGCAGACCGGGATAAATACTACTCCCTCGGGAAGAGGTACATAGTTACATACAGCCGAATATAGAACCACCTCTTCTTTTCAAAGTGGGTTATAAATAGAAAAACCTTTCCTAAAACCGCAACCATAGCTTTATGTCGTTAATATTTGATTGGGCTCGCGTACATATTCCCACTCAAATGTTTTCCCTGCCGTTTTCGAGGTAAGATTAACATGAAAGCCGTGCCGTCCTATTAACAGTAAATAACGTTATTACGCTGAAACGTGTTACATTTTCGCGCACGTAATTATAACGTACGCTACACAATATAACGAGCTAAACTGTCATCGGAAACAAAGGGCTCCCAAAGCAAAGTACATAATTACAAACATACGTCACTATAAAGACGTTAATTTATCGTGTTGTGTTATAATTATTGTGCCAATAAAATGCAATTATTTATTACGTCATTTGGATAGCACTAGCACGCACCAATAACAGTGAGTCACAGTAATAAATACGGAAAAGGGGAAAAGGGATATTGTTGATGTTTACTTTACCTTTGTCTTTCCTTTGTTTTCTCGGAAATGGGGATATGGTGCGGCATTAAACGGAAAAAACTATTAGTTGATAAATGATTGTTATTACTCCATATATCTATTACGATAAAATGTGTTTGACGTGCTAACCTAACTTTTGTTTGATGGTTTCTTTATGTTCGACCAGAGACTCGGTTTTTTTTTTAAACCCAGAGGACCTCGGTATCCCACGGACCTATGGTCTTGACTCCAAGGGTAGCAAATGCGTTAGGCTCTGTCGAGATCTGAATATTTGCGCCTCTTGAAATCTTCGGGCAGATCTGCCGTCGCGCCGCTATAGCTCTACCACTTGAAAATTAAATGCTTCTTAAGAAGTTCAATATAAGCCGAAGATGTTTCTAGAACCAATCATTATCACACCGCAATATGCCGAAGTCTATGATATTATAACACTGCATGTCAATAAGTGTCGCCTGATAAGACCTAAATAGATACAATAGTGCCTTCTCGAAAATTCTATACAATCTGGCTGGAAACTAGTAAACAAAATCATCAATAACATTATCAGAGAGGTTACTGAGCTACTTGCTCCTGTCTCGATAGCTAGCCAGGGTGAACGGCACTGCCCTTAAATTATTGATGAGGAAAACGTCCGTTCGAACTCTTTGAACCCTTGCTTTGCCCTGACCGGTGGTACTTTCACCTACCGTGGTAAATAAACGTATAGTTTAATGTTGATGATGCAATTGTAGTGAACGGTGTTGTGTCAGTACCTTTCCGTGATACATGATCGTCATTATTTGAATCATCTATTGCTCCAGACACTCCCGAGTCAAAAACCTGGATATTTTAAAAAAGAAAAGCAAGGAAACCAACCCAAGGAATATTAGAAGAAATATTTGACGACTTCGGTAAAATCGAAGCAAAGTTCATAAGCTCGAAACAACTTTTGGTTTTGAAAGGTTTCATTTATCGTTTAATTGTTCTCTCGTCTGTTTTCAAATTCAAATTTAAACATTTTTCACTGCACATTGTGAGATTATGCGGTTGAAGTTTATGTTTTTTTTTTCATAAATATTTAACGGGCTTCTATATAACAGACATGATTTTTTTGCCGTTTTTATAGACCATGGCACGGAACCCTTCGTGCGCGAGTCCGACTCGCACTTGGCCGGTTTTATTTAATGTCTCCCCGAGATCAGTGTGAACGTCCTGACAATGTTATTGTGATGAATGAGATTGCATCACGACTATCGCAGATGCAAGGACAATGCACCGTAGATGGGTTTATCAGTTTACGTAGTCTATAAAGTTTAACGTAAACGTACGAGCCACGTCCGTCGTAAAACAGTATTACGTTATTTATGTTAATGCGTCGTCGTGCGCAAGTTAAGGACGGATTAACGGATGCTTCGTTTAATTTTAATAGACAAAATAATTATGAAATGGGGGAGTTTGGAACACTCCTTCCTCGCTGAGGTGGGATGAAAAGTTACGTGTTGCACTCGAGTGCAAATACTTCTTACCTCGTGCTCTTTTGATTCCCTCGCTAACGCTCAGGATTCTAATTTTTGAATCGCTACGCTCGTGGTTCTATTATAGAATACTTCACTTGCTCGGTCATAAAAATTGAGCATGCGGTTAAAAAGCAACTTTGCACTCTTGTATAACAAATAACTATTATAAGGTTTTTATTTATTATAGTACTCTGGGTAATTTCTAAGAAATTAATAAATCCCAAAAACTTTTTCAAACGTTTTCAAGCAACGGCAAAACCTCTCGTCAAAGAACTAAATGTAAATTTGGTCTTTGAGCAGAATTGGATAACTTCATTGTTTCCTCTGTAGGTGGCGCTGACGGCGTAAGTGCCGAAAGAACTCCCAAAGATTTACGGGTCGACTAGATAAGATCACGTAGCTTAGTTGGAAAAAGAGCAACCCTGCGCTGAAGGGGAAGGTGCGGGTTCGAATCCCGTCGAGATCGTAAATTTTTGGGATTTATTAATTTCTTAAATAACTATTATCTAACTTAAGATTCTTGTAGGAGTGTGATTCCATCTCGTCGTGTCCTTTAGTTTAAGTCGACGATGGAGCATCGCATCATCCGGGTCGTGAAATTAAGATTTCCTGGCAGGCTTAAGGACATAGCACGTAAATCCAGCACCGCTACCGCACATCACAAAAATATGGATTTAAATATGGGCTTAAACTGGTAGTAGTAATACCGTGTGAATTGTCCAGCATTATTTATTTAGTAGTGTGGCTCTGGTCTGTGACAAACTTCAAGCCCAATCTGCGTCGACAAATGTGGCTTACCAGGCCGATGGGCTAACAAGAAAGGTGGTTTAACCACTCGTGACAATAAAATCGGGTTTTTACTATTGTCTATGTTCTACAAGCAATTTAGATAGCAGATAAGGAGTTTTACGCGCATTGTAAGCCATTTGCTATTTAACTTTGCTAAAACTTTGAATCAATTGTAGTTTTAGTCTATCGAAATAATATTTAATTCAGTAATAAATATCTTTCTTTTTTCACGCGTGACCACCGTGAACTACTAAGAGTGCGATTAATGCAAAAATCAAGCAAAATGTGTTTTTTATAGACCACGCGGGCACGTTACTTTTATGGTAACGAACGTAAATTATCAAATTAAAAAAATACGATAATTAGGAAAAAAAAAAACCTGTAGAAGCCGAGTAATCGAATAGCATTTATGAAAATAAACTGGTTTCTTTAATAAAAAATGTACAAGTTTCGCATTAAAAAACGGCTTTAATTGAAATGCTCTAAATTATCAGCGACAACACCGCATTATTTTTTACGGATTACATAGCCAGACTAATGTTTTATTTGAGTAATCGTTTAGTTTTCCTATTTCATGTTAAGATTTTAAAAAATTAATAGGTATAAGCAAAAACTGATTTTTGCACTATACGCCGCTCTGCTCTGTCCCGCTCTTATGAACGCGAAATCCTATGCCTATCCTTTTCACAAAATGGCATCTTAGAAGAGTAACATTTACGCTAACCAATCGCATGTTTGCAGAAGTCGGCGGCGCAGCATCTGTCGCGACTGTCGGGCGCCATCGGACCGGAGCGGATCTACGCAGACTGGCAGTGGTGGATCCTGGCTGCCTTGCCATTCCCGCATCTCGTCAGGGTGCTGGACTGCTTCTTCCACGAGGGGATCAAGGTAATTTACCCAACTAATACCCCACAACTGGTCTTTCGAGTAGGTCATGTCAATTATAGTCTATGTCATATAGGAACCATTCCCTGTAGTTTAACCTTTTCTATGTTTCACGCGTAATGAAGTGTCGTACTTTATGGGTTTGTAAGGCCCGAAGAACATTTATCTTGACACATCGTCTCTAGCTGGTCTCCTCACTCACATGCTGGAGGAGAGCGAAGGCCCAACTTTGACACATCATGACATTGAAAATTAAATTTATAAAGCTGTGGAAAGAAGAAAAATTAGAAGTAAAAAGAAAAGAAAGCAAAAGCTGTTGAAGGAAGCTGCTTTCAACAGCTTTTGCTTTCGAACAACTAACGTGCTACGTGAAAATGTGTCTTTCGCGCCGTGTTCCCGATTATTTTTCAATCCTTATAATTATCTCTTTAACCTACTTACTTTTCTTATTTATAAAAACTATTTAACGGGTATTTATCGCGTTAATTACCTTATTTTTCCCGACGTTTCGACAGGTTTACACACTGCCGTGGTCACGGGATGGCAGTGTGTAAACCTGTCGAAACGTCGGGAAAAATAAGGTAATTAACGCGATAAATACCCGTTAAATAGTATTTATATATATATGTGTTCAGATCGCGTAAGTTTAAAAATATTTATTACTTTTCTTATGTTACGTACATAATATACAGAAGTCTTATTAAGACTGCACTAATGATACCAATTCTATTCAAAACGTAAAAACTCACAGCAAATGATGTTTGTTTTACTTGCAGGTGTTCTACAGGGTAGCACTAGCGATCCTGATCCTATTCCACAAGCACGCAACTAATCAGAGCTCGGAGTGGTTCGCCGAGGCCTCCAAGAACGGCGTCGACCATGCCATCGACAAGTTCTGTCGGAACATGCCCGCATCGCCCACCAAACTGTTACGGACCGCCTTTAGCATACGCGCACTCAGGTAATACTTGCTTATTACATTATATTATGTCCAATGCTGAACAAGCCTTTTCCAAAACAAGGGGGCTTTGGGGTTTATTAACACGCTTGGCAGGTGCATTGGTGATCGCAGTAAAGGTGTTAGTTAATGCCTGCCCTTCCTCTGGTAGGTTCCCTTGGGCGACGTTTAAGATATTCACCACCATAAGCCGACGAGGAAGTAGTAAAAAAGAAGTAAAAAAATATAGTAGTATCTTAAGTATTTTAATGTTCACGAAGTTGGACCGGGTTTGTGTATGTTTCTGTAAATGACTGTACATTGGCAGGGGAGAAAATCGGGAGAAGGATACTTTATGAATTACGAATATCCACCCTGTGATGGACACGCGTTTCCGAGTATCCACCTTAGGGTGGCTATTTTAGGGTGGGTAATCGGAATAAGCCGATCAGCGTACACAATCAGATTTTACTAAAGGCTCTGAAAGCTAAAATATTTAATAAAAAAAAATATAAACTAGAGATGATACGGGTCTCATTAATTAATCTGACGTTATGACAGTTCTGCTTTCAGTGGTTTCCGCAGAGTTTTCATTAATTTGATTTAAGGAATCTTACCTACTTAATGCCTTTGTGGATGCTGAAATTAGAATTTCATCACAGATTTTTTTAATTTGCCGAATCTTTTTGTGTTGATGTAATTTATGAGTACCTAACCAGAACTATCTTTCTCTCCACAGCTCACAATACATATCCAGGGTGTTCATAAAAACGGAAATGACGCTCAAGTCTAAGCAAGTCATAACCGGGTCGCGGCTGGTTCGGTCGCGCTCGTCCGACAACCTGCCGACCAGCCAATCGCAAGTCAACATACAGATGATGTCTCACACGCTGACCATTCGCGAGGTGAGTTTGGAATTGAAAATGCCATCTAGGAGTTGACTCTAGTGTAAACGATTTTATTAAACCTCCTGTAGATACTGATTTGATAGGTATAGTGCGTAAGGGTATTATCGGACGCGGGTGAAGTCCGTAAGACATAGTTATTGCCGATTTAAGTCATGTTTTCTAATGCTGCCTCCATTTCCTTCGTATGTTGTCAGCATTAGAAAATATGGCTTAATTCGGATACAATTAATATCGTACGGAGTTTACATGCGTCAGATCATACCCCGACATGCCTCACCAAATGTTGTAATAACAAAATCTTGTCGGGGTCCAATCTTCGGACGATAAACGATATACCGCGTGCGATACAAGTGTCAGTTGAATAAATCGATAACTTTCGCGATATATCGCTTGTCGTCTTCATTCGATACCTATTGAATGTAATTTTATAGGATTTTTATGACGACACTCGATAGCTAAACTGACTAGGATAAATTGCAGGTTGTTGTTTCAGCTCCCCAGCATTTATTTAAGAATTATTTTATTCAAGCCACTGCCTAATTTATATTTACATACCCCACCACACACTAACTAACGAATATCTATAGTTCGAGCTTAAAACTCGACGTCCTAACAGAAACAAAATAACACACAACGCACATACAAAAATAACTATTATGTGTATATCGGTATATAAATTATTTATGTACATCGTTTTTCGCAGAGAATGTCTGAAGAAACGTGCAAACAGATGGTATAGTACTCGATAAATAGGCGTGGCTTTTGGCTTTTATATATCATTCGATCATCAGTTTGCGAATAACTTACTAACTTCAGTATATCGATAGTACAATCGGTACCGTCCACTTTAGTTTTTGTAAGATTTTTATTTGTACTCTTTCAGTTTTCTTCTGTCCATTGTTCAGGTCCGTAGCCAGGACTACACCTAGCTTGATGGAGCTAGACCAATAAAAAAGGGTCTCTTTTTCTACTCGATTTTTCAAATCGCTGCAAAAAAGATAAACATTCCAACAGTGCTTGACCTAAAATTTTTTTTTACGATTTTTATACGCAATGTAAAGTATTTGAGGTCCTTTTTTCAATAAGTATTGTAAAAAATTACTTGTATCAATTTATCGAAACAAAGCAATTCTTTTGTTTGGATTTGTTTACTTAATTGCAGCTATCTCGAAGCTCGAGTATTAATTACGTTACCATAAAAACTACTGGAGTGAACTGTATTTGACGCGTTGATCTTTACAGGCAAAAATCAATGTTATCTGAAGTTCTAAGAATAAAATAGAAAATATTATCGCGGTTAGAGTTAACCCTGGCTACGACCCTGTCGAGTTATGTTCTTTTCGGTCTGTGTAGCGGTATTAGCGACAGATTGTGAATGACAATGTTGTATTCCATGTTATCATTCGACTCGATACCGAGCTTACTGCTCAAACCATCTCATTTAGCTTTGAATGTATGATTCCGTGTTTTATCTTAATGTTTTTCAGTGTGATTCTATTGTAAGATACAATAAGACTACCGATTGGCATGACATTTGTGTTGAATCGATACATATCGAATTCGATAACAGGCAAAATTTTGTGATATAATTAACTTGTAAGTGACGTGACGGTGGCATGACGTTTTGTGTGAGTGCTAACAGTGTGGTTTCCCGTTAGGGCTCCCATTCGCCGGGCCCGCGCGCCCTTTCCATGGGCGTTTACCCCATCCAAGCGCTCAAGTCGCAGATTCTTGACCAGAGTGAAGTAAGCAGTATGGCCGCCGCTGCTAGCGGCAGTTTTATCGATGTTTAGATGCACTGCTTGTCACTAGGTGTTTATTTTATTATGCCCTCTCGACAGCGTAGAAGACCCGAGTTTATATTCGCTTCAATTTTTTTTGCGTCTATGGTGAGTATCTATGAAGCTAGACTGCATGGAGCTACGTTACTGATTGTTTATTGTTGTGAGATATTTACTTTTTGTATTGTAAAGAGCTGCGAATAGCTGTGTAGTTTTTATAATAATCTTTTATTTTTATACATCATTTCATCATAATTTTTGTATCATTTTACTTTTTTTTCACCGCCGACGTTAGAATATGGCAAAAACAACACGAGAGCATAAACAAAACACCTAGATAATACTAATAATAATTGTAACGATTTTATGAAGAGGCGTTTTTTTTTCGATTCAAAATATCAGAAGCACTTATACAAAATATCGCATCCTTATGAGTTTAACACAATAAAACAACCTAGGTAGGACGCTGTTGTTTCTGTAGTAGGTATGGTATCATCTCAAAGTTTAAACAAAATATCCCTTTAGCCGTAGATATTATAACTTTTATAAAACCTTATGAGTTTGACACAATAAAACAACCTAGGTAGGACGCTGTTGTTTCTGTAGTAGGTATGGTATCATCTCAAAGTTTAAACAAAATATCCCTTTAGCCGTAGATATTACAACCTGTATAAAATCCTTATGAGTTAAACACAATAAAACAACCTCGGTAGGACGCTGTTGTTTCTGTAGTAGGTATGGTATAATCTCAAAGTTTAAACAAAATATCCCTTTAGCCGTAGATAAAATCGGTAGAGGTTTTCCATGTTCCATCCAAATTTTAAACATTGAGTGACCATGACGCACATGTGACATGATTAAACTGAAGAGCTTTTAGTCCTGCGGCGCCTTTGTAGGCCGTACCGCTAGACCTGGGCAGTGAATGCGATGAACTAAATGATGATGATGGATAGGAAGAGACTGTAGCCCACGATAAGCAGCGCATAGCCCTTTCTTCGCAGAGTCCGCGCTCCTCTCACCTGGCATTATGGTTCCCCTTCCCTAACGCGGTGTTCCGCGATCAGCGACAGCATTCCTCCGACCTGAGACAGAAGGTTTGCCAGATCCAACATCAGCCAGTACCCTAGCTTACTTACGGATCGCTTACAAACAAATATTTTGCAAATTTACTCACTTTTGCGTATGAAATTTGTAAATTTGGTGATGGTGATGGGAAATTTGTGTATCCTGCGAAAAGTAAGTGTACTTTCGGCAATGTGATTTAAGTTGGGGTGGCCATGATTGTCATTATTATAGATTATGTAATAGTTTTTCTTTTATATAGGTGTATTTTTCGATATTCGATGGACTATAAATAATTATTGTTTTTGGGTTATATGAAATGGTAATCGCCAGCCTTTTATGGTACAAATTACAGTAGTAAGATTCGACTGAAGCTGTCCAGCTTCAGCAGATAACTTAAAAACAAATATTATTCCGTAACAAATTTTTAAAAAATCTATAATTTAGGGATTTACAATGTTGTGCTGCGATTTTCAATGGTACATTTTTAATAATTTTCTGTGTTTAATCCGTAAGTAAGTTATGGAATTGGCATTAACGCACTAATCGGGTTAGATGTCGTGGTAGCACTTCTTAAACGGTGAAATGTATGTAGTTTAGCTTTCAGTAATCTGTCCAGTTAGATAGGCCGTGTTCTCAAGCAAACAAGGCGAAATAACAATTGGTATCGCAAATTTGCAATAAGCAATCCCTTTTTCTAAAAACATTGTCCTAATTTATAGTCGCAAGAAAAATGTCTTAGTCACAAATATATCCAATTGCTTATGCAATACCAACCCATTGTCATTTCACTTAAGCCATAAGGTCTGGCTTGTCGAAATCGGATCTACGGATCCCCAAAATCTGTTCCGAACCCTTATTTATGCATGTTCTCGTATCTTGGTAAGGTATTCCCACTTCAACACAAAATGCACCAGAATATTATTTGTGTCTAAAACCTCCCTAATACTCATTATTATTTTGTGCAAAGCTACACACAATAAACATCTTGGAATAAAAGTTTGGCAAAAATTCAGCAGCGCTCGTAAAGATTTTTTATACATGCAATTTGTGAATATTGAGTGTTTGGTGTTTAAGTGTATGACTTTACACTTAAACACCAAACCGTAAACAAAACATTTGCTTATTTTATTTATTTCAGTTATTTTATGTATTTATATTACAAACATTTTTATTACATTTCTTACTTGTATATTATGGTATTTAGCCTTTATTTAAGTAGAAAACTGGAAAATGGAATGTATTTATTTGGAATTTAGAATTTAAGTTAAATCTTGGCGCGTGTTGACACTTTCTCTTACATATGTGACATCAAAAAAAATCGGGTAAAAACCGAATTTAATATTGACATGAGAAGTTCGGAAAATTGATTCTCCGGACGTGTAATATCTGTACAGAGCTTTATTTATTGTAAATTTGGCTCCTGCTCAAATAGCTAGACGTAATTGTGTTGTTGCGACTTTATTTAATGTTGCATGCTATGTATTTGTCTACGTTTTAGTGTAAATTAAGTATGTTGAGTTGGAGAAATTCATTTTTTATCAATTTGTCAGCGTAATTTTATAAAAATAAACTTATCTGTTATTTGTTTAGAGATGCTTGAAATGAAAATATAACTAAAAATAGAGCATGACTAAAACACATAAACATCAATATCAATTTGTTTTTCAAGTCCGACGTTAATTGTCTATGTATCTGGTTTATAATTATTGCCAGATAAGTTTATATTTTCTACAAGAACACAACATAAACAAATGAACTTCTCTATCTGTGTTAGTTTGTGTAAATAAATTTTATATTATTTTTTGTTGTATATAACGTGTAGTTTTTTGTAGGTGTGCACATAATGGCACTTTCACCTGTAGCGTTTTCTAATGTTAATGTTACCCACTAACTGTGACGTCTTATTCGTTTAGTTTAGGCTGTATTTTACTTCTTTATGTATAACACAACAGACATACATTACAAACACATTTTAGATTACCTACCATAAGAATGTTATTTGTAATGAAAAGTATTCAATGGAATATAAAATGAAGTCAATTTGAAAGATAAACTATGAAATCATAATAAACAGCCATCTGGTCTATTTATAAAATCTAATCAGCACTTAGTGCACGCTATTTGCACTCTAAAATTGAAAACAGATTAAACTTCCATTTACTCTACCATAGATTCATAACTCACAAATTTCAAGACCAATCGAAAAATTTGCAGAAATTTATGTAAATCTGTACGAATTCCAGCTGTTTACCCTGTGGTCTTGGCTGCCGGTGAGGATAACGATGTACCAGCCTGTTCTACTTTACACGACTGAGGAGCATGGCTGTTCTCTAACCACTTTCTACGTGAGGGTGGAGCATCATGAACCAACTCTGCTAATGATCAAGACTTGTAATAACGAGGTAAGGCTTCGATGTCAAAATGGGTCTTTCTTCATGCAGAAAGACCCATTTTGATCTCGTAAAATACTAACGTTAAGCCATTTCAACTAGTGCTAGAACTTGGAAGGTGTATCTCTCTAATTGACTGCTTTCAATGTGGAATTGTTGATCAACAGTTGTAAGCTATTTGTTTCTTCGCTTTTGCGGCATTGACAATCTATCTAGACATAATAATCAAATATATCAAACTGTTCTGGTGCACCCAGTACCTGACTGAGTGATTTGACTTAGGCGCGCTTAGGTGGTCACATTTTCTTCCCGGTCCAAGATATTGTTGATAAGGCCTGTCTGATCTATGACAATCCGTTTTAACGACTCAGGAAATTGTAAATAAAATATTGTTAACAGGTATTCGGAGCGTATTGTTCGACGCGATGGTTCGAGAGGAATCAGAAAGACGAACGCGGGAACAGGCAGGCTTATTTCGGAACTGGAGAAACATTCCTCTTTAGGTGAGTTTTATTAGTAAAAAGATAAGAGGCTATACCCATATTTGAGGGTGGCGGTTCGCGCAGCGATAGAGACCAGAGATAGGAGATCGAGACCGTAGTTTACTGATATGAATTAATGAATAAATTATTGAACACTTTATTGTACTAAAAATTTACATGAATAAAAAAAATCTTATATCTAAATAAAATAAAACGTCAAGTGCGAGTTGGACTCGCGCATCAAGGGTTCCGTACAAACTTGTACTTGTAAGTAATGAAACATTTGTTTGTGAGTTAACAACAATTTGCGCTTTTTAGTACGTTTAGTTGGAGAATTTCATTGTTTATCAATTTGTCAAGGTAATCGTTTCCTTTACTTGTGCTATATAAGACCTTGCTTCTTGCCAAATTTAATGATTCTAGGTCAACGGGAAGTACCCTATAGGTTTCGTGTGCATTTGATTCCCTTGGAAAATTCAAAAAATTGGGCATTAGCTGCTGTTACTTTTGATTGCTTTGACTTGGAAGTTGGATTTATATCGCGGCTCCAAGAGGTTACGAACCTGAGTATACGATGTGAGTTTCAACTCGATACCTCCACGCAATTCTGAGAAAAGAGGGTTGATAAACGTACAGACGGACAACAAAAGTCAAAAAGTCAAAAGTCAATAATTTTATTTCTTTAGGCTTACAAAAAAGCACTTAGATAAGTCAAATTTTATACATAAACCAACTTTATAAAAAGTAATTATCAAACAAGAAACAAAATGTTATTGATTTTGTTCGCTTCAATTTTTTGGCCACTAGTGGAAGAAGCAAAGTGATCCTATAAAAGTTATCTTTTTTCCTTAAGAGGTACGGAACCCTAAAAAACATTACAAAAGGCGGTCTTATCGCTAACAGCGATTTTTCCCAGGCAAACTTGAGAAGGAAAAAATATGTAAGGAAAAAGTTGTAGGTAAGTGCACACACAGGAAATAGCCGAACTAATTTGATACATTACGTACATATTGACAATACAAAACTACCTTATTATGTATTACTTGTTATGGTAGGTTATTAGACCCTAACAATGTCTAGGTTTCCAGTCTCGATCTCCGGTCTCGGTCTTGGACTTTTTAACGCGGTTCTCGCGAGTCTCTTTAACGATGTTTAACTCGACTATTTAAACGACTAAGTTAATTTCTAGAAATTATTTTCAAAGACCTGTATCAACTCTCTTTATCTTCGTATTTACTTAATACTTTACTGGCCAATTATTTAAAACATATTTACGACTTCTTATCAAACTTTTATCAAATTACCTATTCGTATTGTTTTATTATTCGTGAATATGTTTCTCTTAAAGGCTCTTCGGGTGAAGGCTATCACCATATTATCTGTTTTTCATTCACTTTTCAGTGCACGGATGCATGTATTGTAGTTTTAATGTAATTCTATTTTTTTATTGTAATTTTCTCTGTATTGTATGTAAATGAGACTATTTTGCATGTGCATTACATGTCTGCATGGTTGGCTTCTGACCTTTATCTCATATGGAAAGTTTTCTTATATTCTCAGTACTTTTATTTTTTCTTTTGATAATTAATATGTATAACAATTAAAAACACAGTGTTATGTACAACAAATACAATTTACAATGTTCATTTAGGTGTATTGAAATGAGAAAACCATTAAAAATTACCTGGATTAAAGCATGACCTTGAATATTTGCTGCTCGTTTTTCCAAGTGCAATCAAGGCATAAAATTGCGGATGACTAATCTCACTAATATTAAAAACGTGAAAGTTTAGATGGATGGATGTTTGTTCCTTTATCACGCCAGAACGGCTGAACGGATCTGGATGAAATTTGGCACAGAGATAGATAGAGATAGATAGACTTTTTATCCCGGAATTCCCACGGGAACGGGAACTACGCGGGTGAAACCGCAAGGCGCTGCTAGTATAACATGTTTGTTGTCATTTGCCACGTGTGTGATGTTGTGCCCATCGTAACCCCATCAACTAACCTGCATGTTTCAGCCTATACCCCGAGCGAGCAAAATACCCCTGGGTCGGTTGCTCCGCCGCCGAAAAAGGCGAAGAGAAAGTCGCCCACGGATCAGAATTGTTCATGGCGGCCGATTCTAAGATGATTACCATCGGAGGCGGGTTAGTACCTTCCTGCTATAGTTTTAAAGTTGTTTTTGTTTTGTAGTCTGCATCCGCAACGCGCAAAGTACCCCTGGGTGGGTTGTTTGGAGGACAGCGATGATACAGGGACGAGGCACGCCAATTCTCTGTTTATGGCCGCTGATAGTACCATGATCACGATCGGAGGAGGGTATGTGGCTTCAGAGCTTTTTGAGCGTCTGCGTTTCATCTCTATCACAATGTGAAACCAATCGCTTCACAGGGTGCCATTGTTGAATCTCTACTATATTGGTATTCGACGTGACGATTCTACGTCGACACCGTTGTCATAGGGACGCGATTTCTTTAGCAGAATTAGGTCCCTGTTGCCTAAATAGTACGACATAAATCATAGAAAAACCTGCTAAATGTGGAAGTGCCTTGAGTGGGGTGCAGGGTGTATGATATTTTTAGAATACACGATATTTGATGTGTATTCTAAAATTATCAGATGTGGCGCGGCAGGCGAAAGTTCACCAGCGACGCAAGAGGTTGCGGGTTCGATTCCCGCCTTGGGACAAATTTATATAGAGTTTTTGATGGTGGAGATTTATTATATGAAGTGATCAAGAAATAACACTCAGAAAGACGCTCAAATAACTCTGCAGAGTTTGCTCGTTGGTGTTGTTTGGTTTATGAAGCTGTGGTATATTTGCATCCTAACTCACTGTGTAAATTATTACGTAAAACAAACTCTCTCTAGTAAAATTTCTTTTTTTTTTGTTTTGAATGGGTTTTATATTGATTTATCATTGAATGTATTATCAAAAGAGAAAGTTTATTCCGCCACTAAACCGAATGCTACATAAATGTATACTTGCACCTTTGTAAACAATCACTTCACTAACTATACCGTTTTATTTTACAGTGAAGGCCAAGCGATATGGATGGACGAGAACATAAGATTCGGCAAGACTGACCGCTGTTCCACCTTCAACAACCCGCCTCTCTGTCCGAGCGGAGATTTCGAGATCAGAGTCCTTGAGGTATATGGGTTCTCGGGCGCGTAGAGCCCTAGGGCATACAGAGGAGTTTTAGGCCTTCAGGTGGAGTCCTAGGCCTCTGGCAGGCTTGCAAGAGGAGTGCTAGGCCTTCAAGTGGAAAGGAGTGCTAGGCTTTTCAGAGATGAGCTAGACCGCCAAAAGGAGTCCTATATCTATACAAGAGGAGAGCTAGGACTTTGACTGATGTGCTAAGACTTCGACAGCAGGCGTGCTAGGCTTTTAAGAGAAGTTCTAAGCCTTCAAGTAAAGTCTTAGATCTTCAAGAGTGCTAGTCCTGCGGGAAGAGTCCTAGGCTTTCACAAGGAGTTCTAGTCTTCCAGAGGAGTGTAATCTCTATCGGCGATGCGGCGAGTTTTTGCTACAAGGAATTTTATTTTTGATAAACGCTTACATACATACAACTGGGGGCAGTCGGTATCTCTAGGTGGAAATTAATTTCAGACTCAGTTTGTCAGTGGAGCTGAAACATGAAATGTAAAATTGCATCTGAAATTGAATTATCACTGAGTATCGAGTGGTTCATTAGTATACTAATTCGAAACGAGGAATCGAATCGACAATAAGAGTGCCCAAAGGCCTGTTGTTCAACCCGTAGTGAAATAAACTAATGGTTTAATACGTAACTATAAATTTTGTAAAAGCCAACGCTTGTACTTTGTCATCCCTGATACATAGTTACGTTTTATAGCCAATTCTATAGTTGACTAGTTAAAAATCATTAAAAAATTCGCCGTATATTATGCCAAAGCATTCGAAATTAACTGTAACAGAAAATTTACTGTAAAGTTAGCGATTTTTGACTTATCTATGTCGTTATCAGTGTTGTGTCATCCCCGTGTGATATAGTTGTGGTCGACAGAGATTTAAA
Source organism: Eupithecia exiguata (assembly GCA_947086465.1). Taxonomy (NCBI): domain Eukaryota; kingdom Metazoa; phylum Arthropoda; class Insecta; order Lepidoptera; family Geometridae; genus Eupithecia; species Eupithecia exiguata. The sequence goes on from OX352229.1 coordinate 2,016,559, forward strand.
GAAGTACAGTGGTCTGATTATTTTATACCATAATCTTTGCGTAGTATGAATTTAGCTAAAATATAAATTATTGTGTTAAATAGTCAGATATCTGAGCTTGAAGTCAACGTCGTAAAATTGAGAAAGTAACGAGCCGGTTCAGGCAATCAAAAAAAGTGTATCAGGAGTTCTAAAGATAAAGTGCCAGGGGTTTTAAGATGAGCTCGGTCATGTTAATCATAATAAAATCGTGCAATGCATTCTAGTATAAAATTATAACGAAATTGTAATCGAAAACACTATAAAAAATACAAAGACGTCGTCAAAAACATTACAATTTAGTTAGTAAATTGGTCCTTCGATCCGGATGATCTTTGAACTTGGTCTTTTATGCCAATCAAGTCAAATATTTTGGTATCGCCTTTTACAATCGGCCTTATGAGTGTCTTTCATTTCCAGAGACAAAGAATCTAAAGTATCTGGTTTGAAGGACCAAATGATGCCCTTTCTTATAACGTCTTATGCGAGAATTGATAGCTCCTTGCCGATAAATCAGACTGTGTAGATCTATTCCTGTAGTTTATTGTATCACCTTGTATGTGTATAGCTTGAATTTACGCGAAAATGGACTTTACAGTGATCCATCTTGTTATCACTAGAAACTGAACTTTGACTCAATAGTCCATTTTAGCTTAACTTCAACGCTCGTGAACTCTGCTGTCCGTTAAGACAACGAAAGGGGAACGTAGGTTGTTTATAATACATATTTACTCGTGTCTATGTGTCTGTGTGTAAGTACAAATGTATGTACCTACTCTTTTTGAAATACGCTTATATTGAAGCAATATGGGGGTCCAGCCGTGCGGTGAATGCTCTAAGGTAGCTTTACACTGTAGATTTTATAAAAAAATAGTTATATTTGCTTCTTATTTAAAATAGGCACGTATGCAAAAGAGCACCAAAAGCTCGTGTCATAAAACATTAAAATAATGCGCACATAAATATACAATACAAACGACAATTCTTTGGTTCACGAAATCATATATTTTTTTACTTGTTTTTCCAATGTCTGCTTGTGAGAATGATATTTAATTTATCTAGTGTGAAGCTACCTTATTACGTGCGAACATTCCAGTGACATTGGAGGCAGGAATCCAATTCGAAGTCGACATAGATGTCGATTGTGAGATTTCATGCTCGATTGTGAAATATGAAATGCTGAAATGTCATGCTATGTCGAAAATGCTAATCTCACATTCGAGTTTTTCTCGACCTCGTGAGTAAAGAAGCTTTGCCTTCTGAACGACGGTACGAGACCAGAACTAATAATTGCTCTTTATTTGTGGCTGATTCGGTCCAAAACGCAGTATTGGTGTTATGTGTGTTTCGCTTTAAGCCTTGAATATACTCAGTGATCGTCTGTCGTTGCTCACAAAAATTACCAAAGAATTTAAACGTAGTTGTGTGAACCTTTTGTGTACAAATTTTAGTTTTACAGGATATGTTTTGTAACAATTAAAGTTGTTCACATCTGGAACACAAATAGCTTAGCTTGGACGTTCGTTCAATAGCTCATATTATCACAGTTTATAATCTCTCGACCGTGGCCCACACTGCCAATCGCAGTTTTGTAAAGTATTATTTTCGGACGTTTTGTGCCAAATTTGGACCATTGTTAAATTTTCTGAACCCGTAGAAAAGTATTCATTCATTTTCCTTTACCTTTTTATCTTTGTATTATAATCATTTTATTGTTATAATTTGACGAAGCGTGAGTGAATTATTTTCTATTTATGTTATAAATTCGGATCTTAGTTTTTAGAATAACAGTATGAAATAGTATGGAAAGTGTCGATTTGATGTCACAAAATGATAATACATATCCCATTGGTACAAAGGGGTTTACCTGATAGTGCGTTCATATCACCCGCGGCTTTTTCTGCCTACAGTTTTTATTTGTAAATATTATGATGTAATTCCTCGTCCTGTCTTTTGACCAGAAATACTTGCAGTCCGAGACAGCGCGAGGGGCATAGAAATTATGGTACTACAATAATGTTCTTTGGAAGCCTAAGAATTTGTTTTAAATTCAGATTATTTATGTAATTTATTGAGTAGGTAACAAGTGATGTTTTATGTATGTTACGATGGGTCCCTGCTCGCGGCAACTGTCGGTCACATATAGTTTTATTTTTATAGTCTATGCAGTAAGTCGTTATTTTAATAGTTGGATGGCTGTAACACGTGGGATGGAGGCTTGCGGCCCTCGGCCTGCTTCGTGCTCTGCCGGGAGCCAGCGTAGGGCGCGTGATGTGATGTTATATATTTCGTTATAATCCCGCGCGGCAGGGATCTCGCGCTATGTTGCTGTTAGCTAATTCATCGTTGTTCAGTGTAAAGTCTAGTCTTTATCCTGTTTTTATTATCTTTACGATATATTGAATATAACGAATTGATATTTAAAATCTAATGCGATTTTTACCCCGCTCTAGGGGTTTGTAGGCTCGTGGTTAGTTAGTTATAAGTACATTAATGTAAATTAAACAGTTATTAATCTCTAAATATTATCCTTTTCAGTATTTGTGAATGTTTTTTTACGTGTGATCATGTAAATTGACATGAAGAGGCGTGCGTGTTACTGTAACATTCGGATAGCGTCCGGTTGGGCGACGATGTAAAACTCGTTTATCGTAATGTAAATGTTGCTTTACAATGTCTAAATATATAATCCCGTATACATATTGTCGTTTCATTTGTCTCACCTTTACTTTTATCCTTCAATAGACTGATCTGCCTAACCAAATAAAGTTACCTAATTTATTCAATTCTAATCAAATCTAAATCTGCCATGCCAGGCCATGTTGCAGCTAAAAAGCTAAATGATGATTTGGTGCGCATAGAAACTTGGTGTGAAACAAACAACTTGGTTCTTAAATCCTGCTAAGCCAAAAGTGTTGATTCTTGGGTGGAAACACCAGATTGATTCTATAGGCGTCACAGAACCCTAAAGTACCTACACAGGTAAATGGAGTGTCTATAGAACGTGTGGTAGAGTAGAGACTCAAATATAGGGCTTATCATGGAACACTAGGTACGTTTCGAAAATACAGAAATCGTTCAACAATGCTCCTAGCGAATCTTCCGAATGAAGTTATGTGATACACTTAGGTACTCACTCTAAGCTGAACTTTGCGGATGATGTGTTCCGAAAATGTGAATCGTTGCCACCACGCCGATACTCTTAAAGAGTCGATTCCCGCAACATCGAATGATTTATTCTCATTTCGCGCCTGAATTCCCTTCACGTCGTCGACTGCGTTTTTTTTCGAGGTACACCTTTGGCAGCGGCATTTGCTTAGTCAGATAGAACCTAGCGCATTCATAACGTTTGTGTACACTTCTGTTTCCCTATGCCACCACGGAGTCACATCTCCATAAAGGTAACAATGCGGTCTAGTAAATCTGCCTGCGACGCAGGAGGTTGCGGGTTCGATTCCCGACTCGGGACAAATGTGTGTACGATCTGCAGACATTTGTTCAGTGTTTTGCTCAGTGTGTCTATGTAGGTATTGTATTATGTAGGTAGGTACTTGTATCAGTTATCTAGTACCCATAACACAAGCTCTACTTAGCTTGGGGCTAGATAATGCTGTGTGAATTGTCCAGCATTATTATTATAAACGAACCCTTTGAGCGGTAGGTAAAGCGAGCGACAGAGCGGTGACCTGCCACCCGAGTTAGTGAGACTTCAGCTCTTTGATTAGTACAGAGGTTGGCGAGTCGTCTTGACGACGAGACATTCTATTTTATAAGTAGGGGATTTGATACAGCCCCTCTACGGACATGGAACTACTAGGTATCCCTTACAAAAATGGGACGTGTGGTCGGCGAAACGATACTATCGACTCACCGTATCAAGGCACACTTACCTACCCCAGGTACCCCAAGTACCTAAGGTAGACCAGACCAACCAGATTGCGAAGGTTCTCAAATGAAAAGAAATGAAGAACACCTAAAGCATTTTTATTTTTGCTTAGATTCAAAAACTTATGATCTAGATCTACATTATACTAAAATAAATTAATATCCTATTATTGAGAAATGGAATGGACAATCCGCTAATAAGGAGAATGCAAACTGTGTTTCTGTCATATAACCTATGTGCCCAGAAACGAACACTACATAAACCACAGAACTATAGCTCTGTGACATAAACCATCCTTTGTGGAGTGAAAGGCCAAAGAATGGACAGTTATTTGCTGAAAGATATTTGATTTGTAATTAATAGATTTGACTATGATATACATTGAAATCACAATAGTCTACACTACAATATTTTAACTATGTACCAAGCACAATATTCATACGGTGATTAAGATTATTAATACTACTAAGCTACCTGTAGATTGTTTGCAACAGTCTGCAGTTAGCTCAATTGTTTTTGTAAATACTACTTATAATTTAATTCTATTATTTGAGAGTAATTTTCTTTGATAAGATTACTATTTAATAGATTTGACTATGAAACACATTGAAATCACAAGTCTACAATATTTTTACTATGTATCTAGCATGATATTCATATCAATAGAATTGTGTATTATTCTTATGTACCACATTTGGCTTGGAGTTTGGCACAAAATGCATAGAATTTGCTTATTAATAATATCAGCTAAAATTGCCAGCTAAAGATTTAAATTGGCATGGTTGTGGCTATTTCTGTATAGCTTTGTCCATGATTTCTTTTACAACAACAATAAATCACAGATTAAAGTTAAACTTAGGCCTTCTTCATCTTAGCTTCTTGACTTCTGGTCTTTATTATGTCCCTGAACTCCAAGTTGTCAGTTCCTCTGATTATAGCGGAATAATCATTGTCAATTACTTCGATAACATTGTCAAAGTTCTCCTCTGAGCATTGGGACATGTAGATGCACAAAAAGTCGCTGAGTTCTGCCAGGGATCGATTTGCTGTGAGCGCCTTTTCTCCAGTTAGAGGCTGATTGTACTTGTTTCTCTTAGGTTTCATTGCCTTCCAAATCCTGTATCCCGGAAAGAAGAACCTGTTGGGTTCAGTTATCTCTGAGATATTGAGCGAAGTCAGAATCATGTTTGCAGCATGAACAATATCCTCCAAATCTGTATCAAAGGCTTTGTTGTGGACAATCTTGTGCTCGTAGTAGCCAAGGATTTGGCTGATCATTGTTACTACACTCCATTTGTTTTCAGTGTAAATCTGCGGCGTGTTCATGTCGAACCAGACCAGATTCAGTCCTATCTGCAGGGTGATTGCCAAGATTCTCTCTAATGAATCCTGGTCATCCCCATGACCTTCTTGGTGTTTTGACATGATCTCATTAAATGCTATGGACACAGAGTTCAATACTTCAGGTGTGACAAACTGTTTGAAGAAATCTTTTCTCAAACTCTTGATGTTCAGATATTCACAGGTAGTGTTGAAGCATTCCAGCGCTGTGATGAGCAAGTCCCTATTAGCTGAATTCTTAAGTATGAAACACAGAGCTTCAGTATACTCAAACTCTTCAAACATATTCATGATGTCATGTCTTTCCTTTTCTTCAGTCAAGTACAAGCAATGGTTGATCATTCGCAAGGTTTGAATTATACCTGGTGGGTAGTCAGATTTCATGTTTCCCAGTGCTATGAAGAAGAGATGCTGGTTCTTCAACAGTACTGGCACAGCTTCTTTCACGCAGCACATATTTGCAACAATGCCGATTACTATTTCTCTCATGCGCGCATGTTCATCCTCGAGCGATCCTAGAGCGAATCTGAATAAATCGAGGGCATTGTTCTCCAATAGAAAGAGCACGACATCTTTCTCAGCGGACATTTCCCAGAGAGTCGCTGTTTCTTCCTGGAATGATTCTAGCTCCACAACTTTCTTGAACAAATTCAAGTTGGCGAATCTTACTAGTATTCTGAGTACAAATCTCTCGCTGTAGGCAGTGTTCCCAATGATATCTCCGACTATCGGGGTGGGCATATAGCGAACGGTTGGACCCCCTAGCTCTGACTCCGGATCCACATGAGTTCGAGTTCGAATGATGTCAAAACCTGCCATCATGAAGGGTCAAAGATTGCAAAATACGGAAAGAAAACTAACAAACAGTTCCTGTTTGTTTAGATTATAGGTACTTAGAATCAAAATTACGGAAAGAAGCTCATTGCAAAACCTTTGAAAAAAAATACTAAATTACTATTTTATTTTATTGAATCAGTGTGACCACAATGTATCTCTCGGATTCTACTAGAAGTATCGCAAAATACTACTAAAATCTACTAAACATATTTTAAAAATCTACTATTTTTGGTTGATCATTTCGTATTAAATAAATAAATAAATAAATAAATAAGGCTGGACAATTCACACAGCATTATCTAGCCCCAAGCTAAGCAGAGCTTGTGTTATGGGTACTAGATAACTGATATACATAATATAATACAATACATAGATAGATATTTTTTATTATACATAGAAAACGACCAGAACACCCTGAACAAATGTCTGCAGATCGTACACACATTTGTCCCGAGGCGGGAATCGAACCCGCAACCTCCTGCGTCGCAGGCAGACCTTCGCCCACCGCGCCACATCGGTCGTCGTATTGGCGCGATATATATTTTTTTCAATGAAAAATGAGATCCCCTTCGGTATAATCAAAGATTTTTTTGGTGGTTTTTAATGTTTTCTGCTTTCTTCGAGGAAAAACTAACGGAAAAGTAATTTGCCGCATATGGTAAACCATTTTCTACTAAAGTTGAGAAAAGCTGAAACAGCAGTTTTGATAACATCATTAAAATTAGAAGTAATTATTATCGATTTTGGCGAGTGTTAGGTATCTCCTAGACGTGTGATGCCTGCTTACAATTTGCACCACCACCCCAACTCTTCTCGTGGGTCGTAAAAGGCGATTAAGGGACATAATAGGTATGTCCCTGTACCACCGAACTATGCACTATATGCATATGTATGCCCGGTAGGTATATTATACCTACCGGGCATACATAGTGCATAGTTCAGTGGTAGATCTATCAAGATCAAGAGGCGCGCGTCTTGCAAAATAGATCTACCACCGAACTGCGATCTCCAACCCGCATACCCAGCGTGGGGATTATGGGCATACCCCCATGAGATAAAAGCCAATATTTTGATTATCAGGGAGAGGCCTGCGTCCATCTGTGAACCATCATAGGTCGTTGAGGTGAGATTGAAGTACCTACCTATCTCCTTGTCTGATGCCCCTCTCGATAGAAATTGGATTTGTGAGTTCCGGTATTTTTTTTCCCTTCGTATTCCGCTGCTTGGCTATCTGATTTTATATCAATAATCCAGGTTGCTGTCGGATTCGATGTGTTAAGTGTCATCTATAGAGAGTGTAGTCCAGTGAGTCAGCTCTAGATCTTTGTCCGATCTAGTCGCCAGTAGCCCTATTGTCTAACTCAACTGGTAATCGTAATCGACTTCATATTTGACATTTGAAACCTAGCCTGGACTTCGATTGTAACTTTCGTATTGTGTAAATAGTTGACACATGGAAGACCATCCAGCGAAATTGAAGCCCAGTGAATGAATGAAACTTCGTATATTGGCGCGGATATCGGTATTGTGTAACGTCGAAATGAATTTCAGTAGAAAATTCAAGCCCATTTGAAACGTCAAATGAAGCAGGGAGCTCATTCGAGTCTTGTTTGGAATGGAAATCTCAAATATATCCATATAAATAAAAAAATTGTGATAAACATTGTGTTTGAAGGCTAAGGAAATAAGTAGGTAAGTAAAAATCTCTGAAGTAATAAGTAATAATTATCTGAATACATACCTACCCGAGTTCAAATTAATTTTCTGTATATAGGTATACATACGAGTAGGTATATATAAACATTTTCTTCTATTTTTTACAGGGTGATGCACAATACACCCATCAAAGCGGGAAAAGTAACCAACGCCTCGTCGATGTCGATGAGGAGATGACACGCGACCGTGCGCTACAACCGCAGCACTGCATCATCCCCCTGAAGGTGTACGGCGGCGGCGGGAAGTTGATGGAGGAAGGCAAGCCGTTGTTGACAGATTGTGGAAGACTCGAACATAATTGAACGACGACCTCTGTGGCGCAGAAGGTCCGCCTGCGACGCAGAAGGTTGTGGGTTCGATTCCTGCCTTAGAGCAAATGTTTTTACGATCTGCAAATAATTGTCCTGGGAGTGTGTTACGTATACTATCATCTAGTACCCATAACACAAGGTCTGCTTAACTTGGGGCCAGATAATGCTGTGTGATTGTCCCCAGCATTATTATTATAATTATTAAAGCCTATGAAAGCTTAATAATTTATTTTTTATTGCTAATTTATTGATTCTGACTCATAAATAAAGTAAAAAAAAAAACAATCCATTCTAATTTATTTTAATCTTACTACTAATTTATTTATGTACAACAGTAGGTAAACCTAACTAAAGTTTTTCTTCAATTCGCGCTTCAGAGCGCTGCATATCGCTGCCAAGGAGGCAGCCATGGCCTCTAGCGAACGCGAGATCTTCTCGTTCGCTAAATGCCGCTCCTCAATCTGCATTGCCCACTGAGGCACATCTGCAGCATGTGATGTATCTGTAACAATGTATAAAAATACAGCTTTGGAGGAGGCTATGTCCAGCAGTGGACACTCATTGGCTAGCCATTGATATGATGTGACATGAATAATGGTACTCTCCTAAAATTTAAAGTACCTACATCAGATACAAATTATTACATGATCGCCTGCGCGTTGGGGCCAATTGCGGTGGTTGCATTGGCATATCTAAAGCTAAAGCTTTAAAATTAGATGGGTAATTAGCATTAGTGACAAACATTCAAATTAACAGATAAAAGGTACTTACAACTCTCCACTTGGCTAAGGTTTTAGTGGCGCCAGCCCCAACAGCATTGAGATTACACGCAAGGTCCGTCCTCCCAAAGTTTTTCAGCTTGTTGTTTCGCCAGTGGGCCGTTATTAGCCAGGCGGCCCACTGCGAATCCCCTGTTTGCTTCCATAAAAGCCACAAGCATTTCCATCTGCCTGTCTGATACTATTTTTCTTGCTGGCATTCTGAAATAGCCATATTATCATATTACCACACTGTTGTGTAACAAAACACTTGATAACTTTTGTAACACATAAAACGCGGTAAAATGTACTTACTTTGGAACTAATCTTTTCGTTTTCAAGAAAAAAAACAGTCGTAAAAGTTGTTTTTGTTTTCACAAAGCAGCCAAACAAACTTTAAAATATACCGCTATGACAAGTGTCCCTCACTTGTCATACGTCACGCGCGATTTTGACAGTAACAAAAAGAAAACTTGCGTTTCGTTACTTTTGTGGTAAACCTTTTTAGATATTTAAAAAAGGTACACACAATAAACTGAAAAAATACGTGATGTAATTGCAAATAATGACAAAAATAATGCACAGGCTGTGTTTTTCCAGTATAACAAATATAATTATTGTTTTTTCAACTAGTAAAACAACTTAATCGCAAATAGTACCAGTGGAACTACTAGTTGTTCCACTTGCATTAACGGAACGCATGAAAGATCGAAAACTACAGAAATTGGATTCACATGAATCATTCATTCCGAAACCGATTACCAGTTGAATACCTTACACAATACCGAAAACATTCTGACTGGATTGACAACTGGTAATCGATTTCAAGTTCACTGGTAATGGCCTTCGAGTTAGACAATAGGGCTACAGGTCAGGGATACCTACTATGTCTTTTCAGTCTGGAGAATTTTATGCTGGCAGATCCTTGATATATACATCTAGTCTTAGGTGGTATTTTTGCTGAAGTTCTCTATCTCATGTTTGACTGTAGGCATTTTGATGTCAATATGTTCGTTGCTCACGTGTGGGGGGTACCTACCTTTGTTGAGCGTATTTCGGATGGTCTTGCTTTCAAATCTCTCAAGAATCTCGACGTCGCTATTGCTAGCTGAACCCCACAGTTGAATCCCATAGGTCCAGATGGGCTTTTTTATGCTTTTGTAGACTGATAGTTTACTTGGTGTCAGAAAGTTGAGATTTACGTCCGAGAAGCCAGTACCTACATGCATCGGATTTTGTGGTCCAGTTGCTTACGTTTGGTCCAAATGTGCTTTTACCATGCCAATCGGCGGTCCAGGTGTATCCCCAAATATAAGCTGTCGGATTGTGGAACTGGGTTATTGTAACAGACGGGCAGGTTTCTCATCTGAGCTTAGAGTATCATCTGAGCGTATACATGACATATACACTGACTTTTCTGTATTGGCCTTTATGCGCCACTTGTTGAAAGGAAATACCTCGATCTACAGCTCCACCGTTTTTGGTGGTGTTATTATTGAGCAATAACGCATTTTGATTTTATGACCTGACGTCATACACGGAAAGCGGTCGGGGGCGGACTAAACAAAGAGTATACAATAACTACGCGGGCTAAAGTTCACGGCGAGAGCATGGGGGATATATACCCCTTCGCTTATAGATATTTGTTATGTGATTCTGATTGGGGACTTCGTCTAAGAATGTAATGTTGAGCATGATGCGCTATATTACTTAGTGCACCCCCAACACTGAATTTGTGGTGTGGTGGTGTGTAAGGTAGGGTTTTTCTTTTAGTAATTTAATTCCAAAATTCATAACGCGTTAAACAAAGAACAGTGACCCTTCAAGGGACGAATCCTATGTGAAATAGTCAAGGTATACCTAACATCTTTAACAGAAAGCCAGGAACTGGTTTAGAGGGTAGAGGCCCAGAAGTCATGAATTACTACCTACCGTTTTTGGTACAAATAAGGCACCTTCGATGCAGCCTACAATGAATAGCTGGGTGGTTATTGTCAAGAAAAGGCAACAAGAAAATCAACAAAACAATGTTGCTTTTATTGAACAATATGGAAATGATAATCAAACCTGCCTTTTTAAAAAATTTACGTGGTTGGTGTTTGTTTCCTTGAAAAAATATCAATTTGGTACCTAATATACAGTTTTTAACCTACCTTTAACATCAAAAACCTTTAAACTTTCTAATCAGCAGCTTTTGTAAGCACCTATATAAGTCTGTTACATTATTCATTCTTAATAATTGTATGTAGCTTAGCTGTTCTGCATCTATTTGCTAAATACATTTTAACAGAGCAAATAAGACAGATAAAGAAACTATAATTAAGTAGCTTAAAATCTAACTGTCTGTCTTGACTTTAGCAGGTGGAGCACCATCATTGTTGTCTTGTCGTCTCTTCCTTCCTTGACCTCTGTTCCCTTTAAAGTTCTTTCCTTTGTTGAACTTGTTTTGCTTCTGAGTTCTCCTTCGTTTAGTCATTTCTTCGACAGTTTTTTGAAGATACGCCTTCTCTTCTTCGCCTTCTAATAGTTTGAAGACAACATCTGCCTCAGCTATTTTAATTTTGCTGTCAGTGAGTTTTTCTATGACATTTTTCGCGGAGTTTTCTTTGGCGAATCTTACCCAGCCTTCTGTATCGCCCACCTTAAAGTCTATGTAAGCTACATCGCCACCTGAAACAAAGGCATCATAAGTTAATACATTTTAGAAGGGTTCTGTGCTTCTAGTCGCAATAAGACTTCATTATTTCGGCAAAACAAACACGCACGGATGTATGTCTGTTCTTTCTTGCAGCCAAAACGCCTGAACGGAACTGGCTGTTTTTTTTAAAGTAATCAACTCCTCGTCAGCGTACATACGTCCAGTGCCCACGATTGAATATGCCTCCCTCAGACAAAAGGGTTGCCATACTCACCACGCTTAAGTGCTTGGCAGGCCGATTGGTTATCAGATCATCACAGTCAGGGTGTTAAACATACACAAAAAGAAGCTATTGCCCTTTTTTCGTAGGTTCCCTTAGTCGACTTACACGGGTCGAGTTGCAGGGGTCGATTCTTGCTCCACGACCACAGCAAACGGGGCATCCATAAATTACGTGAGGTGATTTTGGCAACTTTTTGACCCGCCCCTCTCCCCTTTGTCGTGAAATTTTGTTAAAATTTTCCTTTAATCGCACGTGAGATTTTTCAAAACACGTAATTTAAAGTCAAATTATTGAAAAAAATATTTTTCCAATCGTGTTTGCCTGAGATTCAAATTTATCTGAGGTTTGCGGCGCAAATTTGAATCTCGCAGCCAGTCGGTGCCAACCGCATTACCCTCCTCCGTTGGTAGTCAGATAAAAATCACACACAACACAACAATACATAAAATACTAGGATTGTTCGTTTCGCGTTGAAGCGCGATTCAAATTTAATCGTGTTTTTTTTTTGCGTTCCTAAGGAATTAATCTAACGGAAAAGTTATTGACCGAAAATGGTTAACGAGTTCCTTTTCCATAATTGAATCCCGCGCCAACACGAAACCCACCACCTTTAGCAGTCACGCAGTTAGCATCACGTAATTGACGAGATTAAGCTCTACCCCCGTAAACACTTCACGTATTAATGGATGCCCCCAAATATTAATCTTTTGCAAACTTCGGATAAAAAATTGGGATCCACAAGTCATAATACACTGCAGGAAGCCTTACCTAACGGAGTGAGAGCATCCTTGATGTCTTCTCTCTTCATTTTGTCAGTTCCCTGGCTGAAGTACAGGACACAACCTTTCGGCAACTTTAATTCCTCAGTTTTTTCGAACTTCTGAAAAAAATGCAAAATTATAATGTAGATTTACACTGCGGCCTATTGGTCACAGAGCGATCGACCGATCCGACACGGCGTGATTGGTTGTATTCTAATTTCTTTTGCCGCACGCGCACCCTGATAATTATCAGGGTGCGTGTGCATATGCATTTGCAAATTATATGCAAATGCATGTTTGTGACTGAAGGGTGGCAATTTGGGAATGTGAAATGCTGCGTCGTAGTTTTCAAATATAGATTTAAGCTTATAAAAATATTACAGAGCACCTTCAACAAAGAAAAATTTTATATGACTTGAGTTTAGTTTAACTAGTTTCAACTATTTCTCATAGTTTAAGCGATAATGCACGCGTATTAATAATGACACCTAGGCAGTGCACTCCGTTGCAAAATGGGTCGACGGGATATTAAGCAATGGATGCTGCTTGTGCGCAAGCCACAATCATTAACACTGATGGCATGAACAAGGCTGCGGTAGGCCTAAAGCCTACGGGGTAAATAATTCTATTTAGACGTTACTTTGCCATTGCAAAATATTAGGAAAAAAAAATCAGTAACAATTCTGCGTAAAACTCTAACGTTAAGAGGAGCCTATGGGGTAAATAATTTTGTCTATACGTTACTTCTTTGCCATTGCAAAAGATAAGAAAAAAATATTCAGTATATTTTGTGATAACGATAAGGATAGGCAAAGGATAGATAATTTCGCGTTCATAGGAGCGGGATAGAGCATACGTCTTTGAAACGGCATAAGCACAAAAATCTGTAGAAATATTATAGGTAACGAACGATGAGTGTGTCCATTACGGATGTAAGCGGGTTAACTACGAACCTTATTTGTGTTGGAAAACACCAACGTTTCATCCCTTAACGAGGGACTTCTTCAGGGTGAGTGCGGTTCTTCCAACACAAATAAGGTGCGTAGTTAACGTGTTTATATCCCTAATGAATTTGTCAAACTACGATAGTGTTTAGGGTTCCGTACCCAGAGGGTAAAACGGGACCCTATTACTAAATTAGTGAACTAACTTGACCATCCTTCTTCTTGTCTCTGAGCTCTTTCTTAGCGGAATACTCCTCCTGCTTCTTCTTGTTGTAGGCCTCCTGCCACAGCACCACCAGATCGGTGTCCTGGTACTTCAGATCTTTGAGACCCATGAATTTCTCCGCCTGAAAGGGATAGAGATTTCGTTAGTTTTCTTGCATTTAAATTGTGAGAAGACTCTGCGTAGTTTCCCAACCGCTGCGCAGCCTAGCTGGGACCTCTTGACCTGACACAGAAAGGTTTTGACAGTTTGTTTGAATTTATTTTAGGATAGATTTTGCAACTCACTAAGAGTGTTGTTGTAGAAGCATATACATTAATTTTGTGAAGCCTGTGGGCACAGTGAGTTTATGTTTATTTCTAGTGTTTACATCATGTATATCGATATTTTTAGGGAAGTTTTGGATATTTTATGAGTGTACAACAAATTATCATAAATATATTGACAGGGGACTGTCATGATGTTTATTTATTAGAATTTATCACGTAGGTATTCTCTGAGACCCACACACACAAACAGCTTTCTTCTGCAGTACAAATACGGTGTCAATATCTGCAGCGTTGCCCCATCATAGCAGTATACCACAAGACATAATATTGTGGAAGTAGCTGAAATAAACAAGTCTAGATGTATCCACGTCGTAAGATGACGGATTTTTTTTACTGCATACGCTGCAGAACTAAGTCTCTTCGATAGCTTATCTATGTGTGGGCCCCATTGAAGTTTACAATCTAAGGTAATTCCTAAGAATACGGTACTTTCTACAATTTCTAACGTTTCTCCTTTTACGTTTATATCAGCCTCAACTTGTTTTACACTAGGTAAAATAAATCTAATACATCTTGTTTTGGTTTCGTTAAGCAAAAGATTATTGACACGAAACCAATGGACTACTTTTGAGATTGCAATATGCACATCATCGAAATATGTATTTTGTCGTTTAATTTTAAATATTAATGAAAGCAAACAGTACAATCTCGATAATCTTCTTTACAAGATGAAGTAGGTCGTTAATAAAACTAAAAATAGGAAAGGAAGAGACCGCAGGGTTCTCCTGCGGTCTCTTCCTTTCCTATTTTACACCCATTGTAACTACAGACCCTGAAGACCGTTTCCCATTAATGTCAACTCTTTGTATCCTATTACTCAAGTAAGATGTAAGAAGATCCAAAGAGGAGTCCACGAAAGTCATGCTTGTACAACACACATGCAAAGAAAAATCTTATACTAAACCTACCACAAGATTTTCGCTTGCTTTGCTTGCTTGAATAACCCTTAGACTAAATCCTAGACTCTAGCTGTAGCGGTGTCCATGCTAGAATGGCTGCTTGCAGGATGGTGAAAGAGTAACATGAGTAAGTACACTAAATGAATATTTTATGGGAATAGGCTACTTGACTACTGGGAAATAATTCTAATGTATTGTCTGATAAAAATTATGCAGTGATAAAAAATTCATATTTCTTCAAGGCCAGTCGTATTAGTTATGAAAACAAATTTTAAAGTTTGATTATAATAATGCCGCGCCAAAACGATAATCTTTGTCATGGCTACCGTGTTCCAAGCTATGACGTCACCCCGTCACACCACACCTAACAAGAAGAACTCATTGACACTAATCTGAGGATGTGTGACGTCACTTGCGATCCAACCAAACACATAGCGTTTTCGGTCACGTGATCTTGTATCAAAAAATGTGTTATTTTAATCTCATTTTTTTAAATAAAAAAGGCACATTTTTATTAAAAAATCACCTGATTACGCTTTGTTACGTTGTCACTGACTAGGACGAAAACAATTTGGAATTTATTTTTAACGTAGTCAAATAGCCTATTGAACTCAAAACTATCAGGTTATGGCGGGTCGAGACGTTAGTGATACTAAAAAAAAATTCAAGTTTTTTTACTCGGATGCTAAGGGAGCATCCATAAATTACGCGAGGTGATTTTGGCGATTTTTGGACCCTCCCCCCTTGGTGAGATTTTGTTAGGGGGGGGGGGGGGCGGCATGACTGTGGCAGTAAGAATTTAGCCACACTGCTTCAACATTACGGAATATACGGCTCTAATGATTACTTACCCCCTAATGTTAAGAGCTATTAGGATTCGGCGACAGCTGCTCGCAACTTTAATTCGTAAATTATTATGTTCCGTAATACCAAAAATGATGACTGAAAACTTATTGTTTTTTTTATAGCACACACAGTGTTGTTAATTTGCAACTAGATAATATAAGCTATGTTCCTTATCAAACAAAACTTGTGATATTGTTGTTTAATACAAAACAAATGGGTCGAAAACATGTCATTTTCGACGTAAAAATAGGCAAAATAGCATTTTTCATATTTTTGCTTACATTTCGTTATAGGTGTGTATTAGGTATTAAGAAAAAAAGCAGTAGATTATATACTATTCGAATACAACAAACAACATGATATGGTGGAAATATGCTCGAATTACAAGTCATTTTGGCTCTTCTCAAAGAAGGCCTTTGTCCAGCAGATAAATGTAAGTTAACTTTACTGATCGTGAAATCGACGGCGTGTGGCTTCCACGACGAAATCTAAATTCAATATTCTAATGTTGTAAAGTCGCTGACCTGTTCCTTAGTCTTGAACAGCACAAACACGGATCCCTTGAAAACCCTGACCCTTGTATTTCTCTCCTGGTACTTTCTCATGATAACATGCTCCACATCTTCATGCTGCTTCAGGAAGGCCAGGATCTCATCCAGGGTGGTATCCTTGGAGAAACCTTTGACATAGAGTGTGCGGTTGGAGAGCTCTTTGCGCCGTTCCTCATTCAGTTCGGGGACTGGTAGTTCGGGGTGACGGCGGACTTTTTTGCTGTCTTCGGAGATCTGAAATTAACAAGGGTCATGGATCATAAGGAAGCTACTGCATTGCCATGACAGTGGTAAGTGATAGATGCATTGTGAATCAGCAGTATGCACCCACCATCAGCGCACATCATATGTCCACTACTTCCCTCAAACAAATGGGATTCATCACTATGCTTGGCAACAGGAAGAACTGCTATCATTCCTTTAGTAGGTTCCCTTCGTCAGGTTTTTGTGACATGTGACTTAAGCTCAATTAGTTAAAATTAATTGTAAGATTTTAAGTTGATTTTGAGTGTCAAAACTAACCTCGAGTATGGCATTAGTGGACTTCAGTAGAGCTTTGGCAATAATATCTGTGTCGGAACTGAGCTTGGCCAGTCGGTTGAACCTCGTTAGAACCTCCAGGGGCACCCAACCTTCATCAAGCTGAATCTGTTCTCTCAAGAACTTGTCTCTCGGCAAGTTTGCATCACCTGTTGCAGAAAAAAAAGGCAGATGTGTTACATATAATGTGGTTGAGGTGATGAAACATAGAAATTAGAGTCCTCATGCTTAAACTTCATTGATGCGGCATTTGGATTAAGTTTATTAGTTCAATTTGATGTTTTGATGCAACCGCGTCAGAGCGTAGTAAATAAATCGGACAAGGTTGCCGGTAACCTATCTCTGAGAACATAGAGCCGTATTGTTGCGATCTCAATTCGGAAGTTAGTTTTGTTAATCAGCTGCAAATAGATAACCTTCATAACTGCAGTAAGTCCAGCTTTAGACGTAGAAGAGTACATGTAAAGTACAAATAATGTTACACGCCCGAGTGACTCACCAAAATAGTACTCTACTTGGCGGATAATAGCACTTTCCAACTCTGTTTCATCCTCCTGGTTTTCAGCATCCTTTTCTGTAGGCTCCTGGCCATTGGTTTCAGGTACTTCTTTCTCCTTAGTCATTGTGGCTTTACTGAAAATATAGTTTTCGTAAATGCCTTGACCACGGGCGTGCGTGCGGTGCAACTCAATGTTCCACTAATTTATTGAATAGGGCTTAGGTACCCGGTGGTTACAAGCCAGAAAACAATACTAGCACTACTTTTGTAGTTTTAACTTGACTTTACACTCACGGAGAACTTAAATTTATCGTAGAATATAGCACAAATCCAACACGTGTTTCCAATTTCTACACACGCGCGCGATCCACAACCACAGATTTATAAGTATAGTACTAAAGTATCCACAACCAACATTAGTTGTTTCTTTCTGCCAAAGAGTATACAATAACTACGTAAGACTTTCTGCCAACCAAAGAGAATAAAACCACTACATACACGCTTGATACCCAGCTTGATAAAGGTTGTTACTTAGAGTATATACCACTAGAGGTGTTGCATATACCCATTTCATTCACACAAGAGAGAGATAAAAATATGCTTGTAGCCTGAGAAGAAATGAGATAGAATGAAAGTTTCTCTGTCTCTACCAGTGTGCCAGTTTTTTCATTGTTTAGCTCTTATAAGAGCTAAACAAACATGCCGGGCACATCACATAGTATTTGTTTTTTTCGACCTAATGATACTTTCTGCTAATTAAATGTGTGAAAGTGACTCTGCGGGCATTCCTGCGTCTCTCAACGATATAAATCTGAAGCAACGATGGTGCGGTGCAGTGTTTTTGGATGTAAAAGTGACGGTGAACGAAAAGTGCCGAGTTTGTCATTCAAATCGTAAGTACAAGCTCGTTTGACTTCAAAAAAGGTTCAAAATTTATAGTTTCATAGATTTCCGTACAGACAAGACTCAAAAACTATGTTTTAAAATAATTCTAATAAATATAACCTAAAATTACGAAAATTTAGGGTTGCCTGCACTCGAAAATAAAATTCCCCAAATGTCGTGGCGCATTGAGACATGAATACCTACATCTACATACATTCTTAAAATATGATTTTGTTTGTTACAGATTTCCCGAAAACAATGATTTACGTTTGCTTTGGATAGAAGCCACGGGTCGCAAAAACTGGGAACCCAAAAATATTTAGTAATTTGTTCAAACATTTTCATGAAAATCGTTAACAAAAAAGAAACGTGAACGTATCTGTTCTCTTATGCTGTTCCAAGACTGGTAAGTTAAATAAATAAATACATAAAAAGAATCAGTGCTACGATGATGGGTGAAGGACTGTTTGAGATTTGGATAGAAAAATTATACCTACTTTGTGTTTTAGTCTACCTACTAGACGTGTGCGCCGATCGGCGTGGCGCACGCCGCCGATCATTTTAGCCACGCCGACGCCGCCGAATTTTTCATCGGCGTCATCGGCGTCTACAAACAAACAATATTCTTCATTAAATAAATCACTTTATTTAACAAATTTCCACAAAACTTCCACAAAATAATATTTATACATGACAATTATGACATGCGTAAGAAGCAAGTGCAAACATTAAAGTAATTTGCATTTCGCTTAAAAAAAACTTTCTTTTCCCTGTTTTTTTGTAATATGTGATTTGATTGTTGCCATAGAGGTTTTTTTGCTATTGAAATTTAGATTTTATAATTGTTTTAAGACAAATAGGTAAGTCTGTCATAAATAATGAATAAAAAGTTTAATAAGGATTAAGGCGTCTTTTACTTAATTTCACATCCACGCCGATTACGCCGATGACGCCGCCGCCGCTGACAAATTGGACGCCAGACGCCGCCGCCGGTCAAATGAGCATCGGCGCACATGTCTACTACCTAATAATCAAAATACTAAATCGAAAATATTTAAATGGTATTGGGATTTGGTGTTACTAATATAACTTACTATTACTATAGTACTATTTATGATTTTCATATTAATGCTTCAATATTTTATTTCAGGCATGTAAGATATATACCTACTACGGAAAAGGTACGTGAGGAAAATCATGAAAACTTTGAGTTTGTAAGAGAAATACAACGCAGTATAAATAAAACCACCAGTGTAAATTAGTAAGTAGGTATGTACCGTTTAATTAGTGTATGTACAATTTTATTTATCAAGTGTATGGGTATTGATTAAGGCTCTTTGATAGAAATAAAGACTGATTGATTTGTGATCCTATGATTTGTGGAGAGTAATCATAATCATCACACACAATGGTCATTATTACATACCTAATAAATAAAACAGAATATAAAATATTTGGATACATAGGCTAGGACGTAGGTAATATTGTGTTTAAGGTGTAAAAAATTTAATTTGGTTTTCTCTGCACATTTTACCTGAAGTATAATTTAAAAGTGCTTTTGAATTTCGTATAATGGTTGTCTTATCTTAGCAATACCTTATGTGTAAGATTTAATTACTTAAAAGAAATGTGATTTCCAAAGTGCAATTTTTATTGTAAGTTCTTGCTTGGTAAGTGTTTGAATTGATTATCTAGCAATAATATTATTTTCAAAATTACATTATTTTAGTATTTGAAATGATGTCTACCTACACGTTAGCTCGTATTATGTGGCGGTGGTAATAAATTTAAACGAAACCTAACATTGATACCGGAACGTTGTTTTATTTCTATGCTCATTAAATTAAAAGTTTACCTACTCCCGCATACGTAGGTACCTAATGTAATGAATGATGTATGATACTAAAATACCACCTACCAGACATGAAATTACGAACCTAAAGTCAGGGTAACAAAATTGTATGGCAACACCACTTCGTATTACTCTGTCCCTTTTTGCGGCCACGCATGCCACTGATCTAGTTAAATTCTCAATCTACGGGTTGTTATGATTGATTTGTTTTTTTTTTGTTTTTTAGGCTTGTTTGGATTGATTCGTTTGTTTGATTGGTTTGGTCTTAGGCTTAGAGTAACGTTAGGCTATTTGACTACATTATAAATAAGTTCCAAATTCTAAGGTTTTTATTTATTATAGTACTCTGGGTAATTTCTAAGAAATTAATAAATCCCAAAAATTTACGATCTCGACGGGATTCGAACCCGCACCTTCATTTATTAATTTCTTAGAAATTACCCAGAGTACTATAATAAATAAAAACCTTAGAATCAAGCAACGGCAAAACCTCTCGTCAAAGAACTAAATGTAAATTTGGTCTTTGAGCAGAATTGGATAACTTCATTGTTTCCTCTGTAGGTGGCGCTGACGGCGTAAGTGCCGAAAGAACTCCCAAAGATTTTCGGGTCGACTAGATAAGATCACGTAGCTTAGTTGGAAAAAGAGCAACCCTGCAATTAAGGGGAAGGTGCGGGTTCGAATCCCGTCGATATCGTACATTTTTGGGATTTATTAAGTTCCAAATTGTTTTAATCCTAGTCAGTGACAACAATCGTGTGATTTTTATTAAAAATATGCCTATTTTAGGTAAAAAAACGGGATTAAAATTACACATTTCTTATATACTTATATGACCGAAATCACGTGACCTTAAAGGCACGCTCTGCGTTTGGTTGGATTGCTGGTGACGTCACATTATCACACAGATTACAGTGTCAATAAGTTCTTTTTAGGTGTCACGGGAGCCATGACAGAGGTTATCGTATCGGCGTGCCATTATTTTATTCAACCTTTAAAATTAGTTTTTATATTAATAGGTAGGTACCACTGGCTTTGAAGAAATATTAATTACACTTTGCATTATTATTATCAGACAATACGTTAGAATTATTTCCCAGCAGTAGTCAAGTAGTCTATTGGGTTTGGTCTGCGATCAAGTAGTAGGTACTCATTTATGGATACGCAATGAAGGCTTGCGTTACTTAGGTACTTTTGAAACAGATAGCTGTCTATTTATGATTATAGTGTTTGACCCACATTTTCATCGATGTCGATGTCATTTATAATTCTTTAAACTAACTAATCTATGAGTTCTTTCAAACTTCACAAAAGGACTCCATCATACAGAAGTTTGCCTAGGTACATGGATAAAATAAGTAAAGTCAAATATTGTTTTATTATTTATTCGAATCAAAACACCTACACATTCGATAGAAGAGATAAATTAGGGTTATTAAGTCACCCTTATTTATCTCTTCCAGCGAATATTTATTATCATTATTACTTATTTGTCACTTATTTTCTTAATATATTTGAGAAGCTGTAAGTAGATAATTATTATTAGTTAGTTACTATAGTACCTAGGTAATTATAATTTTTATGTAAAACACAATAAATTTTAGGTTCACGGAAAGAAAGTAAAACATACATACTAAAAGCATTGCTAATAATATTAATTTCAAAGAACTAACACACGACGCATAGTATTAAACGACTGAGCTATATTTTCATTAAAATTGCTTTATGTATAAACCGATAGAGTAAGGGCTATCTGTGTTAATCATCTTTCGTAGCAATATACTGTAATAAATAAAACCTGGGCAGGTTTCAACTGAAAGTACCATGTATAACCATTAATTAAGGAGAAATCAACTTCAAAATTCGTGTCTCGGCTTGTCGTTTAAAGGCGGTGTCATGATTACATTAATCTATAGATTACTTTCAGTCCCCCAAGGGGGCTTGATTCGTTTGTTTGATTGGTTTGGTCTTGGGTTTGTCGCTCCTTTAGTGTTTCTGTATACTCCTTAGAGTATTATACCACTAGAGGTGTTGCATATACCCATTTCATTCACACAAGAGAGAGATAAAAATATGCTTGTAGCCTGAGAAGAAATGAGATAGAATGAAAGTTTCTCTGTCTCTACCAGTGTGCCAGTTTTTTCATTGTTTAGCTCTTATAAGAGCTAAACAAACATGCCGGGCACATCACATAGTATTTGTTTTTTTCGACCTAATGATACTTTCTGCTAATTAAATGTGTGAAAGTGACTCTGCGGGCATTCCTGCGTCTCTCAACGATATAAATCTGAAGCAACGATGGTGCGGTGCAGTGTTTTTGGATGTAAAAGTGACGGTGAACGAAAAGTGCCGAGTTTGTCATTCAAATCGTAAGTACAAGCTCGTTTGACTTCAAAAAAGGTTCAAAATTTATAGTTTCATAGATTTCCGTACAGACAAGACTCAAAAACTATGTTTTAAAATAATTCTAATAAATATAACCTAAAATTACGAAAATTTAGGGTTGCCTGCACTCGAAAATAAAATTCCCCAAATGTCGTGGCGCATTGAGACATGAATACCTACATCTACATACATTCTTAAAATATGATTTTGTTTGTTACAGATTTCCCGAAAACAATGATTTACGTTTGCTTTGGATAGAAGCCACGGGTCGCAAAAACTGGGAACCCAAAAATATTTAGTAATTTGTTCAAACATTTTCATGAAAATCGTTAACAAAAAAGAAACGTGAACGTATCTGTTCTCTTATGCTGTTCCAAGACTGGTAAGTAAAATAAATAAATACATAAAAAGAATCAGTGCTACGATGATGGGTGAAGGACTGTTTGAGATTTGGATAGAAAAATTATACCTACTTTGTGTTTTAGTCTACCTACTAATCAAAATACTAAATCGAAAATATTTAAATGGTATTGGGATTTGGTGTTACTAATATAACTTACTATTACTATAGTACTATTTATAATTTTCATATTAATGCTTCAATATTTTATTTCAGGCATGTAAGATATATACCTACTACGGAAAAGGTACGTGAGGAAAATCATGAAAACTTTGAGTTTGTAAGAGAAATACAACGCAGTATAAATAAAACCACCAGTGTAAATTAGTAAGTAGGTATGTACCGTTTAATTAGTGTATGTACAATTTTATTTATCAAGTGTATGGGTATTGATTAAGGCTCTTTGATAGAAATAAAGACTGATTGATTTGTGATCCTATGATTTGTGGAGAGTAATCATAATCATCACACACAATGGTCATTATTACATACCTAATAAATAAAACAGAATATAAAATATTTGGATACATAGGCTAGGACGTAGGTAATATTGTGTTTAAGGTGTAAAAAATTTAATTTGGTTTTCTCTGCACATTTTACCTGAAGTATAATTTAAAAGTGCTTTTGAATTTCGTATAATGGTTGTCTTATCTTAGCAATACCTTATGTGTAAGATTTAATTACTTAAAAGAAATGTGATTTCCAAAGTGCAATTTTTATTGTAAGTTCTTGCTTGGTAAGTGTTTGAATTGATTATCTAGCAATAATATTATTTTCAAAATTACATTATTTTAGTATTTGAAATGATGTCTACCTACACGTTAGCTCGTATTATGTGGCGGTGGTAATAAATTTAAACGAAACCTAACATTGATACCTGAACGTTGTTTTATTTCTATGCTCATTAAATTAAAAGTTTACCTACTCCCGCATACGTACCTACGTATGCGGGAGTAGGTAAACTTTTAATTTAATGAGCATAACCATACCTAATGTAATGAATGATGTATGATACTAAAATACCACCTACCACGAACCTAAAGTCAGGGTAACAAAATTGTATGGCAACACCACTTCGTATTACTCTGTCCCTTTTTGCGGCCACGCATGCCACTGATCTAGTTAAATTCTCAATCTACGGTATACTCATAGGAGGATCTGGGAGGATCGTCGACTCAATTAGTTTTAGTACTATACTTATAAATCTGTGCAATTAGTGTCAATGTCACGTCAAGCGTCAAGTCAAATAAAAATAAACACAAAAATCTCGTCTCTCAGTTCCATTCTCATGATCATAACCTCACTTCACTTTTTTTATTTCTAATTTTCTTTAAAAAATGATTTAATATTGTCCCAATGATAGAGCAGTAAAGTGATTATTCATTATGGGTGTCCGAGGATTGACAACCTACATCAGCTGCAACGAAAGCGCCTTCCTACAAACTTTTTTTCTACACGATTCATGTCTTGTAGTAGACGGACACAGTTTATGCGCCCAGCTGTATCGCAGGCTGAACTGTTTCTCTGCCTTTGGCGGCGATTATGATAAATTTGCTGCATATGTAAAAACTTTCTTCAAAAAGCTACGGAAATGCAACATAACTTCGTACGTGATTTTTGATGGTAGTTACGAGCAGAGAAAGTTGAAAACTGCGTACAGCCGTCTCCGATCTAAGATCAACGGCGCTTCGAGGCTCGATCCCGTCACACAGGACTGTTTACAGATATTTCCTCTGCTCATGAGAGACGTCTTCATAGAAACACTCACAGATTTATCCATCCCATACACAGTGTGTGAGTTGGAAGCAGACGACGAAATCGCTGCGATGGCCAGATACCTTAACTGCCCTGTACTGAGCTATGATTCAGACTTTTTCATCTACAATATTCAATATATCCCATTCAACACCTTGGAAGCTAAACCAAAGTTATTGGAAGAGAATAGTAAAGTTTTTGCACTGGAGTGTAAGATGTACAAAGAAGAATACCTAATATATAATTTTGGAAGATTTGACAAGGGACTGCTGCCTTTGTTGGCAACATTGCTAGGTAATGACTATGTTGAAAAGAGGGTCTTTAACAAATTCTTTGCTGAGCTGAAGACTCCTAAAAGTAAGAAAAAGAAGAATGACCAACAAAGGTGTATACATGGTCTTTTCAAATGGCTACAAAATGAGACCTTAGAATCAGCAATTTCTAAAATCATAGGGCGATTGAAGAAAGGTGAAAAGAATAAAGTTTTGTACATATTGAAGAAAAGCATTGAGGGATATACAAAAACATATTGCCGTTCACTAAAATACTTTGATCTTAGCCATAAAGCCATTTCCTCTGAGACAGAAATGACATTTAACCTTGAAATTGACAATAACAATGAAACCAAAGATGAATCAGATAAGAGACAGGAGATCTCTGAAAGTGATAATGATAACTCATCATCTGAGGATAGTGATTCGGATGACGAAGATAGAATAGATGCAAAACACAGCCTCCTAGACAAAAATATAGGTGTACCAGACTGGTACGCTGCAAAACTGCGCAGCAATGTAATACCCAAACCGTACCTAAACTTGTACACACACCATCTGTACTTCTGCTCGCCCCAGGCCGAAGACTACACTGATGAAGATTGTTTTCTACCCTGCCTTCCAATCTTGAGGTACGCATTTGACATCCTCACTGATTTTTCTGAAGAAACTGTCACTTATATAGGCCGTGAAAAAGGTCTCACCTACAAAAGAATAACTGTTGATCAAGAATACTCAATACCAAGACCTTTGGATATACTGGTTTCAGAGCTCACGGAAGACCAGTTAAAATCATACTTCTATCATTTTCTTCAGCACAAAATGGAACTTTTAGACTTGAATTTGATTGAACTGTTGCCTGGCAATTTTCAACTAGTGATGATAGCTATCCTTTGGTGGGTAGCCAATTGCTCCGTGCCTATAGGACATGTCCACAGCATATTTCTAAGCTACATCATGCTAGAAATAATTGATGAGAAAACTGGGACATTCAGAGGGCATAATTACTTTAACAATAAGTACTCTAAAAAACTTATAGAGATACAGTCAAAAGCAAATACAGTATGTGAAGAAACTGAACTTCTTAATAAGAACAAAGTGCAATATGAAGATTGCATGGTTGCAGCAAGTGTACTTTTAAAGCATTTTGAATTAGATGATAAGATTATAAAAAAACCGAAGACTTATGACAGCAAGAAAATGCATTCTTTTGCTCAATTTCAATGTTGTTTGATGCAAATTAACTGTCTCAACAGCCTGTGCCAATGCCCTTTTCCGACAACAAAGTACAGTAAGACTTTTAATGGCACCTTTGTTTATAATGTTGCAGTAAAACTGGAGAACCAAGTAGATCCATGCACATTCTTCAATGAATATTTAAAAGGGGCATCAACAGTTCTAACCTTCTACAAAAGTGTCACTAAAATCTATGATTTATGTGTAGCAAAGATGAATTTAGAAACTGCCAAATGGTCAGCACCAGGAAGGAAAAGAAGACGAAAGAAAAAGGCTAAACTAGATGAGATAAACTTTATTGTCAAAGGATTTGAGTCTGAAGTCATAATATGATGATGTTAATATAATAAATATTATAATTTGTTACATTGTCTTTATTTTACTATAAAAACTATCGTAGTTTGACGAATTCATTACGGGTGTAAGCGGGTTAATTAGCGCGCAGTGCTCGGAGGAACGCGGAACGCGCGCGCCTAGAACCGCACTCACCCTGAAGAAGTCCCTCGCTCAGGGATAAAACGTTGGTGTTCTTCCAACACAAATAAGGTTCGTAGTTAACCCGCTTACATCCGTAATGAATTGTCTTTATTATTTAATTTTACCCTAGGATATATCTAGCCAATGACAAGTTAAGGTGGAGGACACCTTTTAGTATTAACTAATTAACTATTAAGGTCACATACACTTATCTATTAAGGAGGCTTAGATTAAAGCGATTTAATTTTGTTAGGTAAGGTTACAAATGTTGTTTAACCTAGAAAATGATACCTAAAGATAATGTGGTCAGACAATAGTCACCTACTGCTAAAACTTAAGTAGCTTTAAATCCCCCACCCTCTAGATACAAATACCTATTTACAATAACAGCGAAACTTAAAACTCTTACAAATTAATTTGGTATAACTTATGCTATTCATTTTCAAAAAAGCGTTTAAAAACGGTCTACCACTTTCATGGCCTATGATGCAAATGGCCACCTCCATTCCCATGTAGGGCCATGTAGGCTGGGCAGTGGATGCGTTAAATGATCGACCCAATCAGTGACATTGGTTATTAATGTCGACTTATTTCTAAAATTACTTGGTACAGTTCAGTGACTTTTGCCATTCACACCATTCGCATAAACCTTAGTACTCGGTGATACGGCGTGGTTTATCTTCTCGCCTACGATATAAATCGCTGCAGCCCCGAAAAAGCTGCTTGACCAAAAAGCGAATCGCAACGGCCAGTTCAAAAACTCCAAAAACGGGTAAGCCCAAACCCCTGTCTTTACGAAAACGGCCATAACCCATAGAATATAAGTAATAATAAAACCATTCATTATGTTAAGCCCCAACTTTCTGCTAGGGTAAACTCTTTTAGTGACCATCAGCTCAATAAAAATGAACGGTACTATGAAAGTGTGCATCACATGATTCATCCATACGGGAATTGCCGTTGCTATTTCTTCAGGGAATATAAGTTCCTTGTCGACGAAATAGATGGCCCAGAAGGCAAAGGAAACGTAGATCGCTGTTGGGAAAGCCAAGCTGAAGAGGGTGTCTTTGATTCGTCTGATAAGTGGCGGCTTCTTCGGAGCGACTGCGTTGGTGCCGCCGATGTCGTTTAGGAAGGAAATGAAGAAGTAGACATCTTGGAGGACCTGGCAACAAAAGAACAAACGTTAAAAATGCTAGTGGCGAGCGCGCTGCACAGTGAGTAAAATACGATTTTAATTTGTAGATGCGTTTTGCAAAAAATGTACAGTACCTACTAAATTTATAAATGGACCGAAATTGTCATATACAAAGGGAGGCATAATTACCAAGGTCTATTAATGCGCATCTAATGGACACACCGAAGCCGTTGTTGGTGCGACTTTTCAGCGTATGATGATAAGTAGGTGCGTAGACCATTGAAGTACTACGTAATAGTAGGTACCTACTTCAATGGTGTAGACTCCATTTGTGACACGATATCATACTTATGTTATAAATTAGTTTCTGCCCTGCTTCGCTGCCATTATTTATAGGAAAACGGTTTATAGGTTATTTCTATCCCATGGGAAATTATTTCTATGATAAAAAAGGTCTAGACCTACATCCATGCTAATTTCAGCCCGATCCGTTTAGTAGCTACCTAGTTAAAGAAGCAACAAACATACCTAGGTACGGTACATTTGGATTTTTTAAATGTTAAAATATCTTAGATCACCTTTGGCCTTTTTTAAATTCAAAATTCTTTCCATCCAAAGGTTGCCTGGAAGATCGCTTCTAAGCGATAAGGCCGCCCACTGTACTTATCTTATGTAATGTATCTTTGTAATGTTGTTTTATGGAGTACAATAAAGAATTTTTGTATTGTATTGTATTTGGATGTTTGTTAAACTTCATACCAAAGCTATGGAACAGATAGAGCTGAAATTGCATTGATGTACCTACCTAGTTCTAGACCCGGAATAATATTAATTAAGCTATTTTTTATCCAAGGAAAACGCGTGCGAAGCCACGGGCACAGCTAGTTAAAAAAAATACTTACCAAGCACCACACGGTCAGGAACAAATAGCGAGCCTTCAGTGGAAGCTCCTCAAGCTCTTTCGTAGGAAAGGGCGTCTCTACGTACGCCTGGTCATACCATATTGTAAACGAGTTGATTAAAACCACTGTTAAGTGAAAAACTGGTAGAAACATCGTGATAAACTTTCTGAGTCTTCGATTGAAAATAAATATTATTGTTAGTAATTATTTTAAGGTTTGAAGTATGATTTATTAGCCCCCGATAAAAAAGTAAGAGGTTCTTCAGTCTTCTGTTCACCGCAGCGTAGGTTTTTACGGTAAAATAGTAATTTTGTTATTTAATTAACCTAGTTTACTTTTTAAATATTTACTATAAAATTATTATTTTTGGAAACAAGTCTAGCGTAAACGACCTGTCCTTAGCTACTGATGTCTGGGATACAAAGCATTGAATGCCTCCGACTGGCTGGCCCGTCAATTTATCTGTCTGAAAATTATCAACACGAGAGTGTTGTTCTGTAATAAATATCTAATCAGTTTAAGTCCCTATTGTGTGTGTCATATTTAATTTTGATTTAAAAATGCTAGGGTTTGTTAGTTGAGGTGTTGAAGTTAACAAAATTAAAATATCACTGAATTTCTTCCTATAATCTGTCCATGGCTACACATTACCTACACTATTTAAAATATAATCCTGAAAAAAGTTGTCCAAAATGTCCCAGAGTCCCGGGTCTACCATCCATCCACCTCCCCTGAGCACCTACTCTAACCTATCACATTAAAGTGCTTACCCGTACTTTGGGTATCTCTAAGAAATAAAATAAGTTCCCAAAAATAGTCTAGTATAGTCCGTAAGAGGTCCCAAAGATTTTCGGTTGAACCGACTAAGGTTTCGTGGCTTAGTTGGTTAGAGCACACCCGTACTGGGGCGCGGGCGGGTTTGAGTCCCGCCGAAATCGAAAATTTTTGGTAACTTATTTTATTTCTTTCTTACACATAGAATTGTTCACATGAAGTCATAGAAAATACATTAATGCCTGCGTTGTACACTGTTCGGGAACTTTTTAAAATAAAAAGGTCTCACTTAGGTATCTACCGAGGCCTGCCTAAATACATCACAGATTACAGAGATATTCTGCAATCTGCGGCCGACATTTATCAAAATTGCCTTGCCTTACGTTTTGATAACTTTTGGTGTTTGACCTACGACTACATTAGGCGTGTTGCAGCGTGCGCTTAGGTAACGCGCGTTTTAAAATCCGTCTATCTAAAATTCATCTGAATATTACGAGATAAAGCTCATATTTGAAGCCTACTCTACCACTACACTACACAATCCAAAAGAGCGCGTCAGGACGTCTACTTTGAAAAACGAAGGATGATGTGATGACGGATGACGCCGCAACGCACAAAACGAAGGACGGCCGATCCGTTGTTTCGATGACCTTGTTAGATGTGTAACGGAAACACACGTATGTTGACTGTATGAACACCAGATTATAATGTATTAATATTTAGCATCTACAACTCATTTATTTGTAGAGGGCTTATAAACCACGAAAATTATTCCGACATTATTTCTTAGAGATCCGAAACGAAAGGTATCAGTTGGTAACGCGTCCGAAGCGCCTTGGTGGTAGGTAAGGTTGTTCGTTTCGTGCGATTGACGTCAGTCAATTTCGTTCGTTTTGCAAAGAGACGAAGCGCGCTGTCAGATTTTGGCTGTAACGCATTTTAGCCGCGCGTTTTTAGAAACTATGGCCGCCATTAACTTGCTCTATTTTATGTTATCATCGTATGAATAATGTTATTGTTTGAAAAAGTTGTCCGCTGATAAGGCCCGGATTCAGGATCTCCGGTTCCAGTTATCTAGTCTGGAGGTTATCTATCGGGTGAGTATTTTAACTGTTGTTATGGCTGATTATTTTTACAATGGTGAGAATTTACTACTTTAACATAGGTAAAGTAGGTGGGTAACTCCAATGTGCCGCGCCCCTTATGTAGTTTTAGATAGTTTACTCGAAACAAACTGCTGATTAGATTAGAGGATCAATAAAATAAATATAAAAAAATATGCCTAAGCTGCATTGAGACAAAAAAAAGCTCTGACCTATTTGTAATTAATCAAAGCAGAAAGATTTAAACTCCGACTGCGAATTTGCAGTTTGAATGCAGTTAGTAGGTACCTACTACTGGTACTACAATAAATCGGCAAACCAACCGTGACCCTATTGCAATCGGTTTGCAGTTTACGTTAAGTTCCAGCGTGCAGTGTTTGAAACTCGAAGCCAACTGCACACCGACTGCAATCGGGCTGGACGGTTGTTGTGCAGTTTTACTACAGTAGGTACGACTGTACTGTAGTAAAACTGTGTGTGTAGGTATGTTGTGACTGCAAATTTGCAGTTTGAACTGCATTCAAACTGCAATTTTGCAGTTGGGGTGCTGTTGAAATGCAGTTCGCCTGTCTATAGTCTTAGTTTAAAAGTGAACTACAACACCTACAGAACATCTTTCTATTATGATGTCCCTATCTATGCAAAATTTCAGCCCGATCCGTTCAGTAGTTTCGGTGTAAAGAGGTTACAAACATCCAATCCAATCCAAACAATATTAGTATTATATCCAAAACCCATAATACTGGTCACAGCGTCCGGCGTCCATTCGTGCTGAGCAGTGATGCTACCAGCTTAGGGTTCCGCGATCGAAGATAAACACCTACGGAACCCGCGCTCGTGAGGATCAGCTTAGCCACAGATTATATTCCTACGTAATGCTGTGTGGTTTATCTAGCATTATTTATTAACCGACGAAAAAAAAGGAGGAAGTTCTATGTTCAGCTATATGCATTTTTTTAAATGTTGTTCTTCGATACATATGAATCGATTTGGAATTTTTTTCCCTATTGTATGGAGATAGAGGACGATCCCGAGGAGGTGGTCCCATAAAAAAATTTGCCTGAAATAATTAAAACTAGTGTAAATACTATTACATTCAGCATTACCTATCATAGGTTTAAGCTAATTTTTTTTTTATGTTCGTATTAGTTTATTGTTTTTTGTATGTTATGTTGATATTACATTAAGTATTATATAATTATTTTATAATTTCTTTTTCAAGTGCCACCGCCTTTTTTTGTTCTAACTTGTCCAGTCCATCCCAAGGTTGCCTGGAAGAGATCGCTCATAGCGATAAGGCCGCCTTTGTACTTCATCTTGTACCTTTTTTATTTCTGTACTGTTTTCTGTGTTTGTGTGGTACAATAAAGAATTATCTATCTATCTATCTACTATTCTTGCGTGGTTTAGTAGTAAAATAGTGTACTAAATACGACAATAAGTGCAAATTCTGTCAAAAAATCAGCAACAAGAAAGTTGTTTTGAGGGGCAATGTTTATAAACGTTGAATCTTCAGTTTTGCCAGAGTATATTACCTACCTATCTGCAGAATTACAAATAGGTCCATCGCATGGCACTGCGATGCACCAATTTGTAATTCTGCCGGCCCCGAACTCTGAATTAATATTAATTTTAAATCTCGTGGCAGCCTCGTCCGAGATTAAAGAGCCGACGACGCTACCTTATACACAGATGTACGAAACAACGAAAAACGATCTTACCTTCCCATTTACCAACTTTATTAAAATGTTGACCTGATGACCTGTAATACAGGTTCTTCGAACCTACTCCAGGCACCAGTTTTCACAAAACAGGTTTTGCCAACACCTACCTATTATAGTAATTAATCTTGTAATCATTATAATTGTGAAACCTTTTGTGAAGATAAATAAATATACATTTTATTATTATATTAAAAAAAAATTAGGTATACTTGGTTTATTTTAGTCAAGGACGCTCCTCATCGCCTTGCGGAAGGTTTTATTACACATCTACAATACTACACTAGTTATGGTTATGTAGACCAAACGTTAACAATGTAGTGCTTGGGTTACTAAAATAATGTTAAGAGTGCGCCTAATGCAAAAATCAAGCAAAATGTACTTTTAAACACTTCGATTTATGGTATCGAACGTAAATGTTAAGATTTTATGTATTTTTTTAATACTAGATAGGGAAAATACCTTTAGAAGTCGAGTAATCGAATAGAATTTAGGAAAATAAACTGGTTTCTTTAAAAAATACAAAATTCGCATCAAAAACTGTTTTAATTGAAATGCTCTTAATTATCAGCGACAACACCACATTATTTTTTACGAATTACATAGCCATTAATGTTTTATTTGAGTTATCATTAATAATAAACTTACAATCCATTGATAAAGAAAATACAATAATTATAATAGTTATCATTTAGTTTTTCTATTTAATACTTATATTTTGAATAATTAATAGATAATCAGCAAAACCTTGATTTTTGCACTGACGTTGCCCTGCTCTGTCCCGCTCCTATGAACGCGAAATCCTATACCTATCCTTTTCACAATTTTTGCAATAAGCGCCGATAATTTTTTAAATGTGGTTTTTAATTTGTTCTGCATACTATATGAAATAAAACGAGCGGAAAAGTAATTTGCCGCAAATCGTAAACTATTTTCTATTAACTTATGAAAAAAGTAACAGTAATTGATTGTTTTTTTTGGAGCATTTGGGAAAATAGAGATTTCGGGCTCAAAATCAACAATGTCCCAAAAATACAATTAAATCGATAATTGTTTTATCATGGGTTCATAGAAAATAAATTAGGGTTGGCGGCAAATTATTCATCTGCTAATTTTGTTCCTTGAAAAACGCAGAAAATTCAAAACCACAAACAAAATTTAATCTCGCGCCAACACGAAACAATCTACCCGATTCGGAAGATACTGAATCCATTTACGATCAGGATTAGTTCTTCACGATACCTACGACCATGAAGCGCTTTACAAAATGCCTTCTCCAACCTTTCACAGGTCCCAGTAGTCAATAATGAAGCACCCGCATTTTTTACTTTTTAGCCAGGCACGTTACAGCCGCTTCTAGCGAAAATTAACATTAAGTGCCATGGAGATACCTTGTCGGGGACACCACT
Organism: Eupithecia exiguata; assembly: GCA_947086465.1. Lineage (NCBI taxonomy): Eukaryota > Metazoa > Arthropoda > Insecta > Lepidoptera > Geometridae > Eupithecia > Eupithecia exiguata. The sequence continues at coordinate 2,050,248 of OX352229.1, forward strand.
TTTAAATGAGCATTTTCAAATTAACTTAAGGAAATGAGATACGCAAGGCACAGTTAGATGAGATTGGGTAGAAAAATAGAGTTTCAAGATATTTTCAGTTATTAGTCTGAATGTTAGTTTTATGATTTCATCAAAGTTCCGTATCCTCTAGTTTAAGATGCCTCAATCCTATAGGTACCTTGTACCTACCCTTTGTATTTTGTAGAGCTTTTCATAAATCCCACTTATATTATAAATGTGAACGTTTGGATGGATGGATGTTTGTTACTCAATCACGCCAGAACGGCTGAACGGATCTGCATGAAATTTGGCACAGAGATAGATTATAGTCTGGAATAGTACATAGGCTACTTTTTTCTCCCGGAATTCCCACGGGAACGGGAACTACGCGAGTGAAACCGCGAGACGCTGCTAGTTAAGTATAAAGGTAAACATGAGATGGTCTAGCAACTGCTGCGTAGAAAAGAAACAGATCAAGGTATCATAATAAGACTTACAAAAATTTGTAGGCCCGGCACTTTATAAGAACTTATTTTTAACTAGGTATTCTATACATACTAATATAATAAAAAATATTACATAAAAAATATAAATATATCGAGAAAAAACGACAACCGCTGAGGCACTTCTTGAGTGGAGACCGCGACTCGGCAAACGTAGTGTAGGACGCGCTCCTACCAGGTGGGATGACAATTTGCGAAAGACTGCTGGTGACAGTGCGGCAAGCTGAAGACTGGGCGCTATGGTGCTCATTAGGGGAGGCATTATGTCCAGCAGTGGACTATTATAGGCTATTGATGATGAAACTTAAATTCGATTTTTTATTATCTGCATAAAAAAATTTACAATCCCGCAGAAATTATAATTAACTTTCTCGTTGTTGATGCACAATAACACAATTCAAAATAGGTACCTACTGGTCTTGTTGTTGTTGTGTTGTTGTTCGAAATCCTTCCTTCATTATATAAGTTTGTAGGTATTGTATTTGTAAACAATTATCTTTACCTATCCTGACTCCAAGCATATGCATTTTAGTATTTTTGGTTCGGATTTGTCGACCCACTTTGCACCTAACAGTAAGCTCAACCTTATTTAAGTAATATTTATTATAATAAGCAAAATATGTAGGTATGCTGTTGGTGTTCTTATATTAAATAAATGAATATGTCCGTGGCCATGTCTTTTTCATTCATTTATATTTAGCCGTCTATTTATCAAGTTTTGACAATATGTAACTACTTACATATTGTCAAAACTTGATAAATAGACGAACTTGATAAAGAGCGCTATAGCGCCCTGTCTTCAGTTTGCCGCATCCAGCATCTACATGCTGGATGCGGCAAACTGAAGAAAGGGCGCTATGGCGCTCTTTAGGGGAGGCCTATGTCCAACCGTGGACTAATATAGGCTGATGATGATGATCATTATCATGTTTTTAGTAGATTAAAGGTGCAAGCGCAGTATACGTGTCAGCGGAACTGCGCGGCCGTGGCACTGCCCGTCAAATTAGAAAAAATGACGAAAGAGGCCGCGAAATCTATTTCTTTCGGTGTATAATTTGGTGGTCTAAAAACATACAAACATAGGGTGCTAACCTCATAATCATAACCCTCCCCTGTCGGTAGTCGGGTAATAAAAAAATTGAGAGAGAGATTGGTTTTAGGAATCGGTTGTAAAACCTGTTTATGACAGTCTTTGGAAAATTACTGTGTAATAAGAAGACCTTTAGACTTTGTAATCTAATCCTATGATACGGCAAAGGACTGGGCAACGATTAAAGTCCATGATGCCTTGGTCCAAAGTGTAAAGTCCTCTATGATAAACAAACAATGCGACCTACTAAAAAAGTAGGTATATGCAATACATGCATGCGGCTTCAAAAAAGCTGATTATTTTTATGTGTCCATCACCTTTCACTCCAGGACAAGCAGACGCAGTCCATCCCCCTTCCACTCCAGGACAAGCAGACGCACAGCGCATTACCACCCCTACTTGGTGGATATACCGTACCCACTCGCACTAAGCGGTTTTCCTCCACCTTCATCATTCGCACCGTTGGGGCTTGGAACATGCTCCTTGCTGCTGTTTTTGCGGTCAATTACAACCTGGGTCAGTAGTATTGATATAAAATATATCTGCATATACACATATACACAGTTAGTCAAAAAAAAACTATGCATATATTTACCCTAGTACCCTATTATTATTCTTTGTATGTCTGCAAACTGCACTAGAATGTGTAAGTTACGTTTACTTTAGTTTAGTTGAGCGTTTAGTTGCAGACGGTCGTCCTCGGACGAAGGAAATCCCCTTCCCCCTAAATAGGGTTATGATAATTTGTCAAGAATTCCCATTTATATCTTTTCTTAAGAGCCTTTACGCTTGCCATGCGCAGTTTGGCTCAAAAACAGTACTTTTCAAACTCGTTATTTTCATGAACCAGTTATCTTACACTATAAGTTAATTAGTAATAATTTTAGGAAATTTCATTGTCTAAAAAGTTAGTTGAGAAAATATTTGAATTAATATAGTATGTACGCGTTCTATGAAAATAACTATAACTTCATAACTTCCTTTCGTAGGTAGGCACAAAGACATGTGCGAGTTAGTCGAGAAAAAATGCGCATGTGAAATCTACATCCCCTACAAAAAAGCTCTTGGGGAATTATTTCGCAAGTGAGGGAAATGAACTTTGGAGCGATTTCTAGTTTAAAATATCCACAGCATTTCTTTCCTGTAAGCCAACCTCTCATTAGGGTTGCTTTAATGAGAAGTATTTCATAAAACTGAGGTCCATCGGAATTAATAATGAGGTCTCTGCCTTTCTTAGTTTTTAAGGGGCAATGCTTTTGATTTTGTAGGAATTGACGTAAAAACACGCTCAACGTAACGTTATGTAGGTAGATTATAAAGTACCTACGTACTTTATACAAGGTGTCACATGTGTACCTACTGAGTCGAAAGGAGGTGATCCTGGACCCTGAGGAAATAAACTTGCAACTATGTATTATGTTCTTTTTTATTCATATTCGTGTTCTTTTACACGCACACTTCCATTTATTAACAATATAAAACATTTTCCAATTAATGTATGGTGTTCGTTTTGTCAGCAAAACCAGTGTTTTGTTATGAAATTTATTCTAATAATTACGTTAATCCTTTGAAATTTCAAAAGAATAATGATAATATAAACTACACGTAAAAACACGAAAATAAAGGAACAACGTCCAAATTAAAAAAAAACAACTGAAAAAATGTTCCAATTATAAAAAGAGTAGAATAAAAGTTGACCCCCTTCGGAATCCAGAGTCACCCCCTTTCGGCTTTCGGAGACACCTCGCAAGTTAGATTACAAGCTTCAATCCCCAAAAAAATTATAAAACTTGAAGAAATTTGAGAACCGAAGAATGGTTTTAACCCGACAAACATTCCAACTTAAATCACACTGTTTGAAAAAAGATGCACAAACTTTCTGCCTAATAATTTAAAACTTTTTAAGAAAAACATAAAAAAACATGTCAGAACTTTTTAACAACATTTTCGAGAGGAAAATTTAATTTTTAAATGAGGCTGTTTTATCTTAAACTTAGCACTTTGTAGAGCAAAGATTTATTGAACATTGTTTTGTTATTGCTATAGTGAAATTGGTAGGGGTAGAACGTAGGTATTTGTTAAATATTAACAACTTGAAAACTGATGTTGGTTGACAATTTGGGACAGACGACTGACCTGAGGGTAAAAAAAGATCCGTCAAGTGCGAGTGTAACTCGCGCGCCGAGGGTTTCGAACATTGGCCAATTGAACAAATATACCAGGAATAGGTACCGGTTAGAAACTTTAGTAGGTATTTAATTGAGACTGTAAATTTTTCGATTTTTTTCAAAATATTTCGAAAAGTATGAAGCCCACAGAAATTTCGAAAGCTGTTTTGAAATGTACAAACCGATAGATTACATTTGATACCTTATTTGCCCCTATAGGTCTATTTAGAAAATTTCAACATCACAATTTGAACTGAAAATTTTGATTTTGAGTTTTCAGCAGTTACTGAGATATACAGAAAGAACGGGGACGGACAGAGCGAGGCCATAAGGTCATTTCAATTTATTTAATTTTAATTTTAGTACCTAAGGAATACTAACACTAATATAAGGTCATTTTAGCATACGAACTTACTAACAAATTATGGATCAATGTAGTCCGAAATAAAGGAATTTTATTTTATTTATTTATAAGGGAACCGATCTCGAAACCCTAATTATAACCCTCCCCTGTCGGTAGTCGGGTAAAAATACAGGGCTTAGGAGAACTTTTGTAGACCAATGTTGATGATAATCAAATGTATGCATAATATACCTTGGTACCTTCGGCCTAAAAGTACCGAGGTCGGTACCTTTAGCCTAAAGGTTCTCAATTTAAAAAACCTTTTTACTACGTACTACTCACAAAATCTACTTTAGAAGTCATCGTTTGTTCCGTTTCAGGTGTAAATCCTCTCAAATGGCTTTTGAGCCAAAAACTGTTATTTTTTGTTATAGCTGCAGTTTCATAAATCCTACAGCTGGTTTGGTTTGGTGTTGCCATGTTCATTTACTAATTCAAAGCTTGGCAAGCTCGCCTTGGCTGCGTTAATCCTGGTCATACTAGGCTCTCAATGCCGAGTGTTGGTGCCCACATTGAAAATAAATATAACTGCTTTGATAAAAGCGCTAGCTACTTCATTTATGAAAATCATTTTACGTGGTCAAAAAAAAATTGGTGGTGTCTCAAGTTTAGACCGAGGGGAATGGTATAGATATAGAAAGACCTAAGCCCAGCAATGGGTCGACAACAATGAAGTAATAAGGTTACTAATACAAGCTCAGCTTAGCTTGGGCTACTTTGTGGATGGTCAAGCATATTTAATTTATTTAAAGTAACGTCGATAAGGGCTGATAATAATAATGGCGTTAATTTCACTAAAGTAACAGTTATAGCTTATAGCAGTAGGTAACCTCATATCGTTATTATGATGAACTAGTTTATGCCCACGGCATAGCCCGCGTTGTGTCTATGGAAACGTTATTTACATCCTATGGGAACGGTCTTATGGGCTATGTTTGATTTCAGGCTTAGAGCAAAATTTCCAGATTTCCAAAAGATCCATGCAAAATTTCAGCCTGATCCGTTCAGTAGCTTTGGCGTGCAGAAAAAGTATATTCCAGTACCTTTTTTTTACAAACATAAACAGATTTGGGTGTCTCTATTTTGCTTGTGTCAGGGGACTGCGACATACTCTTGCCAGTGGCGTACATAAACTCAATTGAAAAAGATATGAAGACAGGGTATTTTTCTCAATTGCACAAATAAAATAAAAAAGAAAATAAAAATTTACATAAAATAAGTAATCACCATTAAGTTAACCACTATTTTATTTATCGAAGAAGTAACAAATATCCATCCATCCATCCATCTAACCATTCAAACTTTCGTATTTATAAAATTAGTGTTATTACTGTGACTAATGTTAAATCACTATCATTTAAACAGCGCAACTGCACGGTACCAGTTACTCTACATTTTCAAAAAATGTTTCACAATGCCCCAATATATTAAAATAATTCGGAGAACGTGCATATTGTTCAATTTGGACTGTGCTTGGGTCTTATTATCTATTTATTACCCATAACACAAGCTCTGCTTAACTTGGGGCTAGATAATGCTGTGTGAATTGTCCAGCATATTTATTATTTATTTATTTATTCAAAAGTAGGTATAACAAAATAGTGGTGAGTATATGGCGCAGCGAAATAAAAGCCAGTAAGGCAAGTATCAGGATTATCAGGGAGCCCTGCGTCCAGCAGTGGACTATTATAGGCTGTTGAGGATAGGATAGGATCTGGCGCAGTGCATCAGCATCGCCAGCGCGGGCAATGCAGCCAACATCTTGAGGAAGCTTCTGATGAGGAAACTCAATTGATCCATACCGATCCAGGTATGCATCAGTTGAGTTTCCTCTAGATATATTGTCTAAACTATCCATACTTATCTAAACTTACAAACACAGCTTCCAAAAGTAACCCTGTCTGTCTGAGTCTTACCTTTTCACACCCAAACGGCGGATCTCAATGAAATTTGTCAGGTAGATAAACTGTACCGGGGATGCACATAGGCTATTTAAAAAACGCTTGCGAAGCCGCGAGCAGCAGCTAGTAATATTACTTTCGAAAGGAAATCTACTCTATATCTTTTCACACCTAAACAGCTGGACGGAACTTAATGAAATTTGGCAAGAAGGTAAATTGTATCCCGGGGACGTACATAGGCTTGAAAAACGCGTGCAAAGCCGCGGGCATGAACTAGTATAAAATAAATCATGCTAGACAATTAACACAGCACCATCTAGCCCTAAATTTTAGATTCTCAAACAGTGGGGGTGGGGGGTGTCGAGCAAAATCTCACGGCATCTCACCAAGGGGAGAGGGGAGAGGGGGGGGGTCGAACAATCGTAATTTATGGATGTCCCCTTAAGTATTAATATCACATCAAATACCTTAATAAAAACACACAATAAAATCAAATATACTTAAATTTAACTTTTTCTTCTTCTTCTCTTCTTCGTGTTCTTTATTACCGAAGGTCGTGCCCAATTTGAAAACCCTTAGTTGAGGAGTTGACCAACTGCTTCCACGCCACACTATCTTCGGCTTGTCTGAGATCAGTGGTCACTGTAAGTTTAACTTAAGAACTAGATTTAAATGATACTATAAATATTTTTAAAACTACTAGGTATAATTTTTTAAAATGATACTAAAATTGAATTAAAAATAAATTATAAATTAAATGTAAGCTTAGAAGAGCTTGTGTTATGTTATTAAATGTGCGCGTTCTATTGTTACTGTCCGAGTTGATTGATTCTGGGTTGACCTTGATTCACATGCTAAAGATATTAAGAATTTTGGTCCACAGAAACAAGGATAAAATATTCATACCGTAATCTTTAACCTTACTCATGCGCCGGCCGAGCAACCAATCAAATCCGTTCTTTTACATTCATTCATCGATGAGTAATTTCGTTTTCCTTTCATTCGCCAACTTGAGTTTAAAGGATACAGACGTGTCAACAAGTCTAAAGTGTAAGCTAGTGTTAGACGTGAGATGGCAAACAGGGACATTACAGAGGCTGATATGAAATGGTTTGGGCTTAATTCTTCAAATTCAAGGTATGTATGCAAGACCACAGCCCCCAGTCCATTTGATTGTATCGAGACGATCACGTCTCTCTTTTCCATAGGTTTTGGTACAGCACCTCTTTTCGTGCGGACCAAGCAAATTCCATACAAAAATGTGCCGCACGATCACCTCCCGATTCTATCGTTAAATGGACTTGGGGCTCCGGTTTCCAATATAGATATAAGCTAAGAATTTTTTGTTTGTAACTTGCTTTGTTGATGTGCAGTGCAATGTTTTATCTATCGATAAAAATGATGTAGACTTTGATAACTGAAGCACTGATAATACTGATGTGGGGCTTTGGTTAAATAAAAAAACAAATTAAACAGGTAACTTCTATTATGGTCGGTAATAATAAAAGATAATTAAATCTATAAATAAGGTATTCAATATTGTGGTAAAGCCAAGCATTATTTTAGACTCGCAACTTAAGGTGGTGGGCCTGAACCTCTAAGCTCCCATTCAAACGTACTATTCGATTCATTGGAAACTACGTACCCGATTTTAATGAAATTTTGCACACATAATCGGACAAGAAATGTTGTATCGTTTTAGTTGTTGAATGTTTGTATCGTTTTAGTTTTTCAAAATACAAAATCATCATAAAGTGAGAGCGAAAATTCATTTATATCCATTTTCAAGCGATTTTATTACTTTCACTCTAATTTAATGATGATTTAATGATTTTGATGTTGAAAAACTAACACGATACAAACATAGTTTTTTCTTAACCGATTATGTGTGCAAAATTTCATTAAAATCGGAGACGTAGTTTCCAAATGAATCGAAAAATACGTTTGTATGGGAGCTTAGAGATTCTGGCCCACCTTAAAGATTGAACATCGTCTTCATCATACAAATAAATGAAACCCAGAAGCCTTACTTATATGACTGTACTAAAACATTTCGTGGATGTGAGTGGGAATAAATTTTTCTATATAATAAAAACTGCTGGATGTGATTGGGAATCTTTTTTGGATGTGATGGGAATGAGCCAACAAGTACAAAAATATGGTTTTTATCAATATTGTCCAGACTAGTAGGTACCTACTTAGAGCAACTGGAATATGACTAAAAATAATAAGGTAAGTATGAATAATGTTAAAATACTTGCCTATAAATTTTCATTTTCCTTATTAAAAAGACTCTAAACATAAACTAAATTAATCTTTTCTAATATAAATGAACTCGAAATTACTCATTGGCCAATTCCGTAGCTAGATTGTAATCCTACTGGGAGAATCATTATTTTAAAGTATACTCGGAAATATTTTCAAAAAATACTGAGGCGACCTCACCCGCAACTTCGGACGTATTTTTCGGTATCGCGTAGAAACGGTATAATACGTAGCCGTAAGTTATTCTAGGCGCCAAGCCTTATCCGTGCAAAGTTTCAGCCCGATCTGTTCAGTATTTTTGCCGTTGTCTTCGTATAACATATATGTCTTCGTATAAGGCCTGGTACTGACCGGTGTTATGGGGCGTAACATGACATTCGCAGCGAGCATGAAACGTTACACGCGCAGCCGTGTGCTAAAATCCGCCTAGTTGCTTGTTGCTAGCGCCTTCTTTCCCCGTACTGTTTGCACGAACGCTCGCTGTGTACCTAACACATTACATTACGCCCTGTAACATCCGTCAGTACCATTAAACATTTCGACACAGACTTTCGCCGTTATAATATTAAAAGGAACGCTAATTATTAATTTAACCTTTTTCCAGTTCCTCCGAAGCCAGGTATCAAGAACCAACAGCCCTGGAGACCGCAGATGGTGGAAGGGATGACACGGACAGACCTCTTCCATATCGGGTCCCATTCAACGCCAACGATTTGTACTATGACATGTCTGGGGAACGAATCATACTTATTTTTAATCACAAGACTTATGAGAAATCTGCTTATTTTATGTAAGTTAGGCATATGTAATTTTCTTAGTTAATAAATCACATTCAGTAATGAAATTGGTGGTGGGCTTGTGCACCGGTTTAAAGTCGCCCAGCGAGCTATGGAGAGAGCTATGCTCGGAGTTTCTCTGAAGGATAGGATTCGCAACGAATACATCCGACAGAGAACCAAGGTTGTCGACATAGCTCAAAGGATTAGGAAGCTGAAGTGGCAGTGGGCTGGCCATATCGCGAGAAGAACCGATAACCACTGGGGTAAACGTGTTCTTGAGTGGAGACCGCGACTCGGCAAATGTAGTGTAGGACGCCCTTCGACCAGGTGGGATGTCGATTTGCGAAAGACTGCTGGCAGATGCTGGATGCGGCAAGCTGAAGACAGGGCGCTATCTCGCTTATTATGGGAGGCCTATGTCCAGCTGTGGACTGATATAGGCTGATGATGAATGAAGTCGGTAGGTATAAAATAAATTTGTCAATTTCAGGAGGCAGCGTCCTCCAGAGCGAAATGGCACTGAAGAGGACGTAAAGAGCTTGTACCAGACGTTCACAAATCTGAAGTTCACCACCGCAGTGCACCACAACCTGCGGCACGCGGATATCATCAAGGAGGTGAAGGAAGGTAGAGTCTAGCCATTTCTGACGAAACAAAACAATCCTGAGACGGCAGCTTCAATTCCCGCCTCGGGACAAAGGCTTGTACGATCTATAGATATTTATATTATAAATAAAATAATTATTATTTTTGGATAATTAACACAGCATCATTTAGCCCTTAGCTAAGCAGAGCTTGTTTTATGGGTCCTAGATGACTGATAGAAAATATATCTAATGTTAATATAGTTTTAAGTATATCAGTTATCTAGTTAGATATTTTAATTAATAAATAAATTATGCTAGAAAATTCGCACAACATCACCATACAACAAAAGTAATTTTTTTCTCGAAATTGATAATGGCAACAGGTAGATGCTTCAAAGTACTCACAGAATATTTAGTTAAATATTCACTTTAAAAATAAATAATTAAAATAAAATAAAACAAATATTTAACGGGGCTTCCGTACAAAAGACATGATTTTTTTGCCGTTTTTATAGATAATGGTACGGAACCCTTCGTGCGCGAGTCCGACTCGCACTTGGCCGGTTTTTTATTTTCGTGAACTCTGTTATTACTATGTTTGCAGTCTGTGGCAAGGATCACCGAGGCACCTCCTGCATCGCCATCGCTATAATGACGCACGGCGACGAAGACAACAGCGTCTACGCATACGACAGGCCCTACCAGCTCAGTGACGTCACCAACCTCTTGCAGAACTCGCCCGGCCTCGTCGGGAAACCGAAACTGCTGTTTGTTCAGGTATAACTAAGCGACTGTCCTACGGAATACAGGAATTCGAAATACCTCGGTATAGAGTTCATTCGAGTTCGTGGTCGTTCGGTTGACCACCATCCCACTAAAATAGGTTTAGGTTTTTCTTTTCAATTCAATTGGTTTATTAAAACCTAACATAACATCACAGAGTTATTCAATGCATTAAGTCTGGGGTCGTGTCTAGGAAACCTACTTGCTAGGTAGTAGGTAGCCTACGTTTTTTTACATTTACTATGTACAGCGAAAATATGTATACACTCCCATATTTTGAAATTTGACTGAATAGTAAGTGTTAGTCATTGTGATAATTTATATGTCGTATTCTGATAAGAACGATGGCTGCTTAGTATGAAAAATGTGTGCGTAGTCTTTTATATGATAAGTTCCGAGTAAAATACCAGTGAAAACTTGGAAGTGTATACATATCTGAGCAGCTGACTGTACGAGTAGACTGTATTTTACTTAAATTGTTAGTAGGTACATACTAGTACATTTAATTAGGTATATCATAGAGACTAAGAGGCTTACGGACAAACAGAATTGCGGTTTAGGTTAGCTTTAAGATAATTTTAGTACTTAATGTGAAACATAAATAGATGAAAAAAAAAGGTATAGAAAAAATATTAAAACCTAAAACCACTATCTTATAATAAGACTCACCTAAAGTTTAAATTAGGGTTAATTAAATTATCGCCAAAATCACCTCACGTAATTAATGGCCGCCCCCTTATAAATACAAACAAAGAACATACATTTACCATTTCTATGTAAGTATAATAAAAAATAACTATCTATGTTATGTATTGTAGTAAGCATACCTGTACAATACATAATTAGTTATCTAGTACCCATAACACATGGTCTGCTTTGGCACGGCTTTGGAGTTAATAAATAAATCATATTGGACAATTCCCACAGCATCATCTAGCCCCAAAGATGATGCTGTGCGAATTATGCAGTATTACATATTGATTTACTGTATTAGCCTTAGATTTACACTCCGGAAATCCGGTATTTGCATAATCACGGACGGACTAACTGCTCAGTGCTCAGTGCCCCACGTACAAATATTGGTCCCGAGGCGGGAATCGAATCCGCAACCTCCCTGGCGTACCTTCACTTGGTACGTCACTGAGGACGACAGTATCTATACTAACATATAAATTATAGAGTAACTAAGTCTCTGTCCTTTTCGCGCTAAAACGGCTCAACGGACTTGAATGAAATTTTCCATTGAGATAGATGGTATCCCGGGAACGGACGTAGGCTACATTTTATTCCGGAAAACGCGGGTGAAGTCGCGGGCAGAAGCTAGTAGTGATATATATATAGTATATCGGGGTATGATCGGACGCGGGGGAAGACCGTATAACGCTAATTGTAGCCGAATTAAGCCATTATTTCCTAATGCTGCCAACATTTTCTACGACTCTATTTAATGGCGTCGGCATAAAATATTGTCATCATTAGAAAATATGGCTTAATTCGGCTACAATAAGCGTCATGCGGTCTTCCCCCGCGTCCGATCATACCCCGATATACCCTATTTGAACTGTGTTCTAGGCTTGTCGCGGAGACGGTATGGACGACGGCAAGCGCGTCCAGACAGACGGCCATGTCCGCATAGTGCTGCCGACGTATGCCGACTCACTCATCATACTGGCAACCGCTGAAAGTAATTTCTTTACTCAGTTTTACCTTACAAACTTCCTGTTCTAAGCCATTCTTCCACCCATACTTCCCACTAATACACTCGAGAGCAATGAATCCGGGTCACTCAAAGAATCCAAAAAATCTCGGAAAGTAAGAATGCTAGGTTAATGCAAAAAATTGTATTTAATAGACAATTTAATACTCCTTAAATGAAAGTTAAAAAAATATGAGTCACCATACATTTTATTTACACAAAATTTCATAAAGAAAAAAAACTGCTGATCTCTCCTTAAAACAAAAATAGGAAACATGAGATTTTTGAACTTTATGACGATTTTCTTGAATTTCAATACTTCGTATTACCTCCTCGTGCTTCCATTACTGCGTTTACGCGGTTTGGCATGCTGTACACCAAGTTCCTTATACGATTTTGGGGAATATTCTCCCATTCCTCTGTGAGAGCAATTTTGAGCTCAGGAAGCGTGATTGGGGGAGGGTTTCGTTGTTTTACGCATCTCCCTAGCTCGTCCCAAGCATGCTCGATCGGGTTGATATCCGGGCTGCGCGCTGGCCACTCCATACAAGTAATGTTCATCTCTTGAAGGTAGTCATTCACAATCCTACCTGTATGAGGTCGGGCATTGTCATGCATAAATATAGCATCCTCACCCAAATTGACCATAAATGGACCAACGTGTTCGTTGAGGATTTCTTCCACATATCTTACGCTAGTTAAAGAGCCGTTTTCTATGATCACCAGCTCTGTGCGACTTTCAGAGGAAATTCCGGCCCACACAAGTACAGACCCACCACCGTAGGCTACTTTTTCTTCGATGCATGCTTGCTTGAATCTTTCCCCTGGTCTTCTATACACTCTATTATATATTAAATTGTCTATTAAATACAATTTATTGCATTAACCTAGCATTCTTACTTTCCGAGATTTTTTGGATTCTTTGAGTGACCCGGATTCATTGCTCTCGAGTGTATTATAAATGTCAAAGTTTGGATGGATAGATAGATGAATGGATGTTTGTTACTCAATCACGCCAGAACGGCTGACCGGATTTAGCTGAAATCTGGCACAGACATAGATTATAGTTTGGAATAGAACATAGGCTACTTTTTATCCCGGAATTCCCACGGGAACGGGAATTACGCGGGTAAAGCGCTGCCAAGGCGCTGCTAGTAATATTATAAATTTAAAGTAATCTGTCTGTTACGTTTGAACGGCTGAACTTATAGCCATATCCCATTGACAATTTGTGAGCGATTTCAGAGGTAGCCAAGTTGCGAACAGCGAGCACGCCGCCGTCGCCGTCGCCGCGACGTGCGATTCGCGTTTTAAACACTGTCGTCGATGGCGTTTAGGAATAGCGGCGAGCCAGCTGCGTTCCCGCGGCGGCGTCGCGTCGCGTCTCGTCGCGGCGCGCTCGCTGTCGCTGCACAATAGGTTTTTAAAGTTTTCAATGATTGTATATAGAATTTCGACGAGGTTTGTATTAGATCTCGTTGCTTAGTTGGTTAGAGCGCACCCGTACTGAGGGTGAAGCGCGGGTTCGTGTCCTGCCGAAATGGAAAAGTTTTGGACTTATACAATTTTCGTAGAAACTTGCCCCAGTGCGAGCTACGCAACGCACTATAATAGCAAAAACCTACTTGTTATTGACAGAGCACTACGCATACCGCGACTCGAACGGCAGCTGGCTGATGCAGGCTCTGTGCGCGGTGCTGGAGGAACGACATGAGGAGCTGGAGCTGCTGCAGATGATCACACTTGTCAACCAGGTAACCTTACGCTATGACCACGGGATTGCCGTACACCGGCCGTGACGGTCATGGCAAACCCCAAGGTTGGAGTGATCTAGGCAACCAACGTTCTATGTTGCCACTTGTCAAGCTGTCTGGCACCTAGATCAAGCTTTATAATTTAACGTTCTAGTAATAATTGTTATTTAGGTACATAGTTGCACTTTGTAGGTAATTGTTTTAAATTACGCATTTTTATGAAAAGACCCCCAGGAAGGGGGCCTTTTCCAAGATTTGGTGGTGGTTTTGGTATACCGTAGTTTGGAGATCGAAGAAGTAATTTTTGAAGATTGTTTCAATAAACATTTTTACCATTTATTTATTTCAATTGTTTCAGGTTGTGGCGTACAGAGCCACCTACACATTATCTGAAGTCACCAAGAATAAGAAAATGATGCCGGAGACAAAATTCACGTTGACTAAGCTGATAAAGTTTTAACAGCTCCCTAATGTCTACGCAACTACGCTACTGTCCGAGGCGAGCCCAGAGGGTTGGTGGGAGGACAATTCAGAATAAAATGAATTATAGAATGTGAATGAAATGAATTTAAAGATCAAGTATGTAGACAGCCGACGGCAGTCTTTTGTCAATGTGACGGTAGCCTACCGAGCTTATTGTGTCAAATCAGAAAAAGTAGGTACCTAACCAAAAGAATGATAATCCAGAAAAATGGACCTAGGTTTAAATACTCATATAGCTTTCATTGACTTAGAAAAGGTATTTGACAAAGTAGATTGGAAAGAAATGATGGCAACGTATAAAACGTTGGAGTAGATTATACAAATAGAAAATAATAGGTATACAATCGAACTACGTATAATATGTAGAAGTTGGAAAGAAAAGAATCAAAGCTTAAATCAGAAAAGGAGTAAGCCAAGGATGTTCACTTACGCCCTGTATATTCAACATCTTCATAGAAACAGCTTTAAAGAAAATAACTGAAACTTGCAATAGTAAAGTTCTACGGGGAAACGATCAAGCTCAGGTTTTTAAGATATAGCGGTTATTACGGAAACACAAGAGGATTTAATTTCAATTATGGATACCATTTTCAAAGAATTTTCATTTAAAATAAACATAAATAAAACCAAAATACTTATAACTTTTAAAACCAAAATATGTAACATCAGCAGAACCCATCACAATGGACAAAATGAGAAATTAAAATGTACAAAAATCGATATTTGCGGAGTATTATAACAACTGACTCAAGATGCAAGGCCAAATTTTATTGATTTTTATTGTAATTTTTTGCGCAATCACGTCTCTGAATTCAAACCGTCATAACTCCGGAACCCTTCGACACTGACCCTTGTTGTTGGGTAGAGACCCAACCAGAAAAAGAAGAAATCAGATGAATGAACCTAAAACGGTCATCATTGCCGGTCGGCATTGCCATACAGCAGCGGGGTAATGCTGTCAGCTTCTTGGGCACGCTTCCGACTGGTATTGATATGGATCAGTACCTGCTAAGCTACCTGTAGATTGCTTGCAACAGTCTGCAGTTAGCTCAACTGTTTCAATTGTAAATATTAGTTTTAATTTAGGTAATTCTTTTATTTCATTGTAATTTTTTTGTTAATTTTTGTCATTATTTGTATAAAAACGGTCACGACGATATTGTTAGGGGCCATAAGCTCTAATTATTTTCTCTGCTTTAGAACTTTCTTTGTTGTTTTTGCTTTTTATTCATCATATAGGGGATGTATATATACTCGTATAAAATCATTATTGTCCGGACCGAATGCTAACGAAGGGTTTTCTATTTCTGCAAAGAAACAAGGAGTCGTTACGAAAACAGTGATTAAAAATAAAGTACTTGCAACCCCTTCCAGTTAACCAAGATTTAATCCGGTTAACTCATAACCACATTTACCGGTGAACTAGCAGCATGCAGAGAAATGACCACCAGGGTTGGCACTTGGTACGGCTATGCGCCTCGTAAATTGACGAGTGTCGGCGGTGTGTTCACGAGGTAGGGTTGCTACAAACAAAGCATGTCATTTCAAACGAAGACTGGGAAAGTTTGCTCTATATTAGGACGCATCTTCACTTTCAAATACATGTAGTATTTCCAATAGATTTTTTTTTCCAATTGGAAATACTAGTTCTAACCTGTTTCTATTTTCTTTGCCAAGAAAGAAGAATTTGCCAAGAACATTTTACTTGGAAAGATTCCAAGTAAAATGTTTTCAAAATTTATAAGTATTCTAAAAATATTTCACTGAACAACATTTATAATTCAAACGTGGACATAAATACAAAAAAAAAGAGGCCTTGCAACTTTACTAGGTATATTATATGCATAGAAAAAAGATGAAAAACGCCATTCAACAAAACCAGACTTGTGCCAGCCCTTTGACCGAAATTGCCACACCTGCGTCGGTTGTATCTCACCGACCTCTATATCTACACACATCGCTAAGCTAACGAATGTAGTGGGTCTGCACCTTAACCGATTTAGTGGGTCTACACTTTAACCGATTTACCTATTGCTCGTATGATACGATTGAATCATTTTGAGGCTCGGAGTTATATTGTAAAATATCACTGGGTACATCTATCCGAACAAAAACAAAAATCTAAAATTTTAATGATTGGATGCATGTTTATTACCTCTTCACGGCAAAACGACCGAACGGATCCAGCTGAAATTTTGCATTCAGGTAGGCCTGGAATAAAACATAGGTTACTGCTGGCTACTTTTTAAATAACCACAATACGGGCGTGCAATAATATGCCGGAAAATTCACACAGCATTTTGTGCCCCAAAAGGATAAAAAATGCTGGGTTGAGAGTGAAACCACCAGCACCTCCGACCAGGTGGGATGACGATTTGCGAAAGACTACTGGCAGATGCTGGATGCGGCAAGCTGAAGACAGGGCGCCATGGAGCTCATTAGGGGAGGCCTATGTCCAGCAGTGGACTAAACATAGGCTGATGATGATGCTGATGATGATTGTAGCAAATAGGTTTTTGTAGATAACTTTGAGGTCACGTCGAACCACTACGTAAGTTGATTTCCTAAGCGGATATAATCTTTCCGCTTCTACCCGAAGGAAAGCTTTGATTGATGAGTATTTAAGAACGTTAGAAATAAACAATTGAATCTGGCTTAATTCTCATAGCACCGATGAATGATACTTTTATTATTTTTTTATTTAACATGAGATGATAAATTTTATCATCTGCCTGTTTAACTGCTGCATAGATAAGGTAAGGCCGACTTAGTCAAATTTTGTCACTCCTATCGGGCTGTGTGTAGCCACTAATGCGCTCTTTAATGTTTAATTTAAAACTACAATAATATCCCACAAAAATACATTGCTAAGTAGTTGTATTTAAACCACTTAATTAATTTCCCCCTTTCTTACTACAAGTCCTGTAAATTTGCTAAGTTGATATTAAACTGAGTGTCGTCCATCTACCTAGGTATATCTAATTAGAATAGGATTTTTGTAAGGCGAATTTGGCTCATTATGTTCTTGTAGATCTTAAGAAGTCTCGTTCTGAAGGTTCGTATCGGGTTTGCGGAGATTACATTTTATTTGAGGGTTATAATTTATTTTGCACTGCATTTCACAAGGATTAAACTAGCAGAAAAGTAATTTACTGCAAATTGTAAAACATTTTCTTTTGTAAATGTAAAAACTAACTGTTCACATCATTGGTATGTTTGCAGCATTTGGGAAAATAATAGATTTTGGGATAGATATAAACAAATAAATAAATAATGCTGGACAGTTCACACAGCATTATCTAGCCCCAAGATAAGCAGAGCTTGTGCTGTGGGTAACTGATAACTGATATACATATTATAATACATAGATAGATATTTTTTATTGTAAGAAACGATCAGAACACCCTGAAAAAAGATCTGAAGATCGTACAAATATTTGTCCCGAGGCGGGAATCGAAACCGAGATAATCGACTATTTCCCAAATGCTCCCAAAATACAATAGAAACTATTTTCGATGAACCCATAAAAAGTTTACGATTTGCGGCAAATTACTTTTTAGTTTTATATTCTATAGCACGCGAAGCAGAATAATTAAAAAACAATAAATCTCGCGCCAAAACCAGACAATCAACCGAGAGACACATCCCGGCGGGTTGGTGCAATATTTAATTGTGTGAATATTTTAGGCAGCCGACAGTGCTTTGTCAACTTGTCGAACACGCGACGCGACGGCCCGCTGACTTTGGTGTTTAGACTTCGATAAGTACTAGTACAAGTTGCATGTTTTAAGCTAGATTATTTATTTTATCAATAACGCAGCGAGGGTTTGTCAATAGACACGGAAAATGATCATAGAAGCTGAGGAGAGTTGCCTTAATTTCCGGAAAATCGCTATGACTTAAGTCGGGGTGATTTTTCATCGGCGCGTCAAAACACGATCTTTTATAAATATTATTATAATAAGTTCTTATAATTCTACTTTCTTACTTCGATGCGCGACTTTTGATTGATCGAATATTAAATACTAGTTGCTGCCCGGGACTTCGCACGCGCTTTTTAAGTAGCCTATGTCTGTCCCCGGGATATTACTTACCTCCCTGCCAAAAATCATCCAGATCCGTTCAGCCGTTCTGGCGTGATTGAGTAACAAATATCCATCCATCCATCCAAACTTTCACATTTTTAGTGGGATAGTACGATAGTGTGATCTGATGGCCATGACGACAATGTGGCCCACTTTTTTTCAGTTTTTGCATAAGTTTATATATTTTTTTGTATGTACTTATTCGTTTTTGGCTAGAAAGACGACACGACGCTGTTAAACTCTGTTATAGCGAGTTGATTTATGGATATTTTTATTATTTTTTATATTTATGCTGAATAATATTGTGAAATTCACTCTTTGCATTGGTAAAATTGATATTTTATTATGATCCCTCGATTTATAAAGCAATAAATAACGCTATCACTGGCAACACTTCATCCCGGAAACGGAAGCGACGTCATGTGCACAAATGTAGCGTTGGAAGCAGTGTATAGTGACGTGCACTTCCTGTTTGTATTGAAATTCATTAAATTTGGATTAACCATACAGTTGCCAATGTTTATTAAGAAAATTACAATAACGGAATAAAATAATTACAACTTTCTAAATTCAATTGTAAATACTACTTCTAATTTGTTTAAATTATTTGTGATTTAATGATATTAAGAAAAAAATACGTTGTTTTACAAAAAAACTTACGGCTATAAATTAAAAACTGCCTAAAGGTTTGGCTACGGCAACTTCCACAATAGTTACCATTTTATCAACTGTATGTTACCTTCTAGTTCGTTTATGTCCTCAAAAGAAACCTAAAGAAAGCGGAAACCTCACGTTACAGTGTACTACATTGGACGTACGGCACAGGCTTGGATTTCCCTTGGGGCCGTGTAGATTCGGTTCAGCAATCGCGGAGCCGTTTGTAATACCATATTTGTACCGTCGATTTATTGATGGTTTTCAAAGCAATACCTTGGGAAGGAATAAATATTGGAGGTATTGGGGCTCCGATTTCACCAGCAGGTTAGGTAGGTAGGAAGTGTCTAGATTGTTTTAGGGTCTATTTTATAACGAATTTGAAAGGAAATCGAGAAGTACAAAGCCGTGATGTGCACTGAATTTGTTTTTTATATTATGTATCTTAGCTATAAAAACAAATAATCAACGGGCTTTGTAAATTAACAACTCGGGTTTTAAGAAAATAATGGGCAACTCCCATTATTTTAAGCCTATTGTGTGGGAATGGGAAGCCTATTGTGTGGGACGCTACATGCGTCGACACACTCGCCCCTTGCCATCTTCCTAGGACTTCTGTGAGGGCTGGTGCTGCGGCAGACTTTGCCGAAGATCTCAAGACGCGCAATTATGCAGGTCTCGACAGAGCCTACGCATATGCCCCCCTTGGAGTCGAGACCCTAGGTCCGTGGGATACCGAGGCTCTCCGGGTTTTCAAAAAATTATCTGAGCGTCTGGTCGAAGCGACGCGTGACCCGAGAGCTGGTGAGTATCTGGCGCAGCGCATCAGCATTGCCATACAGCGGGGCAATGCAGCAAGCGTCATGGGCACGCTTCCGACTGGTATTGATATGGATCAGTTGAGCTACCTGTAGATTGTTTGCAACAGTTTCAATTGTAAATAATAGTTTTAATTTGATTCT
The DNA here is from genome assembly GCA_947086465.1 of Eupithecia exiguata. Taxonomy (NCBI): domain Eukaryota; kingdom Metazoa; phylum Arthropoda; class Insecta; order Lepidoptera; family Geometridae; genus Eupithecia; species Eupithecia exiguata. The sequence continues at coordinate 2,070,361 of OX352229.1, forward strand.
GTTATTTGATTGTAATTTCCTTTGATAATTTAGAAAACAATTAATAAGTAACCTGCAGTTGATATACCAGTTACTGTAGGTACCTCAATGCAAACAGTGGTCTGCCATCGCGTGACTCAGAAACAATTCTTCTGGAGGAAGCAGCTTGATGGATCGCCTTCCCTTGTCGACTTATTTGTGTAAGGTTGTGTCAACCTTTTTAGAAGCTCCGGCCGATAGGGCTGTCTATTACAGTTATAGTTTGTCTTGGGAGAAGGCGGAAATTAACGAAAATAACAGTGTGTATATAAAAACTAAGTAAATAGCCAGGGAATACCAGGTTATTTGATCACAATCTTTTTTATCTTAGCAGTTATGTTTAAGGTTTTTGATATTATAGTGCGTAAGCCCTCGCACTCTGGATAATCTCTAAAAAATTAAATAAACTCCCTAAAAAAAAGATTTCGTTTCTCAATTCTGATTCTCAATTAGTAACACCTCTCGTCAAATGAACTATATGTAACTGTAGTCTTTGAACAGGATTGGAGAAACTACAATTTTTCCCCTGTAGGTGGAGCTAACGGCGCTAGAGTCCGTAAGAAGTCCCAGAGATTTTCGATTTGATTTAGTGGCTTAGTTGGTTAGAGCACTAGTGTGCTCTAACCTGAACGCCTGAACGGATCTGGATGAAATTTGGCACAGAGATAGATTATAGTCTGGAATAGTACAAAGGCTACTTTTCATACCGGAATTCCCACTAAAACGGGAACTATGCGGGTGAAACCGCGAAGCACTGCTATTACTTAATATTATAAAGATTTGTTTCTTTGAATTGAATTCGAAGCTACTGGACCGATATGAAAGATTCTTTCACCATTAGAATCCTACATTATCCCTGATGAACATAGGCGATAGAATATACCCGTGTAAAGCCGGGGTGGACCGCTAGTTTCTGTAATAAATTAACGCCATATTAAGCAAACATGGCAACCCTAGTCCGTTTCTACTCCAGCTTGTACATTCTAGTAGCCTGGCTATCGTGCAGGGCACAAATTAACCTAACGATCAAACATTTAAATACATAAATAAATAGAACACGACATTTCCATCATGTTATACTCATACTGTTGTTTTGAACACACAATTCATCTGTAGTAAATAATACCATTGTTGTAAATAATACAAATAAGTTAATTGACTAAACTTCTGGTCCGATTTAAAGCATTCCACTATTCGGTAGCTATATTGCTTCTAAATTCTACGTTTTATATAGATAGCACGTGAAGAAAGCCGCGGGCAAAACCTAGTAGTATATATACTACTAGGTTTTGCCCGCGGCTTGTATACCATATATGGTATACAAGCAGCTTAAAGGTTCCGCTACGACGTAGACACTTTTGTCTACGTCGTAGCACTTCCGCTACGACGTAGTAAAAACAGCTACGAGATGCCGTAGCATGTAGCTCGGTGCTCCTCGTGGAGATCAAGTGTAATTGTACTATTTAAGACGAAATGGGCTCACCTTTTCGAGACAAGGACGAACGCCGCGTGGGGAAGGCGAGAAAGGAAGGCAAAAGCCGCAGAATGGCTGGCCCGCGCGCAATTTCACTGGAATTTTTGTATCGAGTCAAGTTGAGTCAATCGTGTTTCGACTCCCATAACTTACTAACTAAAAACTAAACTTTTGATGCTCATAAAAAACTAGTGTTTTATTGTCTTAAAATTGATATTCCGTGTGGTCCAACGTGGGGTTAGACTCATTTCGCCTTAAAGGTCCCTGTTATCTTCTTTGAATGAACAAAATCCGTCAAGTGCAAGTCTTACTCGCGCGCCGAGGGTTTCCAACATTTGTCAATTTTATAAACATATTACTATTATTTGTTATTTACTGAATACCAAATAATAGTAGGTAGTTGGACCGCTCTGCATACTACGGAGGTGGAGGGGGCAACGTTAACAGGCAAATGTTTTTCGACTTTTTCCAAAATATTTCAAAAAGTAACCTATAAAAATCTGATTTATAATAAAAATCTAACCTGTAAATCTGTTTTGAGATGTACCAAAGATTGATGTACTAACCTTTCATTTGATATCCCACACGGTGAGGTAGACCTTCCTTTGAAGATTATTCCTCCCCTTTTTGACCATTTTTCAAAAAGTGATCGTCTTACAGACATCTCTTTAGTTTTCCTATAAAAGATAGATCAAAAATGAACAAACACTATATACATTTCAGATGTATCGCTCTGCAACCTTCGGAGATAGGGGAGAACGGAAAATTGTTCGACTTCTTTCAAAAATATTTCAAGAGGTATGTATGAAATCTATAAAAAATCGAAAACCGTTTTGAAAAATGACACCTTTCATTTGATACGTCCACGAGGTATTTGAAAAAAAATTCCTCATTTTCGTCGAATTTCAAAGTGTTCTTTTTACAGATTTCTCTATATTTTTCTACCTGAAAACCAGCGTAGCATTGGGCTTAGCCAAATGCTACACATGCTGAGGTGAGGACCCTTTTGACCCTATTTTTATTAATATTATTTTTTTATTAGTTTTTTTTGTTCTTTGTATAGTTTTAACTTTAATAATAGTACCTACCTAGTATGTACCTAAGTCTGTTTTTTGTATTTTTGGGTAAAAATAAATATTTTTTCCCTTCTTCTTCTCATCGTTACTTTTTTTAGGGACACCCGGGACACCCTCACTAGGGTGTCGATCAGTCAATTTCTCGCCTTGATGTACAATTACTATTCTATCTATCTATGATTGATTTGACTGCCTCAATCTCTCTCGTCGCATGATCAAAGGTTGTTCACACGCCTCACCTGCGTTCATGTAACACCAATCAGTGCCTACTTACTACCTACCCCCGTGCTGTGCTGTCATCGGTTAATCATCCGGCTCAGCAAGCCGTGCAATCCGTGCTAATTCCAACATTAATTAACCCAAGATTATCGTGAGATTCGGGATGCCAGATGTGGCATGCGGGGTTACGGATAAACTTTGAACAAGTCTAAGGCCCGTATTATACAGGGTTATTGGTAAATTAGTGACAGTACGTGAACTGTGGGTGCAGCCCATCATCACAAACACGACGCCAGGTCTTAATTCTTAATTTTGGTATTGGTAATGGGTACCCCCCGCAATTCAATAATCGTTCCTTAAAGAGGTTTTATTTGAAACTTAACTTAAAAACAGCTCTGCCCTGAATTAACAGAAGATATGAGAGTGAAAGATCGGTCTTAAGTAACTCGTTGGGTTCCAGGCAAAGATGTTTTTTCATTTAATATCAGAGGTTAATTATATTTTTTTTTTTTTTAGAATTTAGACTTGGCGCCTTTACGAACGTGTTTGTGATGATGGGCAGGACCTGCAGTTCACGTATTGTTACTAATTTACCAATAACCCTGTATATGCTTGAGTAACGATTTTCTATGGCAGAAGCGTTACTCGAGCTAAGTCGATGACTGAGTATAGTGTCATAATAATAATAAATAATGCTGGACAATCCACACAGCATCATCTAGCCCCAATCTAAGCAGGCCTCGATTTATTATTTTCTTAAAAGGCCGTTATTTGTGATATCGAAAATGGTACAAAGTACGAGGTTGCCAGTTCACAGGAACTCACACTTTGCATATCTCATCAATCCATAAAAGAGACACCTTCTAGTCTTTTCAAGCTACTTTATCCCTTAAATCTTCACACAAAAGGTCGATAATACATTCGCACACTGTATTAAGTATTCATAGGTTCGGATAAACATTTTTTCATGTACGTACGTTCAATTTCCTTATTTGGGACTGTTTCTTCGGAAATGGAGTTTTTCCTTTTATGAGACCCTAGCAAGAAATTATACTTGCACGATAACGCTAATTGACGTTACTAAGTACGTAAGTACGTAAGTAAGTAAGTAGGTATAAAGTACCTACTTACTTACTTATTTGAAGAACTTAATTTTGTGCAGTACCCTAACGGCGTTTTCACACGAGGCACGACACCACACGACAAAATGCGGTGACGACTCCGGGCGTCATACATTTCTATGAACCGTTTACACACACAACGACACCGCACAGCACGACAGGTTCATAAAAATGTATGACGTCCGGAGTCGTCACCGCATTTTGTCGTGTGGTGTCGTGCGTCGTGGGAAAACGCCGTAACGATGAAGAAAGTCTATTTTATCTTGTTGTAAATTTCTTGATTGAATTCTTGATTGGTGCTTAAATAAAACCAACAAACGTTCAATGATGAATTTTATTCTAATTAAGTTTAAGTGGAAACATGTACCTTATAACATGAGCCTAAAGAAGAAAACACTATTATACTCTTAATTATGAAATACTTATCAAATAAACAATGTCTTTCATCATGTCATCGTATGTAAATACAAACATAAGTTCGCGGAAGCCGTTTATGGCACGACAAAATCATAACCCTCCATCTACGGTTGATTAAACCATACACAATGCGAACGCCTTTAGTTAAAGAAATACGCAAAACAAATTCCAAAGTTCACGAAGTGCCGAAAACGAGCTTGCAAATAGACAATGCAAAATTTATAAAAAAGGCTCGTTACACACGGTGCTTACATTTCACATGGTTATGTATACCAGTTTTTTAGTCCCGGTACACATACCTGGTATTTTCAAAAGCCTGTTTGACCAAAAGTTTTTAGCCTGTTTCATAATTTGCATTCTCTAATAACATGTCAACAACAAGAAGCTCGATAGTGCCGATGTTATCCTACTTACGTTAAAACGCGTAACAATGTAACTGTTAAAAGATACTATTACAAATTATCTATATCTTTATCATTATTTTGAGAAGGCACATGAAAATTTACTTACAAATAAATGAATAAATCGATAGTTATGACAAAAATGTCTATATTTTGAATAAAAAGCGAACTAATTTTCTTGACACTAGATAAACCAAACAAGTCTGTGTACAAATTTATATATATTTAGACTGGATTTATATATATTTAGACTGGTGTATGAAAATGTATGTCTACTTAGACTTATGTCTGAAAGTTCATACATTTCAGTAAGACTTCGCTATTGTGTCACCAGCCTTCGTGCAAGCTCTATTAGTCGATACATTATATCTTTTTATTCTATCGTTAACTTCAGTGAAACAAAATATTAGAATTATAATTGCCTACCGAAAATAATGTCAACAAAATTCAGTTTTTAATTTGATTAATATTTAAAATTTTCGTATCGTAACCGTAATGATACGATAGTAAGTTCATGATAGGGGTATCCTTACGTACTATATAAAAATACAACAATTCTTGAGAACGTTTCGACTTGGGCCGATAACGCTTAACAGGTGGTACCTAGGTGATATGCCACAGACTTGGAAATTATATGAAAATACCGTGTAAAACTGGCCTTATAAACCACCGTTATATCTAAAATCATAAGACTTAAAAGGTTAAAACGAACAATGATTTCGAATTTTACACGGTATTTTTACATTAAATCCGTTAACTCTTATTTGTATAAAGCTTATACAATACAAACATCTATTTATAAAAAAAAACATAGTTATTTATGGAACTAAAAGTGTTTTTATAGTTTTTTCTGTACCCATATTTAATCCCGATTATTTATAATTTAACTTGATCCCAAAACATGTGATGAACAGCCAGGATGATATTAATTTTGATTGTGATGAAACAAAGAAAGCATGAGCGATATCTATATTCAAGCCATATTTACAGTAGACAGCAAAAGGGGCACATTAAGTCAAACTTAGGTGTCATTTAAACTTACTCGGATTATCATGATACAATTTGATATTCCTGTCAATTTCAAAAACCCCGGTAAAAAAACGAAATACTGCCAACTACATCTACGCTAGAAGTAATAAAATATACATATTCATTATCGTTATTATATTTATAAATATAAAAGCTCGTGAAAATATTTTAGTGTCACAAAAACTTGTCTTTTACATTTTTTATTCTACATTTAGTATACATACGTTCTACTTTATAATAGTTGGACTTTATCCAATCAAGAATAGTATTTTGTCTCGCTCTAGTAAATTAAACATTCGCGCCCAAGAAAGAGACTAAAGTTGTAAGATACGTTTCGTTTTTGATAGTAAAGTCCAACACTAGTAAATAACGAACCAGCGTGATTAAAACAATCCAATGTCAAACAAAAAAAACATGAGCCTAACACTAAACACTCCAACTTATTATGATAGACAAGAAATTCTTACACATGTCTTTACTAATGCTGCTATACCGAGCGATATCTTTTTAGTTTTATATAAAAATTAATCGAAACTATTTCAATATGGCTTTGTTTTGTGGGTATTGTCTTTTTGATAGATGAAAACTATTAAATGCGCATCACAACTGGCCTCAAACAAAAACAGAGCAGGTAAAATTTTAAATCATGATCATGAACTGTTTTGCATAACATATTCGTTCTTTACATTCTATTACGTTATCACGAAGATACCTTTACATAGTTTAAATCTACGTTATGTATGTAAAGTACAAAATTTCATGAATAAATATTATATTTTTAAATGTCACTACTTCAAAACTATGGAAGCCAAAACGTGACGTTGCAAAGACGTCGACGAGCATGCGATAACATTGTACAAACGTATTATTACAGTTATCTATGTGACTATTATTAAAAGAGATAGCTTTTCTTTTTCTGGTCCTATTTAAGATTTTTATAATACTGGTCCAAGTTTGACGACATAACATTTATTTACAAACCAATAACAATTTTTGTCAAAGAAATTAAAGAATTTTGAAATATTTCAGAAGAGCTATCCCGTTATGGGGTTTAATGTTAAAAACGATTAACTTTATATTCATATCCATTATGATTCTGGTATAGACCCTGCCTCGTTTAAGCAATTTACAACACTATTGATAACCGTTATTAGGTACAAATTTATTCTAAAACACTACAAAAAGCTTGACAAAAACTTTCTAGGCCGATAGGAACTGAAAACTAAACTTATATAAATAAGTTGTTAAAAAATTACCACACCATATTTAACGGAGCATTTGTGGTAATTAAAACAGAACCAAAAGTGCTCTTAAAATTACTAAAACAGATAGAACCTAGGCTACCTGTTACCACCTTTTATATCGCGAAATGGTTCAAAGCAAAACAAATTAACGTTAACATTAAAAACGATAGTTCTACAAAATGGCTACTGCCCAAGGTGATAAACAGGCACATATTCTAAATCTCACTTATTTCTTAGCTATTAAAAACCGGCGGTCAGCCGGGTAGGGGCGTCACCAAGGAACTTTAAAAAATTAATTATTTCAAACTATATTTTGGTTTTGACATGACTGTCATGTCACCTGTGTTATAAGATGTCGATCAATTGATACGGGCAATTAAATCTCGCATGCGACGCCCCAAAATGCGCCTCCTGCCTAATTTGACCGCGAATGTCACTGTCATCTGTCAATACCATCCGTCGGTGACGTGAAGGCGGGCGAGGCGCGAGGTCAGTGATGATTATGAGGTCTCCTGCTCCTGCCAGTCAACGCCTGCCCATTGGGGAAGCTCAGTTTCGTATTCCCAGCCGGGGCCCTGCAATAAACATCATAATAATTAAGTCTTCTCAAAATTAACATAGTTTTAAAGTTCATTCACAAGATAATGAAAGGGAACCTAAACAACAGACATCAGTAAAATAACCTTCATACTGGTGATTTTTTTTTTTTTTTTTTTATGTCTAACCTAACCTAACAGATAGACAACAAAAGCCTTACCTAAGGCATCATTTCCGATGAGGATGAGAAGTGAGCAATCCCCGTGCTAGGGGCACGGGGATTGTTGTCTAGGGTAGAATAAAAATTGAAGCGAACCAAATCAATAACACTTTGTTTCTTGTTTGATAATTACTATTTATAAAGTTGTTGTTTATGTATAAAATTTGACTTGTCTAAGTGCTTTTTTGTAAGCCTAAAGAAATAAAGTTATTGACTTTTGACTTTTGAATAGACAATAATGACATTGCATCGCCATACATTGGGTACATTATTGAAATTGAAGAAATAAATTTCAAATAAGTAGTAAGTTACGTTGAGGCAACACGCACAAGGGTCGGCAGTTGGTTGGAGCCTCGGCTTGGGCTGTTGCCAGATGCTACAAAAGAGAAAAACAGAGAAAACTTACTTTGTACTTCCACGCGTGCAGATACATGACGAGATCACGCGGGCGCGGGTCGCGGTACCGCACGCGGCACTCGTAGCAATGCGGGTCGGCGCTGAGCGCGTCGGTCGCCGCCGTCGGCGCTGAGCGGGTGGCAGTCGCTGAGCAGCCTGTCTGTGTCGCTACTGTCACTTTGTCCGACTGTTGACGATACAAGTAGGTACATTAGGATAATACTTTCATCGAATGCCATTGTATATTGTTAATGCAAACTGGAAAAGGGTTTGGTGAAAAATTGCAACACATATTTTTATGACTCTGATATCGCAAGAGAAAATAGCAGCAGTTCAAAGTGATTTTTGATATTAGAAGCGTTAATTTAATTGAGAATGAACTATTTCTTTATTTCTTATTTGATAATAATTTGTAAGAAATTACTATTTATTTGATTATAATTTCGTTTCAGATTAAAATTTGACTTGTCTTTATGCTTATTTTGCAAAGCAATAAAAGTTTTTTGATTTCATTTGATTTTAGTTACCTATATCCTTCTGTTTTCTGATTTTGATATTATATTAAATTTTCATTTATAGTTGATATTATATTAAAAGTTGCTTTGTTGATATTAAATATCTTGAATTCTTGAACCAAGTTAAGATACTTGGTTCAAGTGATTTTTTTTTGTATTTTTATTAGTTAACTAACTAACCTTGGCATCATTGGAGTCATCATTGAGAGAAGGCGAGGCGACAGGCGAGGGCTGCGCTGGCGACGTGCCCGCGGGCGACTCCGCCGCCTCCATCGGCGCCTGCGCACCGCTGTATGGACTTGGCAGAGTGGCTACACAAGTGGGCAAATAAATTACAGTCATGAAAAATTAAGAAGTACAAAAATTTGGTGGTAATAATGATATCAAGATACGAGCAAGTGATATTCATGAAATCACCATCGACCATAGACCAGCAGAAATTTGCAGCATAATACAAATTGCACCACAATCACCAATATATCGGCAACTTTTTCTTGGTAGGCCTTTCACACACAAATAGGTAGACTTTACTGACTGTTTTGGCTTATCTGTAGATATCCTATTCATTTCTACCCACCTGGTACTTTCAGTGATGAGATAAACTGGTTAAAAAAATCCTTCGGTAACAAATAAATGAAGATTGCTTACACGAGAAGTGTGTCAACGACAGTACCTTTGCTCCTTTTCTGTTACAAATCTTAAATTGGGACGAAACAGAAAATTTTTCAACGTTAAATTTGATTATCCATGTTCGGACTACTTTAGGCCGAGGCGAGTGGGACGAACACAACACCTCGAGAATGGAACCTAGAACGACGGATAGTGGTAAGAACTTACGAGTCATGATAGAAGACGGCGTGAGCCCCGGCGCGGGTGACTCCAGTCGCGGTGAAGATTCCCGCGAAGCTGGCCCCGTGTCGCAGTCATATTCACCAACTGCAAAGATGACATTTATGGTAATAACATCAGGACATAATACAATAAGGTTTTTTCTTCCAGTAAACGTTTTTTAATTTATACTGAGATTACCATTTACCATAATTTTTCTCATTTTTTAGGCCGCCACTGATTTTATTCAAATACTTGTAGAAAAATTAAATACAAACTTGACTGAAAATGAACTCTTTAATCTTCATCGACGTAGCTCATAAGGGGTGGGATTACTTCCACACCATTATAAGTTGTACACAATATTAAGTCTTTAGACTAATACAGAATTGCAAAACGTAATAGCATTTATAAATACTATTGAACGGGTATTTATCGCGTTTATTTACCTTATTTTCCCGACGTTTCGACAGGTTTACACACTGTCGTGGTTCAATCAATCACTGTCCCGTTCAATAGTACCTATTTATAAATATGTATTCAGATCGCGTTAGTTTAAAAATATTTATAATAGCATTGCTATAAGTCAAGCACAGCAATTGTAGTCTAGACTAGAAAGCACAAAATTTACATAGCATCTGTATGTAGAAATAAACACGACTGACGTAAATAATTACCTTTATCATCAGGCGCCGGCTTAGAGAACAGCATATCATCATCAGCAGCATCAACTCCCAGCCAGTTCTCGGCGTTGTGTATCGCGATCAGGTCGCGGACGAGTTGCTCGTCTGTCTTGCCCCCTGTGTCGCCCCCCTTGCCCCGCAGGGGGCCAAATACAGGGTGGTTGTATAGCGGGTCGTTCACTACGGGGTACCCTGGAAGATGGCGTAGTGACGTTATTGTGGCGAAAGTGCTATGATTTATTTTCGGTTTTATAAAAGTGAGACTGCTCATTTACATGACATAACTATTTTGATTGTTTTAAAAAAACATAAATCGATTTAGAATTCCTTAGTTTTAAACTGTTTTTAAGTTATGCGGGTTTATAGAATACCGAAAAAGCTTCGAAGAAAAACATAATAATCTATGAAATACAAAGCATAATATCCTCTTCTTTTCAAAAACGAAAAAAAAAACCTTTTCAAATATCAAAGATATTGTGCAAAGTACTATCTGTTTTCTAATACTGCACTTAATATTAAATACACAGTATAAAAATTAGTCATTCATTAAATAACCCGCCCCTGACCATTCCCGGTGCAAAGGTGCCCATAACACTCTCTCACTCTGTTTTCTTAGTTTTTACCATTTTTCTCCTAAACTATCAACCACACGATGTTTTTATTGTCTACCAAATGAAATAAAATAGAATACCAAGGTAAATTCTAATAACTCTCTTAGTTAAAAGACAATAATCAAATACTTTATTTTTGCTGTAACACCACTCTGCTCTGTCTCACTCCTATGAACGCGAAATTCTATGTCTATCTTTTTCAGAAAATGTCGTCATAAGACGCCCCGTTAACGCTTGTGTCTGTACTCCAAACAACAATACATGTGAGTTTAGTCTACACTATAAGGTAGGGTGTGTAGTGTGTACACAATGTAGAGGTTACTATTCTCCTGTCGTCTGTATGTTTGTTTTAGACTGTTTGCTCACGTGAGCTGTCTACGGTTCGAACTCGGGTGTAATTATTGTAAGGTATGTATTCGACTTATTCCGATTTATGTTAATCCGCTGGACGTGTTTTAATATCAGAGGATCAAGAGAAACTTAGTTTGATATCTATCTTTTTTTGAGTAAAAACGGTCGGTAAAACTCGTGGACTGACTCTACGATACCTGAAATAGCTGAGCGTTTTCTACATTTTCTCGCCTACACAGCTACAAATCTGGTGTTAGGTAGGGACATAATGTTTTTCAGATTTAAACTAAATTTAATTAAAAATTTGCACCTCCTAACAACTGAAAACTGGAGTACTGAAAACTTGCAACTGGAGGAGTACGGGCCTGAATCTATCCAAATTAGTAAGTAAGATCTGTCAAAAACCCTTTAGCAGTGAAAAAGTATAAAAAACACTATTCTTGAAAACTTACCCAAATACTGCAAATGCACGCGTATCTGGTGCATGCGCCCAGTCTTCGGCTTGCACAGCACCACACTGGTGTTGCTGACCGCGTTGTACCCCAGACGTTTGAACGTGGTCGAACAGTCCTTGCCCTTGGGCGACACTTTGCACACGCCGATCTTGTAACTCACGACCTCTATCGGTTCTAGGCATTCGATCTCGTCGCTGCAAAAAAACACAATTTAGGTAAAGTTTCGTCAGCTTTCGCGATAACGTAGCATGGCAGTGTGTGTCTTTCTACTAAAACGTTGGGAAACGAAAACCATAGATAACAAATAACTATCGAAATGTTTTCCATCGTCCATCATCCGTTCTATCATCAAAACATTTCGGATTTCACGGAATTTTTCGAGAACATTCTGAGAGACGCATAGGTAAATACAAGAACTATGTTTAACGTGATCATCTGTGTGTCTGTCCTGTCTGTGTGGTATCGTAGCTCCCAAATGGAGGAACAGATTTTGATTAAGTTTATAATATTCTCGAAAATTTGCTTACTAGTTTTATCGTTGTCAGTCTGTTCTGTCACTGACATCATAAGTACATTTGCATTGTAAATATTTCCTTTCTAAATTGAAAGTTAGTGTAGACTCATGCACAGCACCACTTTATCGGGACAACACGTCGGAACAATGTTGTGGAACAGATCATTTTCCGTTTCGATGTCCGCCATGTAATTATTTTTGTACACCTTGATATAGTTTCAGAGCTTGCGAAAGCTGCTTATGGAAAGTGTTGAGTGTTGACTTTTTTAAATTTTAATCTTATGAGGGCTAAAACCTGTCCGTATTCGTCTGACATAGTCATTTTGCTATTCTTTTGAATTATAAATTAGGAATTTCAATTTTTTTTTAATTCCTTCCAAATTTAAAAAAAGAACTAAGGAAAATACTTTTCAGTAACAACTTTTAATAAAAAATACATATGAAAATATACTCTAACTAGTTTATATTAACGTAGTAAGTACTTACTCAGGGAAGACGCCATCAACCCTGCAAACATACTCCTTCTGAACCTGCCGATTCCTGATCTGATGTTCCATCTGTCGCGCCTTCTTGGGACTCCGTCCGAACAATAGCAGACCTGATTGCGACAAACACGATGCGTCAACAAACACTTCAAGTACTGTATAGCTGTTTACACTGTCGACATTGGAAATGAGGTGAATTTTATAGACATTTAAATTGGATGTCAAGAGAGTAAATATGATCAATGTTTGATTCGTTACGCAAATCTGTAAAGATGTTTTAAGTTTATTGGAAATATACAGGGAAACAAATGGCATAATCTAGGTCACCTATAAAAAAGCCTTCTTATTCCTCTTTCACTATGTCGTAAAGGCCTTCCCCAAATTTTTCCTTGCGATCTTATGTCATCTTATTTCTTCTAAGCAGGCATAACATCGCACAAACATTAAAAAAAAAACAGCACAGTCATTTTCATTTAAAACAGCTATTTAATAAAGCGAGCTTTATTTCCATGTCTTGCATTTTATGCTCCACATTAAAAACTTATTGCGTCTTACGTTGCAGTTTATATTTCTAACGATAGTAGATTCATAAATCACGGCAAGAAATTGCGTTTTTAAAAATAACCCATAACGTGGTGCATTGATGGCATCAAATAACCATCACGACATTACCTAATGAATTTAGTCGTATTATGTATCTCTATTACAACCGCTTTGGAGGATGCTGGGTGTCAAATGATTTAAAACGACCCGGGCATGTGCTCGCTGAAAACGACATAATGACGCTCGACAATCCAAAAGGATGATACATTGGGTGCGGATTCTTGTTGTTACGTATTTATGCTTACCTGAAGTTAACCTGTCTAGCCTGTGGATGGTCCTCAAGTTCTTCAAGTTGTACTCCTTTGCAAGTATGAAAACAACCGTGTTATGCCTGTATCTACCACACGGATGAACCTATGGAAAATAAGCTTGTCTCATTAGAACATTTTAACTGGAGTTCGTCAGGGGTGTTTACTAGATCTTTTACTGTATGTTTTGTACATGGATGATGAAATTAAAGATATATTTGAAAAGTTTATTTTAAATGTACAGGAGTCACTGTTTGGTATGGATATTAAATCGAAAGAAATAGTTTTAATGTTGGTTTCAAAGCAAAAGTAGATACTGGGTCGCAAGTGCAAAATGACACACATAAAAGCCGTGATAACATGCATGCAAATTTACAAACAGCAAATAAAAGAAAAATTGTTCTCGTCTCACACGTACTCAAAATTTCAAACACTGTTACTCAAGTTGAGTAACTGACGAAAAAAAGTACAGCATGCATTGTATTAGAGTAATAGATATAGAAATTTAGTTACAATTGTTGAAGGCGTTTCTAAGTAAGCAAACTATTGAAAATTTCAAACGAATTTCGCTCGTTCGTAATTCAATGAACAAGTCACACAATTGATTGTAAACTTCGTATTCGCTTGACTTTAACAACTCATTGTATATCTTAGAAAGCAGGTTGTTCTTTAAAACATTGTTCTATACAAAATACTTCCAGTTTTGTACTTTACTCTGTTCCGTATATTAATTTATACGAAGTTCGCATTCGGTGAGCAGATTTGTATAGCAAGTTGCCGTTGCGAGAAAAGCTCATCATTAGCCGAAACTTTGTAAATTCCATTGAAAATGTATTCAACATTTTGTATTAACGAAGCGATAAATTAGAGTGACTTGCTGTTGCTTTACGACGTGAAATATTTGAATTTACTTTCGCAACTTTTCATGTTAACTTAATATATTATCTCATCAAAAATTTTGTCCATTAAGCTACCAAATCCTTGATACTTTGTATTTTCGAATATACAGGGTTATATGTAAATTAGTTACAATACGTGAACTGCTGGTTCAGCCCATCATCACAAACACGTTTGTGAAGACGCCAGGTCTTCATTCTTAATTTTGGTTTTGATAATGGGTACCCCCTGCGATTCAATAATCGTTCGTTAGAGGTTTTATTTGAAACTCAACTTAAAAACAGCTCTGCCCTGAATTAACAGAAGATATGAGAGTGAAAGATCGGTCTTAAGTAACTCATTGGGTTCCAGGCAAAGATGTTTTTTCATTTAGTATCAGAGGTGACTTATTTTTTTTTTGGAATTTAGACTTAACGCCTTCCCGAAAGTGTTTGTGATGATGGGCAGGACCTGCAGTTCACGTATTGTCACTAATTTACCAATAACCCTGTACTTTAAAATAACTCAAATGTTATTTTAAAATTTATTGCCACCATTTAATTTGCACAGTAATACTCGTAATAAAATTAAACTAAAAACATTTGCTGACAGACTACACCCTCTAGTATAATAGAAGAAACAAGAAGTAAAGATAGAAGAGAAGATTTAGAAAGAAGGCTCGCATATCAAGTGAACCACATGCAAGTGGCATTTTAGAGACCGTATATTAAAATTCCGTAAATACTTATAAACAGTCCCAAACTTTGTGCAGATTACAATCGTGTCGGACTCTGATGGCATAATAAATGCAGGGATGGAATCAGGGCGGGGTACAGGTACCTAAAGGTTTCGATTTATTTTCTGTCTTTAGAGGTTTTGCCTCTTGACAAAGACCTTCCTATACTTTTTTTCGTAATGATATCTATTACCTACATATTTCCGGATACTGTATGCGAAGTTTTACTTGTCGTTTGTAAGTATTGAAAACGTGGACCTAGTTTTAACACTAGGTATTTCCGGTAGAAGTCCCATTCAATAAAGATTAACCCTTCACCGTAAATTCTTATCCACCCTGTAGACACAAGAAAAAGAAAAAGTGCACAAGAAAAAGTTTCATTTAGGTAACACGACAGTTGCCACCATTTTATCTCCGTGTTCAGTGTTGTTACTTTCTTTTCTCATTGGAGTTTCCACATCCTTTGAGACTTGTCGTAATTCAGATAAAATTGTGGACAAAGAAATTGTGATTTAAAAAGTTGTACGCGAGAAATATTGCTCTGAATTTTCGCTATAAATTTAGATTAGAATTGTCTTGGTAGATTTGACGAGGTGACATTCTACCGTTGTTTTTAAACTGGATTTGTACGGGTGTGTTTTCTTCTTTTTCCTTTTAAAACTGACTTAAAAGTGAACATTTATAAACGAGGTCAGATGTTTATGCTTTACTACAGGTCTTATTAACCTTCTACGAATAAGTGGTGTGTCCTTGGCACAAGATAAAATGACGTACAAAAGTCACTGTCAAAGAAATTTCTCTTTACCTAGAATACTTGAATTAGGAGTGCAATACATAAAAGCGCAGATTTTGTAATAAATTTCTTTGTAATTGGTAAGGTGTTTATTTTATAAAAGTTCTTTAGAAATTACTTTTCGCTATTGCTATGCCAACAACAAAATGCCGTGGATGACCAGCGCTGTAGACGCAATTCAAGCTCTGAGTGGCGGCCATTTTGGTGTCACGCTTACGCAACGCAACTTAGTTTTGATATAATTTTGCTTTGTCACTAGTACTTTGTACACCTAGATATACCGTATGCCGTTTTGACTCTTGTAAAAAAAACTAAACTAAACTTAACTCTATTAAATTGCTTTGAGTTAGTCCATCTCGAAGAAATGGCTTGAATTATTTAAACCGTTCTGATCTACCTACTTCTGTTGTCATGAATTGTCTAATGAATTTCATGCATGTGAGATGAATTTTATGAACTGACCAAAAACCAATACACTGGCTTCTTGTGGTCACTTTGAGTAGGTAACATTTCAGCCGATCAGAGTCCAACAGTTTGATACAAAGGTCATCGCACTCACCGGCAGCGAGCAAGGCTTGTCTAGCACAAGAAGGTCTTCGTCCACATGTATGACGCGCAAGGGACTAGCGAGCACTGGAGTTTCGTGCCTGGCCCACCACGAATAACAACGTCAATACGGATACTACGCTGTTTGATGTTGTAACTGACTTTGAGTCAAAGCTTTATTGACTTTGCGTCCAACTTTTAACGACTCAGGGTCGTGGTTTCGTTGACTTTGAGTAATGGTCACTAAAACTCTAATACATGGTTTTATTTGTGTCATGCTTCAATAGGCATTGTCAAAAGCAACTTCATGGTGCTCAATAAAAACATTGGATGATGACAAGTAGATAAATTATATTGATTGTGATTTTGTGTTTCGTGTAACTTTACGTAGGTTCTGATCTGACGTAATCATGATATTGTAATGTGACAAAACCCTATGAAATGTAATGATCCTGCAGTACCTTATAAAATGCACATAAATCAATAAAAAATTCAAAGATAATACTTTAGGAAACAAAGTGAATTACAACATCATAGAGTAATAAATAATCAGAGAATGCACAGCGAGCGAGCAAACACAATTTCGTTCAGCATCGCCGTGTTATTTACGAGACGAGTATCTAAATCCCAACTGCTCTGTGGCGGGATAACACAGGGCCGTAGCAAGGGCCGTGAAAGGGGCAAAAGGGAATGGTAGACTCAGCTTGGCTTTTTCATTCAATAACAACTTTATTCACAAACAGTATGAAAAATAAAATTTTTTTCACTTCTCTTGCTCGAAAAGTGTATCATAATAGTGTAGCTTAGCAGGCCTAAAACTCGAGTTTAATCCCTCGGGCTAAAAAGTAATTTTTCTTTTTAATTTTTGTCTAAAATCATCAGCCAGTACAAAGCATTCGTTCTCTTACATAAAAACTCGACTTCTTGGTGCTCCGTCAACCTTTTTTTTGAAAATAGAACCGTCTTGGTGATGTTTTATGAAGGTTGATTCTTCCCTTCACGGTAGAATGCGAACTCTTTCGTTGCGGGTTAAATAGAGATTTAAAAAAAAAGATGGTATTGGCGCTAAATCTCTAGAATTTTCTTCATTCCAAATCACAAACTTTTACGTTTAACTTCCTGACTTTTACTTCCAAATTGTGAACGTGAAAAATGTCATCAAGTGATAGTGAAGATGCTAATATGCAAATGGAAGAAAAGGGCAAAGAAATAATTATGAATCTGTTGCCGACAAAATCACGTGGAATATATTTAAAGAGTTACGAAAATTTTATGAAATGGAGAGATGAGAAACGTGTGGATTCTTTTACAGAAGGGGTTTTTCTCACTTATTTTGATGAATTATCGAAAAAATTCAAATCGTCGACTCTTTGGAGCACATATTCAATGTTAAGAATGACCTTACAAACGAGACACGACGTCGATATTAAAAAATATGTAAATTTAACGGCTTTACTGAAGAAATTGTCCACTGGATACAAGGCAAAAAAATCTAAAGTCTTGACGACACAAGAAATCGAAACATTTTTAAATAACGCTCCAAATAAACAATACTTGGCAACAAAGGTAACCTACTACTTATGTACTCAACTCAAACTAAATAAATAGATACCTACCTACATACCTAAATTATGTACCTAGGTTATTACGATTAATAACACACTTATTTTTTTGTTCAACAGGTTGCTTTAATTTATGGAATCAGCGGTGCATGCAGAGGAATAGAGCTTGCTAATATAACGCTAGAAGACGTAGAAACGGATACAAACCTACAAGCTGTGAGTCTGCCGAACACGAAAACAAACAAAGAGCGTAAATTTGTCATCAGTGGAGAATACCTTAATATAGTTAAAGCCTATCAGGAGTTACGTCCCACTAATGTTTCAACGTTTGGATGAATATGTCAACTCAGCTGAAGCCGCACTCAGATCTTAATAATGCACGAAACTCAAGCATGAGTCGAGTCTCTCCAACTTTTACTCCACAACAATCAACTCAAAATATTACACACACATCCCAATCACAGAGAACCGAAATAAAATTGCCCGGGAAAAACATATCACTAAACATTCAAAATTGCTCTAACTGCACATTTAATTTTTAATAAAATTTCTGAAAATTGTCTAATTTTGAATTGTTTTATTTTCTCGCAATCGAAGTGAAAAGTAGAGTGTTTTACTCGGGCCAAAACCACCCATTATAACTCGGTCTTGTCATCCTCCCTCGCTACGCTCGGGAGTATAACAACCTCGTATATAATGGGATGGTTTAGTCCCTTGTAAAACAATCTACTATTTAGTGTTCAATAAATCTACCTCTGGAAAAAGACCATTTAAGGCCAACTTTTACAATGTTTGTTGTCAATCAAGCGTCGACAAAAATTCTAAAATTTGAAAACTTCGGTGTTGCACATGTTTGTCATAATCATCATTTTATATTCATAAAAATCTTTCACTAGGACCGAATTATTTGCAGATACACTTTCATACTGTTCTTGAATATATGTATAAATAATATTTATAAAGTATAAAAGAGTTGGTCTTCTAGGAATTTACGGATTGTTTAACCCAAATTCTAATCCTGGCTTCGGCCCTATCAACGTGTCTAATACATGAACTATTGTGTACTCTGTTTTGTTCAGATCTTGGGTTGTGTAAGAGATAAGAGAACCAATTATGTGCGTTAGGACAAACACAATAGAGTTGTTTGTAGAAAGCTTTAATTAGTTCCTACTTTTGCTGTGAAATTTTGAGTCCATGATTCGGTTTCCCTAAAAGCTGAAGCTAAACTTGAACTTGAAGCTAAATGAAAGGAACTAAGCAAAGCTTTGTTTTGATTAATTTCTGTTGAAGAGTAACAGAGATAAAAGATATAGAGCATAGACAATATAGAGACAAAACACAAAAAAAACATTAATGATATTTTTGCGAGCGATGATGAATGATAATAACACAATAATGGTGAAAATAGAAACACAAACTTAAATGGTTTTCCTACAGTCTTCGACCACAAGGTATTAAACATTAGATTTAGAAAATTATACCTTCTAAAAAGTAGAAGCTTAAATGTATGTATCCCTTTAACTTTTGAAGTGACAAATGATACGCGCCGCGACAATAATATGTCGTGCATTTGTTTCGCACGAAAAACAACGAGATAAAACATAATGACAAATTATGTCGCAGCGCGCATTTAAAGCAATTGATAGTGGAGGTGCACCAATACCGAATTAGTTTTCCTAATTTTGAACGTCAAGCCAGCGTGTTATTCTTTTTTAGTAAAAACCCCTTCCGTTTAAAATTCTTGTGCATATTTGAATTTTTCGGTTAGGTAAAAGCTATTTAGCTAAAGTTAAACACGTAACATCTAATCAAACTAAAACTGGACGTATGCTAGTTCGACACGAGCTCAAAATGCTTTACAAGCCTGCACGGCAAAAACGGTGCCAGCTTATGGAAGGGTTGGATTATACTTATTGCTTTGGAGCAGCTATTTTAGTAATGATTCTAACGAACAGTGGCACAAAATCATCACAAAATCGATGGGGGATTCAGGGAATCTATTGCCCAACCACGAACCATGAATAAATTACGGCCAAAAACTCCGTTAAAACCCCTAATCTCTTCTCCATAATCTCTATAGCTCTTTTACGCTGCAATTGAACCAAATGTGTGAGTGGGTAATTGCTATTTTGTGCACTTTTAGATTCAATTTAGCGCAACCACTGTTAAGAACCTAAGTTACCGATGTCCCTGAACAAAGGGTAACGGGACCTATGTTTTGTGAAGTAAATATTTGTTCCCCTGTGGTTCTGAAAAACGCATACCTTCGATCGAGATCTCATCACAATGTCTTTACAGGTTGATTTTGACAACATTCTTGAATGATATAGATTAAGTTGAGGGTGCAATAGAATAGGGTATGTTACACATTTAGAAATTTTGCGATCGTGTCTTAAAATATCAACTTTTCAATGATTAAATTTCACAATAAAACATCAAAAATACAAAACTAAATATGCAGATATATTTCCATATCAATAGAGAAAACAAATAAATAAAATCTGCTCTTTTAAGGTGACATGCATGTCCCCTATTCAAGATAGTGCTGATTTGCATTAGCAAGTGTGGCTTAACCGCTAAGTCCACTTTGCATGCAAATACCGATACCACATACCTACAAGCATGCTTACATTCATGTTTTAAGACCACAATATTGAATCTCATATCAAAACTACAGCTCAAATGTTTTAGATCTAAACACAATGGGAGAGAGTTCAAAATGAGTCTCAAATCAGGATACAAAATCTAAATCAAGTAAATGTAATTCATCTGGATAAAAAATGTTGTTTACGTTTCTCATTTAAACTATTGCATGTTTGCGTACACTTTACAAAATATTGTACTTAGAGGCTTTTTAATTTGTTCGCTAATTGGGATCGAAATACAATCCCGTCGCTAAGTTGCAAAGGTTTTGGAATGGTCAATATTTTATGTTGTTTACCTACGATATTATTCAATTACATTTACCTACGAATTCTGTCACGATAGGTTCTTTGGTCCAAGCTTTGTTTTATGAGTGATCGCAGTCTCTTGTAGCACACTTAAATAATTTGACAGCCTGTATCACAAAAGTCTTCTACGATTCGACCAAAATGTATTATTATAATCGATGCTTATCCACTGTTCTCTTGACGACCGATGTGGCGCGGTGGGCGAAGGTCTGCCTGCGATGCAAGAGGTTGCGGGTTCGATTCCCGCCTCGGGACAAATCTGTGTACGATCTGCAGACATTTGTTCAGGGTGTTCTGGTCGTTTTCTATGTATAATAAAAAATTACTATCTATGTATTGTATTACATTATGTATACCAATCAGTTATCTAGTACCCATAACACAAGCTCTGCTTAGCTTGGGGCTAGATAATGCTGTGTGAATTGTCCAGCATTATTTATTTATTTTATTTACTGCTGGACATAGTCCTCCACTGAGAAGCGCCTTCATAGATATTACTATTAGGGGGTATTGTCATAATTCCCACGCAGGGCATGCGGATTAAGGATCGCAGTTCGGTGGTGGATCTGTTCTGTAGGGGGCGCTGCTCTGCGCCCCCCCGATGGATATCCCGTAGTCGCTTCTCACGAGACCCGCAGGGAGCGTTGGTCTAGTACAAAGTCTAATCCAGCACCACAGGGCGATCAATGTATGTATACTATGCTTCTTTTTGGCTAGAGTTTAGCCGCCATCTCGTCGAATGGTAATTTTAAAACATGCATAACCCGCAAAACCACCGCTTTCCCCATCTTTTCAAATTCTCAAGTTAGAGATCGTAAATTTTTGGGATTTATTAATTTCTTTTTCTCAAGTTATATTTCTCAAAATCCCCACTGACCGCTTTGCGCCTACAGGAGTTTGAAGGCATCTTTTCACGAGAGCGGCCCGAAGGCCCATAATCTATCATGGCGGATTTATACGGGGATCGTGGAACGAATGGAATCGGGACGTGCTTCCGCTACTTTGTTTACCTTCGTGCGACTATTTCGAGATTTTTTTAGCTTACTTTTGATTGCCTACATCAATCATGCCTAGATTTAAGTTACTCGTTGTATTCAAATTCAAATATATAATGATCCCAGCGTGAAGTAACCTTAATGGTAATCCTTATGGTGGTTTTACACTGCAAGTGCCTAAGCTATCTATCTGGGTCTGAAGTCTCGCTCAGTTTGCATAGCGTAGAAAGAGATGCCCTCTATTTCAACGCAGAAAGACAACTGTAAGCCATTTAGCACTCTGACGGAGAGTACAAGCTGTAACGAACTTTATTATGTTATACCTAGAATGTAAAATATTTTTTTTCCAGTAACAGAAGGATACCCCAGCCAGAAAAACTAATGTATATTGGTCATAAATTGCGCTAGTTATAAAAATAGATAGATAGATAATGCTTTATTATATAACCCAAAACATTCAGTACATTATTTAACATTATCCTGAAAAAGGGCAATGGTATTGGCGCGGCCGTACTTCTGCTCATTCCCTATTTTACCATTTCTATTGAATTAATCAATTTAATAAAAAATATTCATTTCAACGGTCGTGCTATTTGTTTTCATATAAACGGTAGAAAATGCTCTCAAGAATATCAAAAATTTAAATATCGCAAGTACCTTTATTTTAATTTTACCGTCGCAATTTTACAACTTTACTAGACTTTATAGTTAGACGCAGTAGGTACGTAATATACATGAAATTATGAAGTTTTAGGGTTATGAAGTTATGTTTTATAGCCTATCAAATGCACATGTAAAAGTTCAGTCAGTAAGTTCAAAGAAATGCGGTCATTCACCTCATGAAACCTTTAAAACACTGAAAAGCGTCCAACGAAACCTTTGTGATATCGACAGATACTTTTTACACTGAAATAGTGCATAAATACTACTTGTGGTTCTCTAATAAATGAACATTATATTAATGTGAAATGGTAAATATCTAAATTTCCTTCGTACATAAAAAAACATAATGAGGTACATGTACTTTGCCCACTATGACCAGATTTCTTGTTCCTTGTTGACAGTAATTATTTTATTTTGATTTTTTAGTTAGCACACTACACGTAGCATGCAGACATATAGTTAACTTAGATACGTTCATATTTGTAAGGTATATCGACAACGCATCTCATGTAGCATTAAGTTTTTATTTTACGCTAGTGGCATGAAATGCCTTAACATTGTCACAGTAAGTAGACGTACTACAAATGTAAACGCACCTCAAAGTACAGACTGCGCTAAGATGCCACCTAAGAACCTTGCCATTTTAAATTTTATTATACTTCGATCGCGTTTATTTATTTCGAAACGCGTGGCGTCCGTCATCAAGCGCTCATTAGAAGACAAGGTACTAAAGTATATCTTTGTGCAGCCTACAGGCAGACACTTAGTAACAATTAAGTTAGGAAGCAAAGTTTAAAGTAACCGCTGAAGAAATTAAGTTGTATAAGGAATTGTTACTGATTATTGAAGTGTCGATAAAAGTTAGAGCAATGCACACAGAATTGCGGTCCAATCCGTCCAGAATCGTGAGTGAAATGACTCCTCGAAGCTTTAGTAGTACTAGCTTTTTTAAAGAGAGCTTACGTTTTGTTTTGTGTTCGAGAATATACTGCAAATTTACTTTTCTATTTCTACTATCTTCACGGATTCGGAATCGGAAGCGTAATACGGATTAGACCCAGTGTGGAAACACCCTTAGGGTGCTAAAACCAAGCGATCAATGCGTCCAGTAGAGCGTGAAAGGTTAAGTTCATACATTTTTATTACGAACAATAAATATTGTGACAAAAAGCCTACACCAGTTTAAAATTTAGAAAATAGTTTGATTCTACATTAAAATATGGGAACGATTAATTTAAACGAAGTTCGTGCGCTTTTACTATCCAAATTCGATTTTCAGATCAATATTTTAACCCTGCAGACACACAGATACCAGTCGCTTTGGTCTGCTAAGTTCAGCGTACGAATTATGTATGGTTTTCTTCAGCAGTAACATTAGTGAAGTAGCAAGATTACAAGAAGTGCACATGACATGGCTGTGAAATACCTTTCCAAATCAGAGTCCAACAGCATTTTATTTAACCCTGCAGACTGCGATTGCATTAAAAATAATGCTCTTGGACTGATCGTGGCTCGTGGTCTCATACACACTTTGGCTAGCTGGTCACTTAAGATGTATTCATGTGTACCCACGCATACTATTTTATCTCTTACTGACTGCATTTTGATTAGGGATACGACCCAATAAATTAAGAAAATATACCATTTAGCGGGAAAAATTGTATAAGTGATGTGACACATTCACGTTTACATCTGAATTGACCAGACCAGGTGTATCGAAAAGCGAAATTGTGTATACGTAATGTATGATTTTCTACAGCAGCATAGTTAGTAAATCAGTAAGTAAAGAAGCGTACATAACATGGCTGTCTCAATTGCCACTTACGGGGATTGAAGCCGGTTTGTTGACAACCACAATCTCCTCGTCCATATGTACGAGGTTGATCGGTTGGCTGGTGACGGGGACCTCGTGCCTGTAACGATAATGACGTCAGGACTGGATTCTGTGCAAAACGAGGGTAGTTTTTGTGCTAAAACGTGACATCACGGGTGCAGTGGTCTGCCACTCGTCTGTGGTGGCTATGGTCTGCACCGAGCAGTGGTCCTTTGCGATCAAGGGTTAATTCCCGGTATGATTCTGACTAGTAACAAATGAGTCTATTATATGGTTAACGTAACGTTACGATTATCGAAAAACAGTGATCTTTGGGGTCATGAATTACTCGATCAAGTTAACCGTACACTATTATTAGGATGACAGTGGTCTTTGGAGAGCTCGGGCATAATTCCCGAAGGGGGTCTAATGAGTATACTATGGTAACATCACTATATGATCGATGATTCGGGAATGCTAGCTGAATACGTGGAATCGATTAATGCCCCTCACTACTCGGCAAACGTGGGTGCCAGTAACTCACTAATTAGTGGTCAATAGACTGTTGATCCTAAAACGAGTGTGTGGTTACCAATCGGCGGGCATAGGGTTAATTCTTACGTTGTATGTGGTCGGGTCACTTATCGCCCACAATCAGCAATAATCAGGTTAACTTTTCGTGAAATGAGTACTATTTGATGAATGAGATTGGTTGTTGGGTTACTTTACTGCACACTAAGTTACTCTATACCCGTAGGTATTGGTTGGATAGTTACCACTGCCTCCAATCTTGTAACCTATTTCCAAAATGAATAAAATAAACACGTATTCAACATTATATCCTACAAAACTCCACGAATAAAGGCGTGCTTCACACAAAATTCGATGCATCACGGTCATTTATCTCGGTCAGTTTTATTCAAAAACTGATAAAAGTAGTCACGACTAGTCGACAATTTTGTCACTTGAGAAAGCTACTTGAGTAGCGTCTTTGCTCAGAATCCGTCCAGGGTCCGATGGTAGATTCAGACAAGTACAATGAACAACGAAAGAGCATGCGAGTAGAAAATACCTTTTTTTCGAAAACCTGTCGAACCGATATAGTTTGTCAATGAGAACCACAATTGCATCCGATTCAAACCTGCGATATTGATTTCTGTCATAGCAACAGTTACAGGTTAGTGAAGAGTTAGCATGACTGGAGCAACCAGGGGCCCACTTCTGCTAATCTTTTTATTTTGACAATGGTATCGTCGCATAATCATCACGTAGAATCCTTGGAATTGAGATAAAAGTAACTCTAGATAGTGCTTGCACTGAGAGACTGGTAGGGATAGGATATAAACTGGACACTTTTAAAGCGCGTTCCTCCACCTGTTTCTTTCATTTATGGTAGAGTGCCCAGTCATTGTGGGACGACACTATGACATGGTGACATAGCGAAGCGATTAGTCTAGCTTAGCAGAATAGAACCCCAGAGCGACGCTCATTTTCAGATATCTAGGTGAAACTAAAGGAATAGGTATTATTTGAGGATGTTTTTGTTTATTGGACGATGGCCAACCGACTCGTATGCTCATTCGCTATTCCGTTAACTCCGTTAATAAACTTATGTTATAGTGGACTAAATACATCCTGAAATACAAACAAGCTTACTCCGTCCGTACAATGTACCCACGAATCTGTATTTCAGTCCAAAACTTAAATGAAGCACATCTGTTTTTACTTGTCAACATACATACAATTCGGGTGTGGTTTCTTGTGCAGATTTTGCTAACAAAGTTCGGCGAGGTTTTATTTTTGTAGCAAAATCGCGCAGAATCTGCATCACGAGTACTGTTCCTGTCAATCGACGACAAAACTATTTTATCCATCACGTTGAGTGGTATGTTGGTTGTCGACTAAAATAGAATGAAATAGCTTAATTGTCGATCGATAGAAATGGTAGACTCGCTTTGCAGTGGCCAACTTGACCCACATTATGTATGACGTGATATAGTTTCATAGTTTACATGTTTTGGAATAAAATACAGAAAAAGGGACCTTGTCTTACCGAAAGAGCAATCGCTATCGGTGAATCGTGTAACTTAGTAAATACACAATAGAAAGGCAAGAGAAAGAAGAGATTGTTAATATTTACATTGATAGTGTAGGTAATTTGTACAGTGTAAATGTTCATGAACGTTTGTACTAGTGTTGTGTGTTGTTCTGCCTTGGCTATGCTTCGAAGCATCTACTTAACACAGTTCGATTTAGTAACACAGTATTTAAGCATCATTTAACATTGTTGCTGATTGATTAATAATTAGCAACTTCGATTTACCGCTTTAAACGAACCGCATCGGAAATCTGCCGTGAGGAGGTTGTTGAGCGGGTTATAATTGTAGTGTTTGAAACGCAATAATTTACCGCGTGAAACTTAATCGCATTTTGAGATGATACACAAACTGATTCAAAACGGACAGAAAATCAAATTTTTGGTTAATTCACAGTCAATAATCGGTTTTCTGTACGGTATATGCGGTTAATGTGCGGATACCGCGATACACAATACAGCTAACCTAGACCTTGTAAATTATTGCGTTACTAAACAACTAAACGCAATAAACCGTTCACAAAAACACCAAATGCGATTCATCGAAATGCGGTATAGAGTGATCCTCAAATCGGGGGGCCAACTCGGAAAACGGAAATTGATCTTTATGATTCGTTTTCGTGCAAACACTTTCATATCAATTAAAAACCGCATATGCAAGAAAACGAATCAGAAACATATAACGTCACGGGAGCTACTTGGAAAACGAGAATGGAAGTTTTTGATTTGTTTTCGTGCAATAACAACTCTTATGTCTCGTGCATAAGATAGCGCTGGCACGAAAACGAATCAGAAACTAAGACTTTCGTTTTTACGACGGGGCCCGATATTTTTCGTCCTTATAAACCAATATAGCTATCTTTATCTTACCTATGAACCACGTTGGCCAGCAGGTCGTTATGTTTGAGCCTGTAATCAGGGTCAACCCTGTCGTAGTTGACCGTCAGCGTGCCAGCCCTGATGCACCGTTCGTACTCCGCTGCAGGGTGTGCCCGAAACTCTCTCGCGAACACATCCAGGATCTTCTCGCCCACCCACCGCCCCTTGGTGAACGTTGTGAATGTGAAGTAGTAAGGGTATACTTTTCTGAGGCCTGCAACAAAGTATGTACTTAAAAAACTACTTTTAACAATACTAAAATTACATAGGGCGGGATACATCAGCGGAATCCAGCGGGTTTTTAGTACCAGTACAGTAGAATAGAATAGAATAGAATATTATTTATTTGTAACTCCATCAACATATAGGTACAGACATAATTTAGAGACAAGAGACAAAACTATGTCGATAAGAGTCACAAAACGGTCTCTGTCTCAGCATGAGTTAGTTGTAAACACTTTACAACCAACGCTGGTCTTCCGGCAGAGCCGTTTGGTGACGTCACGGAAGATAACACATATATTACACACAAAACAATCAAATTCAGTATCAACCAGTCGGCTTTTCAAAGTAACACTTCACAGGTAAGTTATCCCTGAACTCTGGTTTCAGTTTCAAATTGTGGTGTAGTTTAAGATATTGGGTGATGAGAGTATATTTGATCCACATGTGGCAAGAAATGATCAAGACCATCAGAGCTCTTGTACACGTCGCGGACGGCTAGAACGCCGTACGGTTAAGAAAACGTAAACGAGACACCCAGGCTAGCACGTCGTAAGCTTTAGAGCGAGCTTGTATATGACACGACAAAACCAAAACAATCAATGAGTCATCGGTCTATTTTCTTTTTTGAAAAAATTCTAATTGCCGCCGTGGAAAATATACGGCGCCGCGCCGGTCCGGCGTAGACGCGCCGCACCGAGGGGCAGATACGGCGCATACGGCGCCGTCGCCGTGCCGTAGCACCTCCGTGTATGCGAAGCTTCCACAGTGATCCAATAACACTGACGACCGTGCCTTTTCACGGCAAAAAAAACGTGTGTTTACGAGAAGGGCTCTTGTTCAAACATTTCAGTAAATCATTTTGTAGGACAAAATGACAACTTCTTTGCTTTTGTTCGTAAATAACTCCTATTTTCCCTTGGCAAGGGTATAAACAAACCCGACCTTCCAATCAAATACAACATAACTATACGTTCAAGCTAATTTGATCCCTGTAATAACACCTTAACAGATTTGGTACGTGTTAATTTAGTACCCTATCCATTACCTCTGTCAGTTCGTAAATGATTAACCGAGGGAATTGAATATAAATCAACTATACAGGGTGCCACTTAATATATGTACTAAGCCGAAAGGGGGTGATTCTGGACCCCGAGGGGATCAATTTGTGACTAACAATTTTTGGAATTTCATTTTATTTTTAAACATTAAGTTATTTTTCTTCATATCCTATTCGTGTTGTATTACGCGCATTATTGCATTATTTAACATTTATAAAAAAATCACAGATGTTGTTTTTTTTAGCAAAACCAGTGAAATTTTTACAAGAATGTGTAACAAATCCTTTGAAATTCCAAAACAATAATAATAATGTAAGAATAAACGTAAAAAAACGTGAATATGAAAAACATCTATTTTTTTCACAAAAAGTAAAAAAAACGAAGAACAAGAGTTGATTGCCAAAAGGGACTTAGCCAAAAGGGGGTTGATTACCCCCTTTTGGCTTAGTTCACATGTTTTGTTGCACCCTGTAGAGGTCGGTATGATAGTGGGAACTAAATATACTGAATGTACAGTACACAGTCGGAACTATAGCAAAATTAGCTAAACGTAGTTATAAATTTCAGCAAGTTTGAATTTAGTTTTGTGTACATTGGCAATTTTAGCAATGGGCATGCATACAATAATTTTCATCGTACGATCTTTTGGAAAGGAATTTCATTTTCAAACTGATAAAGTGGACTTCCTCTTTTTAACCGTCTTTGAAAAAAAGAGCAGGTCAAAGAACCTCCTTCTTTTTTCAGAAACGTTTTTTCGGCTCTATGTATTTTTTATGCATGTTTGTCGATTTCTTCGTAATTTTTTTTAAGGTCTAGTCTATTTTTTTATAGTCTATAAACCTTCGTTTGACCACAATAACCTGATGGAAAGTGAAGATGTGCTATGAGTGATGTGTTATGTTCGTTGATGATTAATTTATAGACAATTTTGAAAACTCTATCGTAGGTATATAGAATAAAAAAGATTTGCGAGAGAAAAATCATCATTTCTACCAATCAAATTATAACATTTGTACTGCAATCACCAATACGTCTGCCTAACGTCAAAATATACCCCCTTCGGTCTAAGGAGACACGTTCACCAGTGGACATACAAATAGATAGAGATAGATAGATAGATAGAGATGCATTTATTGACACAACTGAGATACAGCACAGAACAGAAAGGAGGAAAATATATAACAAAAGTTACTAGGCCTTACCTACCTACTCACCCACAGATTAGATACAAGATAGAAATAAGCTAGATAAGTGAGTAGGCAGGCAAGCTTGGTTGTGGGTAAGTCAGCCCCGGGTGGGTTGTGTGCTCTGCGCTGTAACGGTGCAGGCCAAAGGGTTCCACCTCAGCTTAATGCAACCTCACATTAATGCGAGTTAGCGCTGATTTTCAGGTGAAACCTGTTTGAGGTGACCTCACCACTGACCACTGATTATTTATACTAAACGTTAATGTAAATGTAAGCAAGCATGTAACCAAATGTAAGCTAATGAGGTAAACCTTTGAAAGACGATCAACGACTATGGTTACCGAAGCACACTATAAGCACAAGGTGTTTCATTATGATCAAAATGGCCTTAGTCATCTACCGCATTGCTGTTCACCCATTTAGGGGAGGCATAGTGCTATGCGGGTAGCGGTAACGACTTATAAATTGCTTATGTTTGGATAGCTTAGTTTTCTAAGCAACGGGGACCGCTATATGACGGCAGTATTACCACAGATTTAATAAGCAATGATGTAGGTTTTGTATTTTACTGCTGAAACTACTACTGTTCAGATCAACGGATTATGCAAATTTTTATAGACAAAACGTAGTATACTCTTTAAACTAGGACAACACAAACTCTAGAGATTGTATCTGGCTGAAATAATGCATATATTTAATGTAGATACAATTCAAAACTCTTTATTGTACACTACAAAATAAAGAAAAAGAAACATAAAACATAATCTGACGACCGATGTGACGTGTTGGGCGAAAGTCTGCCTGCGACGCAGGAGGTTGCGGGTTCGATTCCCGCCTCGGAACAAATGTGTGTACCTACGATCTGCAGACATTTGTTCAGGGTGTTCTGGTCGTTTTCTGTGTATAATAAAAAATATCTATCTATGTATTGTATTATATCAAGTATATCAGTTATCTAGTACCCATAACACAAGCTCTGCTTAGCTTGGGGCTAGATAATGCTGTGTGAATTGTACAGCATTATTTATTTATTTATTCGTACCGCTGGGGTTTGGAACACGCTCCCTGCTGTTACATAGCGTCGCCGTTTTATTAGCAAACCAACGCCGTTTGGTTCAGCATTCAATTTCCTTAGATACGAAACTCGTACCAACGGCGAGCGGACGAGTATTTCATAACCGAGGCGACGTTCAAACAATTGTACGAGATAGTTCTGTTTGTTAGTTTACGGGACAATGGTTTATAAGCTGGCAACACTGGCAGGTAAATTTTAAGTGAGACTTGGAAGTCATTTGCCTAGTTTTATAATGAAAGGGCGAGACCTAACACGAAATTGTTGAAGATAGTAGGTACTTCTAAGCGTAGGCACGCACTAGCGGCTGGCCGCCTTTTTTTTTTCTTTTGCGGCGAGGAAATTCGTTTACGAATAGACTGGTCTGGGGGGGGGGGGGGGACCAGAATGATGTGGGACTCGACGCCCTGAGAAGGACGTAATACCCACTAAAACCTCTCCGGTAACCCTCTCTCGCCATTTTTTGTCGAACCACGGGAACATTATAACCTACCGCGGGTCG
Source organism: Eupithecia exiguata (assembly GCA_947086465.1). Classification (NCBI taxonomy): domain Eukaryota; kingdom Metazoa; phylum Arthropoda; class Insecta; order Lepidoptera; family Geometridae; genus Eupithecia; species Eupithecia exiguata. The sequence continues at coordinate 2,101,759 of OX352229.1, forward strand.
ACTGGCGTCCCCTCTTCCTACCATACATGGCCGGCGAGCCCACCGTTCTACACACTCGCCAACCCCGTTCATCCGTCACCTTTCCTCCCCCCGATTAGGACACAGACAGGACAGAGCGGCTGGCCGCCTACGCGGTTCACCAAAATTGGAGCAATTTAGCAAACAAAATATATTAACCGCCCTCGCGGTTATCCGCTAGTGCGTATGAGGGCTTAGCTTTTAAAGTAGGTAGTATCTACTTATGTATTTTGAAAATGAAATACCTCTATGAACATAGTATGCAGAATATCCAACGCCCCTATACAGCTGCATCATTATGACATTCTTTGACATGTAATTGTACATAATTATATTTTGAGTTTGACTATATTATTATTTAGGCCCCTTTACAGCTTATTATTTGTATATTTAATGTGTATGTGTATCTATATTTATGGAAATTACTGTTTCTGAATACAATCCTCATGGTGTTTCTTTCCTTCACACAAAATTTGACTTGTATACCTACATAATTTTAATGAAGTAGACACAACGACATCAAGTGTATCAACAGGTACCTACGGTGGAATGAATAAATGAAATGAAATATTACATTTGTACATAACTAGTGGCCTAGTAAGTAGGTAGGTAAGATTTATTTGCTAACATTGCCAGATCTTTGCAATCGTTTTCTGATAAATAAACGTAGTTTATTGGGCCACCTACCGCGCACTGTAGACTTAACTACTAAGCACTATTTTAAGAGTGCAACCTATGACGCCATTTTGTGAAAAGGACAGGCATAGGATATCGCGTTCATAGGAGCGGGACAGAGCAGAGCGGCGTAAGCCCATAAATCAAGTTTTTGCTTATTATTTATTTTATACTACTAGGACATTTGCAAAAATAAGTCAAAGGTTCCCTTGGTATTCTTTTATTTAATACGATGATGACAATTTTTTTTTTTGTGATTGATAGTTTAGGAGAAAAATCGTAATAACTAAGAAAACAAATGGTACTTTGCATACTTATGTTTGTTATTTCAAATATTTTTTTAATAGAGGATACGTATGTCGTCGTTATTGTGTATTTTTTAAGGCTTATTCGATAAAGAGTACGAAGAAAAAAGGTTGAAATATAACCCAAATTCGCCCAATTTACATGATCGCTACCTTAAGGCATGCACTGTCCAAACTCTGCGGTGCGAACACAGAGGCACGCGCCGCCGCCCGCCGCTGTAAGGAAATGCATGTGAGTCGTGGCCTATGAAAGTGTAGTTTACGCGTGGGGAAACTCACCATTTTCCATGTAATATGATGTCTCGTTGTACCTGTCGTCCGTAAATCCCGGCCTTTTTGCCTTCAGTGCCTTCGTTTCCAATTTTGCCTGAAACAAAAAAAAATACATAAATAAATAATGCTGGAAAATTCACACATCTAGACTACCAATATCCTAAGCAGATCTTGTGTTAGATTTTATTTCTGAAACCTTTCTAAAAACTTTTACCGGTTTTTGCTTACCTATCGTATTTTTTTAATCTGAACATTTACGTTCGTTTCCATTAGTCTAAGTGTTTAAAAATACACATTTTGCTCGATTTTTGCATTACTCTTAATACATTGCATTACTTAGATTTTTTTAAATAAATTCTTTATAAATTTATAGGCATCAGCCCCCCTAGCACGGGGATTGTTGTCTAGGGTAGAGCATCGCCATACATTGCGTACATTATTGATGTTGAAGGAATGCCTTTCAAATAATTTACGCATTGGACGACGAAGTGACGTAATTTTTCTCTATTCTACCCTAGACCACAAACCCCGTGCTAGGGGCAGATTAAATTAAACCTTGTTTATCTATACTAATATTAGAGGAAAGATTTGTTTGTTTGTTTGAATTGAATAGGCTCCGAAACTACAGGACCGATTTGAAACATCCTTTCACCATTAGAATCCTACATTATTACGGCCGGGGCGGATCGTTAGTGTGTGATTATGTTTATGAATCCGCTTGAAAAGTTCCAGAATATGATTTTAAGAGGAGGTGAAATATTAGCAAAAACATGCAAAATCGAATTTTGTACATTTTTACGTCGAAAATGACATGTTTTCGTCCTATTTGTTATGTATTAAAAACAACAATACCATACGTTTTGTTTGTTAAGGAACATTATATTGTTTAGTTACAGAAAATCAACACAGTGTCGAAAATACAAAAAGTTTTCAGTCATCATTTTTGTATTACGAAACATAACAATTCACGAATTGAAGTTGAGTTGCGAACAGCTGTCACCGGATTCTTAAGACAAAATAAGCAGTAACGGGGTTATTGTAACTTATCGACAATCTTAGTTTGTTGTCATACAGTGTTATCTTAATCTTGTTATAATACTATTTGACTACATTGAAAATTAGTTGCAAATTGTTTTCATCCTAGTGAGTGACAACGTAACAAAGCGTAATCTGGTGAATGTATTAAAAAATATGCCTACTTTAGGTAAAAATCGGAATTAAAATTACACATTTGTTATATTATATGATCACGTGATGAAACCGCTCTGCGTTTGGTTGCATCGCTGGTGACGTCACATCAATCACAAATTACATTGCGTGTTGTTGTTGTTCTTTTTCATGTTACGTGTGGTGTGAGTGGTGTGACGTCATCGGGTCATGTCACCGGAGCCATGACAGAGATAATCGTTTTGGCGCACCATTTTTTCATTAAAACTTTAGAATTAGTTTTTATTACTAATACGAATGGCCTTGAATTGCATTTTGCATTATTTTTATCCGAAATTCATGTCATAGTAGGGCTGACGATTCTCCTTTACTTTCGTTTAAAAACCCTCACAGGCAACTGGCAACACTCGTCAGATTACGAAAGACTAACTACGGCCGTTCGAAATGAGAAAACTTTTTAAACGAAATAATCCACCGCTACAGGATGTGGCGGGTCTCACGTCATATTTTACAAATTTTACGGATTTTTAGGCAGTTTTGAATAATTAAAACTTTTTAAACGAGTTTTTTGCGCCCTGGATCAAAATTTATTTGATTTGGATGACATTACTGTGTTAAATAGCAAACAAACTCTCATGCGACTGGTTTTATGTATAAAGCCATTACTAGCTGCAGCCCGCGGCTTGGCACGCGATTTTATAGAGTAGCTTAAGTCCGTCCCCGGGATACCGCTTACCTCCCTGCCAAATTTCATCAAGATCCGTTCAGCCGTTTAAGCGTGAAAAGGTAACAGACAGACGGACAGACAGAGTTACATGCTAATTTATAATATTACTATAGAGTATGGATTTCCCATGGAAAAGAGATAACAGTGGATGGAAAAAGTTCCGTTACTTATTTAAAAGGCTATACAATAAATGGAGGTAGGTACTGATTAAATAATTGATATAAAAAATATAAACCTCAAGCTCAATTTGTATTTATTTATATAGTATGCAAGACGATAACAAAATATTTCAATTTAAGTTTTCATTTATTTCGGGTCCGGCTCTTGTATTTGCTGTAGCAACTAGCTAGATGGCGCTGTGCAAAATAACAAATAAAAATAAACCGTCCAAGTGCGAGTCGGACTCGCGCATGAAGGGTTCCATACCATTATCTATAAAAACGGGAAAAAACCACGTCTGATGTATGGGAGTCCCCCTTAAATATTTCTTTTATTTTGATTTAATTATTTATTTTTAAAGTAAATATACATATAGTTCAAGCTACTGCTAGCTGTTCTACCTGTTGCCGTTATCAATATCGAGCAAAAACGAGCAAAAAAATCACGTTTGTTCAACTGTCTAACTATCACGTTTCCTGAGATGCAGCCTGGTGACAGACGGACGCGGAGTCTTAGTAATAGGGTCCCGTTTTACCCTTTGGGTACGGAACCCTAAAAAACGAACTGTCAATTTTAATCCATAGTTTCACATTCCAATAACAACTACTCGAATCACATTTACAACTCATATTAATCTATCAAAGTCGACAAAATGCGCTCAAATGAAAAATGAAACGTGTTTCCCCGAATTTCGAGATATAAATTGGAATATCGGCGTGATTGGAATGGCAACTCTGATTAATATCGCGAAGAGGTGGCTGAAAGGCGGTCGAGTTGATGCGTAAATTAAAAAGGGGATTTAAAGTAACCTCTTTATCCACCTGTCAATGGGTAAGTATTTATTTTCGTTTTTTTTTATAAATAGTGATCGGTACATCCGACCTATGTCTACATTATGTTTTCAGCTAGTATCGACGGCCTCTGTGGCGCGGTGGGCGAAGGTCCACCTGCGACACAGGAGGTTGCGGGTTCGAATCCCGCCCTGGGACAAATGTTCGTACGATCTGCAGATATTTGTTCCGGGAGTTCTGGTCGTTTTCTATTTATAATGAAAAAACTATATATATATTTTATTGTATTAAGTTTATCAGTAGGTAATCTAGTACCATTATCAAAAGCTCTGCTTAGCTTGGGGCTAGATGATGCTGTGTGAAAATAATTAATCCGCGAAAATGAGTAGGTTTAAGCTCGTTGTACATCATCATCAGCCTATCGTCCACAGCTGGACATAGGCCTCTCCTAATGAGCGCCATAGCACCATCGCGCCCTGTCTTCGTTGTACATATTATCATATTAATGTATTATATTTTTATCATAAATTTTTAAATTCGTCGTGAGTTTTTTTTTTGCGAGATTGCCATAAACCATAAACATTTTCTAAACGACTAAACTAAGGTTAATTGGAAAAGTTTTTGAATGGAAGGGCGATAGTGTTTAAAACTTTAATAATGAGTAAACTATGATAAAATCGGTTATGAACATGTCATGACGAAAACACACAGTGGCTTGCTTATACTTATGAAGATATAAATCATTCGACAACCAATGTGGCGCGGCGGGCTAAAGTCCGCCTGCGACGCAAGAGGTTCGATTCCTGCCTTGTGACAATTGTTTGCACGATCTGCATATATTTGTTCTGGATGTTCCGGGTATTTTCGATATTTTGTAAGAAATATGTATATTATGTACTTTATGTACCTACTCTATTATTAATGAAAAACATAGTGTGTTCTTTCACCCACACTTCATCATTATACAGTCTTCATACGCCAGAACTCTGTAGGTGATGTATAAAACAGTTAAAACAATCCTTGGTGCTTTTTTAGGTCAGACAGAAAACAATATAACCTAAGTTCAGTCTTTTAGCTTCCGTTAGTACTACTCAGATACGGAACCCTAAAACGAAGTCACGCAATTAAAAGTAGGCAAACAATACTGTCGCAAACTACAAGCAGGCAGCCGGCTCCTAAGGGAAATAAACTAGGCTTTTCCATAAATAATGTCCTGCTATTTCGTTTTTAATAACCATAGCGGAACGAATGGCCCCGTGACCGGGGGTCGCGGCCGTTTTCATTACTTTTACAAGGAAATATCATAAAAATATACCTTGAGTAGGAGGATTACAATATATCAAGAAATAATTAGTTAGGGTAGGAGGCTTAGTGAGCCCAATCCGTACCCGTATCTGTTCTGAATCCATGATGACAGATTGAAGATATAGGCACACTGCGTAATTAAAGAGGTAAGTAGGCTGCCGAATTTTATTCTGATATCTCAAAAATCAAAATCAAAATCAAAAATTCTTTATTTCCATAAATACAAAAATGTACACCTAGAAGGTCAAATTCTTAAAATAAAACACTGACACGGAAATAAAGTGGTACTTTTGATTTCTGTCGCTTCGGTATGTAGACTAAAGTAAAGAAGCGACTAAGGAACCTTTAGCCTGTTAGTTGTTATTTTTCGAGTTGGAGCAAAACCCGTCCCAAGCTTTTTTATCTTCTAAATAATCTGATATTTTGTAGTAAGCCTTTTTGCACAGAAAGGTTTTGACAATTTGTTTGTATTTATTTATTGATAGATTTTGCAACTCACTAGGAGTTTTGTTGTACAAGCGTATACATTGCCCTATAAAAGATACATTAATCTTGTGAAGCCTGGTTGTGGGCACAGCGAGTTTATGTTTATTTCTAGTATTTATACTCGATATATATCGAAAACGTGATACAAAATGAGATATACAGTATATCTCATTTTGTATCACGTTTTCGAGTAGGAGTACAAAGCAACGAGCAGAAGCAAGTCTAGGAATTAACACAGAATAGGTATAAGTGAGTTATAACAGGGCCTCAGTTTCCATTTTCCACTATCACCGAGGCGAATATTTACGGCCACTTGAGGCCCTCGACCGTAATTTAAATACATTACTTGACTCGAGGCCACTTGCTGGTAATTGTACGATGGTGAATTTCAGAGGAAACCTTTACTTGGAAGGACTAGAGAAAAACATATTACGGGAAGAGACAAAAATATGGTTGAGATGTTAGTTTTCGAGTTGGACCAATACTTGTCCAAAACGGTACTTCGTCTACTCGTAGCATTTATTTCTGTACTGTTTTGCTGGACAATTCACACAGCATTATCTAGCCCCAAGCTAAGCAGAGCTTGTGTTATGGGCACTAGATAACTGATATACATAATACAATACATACATAAATAGATATTTTTTATTATACATAGAAAACGACCAGAACACCCTGAACAAATGTCTGCAGATCGGACACACATTTGTCCCGAGGTGGGAATAGAACCCGCCGTAGCACTTACAATCTAACGCATTTAAACACGTAAAATTATGCTTCTCTATCTCTCTATCTCTAATAGTATCCAAAATGCCAGACATGAGCACGTGATCGCCAGAGAATTTGTAAAATAGTAAAACAAGGCCGTGATTGGTTCACAGCTTTGTTCGTAAAATTTTACGGGTCTTACTATCTGACGGTGACATATATACAGGGTTATTGGTAAATTATTCGTGAACTGCAGGTTCTGCACCACGACCCACGAACACGTTTGTGAAAACGCCAGGTCTTACTTAATTCTTAAACTTGATATTGTTATCTGACAAAGGTGTTTTTTCATATTGTATCAGAGATAATTGAATTAAGACCTGGCGTCTTTACAAACGTGTTCGTGATGATAGACAACCTGCAGTTCACGTAGTGTTACTAATTTACCAATAACCCTGTATAAGTAGACAAGTGTCGAGGTGTCTACCATTACGTCACTCCAGCTATTCCTCTATAGGTACAGGAGACTAATCAAATCCGTTGACAGATAGATGCGCTGGCGGGAATCCAACAGTCTCTAAGCTCGTTCATATGATTGTGATATTCGTATGTGAATAATTATGTTAATTGAGTAGATGAATGTACATTCATGTGAGATTAATATGCAGTAGGAATTAATATAGATTTCTTACTGGGATCATAGTTTCAACCGGGAACCTGTTAACGAAGGTATTCAGGTGTTATCTAAAAATGTATGTAATATGCAATAACATTTATGTACTATTATCATTGCTTTTTTTGCCGCTAAGCAGCATTTCTGTATTTCCGTTTGAGGGTTATGAGAGATATGATGAAATTACAGGCAAAAAAAATCGATTTACGCCTTTGTCAACTCGATGTACCTACCCCTAAAAAACTGCGCTTTTTAACAATAAACCGTCATTACGTAAAAAATAAATCGAAAACAACACAAATCTTTCTCATATTTGGCAATGGACGCTTATGGGGGGGTTATTATATTGTAATCTTACCTTTTTCAAATCCTTGTTGACATCTGTGTCGTCCGCTTTTCTTTTCTCGCATGCGAGTATACAGTTCTTGCTGTTGTCCTTTTCTCCCTGAAACAATTAGAAAAAGACAGATTAAACACACTATAAACTCACAGCCATTTTAAAAACACATGGCTCGGTACAGACCAAATATTTTTTTGTAACTTCATGAACGAGAAAGAAATAAAAATATTTATTTTTACCCATAATTTACATACAGACTTAAATACTAGGTAGGTAGGTTAAATATGTATTTTAAATTATCTTTGGTACACCCCCTGCCTTTCTTAAACTCACAATTCTTTCCATCCAAAGGTTGCTTGGAAGAGATCGCTTCTTAGCGATAAGGCCGCCCATTGTACGTATCTTATGTGATGTCTCTTTATAATGTTATTTTATGGTTTACAATAAAGCATTTAGTATTGTATTATGTTACTAAAAATTAAAACAATAAAAAAACAATAGAATTATAAAGGAATGTAAAAATGGGGTAAAAAAGTGTCTCCACCTCAGCATGTGTAGCATTCGGCTATGCCCGAAGCTACGGTGGTTTTCAGGTAGACACAAGTCAAAGACAAACGCCTTTTTTACTTTGAATCTTACAAAGGTGATAATCGATGCCTCGATTTTCATCCTTATGATGCCTGCGTCGATTTTCATCAAACATAGCTATGAACACTCTCAATAAAATCACAAATCTTCACTTGATCCTAAAATAAACGTTAACATAATTTCGCAGTTCATCTTCTAAGGGGTTACAAAAACAATTTGAAAACACCAACAATTTGTCCAAACTTATAATTGAAAGAGAACGGAGTGATGAAACGCCGAAAGACTAAAATTATCTCATCGATAAACAAAATTTGATAACAGTGAAACAACTTACAGAAGATTTAAACTTAATCGAAATTATACTAACCTAGAGGAATTTTAATGAAAAAGGTTACCATTCAGTACAATACTTTTAAATAATAGTAATTTTTGGCTTTAATTACAACACTTTAAAGTACACTTTAAAGTACTTAAACAATTTATTTAAACAACTAGCTGACCCGCCCGCGATTTCATTCGCGTGGACTTTAGTAATATTTTAAGTATTGTTGGTTTCCGTGTAAACTATCAAAGCCAAAGTTTTACTACCAATCCTTTACAATTGGAAATTGGATTGACGAGAAAACCTTTAAAACACCCATGTGAATTTTTAAAACTACGTTCTCAGCCTACGTACTAAATGGAAACTCCATTCAAAATTTCAGCTTCGTACGTCTTGTAGTTTCACAAACATTACGTTTATATAATCTTAACGAATAGTACCGACCTCTCTAATGTACATCCGAGTATTATTTCCTGAGTTCCACACAGTTGAAGCCACAGATAGAAATTTAATTTCCAAAAATCCGTTCTTAACCCACGGGTGCCTACGTCCTATAAGAAAACTCCATGCAAAATTTCAGTTTCGTAGGTCTTGTAGTTTCAAAGTTCTCGTGATGTGTCACCCAGTTTTATCTTCTCTTTTATAAATGTAGATAACACAATGTATAATAAAATCCTCTGCAAGGATTTCCATAAGTGCCATCTTTACAAATTTGTATAAAAGCAATTCTCATTTAATTGTAAGTGCATTATACTGAGGTCTTGACCTAAATAACTAGATACTGCTAATTAGGCACTTCAACTAAACCTCATATTTCTGTCTTTGATGTTCAACGAATAGGTACTAATTTACAAATCATCTTCGAGTTTCAAATAATGACGTTTGTAACAACTAAGGATTCTTAAACGAATTTCGAACGGTCTTCGCTGGATAATATTTTTGAAATAAAAGCCCGAAGCCCAAAAGTCGAGTATGCAATCAAAACTTTATACGACAAGAATTTATAACTGCATCAAACAGCATGCGATCTTAGTAATTTATAGTTTGAATATTCCACACGTACCTACTTGTCGATTATTTTGATTTGTTCGCACGAATCGTATAGATTCCTATTATTATTTATGTGTCATATAAAACGTGACGTTTAAGTTTCCAAGGCTGGTGTACACAAAAAAGGTTTTTATATTACTATCAGAATCAATACGGTTTGTTTTTGTTATTCCAAACGTTAAAAAAGGTTATAAAACCTGAAAACTAATGCTGGACAAATGAAGTAAATTAAAATGAACAAAATGGAGTTTCTTTTGGTTCTCTTCTATCATTATTGTTCTTTACTATGTTAGTGCATAACTCTTGCCGAAACGTTGAGAAATATCAAATATTTAAATCATCATCATCATCATCAGCCTATATCAGTCAGAATATTTAAATAATAGTAAGTAGTTAAAATGTTAATTATTGAATTGCAAAACGTTCAGGAATTCAATTATAAAGTCTCATAGTTATAAAGTGTTTCAAATTATGTTCGTTTCTAGGTAGCTGAGAAGCATACATCATATAGCATCACCCGTCGGATGGTCAAACCACCCATCCGATGGTCAGAAGACATCGTCAGGATAGCCGTGAAGAAGTGGATGAGGGTGGAACATGACGGGACAGAATGGCGTAATAAAAAGGAGGTCTATAACTACCAGTGGGTGCTCATTTCTAGGTATCTGAGAAGCATATTCGACGGATGGTCAGACCACCCGTCCGATGGTCAGAAGACATCGTCAGGATAGCCGGGAAGAAGCGGATGAGGGTGGCCCATGATCGGATTGAAAGGCGTAATAAAAAGGAGGTCTATGACTACCAGGGGGTGCTAATTTCTAGGTATTTGAGAAGCAGACCCGTCGGATGGTCAGACCACCCACCCGATGGTCAAAAGACATCGTAAGAATAGCCGCGAAGAAGTGAATGAGGTTGGCACATAACCGGACAGAACGGCGTAATAAAAAGGAGGTCTATAATCACCAGGTGATCACGGACTATGTAGGTAGGGATCTGAAAGTTTCAGGTTCGCAGTTCTCATACCGTTGCATGTTAGAGCGCGATAACACATTTCATCACACGGGGTCGCGTGCTGGGGCACCCCAGAGTGGCTCTATCAGTAACTTGAGGGGTGGTGCAAGGGATGGGTGTCAGCGTTTCTATGTAAATACGCTTATGGGACACGGATCGGATTCGGCCACATTCAAACCGCTCTTAATTTATCGCGCCGACTGTACTTTTGACATCCGTCAAACAAATTCGCTACGTAACGTGACGCGACGCAACGGGACCAATTCCTTCTATCTATGCCGAATGAACATTACAATACAGGGGAAATTTTCTAGTAAAAGAAAGTGAAAATTATGTGAAATAAAAGATTTCACATAAGACGTTTATTGCTGCTCAAGTTTGATTCAATTATCTATTATTAGGTACTTTCTTTTCAATTAAGTTATTATGAGTTGTTCTCAACTTGTCCCACTTGATTTGGTCCAAAGTAGGACGAATCAAGAAACTCGAATTTTATGCTGAAAACGTTCTTGATTCGTCCCACTTTTTAAAGGCAGTATTAGAGGCATTCGATGTTTTTTTTGTAATTTATCTTGAAAAAATCTTTAAATCTGTGTTTTTTATCTAATTTGGCAAAATCTTAAAATGTTCGTGTTTTGTGTATGAATTATTCAGTCAGATTCTGAATTAATTTTGTTGATTATGCATACGTTCAAATGTTAGCCTTCACGTAAGATCTCGCTTGAGTTATATACATATTATTCACCTACCTACAAATATTATTCTTGACAAGTCAAAAGTAGCTGTTATTCGTAGCCGCCAAGCACACCATACACATTTCTCGAACCTGAGAGACTGTTTAGATCTAAAAACATTAATTAGGTACTTATTTAGCTTGTAATTTCTGTTTCTTTATTGGTTAATTTCTTTTTACTTATTAAAACTAAATTGCTATCCGTATTAATCTGTAAAGTACCTAGCTCACCTACCTACCTTTGAAATTTAGTTTTTTTTAATTTTCTATTCAAATTTCGGAGGAGAGCATTGTCATCTGCGACACAGTTTTAGAAACTCCTGCAGTTAACATCGTTTCTATAACCATAAATAAATTCTTTCAAATGAAATAAAAGCCAACCGACATCCAAGTAGAGAAACATCTTTAAAAACCAATTTGAATTTCAAACACTTGCACTCTTTATAACGAAAGAGCTCATCCCTCATCCCAAACGCCAGGCGACCGTGTCGAGGCTTCATTAAATACGAAAACAGCCTATTCCGACATCCGATGCGAATTTTCGGCCTCCGATCAATTCAACTTCGCTTCATAGAAATAGAGCCATCTAGTGAATTTATTGCGAATCGCACGAAGGCCTTTCAAGATTACGAAAACTAAACTATAAACTGAAACCATTAAGGGTGCGTTTCCTTTGAAGCAGAGCGGGATATCGACCAATCGAGAACAATCGAGAATAGTCGAAATAACGTCACGTGTCCGCATTCAAGATTCTATTGGTTGGAATACCTACAGCGAGATCTTCAAACGAGTTCCTCGTCTAAGGGTGCGTTTTCACCCGAGATTTGTTTGCATCATTTGTTGCCGAGACCTTTTGGCGGTTGAATGTACCCATCAAATAAAATAAATGAATGGAATGGAAATGTGAAAAGCGATGTCATTGATTCGTGTTTCACACGCATATCTATCACCTACCACCGCTGAAATATAAAGCACATGCCTGGTGGAAACGTACTTTAATTAAACCATACTCAACTACCGTTATTGCCTGATGGAAACGCACCTTAATTAAACCCTACTCGACCACCGTACCTCTTTCCCTAGTTCTCTTCGATCTATACCCAGCTTTGCTGGTACTGATTCACTTGCACTTGTTGCTTTACTGTGGTTCTCTCCAGTGTAGAACCCCCTTTACCGGTACTTTTCCACGTGATCTTTGTTCTGAGAATCCAGGTCGGTAGTAGCCGGTGGTTCATAGGATTCCTCAGTACCGGGCGATCCATCAGACCAGACAGCGGGTATGCTCTGCACATTCCGAGAGCGCCAGCCAGGTGACTAGGCGAGGACGGGGATATCACGCATTAGGGGTTTCGGCATCAATGTTGAGCTTCGGCGTGGACCTCTAGGGCCAATCTATACTATTATATGTACTACTAATATTTTAAGGAGGAGAGATTTGTTTGTTTGAATTGAATAGGCTCCGAAACTGCTGGACCGATTTGAAACATTCTTTTATCATTAGAATTAACATATCCCTGATGAACATAGGCTATAGAATATACCCGTGCGAAGCCGGGGCGGCTAATAGGGTATATGCATAGAATTTTTAATTTGTTAATCGATTATTTATGTTACTTAATTACCGAAAAAATTGAACACGTAATTTTTTTTAATTACTAAGTAAAAAATTGAAAAATAAATCTACATTCAGTTTCGGGTGATATAAACGCTGCTCTTTTTTTATGACGTCACCGTTCACTTCAAAGTGCTTCTTTTCCTTCAATGAAAATAAGTTACAAACAAATAAATGATGAAAACCATAATTTTTGTTGTTTGTGTTGTGTCAAATAAATCATGTTCTTTTTTTTTTTTTTTTTCAAGGACAGAATTATAGAAGAATTTTCCCGCTAAAAGCTTCATGACAATATGATGAACGTCATGTTCAGAAATATCTATTGCGATTGAGTCTTAAAATATCAACTTTTCATGAAATAAATTTCACAATTAAACATAGAAAAACACAAAAATAAATATGCAGGTATATTTTTAATATCAATAGAGAGAATACCAATAAAAAAATCTAACTTTTTGAAGTCACATACATTTATACCCTATTTGGCCCTGAAGGGTCACGCACGCCGAAGTTCAATATTCAGAAAAACCCGGCCAAAGGACCATAGAGAGGTAGCTCGTATTACTTTTTATGGTCAGATATGGAGAAAAAGTCCTACGCAAGTAAATTTTAAAGAGATTTCGGTATTAAATGAACTGATTTCGATAAGATAGATAGATAGATAAAGACTTTATTTGCAACTTCAGACACACATACAAAATACAACAATTATACAGTACACTAGTAAAAACAAACAGTAATAAAATATAGTTGACATAAAAAAACAACAATAATTAAATCTAGGTAAGGTGTCTATGGCCCGTATTATGAAAGCTTCCCCAAGCATTACTTAAGCAGTCATTACGTGATCTCTACTCAAGCGTTAATTACTCAAGTAATGCTTGGTAACCGTTCAATAATATGTCTAAGCAGTTACTCGAAGGCGTGGACGGAGGAAATCCGCTCTTGACGGCTACTTGAGTGAGTGTAGATTTTGACATGAGCTCCCAAGCATTGTTTGAAAATTAGTATTCACTCAAAACTAGACATAAGCATCACTCAAGCAGAGCTCGATGACTGAGCATGCTTTCATAATACGGGCCTATGTGTGCTGCAGTATGTCAAAAAGGCCTTGGCTCAGTGGAATATTTTGCTAAAGAAGCAAAAGCACTGATTTTCAGTCATGACCTATTGAGAGCAAGCAGAACGAGTTACAACGCAATGTGTTATTATTAGTAACATTTTAAAAAATCAAAAACATTTATAGATTTATTAGTTGTGCACCAGCAGGCATGCGGTGTACTTCCTAAGGCGCTCGCCAGCTGACTAGACGGGGATCTTACGCATTGGGGTTATTGGCAAGAATGTTGAGCTCCAGAGTAACCCCTCCAGGGCCACATTAGTATCGAAAAGAAGATCATAGTATTTTGGAGATATTTTGGAGATATTTTGATCTTTTACTGCTATATTTTAGGTGGAGTCACATTAAAAAAAATTAAAAGACCGGTAATGCGCAAGTTTATAGCGGAAAAGCTCTGCTTGACTATTACTAGTTTACGATACAGTAAAACGAAATCAAAAACCTACAAAGCAATGCAAAAGCAATTGCAGATTTAATGGGCTATGCACACGAGCCATAAAACTTTATAAGGCGGCGTAGACGAGCGACAAAACGCGATGACCAATCAGCGTGTCGTAAATAAGTACGCAACGGATGGTCAAATTGATTTACGCATGCGCGAAGACATCAATAATTTGTGTAAATGTCATCATTGGTACAAAATTATGTTACAATTGACGACCTCTGTGGCGCGTTGGGCGAAGGTCCGCCTGCGATGTAGGAGTTTGCGGGTCTGATTCCCGCCTCGGAACAAATGTTTGTACGATCTGCAGATATTTGTTACGGATATTCTGGTCGTTTAATATGTTAATAAAAAATATCTATCTATGTATTGTATTATATTAAGTAGTACCCATACGTTTCTTTACGTTAAGTTTTGCTTAGCTATAGGCTAGCTAATGCTTTGTGAATTGTCCTGCATTATTTATTATTTATTTATTTAATGGTAATAGACATCATGCAAGGTATTTTCTTTCAAAACGTAATAAACTATATCGTTTATGGGACAGTCCATAATAGGAATTCATCTGCTCAATAACAAACTATAAAAAAAAACACAGTGGCAAGCCGGAGTCTGAAAGTTGGCGGTGTCACACCCCCGTGCTTTTGAAATCACGTTCTGCGTCTGACCTCTCCCCGGTCGAGTATTGAGTAATATCAATGGCATAACGTTAGCACAGTTATTTTAATTTAACTATTATCAGAAACAATGGTGGTACAGTCGTCGCCCACCTCACTGACCTATCGGTTTGGAGCTCAGCCAATGCGTTTATAGTTTTACATTTCATTTACCCAAGGTGCGTTCAAGCTTGGATGCCATTTTACTGGAGAAGAATGTGTGACAAATGTTTGTTTGATCTGCAAATAATTTGAGCGATGCATACGACTGGCTGATTAGACTACCCGCTTTCAATACAAAAGTGATGACTTTTACAGATTTAGTATTGCGTTCTGTATCGCGAGTGTTTTGTTTTTGGGATAACAGGCTATTTGACTACATAATACATAGAATATTCTAAGGTTATTTTCGCGAGAACTCATAATTAAACACTGTTTTAACCGGATTGATCGCGTATATTTTATATTTTGTTTATAACCTGACGTTTCGGAGGCTTTTCAGCTTCCATGGCATTGCATTTGTCTGATTATCTTCTCTTTTTTTTTCATAAAATTATCCACAAAAACGTCACAAATCCAAGCGCCGGTATCCGAGAAAAAAAGGGGATCGCGTCGGTTTTAAAAAATATATTTTATTTAAATACTACAGATATTTGGACCGTATCTGCACGCGATCAGAACGGGTTAGATTTTAGAACTATTTCGAATTGAAACAATAATGGTTTACATTTCCCTTTGGCAAGAATCCATACCATACGCGCGAATCGTAGGAGAAATGTGACGTAAAACTGGTACGCAGTTTACAACAAAACACACTTTGGTCTTTGATAGACTACGCCTTTATCCGAAAATGCATAGTGGCATGAGTCAGATCTAGAACTTTCTTAGAACGATCGCCAAATGCTACCAGTTGTTTGATCGGTAATGCTTTTCCACGGGTGACGATGGACGAGTGATTTGTCTGGTCTATCACGGCTCGATGTCGGGTATTCGATTCTTGCTATAATTAACTTTCTAAAGGCCATCGTAAGCAGTCAGATTTATCAGTCTGTTCAAATGAAAGTATGGCTATGGCGCTCATTAGGGGAGGCCTATGTCCAGCAGTGGACTAGTATAGGCTGATGATGATGATGAAATTATCTTCACAAAATTTTTGGTCTACTAGTGAAACAAGTGGATGATACATACATTAGACTAGTGCGTCACGGCACTGAAACTGTTAACAAAACAATCAAAATATCGGACCCGTAGAACAAGACAGAAATATGTCGATAAATCTCAAAATCGACTTTTCTGCATATTTGAATCGGCGACATTTTACCGCGCAACAAGAGAGTCGTATCGTAATTCATTAGCTAGCCAAGAAAAGAGAAAAAAAAATACGCATTTACATTGACTGGAATTTTGAAGCGTTACATAATAAGTACATAAAAACATAATAATAAATTTTACGCATTTAATTGACTGGAATTTTGAACCGTAACATAATAACAATAATATTAACTTAATAACACAATTTTTATTACGGGTCATCAAATGTTTTTAATTTTTAAAATTATATAGCTACTACCCTGGCTAGATTGCGTATCTCAGTGTATGTTTATGAAGGCATTTACTGGGTTTAAAATGCAAATACGCCATAAAAGTCGGCGATTTGTTTCTGATCGTATACACCTTATGAATCGTTTATTGCTTCCGGAAAAAAGTTGATTAGATTCCTTCGTTTTAGTGACTCTTTATCTAATATATTCAGTTTATTGTTAAAACCCTTAATTTTATATTGGTATATGGTTTTTTTTCGCATATTAAAATTTGTATACTATTTGTACAGGAATCACTGTCTTTCTGTTTCACTTGCTTCGTAAAACCCATTATGGTGTTTCCTTTTGTAATATTAATAACTTGTGTATTTTAAGTTTTAGACCTACTCCAATTAGTTACAAATAACGACATATATCATATAATATGTAATATCTGCGGCTGAATTTAAAAAAATTAAATACATAAGTAAGTACCTACTACATGTTAATCTAGCCAAAATATTAATAAAAAAATAAAAATAAATTTTATTGTGTCATTTACGCCACCGTCACGTTTTACACTAATCAATCATGTCCATCCACACCACAGGTTGCCTGGAAGAGATCGCTTTCAGAAAGTATGCCGCCGATTGCGCCAAACTAGATTTAAATAGTAGTTACTGTTTGTAAAATTGTTTTATAAGATGCAATAAAGATATTTATCTATCTGTCTATCTCATAAGCTAACTTTATCAAGAACACTAAAACAGCAAACCATATATTGCTTAAATCGTATAAAAACAGCTATAAATGTTATCAAGTACTATATTTAAGGTATTCAAGAAGCTAACAATGAAATAACAACCCATCCACTTGATAAATACAGTCGATTTTTCATTGTATTCAAAGAGTCAAGTGCATACCACAAAACACTGAACTAAGTGTTATTCATAAAACCTATACAATGTGTGGTCCCGACAGGGGGGTTTGTAGTTAATCAGATTAAATCAGTCTCTGTAAGGATCAACTTAACCTTTTAGAGATAGGATTAGAGCTGGTTTAGCTTAGTGGAGAGGGGGAGATGTATAAAAACAATCTTAACCCTTTAACCATATACATTAAGGCGCATACCCCAGTCAAACTAGCGCCGCTAACTACTTTATCTTAGTATTCCGTTAAACAAAGGAATTTTCAAAAATCCATCGCTCAGTTTGTGATATAAAATATTAAGGCAGAAAAATATTAAGTTTAGACAGTGAATCGAAGTTGCCCTTGGTGGCCACCAAAATCTATTTTCGATTCACTGCCTAAACGAATTTTACTTAGGTATAAAAACTTTTTTTATAGTTATAATAGACCTACGTTTGCCCACAATCTCACGTGATGGAAAGTGACGAAATGGCCGACGGTGTTCTATGTCTAGAAGACGCTAAGACCTATCGGTCCCATAGGCCCCAACAGAAAACCAGCACAGGTTTTTACTTTACACTTGCATAAACTGAGTTGGGACCATTTTGTAGCTAAAACTAGGTTTATTAATATTGCATAATTTCATGTAGAGTCGTATTTTGTTAAATTAAGTTACTAAGTTAGTTAAAGTAAGTTACTGTATATGATTTAAGCATAAGTATAAGTTTTAGTTACAAATAAACGCCTTTGATTTGATTTTGATTTGATTTATTGTACACATGCAAGCAATAAAACATTGAGTAAAGACGCCTATTCACTCTTCTACTACTAGACTCTGCTCAAAAAACTAAGGCCAATATAGAAATGCTTAAGCTAATAAGGCCCCAATATTTGTATTGAAGTTTTTCGTCCCGTGACTTTGTAAACCAGCATTGAGCCGGTCCATTTAAAGAACAAGGAGGAGTGATTACAGTTTTAACACCGTGCTTTACTGTCAGACACTACGATTACTCGATTACAACTCGAAATGTAACGATGTAAAGCTTGCCAAGTATTTTAATTATAAGCAAGATGAAACGCTATTTGTTAATTGTCCATATTGTCCATCACTTCAAAATGATATTTACCTACTATATTATGTATACTGGTGTGATGTGATTTTAATTAGGTTTATTTAATTTAGAGAAAGATTTTTTTTAATACCAAAAAAAAATTGTTCGTAAAATTGAGAATATGGTTATATTAAAATATGGTTTTATGGATTATTTTGATGGAACACAATGTTATTAGATTAGTCAATAGAAGAATAAATCATCAAGAAATATTGATGAAGTTCAAAAATACATTCGAATACAATCGAATCGGAACAAAATAATACTTTATTTTATTTAAGGGAGTAACAAAATAATACTTTATTTTGTTACTCCCTTAGAACAATTGATTTTTATCACATGCAACACTAACCACGTCTTATTGTAGAACGAAAGCAACAAAATGAATTGAATGAGTTTTTGTGGTACCGCACTTAAACAACAAAAGGTGATAACTCAAGAATTCACTATTTGCTTCAAAGGAACATGGTGTAAAGCGAAATATTTAATAATTGTGGTAAACGAGTTGGCAGTGTTTACTGCAGGGAAAGGTTACCAGAAATGTCACAGATTATGGGTACCTACTGTACTTACAGATTCATTTTAGACTAAATATCAAAAGAAAAAACAGTTTGGGCTGTAGTGGTGAAACAACAGGAAAACGACACAACTTATAAAAAAACTATCTGAAGGAACCGAGTAAATAGCCAAAAATAAATAATAAATAAATAATCAAAACATATGTCATTTCAATAGACCGCAGGGTTCCTAAGATCTCGTCAAGAGGCGGTGACGAGATATAAATAAATAATTATTAATTTCGTACTAAGGACCTACATATGTACGTGTTTGTATTTATATTGAAGAATTTATATTTAAATTTAAAAGAAAACACAGCCAGTATTTTCTCTTAAACTTCATCATCATCAATCTATATTAGTCCACGGCTGGACGTACGCCACCTCTTATGAGCGTCATAGCACCCTATCTTCAGCTCACCGCATCCAGCATCTGCTGGAGGGTGCACTACACTACGTTTGCTGAGTCGAAGTCTTCACTCAAGAATACATTTACCCACCGGTACTCAAAACTCAGAAGTTTCATTTACGCAACAAATATTAAAGGCTATTGCAAAAAACAGCAGCGCCCTCACAATCTCACGTGGAGGTCCTATTAAATTCCCGAAGCCAGTTTTATGGACCGTAAAAAACCTTCGTCGAATTTCGGGACAAAGAAAAAGCAACTAAAAAATTCGCGACCGAAAACAAACGACGATATTTTAACGGAGAGGAACTACAGTCGACCGACACATTGACGTGGCTAGGAGTTATTCTTAGAACTCGCAAGTCCAGCTTTTGCAAGCTATTGGTGTTGGTGCTTTTCTGCTTTTTCCGAGGAGCAGCTGGAGTATCACTAAGTGACGCCGCACACCAGGCATACACTTGTACTAAGACGGGACCTTTTGAGTCGGTCATATCTCGCGAAGAACTGATAACCGGGTAAGTGCTGAAGCTGAAGTGGCAGTGGGCTGGCCATATCGCGAGAAGAACCGACAACCGCTGGGTAAACGTGTTCTTGAGTGGAGACTACGACTCGGTTAACGTAGTGTAGGACACCCTCTGACCAGGTGGGATGACGATCTGCGAAACAGCAGGCAAATGCTGGATGCGTCAAGCTGAAGACAGTGGCGCTATGGCGCTCATGGGAGGCATATGTCCAACTAAGGCTCTCACAAATAGGCTGATGATAATAATGGTTAAAAACTTATGGGAGTTCGTTTTCCAAATCCTTTTCATTTTGAGTTGGGCTTGGGTTAGAAGCAGACAACCACAATAGCTCTGCGTCAGTTCTAACTTAGAATAAGGAGGTTAGTGCAGTCCTCTACTTGAATTAAGAGGGTGTGTTACGTTGGTACGCATTTCGTGCGGTTACGTTACTTCGGACGCACATAAATTGTATTTCGTAAGTGGTAAAACATCACAGAGACGTGTGGCTTAGGAGTTCTAGGCTTTGAATAACAGGGCTACTTTATATATGGGAGAATTTGCGTGAGAAGCGGTCGGTAGTTATAGTCCAGCCCATAAGTCCAGCCAAATTAATGATGCTATTTATTTGTAAACATTGCACCTACATTTAATCTAAAGATCAGTTGTTTGTCGTTGATTTTTGATAGAACTTGTACTATTTGTCGATTTCAGCACTTTCCTACCATGCATAATGCAGACAATTTTTTTTAAAGTCGACACTAAATGTGTTTTTTTTGTGGTGAGTTGTTGACAATCATTGTATCTTTAAACTGGTTTGAGTATAGTATCCTTTAGACCTGGAATAACGTATAGGTTACTACTATACTGTTACTATACCCAGGGGAAGGCATCAGCCCCCCTAGCACGGGTATTGTTGTCTTGGGTAGAATAGACAATAATGACATTGCATCGCCATACATTGCGTACATTATTGAAGTTGATGGAATGCATTTAAAATAATTTACGCATTGGATGACGAAGAGACGTAATTTTTCTCTATTCTACCCTAGACAACAATCCCCGTGCTAGGGGGGCAGTAGTCCGATGATTTAGTCCGATGATGCTGATTAATACAGATCATCGAACTACTGAGCCTTTTAGTCCGATAGTTACACATTTCGACTTTCCCAAAAAGAGAAATGCATTGACTTCAGTATATTTTTTCCAAAATGCATGCGAAGTTCACATAGAGTGGCCGCGCTCGCATTAGCTCGAGCCACTTCGAGTGGCGCGGCGTTCGTCGCGTTTCACGCGCGAATGGGACATGTGCATTCTTTCGCAGATTTCTCGATCATTATTTAGGATGTATTATGTACTACTCATATGTATATATATTATGTACTACTCATATGTATATATATCTGGATTCTCCATGAAATTTCCTACAAGTAAGCATGTAAATGTTCTTGAATTGTTAAGATAATGCTAGTTTATAAATATTTTGAATTCAAAAGTAATTGAAAACTGAAAGGCGTCAATGAGTTAAAATTTCATATTCAGTTAAATTTGATCTTTTCAAAAACCATTCATCGAATTTCTTTAACTTATCGGCTCTAATACTTTCCTAACTCATCAAAGAGGTCTGGCAAAGCTGTGACGGCGAAAGGAATTAAAATAAAGCTGATTCGAATGCCTGAGGACAAAGGGAAGCCGAGACTCTCTTCTGGGAAGCGGAGAACGATTGGGCTTTATTGATACATACGGATCAGCATTTTCCAGAGCTTTCTATTTTGAAATACGTGTAAAGACGAAATTTAATGTAAGATAACCGTGTGGTGCCGGCTTAGAATTTGCACCTTCCTATCTCTTCCCGTGGGTGTTATATCCCGAGGCGATCATGGGACATACCCCGAGGGGCGGGCAGCAGCGCCTGTTGCAGAGTAGATCTACCACCGAACTACGATTCCCAACCTGCATGCCCAGCGTGGGGATTATAGGCATTACCCCCCATGTGATAAAATCAATAAGGATTACCTGGGGGAGACTGGCGTCCAGCAGTGGACCGTTATAGGATGTTCAGCTTGAGGTAAAGACGACTGGTGGACAATTGAGGAAGTTAATATTCTTTAAGTTGTAATTGATTAGCCATGTTCAGAAAATGGCGTAAACAGAGGTGGCCCAAATATCGCAAAACAGAAAAAACTCGAATTTCGCGGCATTTTTCTTTAGAATTTAGAACATAATATTGGTGATAGACCAGGTGTGTCGTATTACACGAATGAGACTTAGATCTCTTCACAAAACCTACAGAGTCTAATAAAGTGATTAAAAGAAAAGGGAATAGGATGCGATGGATGTCTCCCAGAATTATATACTTACAGCAAAATTGTATTTTCACTTCTCTTGCTCGAAAAGTGTATCATAATAGTGTAGCTTAGCAGGCCTAAAACTCGAGTTTAATCCCTCGGGCTAAAAAGTAATTTTTCTTTTTAATTTTTGTCTAAAATCATCAGCCAGTACAAAGCATTCGTTCTCTTACATAAAAACTCGACTTCTTGGTGCTCCGTCAATCTTTTTTTGAAAATAGAACCTTCTTGGTGATGTTTTATGAAGCTTGATTCTTCCCTTCACGGTAGAATGCGAACTGTTTCGTTGCGGGTTTAATAGAGATTTAAAAAAAAAGATGGTATTGGCGCTAAATCTCTAGAATTTTCTTCATTCCAAATCACAAACTTTTACGTTTAACTTCCTGACTTTTACTTCCAAATTGTGAACGTGAAAAATGTCATCAAGTGATAGTGAAGATGCTAATATGCAAATGGAAGAAAAGGGCAAAGAAATAATTATGAATCTGTTGCCGACAAAATCACGTGGAATATATTTAAAGAGTTACGAAAATTTTATGAAATGGAGAGATGAGAAACGTGTGGATTCTTTTACAGAAGGGGTTTTTCTCACTTATTTTGATGAATTATCGAAAAAATTCAAATCGTCGACTCTTTGGAGCACATATTCAATGTTAAGAATGACCTTACAAACGAGACACGACGTCGATATTAAAAAATATGTAAATTTAACGGCTTTACTGAAGAAATTGTCCACTGGATACAAGGCAAAAAAATCTAAAGTCTTGACGACACAAGAAATCGAAACATTTTTAAATAACGCTCCAAATAAACAATACTTGGCAACAAAGGTAACCTACTACTTATGTACTCAACTCAAACTAAATAAATAGATACCTACCTACATACCTAAATTATGTACCTAGGTTATTACGATTAATAACACACTTATTTTTTTGTTCAACAGGTTGCTTTAATTTATGGAATCAGCGGTGCATGCAGAGGAATAGAGCTTGCTAATATAACGCTAGAAGACGTAGAAACGGATACAAACCTACAAGCTGTGAGTCTGCCGAACACGAAAACAAACAAAGAGCGTAAATTTGTCATCAGTGGAGAATACCTTAATATAGTTAAAGCCTATCAGGAGTTACGTCCCACTAATGTTTCAACGTTTGGATGAATATGTCAACTCAGCTGAAGCCGCACTCAGATCTTAATAATGCACGAAACTCAAGCATGAGTCGAGTCTCTCCAACTTTTACTCCACAACAATCAACTCAAAATATTACACACACATCCCAATCACAGAGAACCGAAATAAAATTGCCCGGGAAAAACATATCACTAAACATTCAAAATTGCTCTAACTGCACATTTAATTTTTAATAAAATTTCTGAAAATTGTCTAATTTTGAATTGTTTTATTTTCTCGCAATCGAAGTGAAAAGTAGAGTGTTTTACTCGGGCCAAAACCACCCATTATAACTCGGTCTTGTCATCCTCCCTCGCTACGCTCGGGAGTATAACAACCTCGTATATAATGGGATGGTTTAGTCCCTTGTAAAACAATCTACTATTATCGTTTTTGGACGAGTCATTAGCCTCAGCATAATTAAGGTACCTCTATATGTTTGATTTATGACAATAAAGAAATTTGTGTTGTATTTGAATCTTTAAAATAGTCGTTTTCGTGTTAATATTGTAGGTCCAACCCATGTTTAGGCTTGTGGTGTAGTGGGTTCCTCGAGTTAAGAGCTCGTTGAGTTGAAGGATTTCTGTTTTGAACATTCGATGTTTACAAATGGAGGTTTTTGTAATTTCACTGCGAGTAGAAATCAAACATCAGGTAACTGTAATAATAATAATAATGCAGGACCACTCACACAGCATTATCTAGCCCCAAGCTAAGCAGAGCTTGTGTTATGGGTACTAGATAACTGATATACATAATACAATAGATTACATAGATAGATATTTTTTTATTATACATAGAAAACGACCAGAACACCCGGAACAAATACCTGCAGATCGTACAAATATTTGTCCCAGGGCGGGAATCGAACCCTGCGTCGCAGGCGGACCTTCGCCCACCGCGCCACAGAGGTCGTCTAACATAATACGTTACTTGTATTTGCTTCTATTATGTCCAAGTCACCAAAACTTTATTATGCGTTCACTGATATACAATGAAAACTAGTTTTAACTAGCGTCCTTGGGCAAAACTAGTTTTAATAAAAATACTAGATACGCAAAACACGGGACAATTAAACCGGTTTTTCATTTTGTTACCTTTATTTGAAAAAAGTATCAACCCGATAACACCTTTCAACATAGGTACTAGCGGTTCGCCTCGGCTTCGCACGGGTATATTCTATCGCCTATGTTTATCAGGGATAATGTAGGATTCGAATGGTTAAAGAATTTTACAAATCGGTCCAGTAGTTTCCGAGCCCATTCAGTTTAAACAAAAAACATATCTTTCCTCTTTTTAATTAGAACAGATATAGATAACACAACACCTTATTTATTATTTGATGATAATTACAATTTATAAAGCTGTAAGTATATACCGACCGAGGCGAATGGCATAAACATAGAGGCCTATGCCCAGCAGTGGGTCGACAAGGGCTGATGATGATGATGATAAAGTATATAAATTTGGCTCTTTTAAGTGCTTATTTTGAGAGTATTTTTTAAGAAATAAAGTAGACTTTGACTTTGCGTATATTTATCTGTATAAGTACTACTTATAAAAGTAAAAAAATTAGCCCTAGGTACTTATTAAGTACCTAGGGCTAATTTTTTTATCCCTGACCGACCGCCTTGTTAATGCATGATACCGTTACAAAAAGACTTTTCCTGTAACTATTCCATGCCATAGAAAGTGGTGAAATACACTCTATTACTTTTGAAATACAGCTTAATTCTCTCACCTCGAACTTCCAAATGACTATGCAGACTCGCTAATGTAGGAGCATCCTCAAGTACCTATATATATCTAAAGATATACCTATATATAGTTCCTCGTACACACGTATATTTTTGACGGTCACGGTCTACGTGGCGTAAACGGACCTGAACCCGTTTCACGGGTATTTACGACAGGTATGGAGTACAGGGAAAGCCGGAAAAAACAGGAAATGCTATTTTGAGGCAAAGTTATGTAGGATTGGATATAACCAGATTTGACCGTGCAACTGCATTTTTTTGGGCATGGTTACTCATAGTGTGGTATGACGATCTGCGAAAGACTGCAGGCAGATTCTTGATTCGACAAGCAGAAGACGCCCATTAGGTGAGGCCATATCCAGCAGTGGAATAATATAGGCTGATGATGATGATTCATAGGTTAGATAAGGCCGGATTTTCCATAGCAAGTTTCTAGTAAGTTTCTGTTGGTAAGTGCCACTTATTTCCACTTGTAGATATATTGCTATGTAATGAAGAAAGTAATGTTAACAAGCAGTACATAAGTGTCATTGAAAGGTAGAGTGGTTTTACCAATAGGCCTACATAATAATAGGCCTATAAAATAGCATTTAGATGCAACTAAACATTGAGCACGAGCCCGGACTTCGATAAGGATCGGAAACAACTGATTTTGTCTATGGTGTCGATAAAATTCGGCATAACTGCCGTTTCCGAATTTTATCTACATCAGAGAATAATCGGTGCTTATCGATTCTTATTGTAGTTGGTGCTTATCGATTCTTATTATAGTTTGTGCTTGCGCTCCGTACGAGATACTTACGGCCTAAGAAATTAAATAAGTTCCCAAAAATTTCGCTTTCGGCGGGACTGGAACCCGCGCCCCGGCGGCGTCAGTACGAGTGTGCTCTACCCAACTGAGCCACGAAATCGAGTACTCCCCTATTCGAAAATCTCTGGGACCTCTTACGGACTCTTCCGCTGAAATCGAAATTTTTTGGGACTTTATTTAATTTCTTAGACATTACCCAGAGTGCGCAAGTTTTCAAAAAAAACTTGAACCTCAAATCTATCCCGATTTTGATTGCACCAAAATTCTAGTTTTCCTTTTCGGTAATATAATAGTAGGACTTGCCCTGCCTTCCCCACACTCACGTAATTCCTTCTAACTTCTCACGTCTAGTTAGCTTAATTTAATGGATGTTCTTTGTGTCAACTGCGATATATCACGTGTCCCGCTGTTTCTTAGGGAAAACTTGGGGAATTGTTCCTTAAATGGACGATATAAAAGTAAACGAGAAATATAAGGGAAAAAAAGAATAGAAGGGTCAGTTTTTACTAAACGTCGTTTAGGTTCATTATTTTTTCCAGATGTATTAAAAAGAAGGCTAATTTCTGATAAAATTAATAAAGTCACTTTATGTAGGTAGGTACCTTTTTTAACCTCGATTAAAAACTACCAAATTAAAATGTCACTATTATAATGTAGGTACATAAAAACATAGTCCTCCTTCTTGCGCAGTCGGGTAAATAGAAACCTACCTATATAAAGTGACTTTATTAATGTTATCATTATCACAAATTAATTTTTACCCATAGCACTACCGGCTGTTCAACGGAGACTATAATATATAAACTAATATATTTATTTCAGAGCTTCAATGTATTTCCACTTAAAATACCAATTTAAATAAAATCATTGATAATGCTAATAGATGAATCTGCATTTTGTTTATTTTAAATCCAAATAATTCAGGAACAAAACTCACAATCATTATGTAACCAACAGATTAACCAGAAACATTAATCAATCACCAAAACAGCTACCAAATAAAATAATCCATATTAAAATGCATGTTTTGATTAAAAGCTACGCTTGATAATTAATAACTCACTGATATGGCCGGCGTTATCCAACAACGAGCCTAAAACAACATGATTACACTGATTTGATTGAAAGTTTTAATTAGTTGGCTTGACTAAAAAGTTCACAGGAAATTATTGTATGCATGTAGTCCATGAGAAGTAATATTAAGAAATTATATAAATAATAATAACGGTGCAACTTCAACCTCACCTCCACCACTACTGGTCCACTACTGGACGCAGGCCTGATAATCGTCATCAGACTATAGAAAAGTTACAGATCTTATTTTAACTTATTCTACGGTTCATAGTAATATATACCTTAAAAATAACATCGATCAATGTTAAAAACTAAATTAATGACATGTTATTTTACGGCGAGACGTGACGCAATCAGGGTGTCAGCTGACGACGGTGCACGGCGGTGTCTCCTTGCAGGCGGCAAGTGAACCGTCGGAACTTAGCACGTCACATTATGGCGAGAGTCCAGCTTTTCGACGCGCATCGAGAGTTCAGTCTTCCTTTTCAGGTATTCCTACACAGCCTGGTGTCCACACAGTAGTGAACGCGTGAGACGTAGAGCGCATGACGCGGGAACTTGATTCAAAGCAAGCAAAGCATAGTTAACACTGGATTATAAACCGTAAAAAGCTACACCAGTTAATTTTATTGTACCTCAAATTACTACAACAAAGAACAAGACATTTGGCGTTCCTACGCCATCGATACGACGGTACAAAAAGCTTAATCGATTTTCTTCGGTACTCGAGTTCCGAGAGAACAAATTAATCGAATTAATTAATTTAATTGATTGATAATTGGCGCTGGTTCCTTTTCGGATGCCGCTGTTTTTAGGATAATTTCGTTAAATTGTTACCCGACTGTGCAAGGACGGTTATTTATTTTGTATACGTAGAAACTGCGTAGCTCTAGAGCCCGAATATACAAATGCAAATCAGATTTGAACAGGACGCAGATGACGGTGTTTTGTCAGATTTTCTTGAATACTGACAAAATCGTGACCAGCGAAACGCTAAAGCATACATATTGTTAAAGTTTATGCTTACGAAAAATAATTTAACAACAAAGAAAATTACAATCAAATAATATAATTAAATTAAAACTAGTATTTACAATTTAAAAAATTGAGCGAACTCCAGATTGTTTCAATTGTAAATAATGTTGCAAACAATGTACAGGTAGATCAATTGATCCATATCAATACTAGTCAGAAGTGTCTCCAAGACGCTGGCTGCATTGCCCTGCTGTATGACAAGGACAAAATAAAATGACAAAAAAATGATCGGTAAAATCAGAAAAAGATAAAAGCTAAATCTATCAACGCACTGTAAGAATTATTCTAAAAACACATAAACAATTCACAATTCTAAAATCTCTCAGAACCACCCAGACTCAATTAAGATGCTCCGCATATTTGCTCAGGGTTAGCACAAAAAATGACGTTGATTACAAAGAAATTCACTGCTCGTCCGTTTTACTCAAATTAGAAAAGGAGAAAAAACTAAGGGCGAATCGCTTGACCCTTTCAAAAACGACTCGCTGTCGTGACACCAGTTGGTTTATAATATTTTTTTTGGTTATGATACTATTTCAAACAGCTGGCACACATTGATTACCGGACAAATTTTAAAGACAACATGCTATTGTTGTTTGTTGAATTTATCAGCGAACGGTAACGTAATATTTATCGAAGACACAATTATTGTCATCGAAAACTAATCTGATCTTGAGGACTAGGTTAGATACAATATAAACTGCATTATTTAAAAACTTTTAACATAAAACGATACTCACAGTGCTTTTTTCTCGTTCTCACATCATAAGTTATGTTAAACGAAGGAAACTAACGACTCAACTATTTTTCTTTTATTTTAAAGCAATAGATAGGAGGGTAAATGTGTAAAAAAAACTAAGCAATCTTACATTAAAAGTCACATAAAAAATTAGGTTTCTTTAAAAATAAGTTTGATCAAATTTAATTATTGTATAAATTACATTCATATTGAAATAAGTTCCCAAAAAATTTCGATTTCGGTGGGCCTCGAACCCGCGCCCCACCCTCAGTACCTACGGGTGTGCTCTAACCAACTAAGCCATGAAACCGCGCGGGGCGCGAGTTCAAGTCCCGCCGAAATATAAAATATTCGGGAACCTATTTCATTTCTTAGAGATACCCAAAGTGCGGTAAGCTATAACAAAAAACTTTACCTTTTTTTAAAGTCAATAGATTATTTTTTGACCTCACAATCTCACCTGATGGAAAGTCAAGATGTGGCCGATATGTCACGAAGGTCTAGCTAGAAGAAACCTATTCACCAAACCCCAGCGGTACGAATGATGAAGGTGGAGGAAAACCGTCGTGCAAGTGGACGGTATCCAACAAGTAGGGGTAATGCACTGTGCGTCTGTTTGTTCTGGAGTGGAAGGGGGAAGGTGGAATCAGGTCATGTAGTTCCTGTGATCATTCTCTTAAATGTATCCTATAAAAGATCGAGAGACAAGCGACCTTGCGGCGGTGTTCGAGACTTTGGACCTGAGACTAGAGTGACAGAGCTGTTTCTATCTGCAGCTGTCAGTAAGGTATTGTGAAGAAATTCAAGGTTAGCTATGGCGATTTACTTCTTTGTTGTCTGGTGGAAGAAACATCTTGTATATCTAATTCTGAAACTTCACAGCGGGATTTGTATGCATTGCATAAATGTATGAATCAGATGAATAATTTCTATAGATACCTCCAATGTTTGCAATGCCCAAAGAGTATAACATTTACCAGTTACAGTTGAAGAGAGAAAAATATTAGATACTAATTTTATTATGAATACTTAGATTCTTATATTATTTAAGGACCATATTATTATATTATTTTTAATTTATCTCTCGTCTATTATTGCCCCTCTACAGCAAAATTGTATTTTTCTTGACAAGTCATAGCTAACACATCTAATTTATGTATCATTTGTATAATTATTATTTGTGTGCCTATTGACCATAAATGATCTTTATCTTATCTTTATCTTTAATAAGATCCGTCTGTGTATAATAATGGTATAAGAGATATTGCTTGTAAGAGTAAACATTCTATAATTAGAGCCGGATTCAGTCACGAGCATAGCAACCGAACAAAGCACTTACTCCTTTTTTCGAAGTCGGTTAGAAACGCTATGGTTTGTTTAGGTAGCTAAACAGAACATAGCCTTTTTAACCGGTTAGAAAGGTTATGTTTCATTTAGGTAGCTAAACAAAACATAACTTTTATAACCGACTTCGAAAAAAGGAGTACCTAAGTGCTTTGTTCGGCTGCTGTGCATGTTTATTTCTTCGTTAATTGTGGGAGATTATGATGATAATTTTAGTTTTGTATTGAATAGGATCCCAGAGTTTTACCATTGAGATTTAATTCCCGAGGGATTTCTTGGAAGAATTTGCTTCTAAGCGATAAGGCCGCCCATTGTAGTTTTATGTTTCAAGTTAATGTCTATGTTTCTTTTGCTTTATTTTGTGGTGTATTTATTATAAAGAAATTTGTATTTTATTGACTATTTGTCCCGCAATACTTAAAAAAATTGTGTAAATGAAGATAAATCCGAAATAAAATAGGAATTAATTTTTGTAAAAAAAAATCATTATTATATCAGGCATTGATAACGGTGCTGTAAGCCAATATTTAAAGCTTGGATCAATAGTTCCGAGGAGAGAATGCTAAATCTTGAAAAAACTTTTATTATTAACTAGCTTCTGCCTGCGGCTTCGCTCGCGCTTTTCCCGGATAAAAAGTAGCTTATATCCGTCCCCGGGATAACATCTACCGCACTGCCAAATTTCATTGAGATCCGTTCAGCCGTTTAGGCGTGAAAAGGTATCAGACAGACAGACAGATTACTTTCTACTTTATAATATTAACTAGCGGTCCGCCCCGGCTTTGCACGGGTATATTCTATAGCCTTTGTTACTTAGTGATAATGTAGCTTTCTAACGACAAAAGAATTTTTGAAATCGGTCCAGTCGTTTTTAAGTTTATGTTGAAATTAAATACTTTATTAACAAAGAAAATTACAATCAAATAATGGAATTGAATTAAAACTAGTATTTACAATTGAAACAATTGAGCTAACTGCAGACTGTTGCAAACAATCTACAAGTACCAGTCGGAAGCGTGCCCAAGACGCTAGCTGCATTGCCCCGTTGTATAGCAATGCTTATGCGCTGCGTGCGCCAGATACTCACCAGCTCTCGATTGACCCGATTTTGTTTATTCGTTACATAAAAAATACAAATCTTTCCTCTTTATAATATTAGTGTAGATATAGTAACATAGTATGCATAGCTTAAACACGTGAAGAAAAATATCATCATCTGCTTTTCTATTCTATATTTTTTTCTAAGTCGCTCTGTCATCATCAACATCAAAGCAGCCCTTTATATTGCCCACTGCTGGACAGATGAGCCTGGCAAAGATTAAGGGAGGTCTTCCTTTAACCTTTCCCAGGCTCCTCTGTCCTGTGCCTTTCTTAGTTGCTCTGTATTTCATACAAATCATTAAAAATTGAGACTGTAAGTCAATACAGCCTGAAATAAGTGTTCTCGTAAAATTTTAATAAAGCCTCACTTCAGAGGGATTGGATGATCAAAGTGCTCTCGAACAGCAGTGAGTCTGGTTCAGTACACTTCTCGTTAGGGTATTGTTTTTGATAAAAACGGAATCCCCGGATATAATATCTAATAGTTAGGAGATATTGAGGAAACGAAGAGGAAATCGTGGATAGATAGATTAATAATACTTTATTGTACCACTCACAGAAAACAGTACAGAAATAAATGCTACTACGAAAGACAAAGGCGGCCTTATCGCTATGAGAGATCTCTTCCAGGCAACCTTGGACTGGACAATGTAAGAACAACAAAGACGATGGTACATGAATAAACACAACTGACGATGAAAATAGACACGGTAAAGAAATAATCTGGCGTGTTTAGAAAACTATTTATCTGATTTAATTCCTGAATACTGAAAAATTAAACCGGCCAAGTGCAAGTCGGACTCGCACACTAAGGGTTCCGTACCATTATCTACAAAAACGACAAAAAAACCATGTTTGTTTTATGCTCCCATACAACAAATTATTATTATTTGACGTATTAGTTTTTTTCAAAAGCTAATACGTCAAAAAAGTACGAAATTTCCAGAATTTTTTCGTAAATGCTACATTCAGAAAAATATTTATAAAAGAACAAGTTAGCAAACTGCTAAACTACATTTGATCGTCGAATCATACACAAGTTTCTGATTGACCTCTCGATGGTGAAGTAAATCCCAAGAATATTCCGGGTCACTTTTACTTGGAATCAATTAGGAAACTGACCCGCGCAGACGTCCAAGTTTCTGTCTACCTACTATCGTTAGGAACTGAAAAACCAAAGAGTAAAAATAGGAAAGAGTAATAAAAAAGGGTCTAACAGGCATGTAACTGATTTTGAGATACTAATCCAAGAAGTTTTAGACATCTACTGAATACAAAATATATAATATTTCTGTATTCTCTAATTGGTATTCAGCTTGTCATGGCGGATTGCCGTATTTTGTTGTTTTATTTTATCAAAAAGCTAGGTATTCCAGCAAACGCCGCGCTTTTGTAATTTTTAAAACCATCTGAGACATACAATATAGTGTTTAAAAATCTGAAAAAAAATATATACTTATTACTTAAGGATCTAGTCTAATCAAAGTCGCATTCAGTTATAAGGTCTAATGATTTAACTCGATAGAAAAAAATCCCAAAGTTACCCCCTTTTTTTTAATGTTTTTTCAAAGTGATGACGGAACTAATTATATTAAAACTAGCAGCGCCTCGCGGTTTCAACCGCGTAGTTCCCGTTCCCGTAGGAATTTCGGGATAAAAAGTAGCCTATGTCCTATTCCAGACTATAATCTATCTCTGTGCCAAATTGCATCCAGATCCGTTC
This sequence comes from Eupithecia exiguata, assembly GCA_947086465.1. Classification (NCBI taxonomy): domain Eukaryota; kingdom Metazoa; phylum Arthropoda; class Insecta; order Lepidoptera; family Geometridae; genus Eupithecia; species Eupithecia exiguata. The sequence continues at coordinate 2,135,030 of OX352229.1, forward strand.
AGCCGTTCTGGCGTGATAAAGGAACAAACATCCATCCATCTATCTATCCATCCATCCATCCATCTAAACTTTCACGTTTACAAGATAAAGTTAAAAACTACAACCCGACTACGTGAAAGTTATAAAAGTTTGAAACATTTACATTGACAAAATAGAATGACGTATCGGTCATATTTGATAGGCATAGAGTTGAAAATGAAAATAGGTCGTAGGTATTGTAATTTTTCTCTATGGGGCCTGCAGCCTGCGGCTACCTAAACTTTATTACGCGTTTTGAAGGCTTATTCGGGGTCGGAGCCCTAAATCCTATAGCCTATAACCATCGGGGTATTGAGACGAATCAATCGATACATAATTTGTTGAAATCGAACCAGTAGTTTCAGCGCTACGTGGGAACAAAGAAATCGGCCACATACATACAAACATACAAACATACAAACATACAAATATACAAACATACAAACATACAAACATAGGGTGCTAACCTCATAACCCTCCCCTGTCGGTAGTCGGGTAATAAAATTAGTGAGAAGAACAATTTTATACTTAACTAAAGATTCTACATATTTCTTATCAAATTCGCAGAGTTTGACTTGACAACGTCGAGTTTGGCATGGCGCTTACGGACTACGCTGCAGGTATACCTCTCGAGTAAAATAAATACATAATACGTGTTTTGTAATCTATGGCTCAAGTTTATTTCGGTAAATACATAATTTTCGGTATTTTAAGTTACCGTCTTCATCTCTCAAACTTCGACCACCGATGTGGCGTAGCGGCCGAAGGTCTGCCTGCTACGCGGGAGTTGCAGGTTCGATCTCCGCCTCGGAACAAATGTTTGTACAATCTGTAAATATTTGTTCCGGAAAGTCTGGGTATTTGCTTTGCTATGTATGTATAGTTGAAATATCTATGTTATGTATTGTATTAAGTTTAACAGTCATCTAGTACCCATAAATAACACAAGCTCTGCTCAGCTTGGGGCTAGATAATGCTGTGTGGATTGTCCAGCAATATGTATTTTATTATTTATACTCTTCAGTTACCTTAGCGCTGGACAGCAACCAATAGGAATGTAGAGTTTAATGTAGTTATTTCCGGTTTTGGCTGATTCACAAGTAAATAGTATTCCAAGTACGAACAACTTAAGTATTTAACAACAAGTGCGAACAACAATTTTTTTTGAACAACCGAACGTATATTTTGCTGTTTTTATTGTGCAAACTTTTTCCATCTCTATCTAGAATTTTTCAGTTTAAAATATGTTTCCCTATAACTCCTTAACCACACTAATTATAATCTCCATAAAGTAAATCCAATGAAGTCCTGGGTTCAAATCCCGGGTCGGGCCAATAGTTGTTATTGGGGTTTTTCTAGCGAGAAAAAATCACAATAGCAGCCCGGAGTCAGAGAGTTGGCGTTGTTACACCTCCGTGTCTTGGAAAGTACGTTAAGCTGTTGGTCCTGCGCCTAACTTCTGCCCGGTCGTGTCGGTCTGCCATCCCATTGGATTATTAGAACGAGGGAAAAGCAAGTGCACTTGTGTTTGCGCACACACTGCGCACTATAAAATATTCTGCGCACCAGGTTAGTCTCCGTTTAGACTGGCCGCCGTAGTCGAAATACGCTTAGGAGGACTTCATCATAGGTAAGTCTACATTGTGTTCTTTCTACTCCTCGAAAAACTACCTTCCGGTAAAACAGCCCCAACCAATCACGGCAAACTCAAAAACTCCGAACTCCGACCAGATAAACTTAGTCGATCTAAAATATCGCCGACCGATCACAGAGGGCTCCACTTACATTACAATATGAAAGGAAAAGGAAATTGCTTTCCAAGCACACGACTTTGAATGCCTCCCGTGATTTGTATTGATTGAACAATTTTGCATCAATCTGAAAAAATCGAGGGATTCCAAACCTTATTTCATTGGGGTAAAGTTAGTCGGTTTTGCGGATGGACGCTGGCCGAAGTTTCAATGAAATGTAATGACAGGGGGTTATTCCGGGAACTGGTGCATGAGATGAATGTCGAGTGGCTCTCTTAGGATGTGAGCTCTCGTTTCAATGTTCGACATCAGGAACTTTCAAACGAGAATAGGGACTGGTATTAGAATACATTTGATTTTGCGTGTAGGATGTAAGACGGTTAGTCGTGTAGCTATATATTAATGAGGAAAGATTTGTTTGTTTGTTTGAATTGGCTTCGAAACTACTGGACCGATTTAAAAAATTCTTTCACCATTATAATCCTACATTATCTCTGATGAACATAGGCGATAGAAAATACCCGTGCGAAGCCGGGGCGGACCGCGTCCTTAATGAGTATGGAAATTATTGGATTTCTCGACAGAAATAAACTTCACAGCGCAGAAAAAAAACAAACTACATGTTTGAGAGAATATGTTTACAATAAAAAAAGCTTCATGCGATCAATTTTTTTATTTATGAAAACATTTGATATTATCATAAAAATAAGGCTACAAGCCTTTTTAAACAAGATACATATTGACCAAAAGAAGGTAATGAATAAAAAAAAAAAGTTTCTTTATTCAGACATACGAGAGTCCTATCATAAGATTAATTTCGACACAAATACAAATATGTATGAAACATACATGTAAAGGCTTTTACAATTCAATCGAAGAATCACTGTCTATGATAGGTTCATTACAAAATAGAATTCCTCAAACCACCAAATTGAATGCCCTTCAAAAATGTTTACGTACAAAGACTTTTTTGTTCATGAGTATCTAAAAAAAGGATATAAAAAACCTCACACAAAGGTATTTAAAATTCGACACGCACAGTCGGTTTAACGAGTTGAGTTACGTGAGAATCGATGTTGTAACGATTCTATAATCGATATTGGTGTTGGAATAATCGACTAATCGAGATAGCCATCGATATGTAAACAGGCGACAACATGCAAGGTAGGGGTTTTGGTGCTGACTCGTTTGTATTTGGGTATGGAAATTAGGCTAAATCGCTTAGAGAGGCTTTTGAAATTTTCTTACGAAAAAACAAAGCGGGTAAGAGACAGGTATAAAGTTCAAAAACTAGCAAAGTAAACTCGAAAACATGGCGTAATTGTCAATTGTTTTTTTTGACACCATGCTACATGTTTACATGCATACATGCTACCATTTTTTCACAAAAAAGAATGGATAGAATTCCTGTTTTGTGGAAACTAGCAATTAAAGGTTCATCATCATTATCAGCATTATATTAGTTCACTGCTGGACATAGGCCTCCTCTAATGATCATGAAAGGGTGATTTTGTTTTGCATTATACAAAATTCTAAGTACTGCTTTACGAAAATCCTTTTGAACTGTAAACAAAATTGCTTTCGTCTTTCATGAAACCCTAAACACGGGAAACGTCGGGAAAATAAGGTAAATAAACGCGATAAATACCCGTTAAATAGTATTTACAAACCCTAAACGGTTCATGAAAGACGCAAGCAATTTATTTTACACTAATAAAAAAAATTGCTTTCGTCTTACGACGCTGTAGCGTGGAAATTCATTAAAAAAAAACAATTCCTCGCTCCATACGCTTCGGTTCCTATGATGCAGTGAACACAGAAGTGTCCGAGGTCACAGCTACATTTATTATGTTGAACTTATTATGTCGGGATTTTCGTTAAATTAGCTTTATTTTTGCAGCAAGCTTCAGGCAGGTTCTAGTATTTCTAGGCCGAGTTACGTGCGCAAGAGTTGCGTGCATGTGCATCGTCGCTTCATTGATTTCTGTCCTAGCTGCAACCGGTATGACTTGCCTGTTATGTAGGCTTAATGGTCTATTTTTCAAATGTGCGAGAATCTATTCTGCAAGAGGCGCTGCTGCCCGCTCCCCGGTGTATGTCTCTTAGTTGCCTCTTACGACACCCACGGGAAGAGTTGGGGTGCTGCAAATTCTAAGCCGGCACCACAGGGCTGTGTTAGTGAATAACTACAGTTATTTTGCCCGTCATTGGTTCATTGTCTTGTGTTTCATGTTGCTAATCAAAATGCAGCCAATAAACAACGAATATAGTTTACGCGATACGTTTTAATCGTAGTAAGATTAGGTACCTAAGCAATTTTTGCCTATGTTTCTCACGTCTCATAAACAATTGAACCTGTTTCTGGAACAAATCAAATCAAGATCCTGTATCGCAAATTAAAAACTAAGTATCTGGGGTCTTAAACAGGCGCAGTTGCCTTTTTCTTCCACTGTCGTCTCTTTCATGCATGAGTGTCATGTTTACTCATTTTTATTAACGGGTTAGGGACCAGTTTTACTTGCACTTAAAGTTTGGTCTAGTTTGAAAGCGAGAGCTGGCAATAACTATATCCCTCCGCCGTTGTCATCGGATTTACTCAACTCGTTCTACATTGTATGCTCAAACTCTATAATTGAACGCTCCCGCTTCAGCTCATGCTTAAAGCTCCCGAAACCGCTACCACCTCTACCTTAACCTTCGCATTAGTAATTGAGAGAAACTCGGCGGCGTTTAATAGACGCCACTGTCATCGTATTAACTCGACTTGTTCTACATTGTATGCTTACGTTTCTATGCTTGAACGTTCCCGCTTCAGCTTATGCGTAAAACCCCCTCAAACCGCTACCTTCTCTACTTTAACCATTGCTTAAGTAATTGCGAGAACCTCGGCGGTGTAAGGCGTTTAATAGACGCCGCCGTTGTCATCGGATTAACTCGACTTGCTCTACATTGTATGCTCAAGCTGGTGACGGATGGGCGTTTAACCGAGAGTGCAGTTAACCAGCTTGTAGAGAGATGGTGCAGTTAACACGTTTAATGCCAAGCTTCAGTGATGGACCAAAAAGGACGGGTCGTCGCAGTGACATGCGCTGTCGAAGAGCATTGAGTGAGTCAGTGGAATACAATGTGTAAGGTCGGTATTTTAAATTAAAATCACTATGTAGTTATGATTCTTCGTTCTTTTTCGAATTCTTCGTTTGAAGGAATATCTGGTATGAGTAGTTTTAGAATTAGATTAAGAAATTAATTACACAACAGTTCTTAAAAATCAGTTTCTTAACAGTCTGCCTGTAAGTTAAGAATAATAAAAAAGCGGATTTTTCTTTATGCTGTACGTAAAAACAAGCGTGAAAATACATTTTTTTATAAGGAACAGAACCATAATTTGTATGGGCAACAATTGTGGGCTACCGCAAAAGTTAAAATCTATGTAGCGGAGTTAGCGCCCTCCTTCGCTAACAAAATAATTTGGTATCTTCCATTTCTAATCATTATTCTCGTGAGACATTTAGACACTATGTTATTCTTTTTTACTATAAAAACTTTCGTAGTTTGACGAATTTATTACAGATGTAAGCGGGTTAACTACGAACCACATTTGTTGAGACGACCTCGGTGGCGCGGTGGGCGAAGGTCCGCCTGCGACGCAGGAGGTTGCGGGTTCGATTCCCGCCTTGGGACAAATATTTGTACGATCTACAGGTATTTGTTCCGGGTATTCTGGTCGTTTTCTATGTATAACAAAAAATATCTATCTATGTCATTATATTGTATTATGTATATCAGTTATCTAGTACCCATAACACAAGCTCTGCTTACCTTGGGGATAATGCTGTGTGAATTGTCCAGCATTATTTATTTATTTGTGTTGGAAGAACACCATGCTGTTCGTTGTTTTGACACAACTCTACTCCGCTCCGGTTGCCGGATGTTATCTCAGACGTCGGAAATGAAGCTTTACTACTGTACCTAGAGGTACCCTGCTAGGTAAACTTCCTCGTTTTATATCACCTCTGCTTCAAAGTTGTACTTCGACTTTTATCTTCAAACTTGCCGGTGCCCGCGGCATATCATGCGTTGTACTACGATAACAAGATAAAGTTAAAAACTACAACCCGACTACGTGAAAGTTATAAAAGTTTGAAACATTTACATTGACAAAATAGAATGACGTATCGGTCATATTTGATAGGCATAGAGTTGAAAATGAAAATAGGTCGTAGGTATTGTAGTTTTTCTCTATGGGGCCTGCAGCCTGCGGCTACCTAAACTTTAATACGCGTTTTGAAGGCTTATTCGGGGGCGGAGCCCTAAATCCTATAGCCTATAACCATCGGGGTATTGAGACGAATCAATCGATACATAATTTGTTGAAATCGAACCAGTAGTTTCAGCGCTACGTGGGAACAAAGAAATCGGCCACATACATACAAACATATAAACATACAAACATACAAACATAGGGTGCTAACCTCATAACCCTCCCCTGTTGGTAGTCGGGTAAAAACTTGGTACTACCAATACGCAAAAGTTCGTGCCGATCCGTGCAGCAGTTTTGTCGAGAAAAAGTGTCTTCTAAACTATTTTTCTATTTTACCCGTATACAAAAAGAGGGGTCTTAAAAGTGTGTTGTGTGAAAAATGTGTTTGTCTGTATGCCCACTACTGGGCTCCACAAGATTAATTAATATATTGTGTCTTTTGCAATTTATACGCTTCTACGACAAAACGGCAAGTTGCAAAAAAGATAATAAATTGTCAATACTATTCATTGTAAAAACGATAACTAAAAATATTAAATAACTGGGGCAATTTTCTGCGAAAATTTATTAGTAAAAAATATAACTTTATTCTCTAGCTAGCTAGAGCTAAAAAATAAAAAAGCTTGGGACGGGCTTTGTCCCAATTCGTTATCTAACAACCTAACAAGGTAAAGGTTTTTCGTTTACTTTTAAAACAGATTGAAGTGTACAAATAATCGTCATTTTAATTGACATTTATTATCATTTATAGACCATTCCAAAATGGTCTATAAATGACGGAGAAAACGACGGACATACATAAAAAAACATAAATACCGCCGAACATAGAACCTCCCTTTTTTCTAAGTCGGTTAAAAGAACACTTTAATGCCCCCCAGAAAAATAATAAAAGAGGAACTTTTCTTTCATTCAGCTGTATCACGCTCCGCTACTCCTAAAATTAACATGTTACCCAGCGACAATAATAGGGGCTTATGCATAAATCAAATTGTAATAGCCACTATGGACGCGGTCATTAGCTAACAACGCGAATTAGGACTCGCGGCGTTGCTGCTGACTGTGCAAGCATAATTACGCTGACTGTACTTTAAGTGCTACGGGTGGTGTGTTGGTTATTCTGTTCGAGAGATATAAATAGGTACTATGCTATCTAATGATTATCAACATCAGTGACGGTTTAAGGCGAATTGTAAGGGTAAAAGACGAAAACGACGTCTTTTTGGACAATGTTTCTGACGAAAATATAGATCGTGAACGTTTGAAATTTATATATCCGGTAACACATATCTTAAAGTATCTAGTGCCGGTTCCAAATGCTTGCCGGTAGTTATAGTTAGCACTCAGAACAAGGTTGAAGTAACAATATCTTCAGGTAATTGAGCACACTTTTTGACGGTGTGTCTTATTCGTTTACTACCAAACTCAGTATAGTTATTTCTATAGCTCGTACGCTTCTATTCCCGGTCCATTTGTTTTCAAATGAAGTCAAAATAAGGAGTTTTAACGTAAAAACTATTTGCGCCTATTAAAACATCACTCTCCCACAAACGTTTGCTCGCAAAATATGATCAGGCAATGTTGTAGTACCAAAAACTGACCGAGCGAGGGCGCGGGCTCGCGGGCGACACGGGGCGCGCGGCGCGCGCTAGGAGAAAACGCGACGTTGCAAGCTCTCGTACATGCCGCCGGCTCGCACTATGAGCGACGTTGCCAGATCTTGCTTTAGTACCTACGTTATGTGTATAATATTGTATGATCGCGCGCGTGAGTCTCACTCAAGCAGTTTCAAAAATAAAAGTATAGGTACATAATTTCACTATTCTATTCACTTCTCTTGCTCAAAAAATGTGTCAACATAGCGTAAAAATAGTTTTTAAGGTCTTGGGTTAAAAAGTAATTTTTCTTTTTAATTTTTGTTTGCAATCATCAGCCAGCACAAGACATTCATCCTCTTTCATAAAGACTCAACTTTTTGGTGTTCCATTTACAAAGAATGTACATTTCTCCTCCTCGTTTGGACCCAAATCAGGGATTGGTTATACGACTATGAGTCTATAGTAGTCGAAAAAACGAATCCTGATCCGGCTCTAAATATGAGTACTACTTCTTCTAAAAAATAATACAGTTTTATGTGTGAAAAATGTACTTGTACCACAGATAAAGTAACGTTACTTCGCTGGTAGTAAGAGGTTAAGTAAGTTAGTAATTCTAGTCAGTTAATCTATGCCCAGATCCAGGTTTCACAGAGTCTAGAATACAGATAAAAAGAAGACAAATTGACCAGACTGGACACTGTGAGAACGCGGCTTATACGGTTCTTAGATTAATGTTTATTTTTTATTATTTATGATTAAGTGTATCAAGTACACGTTTAATATTAATAGCTTATGTCCCGTATCGCATACGATGGGAGTTTATAATTTAATCGTGTGAGTACAGGTTTAAAACATCAAATTTTTTACACAGAAAATTTTTAGGTTTTGCGAATATATTTTAAAAATATCTTATCACATGCTCTGCTTACTTTGGGGTTAGATAATGCTGTGTGGATATTCCAGCATTATTTATTAATTATTATGGATAATTTTATTACTGCTGAAAAAGGAACGTTTAGTCCTTATAATGAAAGGACTGCATCAGTAAAGGGTTAAATAATGAACTCAAAATAAAACTATTTTTATCTGCAAATGAATAACATTAAATGTTTTATATTTGACCTATAAAATAAAATACTAGACATGTTTTATGCAAACAGACATTTTATGTTATTGTACGTTTAATCTACGTGGACACGCAACTATAGTGTCAGCAAATAAAGTGACATTGTATACGGGTGACATTGTGACAAAATCGATGTAACGGTCGGCAAATTTAAACATTTGTCTCATCACAAAGTCAAAGTGCACAGTCCATTTTTATATGGTGCAAAATAAGCATTTGTTTTTTTTCATTCATGGGAGCTTGTAAATGGTTTGTCAACGCCAAAAACGGTTGCCGTAGTAAGTATTTCGTGCGAACGTTTGTGAGATTGGACTAATTAAAACTAGTTTCAGCTCACAATTTGTGCATTCGTTGTTTTCTAAGCAAACATTTTTAACATCTCAACGGGATAAAAAAATCTGCTAAACCTGTTCATTAGGTAGTTTTGGCGTGAAAAAGAAACAAACTTGCAAATATAGTTGTTATTATAACTAGTTTGGTCTCATTATACTTACTGTTTTACTTTCTCAGATCAGTAGTACATATCTACACCTGCTCAGAGTTGGTTGATCTGATGATAACCAGACCACGAGGATCAAAGTCGTGACCATCTTATCCAACATTAAGACCTAATTTTAAGGCGGTCGGTCCAATTAATTCGAGGCGGTCCTTGAGACTGCTCGCGAATTAAGGGTTAGGGTGGAACGCTTCCATACACAATAGTAGTTGCACGTTCAATAAATAATTTTAACAGGATAAATGGGTAAGTATCTAGGAAACGTATTTTTTTCTAGTTATTATGGTGATGATATCAATAAAATTCCTGACTTTCTTTCAAATCATAATATAAGTTGAAATTTTTTTGAAATATACATAGCAACATAAATGAAGAAAACGGGGAAATATAATTTTAATAAATCTAAGTTGGATCTTTATCGATTTTGGGGTATTAACAGAACGTAGGTAGGCAATTCATTAGTGATTTGCACATTAGACATTTCTACTGTTTATAAAGAAAATGTTTTTTTTAAATTCATAATGATTTTAAGGACTTTGTGTGATTGGTTTGTTACTAGTAATCGTTCCACCACAACATAGTTTTTTAACCTTTTTAACTAGTGGAACGGGGTAATCGTAATTGCATGCGTGCGCGCAATCTACGCGATGTGCATGTAGCTTCTTGTTTATACGTTAGAACTACTAGGGTAACTTTGTAAGTTAGTGTGAAAATCCATAGCCAGTAAAGTGAACGAAAAATGTGGTACTTAAGTTGATAGATCCGGCAGTTCTAGTTTAGACAAATGCATCTAGGTTAGGTAGCCACAACAAAGACATCGCAACAGCACACATGACGTCCACTGATGATCATACCTTCCCAACGAGGGAGGTTTTGTCATAATCACCACGCTTGGTATTAGTCGCAGTAAAGGTGTTAAAAATATACAGAAGGAAGCTCCTGGCCTTCCCCTGGTAGGTTCCCTAGGCGACTATTACGACATCCACGTTGAGAGCTGAAGGGGAGAGATTCTAAGGCCGTGATAGTCACGGCGGCCCTTTAATGACGTCGCAAATAAAAAATAGTGAAATACTGTTTATGACTGCTTATTACGTCTAAAGTTTGGTTAAAATTGGATCATCTGATCAAATTTATCAGCAATAAAATTATTTTGGTTTGAGTTTGAATATAGCTGTAAGAAGTAGTAAATTTTGTCTCATACAAAACTTGTATAGTCAAACTAATGACTCAACCAAAAGTCATAAAACTAATTATGATTAAAAAATAAGTTACAACGCCAAATGAAGTTCGAAACAAACCTACGAGTTCCGTACGTTTTCGATTTTGAACTTAGTGGTCATGCTGGACACGGTAAGGTCGCTGTAGCGCAAAGGCCGCCCGCCGACCAGCAGTGGACTATCATAGGCTGACGATGATGATTAAGGTTCCTATTTAATGGCCTATTTCCATCGCTTTCGTTAAAATAGATACAAATAAACTGTAGCAGAAATAATATCGTTGTAACATAACTTTCATCAACAACGAACGGAAAACGAAGACTAACGCAAGTGTAAGTTGAATATTTACATTAACATAACATGTACGATGTAAATATCCACCCAGTCTCATAAGTTTATGATTAACATCGGGGTAGTTAGCATATTTTATAGACCCAACGTGTTCTTAGAATAGAAGGATATTATACGAAGAAAAGAGTGAAATCTAATAACTCTTCCCGCCTATCCATACTCATATTATAAATTCAAAAGAGACGCGATATAAATCAAACTTAACAGCCGTTTAAAAAAAATTGTTGTAAATTCACATAAAATAAAAACTGGCCAAGTGCGAGTCAGACTCGCGAACGAAGGGTACCGTACCATTATCTATATAAACAGCAAAACAATCACGTTTGTTGTATGGGAGCCCCTTTAAATATTTATTTTATTCTGTTTTTTTAGTATTTTTGTTGTTATAGCGGCAACAGAAATACATCATCTGTGAAAATTTCAACTGTCTAACTATCACGGTTCATGAGATACAGCCTGGTGACAGACGGACAGGGAAGTCATAGTAATAGGGTCCATTTTTTACCCTTTGGGTACGGAACCCTAAAAATGTTTGATAACTTGCGAGTATAAGTTTGTACGGAACCCTTAATGCGCGAGTCTAACTCGCACTTGACGTTTTTTTTTCTCTGTTCCTCTTAAGGCCAAACCCGTATCAAGGCATTTCTTCCCGTGTCATCTCCTACCAGCTGCTATTTTGTCGGTCCAAGTCATCCCACCAGCGTTATCTTGGCCTGCCTTAGCATGTCGCTTCGAGAGACCATTCGTCTTTTAGAGGTATACAATAAACACAAACAGCTGTATGTATAAAAAGGTGAAAAGCTCCAAAATTACATTTAAAACATTTAGCAGTCCATAACTATAAACATTTTCTGGGAGCGATAAAAACACCTTTCTTTTATTCCTCCATTGAAATAATTCGACATTTACCAAAGGTTTCTAGGGCAGACATCTCAATAGAAAACAGAAGGACAGTGTATATTTATACAGTAAGTCAACTTTCTGATATTCTGTTGAGCTAAAGGAGCTACAAAAAGTCGCAAAAAGGGTAGACCCCGTACGGTGGTTCAAGGATTTGGTGATGGTCGCGGAAACAGCTATACGTGGAAAGCTCGATTATGATGGCTTTAGAATAGAATAGAATTATTTATTGTCCAATGTAAAGAACTACAGTAAAATTGTTCTTAAAACCTAATGAGCGGCACAATACAATGGAGTCGTCAGATGAGTTTACACATAAGTACACAACTTTAGGGGTACACAACATATGAGTAGCAGTGGATGTCGTGATGAGGACCAGTACTAATTGATTTCAGCTGCAACTCTTTGGTCTTGCAGCTGTTATTGTGTGATTTGGAAAACGAGTTAAAACCTTGCTTCAAATTCGCTAAATAGCAAATACGAGCAATCGAATGCAAGTAGGAATATGTATGTACAGAAAATATTATTAAGCCGAGAGTTTGTGAAATGTCAATTATGTTTTTGTTACGTAAGATCCCGAAAATTACCGAACAGATCAAAATTGGCGTACATTTCAAAACATAGCCTAACTTAGATAAAAGGCTACTTATAATAAATTAAATACGCAAGCAAACCCGCGGGTATAAACTATAATTTTCATAAATTGGGTACGTTAATTTATACTAGGTGTATGTAAGAAGTTGGGACGATTCCAAATGATATTTGAATAAAAAAATTGAAAACAGAATTATTTTGTATGGAATTTAAAAGATAAATTAACTAGAGTACTGTTCAGACTTCTCTACGTTGTCCAAGGGCCGTAAACCTAAATGATATCGTACAAATGAGTGAAACCAACGTCTTCCCTTATTGCCCTCTCCCTCCCCCTACATAATAGATAGGGGGACCCTTGTCACGGTGCCTTTTCTATTGCATCATTTATTATTCCAGCTGGCTAGGCTGACCGTACACAGAAGATTTCTTATGAAGGATGGTCAAAATAACATTTAAAATTTGCGGACTGATTTTAATTTGAGCTTGGCATTAAAAATAGTTTTTAAACTAGCTTATAATTATTAATACTATTTAACGGGTATTTATCGCGTTTATTTACCTATTTTTCCCGAGGTTTCGACAGGTTTACACACTGCCGTGGTCACGGGATGACAGTCAGTCATCCCGTGACCACGGCAGTGTGTAGCTTATAATTATTAATACTATTTGTCTTATGTATCTTTTTAATTTGGTGTGCAATAAAGTGTTATTGTATTGTATTGTATTTAACGGGTATTTATCGCGTTTATTTACCTATTTTTTCCGATGTTTCGAGAGGTTTACACACTGCCGTGGTCACGGGATGACTGACTGTCATCCCGTGACAAATAGGTAAATAAACGCGATAAATACCCGTTAAATAGTATTAATAATTATGTGTTCAGATCGCGTAAGCTTAAAAATATTTAAACATCAAATCTTAGGGACCAAAACGTGCCAAACAAAAAGGGCATACCTGTTTGTTAAAAATTCACAGGATGACCATCATGACCTAGCTAAATATGTTTTTTACTTTTCCTATACCAAACCTCACCGCCATCAAAATATTTCGTGTTCAAATAAGTATCTACCTACGCCTTTGTTAATTTTATTGGTCCTAAGCTGTACGTTTTCAGGAATTCTCTGCGACATTACGAAGTCACCAACCTATAGCGTGCCTGGGCGACATCGACTTTTTGTTGTCACCCGCCATCACATCAGTTCATCTAGTCAAGTCCGTCCCAATTCCACTTGAGTTCAAAACCAAACCTAGTTCTCTACGCTATGTCTTATCTATTGGCAAGAGGCACCTACCTTCCGTCCAGGATGCGGCATCGGCGGCGGAGCGATCAGCCTCAACTGCGGCGGCTGCGGCGGCAGCGCCGCCAGCATCTGAGGCACGATCGGCATCACCCCGCCCATGGGCAGTGCCACCGCGAACTTCTGCATGCCCATTCCCCCCATAGTCCAGGGCACGAACCATCCCCCCCCTGCCTGCATCGCCGCCCCCCCGTACCACGCCAGCTCGATCAGCTGATCCACATCAACACATAAACATGCGCGCGCGCATGGGTTTGGAACTAGCACTTTTCATATGTACCTGTGGACAAGGAGAATATGGGATTTAGTATATGGATTTTATTAAAGGTATAACATTTGTTCATGGAAGAAAGAAACAGATTTAATGATTTTTACTACAAGATCCATTACATGAACCTCAGAACAAAAAGGTTACTTAAACTACCTACTAAACTCCTTCACATAAAAACTCTTTACTGTCACTGAAAACGACAAAATTTCCCTTCCCAATATTTTCTATAGATACAACGCACCAGACGCTCCTTGAATAGATCAAAGCGAACGGCGCGCGCGCACTTATTGGAGCGGAAAATGTAAAGAAAACAGACCAGATAACATGTCGCTGGCGAACTGTGACCGAATAGATTGACTATACATACCTGACCTACTTTTAGGTCATAATTCAAATGTCCCTCAATTTTAAACATGCTTATGATTTAAATTCTCCTTTTTAAAATTTAATACTGATTCGCAATAATTTGATCTTTTTACTTGAACGAAAATCCGAATTCAAATTCCTTTATATTTTCACGGTTTATTTTTATTTTTACGGGACAAATAGTAATCACATGGGAATCAAATTCATACTAATGAGACCACTCTGAAATAGTTTACTAAAAAAATACTAAATCGGCCTAAAGTTTTCGGAGATTTATACTTAAAATATTCTTTAAATATCCGCCGTGGTCACGGAATGACTCTATACATAAAGACAATGAAGCATAAAACTATAGCGCGACAGAGACAAAAGTCTATCTATAGTAATTAAGAAAATATATATATTTTTTAATTCATGTGCCGTAAGCCAATCAATAAAAGGCTTATATTCAACCAGCGAACAACAAAAATACAAGACAGAAGCCATGTTGAAGAAGACATCAGACTATACTGGTGGGCGGAGAACCGTGAAATTGCATGAGGGTTCTAATTAGTTATATCTATTCCGAGAATTAGTTAAAATATACGTAGGTTTGATGTTTTCATGAACTACAGTTCAGTTGGGAATTTTAGTTGGAAGTTTGATGTTAGGAAATTGAATAAAGAATTGAATATGGGGCCATGGCAACCAAAAGAGCCGCTCTTGTAGTATTTATCAAAATTGCAGTGGTTTATTTCGTTATTTTTTTTTGACTCCCTTCGAAATTTTTCAAAAAGCTCCGACTACCGGTGCTCTGTAGAAACGTATCATTATCCGCCCATATTAGTCCATAGCTGACCACATAGGCTTTCCTTGATGAGCACCATAGCTTATACTCTATACTTATACTCGCTAAGACAGGGCGTCTTAGCGAACATATATCAAATACTGAAAAAAAGATACTTATACGTCGACCTTGAACTATTTCGTTCAGTCTAGCGCAGTATAATTTAGTGTGTTTCTGAAAAGTGTCAAAAAGAATAATTTGTCTGTCTGACGGTTTGTATAACAAGCTTAATGTGTAAGAGTGTCTAACATTAAACAATCATTGTTGGCGGTATATGTTTATGTTTTTCTTGTTTTTTGGAGAAAATAAGGAAAGTAAATACGAGAATATAAAGATACTACTCTGCTGATGTTGAGGAAGCTATAACACCACCTAACTGTAGGTACTGACTGAAGGCAAACCGGCCGATAAATTGGGACATTTAACTGTTGTGTGAAAGGCTGTTTGGGAGTCACACACAATACTTAAGGGAGCTGGCAGCAGTTCACATTTTGAAGAACTTACCACGGTTAAACCGAGAATAAAGACGCCCCTACTCATCGGCGAGCAAAGCCGGATTTTACCGAATATAATAATATTCGGTAAAATCAGGTTTGAATACTGTGAGTAGTATTTCAAACCTACAAATTTATCAGGTTTTTCCCAATTTAGCTTTTTCCTCATATTAGGTGGTAGAAATTTGAAACACAAAATAACGATAGCGAGTTGGCTACATTCGTTAAAATTTTCGGAAATATTCGTTATATTTTTATTTCACAGCGAATACAAAAGGGTGTAAATCGTGTTTTTACGTCATGAAGTCTACAGTTAGGGCTACAGAAACAAGCTCAATTGAAGTTTTGGAAAGTGACAACATACCTACAACGGACAACACACTATACAAGATGATGTATAAATTGCATACAATAGCGAGCCCGAACGGGCCGTATACGATAAATCCATCAACTAAAGGGTTGTAGGAAGGTTGCTTCTTGGGCAAAATAAAATTATTACCAATATAAACCAACGTTGGTTTAATGGTGTAATAATAATAATAACTTTATAAGCCAAAAAACAAGCATAATCACTGTGGAGATACATTAAGAAATTACAATTACAGACAGACTAGCTTGGTTTAATAAAGTTTTGTTCCGTGGTATCTACACTAAGTCAAAGACTTGTGCTGTAAATACCACGTCCCTTCCAGGTAAGTTTTATATCAAATTTCAGCCGTCATTAAAAGTAAAGTAGACAGGTAGGTAATTAAGAGTTAGTAATGAATTGAATTGAATTAGATATGTTATGTTACAATTGTGGATCAGTCCCTATTAATATTGACTAAACAATGTATACTTTTATGAATAAATATTATATTATTATTATTATATCATTAAATAGGTATGTTCTCCGCTCATTGAGGTTGTAACCTAGTACTGACGAGACCTGTTCAACGGACCGAGGAACCAAAACATCCGAAACGGTATCATAATACTCCTAATGAATCCCGAATTAACAATGATCACCCGACAAAAGGTTCGAAAAACGTATCGGGCCATTAGAGCTAAGGTAGAATGCTTTTATAAGCGGAGAGATAAGTGAACGAATAAGCGTTTTCTTTGAAAATCACGACCGAAGTATGTGTAGGTCGTCTAAAAAACTAGCAACCTCTGAAACAATGAACATTAAGTAAGAACAACATAACATCAGACACAAAAAAGTGTGAGCTTTGAAGTGAAAATATAAAAAATTTAAAGTAGCCGGTTGGAGCGGAGTACCTATACCTAATTCAGCGTACCCGCCCCGATCGTGGCGGTTCAGAATGCGTCCGACTAAAGAAGTTTTCTCTTCAAGAAAATGCGTCGATTTGACGCATTTTGTTGAAGAGAAAACTATTGTTAATGACGACGTACGGAATCCGTTGTTTTTTGTTCGCACAAACGCTCAGCTTCTCGCTCATCTCACAACCACACACATAGTGCTGGGACAAAGCAACCCGCAGCGCATAGTTCAGTTCCCAATCGATGGACAATTAGTCTGACAATGGAAGGTGTACTCGCCCATGACATGTGTCATGGCAGTCCTATAGGGATGGGTTTTGTTATGATTTCGATGAATGCTTGATTAGTAATGCAATGCAAATAAACCTGCTTTGTTGGTTGTCAATGCCGAAATTCAAAGTGCTCTATTTCCTTTACATCAAGGACTCTTGGACACCATTCACGTAGAATGGTGTATCAGCAGGAAAAAAATCTGCACATATTATACAGGGTGGTTAAATTGAGATACTAAAAGTACCTATATCGTACAAATTTGCTATTTCCTTTTATTTTTAGTAAATAAAAAAAAAAAAATTGTTTATTTGCAAAGATTGATCCTTATCAGCAACAGAGTCTATTGGTTCAATAAGGATACAGGATTTCCGTCAAAAGAAAAAGATTTTTGAAAAAAATAAATATGCAGTTATTGTTTTCTTATAAATCGAGGGCATGACTCCTTTCACGACTTTTTCCAAAAGGTGCCTATCAGAGAGGGAGGTCTAAATCCAGCAGTGGACCAATATAGGCTGTTGAGGTGAGCTGGAAGCTGTACATGTGCAACTTCACTCACACGTTGGACGATTAGGATTGCACAATGCTACTCATCCATCAGCTCTTCCAACAACATCGGCCTCCTCCATCTCTAATTATCTACAGGATTATTGGTAAATTAGTGACAATACGTGAACTGCAGGTTCAGCCCATCATCACAAACACGTTTGTGAAGACGTCGGGTCTTTATTCTTAATTTTGGTATTGGTAATGGGTACCCCCTGCAACTCAATAATCGTTCGTTAGAGAGGTTTTATTTGAAACTCAACTTAAAAACAGCTCTGCCCTGAATTAACAGAAGATATGAGAGTGAAAGATCGGTTTTAAGTAACTCGTTGGGTTCCAAGCAAAGATGTTTTTTCATTTAGTATCAGAGGCGATTTATATTTTTTTTTAGAATTTAGACTTGGCGCCTTCACGAACGTGTTTGTGATGATGGGCAGGTCCTGCAGTTCACGTGCAGTTCACGTATTGTCACTAATTTACCAATAACCCTGTATATTTCTGACATAAAAAATGGGCTTAAGTATCTTATTGCAAAAACAATTTCGTAACAACGTTATAAAAAACCTATTAAACCGAGTGTCGCTGGTTGTAAAACAATTTCTTTATCAGTATATTTTTTAAAGATGGCGTAAATGTTTTACACGCCGAACATTTAAACATAAAAAAGTTTTATTATGTCAACTAGATAAAATAATAAAAACCATTTAATTCGAGCCTTGTCATTTTCGGTGGAATAAAAATTACCTATCTAAATAATATACTATCGCTTTATAAAGCATAATTTGTATCGAAGGTCATTTTATTTTAGCTAAACTTTAAATATAAAAACTATATTGTGCATTTTTAGTAATTTCAAAAATTACTATTAACAGACATATTTTAAATACACTGAAGGAAGAACTAAGGTAAGGGTAAAATTTCATTTCGGCCACATCTTCACTTTCCATCAGGATTTGAGATTGCGGTCAAACGAAGGTCCATAGACTATAAAAAACTATAATATGTAAATCTAAGTTTTAACTGTTTAGTCGTTAAACTAGTAGTGTATGGCGTAGGCCTCCCCCAGCCTTCCATAGTTTGTCTGTGACCTTTGTCATCCAGTAAGGACCAGCTATCTTCGCAAAGATGTCCTGCCATCTATTCTGCGGTCGATCTCCAGATCAGGTCTCATCGGGTCACATTCCTTGAGATCTATTTTGTCGTTCTTCCCAACGAAGAACGATCGTCAACGTAATCATATATTTGATAACCTAAACTATATAATTAATATCACAAATTTTTGTATACGGACACATACCAGATTGTTTACCATCAAACATCAATCCGATGATTAGCTTCACGCTTAGTCGAATGATCAAATATATTTCCAACGACGTTCGAATTTGAAAATTCGGATACACTACTACTTTCGCGTCGATGTTGCGAATTCAAATACAATCGAGTTATCGTTAATTTTAAGACCAAAGTAGTCGTGTGGTGCCGGCTTAGAATTTTCACTACCCCAACTCTTCTCGCGGGTGACGTAAGAGGCGACTAAGGGATATCCACCGGCGAAGATAGAAACACCTCCTGCAGAAAAATTGTACCACTGAACTGCGATCCCCAACCCGCATGCCCAGCGTGGGGATTGCGGGCATTACCCCCATGAGATAAAAACCAATAATGTGCCTATCAGAGGGGGATGCCTGCGCCCAGCAGTGGACCAATATAGGCTGCTGAGGTGACGTGAGGTTAAACGGAATCGTTTAGTCAGCTTGTCACATCACTTTACAACCTATTAGACAATTTACAAAGTTCCGATTAAAAAAAAACATTTCATTTATGTAAGTACTAGCAGCGCCTCGCGGTTTCACCCGCGTAGTTCCCGTTCCCGTAAGAATTTCGGGATAAAAAGTAGCCTATGTCCTATTCCAGACTATAATCTATCTCTGTGCCAAATTTCATCCAGATCCGTTCAGCCGTTCTGGCGTGATAAAGGAACAAACATCCATCCATCTATCTATCCATCCATCCATCCATCCATCTAAACTTTCACGTTTATAATATTAGTGAGAGTGAGATTCAAAGAGTTGCGATGGCATGCGTTCGATCCATTTCTAAGATATACTTACTCACGTTTATTCTTTTTTTTATCTTTTTTTAGAATAATACAACCAAACTCATAACTAACTATCATCACCCCTCGATACTACAATACAAAACTCTCGTAAACTAACGAGCCAATAAAAAAAGTCGAACAATCAGCAGCTCGAGTCGATATCAATCGATACATTTCGATACATAATGTCGACAAATACCGGTGATTATCGAACCGTACTTTATTACCGCCCCACCCAGCGGATACAATGGGGGCATAAAGCGATCTTTTAAATTAAAATTCGTGGGAATACGGCCTATTAAAGTTTGTTTCGTTTATTGGGTCAGTTACGAAATTTCGAGTGGGGAGTGGACTGTGGAGGCTTTATCATCTAAAATGGATTTTAACGAGTGTTGTGATTTTTGTGTAGTTTGTAAATAGTTAAAATTTACAAACTACACCTTTTAGACCCAGACTATCGGATGATGATGACCGCCGTGGCCGAGCATTCGGCCACGGCGGTCATCATCATCTATTTCCGATTTTGTGACTAAACTAAATAGAGTAAAACTATTACAGAGGCATTAAAAAAAGTCTATAATAGGTATCACAAACTATACGATGGATTTTTGAAATTACCTTTGTTCAACGTAATAGTAAGCTAAAATAGGTGGCAGCGCTAGTTTGACCCATACCAAAGGCGAATAGTAAGGCAAATGACCTTAGGCATGTCCGCGCGCCTATATGCAGCAATGAGTGCTTGTTTTCGATTCAGCATACCATGTAGTGCCCTAATCAACCAAATAATACGATCCTCTGCGGTTAGGTGACGAGTAACTGGTCAGGTTTGTATCACAGATTTTGTAGGCAAAAATACGTTTTTACGTTTAATATTGTTATTTTGACTGCTTTTCGACGATAATGGACCGCCAAGAAATAGGTATGAACTATGTGAATCACTATACTGAATTTGGTACTGATCGAATTTGAGACACCGATAAAAAGTGAGTTCGAAGCAACTAAATACACTATAACAACTAAACTACGATTAACGGCAAACATTTGGGACCGCCAAGCACTTCTTCAAGATATGTGTTACAGAATATATTAATTTCAAAACTCCACAATCAATATTTTTGTCAGAAAACGGGTTCAAAAACCTCTAATTTTCGCGTTTTTGCCTTCATATACGCCTTTTATAACCAAGCCAGCCGCTACATTTACAAAACAAAGTAGTTTTTTTATTCAACGATCTATAAAGATTCCTGCACAATTATAGTTTTGCACCTGTCCTTTAATTAACTGGACAAGTACAAGTAAACAGAAAATAAAATTCAAAACGGAACTGCAAACTGGTTCTTAAAAAGGTTGAAATGGGACTTAGTGCGGGGTTATTGATAATTATGATAGGCTCCACAATAATTCTCTACTTGCGTCGATAGAAGCACAATTTTTGCTACCTTACTCGTTTACGACTTTTATTTTTAGTTGGCAACTGCATCTATTATAGCCAAGGGGCCGTTCTCAGTATTTAAATGATTAAAAAATCTTTGTTTTTAGGGTTCCGTACCCAAAGTGTAAAAACGGGACCCTATTACTAAGACTTCGCTGTCCGTCTGTCACCAGGCTGTATCTCATGAACCGTGATAGTTAGACAGTTGAAATTTTCACAGATGACGTATTTCTGTAGCCGCTATAACAACAAATACATAAAAAACAGAATAACATAAATATTTAAGAGGCTCCCATACCACAAACGTGATTTTTTTTGCCGTTTTTATAGATTATGGTACGGAACCCTTCGTGCGCGAGTCCGACTCACACTTGGCCAAATTTTATGTAATTAGTCAACATTTTAGAATAATACCATTCTAAAATGTTGACTAATTACATAAAATTTTCGCGCAGATAGCCAAAGGGATGTTATAAAAATACATCGTTTTCAGATATTGCGAAGGGCCCTTCGATTCGAAGTCGATATGATGTATTTAAAACGTTACCAAATATGTAAACTCTGATAAAAAAAAATTTTTGGTCAATCGTAACATTGTTTTGACAGTTTTTAATAATGAAAAAAAAACTGTTAAGCTTAACGAACAAAAAAAGCTTCTCAACTGCTTGTTTTGACAGTTCTGTTTTAAATCGATCAAACTATCAAGCGATTGCTTAAACAACGTCTAGTCTGAAAGCTTCTTTACAAACGTAAATATCCGGTGTCACAGATTACATAACAGTATCTGCTGGTCCAAAATTAATGGTATTCTGATTTGATAAACATAAATTCTGGATTCGCCAGATGGAAACACGATTGTGGGATCGGTGTACAGGATGTCCCTTATGCTAGCCAAATACAGATTTCGGCCCTGGCAAAAACGAATTTGAATTTAAAATTTGTCATCGTGTCAATTTCAAAGCTGGTTTTACCCCGCTTCGATTTTGAAGAGGGTGAGCCGGATTACAGAGAGGAGATTTGGAAAATAAACCAAGTTGAGGTTTGGGAATCGACTTTTTCAGGGACTCGGTAACTGTCTTATGTTTGTTGACATAGGAAGAAAGAAAGAAAGATCTCGGGTCACGCGTCGCTTCGACCAGACGCTCAGATAATTTTTTGAAGTAGATTATATATATAGTATATTATATATACTTATATAGTATATTATAGTAATATGCGTATGGCCCTCGTCCACCATCACCACAAATTGAAATATTTGTGGTGTATGTATATAATTGCTTCAATTATGTTCTGAGCCACCGCTTAGCTACCTCGCACATCTCTGCAGGAAACGAAGCCAAAATCTAGACAGTTCCGATCTTTAGTACTCCTACTGATAGCCAATTCCTCTGGACGACCTCTGTGGCGCGGTGGGCGAAGGTCTGCCTGCGACGCAGGAGGTTGCGAGTTCGATTCCCGTCTCGGGACAAATCTTTGTACGATCTGCAGACATTTGTTCAGGGTATTCTGGTCGTTTTCTATGTATAAGTAATAAAAAATATCTGTATGTAATGTATTATAGGTATTATGTATATCAGTTATCTAGTACCCACAACACAAGCTCTGCTAAGCTTGGGTCTAGATAATGCTGTGTGAATTGTCCAGCATTACATATTATTATTTATTATCATTAATTAAAGTTTTACAATACTAGCTTCTTCTCCTGGCTTTGTTTACGTTTTATCCTAGATAAAAAATACAAGACGAAGCCATCATAAAAATGTAATTCATTATGTTCTGTAGTATTCAATAATCAATATGATTCATTGTCGTCCTCGCATTTTTTTTTATTACCTTATCGATTAACTAATTTCGTGTTAACTTCAATGAAACGCCGAACCTGATAACCATTTACAATGACAATAGAAAGATTACTAAATTTGTTCCTCATTGTAAAACAATAACATTACTGTTGTCGGGTTGTGAAATACCTTCACCTACTAAAAAGTATTATAATAACAATCCCTCCATAAAAGCTACTATTATAGGGAGTTATCTAATAGGGATTTACACTAATTTTTGAAGTGTCTCAATTAGGGGGTGTCCATTAATTACGTGAGGCGATTTTGGCAATTTTTCGACCCCCACTCTCCCCTAGATGGGATGTCGTGAGATTTGGGTCGACGATTATTTATTTTACACGGCATAAACATTACCATTTTCGCAATGGCATTTCGTGACACGTTATTTAAAGAAACATTTAAAATTCTAGAAACCCTATTTTAATGGTTTACAGTGTCGTAAATAATGTACATCATTACAGATGCATTACAGAATTTTCTTGTTATTTTTACTGCGACAATAATATGAATCCAATGCGATACGATACAGCCGACTTTTAAATGATGACGCAATTATAGTGACAAATACAATGGCGACAAAGGTCGCAGCTTAGTGAGCGTTGGCTGGTTCAAAACCGCTGAACACACGATGCAGTTTGCTGAACAAGGGTGTTCTTAAGTCGGTTGTAGTCTTTTGGACCATCGTTATTGAGTACTTATTCACTTCCCCCATGAAATCTACACTATTTTGAAATGCAAAAACTTAGTTTAATATACGACCAAACGCCTGCAAGGATCATAATTAAATTGTCAAGGAGATTATTGACTTAAGCTTCGTCTTATCAAAAAAAAAAACATCTAGTCGTAACATGAAAATTGCGCCATTGACGGCTAACGGCACATTCACACAGCGAATCCGTTTTTAAGGACCTCGCTACTGGAAACAATCGTTTACTGGATCCGGAATACAGTCGCGTGTGAACTCGGTCCTACAACAACATACGCTATCACGAAAAAAAACGGATCCTGTAAAATGGATGCTGTGTAATTGCGCCCTAAGATGAGGAGCAATAGGCTAGCATGGTCCGTACCATGCTTCTGACACTCTTTTCTTCTCATGTCTTATGCACGTGTTATGTTACAAGAAGAGTGTTAGATATGAGCGTAGATGTAAGCCTAAGAAAGGATGAATGGGCTGTGTGAAAGAGAAAGAAAGGATTGACTTATTCGTCAACTCGCTCGAATGAAAATCGCGAGTGCGCGCGAGTTGGCACCTTCCAATTTTACCTACATTTTCTGTCGTCAACTCGCTTGAAACTGAACATCTGACGTATTTATGTACAGTCATATAAAAAATTGTTTTAATAAATTTAATATTGTTACCTACTTTCAATATGTTAGACACGATACGATTTGAGTGCCAGCTGTTTGGTATATATAAGCCATGATTTTATTGTACCAAAAACGAACAACGATAAACAATGAGTTAAAAACTATTATCGACTATAAGTGGCATGGAATTAGTCGTAACCTAGTGCAGGTTTGAGTACCGGCGCGGTACTTAATGAGGGCAATTACATTACGTTAAAGAAGTCAGAGTTGTGTCAGTCAGACAGACATGAAAATTGTGGATAAAAAATTTATTATGTGTTGTTTCTACTATATTTAACTAGTCAGTATTTTGATTTACTTTTTTAAGGATCACCTTATTAAATTTTAACTGCACTTCTAAAGATGGGCTGGCCATATCTCGAGTGGAGACCACGACTCGGCTAACGTAGTGTAGGGCGCCCTCCGACCAGCTGGGTTGATGATTTACGAAAGACTGCTGGCAGATGCTGGATGCGTTAAACTGAAGACAGGGCGCTATGGTGCTCATTAGGGGAGGCCTACGTCCAACAATGGACTACTATAGGCTGATAATGATGATGATGATGACTAAAGATGGTCGTCAGTCAGTCATATAATGGTCATAATGTTGTATATCAAGTATTGAAAAAATAATTGGTCTTTTTGAGTCTAAATAGCTATTTAAAGACAAGAGTCAGAAAAAACATTTTGTATTGCTGTAAGTTTCCACCATAAACTGCTCATTGCAAATACTTAAAATTCCGTTCACGAGGCGATGTGTCATTTATACAATATTGTGTAAAACATTGCAATCAGCACTCGCATTTTCAATGCATCTGTGTCACGGGACGTCCGAGCGCAGCGAGCGTAATCATAGGTTTGTGAAGGACTTTATGATTGCCATGTCATTTTGACGATTGCCAAAATAGTAAGTTGTTATGGGATATTGGTTACAAATGTCGTTAAGTAGCAGACAAGCAGTAAGTAGTTCTTTTTTAAATAAATTATTGAAAAATTCGTGTTCTAATGATGATAATGTCTTTCTAGCCGGATTTCGGCCACTCTGACGCACTTGCTATTCACTGCTATACACACATAAATAAATACCAATACGCACGGGAAGAGGCGACATAGGTCAATTTTTTCTAATGCCCTCCTAGCCGAATTTCGGCCACTCTGACGCACTTGCTATTCACTGCTATACACACACAAATAAATACCAACACGCACGGGAAGAGGCGAGATAGGTCAGGTTGTTCTAATGCCCTCCTAGCCAAATTTCGGCCACTCTCACGCACTTGCTTTGCTATACACTCACTCTCATAAATACCAACTCGAACGGAAAGAGACGAGAGAGGTCAGGTTCGTCTAATCTCACTAATATTATAAACGTGAAAGTTTAGATGGATGGATGGATGTTTGTTCCTTTATCACGCCAGAACGGCTGAACGGATCTGAATGAAATTTGGCACAGAGATAGATTATAGTTTGGAATAGGACATAGGCTACTTTTTTTCCCGGAATTCCCACGGGAACGGGAACTACGCGGGTGAAACCGCGAGGCGCTGCTAGTGTGTTATAATTTGGGCTTCCAGCGTCTGTTTTCCCGCCCGAGTACAATCTTGGAGTCTTCAAATCCAAGGTGAATAAGTTCCTTCTGGGAAAGCGTGCTCCATCTTAGGTCACATCATCACTTATTCAAGTGAGATGGTGCCCAAATGAATGACTGTCACCAATGTTTTTTTTTATACATATGCCTATTTCTAGCCGATTTTCCAGGAATAGAGAATGCACCAGGTCACTCTGTTGCATTTGCTATTCACTCTCTTAATGCCAAAACGAACGGGAATAAGCGAGAGAAGTCAGGTTTTTCTACTAGGCTTTTATACTTAGAGATTGTTAGTACGATTTCTGTCAATAAACGCTCTATAGTACGACGACTGCGTGATACCGGTATGACTAGTATAGGGTGTGTAAGCCTGCTGAAATGTCGAAAAAATCAAAGGTACACCTGTATTTAGATATACAAGTGCATGTATACAAGTAATTTAATTATAATGGATAAGATTTACTCGTATTTGTGTGTCGATGTCATTCTATTAACTCCTTTGAATAAGCTATGATTATCTAAACATGACATCGTAATAAATAAATACAATTGTGCCTACATCCGTAAGAGGATTCAAAAGTCACGATTATTGGTGACTTGGGGTGAGCTTCACCAAAGCAATTTTATCGGCCGTTAAGTTCAATACTTTTAATATTATTAAAATTTTTCGTAGAATATATTTCTTTGTTTGTAATTTTTTTATTTGACGGCGCGAAGACTTCTACAAAACTAATGGGTTCACTCAATTTTTAACCGGCTGTTTAATAATTCCATGAACCTCATCCTAAAAAATGAGTAAACAAGCATGCTTCTTGTAATTGTAAACAGTGGCATCGCGTCATCATTTACCTAGAACAGGGATTAAGTACAGTAAATACTTATCTGTCGATGAGCTAATCCTGGCTGGACAAATTAACCAATAGCATCGTATTAAAATCACGTCATGTTTTCGAGATCCTATTGGTTCTTTTAGCACATGAGAAATATAATGAAATTTTTCCGAGTTTTCACAAAAAATAAAACACGGTAAGGCATTTCTTGTTGCCAAAACAAAACGCAAGCGATTAATATTATGGTTAATCGTTAAAATCGAATAAAACAAGCGACTAAAATTAAAACTTTATGATATGATAATTGATTAATTTGAAAAAAATTCAAACCGACGAATCCCTTATCAATGTTTTTAAGGTTTGTGGGAGTTCTAATCCCCCGGGAAAAAAACCTTCTTTATGACCATATCAGTAACATTTTTAAAAAAAACTAAATCGTTCCATTTTTGACGGACAAATCAACAAACATAAAAAAAAACATACAACTGAACTTAAACCTTCCTCCTCCTTCCGCTTAATTAGGTACTCATTTTCGCAAAATAATGGAACAAAGGCCTATATACTACTATATTGTAGCTAAGAGAGAAACTTATAGGAGGTCCAACGAGTATTTCGATTCCTAATGTAAACAAAATAGCTTCAGTATCAGTTAACCCACATAGAATAATAAATAAAATAAAAATCATTTTATTCAGAACATTTTACAGAAGGAACATTGATGTTTATTGAAACTTTGACACTACCGAAGCTTAAAAAACTGTGTGGTAGTGACAACGCCCAACTCCTAGATTCCTGATGCTTATTCTTATTCCTGAATAATACAAAAATAGTAATTACTAGCTAATCTTAAAAGCTACTTATTTATTAATCTGATAATGGTTTAAATTGCTGGTTATTACAAATTAACATAGTAGGTACATTAAAGTTTCTAAAGTTACATTAAATATTCTAGATACATCGAAATAGAAACATCGAAAAACATAACCCTCTCGGATAAAAAAGCATTATGTTGGTACTTTTTTTTTACATTTTAGTAAGTATATCGTTTGAAATCAAGACTCACCGTGAGATCATCACGTATCGAGCTGTTTTTTGGATCGATAGAAAACAATTTGATTGTTCTGAACAAAAAGCACAAATCACTTCGTGCTTAAAAAGCGAATTACTTAAAATCTTAACAAAAAAAACCGGCTAAGTCAGAGTCAAGTCTCCTGTACTAAAGGTTTCGTAGGTACTGTTAGTTTAGCTTTTCTGGTGGTAATGCACCAGAAAAGAAAAAAAAAATCAAAAACCAATAACTTTATTCTCTATAATTACTTATTTTTTAGTCGCTTAAAGATAGATGGATACCATGACTGGCGGCCAGACAGACATGTCAGTGGCTTCGACTTATTTTACTTTAGAAACTAACGTAGTTTGACGAATTCATAACGGATGTAAGTGGGTAAACTACGAACCATTATTGTGTAGGAAGAACACCAACGTTTTATCCCTTTACGAGGGACTTCTTCAGGGTGAGATCGATTCGAGCCACACACGTATCGCCGCGTCTCTGAGCGCACTGCGTCGATGACCTCGCTAGGCGGCTTAGACTTAGTAATAGGACCACGTTGGCATCCTTTCGATACGGTACCCTAAAAAGGATTTAACTACACAGTGTACGCAAATGAGTTCGGAATTGTATTATTAAGCATCCCAGCTTTTTGCTACGGTATTGTTAGCCGTGATATGATACTAATTGCCTTACTGGTGTTCGATTCTAGGGTTGGACAAAATTGTAGGTAAAATTTGAGGCAGTCAAAGATAATTTTGGTTGAGAGTATTTTAGGTCTGATGAAAATAAAATTATCCGTTTATCATGAAGAAATAATTAAATGCAAACTACAAAATGCAAATTATTCAACTAACAAAAATTCCGACGACTTAGTACTTACTCGGGTACATAGATAAAAAATTAATAAAATAAATAAAAAGGTGTATTTTTTCTAATCCACCTGATTTTATTAATTTTTTGATTTTGATTCCAGCCGCGGGACGAATGTTTATGATTTGCAAATATTTGACCGGGTTATATTGTGTACTCTTATAGTATCTGTACAGCTCAGACTAAGTAGATTTCTTACTTAGTCTGAGTTGTACAGTGTATATACAAACAAATTATTTACCCCCTTTAGTGTTCAGTTCAATACGGCTCGTAGGATCCTAGGATCTTTGAGTTCAATGAATCATGTCCGTTTGGATGTCAGGGTTCTCAGGGTAGGTTATTATTATAATACCTACCGGGAATGAAGTCATACACGGATGTTTTTGTTATCTCAATAAAATTTAAAGACGTAATTGTATTTAATGATAATATCTTCCGTGGTGTGTGGCCATTGTTTCGAAAAATATTTATTTTCATCGTTTTGTCGTGATAATGAATCCATTAAAGTTTTATAATTTTATGATTTGAAATGAATAACGCTGTCACGATAGTTTTTTAGGGTTCCGTACCCAAAAAGTAAATTGGAACCCTATTACTAAGACTCCGCTGTCAGTCCGTCTGTCTGTCTGTCCGTCTGTCAACAGGCTGTATTTCATGAACCATGATAGTTAGACAGTTGAAAGTTTCACAGATGATGTATTTCTGTTGCTGCTATAAGAAAAAATACTAAAAAACAGAATAAATTAAATATTTAAGGGGGCTCCCTGTAATGTTATTAATTAGGTACCTTTGTTGTTCATTGTTGATTTCGTGAGAATAGATATTATATATCATTCTTATCACTTGAAAAGGTGCTTTTCAGTCTGTAAATATAATAATACTTAGATTTCTTGTTTTTCTACTACCTATTCTTAGAATTATCTCATCTAATGTGATTTTATGAATTGGTTCATGCCAATGTTTATTTTCAATTTGTGGATATATTCTATTTCTTGCACATTATAATAAGATTACTTACTTTATAATGAAAGTTTCCGTGTTGGTTTTATCATTAAATACTATTCCAGAGCTGGTAATTGAGCATTTAGACCATTAAATCCAAATTTCTATCTTAAAAATATCTTGAGCTTGTTGAACAGTTCTGATTTTTCTGATGCGAAATTCACTATTTATTATTAAATTTTCTTACGATTTCAACATGAAATTGTCGTAATTACGTTTTGACAGATTGTCATATTTTTGTAAACAAGGTGTCAAAATGTCTTGGTTCATAGAGGAATGTGGTCAGGTTGTATACATTTCGCACGGAAACTTTTTATCAATAAGGTCTCGTTGATGTTTCTCTATGTTTTTTTTTAGTAAAACCTTAGTAAAAAACATTAGTCAGTGAGTATTCGAACTATTGTTTTGGAACTTCGGAATTTGAACGCTCGAGCATATATAAGGTGCTCGAGTCGCCCTACAATTCGGTTGACTCCCGGACTTCAACCAGGAAAGTCATTAAGTACTTAACTAATCTTCATCAGCTACCATGCTCTAAACTCTTAAAGAAAGTCTTGAAGAAAGTCTTAAAGCAAACCTGGACACCCTAAGAGATTCTCTGAACCTTTGGTGACGAGGACGGGGCCTACCACCCGTCTCCTGGGCCCACCGGAAGACCTTGGTTCCACTTCCGCTGAAGAGGACGGAGCCTAACACCCGTCTTCTGGGTCCACTACTACACCTGCTGTAGAAGACGGAGCCTAGACCCTGACTCCTGGGTCCACCTGAAAGCCCAGATCTTCTCCGGAGAGCCTGCTGTGGGAACTCGTAAACCTACTCACACCCGATTTCTTTGCAGTTAAATTCAATAACCCACGGCCTTCCAGCTGCAGCAGATCCGGCTCCAAGCAGTTCCGGCCTCAGTCAATAACAGCTCCATTCAGTACTTCATCATCGCTGACCAACTTCTAATTCCGGATCCCTCAATTCTAAAAATAAGGTTAGGCTAAGACTCATCTCATTTGTAAATCCATCTTTTAAAATAAATCCTGTAACAATCTTAAAGCCTTTTCTTTTCTGAAACTAATAGGATCTTTATTAGGCTGTACGTAGGAGCTTTTTTAGTCTCCTGCGTTACGAACTATAGTACGTAAGAGACCTTCAGTCTCTTACGTTACTTTAATAACTTGTGCGTAGAGAGACATTCTCTTACGTTACAGTTTGGCGCCCAGATAAACTAGAACCCCTCCCCTTAAATTCTCTAATTTTTTTCTCTAAATTCTAATAAAACTAGCTCACTCTCCTAGAAACTTTTAACCCCTTTGGACACTATTTGAATAACTTTTAACCTCGATCTCCTCTTTATCCTTTAATATTTAAATTTTTTTTGACCCCTACTTAGTTTCATTAGTATTCATAGTGCATTTAATAATTTGGTAGTTTATTTTACTAACCTCTTACTTTACAGCTTTATGCTCATATTTATTTACTTTACTTAAAACTTTAAACTTATCTTTAACTTAACTGGAAACTTACATTTTTAAAAAAAAAGATTTTAACTTAACTTTATTATAGCTATCTACTTAGCTTAGAATCTTAACTTAAATAACTCGAGAACATAGGACTTTAAACAGCTTCCAATATGTCTAAAGATATAAAATATAGTTTACTTAACAAACCTGAACTAGAATATGAAATAATTATTCGGTCAGGTAGACCTACAGATAGCGTTGCAGCTTTAAAGGAGCAAATGGCACTACTAAGCCATATTACACCAGAACACATTATAACTTCACCAATCCCTCCTAAGGATGACTTATCACAAACAGATAGTACACTTAACTACCTAGAAACTAAAATTACTGCTATCGAATCAACAGGCAATATTACCACCCTTAAAAAGATAGAAGCTTTTATGAATCATTTACATTACCGACTGGAACGAATTCATGCAACACCACTTGTAGCAGAAATATGCTCCACCATTAGGTCTCGATTCTATATCCTTAATAAGAGATTCGAAAAGCTTAGGGATAATCTTAAATCCTCAGGCACAGACGAAGTCCTGGTTGAAATTCATGATTCCCCTGTAAAGTTTTTATCTCCTAGACCTACAGACCAACTGTTGTCCCATAGATCTCTATCTCCTAGACGCTCACAAGATCATATGTCTCTTCCCGCTCCTCAAACACAAGATCTCCCCATTGGGAATGATGCTCTTAGAGAACTTAAAAAAATTTCCTATGACGGAAAAACATGTCCCAGGACTTTCCTTCAAAAAATTTATGAATTAAGAATTTCGAGAAGCATTTCCGATATTTCACTTTATAAACATGCTTTCGAAATTTTTACAGGAGATGCACTCCATTGGTTTCGGTTCCTACATAACCGTAATCCAACTCTTACATGGGCAGACATTCATAAATCTCTTATAAGGGACTTTAGCATACATGACTATGACTATAAACTTCTACAGGCAATCAAAGATAGGACACAAGGTGAAACAGAATCGATAATAGTATACGTAGCGATCATGTTTGGAATGTTTAATAGACTTTCAAAAAAATTAAATGAAGGAGAACAACTAGAAATTCTGCTCCATAATGTTAGGCCATGTTATTCAGTTTTCATTGCCTTAAGAGATGTCAACTCTATTGACTCGCTGATAACAGCTTGCCAAGCTCACGAGCGAGTAACGGAAAAGAGCAAGGATTTTAGAGAGCCAAAGTCAACCGAGCCTTGTTCTGCGGAATTTTCATATAAACCTTCTAGTTCAAAAAATTTCCAGACATCTAAATATACTAATGCAATCGCTAATGATTCAAATCACAATTCTAATAATAGCTATTGCTATCGCTGTCGCATACAAGGACATACCTTAACCAACTGTAAAAAACCTAGATACTTAATATGTTTTAAATGTGGTCTTAAAGGTGTTAAAATCTCTAATTGTCCTAATTGCTCATCTACTCTAGAAACTCAACCTTCAAAAAACTGAAAACTGACTTAAATAACTTCGACTTAGCTGATTGGACCCAATGGTTACAAACTATTCGAAATTTTATGATTTCTTATAAATCAACTTCTGTATATTATGATAACGAAATAGACCACAATCGACCTTTTATAAATGTAACTATCAACAACGTATCTTTCTCAGGATTATTAGATAGTGGTAGTTGTATCACTATTTTAGGAAACAACTCTCATAAAATCTTTGAAGAGCTGGGTCTCAAGTTATTTAAGTCTACTAACTTTGTCATGGTTGCAAATAAACAAAAAACAATGTCTTTTGGTTACTTCAACTTACCTATAACTTTTAATAATCAGACACATATTCTCAAAGCTTATGTTTTTCCTGATATTTACCCTTCTCTAATACTTGGATGGGATTTTTGGAAATGTTTCGAATTAACCCCTAAAATATTTAATTCTGAACTTAACCATGCATCTAAATGCCCTACTGTTTGTACTATAGATAATAAAGTTTTCTCTTACGACCACCTTGCGGATACTCAAAAGGATATCGCTCTAGATATAATTCAACGTTTTAAAGATATTTCTTTTGAAAATAAAGGTATCCTAGGCCGTACCAACCTAGTATGTCATCGCATAGATACCGGTAACAGTTTACCTATTAAACAGCACTGTTACCGCCTTTCACCAATAAAACAAAAGGCCCTTATCGACGAAGTGGACAAAATGTTGGATCTCAAAGTAATTGAAAAGTGCGAGAGCCCTTGGTTGTCCCCAGTTCTAATAACTCCCAAAAAGAACGGAGAGTGGCGTTTCTGTGTCGATAGTAGGAAACTTAATGCAATAACTCGCAAAGATGCTTATAGCCTTCCTTTTATTTCTGAAATACTTGACAATCTTAAAAATGCTAAATACCTATCTAGCATAGACATCGCTAAAGCCTTTTGGGAGATCCCTTTAAATATGGAAGATAGGGACAAAACAGCATTCTATGTCCCCGGTAGAGGAATGTATAGGTTTACTGTTATGCCTTTCGGGCTTACTAATGCTCCCGCGACTCAACAACGACTCATGGACACCTTATTTACCCCTGATTTTGACAATAAAGTATTTTGTTACTTGGACGACATAGTTATTATAAGTGAAACTTTTGAAGAACACATCTCACTACTACTTAAAGTTCTTCAAAAACTTTCTTTTGCTTCTCTCACTATAAACTTTAAAAAGAGTCTATTTTTCCGTGAAGAAATTAAATATCTTGGTTATATTGTAGATAAACAAGGTCTTCGGGCTGACCCCAGTAAAATACAGGCTATTTTACAATATCCTATTCCTACTTCTAAAAAAGAGGTCAGGAAATTCTTGGGTACCTGTAGTTGGTTTCGTCGTTTTATACCTAACTTTAGCTCTATAGCTTCACCCCTTAGTAAACTGACGTCTGCAGGGAAAAACTCTCCTAAGTTTGCTTGGAATGATGATGCTGATGTAGCTTTTATTAAGCTAAAAGAATATTTAATCTCAACTCCAATTCTAGCTTGCCCTGACTTCAATCTCCTTTTTTCCGTTCATTGTGACGCTTCTAACTTTGGTATTGGTGCCATGCTTACTCAAAATCAAAACGACAAAGAAGTAGTCATAGCTTATATGAGTAAATCTCTCAATAAACATGAGCAAAACTATTCTACTACTGAACGCGAAACACTGGCTGTTATAGCCGCACTTGAACACTGGCGTTGTTATATTGACAATGGTAAAGAATTTACTGTTTATACTGACCATGCAGCCTTACGATGGTTTCAAAATCTTTCGAATCCTTCTGGAAGACTAGCTCGTTGGACCTTACGGTTATCTTGTTTTAATTTTGTTCTTAAACACAAAAAAGGCAAAGATAATGTAGTGCCAGATTTACTTTCTCGGCTTAAAACTCCAGAAATAGCTGTTTTAGGTTTTACTGAGCCCATAAACAGAACTGATGAATCTCAATTACATCGATTCAATAAACTTTTTACCAATTGTCGAGATAATCCAGATGCCTATCCTAACTACAAAATTCTTAACACTAAACTTTATAAATACTCTTCAACATCTGATAACTTTAACCTAGATTTTGTATGGAAGGAAGTTCCACCTCCATTTCAAAGATTAGATCTTATTAAATCTTGCCATGGCGATATAGATAATCCCCATATTGGAATTTTTAAGACATATAAGAAGTTGTCACTGACTTATTACTGGTCCGGCATGTTTACGGACATAGCAAAATTTTGCTCTACTTGTGAAATTTGCCTCTCTTATAAACACTCTAATCACTCACCTTACGGTCTTATGGGTAAACCTAAAATCTGTTCAAGACCTTTTCAAACTATATCATTGGACTTGATGGGTCCCTTACCAATGACTAGACAACGTAATCAATATATCCTTGTAGTTACCTGTTGTTTTTCTAAATATTGTCTAATTTTCCCTATTAAACGCGCTACTGCTACTAATATTATTATTCTCTTAGAAAACTCCGTGTTTCTTGTGCACGGTGTTCCTCAAACCATTATAATGGATAATGGGTCTCAATTTCAATCAAACGAATTCCAAAGACTACTTAACAAATATAAAGTCCCGTTTGTCTCTTATTCTCCTAGATATTGCCCACAAGTGAATCCTACTGAAAGATATAATCGGACTATAATTACCGCTTTAGCACAACTAGTCGGCGAGGATCACAGGTCATGGGACTTATATTTACATAAAATACAACTAGCCTTAAACAGTTCTACGAACTCTACGACAGGATTCTCCCCTTCCTTTCTCGTCTTTGGCCGGGAAGTAATTCCTGACGGTTCTCTTTATACTACATGCACAAATATTGATGACATCACCTTTCTTCCGCGAGATGTATATGCGACTAATATCGGGTTATTGTCAACCATCTTCGATAAAGTTCAGGTAGCTCTATACACAGCACATACTAAAAACACTGCTCATTATAATTTGAGGCACACATTTAAAGAATTTAATGTAGGCGATATTGTCTGGCGTAAGAATTACACTCAGAGTAACGCTGGTGCGTATGTCAGTAGTAAACTAAACCAAGATTCATTAAATGCACTATCGTTCAAAAACTTTCCCCCCTAGTATATATCCTGGAAGATCCTAATAGTTCTAGAGGGAAATGGCACATAAAAGACTTTAAAACCTAATATTGTAAATAGTGTATAAATAATGTAAATTTTATTATTATTTTTTAATTTTAAGTTTTTAGGTATATATTGTAAACTCCACAAAACTATACAATTTGGCTATTTTTTTTTAATAATCGAGCGGTTTGCTCAAACTCGTTAAATAAGCCTATTGTGTCGAGCGGTTTGCTCAAACTCGTTAAATAAGCCTATTGTGTCGAGCGGTTTGCTCAAACTCGTTAAATAAGCCTATTGTGTCGAGCGGTTTGCTCAAACTCGTTAAATAAGCCTATTGTGTCGAGCGGTTTGCTCAAACTCGTTAAATAAGCCTATTGTGTCCAGCGGTTTGCTCAAACTCGTTAAGTAAGCCTATTGTGTCGAGCGGTTTGCTCAAACTCGTTAAATAAGCCTATTGTGTCGAGCGGTTTGCACAAACTCGTTAAATAAGCCTATTGTGACAAATATTAAACTCTTCTTAAAGCGTTTTCCTTGAATAAAGAGTCTTCTTTAACTCTTCTTAAAGCGTTTTCCTTGAAAAAGAGTCTACTCAAACTCTTCTTTAAACTTTTTCTTGAATAAAACGTTCTCTTTAAACTTTCTTAACTACGAGTTGTCTAAAACGCTCGGGATACGAGTATTTGCTTCTCCTTTTTATAATGGGTCTTCAAACAGGTGCGGGTTACGACACCTAATTAAAAAAAAAAGCCTTCGTTAAATAATTAATTGAATATAGTTCTTGTGGAGTAGTGGTCATTAAATGTGAACCACAACCCCTATGTGTGTAATAATGTGAGTGGTTGGTGAATGTATGGATGATGTATGATAAGGCAAGGACTTATTCCTAACAAAAAAATTTTTACTGCGTCAATTTTTTTTTCCGGGTTTTGGGGGAAATGTAATGTTATTAATTAGGTACCTTTGTTGTTCATTGTTGATTTCGTGAGAATAGATATTATATATCATTCTTATCACTTGAAAAGGTGCTTTTCAGTCTGTAAATATAATAATACTTAGATTTCTTGTTTTTCTACTACCTATTCTTAGAATTATCTCATCTAATGTGATTTTATGAATTGGTTCATGCCAATGTTTATTTTCAATTTGTGGATATATTCTATTTCTTGCACATTATAATAAGATTACTTACTTTATAATGAAAGTTTCCGTGTTGGTTTTATCATTAAATACTATTCCAGAGCTGGTAATTGAGCATTTAGACCATTAAATCCAAATTTCTATCTTAAAAATATCTTGAGCTTGTTGAACAGTTCTGATTTTTCTGATGCGAAATTCACTATTTATTATTAAATTTTCTTACGATTTCAACATGAAATTGTCGTAATTACGTTTTGACAGATTGTCATATTTTTGTAAACAAGGTGTCAAAATGTCTTGGTTCATAGAGGAATGTGGTCAGGTTGTATACATTTCGCACGGAAACTTTTTATCAATAAGGTCTCGTTGATGTTTCTCTATGTTTTTTTTTAGTAAAACCTTAGTAAAAAACATTAGTCAGTGAGTATTCGAACTATTGTTTTGGAACTTCGGAATTTGAACGCTCGAGCATATATAAGGTGCTCGAGTCGCCCTACAATTCGGTTGACTCCCGGACTTCAACCAGGAAAGTCATTAAGTACTTAACTAATCTTCATCAGCTACCATGCTCTAAACTCTTAAAGAAAGTCTTGAAGAAAGTCTTAAAGCAAACCTGGACACCCTAAGAGATTCTCTGAACCTTTGGTGACGAGGACGGGGCCTACCACCCGTCTCCTGGGCCCACCGGAAGACCTTGGTTCCACTTCCGCTGAAGAGGACGGAGCCTAACACCCGTCTTCTGGGTCCACTACTACACCTGCTGTAGAAGACGGAGCCTAGACCCTGACTCCTGGGTCCACCTGAAAGCCCAGATCTTCTCCGGAGAGCCTGCTGTGGGAACTCGTAAACCTACTCACACCCGATTTCTTTGCAGTTAAATTCAATAACCCACGGCCTTCCAGCTGCAGCAGATCCGGCTCCAAGCAGTTCCGGCCTCAGTCAATAACAGCTCCATTCAGTACTTCATCATCGCTGACCAACTTCTAATTCCGGATCCCTCAATTCTAAAAATAAGGTTAGGCTAAGACTCATCTCATTTGTAAATCCATCTTTTAAAATAAATCCTGTAACAATCTTAAAGCCTTTTCTTTTCTGAAACTAATAGGATCTTTATTAGGCTGTACGTAGGAGCTTTTTTAGTCTCCTGCGTTACGAACTATAGTACGTAAGAGACCTTCAGTCTCTTACGTTACTTTAATAACTTGTGCGTAGAGAGACATTCTCTTACGTTACATCCCATACAACCAACGTGATTTTTTTGCCATTTTTATAGATGTGAAAAATAGTACGGAACCCTTCGTGCGCGAGTGCGACTCGCACTTGGCGGTTTAATTTAATTTTCATCTGAGGTGCGCGCCGATGAATTGAACAATAGATAGGTAAATACTCGATAGTTACTCATTAATTTTTATTTTGTATTCAGTTTATACAATTAATTTGAATAAAATTATCCGTTTATCATGAAGAAATAATTAAATGCAAACTACAAAATGCAAATTATTCAACTAACAAAAATTCCGACGACTTAGTACTTACTCGGGTACATAGATAAAAAATTAATAAAATCAGGTGGATTAGAAAAAATACACCTTTTTATTTATTTTATTAATTTTTATTGTTATATTATGTGTGCCGGTACTGTGTCGGAAGTCGGAGCTGTGCCTTCACTGATATGTGTGAATCGACCTTAAATCGGACGCGCACGTAGAGTAGCTATCGAAGCACAGAATACGTGGATGCGAGCGTAGAGAATCTTTTCATTAAAACGCTAATACTCTTTAGTTTTATTGTTTTCGAAGAATTAAGAGCCATCATTATCATCATGAGCCCACACAAGAATAAAAAATACGCATACAATATATTTATTTTATAAACAGGACTAGGTACGTTATATAACAAAACTTATATATGCTGATTACAAAATTTTCAAGAAAAAAGTCACACACAAGTCCATAGCTGGACATAATAGGTCACCCCTAAACGACGCCACCAATAGCGGCGGCAGCGTATCTACACCTTCCTTCATATGAAGAAAAAACCGTTTTTTTTTTCAAAAATGTTAAAAATATATCGAAATTCAAAAAATCGTAGAACAAAAGTTGACCCCCTCGGGATCGAGAATCACTCCCTTTCGGCTTAGTTAACGTGTTTCGTGGCACCCTGTATAATAAAAAAAGTCTACACTATGAAGTTGATTCCAATTAGTAATCGGACTCGATCCATAAAAGCAAGATAGAGTCGTCATTGCTAACAAAGCTAAAATAATTAGAGGTTACCCGGTAATTTATAAAGAAAAGGAGCTAATCCTTTTATTTATGGCGACAATATTTTACCAGCAAACGTAAATAATAGTCATCTATTCGCTGAAGTAATGAAGACGAGTGTCAAAGGGGCACAGTGTAATGTTTCTATAATAACCAGTAGGCGTAATTTAATATTACCTTTTTGGAGACTGAGGTCTAAAAATAAATGTTGCATAGTTTTTAGGGTTCCATACCCAAAGGGTAAAATAGGGTCCTATTACTAAGACTCCGCTGTCCGTCTGTCACCAGGCTGTATATATATATATATCTCATATATATCTCTGTATATATATCTCATGAACCGTGATAGTTAGACAGTTGAAATTTTCACAGATGATGTATTGCTGTTGTCGCTATAACAACAAATACTAAAAAACAGAATAAAATAAAAATGTATCGGGGCTCCCATACAACAAACGTGATTTTTTGCCGTTTTATAGATAATGGTACGGAACCCTTCGTGCGCGAGTCTGACTCGCACTTGACGGGTTTTATATGTACAAGTTTTCGGTTCCTTCCTTACATTTAACGCCGGACACTACCTATAAATAAATTAATTTATTTCTCTTCGCGAAAGTTCTTGGTCAATGTATCTGTAGGAAAAATGAAGTAAAAGAAATTAAATGAATTAATAAAATTTACAGATACTGCATACATTACGGATGTAAGCGGGTTAACTACGAACCTTATTTGTGTTGGAAGAACACCAACGTTTCATCCCTTAACGAGGGACTTCTTCAGGGTGAGGGGTCTTCCAACACAAATAAGGTTCGTAGTTAACTCGCTTACATCCGTAATGAATTCGTCAAACTACGATAGTTTTTATAGTAAAAAAGATACTGTATAATTTATCCGAAAAATCCAAATTAAGTATTTTTATTTAGTGCGTTACTTTTGAACAAGGATTTTGTCGGAAGCAAAGATCTGCTTTGGTTTTATGCACCACACTAGAAGTAACAAAATGATCTGAGCTGCAGTAGGTAGTTATGGCTTCTTTTTATACCAAAAGGATCACTACAGAAGTTTACCTACTGTAAAATGTACCCTACACTGTGCCTATCCCGACATCACAATTTACGTCTTTCGACTGCAGCGATTTAATGGTCACGGATCAATAATCTCATTAAAAGAGTTCGTTAATTCGATTAATTAACGAAACGAGCTACCTCCCGTACTACTGAAATACAATCTGATCAAGTCAAAGGAGATTTTAAACCTTAAACTGTGGTAATAAAGTTGGTAACAATTATTTTGTGTGGGTTTGATTTGATTGGTTTTAGAGAAAAATATATTTTGGCGTATGTAGTTAGTGCGATAAACAAATATCAACAGCTTACTTTAAATTATTTTAATGCTTTCCATTAAATTTGAAGATGCTCCATACTAGATTAGGTCAAGGTTGCCTGGGAGAAATCGCTCTCAACGATACCGCACTTGTATAGTTTTTATTCATGTTAATTTTTAGTACAATAAAGTGTTTATCATTAATAATTAATTACATACATAATAGATTAATTTCATTTCATTCGTAGATAATTCATTTTTACGATAACTATAATTAGATTCATTTTGACGTCAGAAGGCATAAGTAATATCATCACATTCCTTTTGGCTCCGCAATAGGCTAGTTTCCTAAAAAAATCGAATTAGTTCGGCAGTTCGATTTATAGGAAGATATTGGACACGTTTTTCTTTTGTCAATTTCACTAATCTCACTAATATTATAAACGTGAAAGTTTAGATGGATGTCTCACTAATATTATAAACGTGAATGTTTAGATGGATGGATGGATAGATAGATGGATGGATGTTTGTTACTCAATCACACCAGAACGGCAGTACGGATCTGGATGAAATTTGGCACAGAGATAGATTATAGTCTGGAATAGGACATAGGCTACTTTTTATCCCGGAATTCCCATGGGAACGGGAACTACGCGGGTGAAACCGCGAGGCGCTGCTAGTCAAACATAATATCAAAAAATCTCTTTTGATAATGTAATTGACGGAAAAATTCGATTTTTTTACGAAAGCTAGCCTATTACAACAACTCGCTCATCAGTTTTTAAAAACGATATCACAGACTAAAGTGCTTTAGTATCTAAAAACGAGTATTAGACGTAAAAAAAGACTCGACGATCATTCGACCTCCAATCATAAAATCATAAATCGTAAAATTAAACTTACCTTTACGGATGATATTTACTTATCAGGTCATCTTTGAGTTATACTGAACAATATTACGTACCGTCTTGAAGACAATACAATAGATGAGAATCAAGAAGCCTTGGAAACAGCTCATCAGGATTAGATTGATATCATAAGTACAGTCGCGGAAAATAACGACTATACAAGTAGGTAGGTACATTACTAATTTTATGTCGTGACTATTACACATCAGCTTACAACGATTTTCAAGAAATAGAACACTAGATAGAAAGGCATCAGCGGATTTTCCAAGAATATTCGAAACATAATATACATTTTGTTTAAATTCTCCACGAAATGGAAGAGGCATTTGGTCAGTCATGGGATGACCAGAGACTAACAGTGAAAAAGAATCACAAAATAATATGTTAAGATTCAAAACAAGCTGAAACAAACCGTCGCGACTGTTTGTTTCAGCTTGTTTTGAATCTTTTTTGTTTGTCGACGACGCGTCGTCGATTCGAACAATAAAAAAATTGGAGTGCTGCCTCTTTTGTCAACGATTTTTACGAACTTACTAGTTAATTGAGAACATTACTATTACAATTGATTAAAGACTGTAGTTTACATTAAAACGTCCTTCATCTTCTCAAGGTTACACTTAAGGCTGTACTATTATAATCAGCCACGCAACAATTCATATAAATCCCGCGATAGTACAGCATAATTGCGATCACTGATGCATAGGGCAGATCAGAAAAAACTAAATACACGCTTATTATACGTATATTTGAAATTATAATCAAACAAGCCCATTGTCCTTTGGTATATTTTTATTATTTGTAAGATTCGGAGTAGATTGAAGCCTATGTTTTATTAATAGAGGTTTTTGTTTTATTAACTGCTGCTAATCGATGAATTGTTTAAACCAAAGCTTAGATTATGATTTATCTCTTGCCCAGTAATACTTTACATTGCCAACATTGGTGATGACATGAGTAAATCATAACTAGTGTATAGTTTTATGATTTTTGCTGTAGGCTTTGAGAATCATGTCGAGGTTGTGGTAAAATTCACCATGTCTCTAGTTGCACTATTTTGTCATCAGTTCCGTATGAGGGAATTAAAATAGCCCAATAAGTAAACTCAGGTAATGATAGAAAAGTAAAAAAGAAAGGTCAAGGAAGGTCCTATTATACTATGAGAAATATATATAACGGAGTAGGTTCATTATTTGGTAATTGCGGGTGTATTTAGGTAATGCCAGATGGAAATACAGCTCTGAAACACAGACCCAGGCCTAGGGCTTCTTATTACGCGAATCGCGAGACCGCTTTTACATGGATTCTTTGACCTTCTTGTCTCAATCTGCTACTAACACCAAACTATAGGCATTTATCTGAATCTTTCCATTTCTTCTCTGTCATTCTCCTGTCGAATTGGTCCAACGTCAAAACCACAGACGCTTGAGATTCGCATAGAGTGAATTAGGCGCATTGCAAATGATTAAATAAGGTTTAACTCCGAAATATCCATATATTCTCTGTTTCAGGTACTACCTAGTTCTACTCATTCGATTACGGCGACCCTAAACATCACGAAAGCAAGCAAGCTGAAGTGGCAGTGGGCTGGCCATATCGCGAGAAGAACCGACAACCGCTGGGTAAACGTGTTCTTGAGTGGAGACCGCGACTCGGCTAACGTAGTGTAGGATGCCCTCCGACCAGGTGGGATGACGATTTGCGAAAGACTGCTGGCAGGTGTTGGATGCGGCAAGCTGAAGACAGGGCGCTATGGCGCTGATTAGGGAAGGCCTATGTCCAGCAGTGGACTGATATAGGCCGATGATGATGATGAGACATCACGAATCACATCTGCTTCACGTAACACGCGAGCAAAACCAAGAGAATTGTTCACTCACCGCTGTTCTCTTTACATAATACAAATTCAGTAGCCAGCGTAGCCACACTACTTGCATACGGCATTCTATTTATACAAATTGATGTCGACCCCATTATGAACCGAGATCGAGATCTTTTATTGTACGAGTACGTTCGTTCAATTGGTATCTATCGCTGGGCGAATGGTGAAGGGGTCAAAACGACACTTGTAGACTGGAATTACTTCTAAATTGAATGCGCTGTGAATTAGTTTGTAGCTGTACTGTTGTTGAAAATTTAAGGAAGGAATCTGAAATTAAATACTTTCAGTATAGCCAAAAACAGCAAATGATAGAAAGAGAGATATCCTATGAGCTCCTTATCAATATGATCAGGACTTTTCTGACTAACGAAAAAGAAGTTCTCTTCTTCGAGGTTCATAAACGGTCGAATTTTTAAAATTTCAATTAATTAAGATGGTCTAAGGAACATCTTTAAGGACAGGATATTCGATCCATTTTGTGAAAAGGACAGGCATAGAATTTTGTGTTCACAAGAGTGAGATAGGGCACAGCAACGCAAGCCCAAAAATCAAGTTTTTGCTTATTATCAAAATTAAAAAAGGTTTTGAGAAAAACTAACCGTAGAATATTCTTCCAAACGTCGTTGCCTATTTTCTGACATGTTTTTTGAGAGTAAAACGTTGATACACTAGAAGTACAACAAGAAAAACAACAAAAAACTAGCCTTTCTTCGTAATTTTTATCATCAGGTGAAGTGATAAATATCGTGTTTTGAACCGTAGAATAATCAATAATATTAATCCAACTACAACATACATTTTAGTCCAATCAAAACAAAGGATATTTGATCGTTTAAAATTGAATCGAAAATTGGCTAAATTCGAATATCCTGGCCTTAAATGCCTTTCTTTTTAAAGCACAATGAGCAAAATCTTTAGCCATTGCTCAAGATATTGCTTATTTTAGAGAAACTTTAAAGCCATTTGAATACACGTAAACGTACCAGGATTTTACAACCACTCGGCTATTTGAAAACATCTAAACCACGCTTATAAAATTTACTAAACAGGCAACTAA
Organism: Eupithecia exiguata; assembly: GCA_947086465.1. NCBI lineage: Eukaryota > Metazoa > Arthropoda > Insecta > Lepidoptera > Geometridae > Eupithecia > Eupithecia exiguata. Next base: position 2,179,393 of record OX352229.1, read on the forward strand.
CATTAGTCAAAGCTGAATGCGGCACTAAATGTTGCCACATTAATCTTTCAACAAAGATTAACAGAAGCTGCGAATAATTAATATTAACAGGTTTAATTTCAGTTTCGTTTTGCCTTTTAATTGCGCATTTAGATTTTTTGTAATTTAAATAGGTACTAAAGTGGTTAATAGCAGAAACCCAGTTAAAATAAATAACGTAAAACGTATGAAATATAAAATTTATGTTTTAAGTCTCATTGAGAGAGTAATGATAATTACTCGCATAAAGTTTAGACAGTTCTTGATAAATTTTCTGGTTTTCGATATTTACTTTATAACATTTTGACACGCAACGGCTAAGCAAATACAAATTTATATTAACTACACGCAATAAATTAACCTTCCAACCCGAAGGTGCATCGACTCGAATGAAAAAATCGAGATAAACAACTCATACACAGGATGTACCTGTCGTCTCGATAGCAATTGTTATTAACATGTTTTTGCCATTAATTATTCAAATGCTGTGCATCGCCTTGTCACAGATTGATAGATAGTGCCTTTAGGTTAGATATACTTGGAGATAAGTCAGGCTTTGGAATAAGTACTATTAATATCGCGGGGAAACGCTTGGGTGCGTCAGGGTTCTATTTTAGGACCCTTATCTAATATCGTTTCTAGTGTAGCAATGCCGAAGGGCGCTTTGCAAATCCTATTATCGGTTGTCTTCATTAGCGTAGAATAGTATAATAGTTACGATTTATGAAACTAAAAGAAAAGAAGTGACGAACGTGAAAAATAAATTAAACTAAACCATGTTGTGTTTTATTTTTCGCTTCTTCCACTAGTGGACAAAAAATTTAAGCGAACCAAATCAATAACATTTTGTTTCTTATTTGATAACAATCATTATTTATTAAACTGTTTATGTATAAAATTTGACTTGTCTAAGTGCTTTTTTTGTAAGTCTACAAAATAAAGTTATTGAATTTTGAATTTTAGTACTTAACATGCATAGCAAACATGCGACGACACTAAGAAGCTTTACAAATAACGCCAAAAATAAATTACTACCGCTAAAACGGAACTCACTTCACAACAAACAGCCGATTTATGCCTGATATTAAGCCCGAAAGGCATCGAGGGATCTCGTTCAAAGTCGCCCCACGTAGCCCGGTAGGTGGCAAGCTCGTCGATCACCATCCCCTTACAACAAATCGTTAGCAGTTTCAATAAAAGCGATTCAAAACCCTTCATATCAATGAAGTGAGCAATATTGACGGTCCGATGCGATTGATTGGAAGAGATCGATTGAACAAACACCGGAGCTACATATTTGGAATCTGAATGTTTCTTGTCTTGTCGATTGACATGCCGAAAGGAATACGCGATAAACAGAATAATACTATTTGAATGCTAAAATTAATTAATATCTTGAGCTTCTCGAGAAGCAGAACTATAATATTAGTTGGTTATGTTGTAAAAAAGAGTTTAAGAATTAACACAGGTACGAAAGGAAAAACAATATGGACATAAACAAAAGACCCACTGGAAATGACAAAGTTCCAAAATAGAAAATTAAGCAAAAACTCACACAACTTGGCATAGCAATAATGTCTCTGAAATATGAAAGTTCTCCAGGGAAAATTATTTATTTGTGAATAAGAAAACGTTATTCTTCCAGGTTCATTATTTCTCGGAGTTTCAAACAATTTATAAAGTGTTTCTGTATACGAGATCCTTAATAGAAAAAATGCGAGACTGAGCCGAGATTGTTTATTATTCTCACTTAAGGATAAACGATACTTGTACGATGAAATCCTACGTGTATGTTAGAACTTAGTTAAACTTACAAAGGATACAATTATGAATTTAGCAAAATATGAAACAAAATGTTTTTCTCTTAAGAGACGTGAAAAAGCAAACTTTGCGAATAACGAATGATTTCGGCGAATATTAAATGAGATCACATAAGGATTCCTCGATACCACAAGGCTTCGATAAATTGGCTAAATAAATCGACAAGCTTTCTTGATGGAACAGGCCACTTTTTTATTCGGAGATTCGTATAGGGTTTCGTTCTGTTTTGCAATTTTGTTGATTAGTAGCCAGATGAGGCGAGCTGGCTTAGCGGAGAGCATCTCGTTTTTTAAACAAAACGTTCTAAGGTTTTTATTTATTATACTCTGGGTAATTTCTAAGAAATTAATAAATCCCAAAAATTTACGATCCCGACGGGATTCGAACCCGCACCTTCCCCTTCAGCGCAGGGGTGCTCTTTTTCCAACTAAGCTACGTGATCTTATCTAGTCGGCCCGAAAATCTACACAACAAACATACATACATATTAAACAAAACGTACCAAAGATATAAAAGCATAAGCTCAAATTTAAATTTTCCTATCGAAAAAGATCTGAGTAGGTACCTACACGTCTAAGGAAATTGGTTGCAGGGAAAACCATACTTGCCCACACGGGTGGCTTTCTGGTGAATAACATAAAACAGACCAAATCAAAGTGCAAAGAATAAAAACATTAACAATAAAGACGCGAGCTTTTTTCTACGAATCCGAATTCACAAAGAAACCACAAACACAAAAACGCACAGCGATAAATTACATCAAACGCAGCTGTACTGTTAAAGATAAATCAACCAAACCAGTGGCAATAAAACCAAATGTAATGATGCTAAATTGATAGCGGGAGCTAGGCGAGGTCAGTGCGCATGACCCGAGAAAATAGCTCAATCAGTGTTTCTTGTACAGAAGACTATGCGATAAAGTCGGCAAAGTTATAGACAGGGGATTGAGGTATTCCGATCGCTAAAGCTCGTCTATTGAGCGAAAATATATGAGACATGATCCATATAAAACTGCATACGAAAATGGCAGAAAATTAAATTTTACTGGCTTATCTTACTTACTTAATCAAACTACATTCGTTCAAAGTAATCATGCAATTACTATCTTCAGAGTTATGTTTATGGAACAAATAGCTCAAACCGCGCTTGTAAATGGGATTTTAAAATCCCATATAGACGATTTTTAACCAATAATAATTATGTTATTCCAGATCTAGTACGCACATTTTAGCTCGATCCGTTCAGTACATTTGGCGTTGGTTGCCTACAAGCACACACATCCATAAAAAACATGCGCCTTCTATTACGATAATTATCCAGTTATTCTAAAAATATCGAAACACTAATCGAATCATTCGACTTTGAAAAAGTCAAGTGTAGTGAGTCAGAATAAAGAACCAACATGGCCTGTACTACCAGTTTTCTGCATTTAATTCTTTTTCGATGACTCAGGTGGTCAAGTGGTCATGTCAGCTAATTTTCTTAGATTTTTTTAAACAAGGCAACGATAAAAACTCCATTATACTTAAAACGAAACGGAAATTTGCGTTACACAGCACTAAGGTGTAACATGGTATTTTTGAACCTAAATTAGAAGGCAAAAACTTGATGCGTAATGCTCGTACATAAAAAGTTACGGACGAACTAAGTTTTGACACCATTTACTACATAAGAGTTTTTTCTGGTCCTTAGCAAGGGCCTTTTGCTATTATTTGCATATTCTATTATGTTTTTTAAATAAAAGATATATTATCTCTTCTACTTCAGTCATTATTTTAGTTAGATCACTGTTACCCGCAGGCCACGACATGCCCGCCCGCGCTTCTTGCGTTTGCGTCCGCGGCGAGAACAATTAATCAAAGAAGTTGTTTGAGTGTGTCCATGAGTCGCCGCGGTGCGACTTGCGGAAAAGTGACATAACGACCCCAGTAACAAGACGCAAGACGCGCCGCAAGACTTGCTTTGCTTAGCTTGGGGCTAGATAATGCTGTGTGAATTGTCCAGCATAATAAAAAAAAAAAAAAAGACGCGTCGCCCGTTGTCGTGACCTAGACCTTAAGCGACTTTACGCTATAATAAATGATTCTTAGCTTTTATTTCACAAACTTTCAACTTATCGCTAGCTTTGGCATAGTGAAAAGTCGTTGGCTCAAAACCTCAGTCTAATTAGATGAAGGATCTTTACAAGAAGCTAACATGTTTGAAGGTTGTATGCAGCCAGTAATTACCATGGCAGCCGAAACCCCAACATCAACGTGAAGGTCAAGATTTAGTGTGAATTGACCTTGAAATTGAACAATGCTAAGATTGTATGCAATTTGAGTTCAATTCGGCATAACGAGGATCGTTCACCACATTTCATCTCAAACGTTTGGTTCAGTTTAATCCAGTTTCAAGCCTACGGCAGTATTCATACTGTCTTCATAACCCTGAGAACCCTTTAGGCTGGTAACCATAATAATCGGCTGAGGATACCCTCCTTACCAATTTAGTGTGTAAAGAGCGTCTTAAAAGTGGTCATTTACCGGTAATTTTAGTGCATAAGCCGGTAAACCGAGGCATTCAGGTGTAGCCAAGGTTATACACAGCCGGGGGGTATGCAGCTGGTGTGCTGGCCACAAGGAAGTTAAAATTGCATATTTAATTCAGTAAATACTTCGAACTTTTTGTGTACCTGTTGAATGTGGTTTTAGAACCCACATTCCACATTCATTTAAATTAAAAATGTATCTACAATTTCAACTTCCTTGTGGACAGCACACTTTTGTAACCCCATTGAATTTGGTATTAAAAGCGTTGGTATTATTATAAGGAAATATAATATTTTCTCACTCTATTTATAGCGACAAATAATTTTTCGTAAATTATTATTTATCAATCAGCTTATGTTTGCAGCTGCGCAAGTTTCCGGCACAAAACCTATACCAAATATGCCTTTGCCAATGTCTTATTCCAGGTCTTTGTCTATATCTACGCTAAATTTCAATCTGATTCATTAAGTAGTTTAAGTGTGAAGCAGTTTATATCAGATTGTCACCTAAGTAAGTGGTACCGGAGAGGTTAACTCTCATATTTTTAAACTTACGCGATCTGAACACATAATTATAAATACTATTTATCGCGTTTCGTCAGCCATCCCGTGACCGACAGTGTGTAAACCTGTCGAAACATAGGGAAAATAAGGTAAATAAACGCGATAAATACCCGTTAAATAGTATTTATAATTAGGTTAACTCGTCTTTCAGATAAAACAACTGATTCGCTTCATGCCCAAATTATTTTCTGGGTCATCCCTATCCTAAATCCACAAGCTGTTCTATCTAAGCTGTCTTCAAACGTTAACATTTCGAGACATCCGCTGGGACAACAAAAGAGTTGCGACAACTACCAAGCAATATTTAATTGCCAAGATGTATTTACTGATTGTTGTTTGGGGAGTCGTTAGCGGAGGCTTGGATATCCGCCGGCGTTGGAGGTATTATCATCATCATCAGCGTTTACAACCACGGAGTATGATTTAAGTAGTGTTTGTGTTTGTTTAAAAGTATCTACGTTAATAGCTTGTAAAGTATCCGTTTTGTAATGCTTAGGCAAACGAAAATGATAGAAGATAACTTGAAACTAAGGCTGGTAATGTAGAAATTGGTTTTAGCCATAGATGACCTTTGCTAATACTAAAGAGTTTCCTAAACTTTTACCGCACTTTTAAATATTTTCTTCACTTCTATTACTTAGGTTTTGTATTATAGTGCGTAAGCCCTCGCACTCTGGTCTGGGCCTGCAATCTCTAAAAAATTAAATATGTAAAAAAAAAAACATTTTTTTTGGGAACTTATGTCATTTCTATTACTTAGTGTTTTTTTAAATCAGCATTATTTTGTACTCTCTTATGCATCTACAAGTTACACAGATGTGCAAAACATATGATAAGGTTTTACCGTATGAAAAAAAAATATTTAAAAAAAAACTCTCAAAGCATCGTCAATCGAGCAATTTCCACTCTATATTTCAAGAGCATTGGAAGCAGCAAGAAATAGTGATAGAGGTCTGATGGAATTGACTCCATTTGAATTGTAAATCACAAGATACGTTCAAGGGATCTCCATGTTTATAGTTTCAGCTTAATAGAATCCGATCTATTCTTGTTACAGCGTATTTTTCACAGGGTGTTTGTTATTCTCAGATGGATATGCTCTTCTAGCTGTCTCAGTATAGAAGGTATCAAAATGTCTAGATATATTTTAAAGGACATCCTGTAGAATGAAGAGAAGGTTCCTTCAGGCTGTTTTTAGGGTTCCCATAAGATAACTTGGTTTCAAAGTTTCCACTTCAATGCAAAATAAGTCATTGTGATTTATTTTCATAAAGCCTACTCACGCAAAAAATATGCCTTTCTTTGCCAGTCAACAATATATCTGTGATTCATTTCTATTGAAAACAATACACGAGAAAAAAGTTCAAAAAATGCATACAACGTTCAACAAAACCCGAAACATTTCGAGTATATTGACCCCAAATCAATTACAATCAATCAGTCATACCTACCAAAAACTTGTTTGTACGATTCGTTTTTTGTTGTGTTGCATAACACTAATGAACTGGGATACTGGTTCCCAAAAAACGTACATTGGTACACGTTTAATTTGATTTTATGTGAGTTTCCGATCCAATCTAAATGTACGGGAATTCGATTTTAGTCTACGCAAAACGGAACGTAAAATAATGTTTCCAATATAAACTTTCATGTGATTGTTTGGTAATTTGTGTGCGTTGAATGAAACGTTTTTATTTTACTGTTTACAATTAATGTAACTTAGCATGAATTCTTTTAATTCAATAATAACATCTACATAATGTATACTACGCCATAGTAAATTATATCCAAAACTACTAAAATAAGTCTGTATGGGGGTGTATTATTAATTATTATATACTACAAATTAACGATTTTTAGATTTTTCCTTTCTTGCTTACGTGTGCTGCGAGACATTACTTCTTGCCAAAGTTCTGATAAATGATAAATGAATTTTATTTCTGTTAAACTAGGTGGTTATGTGTACATTGGTCTTCAGTCAATCTCTGGTATCTCTAGTCTGCTATGGTTAGGCTTACAGCATTAGGTACTAAAACTAACATGCGAATAAAATTAAGATAACGTATTACAATCAAATAAATAAAATGTCCTAGTAAGCCGAGTCAATCAATAGTATAATGATTTATAAATTAGAATTTCAATAATGTACCTATAATAATATTAATAATGAATGTCAATGATAACTCTAATGAAAGAACTATATTAATTTACCAACGTAATACTTTTTCTTTAAATTATTTTTCAAAGGTTTTTTGTTATACCCGCACTCTGGGTATCTCTAAGAAATGAAATAAGTCCCAAAAATTATCGGTTTCGGCGGGATTCGAACCCACGCCCCACCCTCAGTACGGGTGTGCTCTAACCAACTAAGCCACGAAACCCTTAGTCGGTTCAACCGAAAATCTTTGGGACCTCTTACGGACTATAGCGCCGGTGGCTCCACCTACAGGGGTAACATTACAGTTTAACCAAACCTGCTCAACGACCAAAGTTACATTTGATTCGTTTGACGAGGTGTTGCCTTTGCTCAATTCTAAGGTTTTTTGTTATAGTGCTAACCCGCACTCTGGGTATCTCTAAGAAATGAAATAAGTCCCAAAAACTATCGGTTTCGGCGGGATTCAAACCCGCCGAAACCGAGAATTTTTGGGACTCATTTCATTATTTTTCAATATTCATAATGACAGCGTTGCCCTCTGTCGCAAGCTCTATTACTGCTACATTGTAATATTGGCTATTCTCATCCACAAATTCCATCTCCCTATTTCTAATCATGAAATAGCTCTTCCCATACAATCCCATACAAAGTTGCTGCTGGCAATATATCAATCGATTACGTCGACATGCCATATAACTCGGAATAAAGTGTGGACTTGGCATTATGTATTTAAATACTTGTATTTACTGAGAACGCAGTGTTACGACCGTTTCATATTTATTTACACGAACTATTAAATCCTCTGTACCGTATTTCTAGATAATCTTCGAGATATCCTTTGCCGCACACCACTTCATTGACATTATTAAACTAGACACTGCAGGTACATTGAAACCTGTTACCAGAAGATGATATTGAAGCCTTTTATACAAGTTGGTATGCATTATTAATATGTATTTTATTATTATGTATTGTATAAGTAGGTAATACACCACCGTCCATACGTGTCCAACAGCTTTGAGTCCATCCCAAGGTTGTCTGGAAGAGATCGCTCTTAGCGAAAGGGCCGTCCATTTTGCAACTCTGTTATCTATCTTTTCCTGTATTTTTTTGTATTTTCTTGTTGCAATAATGTGTATTGTATTGTAAGCCTGATTTTGCGTCGCCCGTTTCTTTTTTTTTTTTTAGTACTAGTTCAAACCGAATAAAATGAAACTGATTGAAATATTGCGTTAATGTTGCTTTAGATACGCAAAGTTAATTTTTGAACAATGCGAGCGAAGCCGCTGGTTAAATCTAATAACAAAGAGATACATAACTTTAACTAAATGTAATTATGCATGCAGGAAATCTTTGCAAAACCACCTTTCTTAGTCGAACTGTCTAAGGCCCGTATTATGAAAGGTCGCTCAGTAATCGATCTATACTCGAGTAAAGATTTTATATGGGAAAAGTGTTACTCAATCAAAGATCGATGACTGGGGATAGTTTCTTAATAGGTACTGGCCTTAGAGACTTACGTACCTATTTGTGTGTCAAAGTACACATATTGTCCAATAAACTATTTCATTTCATTTTTAGTCCAAATATTATATCTGAAAGAACCTTACGACTAAATATAACACTATGCGATATTCACTTCACCTCAAAATTCTCTTTGTATTGTCCAACAAACTATTTCATTAAATTTTTAGTCCAAATATTATATCTGATAGAACCTTATCTCCAGATATAGCATTAGGCGACATTCACTTCACCTCAAAATTCTCACGCGTAAAAGATTCGCCTATGATCATTTAGCTCCATTCTAATCCAGACAGAATCTTTTATAGGTCTATTTAATACAACATAGAACTGCACTCACCACATTTCTACAACAACACAAACTTATCTTAAGAACGGATACATAACACTTATCTTGAAAAACGGAAACATAATTTTTCATTCCGCGAAAGAACTTCTATTACCTTACGCGTTAAAAAGTAAAAAAAACCTGATATTAATTTGCAAGGATTAAGAAACAGCACCTGTCGACTGGACCTTGCAGATCTGGTTTAGCTTACCTGGAAAAAGAAACAGTTTGTTAAATATCACGAGAAAACGCATTTAACGTAATTGATAAAAGAGTGAGCTTTCTGGTCGTGTGGTTCCGCTGAAAACGATAACACCGCCAGAAACCTAATAATAAAAAAAGAGTATGTCGATTTTGGAACACGTATTTAGTTTATACTTTAGTTTTATTTAACGGGTATTTATCACTTTTGTAATGTGTATAATAAAATAAACATGAAAACTTCCCACGGAATGTGATCTATAGCACACGTTAGTTACGGTTTACGAAGGCTTCCTTCGACTTAAGTCCTGGAATAGTCTAGAGGGAGTCCTACAGAACTTATCCACGATTTTGAAAAATCTAGAATTTTAAAGAAAGTCCTCTGAGTTATCCCCCACGATTAAGTTAGAACTTTCAATGAAACGTCGCGTCAAGAAGCCGAGTGTTCTCTAGTTTCGAATGCGAAGATTAACTTTAGGTGGATCTTAGTAAAGATAGGTTTTTGTGGAAGGTTTTTTAGAGATGAACGCCAAAGCGCTTGTTGTCACAAATTGATTAAACGACTTGACTATGGAGAAGTGCATAATTCTTTATCTTCTCATAAATGTTTGCTGGTCAATTCTGTAAATTTAAAACATTCATAAATTAATATCGATAAAAAAGCTATTTGATTTTTAGTTGAATTTAATCATAGACAGAGACATTTTACGATGTTAGATATATTGGTTACTTATTGTTCAACATCGTAAAATATCTTTGTTTTTAAAAGTATTCATCAACAACGCAAGTCATGTTAAATCAATTGCATCGAGTCACGTCCATTGTCCGTAGTCCATGGTGAAACACCTTCGGGGTTTCACCAGGGTGGATTCACGATTACACGCAAGAAAATAATTTCCCTTCCAGATGAAAGTCAACACCGAGTGCGTAAACTTTGACACTACACGCAGCTTATTCGTAAAAAAAGCCGGACATGAGCGAACCGTAAAAAAGGACACTGTACTAAAATGAGATCGTACCCGTTGAAGTTTATTGCATACCTAAACTATTTTATACCCTCGTTCTGCGGAGTTTATACTTTATGTTTATGTCCTTAGGGTTACGTGTTTTCAATTCTTTGAGAACACCTTTGAATAACTGAAGTAGCTTTTAGTTGTCAATTACAGTCACAACTTGGGTGTTGTGTCCATTTATTTAAATTTTAACAACGACCTTACCCGTCACACATACACACATATCAATTTAAAGATGTTATGAAATCTGGCAAGTTAAAACTTCTTAGCTAGGCTTTTTGAAGCTAAAAAGAGGCTGGGCCGACGTATGGCAACGTCTGCAACGCATCATAAGATCTGGATACTTAATGGTACAGAGTACAGAGACACAATTAATTGAACTTCAAAAACTTAAAATTCGCGTATTCGCGCATTTTGCGTTATTTTTCCAATAAATATTTTTCTGTATTGGTCATTTTGCGTTATTTTTCTAATACATATTGGTCAATATGCGTAATAAGAAGATTGGTCAATACGCAAATTAGAGATAAGTCAATTCGCGTATCGGTTATTTTGCTTATTGGTCATTACACGTTTTGGTCCTTTTGCGTTATATTTTCAATATATATTGGTCTTATTGTCGGCCACGCCATCCGACGTTTTCCACATTGCGTCGTCGCGTACGTTGCGTGGCGTAGATTCGGACAGCTTCTAGATTTATTTTTACCCGACTACCAACAGGGGAGGGTTATGAGGTTAGCCCTATGTTTGTATGTTTGTATGTATGTGGCCGATTTCTTTGTTCCCACGTAGCGCTGAAACTACTGGTTCGATTTCAACAAATTATGTATCGATTGATTCGTCTCAATACCCCGATGGTTATAGGCTATAGGATTTAGGGCTCCGACCCCGAATAAGCCTTCAAAACGCGTATTAAAGTTTAGGTAGCCGCAGGCTGCAGGCCCCATAGAGAAAAATTACAATACCTACGACCTATTTTCATTTTCAACTCTATGCCTATCAAATATGACCGATACCTCATTCTATTTTGTCAATGTAAATGTTTCAAACTTTTATAACTTTCACGTAGTCGGGTTGTAGTTTTTAACTTTATCTTGTAGTATCATCAATCGCAGCCAGGTTTACCCCACCGCTGGGTATAGAGGCGTTGAGTATAAATCTCTTAAAGCTTGTGGCCTACGGCCCACAGTCCAACGCTAGCCGCATCCATTCGTGAGATCTTACTTGATTAAAATGTACTTTTACATTAAAAGATTCAAATAGAACTTACGTAAGCTACTTAGCTTTTAGTGGTGTCCTTTTAACCTTATCTTAAAACATTCCTAGAGCATGCACATTACATATTATTAATACTTAGCCGAGGTTTCCCAGGCCGCTTACATTACTAGAGATATGTAGATGAGTATGCAAATCCTGGTGATGGTATTACAGTTTATATTAAAAATTGTAGACGTACAAATCCTAATCTTATTAAAAGGGCCAGATTTCCTCTGGCCCTGTTAATAAGATTAGGATTTGTACGTCTACAATTTTTAATATTACACTAGGATCGAATTAAAAAGAACTACATTTTAAATCTTATTAAAAGGGCCAGATTTCCTCTGGCCCTGTTAATAAGATTTAAAATGTAGTTCTTTTTAATTCGATCCTAGTGTAATAAAAAAAATATTGGTATCGTATCGTAGATACGATTATCGGTACGTGTGTATTTTGGCCACCATCTCACGAAGATGTAGCCTAAGACGGAACACGCTTTCCCCGAAATAATGCTTGTTTCTTCGTCCATAATTTAGAACGTTTGTAAATCCTTTATTTGTTTGTTTATTTATTCAAGCTTAATAATTAACTTACAAACTACTTATATAGTCCAAAACGTTATATATCTATCCTTATGCGCCAATAATCGTAAATTTTTGATACGAGACAAAACTAGAACTTTTTTTATAATCTATTCATTCAGCCCGCAACCCCGCTGTTTTGTATTGTTTATAATAAAAAGAATACACGTATACATTTTTTTATATTCGGCTTTCATCGTCTTTTATCAAATTTTCTATCATCAAAAGGAATCGAATACTTTATCCTTTTATACTGTATCGTACATAGAACCGGGTATAAGATATTGCACAATAAGAAATTAAGGATGCTTTAATCGTAATTATAATTCGAGTCGATCGACACGATCAAGTTCATTCGATTGCGGCAAAATTACGCAAACTTGATAGACATTGGCCTTTGCTGACCGGTTCTGCAACATCGTTTATCCACGGATGAGAGCAGCCCATGCGCGCACGCATCACTTTATGCCTCAATAAAACCAAGTGTAGGAAAATAAAGTTGACGCATCAACTGTTTACAGTGATTGAAAATTTTATTGGAATTTATAGGAAATTTGAAGCTTGAAGTGATTCCGCTATTTGGTTTTATGGGATGTCTTCCAGTTGAGACTAAGGTTGAAGTTGATAGCTATCTTCGTAAATTGATTTTATAACTGGCGGGCGATGCGTCTTTGTTTTCGAGATTACAGAAATAATTGATTTTGTAGTTACATGTTAACAATTCGTTTTTGGATTATTTCTGGATATCGACGAGACTATGATAAAGATTAAGTAAAGGATTTTATGGTACTACTTATTGAAATAGTACATCAGAGTTCACGGGAGTTCAAGTTCCAGACAACGAAAATTCATCAATGAAATTCTAAGAACCCATTTCAAAAGGTTATAGGTAAACTGGTACATTTGCTACATGCTTGTGACCGTAGAGCTCTGGTGAGTATCTAGCGCAGGGCATCATCTTTGCTATACAGCGGGGCAATGCGGCCATCGCCTTGGGAACACTTCCGACTGATATTGATATGGATCAGTTCAGGTACCTAAAGATTGTTTAAACAGTCTGCAGTTGGCTCAAAAGTTTCAATTGTAAATACTAGTATCTACTAAATTTGTTTGTAATCTTAAATTTATTTTTCTTTGTTAATAAACTCCCCACATACTTCCGTTTTTATGCACTTTGTATTAAATAGTCTTGTTAAATATCTAGCACGCTCGGCAAGGGGCATAAGTTTAAAAGCGGCATAACTTAGGAACTTTAAAATGCTAATGCTTGAAGCAAAATGGAACAAATAAGACAAACGCTAAGAAAATAATTAAAATAATTGCCTACCCGGCCGCGAGAATGACGCAGAATGGCCATAAGAATCCAAAACAGTTTACTGAAGAATATAAATCTTAGAATAGAAATACATAGGTACTATGCTAATTGGCGTGTCGACTAATTGACTAAAATACATACATTATGGTGTTTGGAAATTATCTTCTCTATGGAAATTATTAGTAAAATTCTGCAGTAGGTACGTATGGCTATGAATACTTATGGCTCGGCGAGTGTGTAGAACGGTGGGCTCGCCGGCCATGTATGGGAGGAAGAGGGGACGCCAGTCGACCCGCGGTAGGTTATAATGTTCCCGTGGTTCGACAAAAAATGGCGAGAGAGGGTTACCGGAGAGGTTTTAGTGGGTATTACGTCTTTCTGAGGGCGTCGAGTCCCACATCATTCTGGCCCCCCTGAGACCAGTCTATTCGTAAACGAAATTCCTCGCCGCATAAAAAAAAAAAAAAACGGTACTTATGGCTCTTTTCCTGTCATGCGGATGCCCACCAGTAGCAGCGCGCGGACCTGGTCCGCGTGCCGTGCGAGTGATAGCATGATCCAGTCATGCCGCGTTCCGCGTGCATGTTGCCCGCGTGATAGGAAAAACATATTTGAAACTAGTTGTTGCCTGCGGCTTCGCCCGCGCTTCCGTCTCCGGGATGCCATCTTCCAAATTTAATTGAGATCCGTTCAGCCGTTTATGCGTGAAAAGATGACAGACAGACAGAGTTACGTGTTTAAATAGATAGATAGATAGAAAATACTATTGCACACTTAAAACTAAAAAGAATTTACAAATTAAACAATAACAATATAAGTGACAATTGGCGGTCTTATCGCTCAAGAGCGATCTCTGCCAGACAACATGGTATGGATAGGATTATCGGATATAATGGGGTAAGATAGGTTTTTGTTTAGTCTAAGTGCGACGCTAAAATTCTGAACGTAATTTTTCACCGGCGTAAAAGCTTCGTAACTAAAAACGCTAAAGCCTTGTTCAGTATTTTTTGACTTTGACTATAGAATTGAAATACTAGTTGATTCTTGGTTACGGCGTTCATGTTCATTCTGGCATTTCATCGAACCTGAATAAGTAAACTAGCTTTAGCATGAACTTTTAGCCATAGTAGCCATGTTTTAAATTTTATCAGCACAAAACATGAGGCAAAAATACGTAACAAACTATAAACTACAACCCGACACCTAATCAACGGCAAATTGGGCTTTGAATATGAGCTTATTCAAGCCCAATTACCAGCGTAGTCAAAGACTTTGCACCTCAGTGCTGTTATTGCTTCAGCAACGACCATGGCCTGATAGAATGAGCTAGCCCCCTTAATTACGTGGCAGTCGCGTCTAGGCGTCGTCGTTAATCAACGTCAGTTCTTCAAACGCAAGGTCAGTCCTGCTTGATATATAACAAGCTTCGTTTACGGTTATTTCAAAAGCTTTTGTTTGGAATTAGAAATTATTTTCGCAAATGTTTCTCTAAAAGATCAAGGTGCTTCGTCTTGGACGGTGATTCTCATCCTTAAAGATATTGAGCAAAAAGTCCCACTGCAGAGAAAAAAGTCCCACTGCAGAGTAAAAAGTCCCATTGCAGAGCAAAAAGTCCCACTCTGCAGAGCAAATCTCTCGATCCGTCCCCTCTTACCACTCCCATGTATTTTGCGTCACTTTATTTCATATTCACAAACTATGTTCCACATAAAATTCTACCTTAAGCTGACCTCGGTCGCCCCCCGTTACCATTACATAACCCATGATGTGCCAAAATCTACAAAATCCAGTAGATACAGAATTGAAATTGATATTGTGACTGTCTTCAAGAGTAAGCTCCCTGGTCAATACACCAAATTAAAGTAAGGTCCCTAAAAACATAGCAGAAATCCCGTCCAACCCTGATAACAAGTAAATACATTACGCCTATTACGAGGGAATCCGCAGCAGGTGCGTGGAGTGTCCATACATAAAATATGCCTGTGTCCATGCATAAAATCACGCCTCGGTCTATACATCCAGCACCCCTACTCTAGTTATTTCCATCCGCAGTTGCGGCTTCAAAACAAGAACGGTCGCAAATCGTAACGACTTCTACTGTCGTTTACTTTCGGACGACTGATATTAAGACTCACTTTGTGCAATAATCTTACTTCTGGTGCATTCTTACATGAAAACTGTTCTACCGAATGAAATTGCAGTGTCAAGTACATGTGGATGAAGATATTGATGAGGTATATTATCTATTTAAATATGGTTAGTAGGTAGGTACCTATTAATTTTTTTATTTTATTATATTTAGTGAATTTTAAGAGCAATCTCATGCCATGTCATATAAACACACAAATGTCATACAATAAAATAAAGATATTTTATTAATTTGTAAGAAGGTACATGTTATAGATTGTGATTCTGAAGTAAATGAGGTAATAATAAAATAATCAAAGTTGTACTGCCGAAAATGAAATGCAGCTCCACTACATTGCGAAAAACGAACTTCGTTTTTCTTTTGATTAGGGTATTGATTGAACGATACGAAACACGAAATTTCGTACATGTGTACATTAGAGTAGGGATACGGGGCTAATGCGGCGGGTCATACGGCTCAACGTTATGCCTTCCGTGGATTCGTTTGGGACGTTTACGACCCACGCGGCTATGTTCGGTATTGCTCTATCAAGATCTGGAGAAACATGTGGCTGTTTAGAGACATTGGGACGTCAACAAATGTGGGTAAAATTCGCTTCTTGTGTTCATATTGGTTTCTGTTCTAAAACTGTTAAATTTAATATTCGTTTCCGACACAGGGGCATTGTTTGAATTGACTTCCTATCATAATTTGTATCATACTAAACAACCGTATTCCCGCCTGTTTTTAGGGTTCCGTACCCAAAGGGTAAAACAGGACCCTATTACTAAAACTCCGCTGACCGTCTGTCACCAGGCTGTATCTCATGAACCGTGATAATTAGACAGTAGAAATTTTCACAGATGATGTATTTCTGTTGCTGCTATAACAACAAATACTAAAAACATAATAAAATAAATATTTAGGGGGGCTCACATACAACAAACGTGAATTTTTTGCCGTTTTTAAACATAATGGTACGGAACCTTTCTTGTGCGAGTCCGACTCGCACTTGGCCAGTTTTATTTTTATTTTTATACAGCGTCATTATACGTAATAATTTTCAATAAGGGATATTAATTATGCTCCAGAACTAAAGTAATTGATATAGAAAAATCTAACAATTGCAATCTAGATAAGATTGCAATTGTTAGACGTGTTTTCAAACGCGTTAAAAATAACATTACCTACTCAAACAATCCCGCGATTTTCGGTTTTTAACCTCAAAAATGTTACATTTTGTTGAAAACCTCGACGCGCACACTTAAACTCTTTTATTAGATTTATAACTTTAGCAAAATAGCTACTGAGCTGTTATTAACTTTAGCGCTTTCAACTACACTTAAATAAATTCTCTACAATAGACCCTGCGTATTTCAAAAGAAAAATAATATACAGCAGCTATCTGAAATTAGTTATCGACTATAAACTTGATAATGAAGTAATAAAATAAATAAGATTTTAATGAAACGCTTGATTACAAAGAGAATTTATGAAGAAGAGTTTCGATAAGAAAAGTAATTATGAAAACGGTAATAATATTACGTCTATTGTGGATTGTTTGAAGATAGTCAAAGGGTTTTTATTGTTTTTTTAAATAATAATAATAAAAGCGTTTATTTGAAACTTATAAATTCATCAATCCTACTAATCCTACTAATATTATAAATGTCAAAGTTTGGATGGATGGATAGATAGATGGATGGATGTTTGTTACTCAATCACGCCAGAACAGCTAAACGGATCTGGATGAAATTTGGCACAGAGATAGATGATAGTCCGGAATAGTACATAGGCTACTTTTTATTTCCCACGGGAACGGGAACTACGCGGGTGAAACCGCGAGGCGCTGCTAGTAACTAAATAATTGCATGCTTACTCGAAAAAAAAAAAACATTAAAAGTATGTAAAAAAGAAAATAACAATTAAATAAGAATCAACATAGGAACCTTGATTTACCTACACACTAGGATTCCCTGTGTCGTGTAGATCAATACAACAGTCAGGATAGATAAATCTAGTCAGTAACAGTGTTCCCGTATCCTACTCAATTCAACAATTTTAAACAAAATAAAAACAAAATCTATTTTGTGTATGTGTGGCTAAGCATAGTAGTGATTTTGGAGTAAGATTTGGAGAGTGTTAGTGTTACATGAATAAAGCTTGGTCGCGGCGTAAAAATCGACCCACCGACTAAAACCGTGAATGTTATATTCTTGAAAATCATGATCAATAGAATTGTCGACAACGACACGCACGTGACGGAAAGTTTGTGATGATAACTGTGTAACGCTAAGCTCCTTGTAAGTTCTGCATCCCTGGTACATGCTATGAACATTACTATTAGACTCTTCAGGAATTGTACAATAACTGTTCAAAGACTAAAGTTGCATTAATTATTTTTGGGAACTTATTTCATTCGGAAGTATTTTGAGTTGAAAAATTTAACGTTGACGTCACAGAAAAAGGACAGCGTTTTTATCACCTAAAACTGAGAGTGAGATTAGTTCTATTTCTCGTTTTTTTACTTATATTTAAAAATTGTGTTTGTAAAACAAACAAAAAAATAAACTATGCATATACCTACCTTGGTGAAAGTTGAACCTCCACCTCACTCTATATTTTTTCTAAATATAATAGTAAGTAGGTAGGTACTATAATTTAGAAAAAATAATATAAATATGCGTTTTAAGACAGGACAGAAGAAATTGTTGTACGGAAACTCGCATTTTTTTCAACCGTAGTTTACTTTAAATAATTGATACATAAATTGGGAATAACAGTAAATATGTGGATATACAGAAATGTTAATGCATTCTCTAAAAGTAGTATTTTGCTAAATATTCGTTTCTGAACGAGCAGCTGCCTTTTATTTGAAATTCAAGTTTAGTGGAGGGAATATTTTTTCAAATATCGTTTATCCACATTACCCGACACGACATTTATCCTTCGACCTAACTAGATGTGGACAGACGTGATCAAAAACGTTGAAATCTATTTGACTGCAATGTTTCCCTAAGACCTTGTGTTAGATAGAGCCACAGTTTTAAAAGTGTAAAACAAGTGTATTCGTAGCTACTCTATAAGGCGAAGTAGGAAGAGAGGACCAGAAAAGCATACCCCACCCCCACCAACAGATGTAGAGATATCTAAAAATTGCAACAGTTTATATCATCATCAAGATTTATATCAACTTTGCACTATATTTCTATGAATAAAAAAATTAAAAAAATCGAACTGATTCACCATAATTATTATACCCCGACCACACCCCCCACCAACAGATGTAGGAATATCTAAAAATTGCAACAGTTTATATCATCATCTAGCTAGATTTTTTATATCAACTTTGTTCTATATTTCTATGAAAAAAAAAATCTGGACAATTCGCTCAGCAACATCTAGCCCCAAGTTAAGCAGAGCTTGTGTTATGGGTACTAGATAACTGATATACATAATACAATACATTAAATAGATAGATATTTTTATTATAAATAGAAACGACTAGAACACCCCGAACAAATGTCTGCAGATCGTACACACATTTGTCCCAAAGCGAGAATCGAACCCGCAACCTGCGTCGCAGGCGAACCTTCGTCCACCGCACCACAGAGGTCTATAACAACAACACCTGACTTTTATCCCTGGCTTTTACTCTAAGCACCCGTTGTCAACGACATCGTATCGGATGCACCTAAATAGCTTTAAGATACGTTTTTAAAATTCATTCCACGCTACGCCGAGACAGTATAATAAGACGAAGTGATAGATGTGACACGATCAGATCCTCCTGATTGGCTCTTTTATCTTAGCAATGGTCGAGGGGACTGCGCTTCGGCGGTTCTATTTTTAGAATGTTCTTTGGTACTGGTTTGATGATTGGAGAAGGATCGGATGAAATTGAGGAAATGGTTATCGGATAAACTAGATTGATTTAATGTATTTAGCGACATCTATGGATCAGTGAGCGAAAGTCTGCCAGAGACGCTGGAGAAAAGTTTGCAAATTTTTAAGGTTCCGTACCCAAAGGCTAAAACTGGACCCTATTACTAAGACTCCGCTGTCCGTCTGTCACCAGGCTGTATCTCATGAACCGTGATAGTTAGACAGTTGAAATTTTCACAGATGATGTATTTCTGTTGGCGCTTCAACAACAAATACTAAAACACAGAATAAAATAAATATTTAAGGGGGCTCCCATACAACAAACGTGATTTTACGTACGTTTTTGGTACGGAACCCGTCGTTTGTTCAACACTATGTCTTGTGATACGGGTCCTTTATTTTGTGTACGTGAAATAAACAAATTTATTATTCATAGTCACACATCTGAACTTTAAAAGCAAGTAAAAAAAAACAAGTACCTGTCCATGTCAGTCACCTGGTTCCTACAGCACAACTCTGCTTACTTTTTGTGGCTAGATAATATTTTTTTTATTATTTTCTTTTGGGAAAACTTACGCCTAGGATTATATAGAACAAATTATATAAAACATAAAACATGCCTGGATAGACCAGTGCATGATTGGTGATGGCCAATAACAAGTTTCCGCAGATAGATATACTTAAAATGGCATTTTACAAAGTAAGTTGACGACTTAATGAAAATAACAAATATGTAAACAAAAAAAAAATGTGACATATCCATTTATTTACTGACTAGTAGCTCCTCGCGGTTTCACCCACGTAGTTACCGTTCCCGTAGAAATTCCAGGACCTATGTCATTCCTAGCCTAGCCTATGTCATTCCCTGAAAAATAAGCTTTCTAATGGTGAAAGAATTTTTGAAATCAGTCCTGTAGTTTTTTAGTTTAATCGTTACATACATAAAACTAAAATACAAATCTTTCCTCTTTATAATATACTAGCAGCGCCTCGCGGTTTCACCCGCGTAGTTCCCGTTCGCGTAGGAATTTCGGGATAAAAAGTAGCCTATGTCCTATTCCAGACTATAATCTATCTCTGTGCCAAATTTCATCCAGATCCGTCTTGCCGTTCTGGCGTGATAAAGGAACAAACATCCATCCATCTATCTATCCATCCATCCATCTAAACTTTCACGTTTATAATATTAGTGAGAAGTACCTATAAATTTAATTCAAATACCTACGATTCAGGCTTTGCCTCTTGTGGAGACTGCTTCTGGTATTACGAGTAAATTATTTATATTTTTTATACTTTTTTCCATTTTATTTTCGAACTGATTCACCATATTCCGCGGAGTCAAAATGTCACCAGTCCAGTGTTATTCCTGTGCTCTGATCTTGTTTGAAGACGCGATGACCTTCACAATCACATGTCGGTGAGTGGTCAAATATTACATGATTATGTTAATACTTGTGTGTGTGTGTTTTGCTTGTCTGTTTGCTTATCCTCCTGCTAGGTGCGAGAAAATGATCGGTGAATATTAAAACGACCTTCACCTCTTCACAAGAGAGGTTAGTTTCGGTCATCTTAAAAATTTGTCAGAAGCTGTTATTAAGCGTATATTTTGCTCACCTCTATTAAATAATACAAGCCTGATTAAGACATTTAAAAACTAGGCTGACAAGATAATTAAATATTTTTATACTTACACGATCTGAACACATAATTATAAATACTATTTAACACAGTCATCCCGTGACCACGACAGTGTGAACCTGTCGAAACGTCGGGAAAATAAGGTAAAAAACGCGATAAATACCCGTTATATAGTATTTATAATTAAGATAATTAAAATTATAGATCGGCCGGCTCGAATGAATCTCTGTTTGCCCAGTTTTGCACACCTCTATGTATTCAAGTATTTAATTTTGCAACACTAATACAAGGTGCGAGGTCTTAAAAAGATATGCTAGATATTAGGAGCCCTGTTAGGGCGCAATGCAACTTGAGAGTTAGCAAATCTAATCACTTGATTACGTATCACACATGACACAGATTCTAAGTTAACAATTGAAACAATTCCTAGAATATCAGACAATTCTAAGTTGGAAATATTAATGACACTACACAGTGTGTCCCAAAGATGCAATATTTACTTAAGAATGCAAACAAAGCGTGCTTGTACACGAAGCTCTTATTTGCAGGACCATTCAAATAGTTTGTAAGGTAAGAGGTCGTGTAGCATGTCCATATCGTCCTAGCTGTTTAGTAAAAATTCACAGAATGCAGAAAATATTTAAATTGCTACGGGCTATTTGACCGAGAAGGTATACAAAAAAATACACAGAAGGCGTAAAATATTTAAATTTCTACTGGCTCTATGGCCCAGAAGGTATGCAAAAAATTCACAGAAGGCGTAATATATTTATATTGTTACTACGCTTCTGAGTTTTGAGATTTTTCTCTTTTCTTACGTAGAGATACATCCAACTTTATCTCAGGTGGTCTTTATATATTTAAGGTGGTTCATGCACACTAATGCATAGCTCCATATTCGCCGTTCTCCTCAGTCTTGCGCATGTCCAATAATATGCATTAATTAACTACGACACAAACTACACTTTTGGCTCAGTCATATTATGGGCAAAATGTAATATAATATTCGAATTTTTCAAATGCACGCAAAAGCGTCTCAGTGTACCCAAAAAGCCGTGTAGGTCACGATTATTTTTAAAAAGCCTTTCAAGAGGCTTTGGAAAGAAGCTTGTTGTTTTTCGTTAAGTAATTATTCTCAATGCGTCTACAGAATAGCTCTATAGATTTTTAATTTCAGTATCATATCTTTATACTGGCGAAAAATAGTTATTTATATACATCAGCTATACGATAGAAAACATCATTAAATTTTAGAGCGACAAAGTGGCGACCAACTTTTAAATTATTTGGATCTTCTGTAGAAATTGTTGAAAATATGAGGACCCTAAACAATTACTCTAAAACCCCATAGAATACAAAAAGCAAGAAAATCACACAGAAACAGCTCTTATAAACATAAACATAAGACACAGATTTCGATTATCGCGAGTAAAAGGATCTCACGTGACATTACTGGCGTTAGCACCGAGGTCGGGGCTCGCATCTGGGTCACGGTGTGGAGCCTCCATGTAAACGGTGCCACGGAATTGTAATACATAGAGGGGATTGACGATTGAACGGCAAAGGAAAATGGCAACAGGACTGGAACGGAACTCGACACAGCTACGCAGGACCGTTATGAGATGCATAAGAATTTGAAGGTAAAAGTAAAAGATACAATTATTCATTATTGTATTCATGGATGATAATCTAAGGTTAATAAATTAATGTTAAATTTTTTATCTAATGTAATCTACATTAGATAAAAAATTTAATAAAAAATTTACTTAGTAGTAGTCAACCTAGATTTAAAATTATCAATTCTGTGCAGTTAAAGAAATTAAGGATAATTAATTAGGTACCTACTATAATTGTGTTAAGTGATAAGCTACGCTACCTCTCAAGTGGCATTGCACCCTAACAGGGCTCCTAATACCTAGCCTATGTGAATTTTGTAAGATCTCTCACATTGTATTAGGTTTGCTTTGAATACTTCATATTTATTTGCAGCAAATACAAACTTTAACTATCTAATTTATTAAACATCGAAACAAAAAATCAACGAAAAAATTTAACATTTTGTAGTTTGCCGAGTTAATCTCACAAGTGATTTTCGTCGGCTTCCTCACTAGGCTGAGCCTGTATCGAGAAAACGAGACTGGAGACTGATAACTAATTGACTGTTGTGCTCAGATTACTTAGCGATGAGTGATGATATAAATAAAGGTCAACATAACATAAACCTAAAAAAGAATACATAAATTGCAAGAACGTGAAATTGACGTTCGTGAAATTGTTGAAATTCAAATATGGGTATTTACAAAAAAAGACGATAAAAATAATGAACATTAGAAACTTATCGCGAGTCATCTATACCAGACAACTTTGAATGGGTCTCTCAAACATACATCCTTCCAACTCAAGCGGTGAATGTCGTAAGGGCATTTTGCTAAGAAAATGTCAGTCAATTCAAAAGACTACGTGGAGATATTTGAATTAGTAAAACGTTGCTTACAAAACTACTGACTCCTCTCCCGCTAGTCAGTAAATCTAAGTGGTTTACCTCATAAAACTGTTCATTTTCCTTTTATCCTTCTATGCTTTACAGTGGAAAGCTCAAGATCACAACCTCTCATCTCGTTTCGAGATTACCCGGCACGTTACCCCACCACCATTTACTTCTCGCCAATGTCTCTTTACTTTACAAATTTTGGAGAACTTAAACACTGGTAGTGCCAGATTCCTCCGCCTCCTCCTCAACAGCCTATAATGGTCCACTGCTGAACACAGCCCTCCTCCTGATAATCGTCTTATTGGCTTTTATCTCAAGGGGAAATGCCTAATATATAATAGGCAAGATAAGGTTTTTTGTTAAAGTGCTAACCCGCACTCTGGGTATCTCTAAGAAATAGAATAGAATAGAAATAGGCAAGATATCATGATACCAAAATTGCTTACTTTTAGGCTACCTAAATTATTATTTATTACGTTTTAGTAAAGCTAATTGATGTAACGCCAACAAGTGGCTTCGGTGGAAGATCAGCGTTGGATGCTAGCTTGCTAGTCATCCAACTCATGCTGAGTTGGAGCCAATTTTGTAAACGGAGCTAAGTATAAGCCGCTTTTTCTTTGTTTTCTAAATTAAGTTTTGTTATATTGCGTACCTAGTCCTGTTTAGAAAATAAATATATTTCATTTCATAAAGCTGCGCTTACGGCATGTGCTCTTATGCCACAAAATTAATCGCTTAATCACAACATAAACCGTTCTATCAATCTCTCCGTGCAAATAGCACCATTCGCACTATCTAGAGTTTCTTTCATCTATGGACGATTCTACGACGATACCATTGTCATAGTAAAGGGATTGGTTTGCAGAATTATCCCCAGAATCTAGCGACGCGGTTGAAATCAAACTATCTGTTTCTTGGGTATGAAAATCTCAATTGCCGGTAGGGTATCAAAATTTCAGGCCGGATTTACTCCACGCTACACAACCGTAACATAAACAGTAACAGAGCTATAGCTACTCTCTGTTTAGATTTTTAAAATATGGAAAAAATTATGACTTTTGTATTTTAAAAGACATTTTTCATACATTTTACAAGTCAATGTTTATTATTTACATTTTAAAAAGACAAAAAACTTTATGACTTTAATATTTTAAATGAGATTATTCATACATTTTACAAGTCAAGATATAAATAAGGATATTATTTTCTCAAATACTTAAAAATCAAACTGATATTTCACTGAAACTTTCAAAGTGGAACTTCAGCCAACAACGTTTCACTATTCTGTGCCCCGGTTCACGATCTCCGAGATAAAGTGAAAAGTTAAAATCTTCAGTGTCACTTCAATTAAAGGGCAAGGTACTCGACCTCTCCGTCGCATCGTGGGGATTACACAACCTCTAACACGTTAGCGATTTCAAGATGTACGTGTGCGTGTTGAAGAACGTATTCATTTCTTACTAGTAACCGGCCCCTGCTTCGCACGGGTAGCAGACAGAGCTGTTTAAATCTTGCTCGTTGTTGTTTATTTTACTTTTTCTGTCATCACACTTAAACTTAAGAGGCCTGCGGATGATAATTTGCCCATACAAACGTACTACCAAAATGATTTGTAATTCGAGCATATTTCCACCATATCATGTTGTTTTTTGTATTCGAATAGTATATATCTAGGTCCCTGGTTGGTTTTTTTCTTAATAATACACACCTATAATGAATGGTAAGCAAAAATATGCAGTCGAATTTAACACATTCTTACGTCTAAAATGACGTGTTTTCGTCCTATTTGTTTTGTATTAAAAACAACAATATCGTACGTTTTGTTTATTTAGGAACATAGCTTACATTGTCTAGTTACAGAATAACAACACAATGTCGAAGATTCACCAACTTTTCAGTCATCATTTTTGGTATTACGGAACATAATAATTCACGAATTGAAGTTGCAAGCAGCTGTCGCCGGATCCTTAAACTGTCGCAAGGTTGACTTGCTAACAGTACTACCTTACGAAACTCTGTGGTTATGCCTATGAACCTAGATTGTATTGGAACATCAACAACGTTTCATTTCTTAACGAGAGACTTCATCAGTGTGTCTCTGTAGTTTACCTGGTTAAAAAACCGTTAGTCGGTTAACACTTTCATGGCAGAGACACACATGTATGACCATATGGAGGTGCACAAGGCGGCGGCGCCCTCTGCGAGTCGCACCGCCTGGGCGGACAGTGAATGCGCTATACTAAACTAACACTTTCATGGAAAAGACGCACATGTATGTCCAAATGGAGGTGCATGAGGCGGCGGCGCGGCGCCCCTGCGAGTCGTACCGCCTATGCTGAACAGTGAATGCGATAAATACTAAACTGACACTTGCATGGCAAAAAAACGCACATGTATGTCCATATGGAGGTGCATGAAGCGGCGGCGCCCCCTGCGAGTCGCACCGCCTGGGCTGGACAGTAAATGTGATATAAAACTAACACTTTAATGGCTTAAGACGCCCATGCCCATCTGGAGGTGCATATGAGCCAGCGCTGGCGGCTGATACTGGACAGTAAAAGCATTAAAAATAAGTAAATTGCTCCGTAAGCCATTTTTTCATATACCTACTAGTTTACGCACGCGGTTAAACTGACTTCATGTTTTTTTTTCGATACATTCAACAATCATTTTCATATTTCAGCTAAACATGTTTGATGTTTTCTGTTACCTTTCTCATAATATATATAAATAAATGGCTCATCCGATTATATTGGTATTGGAACAAGGAGAAGATTGCATTCTGTGTAAACTTTTTGACGGCATACTTTTATTTTAATTCAAAACACGTGAAAAGAAGCGGGCAGAAGCTCGTATGCATAAAAAAAACAAATGGCTGAAAATTTCCTTTACTCTCTGTAGATCTAGTGATCAAGACCCAATTGGTTCTATTGAGAACTTTTTTTCCCAATAAATCTATTTTAAGAAACTACGTCACAAATTGGATCTATTGCATCTACTTAGAAAATGATTACATCCATATTGGTTCCATTAAGAATCTCTTTTCTCATTTTCGGCTCAGACTACTTAGAAGAAAAAACTAAAACCTTGACATATAATTGGACTTCGTTTTCAATTTCGGTTAAAACCCAATATTTTACCAAATACTAACGAAAAAGCCACTATTTAAAGAGTCCAACTAAGCATAATAATGAACCACTAACCTCCTTTAAACAGCTTAGAGTGATAGCTTCAGGGCAATAACCTTTACTTGAAGGTGACTTTGTTCTACTTATTTTCAAGTTCAAATTACTTCTAATTACGTAGTCTATAATGTCGCCGCCGGATCGCAATATCAGCCCATTTTTAGAATGGCTAGGCGGATTAAAAAGGAACGCTGATTTGTTGGGAAATCCTATTACATTTAATTCGACGAGATAGGTAAGTGACGTTTGGTTAATATTATTAAACGTTGATCTATCAAAAACCGGCTCTATCTAAACTGTGCCGTTTTATGATCCGCCTAGCAATTCTACAGGCGGGCTGATTTTACGATCCGGCGGCGGTATATATTTATAATACAAATATGTGACAAAACAAGCATAGGGCTTTGAAGCTAGCAGCTACTCAAAAAAATTTCTTAGCCAAGTCTAAGGCCCGTATTATGAAACCTTGCTTAGTCATGCTTGAGTGACGTATAAGCCATAGAAAAGTGGATGAGCATAGATCGATGACTGAGCAAGCTTTCATAATACGGGCCTAAGAATAACCAGAACCGACGGAAAGCCAACACTATATGAAATAACATTAAAATATTTTAGATTTCAATTTACAATAAATAAAGCTACCTTTGATATTTTAACGATGGTAGTAGAAAAGTTTTAAAACGTCAGCCATGGAACGGTCGGGCTGCGAAATGCAATGCTATGGTAAAAGGGGTTATTAGGCTATACCAGCGTCTTTGTATGACACAAACCTCGGATACAAAATAGCCAGACACTCCAGGACACATAGTAAGTTTTTCAACGTTCAATTTCAGTAAGATTCGTTCAAAAGTTTCAGCGTTAAGAATCAAAGCCGGTAATAAAATTTTTACCAAATAGGATCTCAAACACTCCTTGGTAAAAGGTCGCGATGAACCACTAAGTGCGGGCAGCGCAACACAGGTCATTGTTTGGAGGCCTGTGTCCAGCAGTGGACATTCGGCTGATGATGATGAAGATCTCACAAAGAAACATTTAATAATATCAAAGACAGCATCAGCATTTAACTGATCATTGAACATCGAAAGTCCCGACTGACCAGTTAACTAAGTTTAAGTTCGTAAACAAACGGACAGATGTTCGTGTTGCAAACCTGATCGCGTTCGACTTGGTAATAACTAGAATGGTTTAATTTATTAGAGACCAGCGGTTTACAAAAATATTTGCCGATAACAAACAAAAACATAGTTGTTTGTTCTCAGACGTCAGGCAGGGATACCCAGGATTCTTTTTAGAGACACAAAACAAAATTTAATAACTTTCGTCCAACTTGCAACATACGAGAAAATGATCTATTCAACAAGCCCTGGGGTCGAATTCTGCTAACCAATCGCTTTACTATGACAATAGTATCCATAGATGAAAGAAACTGTAGATAGTGATTGACAGAATGGTTTCAACCTAGACACTTTTGACACGCGTACTATCTGTAGTATCTTTCATCAAAGGAAAAATGTAATTTTTATGGCGAAGCGACTAATTTAGTTGAATTCGGCCACTGTTTTTGAGCCTACATTTATATCATCGTCAGCATTCATTTGTTTTATTTTCATTCCATCGACTCGCTCGGCGTAGTAGAAGCTTGGAACATAGGAAATGATTGCTTAGTACTTTTCTGGGAAGAAAGGCTAACATACATCTTGACCTTCGCTAACAGGGCACTTTGCGCGCCATTTTGTAAATAGGATAGGAATAGGATTTCGCGTTCATAGGAGCGGGTAAGAGCATACTTTTTTCGGAAATGTCTGAGTGAAAAAATATTGGTTAAGAAAACTACACGACTAAGAAATGAAATAACCACCGGCGCTATAGTCCGTAAGAGGTCCCAAAGATTTTCGGTTGAACCGCTTAAGGGTTTCGTGGCTTAGTTGGTTAGAGCACACCCGTACTGAGGGTGGGGCGCGGGTTCGAGTCCCGCCGAAACCGGAAACTTTTGGGAACTTATTTCATTTCTTAGAGATACCCAAAGTGCGGGTAAGCAATATAACAAAAAACTACACGACTGGCTTAGAGGAACCAAAAAATTTGTAATAACTTACGAATCAGAACGTGAGTCATAGACCGCAGGGTTCATGGGATTTCGGCCAGTGCACCAAATTTTTTTTTGTTACTGTTAATTTTATGTAATTCTAATTTTTGCCCTCGAGGATCCCGTGAGAACTGAAATTTAGACCTAGTTTGACTACCAAACCCGTTAGATTTGCCTATTTAGAAAAAGAGAACCCATCATTACTACAACAATATCTTAATCGCTACATCGCGTGTCTTGGGCGGAATACCTGCCCTAGTCTCACGCTACGGCCGCCTAGTTTTTAATGAAATTAAAAATGGCATAATTCTGTTTCGCGCTAAATATATAAATAAGTACGTTTGCAATAACCGGATCGATGCCCGGTTTCTGCCATTTTTTCTATTTAACAGTTTTAATTGAATTCTTGTTAGACCTGTCTGGGCGTTTTTGTGATAAACGAAACAACAATACTTTTATAAGGACCTAATTATCGAATAGGCTGGTTTATTGGTTTAAAAAGATATAAAATAGCTTGTTAACCAAATTACCGTATCGCGTATGATCGCGCATAGTTTTGCAATCAAAATTTTGAATTTAACCAAGAATTCCAAATATGATTCACTTGGGATAGGGAATTAGCATCATGCTTAGAAAGTCGGCATGATTCGTAACTTCATGACATTGTACGACTTCTTTTCGGGTAAAAAGGATCCTATTATGTACAGTCGTAGTTTATCAGACAATACGTAAGAACTAATTCCCAATAGTAGTCAAATAGCCTATACAAACACTAGCATATAGCACAATACAAACATTTGTCGAGAGGGGAATTGAATCCGCAACCTCACGCGTCGCAGGCGTTCCTTCTCCCACTGCGCCAAATACTATTCGTTTGATGATCCTATCGCATCTCGATAACCATCGACACGTCCTCTCACAAGGTAACCAGTTTCGAAACAAACCAAAATTTAGTATCATAGTAGTAGATTTAAGGGGCCTGCAGATGATGATTTGCCCATACAAGCGTACTACCAAAATGATTTGTAATACGAGCACATTTCCACCATATCATGTTGTTTTTTGTATTCGAATAGTAATTATCTAGGTCACTGATTGTATTTTTCTAATACACACCTATAATGAAATTTAAGCAAAAAAATTCAAAATCGAATTTTACGTATTTTAACGTCGAAAATGACATGTTTTCGTCCTATTTGTTTTGTATTAAAAACAACAATATCTTACGTTTTGTTTCATAAGGAACATAGCTTATATTGTCTATGTTTGGTATAACGGAACATAATAATTCACGAATTGAAGTTGCGAGCAGCTGTCGCCGGATTCTTAAGTATCACTCTTATCAACGACGTTAAATATCGTTATTAAACCAGTGATGATTTACGCATCGCTAGCACGAACCGTAGAACCGTTTGACACATTTCTTGTTACCCCGTAGTTACAGTGGGCCAGTTGCTTGGCCAGTTTACTTTGCGTTGAGTTTGGCGTGTAGCTTAGCTGGAAGAGACTTCAAGGTTAACGTTGTTATAGATATTTTTTTATTGAGAAATAATGGAAATGGGTAATAGAAAATATTTAAATCACTTTTATATCAAGAATATTACTATAGCGTATTATGGCATATGTCCAGCTGTGGACATGCGTGGGCTGATATGTTGACCAAGAGGATATAATAAGAGAACAACAAAAAGAGGACTAAATATCGTTTATGAATGAGGGCCTTGATTTTTTAAATTGTCATTTTTTTTGTAAACTAGTACTACGTTGCCCACAGGAAAAACCACGATTCTTTTAATATGTATAACAGTATGAGTATAACTTACTATTAAATATACTTAAGGAAGAACCAAGTATACAGCTTCCTTTCTTCCAGTCTTTTTACCCTGCACCTGTACCTACATACTGTAAGAATAATTTAATAGTATTGAAAAAATAAAACCGGGCAAGTGCGAGTCGGACTCGCGCACGAAGGGTTCCGTACCATTTCTATAAAACGGCAAAAAAATCGCGTTTGTTGTATGGGAGCCCCCTCAAATATTCATTTTATTCTGTTTTTTAGTATTTGTTGTTATAGCGGCAACAGAAATACTTACATCATCTGTGAAAATTTCAACTCTCTAACTATCACGGTTCATGAGATACAGCCTGGTGACGGACGGACAGAGGGACAGCGAAGTTTTAGTAATAGGGTCCCGTTTTTACCCTTTGGGTAAGGGACCCTAAAAACGACTTCCAATTCCTTAGTATTTACACATTTTTTTAATATTTCGCGACAAATACTAATATAACAAAAATATGGGACCATCCCGGGATCATTTTCTTCTATACTACAGTAAAAAAAAACACAAATAACGAAGAAATCGGCGAAACTAAAATAATAAATGAATAAACTACACCCGAACGTAGAACCTCCTCCTTTTTTGAAGACGGTTAAAAAGGACTTTGTCTTAATTCGATTCACAAATATAACATACAAAATAACCAGTGCCGCAAATAAAGCCACTTCCAGTGAACTTGGAAACCAGCTTAGCATACAAGTGAAAGTGGTCGAGAGAAATGCGCATCTCGGCCGAAGCCTGCGCCAGCGCATGTCGTAATGTAGCGTAACCAGTGACATTGAACGTAACCGTAACCAGGTTATGTTACGAATGAATGATTTAGTGCCTGATTGTGTGTCGTTTCGAAATATTGCGATGAGTTTGTGTTTTATATTCTTACCCGAGACTTCGCAAGGTGGTTTTATGTTTTTTTTATAGATTTAAGGAATGAAATGTGAAATACTGCCGGCAGAAGCTTTTGGACACGTAGGATAATAAATAAGTAATTACAGTTTATGTTATTGCCAAAAATTATTAAGATCCGTTCAGCCGTTTGCGAACAGCGTGAGACTTGAGAATCTCTTATGAACACTTAACTTCAAACTTCAAAACAATTATTCGCTTAATTCTTTATTATTTTATTATTATTTATTATATTCTTTTTATTAAGGTTTTTTGCTATAGTGCTTACCCGCACTTTGGGTATCTCTAAGAGAAGAAATAAGTTCCCATAAATTTTTCGGGTTCGAGTCCCGCCGAAGTCGAAATTCTTGGGAACTTATTGCATTCTCAAATGCAGTACGCTGCGTACTGCATTTAGATACCCTTGTAGATACCCTTTTAGAATAGCCTAAAATATGGTAGGTACCTACTTAGAATAAATAAAACTGGTTTGAATAACAATTATCATTGTTAAGAAATGGAATAAGTTCCCTGGCGGGGCGCGGGTTCGAGTCCCGCCGAAACCGAAAATTTTTGGGAACTTATTTCATTTCTTAGAGATACCCAACGTACGGAGCACTATAACTAAAAAACCTTAGAATTATCATTGTTGTCTTTTATTTTTCCAAGTGTCCAAGTGATTTTGACATAACTATTTTTGGCGTCAAATTACAAATTTTACTGCGCGTAACCAAGTTAACACGTGTAATTAATTAAATTTAGACTAAAATAACTTTAAAATCTGAAAACACTTTTAATAATTAGTAGGTAATTCCTTTTTTCCTAATCACAAAAAACTAAAATCGCAATGTCATGGTTTGTAACAAAATCTTTTTTCAAATAAATCAACATAACAACCTTATTCAGCATGAACTTCTTGTTGACCTAAATTTCCATTTCCTTCGTTTTCTATTTAACTCTTAAGCATGACATTATTTACTAAATACAGCTTAGAATTATGACACCGTTTCCAAAACATCGACAACTGTGATTCGAATCAACAACGTCTAACATTTCACTAAAATAGGACGCGTAATTAGAGCGCGTATTAGGCAACCGCGGGAGGCAATTCCTGGAAAGTTTTCGTACTATATGATAAAACTCGGTTGACATGGCAACCATACATGTTCCGATCAGATTACGGGAGTAAGGGAAAAGAGAATGCACCCCTGTTTACGCACACTCCTGTGCACTATATTATTTGCTGCACACTACGCGGCCAGTCTCAACGGCTAGTCGGTAAGACTGACCGCCGCACCGTGGTCGAAATTCGGCTAGGTGCACATCATCATCATACATAATCATCACAAGTAACCCTAATGTCGCAGTCACATAACATTTAGGTCTAGACCTGGAATAAAACATAGTTTTTCATCCATATTAAAAAAGAAAATTACGATTAAATAATAAAACCAAATAAGAACTAGTATTTGCAATTAAAACAATTCAGCTAACTGCTGACTGTTGCAAACAATCCACAGGTAGCTCAACTGATCCATGTCAATACCAGTCGGAAGCGTTCCCAAGACGCTGGCTGTATTGCCCTGCTGTATGGCAATGCTGATGCGCTGCGCCAGATACTCACCAGCTCTCGGGTCACGTCACGCGTCGCTTTTAATACCACAAATCAGTTCATATGGGATAGAAATAACCTTTAAACGATTCCATAGAAACGTTGACGACCTCTGTGGCGCGGTGGGCGAAGGTCCGCCTGCGACGCAAGAGGTTGCGGGTTCGATTCCCGCCTTGGAACCAATATTTGTACGATCTGCAAGTATTTGTTCCGGGTATTCTGTTCGTTTTCTATGTATAATAAACAAATATCTATCTATGTAATGTATTGTATTATGTATATAAGTTATCTAGTGCCCATAATACAAGCTCTGCTTAGCTTGGGGCTAGATAATGCTGTGTGAATTGTCCAGCATTATTTATTTATTTATAACGCGTGCGAATCCGGGTGTAAAAGCTAGTCTATAATAGATATAATTTTACCAGAGAAGCAACAACTCAGTTTTATTCCGGTCAGTCATAAAACATTCCATACAGCATTCGTGCACTTTAGACGAATCTCAGACATAGTAGAGCTAATAAAAACTACCTACTGCGTTCAAGGAGAAATTGATTATTCGAGACAGAAGTATATTTGTATGACTTGTTAGCAAGGTTTGTTTGTTTGGGATAATTGTATTTACACATTTGTTTTTTATTCAGACTGGTTTGTGTTTGTGGACAGGCCTTGAAACCTGAATTAGTCAGATAAATAATGATTGATAATTCTGGATAATTCACAACGCATCATCTAGCTATTCCCAAGTTAAGCAGAGCTTGCGTTATGGGTACTAGATAACTGATTACATTACGTAGATATTTTTTTAAGGTACTTAAAAAAACCCAGAACACCTGGATCAAACATCTGCAGATCGTACAAACATATGTCCCGGAAAAGGAATCGAACCCATAAACTACGGCAGAGAGCAGGGAGACCTTCGCCCGAGGTCACAGAGGTCTTTGAAAGACTATCAATGTCATCTGTATGTATTTTTGTCATACAAAACATTTGTTTTTTCAGATATGAAAGAGTTTGCACTAAAAAGTTTCGATACTACAAAATAATTACTGATCTGATCAGTATTTATTTTGTAGTAACTAAAACTCGAAAGAGTTTGCACTAAAAAGTTTAGATACTACAAACTAATTACTGATGTGATCAGTATTTATTTTGTAGTAACTAAAACTCGAAAGAGTTTGCACTAAAAAGTTTAGATACTACAAACTAATTACTGATGTGATCAGTATTTATTTTGTAGTAACTAAAACTCGAAAGAGTTTGCACTAAAAAGTTTAGATACTACAAAATAATTACTGATCTGATCAGTATTTATTTTGTAGTAACTAAAACTCGCCGTGGGGTAAAACGAAATTACCATCCGTGAAGTCATTTGTGACTTATATAAATAACCGTAAGTCATTTCAAATAGTCTAAGGTTATTTCAGACTGCTGCAAAACCGAAACGTTTCTAATCTGTTCGGACCAGATTTTTATGGCCAGAATAGAATTTAGACTTAATTGCTTCGGCTGAATGGAATGGATCAATAAATTTCCCTTTGAAGATTTAAAAGCTTTAAAACAATTAGCATTTCTTGGAGCATTTAGAGTAAGTACCCCGTTTAGAAATTTAGATTGAATGCTGGTATTAGACAAAAGCAAAGCAGGGTCTGTTATATCCGTAAGCAGAAATAAATAACATAAATATATATGATTATATGGTAACACAAAATTCCATCATTTTCTTATCTTGAATTCTTGTTCATCGCATTCTCCATTACTGAAAGTCGTGCCCGTTTTGGAAAGTCTTCGTCGAGGAGTTGACCAGCTGCTTCTACGACAACCTATCTTCAGCTTGTCTGAGATCAGTAATGACTGGGAGCCCCGTGATCACCTTCACTATATCAGACCAGCGGCTAGGTGATCGTCCTCCTGGACTTTTCCCGTCCACTTTACCTACCACAACTAGTTTCTCCTGGTTGTCTGAGTTTCATCTAGCTATGTGACCGAAGTAGCTGAGAACACGCTGGTAGCAGATGGTAGAGAACCTTTTTTATAGTGAATAGACTTTTGTTTTACCACCATCTGACCTGACGATAAACGACAATGTGTCCGAAGATGTATCAAGACACCTATTCACTCTTGTCTTGAAGAGATCCAGGTTGTAGTAGGCCGGAATACAGAAGCAGGCAGCTGGTTCCGAACCTCTCTCGTTTTTCTTTGATTTATGCTAGTAACTATAAAAAAAAATTGATATCTTTTAACTTCATCAGAAATAAAAATATTTATTTTAGTATTGTAATGTAAACTGATATCGACTCAGCATTCCGTCAGTAGATAAAATATCTTCCAAAAAGCTAAGCCAAGTTCAATAGACGTTTTACTGAAAACTTATTTGCGTATTAGCGTGTTTCTTGGAATGTTATGTTGGCTTTTAAGCGAACGTTAATTTACGTTTACATATTCGAATGTACACAATTTATCCGTACCTACTTTCTATTGAATATTTTTCAAAATGCCGGTTTTGAAAATTGTCTTTGTAGGAATACATAATAATGGACGTTGAGACCTACCTACGTAGGTACGCGTATTTTCTTGCATTTGGTCATGATTTACAAAAAATTGCAGCTTCTGAGCATAATTTACAATTCCAATTTAATCATGAACCAGGATAAATAAAAATATAATGTAATGAAAAACACTGCCATTCGGGGGATGAAAAAATAATTTCACGAAACGCGCTTCAGTTTTGTCGCTCCCCCAGGGGCGGTAAAGAATATTTTAGAAAATATATGTGATTTTATTGTCTCTCCTGTATAATAGAATAAAATAGAATATTGTTTGCCTTGAAAAGAAACACAATAAAACTGTGATTTTATTAGCAGTGATTATTATAAATGGCACTAAAAACAAGAAGAGCTTTCATGTTCTTTAGGCGACTAGCAAACTGAGCCCTACGCGAAGGCGGGTAGAATGTGTTATCTCTCTTCCTTCTGGACGTTTTTAGGCTGTGAAAGAGGAGGCTCCTCAACAGACTAAAATGGTCCACTGCTGATCGCATACATCCCTGATAGTTGTTATAAAATAATAATTGTTATCTATGCAGGTATCATCATCATCATCATCATCAGCCTATAGTAGTCCACTGTTGGACATAGGCCTCCCCTAAGGAGCGCCATAGCGCCCTGTCTTCAGCTTGACGCATCCAGCATCTGCCAGCAGTCTTTCGCAAATCATCATCCCACCTGGCGTCCTACACTACGTACTACTGCAGGTATCTATGGAGGTTTAAATTTCTTGTGCTGGTATACGAACAACTAAATGCGTAGCTTTTACAGTACTTTTACACCATGTTTTCGATGTATCGCTCGTTGAAGGTTGTAAAATCACAAATCACACCATGTTGATCAAGATTAACAACCAAAAATTAAGCACAATGAGCAGTCATAAAAAGTATAAACTATTAAGAATACCGTACACCGAAGCGTCAATGCTTTTCCAATGGAATTTTTGTGACAAAATATATCAACACTGTGTGTGACCTAATTTATGTCTTTAAAAAAGCATGTCAACATAATAAAATAAACGTCTGTAATGTAGATTATCAATTGCTGAAAGTTGAGAGAGAGTTAAAGAAATGTAGTTTAGGTCAGGTCAGAAGTCATCGCAAACTGGTTCTCTTCAAGACAAGAGTGAATAGATGCCTTCTAAACCTTCGTGATACCTTGTTGGTTACTTCTTAACTTTTCATCCAGTGATTTTGAGGTAAAACGAAAGTCTATTGACTATAAAAAAACCCTTATTAAATATAATCTGTTAAAATAAAAAAGTTGCTAAGCAATATTATTTCTCACTCTGACTTCTGTCAAGAGAAGCCAGAACATAGATATATTTCTTCTTCTGTCAGAAGAAGAAATATATCTAAGCCACTGTTTTAAGTTATTAGCCTATAATGATTATGAGGGTGACGCTTCAGTAGACAAAGTACTTTAATATTAAAAGCTCACGACTTAAGCAAAAAGCGACTATAGACCTTCTTAATAGGACTATCGCGTGTTATATAAAGGAAATGTTAACAAAATAACGCAATGTCAAATCCGTCTCGAACAATCGGTGGGAACGTAATTTATTACGATTAACTAGCTGATAGTGTTTTGATAAAGTCATGGTGAAGCAATGGGAATCGAAATTCAAACAAGTATTTACGTTTTTTTTGGCGAAAAATTTAATTTTTATATGACTAAAAATTAGGAGGTTCTCCGTATTTTCCATGTTATATGTTTGTTACTCGATATTTTCACCAATTGATTACCGATTTCGTTCGTTTTTTTAGAGTAAAAATATATAATCCCGCCGTGGTCTCTTTTATGATGTATGCCTGAGGAGTTATACAACACGGTAAACATTTAAGAGGTGTTAAAAATAATGATTTAAAAAAAAATATAAATTTTCACCAATTGATTACCGATTTCGTTCGTTTTTTAGAGTAAAGACATATAATCCCGCCGTGGTCTCTTTTATGATGTATGCCCGAGGAGTTATACAACACGGTAAACATTTAAGAGGTGTTTATAATAATGATTTTGGTCAAAAAAAAACAAAAAAATATAAATTTTCGCTTCCCTAGGCAAATCGTCCTGTCAATTATTTTTTCATCAAACTTCCTTCTGAACCTGTTCTGAAAAATTAGCAGAGAATAATCCCAAGCGCAATGTTTGCCGAACCGGAATGAAAGTTTGTTGTTTATTAACATTAATTCTCGCCGGGGGATGAACCTCGAACAACTCAAATGAAACCCGACCAATGTTTTTAATTAAAAACCAGAATAATAGGGGTTAAAAGCGTTTTAGGGTTATAATAAGCGTCAGACGACCATAACTTGGTGATTAAAAAAAATGGATACTGACATCTATGTCGCTTGCCAGCTATCGTGAATTCATGCCATGAGGGCTCAGAAACGACCTTGGTAAGGTGATACTTATGTACTGAAATTGGGGTTGAAATCTCGCTTAAGCATAAACAAATATAATATATTTTATCAGAATTATTTAATTATCATGTAATCTAGACCTTTATTTAATGTTTAAGGGTAATTATCATTGCGTATCTAAGACCTAGGTTTATTTATTTTTTAATATTTTTTTTGAAATTGACTTTTGGCTTGATTTTACCAATATCTTAATATGTTGCTTTCACTATCACTTAAATATTTACTATCTTATTAAGTTTTAAATAAGATACTTACTTAAAAAGCACGCATTCTATTTGCCTCATGAAGCATTAAGTACCACAATTAGGATTACTTAGATAGAAGTCATACTTATTACATCATCGTACTCATTTTATTCAAAGAAATAATACTCATAAATTACGAGAATAAACACAAGGATGTATACGATTAATCGTATACATCCTCGTGATCTTAAGATCGCAGTAGCTATAAATAAAATATCTGTCTTAATATCGCAGTATTTTTAATGTACTTATTCAAACAATGGTATATAGGTATTTATCTTGAATACATTCAGTAACATTTGAGCAAACACTCCCATTGTTATTATTCAATGAAATTTCATATATTAATAATTTGTATTATTTGACCTATTCCGTGTATTCCTTATTTATGTACTTTCAGCTGTTATTTCAGGTGTTTTAATTGTTCTCAAAACGCCCTTGCTACTGTTATACCTATACAGACAGAAATCGTGTTCGTCTTCCTACATCCACTAACACAAATTCACTAACACAAGAAATCTCATTTGTTTAAAACGGGTATTCATCGCGTTTAAAAACCTTTTTTTTATATATTCATATGTATTAGATACGATACGGAGACATGAGTAATTTTTTTTATTAACTTTTCAGTCAGAAAAGTTGGCTGGTCAGAAACACACCATGATAAAATCGTTACAAGTTCTAAACTATATTCTAATACCAATTTATTGTCAAGCAAACATTCAACTATTGTTCGAAAACAAAAATAATATAAATTAACATTTTCGATTCTATGAAAAAAGCCGAAAACCTTCATAAATACGTTTTTTTCGTTCATTACTTCTTTTTTGGTCTTTTATGAAACAGAAATTGAGAAAATGTAAGCATTTCTTTAAATTAACTAAATTAACCTTAAATTTGATAGTTGATAATATAGACGCATTATCAGCTATCAAATGAGATATGTTTCGTCTTTCTTTTCTAGGATCTTTACATGGATAGCTATGGCTTAATCAGTTCAAGAAGAGGCAAAAAATAGGGATCGTGATTTGTCAATAAAATTTACCGGGTTTCAAAACTTTACAAGAGGATTTTTCTCTAGGCGCAGATAAGAAACAAACTTCAAGTTAAGTCAATATTAAGTATTACCTATTGCAGAGTACTGGTTTCATCCATCAGTGCTAAGGAGCGGATCGGTTATGTAGCACAATGAAGAATGATTCTTACCTGAAACAAAAAATAAAATTATAAGCTAACATTTTATCGACAGCGCTAACATTCTGAAATTTAACCAAATTATTAGTTACAAAGGAGTTGAATGGAAGGAGACGGTAAGGAATGTCGTCGTTTGGATGCGGCTAGCCTAAGTTTTGTACCAAGACCCCTCTTGGCTTCGGGAAGCTATTGATCGATCCATGTACAGTGCGTGTCAGAATTAAGTATCCCCCTTGTCTAAGAGAGGTAGGGAGATAGGGGGATACTTAATTCTGACGCGCACTGTACACTGTTTACCTTAATCGAAGAAAAAAGGAGTAATGCTTAACTTAAAAAGCTCAAACTCTAAGTGTTATTATTTCTTCTAGACCTTACAGGATCTCAGGATCTTGGATCTTGTACTTTATGTATTATAATTGTTACTCAAACGTCACTGTCTATATTGTTCTCTTATGTCCAGTCCATCCCAAGGTTGCCTTGAGATCGCTCAAAGCGATAAGGCCGCCCTTTGCACGTCCTTGATTCTCAGCATTTTCATCTCTATTGTTTTTTGTTTTTGTGTTGTACAATAATGAGTTATCTATCTATGTATAATAATTTTAAAATCCAAGACTTCTAAAAGGTCAAAAAGAAATAAAACACTTCGCGTTAAGCTTTTTCGAGTTATGCCTTACTTGTGATAAATGTTGTACATGATTGATAGATTCCCGAAGACCACAAGAACTAAGGTTATAGTCACATCCATTACTTTTTTCTACTTAATACTTAATTTTTTAGAGTTGTGTACTTATGTGTAAACTCATCTGACGACTCCATTGTATTGTGCCGCTCACTAGGTTTTAAGAACAATTCTGCTGTAGCTCTTTACATTGGACAATAAATAATTCAATTCAATTCTTCTATTCAAACGACGACATTACTAGCCTATGATAAAAATACGCAGTCGTTTCCCAATTATAATTTCCACTAGCTCTCACAAAGCTTGACGTATACAGAAATAACACTAGAAGGGCCGCCCGAAATAATGGGTACCGATTGTATTTGTACAGCGCTCTTTTTATAGCACACGCTTCGAGTATCTGTGTCAAATGTTCCGGTTTTAATTATTTTACAGTCACAAACGAAACTATGGCAGTCAAGAGGTGTATAAGGGAAAGCATTGGGGCGTAGACTAGTCAGCCCCTCGTATGGAAAGCATTGGGGCGTAGACCAGTCAGCCGCCTCGTATGGAAAGCATTGGGGCGTAGACTAGTCAGCCCCTCGTATGGAAAGCATTGGGGCGTAGACCAGTCAGCCGCCTCGTATGGAAAGCATTGGGGCGTAGACTAGTCAGCCGCCTCGTATGGAAAGCATTGGGGCGTAGACCTGTCAGCCGCCTCGTATGGAAAGTATTGGGGCGTAGACCTGTCAGCCGCCTCGTATGGAAAGCATTGGGGCGCAGACCAATCGCTTGATATGGGTAACGCAGAATTGACGAAGAGGAACCGCTAATTCGACACTGCTAGCGAGTGAGATCTCTGAGACCGCCTAAAGAATTATTGTGTCAGAGGCAAAAGATAATTTATATAGACAAAGAAAAATAATGTGGAAAATATACAGTAACGGAAAAAGCATTTAATTCTGTAAATACCTTTGTTCGATACATCGATCACGTAGGTATATTAGCATCATAAGCAGTTTGACCTATGTAGGTTACTCGTGCCGCGAGCGCGGACCGAGCACCTACGGAGGTTAGTGCATCAGCAGCAACCATTCAAACCGCACTCATAAATAGCATAAAAAGTCGTAGTTATGTATACAATACAGCTTTTGTACTATTAACTCGACGAACTTTTATATCAGCGTCCCGGGAAGAGCTAGCCGCGATGCCTACAACTTAAATGGTTTCAGAAAAAAAATAACTAAAAGGAAGATGTAAATTACATAACGGCAAAAACCTAGCGCGCTGCAAAACTCAAACGAGCAACTGATAACACTGAAATTTCCTTGAATAGTAGTAAATATTCACATTCCAAATCAAGATCTGGTATAAATAACTCGACAAGCTCACAAACTCTCTCACTACAGGAGGATTATCCAGGGCTGTCACTCATTTGTTATTTCGGGAGCTTTGTTCTGATTTAGCGTATGGCCTAGGCGGGAATT
Source organism: Eupithecia exiguata (assembly GCA_947086465.1). Classification (NCBI taxonomy): domain Eukaryota; kingdom Metazoa; phylum Arthropoda; class Insecta; order Lepidoptera; family Geometridae; genus Eupithecia; species Eupithecia exiguata. The sequence continues at coordinate 2,220,998 of OX352229.1, forward strand.
TGATGGGCAGCTGCTCAGCCGGCACCGGCGCCCGTAATGGACCGGAGACGCAGTGGTTTGCAGCTTTATGTTAGTTTATTTAAACTGTCAATGTATTAAGCCGTGTACTGAGTGGTGTTGCGGGGCGTAATGTACCATTCGCAGCGGACATGAAACATTACGCCGTGTGCTCGCTGTGTAACACGTTACATTACGCAACGTTACACCGTTATTACGCACCTTGATCTGAATCTGAATCTGTTTGATACCTATCAAAGGGTTTCTTAAGAATGGATATTATAAAACTTGAAACTTGATGTAACGCTGTAATGTAATATCATAGGATTTAGACTTAGACAATCACTCAGGGCAAAGAAATGCGAAAGTACAAATGTTTGGTTAAGGGCACACACGTTTGTCACGCGCAATGCATGGGAGAGAGTTCTTAGGAGGACTCCTAAGAACCTTTGCCTACAATTACTATGGACTGTACACCATGCCATGCTACCAGTAACTTGATAAATAACTAGTGGTAGAAAAATTGTTGTGTATATGATAAACCAGGTGTAACGTCGTTTCGCCTATCAATGGGCTCTTTATTATAAAAAAAAACTCGTGTCGTTTCGTCCATTGAGGAACTTTTTCACGATACATTGTTGTAATGTCGTTTCGCCCATTATTTCCGCCCATATTTACAGAAGTGACCGAAGCAACACGTGTACTCAGTACGTCGCCAGTGAACCAAACAGTGATAATGCCATATGCTGACAAGATACTTTATTACCTTAAAGGCATATTAAGGTTATCGAGCGTTTAAAGAAGGATTGAAAAAGCCTGTGTAGTAAAACACGAGCATTAACAGAGCTAAAGGCAAAAATATGGCTATCTCTTTGATGGTGGTAGGAGCCAAACATTATTTTTTTCAACAAGTAACAAGTAAGCGATTTACGTAATACAAAAGAATCTTAGATATCTGAGATACGTTTTTAATTTTTCAGAGGAAGTACTTAAAATACTTATGGCTCTTTATTGCAATGCATCTCAATGCCAAGAATAAAATCCATAAAAATATTTTTCGAACATTATAAAACGCTGTGCAGATTGTAATCTTTCAGTCAATTTTACTTATAACATAATTACGATTATTATAAAGTACGTTTTTGTGCTTCTTTTTGCTGTAATTAAGTGATTATATTTAAAATAATGACTTCATACGAGAAAAGAAGCAATAAGGAAAATAAATACAATGTCATGTAAGTACCTACGTATTATTTACAAGTAAATAGCTATTTAAAAAAAATGCGTAAAAGAAATTGTATATGATCCCCTAGCAGATGTTGAATTATCGATCTAAGGCTTATTAGCTACCAGACTTTTAGGTACAAGCGAAACTGTGAACTAAATCACTAGTTTTAATACCTAAAAAATTAGATACAAAACTTAATTGTTTTCTCATGCCGATCTGTGACATCTTAGCTCTAAAGCACGAGATTTTGACAATCCGAGTAGCCGCTTTAAATATATTTCTCAGCTATCCAGTTAAAACCGGTAAGCACAAGTAGATACCTATTTATTGATCGCATAGCGCATAAATCAAAGATCAAAGTCATGAGCAGCTATTACGGCAGTATTTTCTATAACAAGATGACGTGTAGACTGCCCAATGTCCATGCGTACTGACGTCAACTCTCGCGCATCTCAGGCGTGCAAGAGATTGTGACCTTGAGCTTTTGTCTTTGACGAATTCTTGTATGACGTAATTTATGGTCGTCACGGATGAAGAGTCTTTATGTGTAGGAGAGAAGGTATAAATTCGTTCGAGCGCTGGTCATTTGTGATTTTTTTAGTTATTTAGTACTGATTATTTGATTGTAGAATCTAAAAAAGTATCTCTGTCAGCATAGGTCCACAGCTGATCTTGCCCCCCCCCCCCCCCCTAAAATAAAGGGGTTATGTCTATTTGTGTAGTAGTAAGTCTTTAGGGGGATAAAACATATGTTTCTTTCTAGGTTGATAAGGCACAGAGGTGTTATTCCTCAGCCAAAATTTTCAAGGAGAAACAATTGAAATGTAAAATTATTACTCTTGAACCAAATGGCCAAGGTTAAACACCCATTAACACGTCTGCTGCTCATCCACTGTTAAATTTAAACGTAATTATGTTAAAGTTACCGCCAATTGACCGTTCAACCTTAATCCCTTTTGGCTTAAAATCAAATTACCTAAACAATAAATAAAATAAATTGGTTCAGTTGTTTCGGCGACGTCGATCGCGACGAAAATTTATGGCGTGCCTAAATCCTCGACTGGTTTCGATTTATCTGGCTGTCTGTCTGCACAGCAACTAGATAAATGTTAATGTGCCGGTCAGGCGCGTGATCAGTCTTCCTGAACCTCGGGTTCCGTATGACGAAGAACCCGGCTTATTTGGGAGATAATAGATATGTTTTTATATTTGTATTTATTATTTATAAAAAGTACAAATATTTTTTCAGGGTCTCCCATTTCACTAGTGTACTTAGTCTTCACATAAAAAATTCATGCAACTAAACAAAATTTCAAAGAATAGAATATGGTACGTACACATGTCAATTAATTATTAAAATACATGACGTAAATTATTTGATAATAAAATTTATAATTCATTAATTGTAGTTGATCTTGAACTGAAGAGAGAGGCTCTCATAGTAAAATTTGTGATACTGGAAATTAGAAGGTTTATCAATATTTGGCTAGCAGAAATAAGAGCCAGAATATCAGAAAAAACATAAAAATGAACGATAATCGTCCACGTTGCGCCAGGGGCAAAACCTCTCTAGAGTGCATCTAGTAAAAAAGTAACCTTTCATCAAAGGAAAATCCGAATCGTTATTTTGTTGAGCGATTTCTTCTAACAATAAAAATCAAGATTAAGCAAAAAATTCCTTGCCTACGGAACTCTAAAAAATATAAAAGTTCTGTCCAGCCAACAATGGGGAATTTGTGAGTTTCGTCACCGTTTTATTTTTGGCAGTTGAAGTGGTAGAAAAGTTTTTATGTTCCGAGAAGCCCGGAGCTCTCGTAAAATGTTTTGCATGCGGGAAGTTGGACTTGCATTGTTTTACTTGCACATTCTGTAAAACAGTCTTTCCAGTCTTTTGCGAGCGGTTTCATGATATAAAACTGAGCACAAACCCACATTAAGACATAACTAAAATAAAACCATAGTTACATGTAACTAAATTGATTAGAGATTACCAGTGTGGCTATAGACATAACCATCATCAGTGAACCAAATCTTCTGGCTCGGTCATGTGCTACGGATGGAGGAAGATCGCGCTGCAACAAATTTTTTATCATTTGGTAATTTTAGTCAGTAGAAATAGACGCCGACAGTTTTCCAATGAGCGCGTAGGTGCAAAATTTAATTATTTGAACAAATAGAGCTTTAAATGTACGTCTGAAATGTGATTCCTTTGTGTTTCTTGTTAAGCCGAGCTGATGTGTGTGAAAAACACAAAATGAATAATGTTTTTAATCAAAAAACAAAAAATTTTAAGCGTTGCGTCGGCGTCTGACGCCTGGCCGTAATGCCAACTGATGCATATTACTGTAATGTCTATGAATTTTAACCTATTCACACACACACACACACACACAAACACATTTGACGTGCGTCACTCAATCTGGATAAGTCTGTCATCTTTGATTGCATTGTATTATTCAAGATTTGTAGTTTGAGAACAAACTTTATTCAAAATTTCCTTAAACCTTGTTAGGTTATTAAAACCTATTACACGTATGTTCGTAAAAAATAATAACATTATTACAAAAGCTACCAGTGGGCCTGGTGCCAATTGTAACTTTCATAAAAACCCAACACAATAAAAGTGGGTAGGACATAAAACATGATTTTAGAACTTTTTACGGTTCGCATCATACCTATGTGACGTGAAAATTGTTTTATACGTGTTTTTATCGTTACGGGGTCAAATTTTCAGTGTCAGATGTTTTGGTACAATAATAATAATAACGTTTATTGAAAAGGACTTGGACAAACATGTATCTTGGGGAGTGTAAGTGGATAATTAAACTCGATAGTAAACGATTGTCTTGAGAAGACTAAAAACAGACTTTTGTCAATTTTCTTAGTTTTTACACAGTTTTTATAGGTACGTACGTTTTTCGAGCAAATACTTGATATTATTTTTAAAATGAGATTTTTAAGTCAGGACTTTTATTATTCCACTGGGTTTGTGTGATTTAGAACAACTTGTAAAAAATGTAAACCTTATTTAATTTATTGTTGTATGAAACCAATAACCAATACTGTTTCAAGCCAGATAATTTTTTTGTTTTAATATTTTATTGATTCTCGTGTGTTTTGTGTAGGTACCTACCTAATAAATTAAATTAAATAACCATCTTTTGGATTTTCCGTCCTCCGGATATGAGAGTGACTGAGGGAATAAAGAGTGCACCAATGTTTGCGCACACACTTATGCACTAAAATAATGTCCTAGGCACACGGCTGGTCTCCGTTGAGTTGAGACTAACCACCGCGCGCCGCCGTGGTCGAAATACGGCTAAGTGTAGTTAGGTACATCATCATGTGCTACGATTATACTATACATGGTAGTCATAGGTATGTCCATTTTAATTAAAAGTAGGTAGTTATGAATTAGGTAGTGAGTCACAAAATGAATAACAAACATCCAAATAAAAACAAAGCCACCAATGCTCAAGTCGAACAGAAATAGCTAAAAATTATATATTTCAAATTAGCTTCACAGAAAATTATTAGCAGAATTAGCTTCATAGAAAACTGATTTATTGCAAACTATTGTCGAGACCTTTTCACAAGCCATAGACATTCTAAGAGACCATGCACCAATTAGTGCGCAGGCACCCTTAAATGCTCGAGATAAAATATCTCCTGGGAGCCGACTCGGGCGCTATTAGAATACCTTTAACGTATTATTTTTAGAAAACATTCCAAAAATATCTGCTTTATCTTTTTTAAAGTCGTTAAGATAGTAGTTCACTTTGTCTGTTTGTATCTTTCTGTACTTCTTAACTTGTTTTATCTATTGCAATTAAATAAACACTTGATTATTTTATTGTAAATTCCCAACGTGGAACAACGCAGCATGATTTGAAGTTTTCAGGTAAATCTTAACACTGCTAAAACTCCCTTTCAAAATTTAAGAAATTTGTGGTCTGATAATTATTTTCAGGTGTGATAATGAGAAAATAAGTGAGATTGACACAATTACCAAACATATAGTAATAAGAAATTTAAAAAGTTCAAAAAAATCTATTTCGGCGGGACTTGAATCTGAACCCCATCCTCAGTACTCGTATGCTCTAAACAACTAAGCCACGAAATCAAGTACCTACTCGCCTATTCGAAAATCTCTGGGACTTTTTACGGCTCTAGTGCCGTTAGCTCCACCTACAGGGGAAACATTGAAGTTATCCAAACCTGTTCAAAAACTAAAGACATTTAGTTCGTTTGACGAGAGGTGTCGCCGTTGAATTTTTGGGAACTTATTTAAGTTTTTAGAGATTACCCAGATTGCGAAGACTTACGCACTATTATAAAAAAAACCTTAAATAGCCTTAATATTTAATCGTTTATCCAGGTGCGAGTGAAACCGCAGGCATAACATAGCATGAACACGAATAAAGGCGTACAAGAATCCTAAGACTACAACGTATTGAATTTGTGTCCACAGATGTTAAATTAGTACAGTGAAGTTCAGTATGCTAACGATTTACTGGATAAAGACGAAAGAGTTCTAAAATGGGCACTGTAAGTGTCAAAACAGTACAAAGAGGCTAAAGTGGGTTGATAAGCGGCTTGTAAAGGTTTTTTTAGAGAATTCTACGTTCCCTTTCGTTGTCAATAGCCGACTAATTTAAAAATCTAATAAAAAATAAAAAATCTAAATGCTCACTAGCTTCTGCCCGTGGATCGCTCGATTACCTACTGAGATAAAACGTTTATAATTATGATCTTCCTGTCATGATTTTCATAATCGGCCCAGATGTTTCGGAGATTAATAGCATCATCATCAGCCTATATTAGTCCACTGCTGGACACAGGCCTCCCCTAATGAGCGCCACGGCGCCCTGTCTTCAGCTTCGGAGATCACTCATAACAAATTAACTTACCGTTCACTTGATAACTTTTATGGCAAGAAGGCATAAGCTAGTCAAAAATACTACCAACAGATGTGAAACGTAACTTATTATAACGTCCTCTTTCAAAATTCCAGATAATAAAGCCACAGCCCCACTGCTGCGCACAAGAGGGTTTCGCACGTGTGTCTAGTTTTGCTTAGCAAGAATGTACGTTATAAGTTTATAACGTCTTCTGCAACCCACGAGACGCCACGTACAAAAACGATATAAATGACGCTATTGCTACACCCGTTGCTTGATCGAATCTAGCGCCCACGCAGCTAAACGCTGTCAACGCACGTGATACACGCGTGCGTAGTTTTTGCGTAAGGCATATGATTGAAAACTGTGCTGGTTTATTTTCATGTATAGTGTGTGCTGCAGTGGAAACGTAGACCCTTGTTGTCAAACAAACGAACCCACCCAGCTAAAATTCGTCGCGTGGCCCACTGCGCTGCACGCTGTGCACGGCACACAGCGTGCGCCGCAGTTGGCCAGCGACTTAACAATGATCACGCTGAGAAATCGTATATTGCCACAAAATATCGAGCATAAAACACTACATGTCGTGCCAAAACTACATTAAACAACTAGATTTATTCACTGTTATCTTCAGTATATCTGTAGAGTATACCTTTACTATAGCTAGTCTATTTGGTTCACAGCTATGCCATCAATCCACGCGTTATTGTCGCGTAATATTCACAATTGCGCGCAGTTACAGGTTCTTGTACACGACTGCAGCTTGCCAATAAAAGTAAATGCATTAGAAATGCTCAATATACTACCAGTAACCATTATTGTCTCCCAACTACCTAGGAGCTTGTTTCGGTGATGATGGCCGATGATGTCATAATTTAGAGTGAAATTTTATGTTTTGACAATCATAACAATAGAAAAACCTATTGTTCCTAGAATCTGTGTACCAAAAAGTTATACAATCGATTGACAGTCATAATAATTGAATAATAGGATACTTACTTCAGTGGAATTAAACACAAAAGGATAATCAAAACACACATTTTCTATTCATGAAGCATGATTTGATGACTCAATAAACATACCTAAGGCAGCCATTACCTATTTCTCATTAAGGGTTCACTCATACCAATACGCGACGCGACGATGCGTGCGCACTTTGATTCAAAATGTAACTTTATTTAATACGCAAAGAGGTACAAATTTTATTGTCATAGGTACTACAAAAACTCCCCGCGGCGCGGCGGCGCCGCGTGGCGATGCGCTTGCGCCAATTTATATCTTGTTGCGTAGTAAATAGTCTCATATTTTGAATCAAAGTGCACGCAGCATCGTGTCGCATCTTGGTGTGAGCTGACTCTTGGTGAGCGAGTGATTGCCGTTCCTTAGTAACCGAGCCATTGCCGTGGTGGTTGCAACGAAAGAATCAACCCCTCCAACACAAGCCATAAAATATGTCGTATTAGTTGACTAAGAGAACCCACCAAAGGAGGTAGCTTCATTCTGTGTATTTCTACACCTCTACTCTGATCATCAATTCGTTTACCAAGCGCGGTGATTGGTTGGGAAACGACGGGTTCTTCCATAATTATAGTGCTTTTTGTTTGGAGGAGGCACGTTCAGCACTGGACTTGTGTGTGTCGACGAAAAGAACGTCTGGTGGTGTGATGACTGTTATTTTGATACTAAACTATTGTTTGTGTCTCTCTTTTCTTAATTTACTTATTTATTTTCAAAATTTTGGATAAACTTACAGCTAGGTTTACAAAAATACAAATGAAAATATAGATCATGCCAGGATAGACCAGTACATGTTTGTTGACGGCTAATTACAAGTTATTTACAAATTTACAAGTTAAACCCTGAATCTTGCCAGCATGCTCGAACGGCATGTCGCGTCACATGCAGCGTCATGTGAAACACGCGTGAAACCACTGCAAGGTCGCGACTTCAACAACACATTGTTGTCTGTGGATGTTCCAAGTTTTTGTTACCAACTATTTCTTATTACAAGCAAATTATACAAATAGCTACTTCAGGGGATAATTACGGAAGCTGTTTTTGTGTCTAATATTGACATTGAACATTCAATTTTTTTGCTTTTTGATCTGAAGAGGAATAATTCTACAAATTACATCATTGCTTATACGAAGAGTGCAGATAATGAGACCTAATTGAATACTTACATCATTTCTGTAACCACACGAGGAGAGGAATATCAGCTTCTGAATAACTGACTTCGGAAAATGAAGGAGGTTCTATCTTCGGCTGCCTATACTTATCTTTTTAGGGTTCCGTACCCAAAGGGTAAAAACGGGACCCTATTACTAAGACTTCGCTGTCCGTCTGTCCGTCTGTCACCAGGCTGTATCTCATGAACCGTGATAGTTAGACAGTTGGAATTTTCACAGATGGTGTATATCAGTTGCCGATATATCAAAAAAATACTAAAAAACAGAATAAAATAAATGTGTAAGGGGGCTCCCATACAACAAACGTGATTTTTTCCGTTTTTATAGATAATGGTACGGAACCCTTCGGGCGCGAGTCCGACTGGTACTTGGCCGGTTTTAATTTTTATGTATGTTCGACGATTTCTCCCTCATTTATGGACCCACTAGCAGCGCCTCGCGGTTTCACCCGCGTAGTTCCCGTTCCCGTAGGAATTTCGGGATGAAAAGTAGCCTATGTCCTATTCCAGACTATAATCTATCTCTGTGCCAACTGTCATCCAGATCCGTTTTGCCGTTCTGGCGTGATAAAGGAACAAACATCCATCCATCTATCTATCCATTCATCCATCTAAACTTTCACGTTTATAATATTAGTGAGATTTGGATGATCCTTTTGCAGTCGTATAGCGACGGTTTTGGGGTAGTTACATTAGGTATATTTTTACTCCCGAGTAAACAAATTTAACGTCGGTTTTTAGTTTTTTGTGAACAATTAAATTATGTTACTTCATCGTCATCGTTTGATACCATGTGTAATTGCGTTCCTCAAAAAACATAATTACACTTCCCGTAAATAAGAAAAACAAAACTACGTAAGTAGGTACCTACCTACAACATAGATTGGTATTTAAGCACAAAAGTGCTTACTTACCTTGAATATAATCAGGATTCGTACTAAATAGTATATTTTCCTGTTGTCAATATTTTCAGCATTATAATTTTACCGCATCCCGCACTGAGGTAGGGTTGCGGGTTCAACTACTATCAAAATCTTTTTTTTTTTCATTTTTTAGCAAGCACTCACATACAGGGTATATGTGAGTGCTTAGAAAATATAATAACAGTAACCGTAATACTTTCAGCGTTCGATAAGAATAAAACTAGAAGAAATAAACCAAGTAAATCTAAGTTTGCTACAAAATGGGTTCCTAGAAAAAACCACAAAAGTATACCTACAAAATGCACCCAGCATGCGCTGGATTTATACAGCCATTCAATTGATCAACAAACAACCCTTCCCGTCCCATTTTAGTTAACGGCTGTAATGAACCGAAGATAACTGGTAAACATCTAAACTGATGGTAAATATAAGCATTAAGCACACGCATCGCCAATAACGCAGTTTATAGCTAGCAGAAAACAACATATGTATACTTAATATTAATTTGATACATACCATTCGGTTCATGTATCAAATTTACATTCATTTTGAGATAAAGGTAAAAGGAAATCGCTTAAATCGCACAGATAGTGCGTTTATTTTCGCACGAAATCTTGAGTTTAATGTAAGACGTCATTGTATGCGGTCGTCATTGTCCCAGGTTTTGTTTTGTTTTGATATTCGCATAAGATTTTGGACGTTACGTACTAGATTTGATTGACGATGCAAATGGGTACCTAGTACCTACCTACTTGGTCAGAACTCTTCAAACCCAAATTGCAATTTTGCAGAATTTGACACTTAGATGCGATATCGTTCATAACATTCATAAGTAATGAAAAAATGGAATCACTGACCCGCATGCTTCTTGTGACATTGAAACTGGAATAATAAACACCCTACTATCGCTTATGCTCAGACTATCACTATAAGCGACAGTCTGAGCATGATATGCCGTGTGGTACCTGCTTAGAATGTGCACCACCCCAACTCTTCCCGTGGGTGTCGTAAGAGGCGTACTAAGGGACATACACCGGGGAGCGGACCGTAGCGCTCCCGAACCTGCATGCCCATCGTGGGTATTATGGGCATTACCCCCATGAGATAAAAGCCAATAAGGCGATTATCAGGGGGAGGCCTGCGTCCAGCAGTGGACTATTATAGGCTGTGGAGTTAAATTGAATAGTCTGAGCATTGTGTCGCACCTGTGAACACAATTTCAATAGCAATGGCAGATAACTTTTCCATGACCATTGCGTACAGGGGATTTTATCGCTTTAACATTGCGAGAGGGCTCGATTTTGTTCAATTGTTACTGATTTTCTTAGGAATCAGCTTCATCTTGTCATCAACTTGTGTGTCACATTGTGTTTTGGCATTCGTCTCGTGGAACCGTAATCGAAGACCTTTACCTTAAAAAGATTGAAGTGAACAAAAAATCAAAGTGATCACTTTATTTCCCAGTTTTACGTATGTAATTTGTATTTTGTGACGTGTTCAAGAGTCATGTAAGGTCTAAAGGATATAAAGCACTTAGATATTTGATATTTGAAGTCGCCACGAGCAATGAAAAAATCGGGCTCTTGATGTCAAAAATCCACAAAGTAATTGCTAGGCTCAATTGCTACCGATTTTTTTATGAAACAACTACCTGTGTCAAATTGTTACATTCGTCTCCAAACTTCTAGACGAAGACACTACGAGTGACATAATATATCAAGCTGTTTATGTATAAAATTTGACATGTCTAGATGCTTATTTTGTAAGCATAAAGAAATAAAGTTATTGACTTTTGACTTTTTGAGTTTTGACACTAAAACAAGCTCTTGATGTCAAAAATCCACCAAGTAACTGATTGGCTCGATTACTACCGATTTTCTTATGAAACAGGTACCTGTGTCAAATTGTGACTGTCGTCCCCAAACCCGTAGACGAAGACACTACAAGCGATCCAAAAATCGAGCTCTTGATGTCTTAAAGCCACCAAACTGCTCCGTATCTTCTCACTATCTATTTTATCAAAACAAACGGCGTATCTTACAGTAAAGAAATAACAGGAGCCGCTAGCATAAAGGACATAAAAACTGCAAATTCAACAAACAAAACGGGCCGAGACAGGTTATTTGATAAACATGCAATCGTAGATGAACATCGGTGAGGTAGTTAACGCAGCCATGTTATAGATTGATCGTGTAAACATAGCTTTGTTTATAGATGTAGCACTAGAAACAGCGGTCGGTTTCTTACGTCATGCAACGTAGATTTAATAACAATAGCATACCTATCATAATAGGTAAGTTCATTAGTCTGGCTAGTCTATTCATTTCTTTATTTCTATACAACTACTGTCAATTGAACACTTGTTTATGCCGTCGTTTCTAAGGAAATGTTTAAAAGAGATTTCTATCCCACGGGAGCTGTTTTATGGGATAAAAAGTGTACTATGTTTGATTCCAGGCTTAGAGCTACATGAATGCAAATTTCAGCCCGATCTGTTCAGTTGTTATGGTGTGAGGTGGTAACAAATATCCATCCAAACTTTCGCGTTTATAATACTACTAGTGATCCGCCCCGGCTTTGCACGGGTATATAATATAGCCTAATGTTCATCAGGGCTTATGTAGAATTCTAATGGTGAAAGAATTTTTCAAATCGGTCCAGTAGTTTTGGAGCCTATTCAATCCAAAGCCAAGGAAATAAAGCACTTTGATGTTTAATGGTATCTTTAGAACTATTCAATGCGGTCATAATGTTCCCTGTAAGTTAAAAAACATACAGTAACGGAAATATAAAAAATGCTGTTAAAATTAAGTTTATGTTGTATGTTAATACCATATTTGAAGAAAAAAACATTAAGACAACATTAAAAATATTGATACTCTCATTCTACTGTAAAATAATATCATTCAAAATACTCCGCAAGATATGTCTTGGGGCCGTCATCGTCAAATTAATAATTTTGACCCGTTCACTGCCCAGCCTTGGCGGTGCGACCCAAACCTCGAAAGTGCTACCGTGCCGCGCCGTGTCGTCGCATCGCGCCAGTGGTACTAGAACACGCTCAATCTAGGCACGTGTGTCCTGGGCACTGTAAGTGTTGACCAAAAAGCACCCGTAAAATACAAAACACTTACATTGTTCGAAGCAATCCAAACATTGCATGACGTAAGATAACCAACGCTGGCTTAGATACTACACTGAACTGATATGAGCCGTATGAAAACAATCAAACCGTATTTCGTATAGTCCATAAAACATGAACAATATATAGCTATACAGTACCTCAAAATATTACTTGCAATGTATTAAAAATAGTATTGTAGAGGGATTAATGAAACTAAATACTTTTATACAGGGTAATGAAGGGCGCGTCGTAGTGCATCTCTAGCGCACTTCTATGTCATACGTGAACTGGAAGGTATTGCTCTTTTAAAGGCGATATATGATTATATCGACCACTTAACGTCAACTGGGCTATCTGCAATTTTTCAAAAAAGTATGCCTAAGAAAACGTTGTCAAGGTTGTCAACATTTTTCCAAATCCGACGCCGAGATGTGAATCCACGATTTTCAGATAGATTCTTGTGATAATCAGGAGACGAAAAATCATTCTCACTTTACGGCGCGTCATTCAAATGTCACATCTGTGTCACTTCAAACACGGTCTACTTTCGGAGGAAGCGTACTTCAATGAAGAATTATGAAAGAAATTGTACATGACTTTTGACATTTGCATTGAAAGTGTTTTGGGTAGCACCTCTTTAATTAATTTATTTAAGGAAACCTTCGATCAAAAATAAGGAGTTCGCGGCCTCCCCCGTAGATACCTAGAGCCTTACAAAAATGTCACTCAAAACTGGGTTCGTTTTGTTTTGACGCAGACAGTTTGCGCAGAGCCTGACAAGTTTTTTCCATACGGAACAAGAGATTGGTCGAGTCGAATTCATTTTATTTTATTTTGTAAGTAGGTAGGTACCTACCTGAGAATTATATACCTACCTACTCAGTTTATTTTCTATAAGGATTAATTAACAGAATTCAGGTAAAGATAACGAATCATTTATTGATGAAACTATAAATTGGTGTCTCAACAGTAGGTATTTATACAAAAGGGTCATTTCAGACATACAATAATTTAAACTTACAATACAATTTCAGGCAGGCACTCTAGATTAAAAAGAACTGGTCCCTGTCTGCGGCTTTGCACGAGTTTTTTTACGGGAAAAAAATAAACGTTTTATAAATTCATACTTCTGGTAGGTAGGTAAGAACCTAGTCTTTCTTTTATTAGAGAGTCTACGCAAATGAAATTTTAGGGCGGGCCAACTAATTATTTTAAAAATCATCAACTAGTAATATTAAACTTATTTTTATGAAAAATATATTAATACATACTATAAATGAAAAAAAAAATTTAGAAGAAATAGCCTCTCCATTTATCAATTTAGAACAAAATTAATATTTTAACATAGGCAAACCAAACAACAATATTTTATGCTGATTTCACAAGTATATGACTCACATCTCAATATACGGGTAAAAAATATATATAAACTTACTGAAAATAAGAAATTCCATCCTTTTTCAGCACTTTGGACGAGTGATTCTTGTATTTTTTGTACCCATGCTTTTTGTCTGAACGCTAAAATGACACTAGTTGAAAAGCTTTCCTAACATGTCAAAATGTATCTCTTTTGCTACTGAAGGTTGTGGCGTGCGCATTGTGAATCTAAGGGGGGCCGGCAAAGCCGGACATTTTTGATCGATGAAGGAAACTTATAAAATAAACACGAAATATTGAGAAATTAAGTAAATATATAAGGAGGCGACATTAATGGCAACTCCTCCTGGTTGGAGGAACGATGATCTCCTTCTAGCCGAATTTCGATAGTAACATAGTGTTCAAGTGTGTGCGTAAACACAGGTGCACTCTCTATTCCCACACTCTCATAATCTGATAGGACGGCAGATGAACGATACGAGCAGGGAGAGATCAGGCGCAGGACCAACAGCTTAACGTGTTTTCCGAGGCACGGGGGTGTAACACCGCCAACTTCCTGACTCCGGGCTGCTAGTTTTTCTCGCTAGAAAAACCCCAATAAGAACTATTAGCTCGAACGGAGGAGGAACTGCGATCAGGAACTTGCATGCCCAGCGTGGGGATTATACTATTACCCTCTTCTGATAGCCATTACGGTGCTCATTAGGGAAGGCCTATGCCCAGCAGTGGACTAGTTTATACTATAGATGTAATACGATAAAATTGGTGGGAATAGGAACAATTGATCTGTACACTATAACTACATGCTTGTATTGTTGAAATCATCCAACATTAATTCTCACAAATACCTGTATCGCGAAACGGGCTTCCCAAAATATCTCATTGTCATCCCGAGAGACTAATATATTATTATGAGAGCGTATACAGGGTGTATAAAAATAATGTTCATGTGAAATGAAGAGTCGCGAGCCTTTCTTGCAAACTTTTTTACACAAAGACATGCAGGAAGGTACAGATGAAAATTATTAGGTGTGCTTATTTTTACAAGGTTAGAAAGTTTGAAAAAAAAAATCTGTGAATTTAGAATTTACTGTCTCCTGCTAGTGTCCGATTTATGGCGCTTGACGGCGTAAGCTGTACAAATAATTGTCAACGTACAATGAGTTAAGAATGCATGAGAAAGCTATAACGTAAGTGCGTTATAGCTTCTGTCCGCGGCTTTGTACGCACTTTTCAAGTAGTCTATGTCCGTCCCCGGGATACCATTTACCTTCCTGCAAATTTTCATTAATATCCGTTCAACCGCTAAGACATGAAACAATTACTTTTTAATACCACTAGCTACTGCCTGCGGCTTTGCATGCGCTTTTCAAGTAGCATATGTCCATCCCCGGATACCATTTACCTCTTTGCCCAATTTCATTTTGATCCGTTCAGCCGTTTAGGTTTGGAAAAGCTACAGACAGACAGACAGATAGAGTTACTTGCTAATTTATAATATTAGTATGGATTCTGACTGTGTCGTAGTTCGAATTAATTCAGTCATTACTAGATAGTACACCATGTTCTGTCACACCCTGTATTCATTTACGACAATATACCAACGTATATCTATCTAAAACATAATTAACACGCTCGTAACTATCCGATGAGCAATTGGGAATTCTCATTTCACGATAATGTGAAGCAGGTGTAGTGATCGCAAATCTTCTCTATGTCTACATACATACATATAGGCCTTGGCGTCAAGTTTGACTGTATTGTTAATTGTAACCCTGTATAATCATAAAGGTAGATCAGCATTATTGAAGATAGGTATTTTTGAGCAACATAATGTATGGCGCGGCGCGATTTCTTATCTTTTTAAAATAACCCTGTATTAAAAACATATATGAGTGAAATATTAATTAAAATTTGTTTTGAAAATTAATCTAGTTGGTGCTAATAAAAAGACTATTAATGTAGTGTAAAAATATTAAATGAAATTACTTTTTAAGTCCAGATGCGACAAAGTCCCTAAGTCTCTTGTTTCAAATAATTAAAAAAAAGTCCAGATCTAGTACGTAGAACGGAACTAATACGTTTTAAGTAAATCTTCATTATTTTGTATGACATGAACACAATAAATCATCGCGAATGTTGATTGCAATCTCACTAATCTCACTATCTCACTAATATTATAAACGTGAAAGTTTAGATGGATGGATAGATAGATGGATGTTTGTTCCTTTATCACGCCAGAACGGCAAAATGGATCGGGATGAAATTTGGCACAGAGATAGATTATAGTCTGAAATAGAACATAGGCATACTTTTTATCCCGAAATTCCTACGGGAACGGGAACTACGCGGGTGAAACCGCGAGGCGTTGCTAGTGTAACATAAAACACATCACGTAAGACATACTACAAAATACTTCGGAAGCTTGTCTCTTAGCCATGAAGAGTCCCTGGCTATTACCACTACTCAATTAATCCCGAAGCAATCTCAAATCACTTGGCAGCAAATGTTTTTTTCACACGTTCCCGAATTGTGAAACAAAAGGTTCAGTCGATTGTATATATTTTTTACTAAAATAAATATACGGAAAGTCCCGGCCGTTGGCCAACAATCTGTCGCGACTCGGATTTAAATAGAACGGTTCTAGTTCGACTTTACCAGTCAAACCGACAATCGGTCTGTATTCTGTTCTGCGCGGCCTTTTTGCCTTTCTGCGTCTATTTCGGTATTCTCTGAACTTCTGATTTCCTGGTACAGATTAGACAGGAGTTAGGAACTCTGGTGGGGTTTTTTGGACTGAAGAGTATTAAATACATAAATAATGCTGGACAATTCACACAGCTTTATCTAGCCCCAAGCTAAGCAGAGCTTGTTTATGGGTAATAGATAACTGATATACCTACATAATACAATACATTACATAGATGGATATTTTTATCATACATAGAAAACGACCAGAATACCCGGAACAAATACCTGCATAAAGTACAAATATTTGTGGCGGGAATTGAACCCGTAACCTCATGCGTCGCAGGCGGACCTTCGCCCACCGCGCCACAGAGGTCGGTATTGAAGAGTCAATATTCGGTGGCACATTACTGCCTCTGGTTTTCCTTATATTTTTAACGTAGATAGATCATATATTTGGCTACAGTTTTTCAGTATTTTTATCTGTATCTACCTTCATTGTTAGTTTAGTAATACAAAAAAGTAATATTAATAAACTTAATGATCGTAATCTAAACTAGTTTATCGTAACAATTAAAAAAATTAATAAATCCCAAAAATTTACGATCTCGACGGGATTCGAACCCGCACCTTCCCCTTCAGCGCAGGGTTGCTCTTTTTCCAACTAAGCTACGTGATCTTATCAAGTCGACCCGAAAATCTTTGGGAGTTCTTTCGGCACTTACGCCGTCAGCGCCACCTACAGAGGAAACAATGAAGTTATCCAATTCTGCTCAAAGACCAAATTTACATTTAGTTCTTTGACGAGAGGTTTTGCCGTTGCTTGATTCTAAGGTTTTTATTTATTATAGTACTCTGGGTAATTTCTAAGAAATTAATAAATCCCAAAAATTTACTTTAAATTTATTTTTATATTTATTTTTATTTTTATATTTATATGTTGGGTCGACTTGATAAGATCACGTAGCTTAGTTGGAAAAAGAGCAACCCTGCGCTGAAGGGGAAGGTGCGGGTTCGAATCCCGTCGAGATCGTAAATTTTTGGGATTTATTAATTTCTTAGAAATTACCCAGAGTACTATAATAAATAAAAACCTTAGAATCAAGCAACGGCAAAACCTCTCGTCAAAGAACTAAATGTAAATTTGGTCTTTGAGCAGAATTGGATAACTTCATTGTTTCCTCTGTAGGTGGCGCTGACGGCGTAAGTGCCGAAAGAACTCCCAAAGATTTTCGGGTCGACTTGATAAGATCACGTAGCTTAGTTGGAAAAAGAGCAACCCTGCGCTGAAGGGGAAGGTGCGGGTTCGAATCCCGTCGAGATCGTAAATTTTTGGGATTTATTAATTTCTTAGAAATTACCCAGAGTACTATAATAAATAAAAACCTTAGAATCAAGCAACGGCAAAACCTCTCGTCAAAGAACTAAATGTAAATTTGGTCTTTGAGCAGAATTGGATAACTTCATTGTTTCCTCTGTAGGTGGCGCTGACGGCGTAAGTGCCGAAAGAACTCCCAAAGATTTTCGGGTCGACTTGATAAGATCACGTAGCTTAGTTGGAAAAAGAGCAACCCTGCGCTGAAGGGGAAGGTGCGGGTTCGAATCCCGTCGAGATCGTAAATTTTTGGGATTTATTAATTTCTTAGAAATTACCCAGAGTACTATAATAAATAAAAACCTTAGAAGTAACAATTAAAAATAGTTTTTACCGATACCAACGAAACGTCATTTAAAGAACTCAGACAATGTGCCCAATCTCCTTCGTAATAAACTTTAGATAATACGGTAATAATTTATTTATAGATATCACAAAACAATGAAAAGATACGAGAATTTCGTATTAAATTCCACCAATAAATAACATTATCAATGTACACAGGGTTCTCACAAAGGGTTTTCCTGCGGTTCATTTCATCCTTCCTGTAGGACGTCCTTCTAAAGGGTCGTAAACCGCAACTTAGGTCAGTAGATCACTGAGCCTTCATGCTCTTTTATCATGTTAATAATACTTTAAGAATGCAGACCTTAAACTATATGAGACTTGTTTTGAAATGTAAGTGTTTATAACGTACGTGTACTTGATTGTTAAGTTATTTTAGTACCGTAAAAACTATTTCATCGTTTAATAATACTTTTGAAACATGCATACATACTTATTGATGTACTAGATATAAAAAAGAACTAGGTGCATTTAAAACAGTAAATAGAAAACGTAGGCATAAAAAATAAAAAGGGTACGTGTAGCATTCGGCTAACCCGCTATATATATGCTATGCTGGTTTTCAGGTGGAGTTCGGACGATGGATGGTCTTTTAGAATTCAGAATCATTAACTATAAGCGACAGAAATAAAATAAGTTCCCAAAAAAAATCAATTTCGGCAGGACTCGAACTAGCGCCTTCAGTACGTAGTACAAGTGACTGGTTTAAAATTAATGTGTTTTGTTATTGATTTGATTCACCTCCAAACTGTGATTCCTAACCCTCATGCCCAGCTTAGGGATCATAGTACTTCCCCTAAAGATAAGAGTCAAAAAGGCACTTATCAAGGTAAACCTATGTCCAGCAGTGGACTGGAAAAGGCTGTTGATGTCTGATGTGATTGTTGATTGTATCGTTATTTAGGACCCGTAAAAACTTTTTCATTGTGTTAGCATTAGACGTGACTGGTTTGAAATTTGAGCGTTTCATTTTCGATTGTATCGATTATTTAAGGGCACTAACAGAAATCAGAGGCAACATAATCGACTCGCGCAAGATACAGTACCTTTAAAAAATTATAAATTTAATGGACAATACGATATTGATGGGTTCTTCAATTTTAAGTCTGAGATTGACCATTTTATTGCCTTCATCATAAGCATTTATGAATACTTTATACGAATAATTATTTTGCAGAGTCTGCAGTAAATATAAAGAAAACAAGAATGGTTGACGTACTAACGGTGTCTAGCAGTAATTACACCCAAGGTCACAATATCTGCAGTGGTTGGTTGTAAACCTTATTCTGTTGTTGGCATTATTATGTACCTATACTAGATAGACTCATCACTTGAAACAGCATTTTAAAAGGCTCAAATTATCACGACTGCGAAATAAAAATCATTGAGTCATTTATAAAATTTTACGTCGCTCGTAAAAAACTAAGTTTCTATAAATTATATACAAAGAAAATGCCACGAATAAATTAACGAACTGCAGCTGGAAATTTACACATCAAATGCATTGCAAGTTTTTTTTACAACGGACATAAATTATAACAATCGACGAGCTTTCTGTAAAAACTGGCCGAGAAAACTTTTAAAATTGTATTTTTTCGCGTTTATTATTTATTTATGTAGAAATAGTAACGACAATGCAAATACCAGAGTTCAAAAAAAGCACGCGCTGAATGATGTTGCCAGAATGTCGACGTGTGAATAGAGAATGCATTTTCGAGCGAACTTGATCTATTTCTGAATATGCATTTGAACACTGAATAACATAGAAAGATAAATTTGAAAATTACTACAAACTCAAATCTAAACACTTTTTTTCGATTTCGTAAATTCCGGTCATCGCAGTGACATGAAATGATTTGCAAATCTACGATGTTCAAAATGATGTGTGTTTATTTCCCGTGAGAAAAAAGTAAGGTCCAATTGGATACCTCAAAAGGATCAAAGTTTCCTTCGACAAACCGGACAGTTCCAAAAGAAGTAAAATACAATTTCCACAGCTGTATGTTGTTTTATCTTGTAAAAACATTTTAATCAACTTTGACCCAAAACTTTTCCGTCCTTCACATCGTTTGAGAAACAAATTTTATTCCGTCCCGTGGGTCCGAGGCCTAAATATTTCATGAAGACCACTTTGGGGACCATTGATAAATATTCCAAACACAATCTTCACTAGATTTTACCTACTGAGCATTGAAGTAAATTTCATTTTGCTCCTCATTTTCAATATAAGATTTTCACGATTTCAGATTTGGCACGTTTGAGAAATTTAATTAACAACTGTCGGATGTAAAGCCGGATCCAATCCAAAAAGAACACAAAAAGAAAATAACGTAAATAACTCACCGTATGAAGTTATTATGTACACGAAGAAAAAATAAACAAAATCCGTGGACACCGGTTCTTCCGCTTTTAAATCACAAAATTTCAAACACCACGAGATAAAAATTAATAAACGTCACACATCAACATTAAAATATTTCAAGATCTTACACGAACGTTGTTTCGAAAATAATCGAAAAATTTTGGTTGTACGTAAATTTTCGCGGTAAACGAAGCGCGGGTCGAGCGTCCCACCTACGCAACGATCTAGACACGACTGAGGGTTTAGCTAGGCACCTGCAATGCGTGCGCTCCTCGCTCACGACAGACAAAGACAACAACAATCTCCGCTCACACACCAGAGCGAGAAAACTGCAAACACACGTGCTCATACCCATAGCCATAGCCATATTCAACTCTGGGGTAGAGCAGTTTTCAGGAAAAGGGGTGCGTTATTACAAAGCTGCGAATGAATAGGCGTGCTATGTATTTTGCATTATGAAGACTGGCACAATACCGGAGTTATGCCTTTTGTTAGCGAGGAGTGAAGCAGTGTCACATTCTCGCCCTGGTCCATAATGAAATGCTAGTGAACAAGATAAAATTTATGATCTCTGTATCTACAATTTTAGAGTTAAACAGACTATTTTCAAAGCATATTTTTTTGTTTTTCTGTTCTGTAAGTTCTGTAAGCCTCTTCAAAAATATTGATTGCAAATTATTTTGAAGCGAATATTCGTCGAATTTCAAATA
This sequence comes from Eupithecia exiguata, assembly GCA_947086465.1. Classification (NCBI taxonomy): domain Eukaryota; kingdom Metazoa; phylum Arthropoda; class Insecta; order Lepidoptera; family Geometridae; genus Eupithecia; species Eupithecia exiguata. Next base: position 2,242,216 of record OX352229.1, read on the forward strand.
AATCCTTTTAATTAATTTTTATTTTAATAAATAAAATTTGCTTCAACCAATGAACATACCACTGAAATTCATTACAGGTTTGCCTGAAATTTGGCAGACAAATAATGTGGTCGACCCATCAGGCGTAATTAAGTGAAATTAACACACTCATCCCTTAACTAGAAAACAAACATTGAATCAGTATAGGTACCTACCCTTAATGAATGTAGGCATTTATTTGGCTAACAGATACTTTGTTTGCATTATCCTTGTAACTACGTGGTAATTACGAACTGAAGCACCACAACGACCTTTCAAAGTTTTTGATAAAACAATAAAATTTAAAATTAATTCAATAAAAGTTAACACACCGTATTATTCATTCAAAATATCAAGTAGAAGAGTAAGTACGATTTTAACTACATAATATAATAATATATTAAGTACCTTTAAGTATAGTTTTGAAAATTTAACTCTTAGGTATATGAAAATAACACCCAGTCATAGATCTATGCTTGAGTGATGTTTATGCCATAGAAAAGCTCAACGTTACTCAACCATAATATTAGGTATTACTTGTATTATGAAAGCTAGTTTGCTCAGTGATGTTTATGCCATAAAATTCGTTACTCAAGCAGACTGATATGACTGAGAAGGTAAAAGCCCTCTCTGTCATAGATATATAGATATACATATGCTTAGCTTTTTGCTTTATAGTGCATTATTCGCACTGGGTAAATCTTCTACGAACTTTGTCCGCCGCGCCACGTCGGTCGTTAGGCTGAACCGTAATACCAATTGTCTCAAAAATCCACAGAGACACACAGACAGACAAGACAGAGATTATCAATTCAGGACAAGCAATAGACGTGTTTAATTAGGGATTGTCTGGATTTGGCACAAGCTACCAAATGTCTGAAGAATCCCAAGTCTCAAGATCTATGGCGAGCACGATTTGGCATTGAGAAACTGAAAAATAGTATGCGTACCACAAAAGAATGCAAGAATTGAGATCATTATGTTAAATCTAAACTATTATTTTGTTAATTGTGAGAAAATTGGTGAGTTGCCAACGCGGAAGATGTCACAGATAATTGGGTAGTCGCTACGATACCGTCATCGTCATTCTGTCTCTATTCTACAAAAAATGGGCACTTTTTTATTTTTTGTGTAATTATTATATGTAACCAAATGCAAAATACAATCTAGTCTAAGACTAATCATCATCATCATCAGCCTATATTAGTCCACTGGACATAGGCCTCCCCTAATGAGCACCATATCACCCTGTCTTCAGCTCGCCGCATCCAGCATCTGCCAGCAGTCTTTCGCAAATCGTCATCCCACCTGGGCGGATCGGTCTGGCTGTGTGGTGCTGGCCTAGAATCGTTCCACCCCAACTCTTCCCGTGGGTGTCGTAGGAGGCGACTAAGGAACACATACCGGACAAGCCCTACCGTGAATGTCCACGTCTCAGCTCTACGGAGCTGAGACGTGGACATTCACAGTTCGAAAGTTTTCAATCAGTGCGTCCTACCCGTCATGACCTACGGGTCATGACGGGACGCACTACAAAACTTTCGTTTTCAAGCATTGCGGTATGGATGACGAGAAGACTCGGAGTAGTTTCCCTATGGCCATGTAAAACATAGACATAGAAGCTGAGCTATGCCAATAGCTCAGAGAAAAAGTTTTCATATAATCAGACGTGAGAAAAAGGTACCCTGACGAAGTGCTAAAGCATGGAGAGAGGCCTATGCCCAGCAGGTGGGTAGATACTAAACGGACTATAGAGTAATTTATGAAAGAAGGTTTTACTTTAAAGTTGAATAAGCGCGAAAACTGGTATCGTGTTTTGGGATGTGGCACTATATTTTTTTTATTGGTCATGGTCAACATTTTGGCCGCCATCGCACTTGAATAAGTGATGATGTGGTAAGAAGGAGCACGCTTTCCCAGACGGAACTTATTCACCTGGATTTGAAGACTCACAGATTGGACTCTGGCAGGAAAACAGACATTGGATGCTCGATCCACTCTTGGAGATCACAGTAATATTACAAATGCGGAAGTTTGTATGTTGGAATGTTTGTTACCTCTTCACTACAAAACTACTGAAAGGATTTGGCTGTTATTTATTATAATAGGTAATAATAGGAAAATATGTAGGTTTGAGAATACACTTAGACTTAATTTTTTATCTCATAAATCAGTTCCCATAGCATGGAAATAACGAAGCCGCGGCCAGAAACTAGTACTCGTATACAACAAATGGAGAAAAACTTTTAATAATCATTCAAAGCCAGCGGTCTAAATAAAACCCAGAAGGCCAGATAGGTATCAAACACAGCTTATTCAGAAAAACCTCAATTCAAACCCCGCATTTCAAAACCCACTAATCCAAAGCTGTCGTCCAAATTGAAAAGTCGAATGCAAAGAGAATACAAGCACAATGCTTTCATTTTTAATCTCGGGTCTTTGCGAATCGCAAAATCAAAATCCCGCTCTAAAACCGCAATTGCGAACGTCGTTAGAGGTACCAGTTTCACTTTTTACGTTTCCATAAAGGAAGCAAAAAACGAACAAAGAATTTCCTCATGGTTCTTGCTGGAAACTTTTCTTGGTTTCGTCGGCTTGAAGCTTATGGGAGGTTATGTTTTAAACCTTGCGTTTCATATTTGAACCATTGAAATGCGTAGTAGTCCAAACGGTTACAGAAGGTACCTACTCAATTAAATATTATTTTTTAGTCCCAGTGATCCACTTTTTGTCAGACCTGAGATTCGAGGACAAAAACCAAAGGCCGGTTTTCATATTTTTGTAAAAAAGTTAATTGTTTTTTGACTGTTGTATTGTTTTTTCGACCCAATTTTTATCGCATACAAATTTTACATTATTGTTTCTACCCACCCAGAAGAAAACAAGCAATAATCAGCAAAAATATGGCAAAAGTACAGTCAGATCAAAAAACATGATACGTACACTTTATCATTAAGTATCCAGTATATCCAGGTGCAAAGAGCGAATACACGTTTTATACACATTTTGACATTGTTAACTTAACTTTAAATACCAATCTACCTACTCAATAGAGCTGTAAACTTGCCCACTGCAGCTTTGCCCCATATTTACGTTCAGGCGATCGATTCACGCCATAAAGACCCCAACCCTCCGTTTACTTTGTCAAACTTCGTACTATTATTATAATAACACGTTACGAAACAGGTCAAGGACGAGTTTGCCCGTGTCGGGAGAACAAGCTGCGCGATGAGTGCAGCGGGTGACATAAACTAGCCCCTGTACTAAAACGTAATTCAGAGAACAATTTAATATTATAATCTATTAAGGCGCCAATATATGTAAATTGGGCGAATTTGGGTTACTTTGAACCTTTTTTTTCTCGTTTAAAAAAACATAATTTTGACATGTAAGACACTCTTTTTTTCAAAAATTAAAAAAAGACCCATTTTAAATAACAACAATAATTATGCAAAGTAACATCTGTTTTACAGTTCTTACCATATTTCTCCTAAACTATCAATCACAAGATTTTTTACTGTCATCACCATATTAAAAAATAATACCAAGGGAACCGTCGGCTTATTTTTGTCCTTTTATTAGTAAAAATCAAAATCTATTAATTTATTAGCAAAAACTTTTTGGGCCGCTCTGCTCTGACCCGCTCCTATGAATACGAAATCCTATGCCTATCCTTTTCACAAAATGGCGTCCAAGGTCGCCCCCTTAAGGGCATCCCACGAGCGATAACACGAAGTAATTACAAACTACAGATTAAAAAAGAAAAATGGAGGTAAATAAATAGAGGTATTTTATAGATGGTATCAAAGTAATTAACTATCATTTGAGAACAAAGGCTTACCGAAATAAAATGCACAAGAATCATTAAATAATATTATTATACATTATTATCAAAAGAAAGATTAAATTTATCGCTCGCGATAAATACGCCATTACATTTATTTATTTATTTTGGAAAGCTTTCAGCTAAAATAATATCCAAAAAGCTTAAACTAACAACAGAAAAAATAAATAACGCTAGTCGCTCTTCACGATGTTTTCTTTTCGTTTGTAAATTTTTCCATATCATTTTAGGCGAGCCAAGGTTTTGATGAATATTTATAAAAATATTTGCATAATTTTGTCTCTGCGGCTTTAGCTTACGTACTTACGGAGTTACGGATTAATTTGGATTTATACCCGATTACAAATCTTTAGCAGCACTCAAGGTCAGTGTTTAATGTGGTGTGTAAACAGGATAAAAAGACGGTAGTGTGGGCAACTGGGCAAAGTTAACTTTGCATAATTAATTCGAGGGTTTTGAGAAAGTAAACAGGTTAATTCATTAAAATATTTTAAATTTTAATAAGCGGGTTTGGTGTAACAAACATTTTTTAGGAAAATAACGGCATTTTCACAAACAACAAAAGAAAATGGCGAAATAAACAGTTGGCTCACTTGATGTCGAGTGGGTAATACGGTAGCTGCTTTTTTGAAGGCGATATTTAATAAAACAACTGCCATATTTGATCCCCTTTTAAGTTTTTTAGGCCTATTGTGTCATACAGCAAGACAGATTTAAACTTAAGACAAACGAAACGAAAGGATACAATACAATGGTTAAAAATAATACAAAATTTATTTATTTCCATATTATGCCACGCACAGTATAAGCAGTGGCACTATGATAACCCGCGGGTATTCCATAACGTTAACAAAAAACTTATACATAAATGTATCTCTGTTTTCTTCTTCGACTTCTTTCCAGTTTTTCAGTTTTATCGCGTCTACACATCGTTTTTTACATTTAATTTCACTTTAATTTTGTAAAATATATAAATTTTATCTTTTTTTCTTTTTTACAGATACCTTGAATGATTATAACTATTTTATTCCAAAGGTTACGGTTCTGTCGATATCCCATCCATTTAAATTCTAACTCATACCAAAAGGTGGCTAAGGGTTATTGCTCAGAGGTTAAAGGCTAAATCGTAAAACGATATGAAAGAAACCGCAGAATAAATTCATGACGTTCACTCCATTTTGATGATATATGCCACCGTTCGCAAAGTTTTTTATTTTATAGCCGATTTATGGCATTTAATATTAGGTATTTCTAATGCGCGGCATTTTGCCTAAGAAAAAAGTTGAAAAATCGCATACATATTATAGGGATCACGGGTTTAACCGAGCATTAGTGGACTTTTTAACAGACTCTAGAAGACTAGAAAACCTAAATCCAAGTAGTCCTGACTTTCTACATCTATCTTAGCATCTCTTTTATTTCTCTCACATTTCGTTTATTCTCTTCTCCTTCGTTTTATCATACGAAGTTTTGGGTCATCAACTACGTAAAATATATACTTGTAAGGATAATATTTGTGAGCTGGATATGCTGAGGAAATAAGAATCCAAGAATCCGGTTCATAAAGTTCTTTCACTCATAATCTACATTTAGCTCAACTGATTTATACCTTGTTGATTTTCTGAGTTGAGCAACTTGAGTTGTGCAATGGGGAACGAAATAAGTTCAATAAAGAAGGGTCCCGTTGCACAACAGGGACCTCGCGTATTTGTAAATGTTTGGTTAACATAATTTCTTCGTACAATGTTTTATGTAGCAACCATCAGATGACGTGAATGGAGCCACAAACCTTTTAGCAGTTAAAATTGTTGTACCTAACGCCAGTGGTCCAGACTGTTCAATAAAAGATTTTGAACACTATCAATTTAACGTTTATTGATTTTATTTTACAGGTTTTGTAAGGTTTTATATGGTTTCTTCATAACTTCCTTCACTCCGCGAGTCAAATCAAAGAGTATAGAATTCGTATGGAGTAAATCTGTCGCGCGCCTGTCTCTCGCCTCGAAGCTAATTTCACACCGGTTTTTCTTGGGCCTAACTTCGGATTCTATCGTTCGGTTCACGAACACAGACAATGACGACAATGACGACCTCTGTGGCGCGGTGGGCGAAGGTCTGCCTGCCACGCAGGAGGTTGCGGGTTCGATTCCCGTCTCAGGACAAATGTGTGTACGATCTGCAGACATTTGTTCAGGGTGTTCTGGTCGTTTTCTATGTATAGTAAAATTATCTATCTATGTAATGTATTGTATTATGTATATCAGTTATCTAGTACCCATAACACAAGCACTGCTTAGCTTGGGGCTAGATAATGCTGTGTGAATTGTCCAGCATTATTTATTTATTTTATTTATAATGTGCAAAAAGGCGGACCAAATAATTAAATACGTGTCCGTGGCAAAGCATTTAATTCTCACAAAATCTTACGTTTCTTTCTAGAACTTAAAACTTCATTCAATCACAGCCTAAAACGCACAGACAGGCTGCGTGCTTAAAAAACTTGGCATAGATTAATGGTGGCATTATGGTAATCTCTCCTCACCCCTCGACCACCCCGCTGACCCGGGAACCGCGGAAGTCTTTCGGTTAACCGGGGAATAACGTTTATGGATAGGCTCTAGCCGAGGCGAGACGGCCTGGTTTGAAGGATTTTGTGGATACCTTCTCTCTCCTAGCAAATAAACCTAGCTTCATCAGCTCATCAACCAAGGTTCATCCTCACTGCTTGGACTGACCCATTGGAGGTCGTTGACCTCTAGTGGGATCCAGCGGGCTAATATGAAAAAAATCTAGGTAGGTATATGAGCGACTAGGTAAGGATACTACAATATAAATATACAGGCTAGGCAACCATAGAAAAAACTGCCACTAAATGTGTATTATTTTTTACAATTATTTAATTCTAAAATAAATAAGAAGGTAATCCTAATTATTTATTTTAATGTATATTATATGTAATGAGAGAGAGAGAGAGAAGCATTTATTGATAAGCTCGGTTACAGCACAGAACAAAAATCTTATATACTATACACGGTGACAATAATAAGGAATACAATTATATATATACCTAACTTGCTGTAACGGTGCAAATCAAAGGGTGTAATGTAATGTATTATCTTTGTAGGTATCAGTCATCTAGTACTAGGGTTGCCAGATTATTTTGGTTCAAATATAGTAGATTTGGAAATCTTCCTCTTAAAAATATAGTAGGATAGGAAAAATCTAAAAAAAAAGAGTAGTTTCTGTTCAACATAGTTATATTACAGTACTTGGTATTACAAACTTATTTCAATATTATTTATTAGTAGATACTAATTTATTAAGAACTAGCGACCCGCCCCGGCTTCGCACGGGTATGTATTATATCCATTTTAATTTACATTCACACACGCACTCACACAGCACACACAGGGTAGTTTATTTATAAGGATGAACTTTATTTTGCTTTGCTAGTTGTAAATGTTGTATTAACTGTAAGGAAGGAAGGAATCTTTGTTTTGAAAATTCGAATCAATCAACCTGTTTACAAGATTAAACTGCTCTGTTTCTGTCAAACAAAGTGCGCGGAAATCGCGTCGCGATTTTGACAGTTGCACTCAGTACTGTAGTAGGAAGATAACATCAACTTCTTTCCTTTAACGTACCTTCGGACCTAATAACATACCGTACCGTACGGCCAAAGAATGACTGACATTACTCAAGCCTTCCAATGCAGAGGGTGCGTTCCATTAAATAATTGTTGCATGTCAATTTCTTAGGGTCCGAAAAATATAGTAGTTTCGCCTACTATATTTTTTTTCCAGAAATATGTAGGCGGTGCTCAAATATAGTAGGATACTATATAATATAGTAGGGTTGGCAACCCTATCTAGTACCCATAACACAAGCTCTGCTTAGATGATGATGTGCGGATTGTCCAACACTATTTGCCCAGTATTATTTGGGTAATATAAATACTGAATAAAACCAGCCAAGTGCGAGTCGGACTCGCGCACAAAGGTTTCCTTATAATTATCTATAAAAACGGCAAAAAAATCACGTTTATTGTATGGGAGCCTCCTTAAATATTTATTTAATTCTGTTTTTTAGTATTTGTTGTTATAGCGGCAACAGAAATACATCATCTGTGAAAATTTCAACTGTCTAACTATCACGGTTCATGAGATACAGCCTGGTGACAGACGGACAGACGGCAGCGAAGTCTTGGTAAAAGGTCCCGTTTTTACCCTTTGGGTACGGAACCCTAAAAACTAAAACGGTATAAACTTAACTATTGCTCATCCAATTATATATGCATAAATTTCATCGCAATACAGGGTTTATTTTCCAAATTAATCGACAAGTACGTTTGTATGGGAGCTTAGAGATTCGCATCCACCTTAAGTATGATTCAACCCTTCATAGCGTGTATGACGAATTACATATTTGTTATTATACGAATAATTTAGGATGTTTTAACATTTGTAACTCGTTATTAGACCGCCGTGTGCCAAGATAAGCTTGTCAGATTAGCTTAACAATAAAATAAATGGCGTGAGGTCTCGCTTCAAGCCAATTGCGTTTAATTTTGTGCCTGGCACAATAGCTTAGCATTATGTTCATATATCACTAAGCACTAGTTTAACCCCTCGGTTTTGCCCGCGTTGTTCCTATGGAAACGTTTCAAGGTTACTCCTATCCCATGGGACCAGTTCTTCAGATTCCAGGCTAAGAGCTACATCTATGCAAAATTTTAGCCCGAATCGTTCAGTAGTTTTGGGGTGAAAAAAGAACAAACATCCATCCATCTATTTGACGACCTCTGTGGCGGCGGGTGAAGGTCCGCCTGCGACGTAGGAGGTTGCGGGTTCGATTCCCGCCCTGGGACAAATGTTTGTACGGTCTGCAAATATTTATTCTGGATGTTCAGGGTATTTTCTTGTAGAAAAAAAATAAAACCGGCCAAGTACGAGTCGGACTCGCGTACGAAGGGTTCCGTACCTATAAAAACTGCAAAAAAAAAACACGTTTGTTGTATGGGGGCTCCCAATTATATCTAAAAACAGAATAAATAATTATTTAGTCTGTTTTTAGTATTAAGCATAAAGCTTACCTAGTATGAAGGTATTTGAACACCATAGATGAGCCACAGGATGTCTTGATGCTTAGAAGATCCGAACTGAGTTCAAAGTGTGTTACATACCTGAAACAAACAATAAAATATTAATTGGAATACATATAATTTGATTGTTATTGAAAACTAAAAAGCGTTTTTAGGGTTCCGTACCCAAAGGGTAAAAACGGGACCCTATTACTACTCGCTGTCCATCTGTCCGTCTGTCACCAGGCTGTATCTTATGAACCGTGATAGTTAGACAGTTGAAATTTTTACAGATGATGTATTTCTGTTGCCGCTATAACAACAAATACTAACAAGATAAAGTTAAAAACTACAACCCGACTACGTGAAAGTTATAAAAGTTTGAAACATTTACATTGACAAAATAGAATGACGTATCGGTCATATTTGATAGGCATAGAGTTGAAAATGAAAATAGGTCGTAGGTTTGTAATTATTCTCTATGGGGCCTGCAGCCTGCGGCTACCTAAACTTTAATACGCGTTTTGAAGGCTTATTCGGGGTCGGAGCCCTAAATCCTATAGCCTATAACCATCGGGGTATTGAGACGAATCAATCGATACATAATTTGTTGAAATCGAACCAGTAGTTTCAGCGCTACGTGGGAACAAAGAAATCGGCCACATACATACAAACATACAAACATACAAACATAGGGTGCTAACCTCATAACCCTCCCCTGTTGGTAGTCGGGTAAAAAACCGAATAAAATAAATATTTAAGGGGGCTCCCATACAAAAAACGTGTTTTTTTTGCCGTTTTTATAGATATTGGTACGGAACCCTTAAGCGTGCGCGCGACCGTCCGCGAGTCCAACTCGCACTTGGCCGGTTTTATTTAAGTTTTGCTGGACATATACTAATCCCTCAGGAAATACATAAAAAAATAATGTATCTACCTATCTGGTCCACAATTGGCGGAAAAATTCAGAAATAAACATAAAAACATACATTCAGCCGAACAAAGAACCTTTTCCTTATTTTAAAGTCAGTTACAAATAAGAAAAATTAAATGCACATGTTTTTTTTTGCGAAGTACGAGTAATATCGTTTAAATGGGCGATGTCTTAACAAGGTAGTATTCTATCGAAACGGAAGTCTTTGTCGGTCCTATAAGCCTATGTCATGTAGTCCAATATCGTTATGAGCTTCTATCTAGGTAGAACCAAAAGAATAACCCCGCATGGCCGCATCTACATAAAACAATCCATTTTAAGAAAAAAACGCATAAATTTATCTTCCACGGCCAAGTTTTAAACAATAAACCGAACAATTAGTGTAATTACCGAGATAATCGTAATTTTAATGGCCGCATCATTGCCAGATCGAGATCTGAACAATGCAAGGTCGGCAGGTGATGGACGATGGGCATCATTTTACAAGGTACGGTCCTCCTGCACTTTATATAGATAACAATTTGTAGTGTATTGTAAGAACGATGTAGGTATAAACAGACTCGTTGCTGCACGTGGCTTCAAACGCGATGTTTCTATGGACAAGTTCATAGGTTATTTCTATCCCAGAGGAACTGATTTGATGGGATAAAATGGCTGTGTTATTCCAGGTCTAGATCATTCATTTATTTATTCAGAATAATTTACAATTATGTTGAATTTTGTAAACAGACACATCATAATGTAACTTATATACCTAACTAAGGATAACATGTTATACATTATATTTATTAAATTTAAGCTATACAAGCTACATAGACACAGTCCGGCAATCCCATAATCCGTAGCAACCAACTCCGGAACTATGACGTCACAGGAATAAAATCAACATGGGATTAGCATTAATTGTGCATCCGCCGGGAATTTCCGGGATTTAGCGCTAGCTTTTGCGGGCATGTGATTTTCATTTTATCTTCTTTTAACAAGTGAGCTGTGATATTATTTTAACTGGTTTATGGTACGGTAGCTTTAAAAGCTGCGTTTACAAGTTAGTTTTGAATGTTCTTCTTAAGTCAGCCATCTTGTTTAGAGGTTGCCAGTGCCAAATACAAAAACGGAACTTTTAAATTTCGTTTGGATCATACGTCACAGCCGCTTTCTCGCTCGTTTCTATTTAAATGATTTATACCCAAAACTCAGTGTTTTATTTTTATCAGACCTTACAGGGGTCCAATTCCACTAAATTATTAACTTCACCTTATCAATATTTTTTATCCTTGACATATTTAGGCTTTTTACATTTCATGATAGAAGCTACAGATGGAGGGACGCGTATCAAAAGTTGAGGGTGTGTGTCAAGTTTGAAACCAATCTATCTAGGTACATACATATTTCTCCGTGCAAAATAGCACCGTCCATAGTTGAAAGAAACTGTCATAGTTAAGCGATCGGTTTGCAGAATTCGGCCCCAGGACTAAGACACATCAAATACTTAAAATTACTTAGGTAAAACCACATAATGACTATACTTTTAGTACTACCATATCATAAAAGCAAAAGAAACGGTCGTCCGTAGAGGTAGCCATTTCTAAAATGGTAACACCGGGAATAAATAACAAATAAATAAAAACTATTTCAAACTTTGTGGAGTTTAGATCCAGCCTTCATAATTTTTACGGCAGGTAAACAATTTATCAAAAGGATTAAGTTTTTATTGGTTATTTACACGATAGAGTTAATCTAAATTGAGGTAGGGCTTTATAACTCCATTTATCTTCGTCGTAGATAAGTTTTATGTTTCGATAACATTTAGTTGCATGCACGAAAACGTCAGTTGATCATTATATATTTTATCTAAACGCATAAAATAATTTCGTAGCGTGACATCAAAATACGCGTTGTTGCAAACTGCTGGATAAGATATCCTTAAAATATTATGATTTTCTTTATCAGAACACATAATCCTATAATCGCATAAGAAATAGCTATGTTTACACCGTTTTCATTTTACATAATACATAATCATCATTAAGCCCGTTTCACATTACCGCGTGGAATCGAATTTGCGGAGCCGCAACTCGAGGTCCGCAGCGTGTCCGCGACAGTTACGCATCTCGTACAACGGCCAACGTCATTGCGAAACTCTTGCGGCACCTGCGGTACCGCGTGGTAGTATGAGAGCGCTCTGACAAAGCAGAAATTCATTTCAAGCGGTTTTATTACTTTCACTCTCATTAAATGACGATTTTGTTATTTTGAAAAACTAAAACGGATTAAAGCTATTTGTTATCCGATTATATACCTATGCAAAATTTCATTTAAATCAGCCGCGTAGTTTCCGAATGAATCGAAAAGTAAGTTTGTATTGGGGTTTATAATAATAATAATATAATTTCTTTATTGAGACAACTTAGTCTATTTTGTTAGTAAACTTAGGGCTAGGGGGTTAATACTTAATGCTAAACACGGATTTTGTTCTCTGATGTAGGGTATACATCTCTAATCAGTTTAAAGGTTCGCACTCACCTTAAGTATTTAAAATCTTAGTTAATCAAAAAACGTAGACGCCAAACGATCAAAAAAGTTTCACAAAACACAAGCAATTCTCAAACGCGCGCCTCTAATTTCACAAACGTACCGAACGTACCACAAAGGAATTTAAACCTTTAACATAAAAAATAGAGTCTCTAATCACTTCTGCTAGGATATCAAACAAACTCTTGGGGGTACCGAATGTAAATTATGGATCTTGAGATGTTTTAGCAGATTTGGTGAAAAGTCAAGGGGATTTTATCAGGTTGGAGTAAGTTCGGTTTGCATCTGATTAGGACTTGCTACGTAGCACCGATTCAGCAGTTGGGGGAAAAAGGTTTAAATTAGAACTAGACATTTTATAATTATGATAATTTCTACTGGAACGCAACCGGAACAAAAATTTGTTCCGCTGCCTGTGTTATTCTTTGTACATGGTTTGTAGTAAGTTAAGTTCGATCACTGTGAACATCTGTAGGTACTTTATATTCGACATTTAGCTACTATTTATGGGTACCTATCAGAACCCCTAAGTAGGAAAACGACCGTTCAGTACAATTGACTAACATGCGAAAATGATCTTGTAGCAAAACGTCTGGAAATGAAAATAGTCTGGGTGTCTCAAACGACAAGTACAGTCAGTCTAGAACTTTATCGGGGAATTTTATAGGCCTACAGGAGTTCAGCTGGTCATCATGCAAGGTTGGATTCATTGCATGGTGACCAGCTGAAATGGAAAGTACCTACCTGATGGATGATGGCCTGTTAGGTCTCTTCTCATGAAATATCTAAATTTTTTCTTGAAACAAGGTCCCGAATCAATATCACATTTGATGACCACTTCATAAGAAACATCATAGCAGGAAAAGTAGAAGGAAGACGAGGAAGGGGAAGACAAAGAATTAATTATATGAGTCAGATCAAGGAGAAAGTTGGTGTCATGTTGTATTGTATTATGTAAAGAAGTAAAAAAACCGCATTGGAAAGAGAAAAGTTGGAGAAAATTGCACCATTGCACCGACAAAAGCTAGGCTCTTTAATTTATGATAATAACTTTTCACTAACGCCCACATTACCGCGCGGAATCGAATTTACGGAGCTGCAACTCGAGATCCACAGCGCGTACGTGGCAGTTTCGTGTCTGTTACGCATCTCGTACATCTCGTATAACGGACAACGTCATTGCGAAACTCTTGCGGCACCGCACCTACGGTACCGCGCGGTAGTATGAGAGCGCTCTAACACGTGCATAAAGAAACCACAAACTATCAAGCTTTTGGTTTAAAATTGCAACTTCTATCTACATGCAAAATCTAATCACCATGCGCACAGAGTTGATTTTTCTCTGCAAAATAACCATCGGAGTAAAAACCAACTCAAAAATATCACGTCGTTGCCGATCTGAGGAATTTAATTGGTGTTCAAGCTTCGATGGGATATCACCTTCCCCGCGCCGAGCTAGTGCTGGTCTAAGTTTTAAGCCTTTAGTGCCTTTGCGATTTATTTAAAACCCAACTAACTTATGTACTCTTGTGACTTAGAGACCAAAATTCGTCTTGGCCTTCGATAAAATACTTCTTCCTTCATACCACTTACAAAATACCTACCTCAATTCTAACTTGTTTCTGTGTGTGTAGTGGCTATTTATGATTGTTACCTACTTAAACATCATATACACATTCCCATCCACAGAAAATCACAATTAAATAAATAAATATTGCTGAACAATTCACACAGCATTATCTAGCCCCAAGCTAAGCAGAGCTTGTGTTATGGGTACTAGATAACTGATATACATAATACAATACATTACGTAGATAGATAATTTTTAGTATACATAGATAATTATTTCAAGTTTATTATTTAAAATAATTTTTAATATACAGAAAAGGGATGTTCTTGACCGCAAGGGTCAGTCAGGGCCCTTGTTATATCTGCTTTTTAAGAGATAGATAGTAATATTTAATATAAAATAAAACGTCAAGTGCGAGTTGAACATATGTATCATACATAATATGTTCAACTCGCACTTGATGATACAATTTTTTTTATACACTGGAAATTTACAGTTTTCGAGTTTTATTTCCTTTACTTGTGCTATAAGACCCTGCTTAATTTAATGATTAGGTAAACGAGAAGTACCCTATAGGTTTTGTGTGCATGGATTCCTTTGGAAATTGCATAAAATTTGGACTTCGGCTGTAGCTTTTGATCGCGTTGGCTACACCAGGAGTTTTTAGTTACGCTCTAAGGAGTTACGGTCTGAGTAATTGATGTTAATTTCAACTCGATACGACGTGTTTTTGAGAAAAGAGGGTTGACAGACGGACAGACGGACAAAAAGTGATCCCATAGGGGTTCCTTTTTCATTTTTAGGTACGAAACCCTAAAAATTATATGTTTTCTGGTTGGTAGTGTCTTAAATTTAAAATATTTATCTAGCCCCAGTGTCTAGATAAATTAAAATTAGGATTAAGAAAATATATTTTTTTTCTTTCGAAAATTCTCGTCTCTTCAGGCATTAAAATAATTGTTGTCAGGTTACGCACACAAACACATCGGTGTACCGTCTTTACATTCTCTCATCACTGATTACTTGAGCCACAATCACTAATTATTAAAGAAGTTCCCGTATGGACTCTAAAGTAGCTGGATTCAATTAAAACTTTTCCAAGACACCTCCGGGCACTGATTTGACTTCTTAAATAGTTCATTTACTTTACCTTAAGGTGAATGTTTTCAGATCATTAGAACTTCCGAAATTACAAAATGACGTCTGAAATGTAATCGGTTTTAATTTTAGTATTTAGTAAAAAATGTTGCTGTTTTGATTAAGTTTTTAAATAGGTACTTACTTTAATTAACGCGTGACCCGAGAGCTGGTGAGTATCTGGCGCAGCGCATCAGCATTGCTATACAGCCTGCGGGGCAATGCAGCTAGCGTCTTGGGCACGCTTCCGACAGGTATTGATATGGATCAGTTGAGCTACTTGTAGATTGTTTACAACAGTCTGCAGTTAGCTCAATCGTTTCAATTGTAAATACTAGTTTTAATTCATTTCTATTATTAATAATTCTATTATAAGATTGTAATTTTCTTTAATTAAAAGTTTAAATGGTTTTGCTGTAATGAATAAAGATAATCACTTACTTTTTATAAACGTAATAGCAAAAAACGGGTTTCTGAATGTTTCGTGCATCGTAGGTAGCTCTCGGATGAACCATATTGATATATTTTTTTATTGTTTCAAAGGTGACTTCGGTAACTTCATACAGAGTGATCTTTATATAATGAAGTCCTGTTCATTATCTCTCTATACCCGGGTTCGTCATGGGTTTTCGTATTTGTAAGATAAGCTTGTAATTTGAAGTCGTTTAAAAATACCCATGAATTAAACCCACAGAACAGGGTAATACATTAAGCCCATTTCCTCACGTCAACTCAACTTTTCACATGATTTATTTATATTAGCTCGATGACGTCACCAGTTTACGCGTGACGTCATGAATGATATTTGAAATGACGCCAGGCGAGTATTCAAAATGGCCGCTATTTGTTTATTTAATGGGGTGTCATGTCATGTCAGATTGACAGGTATTGTAATGAGTATAATAAGTCAATCTGGCAACTAGATAATGCGAGAACAAATTAATGACATCAAAAATGCGGCCAAGTTCGGTACAAGGTTTCGTCGATAAAAGAGACAATGGTCTTCTAAGTGCCAAGTTTATTAACAGATATTAATTTGATATTATCTTTCATTGGTCAATTTGCATCAGCAAGTCAAAAAATACAAGACGAATTTAAAAGTATTTTTTATAACTACAGTCCGGAATCACTCAAGAAATAAGATCAAAACCTTGATTAAGGTATTATGTCTTCATTATCTTTTATATTTTTAGGAAAACTAACGGCTAAGTTTTTCTAAAAATATAACAGAAAATAAAATAAAATTTTTAAACTTTATTAACAAAGAAAATTACAATCAAATAATAGAATTAAATTAAAACTAGTATTTCCAATTGAAACAATTGAGCTAACTGCAGACTGTTGCAAACAATCTACAAGTAGATTAGATTTATTTTATTATAATTATACCTACCTATTTCTTCGATCAAAGACCTATTTCATAAAGTTTAACTGTCACTTTTTACACTTTGGCTTATAAAAATAAAACCGGCCAGGTGCGATTCGGACTCGCGCACGAAGGGTTCCGTACCATTATTTATAAAAACGGCAAAAAAATCACGTTTGTTGTATGGGAGCCCCCTTAAGTATCTATTTTATTCTGTTTTTTAGTATTTGGTGTTATAGCAGCAACAGAAATACATGAGATACAGCCTGGTGACAGACAGACAGACGGACAGACGGACAGCGAAATCTTAGTAATTGGGTCCCGTTTTTACCCTTTGGGTACGGAACCTTAAAAATTAACCGTAGAATAATTAAACCTTTTTAATAATGTTTAACTAGGCGTCACTTTTAACACTTTGGCTTACATAAATGAATCTACTCGAAGCATTTAATCCGTTATGGGTTCAGCTAAATTGAGTTCTAAAAGGGAAAACCATAGAGAAAAACTTTCTGCCGTCAAAAACCTATGAAAGAAATCCAAACGACACTACGACACTTATCATCGCAGCCAGCACATTAGAGCGAGACAAAAAGCTACGCAATCCCTGAAGCGTAAAGGAGACGGCCGTTTTATTATCCTAGGAAATGTTGTATGATAATGAGGGCGATTTATAAAAGTCTGCACACCTTTTTATGCCAAGGCTGGGACGAGAACAATAGGACTCCGCGGATATAGAAACCAAAGTGAAGCATTCGAGTAAAGTTTAAGCTATTTCTAACGTACACTACCGTTTTGTAAATGACTTATAAATGACTTGTGCCTTCAATCCAAAAATTTGAACGGATCGTGCTGGAACTTGGAATAACACACCGGTACTTACTTTTTATCAACAAAATGCCTGTGTACTTGTCGCCGCCTATAGTAGAATCAGCCCGTTTGTAGAATAGCTAGGCCGCTTACAAAACGAATGCTGACTTAATCGGAGTGCCTAATTAATTTTATTCGGCGACATGGCTGTGACGTTTAGTCATATTGTTGAACGTTGATCGTTAAACAATCGGAATAGGCAATCAACAAAAAGGCGCATGGCGGCGCGACGCGGCACTTCATTTTTTAACCACCTAACCATTATTAAAACGGGCTGATTCTACTATCCGACAGCAACATAGCCACGTGCTGAGCTAGTTTTCTTTTAACACGGGACATAAACAGAACACTCCTCTTCTTTCATTCACAGAATTCACATTCGAACGTCAGTAGTTCAAGACAAGAGCGGAGTTCTTATTCTTCTCATTCGTGCATGAACTTGAAGGTTTTATGAAGCGACTGTATACTGGCGTCGGCTATGAATAAATCATACGAATATTTTAGTCGGCATCGTAAATGTACCAAATTACTTAATAGTTTAGTCGGGGAAGACTGGGCGCTGATTGTTGAAAGCTTTTGGTTGTAAAAACATTACACGCGATGTTTTTTTTTGCGGAACTGGCACGAGACTAGACCAGGGAATCGGTTTCATTATTTTTTATGCACACAATTTCAGTTAATCCTCAGCATCGCCTTCAGATGTGTCTTGTGTTGATCTTTTATAAAAAAAAATATGACGAAACTTAGCCTTTTTTTTTTCGAGAAAAAAGTAGCCTACTATGTCCTGCCCCAGGCTACTCTTTGCAAAATTACGAAAGGAGTTAACGCTTAATCAATCATTCTATTTTTGAAGGGAAATCGGAAGTCCCAAACACGTACAGTTGAGCTGTATCAACATTGAATCGCTGCAAAGCACTCAATCAATTCTATTCGTAGCAGTAGGGCCGCTACGAATGTAGTCTCATCGTAGCAGTGCTACGCAAAACTGCTACGAAAAAGCTTTATTGTAAAAAAGTTGATAATCACGCATCTAAATGATGGCTGTTTCTGTACTTTAATATTTTATTTTATGTTTTGTCCATAACGATTGATAAGATTGGTAAGAGAGCTTAGGAAAGCTCCCATTAAATACCCAATCTTTACAAATATTTCAAAAATAATACATTATTTATTTTTAATTCAATTTAACAGGCCAACCAAGATTAAGATACCATTATATAAGTCACTTGAAACAAAGAACGCTTACAAAAGCTGCTCATAGACAAGTCAAATTAACAAAATTATTATCAAATCACAGTTATAAACCGTTGAAAGGAGTCTGTTTTTTCTGTCACTCACATAAAAAAACTTTTAACTTTTACGTTACTTTAACTTCATACGCGTGCGAATAAGCGGGCAGAAACTCTACGAATTAAAGTGTTAATTATTTCTCTTCATTTAATTTTATGACCACTCGTGGAAGAATAAATTTACCTTTGTATCTAATCTTCGTTCGGAAACTGTACTTGAACGCCATACGTAGACGCCGCGTTCAGAAACGAGTATAAAACACGTACGTATGTGTCAGTCACATCAACTGTCAGACACGTCCGGCTCAGAGATTACCGCTAGGAATAACCTGATGATCTATTGTTTTGTTAATTAGGGAAATAAGGGACGACAGTCGTACGCAAACGATTAGCACGTAGGATTAGGTATTTTCGCACGTGTAAGTTATGGATCGTCCCCTTCACAAGAATACGAAGAAGAGAGATTTTATTTTGTAGCAGAGATAAAATAAACAGAGAGACAGCAAGAAGCAAGATTCAAAGGATATACAAAGCACTTAAAGCACTAATACTTTTATATATAAGACAAAACATACGGTAAGTAATCAAGGACTAAGTATTGATATATGAGGTAAACTCACAATGCTTCCCGTGTGAGTTTACCAACATACATACATGTTACAACATACAAACATTTCCTGTTCATGGTCTGTTTCATGAAATTGTGTTGTAGGGAATAGCCTTGAAAGCTACTTTCCTAAAAATAAAAACGTCAAGTGCGAGTCGGACTCGCACAACGAGGGTTCCGTAACATTATATTAATTATACAAAAAAAAAATTGTTTCTTGCCAAATATCATGATTCTAGCTCAACGGGAAGTAGGTACCCTATAGGTTTTGGTCCATGGCGAGAATCCAAATAATGTTTTTTGGTGATTAGACTACAATATTACAGTTCAAAGGAAAAATCCGAAAAATGTTTTCCTTTACTTGTGAAATAAGGTTGCTTCTTGCCAAATTTCATGGTTCTAGATCAACGGAAAGTACTCTATAGATTTTTGGTCCATGACGAGATTAAAAAAATATTTTTTCTGTGAACAAACTACAAATTTACGGTTTCCGGATTTTTCCCTTTGCTTGTGCTATAAGACCTTGCTTCTTGCCAAATATCATGATTCTAGGTCAACGGGAAGTACCCTATAGGTTTTGTGTGCATGTGATTCCCTTAGAAAATTCAAAAAACATGTACATAAACGGCTGTAACTTTTGATTACGTTGACTGAGAAGTTTGATTTATATCGAGGCTCCAAGAGGTTACGAACCTGAGCATGTGATGTGAATTTCAACCCGATACCTCCACGCGTTTCCGAGAAAAGAGGGTTGACAGACGGACAGACGAACAACAAAGTGATCCCATAAGGGTTCCTTTTTTATTTTGAGGTACGGAACCCTAATAATTAATACTTCCGTCAATTAGATTATCAGAAGATATTAGACACGTATTTTTTCTCTATTACTAATAAAAAAAAATGAAAATATAGCCAGTTAAAGTTCTGCGTGACGTCGCGCGTCGTGCGACGCTTAAGCTTGGCGTGACGTCACGAGCCCCCACTCCCTAACTTTCACGCGCTTTATCTCTGAAATTTTTTGTTGGATTGACTTCGAAAAAATACGTGTCCAATATCTTCAGATAATTTACCTGGCGGGCTAAAGACAATAATATTTTTGTTACCCTATTGTGGTGAAAGGAAAATCTTTTCATAATTAAATATATTAATAATGTTCATTGAAAGGCCAGGCACGTCCGGGGAGCTGTGTATAAGAGATACGTTTTATGCAGGTAATCTATTAAATCTCTAATTCACCGTACAATATCTAAAAATATATTATTGAGAGGACTTAGGCCAAAAGCAATCGAAAAATTAAATTTAAGATATTAAAAAAAATAACATTAAGGTCAGTTTTCAGTTTTTTTTAAATCTGTGTTGAAATTAAATTATACAGTAGGCGCAAAGTTATAACGTCATTCGGCTGTGTAGGTAGACGAAAACGTATCAACTGTCATCAGCAACATCAGTACATTTATTTAGGTACGTACACAGGCAACGTCATGACTACAGTTGCTATGTATGTATGTTTGAAAATTGAAAATGTAAATTATAAATAGATTTTTTGGCCCTTATCGCTTGAATACAAATGTGTTATTTTTTAGTGGTTTATTAGCACTATAGAATCTAATCGAGATACTTTTTAAAAATCGGTGTAATAACCTATTACATCATACCGTAATGTACTGACCCGCGGGAACATGCACCATGTACGGTATGCAGACCGTAGAATATTTGAGTAAAGCCACGGGCTAAAAGTGATACAAAGCTAGTAGTATATAATTTCAAGCTACGCGTATTTGCTCACCATGGGTGGAGGAGTGACCTTAAATAATCTTTTGTTCAAAGTCCTGTTAGGTTCATTAATAAAACAAATTAAATGAAATAATTATGGAAATGGAAAAGTCACAATTATGTCACGGAAATAAAATTAACCTTTCTCGGAATCACACGAAAACTGAAAATGTATTTAATTTTGGTAAATTTGGAGCTAATTGTTTTACTGTTTCGTCATGCTAAATTATTTCGATTGCCTCTGATTAATGTTATTCAATGATTAATTGTAAGTCTATGAATATCACAGTGATTTTTTAATCCATCGATATTTAAATAAAACAAACACAATTATTGCCAGAATTCCGTACATAATACCGTCTACGTCACCACGCCATCGGACGTAGTTTCACGTGTAGCACGTACCATTTGCATGACAGGCTCGCGGTGTACATTTGTAGTGAAAGCAGGTTTCTAGCGGGCGGTGGTTAACTGAAAACTAGCGCCTGATGACCCAAGGACTAACATATTAATAGAGATGGGATTTATGTTAGGCAAGCGCAGCAAAACAATGAAGTAAAAAATATAATTAAAAAATATTTAAAAAGTTGAAATCATAAATCGGTTTCTGTCGCAGCGCAAGTTGATTTGGTCTCAAACAACGAACGCTGCGCTAGTCTTCCGACATAGTCGTTTTTGTACGTAGGTACATATTTTCAAAATATCAATTCTTAGGTAGACTGGTAAGGCTGTTTGACGTAGAAAAAGTGAAACACAGAAAACAGGTATTAAAAACTTACTGTTTCAAAAATATATATAAAATCTGTTTTCTATGAAAATCATCCGCACGCTACAATTTGATCGCGATCCAAAATCCACGCACAAAAAAACTTTTTAAAATAACATAAATCAAGGCGATCGTTGGTTTGTGACGTCACCACTCCATTGAGATGAATATTTACTACTAGTTCTCGATTTAAGAATTTGAATTTGTCAATAAAGACAGGTACCGTCACCACTTGGTTTTCAATGCACTCACTAAGTAAGGTTCCACAAAGGAATTTAGGGAGTTTCTCAGTCTCTATGGGCTATATAGTTGAATTAGAATTTTTTAACCATCGAGTTTGTGACGCAACTCTACCTCATGCACTTCATGATACTCGCATAGGGCCAATTAGGCTGGTGTTCAAAAGAGGATGTCCGTTATGGATATCAGCTCAGATTTATGGAATGCTGAAACTTGAAACTTTGACGAAAACTTTGAAAGGGAAATCGAGAACCAGTAGTAATCGTCAATAGAATCAACCACTCGATACGAATACGTCCGGACATAAAAATATGTTTTACAGCTTTCCCGTACATCGTATGTTTTATTCACTTTTTATTCCTCGAGTTATTAGTAAAATTGTACACAAACAAAAACAAACCCAAACGAGCTTTGAGTTTGAAATATTTACTTTGTTTCTTGTTTTTTAACTAAACCACATGATTTTAGTTGAAAATCTTAGTATTCGTGATCGTGACGTTTTATTTTTGAATGGGATTTGTGTAATTCCTTCTTCGCACGACACAGGTGCTGTACTAAATCCAATGGAAAAAGATCACAATCAGACACTACGTAGAGATTAAAAGAAGCAGATAGAAGATTATAAGAACGTACTTATTCTAGCTCTAGCTCTTTGTTCTTTTGGTTTAATCAAGCCACCTTTAGAAGATTTAAGGTTTCAATCTGCATTCTAAAAATACACATCTAACAGTTAGCTGTTAGGTGACAACAAAAGACATTGACAACAAAAGCCTTCAGTCCACCAAACCCCTGAATCTAAATTCCTCTATTCAGAACTATGCTTACAGTTTTAAAAGGGATCAAACGACTTGACACCTAACTTTATGACGTCATCCTCTGAAATGAAATGAAAGATCAAATTGTAGGTGAGGCAGATTTTTCACGAATTCAACCACGGAGGTGTGTGAAATGGATCAACAAAAATTTTGATCGTTTGTTTCTGAATACGATTTTAAGTTGCTAGAACGGACAGACGGTTTCTAAAAATGTAATGTCCGGACAAGAGTTTTTGTCCGATGAGAAATGTTTTTGGTTTGTCTGTTTTTGGGTATTGAAGTTGTTGATTGTAACCCCTAAGGCAAAACGGATTTTGATGAATTTGTTGTCTAAATTTAATTCTTAGAACCGTGTTATGAAAGCTCGCTGTCATCGATCTACGCTTGAGCAAGGCTTTTGTGTGGCATAAACGTCACTCAAGCATAGATCTATGACTGAACAAGCTGTCATAATACGGGCATATTTTACTGTCAAAAATAACAATCGTTTGAAAAACCGGCTCTAAGTGTCTTTAAATTTGTATTTGTCCAAAAAAACTTGCTTACTTCTGACATCGCGACAGTCCTTTTAAGATATTAAATCTCTTTGCCTTCAGGACCCTTTTCGAACAAACAATCCCTACTACTTCTATTCTTTCGAGCCTTCGATTAACCTTTGACGTAAATGGTATTGAACGCCACCGAAGGGCTAGGCTGCTACTAAAGGGACCATAAGTGGAATATTGTCCTCCATCATCATCACTAGCCGTTGTCGCCGACTGCTGGGCATATGCGTCTCTTTGTTTATGCCGTTATCGATCTTGGGCTAGTCTGGGAAAGGTAGCATACAGTTTTGTTGAACCTCACCACACCATCATAAATACAAAGAAATCAAAATATTTGAAGATCTTTTGTTGTAGAACAGACAATTAAAGAGGATGTTCCTCTAATTCCTTATCAAATTTATATTTATTTCTTAGGTTGGGGCTAGTTTGATGCGAAATTCTGTATATGCAATGCTTTCCTGATTAGATTGCAAAAACTTTATTTATTACTTTATTTTATTGAAAACTGTTTTTACAAATGACGGTAGAAAAAAGTTTTCTAAATTTTTTTTTTATTTCCCGGCATAAACAAGCATGTGCATACATAACTTAGCCCTATTTAGTAGTTTAGCTTTAGGGGGCATACTACGACGCCATTTTGTGAAAAGGATAGGCATAGGATTTCGCGTTCATAGGAGCGGGACAGAGCAAGCAAGCAAAAGCAAGTTTCTGATTATTTTGTACTATTATTTAGGTCATTATTTGAACTAAAAAAAAACGCAACATTTTAAATGTTCTTCATACTTAGTTCAATTACCATGCTGATTCTCAAGATCTTAACTTCTGTATTTATCGAGAAATTAAGATTTTAGTTAAAATTTAGAGGTAACTGCGATTTTTTTCTATTGAGAAAATTTTATGGAATTGTGTTTTCGAAACGTATCACGGATAGAGAAAGTTCTGAAGTTTACTATACATATGTATATAAGTTTCAAAGTTAAATATTGAGTAGTTTGAAAGATCGATTGGACATCCGGCGGAGTTGATTTGAGGTAGTAATTGACAGATATCCAACATCATCGTTATCTCAACTTAAAGACATCTGTCCCTCATTCAGATATTATCAAACCTATCATAAATCTTTACAAACATCCAAACTTTCGATTTTATAATGATAGTGTTTTATTGTTTTATCCATCAGAGACCGCCATGTCTATATTTTGTAATTTTCCAGCTGTTTCCCCTTCAGCTGTAACTCGATTCAATGATATAGTATTTTCTTTGATGTGCCCCAGAGCGTGAAATTCTGTTTACTGCTCCAAGGAATTGCTTTTTTGGGTTCATTTTGAAATCTCAATATTGAACTAACAGATTTGGTTCAGTAAATAGTTCAATTCGTACTTTACTTATTAAGTACAAAGAGGTATTTGTAAACGAGGTGGGAAACAAAAACAAATCCAATTTAGCTTGAGGATTTTTTTGTTTTTTGAAACTTTATAAAACTCAAAAACTAACATTCTAAGGTAAAGATTTCTTGTTCGCTTCTTTACTTTACTATAAAAAGATTGAAAAGGATAAAAAATCAAAGTGATCACTTTATTTCCTAGTTTTACATTATGTAACCTGAGTTTAGTGACATGTCCAAGAGTCCTGTAAGGTCTAAAGGAAATAAAGCACTTTGAGTTTTGAATGCTTGAACTGAACATCATACATTATCGTCATCATCCCAGACTAGACCACTGCTGGACATAGGCCTCCCCTTATGAGCGCCATAGCATCTTAACTACAAATTGACGAAACCAGCATCTGTCTTTCGCAGGTCGTTATCCCACCTAGCCGGAGTATTCTGCAAACGTCGGGTAGGACAAACTACGATTGCCGAGTCGTGGTCTCCAACTGAACTGAACGGACTAATAGGTACACAATGTAGTTATGTTATTACCCATGGAAAACCGAATTTATAGCTATAGATTTGTATGTTGATTTCTGTATTCACTCGTTTGTTAGAATAACTAAATAAATAATGCCGGACTATTCACACAGATTTGTTTATACAAAACGAAGCTTTTGTTTTCTATTCATTACCGAAACAGCAATGTTCGGTTCAAAAAACCAAACTAAACAATCAACTAATCATCTCTAAAAGTAAGTAATTCGATATAGATTACAAAACAAAAACACGAAAATCAGTCCATAGTTGTTCACCAAAATAAACCCGACTTTCGCCAAATTCATTTGAAATACGTTGACGTAGAATCCTGACCGCCATGACAGGTATAATCGCGGGCTGGTCGGTTTGAATACGGAATCTTTTAAAAACAAATCGCGTTCCAAATTTAATATTTATGTAGACAGCCAGGCACTGGCAAATATACAATTTGATAAAGGAATAAATTGAGCAAAAAGTATTTCACTGAAACCTTTCTCGAATTTCATGAAACGTTAATCCTGTGTATCACGTAAACATTTTTAAACCAAATTGTTTCAAAGGATTTTTAAACGCTTTTGTTGTCAAGTTAAAATTTTATGGAAAACTAGTTTCTGTCCGAGGCTTTCCCCGGTATAAAAATTCTATTAGTTAACCCAGGTCTAGACCTACATTTATGCGACATTTTAGCCCGATCCGTTCAGTAGTTTTGTTGTGTCGAGAGGTAACAATATCCAGACACCTAAACATCCAAACTATCGCATTTATACATAGTATGATCATAAATCTCTCTCAGGGGAACATTATTACACCCCTGAAATTTCATTTTATAGTAAAACACTGGCCATTCATACGGTAGAGATACAAAAAGAGGTATATCGAAAAAGAGTATCGATACCAGTGTTCCTATTTCAAAGCGGAAGGAGTATTCATTACAGGTAGCAAGCCTGAGTGGTCGCATCGCAATACAAAACCTGTTGCTGTGGTAGGTTTTGGAGAGCGGTATCGAACATCGGATTTTCATCCGGTATTTTTAAAAGTAGTATTTGGTAAGGTGGTTTGACACGGGTTGTTTGGCCTAAGGCTGAACGAAACGCGTGAAAACGTGCGTTTACGTCATAGTAAGAGATTCGAGAGGATTATTTAACGTCATTGGTTTATTTGTTCTTATTCCCTGGTCATCTAATAAACGGCGGTATTCTATATATTTTTACTAAGGTTAGTTTTATGAACATATTGTATTTCGTACACTAAAGCAGTGTTTATTCTAGTTGATTGTTTTTAGCTCAGAGCTAGGAAACGTTATGGTTAGGTATGTTGTATAATTAACACTAAAAATACTGAAAATAACACAAATAAATGGCATACGATAGTGCTTCGGTTCTTACAAAAACTTCTGTCTTTCATAATAACTAATTAAATAAATCGTGATATCACGCGAAATTCACATTCTGCTTAGAGGTTTGTAAAGAAATAAGTATATTTTTTTAGTATTTCCGCTATTTCACGGGTTTTTTCAAAGAATCTGAGTATCAAGCTTGTTGAGAAAGATTTAGCTTTTTTATTTTCTGCAGTTTCTCTTCGATTTCTTACAGATTTTTTCAGTCACGGCTAAATAATAATACATACCTCAAATCATTAAGACGTCTGTCGGCCTCAAAGAGATTTTATAGATCATTTAGCGGTGGGATACTCACTGAGAATGATTTATTTTCGTTCAGCTAAACTCTGCCACGGTGCAGATGTTTGGCAGTATCAGCACTTGACCTTGAAATCTGAATCTGGTATCCCCCAATCTAAATTGCCAGAAACGGAAATACCGTACTCATTACTAATTTCATACCGCTTTTACTTACAATCGAACTTTATCGAGAAACGGAAATATTTAGTGATAACTTAATGCACTGTTTTAAATAAAAATAGCTTGAAAATTTCCAACGCAGCTGGTAATCGCATTAATGTGGATGGAAGTGACCGTTATTAGGAGATCAACCATTGACTTGATACATGAACCTTTCCGTGATGGTAGCGGCGTAAGAATTGACCCTCTAACTGAGCCCGTGGATGTCGTAAGAGTCGACGAACGCCGTTTGTAGAAGATAAAATAGGTGGAGACGTTATGGGGGTAATAACGTATTTGGGTCGGGGTAGAAAATAATTGACACTGACTGATCAAAAATGTGTCAACTGACAAATAGTCTTGCCGTGCGTCTTATTTTATGAATATTTCTTAACAAAGCTCACCTACTGCTCAGCTCGACACCGTGCTCCAGCCGTTCAAAAAGCGGATATGATGCATGCCATCTGTTTGATGGAAACTGGAAATATTACGCAATAGTTTTATTTCCTTTGTGCTACAAGAATGAAGTTTAATTGCCCAGTAACACAAGCAGAATATTTATTTTACTAAAACCGGCCAAGTGCGATTCGGACTCGCGCACGAAGGGTTCCGTACCATTATCTATAAAAACGGCAAAAAATCACGTTTGTTGTATGAACGAAAACGAAAAAACTTGTACGGCTTATTTATTACAAGTTTCTTTTCGTGCCTAAGTTTCAAGATTTGCTATTGAAAAAAAAACCAATGACTATCTACGCTTTTACAGGTCAATACCGCTACCACCCAGCACAAACCGTGCACTCAAATATGGACTTAAACTTATTATCATTAGATATATTTTACAGTGACTAATGGCTTCCCACAAGCTTCAAACGAATGGTACGCGAGATTTCTGTCATCTGATGCCGTCAATTTAAAACACATTTAAATGTTACGAGTTAAAGTCCATATTGGAATGCCTCTGATTTACGACAGCCTTAATATGGAAATTACATTATATCTTAATTTTACTACTTTTCGGTTGCTGTTTGTCCCGCATTCTTGATTATTTCATGTGAAAACGTATTTACAAAGGCGTTTTACTATAAAAACTATCGTAGTTTGACGAATTCATTACGGATGTAAGCGGGTTGACTACGAACCTTATTTGTATTTGTATACAAAGGCGTTGTTCAAATTTGGCACAATATCTTCATAAAGTCTTGCTGATCTAAAATAATCGCAGATACATTTTATAGCTACAAACCTCGGCGTAAGCCAACAATTGCATTGCAAAATGAATTACCCATTGAATTTTTAAGAGTTCTATCCACATTGTGAACCGAAGCACTTGGTACGGATAATTCGAGTTATACTCGGTTCTCGAATTCAAGTTTTTTTTTGTAAACAAAGGGTTACAATTACAAAACCAAACAAAAAAATATTGGTGGTGACTGTTTCACGACGCTGTTGACTGGTATCAACGGATCAAATAGCAGAAGTTCTAAATAATTTTTGGTTTTGAAAGCTTTCATTCATCATTTTATTCGTCTCTTGTCCGTTTTCGAACTCCTATTTTAATGTTTTTTTCTACGTTTGTACAATATTGAATCATTGATGTTTAGTTCTTAGTCATTGAGTAGGTACTTAGTTGTTACCTTGTTGTTTTCTGGTATTGTTATCAGGTTTTATTATGTTTTTATTCTAGCCACACCACGAAGTGATGCGGCAATATAACTATTTAGGTTATTTTTAGATTTAAATTTAGATAAGTACTTATAAATTTGTACTAATACTTATAAATTTGTATTGTACTTTAATTTTGATAAGATACGGGACTTACATATTCCCACCAATATGACTCACACCCTTTATTCATAATAGGCTGTTAGCACATTACTAATTCTCACGCTATCTTCTTCTATTTACTTATGTCAGAGTGAGAAAAAACATTGCTACGCAGCTGTTTCGAGTTAGCGGACTATTATGAATAAAGGGGGGGTAAGTCTTTAAATAATTAAGAGTAAAAAATGTCTCAGAAATTAAGTCAGTATTTTCGATTCGGACCCGCGCCTCACCCTCAGTACGGGTATGGTCTAACCATTTAAGCAACGAAATCGAATACCTATCCGCCTCGTCGAAAATCTCTAGGACCCATTACGACCCTAGCGCAGTTAGCTCCACCTAACGGGGAAACATTGAAGTTATCTAAACCTGTTCAAAGACTAAAGTTACATTTAGCCTATCCCGCCTATCCTCTTCACAAAATGTCGTCATAATGTCGCCGTCTTATGGTTTCATCTTGCTCGATAGGTTACAGCGGTAACCTGAGGTACATTTCTACATTGGTTCTGCTACCTAAACTTCACAAAATGTCGTCATAATGTCGCCGTCTTATGGTTTCATCTTGCTCGATAGGTTACAGCGGTAACCTGAGGTACATTTCTACATTGGTTCTGCTACCTAAACTTCACAAAATGTCGTCATAATGTCGCCGTCTTATGGTTTCATCTTGCTCGATAGGTTACAGCGGTAACCTGAGGTACATTTCTACATTGGTTCTGCTACCTAAACTTCACAAAATGTCGTCATAATATCGCCGTCTTATGGTTTCATCTTGCTCGATAGGTTACAGCGGTAACCTGAGGTACATTTCTACATTGGTTCTGCTACCTAAACTTCACAAAATGTCGTCATAATATCGCCGTCTTATGGTTTCATCTTGCTCGATAGGTTACAGCGGTAACCTGAGGTACATTTCTACATTGGTTCTGCTACCTAAACTTACACACAAGCAACTTCATCGTGACTAAACTAAATGCGTATGACTTAAAAAAAAAACAAAATTCAAAATCTGTGTTGACATAAAATATATTGAATTCTAGAACGGAATACGAGTTCGATGCTATCATGTTTTATTCAGTTCAAACAAAGGCTACCCTTACATGAGATGCCCCTTCACCTATAAGCCCGCGTTATCTACAGGGTATGGTTAAGCGCATAAAAATTTCCTATTGTAACTTTATTTTCCTGTATGCTGAGGGTTTCGTACTTTAAAAGAAAAAAGAGAACCCGTATAGGATCACTGCAAAAATAGAAAACGACGCCAACTATAAAATGAAAAGAAAGTCGTTTTCTTCTACAACGTGACTACAATGCGACTACATTTTGTTAGAACTTATCGGAGAAGGTTTTTTTCGCGGAATTGTTACTAAATATTTTCATCCGTATCTTTTGCAATGGATTTCCGCAAAGTAACGCCTGAATCTATTATTTACCAAAATAATGTTTTTTTCCCGAAAATCAATGTAACATTTTCAACACATTGATTGTCACAACATTGACAGCTTCTAAAAATCAACGTAAAAATCACATCAAACAAATATTATAAATGCGAATGTTTGGATGGATGGATGGATGTTTGTGAGTTCTTCACGACAAAACTACGGAACGGATTGAGCTGAAATTTAGCATGTAGGTAGTTCTAAGCCTGGCAAAAATAAATAATATAAAGGCTTCTTATTAACCCATAAATCAGTTCTCATAGGATAGAAATAACCTTAAAACGTTTCTATAGAAACAACACATATGAAGCCGCGGGCAGAAACTAGTACGTAATAAGGGTTGAAGGTCGGCAAAGTTTCCGCGACTGAACTGCCTAAGGTACTACGTCGCGTGGTCCAGTGGAAAACAAAAGTAAAGTTATTAATTTGGTTTAATTTGAAAGTTTCGATTAAATTAAATTATGTTGGTCAACTGGTCCAGTAATATCCAAGCTTCAACTTTTGTTTTGGTAAACACTTTGACACTTTGGGTTAGTCAGCGACGCGCCCGGGTCACAAACTTGGCGGTTATCGCTTTACGGCGCGGATCTGTGTGAATTAACGTCAATTGGGATACTACGTTAAAACCTTTTTTTCCTAATCTTTATCGAGAAAGCTTTGAAAAAATACTCAGGTATTAGAGTTTAATTTGGCTTAGAAACGAGTTTTCAATGTAAAACTAATTGCGTTACAAGGGACGTATATTCCAGATATATCGGCTAAGTCATAACTACGGACCGGCCGGATATTGACTGAGTCTGTGTGCACAGACGTTTGCAGATCTATTAACACTAGGCGATTTGATTTATTTCAGCGTTTTTATCGTACAAATCAATTTGAGTTCAGCACGGACGAATAAGAGATATTTTTAACCGACTTCGAAAAAAGGAGGTTCTCTGTTCGGCTGTATGTATTTATGTATGATCGTTGATTTCTCCGTTCACTATGGACCAATTTGGCTGATATTTTTGCAATTGTACAACGGATGATCAAAAAAATGATAATTTCGAGAGATTAGTATTGCTCCCACGAAACTTAAGAAATAGTTTAAAACTAAGGGATTCGAGGGGCGGTTTTTAGTTTATTCAAAACAATAAAAATTGTACTCGTACTTATAGAGTGACAGTGAATAAAGCTAAATGAAAAGCGAGCACTGAAGCACCAGGGCTGCAGCGGCTTCCGCAGACCCAACACCATACAACCGGGGCGCACGAATGTCAATTCTGCAGCCGCATGTCGTTCCCGTATTGCGGTAGTGTGAGGGCGCTCTGCTCTCACACTACCGCGAGGTACCGTACGTGCGGTGCCGCAAGAGTATTAAATTAGTACTAAACATCTTCGATAGAACGTGGATCCAACTGGCTCAGAATCGAGATGCATGAAGTGATCAGGGGGAGAGGGTTTGCCCAACAATAGGGCATTACGGGCTACTTGTAATTGCAGGTGTTTTCGTACCGCGTACGTGCCGGGTCAAATGCTATGAAAGTTTTAAGATACTCGTAACTTGGTGGTCAAAGCATGATTTTGCATTTGAATTTTAAGATTTACGAGACAGAAATACTGTCTTATACCTTAGTAACGAACAAGCTAAAAGGTTCTCTGAAGTCAATGACAACCTTCTACGAAAACCAATTTTCCTTAAGATCTCGTCCATCACAAGTAAAATTAACGGTTTCTACGAATCATGAGTGATACAGCAAAAATAGCTTAAGCATTATCTAGCAATACAATAAATGCTGACTAAGCGCTGACCAGGCGCAATATGCATAGAATATTGGAAACGAACGAAGCTCCATCTGTTAGCCAAAGACGCGTATCAATGGTTCTCGAAACCAATCACACATAATATCTGTCTACTTAGTTGTCTATTAGCACAGATTAAATACTACTATTACATAAAAATATACGATTGAGTAAAATATAACTCTTGAGATTTCATGCTATTAAAAAACAAACGAGTTATTGCTATGCGAAAAAGCCACACAGGTCTGCCAATTTTTTGCATGTAACGATAGCGTTTCATGCATGCCACAGACAAAAAAAAATAACCTGGAGTTGTACATACTCAAGCCTCGTAGCTTTGATTTAGGTTCTACGTACCAAGGCCAGTTACACCAAACACGAGGTCAGTTTAAAGAATCCCAAAGCTGCTTTACTGAGTTTATAGGGCCGTTGAAGATCAACGGCCCTATAAACTCAGTACTTGAAAACCGTCTGTAAAAGTTCAGGCACACAACATTTCCCCACAGAGTCCCAAGTCTAACATTCATGTAGTAGCGCCCGTGCGGTAATTCAATACAATTTGATTTATGATATGGACAACGATTCCTCTTCGTTACGTCCGAGCCATTTTTCGGTATGCTGCCCGCTTTTCGCAAGATTGATGGACTCGGAAACATCATGTTGTAACCAAATGGGACATGGAGAGGTTTTAAAGCGGTACGTCCGGTTATGGGCAAAAAATTAAAAGTAAATGTATGACTCTCAAATAAATAATGATAGATTCACACAGAGTCATTATTAATTTGTGTGCCCATAACTAGGCTACACAAGATTAATGTATCTTTCAAAGGGCAGTGTATACGCTTCTACAACAAAACTCCAAGTGAGTTGCAAAAACTATCAATGAATAAATTCAACCAAATTGTCAAACATGTCCTTTGTAAAAAGACTTACTAAAAAATATCAGATTATCTAGACGATAAAAAATCTTGGGACGACTTTTGCTCCAACTCGAAAACTAACATTCTAACAAGGTAAAGGTTTCTTGTTCGCTTCTTTACTTTACCTTGAATTTGATATTTGATAATTCGCCATAGCGTACTTTAGTCAACCACTTTTATAAAATCCCTGCCGTCCAAATATGCTTTTAATAAGCTGCTTCAACATTCCTCGTTGTCGGGATGTGATGGATTTTTAAGTGGAATTTTCCTTTACGGTGCTGGATGGAGCGCTTAGCTATTTTTAAAATGACATTTTCAAACAAAGATAAAAGGTTCACGATTCTTTAATTAAAGCGAAGTTAGTCGACAATATAGCAGGTAGGTACCATGAGCCGTCAATGAATTGTCACAGGACTGTAGTGGATGACAAAATACTAAGAAAACCTACTTGTGGCCTTCTTCTGGGTGTGCCCAGCAGTGGGTTTTATTACATGCAGATGAATCTATGGAGGATGAGGAATTTCAAGATGGACCTGGCGCGGTCCGTCAATCAAACCTATTCGACCCATTTATCGCGCAGAGGCCGGCCACCGGGAGGTTGTTGAGTTGGTCGTCGAAGTTTCTCTCAACAACCCCGCGAAGCCGTACCCTACATGGAGTATGGAACCTGTTTGCAGATTTTCCGCCACGTCTTCAAAAAGAGATGCAGATGAGTCTTAAATATCACACTGAATCAAATTTCTTTGTATGGCAAGAAAAACTGGAAGACGCAATTACTTTTCCTGTTGCCTACTTATTCTGGGTATGGATTCGAATCCCGGGTCTGACCAATAGTTGTTATCGGGGTTTTCCTTGCAAGAAAAATTTACACTAGCAGCCTGGAGTCAGGAACATGGCGGTGTTCCAACCCCGTGCCTCGGAAAGTACGCTAAGCCATTGATGCGCCTGCGCCTGACATCACCTCGGTCGTGTCAGTTTGCCGCCGTCCCATCGGATTATGAGACTGAGGGAATAGAGAGTGCACCTGTGTTTGTGCACACACTTGTGCACTAAAATATGTCCTGTGCACCCAGTCTCCGTTGAGACGGACCGCCGTGGTCGATAGTCGGCTAGAAAAAAAATCAACTTACAAAAAAGCACTTAGACAAGTCAAATTTTATAAATAGTAATTATCAAACAAGGAATAAAATGTTATCGATTTTGTTCACTTAAATTTTTTGTCCACAAGTGGACATCACCACTCGGTATGAGTACTACTAATGTACGATTTATACGATTGTGGAAGGAGCATTACGATTGTTAACTATCAAAGCATATTTGCAGTCTAAATACTAGTTAGCTACATCGAATTGCGGTAACACAACACAATTACATCCATACCCCTCGGAGCATGGACGCGACACTAACCAAAGCCTCGTTAGTTAGACTCACCCATGTGTAACAAGAGATATTCAACTAAGTATACTTAGCTTGGAAAGCTATCTAAACATGCTTTATTTTGCCTTTATGTAGCCTGCATATCAGTATATAAGTAGTACGTTAACGCGTTTACTGCCTTAGCTTCAGCTATTTCATTTCATTTATTTATTCCACCGTAGGTACCTGTTGATACACTTGATGTCGTTGTAGTCTACTGCATTAAAATTATGTAGGTATACAAGTCAAATTTAGTGTGAAGGAAAGAAACACCATAAGGATTGTATTCAGAAACAGTAATTTCCATAAATATAGATAAATATTTAACACATTAAATATACAAATAATCAGCTGGAAAGGGGCCTAAATAATAATATAGTCAAACTCAAAATATAATTATGTACAATTACATGTCAAAGAATGTCATAATGATGCAGCTGCATAGGGGCTATGCTACCCGGAGGTATTCGCAAGCGGTCACCGAAGAAGGCTAAGAGCATCGGTTACAGTCAGGTAAGCAAAGTCCTCTTAGGTATATGTACTTATATGTAAAATATTTCTCATAAGTACTTATCATCATCATCATCAGCCTATATTAGTGCATATAAGTACTTATATACATTACTTATATATAATGTCTAAGTATACGACCGTTTTTTTTTAAATTTGTAACCTTTATTTTGGATTGTTTTGATTTAGTTATTTTTCTATTATAAAAATGTATTTTTGTATTTTACATACCGTAGGCCTGGTTCGTGACGTCACCAGTACGTACGGGCTCTAGCGGAAGACCACCGCTGGCTATGTCTAGTGCCTTTTAATAATGCTTTTATAAATTAACCTATTCTATAATGGTACCTTGTTTTTAACTGTTTGTATTGTTGCTATAAATAAATGTCTTTCTATTCTATTCCTTTTCCCTTCGGAGAAAACTGGGCGTTAGTATTAAAAGCGAGATGTACAGAAAGCCCCTATGATAAGGATCCACGTACGTCGCTTCGGTCCGAGTTGTTTGCGAACTTTTTTAAAAATCTATATAGTTTTCTGCATAAGCCCGCCTTAGACGCTTCTGTGGCGCGGTGGGTCCGCCTGCGACGCAGGAGGTTGCAGGTTCGATTCCCGCCTTGGGACAAATATTTGTACGTTCTGCAGGTATTTGTTCCGGGTGTTCTGGTCGTTTTCTATGTAAAACAAAAAATATCTATCTTTGTAACTCTCTGCTTAGCATGGGGCTAGATAATGCTGTGTGAATTGTCCAGC
The DNA here is from genome assembly GCA_947086465.1 of Eupithecia exiguata. Taxonomy (NCBI): domain Eukaryota; kingdom Metazoa; phylum Arthropoda; class Insecta; order Lepidoptera; family Geometridae; genus Eupithecia; species Eupithecia exiguata. The sequence continues at coordinate 2,277,986 of OX352229.1, forward strand.
ATTATTCATTTATTTTTATTTTATTTATGAATCGAGAAAACCTATGTAATTAATTCAGAAATTAGTTTAATTTCACTGCTAATTAAATTCAATGTTTTTTTTTTCGCCCAGGCTAGCTTTTATTAGCTTCTTGAACTTTCATCCATCAAAGATCCAAACTAAACCTAGTTAATTAAACAAACTAAACTCTACTACTTAAGAAACAAGGAAGTTTTTAAATTGAAATAGTTAATTGAATTTGTCCTCTCGTTGTCGAATTAGAACAACTTTGTCGGGGTCTTTTTAATTTGTTGTCGGGACCAGTCTGTAGATGACACTGTTTTAATTTAAATTTATTTTATGTTCTGTTCATTGAAATTTTAATCACTGACGGCTCTGACACGGATTTTGTCGGTTAACAATGGATTTAATCAGAAGTATGTCGCAGAGTATATTTTTTAAAAGTTTCATCAAATCCATTCACACTAGGCTCACACATACCGCGGCATATACAGACCCATGTTTAGGACAACAAAAAAATCATGGGCAACTCAAAATTAGTAAATATATACGCCGTGTGATGCCGCTTTAGAATTCCCTTACCCAAGGCCACGACATGCCCGCCCGCGCGTTTTGCGTCTGCGTCCGCGGCGAGAACAATTCAAAGAAGTAGTTTCAGTGTGTCCATGAGTCGCCGCGGCTACTAGGACATAAACTGTTCCAATAGTAAGGTTTTGTATAGTGCATAAGCCCTCGCACTCTGGCTAATCTCTAAGAAATTAAATAAGTTCCTAAAAAGGCACCAACGGCGCTAGAGCCGTAAGAGGTCCCAAAGATTTACAACGAAATTGACTGATTTCGTGGCTTGGTTGGTTAGAGCACACCGTACTGCGGTTGGGGCGCAGGTTCGTGTTCCAGTAGTTTCTAGAACATTTCTATGAACGTGTTTCTAAATTTAGAAACAAATGAGTAGAGGTTTACACAAAAGCTGTCATTCCCACAGTTGTCAGCATCACCAGCTCAGTCAATAACCAGCTAAACAACTCTGAATCAGTAGGCAGGGCACGATTCACCAAATATATTACCGCTAATATACATATATACTGTGAACGTATGTTTATTGCGAAAATCGGCGGTGGAGGCGAATTCGTATGCAACGTACGTTCTGTTTACCTTTTCGTTTAATACAGGGATTCGGGTTATACATATTTGTTTCAGCATCATTTGCTGCCGGATTTATCCCACTGGTTAGGCTTGTTTGCCTTTCAGACTAGTAAACGAAGTTCTGTAACGACCAGGGACCAGACAAATGGAGGATTCAGAGTTCACGATTGACACTGGGTCACTGCGCCACGCCTCTATAGCTGGTGTTTATTGTAAAGATAATATAACGCCATTGTGCTATCGTCGGTTAACATGCGATAAAAAGACCCATAATGTATCCGTACAAAAATTTTGGTTTCAGGTATGTTTCAAAGAACACTACCCTAAGGATGTTAGTTAGTACAAACTGCCAATGAGCCACCGAAGGTAAGTTTTATCCACCCCGGTACTGCGGCGCATTCCGTGACGCGACAACGTGTTCTAATGTCGTTGATCTACCTCGCGACAGCTTTGCCCATCCTTAGCTGCAATTCAGTCGTCGCTTTTCATCCGGCTTCAAATACTGTACGCCCAACTCTGTTTTCGTTTCGTGATCTAAGTGCCAATATCCTGGACTTTCGTCCGTCGTCAGATCTCGACATACTTTACTACCTTGATTATACTCTTAAGTATACACAATAGATGCTTCTTTACTTTATCTTTTTTAGATTATAGTAATTTCAAAGTAATTTATTCAGGAAAAATTACGAGGGTGTGAATAATTATTGGAATTCGATGATGTCCGCATTAGTTTTAGGTAAAACTGTGTCGCAGACACCATCGCACTCCTCATGGACAGGGTGTTCCATTACATATTTTTTGTGATAAGTAACAATAAACTATGAGCTATATTAAATGATTGAATTGATTTATGTTTAATGATAATAATCTATGTTGTTGAATATTCAAAAGTAAGTAAGAAATTATATAAATTATAACATCTGGAACAAAATTTTAATGAAGTAGGTTCCTACAGGCAGTTATTAAAGCGAGAAGTAAATCTAAGTATTTCGAAGTAAGTCCGTGGCTCCAAGTTTTACAAGCTCTGCTGCTTGCGATAATATTCAGTATTTTATCTTATTCCGCTTCCCAGCGCCTGCACAATTATGTACTGTTAACAGATTTTATAAGACCTGAAACATTTTGTAAGATCCTTTATCGGAAGTCTTGCTCAGCTCAGCAATACTTAACGTAGCGTTGCGGGGAGTATTGTAAAGATTGCGCTAAACGAGGTCAATGGTAGGTCTTGCTGAAAACGGACCAAAGTAGAAGAAAATTTCGTAGAACCTATAAGCGTGGTTAGCTCCTCTAGCCAACGCTCAAAAGTTACTTAATAAAACCGGTCAAGTACGAGTCGAACTCGCACATATCTAGAAAAACGGCAAAAAGAACATGTTATTCTGGTTTTTAAGCCTGGTGACAGACGGACAGACGGACAGACGGACAGACGGACAGACGGACAGACGGACAGACGGACAGACGGACAGACGGACAGACGGACAGACGGACAGACGGACAGACGGATAGACGGACAGACGGACAGACGGACAGACGGACAGACGGACAGACGGACAGACGGACAGACGGACAGACGGACAGACGGACAGCGGAGCCTTAGTAATAGGGTCCCGTTTTTACCCTTTGGGTACGGAACCCTAAAAATGGGACATAAATTTAACTTGTCAGTCCGTGATAGGCCCACGTAAGCACGTTTTTGTATGAAATTGACGAGTCATCATGTCTAACTGGCTAGTCCCGCGAGAAAATGGAATATTTGATGAATATTTTCATTTAAAAACTGCTTCATTATTGGAGATTCTTGCACTGTGGACGTGACCTGGTTCCTGTGTAAATTCGACCTTCCGGCTAGGACTCTGACAATAACTCGGTGAAAAGTGAAGCGCGAGCGGACTGCACCCGGCATCGCCGCAGATACTCAGAGAATTGCTATCGTGAAGTACAAGGCTGCAGTTAATTTGCAATCTTGTTTATTGCTTGCTCTGCCAAATGCTTCGCACGACATATTTTCAGATTAAAATCTGATTAAAACCGAACTTTACCCCATTTGAAAATCTCACTATCTCACTAATCTCACTAATATCTCACTAATACACTCGAGAGCAATGAATCCGGGTCACTCAAAGAATCCAAAAAATCTCGGAAAGTAAGAATGCTAGGTTAATGCAATAAATTGTATTTAATAGACAATTTAATATATAATAGAGTGTATAGAAGACCAGGGGAAAGATTCAAGCAAGCATGCATCGAAGAAAAAGTAGCCTACGGTGGTGGGTTTACTTGTGTGGGCCGGAATTTCCTCTGAAAGTCGCACAGAGCTGGTGATCATAGAAAACGGCTCTTTAACTAGCGTAAGATATGTGGAAGAAATCCTCAACGAACACGTTGGTCCATTTATGGTCAATTTGGGTGAGGATGCTATATTTATGCATGACAATGCCCGACCTCATACAGGTAGGATTATGAATGACTACCTTCAAGAGATGAACATTACTTGTATGGAGTGGCCAGCGCACAGCCCGGATATCAACCCGATCGAGCATGCTTGGGACGAGCTAGGGAGATGCGTAAAACAACGAAACCCCCAATCACGCTTCCTGAGCTCAAAATTGCTCTCACAGAGGAATGGGAGAATATTCCCCAAAATCGTATAAGGAACTTGGTGTACAGCATGCCAAACCGCGTAAACGCAGTAATGGAAGCACGAGGAGGTAATACGAAGTATTGAAATTCAAGAAAATCGTCATAAAGTTCAAAAATTTCATGTTTCCTATTTTTGTTTTAAGGAGAGATCAGCAGTTTTTTTTCTTTATGTAATTTTGTGTAAATAAAATGTATGGTGACTCATATTTTTTTTAACTTTCATTTAAGGAGTATTAAATTGTCTATTGAATACAATTTATTGCATTAACCTAGCATTCTTACTTTCCGAGATTTTTTGGATTCTTTGAGTGACCCGGATTCATTGCTCTCGAGTGTATTATAAACGTGAAAGTTTAGATGGATGGATGGATAGATGTTTGTTCCTTTATCACGCCAGAACGGCAAACGGGATCTGGATGAAATTTGGCACAGAGATAGATTATAGTCTGGAATAGGACATAGGCTACTTTTTATCCCGAAATTCCTACGGAAACGGGAACTACGCGGGTGACACCGCGAGGCGCTGCTAGTATTTTTATAATCGTAATATTTTGTACACATTTGTTAAATATATACAATAAAGTTTCAAATAAATAAATACCCATTCCAATCTAAAGGTATTGTTAAAGCTTTTAAAACTCCTCGCAAGTGCGCAAAGCCCAACATCGTGCCAAAACCCCGGAGCCGATGTCAACAATGGAGCTTGTTTATAACGTACTAGATATGTTACTTTTAACGTAGAACTTGGGAGTATATTGCACTTAGTTCCAGGAGCAGACTTGTTGCTTACAAAAGTGCAGTGAACCGTATTTCTTCCCATGGTACAGGTTCTACATTTCTCACCAAAACTATATTATTTTTCGATTACTATAGCCTATCTTCATAGCTTTTATTTTACCAGTGAAAGAATTTGAGAGATCAGTTCCGTAGATTACAAACAATATAAAAAAACTTCACCTATTCATTGCATCACACATATAGATGACCTGCCCCCCTAGCACGGGGATTGTTGTCTAGGGTAGAATAGAGAAAAATTACGCCACTTCGTCATCCAATGCGTAAATTATTTTAAATGCATTCCATCAACTTCAATAATGTACGCAATGTATGGCGATGCAATGTCATTATTGTCTATTCTACCCTAGACAACAATCCCCGTGCTAGGGGGGCAGAGCTTCGTAGGTAGGTACCTACGTACCTGAAGACCAGTGGCCGAATTCCACCAAATTAACCGTTTCATCATAATAATGGTATCGTATTAGAATGACATATCTACATATTTTCGCATTTTACCTTTAAAGATAGTGGTGTCGCCTATTGAATTTTATGGAATCGGGGGATAGGAAACTGAGGAGATGTGCGCACTGACCTGTCTCCCGTCCTGATGCAGCTGCTGAGTTCCCTTCTTCTTCAGCACACACGACACACGTGCCGGCACCACCATAAAGAGTTTTGTGTGAAATTCCTGTTGGATACACTTCGCGCCGCGGAGTTATGAGAAGATTTTAGCGCGGATCACACAGCGGTTTTGCGAAATAAAATTGATTGGAGTTTTACGTAATTTGTTTGCGACTTCTGCGGGCGAGCGCGTAAGAGAGTTAAGAGAGTGTTGCGAGCGGGTTTTTTCTTTTTTTTCAAGTGCTGCGGTCGGCGGGAAAGTTTATTGTAGCGAGTGCTTGTCAGATGTCGCTGCAGTCGCGCTGATTTTGACAGCGCGGTTATTTGACAGTGACTTATATTAGTGCGCACATAGTGTGGGTTATGGGTTTTTACTGGGATATAATAGATGGCGTCACCAGATAGAAACTACAGAGGACGCGTGATGCGTGTGAAAACTGTCATGGTTGAATTGAAAACAATCTATCACTCCGTGCAAATAGAACCGCACGCATTATCTAGCTAGACTCTTAGAGTCTATTTCATCTATGGACGATTCTGCGACGATACCATTGTCATAGTAAAGCGATTAGTTAGGAGAATTCGGCCCCAGGTATATAAAGGTAGGTAACGAGATACCAATGGGATTTCGCCCAGTGATAGAAATTGATTTATGAACGGAATCTTCTGAATATTTGGGGATGCCCTAAAGATTTCGGTATCGGGTATCAAGGGAAATGGGAAAATGGAAACAGCTTGATCACACGAGAAGCACATGTTCACATGAGAAGACTTTATGAAACCATTTAAACAAGCCCAGCGGTCTTCGCCACGTCCAGTCACGAAATGACGTGTTTAAAAAAACTATATTTACCATACATATCAAAGAACGGCGGGGTATCTTTCGCAGAGAGGAGCTGTCAATGCGATGCCATGACTAAATAAAAACGGTCTATGCCATCTTAATTTGACAAAACCAAGTAAAAAAACCCCTGTCATTCTGGTAGCACTATTAATGAAAGGTAGTGGATTATTCAAAAAAGGAAGGCCTTTTAGAATTATTAAAGGCGGTTTAAGACGGCGCAAATCCATAATGGAATTTTCAAACAAAAAGCAACCTTATTATTTTGTAACTGTTTTACTATTTAGGTTTTTGTAATTATAGGTTTTATCCCGCAGTCTGGGTACATCTATGATATAAGTACCCAAACATTTTTGGTAACTTATTTCATGTTTTACTACTTATTTGCTTAAGGTATACTTGAGACTTTTTGAAATAATCAAAATCACTTAAGGTTAAGGTAAAAAAGATTAGTTTTGAGTGAAGCAGCTGCCCTCATTTACGCTACACAAGAGGTCCTCGAATAGAGAAATAAACAAGGTTTTTGGCGGGAAATAGAGCCTTAGAGATTGGGTTAAATATTCCGAGGGATTCAATAATGTACAGAACAGGACTTGAAGAACTCGTGAATAACGGAAATTGTACGGTTGAACTATTTGTACGATCAGTAAATATTTGTTCCGGGTGTGCTGGGTATTTCTTAAATTATGATACAATCAATGTATATATTAAATGCATTGTACTAAATATATATTTTTATTTTATTTTTTATTTATTTATTTAAAAAGAATATACATAGGACTTAATTTATATCACTCTTTAAACCCGTAGGGGTTTGACCCGAATGTTACATTCCTCGGGTTTTAAAATTAAAAAGGAAGTGTACCTAACTTCGTTCACAGGTACGAGTAAGTATCAATCAATCAATCAATCATTACATATCATGCTCTAATCACAGTTAATTCTAACTCAATTATTATTATTATTATTATAGAGGTTGCTTGGCAGCGGTCGCTCAAAGCGATAAGGTCGACCATTGTATAATGTAATATGTATTAGTCCTTTCCTGTCCTGTGTATCACTTTAATTTGGTGTACAATAAAGAGTAATTGTAATCTCTAAGAATTGTAATCTATTGTATTGTTTAACAGTCATCTAGTACCCATAACACAAGCTCTTCTTATCTTTGGGCTAGCCAGACGATGCGGTGTGGATTGTCCAGCATTAATTATTTATTTATGTTCGGTTATCTGTATAAAATCTGACAAAACACACTACTACAATTTTGATGAATTTAGAAGTTAGTCTGCGTTACCCTTAAAAAGTAGTAGAAGCGGACCAGTGAAACTGCGCAGGAGATACCAAAATGGCGGCTTCTCATAACGATCAGAATGATGGCCATGATACACTATGAGTAAGTAAGTAAATCAACGCTAAACCATGAGTCAGTAAGTAAATCACTTATTTGTCTCACAAACACACACAAACAATAGGTTTTCACATATCAAAATAGCAAAAATTTAACATAACTTAACACACTAATATTATAAATGTGAAAGTTTGGATGGATGTATGTTACTCAATCACGCCAGAGCGGTTGAACGGATCTGAATGAAATTTGGCACAGAGATAGATTATAGTCTGGAATAGTGCATAGGCTACTTATTGAAACTGTTTTTTTGTACTATAAAAGGTAAAAACAAAGATGTAGGGTACTTCTTAACTGGGGAACTGGAACGAAGAAACTGCCTACAATACAAAGTTTAATAACGTAACTTAACTTGGGTCACTAAGCCCTATGTTTGATTTATTAACTTTCTTTTCTACATCATGAGTTCTACAATATAAGTAAGTATCCAGGAACTTATCTAATTCTAAGTTTATTTTACTAACTCACTCTTAATTATAACCAGATTGGAGAAAAGAAAAAAAAGAGGTACCTGAGTCAACTTTACGTACGGTACAAAATCTCTTTGTTGGGATATAGTTAAACCTTTCAGAAACTTCCTCTGAAACTTGCCTCCGCTTTTTTTTAATACAGTACCTAAAGGTACACATTTTTTTGGGGATAAAAACCTCAATAACCGTCAGAGTCATTCACTAATAGCGTCTGGTAGTAAAAAGTTCCTACAAGGTGATCCAAAACATATATATCCGTGTAAGTTCAACACGTAAAATCATGCCATGTTACTATCACAACCATTTTCAAAACATTGATATACAACATCAGATAGTGTTTTTTTCTCAGACTCCAATATCTTTTAAACGAGAAAATAATGAAACCGACATAAATATTTTCTCTAACATAGGAACCGAACTCTCAACTGTAGATCACTCAGACTCCAGTCGCAAGCGCCCCACTGCGTCACAGGGGCCACTGTCAAAGGGAAATAAACTCTGTGACGATTGTTCGGTAAGATATTCTAGTTCACCCTGTATTACATCGTTGCCCGTTTTTCAGGATTAAGTGCCTTCCAGTTTCATAAAGAAATATTACGAGAGTACTCTTGAGTACTTTCAGTACACTTTGCAAATTGTTATTTAATTGGAAAACAACTTCGTATACAATATTTAATAAAACTTTCATAAATTTATTCCGGAAGGAATAAAAATAGAATGTTTTCCGCTTAATTTCCCACTTAGGATTTTTTGATGAAATTACCTAAAATGATAATACTCGGAAAACGTTTTTAGGGTTCCGTACACAAAGGGTAAAACGGGACCCTATTACTAAGACTCTGATGTCCGTCTGTTCGTCTGTCACAGGCTGTATCTCATGAACCGTGATAGTTAGACAGTTGAAATTTTCACAGATGATGTATTTCTGTTGCCGCTACTAAACATTTTAATAAATCACATATTTAAAGGAGCTCCCATACAACAGACGTGTTTTTTGTCGTTTTTATAGATAATGGTACGGAACCCTTCGTGCGCGAGCCCGACTCGCACTTGGTCGGTTTTATTTGGTTATTTAATTTTATTCTTAAGGTATGAGTAATTCGTAATACGAAACCCTTTTGTGATATAGTAAGGCTAAATCGTCGCACTTAGTTTAGAATAAACGAAAAAACAAGTGCCAATGTCAAAAACTTCGCTTCTGAAATCGTACCTACACCACACCTACGATACGACACAAGTCTAACCACTTAGTGTAGGTGCTGCAACCCTAAACGGGATACCAAGCCAAAATGTCTACGAGTTCATGTAATTAGTTTATAATTCTTGAAGTGCTTGATTTGAAAATAAATTATTATTACTTAATCAATTAATAGTTACAAAATATTTCTAGTAGGTTAAACTTCTCAATACTGTAACAAAATAATATAATACTTTCATTGGATAGTTTCGGAGAGTGATGCATTTACGAGCATTCAAATGTGAAATACTTTATGCTTGCGCATTAAATACGAGCGGCAATAGAATAGTTTGTTGTGTACAGATGTGTGACCTAACTATCAATGACTCACTGATGGTCTGTCCGCGTTACTATGTGGAATAGTTTTTAGGGTGAAGGTACCGTAGATTGCGTGGGTTTATAATGTCGATTCTATTCGCATAATTAACTTGATTTATCGCTGGCTCGATGAATCGTGTATAAAGAAAGTGGTGAAAAATGGAAATATCTTAGCGCAGGTGTGGGAATGGCAATTTTTTTTAACATACGCAGTGTGCGGATGTAAAAAAAATACTGTATAAAAAAATTGTGGATCCATTCTTTCATTCAAATGGTTAGAGTAAAGTCCGTATTGATGCTCTAGGGGGAATTCAAGCCCAACTAACAAAAAAAACAATTTCCGAAATTAGCAATTTCGATTGATTCAAAATTTTGGTAGTGAAAGTTATCATGTGATGATGTTTTAGATACGTTTCACGGCGCACATATTAATTTCTCGGCGATCAGACTATTAGAGGATCACCTCAAAATCAACCTATATACAACAATGAAAGATTCATCAAAATCTATCAAAAACTGTCAAAGATATCACCAAAATTGTTGCAGCCAGTCGTGATTTTAGATAAAGATAAAGATATATTTATTTGACTCAACAAGAACTGCACCGACAAACACAAACAAGATAGGTAAAATACAAAATTGAGGAGATGTTACAAACTTAGATAGATGAGAGATGTACCAGCGAGAAGTGAATTAGTATGTAGGTACAGCAAAGAAAGAAAGAACAAAAAGCTTAGGTATACAGAACAAAAAATAATTATAGGTAAAAAGAAACAGAATCCAAAACAGAAATAAAACTACAGAAAAATAATAATATTATTAAAGCTGTACAGTTCACACAAAAAAATTCAAAGTATTTTGTTGTTTTTAGAGTTTGACGGGTAAATACTATCCGGACTTTACCCAAGATAGGTAGGTTACTATCGGCAGCATAGGTAATCAGTCTGCACTAGGCGCAGCTAGAATAATGTCTGTCTGTACTCATTTACTAGACCTAATTCGTTTAGTTGATCGTATTCTGGTTTCTGCGATCACTAAGATATGATACACATGTCCTGGGATACGCATGTCTTGGGTAGTTAACAGATAGTTCACATTTAATATGCGTTACAGATTTTGCTCACGTCAAAAACACAAATGATTTTCCTAGTTTACTAGAGTTAAACACTCTAGTAGGTAAACTAGGAAAATCAGCTAGTTTGGTATTGACAGAGCTATTTATAGAATTTCAGTTTATGTACGGTTCAAATAATTAAGTACTCGTACCTAAGTAGGTACATACATCATATCCCCAGGGGATACATCTAAGGGATTCTGGTGGACTTACCCCAATATGCTTAGTTTTGCTCACTTACCTAGGTACCTATAATATAGCATGCCGTAAAGAAGGGCGAACATTAAGATCTTTTATCAGGATCATTAGGTACCATGATTTATGGGATTTCAAAATATTTTGGTAATATTTCGGTGTCCATAACCATGGAAGTTTCAAAAGCATTGAATACGAACAAAATCTGAATATATTTTGTTTGATTTTTATTTTAAAGGGAATAAACCTTCGTTTGATCACAATTATCACCTGTTGATGAGTGATGACGTGGCCAACGATGTGTGTGTGTGGTGATGAAGGTCTAGCTAGAAGACACCTATTCACTCTTGTCTTGCAAGACCCAGGTTGTAGTCAGCAGGGAAAACGGAAGCCGGCAGCGTGTTCCCAATCCTAGCGGCACGAATAAATAACGTAAAAAACCACTCAATCTATGTAGAAAGGCGTCGTCCACAACCTCAACACAACGTTAGTTTTACGTGGTAGCCTACCACGTAAAACTCATCTATAAAGACTAAAGACTGAGTTACCTAGATATCCTATACCTACCACTGGTAGGTATGGGATATCTAGGTAACTCAAAGTCACAAAATATCCAGGTAACTGAGCTATCTGTCCCCATTCTTATAGAACTAGCACATCTTTGTCTTTACTAGGACAGGAAGATGCGTTTAGAGCCAGTTTCGTTGAAAGACTAAAGTTTGTGCGCTTCCTTCTTGGTTTACAACTTTGGAGATACAAAACGGAACTTGCTGAAACTATAGTCGTTCCGTTCCTTCTACGATAACTAGCTACTTGGATGATATGTTTAAAGAGAAGGCTGTTCTTAAGCAGTGTAGCTATGGTGCTATTTAAACAATCTTTGAGATTAACATTGCTAAATATAAGGAAGTAACAATTCCCCGCAAACCATCTCCGATAAGATCTAACAAGTCCACGCTGTAGAAGAAAAAATCAGACTGATTACAAAATGTAATAACATCAAAGTAAGAGGTCATCTAGTTTCGTCTCTCCACGAGACATCATCAGGACACCACAAAACACTCGACCATGACACAAGAGCTAATAAATTATAACAAACTTTTGATCACTATCGTACCAAGAGCAAACAAGTTAAACGACTTTGTAACTTCTCGTCGCAGTTCTGATATTCTAAAAAGGTTTTACAGTTAACGAGTTAAGATTCAATGTTAAAGTTTTCACTTGATGCAATAAACGGTGTTTTCGAACGAACCAGGTTGATCATTAGCTAAATAATCGAAAAGGGTTGTTAAAACTTTTGAAACTAGCATGGCTTTGAGTAATAAAATATGGTATTACCTGTCAATGACCAACTCAAGAATGCCTTTATCCGTGATCATGGCGAATGCAACTTTATAGGTACAACTAAAACATCGGGCATCTCAACACAAAACATGGTCGATATTTTAAAATCTAATAATAGAAACAAATTAAAACTAGTATTTAGAATTGAAACAATTATGCTGGGATGACGATTTGCGAAAGACTGCTGGCAGATGCTGGATGCGGCAAGCTGAAGACAGGGCGCTATGGCGCTCATTAGGGGAGGCCTATGTCCAGCAGTGGACTGATATAGGCTGATGATGATGATGATGAGAAGCGTCCCCAAGACGCTGGCTGCATTACCCCGCTGCTGTATGGAAATGCTGATGCGCTGCGCCAGAAACGCACCAGCTCTCAATCATATTTTTAATAATGACATTATTTGACGACCTCTGTGGCGCAATGGGCGAAGATTCGCCTGCGATGCAGGAGGTTGCGAGTTCGATTCTCACCTCGGGACAAATGTTTGTTCGATGTGCAGATATTTGTTCCGGGTGTCCTGGTCTTTTTCTATGTATAATAAAAAAAAACTATGTATTGTATAGTATTAAGTATTATATCAGTTATCTAGAAGTCGTATAACACAAGCTCTGCTTAGCTTGGGGCTAGATGATGCTGTGTGAATTGACCCTGTGTGATTTTAATTTATATAATATATTATATAAATATATATATTTATATAATATATATATATATATATATATATATTTTAATATATATATTATCTCATTAGGGGAGGCCTATGTCCTGCTGTGGACTAATATAGGCTGATGATGATGAGTATAATAAAAATACCTATAATATATCGATTTAAGTGCTTTGAAGGTAAAAAATGCTATTCTAAGATAGGATATATGGATATAACTCTTGCGAACTTTTACATTGTCGTCAAAGTCTGAGTAGGTAACACAAAATTATATGTCACTTGCTTTACGTCTCCTTGTCTCCTTAAGCCCTACAACCTTATGTTTTATGGGCAAAGTTAAACTCGAGAGCCTACTTACACTTGCCTCAAGTGAGCCAAACTTGTCAGATTTAACCCTCGGTTTTGTCACAAACTCAATCGAGCTTGCCACAGAAATGTATATACAATAGACCCAGAAGGATCACTCTAGGCTGTTCTCAATGACCGATCTAACCATCGCTTCACCGTAGATTCATGCTATGTGGTGTCAAACCTACCGTTGCATTATGACACGATTTGTGGTGTTTAAAACAGAATAAAAAAAAGAAAACTAAAAAAAAGTTAGTAAAAAAGTGAAGAAAGTTTTCTTTTTTTTTGTTATGGTCTTCGTCGTCTATTTTATGGTCCAAACCGAAAATTTTCAGACTTATTTTTGTGGTACCTCAATATATATTTTTAGATTTTTTCGCATATCAAGTAAAAAACCATATAATAGCAATAATTACATAAGTAATATTTTGTTATTTATTTTTGTTAAAATCCATAACTAAAACCATCAAAACATTTAACTGAGCCTTCTGGGTGTCAAATACTCATTTCATTTTCCCGTCGTTGCCTCGTCGTATACCGATCAATCGTCTCGAATTCCAAATCTCCCGTCAAACTTGTGACGTCACAAAACTTTGACTACGTAAGTTCGCTATTAATAATACATTGTTCTGCATAGAGGCTTGAAACTGCGGCTATATTACTAATATGCTCCGAGCCCAGAGTCCATTTGACGATCGTATCGAGACGTGATCGTGACGTCTCTTTTTTCCATTTTGGTACAGGCGCCTCTATCGTGCGGATAGGGAACTACGCTAATCCCATACAAATATGAGACATTCAAAGTCAAAATCAAAATTTCTTTATTTCCATAAATACAAAAATGTACTATTATAAAAGATCTAATTTTGAAAATAAAACACTGACACGGATGTAAAGTCATATTTTTTATTTCTGTCGCTTCGGTATGTAGACTAAAGTAAAGAAGCGACTAAGAAATCTTAAGCCTGTTATTGTTATTTTTCGAGTTGGAGCAAAACCCGTCCCTAGCTTTTTTATCTTCTAGGCTCGATGATCTGATATTTTGTAGTAAGCCTTGCACAGAAAGGTTTCGACAATTTGTTTAAATTTGCAACTCTTTAGGAGTTTTGTTGTAGAAGCTTAAACATTGCCCTTTAAAAGATTCATTAATCATGTGAAGCCTGGTTGTGGGCACAGCGAGTTTATGTTTATTTCCAGTATTTATATTATGTACGTCGCTATTTTTAGGGTAGCTTTTGACATTTTTATGTGTGTGTGTAATGCAGGCTCTTTAGTCGATTGGCCCCGGAAAAACCTGGCCCTACGGGGCCAGTTGACCTAATGCATTTAATTTTTTACTTTTCTTTAGTCGACTTACCATTACTAATTTAAATAAAAAAATCTATAGTCTAATTTCAAACCCGTGTACAGATGTGTACAAAACTTACTTAAAATAAACAAAAATGAAACACCATGCTTAAGTAAGTTTTGTACACATCTGTACACGGGTTTGAAATTAGACAATAGATTTTTTATTTAAATTAGTAATGGGCCCAGTCGACTAAAGAAAAGTAATAAATTAAATGCATTAGGTCAACTGGCCCCGTAGGGCCAGTTTTTTCCGGGGCCAGTCGACTAAAGAGCCGTTATATGATACTTATGTTTATTGGGTTATTTTGATTTACTTAGAACTAGTCAAAATCAACAATATACAATCAGGATTATGTCTCAAATCGATACCGTCGTCAAATGGACTGAGAGCTCTGATAGCTTTACTTGCAGCATAGTTGAGACATTTGCGGTATTTAAGGATTCATTTGTTACAGTGTGAAAAAGTGCTTTAAATACATTTAAAGATTTTCATATATATAACTTACACATGTTTTGTTAGTAACTACGAGTTGATAAGATAACAAGTGATTGTTGAAAAACAGTCTTTTTCTTCTTTTGCGTTTTGGCGTTCATCTGATTATGCCCTATAAAAATCTAGGACTAGTACATAAATACTTCATAAAAAGAGCTTCAAGTGCCAATGAAATACACATAATATAACAACAAATATACATATAATAGTTGATTGGCAATTGAAGCTCTTTTCAAGCAGCCAATTTCACGATCGCTGATACAGCAATAACTAAGAATGGAACTATCAATTTGAACCTTAAACCATACTATAGAAACTGGTGACTTATGTTACGAACTAAGTTAAGTCCTATTAATCTTCATAGTACATATTATTGAGACTCGTATACTAATAAAATAATAAATTATTTACGAGCCAGGCAAATCTGTAGCCCAGTGAAGGTTCATCTGGGACGTAAAAGGTTTTAGTCCGATTCCCGCCAAGGGACAAATTTTTGACTGTATATATCCGACACATCTCGCCCACCCAAAGTGTTGAGTATTTTATATATACAAATTATATATACATTTTATATATATACAAAGGAATACGCCGTGGATGTCGTGGCATAAGAATTGACCCTTCCAACTAAGCCCATGGATGTCATAAGAGCCGACCAAGGGAATCTACAAGGCAGCAGCTTCCTTCTATGTACCTTTAACAATTCTGCTTTGAGCACCAATCCGCTTGCTAATCGTGGTGAATAAGGCAAAACCTTGTGCTAAGATCCACGAACGTGCCTCCCCCAAGGTGGGACAGTCACCAGTGACAACATGAATGCTCTAATGGTTATATCTGCCTTTACGCGACTCAACGTTGCCGTGTGGTGCCTGCTTAGAATGTGCACCAACCTAACTCTTCCCGTGGGTGTCGTAAGAGGTGACTAAAGGACATACAAAGGAGGGGCGGGCAGCAGCGCCTCTTGCCGAATAGATCTACCACCGAAATGCGACCCCTAACCCACATGATCAGCGTGGGGATTATAGGCATTACCCCCAACGAGATAAAAGCCAGGCGGTGGGCATAAAGCGATTATCAGGAGGAGGCCTGTGTCCAGCTGTGGACCATTATAGCCTGTTTAGGTTGAGGTGAGGTGAGGTTAAAAATAACAAAAAAAACATAAAAACAAAGGTCGAAAAATAACAACTAACAGGCTAAATGTTTCTTAATCGCTTCTTTACTTTAGTCTACATACCGAAGCGACAGAAATCAAAAGTAGGTACCACTTTATTTCCGTGTCAGTGTTTTATTTGAAGAATTTGACCTTTTCTAAGTGTACATTTTTGTATTTATGGAAATAAAGAATTTTTGATTGAATGTTAAGGACTCAACGGCGTAATTTTGTGGGTCAATCGGGGCTGATGCGGCGAGACAGTGTAAGCTATATGGATTCAAGTGTATTTATATTAGTCATTTTATCCCAAAATACCAGATCAACTTTAGTGCAAGATGATGCCGTGTAAATAAGCTTAGATTTATTTATTTATTTACAAATCAACACGTTTTAAGATACGTGTTCGTTAAACGTATTTTACGGTTTTTTTACGGGCTTTAATTAATTTGATTGTAAATGAATCTTTATTTTTATACCGGCGTGTTCACTTCAAAAGAAAATGTTGAGGTAATCAATTGATGCGTGTTTGTGATCGTAACGAATTGCCTGATGAATCAGGTTCTTTGAACTGGGCTGAGTTATTTTATGGGTTTTTTGCTGGTGTCGAATCTAGGGACTATAAACATAAAGCATGGTATCTCTTACATCTAATATTCTACTCCGATAGCTACGCGTTTCAGATTCTTTTGGTTAGTATGAATTGTTTATAATTTACGAAAACTATTTTTAACATCATTTCGTTTTCATTTCCTTCCTATACATTTAGCTCCATAGAAAACTCTTATCGAATCTGCCACTGACTGTACAATTTCTGCCTTAGAGCGAATCTGTCCTAAGGCTAATCTGGCCTAATGCTAATCTGCCATAAAGCGAATCTGTCATAAAGCGAACAAGGCCTTAAACCGCTCCTACATAAGTTATTTTTAAAATACTTAGTGTTTATACGACTAAAAAAAAATCGCTTCGAAATTTTGTTGGTTTCGGCGGCACCGAAACCGAAAATTTTTGGGAACTTATTTCATTTCTTATAGATACCCAAAGTGCGGGTAAGCACTATAGCAAAAATACTTATGTAAGTTTGTAAAGTTTAAATGGAATAAAAATCTAGGGCTTTTGTTGTTTAGTGCTGTCACGGGTTCCTGCTCTGCCAGGCTAGCATAGATTTGAGCGGGAATCCGGGATAAGTTTTCCTGTCCTACCTCTGAGGGAACTATCACTATAAATAAAAAAATATAAACTCTTTGATACCTTATATTCAAGTTCTACAATAATTTCCACTCTTTAAACACCAATGGTTCTATAATACTCTTTAAGACTACCCTTATTACTATGTTTACACACCGGCTATTGTTAAGCTAAAAAATGTATCTAAATTTTACAAGTTAATATACAACTAGGTAATGCATCGACCGCTCAGTGATGATCACCACTTCCGACCGGGCGCTCAAGAGATTTTCTCCACAAAGATAAAAATGAAAACAGAGCTAGGCCCTTAGTTTCTGGATCTCAAATGGTGATGAGCACTGGGGTGAACTGATTTGCAAATGAACTCGCACTCTAAATTTCAACTTTCCACATTCTAGGTTTTCTATCTTATAAATAATAAAAATTAAATAAACTCTCCAGTTATGCAAAGGATAGGCTAGCGAGACCACAATTATTATAGATAGTGTGCCTAGGTTGGGCAGGCTTATTCTGGGTGAAAGGCCAGCCGACTCTCACCGGACCTATTTACAAAATGAACCCGTGGAATTTAAGTTTATAGTAACCTCGCTTGCCAATGCCTCCCGTTGACCCTATGCTTCCCTAAGCCAAATCCTAACCTAATACTATATATCAAAATCTCCCGATGCGGCTTCATTCACTCCCTACCTACAGACTATGAAAACCCTAACACACTTAATCCAGCTGAGACAACAAACGTGAACTTATACCAAAAGAAAAACAACCAATACAAACACGCCCTAGGATTCTGGAAAAATCGACGAAGGGGAACCGACCCCAAATAGTTTGGAAAGAACACACCTCTAGAAGCACGTGACGCCGCCCATCCGCCGTCGACACGTATGCACCTCGAATCCCGGAGTCCGCTCCTGTCTCTCGGTGCTCTGTGCCCGGCGCTTTATCTCCGACGACCGGGAAAACGCCTCACACGCTGCTTCCCCTCGCTAGAGAGCTGGCCTCGCCGACAGTCAAAGCTCGTACTCCCGGGATCTTCGATCCCGTACGCTTCCTGAAATTCCCCGAAAAGATTCCCATTAGCTTACTATATCTTCTCGGTGTTCCTGTTTGGAATCACCCGTAGTTCCCCCCGTTTCCACTGATGAACCCCACTTTGTCGCACGGTACCTGTATCTGTAGTTCTCTTTGTTCCCTCCACAACTGGGGGTCTCGTGCTGGCTGCCAACGCTCCTGGATCACCGGTGTTCGCCAATCCTTGCCAATTCTCTTCCCTCAGCGTTCCTCGTCAATGATGGTTGTCTTGCGGCACGGTCTGCGGCAAGACTTCCAGGAACCAGCGGCTCCAGAGATGCTTCGGAATTGACGCCCGGGATATGCAGCCACCTCGACAATTTCTTTCTCTCGCCACCAGCAAAGCTTCGCCTCTCAAACTTTTTCCAGAATGGTCGCTGACCGTCGCCGGTTTGGGTTTTTATATGACTAGATCTACGGAACATTCTCGAAGCCCAAATTCACTTCCGCTTGCTTCTCGCCGCCAGGGCATCCCACGGTGGACGCACTATGGTCCTATTTATTTGTTGAATCTTTTGTTATTATTGTTTTTTTTGAGTTTTTCTTTTTGGGTCCTGGCATCTCGTCAAATCGCTTCCCGTGTTCCTTTCATGGTCCCGAACCCAGAGACCATATTTTCCTCGACACAAAATGTTTGCATATTCTTCTCTTCAAAAATGTCGCACATAATCACGAAAACCCGATTTCTTGAGTAACTCCAACCCGAGCCCTCTATTGCTGATAACCTCCCGTTCCAGAAGTAAATTCTAAGGTGGATAAACCTCGCGATTCCTTTATTGTTTATTTGACCGCTACAACCCCTTGATTTCCGACCACTGTCTTACCATAACAACGATGCGCGTGTGTTGTGTTCGTTCTCCTAGTACTCTTAGGTACTACTAGATGGCGCTCCTCGCGGGGAAGCCTTTCTTGTGATTTCTTGATGAGTTGAGTGCCTCATCCTCTGGTTTTCTCGGAGGATGCTGGATTTCCGTGCCTTCACCCTTTTAGACCGACGACAATGATTTTTCTTCAGCGCATTCGCTATTTCCCCGCCGGGACACGCCTTCCACCTTCCACTTCTTGTCGATAGATGGCGCTTTTTGTGCCTTATCGATTACATGGAATTGTTAGAACCTTGGTTCTGTTTGTAAGACATTTGATTCCTTTTCCCACCGGTAGATGGGATTTGTCGTCACGAAATCGTTTTTACTTGTGACAATACCCTCCCCCCTGTTCCAAGTTTCAACCCGTGGTTGAAACTACGCTGCCCTCAGCGGTACTGTGGCTAGTAACAACCCTGACCAAACGGGACAAAAAAAAAAACAATAAAAACGATAGGAACTAACGAGAACAAACAAAACATACTCTTTACCAAAAAAATATCAACCGACCATGCAGAAACCGCCAACATCGCGAAAGAAAACAAAACCACATGAAAAACTAGACTAAGCCATTTTCCGCCTTGCCCCTGTTTAGGCAACCACAGTAAAACTGACCTCTTATCCTATAAAGTAACATATTATATTTACAAATTTTATTCTACGTTAAACAAATCAAATCTTTAAATCCTTAATATGCCAGGAGCCTAACCCCTTTCCCTGCATATTCTCTAATTCAACCACCAACGGTGATAAAATTTCCTTCACCTTAACTTTCTCATATTTGGGACATAGTTTTGCCGCCTTGAACTTGGCCGCATCACTTAACGGGTACGTTTTCTTCCATACAATATCCCCTACTTTTACACTTGCCTCTCTTCTCCTGAGGTTGTAGAACTTCGCATTTGTTTTATGCGCTTTTAGCATATGTTGTCGAACCTGGTCGAAAATATCACGTAATTGACCCAAATTACCGGCATACTCTTCTCTCGGCATACCTGGCTCGTAATCCCCTTCATCTGCTCTATAAAGTGACCCATCAACCACCGGTTCCCTACCGTGCACTAGGAAAAACGCAGAGAACTGCGTGAACTCATTAATAGCGCTGTTAATCGCGAACTGGATCTTTGGCAAATTTAGGTCCCATGACCTGTGGTCCTCCTTGACATATGCTGATACCGCCGTCATTACCGTTTTATTGTACCTTTCTACTAAATTCACTTGAGGTGCGTACCGCGGGGTATAATGAACCTTCGGAACCCTATAGCTTTCCAGCATTTTGCGGAACTCCGATCCCGTAAATTGCACTCCATTGTCCGCAATTACGGTTTCTGGAACCCCGTGAGTCAAAAATACGCCTTTTTCTATTGCATTTGCGACTAGGGCGCTGGTTGCCCGCCTGAGTGGAAACAAGATTGTATACTTCGAAAAACAACACGTGACCACCAAAAGAAACGTGTGACCTGCCCTAGACCTCGGCAAAGGACCTACCAAGTCAATTGAGATCACCTGAAATGGACGATGACACACCTTCGGTTTCCCCATTAAACCTGGGATTGTGCGATTACTTGATTTGTAAGCCGCACACATATCACATTTTTCTACAAAATCCTTAATCTCCTTAAACATCTTCGGCCAATAATAAAACAAACTAATTCTTCTGTGTGTCTTAAAGGTACCTAAATGTGCAGCTGTCGGGTCCACATGATTCGCTTTTATTACTGCTTCTCTCCGGTCACACCTAACGACTTCTTTCCACTCGAATTCCTCACTGAGTGAGTATTTTGCTTTACAAAATCTCATCAGTTTATGGCCCTCCATGGTGAAGTTAGGGTAGTTATTCGGATGTGACCTTATCCCTTCCACAATGTCATCATACCATGGGTCTGGCACTTGTGTATCCGATACGTCCCCTAATACTTCAACCTTCAACAACCTAGACAAAGCATCTGGAACCACATTTTCCGACCCTTTCCTGTGTTCTATGTGGAAATTAAACTGTGACAACCTGCAACCCCAACGTACTAGTCTTCCTGTCGGATTCTCTAGATTCATGAACCATTTCAATGAAGCATGGTCAGTTATGACCGTAAAATGTCTTGACCCTAGGTAAGCCTGAAATTTCTCTACTGAAAAAATTACCGCTAAAGCTTCTCGTTCGGTAGCACTGTAATTTCGCTCTGCCTTTGACAGTGACCTGCTCACATAGGCTACTGGGTGTTCTGCGTCGTCGAACTTCTGTGTTAGCATTCCCCCTAAACCAAACGAAGATGCATCACAATGAACAATAAATGGCCTATCGAAATCGGGACACGCTAATACCGGCGCTGTGACTAAACTCTCCTTCAATTTCGTGAATGCGCTGTTTGCTTCATCGGTCCACGCAAACTTGGGGGTCTTCTTTGCTGTGGATGTTAATGCATTTAGTGGTGCAGCTATTGACGCAAAATCCCTAATAAAACGCCTATACCACGACGCCGTTCCCAAAAACATCTTAACTTGTTTTGCCGACTCTGGAACTGGAAAATCCAAAATTGCTTTGACCTTGTCTGGGTCTGTCCTTAGACCTAATTCGTCCACCACATACCCAAGATACTTCAATGATTTCCTGAAAAACTGACACTTCTTGAAATTTACCGTGAGGTTGGCATACTTCAGCTTCTCTATTATTCTGTTCAACAAAGTAAGGTGAGACTCGAAACTTGAGCTTACCACAACAATGTCATCCACATAAACATAAACCATTCCATCTATGATGTCATCTGCAAAACCCGTGTTGAACAATAAATCCATTAACCTCTGTTGCCTGGCAGAAGCCCCACATAATCCGAAAGGCATCACCTCAAAGCGAAAAAGACCACGCCCTGGCACCGAAAAGCTCGTCTTTTCTTTTGACGCCTCATCAAGTGGTATTTGCCAAAACGATGATGCTAAATCTATGGACGATAAAAACCTTGCCTCTTTTAAACTATCTAAAATTTGGGGAATATACGGCACCGCATAAGCATCTCCTCTTGATATCGCATTCAATTTCCTGGAATCTAGACAAAACCGCCATTCTCCCTCTGCCTTAGGAACTAATAATACCGGGTTGTTCCACGGGCTTTCACTGGGCGCGACCACGCCTAGCTGTAACATTTTGTCCAATTCCTTCTGGAGCGCCTCTTTCTTCTCTGGTGATAATTGGTACTGTTTAGTTCGAACGGGGCTCGCCTCCCCTGTGTCTATGGTGTGTTTAATCAAAGTTGTTCTACCTAAACCCACTACCTCCGAGGAAATTCCTTCAAATCTTTTTATCATCGCATCTGCTAACACCCTCTGCGATGTTGAAAGTGCCTGGTAGGACTGAATCGTATGTACCGGACTTTCCGACAAACTGTTCACAAATGAGTGCGGCTTAACCTCCGAAGTCACACTCCAATCAAAAATCTGCGGGGCGATATTAAAACTCTTCCAAAAATCTACCCCAAAAATTACCTCATTTGTGGCCCCTGGTACCACATACAAAGATAACACCCTTGTCTTGTCCTGAAAAGTTATAGGCAAACTCATGACACCTGTAATCTTCATGCTACCACCATTTGCCGCTTCGACCACCTTATCGAGCGGCTGATAAGTGTACCCTAAATCCATCAACTTCCTATGCGAATTATTTCCTAATAATGAGACAGAGGCTCCCGAGTCTAACAAACCACAAAATTCTAAATCCAACAACTTGACTTTTAAAAATGGGCGAGAGTCATCTGACCCTGGCGAGAATAGGACCGAAGTTACACCTTTCTGTTGCTTACAAGAGTTCCAGAAACTCTTGATAGCCTCCAGCCAGGCTGCCCACTCTGACTTCGACGTCAGACAACCCCGGTCCCTCATTCGTTTTTTTGCTGCGACTTTTGCGACTCTAGTTTAGGCGAGGCCGGGTCCAATGTCTTGTGGTCCTTTGGGCAAGACCTTGTCGTGTAACCTAACTCTCCACAGATAAAACATTCTACCCGTCCATTATTACGGCTCCTACAGTCCCTGGAAAAATGACCTTCTTTGCCGCATCTGTAACACGTGAACGAACTCTGCTGGGCCGGACCTTGGGTCTGGTTTGGTACCTGTACCCTGCAATCTCTTACAAAGTGCCCTTCGTTACCGCACCTGTAACATCTCAAAGTTCTGACCGTCGACGGAGAATTTGTTGTTACTGCCTGCACTGGCGCTGCTGATTTTGACGCGGCCTGCGGAGGTGGTGATTTTGACACTACTGCTGCCTGGTTCTTTGGCTTTGTCGATTTGTACGCCAAGTTGGGGTGCAGCGTTCTTTGGCCGGTCTTCGCTGGCTCCTCAAATAGCTGTGACCTTTGATGTGCCGCCTCCAATTTCCTACAAAATTCCTTTAGTGCCGCTATCGACTTAACTTCTACTACCGCTAATTGCTCCGCGAAAGCCGGCCGGATGTTGTGCATTAAAATCTCTAACTGTTCCTGTTCCGATGGGACTACCTTCAATCTGGCAAACATGCTTCTCATGATGGCAAAGTAAATGTGAGTTGGTTCGTCTGCGCCTTGAGTCCTTGCCCTGATCTCCCCTATCAGCCTATAATTATAATCAATGGGACTGAATTCTTCTAGCAGTAACACCTTCAGCCCTTCCCACGAATCTACAGAGTCTCGAATTCCTCTAAACCACAAAAGGGCCTGATCAACGAATAATTCGGCCGCCGCTGTGAAAAGTTTTTCCTCCTTCATATTGTTTGCTGCCGCCAGCTCCTGTAACCTCTCAATAAATGATTGGACATCCGACGACCCGTCAAACTTAACCCCCCATCTTGAAATAGGGATCTTAGGACCACCGCATTCTACCACTAAGCTACCTCTCGAAGCTTCGCCCTCGCTAGACTCTGCCCTAACTCCAACGATTGGAGTGTCTACGACCGTGGTTTCCTTCCCTTCTATTTTTCCCAGGTAAGACAAAACCACCTGTAAATCTGTTTCTCTCACAGACCTGACCTCCTCCTCTTCTCCTTCCACCGGTCTCGCCAGTCTGCAAGAAAGATGGACTGCCAACGCTTTGGCTCTAACAAGGTGACGCCTCTCCTTCGTCGCTTCAAAATCTGTCCATTTCTTTTGTAGTTCTGCTACCTTTGCCTGAACAAAATCCAACTCGTTCACTGAAAATAAAGGAACTTCCAAAATTTCCTCCGATGGCACCTCCAAAATCAACCTTTTCAACTGTTTCCTCAACTTCTCTACGGTGGACTCCGGTGTCTCCGACCTGATGAAAACCTCGTACTGCAATTCATCTTTGGACAGCGAGTGTATTGGCAAGGAGTATGATTTCGAACCCATTGTTAAATTTTCAACCGAATCCCTTCCAAATTACAAAAGTCAAATTCGGGATCCCCTCCTATTCCAGTATGCGGAGCACCAGTAAGCCAAGCCCAAAAATAAACCAACCCAATATAGCCCTAATTATTAAAAAAGTTCAAGTAAAAAAATTTAACAAATCTTACGACAACAATGAGTGTTTTTGTGAACCCAACCTATCGTGGCACACGCTACCCTAAACGTTGCTTCCTAGCACCGCGTACACAATTAAACGATCTAAACTAAATACCCGTACACACCAAAAAATAAAATCAAAATAATACACAAAAAAAAATCAAAATAATACACAAAAAAATAAACTCGTGAAGCCAAAACAAAAATTACACAGAAAATAAAAACTTAACTACTTAAAACTACTAGTGCGTGTTTGTATTGGTTCGAGCTGGACTAAATAAAAAAACAGTGATAGTTCCTCTTACTAAAACCTGAAAATTTCCTAAAAATCTACGTTGGGCGCCATTGCCACGGGTTCCTGCTCTGCCAGGCTAGCATAGATTTGAGCGGGAATCCGGGATAAGTTTTCCTGTCCTACCTCTGAGGGAACTATCACTATAAATAAAAAAATATAAACTCTTTGATACCTTATATTCAAGTTCTACAATAATTTCCACTCTTTAAACACCAATGGTTCTATAATACTCTTTAAGACTACCCTTATTACTATGTTTACACACCGGCTATTGTTAAGCTAAAAAATGTATCTAAATTTTACAAGTTAATATACAACTAGGTAATGCATCGACCGCTCAGTGATGATCACCACTTCCGACCGGGCGCTCAAGAGATTTTCTCCACAAAGATAAAAATGAAAACAGAGCTAGGCCCTTAGTTTCTGGATCTCAAATGGTGATGAGCACTGGGGTGAACTGATTTGCAAATGAACTCGCACTCTAAATTTCAACTTTCCACATTCTAGGTTTTCTATCTTATAAATAATAAAAATTAAATAAACTCTCCAGTTATGCAAAGGATAGGCTAGCGAGACCACAATTATTATAGATAGTGTGCCTAGGTTGGGCAGGCTTATTCTGGGTGAAAGGCCAGCCGACTCTCACCGGACCTATTTACAAAATGAACCCGTGGAATTTAAGTTTATAGTAACCTCGCTTGCCAATGCCTCCCGTTGACCCTATGCTTCCCTAAGCCAAATCCTAACCTAATACTATATATCAAAATCTCCCGATGCGGCTTCATTCACTCCCTACCTACAGACTATGAAAACCCTAACACACTTAATCCAGCTGAGACAACAAACGTGAACTTATACCAAAAGAAAAACAACCAATACAAACACGCCCTAGGATTCTGGAAAAATCGACGAAGGGGAACCGACCCCAAATAGTTTGGAAAGAACACACCTCTAGAAGCACGTGACGCCGCCCATCCGCCGTCGACACGTATGCACCTCGAATCCCGGAGTCCGCTCCTGTCTCTCGGTGCTCTGTGCCCGGCGCTTTATCTCCGACGACCGGGAAAACGCCTCACACGCTGCTTCCCCTCGCTAGAGAGCTGGCCTCGCCGACAGTCAAAGCTCGTACTCCCGGGATCTTCGATCCCGTACGCTTCCTGAAATTCCCCGAAAAGATTCCCATTAGCTTACTATATCTTCTCGGTGTTCCTGTTTGGAATCACCCGTAGTTCCCCCCGTTTCCACTGATGAACCCCACTTTGTCGCACGGTACCTGTATCTGTAGTTCTCTTTGTTCCCTCCACAACTGGGGGTCTCGTGCTGGCTGCCAACGCTCCTGGATCACCGGTGTTCGCCAATCCTTGCCAATTCTCTTCCCTCAGCGTTCCTCGTCAATGATGGTTGTCTTGCGGCACGGTCTGCGGCAAGACTTCCAGGAACCAGCGGCTCCAGAGATGCTTCGGAATTGACGCCCGGGATATGCAGCCACCTCGACAATTTCTTTCTCTCGCCACCAGCAAAGCTTCGCCTCTCAAACTTTTTCCAGAATGGTCGCTGACCGTCGCCGGTTTGGGTTTTTATATGACTAGATCTACGGAACATTCTCGAAGCCCAAATTCACTTCCGCTTGCTTCTCGCCGCCAGGGCATCCCACGGTGGACGCACTATGGTCCTATTTATTTGTTGAATCTTTTGTTATTATTGTTTTTTTTGAGTTTTTCTTTTTGGGTCCTGGCATCTCGTCAAATCGCTTCCCGTGTTCCTTTCATGGTCCCGAACCCAGAGACCATATTTTCCTCGACACAAAATGTTTGCATATTCTTCTCTTCAAAAATGTCGCACATAATCACGAAAACCCGATTTCTTGAGTAACTCCAACCCGAGCCCTCTATTGCTGATAACCTCCCGTTCCAGAAGTAAATTCTAAGGTGGATAAACCTCGCGATTCCTTTATTGTTTATTTGACCGCTACAACCCCTTGATTTCCGACCACTGTCTTACCATAACAACGATGCGCGTGTGTTGTGTTCGTTCTCCTAGTACTCTTAGGTACTACTAGATGGCGCTCCTCGCGGGGAAGCCTTTCTTGTGATTTCTTGATGAGTTGAGTGCCTCATCCTCTGGTTTTCTCGGAGGATGCTGGATTTCCGTGCCTTCACCCTTTTAGACCGACGACAATGATTTTTCTTCAGCGCATTCGCTATTTCCCCGCCGGGACACGCCTTCCACCTTCCACTTCTTGTCGATAGATGGCGCTTTTTGTGCCTTATCGATTACATGGAATTGTTAGAACCTTGGTTCTGTTTGTAAGACATTTGATTCCTTTTCCCACCGGTAGATGGGATTTGTCGTCACGAAATCGTTTTTACTTGTGACAGTGCGTACCTAAGCTCTCGTACTCGGGGTAATTTTTAAGGCAACTTTGGTGTTTTTTGGGATATTTTAATATATTTTCTTTAAATAGAAATTAATTCCTTTTCTATTAACTTTCCACACACCTCTCTTTTCAATACGAAATACCTACCCTAGGTTAGGTTATTTCGGGTAGAAGGAGCAGAAGGAGTAGAGAGGAAGGTATGGGTAGGACGCATACCTTCATACCTGATCCTACGTAAGACGTACCTGTAGGTACGTCTTCCGCTCGTCACCCCAAATGTCTGCACGAAATCATCCAATTTTTGTGGAAGAGTGCCGTGAATACTAATCATAATTGACACGTGCGCTACAGAAAGAGGTTTTCTGATTTTTTGTTAGAACGTTTTATGCTACTAATTGATTTAAGGAGCAGAAGGTCCTGATGTTAACGCATTCACTCCCGGCGGCATGACGCTGGTGCAGTTGGTCATGTGCGTTTTTCTTGGACCATGAAAGTGTTATGCGGTATACCAAACAAACAACACGCTGTCTCAATTCACACCGGTAGAGTAAAGTTTATTTCAAGTAATATGGCACTAAAATAACATTGTGGGTTATAATTAAAAGTATAGTAGTTATATAAAGTAAATACTAAGATATAGGTAGTACCTTCGATACACGTAAAAAAAAGTCATACTCTCCCCCAAATTTCGCGCGTTATGTTATGACATATTATTTGGTTAGCGTGCCGAAGCTGAAAGGCAGCGAAGATTACAGTGACTGGTTTTTTGCTGTGGAACAGTTTCTCGTATTAGAAGGTATGGTCAAATGTATCAAACCAGAGGCCGGACAAAATCGAGAACCGACGATGCGAAAAACAAGGCGAAATTGATTTTGAACATCGATCCATATATTTACGTCCACATAAAGAATGCCTATGGCACTATGGCGCTCATTAGGAGAGGCCTATGTCCAGCAGTGGACTGATATAGGCTGATGATGATGATAATGATGAAAGAATGTCTGTACAACGATACAACTTTGGGAGAAAATAAAAAATAAACACTTTAAATTGGATTTTCTTTTGGCAGCAGAAAATGAACCTACTACCTACAATTGGAAGGAGTCTAAAAGTCTACAATTAAAATTATCAAATTAAAAACAAAATGGCAAAAAAATCTTACAGAAAAGAATCTGAATTCTAACGATAGACATCATCAGAGTGAGTGTAGTTCAAATTATATTCCACTGTGCATTTGTATATACCACAAAAGGAGAAGGTTGGTACTCAGTAAAAGTCTGCGGTACAACTTTACAGACTAGCCGAAGTACAGCTCCTTCGCTAAGAACTGGCAAGTCTATTCGAACCGTGCGAGATTTGTTGCGACGGGACGTAGGTTTAGTGGTGCCTGGATAGGGTGTCAAGGGTTAATTTTGCTGTACTTTTAATTTTTTGATTAATCGAACCGTATGTTAACCTGTTAAGGGTTGGGAACACTCTATGGTTCATAATTCATAACATTTAATGGGATTTTATACGTAAAAGTACTGGTGTTAGGGGTCACGGCGGAACAATTAATCCATGGATTTATGATTGGGATAACAAATGTTAATGAAAACTATTTTTAATATGTATATTGGGCTGAAAAATCCCAATCTGAAAAATTCATTGATAATAATTTTGCAGGTCCCGGTACACAAAAGTGTATAAGTCTGATTGTACCATGGTTAAATTGCACCTTCGTCAAAATGTACAATGGTCAAATGTGTACTATGAGTAACTGTTACAAAGATCAAAGACAAATCATAAATATTATTGTCCTAAATTAAAATACACTCGAGAGCAATGAATCCGGGTCACTCAAAGAATCCAAAAAATCTCGGAAAGTAAGAATGCTAGGTTAATGCAATAAATTGTATTTAATAGACAATTTAATACTCCTTAAATGAAAGTTAAAAAAATATGAGTCACCATACATTTTATTTACACAAAATTACATAAAGAAAAAAAACTGCTGATCTCTCCTTAAAACAAAAATAGGAAACATGAAATTTTTGAACTTTATGACGATTTTCTTGAATTTCAATACTTCGTATTACCTCCTCGTGCTTCCATTACTGCGTTTACGCGGTTTGGCATGCTGTACGCCAAGTTCCTTATACGATTTTGGGGAATATTCTCCCATTCCTCTGTGAGAGCAATTTTGAGCTCAGGAAGCGTGATTGGGGGAGGGTTTCGTTGTTTTACGCATCTCCCTAGCTCGTCCCAAGCATGCTCAATCGGGTTGATATCCGGGCTGCGCGCTGGCCTCTCCATACAAGTAATGTTCATCTCTTGAAGGTAGTCATTCACAATCCTACCTGTATGAGGTCGGGCAATGTCATGCATAAATATAGCATCCTCACCCAAATTGACCATAAATGGACCAACGTGTTCGTTGAGGATTTCTTCCACATATCTTACGCTAGTTAAAGAGCCGTTTTCTATGATCACCAGCTCTGTGCGACTTTCAGAGGAAATTCCGGCCCACACAAGTACAGACCCACCACCGTAGGCTACTTTTTCTTCGATGCATGCTTGCTTGAATCTTTCTCCTGGTCTTCTATACACTCTGTGTCTTCCATCGTGCTTGTAGAGCATAAATTTTGATTCGTCGGAGAACAATTTATTGCATTAACCTAGCATTCTTACTTTCCGAGATTTTTTGGATTCGTTGAGTGACCCGGATTCATTGCTCTCGAGTGTACTTATTGGCCGTCTCCTGAAGAGTGAGAAATGTAAATTATTGACGAACTTAAAAAAAAACCTATCCGTTATCCTGAACAATAATTGTAAAAGCCGCGCTGTTTTGACGAGTATGTGCTAGGCCTGTAAACATATGAGCGTAATAAAGGGGCTTCTACCCAGCTGGATAAAAGCGTGATGATTTTTGTTCTATCCATCACGTAGTGCACTAACGTGCATCCGTCGGGCACAAACTTACTACACGTGTCGTATCCAGATATCTAGTATCCTCGTCTTGTCTGGCGGGCGGTGAAGTGAAGTGTTGAAACTTGTAATGGAAATGTTCTTACCTGTAACAATGACATAATTATTAGCATTCACAAGTTACGTCTGCTATCAGGGACGAGTATATATACTGTGTACTGTATTTTAGTTACATTGTAATGAAATACTGGACCTACCCTCGGCGTCCAGTTCACCATGCCGGTAGACGCCGAGAGGATTAAAATTTGTCCTGCGATTTTCGAAGGTTTTTGATATTTGATCAAAAACCATCACGGTTCCAGAATGCGATCTCCAGACTACTTTACTGATCTAACAAGCCAATGCACTTTCTCGAAGTAGTTTTTATTTACGAATACACTACTAGTAAGTTTATGTATATGCTTGGATATTTGCAACCTCTTTACGATAAAGCTAAACTGAATGGGTCGGACGGAAATTTTGTAAGTGTATTTTTACTTTTTTTTTTACCTGGAATTGTAGCATTCTGACTTATATTAAATGTGCACGGCCCTCGGATGTGCTCGTCTAACAAGGGTGTATATCCCGCGGAGCATGCGGGGCACGCGGGGGATGCATTCGCACAAGGTGCGGCTTATCGAGTGGACGTGTGTCACCGAACAAATCTGTGTTTTATTGGCATAAAGTAATTACCTTTACCCAAACCATTAGTTGATATATAACAGGAATAACATTTATTTATTGGTTTTACAAAATCGAATTAATACAGGCTTAATTAATTAGGTTTCTTAATATCCCACATAAGCAGAGGCTAGTTAAGATAAGGTGGGTAAATAGGTCAAGTCAAGTTATTGTCCCTTAATATCGTCGTCTTCAACACCAAAATTCCGTCAGCTACCCAGGGCGTGATAAACTTATCCGCCCCGCTACCTCATGCACAGAAGCATTCCCCTGGGTCTTAAAGACTCTGAGGCCCGTATTATGAAAGCTTCCCCAAGCATTACTTAAGCAGTCATTACGTGATCTCTACTCAAGCGTTAATTACTCAAGTAATGCTTGGTAACCGTTCAATAATATGTCTAAGCAGTTACTCGAAGGCGTGGACGGAGGAAATCCGCTCTGGAAGGCTACTTGAGTGAGTGTAGATCTTGACATGAGCTCCCAAGCATTGTTTGAAAATTAGTATTCACTCAAATCTAGACATAAGCATCACTCAAGCAGAGCTCGATGACTGAGCATGCTTTCATAATACGGGCCTGAGACGTGTCGACCTGTTGCAACGTCTCACTGGCCCCGAAGGTAGAACAGGGTTGAACAACACGAGTATGATAATCATGAATATTTAGTTATTTAGGTTATACGGGTCAAGTGGTGGGTATGAGCGTGCATACAAGTGACCTTTTGAGGATTTAAGGTCAATAAGACTATGTTGCAACACCTTTGGGTAGCCCTGAAGGTGACATGAAAATTACAAATAGGGTTACGATAGATTCTCTTTAGCTGTATATTTTAAGGGTTGATTGATGTATGTATGTCGACTCTCTCTCATGTCGATCTGATAAAGTTTTTGTAACCAGCGATGCCAGATCTACAGATTTAGCAGTAGATCTACCTGCTTTTTGAACCGTCTACTGATCTACTGATTTTTTGCTCAAATTTTGTGAAATCTACCTGCTTTTTCCGAGCATGGCAAGTGACTCAGTGTCTTTATTTATGCTCTCAGTGTCATGCATGTGACAAGTTGCTAATGAAATTTTCATTAACTTCACAAAACTGAAACAGATGAATGAAGCTGAAGAGTTTGTTTTAATAATAATAATAATAATAAATCACATTTATTTCAGACATCACAACACAGTCCATATAACGAGTTACATACAAAGACAAAGAGAGAAACACATACTATAATAAAACACTAAACACTAACTAATGTAGTAACTGTAACTAATGAATAACTAGTTTTGTTCGTTCCTTCCTTCCGGCTTCCACTTTCTGTCTGTCTGTCTGTCCGCAAAACACAATAAATAGGTACTAAAATTTATAACATATTAAAATCTACTGCTTTATCTAGGTACTACTTTTTTACCAAAATTTCTACTGCTCTTTTCAGATTGCATCTGGCAACACTGTTTGTAACTATCATAGTTATTAGCATGAAAAGTCATTTTTAACGGGATATTTACCGTGGTTAGATTTTTGAGGTAAAAGACAAAAAATTAGGGTAGATCGGTATGTCTGTTAATAAAAACTAATTCGCAGTGACTTCAGTTATTCCGTGAGCATGGCGCCTGAACTGTGCCGAAATATTGGAAGACTCTCACCTGGCTGATAGTATTGGCATCCGGGACGCAAGGATGCCATTTTTTTGCCTTGAACATTTTCATGGCACTCACACATATCACGCAGCCTCTCGTAGGGCGACGGCGGCGGCGGCCGGCGGCGACGGCGGCGGGCGGCGCGCCCCTGCGGTGTGAAAGGCACCGCCGCCGCCGTGTCTGGGCAGTGAATGCGATATCTATCCATCCATAGTAATATATTCGAGAGTGACTCTGTCTGCCCATCTGTTATCTCTTCACGCCTAAACCGCTTTACGGAACCTCTAAGTTCCCATACAAACGTACTTATCGATTCATTTGGAAACTGCGTCCACGATTTTAATGACCTTTGTATACGTAATCGGATAAGTAATAGTTATGTTTGTATCGTTTTAGTTTTTCAAAATACTTTATCATCATAAAGGGAGAGCGAAAATTCATGTTTATCCATATAAAGCGATTTTATTACTTGGGCGATCGAATTCGTGTTTTGGCATCTTTCATGTACCTATAATAAAAATCTTTTTGTTCACAAAATATCTTGAATTCTAGAAGCCGCCGTACAGTCCGTAAAGTCGCAGTCGAGATTTACCTTTTAAAAATGTGCAATTCATTTCGAAATTCAATAGAAACGCCAAACGCACCGACAGACCAATTTACGCTGGCTTCAATTACACAGGATTCAATTGTAAATTGTAAAAGAGCAGTGGAATTCGCAGTAACTAGCAAAGGCTTTGTTTGATTCGAAACATGATACTATTTTGCACGTACGAGTGCCGAGCGTAGCGATACTTAGCGAATATTAAAATCCCTTTACACGGGACATACAGGCTATTGGTGTTATCGACCGACAGTGCGTGAACTGCAGGATCTACTCATCATCACAAACACGTTCGTGAAGACCAGGTCTTAGATAGATACTACTTTATTGTACCACACAAACACAGAAAGCAGTACAGAAATAAATGCTACGAGTAGACGAAATACAAAAGCAGCCTTATCGCTATGAGCGATCTTTTCCAGGCAACCTTGGGATGGATTGGACGTGTAAGAACAACAAAGACGTTGGCACTAGCAAATATATAAAAATAAAATAAATCAATAATACTTACACTTCATAACATAAATACCTACAAAACCTATAAATTATATTAAACTTCCATGAACAAGTCCCTGTCCCTGATCCTGATGAGTCATCCCCTGACCAGGGCAGTGTCTAAACCTGTCGAAACGTCGGGAAAATAAGGTATTTAAACGAGATAAATACCCGTTAAATAGTATTTATAAATATTTCCATGAACAACTATGAAAAGTTGTCTATTTTTCAAAGATTTGGCATGTCTGATGTCCGGTCTTAATTCGTTTTTTTTTTCTCTAAATTTTCTAAAACATCCTAAGTAATCTCGTCATTATTTTGACAACCTTTTTTGAGCAAAGTCGGCCTTTCCGGCTTACTCGAAAAGGTGACAGCAATTAACTGTCGTGTTTTCGGTCTTCGATTTTTGAGTTTAAATTTTTAAAGGTAGTAAGAAACTTTCGGAAAATCAATTCGGGCATAAACCAAGCAGGTAACGCATGCGAGTTTTAGGTATACAACCTCTTTCAAGCCAGTAGAAACTAGACTTTTTGAGAAGGTTTAACGTTTTAAGTATTTAGTCTCCATAGGCTAAAATTATTTCAGCTCAAGGGTTATTTTTTGTTGAAGATCATATGATGTCAACAACTTATAAGAATATAAAAATTAATAAATAAATAATAAATAATGCTGGACAATTCACACAGCATTATCCAGCCCCAAGGTAAGCAGAGCTTGTGTTATGGGTACTAGATAACAAATATACTTACTATAATACAGTAATGAAATGAAAATATATTTATTCTGACAGTACAGGTAAAATAAAAATATAAAAGAAAACTTACATGATAGATACAATGGCAAACACGACACATTACATAAAAAATATACATGTATAATAAAAGATTTTTTTTTTATTATACATAGAAAACGACCAGAACACCCTGAACAAATGTCTGCAGATCGTACACACATTTGTCCCGAGGCGGGAATCGAACCCGCAACCTCCTGCGTCGCAGGCAGACTTTCGCCCACCAACCACATCGGTCGTCAAAATATTTGTTATTAGCGAAAAAACAGTGACTAAACTTTAAGAGGATATGCATTAAGTGCATAAGTTAGGTTATTATACCATTAATATTATACCACAATACCTACTTTTATACTGGCTGCGAAATTTTTCCAATTTCCCATAACGTTTTCCAACAATATTCATGAAATTATTATTTCGAACCCAAAAGTTCAGATTTTATGAAAATGAAGTCACTTAACCAATATTAACTCCCAAATAACAAATACACCACCGAATAAATACAAATAAAACCGGCCAAGTGCGAGTCAGACTCGCGCACGAAGGGTTCCGTACCTACCATTATCTATAAAACGGCAAGAAATTACTTTTGGTGTATGGGAGCCCCCTTAATTATTTATTTTATACTGTTTTTTAGTATTTGTTGTTATAGCGACAACAGAAAACATCATCTGTGAAAATTTCAACTGTCTAACTGTCACGGTTCATGAGATACAGCCTGGTGACAGACGGACAGCGGAGTCTTAATAATAGGGTCCCGTTTTACCCTTTGTGTTCGGAAGCCTAAAAATGTACCTACTTTTATACAGGCTGCGAATTTATTCCAATGTTTCCATAACGTTTTTTAACAATATTCTTGAAATTATTATTAGATTATTATTTTACTTAAATTACGACGATCCCTCGTCAAACATGACTTTCAAAAGATTTACGAACCCAAAAGTTCAGATTTTATGAAAATGAAATCGCTTAACCAATATTTACTCCCAAATAACAAATACACCACCGAATAAATACTAAAAAATTTACAAATAAATGCAAAAGTTCCAGCGTAAATTTTATGCAGTAGGTAAACCAACTTGCAATCGCGAGCAAACACAGAAATTAACATTCATAATATAATCACCCCTTTTGTGTAATAACTTCTGCTAATATACCGCTGCCATGCTATTAACTGCTCTATCCGGTGTGCAATAAGATTTATTATGGCAGCGACATTGCCGGTCTTACGTCATCGGGTAAATATTTACGCGGTTCGGCAAAATCTTGTTCTCTATTTGAACTTACAACCGTCTTGACGTGTGTGATAATAAATTACGGCTTTATGCGACACGCATTCGGCGGTCAGCTTTACTTTTGTTAAAATGATGAACGAACCTGTTGTCTAGCGTAAATCAACTGAATGTATTGTGAAATAATAATTTACAAGCAAAATGAACCTAATTGGATAACAGAATGGTTAAGCACAGTTGTCATTTTTGCGTGTTGACGTTATAATTCATTGTTCCAAAATTTACAGAGTATTTCGACTTAATCAGGTTTTATCAATTTGATTGTTAAGTATTGGCATAAATAGGTAACGATTCGCTCTTCGTGCAAAAATAAATGAATAATAAATAAAAATACCTTTTTTATTTCAGAAAACAAACAGTCCCTACTCGTATATGACGAGTAGCTTTTTTATCACATTTATTTAAATAACAACACAAAATAAAATAAAATAGACTGTTATAATTATAAGACAAAGCGAGGATGATCGATCAATGAAATAGTACCTTTCTTCATTGCAGTTGATATTAAATTGTGTCCTTATTGTTTTCTCTAGCAAAGTACCTATTACCTAAACAAATAAAAAATAAAATAAATAAATAATGCTGGACAATTCACACAGCATTATCTAGCCCCAAGTTAAGCAGAGCTTGTGATAAGGATAACAGATTATAAATAATACAGTACAATACATAGATAGATATTTTTTTACTATACGTTGAAAACGACCAAAACCCCCGGAACAAATATCTGCAGATCGTACCATTTTTTTTCCAAATCGAACCCGCAACCTCCTGCGTCGCAGGCGGACCTTCGCCCACTGCACCACAGAGGTCGTATATTATTAACTACTTTCGTTGAAACCCTAGGTAATAACTTACTAGGAACATGTTAAGGTGTGCGTCCACCTGATCGGACTAGGAGCGTATGCAGTTCGCGGACGCACAGCTTTACAGACACAGCGCAAACAATTATGTTATCGTAACGTTCATTTTTGTTTGCAATTGACGAGTCATCCTGGCCAACCGGTTACCATTGTCATCACGTACCTGTACCGTAACAAGATAAAGTTAAAAACTACAACCCGACTACGTGAATGTTATAAAAGTTTGAAACATTTACATTGACAAAATAGAATGACGTATCGGTCATATTTGATAGGCATAGAGTTGAAAATGAAAATAGGTCGAAGGTATTGTAATTTTTCTCTATGGGGCCTGCAGCCTGCGGCTACCTAAACTTTAATACGCGTTTTGAAGGCTTATTCGGGGTCGGAGCCCTAAATCCTATAACCATCGGGGTATTGAGACGAATCAATCGATACATAATTTGTTGAAATCGAACCAGTAGTTTCAGCGCTACGTGGGAACAAAGAAATCGGCCACATACATACAAACATACAAACATACAAACATAGGGTGCTAACCTCATAACCCTCCCCTGTTGGTAGTCGGGTAAAAAAAGAAACAACACGAAGCAATTTTTTAACGATGACGACAACACATTCGTCTCCGTTTCCATTTAATTCAACCAAGGGCTGCAGAAACACAAATAAAATGGTAAACTGCTCATTTTCTAAATTTCACAACACAGTCTTGGGTATAAAAACTCCCTTTACAGTGCCATTCTGACGTCTGACAGCACTAATCTGCAAGCGTAAACCAGAAGGATTGAATCTGGTTTTATGACTTCCTACGCGTTTTGATGTACGGACATAACGTACTGTGATGTGATTTACTGTGTTATGGTTGGTATAACATCACCGTATGGTGACGCACTATATCGTACATATATTATGGCGTAGTTTGTTACAGGGTACCTTTATTTAAATAAATTGTTAAGGTAAAAAAAAAATATTTAGTAAAAAATATTATTAGTAACGAACTACTAAGTATTAAGGTGTATTCCTAGTTTGTTTTCTATTGAAATATATCTAAACAAAGATTTTAAGAGACTACAAAATATATTCCACAAAATTACCGCTGGATTTTCACAAAGTATTATTGCTAAAACAAGATTTCTAAATTAAAACCCTAATTGTTCTTAATGCACATTAAACTAGAGTAAAGTTTGAACCTTTGAACCTCCTAATACATTAGTACGTGAAGAATTCGACCTTTTGTAAGTGTACATTTTTGATTTGAATATTAATTCACTTAAGTCAAATAAAATTCAGAAAATAACACTTCCTGTTAGTTACTGTTGTAGACATGTAATGTATCAGTAATTCATTAACATAAAGTCATTTATACCGGGATATTTTCCATGACGATTTGCGAAAGACTGCTGGCAGATGCTGGACGCGGCAAGCTGAAGATAGGGCGCTATGGCGCTCATTAGGGGATGCCTAAGTCCAGCAGTGGACTAATATAGACTGATGATGATGATTTTCCATGATTCGATTTTTGAGTTTATAAATATCCCGTTTTAGATGACTTGATGTTAATAACCAGGATATGATGATATAGATTCAAAAGTTTTAAAAGTAATGTATCTATTTTTCATTTCATTTCAAGTAAAAAGACTGATCTCCATTTTACCGACTGCACGGAAGGGTAATGCGCCCTTTTACCCCACGCCAGCTTTTAGCGCGTGTATACGTAATGTCGTTTGGTAATACCACGACGCCGACGGGGGTGTTTTATTTCCACAAGGAAAGTCTGACGTGATTTCCCGGAAAGCAGAGCTGTATTGACATTTGTGTACGTTTTTGTGAAATTGAGGCGGCGACTTTGGTGTTTTGGCAGGAGAAAGCTTTGAATAATGTTGATTTATCTTGCATCACATCACGCTAATTGATGTATGTTGATTATTCACGACAAAACAACTGAACGTATCATGTTGAAATTTTGCATACATGTAGGTCTGAATCTAGAGGACTAGATAAGCAAGTAAGTAATGCTGGACAATTCACACAGCATTATCTAGCCCCAAGCTAAGCAGAGCTTGTGTTATGGGTACTAGATAACTGATATACATAATACAATACATTACATAAATAGTTTTTATTATTATACATAGAAAACGACCAGAACACCCGGAACAAACCTGCAGATCGTACAAATATTTGTCCCAAGGCGGGAATCGAACCCGCAACTTCCTGCGTCGCAGGCGGACATTCGCCCACCGCGCCACAGAGGTCGTCCTAAGATAAGAGATTGAAGTAATTTCAGCCCATAAATCAGTTATTTGAATAAAAATAACCCTAAAACGTTTCCGTATACCAAAAATTTGATAAGTACCCACATATATTTTGTCTCGGTTCGGACTAACATATCTCTAAGCTACTAGACATTTAGCACAAAACGCGTGCAAAACCGCGGACAGATGCTACTTTTTTTTTTTTTGAATTATAGCAATAACAAGGATAATTATCAAAAAAGTTACAAACCAGCACTTTCAAAATATTACAGGGTCAAAAATTCCCGTCTTTGTTTCCAATAATCTCTATTTTTTGCTTAATTATCATCATCACGCATCATTACCCTACTAGTCGTATACTATCTTTTTATCATTCTTTAAGATCCTGCTCCATTTTTTTTAAACTAAGTTCCTTTCTAAGATCTAAGTTCCATTTCAAGTGTGTTCACTAAAATAAGGTAACCTATTTCGGTATACAAAATAACGATATCAAAGCTTCTGTTTACGCAAACACAGAAAATCCTATGTTTAACAT
The DNA here is from genome assembly GCA_947086465.1 of Eupithecia exiguata. Classification (NCBI taxonomy): domain Eukaryota; kingdom Metazoa; phylum Arthropoda; class Insecta; order Lepidoptera; family Geometridae; genus Eupithecia; species Eupithecia exiguata. Next base: position 2,317,462 of record OX352229.1, read on the forward strand.
AATATGTCATTACCAGCGCTATTTGGGTCGGCGAGGCCAGATTTAAGGGCTCCATTAGGGCAGGACAAATTAGTCCATTACCTTACGCGATATAGCCTGCTCAGATAGAAGCGTTGCGCGGTTACATAATAAAAATGTATGGTGGTAACTTAACTGCGTGAAAAGGAACGCAAATTTCGCTTCACGGGAGCTTCAAAGTAAAATGTTCTTCGAGGGCTAGCGTGTTGCGATCGACGTGCCCTTCTGGTTTCCATCGCTCAACCTTGGCAGTGATAGCGTTAACAACAGTGTTATCCTGCGTCAGCAAGAATACAAAAAATACTCCAGTGTAGTTCTGCCTACGGTTTCGCCCGTGTACCTACAATTCACAATTCCTTAAGTTTTTATTTTGCGCGAAACCTTGTCTTTTTTTGCTAAGCTAATAGTAGCCTACGTTATTGTGATGTATGACAGATTATGTTCTTCCATCACATGCAAGGATCCCGCTCATATTCATACTGAATATGGTGTTTTTAGGGTTCCGTACCCAAAGGGTAAAAACGAGACCCTATTACTAAGACTCCGCTGTCCGTCTATCACCAGGCTTTATCTCATGAACCGTGATAGTTAGACAGTTGAAATTTTCACAGATGATGTATTTCTGTTGCCGCTATTACAACAATACTAAAAAACAGAATAAAATATATATTTAAGGGGGCTCCCATACAACAAACATGATTTTTTTTGCCATTTTTATAGATAATGGTATGGAACCCTTCGTGCGCGAGTCCGACTCGCACTTGGCCGGTTTTAATTGTAAGTATGCATTAATAAAAAGCTTTCAAAATTTCGCCTGATGTACCTAAAGTGAAGACGTGGCCGACGACATTAAATATAAACAATAAAATTTAATTTAATTGTAAGCTGAAGACAGGCCGCTATGGCGAAAGAAAGGCCTTTGACTATTATAGGCTGATGATAATGATGATGTATAGATGTACCCATAGAATTACAACATACACGCTGAAAGCTATTAATTACAACGGGATATTTACCACGTTTTTTTAGGGTTCCGTACCCAAAGGGTAAAACGGGACCCTATTACTAAGACTCCGCTGTCCGTCTGTTTGTCTGTCACCAGGCTGTATCTCATGAACCATGATAGTTAGACAGTTGAAATTTTCACAGATGTATTGATGTATTTCTGTTGCCGCTATAACAACAAATACTAAAAAACAGAATAAAATAAATAAATATATAGGGGGCTCCCATACAACAAACGTGATTTTTTTGCCGTTTTTATAGATAATGGTAATGGACCCTTCGTGCGCGAGTCCGACTCGCACTTGGCCGGTTTTATTTCTTCAATGTTTCATTCTTTACAAGCTTTCTGTAATAAAGACTATGATTAATAAAGACTATGATTAAATAACGACATAAAGCTAAAAGTGCCTTCTTTTAGAAATGTTAATTCTAGAAACGTCCTCACAGAAATCGATAAAGATCAATTAACCTAGTCTGCTAACACCGAGCAGTAAAAAGCACAAAATTATGTTGAAAGCAAAACTGGAAGTGCCTCAAACTAAATTAACCTAATGGACAATAAAACAGTCCATTCTATTATTAGTAACTTCAATAGGCTCAAACATTTGCTCAATGATTTACAACTAAAACCGCAGTTTATGTGCGAAGTCGTAGAGGAAATATAGAATAAATGCATTAACCTATACCCCGATTCAAAAACCTGGATATTTTTTGTATACAAAGTGGTAACAAAACCCAATGAATATTGGTGGAAAATATTTAACGACATCGGTATTCTTTTCATCGAAGCAAAGCACAGAAGCTCGAAACAATTTTTCGTTTTGAATGCATTCATTCATCATTTAATTGATCTCTCGTTCGTTTTCGCATTCAAATTTTAACATTTTTCGCTGCACACTCACGTGTAACAAATAATTTTGACTGCGGATAATCGTGAGATTATCCATTATCCGCAGTCTTTTACTTTTTAGTGATAACGTCACTGTTACCTTGTTGTTTTCTGTTATTGGAACTACAAGGTAACATTCATAAATGTCTTTGTTGACATAAAATATAATATTTTATGTCAACAAAGACATTTATGAATGAAAACTTAACAAAAACTGATAACAATAACAGAAAACAACAAGGTAACAGTGACGTTATCACTAAAAAGTAAAAGACTGCAACCTTGTGCACAAACATGTATCCTGAGGTATAGTAGTACAGTTTATATACATACTTGAGGTCAATGAATTTCAGTTCGAAATTTGAACAAAGCTTTATTTTATTTATTTTAAACAATAATGAATATAACCAGCTAAAACTGCCAATACCTATCAATATAAGGTGGAACAAGCTTAGCCATTCTAAAGATAACATTCCATGTAACTATTATACGACAATGTTACAAGCCATTCCATGAAATGCTGCTGAATGTTCCGCTTTTCAATAATGTAAGCATTCTGGCCGGAGTTAAGCCCTCTGGTTATAAACCAAATGATTTATAATCTGCCAACTAACCTAAATCGACATGTTAAATTGTTCGACAATGATATCTGTGAACAGATACAGCTCCTCTGACGAACGGAAATCGAACTACGCAAATTCCATACAGAAAAAAACATCTGACTTTTCGATACAGTCGTCAGACCGAACTCAGGGCTCTGATCATAAATTGATCAACATTCGACTCTCAGTTGCTTTTGTTAGCTGTCATGTCCACCACTGCTGCTTGCGTGGTGAAGACTTTCATGGCTCAGGACGCACATGCTCATCTGCAGGTTCATCGGCGCTGCGAGCTCCTGCGCACCGCAGAGGCTGGGCAGTGAATGCGATAAACTAAAGAGTTAGTTAAACTAAGAATACAACGATTGAAACACAAATGGTGGAAGATGACTAAAATGTTCTTCTGATCTTGAACATCTAAAGCGTTGATAAATTTATTAAGGTCGGCCGGATACATGTGATTTTGGTAGCCGAAGAGAAATTTTGGATTAAAAACTTCAGCCACAAAAGGGACATTATCAAATCATTCTCAACCTAAACCCAAAGCGATGTTAACCGTTTTACTAAGTGGGAGAATTAAGCACATTTTAGGAACCTTGAAACAAAAACGGCAGCGGTTTCCCTTGGAAATTACACGACGAATTAAATCAAAAAGAAACTTTTCGCGGTACCGGCGGTTTCATTTTTGAAGCATTCCCTCATAATCTGTCCAACCCTTTGTGCCCTGTATGTTTTGGAAATGTATACTTGAACCCTTTTCCGTGCTATGACCCTTTGTAAACAGATTTAGGCCTTTTTGTACAAACTTCCGGCGGTAGTGCGATATTTTTTAATCTGAACTTTATATTCGTACAACCGTCTCGTATTCTCAAGGAACTGTATTTAAAGTATTTTCACAAGAAATTAAGTCTCCTCGCAATTTTCTTTCTCCGAGTTTTAGAAACTCTAAATTTCAATTTCATACAGAAAGCAACTTTGCCCTAAATAATTATTTTAGTCAGCTATTCGCGATGAACAAAGTCTGCCTTGTCTGCATTGAAAATTTATAATTTATTGACGGCAATTATCAAAATTTATCGCCACAATTAATACATTAATTGACTTAATTCTTTGTATTTTATTATTTTGCAGAATTAACGATATGAACGTATGCACGATATTTCTGCTTTTTGAAGCAGAAATATCTACTGTTAAATCAAATAATGTGACAGGATACATTTGTAAACTGTTGCTTATTAGATAGGCAATATTTATTAAACACATAAACATTTCGCGATCAAAATATGCAGTTTGAGTCACATTATGTCGTTTCACGGATCTGATGTAATTATAACGGGAGTTGACCGCGAAGAGACATAAAAGTGAGGGATATTCATATTTTGATGTATAATTTTCTTTATTTTCTTCCGGCGGCAGTGCCGTTTTTATCCCAATTTATTACAGTTACCAGCTAGAGATAGAAATCTGTTAAATGGGCATTATTATTTACTATATAAATATATATTATTTACTATATTATATTATTATCCCATGCTGCGATATTTTAAAATTATTTTTATGCTCTCATTTTAATGCATTTTACACGACATCCGTTTCGAATCCGTGTATCTCCTATTGGGGTACAGAATACTGACGACCCTTCAATATTCTACACCTCGGATCTGTGGATTCGGAACGGATGCAGTGTGTAACCGTTTTAGAGCTTGTAAATGAGTGATGATGCTGATTTTGCTGATTTTATAGCCCGATCCGTTCAGCAGTTTTGGTGTGAAGTGGTAAAAACATACATCCAAACTTTCGCATTTATAATATTAATGTGATTGTCACGTGAGCTAATTCAAAGTTCAATTTATAATCGTCTTATTTCTGTTTCATTTACAGATGAGTGCTAAATTCGTGAGTTTACGAATTGACTCGTTGAAATGCTTATTCGAGGAGAATTGAATCGCGCCTCGGTGTTGACGGATTGGCTGTCAAGACCGACTAGACTGTTCGATGATAGCAGGAATATTTGAGTAGGAAATGCATCTTACTTAGTTCTTCCGAGAATCAATTTCAATCTAAACGAATGTTGTTAGTTTGCAAGTAAGTTTGGTCGATGTACTTCAGTGTCGCACAAAAAAATTCTGCTCTACATTCATAATAAGCACGGTCAAAGAGTGGAATGAGCTTCCAGCGTCTGTTTTCCCGCCCGAGTACAATCTTGGAGTTTTCAAATCCAGGGTGAATACGTTCCTTCTGGGAAAGCGTGCCACCTTAGGCCACATCATCACTTATTCAATTGAGATGGTGGCCAAACGAGTGACCGTCACCAATAATTAAAAAAAAAAGTAATTCTGTCTTGTATGCATGTCTGGTACCTTTTGACGTTTAAACGGCTTAGCTATCATAAATTTTGGCAGGGAGGTCGAACGCGCTCTTAAAGTAGCCTATGTCCGTATATAGGCTACCTCAGGCTATCCCAGGGATGGCCCTGGGATACCATTTACCTACCTGCTAAATTTCATTGAGATTCAGTTCAGCCGTTTTAGGCGTGAAAAGATAACATACTGACAGATAGACAAAGTTACTTTCGAATTTATAACTTAACTAGCTGCTGCTCGCGGCTTCGCACGCGTTGTTCAAGGTTATTTCTATCCCATGGGAACCGATTTATGGGATAAAAAGTATCAAAAGAAGTCTATGTTACTCTCCATCCTTTCAACTAACTCCATGCCTTAAATCAAGCCGATTGGTTGCTTAGTTAGGGAGTAAAAGAAGAACAAACAAACATATAAACAAACAAACACACTTTCGCATTTATAATAGTTAGTATAGATTATGGATAGATTATTCACCGGTATCTTAAGAATTAATATTATTATTATCCTAAGAATTTAAATAACATCCCAAAAATTAAGACTTAGGTGGGATTTGAAACCCGAAAGCTTTCACTCATTACGGTAACAAACCTACCACTAACGCCGTTATTCTGTTTAGTGCGATATTTTCAAGCTTTTTCGGATATAACCAACCTCTTGTGTGAGTTTTCGCACTAATTCAAAAGTTCAAAGCTCACCCCACACCCTTTAGAAACGCGACCTTTCACTTCACGTTATTTAATAAAAGTCACCGCTAAAACATAAACACTCAAAGAGTAGACAATATGGCAGGTTGGTTAGCGCAATATTTTGCTTCCATTCAAGGGGTCGGCCCTCGGCAGGTTAATGAGTGCAGTTGCGCCATTTCAGCCACGAAGTTTTTTCCAGGGAACAAAACATTGTGGATGTATTTACACAGAAAGCATGACATGTTCTTAACGCATTCACCCGCCTCGCCCGGCACGCCCCTGTTGGTTGCATATTGGTTCAGGTCTCACATCCAACTGACGTCATCACCACAGAACAATATGGCGTCCACTGCGTCTAGCGTTTCCGTCAAGTTACACGCGCAACTTGAAAATGGAAATTGTATATGCATTTAAAGGGCACTTATCGATTGAATTAAATAATTGATTGTTTTTAAACACTATAGAACCTAATTGAGACACTTTTCAATAACAGACGTAATACCCGATTCTCCAGCAACTATCTCATGCAAAGTGGATTTCCAAGATGGTTGCCTCGAGCCCGCCGCATCTTCGGGCCATTCAGTGATAAAACCGATCGGCGCCGGTCAACAAGCGCAAGCCAGCTTTCAACCTAAGCACGACCCAGCATTTGCCCACCCGAAGAGTCCCAAGTCGTAATTTACACAGAAGGAGAGGTACTAGAAAATATGTTGTGAGAAAAATAACCAATTACGGTGCCAATGGAACTGTATTAGGTTTCTACCTCGCAGCTAATGAAAGAAAACGAAAAGGAAACGCGTAGTTTTATTTGTGAGGAACAAGTGGAAAATCTTTCCTGTCTTTTGAGTCAATAACAGACCTGTAGCTAACATTGTACCATTAGTGTTGTTATTTTCTCTATATTTTCCTGTAGGATTTAGTTTCAAATAACAACTTGGAGCAAAAATAGATAAAATGGATAATAATAATCTAGCAGCGTCTCGCGGTTTCACCCGCGTAATTTCCGTTCCCATGGGAATTCCGGGATAAAATATAGTCTATGTCACTCCCTGAAAAGTAAGATTTGTAATGGTGAAATAATTTTTGAAAATGTTCCAGTAATTTTTGAGTTTGTTTCAGTACTCAGAGAGCCCGAATGACCATAGACATAACATAGATTATGCACTATCAAATCAAAACAAATCAAAAATTCTTTATTTCCATAAATACAAAAATGTACACTAGAAAAGGTCAAATTTTCACAAAAAAGCACTGGCACGGAAATAAAGTGGTACTTTTAATTTCTGTCGCTTCGGTATGTAGCCTAAAGTAAAGACTAAGAAACCTTTAGCCTGTTAGTTGTTATTTTTCGAGTTGGAGCAAAACCCTTCCGAAGCTTTTTTATCTTCCAAATAATCTGATATTTTGTAGTAAGCCTTTTTGCACAGAAAGGTTTTGACAATTTGTTTGAATTTATTTATTTATAGATTTTGCAACTCACTAGGAGTTTTGTTGTAGAAGCGTATACATTGCCCTTTAAAAGATACATTTATCTTGTGAAGCCTGGTTGTGGGCACAGCGAGTTTTCACACTACATTGGTTACCATCTACCATAGACCTAAGATCAAGCAGCCATAGAAAAATTGTAAGCTACGAGTATGTTGTGTTCTGGTACCATGTAAGATAAGCACGTGGTTCACCCAGCGGTGATCAGCTAGTCTTGTAAGTCGGAAGACTTGCAGGTCATCCATAACTCTACTAAACATGTGTAAAAATATAGCTACAAGCCTCCAAACAGTGGTATAAATAAAATGTGCTCGTTAACTACACGCACTGGGTCGTGAATAAGCGGACTCGAGTGTGCCGCTTGTCTAGGGGGAAGGGGGGTGGAAAGCTGGATATTTATTATAAGACTGAAATACGTTCTTTTCGTTTTGAGGGATATCATGGTATATTTTTAACAAGGGACTAAACCACTTCATTACAGACGAGGTTTTCTGGATAGCATTTGTGCGAAGCTTCGGAAAACTAGTTTAAATTATACAAAAGTTGATCTAAAAATGTTGGTCCCGAGACGGTAATCGAACCCACTGCGTCGTAGGTACTTTATATCATAGGTTTTAAGTTTCTTTTTCACGTTTTGTGATTCTATCCTGCTAAAATATATGTTCGGTTGGACTTGGAATGGAAGTTCCTGAATGTTAGTTCGTTGGGTCCAGAGAGTAAAGATGGATGGTTAAGCTTATCGGTTTATAAACAGATACTGAATATTATTTTACTTAGTCTGAGGTGGCACTGTTTTTAAGGCGGTACCTCGACTCACACTAGCGCTACCTATTCTTTTTTATTATTACGCTAAACAATGGAATAAAAAAAAGCATTGGGCAGTTTTTGGTACCTATCATAAGCTATTTTTGAAATTATCTGTAATAATTTTAATCTTGTTTAGAAATTTGGCAGAAATGTGAAAACAGGAATTGTGGTGGCCGAGCATTTTCACATCTCTGCCTAAACTAGAAGAAATAAAACTGTTACAGAGGCATAAAAAAAGCTTTTGATGAGGTGCCCAATGTTTTTTTTTAATTCCTTTGTTTAACGTAGTAATAAAATAAAATAGGTGGCGGCGCTAGTTTCTATTTTTATTTTATTAATTACCAACTAAAAATAATATTACAAAGAAAATCTTATAATACTAACACTAGTTTAACCACAGAGGTTTGTAAAAGAGTGTTATTGTGAGTCAGCCGAGTAACTATCACATAGGTTTGACAATATAAGCTTAATTTCCAAGTGTTATAAAAATAAGTATTGTGCATTATGTAGGTACCTACAGATGTTATTACAATACAATACAATTATCCTAAGAATTAAGTTCATAAATTAGAATTAGGTGAGTAGCTGAGTCAATAACGGAATCAGACTCCTTGATACTGATGTAGGTTCGATAAGAAGTACGATCTAAGTTTATATTTTATGTGTTTTAGTGTCGAGTAGTTCCATATGAAGTTCATTTATTAGCCGAGGTACCAGATAACTGGCCGTCCGCTCGCCGTACGCATTGTGAGCGCGCGTAGTGACTAGCTGCGCATTGTGTGCGTTGGGGTACCGCCTTAACAAGTAAAATATAAGATATATAATTTTTTTTTATATTTCCAATGCTTATGTCTGTTATAAATATATATTATTAAGTCTATCGATAACTGTAAATAGGTCATACATATATACAGTATCTGAATTGTACAAAAGTAATAATATTTACCCTAAGTCTGACTACCTCACCAGCTGCTGGAGGAAAGCCTTGGTCCACAAACAAACATACCTATAAAATCAAAGTTATTACAGCTATTGCATATATACATAATCTGATGAAATTTTATACGCATACAAAATTTGAATATCGTTTGTTTGACACCCTTTCTACGACGAAACGGTTTAACGGATCTGAAATTCGGCAAGGTGATAAGTTGTTTACCTGCGTAAAAACATAGTCTATTACATATTAAAAATTTCGGACGAAGTCTCGCTAGAAGAACCTAATAAAAATGTAAAGGGAGGAAATCGACGAAAAAATATCATTCAGGCACTATTAACACCCCTTTTGAGAAAATTCGTAAAAATTTGTTGGCAACGCATTATGAACATTCAAGGTTTTAGATGTTTCAACTTAAGTTTTTTGTAAAAGCGTTAAATTGAGTTTTTCCCACTCTTTTATCCGTCCCTTTTAAACTTCACTACATGGTATAAAACAAAGTCGCTTCCCGCTGTCTGTCCCTATGTATGCTCAGATTTTTAAAACTACGCAACGGATTTTGATGCGTTTTTTTTGAATAGATAGTGATTCAAGTTTTATATGTATAATACATGCACCAGTGCGAAGCCGGGCGGGTCGCTAGTATTGCAATTAAATAAATCCAACAAAGTTTTCCGCATACTGAGGTAATAAAGTAGAATTTCAAAGTCCTATGCGGCTCCTAGGTATAACTTGTCAAAGTCCATGAAAAATCTAGACAAATAGAGCAATAAAATCCTTTGAACATTTGTGTACTCTTGAACCACGTGTAGAAATGTACCGGATTGGACGATAAAGCCGGATTCTAAATATTGCAAATCTACAAATATTTTTCTCTCAGTAATATGAAAATGTTGAACATACAATCATCATCATCAGCCTATGGTACAACAGTAGAACTATAGTCGAACATACAATACCTAAATGTAAATCAAGACTATCATAATCTTTCAACTAGTCTATATAATTTATAATATTACTTTATGGGAAAAAAAGTATCCTATGCTATTCTCCATCCTTCAACTTACTCCATGGCAAAAATCAAGCCGATTGATTGCTTATTTAGGGCGTGAAGGAAGGACAAACAAACACACTTCAAAATAGCGACTCTAATGCTTATAAGCATTAGAGTCGCTATTTTTATCAAAAAAGCCGGAAAAATCTTAACACAACTTCCCACCTCTACTCATATTTCCATCACGAGAAATGCAGTTTAAATTGAGTTTGAATATAATGTAGCAGCTGGGTATAGATATTTTGAATATCTTTTAGTTGTATACTACTTTGAACTGTATGTCTGGAGGTCCATTGAATACAACCCTTTTGAAATTGCGTTTTATGCAACATGACGATTGAAAGAGCTTATCAGCTTGCATATTTGCTTTTGAGAGCTTATTTGGCTGTGCTGAATACATTTAAAAGTACCGGTACAAAGTTTATTTCATGACAGAAACTTCTTTGAAAAAATGTATTAGGGTTAACCTTTAGAATAAAAACACATACCGTGGAATCTGTTCTTTAGATGAATAAAATTAATTTTACAAGTACTTGACCCATTAAATGCTTGACTGATCATGTGTGTCATATGATGAGGTAGTCGAATTATGATTCCGCTTCTGATATGTACAGTGCGCGTCAGAATTAAGTATCCCCCTATCTCTCTTAGACAAGGGGGATACTTAATTCTGACGCGCACTGTACATCAGAAGGCAAACAGCTCTAGCTCCTTGAAATACCTAAATGCATTTCACAGCCCACCACTTGCTCTTGATCAATCAGCTCGCATTTGCGTAGCCTATTGGAGCGGATATCACAATTTGATCTCGGAGATAACCCATAGGTACAGAACGTAGGTCAATAGTAGGTACAACCGAGACGTTATGTGCAATAATAATTATAATCATCGGCTTAACCCGCCCCGGCTTCGCATGGTTAGCAGAGCGCAGTTCAATAGCTATTTTAAGATCAATAAGTTTGAGCAATAAGTTTGTCAGAACTGTTCTGTATAAATCATCCTGTGTAAACATACTTAGGGATACAATCTAGATCATAATACTGTGTCTTTCCTATTTTTAATGTTTGATTGTGTTCCGTTTTGTGTGCCAAATAAATAAATAAGTAGAACTATTTATCAGAATCAATGCCCTGCTACCATGGTCTTAGTTAAAGAAACGATCTAGTCAGATAGGTACCTGCTGAAAATTCCTGCAGCATCGTGCCCCAGCTTTGAGCTTCCCAAGAGGAATCTGTTAGTTCCTGTTTCCCTCGATTAATAACGAACTGTTTACAAGCTCGGCGTGATTAGCTGGCTGATTTTACAGCGATGGCTTTGGTGCCGGCTCAAGTAGAACTTGATTAGGAAAATCTGTTTACGTATCAATTGTGAATTTGTTAATGACAAGGCTGTCACTTATAAATATTTAAAAGTTAATACCCTGCCAATGATTTAGTATAAAAGATACCTGCGTGTGTGGTATTACACGATATAAATGAGAGAAAACTTATTTTTATCTTACGTCGAGTCCACGCGATTAAGAGTCACCGACCCGATCGTGCCGGTGCAACTTCAGAGTTTCAATGTTCAAAATATTAAATGCGCCTATACACCTTGGTGAGAGTCGAGCGGTTGGAGTCGCGTCATGATTTCAAATTAATTTGTGGTGCGTATTCAAACTGAGAATTTAACGACGTTCACTAAGGAAGAATTTTGACCAAAGAATGTGCTGTTCCGGCGTTTTTGCGGACGATTACCAGTCGCAGCATATTGCGTGTCACACGTCGCCGAGACTACGTGGTAGTAAATAGGTTTATTTTATGTTTGTTAGACTGAGGTATATATTTTATATGGGCCGTAGTTTTTAAGTATTTTACATCCTGTACTAGACTAATGTTACTTGAAATAACTGTAATAACTTTATTAATTTCTTTGAAATAACTGTTTTATTATTAGGATAGAAGTTTTCACTTCTAAAACATCTCGAGCAACTCTTCCCAAGAGGATTCTGTGAGTTTCTGTATCTCTGCTACATTAATAGGGAGTTGTTTACAAGCCCGTCGTGATTAACCAGCTGATTTTACAGCAATGGTTTCGGTTCCGGGTTGTTTGCTCTGCGATTGGGATATATATCTGTTTTGGAGAAATAAACATGCCTTTTTGATGTCGCGTGCATGGGATGGGAGACAAATTTTCTAAAACGTTGGAGCGTCGTTATTTGTAGACGCTTCTAAAGAATATCTGAAGAAAATATATCGTCATTACTTTGTGCCTACAATATTCTTGAATGTTTTGTTTTCATCCTAAAATTCAAAATAACATCCTGTTATACCTTGATATTTCTAAAAACTAGATTACTACCTGGACTAGAAGAACAAACTACCAGATTATAAATCTATGGATTACTCTCCTGGGGTAGTGGAATATATACCTGTAACAAGAAAAACACAAGCATTAAAAATATATTTAGGAGTAGAATCGATAAATACGTAGACTTTTTCAGGTGGTACCAACATATTTCCAACAATAAGTAATTACTGCCTGTAACTCTGCATTAATCTAACACTAAAGTAGACGGTATCTATCAAAAACTTCCACTATCCAAGAAGTTCTGCAAAAACAAGCAACGTATCTATATCACCAAGTTCTAACTGCAAGCTTTCAAAGACCCCGGCAAAAAGCTGCCTCAATCATGGTTCTATGCAGTATAGTAGGTATGTTTGACTTTGAAGTTGCCACCGCCACGTCAAAGAGCCTGCTTCACATTCAAAGGCGGTTCTCAACTTAAATTGAGATGTAACATGCATGCTGCAGGATTAATTCTAGCCATAAGCTTAGATAGCTAGTAGCGTTGGAACAGCTTAGTCATAAACTTGTAAACGGATCTGTGGGACGATCAACGTTCGTTTTACGTAAATGCATCCAACATGAAGTTGAGACAGAAACCATTAGATGGTTTCTGAACAAGAAAACAGCTTGTTGGAGTGACAAGATTGTTGTTCAGGTTTTTTATTTCTTGATTATTGTATGCGCCTCTGAGTAACTAATAAACGTTTCTATTCTATACTTACTAGATTCTAAAATCTTCAATAATTTTGTAAGCAAAGCGTAAAAAACCAAAGAAATCATTGGTCTAGCTAGAATATTATACGAGACGTTGGTATCTTCGGAGCAAATTGCAGATGATTGAAACATTTTTTGATTAAAATGCTTTCATTCATGATTTTATGTTTCTTGACTCGAATTTCACCGTTTTTCGTTGTGTGTGTGCAATTTTGCGAAGTTAAAGATAAACAAGGTAACTACAAACAAAAGCTTGTGGTTACCTGGTGGCTCTTTGGTTTATCTACTCAGTTTCCTCACAATTTCAAAATTTTGTCTTCGTTTACAAGAATTAATATTTTGAATGCTAGAACCCAGTATTAGTTTTTATTTTGCAGTAATTTTTATTAGGATTGGCTTCAAAATGGTGGACGTGATTCGATTTTTTGTTGTTAATGTAAAGATTCGGTCTTGGTTATGGTGAGTATAATGGGTGAGTAGTAGAGTAAGTAATGGGTGAAGCCCACTGACAGTAGGTACAGTGAAACACATTCCACATGCATTGAATCAAAGCAAATGTACAAGCTGTTGGTTTTCTAAGCTGTCACATAAGCCGTAGTATGCAAGAGTTAGCAATTAGCTTCCAGCTGTTTTAATAATAAGCTTTTAGCGTGATAATATTTAAATGTAAACAAATTAGACTTTCAGTGTCGTGTTAGTTGTTTTTGGCTAAATTACTTTGGCTGAGTTTAAAGCAATTTGTATTGTAGCTGTTCAAATGTTTCATAGTATTTTATCTTTTACTAGCTTCTGGCATCGGCTTCGCACCACTTTTCCAGGATAAAAAGGAACCTATGTTTTACTCTACAAGAACCTGTTCTAATTTAGACATACCGATCTACCCTCATTCTTTGTCTTTTACTACGAACATTACCAGCGCATGAAACTGTGCCGAAATATTGGAAAACTCAAAAATCGAATCATGGTAAATATCCCGTTCTAATTGATTTCTATATCTTAAATATGTATACGAGTGTGAACAAATAAACTAAAACATTACACAAACCTTGTGAAATACATTGTATTAATGTAGGTACATACCTTGTTGAAAACAAGGGGTAAACCTTCAAAGCTCTCGTGTATTCGGAAGCTGTTGCATTAATAGTTAACTGACAGACAAAGTTAGATTGGAATAGGTGTTCGGGCTCAATCTCTAGTGGTAATGACGTTCATAGTCGAAGAGTCAAGTGTGGCGCTGAGTAGAAGTGTAGTTAGATCTTATTTTAGTTAAGGATAGAATTTATAACGATTTCCATTTTAGCGTTTGTTCACTCTGTTAAGTTTTGACCTGAATTTTGTGAAAGTCTACGACATTTTTTTTTCTAGTTTATTATGAACTTATAAACGTCCTACTGTTTAATAAACGAATTAAATAACTAATAAGTTGATTAAATTTCAATTAACGAAGCAACTTGTTAATCCGTTCCTGACGAAAAGCTATAAATAATTATGAAAATATTCCAAAGACCATGATTTGTTTACAAATCGCTTCTGATAAAATATTATCTACAAAATACAAAAAAAAAACCGTTTCTAAAAAAAAAATATCGAGGCATGTCGTTACACAATGTATTTTTGATTCGCGTTATCCTCTAGTTTGGATTGCCAAAAAAAAAATATGCGAGTTTGTCAACATAAATCGTGAGTAAATAAAAATATTTCAACGCATTTCAAACTGAAAAAGAGTCGATTATTTATTTAGAATGCAGCAGTATGATATCCATGCGAATCGTTAGCGAAAGCGTAAAGCACAACATTTGAATTAAGCCTCTCTCAGATAGTAGCTGCCTGCGGTGACGATAAGTTCAATTCAGAATTAGCTTGCCATTATAATTAATGTTAGTTTTCAAACACGTGCGATCAAGGCGTAGCCTGATAGCAGCTGGCCACGGGCGCAAAACCAGTTCTCAATTCCACGGCGGCGTGTGTGAGCAAACGCGCTGCCTACCCGAACGGTGCTTCCGGGCACCGCTGTTTTCGCAGTCACCGTATTCCGCGTCTGTGTGGGAGAGGCTTTATGAAAACATGCGGAAAACGCAGTGTAGAGCAAAGCTTTGTACGTAGCAATTACAACATTTACGTTATTGCTTTTCAGCAAATTCGAATGAACATTTGTCTACCGACAGTTTATTGCAATCGGATTTCTTCCAATCAATGGTGGGAGGATATTGGTTGAATTTAAAAAAATGTTATTATAAACTTTCATCAGATATTGTCATACGATATATCATGCATGTGCTATGTATTTAAATTTGTTCTAATTTAAATTCTCAATAAAAATAAGGTCGTAAGGGAAATGGAACCAGCCAATGGATATTCAAAATCCTAAAAAGACTTAAAAAACTACACACGACCAATATGCACCCTTTGTTTCAGTCGTTCCGAAAAATTCAAAATTCATTTTCATGGATCAAACCCTGCAACCAAAATTTTTTATTTCTAAATGGAAGCAGAAATTCTCCGTTTAATATTCAAAATTTGAACTCGAATTCCCCTTTGAATTCCCCCCTTTTATTCGTGCTCTGTAATCCCCTAGGGGGGCATTACAGACATGGCCGTCAAGCGCCATAGAGCATAGACCATTGTTTCCTAGAGCGGTATTTACTCAAACATTCTCAACTCAGTTCGTCGATCGTTCGAAGCGTTTTTGCTCCCCCTGTTTGCATTAAGCTTCATTGTGGCACTCCATAGGGTTGTCAGGTGAATGTGACACATGTCGAGTGTGAAATTTCTACGGGTTTAGGAACTTTATGACACGTAATTTAAGTCATTGCGTGAGTGAGCGAGTTGTTTTAACTTTCAACCTTGAGAAGATATCAAAGTGTGAAAATGTGTCAGGAAAAGCGAAACAAATCATTTGAAAACCTAAACTTTTACACATCTACACAAATAAATAAAATGAAAGTCATCATCATCAGCATATATCAGTCCACTGCTGGACACAGGCCTCCCCTAATGAGCGCCATAGCGCTCTAAAATTAAAGTGTCTGTTTGTAAAGTCCAAATAACTTTTTATTATAAAATTGATGCATATTTTAACAAAACACTTCCTCACAGTTTTTAATTTTCCGTCTGTAAGTCTGTCTGTTTTTTTGAGGTAATCTCCAAAACGTTTTTTACTTCACAAAAAGAATGAGGGTTCCGTGCAAATATAACATGAAAACGAGTCTTCAACGAGAGCGAAGCCACGGGCGGGCACAGCTAGTTGTATAGCTAAAAACTTATCGTCTACAGGTATTAATTAGCGCTTACACGAATACAAATATCTCAGAAGAAAACAAAAAACACTTCAGTTTTTCTAAAGATTTCAAGTATTTAAGCTGTGCGTGGCAACCCTAGTTCAATGTTGGATACGATATCAGAATTTTTGCCGCCATCACGCGGCGTACTTGTTGATTTGTAACTGCAATGAAATCTGGATTACCGCGTCCTACTGTATTATGCTCGAAACATTTGCGACTTTGCCCGGATTTGGCGAATGTTAAGATTATGTATAAAGATGGCTCTATTTATCGCTCGAGGCAATGCAAGCATGGTTTACTTAGCCTTTGCTTGTATTTTTGACAACTGAGCTAGGCAGAGACCGCTTGCAATAAGACCGCTTATAATCATCTATCTATATAAATATTAATTATATATTATAATTATATACAATAATTGTAAAATTAAATAGGTCTTACGCCTTTTTTATTTGAGCGCAGTCACAAACAGTCGTCGACGCTATTGTTCTAAGAACAATAAGTGCGCTTTCAATAGGTTTCGGCGCAGATTTTCGTGAAAGATTTTCGACAGAACGAGGTTGATTGGAAATTTTGTTTACAGTGTCTGCGATGGATTTTGATCCTTTGACAGGGAACGAAGAATGCTCTCGATGTTAAATTAATGTTGAGTAAGAACAGTGATTTACTAGTAGCGTAGGTTTATATTGGACGCCATTTCATTGAACAGCACAAACAATGGGTACAAACAATTCTGATTATATTGTGTACTTACCATGTTACCATGATAACTGTTGCTGCTGCTGCTGTAATGTTTTTCTTTTATCTTTTCTTTTTATTACGAATAAAGTGCAGATAAAACTTTCTCATACAAAAATTCGAGCGTTGTCACCTTCGATAAAAGTAAAAAAGGGAGATGAGGCATTACCATCTCGAAAGTGTATGGCTCAAGTTTTTTACTTTTATCGAAGGTTGTCACTGTGATTAAGACACTCGCTCTTATTTTTTCCGCTCGCCGTTACATCTTTTTTATATCCATAACCTATGAAAAACTTACATATGAAAAACTTAAATTAGCACTTAGTTACTTTTCACCAAAAACATCCGATAAATTAAAAAAAGTTAAAAAATGTCACGAATCGCTCCGCACGCAGTTATTTATAATAAATTCATATTATTAGAAGTTGTAAAAATAAATCACAAGAGTTAAAATTACGCTTTCGTACGAACATCTACTACTTTTCTATTCTGCTTATAGATCTGTCGTAAAAAATCGAATTTATTCTGAAGAATACTTTCCAAGATCGACACTCAACCCACTCAACCTTCAATTTAACCGCTCCGTACACAAACCAGAGCCGAAGCCACCGAGTGCAATCAACAAGCGATAATTAATGTTGTCTGAGAGTCAGCGATGGTCAACGGTGGCCACGAGCCAACTGTGTGTTCTTCTACGCTGTAGTTTGCTGCCCTACTGAAGTTTGCGATTTTGATAGATAGGATATGCGACTGGCGCCATCTAGATCAGAACTAAGCAAACCTTGAATTTATCACGCTCAGAACCTATGAAACACATCAGATGTTGAGCTACCTGCAGCGCACTGTTGTTTGCGGTTCACAGTGGTATTTTGTCGGCCGTGACGGTCGCGGTGTAAGAATCGACCCCTCCAACTCAGCCCAGAGATGTCGTAAGAGTCAACTCAGGTGCTATTAGAGGCAGGAGAGACGTTTCTTTCTGTGAATTTAACATTTTCACTGCTATCAACAATCCGCCTGTCAGAGGTGATGATTTTGGTAATACCTAATCCTATTACAAATCATCACCATTTCTGGGAGGCACGTTCAGCTGTGGACATATGTGGGCTGTCGAATTAACGTCTAGCATCACTTAAAGCATACCTTTAGTTTGGTTATTCACAAGATAACAACAGCATTTTATGAAGAGCTCGTATATATCCAAACCAAACGTGCCAAGCGAGCGAGGAAACTAATTGAAACCAATGAATTCTGTAAATTCGCTTCACTCATCAGACGAGAATTCATTTATTTGTTTTGTTTTTTCGCGCTGAGGCTGTGGACAAAAGTGTTCAAGGTTTCATACGAGTTCCAAAACTTGATTCCAATGCATTATTTACTCAATGCTTGCATGTGAATACATGCAAGCGAGCATGAGATAATTATGCATGCAATTCTCATATATAAACGTAAAATGCAATGGACCAACCCTCGCATAATTTACACAGTTCAGTTAAACTACTTTCCTATCAGTGAATTTCACAAATTGCAAGTTAAAATAACTGTGAGGATTATCTCAGAACTTGCAGTTTTAGACATAACAGATTGCCACATGCTGGTTTCGGCTTGAGAATATATTTGAAATCTTGTAGATTAAATGAAATGGGTATATGTTGGCGAAAAGGAGCAAGCTTTTGCCCTGTAATGGCATCAAGTTGCTTGGGTCCGGACGTTTGAAGCTAAGAGTATATAATTCTATTGAGATAGGTACGGTAGGTATTCGAATTTACGAAATACTATTCGAATTTATGAAATACTATTCGAATTTATGAAATACTATTCTAACTTATGAATTACTAGCTGGCCCGGCACATTTTGTTCCGCCTCAGAATCAGAGATGGTGTATAATGTGTGACAAAACTATTTTTTTCATATTGTTTGCCCTCTTAAATTTTGCATATTTTAATAAGTAATTCTGCTGTTCGAGGTGACGAATCCAACGAATTAAAGATCATTATAATCGGTTCAGCCGTTCTGGGGTTATAAATGGTCAAACTAACACGACTTTGTTTTATATAATACAGAAGTTGGCAATCTGCAATCCCATTAATCTAAGATACATAAAATATGCACTAAATATTTACTAGAGAGTAGTTGGTTACCATAACCTGTTTGTGTATAGCAAATTACTTTCATGTTACTCTTTGTTTTTGAGATACTCAGTTAAGGTGCAAGCGCACTACGCGTCAGTGGAACTGCGCGGCCGCGGCACTGCCTGTCAAATTAGAACAAATCACCAAAAAAGCCGCGCAGATCCGCTGACGCGTAGTGCAATCAGTCTCATAGGATTTCATACAAAGAATAACCGGCCGCGCTGTGTCGCGCAGTTCCGTTGTAGTGTAGTTCCGCTCAGTGCAAGTGGACCTTTAGACTCGAGCAATAAGCTTCGAAACTATAATACTTCATTGGATTTTATTTTCATTGGATTATATTTTTTAATAAAAAATCCAATCTTCGAATCATCGGACAAATATTTCGACAAACCGAAAATTTTCGGCCTTTTTTGAAAACAACTTTTAAAAACAATTGACAGTTCAAGACAATACAAGCTAATCATACGCATACGAAGAATGAAAAATTACGTGTAACACGTAAATGTCATTTTGCCTTTTTTGTATGGTCCGCAGATGGCTTGGCAGTACGCCAGCGCCCGATCATTTGGCAGTTCGCCAAGTACAAAGTTAAGAAATGGAAACAAATCCCCATAGGTAGATACAGGTCGTAAGATAGTGAATAGTTAGTGGGTATTGAACCCGAATTCAATTTCGAGTGGTTTAACCCCTAGTGGTGACCCTTCTGATGGGTGACATGATATTGTCACCAAAATGCCCCATTCTACCACTAACTTATTATCATATGTGAATGGGGGTGATACAGAGAGGTCCAGGTTTACCCAGCACAAGCTAAACATTATGAAATAAAATAAAAATAAAAAAGCCTTTTATTCCATAACCATAAGTAACATTGAGGCTAAAGAAGCTTTATTTCTCATAAAAACTGTAAAAGTTTATTTACAATGAGAATAAGTATTCATTATAATCATTATAATAAGTAATCATTGATCAATCATTCTTTAAAAAAATAATGTTAAATTCAAAATTTAGGTCAAATATAGTGGAAATTCATGTCGGTAAATAGGTTTAATGATTAAAGTAGCTGTATAATATTAATTTTGAATAGATTTTCGTTTGATTGAATTAAATATTAATATTTAGTAAGTAGTTAGGACCCCTCTCGGGTAAAGGTCTCCTCCAGCTCTGTCCAGTATTTGCGGTCTTCTGCAACGCTTGTCCAGTTTTGTGTTTTCATATATAGTATGTTTTTCTGTTTCCTTGTTTTTATGTGAGCAGGAGGGTTTTTGTCTAGCTCGCCCGCGGTGACCAGCCGTGTTGGGATGCTTATTTTTGTCTGTTGATTTTTGTTGTTTAGTTTTGGAGGAAGTGCTAATTGCTATTGTTTTTTGTTAAAAAGCTAAAAATTTGTTAAGTTTAATTAAAGCGCCATCTGAAGTGACACCATTGGCACTAAAAAAAATAACGTCAAGGTGTAATTCCATTTCCACGTATTCAAAACTCCTAACGTGATGAATACGTTTACGTGAGTGATGCGACTTGAGAACATCGCTCACTTATTGCTCGCTTGACTCGCGGACTCGGAATGACTTTGAATAATGAGCTCTTTCACAACACAGCTACAATTGCTTTTGTGTTATTAAACGTCTCTTTAAAATCTGACAAAGGCTGTAGAAGCGAATTATGAACCTGACCCACGGTTTAACTAAGATTGAGAACTAACTGACGAGCCACGTCAAACGGAGTATTCGGTATTATTCTGTAGTAAAACTAGGGATGTTTGAGACGAAAGCTACTAAAATATTGCTTGACAATCCACACAGCAACTACAAAATGAAAATCCACACAGCAAACTCCATTCCAAGCTAAGTGAGCTTGGGTAAAATAACCACAAAAAACGAGATGTTTATCTAAGTAAAGGTTTCTTTCTATATAATATTTCCAACCAATATCATACACATAATATGAAAGTATGCGCTTGGTAACCATGAACACCTTAGTAACCAATGCTGTAACTAACATCTGCGAATTCCTGTTGGTTTTTTGTCGTCGAGTGATAGAAGCACGTGTGAAAACGGGTCGACTGCTCTATATTTAAACCAATTGTAATAGTATAATTTATCTGCCCGTTGGCCGACTAGTGAATTGTTCTGGAAAAGTCTAGCAGGTGGTTGAAATATAGCCCTGTTCGATTTTTGTAGTAGTTATTTAATTAAGGGTATGTTGTAAGCAAAACTCGTACCTCCTCTGTAGCTCTTTTTAAATTGCACAAGCTATAAAATTAACCACAATAAAGAGCAATGAGCATTTTACCGCCCGTCACGAAAAATGCTGCGATTTCTTGAACACAGTTCATTTCACCATCATCAGTCCTCAATCCGACATTAAATTTCATTTAAAAGTGCCATTTTTATACGGTCTACAGAGGTATGAGTCAGCAATAATACCTTGCAGGGAGAACAAGTTAGAAATACACTCTAGAAGGAGAAGAATAATTGAATTTATTCGAAAATTTATTTCGACACACTACAAACGTATAAAGCAAACAAACGGAAGACCAAAACATTAACATGGACCCTACGATGCACAGCCCCGTCCACTTAAGTACACATTGAGGAGGCCTAGAGGAGACTAGCAGTCTTCTAATTAAAAAAAACTGCTGTTAGGTTAATGATGATGAAATAAACAAAGCGATAATAGCCAGTCTATAAGTAAACGAGCAATTGATTACTTGTTTTAAAAACCATAAAACAACACAATGCGTAGAATTGGTGACAGGTGGACGAACGATAATTCAGAATGCTTTGTTT
The DNA here is from genome assembly GCA_947086465.1 of Eupithecia exiguata. Taxonomy (NCBI): domain Eukaryota; kingdom Metazoa; phylum Arthropoda; class Insecta; order Lepidoptera; family Geometridae; genus Eupithecia; species Eupithecia exiguata. The sequence goes on from OX352229.1 coordinate 2,339,281, forward strand.
TGTCTATTTTGAACGGAATGACTCAAATGATCGAGCGATTGTTACTAGATTTGATTATCTGACACAGTATCTATTCTGAAAGCATTGTCTTTGAACTCTTTTGCAGATAATGTAGAAACAACTCTGAGGTGTTATGAAATAAAAGTAAGTTTTCAATGAAACAGATTATGAACTAAAGTGTACGGTAGGTAATTTAGGTATTTACGCGTAACGCGTTCGTTAATTAGTAAAATAGTTTTTAGAATCGTACCTAAAACAACTGAAACATTATACAACCATTGAAATAAATCTTGGAATTTTTACTTCATTACATACACTAAGATTAATTATCCCCGCAGAATATGGTGCCCCGAATATTCAAGATCACCTGTGAGAAAATTGCTAAGTCGACAAAGAAATAGAAGGCACATTGCCCCTTGTCCAACAATGCGCTAGCACGCTAACACTAACAGGAAATTTACAACCCCGTAGAGTAACGTTAATGTAAAAAGGCCCAATGTTTTCCCTAGTAACTTTACTTTAGATTATACTTACCCGAGAACAATGCCCTCCAAGGCACTTTACGTCCTCCTAAACAAACAGCATTTTATCGCCATAGATGTGGGTCAGCATCATCTGACCGCTATAACTTGTCCGCTATTGAATGGCTATTAGAAGACGATCAGTAGAACGTCACAAATTCGTTGAAGGACCCTGCGTTTGACCAAATGACTCTTTTAATAGTGCTCACAGACGTATGACTATTCGTAGAAAGCCTTTTGAAATAGAAAATGGTCACAAAGAGAGAATAGCAATAACAATTTTCGGAAATGTGTGGTTTTTCTGTGGACCTACGAGAGACGTGGAGGGATGAATGTCATGTGACGAAAAGAGTGATGGATATGAATTTGGACAGATATGAGAGGAGATCAGAGGAAAGAGAGATGAATCGTGTGAAAGATGTAATTTCTTTATCGCTGTGCGTCATACAAATACCAACGCCAAGAAATTTCCATATAAAAAAAATCTTTTATTTACCACTAGCTGCGTTAACGTTTTCTACGAATATGATGATCTTATAAATACTGCTTTTTCCAGTGCCATAAGTAACCTCAAATCCATTAAGCGGTTTGAGCGTAAAGTTAAACATACATACTAAATAAATAACGCTGGACAATTCACACAGCATTATCTAGCCCCAAGCTAAGCAGAGTTTGTGTTATGGGTACTAGATAACTGATATACATAATACAATACGTTACATAGATAGATATTTTTTATTATACATAGAAAACGACCAGAACACCATGAACAAATACCTGCAGATCGAACATATATTTGTCCCAAGGCGGAAATCGAACCCGCAACCTCCTGCGTCGCAGGCGGGCGTTCGCCCACCGCGCCACAGAGGTCGTCGAGATACTAACACATATCTACATACATTCGTTCGCCTTAATTATAATAAATAGTGTGATGTCTTCCTTCCTTCAAACAAAACTAGTCCAAGAAAACTTACGCCATTCTAGAATGGAGGTTTCAACGACAATTATTATAGCACCCTATAATTTACTGCAAGCGACTCTGTATTACAAAACAAGGACGGTTGTCCTACTTTCATACATCAATGATAGAAACTACTTTGTTTCACGACCTATCGATTTGTGCTTTGCCTTTTATGAAATGTTCTTTTAAAACTTTTTGTACCTACCTCACCGACTGGAATAAACGTTCTCCAATAACATGCGAGTTCGAGCGCTACAGAAGGATTTAATACTTTTTGTTTCATTTGGCCCTTTTCTGCTTTGTGAGGGATATAACCTTTCACCGGGTCGCATAAAGATTTACACTAGTATCTATATACTATATCTATCTATCTAGTATTATAAATGCGAAAGTTTGGATGGATGGGAGATGTTTGTTATTGTAACTTCTACACGCCAAAAAAACTGAACAAATCTAAAAAAAAAAGTCAAATTTTTATGTAAGTTAAAACAAGATCCGTCAAGTGCGAGTGTAACTCGCGCGCCGGGGTTTCGAACATTTGCTAATTATACAAATGTACTATATATGTATAGGTATCGGTTAGTAAGTTTGCTATTTAATTCAGACTGTAATTTTGTTCAAGAAAGAACGGCGGACAGAGTGATACCATAATGGTTTCGAAACCGATCTCGAAACCCTAAAAAACTAGGTATGCTAAAATTTTGCATCCATTTAGGTCTAGACCTAGAATAAAACTTAGGCTACTTATATTACCTTATAGTTCCCATTGGATAGAAACTAGAGATGTGCCGAACATGGGTTTCTCCGAATACGAGCATTCGGCCGAATATTCGGTAAAACTTTTACCGAATCGAATATTCGGCCGAATATTCGGTACATTTGATTCCGTTCCGTCGTATATGAGATGTCATATTTGTCTTATATCTCAGTAGACTATAATTAAGTTCCTAACTCTTAATGTGTAGATTAAGTGATTGATCTCTTAAATATCAACCTGAAAAGTACAAACAAATTACTAATTTTCTTTATAAAGAACTATATTGGTTGAATAGGATAGGTTTAAACGTTTAATATCAATAAATATATTTTGCGACGCTATGCTGAGTAGAAACTAGAAAAAAATATTATTCATAATCTACTAAGGTGTTGTGATTTGATTCAGCTATTCTATAACACAATAAAGACTGACCGAAATAAATATCTTGTTTATTTTCATTCAATTAAGGCCTGTTTAATATATTATTATAAAGAGTTAACACAGAAGCCTAATCCCAAAACAGCTAGATACCTATATTTTGCATTAAGTTATTATGGATTCCTTGCCTACCCCGCAAGGGATCCGGCGTGAAGATATTGATTGAAGTTATTATCTTTTTATCAACCTACTTTAACTGAAAATAAAGCTTCAGTGACGACAAAATCAGAAAGCTAGCTCTAAAATACTTACTTCATTACGCTGTACACTCAAATCATGATAATTACACGGGTCTTAACAGTAAAAACTTTGAGTATCACTTTGCCCAACATTAGGTGATTCAGCCAAATATTCGGCCGAATATGAATATTCGGTAGAGCTGCCGAATGTGCCGAATACCGAATATAAAACGAATATTCGGCCCATCTCTAATAGAAACCTTTAAATTTAATTTCCATGAAAACAACGCGTGTGAAGGCAAAAACTAAGTAGTTTACCATAATCTGCCTTGATAGAAATTATTAAGTACATTTTGGACGTCCACAACACAGTTCGGACGTTCGCGAACAAACAAATTTTTTTGTTTGATTTGGGTACCTAAAATCTCCGGGACCACTGATCTGATACTAAACTTTTTGCATCTACATTATGTCTAAGTGCTGTAAATAAGCTACGTTTTACACATGCATATCAATGAAGAGAAGCTTATCACGCTAATACTAAAAAATGCGAAAGTTATGTTTGTCAGCTATACAATATAATAGGAAACTTCAATGTTGAATATTTCATTACATAAATGCTAGTAAACATAATCAAGTAATTACAATCCATTGATAAAGAAAATACAATAATAATTACAACTATTATTTACACTTAAATCTATTTTCTAACAAGATAAAGTTAAAAACTACAACCCGACTACGTGAAAGTTATAAAAGTTTGAAACATTTACATTGAAAAAATAGAATGACGTATCGGTCATATTTGATAGGCATAGAGTTGAAAATGAAAATAGGTCGTACCTCGGTATTGTAATTTTTCTCTATGGGGCCTGCAGCCTGCGGCTACCTAAATTTTAATACGCGTTTTGAAGGCTTATTCGGGGTCGGAGCCCTAAATCCTATAGCCTATAACCATCGGGGTATTGAGACGAATCAATCGATACATAATTGCCACGTTGAATGGCAATGCTAATTCGTTGACCGAAATAAAAGCCAGCATTCCGATCACCTGTGGACTCTATTAGGAGTTAATATAATATAATAACGACTGAAGGGGGCAGTTGCTATAGTCAATTAACAAGATTAACTGTTTTTTATCCCGGAAAGAGGTATGTGAAACCCCGCACATAATTCAATAAATAGCAAACAATATTTTTACGTACCTAACATAAGCATAAGTGCTATTATATATTAGCTAACAGGCACTTCTAGATAAACGTAATAAAATGATTAATGCGGCTATTAAACAGCGGCAGGTAAGTAGCCTAAAATCACGTACGTCTCGTAAAACGGAATCGTATTGAATTTCCAAACAACTGTAGTAAGGAGAAGAGATTTGTTTGTCTGTTTCGCAAATGTTTACTTATCAAGTTTTAATTAAGCTTTATTCCGAGTTTTAGGTTTCATTTTATATTTGGAGGCAACATTGAAGAAAATATTCAGAAGGATCTTACGGATAAATATTTTAACCATACATTCTTACCCGCTTTTGTTCGCATGTTAGCTTACGAGTTAGGTATCTTGAAATATTTGAAACCGATTATGTTAATTCCCGAAAATCTAGTTAGGTACTACGGTTTTATTAATGTAGGAGGTATTCCTCGTAGCGCACCCAGATGAAGCGCACCCACATGAAGCGCACCTTTTTGGTGCGCTTCATAGTGCATAAGCCTTCGCACTCTGGATAATAAAACCTTAGAATTCTATTGAGCAATGGCAACACAACAGTCAAACGAGCTAAATGTAACTTTAGTCTTTGAACAGGTTTGGATAACTTCAATGTTTCCAATGCAGGTGGAACTTACGAAGCTAAGGTCGTAAGAGTTCCCAGAGATTTTCGACGAGGTGTGTATTCGATTTCGTTGCTTAGTTGGTTAGAGCGCTCCCATACACACCCGTACGAGGGTGAGGCGCGGGTTCAAGTCCCGGCGAAATAGAAAATTTTCGGGAACTTATTTAATTTATTTAGGTACTATTTTTGCCAGTCGTTGGTTCACTAGATAGGTTATTGACACATCCACACGAATATATCTGAATAGACCAGCAGATAAATAAACAATCCTGGACGTTTACACAGATTTTTGGTGAAAATGAATTTTTACTTTCAGACTTAAAAGAAAAGAAAAGCATTTCATTAGAAAAGCTCAACATTCTCAAAGCTTTAGAACATTATTTCTAATGGGTTTTACAAAAGCAAGAAGCTTTAGACAAGGAATGCCATGCGAGTAAAGTCGCGAACTAATGCTTACTCAAACAATAAAATAAGACATAAAAATTCTAAAGCGAATTAACGTTTCCCACGAATAATTAAATCTGTTGAAACTGTTTCTATTTTAAACTAGGTAACGCCTGTGGCTTCACCCGTAAACAAAAGCTTTTGTATGCGACACAAACTTATACATTATCGGATTCAGTGAACTTAGTCCAGTCGTATTTTTAATCGACTTCGAAAAAAGAAGGAAGTTTTATGTTCGGATGTATGTATATTTTCTTTTTCGTATGTCCGTCGATTTCTCCGTCATTTATGGACCCATTTGGATGATTCTTTGCGATTGTATAGGCTCTATACAACCGCAAAGAATCATTCAAATCATCCTCCCATCACCTCGGGATTATCCTCTACAGTAAAGTCCCATAATTTATTACTGAGGATTTTTTATTTGTCCCACAATACTAAAAAACAGTGTCAAATTGAGGTATGTATTGTATTGTGTAGTGCAGAGCGTAGAATGTTAAGCTTGGGTTGAGGTATATGGAGTACCTTTTTATCTACCGGATGAAGTATAAAATACCTAGGTTTATGATGATGATGATGATGAATTGAGGCTAAACGCCTGTTTTCACAACACAGTTATCGGGAGAGATTTACCTATACCGAATACTCAAACGTAAATTAGATTTGAGAATCTCTAAACAGAAGATTTTTTGACAGACTTTGCTTGAAACTGACAGAAATCACGACTTGTTGCTTGCTCTCATCTGATTTGCATTTGAGTATTCGGAAGTGACAAACATTCAAACAATCAAGTAAACTTTAAACTATTTATGTCATGCACAGCTGACAGCAATATCTCACAATAACAATGCGGGACAGTCATCAATGTCTTGATGCTATTAATTTCGGGTTAGAGATTAGGAGACGAATTCTTCAGGCAAGACCTATAAAAATACCTTTGGAAATTGGAAGAAATATATTCTCTGTTAATTTACAAAGAATATATTTATCTTTACAAAAGGCTTGGTTAATTTATCTATTGTAGTGAAATTTTGTCGTGGGGCAAATCATGGGCCTATTTACATATTATGTAGATGATTAAGATGTCACCAGTCAATAACTTTATTTCTCTAGGCTTACAAAAAAGCACTTAGACAAGTCAAATTTTATACATAAACAGCTTTATAAATAGTAATTATCAAACAAGAAACAAAATGATGTTGATTTTCTTCGCTTCAATCGATGGTTTTTAGGTTTCCGTACCCAAAGGGTTAAAACGGGACCCTATTACTAAGACTTCGCTGTCCGTTTGTCCGTCTGTCAGTCTGTCCGTTTGTCACCAGGCTGTATCTCATGAACCGTGATAGTTAGACAGTTGAAATTTTCACAGATGATGTATTTCTGTTGCCGCTATAACAACAAATACTAAAAAAAAGAGAATAAAATAAATATTTAAGGGGGCTCCCATACAACAAACGTGATTTTTTTGCCGTTTTTATAGATAATGGTACGGAAACCTTCGTGCGCGAGTCCGACTCGCACTTGGTCGGTTTTATTTTTATAATTTTAGCGATGCTGGTCCTTTGTATATCGATTTAAAATAGCCTGTAATTCATCATTATCGTCCGCAACCCGACTTTAGCCACTGCAGGGCATAAAAAATAGATACATCATTTATTTTTCGTCTCTGACACACAATATTAATTTAGGTCTCCAAACTCTTGTGCCACTCCACACAAATATGCGCCAAGTAGTACTTACTTCCTTAGAAAAAAAAAGTTTTTATGTGGTTATTTTGTAGGCTACATTTTATTTAACAAGGCTGAAGCTTGGTGCAAAATTAAATAAATAAATGAACTCTCAGAAAATACAATAATAATTACAACTAATATTTACACTTAAATCTATTTTCTAAAAATCTAAGCCGTCACCAGAAGGCAAAGTGCCCAGAATGCTGGCAGCATTGCCACGTTGAATGGCAATGCTTATTCGTTGACCAAAATAAAAGCCAGCATTCCGATCACCTGTGGACTCTACTAGGAGTAATTTTACTCTCAGAATAGTATCATCACAAAAACGTGTATCTTCTGCATCAGCTCCAGTTAATAATTCCTTGCAAGATTTGCTAATTCACTACATAAGTCATACTCTGGCGATAATGAGGTAATAAAATAATTTTCTCAATTCCTCACAGAAACCTGTCATGACCATATTTACGGTTTAATTCACTAAACTGGCAGTTAATAACAGAAAACGGTAACTCATGCGCCCGTTACCGACTGACGGCGCAAGAGAGCGATTAGCTAAACACGGCGCAAGCGCAGGCCACAGATTGCATTATAGTACAAGCTTTTGATCTACGAGTGCGTCTGTGATTTGCGATGTTTTTAGTGTAATAATTTGCGATGTTTTTAGTGTAATAAAAATAATGATAGCATAAAATATAATGATAGCGAAAAGTTCACTAACTCTTAACGCTTTTTAATTAAACTAAATTAATTTATTAAATCAGACAACATAGTTTTTTTGTTTAGTTCCATTTTTGTTAGTGAGCTTTCTTGAAACTATGATAAAACACAAAGAAAGCACAATACATAAACATTACTAAGGAAGGTTTAAGGATCCTTACGCTTGTCCTGATCAAGTTGTCTACTTGAGTTCTACTTGATCAGGACCCGAATAAAGGCCTTCATTAATGGCAGATCGAATTGATGACCACATAACATGACGATCGAAACTGAACTTTATGATCAGTTTGGCTTTTCTTCAACTTGTAAATAAATGACCATTATAGAAAAACTGAAATCGGGTTATGAAACATTTACAATTTATAAATAAAGCGTAAGCTTTATTCATTTATTATTTATTAACATTTTTTTAAGTAAAATATTTTTTTAAGTTTTTTTTTTATGACTGTACTCAAAAAAGTTTATTAACGCTAATTGGATTTATACCGGGGCAATGCAGCTAGCGTCTTCGGCACGCTTCCGACTGGTATTGATATGGATCAGTTGAGCTACTTGTAGATTGTTTGCAACAGTCTGCAGTTAGCTCAAGTGTTTCAATTGTAAATAATAGTTTTAATTTAATTCTTTTATTTGTTTGTTATTTTCTTTGTTAATAAAGAATCTATACCGGTTGCTTAATGTATCTAGCTAGATTTGATTAAATCAAAGTCGCACACATGCCGTCCATATTCAAAACCTTCATAAAGAGCAAAGTTCGTCACCCCCCGTCCAAAGACCCCCAAGGTTCACCAGAAGTGCATCTGCATTCAACCTGGAATCGTATCCTGGCGGCGATCCAGAACACCTGTTGCGTCAGCTCTGGCCGGGAAACTGATAATGGTAATAAATAGATTCCGTATTGGTTGTGACATAAACATTACACATTCTCGGTGAACTAGGTTCCTGAAATAACACTATAATATGACCGATTTAACTAAGTGTGGGTTGTATCTGGTTAGGGATATGGACAGAGTACCTACTATAGATGGACCATTTTAGATAAACGTATTGTTCCTTTGTATTTTTATTGTTTGGTGTAAATAGACTCAGTGAATATAGTGATACCGGTGAAAATGAAAAATCGGTTGTTTTCGGATTCAAAAGTGTTTTACCTACTCCGGATGATATACCACAATAATAACGAGATAGGGGTTCAACGTTAAAATGGCAGGCCTCATGCCGTCACACAGCCAGATGGTAGGACGACATCGTCAATATAACCACAAAGAAGTGGTGAGATAGAGACCTACATTATAAGACCGGACAGAATGGCAATAAATATTTATTATAATAGACATCCAACACACTAGCAGTAGTTGCTCACGGGCTGAATTAATTGATCGTTTGAATACTCCTGTTAGTTTTTAAAAGGAGAACTGACAAGACTTGAACAAAACCTTTCAATTCGCTATATTAATAAAGTGGATTTCTCTAAAATTAAAATAACAATAGAAAAGTAGTGACCGGTCACAGCCCATCAACTGTCCACTGGCGTCCCGCCAGAGTTACCAGCATGTCTGTCGCGATAGGCGTGGCGGATAGGCGGCATTGTTCCACCAATCAAGTGGTTATGGCGGCATGCGTGGGCGCAGTGAAGGGAGTGGTATGCCGCGATTAATTGAACAGACAGTACGGATTCGACCTTTTTGTGTTATAAATAAAAGTTATGAATAACAGTGTGAATCTTGGTCAGTAGACAGCTTTGATCGTCAGGTACACCAAGCTGGCTTACTTATATAGGCCTAGGTATATGAGTAAGCCAGCTTGCAATCTTTCAACTTTAGTTCAGAAGCTAGTTACAATTTGCTGATTTAGGCATATCTTTCCACATATGGGTGTTTTGCAGAGCTTCGCTGTGGAATGTGTCAAACACAACATAGACTTGGCATCGAAATTGGCTCTTGACGCTGAAGCTGAAGCTACGTTAAGGACTTCACGTGGCCCACGTACGCCTTATCTCCTCTCTAAACTTAACATCAGATTTGTGCGTCGGTGTGTCGGACGCAAATGCATAGAGTACCATGTCATAAAATCAATTCCATATAAGTATTCTCATTGGGTGTTTTGATACAGTTGGAATTACTATGTCCTTGTCATATTATTGAACGTTTATTGGCAGAGTAAACGGAGTCATCAAGTCCCAATAGTAATCCGAATTTAAACCCAACGAAAATTTACGATTTACCAATAATTCATGTAATGAGAAAAACCGGTAGGTCGGTCTGAAAAAAAAAACAACATTTATCAACATTTACCCATAACACAAGCTCTGCTTAGCTTGGGGCTAGATAATGCTGTGTGAATTGTCCAGCATTATTTATTTATTATTATTATTTATTTAAAAAGGTAAATTAATTTAATAGTAAATGACATTACTCGTAACTCACAGCTCCGCTCATAAAACACAACATCATTTTCAATGCGGCAACGCGAACAACTGTATATCCTAGATAGAAAGCCTTTTCTGACCGTTTCTGATCGGCTTAAACCGATTCTGCTCCTTTAGTTGCGGCAAACTACGAAGCGAAATAGTATTAAAGTGTATCTTAGTGCAACCGACTGTATAATACCGAAGCCCTTCAACGATAGCCGTGTCTAAAGTTAGATTTAATTTGTGTCCACCAAAACTCCCGAACATGCTGCGCCTGTCGTTACTGGATGGATATAATCCGAAATGAAGAGATCCGCAGAAGGTCAAAAGTCACGGATGTTGGGAAACGTATATCCCAACTGAAGTGGCAATGGGCGGAACCGCTCATGCGAGGCTTGGATAACAGATGGAGCAGCAAACTGACGGAGTGGAAACCTCGCGTGGGAAGCAGGAGATCAGGGAGACCCAAAGCACGATGGTGCGATAACATAAGACATACTGAGATACTGGAGTAACAGATGCTGAAAGTGATGATGATGAAAACTCCCAAAATGATTGGCCAGCTGAGATTCCTCCAAGTTTTCCGTCTACAACAGATTTTCTTAAGTTTTGGCTTCTGTTTGTACTTGAATCAATTATGTAGATTGGGAATCAGCAATTCAAATCTTATTATTTGTGTGCTACGTGCTAGTTTGGCATGTGATGTGATGAGTAAGGGGAAATAAATTACCTAGGTATCTATTCGTTAGTTGAGTAAGCTATCCCTGACTTTTAATCTCAAGATTGAAGGTTCATGTCAACAAGAATCAACAGAGGAAGAATGTTCTGTATCAGCATCATCATAACACACACACGTCTACTGCTGGACATAAGGCCTCCCCCATACGACGCCACAAATATTGGTCCTGCGCCACCTCCATTCTCTACTCCCTACGACGATACAACTTCGTTTCTACCTAAACGAAAATTCAAATGATATAATTCAGAATTTTATTGCTTTTGCCTTCGTCTTCAGGTACCGTTTCAGGACTACATGTTTTCAAAATGTCAGTTCGATCTGTTTAGTCGTTTGAACATGATGGTGTGAAAGTCGTAGCGCGAAGTCTCACGAGTGTGCGTCAGAGTTTCTCTTAAGTGTAATGAAAACATTAGAGTTGCAACTTGCAACGTATGCAAATGAGTTCGAACCTGCGTTTGTTCGCCCACAATGCACTTAATTCAAACCCTCAACAATGCTTGCATTGTTTGAAAGTTTGCAAAGTAAGTTTGAATGTGAGTTTCCCGATGGAATAACAGACAAAACTTTAATCTAACGCAGCATCTTGCGAGAAATGTGATACTATCTTTATTTGTGGTGTTGTTGCTGGAAATCTTATTACTTCCATTGTGTTTAACGTTAGGTGCTTTACTAAAGTAATTAATTTGAAAGAAGCTTTCCAACCGTGTGATGCCTGCTTAGAATTTGCAGCACTCCAACTTTTCCCGTGGGTTTCTGTGGTATATTTGCAATAAATAGTATACATCTAGAATCAAATTGAGACACTTAAAAAATGGGTGTTATACCTACCCTACTCTGGGTTTTCGCGCAAAAACATCTTAACATACGATCGCCTCTAAAATTAAAGTAGAATTCCTTTTCTAGTCGAAAATGCACTTTGATTCTTATTCAAAGCCACGATAGCAACCTGATGCACACGAACCAACAGTTCAAAAGACTGTCATTTATTTCAGTTCATCGCTTCAATATTGCCAACACGTTTCCCTTGCCGACAAAATAAGACTAGAGGTTTGTTATGAATATAGAGGTGTTTTGAGACAAGTGGATAATATTTGTGGTTTAAATTTCCAGTCAATAGGTTACTTCAATATCTGAACATAGTCGATTCAGGGTTCAATAGATAGGAACAATGATCCAGGGCTAATTCGATTACATTAATTGCTTCACTATAACAATGGTTACGTCTCAAAATGATCTATTTCGGCATTTTACCGAAAGAAACTACAGATATAGGGACGCGTGTCAAAAGTGCCAAGGTTGAAACCATTCTGCCCATCTCTCCGTGCAAATAGCACCCGCACGCACTATTTGCACGGAGTATCTTTCATCTATGGACGATTCTGTCACGATACTACTGTCATAGTAAAGTGTCATAGTAAAGTACATACATAGTAAAAAAAAGTTGCTATTCACACAGCATGATCTAGCCCAAAGCTAAGCAGAGCTTGTGTTATGATGGGTACTTGATAGATTAAATAGATAGATTTTTGCAAAGAAAACAGCCAGAACATACTCCGTAGATTGTCCAAAAAAATTTACTAAAGAGGCTTATTTATTAAGAGCCTTATTTTTTGCATATTTCTTGTGGAACGCTTATACACACGAACTGTGCATTATCTGACCTCCTAACTTAAGTCGTGTGTTTCTTAAAGTAAAAGTGATCATTGAAACCAATCAAAAGCGAAATGACTACAACTATGAGAGTTCTAGTCTCTTAGAGTAATAAAGTCGGAAATCGTACGTTCACATCACGTGAAAACGGTGAAGTACACAAAGGGTACGAATATTATAAAGCGTACGTCGTCACCTTTCATGACAATGAAAAAGGACCGTGCGAGTCTACCGTCCTACTGTGTCAGCTAGAGCGAAGCTATGCGATAATGGTCAAAATCTCCCGTAGATTCATAATAATGTTCATTTAGTCCTGACAGACTGTTTGCCTGCTTTTTTAACCGATTTCGAAAAAAAGGAGACATACAATGATCCGTTTACTCCCACCTGTTCTGTTGAGTAGTTCTGTTGACAAAACTACTGGGATTTTTTCCCCCATTAGTTCTGTGACTTAAAAGACTATGCTTTACACCTGACTTTTATCTCTACTATTCCCACCTGTTCTGTTGAGTAGTTCTGTTGACAAAACTACTGGGATTTTTTCCCCCATTAGTTCTGTGACTTAAAAGACTATGCTTTACACCTGACTTTTATCTCTACTATTCCCACCTGTTCTGTTGAGTAGTTCTGTTGACAAAACTACTGGGATTTTTTCCCCCATTAGTTCTGTGACTTAAAAGACTATGCTTTACACCTGACTTTTATCTCTACTATTCCCACCTGTTCTGTTGAGTAGTTCTGTTGACAAAACTACTGGGATTTTTTCCCCCATTAGTTCTGTGATTTAAAAAACTTTACCAACCTATGTACATACGGCAATAAATAAAATGAAATGGAACAAAAAGAGAAATATATTTTCTTATTAGGTTAAATTCACTCATTAAAATAACAACAACCCTCTTCAAAATACTATTTCCCTCTTCAAGGCACTCTTGAAAAGCTTGAAATAAAAATTTGTGATCGTGACGTTGTCATCAAGATACATAACTGAAAAATAAATTACCTCAAGTGCCAGTACTTGACAATTGATTGCAATAGTTTGAATCACAACAGAACTATTCAACAGAACAAGTGAGAATTGTATTCCCATTTGTTTTGTGGACAGAACTATTCAGAAAAAAATCCTAGTAGTTCTGTCAATAGAACTAATCAACAGAACAGGTGAAAATTGTATTCCCATTTGTTTTGTGGACATAACTAATGGTAAAAAAAGTCCCAGTAGTTCTGTCAACAGAACTACTCAACAGAACAGGTGGGAGTAAACGCAATGATCAGCTGCAATGTAGGTATGTAATGTTTTATTCATGTGTATCCACCAATTTATCCGACAATCGTGAAATCAATTTAGTGATTGTTTTGGTTTTGTAAAGAAAATTATTCTGGGCCTTGTGCCTAGATTTCGAAATGTTATTTTTTGGACATAGCGACCATCTAATTTTCTGTTGGTTAAAATTTTATTGGTTAAGAATTAAAAATAATGGGCCAGTCCCATTATTTTTAATTCATTAATTAATCATAAATAAAATATTTATTATTATTATAATAAAATAATTCATTAATTAAAATTTAGACCAAAAGAAAATTAGATGGTCGCTATGTCCAAAAAATAACATTTCGAAATCTACGCTATTATTGTAAAAAGGAAAGTTTTGTTTGTTTGAATTGAATAAGCTCCGAAGTTACTGGACTGATTTGTAAATTTTTTTCACCATTAGAATGCTACATTATCCCTGATGAATAAAGGAGATAGAATTTACCCGTGCGAAGCCGGGCGAGCCGCTAGTATTCTATAAAACTTTCAGAAGCTTAAGAATCTATATAATGATGGTAATAACTTACGCGCCTCATCGCCTTCCACTAGGACTTCAGTCTCATAAAATTGTTTGCAAAGAGTGTAAATAAAACGTGAGTGGGATGACACCGGTCACGTGCGACGGAATCGCTGGAGACAACTATTAGATTCCCTTTTCTTGCTAACACAGCTTTAGCTGGGTCAATGACCTGACGGCTTTTCAGGACAAAAAAGTGACGCTAAGCGAGGATAAATTGTTTCTCAACTGGGAATTGAAGCTATAATGGTACTCACAGACTCGACACGTGCCATGGCAGCACAGGTGTTTTTTGTGTTGAGTTCCCAAATGAAAATTCTCGATGCCTATATTTTGTAAGGTAGAATTTCAACTTTTCAACAACTTTCAACATTTAATAGCATATTTCTAAATAAGCTTAAGTTTGACCAGCTAAACTTGAGCTTAGAAGTATGACATACTTACTGTCAAGCCTTGTTGGAAAACAGAGTCACTTTAGCCGGTCGAAGTCTTGTCCTATGAACTGTCTACTCTGTAAAGTTATTTTTGAATAGTCAATATAAAATGCTGAAAAACACTGGACTATAGTGTGAGAAAAAAGAATAGGTACACTCCATTTGGTTCACGTATGTTGGTACATATAGTTCAAATAAAACATCAGATCAGATCAGTTGACCATTCAACATTATTGAAATTAATTATTTAGTCAATTCATCTCGTGGGATGCGTTGAGAGCGGGATCAGTTAACCAAAGTGCCGTCCAAAAACTAGCCCGCGCGGGCAAGTACGAAGCGAATACTATTTGGCTGAGACAAGAGACATGACACTAAAACACTCATTAGGGAAGGCTTTTGTCCAAGAATGTACAAAGTAACATATTATATTCTGATGATAATGTATTCAAAATATTTGAAAAGACATCATACAATAATTAATTTTATAAGTTCCTTGTATTGAACTGAAAGTTACAAGTTCAAGTTTTTATTCTAACTGAAAGATTTCCTAAAATTCCAAAACTAAAATCAAAATAAAATTACGTTTTGTATTGTCTGTAAATAAAGTAACCTCCTCAAGGCCTCAAGTAACTGAAATCTAATTACCTCAAACATGTCATAGTCAAATGACACGTCGCACACGTTCGCTCCATCTCATTAGCTCTGCTGCTCTCGTCCTGTACTGTAATCTTGTGTGTACACAAATCGAGAGTAACATTATTCGAATGACATCAGGCTTTTACATGACGCGATACGAGAATAGGGTAAATTACTCTTTACGACGATTTCCAAAGCAAAACTAGCGTCGCGTTGAACAAAGGTAATTTTAAAATGTTCAATGGACCATTTTTGATACCTATTATAAGCCTTTTTTATGCCTCTGTATAGTTTAGGCAGAGATGGAAAAATAGAGTTTGGAGGCCACAAAGTGCAACTTCATATCTCTGCCCCGAACTTATGCCATCTTGCCCTTGCCAAGCGAGTGATAGCACCTACACAAATACTCACCTCTCCAAAGAAAATAAGAGCTTTTTTATTCTGTCGGAAATATCTGAAGACCGCGATGGAATGCGCTTTCTCCACAGTCCCCACACATCGTATTGCAATCGGTTTTGGCGACTGGAAGTTTACAATGTTTCCGAGTTTTACAATAACGTACAGCTATAGTTATCAATCGGATCGTGATTCGTGACGTGCAATGTGAAACGGCTTTAATCTTGTACGTAAACAGATGGAGACTCGTATGACGTCAAATGTAACCTCAAGACTACATTCTTGGGGTTACATTTGACGTCTGTGATCTTCGTAATAATACACTTTGTCTTCTTTTGAGTTTATCATTAGGTATTTTGTGTATCAGCATGATAATTTGCATTCGCGAATTTTTTGGAGCTTTTACAAGAAATACTACAACTAACATTCGTCTATCTAGTGTGATTTCGACTAAAACACCACGACAATGCTCTCGTATTCCTTCACCAGGTGTACAAATAGCTCCAAAACAAAAAACAAAGCCCAAGGCATCACATATTTTCCCGCGTAAGTAGATATACCAAACTTTTAATTTTCTGATAATCCTATACCTTATCATTATTTCATCTATGACAAGGTACAGTTTTTGAGTGAGCGCTGGTAGAACGTACCGTATCTTCCTTTTTTTACTTTGATCGAAGGTATACCATAGCAATGTATACCGTCGAATAAATGTTTTAACTATCAATCTACTGAATGTCAGTTTGTACAACAAAAAACCTAAAATATTAATGTTTTCCTTCGAAATGAAATTAGATTTTGTAGACCATGTGCACCAAATGTGCATTATCTCAACACAATCATGTGCTATTCCAGACTATAATCTATCTCTGTGATAAATTTCATCCAGATCCATTCAGCCGTTCTGGCGTGATTGAGTAACAAACATTCATTCATCCATCCAAACTTTCACATTTATAATATTAGTGGGATTCGACCCCTCCTGTTTAGCCCGTGGAAGTCGTAAAAGCTGACTAAGGGAACAGGGACCACGTTCAGCAGTGGACAGTCTAAGCCATTGCTACAGGCTTTAAAATGTTTCGTGAAGTAAATCTCCAACCAATTTTGTTAATATTTTCCTCATCTGACCCGATTTTTATCGCGCAATTAATTCTCACCCCGCATTTGACTAAGGTTTTAGGGAATCTCATTATTCAAAACAATTTTAAAAACACAGCCTACGTGCAAAGGTTGTTCCGGTCCACCGGTTCCCAAAGCATTTGGGCGCATGTCAGATTTCACCCGAAAATCGGGGAGAAATGAGAGGCGTGAAAGAATTTTGCAAGTCAGATAGATTACGAGTTAGGTATCAGTCATTATTTTGTTTCACTCCTTGACATATTTTTTTCTATTATTAAATTAATATTATTCCACTCAGAACCGTTGGCGATACTTTTGTCGTAGGCCAAAACTTACTTACTTTATGGGAGCTACTACGACTGCGACGCCATTTTGTGAAAAGGATAGACAAAGGATTTCGCGTTCATAGAAGCGGGACAGGGCAACGTAAGCCCAAAAATCAAAGTTTTTGCTTATAATCTATTGATTAGGACCTTATTTAAAAAAAAACACAACGTATAAACTGTTTTTTATACTTAGTACAATTACCATGCTTATTCTCAAGATCTTAACTTCTGTATCTATACTGAGAAATTAAGATTTTAGTAAAAAAATTGAGGTAATTTTGCGATTTTTTTCTATAGAGAAAATTTTATGGAATCGTGTTTTCGAAACATATGATCGATAGAGTAAGTCTTGAACTTTACCATACCTACATAAATTTCAAAGTTAAATATATAGTAGTTTGGTTGGAAGATATGGACGGATATCCGGCGTAGTTGAAAAGCTGTTGTAGTTGAGGTAGCACTCTAAAACCCACGGCTTTGTATGCACTTCTTCGGGATAAAACACATTCTATATATTATTCCAGGTCTAGTACTATATATAATGAGCAAAATCCATTCAGTAGCTTTGGCGTAAAGATGTAACAAACATCCATTCATCTATCCATCCAATCTCTGCATGCAATTAGTGTGATAAAAAGCATTCAATGTTGAGCTTGGACATAAGATTAGCTAAGAAAAATGTATTGGGACGCAAAAAATAAAACAGCTAGGCTTCGTTTTGTTTGCAAACAAAGAAAAAGGAAAAGAAAGAACCGGAAAAGAAATTGGTGGCAAACTGAACAGCCCTCACCAAAACGTACTCGCCGCAAAAAGGTGGCCAAAAATAGATCCCCATAACATACCGGGTAACCAAATGTAAAGACGCCGTAATCCGCCCTTTTCGGCCGAGCAGTCACTACCCGACCTCTCTTCAATTTTTCTCTCATAACTATACCAGCAGGAGGTTCAAAATTACAACCTAAGGGCAAGATGTTCTCAATCCTATTTCCCTGAAAATAGGGTAGTTTTTGCTGCTGGATTTTTAGTGCTTTCAATTCTTTGAGGTGAAGCATAACAAAGTTAATGAGATGACGTCATTAGGGTTTCTTACGGTAGGGTTCTGTGGGTGCCTACTTTAGTTTATTTGTTTTTTAGTTTATTTATGTGTTGTGGAACAGAATTCAAAATAAGACGAGTAGAGTGTAAATATAATCGAAGTTTTGAAAATGTTTGTATAATCAGAGAAGAGTATGAATAATCAACAACCGTAGAAAGGAGTATACAACGAATGAGCGGTTCAATCCGTTCTAAGGCACGTGGCTGCATAATAACCTAAAATTAGGTACCCTGAAGGGTACCTGATTTAAAATAAAAGATATGGAAAAAGTCAGTTGCATTAATAATGTATACACTTTTGTACCCACTTTATCACTTATCTTTGCCCATGAGGCATAGGTAGAGGTCGCAACTACTGGGTAGTGAACGGGTTAAAGCTAACTTACTCGTCGACCGCATTCCGTCCGTCAGTAAGCGCACCTTGGTATGACAGGTTACTAAAGCTAAACGTGCAGCTTGCCGCGTGGCAGACGCGGCATTCCCTGCAGAGTGCAGCCATCGAATTTTCTAAATCTTTATATGAAATAGTATGCACAATCGCGCACCTATCGGCAGCGAACCCGCGGCATTCCAGTAAAATGCTATGGGAAATTCCGGCAAAGCCTGCAGCGCCTTCATATGCGAGTATTAGTAATAATGCACTATTTACGTGATTTTACTATTTATGTTCCAAGTTCTTAGCATTTGTGAAAAAACGCAAACGCATGGCTGCGAGAGTAAAATTTCACCAACCTAATTCCGTTAAAGAATAATAAAACTTCTTACAAAGGCGTCAGAACGGAAATAAAACCTGTCAAGTTGGGCTCATAACAAAAGGGTCCGTCACTTATTTATTTATTTATTTATTGAGGAATAACAAACGACTACATTGTGCTTATTATACATTTGTGTTAGTACTTTACAATGTAAAGATGAGCTGTATTTACAATGTAGCCCACAGCGCTATCCACATATGAGTTATGTACATAGAAAATAAAAAACATAAAAAACACATGCAACTAGAAGGCCCAACTAAAGCATGAAGTAGGTAGCTGGGCGGGAACTGGGCTCCTCTTACATTACTAAGTTAAGTGAACAAACTAGGAACGCCTAAAATAAAATATAAAAAAATAATATATAAATTTAAACTATAACGAACTATAGGTACGATTTTCGGTTTTAGTTTTCCTATAGTGCTTACATTTACCTCAAGAGAAAGAGCAATAACCTGCAGGCATGTTTTCAATAAGGCTTGAACAAAAAATATATCTATTGTTTATTTTAAAATTAGGTTCAATAACGAATTTCTTATATTCGAATATATTCGTTAAACTAAAATAACTGTGAAAAATAAATGCCGGTAGTCACAGTTAGCTAGGACATTGCTTCGTTAGATGACTTGCACGTTGCTTGAATAAGATAAACTAAAACACAGTTCACTTATTGCTTAAACTGACCATTATTTGCAATTTACTGTTAAATTTTGGTCATTCTGGCCAAAAAAAAAAAATTGTTAAAAATCAATAGCGAGTCTTCGTGCAACCATTGCTCAAATGGTTCTAGATAATATATTCTAGCTTCTTCTTATCAATGATGAGTTTTCGTCGTAGACAACCATGGCTCAAATAGTTCTGAATAATAATACTAGCTCCCTCTTGAAGCTCTGCACCGAGCTACCAATCACCCTGCATGTACACGACCATATCTACCAGAGTTGCATCTTCTTTTCCATCGACTCCTAAAATAAGTGCCAATATAGTAAAATCAATCAGGCCTTTCCAGTAAGAAAAACAGACACAAGTTTACCCTACAGACCTTCACCTACTTTTCTGTACGAAACCCTAAAAAGTACTTATTAGTGCCAACGCACATTCCCGCACGGTTTAATTCTGCGTGTCAACATACAGATGTCGCCAGTCGCGTTTAATTACAGCACTAATTAACTTAGGCATGCTGGTGCGTAAGAACAAATGCTACAGTGTGTAAATACTTTAGGATCCTTGTGTTAATATCAAAGAGACCTTGTATAATGTGTCTAAGACCTCTCTCGTGTGTAATAATTGTGTCATTTTGGTTGACCTCGCTGATGTAAAATGTCAGACGCCTAGTGAAAATAAATATAAGGTAACTACAATAACTAACATTAGTAAGTAAGAAATAAGTAACTCCAACCCGAAGAACCGACGACATTGTAATCGTCGCAAAGACGATGGGATGGAGGCGGTTAGGGAAGTAGTTTGGGACAAATGTTTGTTCGAAATATTTGTTCCGGGTGTTCTGGTAATTTTCCGTGACATAATAAAAAAATATTTATGTATTGTATTATATTATGTATATCAGTTATCTAGTACCCATAACACAAGCTGTGCGAATTGTCCAGCATTATTATTATTACCTATATTAGTGGTGTCAACGGGGTGGGTTGCTAGTAGATATATAAAATCTATTTAATTTTCAAGCTTCGTTTATTGACAGCGTTCGGATCGTCCACATACTTTTAAACTCCCATTGGAAATATTATTGCTCCGAGAATGAAAATGAAAAATATCATGCGTCGCTCGGCAGATATGGCTAAATTAAAAAACTTCCGCTGCCACTGCTCGACGCGAATAGAATTTAATAAAAACTAGGTTTTGCGCGCCGCTTCACGTGTCACCTTTAGTAATAATATTACGTCTTTGGCGCAGGAATTATATCAAAGTGACACAGTTCCGTCCGTCTAAAACTTAAACTGTAGTTCTATGTCAAAACTGAATGGAACCTTGTCAAGGTGAAAGTTTGACCGCGCTTGTTTCATTTCATACTGATGCAATCTTATTCTCATCACGTACGAACTTTATCAAAATGACTATATTTAATCAATTTCTCATTTATTTCATCATATTATGATATCATTTATTTCATCATATTATGACGCATCATATCATAATATGATGAAATAAATGAGAAATTGATTAAATATAGTGATTTTGATAAAATTCGTACGTGATGAGAATAAGATAGTTGTCATATTATGACAACTATGATTAGATATGCTTATAAATAATGCTGTGTTTCACAAATTTTCTAATAAAAAAATATTAAAAATAATTCTTTTACTTCGGACTACAATGATCCATAATTAGTTAGTAATTTTGTAAGATAAAGTGACTTTATATTAGTGTTAATAATATAAGGTCACTTTAGCATCAGTCATAACAATATACCTAATAAACAAATACCTACGAGTACCATCGAGTTAGAATTCTATACAATGATACCTTCTTACCAAAATCGATATACAATTATCTTATCAACTAAAAACTAAGTTATTGAATTACATTTTTCTGCTAAAACCTAACCAAAGATTTTTCTAGAAACCCGGTCCGCTTCCACTCTTAATACCTCTTGCTACGCCCTATTTGGGTACCATTGTGTCTCTTAAACATTACCTTAATACTATCACCTGAAAAGTGTGTGTGGAGCACTGATGCAAAAACGTAGTACTCATCTGTGCAAGCACCTGCTCGTCTCAGACGAGCTACGAGACATCCCCCCGAAGAAAATCCTTCAGTTCCTAGCAGCTGTAAGGGTAAGTGGCGAACTCTGAACGCCGCAGTCCTAGGGGTGAACACATTAAAGTGGCGATCACAATAGGCCTATCATGGCCGTAGTGATAAGAAAGCCACCAAAAGCAAATAAAAAAAAACAAAACACCTGAAAAATGTACACGATGATTGCATTGAAATAAATGAAATGAAACAGTCTCACATAATAACCAAAAGTTCTAACAATCGTCCATGTCGCGACATCAAGTACCTATGTATAATCTTTCAGTGCATATAATATACTACTGCAGTTTTCAACAAAATACCACAAGAAAACAAACATTTACGTGGAACGCGAATCGCATCATATGCCACCTGTGGCGAAGAATTTCGTTGAACAAACACAACTAGGGATGTGACACTCACGCTACGGATTCTGCGGTGATTTTTATGGTTCTCTTTTAAATCACTCCAGACTTTTATTAATTGTTATTAGAACGAGATGAGTCTTTTCTAGTCCTAAAAATCCTCCTACTTTGTCTCATCTTCACTTTACAAACACATTAATTAACAAAAAATGTGTTGATATCAATCTAAAATATACTATCTATATTTTTGAACTTCAATGCGATTCACATTAAAGTGGTCGATCATGGTTTCTATTTTGCGCCTGCTTCTCAAGATCAAAATAACATGTATATTTCTGTGGTACTTATTAAATCTGAAGCTGTTAATAAGTTGCTGAGAACGACTGCCCATTTGTGAAATCTCTTGTGAATGTAGTTGGTGTTCACCACCAGTGGTGAAGCCGGGGTGGGTTTCCTGTATTTGTTTCTTTTTCTTTTGTATTTAAGTTATTCATTACGGATGTAAGCGGGTTAACTACGAACCTTATTTGTGTTGGAAGAACACCAACGTTTCATCCCTTAACGAGGGACTTCTTTAGGGTGAGTGCGGTTCACAAATAAGGTTCGTAGTTAACCCGCTTACATCCGTAATGAATTCGTCAAACTACGATAGTTTTTATATTTAAGTTACGTATGTCTCATCTCAAAAATACATCACCATCATTTGTGTAATTGCCTCATGTTTAACAAAACATGTTTTTTTCTGATTATATAACTTTTATCACAGTATTTTCTTGTCTTGTGAACCAGTAAAATAAAATAAAATTTCTTATTCTTATCCTAATAGTTGATGAAAGTAAATATGGATAGCTAGTTTATGAGTAGTATACTCATAATCAATAAAATCGGCCAAGTGCGAGTCGGACTCGCACACGAAGAGTTCCGTACCATTATCTATAAAAACGGCAAAAATATCACGTTAGTTGTATGGGAGCCCCCTTAAGTATTTATTTTATTCTGTTTTTTAGTATTTGTTGTTATAGCGGCAACAGAAATACATACAGCGAAGTCTTAGTAATAAATAAGTCCCGTTTTTACCCTTTAGGTACGGAACCCTAAAAACGACCTTCAGTCTACTATTGTGTCGATTTAAAGTTATGTCAAATATTAAGTTTGTAGTTAGTTTTTTTACTAACAGAAAGGACTATTTCTCTTTAAGTAACATGGTTTCATGATGATGATGATGAACATGGTTTATAATATTGTCAAATCTGATTGGTGACAATTCAGATGTCAAAAAACACAAAACTAAAACTAAACTTAAATAACTTGAAAGTAAAAAAAATATTCAGAGTACTGGTGTAAGGTACGTCTTGTATATTTTTTACTAGCAGCGCCTTGCGGTTTCACCCGCGTAGTTCCCGTTCCCGTGGGAATCCGGGACAAAAAGTAGCCTATGTTCTATTCCAGACTATAATCTATCTCTGTGCCAAATTTCATCCAGATTCGTTCAGCCGTTCTGGCGTGATAATGGAACAAACATCCATCCATCTATCCATCCATCTAAACTTTCACGTTTATAATATTAGTGAGATGAGATTAGGAGCGATAAGAAAGGGACGGAGACAGTTTAGTGTTATTAAATTTGATAGGTTTAGCTTTTGTGACATCATGAACGAAGAACAGTGTCCTTCTAGATTAGATATGATTCAATAACTCAATTTTATTGGTGTTGTTCTGACCAACTCTAGAAGACATAAAGGTTAGTAGGAACGAACGAAATCCCATTTATCTCAGACGGGAATAGTTTTGGATTTAGTCTAGCGCCGTGCCGTGCCAAATGAGACGAGATTGCGAACGGGCTTCGTTCCGTTGCTTTTTCTTGGTAAACCATTATTGTCTGCCTCGTGGGTCCAGCGAACTCAGCTCTCAGCGCGTGTTCAACCGCTGATAAAAAGGTGTCAAGTTCAAATCCCGGATCGGGCCAAAAATCATTATTGGGAATTTCTAACATTCTAACAGGGCTAGATAATGCTATGTGAATGTCCAGTTTTTTTTTTAGATTACAATTGACGTGACCAAATTGTTTCCTTTAATGTTAAATTACAATATTATATCATTATTCTACACATTTTTGTAAATCAAGTTAACATTAATGTGATTTAGTATATTAAACACGCAGCTAATTAATTAATTTACGACCTGAATAACAAGCCCACTAACTTAAAACACGAAAACACCTTATTTTCAAAATGATTTATTAATTTATTTCGTTGGTGAAACGCGTATTTTAAATGACTTGTGGACGGATTTTGACTTTTGACTTTTTGGATTTTCTTTTCATTGAAATAGCTATACCATAATATGAGCAAATTTCTATGTTTCCATAACAATTTCAACCTTATTGATCGTGTCTCTTATGTATAAACATAAGAGACAAATCACAAGGTATGACCAATATCATAAGATATTGGTCATACTTTGTGATTTGTTTCATTTCTTAGAGATACCTAGTGCGGGTAAGCACTATAACAAATAAATATTTACCTTAACTAACCTATTAGTTTAACTATCACTTACCTATTCACGATACGAATTATTTCTGCAACTGATACACCACAAACTGTACCTGTAACAAAAATAGTAGTGAGAAAAAAAGATCATGGGATCAGTATTATGCACAATCTATAAAACCATTCTATATTTTTCCCTTCGAAGGGATCAAATATAGAACCAGGCATGATCTCTTCCAGGCAACCTTGGGATCCCAAGGTTGTCTGGAAGAGATCGCTTCTAAGCAATAAGGCCGCCCATTGTACTTATCTTATGTGATGTCTCTTTGTTTTGTTATTTTCTCGTGTAAAAATTTTTTGTATTGTATTGTATTATAAATAAAGGTTGTATTTTCAGCAAAAGAAACCCCATAAGTTTTTGAAAGAGAGCTAAATAACACTGTTAATAATAATGCAACCGTCTCAAAACGAAATTTAATACATAAAGATTTATCTTTTTTAATGCAGTCACCTCTTATAGTAAGAAAATTACAATCAAATAATAGAATTAAATTACAACTAGTATTTACAATTGACCTATGAACTGCAGACTGTTGCAAACAATCTACAGGTAGCTCTCTGTATAGTATGTACTATTAAATTATCATTATGTGGCAAACATTAAAATCAAATACAACTTTAAAACTTCTTAGTTTCAAGGTTTAAGAAGTGCAATAAAAAGGTTAACACTTTAATGGCCCAAGAAGCACATGTCCGTGAGCGCCACCACGCATCGCCGAGGCTGTTTTTAGGGTTCCGTACCCAAAGGGTAAAAACGGGACCCTTAGTCCTAGTAAATATTTTCCCTAGTCTTAGTAATCTAAGACTTCGCTGTCCGTCTGTCCGTCTGTAACCAGGCTGTATCTCATGAACCGTGATAGTAAGACAGTTAAATTTTCACAGATGATGTATTTCTGTTGCCGCTTTAACAACAAATACTAAAAAACAGAATAAAATAAATAATTAAGGGGGCTCCCATACAACAAACGTTTTTTTGCCTTTTTTATAGATAATGGTACGGAACCCTTCGTGCGCGAGTCTGACTCGTACTTGGCCGGTTTTATTTTATTATCCTTAGGGAAATGCGCACGCATATCGTACTGCCACGGGGAGACAGTACGATTATGTGGGACTCCAACCCACTAAAACCGGGTGTTTCCGCCTCTGCCACTGTATGCGTTTAACAAATTGTTAAATCGCTTATGTTGGGATACGAGTATCCCAACATAAGCGTTATGGTTTCCATAATTTCGGTAATAACACATTGTCATGTACTTCATGATCGGCGCAAGCAACTATGACGAAATATCAGTAAGCACAAAACAACTCAAATCACGGTAGTATAACTTTATAAAGTGGTTTTAGCATACTATAGGAGTAAAAAAATACGTTCTACAAGAAAATCTAGTAGGTACCCTACCTGCTTAAGTTCGGTAGATAAAGTACTCACGAAGAATTAACTCTCGTAGGGCACACAGGATTTGTAGCAGTAAAACTTCGTTCATTTCGACGGGACGTCCGTACGAAGTTCTCATTTGTTTAGTAACCTACTTATCTCACTAATCTCACTAAAATTATAAACGTGAAAGTTTAGATGGATGGATAGATGGATGGATGTTTGTTCCTTTATCACGCCAGAACGGCTGCACGGATCTGGATGAAATTTGGCACAGAGATAGATTATAGTCTGGAATAGAACATAGGTTACTTTTTATCCCGGAATTCCCACGGGAACGGGAACTACGCGGGTGAAACCGCAAGGCGCTGCTAGTGTTTTATATTAACATTATTATACAGGAATAAAATGTAGAAGGTGGAAAGGAGAATAGTAAAGTTTAAGGGGAGAGATCGTGTATGATCGTTGCGAATGGAAGGACTTCCGAAAGACTAGTCCAAAGTAAGATTTTTTACTATGAAGTTGTAACGTTATTTCTAGCCATAGGTTAGATTTTAGTAAGTTTTTTTTTGTTTTAGTTCTAACCCGCACTTTGGGTATCTCTAAGACATGAAATGAGCGTGGGGCGCGGGTTCGAGTTCCACCGAAACCGAAATTTTTATTATTATAAAATTTATATTTTTATAAAAATTTATTATTTTTTTCTATTTTTTGGGAACTTATTCCATTTTTTAGATTTAAGTAAGACAGTAGTTCGTAAAATAAGTTGTCCTATCTAAAGAATTCGGGAGTGCTTTGATTTTGCAGTTGGACAGAATATGTTTATAAAAACCAAGACGCAAACAAGTTTAAAAACGATAATGTGATTTTTGATAAAACCATACAATATACAGGGCGTCCCGAAACTCAACGTCAAGCCGAAAACGAAGGACAGGTGGGTTTATGAGGACCCAAAAAACCCACACAGTCATGGGTACCCCATACCCCAATGATTTCTGAGTTATAGGCTATTATTGAAAATCATTAATTCTCTGCCCGGCGCCAAACTTTTCTATGCTTTGAATACAGATGTCAACACTTGTGATTTTCATTTTTGTATTACAAGCTCAAATAACTTATTCACTCATTTTCAAAAGGTGAACTTAGACTGTTCGTACTGGAAAAAAAGTCCAACACGATTGGCTGGCCTGTTCTGTCACAAGTTGGCGGAGTTATCCTAGATTTCAAACTGGTAAAATACGTATACTAATATATAACACGCATTTAAAAATTAACATAGAGTAACAGATGATTTATTTTACTGGTTTAATATTGAAATCAACAAATGCAAAAGCTTGACGTTGAGTTTCGGGACACCCTGTCTAAATGCTATAATGAATGAATTTTCTCGTACCCTCCCCGAGATTTATCCTAATTCCAATATAAATCCGTACATTATCCCTCCTAATCCTTTAAAATAAACCTCCATCTTCAAATTTAATATTCTCGTTAATCATTTCTAATACAGCCATTTGTAGGTCCCTTAAACGGTCGGAATATGTTTGAGAGTAGATTAAGGAACAATTTTAACCGTTTCGGGCCGTATATGACCAATTTTAGGCTATCTAGGCAAACGCTTACATAGCTTGGATAACTAGAGTTTATCTAATGGCCCGACAATGTTGAGATAAAATTGCGGACGATAAAAGATGAAATTTGATTGTATTAGATATACCTAACCAGCTTTTTAGAGGTAAAACTACAAATTCAAGAGGGTTTTTTTCGATTTATAGAATTAGTATGGATGGGAAAGTTGAGAAAGGTGTAGATTTTGCTTATTACGCTAAGTGTCAGTGTCAATATCCTCAGGCAGGACACAAAGAAAGTTGTAACAAAGGAACATGGACGCACCTGTCCCGTTGACATTTCAACCGTCCGCTTTCACCGGTTTTTGCAACGGACCTATTTGATATTATTAAACAGGCATGGTTACTAGAAAATAAGGCGCAATGGATTCTAGAACTGTGATTAGTTTTTTTTTATTTATTTATCAACTTAAAGGTTAGGTATTACAAAATAATAATAATAACACCCAAAAAACCACAGAGGTTTGTAACGGAGTGCTATTAGTGAGCTAATCTTGCGATTTAACAAAATGTGATTTTTGTATTACAGAAAAATATATACATTAAAAAGACGACTAGGTATTGTAAGTAAGCTATACATTATATATTGTTAACATGCGTTACAACAAAAGAAAAATGATGAGGATAACCAAATGGCACATTTTTTCCCACTTAGGTAAGTATATACTAGGTATTAGTTATTTGCTTATCCTCACTTAGGATAACAGACTATCAGGAAGTAACCTGTACTTCTATTATTATATTAATGCTTACAATAATTCTTGGCCATGATATAAAGTTGTCCACTGGATTGGTATTGGAGTGTAAGGAGCGTACGGATTTGTTGCTTTTTAATAAAATAAATAAATTAACATTATTTTACTTCAGATAACTGCGATACATCTTTTTATAGTAGTAGAGACTCTTGTAATAAATGTTAGTATTCTTAGCCACAGTACCTACAATAGTTTTAAATTAAATTAAATCAAATTACCTGATATAAAATGGAATTAAATAAAGTTATCAAATGAAATAATAAATCAGAATTAGTTCGAAGTCTTAGTAATAGGGTTCCGTTTTTACCCTTTTGGGAACGGAACCCTAAAAACCAGCGGCTAGTAAAGCCATTAAGGTAGGTTTACAAGTCTGTGCCATGAGTCTACCACCTCACCGGGTGGTACGGGGCGTAATGTACCATTGGCAGTAATCATGAACGTTACGCTGTGTGCCAAAATCCGTCTCGTTGCTCGTTGCGAGCGCCTTCTTTTCTCGTACTGACTACACGAATGCTCACTATGTAACACGTAACATTACGTCCCGTAGCGCCATTCAGTATTCACTTTTACGGATTTCATCGATCAGGCCCAGGCTTGCCCAGAACCTTATAACAAACACCATAAAGAGCGCTGTAAATCGAAACTTAACCCAAAAGAACCCAAAACTTCGTCGGTTCTTTCAATAGTCATGTTATACCCATAACCCACGTTTCAAGTAACCCTGCTTAATCATTCCACTGGGGTTTTTGTTTTCCGTTTGTTTTTGTAACTAGTGGCAATTAATTAGGAGTTGCGGTCACAGCTTGTGACTTTTTGAGTGTTTGTTTTATTTGTTAGGATGTTGCTGTCGGAAAGGCAGTTTGCTTGTTGCAGTTTGCTCTTAGCTGTTTCCGATTGTTTGCAAAACGACTGTGGAATAAATTTTAAATGAATTGGTTTGAGTTTACTTTTAGTTTAAAATATTACCGAGCTTCGAAATACCGAGTTTTAGGTAGCTTCTAGGGGTTCCTTTCTCCGAATATTCGGTGAAAATGTGTACTTTTGTAGGGTAAAAGGATTCTATCCAGAGTTAACTTAGGCTGCTGTTGCACCGTAAAGCTATTTGAGTTTACTTTTAGTTTAAAATATTGCCGAGCTCCGAAATACCGAGTTTTAGGTAGCTTCTAGGGGTTCCTTTCTCCGAATATTCGGTGAAAATGTGTACTTTTGTAGGGTAAAAGGATTCTATCCAGAGTTAACTTAGGCTGCTGTTGCACCGTAAAGCTAATTGAGTTTACTTTTAGTTTAAAATATTGCCGAGCTCCGAAAGACAGAGTTGTAGGTAGCTTCTAGGGGTTTCTTTCTCCGAATATTCGGTGAAAATGTGTACTTTTGTAGGGTAAAAGGATTCTATCCAGAGTTAACTTAGGCTGCTGTTGCACCGTAAAGCTAATTGAGTTTACTTTTAGTTTAAAATATTGCCGAGCTCCGAAAGACCGAGTTTTAGGTAGCTTCGAGGGGTTTCTTTCTCCGAATATTCTGTGAACATGTGTACTTTTGTAGGGTAAAAGGATTCTATCCAGATTTAACTTAGGCTGCTGTTGCACCGTAAAGCTAATTGAGTTTACTTTTAGTTTAAAATATTGCCGAGCTCCGAAAGACCGAGTTTTAGGTAGCTTCTAGGGGTTTCTTTCTCCGAATATTCGGTGAAAATGTGTACTTTTGTAGGGTAAAAGGATTCTATCCAGATTTAACTTAGGCTGCTGTTGCACCGTAAAGCTAATTAAAAAGTTTAAGTTTTATCGATCGAAACGTTATACCCCAAAAACCTATAAAAGACAGTAAATAAATCCACAATGTTAAGCTTCTACTTATTTGCCTTTCTTGGAGTACACCGTCATATAAGAATCAGGAATATAATATCAAAAGAGATAAACCGAAATGAAATATGAGTGACTGAGTTCCACGCAAGTGAGCTTCCACCTTTGATCTGTACTTTGCCAAATAATATAGCGTGTAATATTCCACAAGACGTACGTACCTATATACAAACCCTGCAGAGTATGAGCCCTTTCAATCTTGCCCAAGGGGACGGTTAAAACCTGGCAATTCAGAACAATAAGTTACAGTTATCGAAGGGAAACTATGATTTTGCTTCTGAGCTCAAGGCTGTCACTTTTGACTACACTTGACGTTTTTGACATAGGTTTTAATTAACTCGCGGTTGCTGATTGCTGTAGTTGACGTGAAAAAATGTTGAGGCGGCGATATAATGAAAATTGGGCTAATTTAGGTTACAATAGAACCTTTTTTCTCCGTAATCTTTATCGAAAAAGTTTAGAAAAAAGTACATAATTATTATTGACACACAAGGGCTCTCCTTCAAAAATGAAAAAAAATACTATTTTAAATAACTAAAAAAATTGTGCAAAGTACTCTGTTTGCTTACCATTTTTCTCCTTAGATAGATAGATAGATAGAAAATGCTTTATTGCACACATAACTTAAAAATAACAAACAAAGATAAAATGAAGAAATAAAAAAAAATGTGACAATTGGCGGTCTTATCGCTCAGGAGCGATCTCTACCAGACAACCGTGGATGGATAGGATCGTTGGATTGAACGGGGATCTTAACTATCAATCATATGATTTTTTTACTGTCATCACCATATTAAAAATTAAAAAGAACCACGAGAACCTTCTGCTTTTTTTGTGCAAATAAATGTCCTAATTAATAGATAACAAGCAAAAACTTGATTTTTGGGCTAACGCCGCCGCTCTGCTCTGTCCCGCTCCTATGAACGCGAAATTCTATACCTATCCTTTTCACAAATTGGCATCATAGGTAACCTAAAAGCAACTACTGAGACAAAAAATCTCAGTACCAACCGACTTTACCATCAAAAGTACCACTTTATTTCCGTGTCAGTGTTTTATTTTAATAACCTTTTATGAGTGTACATTTTTGTATTTATGGAAATAAAGGATTTTGGATTTTGATTATTGATTTTATATCCGTTAAAAAAATCTATCATTCTTCAAGATCTATCATAAACACCCACATTAACATACAACACGAATGTTATAAATGCAAATGTGTTAATCTGTTTGTATTTTTTTTACGACAATATACATGGGACAGGATATACATAAGCTATTTAGCCTGCAACAAAGGGTGCGTGGGTGCGGAAACAAGTAATTTAATGTTATTACTTTTGTAGCTTAAAAAACTCTAATACGTAACCTTGCGTAACATATTCTAACGGGTCATATTGTCAAAATGACCCTTCAGAGAAACTGCAGTTTTTACATCCGACCGAACCCGAATCAATGAAGGTCGCCTTGGATTTACAGCTGATTTGGGACAAACGTCATTATTCTGTCACAGGATAATGGACTTCCTTCGGCAAGACTTTATGACTGTTTTACTTTGGCAATAAATAAGCCTTCAGAGCTTTGTAATGAAGATTAGAAAGGAGTCCTCGTAACTTTGAGCATAGAATTTATTCTGTCTCATTTTTTACTTGATTACATTGCGTAATGTAATCTTTACTTTTTTCAATGAGTTTATTAAGTTTGTTACTGACCTATTTAACGGAAATCCCTGAATTCTCTATGTCTCAAGAGAATTAGCCATTATATAGCCAAAAAGCGGTCGCTTTTTGGCTGAAAGTACTTTATTTTTTAATGAAACCCATAAGGGTACACCCATTTCTAAAAAGTGTCTAGATGAGGTTCCATAGTGCTAATAAACCAATAAAAAGAAAAAAAAAATCAAAACGTTTACTATTTTTTTTACATTTTCAAGTTACACGCGTAACTTGACGAAAACGCTGGACGCATAGGACGCCATATTGTTCTGTGGTCATTACGTTTGGATGTGAGACCTGAATAAATGCACTGATGTTGCTGATGATAGTTGATACTTTTTAGTTTGCAGGCGGACCTTCGCCCGCCGCGGCACATCGGTTGTCAAACATGAACAAATATCTGTGCAACACACAACACTCCATGTAACCTATGTTCAATTTTCGCTCGATACGTAACGACGACCTTTAGAAATGTCAATAAACAGTTAATAACCAAAACTTCAATATTGAATCAATGTCTAGACAAAACTTATTTCATCTAGTTACCGCCGAAATAATTCCCACATTTTGAACAAAGAAAATACATTTATTTTCTACCTACATTTTCCCTTTTTATTTAACCTAGGACAGTCCAGTGTCGCAACGAATCAGCTTTTTGTAAAATACTGTCTGTAGAGTTTTCAAAGCTTTTGTTTGTTTAGGTTTTGAGACTGAATAAAATATTTAGAGAAATCTCCATTTAGTGGCAGGTATATCTGATAACAAGGTCAATAATTAAACAGTCAGACTAACTAAGTAATCCATTCTTGGTTTGAAAAAGTATGCTAAGCAGGTTTACTATTCAACACAACTTATTCCCTGAGCGTCGTAAGAGACGTTCGAGGGCCCTATCTCGTAAGGATACCATGGTCGCCGTGGTATCTTGAGCTACCACGCGACAAACACCAAAACAAACACCATTACCAACTGGTAGCCGTTTACCGTCGGTTTACCGTTCCTGTAGCTGTAAGCCCTATGTATGAGACTGAGATTTCATTTTTAGCTTTCACTTTTCTCAAAAAGCTTTTTCCTTGCTCTTACAGTTTTTTTTGGTAAATCAGTTTATATTTGAAGTATACGGTAAGTCATAAGTACCTACATCACTTATAATGAAGACAAAATGATTTACACCTTAATATAAGGTTTAGGAAGGTTTTTTTTAACACCACATTGCACTGTTTTAAAACCATATCACGGCTTTACTGAATAAATAGTCGTGTACCTACGACGACTAGAGACTAGAGTACTCTACTGTTTTTTTTAAATCTATGTCATTAGATACTTACTGCATTATAATGTGTTTGTGTGTGTGCTTGTGGGTGAATGTTCGATTGCTCTCCCAAGACACCAGCCTCTTAATTTTATGAAGAAGCTACTCGAAGCAAGAAGACCGACACGCAATGCCCTAACAACCGTCGTCAAAACAAAACTGTACCTAAATCCGTTTGCCTCGAAACCTATCCGAACATTCATAACATAAAATACAACTCAAAAGCTCAAATAATACAATAAACAGAAAGTAGGAACGTTCAAGTGAAATAATTTCTTTTAAACAACAATTAAAGCGCCCGGAGAGTCGATTTATGTGTTGAAACTTTGCGTTGCTTATTTCTATAGTCACGCGAATGTAACGTCACAGATAAAATATAAGATGTCGGATTTAATGGCTCAGAAGGTATCATTTGCAATTTCATATCACGCTCTAAGGCGGCGATATAATGAAAATTTAGCGAATTTGGGTTAGGTACATTAAAACCTTTTTTCTCCGTAATCTTTATCGAAAAAGCTTCGAAAAAAATACAAAATAGTCTATAACAAACAGGGCATATCCTCTTCTCAAAGCACGGACCTGGTGCAAAGTAGAGTGCTTGTCACGAAAGTAGTCCCCTGGCCGCGGCGCTGTCGGCAGTGCGACCGAAGGAGTTTGTAGAATTTTGCTTTGAAAAAAATTTGTTCCACTTATTTCCGCGGGACCTCTTTCGTGAAAAGCACTCTACCGTCTGTTTTCTTAGTTATTACTATTTTTCTCCTAAATTATCAATCACAAGATTTTTATTTTCATCACCATATTAAATAAAAGGGAGCCCTTCTGCTTATATTTGCAAATAAATGTTCTAATTAGTAGTTTGCCATTCAACGTGGCAATGTTGCCAGCATTCTGGGCACTTTGCCTTCTGGTGACGGCTTAGATTTTT
Source organism: Eupithecia exiguata (assembly GCA_947086465.1). Classification (NCBI taxonomy): domain Eukaryota; kingdom Metazoa; phylum Arthropoda; class Insecta; order Lepidoptera; family Geometridae; genus Eupithecia; species Eupithecia exiguata. Next base: position 2,373,482 of record OX352229.1, read on the forward strand.
AGAAAATAGATTTAAGTGTAAGTATTAGTTGCAATTATTATTGTATTCTGTTCTTAATGTAATATTAATATGGCCTAAAATAACATGCTGTAGCATGTTATTTTAATGTATATTTTCAAAGATATGTATTACTAATTTATAATGCAGGGACATAGCAGTTGTGGCGGTACCGTAGCGCGTGCCTATAAATAGTGCATCGAAGGCCGCGTTTCGCCCTATAGTATATATATATATATATATATAGTGTATAAAGACATTCTGTAGCTTTGGACATTCGTCTTTTTTGTCAATTTTCTATTTAGACATTAGTCGTGCGAACCTATTTAGTATCAGCATTGCACCCGTGCGATGCCGCCGCAGGTCACTAGTTTACAATAAAATACAAAATTCCAGTGTCTACCGGCCACAAGTATCAATGAATAAATATTTCTGTTGCCACCACTGGTTTTATTTTATCTTCGTTTGTTCCAATTCTAAAACTAACCATAAAATCGCACGTTCCGTTGTCGTGGATAAAATATCGCAAGGAACTTGAAATACGTCAGTTTTACGTTCCGTTTGTCGCAATGCAAATCACTTGATTTGTGTCGTGTTGGAACGTTCACGGAATGTATGAATAGCTTAATATTACATTGATATTGTGCTGAAATGAATTTCAACGATATCACTTCGTTGAAATTCATTTTCAGTTTTTGAAATATAAACGATCAAATTTTAAAAATTTGATTTTTATGTTTGAAACTTAGAGCTTGAAGTACATATTTCGGAGTTTGTCTATTCTAATCACACTAAAATTAACAAGATAAAGTTAAAAACTACAACCCGACTACGTGAAAGTTATAAAAGTTTGAAACATTTACATTGACAAAATAGGATGACGTATCGGTCATATTTGATAGGCATAGAGTTGAAAATGAAAATAGGTCGTAGGTATTGTAATTTTTCTCTATGGGGCCTGCAGCCTGCGGCTACCTAAACTTTAATACGCGTTTTGAAGGCTTATTCGGGGTTGGAGCCCTAAATCCTATAGCCTATAACCATCGGGGTATTGAGACGAATCAATCGATACATAATTTGTTGAAATCGAACCAGTAGTTTCAGCGCTACGTGGGAACAAAGAAATCGGCCACATACATACAAACATACAAACATAGGGTGCTAACCTCATAACCCTCCCCTGTTGGTAGTCGGGTAAAAATGAGAAAGTTTGGATGTTTGGATGGATGTTTGTTACCTCTTTACGCCATAACCTCTGAATGAATCAGGCTGAAGTTTGGAAGTACATACAGGTAGTTCTAGGCCAGGAATAAAACATAAGACTACTTTTTATCCCATAAATCAGTTCACATGGGATACAAAGAAACTTAAACAACGAGTGCGAAGACGCGGGCAGAAGAAACTAGAAAGATTAAAATTTGTCTCATTTTCCTCAAGAAAAATCGACACATCTGTACCTTACAAGAAATAAATGTCCCTTTTACTTTGTGGCCAAATTTACCACCTTGTCACCCCAGGCTAGACTAATCACCTCGTAATGACAGTTAGTTAAATGAAAAAACAAATGAGATACAGACTTCAATTTTTCATTGTTACTCTGCGTTATTTCCAAAAAACAAACGGCTAAAGTGCCTGAATTTGCATAGCAATATCGATCCTATCACACAGGAAGAGGCTATACATTCGTTTCACATCCTATTAACTTATTTCGTTAGGAAAAAAAACAAATGGGCAACGGTCGTCTCCAATATTGCCATGCTATTTAAATTATATGCCTATATAATTTAAAAATGGATCATGTGTCTGAATTAAAGAATATAATTATTATTATTATAATATTTCATTGAAACATGACAGAACTCAAATTTAACTCAGTCTTAACAATCAAATGAAATAAAACTATTGATAAAACAAGATAAAGTTAAAAACTACAACCCGACTACGTGAAAGTTATAAAAGTTTGAAACATTTACATTGACAAAATAGAATGACGTATCGGTCATCTTTGATAGGCATAGAGTTGAAAATGAAAATAGGTTGTAGGTATTGTAATTTTTCTCTATGGGGCCTGCAGCCTGCGGCTACCTAAACTTTAATACGCGTTTTGAAGGCTTATTCGGGGTCGGAGCCCTAAATCCTATAGCCTATAACCATCGGGGTATTGAGACGAATCAATCGATACACAATTTGTTGAAATCGAACCAGTAATTTCAGCGCTACGTGGGAACAAAGAAATCGGCCACATACATACAAACATACAAATATACAAACATACAAACATAGGGTGCTAACCTCATAACCCTCCCCTGTCGGTAGTCGGGTAAAAAGGGTACTTACTTGCGAAAAAAAGTAAAAATAAATAAGTAGATAGGCTTACTAAATTTTTTTTTAAACTATAGCGACTAGCCTCCTGGGTACCATGGAACTGCACTATCGGTAATCTCCAAAACAACTTTTCGGACAAAAATATTTCACAGGCAGGAAGTAATCTATTCCTTACTACTTCATCTACATTTTATCTAGCAAGAAATTGAGGGAAACCAGAGTTTATATAAGACACCCACCTTGATTAGAACACCCTCTATTTCATACCTCGCTTTAATAAGATCTAGATAAATCTCTGAATATTATTATTTCCGTGGCATCAGAATTCGGTTTGGTTCTGGGTCAATCGGCCATTGGGTTTAATTGGACGGCTGATCGAGGCCTGACTTGATGAGGTTCAGCGTTTGACGACTGTCTACAATGGCGGATCAAATCATATTTTAAGGTACCTATTGTGAAATAAATTACTTCCAATTCGAAGTCCCTACCAAACAGTGAACCTAGCAAGGGTTACAGTTATTATATCTATACATAACGCGGTCCGGGGCATTCGGCTAATATAATATATTTATATACACGGTGTAACATGAATGGTGGATCATCGGTGGCTGGATGGTGGGGGACCTCGGTACCTATCGATTTAACCCCCATGTATACTAAATAAAACCGGCCAAGTGCGAGTCAACTCTTGCACGACGGGTTCCGTACCATTATTGATAAAAACAGCAAAAAATTACAAAACATTACGTAATTATGTACTAATTATGTATTGTATTACATTATGTATATCCGTTATTTAGTACCCATAACACAACTCTGATTACTTTGGGGCTAGATAATGCTGTGTGAATTGTCCAGCATTATTTATTATTATTATGTAGATTCTGCGAATATCGCAGAAAATACATGGGGGTTAAATCGATAGGTACTGAGGTCCCCCACCCCCCAGCCATCGATGATCCACCACTCATGTTACATCGTGTAGGTATTTATATATCTTAAAATGATGTTATCAGATTTCAAGTTAAAACCGACCACATATTTCGCTTATTTTTCAGGACAGAACATGTTATCAAAATTATTGCCTTGTAACAAAAATTAAACCAAAGTACCTCTACAACAAAATATTTTTTCATAGGTTTCCTGGAAGAGATTGTTGATCGCCATGAAGCCGCCGATTGTGCCATACTAGATATAATAAGTTTTGACTTCTTGTTTAATTACTTTCTATGTTTTGATGGTACACAAATGTAATAATCAATCAATCAATCAAATGAAATTCAATTCGTATGTATGTACCTATATGCATACAAAAACATAAAACAGGAGGATAATAAAATATAATAACCTAACAGTACTAATTTTTTTTTTTTATTTTTTTATTTATTTTTTTGTTTCAAAATCTTGCGAAGACTTTGACAATGCAGATTACTTATACATATAGATAACAAACTGTGCTAATTATCAACATAAATATTATAAAGTCGACAGCATGTTTGTTGTTGTGTAAATAGTAATGTAATAAGTTTTAGTTGCTTTGACCCTTTGTTCCAGCTTTGGGTTTTCAAAGCAACAGCATTAAACATCTCTCGTAAAGCTTAACCACTTGGGCCAGAATTCCAAGGTACTAACATAAAACAGAAGTACAGAAATAATTTATTTTACAGCGAACAATTAACAACTTCGCCATTAAAATGTATTAATTATTATTTAATGCCCTGGGGCGCCCTACTGCAGGGCTGGGGCTTTCTTCCGGCCCTTTGTGTGAAACGTACTTTCGTGACACAAAAACGTATTTGACTGAAAAACTTAACGGTATCAATTTCTATAGAGCAGCAATAATACACTCAGGCGTATGGATATAATAAAACGCCGCTGTTACTACAGATGTTTATGTGTCCATAAACTCAAAGCATGCAGTAGCATTCCAAATAACGGAAGCCTCATGCTTTCCCGAAGTTACGATCTCAATTTCAATGTAGGAAACTACATCCTAAAACGTACAAAATCTTTGTTGATACAATATGTTTCGCGTCGCCCCGCGCCGGCTCCGCTATTATTTACGAACTTTAGCACTTCTATTAAATTTAATAACCTGCCCAGAGCATAACAATAAAATAGCTAAAATAATGCAAACATTCAATGTTATAAACAATACAGAAATAAATATGCCTACCGGCGTCCCCGCAACTCATGAACTGTAAAACATACGAATTAGGTACTCCTAATTACATCGATTATATCGCCTATTTATAAATATTCATCGTCTTGAACTGAAGTATGATTCTACCGTTTGTGTACTTTAACTTACCGTGATTACAAGCACGAGGAATCACAACAACAGACACAGAAAGAACACGCGGTCGATACGCACCGGGCGGGCGGGACGTGTGACCGGCTCGGCGAACTGGCGGGCACTGTAGGGCGGCTTCGCTAGGCGGGATTCGATTGGGGAAGATTTAGCGGAGGCTTCGACGGCTACGCGGGGTCGTTGCGTTGCAAGTCCAACTTTCCCCGTGAAAATATTAAAATTGCATTGAGGGATAGATGTTTTATTCAAGAGTTCGCGTTTTATTTGGATACGTTTAGGAGGTTTACAATCACATGTTTAGCTGACTGATTTTTGATTTGCTTACTATGTTTTCTGTCAAATGACTGTCGAAAATATATGATACGATAATGCAAGGTGTTTATTTTACTTAAGGCCTGATTCTCGAACCTCAATTGGTTCAATAATTTGACCACCGCTAGAAAAAAGAAATATTCTCAATTACAACAGTAATTAGAAATATTTCTTAATCTAAGCCTTTGCATGACCAAATCTCTTGTCAACTTACATTTTTGCCAGAAACCTACAAAGTCGATTGACAAGAGATTTGGACATTGATTAGTTATCGGGAAAGATTATCAGCTGTTAGAATTTCCATAGACTTTAAAAACCCAACATTTATGCATATTAATACACGAAGTCATTCCATCCTACAGGATGGAAAAATATTAATGCCGACATTATAATGCAAACATTACCGCATCACATAATAGCAACATAAATCTCAATAGATGCCTAAAATAATTCCCTCGGCAGGCCCTACCTGTGTTATTGTGTTCATTCATCAATTTTTATGACCATCTCGCGTGTGTATTATCTCGCGTCTAGGTCACAGGTTGGTAGGTCGGTTATTAGGTCATATTCATCACTTGTATTACATTTTTAACCCCCGACCAGGTGGTTAATTCAGATGTATTCGTGAGTTATAATTATCTATGCTTATTGGTTCATTTTGTTTTCCAAGAAATTTTAAAATGTCCCTAAAAAAATTCGACTTTGACAGGACTTGAACCCGCAATTCTCCCTCAGTACGGGATGCGCTGCCAAATGCGCCACGAGGTCAAGTGACGTAGGAGTCGAAAAAGGAGTCGCAGAAGTCATTTTGTTTTGTTTATAAGGTGGTATCATAATTTATCCCATTAACGGCTTTCACTAATAGTATTTTATTCATTCGAAGTAAAATACCATGTCGTGTTTCTGCTGTCGATTTTGTGACGAGTGTCAAATTCAGTCAATGACTTTATTTCTTTAGGCTTATTAAATAAGCACTTAGACAAGTCAAATTCATATACCATAAACAGTTTTATAAATAGGTGTTATTATCAAATAAGAAATACAGTGTTATTGGTTATATTCACTTTAATTTTTTGTCCACAGGTGGAAAAAGTGAGATAGAAAGCACTAGTACCTTTATTATATCAATTATTTGTTATTTTTTATTTCATTTATTTCTATTATTTGATTGTAATTTTTTATCATCATCATCATCAGCTTATATCAGTTCACAGCTGGACATAGGCCTCCCCTAATGAGCGCCATAGCGCCCTGTCTTCAGCTTGCCGCAGTTTTCTTTGTTATTTAAGTATTATTATTTGTCAAATCATGTTCATTTTGCCTATCGAATTCTTAGTTCAATGTGATTTAGATACATGTCAATATTTATATAAAGCTAAGCACATTAATATTCTTACATACAGGTACTATTATTGGCGCGGAACTGGGCAACATCTGGCCAAGCATTAATTGATGTAATCACATCTATGGAGTAAAAAGATTTTCCATTTATGTACTGTTTAAATTTATGTAGGAGGGAGATTATGTAGGGAGCTCAGTTGCTTCAGATAAAACCTTGTTATATTTTTATATTGATACCAATGTCATAGTAAAGCGATACATTTAGCAAAATAAGGTCCCTGGACTTAGTATGAATGAAGCTACCCATTTTAAGCGACTCGTTGGCCGCTCCATTGACCTTAGCTTAAGTATATATGAATGTTCTCGTAGCTATACGCTACCGCCTACAAAAATGCAAGGCTCAAAGGTACAAGACCCATATTATAGGAGGTGTCGACCCGGTTTCAACGGCGCTGAATTATCCAGGTGTGGTCGGATTTCACATTGTATTTTAACAGGCAAATATTTGAACGAGATCTGGCACCTTATACGTTTGATAAGATATGTCGGTATTGCTTAAGTTTGTAATAGTAACTTACATAAGGAATTTTAACTTTGTTATTTTTTATGCAACTTGGAACTAATCGAGTATTTTTTCGCCCAATAGAGCCTTTGGTTCTTGTTAGGGTGCAATGTCATAATCCCCACGCTGGGCATGCGAGTTAGGGATGCGTTGTATAGGACACAATTTTTTGGCAAAACTTTAACTTTGTTATTTTCCATTCAGCTTAGAGCTAATCTTAGAGTATTTATTCGCCCAATAGAGCCTTTGGTTCTTGTTAGGGGGTATAATGTCGTAATCCCCACGCTGGGCATGCGGTTTAAGGATGCGAAAGGTTGTGCAGGACACAATTTTTTGGCAACGCTGAAGCTCCCTTCAACGGCCAAGGGATCAAGAGCCAGGGCGGCCCAAACTCACTAAAGGTACTATGTTAGATATTCTCGCCGAATGGAAGTAGCAACTGTTTTGGTAGGTAAATATCAGGAGTAAATTTGTAACAGTTTTCAAAATAATTACAGAATCAATACATTGAAAATTTAAAAAATATCCTCTCCCAATACCACACCGAAAACATATATTTTGTATTTATATTTAGTTATTCCAATGTAGGTACACATGTGACACTTGATGCCGTTATATTTATTTATTTATTATTCGCCCTGGCCTTCCCACTACTGGGCATAAGGCCTCCTCTAATTCTTTCAGACATCACGATCCTGAGCTACCTCCGTTCAATGATTTCGTTAATATAATTTATAATTATAAAGCTTGGTAGGTATAGAGCAAGACAAGGCTTTCGCCAAAGATATCCTTCCAGGGTTACTGAAGTAAGACCATTAAGTAACAAGGTAATAAACATGAATAAAATCTGTACTATTCCATCGCATAACATTGAAAACATGTAAGCTACCAAAATCCCCGAGATACTGATTTGGTGTGAGCCTTAACCGGTGGTGAAACCTATCGGGAACGGCTTTAAGGTGGAACGATTCCAATCGGTCTATTCGGTGCTCATTTACTTGACTATCACAGCAAAAATGACAAAACATATGATGAGGGCTGCTAATACCACAAAATACAAACCTAATATTTAAAGTTTTACTTAGAATATGGATGTTTATAAACATCGCATATTAATTTTGTTTAATAAAAAGTACGTAATTCACGAGCGTTCAGAATGGGAAGGAACTATTTCAAAGTGATACAATGCGGTCGGCCATTTTCTCTGTCAAGGTTTCATCGTATTTTGAGAGCGTAAAAAAACCCTGAGGTGGAGATGCACTATTCCAGTAAAGGAACAAATCTCGACATGGAAACATGTCCATAGTATTTCTTTAATTGGCAAATCAGTTGCTAGTTGGTTTTTGACACGTTGGTGTGCTTCCAACACAAATAAGGTTCACAGTTATGACCCGCTTACATCTGTAAAGTAAATTGGTTTCTGACAGTTCGGTTTACCAACAAGTCCGCCAGCTGTATTAGAAATATGAGTCATATTTCTAATACAGCTGGCGGACTTGTACTACCTACTAAAGACGTCATATTATATGACGTCTTTAGTAGGTATTCAATTTGACAATGATCCGTCCATCGCATTTTGATCGCGTAGATAAATGTAGGTAAATGTGCACTGACTATTTGTGTGAAAGCGTGCCACCTTAAGAGAGGTAATCTAGATCGGGGCCACACGGCTCCCCAGGGCGCAGATCCGGCTGTAATGTGCAGGTGCCTTATTGGAATTAGACGGTTCATTTCCAAACTAAACTCATTTCCTCTCCAATGTTAAAGACATGGGGTGAATTTACAGTAGTAGTAATGAACGGGGATGTTGGTGTGAAACAAGGCTTTGAGCTTGGCTATTTTCAGAAGAATTGCGTGCTGGGCTTCAAAATCATCAATGTTTGTGACAGCATCATCTTTCAGTACATGCTGGGCCAGCACTTATTATGTCAAAGGGTCATAAGGGCAAAGCTCGTTTAGACAACAACCTACTTGCCGTACTTACCGTTATAGTTTATAATCCGACATGAAATTAATGTTTTTGCTAAGTTTTGTTTCTAAGTTATTTTTATTTATTTTATTTAAGTAACAAAATCCCTAGTCCTTATTTATATATTATACTAACTTACCTGTTCGCGGTCTCATTCGCGCGGACTTTAGGGTAAAGAACCTTCTCGAAATCAGCTAAAGCCCTTTGTAATCGTAACAATATATAATTAAGTAACTTGTGTCCTTTAACTTTACCTATTTTATCATTTCCCAATCATCATCATCATCTCAGCGCATTGACACTTTCTGCTGGATAAGGATAAATGATGACCAATTTATTCATCTGAGCGTACACTAAACCGCCCTTAACATCGCCGTATTGTTAAAGTGAAAGCCAATCTCTACTAAACTTGAGAATGATAATCAGAATAATCAATTTATAGGTGAAAAACTTTTTTTTTGTTTTTTTTTTTTTAATTATTTTCTAAAGAATTAAAGCTTACATGTCAGGAAGAACATACAGCTCAAAAACTAGATACCTGGACATGTCTTGTGCCACAAGGATAGATACAGTTTAAAGCTTTGAATACAGATTTTTTGTCATTTGCAGTTTACCAGAATAACAAAGAGAGGAACATATCGCGTGGTGCTACAAAGCCCCAATTCACAAACTCAGCGTTTTTAATTTACTAACCAAATACCATCAAATTGCGTAACAAACCCTTCCCTTATAATATTGGTCCGTTACAAAAGCACCTTGGCGTAATCAGTCCAAACCCAGGCAGACAAACAAAATTTATTGCTCTCCAAGATGATATCTGTAACCTGGAGAGACCGTAACCCAAGCCGGAGGATGTCTGAGTAACAAAACAGCTCTGTTTTTAGGGTTACCGTAGTATTCTAGACAGATTCTCAAATGAAATAGATATGGTATAGGGTGTAAATATTATTGACATAAGTTATACATTTGTGTCAGTAAATTATGCCAAATGACACTATAGACACGCTTAAAGCTGCGGGTTGATTTTCTATAAATAACCACCCATTATACCAGTGTAAATGTAGTGCAAGAATAAATAATCAATCCTAAAAAAAATCTTAATAGATTGACACATAGGTAGATAATACTTTATTCCTCGTACATTTGCCTTATTAACATTTTGTAGACCAACAAATGAGAATTTAATACTAGAGAAGTTATTATATATTTCGGACTTAAAACCTTCTTAAATATCCTGCAATGTGCTTATTTTAGTCTACGCGGATCTCAAACGTCTGCTGTGTGACGTAAATCCAATTTTACAGGATGATAGAAAGAAAATGGAATCAGCTAAGTGGAATTCAAGTTCAGAGACCGTAGCGGAAGGTCATAGAAACCATGTAGAAACGGTGTCGCGATTCGTATAGCCAGAGCCCCTAGGCCTGGGTATGTGTTTCAGAGCTTTATTTCCAGCTAACATTACCTAAATACGCCCCACAATTTAACATATAAAGTACCAACTCCGTTATATACATACATATAAATTCTTCATACTGTTCACGGAAACAATCTTACACGTCATCTCATCGAGATCTTTTTGATTTATTAACACTTATAGGATACGCTGTGCGATCACGCAAAAACCACCTATCCTACAATTGACATTTGAAAGCCATATCAATGCCATGGAAAGCCATTTTCAATGCCCATATTCAAAGAATTGCAAATTACGAAGGATATTTAAAGGGCTTTCAAGTGTTAATAAAGAGTGGATGGTTTTTGCGTAATCCCGTAGCCGTTCAACGAAGTCTACCGCTGGTTAATGATAATGACTGGCTGTTGTTTCTGAACTACTTCAGTATGAGTTTGAACGAGCGCAAAAAGTCCATCGATTCTTTTTAAAGATTCTTCTCAAGTGCTGAAGTTTTCGAGAAATAATAAGTTGAAGGGCGAGTCGTGCTTTAGTTACAAAGGACTTGTATGTTTATTTATATGTATGTAAAAAATCTTTATTAAGAAAGAAAATTACAATCCAATAATAGAATTCAATTAAAACTAGTATTTACAACTGAAACAATTGAGCTAACTGCAGACTGTTGCAAACAATCTACAGGTAGCTCAACTGAGTAAGTAATTAAGTTACTATTAACGTAGTTATGCATCCAGCCAGTAGAGACATCATAACATTGAATGCCTAAAGTGCAAGCTTGCACGACTCTACTGCGAATGCTTATCGCCTCGCCGTCGCCCACGCGCGCTGGAGACGCGTCGATGGTATTTAGGACCTAAGTTTGTTTTAATTAATTCGTCATTCGTATCGAGATTAAACACGCTCATAGACGTCTCATTATAAAAGTGATTTTCATTGTCAAATCCAATAGATTACTTTAAAGTTAGTTTTTAAAAAGACTAATAACGTTCCCGAATCCTTTACTGGCGCAGCCGGGGCAGATTTTCCGAGTTTTCCACGCGAATTTCCGCGAGTTTTCGTGAATTTTCCGACGGATCGGATCTGTTCGAACCAAATAAATTTGTGAAGATCCTGGGAGGCGAACAAGCATGTTGGTGACTGGCTGGTGAGTAGAATTTTCGCCATCCTTTCCTACCCTTAGTGCTTTGTGTTTTGTTATTCTTGGAATCGAACTTCTTCCATTATAACGTTTTCTGGTTCCTATTGTAGGGATTTTAGAGTAAGTAGATTAAGTGAACTGTTCTACAGATAATAAGTATAAAATTTGTTAAACAAAGAAAAATTAGTTTTAAAAATAAATAAAAGATGACCACGTTACAGCCGATTCCAAAGGAATTATTGTGTATAATACCAATTTTTAATGGTAACAAACGGCATTTAAATCTGTTTTTAAAAAAATGTGATTATGTTGTCGATAAATATCGCGGTGAACTTGAGCAAAACATTTACGTTTTGCACTCGATAACGAGTAGGTTAACTGATGAAGCCGCTGCTTTAGCAAGCGAGCGAAATGATGTTGATACTTATGAAAAACTGAAAACTTTATTGGTACAGCATTTTGGTGATCCTAGAAGTGAAGAATGTTTAGCGATAGAGTTAGAGACCTTAAAAATGAAACAAGGGGAGAGCTATCAAGAGTTTTGCAATCGTATTCAGACAGTTAGATCGATACTTATCTCTAAAGTGAATCAGACACGCAATCTTACCATGGCGACTAGAACCGAAATCTATAACAACAAGGCGCTGAATGTTTTCTTGTACAACCTGCCTGAAAATGTATTGAGACCAGTTAGAATGAAAAACCCGCATACTCTAGAAAAAGCATTAGAATATGTGTTGGAGGAAGTGAACTTCTACGAGCAGTATACGCTCAGAAGTAAAATGCTCAAGCCTCAGCTTGCGCCTGTAGTAACACCTACACTTAATAAGTTCAATCCTCCCACGCAGAACATGCCTTTTCAGCCAAGTGGTTTTAGACCGACATTCGCCCCTATGGCACCCCCTCGTTTTAACTTCGGGATTCCAGGAAACATGCAGTACAGGCAGCCCGCCGCTACTCAGTTTGCCCCTCAGGCTCCTATGGGTTTTAGACCTCAGTTGATGCAACCACAACAATATGGAATGCAATATCAAAATTCAAGGCCGCAACAATTTGGCTACCGGCCTCAAATTACCCAAGGTCAATTCGGTTATCGGCCTCAATTCCAACAAAATCAATTTGGCTATCGGCCTCAGTTGAATCAGTTCGGTTACAAGCCTCCCAATGCAAAACTTGGAGATACGGATGTTTCTATGAGGACTGCACCTCCTCAAAAACCACAGATGCCGGCTGCGACTCAACAACCTCAAGGGTTTCGCCTAAATGAGTTAGAGTTAGGCGGATATGACTGGTATGGATGCGGAAATGAAAATGTAGAAAACAATGAAGGGTATTATGGTGACTTTGATTTCGTAAACTATTTTGAACCTCAAATAGATATGAATGTTTGGAATGAACAGCAGGTTAGCTTTTCCGACTCTACCCAGTTAGGAGATACACACACACAGGAGAAGGCTGAAAATTTTTCGGTAACAGCCTCGAAAGAGGATGTGAAGTGATAAAAATTAATTGCGATACCAAAATAAATCTACCGTTCATATACTTACCCGAAATTGATGGTAAATTTATGATTGATACTGGCAGCACACGCTCCTTTATCAGCCCAGCAAAAGCATACCAATTCTTTGGTAACTACATTAGGGGTGAAGTATTCACGGTCATAAGCACGCACGCATCTAGCAACCATAATGAGGTTATTGAAATCCCCCTAATGCCTTCGTTTAATAGCTGCGACTATCATAAATTTTATGTGTATGAAGTAGATCCTATGTATGAGGGACTAATAGGAAACGACTTGTTAATGCAACTTGAAGCCGTCATTGACTTAAAGCATAACCGTCTCAGAACTAAGACAGTAGAATTGCCTATAATGAGGTGTATGGGAAATCACGTCATCGAATTATCCCCGCGGTCTGAGCAACGCGTAAAAATGCCCACAAATTTGTATTCTGGCACTGCGATCCTAAATTTTAAACAATTTTGTAATGGAATAAGAATGCCAGATGCAATAGTAAACTGCGAAAATGGATATGCTACCACCATTATCCAAAACGCGACTGATAAGTTGAGGAAATTAATAGTAACAGGTCCATTTGAGGTTGAAGAATTTCCAAATAACAACAGTATAGGTGTAAATTGTCTTAACGACATAGAAATGAAAGATATGGAAGTAGAAGATATATTGGATGAAAATTTGACACGACTTAGGCTAGACCACATGAACGAAGAGGAAACAAAATGTATTTCTGAATTATGTAGAGACTACAAAGATATATTTTACAGTGATAAGCTTCCATTAAGCTTCACAAATCAGGTAAAACACTTTATTCGAACTAAAAACGAAGATCCAATTTATGTTAGACCTTATAGACAACCGCCTGTTCAAACACAAGAAATTAAATCACAGGTAGAGAAGCTTTTACAAAACAACGTAATTCAGGAATCGCATTCGCCATGGAATGCGCCTGTTCACTTGGTACCAAAAAAAATGGATGCTTCAGGCGAACTAAAATTTCGTATGGTCATTGACTATAGACGTTTAAACGAGATAACGACAGACGATAAGTACCCTTTGCCTAATATTACCGACTTGTTTGATAAGCTGGGCAAAGCTAAGTATTTTAGTACTCTTGATCTAGCGAATGGTTACCATCAGATAGAGATCAATGATGAAGATAGACAGAAGACAGCCTTCAGCACGGAAGCGGGGCACTATGAATTTTTAAGAATGCCATTCGGCTTAAAAACAGCCCCCGCGACCTTTCAGAGAGCCATGGATAACATACTTAGGGGATTGCAAGGATTACATTGTCTAGTATATATGGATGACATCATTATTTACAGTACTAGTATGCAAGAACACATCAGAGACTTAAAATCTATCTTTGACAGACTGAGACAAGCAAACCTAAAGGTTCAGCTAGACAAGTCTGAGTTTTTGAGAAAGGAGGTACTGTATCTAGGACACACAATTACAGATCAGGGTCTTAAACCAAACGATGATAAAATAAAAGCAATATTAGACTATCCACTTCCAAAAACTGTAACAGAAATCAAGAGTTTTCTAGGTTTAATTGGTTATTATAGGCGATTCATAAAAGATTTTGCAAAAATTACAAAACCATTGACAAATTGTCTCAAAAAACGGAATAGCATCGTTATAGATCAGAAATATTTGGACGCTTTCCACCAATGCAAAGAACTTCTTACGCATGCGCCCTTACTACAGTATCCAGATCCATCAAAACCTTATATACTCACAACAGACGCATCCGCCGTAGCTCTGGGTGCAGTATTATCACAAGGAACTGTAGGAACTGATCTACCTGTTGCATATGCAAGTAGGACATTGAGTGAGACGGAAATGCGTTACAGCACGATAGAACGCGAGCTTTTGGGTGTTATTTGGGCCATTAAACATTTTAGACCATACCTTTACGGCAATAAATTCACTATATATACCGACCATCGACCCTTGGCTTGGCTAGATTCTATTAAAGAACCGAATAGTAAATTGACACGTTGGCGATTACGCTTATTGGAATATGACTATATAACTAAGTATAAAAACGGTAAACAAAACACGAACGCTGATGCGTTGTCACGTATTAAGGTGAATGCGTTAGATGGGATAGATATGTTTGATGACTCATCTTCAAATGAATCTATGGAGGTCCAATTAGATGAAAAAGAACAAAAATTACAAAAACATCTTCACGAAATAACGAACAAAATTGTAGATTTGGCAAAAAACGATGATGATCAGGAAACACCTATAGAAACAATCGTCTTGTCAGACGTATCTGACACGGAAGAAGCTCGTAATATTGACGAATTAGAACCTCAAATACTACTTCCGCCACTTTCACATAGTTCGGAAGGAACAATCCATTCAGCTGCAGATCTAGAATCTAAGGGGATTCCTATTTTGAAAGAAGCAGTGGATACAAAACCAAACCAAATACTTGTTTTTACTTGGCCTAGAAAAGAAATTAATGTAAAATTTTTAAGTAGAGAACATCAAAAGGTTATAGAAGTGTTTTTGCCATTGAATAGTGAAGAATTGATAAAGCAATTCCTTAAAGAATACATCAAACCAAAATTAAAATACTTTATATATTTTGAGGATGAGCAACACCGGAAAGAATTTAACGCCGTTATTATTAGGTTGTTCAAAAATGGTACGGTAGAGTTTTATGAATGCACGGAAAGGGTTATAGTAGTAGAAGATGAGAATGAGCAGAAAGCTATAGTATTGCAACATCATGAAGGGAAAACTTGCCATCGAGGCATAAAGGAAACGGTTATGAGAATAAAAAGAAATTATTACTGGAATAGAATACAGGAAATTACCGCGGCAGTGATAAATAGCTGTGAGGCATGTAAAAAAATGAAATATGACAGAAAACCCATAAAGCCAACCATAGAGTTGACTCAAACCCAGTCATCTCCATTTCAGGAAATCTTTATCGATATATTTTCTATTGAAAATAGATCTTACTTGACCTTAGTTGATGCCTTTAGTAAATTAGGTCAGGCTACTGCGATAGAAAATAAATCAACACCGGAAGTAGTACGTGCGCTGATTAAATACTTTTCAATGTATGGGGTCCCGACTAAAATCAGTAGTGACCCAGGATCCGAGTTCAACAATAATC
Source organism: Eupithecia exiguata (assembly GCA_947086465.1). Lineage (NCBI taxonomy): Eukaryota > Metazoa > Arthropoda > Insecta > Lepidoptera > Geometridae > Eupithecia > Eupithecia exiguata. The sequence continues at coordinate 2,389,506 of OX352229.1, forward strand.
TGATGAAAGAATTAGCTGAAATGTACAAAATTGATTTACATATTTGCACTCCAAACAATCCTAATTCGACTGGTATCGTTGAGCGTTTTCACTCTACAATAATAGAAATTTATAGATTAGCAAAATACGAACAGAAATGTACTGATGCCGCTTCTATAATGACGTACGCAATTATGGCCTATAATAATACTATACATTCAACCACAGAATTAACTCCGTTTGAAATAGTTTTTGGACATACGGATTCCAGTAAATTATTCGATGGAGAGTTTGAAAAATCGTACATGCAGCAATTACTTAAGGATCATGCAAAGCGAACTAAATATCTATATCAATATATTTCTGACAAATTGGTAGAGCGAAAGGAGAAAATTAGGGAAAAAAGATTAGGAGAACAGGTTGAGTTAGAGCCAGGAGATGTAGTATATACAAAAGATATAAATACACGAAAAAGCAAGGACAAAGCGAGATACAAGAAGGCAATTGTAAAATCGAGAATAGAACGAAATGTAGCGTTAGTGGAAACCGATCAGAAACATTCAAGGGTCCCTATTAAAAATGTGAAACGCCCTTCACAGGTGGTGTTTGGTCGTACTGACCCTACTTCCCCAAAGCCGGGCCCTTCATCTGCAAAAGATTGAAAACAATCCAGGTATTTTACCTGTGAAAGAAGGACAAGCGTTCAGGCAAACAGATAAGTGGTTAATAGTTAAGACTTTAGATTTAAGCGGCATAGGTAGTAATTTGGAATTTTACATAGTGAAATTCAATGAGTTTATTAGGTTAGTCGATAGTCATAAGGCTTTTACCCATGAATTTTTGGGCATAAAAACACAAGTAGAGTACGTACGGAATACAACTGTCGTCAAATTTCGCCAGTTAGTCCCGTCGCATAGGTATAAGCGAGGGTTAGTTAATCCCCTTGGGTCACTTATTAAGGCTGTTTCTGGGAATCTAGATAATGAAGATGCTATTCGATATGATTCACTAATTTCACGAATTAGTTCAAAGGAAATTGCTACCGAGAAAAGAATAACGATGATCACCAGGATGTTGGACAATTTCGAAAACAGTACAGAAACTTTACAAGAAAACATAATTATATTGGATAAACGTTTTAAAGTTATTGAAGAATTAATTAAACTACAAAATTTTAAAGAAAACACCTGTCTCTATCTGACATACGTTTCAAGTATGTTCGATATGTTTATAAGTACATTTAGGACCATATATGTAGAGTTGAACGAGATAGAGACAGCGCTGGCATTCAGTAAAGTGTCTGTACTACATCAATCAATTGTAAATTCCACAGAGCTCTTGTCATTATTAAAAGAAATTGAAAATGTACACCATTTGGTCTATAAGGTAAATGAAAGCAATTTGTTAAAATTAGAAAGGGTTATTGAAGTAAAAGCTTATGTAAAACTGAACCAGATAACGTTCATATTGGAAGTTCCATTAATTGATAAAAAATCTTATGATTATTTTAAGATCTATTCACTGCCTATTTTTCGAAGTTCCTTGAATAAAACTGTAGTTATTTTTCCTGAATTCCCATACCTTTTGGCGAAAGATTCGAAGTACCTGCCGGTCTCAAAGCCATGCGAGAAAATTGCAGAAAACAACAAATTCCTTTGTCGTGACATGATGCAGTTTCCAATACTCACCTGTGCAGAGCAGCTCCTAGAGTTTCAGCCAGACCCCACCTTGTGCGTACCATATGCTGTTGATATTGAGGATATCAAGGTTCAGAGGATCGGCTTAGATTCTTGGATTGTATTTACAACAAAACCAACAGTTTTAGCGGAAAAATGTAATCATGAGAATAGTAGAGAATCTCTACATGGTACTTTCATTTTAACTACCTCAGAAGACTGTGAAGTATATTTGGGCGAGCTGAAACTGGGATATCTTAAGACGTTTGCAGGAAACCTTCAGTATAAAATAACACCGATTGTTACTTTTCCTAAATTGAAATCGACGAATATTACTGCAGTAACCACCGTTAATATCAAGAACATCGATTTGGAGGAAGTAAAATATTTTTCACGCATCTTAAAGCTAAAAGGAAGTGAGATTAGTGGAAGTGAAAGTGAAATCAGTGTGGTGAACACCCAAAGCATTAGTTTAGGAACTATTTTTCTGTACTTAATTTTAGTCTTTTTCGTAATTTGTCTTATACTTTATCGTTATGTTTTGAAGCGAAATCATCAGATCAAAGCATCGGCAAGACCCGATAATTTCGCACTTGAGGGGGGAGGAGTTATGCATCCAGCCAGTAGAGACATCATAACATTGAATGCCTAAAGTGCAAGCTTGCACGACTCTACTGCGAATGCTTATCGCCTCGCCGTCGCCCACGCGCGCTGGAGACGCGTCGATGGTATTTAGGACCTAAGTTTGTTTTAATTAATTCGTCATTCGTATCGAGATTAAACACGCTCATAGACGTCTCATTATAAAAGTGATTTTCATTGTCAAATCCAATAGATTACTTTAAAGTTAGTTTTTAAAAAGACTAATAACGTTCCCGAATCCTTTACTACGTTGTCCGTGTTTGATAAACATTCATTCTTATAGATAAAAATACTCGCATACACAACTAAAGTCCTCCTCTAACAAGGGGATTTTGACATAATCATCACGCTTGGAAGGCGGATTAATAATCGCAGTGGAGGTGTTAAATATAAACAGAAGGAAGCTGCTACCCTTCATCTGGTAGGTTATCATTGAAGCTCTTACGACATTCACGGGCTGAGTCTGAAGGGTTGATTTTTACGCCGCAACCACCACGACTAAGATCTTGCGCAGTTTCCAAAACTGCTTGACAATATTCGTGTATCTGCTGCTAAATGTAAGGTAGTGAGAATTTGTTAATAAAAAATAAACAGTTAACGTTTTAAAATTTATTTCAAATATCTTGTTCACTTCAATAAGTTATTCAAGGTCAACTGTCACAAAAATTGCCGCCTTGTATCTCAGAAACAGTTGAGACCATAAAATAATGTTTGGAATAAAACTTGTAGCAAATTTTATGTCCTACAAAGCTACGAATAAATAATAAGCCTACACGTTTATAACAGATGTCCACATCATTGGAGCTATAGAAATCTAGATAATTGTAGAAAACCAATTTCTGTGATATTTGCCCTTGAATAACTTACAATACAAACGCGATTTTTTATTCGACTTTTGAGCCAACGTTTGTATGTAGACTCTGTGTTCAGTTGACCCAATTTTTTAGCTAAAATGACTGGATTACAAAGTGTTCAGAGGGTATACGTAGCGAAATAAAACAAAAGATACGCGGTAATACCAAAAATTCATATTTTCAACAGTATTTTTTCTTAATATTAGGTTCTTAGTTCAGTTATTTTATGGCAGAAATAAAGGGAACCCTAAAATCGAAACATTGAAACGCTAAAGTTGGGAATTGTTCAAGTGCTTATAGGCTGTTGCGAAATTAAATTTGGTATGGATATGTTTATAGGCTTTTAAAGAAACTTTGTGCACACCTGACGAAACCATTTTATTTGGTTGATTTTTACGATTTAAACAGAATCAGAACCTTGATACTTAAGAAAAATTAAATATGATCTGAACTAAACGAATCATTGGCTAAAACGTAATAAATAAATGAATAACAACAATAAGATGGTACAAATAGATGGTAGATTAGTTTTAAACGTTTAAATCGATTAGTTTTAATCATATAAAAGACGAGTTCAGTTAGTTATTAAAACATTGATTGCCCAGGACGCACGAAACTGGGCGGAGGATGCGTTAAGAAATTGTTGTGTTTTAACTTGATCACAAGCAGTTTAGTCTATTTATCACGTTCCTTTTATATTTCTAAAGTATCCCGCCACTAATTAAAGAAGGTTACAGTGAAGTGAAACACAGTGAATTTTTCGTAGAGGCACTACGCCGTAGCGGATCTACGCCGTAGCGGGTCTACGCTGTAGCATCGTAACAAGCTTCACGTTTTGTATGATGTCACTATTGAATTTTATTCGCATGAACAAATATTCCATACAAGTTAACTTCAGTTCACTCTCCCTGATAGAGAAACTAAAAAAAAATAACTTCTACGCCTTCGAAATAAGACATCAAATAGTTCGCTTGTGACAGTCACGAACAACCAGTAATAAAACACTAGTAAGCACTTCATTCAAAGACACTTTTACCCACATTTCCATTATTTCAAGCGTTGAGGGACTGCCTTGCGTTAAAGTGCGGCCATTACGAAATGAATGATGCCAATAGGTCAGTAAAGTATTATAAACCCCCAGTTTTTAATACTTTTTGCCGATTGGCTTTCGAGATCCCTTGAACGAATTGGGTCATAATTGGGTCACAAAAGCAGTAAAATATTATTTATTAACATTCGAATCTGAGTCACTGTGAAATGTTTGTTTTTACCCGACTACTATAAGTCAATAAGAAGGGTTATTCATGCTTTGGTATATCAAGTTATTTTCTACTAAATTCTGCCCGCGGCTTCGCGTGCGTTGTGTTATAAGGAAACGTTTTAAAGCTACTTATAGCCCCTGGGCTTAACAGTCAAACATAGACTACTAGTTATCCTGATAACTAATACCCTATGTTTGATTCCAGGCTTAGAGCTACATTTATGCAAAATGTCAGCCTGATCCGTTTAGTAGTTTTGGTTTGAAGAAGTACCTAACAAACATCCATAAATCCAAACGCTCGCAATTATAAAATTAGTGTGATTATTATTTTGAGTCATTAACACCTAAAATGGATAAAATTTCCATCTCTCCTTATAATTTAAGTGGTCTCATTTTTTTCGCGATTGTGTTATAAATCGATACTTATTTTTATTGTTTCATATTTATCTTACGGGTTTTGCAGCACGTTACCAGTAAATTTTCCAAACCAAGACGCCCCGTTGCGTGTCATTAAAATTCAAAAACAAAAGACAGATAAAACCTGCCTGACATTCAAATAGATGCTAATAAAACAACATACCTTGAGAGACCGCGGACTTGTAACCAGATAGCTATGGAATAAAACAATGAGTACGATATAACATAGGTACTCAGTACCACATTTAGATGAAACAGATGCATACTGTACTGTTTGAGCAGGTTCATACTTTCTTGAGTAAGACGTTTACGTGGATTAACTTGCGTAGGTAATTATAGGACGGGATTAAGTATGACGTCATCTTTCCTGCTAAGTTTAAATCCGATCAGCTGTGCGATTACGCTAAAATCTCTGATTCCCATTGGATGGGCAATCTAGGGAGACTAGGCATTAACGATTTCGGTTTCCAATATGGTTCTAAAAAATACATACAACTTTACTTTTTTCCCTTTTTAACTTTTTTTTTGTGTTGTAGAGTAGATCGACAGCGGGAATTTTAACGTCAACGTCAAGCAAGATATCAACTAAGTCAGAGTTAATTGTCGTTTACTCACATATCATTTAAACGTTCGGTTTTGTTCGATTGCGGCGATCACAGCAAATCATTAACAATAGTCATCCAAAATAGAATTTCTGAACAGTTAGTACTTTTGTCTCAGCAGCCTTGTGCACAGATCTAGTGGGACAAATATTGTCCCAGTAGTTCTGTATAGAACTATAGCACAGAAATACTGGTAATAAGCGAAAATATGACGATCTCAAATTATGTCTATGCTTTAAAAGGAAACCATAGAAAATTTGTACGTTGACTACGAACTAAAATTGTTATAATTTTCGTATCTCAAACATCTTGGTCAAAACACCTCTTTCAAATTTCGAGTAAGTACTGAAAAACTGATTCGGAGAACCGCAACCCTTTTCATGTTAACCCCTGGTTTTACCTGTCAATGCACAAATTTTAAAAACCAGCTTAATACTCACGAAAATAGGGACGAAAATTGGTTGGTTTCCGTGGCTCAATTGTTCCTGGAATATTTTGTTATCGCTTAGAAACAAGGCATCGAAGAAATATAAATGGTTGACAATTTTGTAAATTACGAAGCTATCTCTGCGGATATTGGTTTCCTTTTAATAATGAAAGACTCCGTAACAATAGCTCATTATTTAGATTGCATTTAGTTTTTTTTATAGTCTATAAAAACTTATACCACATCTTCACCTGATGGGAAGTGACGATGTGGCCTACACTTTAAAATTAGTTTTTATCACTAATACGACTGACCTTGAAGAAATATTAATTACACTTTGCATTATTTTATCAGATAATACGTTAGAATTATTTCCCAGTAGTAGTCAAGTAGCCTATTTTAGTAGGTACCTACTTAATTGTCCTTAATTCTTTAATTACACAGAATAACCCTCCTACCTACCTACTAAATGGATACCTTACCCATTCCTCTCAGCTTTATTCATGTTGCCAATTAAAATTGTGCTCCTGTGTTGTTGTGTTTGCGTTTTCATAAGCTAGTCCGTTCGTTAAGTCTTACAGGTGCTCCATGCCCATACGCATGTACTACCTAACCTACACATTTCTAAGGTCTGTGTTCAACAAAAGATAATCGGACAATTAGGCAGCTAAGGTCTATGTTCACCAAAAGATAATCGGAAAATTAGGCAGCTTCATCGGTTAACTTCGACGTTTACTGTATGAAAATTTATGTCAAAAACGACAAAACAACTGTTTAAAATTTAACCATCTGTTGGTGAACTCGGGTCTTAGTCGGTTAACTTTGACGTTCAATGTATGAAAACCTGTGTCAAAAACGTCGAAAGAGGTGTTATTAAATCATCTGTTGGTGAACTCGGGTCTAAGTATTTTATCATTTAATCATAATATACCAGTCTATAATTTTACTACCTTTATTCTAATTATCAATATAATTTATTGAACAACTCAGTTCCGACTAAAATACTACAATCAATGTTTCTCTACCTCTATATACTTATATCTATTTATATATCTCCATCTTACGCCTTGCGAGAAATCGAGAAGAAGAAAATAGACGCTCTTGAGATGTGGTGCTGGAGAGGGATGCTTGGTATATCTTGGACTGAGTTCTGCACCAACGTCTCCATCCTCCAAGAACTCGGTGTGAAAGAGCATCTATATACGAACGTGCAATCTCGAATTCTGAAGTTTTTCGGGCACGTATCGAGGCGAAACAATGACTCCATTGAAGGGTAAGGCGTGCAGGGAATGGTGGAGGGTAAAAGACCGAGAGATAGATCGCCTATGAGGTGGACCGACCAAATAAAATCTGCCGTTGGAGTCCCCCCGAGTACCCCGAGTCTGCATGAATGCACCAGAATGATCACCAAGAGGGAGAGATGGTGATATATCGTGAGGCAAGCGACACAGCCCATACAACAAGACACGTGTGGGTACAGACCAAGCGAACAAGAGTGAGCGAAGGCTACCGAATGGGATTCCACGATCGATGACGAACATTCACTCGGTTTCGCTGTTGTATCCACACCAAACGAACACCATGTGAAACGCACGGCCGAAGGCGAACGATGGCCCTCGTTTGAGCTCGCTTGCTTTCGCCATGACGCTGGTTCGATCGCGTTCGGTAGACAGCCTTCGCGCGCTCTCGCTCGCTTGGTCTGTACCCGGCATCATGACGACCACGACCGTTCAAGACGGGAGCCACAGACAGCAGCCTGTGCCGTGGCTGCCTCCAGGAAGAAGAGACTGTGGAACATGTTGTGGTTCACTGCACGGCCACAGAGGAAGCCAGGCGGAAAACAGGACTGAAAAGCCTAATAGGGGCAGCAAACCTGTCCACATCCACAGAAAAGCTTAAACGAAGCTGTCAATCACCAAAAGTCCTGCTCCGGTACTTCAAGGAGCTGGGCTGATTAAGGCCTAGGTAGGCAGGGGGACAATGCACAATACACTCCCATGCGAGATGTCAGTGCAGATCCCAGTTCCCCCACTTAGAATTAGAATTAGAATTAGGACCACGACCGTTCTGCCAAGAACGCTACAAATGGGAAGAAGATCTTACGCCGCGACCCCGACATCCTTTGACTACTGGTACCAATACCCCAAGAAGTTAGAAAGGAAATTTTCAACAAGGAAAACCCCCATAAACAATACATAGTTCTCCAACCACGAAACACAAGCCAGGTGTAATTAAATAAAGTTCGATAAGAACGTAACTCAGGGTTCGAAACTGTGGATTAATTTCAGCGTTGGAACTTTCTAATTGAGATTATCAACCTAAATAAAAGGCATTGGGTTTCCAATCTAAAAATAGCTTGAGGCTGAAGCGTTTGAGGTTTGGATTGAACCATTAACTGAAATTTTACAATAGGAATGAATGAATTGTTTGAAACATTAGAACACCTACAATTCCCAGCTCATGTTTTTAATATTGTTGTTTTTCTTATATCTATTTTTTCTAAAACATGCCTCTATCCATAGTATTCATAGCTGGTCCATGGCTCGGCAGTCAATGCAGATACATTAACCAATTAGAGATTCGCTTTTTAGTTATAAGACCACCAATAACTTACTATGTTTATTTTCGTATATCTATAGACCAATCCATACTATACCTATACAACATATACAGGGTTATTGGTAAATTAGTGACAATACGTGAACTGCAGGTTCAGCCCATCATCACAAGCACGTTTGTAAAGACGCCAGGTCTTAATTCTTAATTTTGGTATTGGTAGTGGGTACCCTCCGCAATTCAATAATCGTTCGTTATAGAGGTTTTATTTGAAACTCAACTTAAAAACAGCTCTGCCCTGAATTAACAGAAGATCAGATATGAGAGTGAAAAATCGGTCTTAAGTCACTCGTTGTGTTCCAGACAAAGATGTTTTTTCATTTAGTATCAGAGGTGACTTATTTTTTTTAGAATTCAGACTTGGCGCCTTCACGAACGTGTTTGTGATGATGGGCAGGACCTGCAGTTCACGTATTGTCACTAATTTACCAATAACCCTGTATAGACAATCTATCTCAACATTCTTTATGTTATTATTTAATCAAACACGGGTTTTATCCTTCGTTACAGCAAGATTACACGCTACCGTGGTCAATGGATAACAATATCATTTTGTTTTTGAAAACTATTGAAAATCGGTCTATCGAAGGGTTCTCCACAGACTTGAATAGCCCGGAGATAATGCTTAAGACGTTTATGTAAATTATGGCGTTCCTATCGAGGACGGATCTCGGACCCAGGGTAGAATATAACGAGGCTGGAACAACAGTATTTTAGGAATTTCATTACTGGTACTTAAGACCTTTCCCTGGGCAAACTTCACACATTTCAAACGTACTAAGTGCCCTTTTAACAGTTACACTGCTAGGCGTTCGACCTTTAAAGGCGCAAAATATCACCACCAAAATACCAACGCATATGCGACATCGGTACTCTATGTGGTAATACACAGATGGCGGGACGAATAGACGGACTACTCCACTAAGCCCTAGACTGGAATTTATGAGAGACGGCATCACAACAAACGGAGGTTTTTGCCTTTTGCGTTTTCAGTGCGCTGATTAGAAAAGATGAGTCTTTTTAGAAATGTTTAATAGTTTGTTAATAGTTATCATCTCAGTTTCCAATCACACCTTATGGGAGCTGAATCGAGTAGTGGTAAAATGCCTTGTTAAAGCGACCTATGAAAACGAGCTCTGTGGCGCACAGCGCGCGAAGGTCTGCTAGCGACGCAAGTCGCGGGTTTAATTCCCGCCTCGGGACAATTTTTGTACGATCTGCAGATAATTATTCAGGTTGTTCTAGGTTTTTCCTACATATGATAAAAATATATATCTATTTAGTATAAAGTATCTGTTATCGGGTACCCATAACACAAGTTCTGCTTAGCTTGAGGTTCGATGATGCTGCGTGAATTGTCCAGCAATATTTATTTATTTATTAAAATAACATCATTCACTTATCTCCTCTCTCCTCTACGCAATGGAGATAGGACCTTCAATTTCCTTTCATGAAATTTTTATGATCGGGAGTAAATCGACCTACGTAGTCTGGACTAATGTCCAGACTACGTAGGTTCTGTACCTACAGACTAACCAAATCTGGGAACTCAAAAGCATGTAGCGAAAAAGGGTATTGTCATTTCGTTTAAATGCTATCTTATGCAAGCGACATAAGAGTTGGTTTTGGTTAAAAATTTATTAGAAACATTGATTTTCGTGTTCCGAGTAGACACCACGCACTTCACCAACCACACCATCTGCCAGCAAATTGAAAACTCACGAATAATGTAACAAGCAGTTTATTTCCACATCTCGTTTCGAGTAGTCAGTAAGTCTAGAGACTTACATAGTCTAGAATCGGTATACGATACCGATTTATTGGAACCGTGTAGAAATGAAACCGTGTAACATATTTTTAAACGACTTCTAAGAACGGAGGTTCTATGTTCGGCTGTATGTATTTTAATATGTATGTTCGTTGATTTCTCTGTCAATTATGGACCGATTTTGAAAATTCTTTCGCTTTTGCATAGAGAATGAAATGAGAAAATTCCGAGGTGGTCCCATGTGTATTCCCGAGGGATAGATATTTTCCCCGAAACACTTCAAAAACTGTTTAAAACTAAGGGATTCGAAGTCCGTTTTTAGATTTTAGCAAAACAGTCAAACTTTTGTATTTAGTATTTTACGTACCTGTATTTAATTTGGCTTTCTCTGAAATACCTAGTGTATGTGATGCAGCTACTTCACGTTTGAATTATTACGTATCGAGGCCCTTGTCAAAAATTAATGAGTTAATCTTTTTTTTTATACTTAATCGTCAAAAATTAATAAATCTTTTTTTTATAATCTATAATAAATCAAAGAAATTTACAATAAGATAATAAAAAAACAAATTAGATCAAGTATTTACAATTGAAACAATTGAGCGAACTGCAGACTGTTGCAAATAATTTACGGGTAGCTCAACTGATCCATATCAATACCTATCGGAAGCGTCCCCAAGACGCTACCTGTATTGCCCCGCTGCGCTGTATGAAAATAATAATGCGCTGCGCCTGCGCCAGATACTAACCAGCTCTCGGGTAACGCGTCGCTTCAACCAGACGCTCAAATAATTTTGAAGTAAATCTTGAATAACAAGGTTACAATTCATTTTCGATTGTGTCTGTCTGTATTAAGTATATAGACAGACACGATCGAAAATGAAATTCAGACCTTGTTTTACTGCCTAGAGAAACTACGAAACAAGGACTATCGCCAGATTGCGAAAATTGAATTTCACTTCTACGCCTACACCAGTATCAATAACTCATTCTTTGTCCCTATAAGGGATCAGATGGGACACTAAGATACCAGCTTGGTAACTCCGATGAATGAATAATACAATCCGAGAAAGGTCCTACTTAGGGCGCGTGCGGAATATGAAAGGGTTTGAGGGCAGGATAACGCCCAATCTGCAAATTTGAGGCTTAATTTACTTTATTAGCTTTTTAATTTGAATAAGGGAAGGTTCACGGTCACAAATAAGACAGCCTGTTAGCCTGTAAAACGACATTTATTAATACACTGTCCAGCTGGGAGTGCGTCCCGAAGGGTACCGCCACCGCCTAAAAGACCTGTAGATACACATGTGAGTGGGCCGTGAAAGTGTTAACCAAGACGAATGCTTTTTGCTTGGCTGTAACTCAGAAATAAATTATTTGGTAAAAAACTATTCACAGTTTTACTCTTGAAGGTATGAACTTGACGAATTTGCAGTAAAATATAAAAAAAAAATCAGTATTGACGAGAATGCAGTCTTGACCAGTATGCCGTAAATCGTTAAAAATACACACAGAAAGAAGCTGCTGCTACCCTAATAATAATAAGGAATCTTTTCTCAATCGGCTCTTACGACGACGCGACGTCCATGGGCGGAGTTGAAGAGGTCAATTCTTACGCCGGAACCGCCACGGTAGTATAGCGTTTTGGGTCGATAGAAAGACAGAAGATTTACTAAGGCGGCAGTGCTCAATGGTAGATTTCAAACCAACAAATTTCGAGAGGCCTATGCACAGCTCTGGGTAAAATCCGGTTGCAGATGATGATAATGACTTATTACAAAAGGATTTAACTCCTCAGCCAATTATGCCAAACGGCCACTCCTGCGCTTTGATCGTAGATAATCCTCTCTTCCTCGTTCTATTCCCGTTGCATTGGCACACTCCCTACAATAATTTACTGCTGACCAAATTAATTGTCAGCGATCGGAACGCGGGACAATTAATTGTACAGGCTCGGTAGTGTACGTCGACAGATAACTTGTCAGTTTACTGTATTTTTCGAAGATCCTTAAATGGACGGGAAAGTTTTACTGTAAGACTGCATAAATAAACTTAATCTAATGTTCATTAATCAAAGATTTTCGACAGAGTAACTTACTGTTCACAACAATTTACACGGCCTGCCGATATAGTGGACGACAAAAAAAAATAAGCATTTAAAATAGTTCGGGAATAAAAATCCTCTGCACACAACGCCAAGAATTTTACTCGTCAATTCAATTTAACTGTGACGATATAAAAATATTAAAAAAATGTGCCAAGGTGCAACTTTTCTCTGTTTAATGGTTCTTACAAGGTCGTTTAAAGACTATCATATCATCTCAGAAATACACATTTCTGCATTTTACCTTTGATGAAAAAATAACAGATCGAGGGACGCGTGTCAAAAGTGTGAAGGTTGAAACCTTTCTATCAATCTCTTCGTGCAAATACCATCGCACACAATATCCTGGAGTTTCTTTCATCCCATTGTAAAGCGATTAGTTAGCAGAATTTAGCCCCTGTTTTGTCGTTTAATCGTGAAAGCGTAACAGACAGACGGAGAGATATTGAGACAGACTGACAGAGATACTGTGTGTACTATTTACATAATTCATTGAACCTGTAACCATGTTATGACAAAATTAATTCAATATGTTATGTACTCGAATATAAATTGTACTCGAATACAGTTGTTTGTGTGATTTATTGTACAAAAAAATATTTTCTCTTTCTTTCAAATTAAAACATTAATCTGAAAGCATCGCCTGTGAAACACAGTTCGCTCTAACAATATCTCTATCAATTCTCCGTAACAAAGGCCATGTGTCACGCGGCATGCGAGGAGAGTGCCGATGACATGTTAATCTAGGGAAGCTGATAGGTGAGCTTTGGTTTAGGTCTTGTGTAATCAAGAGGTCTGGGAATATATCGGTTCAATTAATTAGTTCATTTGAGTGGAAAATTTCACGTTTGGTAATGTTTTTACAAAGGAAATCATAGATAAGTACTTACATTTAAGTATTTACAAACAAACCGCCGTCTTGCGTAGTGCGTAGCGCTGGTAAATCTTAAATAAGACTCGACTTTTTGGTATTCCATTTACAAAGAACATAAATTTCATTCGTATTTATTTTTGAAAATGGAACTGAAAGAGCCGTTTTGTTGACTGTCGGGTGTTTATAAGAAGGGTGATTCTTCATCCGTGTAGGTAGGTACTTGCGTTGCGCGTAACGAAGACACCTAAAAGTAGCAGTAGCACCGTAGCACGAAATCACTGGATTTTTCGTTTACTACAAATTGAACTGAGGGTGAACGTGGCTTATTGAAAATGCGTCATAAAGCGAAGATTAAGATAATAATATTATGCAAAAGGAACAGAAAGGTAAAGAAATAAGTCTCTAAGTTACGAATTTGTCGTAAAAACTTAAATAAATATAAAAGTGAATAAAGTGTGCAATGTGAAGGAAAGTTTTGTTTGTATACTTTTCTCGCAATCGAATTGATAAGTAGAGTTTTTCACTCGGGAAAAACTCTACTTATCGATTACCTACCACCTACTATCTCTTACTATCTATATCTAGTTATCCTCCCTCGCTCGGGAGTATAACAACTCCGTGTACAAAGGGGTGGTTTAGTCCCTTGTAAAAAATATAAAATTAACGTTTCAATTAACGTTTTAAATCAAATCAAATCAAAGGCGTTTCTTTGTAACTAAAACTTGTACTTATGCTTAAATCATATACAGTAACTTACTTTAACTAACTTAGTAACATAATTTAACAAAATACGACTCTACATGAAATAATACAATATTAATAAACCTATTTTTAGCTACAAAATGGTCCCAACTCAGCTTATGCAGGTGTTACGAAAAAACCTGCGCTGGTTTTCTGTTGGGGCCTATGGGTTTCAATCATCGATCGACATAATCGCAGTGTGATTAAGTTCTTTAAATAAAGATTTAAGAAACAATTAATCGTTTCGACTATTAAATTTTACTGTATCACTTATCCAGCTAATTTAAAATGTATCAGAATATAACAGAATCCAATTTCGGAAATTGATCGTTTACAGAACTCTCAGTACAGCAACGTCATTCGACCCATTTGAATATAGATTTCGGTTTGCGCCTCGTATCACAACAAAGGATAATATAATTAGATCTTGGCAAGGAGCACCGATTCGATTCAATTTATTATCGAACCGAGAGTCGAATGTGTCGGGCATGTTTCGCATTAGCGTCGGAGCGATTGCTGCTCATAGTTTGAGCTGGAAACTTCTCTCAATAATTCAATTCCAGATTAAACAAATACAGTTACCATTTTATGTTCTCTGTCAGACATTTCTCATTTTAAGAAATGAAATAAGTCCCAAAAATTATCGGTTTCGGCGGGATTTTTGGGACTTATTTCTTAGAGATACCCAGAGTGCGGGGTAGCACTATAACAAAAAACCTATTTCTCAGTTTGTTCTCCCAAATGTGTGATTTCACACGTCGCGTCATAGCAACGTCTGATAGCTGTTCACCCAAGAAATCGGGTTACTCTAAGTCATCTTAAGACTAAAGTTTTTTTAACTTATGCGATCTGAACACATTATCTCATCTCATCTCACTAATCTCACTAATATTATAAACGTGAAAGTTTAGATGGATGGATGGATAGATAGATGGATGGATGTTTGTTCCTTTATCACGCCAGAACGGCTGAACGGATCTGAGTGAAATTTGGCACAGAGATAGATTATAGTCTGGAATAGAACATAGGCTACTTTATATCCCGGAATTCCACGGGAACGGGAACTACACGGGTGAAACCGCGAGGCGCTGCTAGTTATAAATAAATATAAAGGCCCTATACTACCCTAAATCAACTCCGTCGGACCTCCATATCTTCCAAACTACTAAATATTTAGATCTCAAATTTATATATGAAAAAGTTCGTGACTTACTCTATCGATCATATGTTTCGAAAACACTATTCCTTAAAACTTTCTCGATAGAAAAAAATAGCAAAGTTACCTCAAATTTTTTACTAAAACCTTAATTTCTCGGTAAATACAAAAGTTAAGATCTTGAGAATAAGCATGGTAATTTAAATATGTATAAAGAACATTTTATATAATGCGTTTTTTCAAATAATGTCCTAATTAAAAGATAATACGCAAAAACTTGATTTTTGGGCTTACGTTGCTATGCCCTGTCCCGCTCCTATGAACGCGAAATCTTATATACCTATAATCTATCCTTTTCACAAAATGGCGTCGTATGGTACTTAATGTGTATTTATCGCGTTTATTTACCTATTTTTCTTTTTAATTTTTTTCTTTTTTGACTATATTGTACATAATGATATATAATAATACAACACGTAGGTACGTGCGATCCTACTTCATCCTCAACACAAATTGTTTAATTCCATTTTGAAAACCAAACGCGTAAGCTCGCATATTGATGCATAATTTCATTATCAGAGGTTTGCTGGTAACCTTTAATTTGATTGTGTTTAATTTAACGACTGAATGCGACCGTCGCAACAAGAATAGAGTGCCTGCGAATTATTTCTAACTATATAGAACCTTAATACCTTTGCTTTAGGACCGAGTTTAGTTCTAGGCCTGGAATCAAACATAGGCAACATTACAATTTAACTTTTTTTAGGGTATCGTACCTACCCAAAGGGTAAAACGGGACCCTATTACTAAAACTCCGCTGTCCGTCTGTGCGTCTGTCACCAGGCTGTATCTCATGAACCGTGATAGTAAGACAGTTGAAATTTACACAAATGATGTATTTCTGTTGCCACTATAACAAAATATACTAAAAAACAGAGTAAGGTACATATTTAAGGGGGCTCCCATACAACAAACGTGTTTTTTTTACCGTTTTTATAGATAATGGTACGGTACCCTTCGTGCGCGAGTCCGACTTGCACTTGGCCGGTTTTATTTCATTTATTATATCAGTTCTTACGGGATATAAACGTTTCCATAGAAACAACGCACGTGAAGCAACAGGCAGTAACACGTTATCAATAAAACGTCAGGTGAATAAGTGGCCCAGAAAAGTCTATTCCTGCTAAAATAAAAGTCAATTATTCATTGAAGTGTCAGTAACAATTTTCCAAGTTTCCAGCCGCCTGGTACAAAACAACAACTGAACAATAACTATAAATCCACCTTCTGCGGCAACGGACGCGATTGAGGGTATTAATACGCGGTTGAGCCCTTCCGTGCTCCCTAAGTTTGCCAGTTAATAAAACCGTATGGGAAAGTTCGTACCCTTTTCAAAGAAACGCGTGAATCATAATTTGACTGTTTTATTTGATTACGGATGTACGCGGTTTAACTACGAATCTTATTAGTGTTGAAAGAACATTTCAGTTCCCCTAGCACGGATATTGTTGTCAAAAATAATCTGAGTCATGCGTTCTATCCAAGTTCATGTTTTTGAACCGCGAAACGAGAAACAAAAGAGGAAGCGAGGCTGTGTGTATGTTTTTTTGTATGTTGGACGACTGATCCTTCAATGATGGACCAATTTAGAAAATTCTTTCGCTTTTGTATGGAAATGATCCCGACACAGACAGATGGACAACAAAGTGAAGTAAAATAATTTAATTGTTTTTCTAAAACTGAAAATCAACTTATAATAACATAAAAAAAACTGTAAATATTTACCACAGTTTTTTTTAATTTTCGGGACTAATAGGTACTCATATCTAGAGAGTAAAAATTATATCGTCCCATAAAATTTTTACTCCCGAGGGATCAGTATTTGTCCCAAAAATCTTAAAAAAACTGTGGTATTTACAGTTATTTTAATTACTAATAGGTTTTCAGTTTTACAAAAACTATCAAATTATTTAACTTCACTTTGCTGTCTATCTGTTGTCTGTCTTTCTTATGGTTTTTTATACATATCATCATCATCATCAGCCTATATCAGTCCACTGCTGGACATAGGCCTCCCCTTATGAGCGCCATAGCGCCCTGTCTTCAGCTTGCCGCATATATCGTACTTAATCTATTACTATCATTGAGAAAAATACTAAAGAGGTCCAGCCGTTCAACTCAAGTCACGCGTGTCAAACGAATACTTAGTAAATAATTTAAATTTATATAAATTTCGAGCGGTTCCATGAGCACTCAGAACCCAAAAGCGAATAAGGTTGACAGATGGACGGTGGTACCAAAAGATAATCAGTAGAATAGCAATCGGCAGAGCAATAGCATCCATTTCATCACCTGATGACGTCACCAGTATTATTAGGAATCAGAATACGGAAGGAATGGTATATCAAAGAGGAGGGCTAATAGCTCTCAGCAATCAATCACTCAATCCGAATCAATACACGCAGTTGGTAATGTCTAGCTTGTATACCGTTATAGTTTAATTTTAGCTCTTATTACAACGTAATAAGCACTGTCAATACACCCAAAGAGTAATCAACACAGGGTTATGTCCCTGTCTGGAACGTGTGCTTCGTTAGATGCAATTAATTTTCAGTAGATAGGAGAGGAGTTACCTTTCTGTTTTCGTGCGATTTTAGTCCATATCACGCTAGTAGACGGTTTAGATTTCTGTGTTTGGTAATAAAACGTAGGTAAAGGTACTATTTTGTTAATTTTGAGTGTTTAATGCCAGAAAACTTATTTTACGTATATCTTTACTATATTAACAAAGAAAATTAAAATCAAATAAAAGAATTAAATTAAAACTAGTATTTACAATTGAAACAATTGAGCTAACTTCAGACTGTTGCAAACAATCTGCAAGTAGCTCAACTGATAGGTAAAGTTCGTGAATTGTTTGTGACGTTGTATAATCTCTGAACCGATTTCAAAATTTCTTTCACCATAGCGCCCTGTCTTCAGCTTGGCTCATCCAGCATCTGCCTGCAGTCCTTCGCAGATAGTCATCCCACCTGGCTGGAGGGCGTCCTATACTAGGTTTACGGAGTCGTTGTCTCCACTCAAGAACAGGGTTATCGCAGCGGTTGTCGGTTCTTCGCGAGATATGACCGGCCCATTGCCACTTCAGCTTGCTAAAGCTTAGAGCTATGTCGATAACTTTGGTTCTCTGTCGGATGTATTCGTTACGAATCCTATCCTTCGGAGAAACTTCAAGCAAAGCTCTTTCCATGAAGTGATGAATTTAGCGGAAATCCACACCAGGCTGTAAATGATAATGATCATATGTATATCATTTCATCATCTGATTAAACGCATAACGCAGAATGGACTCGATTTCATACCACGCATACCGATCCGCTCCGAATGCTCCGATGCCAACTCGAAATGGCTGATGGTAATCGAAGTGGTCTGAAGTATGCATACGATCCGTAAACAGATGAACAATGATTTGAGCATCTACGTGCAGATGGTCAAATCTAGACTATGATCTTGACTTTCCTTCTAATGATTGATAATGAAAATCTTTATTTTGGAACAACAAATTATACAATACAATACAATACAATACAAAATTCTTTATTGTACACCACAAAATAAAGCTAAAAGAAACAGATATAAACATTAAACATAATAGTACAATGGGCGGCCTTATCGCTTAGCAGCGATTTCTTCCAGGCAACCTTTGGATGGAAAGAAATTTGAAAATTTAAGAAAGGCATACAACATAATACATAATAATAATTATTAAATATTCATAAGCAAGTAGAAACATAAATCAACATAAAAATACTTTATAAAATAGATAATATATATGGAAATTATGGAACATTTATGTAGTTGCACCGGGCTGTGTCTTCTGCGGTAGTTTTAAAAAGTACGTTACGGAGCAGTTAAAAAAATGTAGGTACTTAATAATGGTAGGTACTATAGGTACAGGATGCCTATAATATTCTCCGAAACGCAATTAAGTGTTTAGTTTCGACCAACGTTGGTACTTTAATACACCGAATCAGAGTACCGATTTGAATAAAAAAACGACAGGAAACACGCAATTGCGTATTTTTGAGAATCAAGATAAGCCTCCTGGAACGTGTAGGCGTATTGGCTTAAGATTAGTAGTACGTACATATAGTTATTCTGGGCTAGCAGTCCAGCAATCCCGTCACATAAGGTCTAATCAGAATTTTTTTAAAGTTATTCAAGCGAGAAATTAATAAATCCCAAAAATTTACGATCTCGACGGGATTCGAACCCGCACCTTCCCCTTCAGCGCAGGGTTGCTCTTTTTCCAACCGTCGAGATCGTAAATTTTTTGGGATTCATTAATTTCTTAGAGATTACCCAGAGAACTATAATAAATAAAACCTTAGAAATATTAAAGCGATTTACACCGAAATATTCGCATGACGAGATATTTTCATTTACACCAAAAATTCTCGTTCACAATCATCTCGGGCCAGTAAATACAAACTCTACTATACAATCAATGCTTTGTTACCACCAAAAACTCGGACGATGCATTGATTAACTGAACAAAAGTGGAACTCAAGGTAGCTACCGCCAAATCCGGTAATCTCTTGTTCGTGGTCGATTCAGAAATAATTCACGAAATCCGCGGTGTTCGTTCATAGCTCGTGCTCAGGAATGTTTCGGAATTGAGGGTTAAATATAGACGAGATGTTTTACATTGTCCGACACGAGGCATCTTTTTTACTGCGATATGACTCCAATGAGGGGTTTGCGAATATTTATAATGTTCTTTTTCAAAATTGGCTAAACGCAGCCAACTTACCTCGGTTGTTACTAATGAGGGCAACTGTGTTATTAATACTGAAATAATCTTAACCAATTGTAACGGTTAATATTTATCAAGCAATGATAGCAAAGTTGACGTATTTGTTTTTAGCTACAAACTTTGCAGGTGCTATATTGACAAACATGCTGGGTTATTTTCTACAGTATTTTGTTTATTTTTAACCCACACGTTTTTTCAGTGATGAGTGGAGCGATGGACAGCCCCCTCTGTAGAGGTTGCCTCAGTGACGAAGAATCAACTGTCCACGTAATCCTGGAATGCGAGGGAATAACAGCACAACGAAAAGATATCTTCAACTTGCCGAGGTCATTTCGCGAAGCCTGTGAAGACCCCAGGAAGATTCTGCGCTTCTGTACGGAGTTAGGCTGGCTATACTAGAAAAAACAACGCATAATGGACCAAATCGAGTCCACTGGAAGTACTCCTGTAACCCCTTTACATTAACCTTTTGAGAGAAGACTAGGACTCGGTAAACGTAGTCCGGCCAGGTGGGATGACGACCTGCGACTGCAGGCAGATGCTGAATGCGTCAAGCTGAAGATAGGGCGCTATGCCGCTCATTATTGGAGGCCTATGTCCAGCCAGTGGACTAACAGTGGGCTATGATGATGAGAGGTATTTGATTCGGCACTAAATTAATACTAATAACCTGGGACTATTACTCGTATCAAGTAGTTCGTAGGGCATTGAATGACAAAGGCAATAAAATGGTTCGACGTTGAATAATTTCTTGAGTAAATCTAAATCTCAAATTAAAATCTTTAAATCTCAAAGTTCTCTGATTTTGACTGTGGCTGGATAATGATGTGTGAATTGTCTAGCATTTTATAATTTTTGAAAAAGTAATTTATTTCGTCCATGCTCCTTGCGAACTTGATCTTTTATGTATGTTTTCCTCCGATTTGACATATTGCCTATAAAGATAAAAATATAAGATGCTATCTATCAAGCGATTTGAAGCAAATTGAATTCATGACAATCCTTTTTCCGATGGTCTTAATAAGCAGTTCAGAGTTGAAATCTACACTCGGGTTTGATCGCCTTGGTGACATTGTGTTGAGTGATTCAACTTTGTGCAATATTTCGGTAGAATAGACACGATATATTATTCTGTGGAATAAATGCATAATATTAAATGTCAGTGAGAAACGGACAATACAAACAAAACATTGAAATCTTTGAAATGGAAAGTGAAGCAACAACAATCCTTTGTCTCGATTTAATTAAATATTTTGTAACGAACTGGAAAACAATAAAACGGATGATGGATGTCGTTGAATAATGTAATGAAAATTAATATTTATAAATACTAGAATTTCAAATATAATAATTTGAATGAAATAACACAAAGAGCAAATAACCAACACAAAATCTCTTCCATTCCAAAGCAAATGATGTCATCTTAACGAAGCTATAGCTGTCCAAGCTCTTTAGGTTTCCGTACCCAGAGGGTAGAAATAGGACCCTATTCCTAAGACTCCGCTGTCCGTCTGTCCGTCTTTCCGTCTGTCACCAGGCTGTATCTTATGAAGATGAAACTTTCACAGATTATGTATTTTTGTTGCCGCTATAACAAAACCTACTAAAAACAGAGTAAAATATATATTTAAGGGTGCTCCCATACAACAAACGTGTTATTTTGCTCGTTTTAACTCGATATTGATAACGGCAACAAGTAAACGCTTGAATTACTCACAGAATATTAAGTTATATATTCTCTTTAAAAATTAATAATTAAAATAAAACAAACATTGAAGGGAACAACAAAAAACGTGTTTTTTTGCCGTTTTTATAGATAATGGTACGGAATCCTTTGTGCGCGAGTGCGAATCGCACTTGGCCAGTTTCATTTATCCTTTTACCTCTACAACACTAGTTTCTGCCCAGGGCTTCGGTCTTGTTTCCCGGAAACACTCCTTATTATTTAAAGTAGAAATGTGTTTTACATGAACGCCATATAAACGCGGTTAGTTCATTAGTTTTGTAGATTTCTAGGCAACAAACATGTTCATACACAAATTTTAGCCTATAAAATAGTTAAGAAGTAAGAGAAACGATTCTACTTTGAACTATTTCCTACTTATAAATTACTAGCAGCGCCTCGCGGTTTTACCCGCGTAGTTCCCGTTCCCGTAGGAATTTCGGGATAAAAAGTAGCCTATGTCCTATTCCAGACTACAATATATCTCTGTGCCAAATTTCATCCAGATCCGTTTTGCCGTTCTGGCGTGATAAAGGAACAAACATCCATCCATCTATCTATCTATCCATCCATCCATCTAAACTTTCACGTTTATAATATTAGTGAATAGTGATTAGTGAGATTTATCTACTTTCGAGTTACTTTCCAACTTCTAAAAAATTTCCCTACTTCAGAGACTGACTCTCTGAAGTAGGGACACAGCATTCTTCTCTCGGAATCCCTGCAAATCCAGTGCCATTTCGCGTCACATTCAAACCACGTTGTGCATTAGGGTAGACGCATTCTCTTAATTTAAGTGGCGCTGCTAACAAAGGGCTGCATTCTGAAGTCTATCTGCATATGTATAGAGCTCAGCTTTGTGGGGGAACCTTTTGTGAACAGATGAGATTAGCTTCAAAAAGTCTGCACGTATTTATTTTTAACGTAGTCCTTTCATTCATTGGTGAAAATCCGGGCTGTATAAATTTTGTGTAATTTTATATTTTCTGTGACATTTTATTTGCTTATACTAAATTTGTAGAACACATATTTAATCAAATACTATACCGCACTATGAAGGCGCGCGGGCTCGAATACTTTCTCGCTCGCGCATGACAGCCTCTCGCTCTGCACTTATCCCCACCAACTCGCCGAGCGGCAGCACTTATATTGTAATCTGTAACGCGCCTTTATAAGCCGAACACGCGACGATTTCAATCAGTTCAGCTAGGAACGGACAACCTCTCGGTAATGGCTATACTAGTCATAGCCTCTGGAAGTCCAGTCCCCTGGTTTAGCGCAGCCGGATGGTCCTAATGATTAGGTTCTCAGCCACTGCCTATTCCTTGGGATAAGTATTTCTATACCTTAGCTAGGATTGACCCGCGAGGTACCTACAGACGGTCACACATATTGTAAAAGTGATCGTATCTACTTGTACCTACCTACCTAGGTACGCCTTACGGAAAACTGTAAAAAGTAGCTACTAAGAGCTCTGAGAATTTTATACTGAGTTAAATACCAATAAACCTACCTTGTTGACGATTGTGCATTTTTCATCACCCACCTACCCTTCATTTGGCGCCCAACGTGGGGCTGTGACTCGTACACCTACCCTTCATTTGGCGCCCAACGTGGGGCTGTGACTCGTACACCTACCCTTCATTTGGCGCCCAACGTAAATTGTCAAGGAACGCAGAAAATAAATCACTCTGGCGTTTAAAGAGAAGAAAAGAAAATCACTGAAGAAGGCAAAGAGTGAAGATAACTATTTGCCAACAATGGGGGTACATCTGACGCAGGAACAATTTGATGAGTTACTAAAGCGAAGAAATGATCCAGATCCGGCACCAGCACCTACGATTCACCACAAAAGTTTTACCAAATGTACGCTTCGTTTCAATGGCGAGCGAAGTCACAGTAAAGTGGAAGAATTTGTGACAGGTATATCAATTTATAAGCAAATAGAGCAAATACCAGACGACGACGCACTGATTGCTCTTCCTTTGTTACTAACTGATAACGCGAACGCATGGTGGATAGGGTTCCGCCCTGAAATAAAAACGTGGACTGCCGCACTCGCCAGTATCCGCGCAGCCTTTGCGCCGAAGAGACCACCGCACGAATTATATATCGAGTTTTTTCGGACTCTCAAGGAGAAAGAGAAGCCATTGGCAAACTTAACTAAAAAAACCGTATCCTGGAAATGCGAAGATGCAGAAACAACAGCATTTGAAATTCTAAAGAAAGCATTAACGACTGCACCTGTCCTTAAACAAATAGATTATGATTTGCCATACATAATCAAAACAGATGCAAGTAATTACGCTATAGGGGCAGCATTAGTGCAGGGGGAGGGTGCAGATGAACACCCAATAGAATATGCCAGCCGCTTACTAATACCAGCTAAACGTAACTACACAGTTACTGAAAAAGAAGCCGATAAGCCGTCAAGAAAGCAATTTTTTCAGCCAAATTCGCACCAAGACGGGATGGCCCATACAAAAAGAAAAAGAAAATAGACACAAACTAGAAACTCCTGCTACTCTTACGGGACGTTCAAGAGTACCAGAGGGGGAGATTGTAGAACACATATTTAATCAAATACTATACCGCACTATGAAGGCGCGCGGGCTCGAATACTTTCTCGCTCGCGCATGACAGCCTCTCGCTCTGCACTTATCCCCACCAACTCGCCGAGCGGCAGCACTTATATTGTAATCTGTAACGCGCCTTTATAAGCCGAACACGCGACGATTTCAATCAGTTCAGCTAGGAACGGACAACCTCTCGGTAATGGCTATACTAGTCATAGCCTCTGGAAGTCCAGTCCCCTGGTTTAGCGCAGCCGGATGGTCCTAATGATTAGGTTCTCAGCCACTGCCTATTCCTTGGGATAAGTATTTCTATACCTTAGCTAGGATTGACCCGCGAGGTACCTACAGACGGTCACACATATTGTAAAAGTGATCGTATCTACTTGTACCTACCTACCTAGGTACGCCTTACGGAAAACTGTAAAAAGTAGCTACTAAGAGCTCTGAGAATTGTATACTGAGTTAAATACCAATAAACCTACCTTGTTGACGATTGTGCATTTTTCATCACCCACCTACCCTTCAAATTTGATTATTTTTGATTGATGCTGTAGTTATAAGTGTTTATGATTTAAATAATGTACTATGGATTTATGTCTGAAATAAATGAATAATAAATAAATAAATTCGGTTCGATAAGATTCAACACTTTGGTCTATGAAAGTGTTAAAATAACAATGAATTTACATTTATTTTTATTATTTCTAAAAACTTTTTCATATTTCAACATTCTCTAAACCTGTCAGGGATCTGTGCAGAATATAACGTTCCTCGTAAAAAATTTTTGCTCAATAGGTTCAAGTATAGTCGCGCGCAATCAGATAGGGATAGCACCTTGTCAAAATTATTGTTTAACGTCACATTACCAGTCAAAATAAAGGACCGACGGCTCTTGTGATAGTTCGGAATGGTCCCATTCTCTACTGATCGCGCAAGTATTGCACGCTGATACTTGAGGTAGACTGATATTATCATCAACCTGACGCTACAGCCGCGGGTGGACATTGGTCTGGTGCAGTAAATTTCTCCATTCGTTCCACAGCTACCCAACAAGGTAGGTAATATGATAGACAGGATTTAAGCAGTATCTTGGAAAAAAGTTTATTAAACTCAGTCGAATGTCCAAGGATATTGTCACCGACATGTGACACCATAAACAGATCAGTCACTACCGCGCAAACACCTCTGATGACAGCATTCTTTGTTTTTCTCATAAATTACCTACAAAAACAAACCTGTAAGAACAGATGCTTGATAAATTCACGCTTTTAAAAGCAGATTTCCTCGTACAATATACGCAGGTACAACAAATAAACCTTTCAAGAACTTCAAACGGGGATGCCAAAAGCCAAATTCCTGCGGCACAAAGAAGCGGAAAGAGATATGCAATGGGATTCCACTCCGGGAGCCAGATGGCTCAGCATTAATTAATCAAACATAGCGGCGCGGTATTGGTGTAGCTGATGGGTGCAGAAGGTAAGGTTTGCGTGGAACTGCTAATATTAGCGTGCGCACGCAAGAACCATCGACAAACGAGACTACACTAACAGAATTCGCACTAGACTGATAGTATATTATGGGTCGATTACACACTCGTCGCGTAAACACGAAACAGGCCGAGCACTAGTGCGTAATCGATACGCTCGGGATCTCGTTCGGTCAACGAGACTAACGGAGTGGTTTATTGTCTTAGTACGAGACGTCTCGACGAGACATCTCGACGAGAGTGTAATCCCGCCAATATACTACTCTTCAAAATAGCGGCGTTTGATAGAATTCGTTTGCGATATATTTTGTCCGAGGCCATGATCCACTTCAGGGTGGATACCTACACAAGAATTGTGAATAAGTTCATTACACCATGTCTTCTCTTCTATTTCAGTTCGGCTTAACAGTCTCTACTGTGTTGTTACTGTGCCAGCTAGACTGGAGGCTTGTGCATTCCCCGTAATGCACTTAATCTTTGTCTGCCTGTCCTCGCTGCTCGTTTGGTTTGTAGTATCTCTACTGTACATACATATATTATACTGTGCAAGTCAAATTGCGAAGGCTTTGATGTGCATATAACGGTATAAGTCTGCCGTCGAATCGATTCGTCTAATTGTATGTAAGCCGGGACAAACTGTGCACTGTGCAGCGTTCGTAGCCTGAGATTGGATTGCGATTGCTTTTCGAGTGTTTGGGGTTGATTGATGGATTGTTTCTATCTTCTATACAAGAAAAAGGATCGATCAATCTATGTGTTAGATTGTTTCAATCAATTATTTTTCATAGAATCGTTTGACATGTATTGATTTAGCTTGATTATGTAGACGCTAGACCCTTTCATGATGCAAAGTTTGGTATCTATAAATAAGAAGGTCAAAATTTACACCTAATTTAGTACTATTACGGTATATTTTGGTCGTGACTTGATGACCGACGTGGCATGCAGAAATGACTAGACTGGCTCTTAGCTTCACAGCTTTTAAGGCAACGTCATAAATCGGAGTTTGGAAGCGATTAGGAGCCTTGGAAGCCCTCATTGTTCATAAATATATCGATTTTGACGGTTATAAAATACCTCTGTTTTTTGACAATAAAAACGATACTATTCAAGACTAGAACAAAGTTTCAAGACTGAAGAAGATCGCATTAAAAGGGTCTGTGAGTCTAGCAGAAGTCACGGAGTGATAAATCTCTCTCACCTCGCCGGAATGGCCGGTGATTTAAATATACTACCTGAACTGTTTCTTACCAAGTTTGGGGCAGCCTGTTACTAGGGTGTATATG
The DNA here is from genome assembly GCA_947086465.1 of Eupithecia exiguata. Classification (NCBI taxonomy): domain Eukaryota; kingdom Metazoa; phylum Arthropoda; class Insecta; order Lepidoptera; family Geometridae; genus Eupithecia; species Eupithecia exiguata. The sequence goes on from OX352229.1 coordinate 2,416,510, forward strand.
GTTTAAGAAAGAACGATTCGTCTAAAAAACATTCTAATTTTCTATAAGCTCAGCGAAACAACACGTGCTGTCGGTAAAATAAATATTTGCATTGTAGAAATTCGTTTCCATGTAGATTACTAATATTCGATTCATTTAAGCAAAAACCGAGTTTGCTCACTGTTTCTGAGCAGCGAAGTCCGTTTCGACAGAGAGAGTAGTAAAATATATGTAACGTAGACCCCGCTACGGCGTAGCACTTCGTAGACTCATTCTACCATCTTTAAAGCGTAGCTTTGGATAAGGCTCTACGTAAAATATATACCTATAAGAAAAATGTACTACGCAAAAACAATACCTTTATACGTGTACAATAGATTTTTAATCATAATCCAAGGAGCTCGGGAAAAATGAACGTTTTATAAAAGGCTATAAAAGCGAACAGATTTTTTGTTTGTTTTATATTTTAAGGTCACGAGAATAACAAGATTAAGTTATTTGGGCCTACATAGCTTCTGTCCGTAATTTTTTGCACAACCTTATTTTTGTGTTAAAAAAATATTATGGTGAGTTTTAATTTCTATTTTTAAAAGCTTAAAGATATTAATTATAATATTACTTCAAAATCTACCTATTTTAAATCGTGTGTATAGCCATTCTTGAAACTGAATGCCAAAACAAGCTTTAAAAAAAAACCATACATAAAATACCCTAAATATTGACAAAATGGACGTAGTACAAAACATCACGGAACGTAATACTATATTCAATGACATTTGAAAAGTTTATGATTTATGTGGCAACTCTGCGGTCTCGCGATATGATACGGTTACTAAACTGCATAGTGAAATATTGTTGGTGTTGCCAACTCTATCCAAACTTGTTAAATGTATGATTTCCTTTGACCCCAGCTGACCTAGCTGGTAGACTGGGGGTTGGGAATAATCGTTTTTGACCGACATATTTTGAAGCGCATAAATGAAACTGAAAACTAGAAGGTAGCGTTTTCGATTTCCATCGGTGGCAAATGTTTGCAGCTTGGACAAAGTAGTGTTATCGAAACAAGTTGTGTGCGCCTTTAAAAAACACGAGTGATGTATGAAATTTTGGGTAGGTACATATTCGTTTGAGTTACCAGGAAATCCAAAATTCAATAACTTTATTTCTTTATGCATACAAAATAAGCACTTAGGCAAGTCAAATTTTAAACATAAACAGTTAGTATTATAAATAGTAATTATTAATAAAACACTGTTTTAACCGGATTGATCGCGTATATTTTATATTTTGTTTATAACCTGACGTTTCGGAGGCTTTTCAGCTTCCATGGTCACAGGCAAAAATAAAAAAAAATAAAGTAAATAAAGTAGTAATTATTAACAAATAAGAAATAAAATGTTATTGATTATGTTCGCTTAAATTTTTTGTCTACTAGAAGAAGAAATACCAAGATTACGACTCCCATGAGGAAACATAAGACCAAAGAAAATATGGAGGACTTGTGTGAAAAAGGACATGGCTATGAAAAGTGGAATAAAAGATATGCTGTGCCGCCAAAAGGGCAATGTATACGCTTCTACAACAAAACTCCTAGTGAGTTGCAAAATCTATCAATAAATAAATTTAAACAAATTGTCAAAACCTTTCTGTGCAAAAAGGCTTACTACAAAATATCAGATTATTTAGCAGATAAAAAAGCTTGGGACGGGTTTTGCTCTAACTCGAAAAATAACAACTAATAGGCTAAAGGTTTCTTAGTCGCTTCTTTACTTTAGTCTACATACCGAAGCGACAGAAATCAAAAGTACCACTTTATTTCCGTGTCCAGTGTTTTATTTTAAGAATTTGACCTTTTCTAAGTGTACGTATTTATGGAAATAAATAATTTTTGATTTTGATTTCAAAAGAGGAGTAGAAGAAGATCATTTTAAGGAAATACTCTCTAGAAAGAGGTGCATTTACAGTAAATGGTTACGTACTACTGACAATAATATACAAACGTGGACCAAAAAGCCACACTTGCTATCGAAACTAAAACATAATATTTCATACTCCGCAAAAGAAATCGAAAGCTCCATTAAGGACTCAACGGGGGACTTACTACGACCAACATAAAAAGATCTGAGATTTCAACGAATTGTTCCAAAACCGGGGCTATTCGTTCCTGGTTGCGGTTACAGCGGGAACTTTGCAAAGTCGAGTAATAGTGGCGTGCACTTAATATTGCGGAATCTACCTACCTATGTTGATATAGTATTTGCCGTTTATATTTCTGTTCTAGGTTGAAATGAGTGCGTTGCTGAGTGGATAGAGCTATTCAGTAGGTAGCTTCTATGCCTATAGGTGAAAATAATTTTCCTGTTGAAGAAGCTTGAAGGAGCAATACATATGTAACAAGTGCCGTTTCGGGGTCTGGAAAAATTTATTGTAGATTCTTGACATCATATAATAAAGTTCATTTCTGCTTGTGTCTCTACGTCAAAGCTGTAAATGTCAAACAGCTGTCTTTCTGCGATAAAATAGAGGACATCTCTTTCTACACTATGCCAACTGAGCGAGACTTCAGAACCCGAAAGATAGAGAGTGCGCTTCTAGTGTTAACAAGCTACGAGATTATAGCAGTTAGTAGCTAAAGCGGTTAAATTAAAAAATAACACAACTTTTGACATTATAAAACTTTGAGGTCTATGTGCCATTTTACCTATGTTATGGTTAGAAGATCCAAAACTAGGGCACATATCTGTGTCATATTTCTGAGATTGTTATTGGGTGATGTGATAGACCTATCACATTACACAAATATTCAAAATGCGAAAATTTGGATGGATAGGTGGATGTTTGTTATAAATAACCTTAGTACCTATATTCTAAGGTTATTTTCGCGAGAACTCATAATAAAACACTGTTTTAACCAAAATATTAAATATACGCGATCAATCCGGTTAAAACAGTGTTTTATTATAAATAACCTTGTTATAAATAATAATAATAAATAAATTCATTTATTTTACCCAAAACAAAAACACGGACAATGAGAAAAAACAAGTAGACATTAAATAAAGTGTACATAGTGAAAGTGACAATGACAATTATGGCTGAAAAAAAAAACTATTATTAAACTATTAATAAATAACCTAGAAACGTTTCCATTGACATCATCATCCATCATCATCTGCCGCGGGCAGAAACTAGTAGACTATAAAGAAATGTTACACATAATGGCATTTATCAGCTCGTTTCTGAGTAAAATCGTATCTCAAAACTGACCTTAGACCGGCTTCAAAACTTCAATCGTTTTTAGAGCATAAAACCTTTCTGTCGCGTCACAAAACCCTATTCCAAGACCAAATAAGCTTCTGCCCTACAAAGAATCACGATTGACCGGAAATCCGATATTTCCGTTGAGCTGTGACCCAGTCGTTTTCTAATGATGATGCCCTTTTGATAGAGGCTAGGAGTACCAAAAGATGAATCAGTCGGTAATTTCCATAACTTCCTTTCACCGGAAGTAAATTGATTAGTCTCTGAGCTGATCTGTGCCATTTCGAGAGTTGAATTTGAATTAAACAAATTGCTGAATGTGCGGTGAATATTAATTGTGTAATATATAGACAAAATAGGCATATTGGCTTTTAACAATGGTTAGTTTTAGCGTATTGGAAATTGAAAATAACCACCACAATACTGATTAAATTAAATAGGTTATTGAGTCATATAAAACAAGAAGAGGCTTTTATTGTAAAATACAGAAAGGAACAAAAGAAGGCACAAAATGCCTTGCACAAATCATCATTTATAACGCACTAGTTTCAGTCCGCGCCTTAGCACGCGTTGTTTCAATGGAAACGTTTTAAAGTTATTTCTATCCCATGGAAACTGATTTATGGTAGAGGTATCCTATGTCATATTTCAGGTCTAGACCTACATCTATGTAACATTTCAGCCCAATCCGTTCAGTACTTTTGACCTGAAGAAGTAACAAATATATCCATTCATCTATCGATCCATCCAAACTACTAACTAGTGTGACTGTAAAAATAAATAAATAAAATCACAGTTATTGCAGACATGGTAGGCACAAAGTTAACATAGGTACACAACAGAATTAATACAACGAATCACATTTCAAAACACAAAGACAAAGAGAAAAACACATAATAACTATAGTGTAATGGAAATGTCTATAATCGGATTGAATATCTTAAATCATCAATAGTTTATAACGACAGAAATCAAACTCGCAACTTCCAGCACTTAAGAACTATGCCACGAGAGTATCAATCATAACAACATTTCAAAACCAATAATGGCTGCTCACCTGTTTCCGGAAACTATTCGAATCGACTGAGCACACGCGAGTTGCAGAATTTCATTTTGAAATCAACTATTCTTTCTCGCCCGGCTATAAATTGCATAACCAATAACGCAGGTGCAATATCGGCGATGATGCGGCAGAGTAAATGAACTGTCAGTAGGATAGCCCGAGGATAAGAGAGACATTTAAGGAGAAGAGACCGTAGCTGCCATTGATACGTTAAAAACACAGCACCGCCGCGCTGGTTGCCCATTATTTGGCAAGCATTAAAAAATAATATGATGTTGTCGCTGATAATTTAGAATATTTCAACTAAAACCGTTTTTTTATGCAAAATTTCTAGTTTCAGTTTATTTTCATAAATTCTATTCGATTACTTGACTTCTACAGGCTTTTTCCCTACCTATCGTATTTTTTTAATCTGAACATTTACTTTCACGTCGTAACCATAAATCTAGTGTAAAAATAGTGTTTAATAATACCGATTTTGCTTGATTTTTGCATCAGGCGCACTCTTACATTCTAGCCGTTACCGTTGTAGACGCCTACCCTAGACCCTAGATATTTTTTTAGTTAATAAAGAGATAACAAAATTAAAGAAATATAGGTAGAAAATACTTTATGACACATACAATATGAGCAAAGCACAGAAATTTAAAGAATAATTGATTCGAAAACCTTTTATTCATAATTTCATTCGTCTGTCATCCGTGTTTGAAATCTTTAAACTAGTCTAATTTACCTTTCGGGAAGGCCAATTAGACTCAAACACAAATATAAAAAAATTACAGCTTTTGGGTTTTATATATTTTTTTCCAAACTTTTTGGTAACTTTAACTGTCTATAGCCAGTAATTTTCAAAATATGTAATTTTTTTTTACCATGCTTAGTTTGAGCAACTGTAGTGTAAAAAAATGTAGGAATACTTCGAATGCTCACTAATAAATTATCAACTATTAGACTATGATGAACGATTATTATGATTAAGCTCATGATATGTCTTTGATAAGTTTTAGTGTGAAGGCGTGCGTTGCATGGAGTTGAGTGACGATTTCTCCTTTACGTTGATATTCAATAAAGTTACGAACTTGTATATAAGAACGCATTGGAAAACTGAGATTGACTCGCAATTCGATATGATAGGGGTGATACAGATATTATAGTCATTTCAGAAAGGTTAAAAAAGAAAAGGTTAAAACGGTACCCCGACGCAAACTAGCGCCACCACCTATTTTATATTACGTTACACAAAGGAATTTAAAAAAAAACATTGGGCATTTTGTGATACCTATCATAAGATTTATTTAACACAGTTCTGTCGTGATCAAAAAATCTAGGTTTATGTTATAATACCAGATTTAGAACTGTAACAGCCGGTTTCTCGAACGCTGTTCAAATCGCAAATCAGTTGACAAAGCAATCAACTTGAAACACTGGTCAAATCAAATCGGGTTGCACGAACGCTGATTACGCATTTATTAGCTAATGAATGATCATCTTACGATTGTCAAATCTGTGTATATTTTCATATGGTCACACATAATTTAATCATTCCTTCAGTTCAATCATTCACTCATTAACTTCAAAAATGTCCGATGTTTGTGCCGCGAATCCTTATTGTAGTTTGAATATTGAAAAATATTTTTGGAATATAAAGAAAACCAAGTACTAATTTTAGGTTAATCCTTTAATCAACCAAAATTATTAATCATGACGGAAAAAACGATCAGCCGAGGCAAAAACTACACCGAAAGAGAAAAAATTACTCTGACTGCTCTAATTGACAAACAAGAACCGTTTTCCAATTGCTAATTTACCAATGATTTTTCTCTCCTTTCATTTATCCTTTAATTGTTAGAAATATTATATATAAGCTGAAGCGGCAGGAGGCCTATAATAAAAATAATAAATAATGCTGGACAATTCACACAGCATTACCTAGCCCCAAGTTAAGCAGAGCTTGTGTTATGGGTACTCGATAACTGATATACATAATATAATACAATACATAGATAGATATTTTTTATCACACATAGAAAACGACCAGAACACCCTGAACAAATGTCTGCAGATCGTACACACATTTGTCCCGAGGCGGGAATCGAACCCGCAACCTCCTGCGTCGCAGGCAGACCTTCGCCCACCGCGCCACAAAGGCGGATAATCAGAAGTGGATGATTCCAAGCTGATATGATGACTTGCTTGGTGGCATTATGCTACACATTACTAAAGTATTGTATATATTACACTTTTGGATTACCCAACCTGTTGATTTTTAAGACGTTCCTGGTTTAGAACTTAGCTAAACACTGTAAATTTTAATAATTATTTCAGCTAATTAGAGAAAAATCACTTATTACTTGACCATTGATTTGACAAGCGCTTGACCAAAGAAAAATGCCTAATTAGCGTTCCAGAAACCCATTTTGATGTTTTACAAGAGATTTGCTTCAATGATTTGACAGATTGATCAACTAATGTCTGTTCAAAATCAAAGTACGTAATCAACGTTCTAGCAACCCAAATGACACTTGACTAGAGATTTGATCTTTGATTAATCAATTATGAAGATGATCTGCGTTCGAGAAACCGGCTGTAAGAAATGCAGAATTTTATCTTCAGTCAGTAGCTTTGCTCTGTACACGAAACTTCTTAACAATTTCATCACACGTAACATGTACGATTATTAATTCGAATGACGTTACTTAAAAAAAGAAATATGCCTTATTGAGAAACTTCTCTTTTCTAATGTCGGTTAAAAAGGTGAAAAAATAATTAACTAGTCGTAAAACAATTTTATATTTCAGTTTATTTTTAAAAGGCAGCTACAACTTGAATGTTACTTTTAATTCAAATTATCAAAATTCTTAGGAACTTTCTAGTGTTTCAATAAATTAATTTTATTCACTGAAATTCTATCTAATCAATTTATGTGATGGAAAAAGTGTTTCAGGTATCGAGACAGATCGAGACACGTGTAAGGGTTTGTTGGACCTTCGCACAGTTTTGCGTGGGACGAAAATATAGAAAGATCTAAAAAATGACACCGTTTTTATTTGAATAGATAAGCGATGACTAAGGGAAGCTACCGGAGGAAGGCCAGCAGGGTTCCACCACGCTTGGCGGACATATTAGTGCAGTCATATAAGGGCCTTCACCTCGTAATAAAGATGAGTAAGCGTTGCGTACTCTTCGCCTTCTATTTAAAAAAAAATCTGCAGATCGTACAAACATTTGTACCGAGGCGGGAATCGAACTCGCAACCTCCTGCGTCGCAGGCGGACCTTCGCCCACCGCGCCACAGAGCTTGTCAAATATTGCAAATAGGTATAAATATTGTGCAATATTCAACGATACAGCCAATATTATCAGCAAAACACAAAAGGATTCCTGTTACCCACATAGTATCAGCAAGGCAATATTGTTGTTAATTGTTAATAATTAAAGCCCCGTATTGTCTTACCCGGGGTTAGGGGTAACTCGGGGTAACGATGGGTAAAGAGGGGTAAAACAGGATAATGGAGGGGGGACTTCGGAATCACATTGTAATGGCCCGAGTTGTGCTCGGCATTCCTTTAGGCATTTTGTTGCCTTATTATGTCGAATTGTTATCATTAGACGACCATTTTGGTGGATTTTACGTTGAAAATCATGATTTTAGGAGCTGTTCTTTATAGGGGGGGGGGGGGGGGGGGGGTGATTTGAGGAGAATTTTATGTAAAAGTATTTTTCACAGTAATATTTTACGCCTACACGTAGAGGGGCAGAAAAGACACAAACCTGCAGCTACAGCATTGACTTTTTACAATTTTTTATTTAACTTGCTCTGTTAATATGTGTGGAACAAATCTTGCAAACGAATTTTAGACCAGTTACCCTCAACCGATTGAGCGAAATATGACATTACTTATGTAAGTTTGGTGACAATGTAATTTTATGGCACCATTGAGCTGGTCTGACGATGGAGAAAGAATGTTGTTGGTATGTATATGACAAATCTTGCAACTGAATATTAGACCAGTTACCCTCAATCGATTGAGCTGAAATATGGCATACTTATTTAAGTTTGGTGACAATGTAATTTTATGGTACCATTGAGCTGGTCTGACGATGGAGAAAGAAGGTTGTTGGTATGTGTGGACCAAATCTTGCAAATGAATATTAGACCAGCAGTGATCCTCAACCGATTGAGCTGAAATATTGCATAGTACTTAATATTTTTTTATTATACATAGAAAACGACCAGAACACCCTTAACAAATGTCTGCAGATCGTACACACATTTGTCCCGAGACGGGAATTGAACCCGCAACCTCCTGCGTCGCAGGCAGACCTTCGCCCACCGCGCCACAGGGGTCGTCAAGTTATTCAATATTAGTGCAGAAAAACGACACAACAGCGAGTATAGCACGAGCTAATCACAAAGTCTGTATTAACTACCTAATTTAGTAATAACAACCATGTTTAATCACAAAACAAGTATTCCCGTGACAATAATCTAGCATTAATTAAACTCGGTTACATAAACAACGAAGCGGTTAGTTTGAGCAGTCATTAATTTTTAACGTGCGAGTTTTTAATGAGTTTGTCAATTTTGTTCAATGATTTTAAAAAGTATACTATGCCTTCAGAGTAGTTTTTGATGAGATTAACACTAAAAAACTAAATGTTAACTTTTTATTATCTTTCCTAACAAAGAAAGTTACAATCAAAGAACAGAAACAAATTAGAACCAGTATTTATAATTTAAACAATTGAGCCAACTGCAGACTGTTATAAACAATGTACAGGTAGCTGAACTGATCCGTACAAATACTAGTCGGGAGTGTTGTTTGTTATTTCTCCACGCCAAAACTGTCGAAACTATTGAGCAGATTATTTGCATACCTACAACATGCATTAGTATTGGATTTATATACCTTAAAGTAACAGACATAAAATATTAAAAAATACAGGTTATTTGTGATTACGACGACGTGTAGATGACGCAATCAGGGTGTCGTCTCAGCTGACAACGGTGCACGGCGGTGTCCCCTTGCAGGCGGTTAGTGAACCGTCGGAACTTAACAACCATCGACCAAAATTCTGCGCTCTATCATAATATCTACAATAAATTGTGTGATCTATGCTCGAGTGACATTTATGCCATAAAAAAGCGTTAAATATATTTTTGCATGCCGATTGACGGTCAAGCATGTTGATCCATAAAATGTATTACCTTACATAACACATGTTTTGGCAAATAAAAAATTTTTATCTTTGTTACTCAAGCAAATTTCGATGACTGAGCAAGCTTCCATAATATGGGTCTGTCACTTTCACTACCCGTGATGTACATAAATATCCATCTACCTCCACCCGGAGGTATATCTTCAGAACAAACCACACTACTGGGGCTGGGCAGTGAATGCGTTAACCTAAAGACTCTAGCTGTCCGCATGGGCTTATTTCATCTTTAAAAAATATTGTTACGTTTGACAAAGAATAATTGTATTGAAATTTGAAATCCACATTCTACGAAAGAGTCGGAAAAAACACACCTTTTAACGCACCAAAAATGATTTCCATTTCCGCCCATGAGCATCCCAATTCCACTTATCAATGAGGGAATTGAATAAAGCCGCACACAAGTATGGTAATAAAGTTACCTGGGGCCGTATTCGTGGTTCCTTACCAATAACGCGACATAACATTCTGATAAATAAAAATAAATCAATAACGCGCTGTGCCAAGACGTGCTGTACAAACGACTCCATAGTTTTACTTCTACTTTTCGTGTAGAACTCGCTTTACCCTAGGGAAGAGATTATTTGAATCTGGAATTATTGGACCTTGACATTATTTATGCTGGCGTAAAAAAGAGAAGGCTTATTAAAGCAGAAGTGATAAGGTGGATGATGATGATGATGAAATGTGTTTATTGTGGATATGAGGCCATCAACCAAGTATAATAATATTGACGACCTCTATGGCGCGGTGGGCGACGGTCCGCCTGCAACGAAGGAGGTTGCGAGTTCGATTCCTGCCTTGGGACAAATATTTGTACAATCTGCAAGGATTTGTTCCAGGCGTTCTGGTAGTTTTCTATGTATGATAAAAAAGGTAAATATCTATGTAATTTATTGTACGTATTATATATAACAGTAATCTAGTACCTACCCATAACACAAGCTCTGCTTAACTTGGAGGTAGATAATGCTGAGTGGATTATCCAGCATTGTTATTAGTTTATTATTCTATTAATTAGTGGTTGATTGATTATTATAATGGTCACTTAGGTATTTTCAGATTTTTCCTTGTAAATTGTTTCTTTGTGTTCAGTGTGAAACAAGGAATATTATCGATGGTCACAGAGAATAAGGGCCCTCTCCCGCGGGAGTTCCATATAAATCACCGATAACGACCACTTTGCGTTACGTCTGAATTACCCCTAAGCAGGTAGGCAGCACTGTCACGGTACCGGCGATATAGAAAATGAACTGTAAGATGATGAGCACAGGCTCTTTTTTACAACGCTATGTAGACTTAATGAACTGAGATGGCAGAAGCTGACTTGGAAACTGCGAAGTTAAGGTATAAGTACAGTTCATACTAAGCCAATGTGTTCTCTATCTGAGAATGGCTTAGTTTTTGGTATTGTCAAAAACGTTTCATCAAAACTACGAAAATTAACACCTAACTGAACTTTTTTTATACGCAGGGTCCCTTTCTTTATAACAAAAAAAACGTGCAGCTAAGGAGCGAAAAAAATGGGTGAATTTGAAAAAAAATATTACTTCTTAATCTTTTCTTGATTTACTATTAACTTTTACCTACTCATAATAGGCCAGTAACCATAGACACAAAAAACGCGTTAGGTCACAAAAAATTTAACGGTTCGTCGAAAGTTTTTGTACCCTCAGAGTAAAACCAAGTATGCAACTTTGAAAGACCTGTGCTAACTTCGTGGTGCTCGAAAAAACTACGATTTCAGTTTTTGTCTTATAACTTCTAAAAAATGCATTTTACGGCAAAGTCATCCGTGTCATTTTTAAAGACGACAAAATTATGGACAATTTGGGCGCAACCCTAGCTTTGTATGTCTTATAGCTCTCGAGATACAACACTTCAAAAACGAGCCTTTTTTTCCAAAAAGTTAGAAATTAGTGCAATTTTATGCGACCTACACAATGTTTTAGAAGACTGACCTAAGTCATTAATGCAGACACCCACTAGTAAATTAAATAAAACTGCAAGGCCACTGTAGTTTTCCTCTACTATTGATTCTCCGAACAATAGTGACACAACTTAAAATGCAGAGCACCGCTGGCCGACAATGGACGGATTTACATGGCAGCCGACAACAGCTTGCAGCCACAATAAAAGAACCGAACCGCAAGACTAAAGTTTGACTGACGCAGTTACCACTACCATGAAGTAGAACAGTTTCACACCCTACAAAAACAGGGTGTTTAAGTTGTATCTGTAAAACTTAAAGAACAATCATGGTTATTAACAGTTCATGGCCCTACACGCACACATCCCCGCGCTGCACGCGGCGCGTGCCCCTGTGGGTCACACCGCCGAGGCTGGTCAATGGATGCATTAACACTAAAATCATTAATAAACAGGAATTTACCATGATTTGTGGTATGTTGATGTTTCCAATATTTTAGCATTTGCATGCGTAATGATCACGGAAAAACTCAAAATACAAATCGTGGTAAATAGCCTGATATGAATGACTTTAGTGTGCATTCCCAACATGTGGCATGAGAAGTCTCAAACGGAGAGTTCATCCTTACATTATTATTATTATTAGCCCTGGTCACGTTCCACTGCTGGGCAAAGGCCTCCCCACAATCCCTCCAGACATCACGATTCTGAGTTACCTCAGTCCAATTGGTCAGGAATTAGTCCAATTCGTCCCGTCATCTCCGTCTTGGTCTACCGCGTCGCCTTCTCGCCTGGTCAGGCCGCCAATCGGTGGCTACTTTTGCCCACAGCTCTCTTGGCATCATCATCGTCATCCTTTCATTGATTAAGTAATTTTCGTTTGAATTGTCATTGAGAGTGCTGGATGAATATCAATGCAGTCGTTCTAATTTTCTGATGATTCCTTTTTTTTTAAATTTGCTTGTAAATAATACTTTTAAAAAAAGTTGGCGAATATGGACCGTGATAGACTGACCTTATTTTCATTACGCTGCACTCTGTTAATGAACTAGCCCTCGACATCCATCAGACTTCGATCAAAATCGTGAGAAACTCTTAAAACGCAAACCTGTAGTAAGGGACAATCAGCGACAAGTTTTAGCTCGCAATGAAGTTTAATTTGGAGGACTGAACGAGGAGTGCATCGTTCAGTCACTGATTAAAACATCGACGTTTGCTCGCGTTCTTGTATAACATTCGAAGTAGTTCAGATTTCAGAATAACACTCCCACTAAGCATTTCGAGCTTTTGTTTTAAGATGGGTACGTTCCTAGAAGCCCTCATACAAACGTACTTTCCGATTATTTTGGACACAATCGCAGCAATCGTCTTCAATCAACCCAGGATTTTCAAACTACAACGAAAACGAACCATTCAGTACCCAGCTTTGCAGACTCATCTTGAAACCTTATGAATGCACCCCGAAGCGGGAAGTGCTGTCCATGGTTTCCATCTATTCCGCCGCTTCATTTCAACTGCCGCTATTCATGACTGCCGATTGGCTGTTTGTATTATTTTTTATATGTTTTTAGATTTCTCCGTTAGTTATGGATCGATTTTAAAATTTATTTCGTTACTGGTGTAAATGTGATAGAAAGGGACAAAAATATTTATTTCACTTTTTATTGTTTTTGTTAGTGTTTTCATTAGTTGTATAATTAGTATGCTTGTCTAAGCAGGTGTGTGTGTTTTATTTGCAATATTTATGTCGTAGACTTGTAATAATCGCACGCAATTGTCACTCGTCCCACCCGTCACAAACTGTATGATGCATTAATTTGACAACTTGCTAATTATTTAATGGTAATTTAATCTTCAATGGGACCTTAACATTCTAGTTGCAACATATATGAAAGCTGCTTAACAAAATGTTGATGGCTTGTCTTAATTTGGGAAGCAAAGCCATCCACTCAGATAGGTGGGTGTCATGGGCGTCCCACCCGTCACACTTAGTAAATGTCAATTTGATGGGTCAACTGTGTAATTCAGGACTGCATTTATATGTTTTCATATAAAACTATTATCTGGTTTTATAATGACATTATTTGAAACTGATAGCATTGGTAGTTTTTGAGAAATTGCTTGAAATTTGAGCAAAAAAGAGCTAGAATGTCCCACCCGTCACAATGGAATGACCCTGTGGATACATTTACAACATGAGTAGATTGCATTGCATTGTTGAGAATCAAATAGGTACCTTTTCATGCTATTTCCAATTTAGACCTACAGTGGAACAATGCTGACTAATCAACGTGCTGTAGGAAATACAATACCAGCACATTGTTATTTTGTTATAACAGTCAATATTATTGTAAATAACTTTCCAGTATCAATTTGTCAACAAATAACTATGAAAATTACTAACACAGCATTATTTCATACAAATTGTACACCCGCTGAAAATAACTCCGTTACCAGCAAACCACAAACACGATACACTATTTCGCGGTTCCCTCGACAGTTAAGCCTTCGAAAAGTATGAAATATTTTCGTACCAAGAATTAGCGGTTGGAATACCCGACTAGGTAATAAAATGCAAACAATTCCGCTAGACCAAAGTCGCCAGAGCTCGAAACAACAGTGCTACCCATCATTTGACGTGTACAAGCATTTTAATTAGCGCCAAAGCTGCAGGACTGTGTAAACGAGGTGGTGGTGACATAACGGATGTAGAGTGCTGGAAGCGGCCATGCATATTATTTTCACCAAGAAGCATTTTTGAGCCAGATCAAGTTATTTTTGTAATCATCAATGACGATAAACTGTATGTTATGTAGCTCTCAATGTTTTAGTACCATACGAAATGCATTGACGTCGCGTCGTAATAGTTCCACTTAACTCTAACTTTGGCATACCAATAAAAACAATCGGTGTCCCTCGCTTTCTTTACTCGGTCTTATGATCTCTTCTATAAGATCTATCTGCGTGTTACCACCCAGCGATGCGTGTCCACTATCTCGCCAACACACACTGGCTGTGAACCCACCCATGTTAACAACGGGGCAACTGCAATTTGGGGAACTTCATGATAAACTGGTTTCAGCCCTCGGCTTATTACGTGAAATCTGGATAAAGCTTAGCCTCATGAATAATGCAGCTATCATTGACAGAATTTTAGTTTTGAACGAGTAATTTTCTGGGAGATTTCCTCATAACAAACATACCTATTAAATAACTATAACGTCATTGATTCGTTAATCACACGATATTATAAATGTACGTAAAATTTCATGTTTTTATGGCGTAAAGAAGGTAACAAACCATCTACCATCAATGTAAACGACTTTCTTTCAGTAAACTTAGGCATTGGCCTGCTCGTTATGCCAATTATTCCGCAAGATGACGTGCAAACTCTCAAACGACTCTATTATTTTCACAAAACGGTGCATTTTTCCCGAGCAATTCCAGGGTCCAGTAGTCCGCCTACGCTCCCGTCAACGAGTAGGACTTATTGCCGCGTAAGACGGATTTATAGCGCAGCTATTATTTGGCTACATACTTTATAAGTCCATATTTTAGACTGAGAACGAAAAGAACTGGCTGTCAGAGTTTTTCAGCGAGTAAATGTTGCCTGTACTGGGTTTTGCCGCGTATTTTCCTTATTTTATATCGCATATCAATAACGAATGTTACTGTGAAATAAATGATTCCGTTGGTCGGCGATTTGTCCCATTTCATGCCATCAGGTTGGGTCAGATCTAAATCGCTCGGTAATTCAATCAAGTCGTTCAAATTGATATCATTAGGTATTACTTATTCGTAGTTCGGTCTGGAAGGTCAGAGATAATAGTTGCTCTATCACGAATGAAATAGACCCAAGTTATCCAATTTACATCACTTGAAAATTGTGACTATTGCCTGGTCAATTGGGGTTTTACAAAACAAGCAAACAAGCCTGGGAGAAATCGCTCTCAGCGATAAGGCCGCCTTTTGTACTGTATTATGTTTATTTTAGATATAAGAATATTTATTCATGTTTATTTTTATTGTACAATAAAGTGTTCATTCATTCATTCAAGAGGCAGCAATGTATGTAGACAAAATGTTTTTTTTGCGATTTGTCACACGTTGTGCAAACGTGTGTACCAATTCCTATTTTAGAAAACTATTCTGTCTTACTGTTGACAAATGCCTTTCTCTCCTAATATTACTCCTCTATATTTTCCGCTACCATTGAATTATATACTAGCTGTCCGTCCCGGCTTTGCACGGGTATATTCTATAGCCTATGTTCATCAGGGATAAAGTAGGATTTTAATGGTGAAAGAATTTTTCAAATGGGTCTAGTAGTTTCGGAGCCTATTCAATTTAAACAAACAAAAAAATATTTCCTCTTTTTAGTATTATTAAAGAATAGATATCCCAATATATTAAGAGCTCTCTTTTCAATTATATTTCATGTTTTTTGACAGGAAAAAAAACGGTTAGCTACTATACGAAAAAAGTATACCTACATACAACTTTAATTATTGAGACAGGAATCACGGAAGAGACAACAATATTAGTTAGAACAATCAGTTCACGTCAAGGAATGCCGTAGTTTATTTATATCAAGGGGCTTACGGACAGCCTTAGAGACATCCATCAAGATAAATGAAAGAACTTATCGCACACCGTCATTTATCATCGGACAAATTGAATACAAAACAATCGTAGGCACTACGTTTTTTGAAAAATGTGTCTATAAGTCGACGGGCTCTGTGCCGCGGTGAGCGAAGATCCACCTGCGACGCAGTAGTTTGCGGATTCTATTCCCATCATCATGATCATCATCAGCCTATTAGTCCACAGCTGGACATAGGCTAAAGATGACTGTGAATGATTTCATTCGAATTATTCGACTTCAGAAATCATTCGAACCATTCAAATGACAAGAGCAAATTAGTAACTAATTTGGTTAGTAATCCCGAGTCGTTAGTCCTTAAAGGCAATTGGAGTGACCGGCTGGCAGGAAAAAGCCAAGAATAGGATCGGATGGCGAAATTTACTCGACCGGACCAAGGCCCACCCGCGGCTGTAGAGTCAGGATGATGATTATGAAACCCGAGTCGTTCGACCGACCGACTCAGTCGGCAGTCGCCAGTCGGTCCGACGACTTCCGAGTCGTCGATCTGACTTGACAGACTCGGCAGTCGTCGGACCGACTCGGACAGACTCAGCAGTCGTCGGACCGACTCGGCAGTCGTTGAATAACGAATGACGAACTGAAATGACGTAGTCTTGGCTGAGATAATAGCGTAAAATAGCCATTTTGCTTATGTCTTAGAACTATAAACAACTATGTATTGTTATATGTTTTTGTTTATAAACATAATTTTGCAATATTTACAGCAGAGCACCAATATTTGAAATATTCCAACACAGATTCTTGTGATCGTAGTGTAGGCAACATGGCTTTCTTCTTAAATATGGTGTACATAGTTACTTGTTTGTTAATTAATGGAATAACTTCAACGTTAACAGGTAAGGAACCTTTTATACTCTCATTGAATAGGTACGGAAAAATGTCATGTCCTAGCTGAGTGACGACATGGTGCAATACCCACATTTTAGGGTTCCGTGACCAAAGGGTAAAACGGGACCCTATTACTAAGACTCCGCTGTCCGTCTATCACCAGGCTGTACCTCATGAACCGTAATAGTTAGACAGTTGTAATTTACACAGATGATGTATTTCTGTGACCGCTATAATAAAAAATACTAAAAACCAGAATAAAATAAATATTTAAGGGGGCCCGAGAACACACAACAAACGAGATTTTTTTGCCCTTTTTATAGATAATGGTATGGAACCCTTCATGCGCGAGTCAGACGCACACTTGGCCGGTTTTATTTAAATTTTATCTTATTTATTTTCTCACTCATTTTGCCATGTACTCAAGGTTTGCTTATTAGTTGCATATTTTGCTGTAAAAGTTTAACTTTATAAAACTGTAGCGTAGCCTAATTAATTATTTATCAACTCAAGCTCTGCTTAAATGGTGTTGTAAAAAATGTATTTTACTTATAATTAAAGTGGGGGCTGGCTAACGATCGCCATCCCTGCAAGAGTCAAGATAAAAAACTAAAACGATAAATTAAAAATACGTAAATTGACATTCGCATGATATTAGTTTTTAAGCCTATTACGCATTAGAGCACAATCGTACACTAAGGTCACTGTAGGCGTTTTTATATTTTTTGTAAATAAATATCTTAAACTTCCAGATAGTACGGATAGTCCGACCACTATATTGTGGTGGACTGCAGCTGCTCCTTTCCATCGCCTCCGCGGATGTTTCCACCTAAAGTACACCAGGGACCAGTCCTGCGAAGAATATTGTGAACTAAAAGGGCAAAACTACGGCTTCTGTGCCGATTTCATTTGCTCTTGCTTAAACAAATTCAACGCCCCCGAATTCAATTTGGACAGCATTTTAAGTAAGGACCTTATTAATGTTCACTTGGGTGCCGCACGTGCGGTCGAATCACAGAAAAACTAATTTTATTTCTTTCGTTTGGTATAACAACGTTTGATATAATGAGCATTTCATATAAATTTAGTATGTTTAATACAACAGATGATAAAACATTAACTTGTTTTAACAACATAACCAATAACTACTTAGATGGTATAAATTCATTTGTTAGATTTTAGATGATATCTCACATTTCATATAGTTTTTATTCGCATAATTCTCATCTCGTATAAAATTCAATTGGTATTCTATTCATTTGTTATAATACTCATTTGATATAGCATTCATTTCACATAATTTTAGATGATATCTCACATTTCATATAGTTTTTATTCGCATAATTCTCATCTCGTATAAAATTCAATTGGTATTCTATTCATTTGGTATAATACTCATTTGGTATAAGCATTCATTTGGTAGAAAATTATTCTTGAGTCAAAAAAATGGATGGAAGAATATTGAAAAAGCTGCGCTCTACACAGAAGATAATATGTGTCAGTAAGTTCGACAAGTGGTTACGAGACGAAAATAACAAACAAAAAAATTACGCAATAACTAAATTCGACACTGTCTGATATAGACACATCAGTCACTGGCTGCTAGCCTATTAATAAATAAGTTTGTTATGTTTGATTTAGAAATTATAATTTCAGTGACTTTTTGTTCAAGGTTACTGATATTAGCCTTAAAATTTTATAACTAAGCTTTCGGTCATTGACCAAAAGTCAAAAGTCAATAACTTTATTTCTTTAGGCTTACAAAATAAGCACTTAGACCCTTGCGGAAGCCAACGTTTACCCAAAAAGGTCAGTGGTCAAAGCAATTTTTTTAGGCGTTACATTAAATAAGAATTGTATTATTTATGTTTCGAGCTTATATTGAGCATATGATATGTTTTTATACTTAACATTTGAATATTATGTTTTTGAAATTCGATGATATGTTGACCATATGAAATGTGTTAATACTATTTGAAAATTATGTATTTTGAAAGTCATTTCATTTCATTTATTTCTCAAACAAAAGTCGTTAGTATGTTGGTTATATGAAAAGTTTTGATACCTTTTGAATATCATGTAATAATCCATAGATTTTGATATTATTTTTCATGAGTGTTAGATCATACGAAAGTTAGGTCAAGTAAAATTATATTAAGTGCATATTAATTGTTATGAAATTAATTTATATGGGACTAGGTGTATTGTATGTTATATCAAATGAAAATTATATCAAAATTAATTATACGAAATGAAATTCGGTCAGGTGTGTTAGTTTTTTTGTCATTTGACCAAACGTTGCAGGTATTTGTTTATATCTAAATTTACTGTTAATTTAGTTTAAAGGGGAGTGTTTATAACCTAATCTATATTTAACTTATTAACCTACAATTAAACGAATTCCCGAAAATGGTACTTTGTGAGCAAGGGAGTGTTTAAGTGTTTTGGAGCTCGCATTTAAATTTCTTTTTTTGAACTAATCTGACACGCGCGTTTGTGTGTGTACAGATATGGGAGACCAGATGATTTTAAAACACGCGTAACCAAAGCTCACGCTTCAAAACGCTTATTAAACATTATTACTTTATCAGGATTTAGGCTGCTTTTCCACCAGAGATGTGCTATGCAGCTATGTTGCGAGGATATGAAAGCAAAGCTACGAAACTATGTGACCGTTTCCATCGATGCTAAGCTATGTATAAATATAGTCCTCCTCATTGTTTTTGATGCTAGCTAGCTAACAAAGCTTTTCTAAGCTATGTGCATAGCACGCATTCAGAGCACGCATCCATCCATATAAAAAACATAGCTTAGTTGAATCCGCTTCCACCAGGGCTAAGGTGCAACAGCCTTATGCTTCTTTGGGCTTCCATAGCCGAAGGGTCTTTTGTTTTTTTTGTTTTTAATTTCTATTAGGTCGTTTAATTGCTGTTATTAACTTGACATTGTTAAATATAGCTGATCTACTTTAGCATCTAATTTTCTTTCGTTTATAATTGAAATTTCATGTATGTAACTTGTCTGGTAGTAGTATATAGTTATTCTGTGCCTGTGTGACTAGTGTAATTCGAATATATTTCTGTACCAGATCAATATGGTTTTTCTAGTTATAGGCCGCCACATACAGTCGTAGGAAGAGGATTCTCAGGAATTTCGTTTGGGAATTTCGAATCGAAATATCGAATCGGGATTCCGAACGCAGTAACTCCATACAAATCTATCTATCACAAACATACAGTGGTTTCCCGTTTATAGTTTCTCCTGTCCGAAATTCCGCATGGTAGATTGCACGTCCAAAATAAAAATAAACGTACCTATGTGCGTGAAAGATGTACGGAATCCCGAATCGATATTTCGAATCGAAACCACGAAACGGAATTCTGATTGTATGTGGCGACCCTAATGGTCTCTTAACGATTACAAATACTAAAACCAGTTTTAATCACGTCCATTGGGAAATAAAAAGAATAAAAGCTTTATATTCCATTCTATAAACTTACACTTGCTTTGTTTATAGAATGCAGTATAACCAAAGTTCCAAATTCTAACTGGGACACACCGAAGCATTTCTTTGTTGTATAGAAACACGGTGAATTTTACGGCCTCTGACGCGCGGAGGGCGAAGGTCCGTCTGTGACGCAGGAGGCAACTAAGGAGGTTCGATTTTCGCCTCGGGACAAAATGTTTGTAAGATTTGCAGATATTTGTTTAGGGTGTTCTGATCGTTTCCTATGTCTAATAAAAACATCTATCTATGTATTGTATTATATTATGTATAACAGTTATCTAGTACCCATAACACAAGCTCTGCTTAGCTTGGGGCTAATTAATGCATAATGCATTTATTTATAAAGTTACGTTTCCACTCTTTCGTTTGTTCTAGAACAACCAGTTCCGAGGATGTTCCTAGACAAACTCTTAGCGACTGCTGATCCTTACCCGTATGTGACGTGGTCCAAACCAGAAACCAGGCCTTGAAGCTATGGAATTCAAAATTAACAAATTCAATAACTTTATTTGTTTAGGCTTACAAACTAAGCACTTAGACAAGTCAAATTTTATACATAAACAGCTTCATAAGTAGTAATTATTATCATATAAGAAAGAAAATGTTATTAATTTTGTTCGCTTCAATGCTTTGTCCACTAGTGGAAGAAGCGAAAAATAAACCACAATAAGTTTTAATATAATACTTAAAATGCAATACAATATTTTTTGCCTATCTAAGTATAAAATATAATGTGATTACGCGTCAGCTCAATATTTATATAAAACTAAGCTTGAGATTGTTCTCCTTAAATACTATTGTCGGTGCGGAACTGGGCGACATCTGGCCAAGCATTAACATCATTGATATAATCATCTATGGAGTAAAAGGCCTTCTTGATAAGACTTCGTTTTATGTACTGTTTAAATTTAAGAATAGGGAGCTCAGTTGCTTCAGATGGAAGCTTGTTATAGAAGCGTACGTAATTACCCATAAATGATTGTGTGTCTTGTTTCTTGTACTTCTGTTGTGAACATCACATTTTTTCAAAAAGCTATCTCTATTTTTGTGCGCATACATTAGATTTTCATAGATGTATTGCGATATTACTGTCATAATATTTATATCATTAAATAAATCCTTCAAAGAACCGCGTGGCTTTAATTTATAAATTGCGCTTATAGCCCTTTTTGGAGAACAAAGTTAGTCTGGATGTCGGCTGCCCGTCAATTAATTTGTCTAATAAATTACAAGTAATTTTATATATGGAACCGTCTTATAATTATCTCAATGACTGAAAAATGAATATTTAAAATAGTTTTCTTAATTTTTGAAACAAATAAAATCTGCCTTTGTATCCCATAGATTATTTAATTTTCATAGAAGCTTTTTCAATAACAATAACGGAGAATAAAGGTTTTAACGTAATCCAATTCACGTTAATTAACATAACATCCACGCCTTAACGCCGGACATCATCATCATCGGTTTACATTCTATCCATGCCTACGTAAAGTTTCATCACAATATAATGGTCCCATATTTTATTATGAATACATGACTGCAATAATGCGACTATAATTTTGTTATTACCACTGGGGAAACAAAATGCGGGATAATACATTTATAACTCATTTGTTAACCGCAACCTTTTAGTTAATGGTAGGTTTTTAGGTGAAATTTTGCAGTTCATCGAGTTTTATTAAAATACCAGTGAGCCAATACGGCGGGCTGAACCGTGAACGATACGATTTTGTCAATTACACGGCACCGCAGCTTCAGCAGACGGTTCAGTGGATCCCACATTTTTTATCGCATTAAAATGCTGTTAATTCAGTAAGTGAAAAAAATTGTCCGGGGTTTTTTTTGCAGGTTAATATTATATTCAATCTGAGAAGATGCTATTGCGGCTTGACATGTATTGTGCGTACGTAATGGACTGATTCGATAATCAAGCTAAAATGCGATTGCAATCGACATGCGGAAACGGAAAAGCTTACTAAAATCCCTGCCTCCCCCATACTAAATCCCCATAAAACTTTAATCAATTATACAAATACAAATACAAATACAAAATGTTTTATTTCGTTTACAATGTACATTTTTATCTAACATAATATTTTGAAGCCTCCTTTTAAGTATAAAATACTTGTGCTAGGAGGTTTCGCTCTTCCTTCGTTTCATTAGCCAAAACTTAACAAAATATTTTTTACGGTAAAACAATTTGGTCAGTACAAGAAAATAAAAATTATTAAAATAATCAAAGACAAGTTAAAAGTTGAGGGTACCTAGATAAAAGCATAGCGTTGAGTTCTATTGTTCGAGTTCTCGACGTTGTATGGTCCAATTTAAAAACTCAAAGCGTTTAATAGAAAAATTGAGAAACTAGTTTAAAATAATTTTTAAATAATCTACGTCCTTATGTTCTGTTCAGTGTGTCTAATATGTGTTTTAGTAGAGTACCTGTATGTTTGTGGGTGTATGTGTGTGGTGCTCCTGAGGACACCGGTCTCGTGAGAGTCCGGGCAACTGGAGTCCTCAACCGGAAAGTGTGTGTTGTGATTTATTTGTGTGTGTGTGTGTGTGTGTGTGTGTGTGTGTGTGGGTGTGTGAGGGTGTGTATGTGTGTGAGTGGTGCTCTTGAGGACACCGGTCTCTTAAGAGTCCGGGCAACAGGAGTTACCAGTGTGTGTGTGTGTGTGTATGCATAATGTGTTTATGATTTGTTTATCGATTTTCAGTATAATACTATAATAAATAACAATTTAGGAAACAACCTTAAAGAGTGCTTCCACATCTTCGTAACTTAAGCACTTAAGCCATTTAATAAGCTCATATTTGCAATCGTAAAATTTCTTAGGGTAAATGTTAATAATACTATTTATTTTATTATATAAATAAGTAGATTGCCTAGGGTATTGTCTTGATGCAAAAGTAGATTTAACCTGTATGTTTTTTATAACAATATCCTTCCTTCTGTTGTGGAGCTTTGCCGGGTCGAAGTCCACATTTTTATGGATTTTTAATACAGAATTAAGAATATACAGTTTACGAACAGAGAGTACATCAGATTCGAGGTATAAGCTTTCGGTAGGATATCTATAGGGTTTGAATGACATTACCTTAAGAAGAGACCTCTGAGCCCTCTCAAGGTCAATGATGTGAGTTTTTGCAGCTCCGCCCCAAATAGGTATACAGTAGGTAAGAGTAGATTCTACTAAAGCTGTGTATATCTTGTTAAGTAGAGCGGGGGGAGCAACATGTCTCAATTTTTTAAAAAGCCATATAAGCTTTCTAGTTCTGTTCATGAGTAGTTCTATATGGGAGTGCCAGGTTAACCGTTGATCTATCATGATTCCAAGGTATTTGGTACGGGCTACTTTGTCAATCTTAGGACAGTCACAATACTGGCTATTTAGGGGACATCTATGTATTTTGATACTAAAAGTAGAGTCGGGTTGAGTGCTTGTATATTTGGTGAAGCAGATATAATTTGTCTTATCTATATTAAGCGTGAGCAAATTTTGTCTAAGCCAAAGATCTATCTTTCTGAGTCCCTTTTCTGCTGTTTGTTTGACTTCACTCCAAGAGTTACCCGTAAAAATGATGGCAGTGTCATCTGCATAGGAAAAAATGTATCCATTCTCTACCGTCAAATCACACAAATCGTTAATGTACATTAAAAACAGGGTCGGTCCCAGTATGCTACCCTGTGGGACACCGTATGAGATGGAGACATCCTCGCTTATATAATCACCAACCTTTACACGTTGCATTCTTTCGCTGAGATAATCACTTAGTAGTGAAAGTGACACATCTCTAATACCAAATTTCTCCAGCTTTTGTAAGAGAATCGGAACAGATACGGTGTCAAACGCTTTCCTAAGGTCAAGAAATACAGTCAAACATTTTTGTTTCTTATCTACCTGGTCTGTGACTATATTAGTTAATTCAGAAATAGCGTCTGCCGTCGATAAGCCTTGCCGAAAACCAAATTGAAATTTAGAAAGTAATTCATATTTATTTAAGTAATTTAAAAGCCTGATATTTATTAATTTTTCTATGACTTTTGATAGCGAAGGTAGTACGGAGATTGGGCGGTAATTATTAACATCATCTCTGTTTCCTCCTTTATGGATAGGTGTCACCACTGAACGTTTAAGTTCATCGGGAAATATTCCTGTGTCGAAGCATAGGTTAACTAGACGACAGATACAGTGAATCAGGAGGTGTTTTGACATTTTCAAGAAAGATGTTGAAATATCGTCCCAACCGGGAGCGCTATTAGTTTTAAGGCTTGTAATAATACTAAGTACTTCACCGAAGTCGGTATCCAGTAGAACAAAAGATGTTGGGTGGTGGGAGAGTAAGGGCAGAGTTGAGGGGGAGTCTCTAATTGAAGGATAATGTAGAGGCATGTTTTCAGCTAGAGCTTGTCCAATATTGGCGAAGTATGAGTTTACGTAGTTAACTGATTGTTTTGAAGTAGGTTGTATATTAAGAAGGGAGGTATTAGGAGTATTTGGGGCTTTATAATTAGTAATATTGTTTATGTTTTTCCAGAGAGTCTTACAGTTTTTTCCAGAATTAGCTAGTAAATCTCTTTCATATTTCCTCTTCAAATTTTTCATTAAATTGTTACAATAGTTTCGGTACCTTTTAAATGTAATTCTAAGAACTTCATTGTGTGGATCTGATTTAAGTTTTTTCTGCATAGAGTTTCTATTTTTTATGCAGCGCAAGAGCCCTTCTGTGATCCAGGGTTTTAAAATGCGCTTGCTCCTGGGAATGTTGATTATTATTGTGTTATCCTTAAGAGATGCTTGTATTTTACCTATTAAAAGGTGACACAAACTTTGCGGATCATTTAAGTTTAATATATCAATGAGATTCAGTTCTAGATCTCTCAAAGCTTGTACATAGTCTATTTTTATTTTAGTTTTAGGTATTTTATTTAGGTTTACTACTTTAGACATGGAAAGTATTAGCATGCGGTGATCAGTAGTAGAGGTTTCAAGAACAGCAATGGTAGCAGCATTTTTAATTTTATTTATTTTGATAATGCAGTGATCCAAGCAGCTATTAATTCTTGTAGGTAAGTTATGACCAGGAAGAAGGCCGTGCAGAGAAAGTGCATTTAGATAGTTAAGTCTGTTATTCCTGTCACTACTACGTTCGTCCAATTTAGCTATGATGTTAATATTTATATCTCCCATAATAATTATATTCTCAAATGATTTTACCGTTTCAAGATGATCAGTCAATGAATTAATAAACATTTCAGCATTACCTATTGAAGGTGAGCGATAGATACAAATAATAACCATATTATAAATTTTAATTTGCAAACATGACGCATTATCTAATTTAATTTCACTAATGTTACCTTTGTGACTATTTTTAAGATAGATTGCAACTCCGTCACATTGGTTCATGTGGTTCGTTGTAGTAAAAGAGTTGTAATTAGGAAGGTAAGGTACAGGTCTCGACAATTTTAGTCTACATTCTGTTAGAACAATTACGTCTACATCAAAAGATAATCCATCTAGCGTTATGAGTAAGTCATCAAAGTTGCGGTAAATACTTCTTATATTCTGGGTAATAACTGTAAAATCAGAGGTTTTCACTTGAGTCCTTTGAAGGAACTCTTCAACTTTACATTCAAAAGAGCAGGCGATATCGGATTTATCTAATTCATCGGCTATATATAAGGGCTTATCCATAGCGAGTATATTTATGGACAATGGTCATTGGCGCTCTATGGAAAATTCGATAAATTGATTTTGGGTGAGTGAAGGTTTGCGTGTGTAGATTGTGTGTTATGTTCAGTGTAGGGTGAATGCATAAGGATATTTTAAGACGAATACAAAAGTGAATAATATAAGCGACAAACAAGCTACTAAGGTGCCCTCCAGTTATTAAATTTAAAGTTAGTCACGAAGTTCGCATCAGACATGAAACCTGGTTCTCATTGGTAATGGTTATGATAGGTGAGTTTTCATCTTTTCTTACAAAGACTCTTCCAAATGACGTCCAGCAGAACTTGTAGCCCTTAGATTTTGCTAGATCTCTAGCAAGATAGTAAAGCCTGGATGCTTTGGCGGTTAAATGCTCAGAGACAAAAATTGGAGTTTCTTCCTCTTTCTTGAAACCAAGGTGCTTAGCTCGAAGCTTTGACTTATTCCTGATGTTGAAAGTCTTGCTCTTTTTAAGGATACTAGTCCTCAGAATAGTGGACGCCAGCTCAACGATGATGGGACCATTGGACTGTCCGTCCTTTTTACCACGGGCTCTAAAGATGTCTTTAATATCACCACTGTTAATGTTGCAGTCAATCGATTTTCCAAGCTGAGTGACCATGTTTACAATGTCATCTTTTGTCTCAGTTTTAGTCTTCGGAACGTTCTTAAGTTCTATAATGTTCTTTTTAGAAGTTCTAAGTATATCCTCCATCTTGCATTCTAGAAGTGTAATATATTCACCATCTTTCTTTGCTTGTTGTTCTAAATGAGTAACTTTTTTCGTTAGTTCTTCATTCTTACTTATCAGCATGGTAATAGTATTTTCTATGTTTTGATTAGTTTTTTGTATATCAGAAAGTGTTGGCGAGAAAAACCGTCTAAGCTCCTTTTCCTGTTCAGATATAAGTCCTTCCATCATCGCCTTCATTTCCGCCTTAAAATGTGTGAAGTCGTCTTCTCCGTCTTCCATCATCGTCTTCCGTTTGAGAATAACGAAGTTTGGGGGAGTAGTATCTAATTGAGCCCTGCCGGGCTCATTCAAGTTGCTCTCGCTAGGCGATTTCTCCGTTAGCTTTTTGTGAATTACAAATTTATCCATGTTAGAAACTCGGCCAAACTTGCTCGATCGCTTGTACTTGGACCACACGGCAAAGCGAACAATGCGGTGAGGTGACAAGAGACGTCAGTTACGTACGTGTAGTGCAGGCGCAGCGGAGGGTCCACCGTGTATAGCTCCGTCGTAGTCGCACTCGAGCGTTGTCAATCGTTCTATTTCACGTTGCTAACTGCCAACCTCTGTTCTGTTATGCGCGCCTGGTACTTCTTCGAATATTGTATTGCGAATTTTTCAAATAATTTTGATTAAAATTTAGCACGGAGTTCACACGTCTATTCGCTTTCGCGGTCCGGGGGAAGAGCCAATTGGTAATTTAATTGTAATTTATTTATTGGTGTAATTAGAACGCCAATAAATAAATCACAATTAAGACTTCGTCTCTCTTGTCTTGACTTATGTAAACAAGTGATTAATCCTAACTAACATTAAAATTCGAAAATAACTCTATCTGTTTACCCTTTCACGCCTAAACGGCTGAACGAATAATAATAAAATTTGGCAGCGATGTAAATGGTATTCCGGGGATGGAAATAGGCTACTAGAAAAACACGTGCGAAGCCGCGGGCAGCAGTTAGTTGAAACATACAAATTTGAATCGATTCCTCGCTTTTTCACCTTTCTTGGCCAATTAAGAAGGCCTAGAAAATTTTACTAAGAACCATATAGTAGAACAGAGTAGTATGTTAATGCCTCATGTGCCTCTTTATGAAAATCGCCTAAGCCGTTTTAATGCACCAACCAACTACATAGAAACACTCCAAAAGTATAGCCCACGCGTAGCGGGTAAAAAAGACGAAACAAAAGTTATTAACAATTGCAAAAAGTTATAACAGAGATTCACAAGAGAGTTAAAACTCTAAAACGCAGAGCGATCCGGCCGATCGACTGCAAAAGTTAGATTATTTTTAACTCCACTTTAAAAGTGCTGTAACGGGCGGTTCGGCAAGCAGTTTGCCTAATGGAGATTGAGCCAGAGTACAGGCTGAATCATTGGCTTCGACGTATGTTGGTTTTACGGAGAAATGAGCTTTAACACAAAAGATTCTGAGTTTATTCTTGTTAATCCAATATCACCAAAATCATGATCATCGACTTCGACGTATGCTGGTTTTACTGAGAAATGAACTTAAAATCTTTTGATTCTGAGCTTATTCCTCGAAATTACAATACTACATCGGACTTTTTCAATGACGTGTACATTAATGTAATGTGATATGGGTCTTTTTTTACCTACAATAAACTGTTTTTATTTTATTTGTTACTAGCAGCGCCTCGCGGTTTTACCCGGGTAGTTCCCGTTCCCGTGGGAATTCCGGGATAAAAAGTAGCCTATGTCCTATTCCAGACTATAATATATTTTTGTGCCAAATTTCATCCAGATCCGTTTTGCCGTTCTGGCATGATAAAGGAACAAATATCCATCCATCTATCTATCTATCCATCCATCCATCCATCCATCTAAACTTTCACGTTTATAATATTAGTGAGATAGTGAGATTAGTGAGATGAGATAGTGAGATTTACCAATTTCTATGCTCTGATTCTAATTCTATGTTTGTTTCTGCGTTCGTATTTTATTTTCTTATTTAGTACTATCAGCGTCTCGCGGTTTCACCCTCTAAATTACAGGTAGCCACAGCATTCTTGTAAAGAAGGTTTAAAGAAATGCACTAACAGACTTGAAATGCATACAAAGGACTTATGTCTACGACGTACAATTTCAGACTAAGAGCTTATTCTACCAAATCACCAAAATGTTACTACAAATCATGATCAATTTCATTACTAAACGAAATCCGTTACTAATAGAACAGCATTAAAAATTCACGGTCAGATAACCTTAAATCTTTGAAAGGCTTTGGCCAAACATCATCAAAGATTCCTAAGGGTCCAACGAGTCACTAATTGTTTTAGTGTCGAGAGAAGCGAGTGGACGTTAGGGCTGGGACATTGTTTAGTAATGAATAGATTGGTACTGCTTTAATGGAACAGGGTGCTTGGCATAAAGTTTGAGAGCCTACGATTCTGTGTTGTTGTCAAATTAAAACCATCTTAATGTTTGTTTTAGTAGGGTTCACTTTAATTATGTGATTGTGAAGGTTTATGCGCTTCAGGATACGCAACTTTGTCTCCTTTGCTCCTCTATCCCCAAGCTAAGCAGAACTTGTGTTATTGGTATTAGATAACTGATAACAATACAATAGATAGATAGAAAATGCTTTATTGCACACATAACTTAAAAATAACAGACAAAGATAAAATGGAGTACATAAGAAAGATGTGACAATTGGCGGTCTTACCAGACGTCCTCGTCCTACCAGACAACCGTGGTAACAACAATACATAGATATATATTTTTATCATACATAGAAAGCGACCAAAACACCCGGAAAAATATCTGCAGATCGTACAAACATTTGTCCCGAGGCGAGAATCGAGCCCACAACCTACTGCGTCGAAGGCAGACCTTCGCCCACCGCACCACGACAAAATGCTCATAGACATGATTTCATGTTAATAAAACATTGAAGGCAAATTTAAAAGATATGCATGTAATAGAAGAGAATTGTAAGAGATATATTAAAACTAATTCATCTGCCTCCCTTCAGACAGGTTGAACAAGAAGTAGATTACATGCCCAAATAGATAATCGGATCAAGGGTCAATAAATTGTTCAAATAATTTACTCTCAAACCAAAGTCAATTTGACTGTTGAAAGTCCGAAGCCCGAACTCAAATAAGCCCTCGAAATTTCAGCGTCTATCGAAGAATTTCAATTTGCAATCAGGAGCTTCGACATTAAAGTGGTTATAGTTTCTCGTTGGAACAAGGAAGGAAGGTGCTTGATCGCTAACTTTCCAATCTGTATGCTAATGCTTGTTATATATCGGCTGGCGGATAGGGGAAGGCGTCCACTGGTCAGCGGGAAACGCACGCACGACAAGCAACTTGAAACGGAACCAAGCTTGGAGGTGTGCTGTCCATGAGATTATGCAAATGATGTTCTAGTTGTAAGAATCAGGTAGGGTTTTAGTGACCCCCGGTATGATAAGGGGTTTATTACATCTAACCATGGCACACCACCATGACTAGCATGACGTATACGTGTACCGATGATATTGAGACATACCTACACGGTTTTTTTTTATTCAATGATGTTTCTATCAACATCATTATTATTCATTATTCAGTCTGGGGTACCCAGAAGTGTTTCAACAGCTAACAAGACCCATGTTTAATCATTATTTCATTTTCTCTATTTCGGGGGTTTTCACTTTACTCTTCAGCTCAATCATCAGATAAACCTTTTGCGCATTTTCATATACTTGTACAAAAAGCAATAAAACTTTCAAGGTATCAAGTTTTGTCACCTAAAAGAGCAATTTACAACTTGAAATTCGCCATCCAATAAGCCAAAAGACAACAAAACTACCAGACAAGACATCGTCGCGTGTCGTGCAAAGATTGCACCGGTCGTTCTCCAGTAACTCAAGTAGATTGCACTGGGCTAGCCCAGTATGGGCTACGATGACTCATGGTAAAGTAGGTGTCTGATGATGGAATTATCTCTGGAATTACCTAGTTTGAGGTAAAACTTTTGGTACTGGTAGCCTTTGTTCTTGCTAGTGAACTTTACAGCTAAATAAAAAAAAACGAGTAGGGCTAATACCTTCACCAATTGAGAACCGATATTGATGATTATTTCCCATTTATATACTAATGACTCCGAGATTATATTCTTGATATGTTTCTATTTGTCCCGTTAAACCTAATTCGACATGAGGTCGATAAACCTTAAAAAAAAAACCTTAAAGCAACCGCAAGTAATTGGTCCAAAACTTTTCAACAAACTTCCATTGTGTATTAGACTAATAACCTGCGAAAAATCATTTTTAAAAAATGTAAAACTTCTTTTGCTACATAAAACTATATACACTGTAAGCGAATTCTTAGAAAATGACTATAAAGAATTTGTAATTCCTCAAAGACGAACCTGTCCTGATCTCTATATGCCTAATTCGATATAATTTGTACCTAATTTTACTTGACGAGAAACTGATAACACCTAACTAGTTTAATAGATTTAACTATTGTTATTGTGTATTTCTTTTTCAATAAATATTTTCATTTCATTTCATTTCATTTCTTAACGAAACTGTGGTTGTCAAGATTTTTGTAAAGCTCAAGCGCTAGATCACGTTTTCTATCCAGCTATGGTAGAAAGGCGTCTGGTGATACGCCTATAACAACATTTGGTGTGTCCCGCTATAACAGACGTATGACTTTACCTACGAGTCTTGGAGGTAGAGCTCAGAAATGTAATTAATTGGAGCGATAGTTTCATTCACAGCTGATGCTAAGTAAAGGAGTGATATTCAAACGGATTTCCATTCTATTATCAGCTGAGCAGGTTCTATTTTAGAATGGTGATTAAAAGATTACCACCCCTTACGCCAGTAAGACTTGATACATTCCGCTTCTGCCATCAGATTTGGGTCGCGTAGTATTTACTATGACAAACTTTTCATAACACCAACTCAGGATACAGGAAGGAATTTTAGGAATCTGACTAAAAGTAGTTCCAGTGTCTAAAAACTAACGTAAAATTTACTTCTTTGTTCTTCGATGAGGATACCATTGCTCATGACCTTTCCTTCGTCACCAACACTTGAGGCAGGCCTGTTTTACCAAGATGTCTTCGTCAAATCAAATCCCATTAAAAAGTACGTACCTGAAACGAAACATAAAACATTTTAAAAATAATAACCTTGAGTGCCATCATGAAATAACTAGTATGAGAGAGGGCTATAAAAGTTACTTTAAAAGTTTACTTCGTTTAACAAACAATAAAGAATCTCGGGAAACGCTCGGGAAAATGCAAGAACTTATTCTTTTATTCGCTGAGAGTTTTCGTAGAATATTTTCTGGCGTTTTCTTGGCAACTAATGGGCTGAGCGGGCACGGGTAATAGTCGGCACAAACCGCTCTTATAGGAGACACAAATGACACCGGCTTCATTCAAGCGCAATGCTATTACCTGCCTGGCTGTCTTACCTACTTGTTGCGACTGTATATTGTCACACATTGTTAAGTTTCGCGATAAAACCGTTACGCCCGTACTATACCTCCGCGCGAAATCAGAGCAGCAGAGCTGCAACACGAGTCAGCGGTACTCGCACGGTACTCGCGTCAGTTATTATTATTAATTTGTCGCCGTTCGAGTAGCGGAACGTCAAACGAAGTGTTGAATTCAAAAAAGTTATAGATACGGTCTTCGGTTGTATAACTAAAATGCGCCAAAAAACCGTCTGGATGATTAGCAAGTACGTCGGTAATGCATTGCACTCTACGAGGGTGGCCAAAGGTTTGATGATAATATGAATTTTTACTCAATAAAGGAGTGTTATTATTTTGAGCGTTCGTGTAAGTTTCTTAGTTCCACCATAACCTTTAAATGCCTGAACTGATTTACATGTCATGAGGTTAGTATCGTTAGACCTAGCCCTTGAGTGAAATTGGCTTTTACCTTTTTGAAAAAAGGCTACCCACAGTTTAGTTTTTCATTGCGAAATTAGTGTTCATGAAATTTTATTATAATTTTTGTTCTCTCGCTTACGGCTACAGCAGACAGTGAAACGACGGACGTCGACGGATGACGGCTAATTGTAACACAAGTACACGACCCTCATTATAAAGTAAAAAAACTAAATAAAACGAAATATAAACAATGGCCAAATCTATGCATTAGAACAAGCAATTTCATCTCCATTCTGCTTCTCGTACAACGGACAACGTCAAGGCGAAATTATTGCGGCTCCGCTGCTACGGTATCGCGCGGAGGTATGCTACAGGTCTTAATATGAAAATGTTGTTGCAAGCGAAATATCGTAACTAATGCGATCTGCAGTGATTACTCCCATAATTTACCGTGCATAATTCCTCTGGCTAGCAGGATAAAACGCACAACAGCCCAACTTCATGAAGCAGGGTGCTACCAATGGTGATACGTTTTAGCTTTTCTACAGAAGAATGGATTGACCTTCAATAAAAATGTATCGATGTTCAAAACGAGGTTTTCGTCATAATAAATTGCACGACACTGCGACACTGGCAGAAAACTAGCGTACCAGACAAACGTTACTACAAATAATACAAATAATTCTAAAGCAAATCCCTACAAATGACAATAAATAGCAGATATTGCTATATGTATTTATAAATGAACGCATTATTTACTTTCACGACCTATTATCATATAAAAAATACGTTCAAGCTTAAACAGATACTTTATTTACTGCGCCTCCAGATCAGATATTGCCAATTGCTTCGCATTAAAACCAATTAAGGACCACACAAATGCAAAGAAAAAGTTTATAATTGCGTATATCGGAATAGCAGAATCTATATTGGCTGACATCGGGGCGATGCGGCGCTTCGTCTATGCAACATGGTTTGCGTGTTACACGCTACGTACGAAATAACAAACCGTACTAAACCATAAAAACCTCAAAACCCACCAAACAATTCTCAATCTTAAAACCAGTTGTAAGGGGTAGAGGATTGCATGAAGTGGAATGGTTTTTAAGACGTTTTGGCTGGTTTTGAATAGGTCTTATCAAGTTACTTGTACGATTCGCAAAGTTGAATTAAAACTCAAAGGTGAGTCACCAGATATCGAAACCATTCCAAGT
This sequence comes from Eupithecia exiguata, assembly GCA_947086465.1. Classification (NCBI taxonomy): domain Eukaryota; kingdom Metazoa; phylum Arthropoda; class Insecta; order Lepidoptera; family Geometridae; genus Eupithecia; species Eupithecia exiguata. The sequence goes on from OX352229.1 coordinate 2,450,490, forward strand.
TATATTTCTTGAGATTTATTTCTGTTCCTTCGCTTTTTTGGAATAAGCCAGACAAATAATAACGAAATCCTAAATAGATTACCTACTGTCAACTGGCACAACTACATATAAATTGGTGTGTTATAAAATACAAAACAAAAACAAAAAAAATATATATTTGATATTTAAACCGACGTCAAAAGCCTTGATCAAGTGTTCTAAACATGGAAAGTCTGCAAGAGTGTTTAAATTTTTTTTTTGTTATATACCTCTATCGACCTGTGCGAAGCCGGGGCGTACTGCTAGTTCTTTATAAAGTTACACAGCTGTATACATACTAGCTTTGATAGGTAGGCTTAGGTTTCGTTATTCATAACTGCAGTTGGCAAGTGCTAGGATTTAAAAGAAAAAGTTTGAATTAGATTTGTTTCTCATGCAATCCTTGACGGTAACGCTTTGCTGAACTTTGTAATGCATATTTTTCTTTCGAGTTGGAAACTTCGACAAAAGATTGTAAAGGTCGAAAAAGAGAATTACGGGTTTGCGTCATTTTGTCGCATAAAATTTTCGCTACAAAATGTTCGGTTAAGTAACTATTCGAGCAAAATATATGATTTTTTTATTATCTTCCTGTTCAATATTACAAAAGGCTGATTTTTTGATACAATACGTATAAGAAACTAATATAAAATCAAAAAAATTCGATATATTCCCAACCACCCCATCAACCTCCCATCAATGGGGTGGTTGGGAAAAAAATCCCATCCGCCCCATTACTCAAGTCAACAGTTAAAAAAGTTGGTAACATTAAAATCTCCGTAAATCTCAAAGTACCTACCGAAAAGACTTCGCCTCATTTCATAATATTTCAAGCCCAACATTTTCCAAGGATTTCCGTTCACCGTTTGTTTTGTGCAAAATAATCCCTATTAACCTAATAAATAGGTACATTTTGTGTAAATTAATTCGCCCAAGGCTTGAGAAAGCCTGGTTTAAACCACGTCTTATCTTTAGATTATTATTATAGGTGTCTTAGTAGTGTTTTGTTAGGACGGACCTACCCGAAACTTTTAATGGTAGTTTGCTTGCAATAATATTGCCTGACATACTGCGTACCCGAACATAAATTTTAAACGTTTTCAAGCTGTAGGGTAAGCATGGGGGTTGCTGTCTAGGGTACAATAGAATAGAATATTATTTATTTGTAACTCCATCAACAGATACAGACATAATTTAGAAACAGGAGACAAAGCTACTGTCGATAAGAGTCACAAACGGTCCCTGTCTCAGCATGAGCTATTTGTAAACACAACAATAGAGAAAAATTACGTCACTTAGTCATTAAATGCGTAAATTATTTGACACTAGCAGCGCCTTGCGGTTTCACCCGCGTAGTTCCCGTTCCCGTGGGAATTCCGGGAAAAAAGTAGCCTATGTTCTATTCCAGACTATAATCTATTTCTGTGCCAAATTTCATCCAGATCCGTTCAGCCGTTCTGGCGTGATAAAGGAACAAACATCCATCCATCTATCCATCCATCTAAACTTTCACGTTTATAATATTAGTGAGATTAGTGAGATAGTGAGATGAGATTCATTCCTTCAACTTCATTATTGTACGCAATGTATGACGATGCGTACAGAAATTTGCAATAATATTAGATTTAACACAAGCTCGAGTAATTAAATAATTTGGAAACAATTTGTTTTAATGGCGACCTCTGTGGCGCGGTGGGCGAAGGTCTGCCTGCGACGCAGGAGGTTGCGGGTTCGATTCCCGCCCTGGGACAAATATTTGTACGATCTGCAGGTATTTGTTCCTGGTGTTGTGGTCGTTTTCTATGTATAGTAAAAATATCTATCTATGTTATGTATTGTATTAAGTATATCAGTTATCTAGTACCCATAACACAAGCTCTGCTGCTTAGCTTGGGGCTAGATAATGCTGTGTGAATTGTCAAGTAATATTTATTTGCCGCTGCAGTTAAGCCGAAATGAGTCCCAAAATCCACGTTTTGACTATACGGAAAATCCTTTTTAAGGCAATAACTAACACAATTTTTTTTTTTATATATCGATCGAAGGGAAGGAGTTAAGACCGCATTCAACCTTCATAGAAAATAATAATCTCGTTCGTTCGCGGTTTATAGCATTCTAACTCTCCGCGGTTGTTGACTAAAATGAGTTTCTGACATTCTACCTCTTTTCTAAATAACAAAATATTTTCTCGCTGGCCGAGGTGAAAAGTTGTATGTTTAACTCGAGAGCAAATGGTTTTTGTTTCGTGCCATTTAGCGAAGCGGTGATTTTACTGCGAAAAAGCAGTAAGCAGTCGGGTCTTACTCACACGTAGAAAAAGAGCTATTTGTTCAACAAGTGAGCAAATAACTATTATTCTACATGTGAGCAAAATCGGGTTTATCTCACATGTACTAATTTTTCGCAGCAGAGTCACCGTTTTCTAGCGGGAGTGGTGAAAAGTATTTATTACATCGCATCGATGAAACGCTGTAACTTGTAACATTGCAAATGCAGTTTAAAAGGAGTTTTATGTGGAGATGGTTTGACGACCTCTGTGGCGCAGTGGACGGAAGTCCGCCGTCGACGCAAGAGGTTGTTGGTTCGATTCCCGCCTTGGGACAAATATTTGCACGATCTGCAGGTATTTGTTCCGGGTGTTCTGGTTGTTTTCTAGTATAGTAAAAATATATACATTGTAATGTATTGTATTATGTATCAGTTATCTAGTACCCATAACACAAGCTCTGCTTAACTTGGGGCTAGATAATGCTGCGTGAATTGTCCAGCAATTTTTTTTTGTTGTGACTTATTAATGTGGTTGCAAATAAAGTACCTAATTTTTAGTAAATAATCTATGGGTTTCCAACTACACACGCTTGAATAAATGATGCTAGTTGATGAATGACCATTTTTGTATTTATGATGCTGAACAATACACTAACAATCCAGTATTATTTATTTAGTTCTGTATTACCATAATCGCCCGTGTTATTATTAAATGACATCACAGCATCATCACACGAGAGGAAGCCAGTACCTAATTGATTTGTGAATTGTTTATAGAGGCCGACTCAAGATATTATCAGTCAGAATTATATATGACGCTGTTTCTCAAGCGTCTAAATCGTAATGTGACGTTTCGAACGATAGACATGCGTTGTACCCTTTACTGATGTTAACGTTGTAATAACATAAAACAAGCTGGGAGGGTTGTTTCTTCTACAAGATTAATGTATCTTTTAAAGAGCAATGTATACGCTTCTATAACAGAACTCCAAGTGAGTTGCAAAGTTAATATGTAAATTCAAACAAATTGTCAAAACCTTTCTCGGTAAAAGTTGGATAATCTGAAGTTTTGTAGTGAATTACTACGAAATATCAGATTACAGATCTTGAGAATAAAAAAGCAAGGAATGGGTTTTGCATATCGACCTACACGAAAAATAACAACAAAGAGGCTAAAGGTTTCTTAGTCGCTTCTTTACTTATTATCGGAGTGACAGAAATCAGATAGGTATATCGCTTTATTTTCGTGTCTGTTTTAATTATGAAAATAAGATTTTTTTTACCTACATCTGCCTATTCTAACGAAGGAAATAGAGAATTTTTTATTGAATTTTGCATAGAATTTGATCAAGTCCTGGTATAACATACAATAACGAGCCCGCGCGGGTCGTACGCCCGTCATATGAAGTTATTAAGGGCAATTAAAAAAAAAGTTTGGTGGCATTTAATAATCGACTGTTCCCATAGAGCATCCACCTGGAAAAAATGGCGGCTTAGTTTGCGAGCTGTGATTCATCAGAACCCCATTATAACCACGACCTTCCTTTTTCCTCCACTCTTGGTAGTGCCAAGAGTGGAGGAAGAAGGATGCCGCGTGCTGACGTGATAGTTGAGTAAATGACAACCTCTTAATTAGTTTCTCACATTTTTTTTTATTTACTCTTTTTTTTAAATATTCTCTGCCCGAGCCTTCGAACGTGTTAATGCTATGGAAACGTTTATGGGTTATTTATTTTCCATGGTACCTGGTTTACGGGATCAAACTTCAGGAGCCATTCCGGATTTTAAGTTTTTTACCTATGTCTATGCAATATTTCAGCCCGATCTGTTCAGTCGTTTTGGCATGAAAACAGCAAAATCTAAACTTTCGAATTTTTAATATTTATTTGATTTACTGGTTATTATTAATTACTAAAATGTTATAACAGAGCCAAAGCTCAAAATCAACTTAAATAATGATGATTCCATACTGTTCATTTATGGTTGCAAATGTTGCAATTCAATAGTGAGCAATCACCACATCAAAGGGATCCAATACCCATCAAAATCAATTTATCTGCCGACGTTAATAAATGGAGTATTTTGATATCGGATGCGGTTGGTTTATATCAATCTTGGTGTGCTTTTAATATTATTTGATACTAAATACAAATTGGGATGTTGGTAGCACTTCTCTGGATAGACCTATCTTTATTGCTTCGAATTATTTTCTTTATAGAAGGCGGTTTTTTTACGTGTGGAGCTTAAATTATGCCTCGAATATAAAGTGATGAACGTTTCTGTACGCATTCACTGCCCAGCCTCGGCAGTGCGAGAGGACATCTGCGTCGTGGGCCGTGAAAGTGTTAGTTTAACTAAAATATTTAGTTGAATTGAGGTAAATTAAGTTATGTAACACATGAGTACCTAACCTCAATGTAAGACTGCCGCTTTTTTTAAATTGAATCTGGTCAGATTAAAAAAAACTCTGTTATATTATTCCTTTTCGCTTCCGATCGGTATTGATATGGATCAGATGAGCTATGTTTCGATTGTTTGCAACAGTCTGCAGTTAGGTTAACTGTTTCCATCGTAAATACTAGTTCTTATTTGTTAACTTATACATCAGACAGAGAACCAAAATTAGCGACATAGCTCAAAGAATTATCTGATGGGGCAGTGGTGGTCCATATCTTGCGAAGAACCGACAACCGCGCTGGGTTAAACGTGTTCTGGAGTGTAGACCACGACTCGGCAAACGTAGCGTAGGACCCCCTCTGACCCGGTGGGATGACGACCTGCGAAATACTGAAGACAGTGCGCTATGGTGTTCATTAGGGGAGGCCTAGGTCCAGTAGTAGACTGTTCCATCCTTAAATTGTTATTTTCGTTAACGTCAGCGAATATCAAATTTTAAGCATATGTGCATTTTCAGGTCTTCTACCTCGCGCCTGCTAAACCAATTTCGCTCTTAATCTTATCACACTAAATGCTATTAATAAAACGTAAAACGCTGAACCAGCATTTTATATTTTCGTTTTAAATCCCGATCACGATGTAATTTGAGGGCAAGTTTGCAACTATCGAGACTTAGCAACTCTTTCGTAACAGTTTTCAACTTTTTAACGTTTACCGATTGCAAAACTTGAAGATGGTTTAAATTTTATTTTTATTTGAGTACTTGTAGATGTGTAACCGCTGCCCTGTAGTGAAAACATAATAACAACAACACCAGCCTGTACGTCCACTGTTTGACCCAAGCCTCCCCTAATAAACACATTATTGGCTGTAGTCATGAAAGGTTAAATATTATCAGGTAAAATTCTGTCCAAACGAAGGTCTATTGACTATTAAAAAGTCATTAGGGAGTAATTCCTTCATCATCATCATATCAGCCCATACAAGTCCACTGCTGGACATAGGCTTCCCCCACATGACGCCACAAAGAGCGGTCCTGAGCCGCCTTCGTCCATCGACTCCCTGCGACCGCTAGCAATACCTATTCTCAATCCAAATGGAAATAAAATATATGATACTAAAATTATACATAGAAAAGATTGGATGGATTTATGCATAGATGTTTTCGTCTTGCGCACGCCAAAACTAATAAATGAATTTTGCATCAGATGTAGTTCTAGAACTGTATAATAACAGAGACTGCGTTTTCATCCCACAAATCAGTTTCCATGGGATACAGGTAAATAACCTTATATCGTATCTATAATGTTTTTTTGTTGTAATATCCATGTAGTATTTTAGATTTTTTTCTATCGTTTTAGCGTGTATTTAGAATAATGGTACAATAATAAGAACTTACTAAAAGGCTTTTTTTTGCCCGGAAACAATGCGTGAGAAACCGTGGGCAGAAGCTTGTTAAACGACAAAACAAAGTTCAAATGCACGTTCTCTAAATTTTTCTTCAGAAAACTTCAATTAATACATTGACGCAAGAACAATACCAAATTTGCTGTTATTTTTCACAAATTTACCAACTGACGGAATGAAAATCACAAGAGGAGAAGGTACTATGGTCGGCTGTATGTTTTTTTTTTGTATTCGTCGATTTTTCCTTTCAAAATATCTTGTAATTGGTAGTTCAGGAGAAAAACGGTACTAACTAAGAAAACAAATGGGACTTTGTACAATTATTTCTGATATTTAAATAAGTTTTCTTTTTTCATATTGAAATTAAGGGATCTGCCTTGTATCTCATAGATTATTAATTGTATATTTTTTGAAACTTTTTGTTAGAAGTAGCGGAGAAAAAAGGTTTTAACATAACCCAATTCACGTACATCCACGCCTTAAGAAGTCATGAAACGTCGATGTTCTTTCCAACACAAATAAGGTTCGTAGTTAACCCGCTTACATCCGCAATGAACCTATAACAATCTCCAAGATACTGCTCATATATTCTCCTACAAGTACCTACCTGGGTAGAGAATACCCTTCAAGACGCGCACCTCCAAGCTTATCAACCGCAAGCGCTCAAAACGACGAATATAAAGCGTCATAAAACAGTTTTATACAACCGTTGTCTAAGAGTGAAAATGTTGAGTAGAGTCTACACCTCTCTGACTGAATGATGAGTTTTGGTTTTGATGCATGGAGACATGGGCACTTGTAACAAGCTGCTAGGTAGAAGTAAAGAAAAATAAATAAAATAATGCTGGATAATTCACACATCAACATTTAGCCCCAAGCTAAGCAGAGTTTGTGTTATGGGTGCTATTAAGAATCCAAGATATTTTATGTCAACAATGTCATTTATGAATGAAAACTTAACAAAAACTGATAACAATAACAGAAAACTACAAAGTAAGGGTATAGGTAAGTGGTAGGCGTGAAAAGGTAACAGACAGACAGGCCGAAAGAGTCACTTTCTATTTTCTAATAATGCAATTATTTCCCTCCTCTTTCCCCGCTTAATTCGACATATTATTATATCGTTCGGACAAAAAAATGAGCAAGGAGCTAAATGTAGAGAAGCGAATAGTCATTATTCTCGAAAATTGAGAAATAGCTAAGTTATTAACGAAAAACGTTTGTACTCCCTTAAACCAAGATGGCGGGTTAAGTCGGGGTCGAGGTTGGTCGCCATTTTGAATTTAGACTCCAACTGAACCCCAGACGCAATAATTGTTGGGTGGTAATTATTACAAAATGGAGGCCTTCTGTCGTCAAACCCGACTGGGCTATATTTATGGAGGTAGTATTCGTTTGACGGTATTCTTTAATCATTCGAAAATGAAAGCTTATGCCAACAAATATAATCATATCTTTTTTTATTACTCTTGCACGACAATATTTTTCGCTGAGATAGGTAAGAACAAAATCTATTGTTTCTCTTAACATTTTATGCTCAAACATTGTTTGGTTTTAGAGCGGTTTAATGTTGTTTTTGATGAAAAACTTTCATATTTTGCGTCGTAAAAAGCGATATATGGATGATCAAACCCTTTTTATGGATAGACTATGCCATAAAGTATAAAATATTCTATCGGATATATTCAGAGTGTGCGCGCAAGACTATTGCATTGTAGAAGCTAACTGCACTTACTTCATCATCATCATCCTCCGCCTTAATTAGTCTACTGCCCCAGCGGTTGTCGGTCTCCACTCAGGAACACGTTTACCCCAGCGGTTGTCAGTTCTTTGCGCTGTTTTTACCCGACTACCGACAGGGGAGGGTTATGCAATAAGATATTTGAAAGCTCTTTGAATGAGCTTCGTAATTAGGTGTGTCACTCGCAAAGGTATGAAATGTGGTGAAATGGCTATGCTGATGCGCTATATACTCACCAGCTCTCGGGTCACGTCGCTACAACCAGACGATTTAATCTAATAAACTTTTCAAAACCATAAGTGAAAATCAATACGAGATCACGTGGCCAACAACCCGGTATAATTTTATTTAATAAAATGTCACATAACAAAACGTTCAACAAAAACTTAAATGGCAATAACACTAAAAGCAATTTCATATTGCGATAAAAACTGTCCAATTGCATTAAGCTAATGGATATATCAATTAATAAAACAATTGTTTTAGGAACAGTTCGTGAAATAAATGCTTTATGGTAGTTTATGTCCATTGAATTGAATGAATTGTTTTTTGAGATACTATCGAACATTGTTTCGGTCATTATAATTAACTAGCTGTTCCCCGCGATTTAACCCGCGTTAAATTCTTACTTCACATTTCTGGATGGATTATTTCCGAAAATCTCCCATGCGAGTTTGATATTTAACCAAAAAAAAGTAACCTATGTTACTCTCCATCCTATCAAATAACTATGCCAAAAATCAAGTCGATTGGTTAAATAGTTAGGGCGTAAAGGAAGGGCAAACAAACAAACACACTTTCGCATTTATAAAATTAGTTAGGATGTTCGTACTGGTGGTGCTTTTACCTACATACAGATACATTTGAATGGTATTGAGATTTCCAATATTTCTGGAAAAAAATATATTAATCAATAAATACTGAGCATTACACAATCCACCACGAGCCGTTAAAACCTGAACATTGCTGAACAGGTGATTAATGCATAATGTTTATTTATAAAGTCTTGTCATATCCGAACTCATTTTTACCCGACTACCGACAGGGGAGGGGGGGGTTATGAGGTTAGCACCCTATGTTTGTATGTTTGTATGTATGTGGCCAATTTCTTTGTTCCCACGTAGCGCTGAAACTACTGGTTCGATTTCATAGTATTAAAATTTTGTGTTTCGATTTCTTGTTACGCATTCCACTTATTTACCTTGAACTTTTTCGATAAGAATGCACGTAAAATTTCGTTAACAGTAGGGGGATTTTTCATAACCATTACCTTTTTCACAGTCGAGTATATACAAGAATCTAATAAACAAATGCATAGAACATTCCAGTAGAAAGCACAAGAGAGCCCGACAAAAGCTTTTCTTATTTTATTCATTAGTTACTGTAACTGAAAGCATCAAGGCAGACTGGAAACTACACCATGCTGTGGTCAGTTACATGGACAGGGTTGCCACCTCATGGAGGGTACAGACCAAGCGAGGGAATGCAAACGATTGGGATTCGACGATCGATGTTCGTTCGTTTCATTTTTCTTTCATGTAGCGACAGGCGCCGGAAAACAGCCGAACGCGAACGAAGGTCCTTGTTTGGGCTCGCTTGCTTTCGCCGTGACGTACACACGCTTTTCCGTTCGTTTGTCAAATGTTATTGTATTGAATTGACCAATATAACATTAATACTCGGAATTATAGCCGATATATTATAGATAAGAATAGTAATAAAAAAAAATTAAAACTACGAACTTCGGCATCAGTTATTCTTGCTCATGCATGATCAGTCTCGCGTCAAATATGCTCTCATAAATATGAGATCTAGTGTGAAAAGTCCCCTTACTATCTCATCAGCCTTTGAATCCACAATAAGTAATAATAATAATAATGCTGGACAATTCACACAGCGTCATAAGCTAAGCAGAGCTTGTGTTATAGGTACTAGATGACTAATACACATAATATACAATACTTAACGCGATGGATATTTTTTATTACATAGAAGTACCCAGAACAACCGGAACAAATATTTACATATCCTGCAAACATTTGTCTCAAGGCAGGAATTGAACCCACAACCTTCTGCGTCGCAGGCGGATCTTCGCCCGCCGCACCACATGGGTCCTCTAAAAGTATTGAAGCTACAACTACCAAAACGCCTCCGTGTAATATTACATATAGGTTCAAAATCTGATTCTGAATCTGAATCTGACCTCTAATTTGGAAGCACGGTAACACGACTCCCTAGGGTTACGGAGCATACTTTCGGTACTTGACAGCTGTGTTCACAGGATTTCAGTCGGAGTTGACGGACTGTCTTTTATTTGACGTGTCAGATAATTTCTCCAAAGAGGCAACCCTATCAAAGTTCAACGACACAGCACTAGACCGCGACCAGCCGCGCCGTGTATGGAATCCGTAATATTTCCCTCTAATTCAGGAGATACAGTGAAACATCTTATAGCACTAACTTACGAGCTTTGTTCGTCGACGGGACGTCGTCGAAATCCTTGAATTTTTCAGTTTCGAGAGTTTCGGCGAATGTTTTGTTCTATTCCAGTATCTAGAGAAAATGGTCTAGAGACAAGTATTTGTTGAATAATTTGGGTGCATATTTGTTTAAATATGCTTGCTTATGCAGCTTATTGGAGCAAAAGGAATGGAGCGTGGTCTTATAACTGCAGTTGAAAGATATTGGTTTCATAAATAATAGATTCAGGCGTTACTTTGCGGAAATCCATTGCAAAAATATAAGGATGAAAATATTTAGTAACAATTCCGCGAAAAAAACCTTCTCCGATAAGTTCCAACAAAATGTAGTCCGCGTTGTAGAAGAAAACGACGCCAACTACAAAATGACGGTCCAACAAAACGTCCGACAAAACGTCCAACGACGTCTTGCTTTGATAGGTATTTTTTCATTATTTATGTTGTGGACCAAATATTTATTAAATATTTGGACCTTCAACTAAGCTGCCGTAAGAGTTTAGAGACCTCAACATAGTATGAGTTCATAATCCTCTAATGTTTTGTAATTGTCTTTGTAAATACATAATCAACAGAATTTAAACTGTGAAAGTTTATAAAAACTTAACACAGACACTATAACTTTTGCACTGTGTTCTCCATTGCACCTCAAACGTGCTGATAATTTTCTCAATATTACGGGTTCAATCATTTTAACATCATTTCACAGACGAAAACTCGTGCCACTATCTTCGTAAAGCACCCAAGTTTGTTCTCTTTGAACAAACTAGAATATGCGCACAGATGAAGGAACAGCTAGTTAATAAGTTGTAGAGTTCATCGCTCGATAATTCATATCATCCGTGAGCTTGCATTACTTACTCTGAACTTACGAGACTGGAAGTTTGCCGTTAAATTATTGAAATTGGGAGACAATTTTACGAAGATTTTTTCAGAGATGATGCTGGTAGTAATGGTGAGTGGATACGAAAGTAAAATCCATATACTAATAATATAAATTCGAAAGTAACACTGTCTGTCTGTCGTTACCTTTTAACGCCTAAACGATGAACGGATCTCAATGAAATTTGGCAGAGGTAAATGGTATATCAGGGGACATTGTCCACAACCTAGAGATATTGCCAAAAATAGAACGAAGAAAACCGGGTTGTCCTCTCGCAAGAGGGGTTGACGATATCGTCAAGGTAGCAGGTCATGCATAAATGCGGGAAGCACAGCATAGAAGAGAAAGGAGGCCAAAGCGAAAGGAAGCCTATCTAGCAGTGAGTGACACCAGGCTAGTGTTAGGATATGCCAAGCTACTTTGAAATGGTTTTGTTATTATAGTGCGTAAGCCCTCGCACTCTGGGTAATCTCAGAACAGGTTTGGATAACTTCAATGTTTCCCTTGTAGGTGGCGCTAACGGCCACGCTGCGCTGGAGTTGTAAGAGGTCCCAGAGATTTTCGGCTAGGCGAATACTGAGTTCGCGGCTTAGTTGGCTAGAGTAAGCCCGGACTGAGGGTAGGGCGCGGGTTCTAGTCTCGCCAAAATCGAATTTTTTTTTTAAGAACTTATTTAACAACTTTTGAAATGGATGATGACATTTGTGTGTGATTTCAAAATATGTTCTCTACTCTCCACTTTATTAGGAATCGGTTTACAATTTATTACGATTACGAACCTTATGTTTGTCTTTAAGTACATAGTAGTTTTGTGAATCGATTTAAAAAGAGCTTGCGCTATGGCGACATACCATAATTAAAAGTTTTCATAGATGTTACCCTATCTCCAACTAGCAACTCGTTAGCTATAAACATAAAGATGACCTAAGCAGGTTCCCATATCTAGTTCACCCAGATAATCGGCACAATCTTGAAGTTTATAGTGTAGGACTGACCACAAGAACTCCAAACTTACGTTGTCTACCCAACTTCGCAAGGTTAGAGGTCTGCCCATAAAAGTCTCGAGTCATGAACGTAAAAGTAGTTTTTAACGAGCGAAACAACTGTAAAGCTAAGGTTGAATAGCTATTACTTGTCGATGTTTGACTCTTAGATATTGAATTTACGAGTAAAACCTGGTAAATCAGTATTTTTGTATAGTAAAAAGAGATAAAAGTTAGTAAGAACCCAATTCATCACCATCATAATTATTATGATGACTATTATGGTCCACTGCCCTGCGTGACATAGACCTCCCCTGATGCGCCACAGCGCTCTGTTTTTATGCCGCATCCAGCATCAGTATGCAGTCTTTTATAGGACATCATCCCGCCGCCTGGCTGTCCAATACCACGTTTGCCGAGATGCGGTATCCACTCACACTAATACTTTTACTCCACCACCGGTTGTCGGTTTTTTATTAAAAATTCTTATAAATTTTATTTAATATCAGCTCTTAGTTATTTTACGAGACGAGTTAGATTAACATAGATCAGTTTAAAACGGCATAAAAAAGTGAAGTTTGGCATGGGTAAACCCTAGTAGCTACAGTAGGATTCCAAAGCTAAGAAGAAAAACATTGTAATTCTCAAGATTTTTTTATATTTTCACCAAAAACCCGCCTAAACTGTCGGAATAAATAATCTGCTAAAAATTCAATGGTGTGTAACCCAATGATCCGGATTATACCGACGCGTGGCGGATTACTGCCAACGTGGCTTATGGTGCGTTCACACTAGCCGAGTTTATGCCTAAGCCGCATGGCAACACACCACATCACAATTATTTTGTAAACTAGCTTCTGCCTGCGGCTTTGCATACGTTCTTTTGGGATAAAGTGAGTAACCTATATTTGAGCCCCAGTCGTTTTTTTCTTGAAGACATCTAAACTTTAGTATCACAATAATATTATGGTTTTTGTGCATCATCATCACCATACCCGCCCATACACGTCCCCTTTTTATTCTTGTTTTTATTCACCTCGGGGTGATTTCTAAGATATCAAATAATATCCCAAAAACGACCCATCACGCAGCACAATGTGCTGACGTAATAAATCTAAACTTCACACATCGCACTATCACACAAAAATTCGTGAGTCATAGTGTGATGGGTCATTTTTGGGACAATATGATGTCAATGACATTGACACAAAAGAAATTTTGCTTTTATGTAGTTCTTGGATAACAAAAGCTTGATTTGCGTCCAGAAAAATGATGTGAACAATAGAACGTCCTAACCTAACAAACGCATTTACACTAGTCGGGCTTATGACTAAACCGTATGGTGTAAGAATAATCGCATAATAATAAGCTGTTACCATGCAATCATCATGGCACACGAAGTACCACTATCTCATGGTAGAATGTGGATTAGGGAACATTCACACTAGTCGAGTTTAGCCTAAACCGTAAGAGATTTGTTCACCATCATCTGGCTTCAAGGGAATACAGTATTAAAGAGAATGGAAGGTTGTTTTGGGCGACTACTACTTAGGCCTCTAACACAAGATGTAATCGTGCAAGGTTCTATACCACGCCTTAACTCTCAGGCCTGTATTACGAAAGCTTACTCAGTCATTAATCTATGCTCGAGCAACGCATATGTCATAGAAAGCGTTACTCAAGCATAGACAGATGACTAAGCAAGCTTTCATAATAAGGACCTTAATGTTAATACACGCGTTTATTTTCTTAGACTGAATGAAATAATACAATAGGTATTTCACGACATGCAATCTGTCAGCTCGATAAATATCGAAGCTCTCGTGTTACTTCCGATATTTTCCGAGTCGACAGAAACGCGTCACTATTTTTTCATAAGGCCTACCTAATGAGATACCTATATCTCAACCTCAACAGTCTAGCAACAGTCTATATAATGGTCCACTGCTGGACGCAGGCCTCCCTCTGATAATCGCCTTATTGGCGTTTATCTCATGGGAGTAATGCCCATAATCCCCACGCTGGGCATGCGGGTTGGGGATCGCAGTTTGGTGGTAGATCTATCCTGCAAGAGGCGCTGCTGCCCGCCCCCCGGTGTATGTCCCTTAGTCGCCTCCGACGACACCCACGGGAAGAGTTGGAGTAGTGCAAATTCTAAGCCGGCACGACACCGCTACAATCTAATTGAAAAACAATCTATAATCATTGTCGCTAGGATATGCTTCAAGGACATGTAGCCCACTTTGAAACACGAAGTTTTGGAGGACGATTTGCACGAAACGAACAACCTTAAAACCAAGTTGCTGCGGACGCGTCACCTTGACACCTTTTGTTGCGGATCTCTATGAAATAGATTAGGTATGTCAAAATCATGAACCTAATCGAAAGAACGGATTAGTGTTCTGTTTTTCGTGCAATCCGTCATCTGCCAACTTTGTAATTCGCTTTCCAGAGTAGACCTCCAGTTTCAACTTTCACCTTTTTTATTTAAATCCCATGCTAGGCAAAAGTTTGTTCAACATCTTGGTTCCAATATCACAACAAATCTACATAAAATATAATGTCATAGTTCAAATTTTCAATAAACGGAATGACATGCTTCAGATTGTTCAGGGCGAGGAAACATTTTGCATTTTGGCAGCCGAAGATCACCTAATGGCGTCGCGGAACACCCAAACCAAATCACCCCTGGAATGTGATTTCCACGGCACACTATTTGGTTATTTTATCGGCGGTGACGGCGTAAAATTCGTTGCAGACAGTCTGACTTTAAGTTTGTTCAGTATTCTTTATTTAAAATGTGTAACCGATTTCGATATATATATTTACCATTTAAATGTTAGTGTTTGTCGATTTCTCCATCAAATAAGGACCGATTTAAAAAAAAAATTCGCTATTGTATTAAGGATGATCCCGAGGTCGTCCCATAATAATTGTTTTGCCAGGGGATTAGTATTTGTCCCGTAAAACTTAAAAACAGTGTAAAATTAAATTGAAATTACGGGGCTCGAAATCTGTTTCCAAAAATGGAAACAGATTTCGAGCCCCTTAATTTCAAAACAATCATTTTTTTCCTTAAGGAAGTTTGGATTGAAATGAACGAATGAATGAACATTTGATTGTATAGTGCGCGTCAGAATTAAGTATCCCCCTTGTCTACAAAATATTTTCTAACTTCTATTCGCTTGTGACTAATTTTCAATGCAAAAACTTATCAAGCCTCTAAGGATCGAACCATCCACCCTTTATATGGAGACTCGAATTCTCGGCATTACATCAACTGAGCTATTTAGCTGTTGGAACAATGCGTCCAATTTTGTCTATCGGTCTAATTAGTCCCTATTTTAATGCCAAGTCTTACATTTTTTTTTATGGATGCGGGTAGGGTTTGACTTTGTCGTTTGTAGCGAACAAAGTAATTGTCACTCGTCTTATTCCGTGTGGTTTGCTTTGTGCATATTTAGCGAGAGATCGAAATATTGTTACCAATGTTCTTTCGTTGTAAACAAATTATTTTTGATTAAATTATCACAATCTATTATAAAAAACCTTTCACTGTTTACAGATATTATTTGTTATTATGGTTTATTAAAACAATTATTTCGTTATAATATCAAAGATTTATACGTAGTAGTTATCGTATAATATTGTAGACATAATTATAGAATATTCTGTTTTTGTAATTTTTGTTTTTTTTTTCATTAACTTGCAATTAAGCCTATAAAGAATAATATCAATTAAAAATCTTACATATTGCAAAAAAAAATAGATAACAATAAATAAAAAAAACGTAACACCGCTCACGAGATTCGAACCATGTCACTCTTAGCTTGTCTTGCATTAATTTGCCGGTTACTACCGCAAGGCCAAGTTGATACTTAGAGTATCCATCGAATTTTAAGTAAGGTTACCAAATTAAATGAAATTAAAATGAAACAATTTATACAAAAATTACATTTTAATGATACAGAACATACAATTTTTGTTGGAAACGTCAAAAATATGAAAAGAAAATGGAAAATTATAAAAAAACGTGTAATTTTGATCACCCAATCTCCAACGATCGCTGACAGGATTTGAACCCACATACATTGAGATAGGGGGATACTTAATTGTGACGCGCACTGTACTTAGAATACAATAAAATAGAACTTCCAAATAAATATAAATAAAATAGAACATAAATAAAAAAAACGGCGACCTTAATCGCAGAAAGCGATTTCTTGAAAGGTGAGATTGGTCGACGATTTCAAGTCAATGGATTTGAATATCTATTTTAAGGCAACAAAACTGTTGGTAAATAGGTTTGCTCAATATAAGATAGGTACATTTAACATACTCTTATCATCTTCTATCCCGTTCATCAGTTTTCTCGTTATTTGTACTCGTGTACTCACTGCTTATACATGAAACTCCGTCTATACCATTCGCCTATATCCTAAGCCAGTGTACGCCACATGCTTATTGGCTGAAATCAGCTCGTCTGTACGACCTTTAAAGCCCCGAGGCGCGATGCAGACACATACTCGATTTTACGTCGATTTTACTGCTAACCGAAACTCTGCCTACATCGAGCGTAGTACACGTAGTAATTGAATTGTACAATTTAAATTTACATGAGCCTGTATTTTTACGATTTCATTGAATATTGTTTTACAAGTTAAGGAAATTCTGTTACTTTTTTATTGCGGCTCTATAACATAACACTTCGTATCATCCGATTAATATTCAAATTGCGAAAGTGTTGTATATATGGATGTATATTTGTTACTTCTTCGGTTCGGGATGAAATTTTGCATATAGATGTAGTCGATGGATAAGCATTTTATCCCATACAACCATCAGGTTCGATAAACCATACAAGATACCTTTCATTTGATATCCCACAAAGTTAGGTTAGGTTAGAACGCCCTTTCAAAAAATCCCCCCCCCCCCCCCCCTGACCATTTTGCAAAATGTTTTATTTTACAGGCTTCCCTATACTTTTCCTGTAAAATATTGATCTTATTAACACCATTACATTTCAGATGGATCGCTCCGCAAAGTTCGGAGACGGACGAGTCAATTATTCGATTTTTTTCAAAATATTTCAAAAAGTTTGAAACTTACTGAAATTTCAAACACTGTTTTGAAATGAACAAATCGATACCTTTCGTTTCATGTCCCACCAGGTTAGCCTCCACTTTCAAAAACTTCCCCCTTTTTTGAACATTTTTCAAAATGTTATTAACAAACAAAACAGAGAAGTAAGTTTTTCCTGTAAAATGTAGATCTATAAACTCGAAACCCAGAAACGAGAAAATTAACCAATTAATAGGCCAATAATCTAACTCTGTTATGTCAAAGTCTGTCATAAAACTTTTAATAAAGTTACCTTACACCGTCATGGCCGTGACAACACTTTCCAGCCGAATAACTTCGTCACGAAAACAATGTTTCCATAATTGTTTCTATTCGTCATCAAACACTTAAGTTTTACTTCGAAATAATTCGTAACGTTAACGTAACGTTTTTACGAGACGTTGATAATATCGTAATTTGTACATTACGGCATATTTCATGGCGATTTTATATCGCTCGTAAAATTAATATAGTTAATGGCCGTTAACGTGGCACAGCGCGGGTGAGATACGACAAGTTTAAGCTTCGTAAATTATCGTTTCGGAAGGCCTTGTGCATTTTATGGCAGGATGAGGAGAGCAGTATTTAATCACAAACAAACATTTTCAAAATACGCTTTACTTGAGGAGATCATGGTTGACACTATGTCAGTAAGCTAGCCTATCATCATCATCATCATCAGCCTATATTAGTAGTAGTAGTAGACATAGGCGGAGGCCTATGTCTACTACTACTACTACTTAGTTCATTAGGCTCCCCTAATGAGCGCTATGGCGCTTATTAGGGGAGCCTAATGAGCGCCATAGCGCTCTGTCGCAGCTTCCCGCATCCAGATTTTTTTTCCACTTATTTATGTTTCACAGTAAGTAGGTACTTACTTTATCTTAAAGCTAACTTAAACCGTAATTCGGTTTGTCCGTAAGCCTCTTAGTCTCTATGATATACCTAATAAAAATTTACTAGTATGTACCTACTAAGCTATCTAGATCTTAGATCTACCAGCAGTCTTTCGCAAATTAGCATCCCACCTGATCGGAGGGCATCTGACACTATGTTTGCCGAGTCGCGGTCTCCACTCAAGAATACGTTTACCCCAGCGGTTGTCAGTTCTTCTCAAGATATGGCCAGCCCACTGTCACTTCAACTTGCTAATCCTTTGAGTTATGTCGATAACCTTGGTTCTCTGTCGGATGTATTCGTGGGGAATCCTACCTTTTAGAGAACCTTACTCCGAGCATAGCTCTCTCCATAGCTCGCTGGGCGGCTCTAAGCTTGTGGACAAGCACTACCGTGAGAGTGATTAGCTCCGTAGGCCATAACGCACTGATTGAAAACTTTCGTTTTAAGCATTGCGGTATGGATGACGAGAAGACTCGACGTAGTTTCCCAAACGCTGTCTAGTTAGCCTATGTAAGTTTCAGATTCTAAAACTTCCAAAAATCTTAAATGAGGTTTGAAAGATTTGACAAAACCAAGTATGTATTGCTCTTACCGTAACTGAAAGCGTAGGTATAAGGTTACTTTGAATTGTCTTCTTTGGAATTCACGAATCAGTCGAAAACCATCTAAATTTAAGTATTATCGACCTCATCTTTCCTATGCGCCAGACCAACAACTGCAAACTACACGCAATATTAATTTCCCCGAAATTAAATATTAATTTCACCGTATTAAATGTAACTGTTACTCGCAATCACCATTACGGGGTAAATTAATGTAGTAGCGGTATAATTACCTTAGTTTTGGGGAAATAAGAAGTTGTTCGGTGAGTTATGGCCTACTGTGACTTGAAGGAAAACAGTTTTAGGGTTATGGTCCATATTTTTTGTGATTAATTGATATAAAGAAATATAGCTCGACAATTAACACAGCATTATCTAGCCCCAAGCTTAGCAGTACTTGTGTTCTACTAGATAACTGATATACATAATACAATACATTGCATATATAGATATTTTTTATTATAAATAGAAAACGACCAGAATACCCGGAACAAATACTTGCAGAACAAACAATTGCCCCACGGCGGGAATCGAGCCCGCAACCTCCTGCGTCGCAGGCGGACTTCCGCCCACCGAGCCACAGAGGTCGTCAACTCAATGTTGTTGATGATACTCAAAAACATACCACCAGCTTCAAATGACCCACCAAAGAATGTTTTCTGTCTAATTCGGTCCTATACATATACCACTTGGAAAGTATTCCATAGTTGTTCTCTTACCGCTAAATTATTGACGGTCGAAATTTGAGAAGTCTTTTTTGTGATTTTCACAGAAAACATATCAAAAGGCATCAAGTTTCCTGTTTCGTTCCAGGCTAGCGCCTTGCAATTTAGTACAAAATACACCAGAAAGCATTTTGTCCTATAAAAACCGGGAAAACACATTTCTCGCTACGGATGTCGTAGACCTAGCGTCGTAGCACTGCTACGAAGGCTACGAGAGTACGAAAATAGCGACCGTAAGAGCTCATACACACGAGCGGCACGATGTCGACGGCAGATGCAACTTCAGCCGTCGACACCCGTCAACGGCAGCCGCCGACGCGTCGACGGCAGCCGTCGACCAATAGCGTCGCTTGCAGTTGTTTGTGTTTGTAGCGTGCCGCGTCCGCCATTTTGTCAGGCGGACGCGGCACGCTACAAACACAAACAACTGCAAGCGACGCTATTGGTCGGCGGCTGCCGTTGACGGGGGTCGACGGCTGAAGTTGCATCTGCCGTCGACATCGTGCCGCTCGTGTGTATGAGCTCTTAGCGTTACAAGTCAACTACGCGATATTATATGCTATAGTAGAGTATTTTTGTTTTTTGATTTGCTCATGTATTTAGTTTTGTAGAATAGAAGTAAAAAAAGCTGTATAGGGTGTTTAATTTATTCAAGATCTAACAAAATGGAGGTGGGTCACCAACCTGCATCGATTTGACACTCATGCAGGGGGTCGAACCGATGTAGGTTGTTGGCCCGCTGTGATATTATTGACTTTTTACTTGTTAGAATCGAGGTTTTTGACTCTATTCCATTGATCAAGATTTTTCCGCCTCTTCCACGAATATCTTGATCGAAGCAATATTCAAAGAAATACCCGTGTACACAAACAACTGCTGGCTTTAGAACTATCAAAGTAAAACACTCTGTTCATGCATTAACATAAACAAATAACCATTGGTTTGAAGTAAATAAATACTTGTATAATAGGCTATTTGACTACTATTGGGAATTCGTTCTTACGTATTGTCTGATAAAAAATAATGCAAATGATACTAATATTTCTTCAAGGCCCGCCGAATTTGCTGTGAAATCTAATTTTAAAGTTAGAATAAAATAATGGCGCCCTAAAACGCTCATGGCTCCGGCGACATGATTCGATGACGTCACAACTCCTTTCGTCAACCAACACCATGTCAACCTTGGACGGAAGAAATCACCCCTCCCTTGATGGTACACACTTCACACCGTAGAGTTATTATAGTACTAGCCATATAATAACTCTATGCTTCACACCCCCCACCATAGAGTTACTATAGTACTAGCCACTCACCATATTGTATGATAGACACCATAGGGTTTACATAGTACTTATATAAACTCTATGTATGACACTCTGAAACAGACACTGGCGGAGTCGCGGCGAAAGGCAAGCGGCGCCGTAAAGAAGTTGAAAATTAAGTTGTTTCGTCATCAGCAACGACAGAGCGTTTTCGATCACGTGCTCGAACATCAAAAAAAATTAATTTACATTCTCTTTTTTGCCTAAAATATACACATTTTTTAATAAAAGCCATCAAAATACGCTTTTTTACGTTATCACTGACTAGGATGATAACATTTTAGAACTTATTTTCAATGTAGTCAAGTAGCCTATTATTTAATCAAGTTTTAAGTAAAACACTAACGACTTCTTTGAAATGATTAAGACAATACTCGTTCCCAAGTCGATTATTAACAAGAACACGCGATTTGGTTTTCAGTTTGCAATTTTCTTAAGTAATTAGCCTTTTTCTAGCAAACACACATTTTATGGCAAGTAGGCATTTTGCAATGAAGCCAATCTATTTTGGCTCTTTTGTGTACAAAAGAGCCAAGATGGATTGGCTTCATTCTGTAGAATTAAATGGAATGTTAGGTTTAGAAGTATAAGAATCCTAGATTTCATATTTGAACAGCAGTAGGATCTCAAAGATCATGGAAATGTTATATTTTACAAAATACTAATAGCCATTAAGCTCTGCGTTCATTAATCCGATACAGCTACCACCTAACACAAAAACGAGCATACAATTATGGGCTTCAAACCGTTATCCTAAGATACATTTTACAGTGATAAAATGGCTTCGCATAAGCTTCAAACGAGTGGTGGGTACGCGAGCTGTCTGTCGTTTCCAAAAATTATTTAATAACTTAGAAAATACACTGCGTGTGAGAGTTTACGTAATAACAAACACCTTAAGGTTAGTCAAGATAAGAAACTTTGAAACAAATCTGATAAATTAGCCTCGTGCCAGTTTAAGGTACAAAAGTTTCAGCTTTGCCAGTTTTCTTTGCTGACCTTCGAACTTCAGAACCTTGGTAGTTGAATACTTGTGGCTATACCATAGCATTTTACATCTAAACCAGATTTTATTAGCATTTTTAGACCTGCCTACTTACATAAGTAACATAAATAGGTCTAAAAATGCTAATAAAATCTGCTTTAGATATTAGAGACTCATGATTCATGAATCAAGGGTGTGGTGTTTGCATTTTTAGACCTGCCTATTTATGTTACTTATATAAGTAGACAGGTCTAAAAATGCTAATAAAATCTGGTTTAGATGTAGAATCGTCAAGGGTTGTCAGCTCTTGCACCAATATTTTAAGACTATCAAGCCAGTATAGTCTAGCGAGCTCCATTAATGGTTTTCCAACTTTCATAATAAGAGTTTATGATACAGCCATGAGAGGTTAATGACTTGAGTATGACTTGAGTATGAGTACCCAGCTTAGGTAGTGTATAAAGTATCGGAAAACGGTTTAGATGAATTACTTTCCTTATGTACAATGTTTACTTGAACGTTCATCTAGGTTCTCTGAATTCATCGTCATGATTCGCTTGGGGCTAGATAATGCTGTGTGAATTGTCCAGCATTATTTAATTAAATTTAATTAATGATTGTTGGGAGCGGAATCTGTGGTGAAGTCTGAGCCTCTACTAGCTTCCTCTGCCCTTTGATTGTCGCATACAAGTATGCATTGCGGTAGAACAAAGGGTAGGGGAAATTATAGTCGGAAACATATACTCGTATCGCTCAGCGATCGAAGAGTATCAATGCTTCCGATATGAGAAGTCTCCATTTTGGTCAGTTTCGTGCAATTTTCCCCTTATAGTCAGAGACAATGGAAAATTTCCGTTGTCGAGTTATAAATGTTTATCATATCCTATTTTACTAATATTATAAAGCCGAAAGTTTGTGGAATGCGAATTTTATTTTGTTACCTATATCTCCAAAACTACTGAACAGATCAAGATGAACTTTGGCGTACATTTAGAACAAAGTTTAACTTAGATAAACAGGCTAGGTACTTATTGTAGCGAAAATAGGCGTGCGCTAGTGGTCAGAAGCTAATGTTTTTATACGCAAAGAAATAAGAAAAAAAAATCGGGTATTTATTTCATTTCGTAGAGAAACCCAGAGTGTGGGTTTAGCACTATAATAACAAAAAACATTAGCGTTTCTATAGGTCCAATTTTCAAGACTTCGTCACGAAATAATGCAAATACCATCGTAGACATAGACGGCACACCTAAACTGAGTTTTTACGATTCCACCCGACATTTGATAGTTTCAAGTCACGGAACACGAGAATCTTACAACGTAATCTAAAAGTAATGTTAGGGGGAGTGATGGAAGGATATTTTCATGGCAGTCAATAAAGGTTAGAATAAAATATTTAGAATTGAGCACGTTTTTGAACTGTGAACTATAAGAATTTTTGCAGAGGTATAATTCAGAAAAAATCATCTCAACTTTCCATCAGGTGAGATTGCGGATAAACAAAGGTCTATTGACAATAAAAAACAAATAATCTGCTGATTGAATTCAAAAGTCAAATTCATTTCTTTTTTAACATTAGGCATGTAATAAAAGCACTGTAATCAGTACAGTCAGCAAGGAAAATCCTGAACAGCACTTCACTCCATAAATAACCTACGCTAGAAAATTCCATAATTGTACAAAACAAGTAGAAATTAGATTTTAAAATGTCATTTTTAATGACGATGGTTGCATAGTGATTTTCAGTGGACTTTATTTGGGTCAATCTTTTTACCATCAATGAAAACGTCATTGGCAAAGCTTGTGCCGAAATCGGACTATTTTTTTGAGTACTTAACATTTGGCTCATCGAATCCGATGACACCGTCCCTAGAGATTACGGATTCCTCTTTCTAATGAATATCCTATGACACGTATGACGATAGAGTTGGCTCGCGGAGTAAGTGTAGAAGGACTTAAGTACTTTACGTATCCTTTTGCGTTTAGCTTTGTAACATATCCATTGGTGTTGCATGCAGTGCGTTAAAAACACAAAAATGTTAATAAAGAAGGCACTTAGGCACTAGGATACTAGTTAACATAAAATTGGGTCAGATATAACTTTCAGACCTCGTTTTGTTCCGTTGAGATATTTCATTGCGTACTCAGAAATCTTAATGAGTTTGCCCAAATTTAACAATACTTGATATCTGTCCAAACAGAAGGACCAAGATAAACTAGTCAAAGAATACGAAATGTATATTAAAGCCAGTGTACTTTGCGCTGAGCTGGCCAAGGTTTCTATGAAAGCTCTTTATAAAGATCTAGTGGTAAAGACAATGAGATTCTACGTTGGAAAGCCGAACCTATTTTAGGAGCTTTGAAAGGAGCAAAGGTCAAACGTTCATGGACGCAAAAATATCTGAAAAATGCACACAAAAGAGTATCAAGGTAAATTATGTATTTTAACTTAGGTTGGGGCTAGATGATCCTGTGTGGATTTTCCAGCATTATTTATTCATTTATTTCATTCCACTGCTGGGCAACGCCTTCTTACATTAACATTTCCATTTTATTGCAACTTACCAGCAACTTTAACCAGTATATAAAAAACCCCTTGATTGCCAACGGTAACTTATTCGATAGATAATTTTTGATTATTCATTATGTTACTTACATAACTAAGTTAACAGTGCCTTAGAGTCCACGTGAGGTTTGTCTAAGCACTTGATTCTCACCTATCTTGTATAAAAAAGAAATTTACATACTAAGTCCACGATTTTTGTTTTGACTGTAAAATGAAGGGATTCGCTTTTTACCCGACTACCAACAGGGGAGGGTTATGAGGTTAGCACCCTATGTTTGTATGTTTGTATGTTTGTATGTTTGTATGTTTGTATGTTTGTATATTTGTATGTTTGTATGTATGTGGCCGATTTCTTTGTTCCCACGTAGCGCTGAAACTACTGGTTCGATTTCAACAAATTATGTATCGATTGATTCGTCTCAATACCCCGATGGTTATAGGCTATAGGATTTAGGGCTCCGACCCCGAATAAGCCTTCAAAACGCGTATTAAAGTTTAGGTAGCCGCAGGCTGCAGGCCCCATAGAGAAAAATTACAATACCTACGACCTATTTTCATTTTCAACTCTATGCCTATCAAATATGACCGATACGTCATTCTATTTTGTCAATGTAAATGTTTCAAACTTTTATAACTTTCACGTAGTCGGGTTGTAGTTTTTAACTTTATCTTGTTCACAGAATATGTGAGGATTCGACCATAAAATATGAAAAAAATATTACAAAATACATAGTGCGTGAGTCCGATACACACTTAGCCGGTTTATTTCTGATGCTTAAAGTAGCAATTCTTGCTTCATCTGTACCCACGTTATGCAACTCCAGCACTGTCAAAGCTTATAAACTTCCCTCCATCCGCGATATTACTTTGACATTTAGCCGGGAGTTAATTTCACGCTAATGTGTCCTATAACCCGTAATCCTACACTTGAACGGTGGACTAATTGAATTTTCTAAATATACGCCGTTTCTTGGCAACAAATGGACGGCTAGATTGACAGGTTTCTTTGTAAATGACACCACTGTGTAGCTTGCCTTTCTAAATCACGTGGTATTTGGAGCAGAACGACGCATGTTTGAAACTTTATGACTGATGAATGGTAGATTTGAGCTGCTTTGACAGAATGTTGAATTGTGAGAATGTCAAATACATTCTTGTTCGATGGTATTGGTTTCAAATATAATACATTTTTGAGATAGTACAAGGATAATGTTCTTTATGAATATGCTTAACTTTAGCATCCAAGGCAGTGCATTTTGCCTTGATTCTTTTAATAGGACAGGAAGAAGGCGAAGATGCACTAGCTTTGGGTTTGATGAATTGATCACGGGTACGAGATAATTATGAGAAGATCTTTAAGAAACAGAATATAAAACAAATAAATTAAGATCTAATGAAAATTACATCATTACAAAGCGCACTATTACCGATCACTTCCAGGCAACTTCGGGATAACCTGGACTCAACGAAAACGAAAATGAAACGTCTCCGTGCCCATACTCAGTGTTCAATATTTTCAGACTCATTGCTGTTGATGATGGCGCATATGATACTGTTACTAATTTATCAAAGGATTATTTATATCCATGAAGGAGTAAAGGTTCCGATGTAATTATTATGCGGTTGGACAGCAGCAAACCAATCGATGAGTATTAACTGTGAATTTATAATTTTATCGAATTAAAATTATAAGTGATCGATTCCAAGATGATATACAAGATTGTTTCCAGTTATGAAGGATGCGTTAAAAACGGTCCTGTAAAAACAGATCCGCTGTGTGAATGCGCATCTTGAGTGGTCTTTAGGGAGTTTCAAGGTTGGTTATGAGGTACCTTACTTTGAACAGCTCCCACCTTACCTCGAACTTGAGGTGAGACGTTTCTGTCAACTAAGAATACGATTATGTTGGAGTGAGGTTGAGTCGAGTCGAGGAAATCTTAAGGAAACGACTAAGTATATGGGTGTCTGTCCATTAACTTTTCTACGGCTGGACGGATATTGATAAAATTAGGCGTTGAGATTGATAGAAGAGTGAGATAGATAGTTCTGGGGAAAGAATAAAGTGGGGAAGAATAAAGGTTATCTTCCTATTCAGAACAAACGGGTGCGGAGCGTCACTTAAGCTTGTTAATCCTTTGAGCTATATCGATAACCTTGGTTCTCTGTCGGATGTATTCGTTGCGAATTCTATCCTTCAGAGAAACTCCGAGCATAACTCTCCATAGCTCGCTGAGCGACAGTTTGTCAATGATAACTACAATACATTTATATTCAGGTACACTACATTTATAGGCATGTAGGTACAACAAAAGCCAGAAATCAGCGGAGCAGTCGTCTGCGGGGAGTGTTCGGCATTCGGCTCCTTGGGAGATTTATTATCCAGGCCGCAGCGAGTGAAAACGTGTAACCCACGCCAACCTGGGATTTTTGACTGTTTTATTCATTCCTTTCACGGGTGACCCCTACTACTGGAGTTTATTAAGATTATTATTTGAACACTACTAGGTCATGTAATGTCAAAATTTGTATCTTTTTGCGTAGTAATCAAGTTATATTTTGAATCACTATCTTACAAAATGCGCACAGCGTCGCGTTGCGTCGCGTGTCGGTGTGAGCTGACTAACCCTAAAGAGGTTCCTGTTAGAAAACTATAAAATGGACAAAGCAAATTTTCTACAACCTGTAGGATGGGGGTTGGACCTATAATTGATTGTTATTTATTATCCCATTAAACGTAGATACAAGAATGTTCTCCGACCAGGGTGGGATGATGATTTGCGAAAGACTGCTGGCAGATGCTTGCGGCAAGCTGAAACAGGGCGCTATGGCGCTCATTAGGGGAGACCTATGTCCAGCAGTGGACTAATATAGGCTGATGATGACAAGAATGTTCTACGTTTTAAATGATTTATTTCTAAATATACCACGATGCAAGTAGATATTCGATCAGCGAATCTGACCAATAAACTGAACTACGCAGAAAACCGAAACAGCGAAGTTCCTATAAGGTGTAACAAATGGGTTCTCAGATGCACGCACCATAAACAATAAACATGCCAAATATAAGGTGGAACATGTAAGAGAACATCCCAAGTCAACATCCCGTTAATTATCCCTTACTCACAATCCTGCGATTTGTCTCACGCAGCTCACAAAAACCGCACTCATTTATCACTCGCGTTCGAGAATAAATTGTAGTAAACATCTGATGGATAGTGTAAATATATAAAGTTACTCTACGGCTTGTTGGATAAGCCAGGTGCTTCTGAGAAATTTGAAATTTTATGGCATTAGACCAAACTACTGTAGACTACATTGCTTGTGTTTACCATTTAGGTTATTACTTACTTATGAACATCTCATAATGGTAGGTGCCGGTTTAGAATTGGGACCTACCCAAATCTTCCTCCGGGTCGTAAGAAGTCCAAGGGATATCCACTGGTTGGTTTACAGCAGCGCCCTCTGCAGAACAGATCCATCACCGAACAATACAATCCCCAACACGAATGTCATTAAGTTCAGTGATACCTATTATATTTATATTTTGACTTAGATAGGCAAATAATTATGTATTAATTTATAATTTCCACTTCTTCCACTAGTAAACAAAAAATTGAAGTGGACAAAATCAATAACACCTTGTTTCTTATTTGATAATTATTACTATATATAAACCAGTTTATGTTTATGGTATAAAATTTGACTAGTCTAAGTGCTTTTTTGTAAGCCTAAATAAATAAACGTGATTGATCTTTGATAAGTTTTTAAGGTAGGAACAAATAATCAAAATACTTGGCAGGCATTGTTGCCGCAGTAAAGGTCCGATAAATTTTCACCCATGCAGCAGTTCAACTTTTGGTTTTCTACGACATAGGAGCAAAAGATTTTGACTAGACATACCGTTATGTTGAGTCCTATTTTATAAGCCGAGACCAACTCGAAAAACCAATTTTTCTTACAAATAACTTAATAAAGCGAAAAACTTTAGCATATTAGCCGGAACATTGGTTTTTAGTTCCTCCTCAGGTAAAAATTCGCCTCATTTGAATATTTTCTTCGCATTTTCTTTAAACTTTAACCCGTTCACGGATGCACTCTAGAAATTAACGGAGTCTATTAAATAAAACTGGGTTGCAAGGTTGAAAAACTGCCGAGCGCTATGTTTCCCGCCAAAAGAATGCAAACATAATTAAAATTCCCCCAGCGGTAGGCAGTTTGTTCCTTGAAAAAACTAAAATGTTAGCGTTTTAAAATTATGTTTCTTTAAATTAAACTGTGGAGTATGTCAGTTAGGCTGTATTAGAGTTGTAAAGTTAAATTTAAATGTGAGGGTAGTTCTCTCTGCTATTAAAAGTGACCTACTCTCTAATTTAAATTAATATAACATAAAGAAATTAAGTTTAGTTCAAACACAATGACAGATAATTTGATCCTAGCCGTGAACTATTTGGTAATCTAAGAATAATCGCCGTAGACGTACGTAACAAAATTTGAAAGGTTCCTTTCTTTAATTTCGGAACCCTAAAAGCAAAGTCTTTTTTCACATTTTGCTATGCAAATATCTCTCAATAATCTATTTGAACTAGGGAGACTGTACGCAAGTCATTACATGAAGTCAATATAACTGGATTCATTAACACAAAGTGCTCTTTAGTTGTAACTAGCAGCGCCTCGCGGTTTCACCCGCGTAGTTCCCGTTCCCGCAGGAATTTCGGGATAAAAAGTAGCCTATGTCCTATTCCAGACTATAATCTATTTCTGTGCCAAATTTCATCCAGATCCGTTTTGCCGTTCTGGCGTGATAAAGGAACAAACATCCATCCATACATCTATCTATCCATCCATCCATCTAAACTTTCACGTTTATAATATTAGTGAGATGAGTCTACGTTTGACCTAGTTTAATAATTACCTGGTTTATAGTTATTGAATTTGTGTCACTTTGTATAATGTGGCTCGAAGAGAAGCTATTAGAGCTATTCTGTCTTTGTATAAAAAACACGAGTGTTGATTATGCTGGGTCTCTTCAAGTCTTGAAGAGACCCAACCTAATTACCTAAGCATCTTGGAGTTCAAGACAAGAGTTCAAGTCTTCTGGACCTTCGGTACCGTTGGCCATGTTGTTAGTTCTCATCTGGTAGAATGAGGTCAAACGTATTAGTACTATTTACGATTAAAAAAAAACACGTAAGAGCGTGTTCATGATAAAAGCACACAAAACTCACACAATCGCCCACTGTTGTAGGTACATGCCTTGCCCAAACAACTTGCGGAAGTTACTAGGTAAGTAACCAATTCTGTTTAAATTTCTGATAATTTAGTTTGTACCAAGTATAGTTAACCGTTATTGCACTTACCTGTCACTCGTTCTAGTTTAGTTTCTTCCTCGGATGTATGGTAGTTCTAATGTGTCGTGTCAAATAAATCATTTCATTTCATTTTCATTTTTTACTTAGTGTTGTTTGTGAATGAAAAGTCCTATTCACTTAGCATAGTGTTGCTTGCTACCTTACATAACAAGTTTTGTTCTTGAATACGGGTGCTAGTCTTTAATCATTACACAAATGACGTACCTTGTAGTGTGTTTAATGAACGCGGCGGCGGTAACGGACCTCATTACCGACGCTCAGTATTTGAGTTGCCGAGGGCTCTGAAATTATGCTTCAACGCTGTACATTTTGAGGTGGGGCTTGAGTGAAAAACTCTGTATGTAGAGCTTTATTATATGTAGCTGTGTATTATGTATAGCTACATGGTAGGTTTGTATTTTTCGTTTACAAGAACGGGCGTTACGCTGATAAAAGTTACATTTTACTTTTACCAGCGTGGCGCCCTTTCTTCACGCTGTGAAGCTCTTCACGCTGTGAAGCACAGTGCGAATCTTCGATGTTGAAGTCAACGTTGATAAAATGCAATTTGTTTTATAATACAAAATAAGTTTTGCTAGCAAGCTATACCTACATTTTGTCTTTTGAAAGCTGTGCAGCAAAAATCAATTTTTGTTCGTCCAAGAAAAATGAACACATGTAAATACTCAGTAAGTTGAAGTTACGGATAAAATTGACTGGCCCTAGCTGAAAGGTAACCAACTATCCTCCGAAGTTTAAAATAAGCCGTTTTTTTTGTTTATGGTTTAAAGGCGTTTACTGCCCAAACTCGGCGGTGCAACCCGAAAAGATGCGCCCGCCCTTCGCCGCAGGTCTACTTCACCACGTGCGTCGTGGGCACCCAAGTGGTAAATAATTAGGAAACTTAGAAGGATACAATATTCAAACGCTTTCGCTGCTGCCTTGCACTAAGTAATTACTCAGCTTAATGTTACGACGCGAATGAAATAAATGCAATACATTACTTACGCGCCCCGCTGTAATGGAGAATGGATTGATCGAACCAACCCATGGAAAATATGTGGTTTAACCCTACACAACACATAATATTTTGTCGGACAGAGAGCAATGATCTCTGGACATTTTAATCAAAACATAAAGAATAAACATTATTAACAAACCAAATTACAATAAAATAATAGAATTAAATTAAAACTAGTATTTACAATTGAAACAATAGAGCTAACTGCAGACTGTTGCAAACAATCTACAGGTAGCTCAACTGATCCATATCAATACCAGTCGGAAGCGTGCCCATGACGCTAGCTGCATTGCCCCGCTGCTGTATGCTGATGCGCTGCGCCAGATACTCACCAGCTCTCGGGTCACGCGTCGCTTCGACCAGACGCTCAGAGAATTTTTTGAAACAAACATAAAGTAAACATAAAGTATCACAAATCTCTAGAAGTCACTCATATCTTGGAGTTTTTCTATTCTATGTCCATTACCGGTCTCAAGTAGTATTTGTTAGAAAATCATAGGCTATCAGCGAGCCACAAATCTAAATGTTGGTCAGGGTTTTTTGACATTGACGATTTGCGAGCTCGCTACGAGTGCGCAAAGCTCGCTCCGAGTCGCTGGAAGAGAGTTTTGCGCACTCGTTGGAGACGCTTTAGACTCGCCTGTAAATAGTTTTAATAAATTTAAAACTTCAGCTATTTTGCAAGAAACAGAGTCGACATCTCTAAGATCCAAGATACTACATAATATAATTATTCGTACTATTTAACGGGTATTTTAACCTATTATACCGTTAAATAGTATTAGTAACTATGTGTTCAAATTGCGTAAGTCTAATAATATTTTTACTACATAATTATTATTACTTTTGTTGTGTAAAAAGCTTGAAAAACCGCGCCAACCATTCAGTATCTCATCTGATTCGCAAAATAAGCACGTTTCACCAAGTACACTCAAAAATCTTTAAAATTTGTAAAGTCAGTCTTCAACTTTAACCTTTTGATATAAATCAGGCTTACCTTGCTTGATTTCAAATCGCTTTGATCAGCATAAGCCCTTCATACCTTAGCATACCTTTAACAATGATAACAAATATTTTTGTCGAAAAATTATTTCAATAATTATTGGAGATTCAAATTTGATTTTTAACACAGTCGAATCAAATTCATCATTAATATTGTATTAATACATACTGTTGATACTAAAAAACACAAATATCGATGTGTACTTACTTTGTAAAATCAAAATAATTTCACAGGCATTTACAAAATTAATAAGATTTAACAAAATAATAGAAAAAATTTCTAAAAACCAAAGTATTTCAAAACTGTACCTACGTACAACCTCTAAAAATGGCATATTTGCATTATTTTGTACAAGAAAACTAAAAAGCCACTTCTACTTGCTTTACAACAGAATTTCAAATGATGTTACTCACACAACTTAATAAGCTTTTTATTTATTATAGTACTCTGGGTAATTTCTAAGAAATTAATAAATCCCAAAAATTTACGATCTCGACGGGATTCGAACCCGCACCTTCCCCTTCAGCGCAGGGTTGCTCTTTTTCCAACTAAGCTACGTGATCTTATCTAGTCGACCCGTAAATCTTTGGGAGTTCTTTCGGCACTTACGCCGTCGGCGCCACCTACAGAGGAAACAATGAAGTTATCCAATTCTGCTCAAAGACCAAATTTACATTTAGTTCTTTGACGAGAGGTTTTGCCGTTGCTTGATTCTAAGGTTTCTTATTTATTATAGTACTCTGGGTAATTTCTAAGAAATTAATAAATCCCAAAAATTTACGATCTCGACGGGATTCGAACCCGCACCTTCCCCTTCAGCGCAGGGTTGCTCTTTTTCCAACTAAGCTACGTGATCTTATCTAGTCGACCCGTAAATCTTTGGATCACGTAGCTTAGTTGGAAAAAGAGCAACCCTGCGCTGAAGGGGAAGGTGCGGGTTCGAATCCCGTCGAGATCGTAAATTTTTGGGATTTATTAATTTCTTAGAACTTAATAAGCATTAAACTTTGTAGAGAGAACTACATAGTTATCATAATCATAAAAATATAAATAAATAAATAATGTTGGACTATTCACACAGCATTATCTATAAAGCCTAAAAGAAAACTGTAACACCATTTTTCAGTTATCAAGTATACTTACTACACGAGGCACTTAGGCTAGTCCAGGTGATGCTGGGTGTATTATCCAACATTATTTTTTAAAATTATTTATTAAATTGTAATATTACTGGGTTTTATACATTTTGGGCGTGAAGTATTTAATTTTGTAGATCGTGCTCGCTAAATTAAGAGTTAATTATGAGAAATTAGGTACAATTTCGTGGTTATATTTTTCAATATTACTCACTTACTTTAATAATACCAAGAAATAATTTAAGTAGCTCCCTATAAAGCTCCCTGCCAATATTTCTCAAGATATTCTACTTTATGACTGCTATATTTACGGGAGGCGGCTTAAGGAACACGATATAAGCTTAGTTACTAAACCTTCTTGGATGTTTCAGCACTGGACACGACATAAGCATGAATGTACTGTAAGTTATGCTGGATACAGGTACAGTCAGCAACGAAAGTTGCAGTTTTTCAAAGTTTTCTTGAACCGAATCAAATACGAAAATCACTATATTGGTTCGTTCATAAATGATGCCTGGTTGCATTTTAAGTTTTATCAAATAATAAGAAGGTTTTCTTATTATTTGATAAAACTTGCAGTAACGCTGGAAGTTTCGGAAATATTAAGTTAACAAAATATGAAACGTTAATCGAATATCGTTGCCGTCTGTACATTGGTTTGTAGACGAAGAGAATTGCAGCTCCAGCTGGTCAATTCAGATGTATATTTAAATGTACCAATCATACTGTTCTGGCTAATTGGTTGGTACATTTTCGTTTGTTTTTTATTTGCAATCAAAATGCAGCCAATGAGCGCGAAAAAATTATGAGTGATACACTCACGAATCTGAACCTACGTCTGCAATGACCAGCTGTGTCGCGTCGTCTTCTTCCAGCGGTCTGTGGTCACCACACCAGGCGCAGTCATCAGTCTAAGAAAATGGTGGGTTCGGATAATCTTTAATGTTTCCCTTGTAGGTGGAGCTAAAGGCGCTAGAGTCCGTAAAAAGTCCCAGACAAAACTTTTAAGAAATAATTCATGTCTTGATTAAGAAAGACCATCTTCATATTTATTATTTTTCGTATATTTTTCGGGGAATTTAAAAATAGATACGTACTTACATAAACATAAACATAGAGAGGCCTATGCCCAGCGGTAGGTCGACAAGGGCTGATGATGATGATGATGTACTTACAACTCTGATCCTTTATATTTTCTAAAGTCCAGAAGTATAAACTCATTGGTACGAGCGCAAACGTGCACGTGGATACGCTGATATACTTACAGCGAATTGAAGGGAAAGTTTGACGTGCCTACGTGTTTACCGGCGGCGATAATATCCGATGTTTGTATTGAAGGAAAATGGCTACTTTGTGAAAAGCTTTGTACCTAGCAGCTTGTTTGATAAGAGCCTGCGAGTAATTTCCTAAGCTGGGGTTTGCATACTTACTTTAGTGGCGTGACGGACAACGCACAACTCAATGTTTTTCACACAGCTTGATGAATTTGAAAATTGGACTTTTTAAAGGTGCATATAGAATTAAATTTAGAAAATTTAAGAAATAAAAGGATCCTCAATTCAAAGAGTATGGGGATATCTCAGAAACGTAGTCCGTCTCAACACATCAATGCCCGGCAAGCCTCTGCAATGCGACAACTCAAAGAGGTACGCAGCTGCTGCATGAGATTAAGAACATCATATGCGGCATGGGCATCGATTTGAGTAAAGTTCTGAAGATAGGACTCTTCTGCCAGCACTAACTCAACAAATGGCTTGTATAGTGTAACAACCGCGCGAAACATTAACGTCGTCGACGTTACGCCCCGGTCCAAATATGACTGAGGTGGGTGGACCTAATTGCACCTAATTTGAGTCTTACACTTTCAAAAAGCTAGTACCTAATCTCCCATTTTCACTTTTCTGTCTAAGGTCATGGGCAATGAAAACGTTAATAAGCGTTTCTAATGGGCATTGGTAGGAGATAGCACCAGAAAAAATAAGTTAGGCCAGTTACTGACCGGCGTAACAAGGCGTAATGTAAACTCGAATACTGACCGGAGTTACAGGTAGTAATGTAGTACTAGTAAAAATGATACGTTACGCCGTGTGTTAGAATCCGCCTCGCTGCATAATGGCGAGAGCTTTCTTTACCCATACTGACTGCTGGACGTTCGTTGTTACATAACGCTTCGTAACGCCGATCAGTAACATACCAACCTTTGTGTTACAAAGCGAGCCTTTGGCAGTCAGTAAGGGGTATCATATAGTATTAAAAAAGGATAAACGAAAACTAAAAAATAAAGGGAACTAAAAACTAATAATAGAGATTTGTCATTTGGACGTAGGTAAGTGACCCAAGTTACATTACCTAAGTCATTACAACTCAATAGAGCTTAAAGGACTTAAGACCTAGAGCTTTAGGACAGGAGCTTAGGAGCAAGTAAGTAAACATTAAACATATCAAAGTTTATTCTTAAAGAAAGACTTAAAGAGAAGGACCTACTTTCAAAGAAAATGTTCAAAAGGCTTTTACAAACAGCCTGCTTACAAGTTCCCAAGTTCCAGTAAATGCTTCAGACATTATTTAAAGTAGTGAATGCATAATAAATTGTACAAGGCATTTTTTGTGACTGAATAAGTAAATGGTTTGAATGTTTATGAGGGACGCTAACTTGGTGGGTAAATTAATTTGTGGGTGACATGGAACCTCAGTCGTGAAGAAGGAACGTAGAACATATTTAGATCTACGAAATACTTTGTATCTTGGACAACATCTTCGCTTTCCGAGTTGGATGGCGGTCAATCACTTTACGTTACCAGTAAAAAAAGTAAAAGAGTGAAGAAAGGGCTATTAGGGCTATTAGGACTATAGCACGGATTCCCCCGTGGGAGTCTTGTAGAGATCATTTTAAGACTCTTAACATTTTGACAATCCCGAGCCTTTATATATTAGTAGTTCTTATGGATGTTGTCAGGCATCCTTATAAATATGAATCGATTGAACAAAAAGCAATACGGATAAGTACAAGAAGGAAGAACCTCGAAACATCGTTTCAGCCTAGGTTAAATGTTGTGAAACATGGCTCTAGATACCAAACTGTTAAATTATTTAATTCCTTGCCTATTGACTTAAAAAGCATTGACAGTCCTGATATTTTTAAATCCAAATTGAAAAAGCTTTTGTTGGAAAAGTGCTTGTACTCATTAGATGACTTTAAATTTTGATTATGTTAACATATATATAGGACAATTATAATATAATTTTGACTTTTTAAACTAATTTTGATAGTATTCTTTAGATTTTTTGAGAGAATGTTTTTAATTATCTGTATATTCACATTAATGTTATAGTCGTAAGTCATTTTAAGATACCTACTCTTAATATTCAAATACAATTGTAAACATTGTTCATGAATAAACTATCTATCTATCAATAGATCTATGTATTAAACTTTCGCATTTAAATCAGAGACTGATCATCAAAGAGACTAAGACTAAGGCCCAAAGTCTCGATCAGCTCCGCAAGGTCACTTGTCTCTCGATACATTTCGAAGAATGCTCACAGGAACTACATGACTTGATGCCACCTTCCCCCTTCCACTCCAGGACAAGCAGACGCACAGCGCATTACCACCCCTACTTGGTGGATATACCGTCCACTCGCACTAAGCGGTTTTCCTCCACCTTCATCATTCGTACCGCGCTGGGGTTTGGAACACGCTCCCTGCTGCTGTTTTTCCGGTTAATTACAATCTGGGTCTCTTCAAGTCAAGAGTGAATAGGTATCTTCTAGACCTTCGTGATACACCGTCGGCCACATCTTCACTTTCCATCAGGTGAGATTGTGGTCAAACGAAAACTTAATGACTATAAAAAAATCTTCAGAAAATTTTATTTTGTGATCTTGAAAGGTACCATCATTAAAATAGCTTTATTTCAATAAAACATGTTACAAGCAATGACCGAAGTGACCTACAAACCAAGAGGCGCAAAATCGAAAGCAATAAAATCGAATACAGAATGTAAAGTAGATAAACAAATCTGTGCAGGAAATAGGGCGAAACAAATTAAAAGTGGAATACTAAACAAGACGCCCTCCGCCATAAAACACTGGAACCAATAGGCGCGGGCCATAAAGCACCCGAAACAAGATGCAACAGCGTGTCACAGCTGGAGGCACAATGTGTGTTGGAAACAGTATTACAACTTTAATAACCATACATACTTCATTATGAAAGTAGGCCGGTCAACTACCAACATGAAAGAACATGAACAATGGATTCGTTTCATCGTATTCAAAATACGAGTTTCTTTTACCTATAATAAAACGTTATTTCACATGCTGTGTACTCTTTTGAATGCACCAGACTGAAGCCGTTATAGCCAAGCCACACGCTCCGTTTTACTTGCAAGCATGCTTGCATAAACCAGTTTGCGCAGGTAATACGGAATAAGACCCTCCCGGTCTTATTTCGTCTGTGAACGAGTGGAAATGTTTGAAGCCTTGAAGGAAAATTTGTCCACCACAACAAAATGTGTAGTATTCCTAACAGAACAACGGTAGCAACAAAAATAATTATGATTTTTTACAACATTTAGTTGGCAAATAACAAACAAGCTTTTTGGCATTTATGGAAAACAAAAGAAGGTATGTAGGTATTATTTTTGCACACCAATGTAGGTTGGTCTAACATGTTGACTCTAAAATAATTATTTGTCACCTTTTTACACGTGTTTTTGCAAATAAATGACTTTTATTTTTACTTTTTATGGAGGTTGCTAACTTACTGTATCTTAAGGATATTGTAAACGATCTTGGCGCAGCACCAAAAACCATCTTAGGTGAAAACTAGATAGATTATCCAGAACAAATTGGAACCCCAATGCATGGGTATGCAAGAACTGGCTCAGTAGGTTAGGCATTGGAGACTTAGTTCTAGAGCGCAAGAGGATATTTATTGGCACGGCACAAAATATTTGCCCGTCGCATTTCTTGCAAGACAGTTTCTCAACCTTTTTCTAATGAAATAATGGTTGACTAAGTGACAATCAAGTGCTCCTGCACCACGAAAAATAAGTATGACGCCATTTTGTAAAAAGGATAGGCATAGGATTTCGCGTTCACAGGAGCGGGACAGAGTAGTGGCGTAAGCCCAAAAATCAAGTTTTTGCTTATTATCTATTAATCAAAACAATTATTTGCAAAACTAACCCGAAGGTTCCTTTGGTATTCTTTTATTTAATATGAGATGATAATAAAAAAATATTTTGTGTGTGATAGTTTAGGAGAAAAATGTTAATGGTCGCTAGCGCGATTTCATATCGATACTCGTCAAAGTTACTACAGTTTGTAGGTACGAATTCAACAAACGAACAGACAAACAAATCACTAACGCAAAAGTTCACGCTTTCGAAAATCAAAGACAGCATGAAAAGTTCGCAGTACGCGCACTGGAAAGCTAGGAAAAAAGTGAATCGACCGAAACTTGAAATAAAAAAGAACACGAAAAATACGAGAAACCCCTTTTGCAGGAATTTCTATAATACCTAAGCCCCAATTTCAACCCTACAACTTTAGTGAAGTAGTAGAATAATTCAACTGAAAATGCACGAAAATTGCACAATAGGCATACCTTACCTACCTCAATTATCAGAAGCGAAATTAATTCCACTCGTCGAAATGCTCATTTCGACGTAAATCCCTTTAGGAGTACGCTTTGGCTATTCAATT
Source organism: Eupithecia exiguata (assembly GCA_947086465.1). Taxonomy (NCBI): domain Eukaryota; kingdom Metazoa; phylum Arthropoda; class Insecta; order Lepidoptera; family Geometridae; genus Eupithecia; species Eupithecia exiguata. Next base: position 2,489,105 of record OX352229.1, read on the forward strand.
TGTTACCTACTGTTAGCTGTCATATTACTGTTCAGTCACAGCGCTCTACGAACGGCTGGATCAATGCAGACTTAGACAATAGACTCTAAAGATCGAAGATCTCAAGAGGCGCAATTATGCAGATCTCGACAGAGCCTACGCATTTGCTCCCCTTGGAGTCGAGACCCTAGGTCCGTGGGGTACCGAGGCTCTACGGGTTTTCAAAAAATTCTCTGAGCGTCTGGTCGAAGCGACGCGTGACCCGAGAGCTGGTGAGTATCTGGCGCAGCGTATCAGTATTGCTATACAGCGGGGCAATGTAGCTAGCGTCTTGGGCACGCTTCCGACTGGTATTGATATGGATGAGTTGAGCTACTTGTAGATTGTATGCAACAGTCCGCAGTTAGCTCAATTGTTTCAATTGTAAATACTAGTTTTAATTTAATTCTATTATTTGATTGTAATTTTCTTTGTTAATAATCATATTTTACATTATACAAAATAAATAAACAAAGACGGTGACACCACTGTGTTTGGTGGGAAGGTCCAAAGCCTTAGAATTGAGCAAAGGCAACACCTCTCGTCAAACGAACTAAATGTAACTTTGGTCTTTGAGCAGGTTTGGTTAAACTGTAATGTTACCCCTGTAGGTGGAGCCACCGGCGCTATAGTCCGTAAGAGGTCCCAAAGATTTTCGGTTGAACCGACTAGGGATTCGTGGCTTTGTTGGTTAAAGCACACCCGTACTGAGGGTGGGGCGCGGGTTCGAGTCTCGCCGAAATCGAAATTTTTTGGGAACTTATTTGATTTCTTAGAGATACCCAAAGCTACTTCGCTCGCGAATTTTAATTATAGAACTTATCTTTTTTTGACGCATTTCCATGTCTTTAAAACACATAAAAATATCAATGATCAAGTTGTCCTGTTTCAACTATTTCGCCGACCGAGCCAATGAAATTAGAGTTTGCAACGTAGCATGGCACAAAGATACTGACCACAATTGTAGCAATCGTATTAACAACAAGGGAAATTATGCTCCCGAGTGAAATATAATGTGTTTTGTAGATCTACTGAATAAAATTATGGCTGAAGCTGTAGCTACATAATCCAGTTAGTTTTCATGTTTTATTGAACGAAATTATTATTATGCATTTCAAAATTCAGCTTTCAATTTTCCTACATAGTTGATATACCTAAGTGGCTTTCAAATATCAAACAACGAAGTGCTTTATTTCTTTTAGACTTTAACACTCCTTGAGACTTTTGATCAGTTGATCACATGATTAAATGATGTTACAGAGTTCGTGATATCCCGTTTGTCCCACCAGCTTCGTCCCACTAGAGGGACTTTACTTGCAACATCAGAGCAGCATGCATCTACAGCCTACAGCAAATGAAGAAGAAAAGCTAACGGGACTTACATCTAGGAAACAAGTGATAACAATATAATCGACTTGGGAACCATATGGGAAACCAGAAGAGTAAATGGCTAGGGCAATTGAAAAAATGAGGTATCTCATAATACCTCATTTCATAAAATTGCATAAGCGTTTTTGATGCTCGGAGGTAAGTAACCCCTCGTTTTCACTAAGAAACATGTTTACAACTAGTTGCATCCAAATTTTTCAAATACTTGTCTGAAATATTCTTTCGTTCATACTGTGTAGCGAACACGTATTAGACAAGTAATACACATCTGCGTTTTGACTTAAGTCTACGACATCAAACTTGTCTGATACATTGTCAGCGTTCTCACTACAAAAAACAGTCATGATTCAAACAAGTATAGTTTATTGGTGTAAACGAGTGCTGCATAATACGAGTTAAAAACAAGTTTTAAAACTTTATCCATCCTTGTTGTATAATGTTTTAAACTATTGATTTCTTACAATAAGTATCAATAATCATGTCCAAAACATGTAGACCACTAGAAGTTCACAGATACATGTGTCATACAAGTTTTGTATACAACATGTTTCTAAATGTATACGTGTGAAAACTTTATACAAAACTCGTCAAATACATGTTTTTACCTTGATGAAAACGAGGGTTTAGAGTTGTCCACGGCCCCGCCATCTACCTACACTACGAGACACTCGAAAAACAGTCTCGATGCTGTGCATCATGCTGAGCGACGACCTTTTTGATGTCAAGGTTGTACCTAACTTATATTTGTTTGTACTAACTTTGCTTGTAATTTTGTGCCACAGAAAAATATCTCTTTTTTTTTTTTAAATCATTTATTAAGGGTTTGTTCAATGATATGAACATGCCACCCTTGAAAGTACACAATTATAACAAAAAGAACACGAAAAATTTATAAAAGAAACAATTAAACTAAATTATGTAGGGAGATATCGAACAAAACATTAATGGCGTTCTTTAACTGCCTGATTATAAAGTTTTAACAGTTTCCCAGCCTCCTCCGATAGAGGATTAGCTAAGAAACTGTTACAGCCTCCTATCTGCCAAAAGCATGGATCCTTGTCAAATAATTGCTTGCGTAGATCGTCGTTCCGGGCACATTCTATTAGAATGTGATAAACATCCTCTACTTTATTACACAACTCACAATTAGGTGTAGGCGATTTTTTAATTAAGTACGCAAATTGGTTGAATACTTCTTTTTACTTTTAATGAAGCAAAGGTCAGAAGACAGGTGCTCACCTAAACACAACCGAAGACTCTCCATCGATATTAATAACATCCGAGAGCTCAGAGATTTCACATTTCCCCCGAAGCGGATGATAAATCGTCCACACCTACAAACAAGACTGAACAAATTGCGAGAGTAACCCAGACAAATCGATACACCGATCTTTTACGAACGGGCGATTCGCAGGCGACTAAAAAGTTGCTACAGTTGGTAGGTAAGCAAAGGACTAAGATAAAGTCATTTAGGTCATACTTAAATTACGCTACACGGGGACGGTATAGGGTCGCCGAAATGTAACATTATTTGACAAGATGGAGGGAGGAGTAATAGGCTTCTTGACATTACATTTGAAATTCTACGAAAAATTAAAATGATACACACTTATGTATAAAGTTAATATCATTTGGACTGATCTATCAAACCCGATCAAAAGAAGTAGGGACTTGATGGCCATCAACGGTACCTGAATCGATTGGATGGTTCATTGTTTTTTTTTTCAATTTAGGTCCAAAAACATTTTAAAAAGTGACATTGCTTTAGTTAAGGCTAATTAAAAGCTTAAACATATGAAAGATATGATAGATAGATACTTTTATTCATCACCCTACAAAACAGATCGTATTTACTTAATAAAATTAACTATATAATCTAATATTCTCTCTGTATCTGTTCAAAGCATGTATTCGATACATTTTTTATAACTAGGATAGATCTACTCTAACAACAATGTATTTAAATTATACTATAAATTACATTTGCACGACTAACAAGTCAAATATAGTGATACTCTATTTTAAAACCACCATGGTTAACATATATTTAAGCAAATAAATACTATCATTCATTAATTTATGAAGAGATTGATGTATATGTTAACTTATGAATCAGTCGTGCAACTTAATAGTTGCCGTTCCATCGCGTACAAGCTTCACAGTCTTGTGAAGCAATTCTGAAAACAAGCTTAGCTAAGGTATTTTAAAAACGGTTTAGCAATAAGCGTCCAGTGCCGGTAACGGAATTGGTTGAAGGAACGGACTTGTTATGTTCAAAAAGTTTACTGTGAATTTCGCCAGAACTCTGTTTCCATATTAACTGAATTTGTATTAGGTTGTGAAAATCTTAAAATATATAAATACCCGTAGTCTACATGCCAAGAGAAAGTCCTGCTCCGGTACTTCAAGGAGCTGGGCTGGTTATGGCCTAGTTAGGCAGGGGGACAATGCACAATACACTCCCATGCGAGATGTCAGTGCAGATCCCAGTTCCCCCTCTTTGAATTAGAATTAGAATTCTACATGCCACATTCGGCGGGCCACGCCGACAAGTTAGCAAATATTAGCCTACAATATCCATACACTGAAATGTAGCTTCAACCTGCCGGTCTATGTCGCCGACTTTGGTGTTTCGACTCCATTAATATTTAGATTACAGTTTTCAATAGTTAGTAATCAGTAATCATTTGTTTCATCAATTTCTAGAATAACACGTCACCTTTTTTATACATATTTAAGTACAAGTTACTGCCTTTACCATCTGTAAACCCCATGAAAAAATAGCTTTTTGTTAGCTCAATACTTGTCATATAAACGAACCCAATTTTGAAAAAGCTGTAAATAGTTCAGTCGAAGAACTAAATTTTTTTTTTTAAATAATGCACGGCAATTCACACAGCATTATCTAGCCCCAAGCTAAACAGAGCTTGTGTTATGGGTACTAGATAACTGATATACATAATATTATACATTAAATAGATAGATATTTGTTATTATACATACGACCAGAACACCCTGAACAAATGTCTGCAGATCATACACACATTTGTCCCAAGGCGGGAATCGAACCCGCAACCTCCTTCGTCGCAGGCAGGCCTTCGCCCACCGCGCCACAGAGGTCGTCCACCTTGCCTTGTATTTGGTGCTTAGTGCTTCACACTTTTAGGATGAGACTCGTCAAATTCTTGGCCTCTCAGTGCCCAAGTGCAACGCCATTCGAAAGCTTTTTAAATTTATCAACGCGATTTATGTCAACGTGAAATGTTCAAAAGATACCTCAGAGCTTTTTACACGAACTTGTCAAGATGTTTCTTAAAATTTGGAATGATGCCAAAACGGGAAAAGTATGTAAATATTTTCTTTTACATTTCACAAACAATTTGAAGATTGAACAAACAATTGAATTAAGTGTGGGATTTATTGGTATCATTTTAAATGCCGCCTCTACTTAACCTTAATTAATTTGTTTTTGTTGTTTAAATTTGAATTTATTTAATTATTTACCAACGAGTAGGTAAAAATATAAGTAAAGAGTAGAGTTAGCTGACAAAAATAAATAAATAGTCTGTTATGAACTCTTGAAATATCTCTACGTCGCCATTTTCATAAATATCCAAAAAAAGGCCAACCACTTTGTACAAATTACCAAAAATCAGCCATCTGAAACTAGAGCGAACCGGTTACTTTATAACCTAAACTGTTCGTCGAAAACCTTCCAAATCAGATAACATCAAAGTTCTCTCCGAAAAAAGGCTAATTTTTCCCGATCCGTGACGTCAAAGGAACAACCTACTCTCTAACTCAGCGATCCATGTAATTTGGGAGTCCAAATGAAAAAGCAAACGAAAAACAGAGATTGATTTGGCTTTCAGAGTAAACTTTGTTTTATCGACGTAAAACCCTTATAATTATCCCCGTTTACACACGAATGACGTCATAGTAAGGGCGGATTTGCACCAAAGCCGAGAGGAGAGGATATATCGAAAACCAAATCATGGTGACGAAATAGAGTTTGACTGTCTTATGTTTTTTTAACAAATCTCTGTTTCAATGCAAAACCGGACGCTTCTCCAGAAGAATTGCTACAGGAGGCTTCACCTTCAATTGAAGATAGCAAAGAAACGCTTTTATCAATTTGAGAATTCAATTCAATTATATTCATTTATTCATACTATAGATTCACAGGGAACACTTAGTCAAGTCATTTCACAAAAATAAAACTCAAAATATACAGATGAAGAACCTCAGGAGTAGCATTGCTAAAGGTAGGTGACTATTAACGTGCCATGTCGCGAACACCACATGGGGGCAGCGGGGGGATCTGTGCGTCTTGGTCTATGTTAGGCCGTGGACACATCACCACGCTACGGCGCCGCCACCGTAATATGGCACGGCACCGGCGCCGTAACACGGCATCATCGCGAAAGAGTTGGACACTGGACGTGGTTCATACCTAGGCAAGCCCATTCAAGCACAACGACTACGATATATTGACTGTTTAGGAGCCAGGCGCGGCGCACCGTCCACGGCACCGTGCCGTGTTACGGCGCCGGTCACGTGTAGTTTCACGGTGGCGGCGCCGCCGTACCGCCGTACGTACGTGGTTATGCATCAACGGCCTAAGTGTTAAACTACGCAGAAAGTCACAGATACACTATTTTAATTCCTAAAAATGATGATAACATAGCCTCAAACAGCACTTCTCCCACTTACCAGACTTTATATTTAAGACTACTTCCCTCGTGGTTCGAGACTGTATCCTCATTCTACATGACAATATCACTAAACACCAGCTTTACTCAGCCAACGTTAATTCGAAATAATACTCACTTCAACGCCTACGCAAAGCCAAAATCATTAAGACTCAAGAAGCAAGTATTATCTAAATACGCGTGGATCCAGCTAAGTAGCCTATTGTGGGAACGGATCAGTTCCATAATCCTATTTGCAGATGTGAACAAAAGCATCGCGATTCAAAAGCGTATAGTCAAATGTAGGTAACATTTAAACGGAATGACTGTCTGACAATATACATTTGCTTCTATTGTTTGCTGTATTTAAGAGCGGACTGTGAGTATGTAAATTTATGATAAACGATTGAGAAGTAACTTTTCTGTTGTCAGGTAGCAATGCTGTGTTCCAGAATGGTGAACTTCCTGTCGTTAACATCGAATTCACATGAAGATTTATAACACTGGTTGACCGACGCGTCAGTGCATGGAAAACACTCCGAGCGTGTAGGACTTCGGACGTATTACTTTGTCATAGACGGTGGACAGTTAGAGTAGGCTCGCATATAACACCAAAGTCACAGTCTGAGGGTGCCTCGAGTATTCCTCAAAACCTACTCGACTTTGGTATGCTTAATCGTTAACTTTTACACTACACTACGCTACACTACTTTCAATATACGCCAAAAAGGTAATTCAAGGTTATTGTTGTCGCTTTTGTCGATTGGCATCAATGGCAATAGAATGGGCACAACCGAATCTTTGCTGAGGCTGCAGGTTTTCAGCAGCTCGTAAATCTTCACGATGGGCAATTGTAGGCTTGATCGTCGTAACATGAATGTCATTACGATAGGAAGGGAAGTCTCCTAAATCCCTTACAATTAAGCACAATCAAACTCGTTTGAGGGAAGTTCAAGGTAGGTCGCGACGTACCCTGAGATGGCAGCTCATTCATATTTATTTATTGTCATTTTATGCATACATATTGTTCTTAGGTGTAGGTAGTGTTAGTGCATACACAATGCATAAAAACCCTGTCAGGGCGTAACAATAACAAAGATTAACTTCGCTTTTGTTAGGTTAATACTTTATTTTACTTGGATACTTCATATTTATAGAAATTCTTCTACTAGTATGAGAAAATTTTGTTAGGTAAGTTCGAGTGGAGGAATTTTGCACGATCAAGCATACCAAATCACATTTGGAGGTCGAGCCCGGGTTGAGTCGAGGTCGAGGTAACGACGATAAAGATATAAGGGTAAGTATTCAAACGCGCGTTTGAGTGTACGTGTAGGCGACCTGGTACCCTGATCTGCTAAACTAATTACTTCACTATGACAATGGTATTAATACATTTTGACATGCAACAATAGATGAAAGAAACTACAGATGGAGGGACGCGCGCACGTCCAAAGTGTCAAGGTTGAATACATTTTATCAATCTCTCAGTACAAAAACTGCAAGAACTATCTGGTTTCTTTTCTCAAATTTTCTGACGTTTTAGTAGAGCTGTAAGGTATAATTTTAAGGAAACAAAGTACCTACTTTGAATTTTTGTTGAATTTTACTCAAATGGATTTTATGTGATGATTCTGTGACGATATTATAGTCATTGTAAAGAGGTAGATGAGCGTAATTGGGCCCCTGATGGTTTTTATCAAACCGCGTGCTCCAAATCGCATTATGTATACTCTTAAACCTAACACAAGTGGGTCATCTATACTGTCTTGTTCTATTTATCAATTGTGCTATTAGTAAGCATGGTGCCAATATCTTAAACGAGTTCTGTTTTATTTGAGGCTAGATATTGCAGTCTGAAATCTTCAGCATAACTCCTTATTGGTCAACCATTTTGTTATTAGGTATTATATATTATTACACTATTATTGCCGTATTACACCAATACTTTTCTATTGTTTTTGTTTGTTTTCCTAAGTTCTTTATTTACCATAAAAGTTTTACAAACGTACATTAAAACTAAACACTGTTTAGAACCTAACTAATAGAAAAAATATATTTAACTCAACAGGCTACGGGACGCCTTTAAAAGTTTTTTGATAAAATATATATTTATGATAACTCACACTTATTAAATCATTAAATAATAAAACTATACAAAATTTTAAGCAGAATTTTCATAAAATATTTACGGTCGTATGAGCACTTTGTATAGCGCGTATTTTACTTTTATAATAAACTACACCCCGTATCATTATTATGTGATTAGGAAACCCAGGGATAAAGGAACCACTCAGCTTCTAGCGATCTTTGCTTAGCGGAAACAGTAGCAATAGCGAACCTCTCTTCGTTACCGCTAATTGGCAAGCGGACATTTGGAATGAACGTAAATGCAGGCAAGACAAGCTTTCAGCAATGAAACTGAAGGCAGGGATCTGAGGAACACATAATCACATTACACTTTATCCTACTAATATGTTTAACAAAGGCAAAATTTTGCGCCGCACCGTACTGAAGAGGTTTGGTTGAAGATAACGCCAAAACTAATAAAAGGATATGACTAAAAATTTGTAGACATAAATATATGGGATATGCCTATGTCTAGCAGAGGACGTGTAAAAGCTGATATGACTATGACGAAAGATCTGGACTTGGAATACTACTTTTTATACCAAAAAACGCGTGCGAAGCCTCGTGCAGAAGCTAAGTAGTAGCAGTAAAGAAAAAATTGGAATAATATAAATGAAAGTTTGGAATCATATAAATTTAAAGTTTGGAATACTAAAAATTAAAAGTTTGGCGAAAGTTTGGATGTTTTTAGGGTTCCGTACCCAAAGGGTAAAAACGGGACCCTATTACTAAGACTTCGCTGTCTATCTGTCCGTCTGTCATCAGGCTGTATCTCATGAACCGTGATAGTTAGACAGTTGAAATTTTCACAGATGATATATTTCTGTTGCCGTGATAACAACAAATACTAAAAAACAGAATAAATAACTATTTACGGGTGCTGCTATACAACAAACGTGATTTTTTTGCCGTTTTTATAGATAATGTACGGAACCCTTCGTGCGCGAGTCCGACTCGCACTTGGCCGGTTTTATTACTTCTTCACGCCAAAACTTCTGGACGAATGAGGTTGTAATTTTGCATAGAATAACACTATACTACTACTATATAATACTAATGCTTAGTACTTAAAACTACATTTTAAGCTTTGCACAACAAATAAGCTACTTTTCAACCTTGAAAAATTCGTTCTTTACCTTTGACGAATTTTCATAACAATCAATTTTGAAGTAAACTACAAACTTGCGTGAAGAGTGAAGCTTGCTACTTGCAAGTTGTGTAAACAAAACAAGCCTCCAAAGTTCAATAAAGAGCAAAAGGTCAACACACTGCGTTCAGTATTCCCCAGCCCATATTTGCCTTGATGCATAGCTTGTCTACCTGCCGTATCGGTCAGTGAACCTACAACTTCATGTCGTTACAGATAGGGTTGAAATTCATTTCGTAGAGTAACCTGAATTTCAGCCACTCGTATGCTACATGGTCTATTGAATTAGTTCTGGGTACTGGGTACAGTCGTGTAGAAGTTTGATGGATGGGCTTTGATAGGGGTTCTTGTGTAGTTACCATTGCGCGCTGTATTGTACAGTGAGCGATAGAAGTACCTACCGGTTTTTAAAAAACTTTTTGCCTAATTCGACAGTCTTTTTTCCTCGACTTTTGGAGGTCGGTGGCGGTCTGTTGTCAGACAGGATTGAGAGGTATTGTAATCAACCTTTTATACCTACACGTGCATGGCGGCACGTGTTGTTGCTAGGATAATAAAACCGGTCAAGTGCCAGTCGGACTCGCGGACGAAGGGTTCCAGTTCCGTACCATTACCTATAAAAACGGTAAAAAAATCATGTCTGTTTTATGGAACCCCCCCTTAAATAATAATTTTATTTCAATTTAATTATTTATTTTGAAAGTGAATATGTTAATACTAAATATTCTGTGAATATTTCAAGCGTCTACCTGTTGCCGTTATCAAAAATGAGCAAAAAAATCACGTTTGTTGTATGGGAGCCCCTTAAATATTTATTTTATTATAATTTTTAGTATTTGTTGTTATAGCGGCAACAGAAATACATCATCTGCGAAAATTTCAACTGTCTAACCATCACGGTTCATGAGATACAGCCTGGTGACAGACGGTCAGACAGACAGCGGAGTCTTAGTAATAGGGTCCCGTTTTACCCTTTGTGTACGGAACCCTAAAAAGTAGCTAATAGATAGCTGCTTGAAAACTAAAGTTTTCAATCAGCGCGTCCTACCTGTCATGACCTACGGAGCTGAGACGTGGACAACCCACAGTCCTGGTCCACCAGTTTAAAGTCACCCAGCGAGCTATGGAGAGGGTTATGCTCAGAGTTTCTTCTTTCGTACTAACTTTCGGTGACTAATACTTTGTGCAACCGTTTATATTTTTCCCTAGAGCCGTACGTACCTTTAAACTTGCGATTTAAATTTATCTTACATTTTTAAAACCTGCCAGGAATTTTGCGAATTGCCGCGCTCAGCAGCCGTGAAGCCCCGTAAAGGGCGACACGGTTTTATTTTCAAGGCGAAGTTGGCGGCCATATTTTTATTGCTCCGTAGCGTAGTTGGAGAAATGCGATGATGAAAAATTCTCTGTGAATCGACGTGCGACGTGCAATTATAAATGGTAAAGCTATTTTTAAAACGAATATGAACCTTTCTTTTGAATTTTTTAACAGGATCTAAATCTTTCCCTGGGGAGTTGTTAAGCAGATCGGACGCAGATTAAATATACTCGTAGCAATCGAAGATTTGATTTTTGTAAATTCTGAAGCTAATTTTCAAAGAAATAGACATTAATAAATCCCAAAAATTTACGATCTCGACGGGATTCGAACCCGCACCTTCCCCTTCAGCGCAGGGTTGCTCTTTTTCCAACTAAGCTACGTGATCTTATCTCGCCGAGGTGTAAATCGCCGCCTACAGAGGAAACAATGAAGTTATCCAATTCTGCTCAAAGACCAAATTTACATTTAGTTCGTTTGACGAGAGGTTTTGCCGTTGCTTGATTCTAATTTATTAATTTCTTAGAGATTACCCAGAGTACTATGATAAATAAAAACCTTAGAAATAGACTTTTTTTTTTTGACGACCTCTGTGGCGCGGTGGGCGAAGGTCTGCCTGCGATGTAGGAGGTTGCGGGTTCGATTCCCGCCTCGAGACAAATGTGTGTACGATCTGCAGACATTTGTTCAGGGTGTTCTGGTCGTTTTCTATGTATTATAAAAAATATATATCTGTCTATGTTTTGTATTATATTATGTATATCAGTTATCTAGTACCCATAACACAAGCTCTGCTTAGCTTGGGGCTAGAAGTAGTGGGAATAGAAATATAGGCAGTTTGTTTACAAACATTTAACATCGAGAATGGCTGGAGTATAGAATAATATTTGTCGCTTCGCGTGGGAGAGACCTATGTCCAGCAGTGGACGTGTATGCGCTGATATGATGATGACGATGATCGAATACTACTTTTGCGGCATGGAAAACGGAAACGCTGTACTCGTAGAAGCCTTCTTCAAGTAACTAGCTAGCTGTGCCCCGCGTTTTCACCCGCGTTAAATTCGAATTTCACATTTCTAGCGGGACAAAATGGTATTTTTTCCCGTTCAGTACGAATCATCATCATCATCGTTCAGTACGAATATTCCCGTAAATCTCCCATGGGAGTTTAATGTTTTACCAGGACAAAAAGTAGCCTATGTTACTCTATATTTTTTCAACTAACTCTATTGCTTAGTTAGGGCGTGAAGGAAGGACAAACAAACAAACAAATAAACAAACACACTTTCGCATTTAAAATACTAATAAGGATTTAAAATGCAATGACTACGCAATTCCTCATTTAAGTCTATTTCCGTTTCTATGACAAATTTAAGAAGCTTTTAAAATGTTATCCCATGCTGATTATGTATTAGGGTACAGTTCATCAGCATGGGATAAAATTTTAAAAGCTTTTAACACATACTAGGGTATGTGTTAAAAGTATAGATATATAAATAGTATAGAAATAATCCATTTTAGCCTTAATCCGAAAATGAACGAAATGAGCGGTTTTCGTTTTGCATTTTTAAAAAGAAAAAAATTGGTTCCATGTATCTCGATAGATGGCAGGGCTTCAACTGGTTCCTATGGTATGTTAAATGTCAAATGAAAGAACACGTCAAAATGATAATCGGTCGATCGCTTAGAGGAACAAGGCACTAGAGGTAGTGGATATACCCATCTCATTCACACAAGAGATATAAAAATATGCTTGTAGCTTGAGAAGAAATGAATAAGTTTTCTAGGTTACTTTGAATAGAGTCAGTTGTGTTACTAGTTACGTAAGTCTGTAAATCAACTTATTTGAATGAAAAAAATATTTCAAGAAATCAGATAGAATGAATGTTTCTCTGTCTCAACCATCGTGCTGTTTTCCCTTCATTTGACATAGACATACTCTAGTCACCAGTTCACGCACTGCCATCTATCGAGTTAGTTAGAACTAGTTTTTTTTTTTAAATGCAAATCGAAAACCCCTCATTGGCTAAAAAATCCAAGCCAATCCTTCATTCACCGACATGATAAATCCACTGCATTACCTCATAGACCGGGGCACTAACTCGTTTAAACAAATTGTTAGCGCGTGGGCCTCATACATACATATATAATCATCCGACCCGGCCCGGCAGAAGGCAGCGCTTAATCTTAGACGATGTACGTACACATTAGGCGTTTGGAAGCGCGGTATTTGGTAACGCGCGTTTCAAAACCACGTGGTCGCTTAAAACTCTTGTGCCACACGGTCCTGCGCCAATCACATCGAAAATGCATTTTGTGCTCTAATAAGAGCAAGTACACATTCGGCACTCGAGGACAAAAAAAAACCTTACCTATATACAGGCGAAAATAGAAACTACTCCTTTTTTTCGATTGTCATTAAAAATAAAAATTATAATGAATTCAGTGCTTGCTTCAACTTAGACAGGACGCTCGACGCTAGCAAAGATACATGATTATGTATTTTACGTTACGTTTATCTATCTATTTACCAAAGATGCACAACGCCAATGATAAAAGATATACCTATAAAGTAATACACCGACGACGTTGCGTTCGGCGCGCGTTGGCATTAGGAGCATTCTGACCAAAATCTGACGCGCGAAATTTGGATGTGTACAGGTATTAGATCCTTATGGTTGACGACCTCTGTGGCGCGGTGTGCGAAGGTCTGCCTGCGATGCAGAAGGTTGCTGGTTCGATTCTCGCCTTGGGACAAATATGTGTACGATCTGCAGACATTTGTTCAGGGTGTTCTGGTCGTTTTCTATGTATAATAAAAAAAACTGTATATGTATTGTATTATATTATGTATATCAGTTATCTAGTACCCATAACACAAGCTCTGCTTAGCTTGGGGCTAGATAATGCTTTGTGAATTGTCCAGCATTATTTATTTATTTATGGTTTTTAAGAACCGCGTTACCAAAGCGCGCTTCAAAACGCCTAATGTGCACATAGTTTAACTAAGGGTTCGGAAAGTAATGGCTAGTGAAATTTGGAGACTGACGTTTTCCCGGGACTGTTGTGGTCGGGCCATTTTGTTGAGGATAGTCGAAGGACAATTTGTGAGACAATGGGATGGGACGCGATTGGCTTTAATTTTTTAGTTGGGTCACTATTTGTACGGGTTTACTTAGAGTACAAGCGGAGAAGAAACTGGTTTGTACGTTGTTTAGGACACGATCATATTGGTTTTATTGAAAACAGTGAGCGAAGCGTACGAAGTTCTCAGAGTCTCAAAGTGCTTAGCAAAAGAGCTACAACTTGGCTTCGAGGGAACTTCAGACCGTCATAATCATAACTCTAGAACTCCACTCGTGACAGACCCCAGTTGTTGGATCTGTAAGAAATCAGAACATTTAAATTAAAACGGTACGATTATTGTTAAGCTAAACACTAGGTAGTTTATTTCTCGAAACGAATAATTTTTAGGTGTCACGTCACGCTAGATTATTAAGCATGTCACATAGAGTTACTTAGTATAATTGATTTGATTTATGTAGGTATAATTATTATGTGTATTAGTATTTAGTTTAAATTTATGTATATGTTGTAACTTTAAATGTTAAGCACCGCCATCCGCTCCTTGTCTCTCAATTGTTCTGGTTGCCTGGAAGAAATCGCTTTAAGCGATAAGGCCGCCAAATCCTTTGCTTTCTTTAATTTTACACAATCTGTTTTTCTTTTTAATTTAAGGTGATTAAAGAATTATCTACCTATCTATCTATCTATCTTTTATTAATTTTTCGGCGGGATTTGAACCAGCGACCTTCCTCAGCACGGGAACTTGAGAGGGCTTATACGCTTACGTACTTTAATAACGAAAATCTGAAAACTATTTTTTTTTTAAAAGAAACTACTTATTCGATGCATCAGTTGAGCTAACTGCAGACTGTTGCAAACAACCTAGAGGCAGCTCAACTGATATCAATATCATTCGGAAGCATTCTCAGGACATGTTGGCTGCCTTGCCCCGCTGTATGGAAATGCTGTTATACCACTATTCATAAAATGTCACAATTTCGGCTTAGTGAACATAACTATTTGAGTCACATAAATAAATGTAGGTACCTACCTACTTTTACATCATTGTGAGACTTTCCTTTAGAATCAACTAACATCGTTGCTGATATTTATAACTAGACAAAAATAACCAGTAGTAAGCTTATCGTAAGACCCGAATAACCTCATTCACTTCAATGTTGCGGTATAGCTGATGCTAAAGGAAACTCTTCATTTTCCTCGTAAAATGTACGGGAATTTCTTTTTAGGCATCGCTACAGCGTAGAATAGCCAGGTAGAATACGAGCTTATAATAAGCAAGCCTTTTACCAGCGATATATGTATGCTAGTTGTACAGAAACCACCTATACCAACTCGGTTCTAGTTTCCTCTATACTTTATGTAAACAAAGGTAAACAAAATAAATAAATAACGCTGGACAATTCACACAGCATTATCAAGCCCCAAGCTAACCAGACCTTGTGTTATGGGTACTAGATAACCGATTTACATAATACAATAGAATACACAGATAGATATTTTTTATTATACATAGAAAACGACCAGAACACCCGGAAAAAATACCTGCAGATCGTACAAATATTCGTCCCAAGGCGGGAATCGAACCCGCAATCTCCTGCATCGCAGGCGGACTTCCACCTACCGCGCCACAGAGGTCGTCGCAGAGGTGTTACTAAACTCGCGAAATGTTGGAAGAAAACAAAAAGGCACAGGACACACGCACGAAATTCAGCTCTAAAATTTCCAGTTCCTCACTAACTCACGTGATAATTACATGAAAAACATCTCAACGTTATTAATTTTCAGCTGAAAATCTAAATTGTTCATTACGTTCCAGATTCACTCAATTTTCATCTCGGGCAGGGCGTGCTCGCCGTACTTATATAATTTTAGGGTACAGTAGCTTTGAGTTAACAAAACGATTAAATATTACTTCAACTTTTTATTACTTGGCTAGTTTTTAATCTCGGGTAAACGAAAATAGAGCTGGAAAGAGTTGACGAATTGTGTAATTTTCTTATTATTACTGTGTAGTTTTCTTCTTATTTTTTGGAAATTGAGTTGTGATAGTAAATTAACTTACAACACTAAAATAGAAATCTGGTAAGACGAAATGAGTGTTTTGAGTAAATTGACGTTGCAATTAAGTAAACTCATCTTAAATGTAGGTATTAAAAGAAATAACAAATCAAGTTTAACCATTTTTATCAATTATTAAGTTCATAAAACTTTAATTTCTTATTTTTTACATTATTAACAATAGAGGAAGCGAAACGGCCCATGCTAATATGATGACATGATGATAAAATCTTGCATCATCATCATCAGCCTATATTGGTCCACTGCTGGACATAGGCCACCCTTAATGAGCGCCATAGCGCCCTGTCTTCAGCTTACCGCATCCAGCATCTGCCAGCAGTCTTTCGCAAATCGTCATCCCACCTGGTCGGAGGGCGTCCTACACTACGATGATAATTATTACAAATCTTGCATACATACTAAATAATTGTATCGTAACTAATCAGAGGTCACCATGTTTTTCTTCGAAATTCACTGCAAATAGTTATAAATATGTTACCGCTGCGGTGCCGCAAGAGTTTCGCAATGACGTTATCCGATGTACGAGATGCGGAACAGACGCGAAACTGTCGCGGACACGCTGCGGACCTCGAGTTGCGGCTCCGCAAATTACATTCCGCGCGGTAATGTGAGACAGGCACGTCCGAAGTAACATTACGTAATCTGTGCTACCGGTGTGTGTTGTGTTACTATTAAAGAAAATTCGCCAGTGTATCTTATCATTGACGGAACCCTGTCCTTTCCGGTTCCGACTAGCACTTGCCCCCTGACGTGATTACCTCGACCGTGACGTGAAACGTAAACGTAATTATTTACGTACGTTACCCGCGGAGGCTAGATTAAAATGTGTTAGCGATGAAAATACGCTTCGTTTTGTTTGCCGTAAATGTTCTGAAAAATATATTCTTTTCTCTGGGGAGAGGGGACGTTTTTCCTTTTGGGGAATAAAAGGTTTTTTTGTGGGGATTTTCGATTCATTAAGTTTGGCCAGTAGGTACAATATATTCTAAAAACAAAAAGACTGTAGAAACAAGACTTCCGTGTCTTTAAAATTTGCTTGCAAAATTTCTTTACTTTTTTAATATCATAAAATTTACTTACTCTATGAATTATTTTATCTCGACACGCGTATATAAAAAATGTAACAATTTAAAATTAAATAGTCTTTTTTTGGGTCAGAAGCTGTTTTATTTTATTTCATTGCCAAGCTTCCGGTCTCCTATTTACCGTCGAAATAAAAGATAAATAAAAAATCCGGTTAAGATATTATTAACAGGTCTAAATCTTATCTATTACTAACCCTAGAGAGTATTAACTTACTCAAGCTAGTCTGTCTGTATCTCCACTAAAGATACCTACTCTGTATCTATAGATTACAGAGTCTCTGTATCACATGATAAATCGGTTCGAATGTTTCCTCGTGGTCATAGTTTGCAAACTTCACCTGTACCCAGGTACATTCTACCAAACTTTGACACCAATATAATTCCTCCCGAAAACTTTAGCACCAACCTTAGGCCACCATATTGCAGGATGGTCAGTAGGCAACTAGGTTGGTTGATAGCTTCGATGGTAGCCTAGCGGGTTGCTCCGATGTAACTAAGCGCGTTTCTTAATCCGGGTACTGACCGGTGGGCGTTCTGTACCATTCGCAGTGAGCATGATTAGATTATGTTACGCTGTGTTTTAAAATTCGTTTTCTTGCTCGTTGCGAGCGCCTTCTTTACCCGTACCGACTGTACGAACGCTAGTTGTGTAACACGTTACATTACGCACTGTTACACCGGTCAGTCTTTTGAGTTCAGAATTATAAAACAGACGTGCGACAAACATAGGACAGACTAAATTGCCCCCCTAGCACGGGGATTGTTGTCTAGGGTAGAATAGACAAAAATTACGTCATTTCGTCATCGAATGCGTAAATTATTTGAAATGAATTTCATCAACTTCAATAATGTACGCAATTTATAGCGAGGCAATTTCATTATTGTCTATCCTACCCTAGACAACAATCCCATGCTAGGGGGGCTGACAAACAACATCCTAACACACGTTTGCAGTGCATCCGTTCGGATGCACTACACCTTTACATTTTCATAAGTAAATACATACGCTTTCACGTCAACCATCTACCATTTGAGCTACCATTCTGCAGGGCGGCCGATACTTTAGAGTTAGCCAGGCAAAAGATATTGAACATGGCAGCTTTTTAATCAAAAACATAAACTCAAGTAGGCACCTACTTTGGCCCGTTTTGAATACGCGCTTAATAAAAGCCTCAGGTTTTCACGTCAAATGCACGCCTCCTAAAAATGGTGATAAGTTCCCATTGTCTGCTCAAAATGAAGGGAAATGTGGTTTTAGAATGATGATACGATGTTTTTAATGGAGATTTCGCGGACGACTCGTGACTTTTTGCTGGGATCATTATCATAATGTCAACTTCTCCGTCTGTTATAAACGTTTCATGTGGTTTCAAGTTGAGAAAACAGCTGCCTACAAAATTCATCATTGAAATTCATACACAGAAATGTCGCACCAACCAGCTGCGTGCCCTGCCATAAACCTAACCATGGGCCCAATTTCGTTAACCAATCGCTTCACTATAATAATGGTATCGTCGGAGAATCGTCCATAGATAAAAGAAACTCTAGATAGAGCGCGCAGTGCTGTTTGCACGGATAGATTGATATAATGGTTTTACCTTGACACTTTTGACACGGGTCACGGAGTCAGGAAGTTGGCGGTGTTACACCCCCATGCCTCGGAAAGCACCATCCTGTCCCCAGTCCTGCGCCTGACCTCACCCCGGTCGTGTCGGTGTCCCAGCCCATCGGATTTTGGGAGTGAGGGAATAGAGAGTGCGCCTGTGTTTGCTCGCACACTTGTGCACTACTATAATATGTCCTACGCATCTGGCTTAGTCTCCGTTGAAACTGGCTGACGTGGTCGAAATTCGGAGGATCTTTTGTACTATCCAGCACATTAGGCACACCAAAAAATTCGCTTTCAAATATGGACTTTAACTGGTTATCTTTGGAGACAGTTTACATCGACATACTATAAGCTTACCGCAAGTTGGTATCTTTATAAGAATTACGAGTTTGAGTTCATATTTGAATACTTATTACTGTGCTGTCCGTTCGCGATGCTGCATATACGTGCGTTGTCCTTAATCGTCCTCGTCACCCTTAGAATATGAAATCATTAATTATAATTTATAAGGGCGACAGTAACATTACTTTTAATGTTCAAAATATTTAGCTTTTTTTTGCTTTATAGTGCGTTACTCGCACTGGGTAAATCTTCTACGAAAACCTTTTAATAATATCCCTAAAAATTTCGATTTTGGCAGAATTCTTAAGTCGTAAGAAGTCCCAGATATTTTCGACCAGGCACGTGTCGATCTCGTTGCTTAGTTGGTCAGAGCGCACCTGTACTGAAGGTGAGCGGGTTCGAATCCTACTCCGTTATTTAACCGCGTCTTGCCAAGAGTATGAACACGTACGGTACGAAACGAATAAGGAGCATACGTGCCAAACACACCATTACGACAATTTATTAATAACGCGGGTTGGTATTTACCAGAATTGGTAATGGGAAAATATGATCCCATATCTTAGAGACGTTGTTTATGAAAATGTTCTGCAGTGCTCGTTTTTTACGGACCTTGTTATTTTTACGATTGCAATGTTGGGGAGCAAGCCGTAAATATCTAATTTACTCGTTACTTGAACCTTGATGAAATTTTTACAAGTAGGTACCGACTAGCGACCAACCTACCCTCTAAAAATGGTGTTGATGACTGTTAGTATAAAACTTTTGAAACTATCATGGTTATTACTATAGAAATCATTTAGAACGGGATATTTAACAAGATTCAATTTTTGAGTTTTCCAATATTTCGGCACAGTTTCATGCGCCATGATGATTGACTGTTAGTATTTTTTATATTATTACGAAAATCTAAGGCTGTATGTCCGATACTTACACTCAAACAAGGGATATCGTCATCATCATCACATCACCACTAACAATGCGTGATCACGGTAGTGTGTAATCTTGCCGAATCGTCGAAAAGTTAAAAGTAATAGAAACGCGAGAAATACCCGTGAATAGTTTAATAATATTATATTGAAGCGTTTAAGGTACGACAAGTTCAAGACTTCATCTAAGATAGGTAGGTCAAGTACCTAAGGGAACCTTCGTTAAATTGGCAATTACCTAATATTTACGAGGAGTTTGCTAACTAAATTATCATAAAGCTGTCGCAAATTCACTCAAAATCGTTAAATTTATTTTCACCTTTCACTTTCAGTTCGAAATTCATAACCTAATTGAAATTTTAATGGTTTGTTTATAACTTTAAGCTTTTATTTTATACTAGCAGCGCCTCGCGGTTTCACCCGCGTAGTTCCCGTTCCCGTAGGAATTTCGGGATAAAAAGTAGCCAATGTCCTATTCCAGACTATAATCTATCTCTGTGCCAAATTTCATCCAGATCCGTTTTGCCGTTCTGGCGTGATAAAGGAACAAACATACATCCATCCATCCATCCATCTAAACTTTCACGTTTATAATATTAGTGAGATAGTGAGACTAGCTGGTCCGGCAAACGTCGTTCCGCCTTAGAATCAGAGATGGAGATACGAAACATGTCAATACATTTTATCGTATGCAACGCCACCTCTGAAAAAAAAATCTCACACTGAAAACGTTTTTTTTTTTCTTCATAATTTTATCCTCGTGTATTTTTTATATTTTAAATAGTTACTCTGCTATACGTACGGAGACAAATCCAACAATTCTAAGATCATTAAAATCAATTCAGCCGTTCTTGAGTTATAAATGTAATAACTAACACAAGTTCAATATTTATATATAGTTTCTTTAAGAATCAATAATTTGTCATAATATCTAGCTAAGCAAACGAATATGGTACGTCGGGATGTCATATGCGTTTTAAAAAATGTCTTAGAACCAAAAAAATATGCATTATCCATAGATCGTGAAAAAATTCAAATTCCAGCTAAAAACGCCCAGCAGCAAAAAAACACCATCCACATCTAAGATTCGACTAATGATCAAATACATTAAGAGGAACCTCCATCTCTGAATTCATTTCATTTATCTAGGGTTGCCAGATAAAATTTTGAAAGAACCGGTAAAATAAGAGATATTTCTTGTCCACAGGCTATCTTTTATCTCGGCTATTCTTTTATCTCTTACAACAACATCATCGATTGTTTAATTAAATTACTATTATAAGCAATGAGGCATTTTCTGACCAGGCTGGGGCCGAATCCTGCTAACAAATCGCTTTATTATGACAATGGTATCATCGCAGAATCATCCATAGATGAATAAAACTTTAGATAGCACGTACGGTGCTATTTGCACGGAGAGATTGATAGAATATCTTGACACTTTTGACACGCATCTCTCTAATCTGAACCTACTTAGGAAACTAAGTAAGAAATTTCGTAGCATGAAAGAAATTGCATTAACTGTAAAATCCCAAAATATTTCATACTGAGCCGTTAACATTGTAATGGGTCTAATTTAAGGTCTAAGGTATTGTAAAAGCTTGCTCAATCAGTCATGGATCTATGCTTGAGTAACTTTCTATATAAGAAGCGTTTCTCAAGCATAGATATTATATTGTGTTGTCCGATTTTTTTTTTATAGATCGATGACTGAGCATAGTTTTATAATTCGTTTCTAATGTGTAGACAATCACAACTTACCTACTTCAGCAAAATTAAATCATTGTTTGTTTAAGGATCCTACTTTTACTGGGTAGAGTAAAGCTCCGTTTATGTGTAACGTTGGGATTAGCAGGAAAACAGTAAAAATCTAGCATTCTGGCAACACGGCCCATAAAATATAACGAAAAAAGTTACAGCAAATTAGGTACAAAACAAGTGTTGCAAACAAAAAGGTAAGCTTTTAAGCATTTTAGACTAATTAAAAGTTAGCCGAATGACCAAACAAAAACCGTGATAAAACGCATTGTTTATGATTTTGTTCAAATTGTGTACAATGGGCAAACAATGGCTTAGGCGCCTTAAATTAAAGTCCGTTGGGGTCAACTTTATTCGTCTGTTTAGTTTATGATTATTGTTTTCATTGTGTGATATTTTTGCTGTTCATTTTAAGCCGGTGTTCACCAAAAGATAATCGAACAATAAGCAGATTCTTCGGGTAACTTAGTTGAACGCATTCACTGCCAAGCCTCGGCGATGCGACCCGCAAGGGCGCGGCTCGCCGCTGCCCATCGGTGCACACGGACACTTGGTGCGTCCGGGGCCATGTAAGTGTTTATTTATGAATTAAAACATCTTTTAAAAAACGTCACTTAAAACGTAATTACCTAATTATGTTTATAGCGTAAATAACGACAGTATTTTTATGAAGGTCCCGCACATAATAGTTCGGTACGATCGGTATAAACAATAAACAAAAAGAACAACATTTTTTTTCAAACTGAAATCCTTTTACATCAGTGCCCATTGATCACTTCGAACGGCACAAAGCAAACAGTTTCAGTGACACGTTGACAGCGGAATTATCGGGAAAAAAACACGTTAACGTCAGGCTTTCTATTACGTAGTACTTATGCCTCGTTTACGGAGACACGGGGCATCACGCCAGTATTTTGCGTGTGGCGTGGCGACACTCCTCCCTCTCGCACTCTACAACGCCATATGATTGAATTCTGTAGGGGCCGCGCCGCCGAACGCAACGCGCGATGTAGCAAATAATGTTTTTGTATTTTGTATTTATTTTAAGCATTACGTCTATCATTAAATGTTAGCTGTTTTACGTTAAAATTCAACGAAACTTTTGTTTAGGTGACTGCCAAATGGGTTATTAAGTTATTATCATTTATAGACCACCGTTTTGACCACAATCTCACCAGCACGCTGGTCGATTTAGATGCATTCGTGAGTATAACTCCACTAATATTATAAATGTGAAAATTTGGAGGAATGGATGTTTGTTACTCAATCACGCCAGAACGGCTCAACGGATCTGGATGAAATTTGGCACAGAGATAGGTTTTAGTCTGGAATAGCACATAGGCTTACTTACTTTTTATCCCGGAACTATCATGGGAACGGGAACTACGCGGGAGAAGCCACGAGGCGCTGCTAGTCACACATATAATTTTTCTGCGCCATTGGTTGCATTTTGATTACGAATAACAAAACAAAACTAAATGAACAAATGCGGTTCGAAAGTGTTTGAGTGAACTCTCGAAACAAAATCGAGCGAGCCTATTTCCATTATTTTCGTGTTCAGAAATATAGTCATTACTTGCTTTTGCCAGCGGCTTCGCATGCGTTTTTTGGTTGAAAAGTAGGCTACATGTTATTTCAGGTCCCGATATGCTAAATTTCACCCCGATCCATTCAGTACTTGTGGCGTTTTCTTTGACCAAACATCTTTACAACGGCACAACTCACTTTCGCCTTAATAACATTATAGTAGGATAGGATTTTGATTTCCTAGACTAAAAGAATATTTCTGGAAGTTCTTATAGTTATCGTACGATATCTAAGTGAGCTACAAGTTCTGGGAAGAGATCTTTAGCCACCCGGCATGTTATTTGTTTGTTTATTAAATATAGTAACTAGTAATTTATCAAACTAGTAACTAGTAATTTTTCATAATTTATAAAACCAATTACATTCGTTACTTAAAATTAAATCACATTATTCATAATTATCTACCTAACAAGATAAAATTTTACAAAATAAATCAAAATAGAATAGGTATTAAAAATTAAATAGTTTTTGATAATGCAGGCAAATAAATTAATTGGTATAGTAAAATAAGATTTCAAAATATTACAATGACTTAAACTAATACTAACTAAAATAACCAATCGAACAAGCATCCTTTCATTTATCCCTCTCGCAAAACCTCAGGCATACTAACATAAAACTCTTCCATTCATCTGCGAAGATATCACAGTCTGGGTTTTGGTCAAGATTTAGTGTGACGTTAACGTTAATTCGCCGTGATAGACCCCCAGCACCTCAAAAACTTCTGACAGGCTTTTACGTGAGGGTAGGAAGATACCTACCGTATTTGACATTCTCCTACACGCAGCCTAAAGTGAAAGGTTACGAACTTTGTGTATGTTGAAAGGATTTTCAAGGGCTAGAATTTAGCTTTTTGTTAATATTTTGACGTGAAATATGATGGTTAAGACTTGACTGCGAAGAATGAGTTATTTATGTGATGGAGTTCTGAACAATTTTTTGCAAAGTATATTTTTTTGACCTTTATGTTATATTTATGCTAGGTAACACCTAACACACCTATAAGGTACAAATGTGGCTTTGGCATCAAAAATACATTTGTTTCATCCTTTTTTGTAAATTAGCTGTCACCGGCTTTAAACGGGATTTTTCGGGATGAAAAGTACAAGCAATTTTTTTGCATCAGGTACCTGCGTGACGTTAACCATTGAAACGTGTCAACGCTTTCCAAAGGCAAAATAGCGAAAGCCTTTTTTAATGCCACTATTCACTTGATTGATTTTCGTGGCAAAATGCGATGTTGGATTTTTTCAAAAGCACTAGATTTTCGGCACTATGTACGTTCGGTTTAGATGACAAGGCCTTACCTGCTAATGGACGATGTCCTCCTATTTCGGCCACGACGAGATGTCGACGGCGGCCAGTGGAGACTAGACATTATGCGCAGGACATAAACACAAGTGTATGTGTAAATTAATTAATCAGCCGGTTAAAACTAGGCGTGGAGCGTGGACTCTGTTACAACACCAGACGATTAACATTTTTTGGTCCAAAGGCGTTCAAAAGTGGGTATTACACCTTCGATAAAAGTAAAAAAGGAAGATAGAACGTACCGTACGTTCTACCAGCGCTCACTCAAAAACTGTACCGTATCATAGATGAAATAATGATAAGGTATCGGAATATCAGAAAATTTAAAATTTGGTATCTCTCGGGAAAATATGTGATGCCTTGAGCTTTGTTTTTTGTTTTAGAGCTATTTGTACACCTGGTGAACGAACGCGAGAGCATTGTCGTGGTGTTTTAGTCGAAATCACCCAAAAGTATACGTCGTAGCAAGCACGCGCAACACAAACGCCACCGCCCGCGCCGTTGGTCCGACTATGACTGAGGTCCTTACCTCAAGGGAACATAGTTGAACCTAACTTGAGCCATACACTTTCGAGATGGTAATGCCTCATCTCCCTTTTTTACTTTTATCGAAGCATTACACTCAAAATCTATAGCCCCTACGACAGCAAATCCATTTGTAGAACAATTACAGCGACAATCACCACTAATGGAACTTCATTGTTTCCCCGGTGACACCCCATACCTTAGCACAACACAATAACCTAAGGATACAATTACCTACCCTATGTCACCAGCAGGCAGGCTTTAAGTGAACGTAGTCAAGATCGATGTTGCAATAACTTTTTCTTTAAAGGGTTTGTTTTAAAAAGGTTAAATATCGAAGCTTAATATGATGATTCGGAATTTACGAGTACTTTATATCGTAATAAAATCAAAAGATTTAAGCCAACCTCCAAAATGTTTTGACAAGGTGACTTCGTGTGCCCCAAACTATATACGATTTTAGGTGTAAAATTTACTTTATCAGACAGAAATATTATTATGCTACCGAATTGTCGACGTCTACCAAAGCGGATTAAAGTAAAATATACGATGTCAATAGAGTATTATTACATGTCCTGTCGTCGTGGTGATTTTTTCACGTCTGCACTCCGATCCGTTTTAGTCTTAGGCTAGAATGAATAATACAATATTTAATCGCGCCCTATCTAAGCGTTGTTGCGGCTGCCACGTTGGTGCAGTGCTTCAGGCATGTTTGCTAACGCGGGCGTGGACAGCTTCCCAGCTGTGATAAGAGCTTACTGTGCCGCCGCGGTGCGTCGCTTGCGCACCAGCCGCAACAGCCTCCTGGAAGCGATGGCCGATGACCTAAACGGCCGATTTCTGCGGCATTGGGTAGGGTGCATTCAGTGCTTGCAATCTACACCTGGCACTGAGACACATACCTGCCCTCTTCTGGTCATTTTTTGAACTGTGTTTAATAATTTGTGTATTGTAATTTTGTGACTGTGTTTGTCCAGGGCCTCAAGGTCTGAAATAAACTATTTTTATTTATATCTTTAGCTTCCAAACCGGTTAATGTATAAGAATTGAGTCAAATATTTATTATGCTTTAGTATTCAAGGCGTTTACGAAAAAAAGCACAAGACCTCTAAAGAAATACGAAGGCGGCTCTAAACAAAAAAGAGCCGCATCAATCTACTTCATTCATAACACACACGTTGCTCATCCCGGCCAAAAAAGCAATATATTTTGTTGAAAAGGTATTATGATAAAACGTTTGCACTCACTGGCGTGAATTGATCGCCCTTAGCTTCGGCTCATTGCATATTTATTGGTGCGCCTAAAGCGAGCGATGTCGAGGGAATGGGTTGTATTGGTTCGTGTAACACAATTTGCGGTGAATCAGGTCATGCATTTAAATATGCTTGTAAAGAGTTGATTGGATAAGAAAAGTACGGTTTTGGAGTTCATTTGAGACAGCTTACGAAATCATGGGCTTGTAACCACTTTGTCACGAAAGTGAGAGTTAATTTTGCTAAAATAATTAGTTGTAGAATGAAGAACTCTGTTTTACTCTAGAATTATTTCGGCAGGTCAGCAACATCGTTAAATGCCAATAAAATCAATACGTCGAACTTTAGATCTTATGGTGGGTACTAACCGTTACAGGGTGTAATGTACCATTCGCAGCGAGCATGAAATGTCAAAAATCCGTCTCGTTGTTCATTGCGAGCATGTTCTTTCCTCGTACTGACTACACGAACGCTGGCTGTGTAACATTCGTTACATTACGTCCCATAGCACCGGTCAATACCTGGCTTAAAAGATACGAGAGAGAAAATTTCCTGAAAGTACCAGACGTGAATGCAAAACTTCAAAACAAAGCAATTTAAGCTATCCATACAAAGCTAGTGGAATTGTTTCGCAGCAGGAAATAACGTAGCAGGTGCACAAACGACGGGATCGGCAAACAAGATACATCGAAACCAATACATCTGTACTTGTGGCTCGCAACTTGACTGACTATTGACTGACTCACTATTCTTTATTCCATTTTCTACTTATCTATTGTATCACGATCTGGGTTATTTGCTTACTTTTTTAACAGTTGCGTTCTTGATTTATATTCCGATCTCAACAAATGCTCACTCACATGTTCCAAATAAACAAAATCGAGATAAAGTAGGTCCGTATATTCTACCCAAAACGAATACTACTCGAGTGCTAACTTGGCATTTAACCTTTTGGCTTGCGAAATGCGAAGTTGTTAAATTGCTTAATTTTACTAAATGGATTGACAGCCAGACTATTCATATCAAGAGGGTAACTAAGTAGCCAATTTTCACCTTCCTCGCACCTTTACCCATTAGGCCAAATCAAACGCCAAATCAGCAATCAAGGTTCGTCAGAACTAACCCAGCCTTGTCTTGCACTAAGTGGGGTCAGCAGGTACTGCTTCCATTTCAATTTACCATCCGTCACTTCCGTAGCCGATTAGTAAGTATACCTACAAACTTCTCTCTCTCTCTAGCTCTCACGTGCAAACTATTAAATCAAGTTATTTTCAAAAATATATCCATGTAACCAGCCTATAACACCCACTCGTGAGTATAGATCTCTTCCTTATCTCGCCATCTCTGGCCGTCTTGTGTCAGCTGGATCCACTGTTTCTCTACTGGCGTCTACAAATTGTCCTTTAAAAAAAACCTGCATCAAACAAGGTACTCGGTAACCAGACACGTAGAGAATAAAAACCAAATTACAAACAAACTCCTATCAAAGTTAAAATCTTCCACCGCTCTAAATTTCCCGAAAAAAACACACTGGTTGTATAAATCCTACGATGCACTTAAACAAATTTCGTTATGTTAGCGAACCTGCCCTAATTCACGCCGGCTTTGTCCTTTTATAATTAGAAGGGAAGGTCGAAAGACCTCCTCATTAGCAAGCCTCTTGAATTCCAACACACGACTGTTGGTAATTGCTGGAGATATGATTTCAGTTTGTATTTTTATTTCTTTTTTAAATGAACGGGACTGAGACTTATACTGTTCTGCTTGGAGATGAGAAAACTTCCTGAAGTACAGACGTGAAAGCAAAACTTCAAAACAAAGCAATTTAAGCTATTCACACAAATTTGCTTGGTTAAGCAAAATGAAAAATAATTTAGGTTAAGATTCAAATAGGATCCTATCAAAAAATTTCAATGTCACTGAAAATATTTTTTCTAAACATGTTTGTAAATAAATTTATATTAGTAATGTTATTATTCTCAACTTTTATATCAAGTCGTCGAGATTTTTTGATGACCAACATTTAGCATCATCCCTCTTAAAGTAAGCTTTAGTAGGTACACTGGGACTTAGCGTTAAACTCCCAATTTATCAACAAGTTAATAATTAAAATGTTTATCACTAATAAAATGTAAGTGTCATTTGCCATGAGCATGCGTAAAACATTTCGCCGCTCTTGTGTATACGAAAAAAAAATTACAATAATGAATACTGCCATAGCAAATATATGTAGGAATACGTTTCTTTTTTTGGACTGTTTACTAGATAATTACAGCAATCTCTTTGAACGGTAAAATCAGATAAGCAAACATATAATTTATGAAAAGAGGAAAATCCTATTGCGCTGTAAAAATAGCTCTTACTATGTCCACGCAATTTTACCGTCCCACCAGTTGGATAGATCAGGTTGAAGGTTAGGATAGCAAATCAGCTTAAGGAATCCTCAGCTTTCAGAACAATCTGCTGCCTATATTTGACAGGAAACGCTGAGAAAGTTTATTTATTTTATTTTATTTATTTATTTAAAAAGAATATACATAGGACTTAATTTATAACACTCTTTAAACCCGTAGGGGTTTGACCCGAATGTTACATTCCTCGGGTTTTAAAATTAAAAAGGAAGTGTACCTATCTTCGTTCACAGGTACGAGTAAGTAGGTATGTTACAGTAAGTAGGTATGTTACAGTAAGTATGATGGTACTCAATCATTACATATCATGCTCTAAGTGTACAGTTAGTAGGTAAAAGTTTCCAACTGCTATCAAAAAGTTCCACTCTGTGGCATAGCCGTAAAGTCCTTTACGCGTTATGAGAGCTGTAGATGGACGTTGAATATTAATTTTATGTACCCTATAAATGTAAGTATATTTTGTTTGCAATGACCTGCTCCACTTCTTGGATGATTTTATGCCTTGCGAGCTTAGCAGGTTGTAAAAACATCAACGCAACGTGGCAATATAATTCATAATTTCTGGACTTTCGCTGGGGTTATAAATTTTAGGAATCCGAAGGGAATTGAACCCGCATTTTCTGACTATATGCGGCACCACCTGAAAAGCAATTTCACTTAATGTTCCAGTTATCACTATAAAAACCAGAAAATACACACAAAGCTCCAAAGCCAGCAAAATGGAAAAGTCAAAACCAATTTCCCCTTCACACTGTAAATGGATTCTTACATAACCTTTTAGAGATCTTCGCCTACTAGCCACTCTACTCACTGTGCAGAGACAAGAGCATGCAACAGGCCGAAGGGCACTCGTACGGTTGGAGTCCTGGTTGAGTGCTAAGTGACGTGTGAGGTAAGGCCAATCCTTTCGAGTTCGTCTTATGTTCATACTTTTAAGGTTAGGGTGTTTAACCCCTTAAAGTTTCTAGTTCAACTAATTTATTTTGAATGTGCAGCCGTATCTTTGGAATCGGTAAATAGACTACCTTCTACTCAGCACACATACGGCCGTTGCTGAAGGCGCCTTCCCCTCAAGGTGGTGGTATGCGTCAAACTAGCGCCACCACCTATCTTATCTTATTATTACGTTGAACAACAAAAAAGCACAGAATAGGTATCACAAACTGTGCGATGGATTTTTTAAACCTTTGTTCAACGTAATAGGTAATAAGATAAAATAGGTGGCGGCGGCGATAGTTTGACGCATACAATCGCCTTAACATGGAAAGTTTTGAAATGAAAAATAAAACAATGACATTTAAATTTTAAGATAACCTATCATATATAGCGTACCAGCTCCAAAATGTATGAGATACAGAAATCTCATACATTTTGGGGCTAATGTGAGTCTATGTTCTACCCTACCCAAAACGCAATCTATCCATTAATATATTTTGTTTAAAACAGCAATAATTTACTAAGATAATCAAAAACTACGTAACACTTAATTGCTCGCGTAATTCGCTAATAGCTCCTCAACTTTAACTGTTGAAAGCATCTGCCGCACCCGCGGTAGTGGGGCACTTACGACTTTAATGCATTCTTTTATGTTGATTGATGGTGTCCCCGCTGTCCGGCGTAAATCGACTTCTCCGATTTACCATTTGTCTTTGTCGGATAATATAGAGCGTTGGAAGTCCGTGCTAAAAAAATCCTTGTAGCGCGAAAAAGCAGTGAGTTTTATTTTACGACCACAATGGAAAAAGCTTCGTGGTTTTTGATGACTCTTTAACATTCGGTATCCATATCTAAACAGTTTATCTCACCTATCTAAAGTATTTGATGGTGTAATAAAAATGAATGTTCATGTCGTTCCTGATAAAAAAGTTACAAAGAAGCTTTGGTTATTGAAGTTCGACGCAACGGAAAATGAAAACGAGCGATACAGATCCCCAAGGATTGTAACTTGAGACTTGACCTTATCTTTAATTTATGATAACTTTCAACCTTGGTTGTTTTTTCTTTTTCGCTCCAGCTTAGCCGAGTCCAATTCGTATAATTGACTTAAGGATCGACCTTCTTCGCTTGACAAAGTTTCCTTTGAGAATTTTAATTATTTATGATGTTAAGAACTCGAGTAGATCTATCAATGTCAGGCTATCAATGCGGTTTAATGTTCGGGCCCTTTAATTACGTTTGGCAAGTCATAACGCTAATAAAAGGTAACGGTTACATACTTTCAAAGAGTTCGGGTGGTTGAGCAACTTGGAGTCAGAGTTTTATCGAAGAATTCTCCAAGAGAATTTACCAGTTGAATGTTTGGCGAAGTTGTAGATTGTAACGACAAAATTTGCTTTGATGTTTCTGCTAACATTTACCTACTTCATGGCAAAGATTGTTAATTACATTAACGTTGGGAGTTTGGCAACAGTGAAATTCTGAGACGTTTCCGAGAGTTCGTTTTAAACAATCGTTTTTAATTTCGAAAGGCATTAATTTACCCTCAGCCAAATTGGCGTTTAGAAAACCGCTTAACGAGCCCATTTAAATTATGGACGGAGCTTCGGACTTATCTTGGCTCCTATTTTTACACCTCCCTCGGGATTCTAATGTCATGTTCCGGTTCATATAATAGCATTAATATTACGTAGAAACTTCCTGAATGATGTAACTCAGCCCGAAGCATTACAGCTCCCAAATGAATTAGATTCGTGAAGATTAGGATAGTTAAGATTGAACATGGTACGTGGATCCCAATTCCGTTACGTGAAAATTATAGCGAGGATCCTATCCACAGGCGAGGACTGAGATTTTAGCCTAAAATAGATTTTGGTTCCGATCTAATTGAATGTGGGTGTTGGGAGCGTAAATGCCAATTTCGGAATATTACGCCTTAGGGGTTGAATTCCGAATGCGAAACTTAGCAGTTCTTACAGTGCTATACTTTACATTGGGACCTAGTATAAGTTACAACTTATAGAGTTCTATTCATCATCATTATCAGCCCGTATGGTTACGTCCACTTCTAAACAAATGCCTCCCCTAAATGAGGCCACTGTTCTATTGCTATAATACAATTAATTAATTGAATTTACAACTTTTCAAGATATCACAATTCACGCTTCCAGAAACAGATACGCCAACATCTAAACTACACAAGCATAAACTGAAGTCAGCTAAAATGCACACTCCGATAAATCAAGTCGCATAACTACCAACAAAACAAAACTATAACGAGACGAGATCGCGGTAACGGTAAACTCGAAGACCCCGACAGGTGACATCTATTGGCTGGATGATTGATATTGGAATTGTCAGGCGATTGGTTCTTATTCATGGCATATTACATAGTTTAACAATTCTGTCGACCAGGTTCGTCGGTCTTTGTGAAATTTCGTGGTTATATTTATGAGTTCAACGCATTCTCTGCGCAGTGTCTGCGGCGCGACCTGCAGCAGAGGTGGTCAGCATCTACATAGTAGGACTCGCAGAACTAGATGTGCGTCGTGGACAATGAAAGTGTTGTTTTGTTTCTGAAGCATTTGAAAGTATACATTAGTAGTACATTAGCGTACATTAATATACAGTAGCATTAAAAGTATAAGTAGGTATTAATTAGAACAAGCTTCTATTACAATATGACTGAATAAGTTCATTTTTATCTAAATATTAATATATGTTACTTTCAAACTAAACTTCGAGATATATCCATAAAATGCTTAACAGATAAATAATAATATAATAATATTTAAAAAATATTTTTGTAAGCCTACTAGGTTTACAAAACTGTGTTCATATTTACTGTTCATAGTACATATTTTAAAATTAGTAAGACGTGTCTTGAATGGAAAGCATTCAATAGCTCACATAGAATATTCAAATGAGTTGCGGTTTTGTACTTCCAATATTCAACAATCAACACCTAATAGCAGCTGTTTGAATTGAAAGATCCACTCAATGGTATGGTCTGCGGTCTGAAACGAGGGCTTTCAAGACTACGTTCGCAAAATATGAAACGTAGAGAGAACAGATTATTACGTGAACATGTGAAAATTTGATACAAAACAGGATTCTGTTAAATATTCCAGCGGTTTGAGTAAATAATGAAGACCTTTCATACATTACCAAATAAGAAACACAGTTTTATTTTATAAAATACTAGTTCTGCCCGCGGCTTCGCACGCGTTGTCCCAGTAATGCCCGAATTAATTTTTTATCGATTTTTTTTCTTTTAGTCAGTAAATCTTGTTAAGAGATGAGTTCCTATGTAAATGAAACAAATTCTCGTGTCCAAATGCGCACGCTGGGCATTACTGGGTGGTTATTTCTATCCCAAGGAAACGGATTTATGGGAAAAAAAGTAGCTTATGGTATATTCCAAACTAGAACTACCTGAATGTAATTTCAGCCTGGTCTGTTCAGTTCTGGCGTGAAGAGGAAACAAACATCCAAACTTTCGCATTTATAATATTAGTGCAATGAGCTGTGCCCGCGGATGCGCAAGCGCAGTTTCTATTACAACTTTTAAAGTTGTAAAGTTATTTCTGTTTCATGGGAACTGGCTTATAGGATAAAAAACTTTTGTGTCTAGATGCAGGTCTAAATTTACATCTGCGCATTGTTTCAGCCCCGATATGTTCAATAGTTTTGGCGTGAAGACGTGACAATCATCCATCCATACATACATTCGTCCAAACTTTTCTTTGAAATAGTGTGATTGTTGTTCAAATGGTTTTCAATCACATGATTGGTTAAGTTAAATTGTATTGTATTCATTTATTTCAGAAATTTCAATAATCCATATCACACATACACAAAATTAAAATTAAAATTCAAGATTACATAGTTAAATCTCACTAATATTATAAACGTGAAAGTTTAGATGGATGGATGGATAGATAGATGGATGGATGTTTGTTCCTTTATCACGCCAGAACGGCTGCACGGATCTGAATGAAATTTGGCACAGAGATAGATTATAGTCTGGAATAGGACATAGGCTACTTTTTATCCCGGAATTCCACGGGAACGGGAACTACGCGGTTGAAACCGCGAGGCGCTGCTAGTAAGAAATAAAATTAGAAAAAATAAGGACATATCAATTTTTTTAGAAATAAAATAAAAATTGATTAAATTACCTACAATATAAATTACATACAGCTATTATCTAATCAAATCAGGCATCATACCTACAGACGGGTGCAACAGATTTGGCAAAATGTATCCACATGGGAGACAGACAACGCTCAGAGACGGTTTTTAGGTGATGATGTTGTGGCTGGCCTTCCTGCTCATCAGAGATGCTGTTTTCTTCCGAATGATGGCGTGGAAACCATCTGTACGGTACAAAAACGGGGGAGTCTCAGCAGCATCCTAAAGGTATTGTTATACTGGACGCGTAGGGCCTCTAGCGATTTTTTGGTATAATAGTTAACCCATAGATTACCCGTGTAAAGGCTCTGACAGTAAGCTTTGAATAGTATTACTTTCACTTCGTCAGAGCAACGGGCAAATCTACGGGTCAACATATTGCCTCGAACCGCCAAGCCCTACGTTCCCTTTCTATGTCTACATTATCCTTCAGATCGTCGGTAAGGAAATGCCCAAGGTATTTAAATTGAGTGACTCAGATGATGCAGTGAAACCGAAGGAGCGAAACTAGTCTTGCGATAGAGCTAATCTGATATTGACGTAGCAAATAGCTGACGGGTAGTTCTAGCCAGGTGCGACATCTAGTTTTTGCAATTTCATTTCGTCTGCGTTCTTTCATTTCAATTTGAACATTTCGCGATTTCAATTCATGACAAATTCTTTGAAAACTTTCTTGGAATTGGCACGAGAATTAACGATTGTAAGTAGTCAGATACTTTCAAAAGTATTAGGGACGAACGGTCAGACAATCAACTTGTGAAAAACAGTTTT
Organism: Eupithecia exiguata; assembly: GCA_947086465.1. NCBI lineage: Eukaryota > Metazoa > Arthropoda > Insecta > Lepidoptera > Geometridae > Eupithecia > Eupithecia exiguata. Next base: position 2,523,672 of record OX352229.1, read on the forward strand.
CTAATTTCTTTTGGGAAACCTATCAAAGCTTATGCTTGAGGCTAGGCCCGCTTGGGTTTCTGCGCAGTAATATCAATTTACATTCCAAAGACTTGGTGAAACATTAGAACCGTTAGCATTGAATAAGTAATAAAAATAAATTGAACGTCTTTGTTTAAAAGAATTTTCAATATAATATTGACTCAGACCAGCCAGTTAGAAATACTGTAGATATATACTTCTACACGATTGTTTAAAATACCGATAAAAATTAATCTTTTGAAAAACGTGGGGATTTGGAACATAAGAACTCCAAAATTTGAGTTTGCTTAAAAATAGTTAGTACTGTTTCTCCAAGAGCTTAGTAACATAAACGCAACGACAAAAAGTTTATAATACGTTTTCGAACATTCTTTATTTTTCTTAGAAAGTTCGTAGTATTCCGAAACTTTCTGTTAAGTTTACTTGAAATTATAAGTAGGTACTCTTCTACCTTTCTATTTATTAGAAGGGTTTATTTAAAAATGTTTCTAAATATTTATCAGGGTATCAAAATGTTTCACTTGATAAAGAAATCGACAGGGACAAAATAAAACAAGACATGCTGAATACGTACTTGAAGCAGGAAAGCCTGAAAATAGGAGGTCACGAAATGGAGCACAAAGTACACGCAAAGAGCTTACAGGATGTTTTACCAAGAATGGTTTTGAGATTACCTTTGTTCATCGAAATAATATGATATAATTTGGCATGTTTTAAAAAACTATAAACCAACTTCAAATTTCGGTACTTAAATAGTATTCATCTATGTCTCGAACTGTCACATTAGGTTCCTAGGGTCGTTTTTTAAGTTTTACGGGATAAATACTAATCCCTCGGGGATAATTTATATGGGAGCACCTCGGGATCATTCTCTATACAATAGTGAAAGAATAATCAAAATCGGACTACTCTGTAAAAAGTTATGCGTGGTCTAAAATAAAATATATACTTATACACATATATTATACGCGTGGACTTGAGAACCTTCTTCGTTTTTTCGTCGGTTGAAAAGAAACAGAGACAGACGGACGAAATTTTTGATCTACGACATAAACGCAAGAGCAAACAATCAGTGAACTTTTAAAAAATCATTTTATTTTTCAATATGCCAAATAGACTAGAAATTTTACCGAAAGACAAAATGAAAGCTCTGTTAACGAACTCGAAATCGGTTTACGAATGTCTATGTCAGGAAAGCAAAGCTAAAGGACAAAGCACAGTCTAACATAAAGCTGTTAGAAAGCCGGTCTAAAGCAATCTCATGTAGTAATGCTTCGTTATCCCGAACTCGGTCCTTTCAGAGGTTTAGAGGCCTTTGTGTATAGTGTTATAACGTATTTCGCTTCGCATAGTACAAGTAATAGGTGCACGGCGCAACCTACACAGCGTATAGCTAAGGTGCATATGGATTTGTATCATAATTCATGCGTTTTAATCAGGTGGTGCCTGGATACAGCCGAAAGCACTTTGGAATAATGCATCTGCGAAATCATTTCTAGGGTTCCGTACCCAAAGGGTAAAAACGGGACCTTATTACTAAGACTTCGCTGTCCGTCTGTCACCAGGCTGTATCTCATGAACCGTTATAGTTAGACAGTTGAAATTTTCACAGGTGATGTATTTCTGTTGCCGCTATAACAACAAATACTAAAAAACAGAATAAAATAAATATTTATGGGGCTCCCTTACAACAAACGTGTTTTTTTTATATAATGGTACGGAACCCTTCGTGCGCGAGTCTGAGTCGCACTTGGCCGGTTTTATTAGAATAGGGTTAGTATATAGTTAATTTCAAATAAACTTACACATATTGTACCACTATACTAGTAAAAGGATGGAAAATCGGTAGCTAATAGTGAAAAAATATTTTCCTTGTAATTTTCCGCAAACCCAAAGCAATCTAATAAGAAAATAGAATAGGGACAGACATAATCTGCCCAAGGTACATATTTCAAGTACGTAATGGACGATATCGAACCTTTTGATAAAAGATGGGGTGAAGTGATAGGGCCAATTTAGTGAAAATATGGATGATTAAAAATGGACCGGCAAAAAACGGGCATTCTAGAAAAACCGTCCGAGAAAACCGAAAATCAAGAAGAAAAATGGGTGATGTAGCGGAAAATAAAGAGCATAGAAAACGACGGGGTCTGCAAACCTGCAATATTGGTTATGGTTATCGAGTAGAACAGTTTGTGGAGGGTCTAATCCGGATTAACGTGTACATAATAGATGGATGTGGACCCCTGAATGCCAAATTAATGTGGATTTACCAAAACTCGAACTTCGCGAAGATGACCACGGAGATTAAAAGCTTTGGAATCGGGTGGTTATTTGTGAAATTTTGTTTATGATGGAAATCTGTTTTAAGTTTTCTTATAATTATGTATGTTAGTCTATAAGGTATTTATCATAAGGGCCCTAGTTAAGTTACTTTGTAAGTACTTGTCTTATGTTGCCTGAAATAAATGATTATTATTTTTATTATTAGATGAAAAATCGTTTTAGTTACAAAATGCGTAATAAAGCTACATTCTAACTAAGATATCCCCAGCTATATCTTCTACCAGGATAGTGTCCAGTCCAAGCTTACTGAAACTGCTTGCAAAAGCTTGTATTCATTTGCTATGTAGGAACCCTCCCTACAATACTAATTACAATACAATACAAAAATGCTTTATTGTACACAATAAATTAACAACAAGTACAATGGGCGGCCTTATCGCTAAGAAGCGATCTCTTCCAGGCAACCTTTGAATGTAAAGAATTGTGAATTTAAGAAAGGCAGGGGGTGTACCAATGATAATCTAAAATACATACACTACAAAGACTAATGGATACCTACATTAATATAATAAAGACTTATCCAAAAATATAAAAATTAATTAATAACTAAAAGTATACTTAACTAAATAACATATTAATATACTAACTACTGAAATAAATAAATAGATAGTCAAAGTAAAGTACCATTATTCACTTTTCTGAAAGGAAAAACTCCTTGACACGAGCTTTAAATACTGGCAAGGATCGGACTTTTATAATAGACTCTAATAGACACACTAATTATTCTACGTAGGAAAGTTGCTGTTGTTCGTCTCAAATACAGATCCAAATCTCAATTTAAACTTGAGCCTTTTCACTTGATTTGATTTTTAAACATAAGGTGGAAATATTTTGAAATGGTTTACCTTGGGACCAAAACAAATATTTAACTCAAATCAAAAACAATCAAACAAAAGATTTAGCTTAAATCTTTGGACTAAAAACCTAAATTTACCCAAGCGCGCGCGTGATTTCACCAAATGCAAACTGAAATGACAAAATCCTACAAAAACGTATCTACTATTCCACCAAAACGGAGCTAAATCTCGAAATTTCAAGCAAAATCCCGCCGAAAGCTGGGACGCATCAATTGTCTTTCGGAAGCGAGATCGACCGTTTATAAAACATCAGAGCATTTCATTTCAATTCGCGTCGCTGCCTGAATTGTGGTCGGAATTACTAGAGATGGGTAAATCTTAAAATTTCTCTAAATCTTTCGAGCGTCGGTGAATTGATGACAGCCAAAGACGAGCGATGCGCTGAGAGACTCCTTCGAAAATTGTTACAAATATGCAAAATCTTTAAAAAAAATCGTGAAGTTAATAGTTTAAGTGAGTATAAAGTGCCTACTTAACTAATAGAGCTCTGTTCTCTATATGAACGAACATGTTTCAAGGGCATCGTGGCACTTAAAAGAAAGAACCATCAATAACGTATTCTCTGCCCAGCTGTAGTCGAACACGTCCACGTTTGTCGTTGGCAATCAAAATGTGAATTGACGCAGCTGTCGTTAAGTTAGGTACTTTACTTGATTTCCAAAGTATAATCGTCATTGTTGCAAAGTTCCTTCTGAAGTCAGCAAGGATTAGAATGCCTTAGCACACCTGGCTCCTGAAATCCCTACATCTGATCTGAACTCGTTAGGTGCGCGTCTGCGATTTCCAAAGCGACGACGACGGTCCATGGCTAGAGTTACAGCCTTGTTAGCAGGTATTTTGTATAATGCCTGTTAGTTATTCTGATAAAGATTTATTTACCTTCTTTGAAAGCTACCTTCTGCCCGTGGCTATGTAAGCAGTTCCCCTGGATGTAAAATATCCTGAATCATCATCATCAACGTATATGAATACACAGCACAGGCCTCCCCTAATGAGCGAATAGATAAGCAAAAACTTGATTTTAACGCTTACGCCGCCGCCGATCTGCTCTGTCCCGCTCCTATCAACGCGAAATCCTATGCCTATCCTATTCACAAAATGGTGTCATATATCGCCCCAGTAAGTTATTAAGTTAAGGACAGTGAAACTATGAAGGTCTGGTGAAAAAGGTCTTAAAATAATAAATAAAAATAATCTAATAGAAGGTTGAATCTGTTTCTATTGTTTTATTACGGTTTCAGATATTTATTTATTTCTCAAGTTTACTTAATATTCACTGGTGAGAAACAAAATACGTTTATTATCTTTTGTTAGTAGTTCGGTACGAGCAACTAATCAAAACAATGTGGGTAGTTAGCAAAAATAATGTCCAGAGCAAAATTAAGGCGCAAACGCACTGATACAAATTCTGATAAACAAAACATGACATATTATAACGTAAGAGAAAATATATTATTTATTTACAGAAACTTACAATATACAATACATAATAATTACTTTCAACTAATATTTACACTTAAATCTATTTTCTAAAAATCTAAGCCGTCACCAGAAGGCAAAGTGCCCAGAATGCTGCAGCATTGCCACGTTGAATGGCAATGCTAATTCGTTGACCGAAATAAAAGCCAGCATTCCGATCACCTGTGGACTCTATTAGGTGTTTTGTTAGATCTTTGTATATTCCATGTGCCCCAGGACCCCAAGGACCTAGGGTTTCCACCCCAAACGGCTGGAATAGGTAACCTCGGTCAAGATTAGCGTATTTCCGCCGTTTGAGGGACTCCGATGATGTTGCTGCGGAGCCGGCCCATACTGATGTCCCTGCTATGCAAGATGAGAAGGTGCTAGGGTATCTAGACAAGTGACATCTCAAACTAAAGGCCGACCCATTTTCCAAGGAATCAGAGTCATACCGTCAGGCCTTTTACCATCATCTCGCATTAGGCCACGTGGTTCGAGAGTAGCTGCCATACTGACGCTGGTAAAACACCCGACGGATCATCATCCGTCGGGTGACATCACGACATCATCATGACATCTCATTAATTGAACTATGACGGGACCCACGTCCTGCACTAGAGACACATGCCAGTGCATGGTGACCGAACTTATCAACGGTTTCACCGCACTGGCAACGGTGTGCAACTAGACAAGGAGAACCTAAACGCAAAGAGGTGGCCACCCGAAATGTGTTATTGTCTAAAAGGGTACCTAGATTTTTAGAAGGCAAAACATATAACCAAAGTCCTGATTTCCACTCGGAAACGGCAAGTAGACGAGCGCGTTCTGATGAGCTGGTAGACGTATTAATAAGGTTTTTCCGTACCAACTCACATAGCGGCTCATCTCACAGTCTCTGAGAAGAAAGAACTTAAGTATATAACATAAGTATATTTATTTTAGAACATAAATACTTACCTACTGTAGATTCTTGTTCTTGCAGATATATTCGTCGCCATAATTTAGGAGTGTAGATTGATAAAATGGCGCCGAAAATATAACGACATGACAAAGGTGGATTCTTTGTTTTACTTAGCTTGAGAATTTTACGAAATGACGACAAAATTGTTAGCATTCCTTTCGGAGGCGTAAAGTTGTGGAGCTCTTTTACTTTGTCGGAGTTATTTTGAGCTTTATCATAAGCCCAGTGAGCCCTGAAGCATATTTGTTAGCTTCTGTCCGCGGATACGCACGCACCTTTCAAGTAGCTGAGGTATGTCCATCAGAAAGAGTTTTACTATACCTAACCTACCTCCGCGAGCTTGTTGTGGCTGGAGTCCCGAACTTCTAGAAGGGAACATAGGTATCATGTTTAGTTCTGCTAAAGATGGGACGAATTAGGAAAGAAATCAGCATTGAATTTCATTTTCCTGATTCAGACTAGTTTAGGCCGAAGCCAGTGGGACGAATGGGGCACTCATTTAATATCATATTTGGTATCTAGTAATAGTATACATTATTTGGTATCTAGTTACCAACCGTATTCTATTGCAGCGGTAGGTATCTGTGGGTAAGTGTGTCCAACTCAAAATACTTACTATTAGGTAAGTACAAATTTGGTACCTCAATCAGGATAATGTGAGATTCAGACTGTTTGAACATTCTACTTTAATCTTGTTCAGGTAGGTAGGTATTTTCTTTACCGATTATTTAGCAAAGAGTTTACAAAAGATTTTGGATTTAAATTTGCGCCACCTTGCTTACTACTGCTGCCATCTCTTTGAAACTGTGATTAACAAATTCAGCAAACCCAACGCGCGGGCGCGCGAGAAGCTTTCTTGAACCAAAATGTTCCCTACACGCAACATAGTTCAGAGGAAATGTAACAGATGGTGCTATTGCTAAATATAAATAGGACAATACAAGGGTTGATTTGAGACAACTGATTATTTTTTGATTGGATAGACAGATATAATAATAATGGATATAAATTGATAATTTAGTGAGTAAATAAGCAAAATTCAACCAAAACAGACCTGTATATCGTCGTTGGTAATAAAACTCCCCTCCCAGAAGTCTTCGATATTCTCTGGATAGTCAGACTCCTTGGTTGGATCCGGACTCAAGCATTCTTTTCTAGTCTTGAACACTAGTATGAGGCCACCGTCCTCTTCATCAGGCCTCCAAGCCCCACACATAGTGGCCACAGTTCTTACTTTTAACTCATCACAAAGTTTTATTTTTTTCACTGGCAAATGTTCTAAGATTAGATCACTTTTGGCTTTCACACTCTCACTAGCCATGACTAAGTTTTTATAGTAAAATTTTGAGTAATTCGATCTTCCTAAGAATAATTTCTTAGGTGATTTTATGAAGTTTAAAAGAAATTTCAGCATCTACCTAACTGCAGTAGGTAACTGAACTTAGGGCAGTACCTAAATAAAATATATCTAGAACAGAATTCGAAAATATTCAACGCAAATACCTATTAAATGATAGCTTTAAACGGGCGGTAAAATATCACACATCAGAAACACGTGCCGCGCTGAATTTACAGATTTTTATGGGTTTGATTTGCAATCCCATAGATAATGACACAAGTTTAGATGTTAATGTTCACTATAAGCACGCAGTTTTATAGAAAAACTGTAGAAAATACACTTTATTAACAAGAAACCGATAAACATAGCGAGGTTATGTTTTCATTTTCGAAACTGAAGAAAACAATAACAAACGTGATGTCATTTCGTTGTCAGAATCAGCTGATTGACATCTTTGAAGTTGAAGTTGACATTGACAATGACTTTATCCTAAAAATCTTTTGATGACTTGCATGAACAGTGCCATCTATGCATCATAGACATAACTAATTCTCTAGCAATGAACCAAACCTCGGCGCGCAGACAAGGATGAAATAATGTTACTTGGCCCGAGAACAGTGTCTCTTCTGAAGTGAACCAAACAAACGTGTCCACTCGTATCGTAGTTACTACGAGATGGCGCTACCTACCACGAGAAGATTGTTTTTATGAGAGGACGCTATTTAGACGTCAGACAGAACCACAAAATTCTGAGTACCTATTAAATTAGTTTTTTTTTTTCCTTTTCACAACCCTTTTTATGTCGGTGCCCATTTAGGTATATAATATAAAAATATACTTTAGCGCTGAGATGAACCGACAACCGCTGGAGTACCTAAACGTGTTCTTGAGTGGAGACCGCAACTCGGCAATCGTAGTGTAGGACCATTGCCATTCATAAAAGATATTTAGACACATGGTGTTCGGGACTTTTTTGTAGATATTAATGTTTTCAGCAACCCCAAAAAGATGACACAAGTAAGACAGGTTGGCTGGCGGTTGTTCTGAATATGTGTGAAGACTAACGCAATCAGCGAAGGCCTACAGCACAGGAAACTCCATCTAACAACTGCTAAAATCGTGAATTCTTTTCATGGGCTGGAGCTAAGCTTCTGATCCGACCGCCGCCATTTTAAGTCTGACCAGTAGGTATCTTCACAGAACAGAAAAGTAAGTGGAAGTGCTAAGTGGGCGTGGCACGCGTGTCACAATTATGCGTAGTTACGCTTAACTGATCTCAGTCGTGTTCTAACATCGCTTTGAATTTGCTAGTCTCGCGACAAATTCATTTTTCCGAAGCTATGCCGTATTCTGGCCGTATTGTTCCAGTTTGGAATGTAAAAATGATTGTAGGCGATAAAATCTTTAAAACGGAGGTGTTTCATACCATCGGTAGGTAGGATTTTAATTGTTTTCTCCTAAAGTTTCAATTTATTTCAATTTACAAATAATTTATTACAACGGTTAGTCAAAATCAACCTTATGCAATTATGATAAAGTTGATTTTGGATTGTGTCTATTCACTTCGTTCTCGAAAGTTCTTCGCTACTCGATTAGTGATGTAGTCAAGCAAATCGGCTGTTGATTTTATCGATTAATATCGATACAAGAAAATAAATATTTTATTGTGATTTTAATGTTGAATCGATTATTTACTTAGCAAAAAACATTCATTATTAGAAAAGGAAACTACAATAAATTAATAAAACAAACTAAAAATTAGTATTTACAATTGCAACAATTGAGCTAACTGTTGTAGCAGACTGTTGTAAGGATCTACAAGAATGATTGGTCTATTTAGTAGTAGCTTTTGCCCGCGGCTTCGCACGCTTTTTGTTGGGATAAAAGTGTGTTACTCTCCATTCTTTCAATTAACTCTATGCCAAAAATAAAGGCTATTGGTTACTAAGTTAGGGTGTGAAGAAAGGAAAAACTTTCGAATTTATAACATTAGTTAGGATTTACAAACCAATACAAGTCGCTAAATAAACATCATTAAGTCCAGTTCATTAAGTTCTCAACAAATACGTTTTATTTCAGGGGCAATAGATAAAATTTCATTTATTTTTACCTGTCTGTCTGTGTGTCTATGTGTTCATTAATGGTTTAAAATATACTACCGTTTGTATACCAAATAAACAAATAAACTTCCAACAAGTTTTTCTTATTTTGCGAATTGAACAAGATGTCTGTATTAAAATATCTATCAATATCGATGAAGTAGTTCAATGTGCTACCAGCAGGGCTATTCACGATGGCTCGGAATGAAAACGAGGCATGGAATCGAAAACAGATACGCACGAAATTCAAATATTACGCGCGAAATCAGAAAAAGAAGTTTTCTATAAAAAGTAAAAAAAAATCTTCGATAAAAAATTTCCAGCTTTGCCGGCCCCCCTTAGATTCACAATGCGCACCCCACAACCTTCAGTAGCAAAAGAGAAACATTTTGACATGTTAGGGAAGCTTTTCAACTTGTGTCATTTTAGCGTTCAGACAAAAAGCATGGGTAAGTGCTCGTACAAAAAATGCAAGAATCACTCGTCCAAAGTGCTGAAAAAGGATGGAATTTCTTATTTTCAGTAAGTTTATATATATTTTTTACCCGTATATTGAGATGTGAGTCATATATTTGTGAAATCAGCATAAAATATTGTTGTTTGGTTAGCCTATGTTAAAATAAAAAAATATTAATTTTGTTCTAAATTGATAAATGGAGAGGCTATTTCTTCTAATTTTTTTTTTTCATTTATAGTATGTATTAATATATGTTTCATAAAAATAAGTTTAATATTACTAGTTGATGATTTTTAAAATAACTAGTTGGCCCGCCCTAAAATTTCATTTGCGTAGACTCTCTAATAAAAGAAAGACTAGGTTCTTACCTACCTACCAGAAGTATGAATTTATAAAACGTTTATTTTTTGTCCCGTAAAAAAAACTCGTGCAAAGCCGTAGACAGGAACAAGTTCTTTTTAATCTAGAGTACCTGCCTGAAATTGTACTGTAAGTTTAAATTATTGTATGTCTGAAATGACCCTTTTGTATAAATACCTACTGTTGAGACACCAATTTATAGTTTCATCAATAAATAATTCGTTATCTTTACCTGAATTGTAAGGCTCTAGGTATCTACGGGGGAGGCCGCGAACTACTTATTTTTGATCGAAGAAAAAAATCTAAAAACCCATGTTTGACAAATTTAGATTTATAGCTTTTATTTGAGCAATTATTATTAAAGGAGTTTTACTACTAAAAGTCAACATAAATTACCTGTTGCTCCATTAATTTTCTTTATTGTAATATGGGTTCATAGAAATATATGTCTACGACTTCTTTTCTGGTAGTTTAAAAATATAAAAAACCGCTAAAATATTTGAATTTCGCGCGTAATATTTGAATTTCGCGCGTATGTCTTCTCGATTCCGAGGCTCGGTTTCATTCGAAGCAATCGTGAATTGCCCTGCTGGTGCAGCCTTAATCGAGTAGCAGTAGATCTGCGAACTATCAATCGAATATCAATCTTATACCTAACGAAATGAAGTCTAAAATAACCAACACGGAGAATACTGCCATCTATGGTCAAGTAGCGGAATTGACTCGTCAGGGGAATGTTTGGTGAGTATAGATCGTAAATACGTTCTGCTGCTAAAGTAAAATGAATTTTATTGAGTAGACTTCAAGGTTTATTTCCAAATCTTTGACGTTGGCTAGTTTTGACTGAACTTGAACTACCAATCAAACTAATTGTTTCTTTGTATTGTATTATATGATTAGGGGTTTATTTGTGTGAGTTTGGCGACATCGGTTCCCGTAGTAATTTTGTTGCATTGCACTTCCACTTAATTTTCTGTTCTGTGGGTATCTTAGTTTTTTTATCCAAACCCAGAAAAGACAACACTCAGTTGTCAGTTTTCCAAAGATTGTCAATGTCATCCCATCTTGTGCATTTGGACAAACAAAACCAGAGAGGGTGGATAGACATATCTACGACCCTTGCCAAGGCAACTCACGATGAGAATAGGTAAAACCACTCTCCGCTACCTAAAATACACGCATCGTCTATATGTGTAAATCCATACTTTTTTATAAAAGCGAAAGTAGGTAATTTTGTCCGTGTCACTTTTTCACCAGTGTCCGGGGACGAGGGATTGCAATACTAGATCCTTCTAGCAATCCAGGATCCAGCACATTTTTGTGCATCCAGCGTCTATTGCTGCATCCAGCGGTGCGTATCGCCGTGAGCTAAAATCAAGTGATCAACTTTCATTCCGCGAGAAAACCGACGAAACATAATGTTGCCACTTTGCTTTAGTTAGTATGAATACAATACAATATTCACCCTACGGACATTGTCTCGGTAACTACCTAATCTTCTAAATGTCCGGTAAGCACCTACATCTGTAAACTATCATCAAAATGATCTGGCGACAGATGACAAATGAAGCTGCCCAAAGCGAGAACAAGATGTTGTGGCTATTTGTGTTGCGATTTTTCGTTATATTGTAGCTAGAAAAATAATAAACGTGAAAGAAATTGAAGAACGCCATAGAATAAGTTTAAGGCACCCAGAAAAAAAGCAAAAATTATAATCGTAGCAGGATTCGAGCCCGCGACCCTTAATCAACTTGTAATTTTGTTTACTTGTATTGTAATAATTCGAAGCAACAGAGTAAGGGTAGGATTTTTGGTAGAGGTATACATGTACCTATTTTAATTTTAATTGTGAGTCAACTTTTATGTTCAGTTGGATCTTTCTACCTTGGCACCTCCATAGAAACGATACATAGACAGGTACCTACCTAGATACAATCTTCTTTTCAAACAAGGTTCTTACAAACGCGAAGTTCGTGGCCATAGCCTGCAATGGACTAAAACCCGGTTACCTACTACACAGACCTACGTAGTTCATTTTATTATTTGTCTCGGTCATTGCTTGTTTGTGGAACACTATACAGGCTTGAGCGGCTATCTCGTACAAGGCTAATTGTCAAATAAAAAATGACTTGAAACCAATTACATAGGTATCATTTAAATTTCTATCTATTAGCGAACTAAAAGTGGATTTGACCCTGAAGATAGTCTCCGATTGGGCCGAGGCCAATTGTGTCAAGTTTTATGCCTCAAAAACGCAAACCTGCTTTTTCTCTGCAAAAAAGAGGCCGATTGTCTAGGTTCCTATTTTTAGAGATGAACCGATACCTATATAAAAGATCAACTTGTGCTTCTCAGTGTCACGCTCACAGCTCACATCAACTAAACTTTGGAGCCTTCATCGAGTCAAAGGCTTCTATCCGGTCCGGTCTGGTTTAAAGTATCGCTGCCATGTTTGGGATGGCTCGGCCAAGTACCAGCTTGCAGCCTTGTACTCGAGAGAACGAAAAGCCTTCAGACTCGTTGAGTTTTGAGTTCGTAGCGTGAAGATCGCCTTTTATTTCGTCAATCCAGCGAGCTATGCCTGGGGCAACCGAAGCCGACTGGTCAACGTCCCGAGGATTGTATTTCGACATACTGATATGACAGCCCTGTATTCCTCTATTCCAGGTCCAGGTTAACTATGCTGGCAATATCAGAAAAACCAAGAGATCTGATAAGTATATTTAACAATGAACTGTAGTAACTGATGAAATGATAAGTAATGCCAAAGCCACGACATCAGGCGATGCGTCTTGCGGCGCGTCCTGCGTCTTGAGTTGAGACTGGTGTCGCTATATCACTTTTCCGCCAGTCGCACCGCTGCACCGCGGCGACTTATGGCACACTCAAACAACTTCTTTGATTTGTTCTTGCCGCGGACGCAGATGCAAGACGCAGGACGCGCGGGCGGGCATGTCGTGGCCTCGGTAAGACGCGCGAGTCGATTGACAGGTCATCGCGAACTGAATTTTTATTTAATGAACCTACATTTACCTACATGTTGCTATCATTGATAACTGGTGTAAATGTAATGGTTGGTAATGAACGTGCTCGTTCAAAAACAAGTCACTCTAAAAACTGTACCTACTAATCGACTTCGTATGCAACTATAATTTGATCGCTGTTAAACGATGGAAAATAATATTATGTAGATCCTTTCCGGTGCATTATGCACAGCCCCTACTAAGGATCCAGTTGTTTTCTTTTCACAAAGCCAAAAACTTCATGCGTATAAATTCCGTGTCACTTCCTATGGCCCATATGCATCACCCAAAAAACATTGTCAAAGGCTGTTCCGTTAGAATTTTCCTTATGGTTTTAATTAAGCTGACCGCTGCCTTCCTCCATTTTTGCACTCGCATGCTCCCATGCCGCTCGTGCAGATTGATTAAAAGTCTATGGTCCATGCTTTACAGCTTGTTTTCACTGTCTCACGTCACTTCCTGAGCGGCCATGTTTGCTTCTAGTTTTAATAAGCAACGATGTGTAAGTAATAATCAGTCGAGTCCTCATAATACGTTCAAATTGTGCTTACGCGCACACTTGGGCACTATCGCCCTGGTTAAACTTCGGCAAGGAGGATAACATACGTTCAAATTTCATTTACATTTCGTACATATTATTTATTTGAAATAATTTCTAATATCAAAGTGCTTTATTTCCTTTAGACCTTACAGGATTCTTGGACACGTCACAAAAATTCAAATTACTTAGGTAAGTAAAACTAGGAAATAAAATGATCGTTTTGATTTTTGTTCACTTTAATCAAGTGAAGAAGAAACCTTTACCATGTTAGAATGTTAGTTCTCGAGTTGGAGCAAAAGTCGTCCCAAGTTTAAAAAACGTGCCTATGTTATGTATTGTATAAGTATATTAGTTATCTAGTACCTATAACATAAGATCTGCTGTGCATACTGGAGTGGAGTGTCCAGCATTAGGTATTAATTTATTTTATTTATTTATACCTTATTAACACTCGTAAGTACAATACACAATACAAAATTCTTTATTGTACACCACAAAATAAAGCTAAAAGAAACACATAAGTATTTTGATTGGTAAATTCATAATGTACCTAAGCATTATGCATGAGTTTTATTGAGTCCAACAGTTTCTTCGTAGCACCTGCTACGGAGCTACGAATGTTTTGCTCTACAACGTCTACGAAGACTATTTTTGTAGGCCTATTTTCCATAGAATTCTGATTAAAAGGTTCAGTTCGATCTGTGTTTTCTCGATTTGTTTTCTAAGTTTTGGCGAAGAAGAAGGGTTGGGGCCACAGTTCCACCTTATCTTCACGGGATTAATTTGACATAAATAACCTTACTCAATCCAAACTCCTATTATCACGTTTCTTTTAAAATAACGTGCCGTACGTATCACAATGTGAACAAACCAAACCCGTGTACGTACTTAGCGTCCTAATTTACGGGCGAGGTGCGCGCCGGACCGATAGTTACGGTGTTCCCTTAATTTGTATAGAGCAGGCGTGTTGCTTTGTGCATGTGGGCAGTGAAGGGTTGACAGCTTTATTAGATGAAAGTAGATCTAGTTTTTTAGAAGGCCGCATCGCCTTCAATCAAATCGAAAAATCGTAAAACTTCAAAAAAAACTCAAATCGTTCTCAAAACAAATACCTACCTAACAAACATATAAAGCAATCCAAATCGCACCACAAAAATAGAGACTGCCAAAAAATATCGTTCTCAAAACAAATACCTAACAAACCTAAAGCAATTCAAATCGCACCACAAAAATAATCTCGCGTTTTCCATACAAGCGCAATACGGCGGATTACTTCCATAGAATAATATTAACATAAAAACCATCCGCCAACAGGTACCTAAACTGTTTGCGATTTGTTGCGAAGATTAAACTAGGGCCATTATATTTACATACATTTTGGCCTGTGGGATTGCTTTCTCATACATATATGAAATAAACAAAACGTTTTTAAAGGTTGCGAATCGTAGTAAGCTTGGAAAATGTCCATTTTAGTTTGATTTTTTGCTTGACGCACTGTTTTACTTTACCAGAAGCCAATCGCATTTTACCGACGACCACGTAATTTTGAATGTTTGTAATACCGTTCTTTTTTTGAATAAAGCATATTATTAACTATTATTTAGGTGTCACGTCACGCTAGATTATTAAGCATGTCCCATAGAGTTACTTAGTATAATTGATTTGATTTATGTAGGTATTTTGTGTATTAGGTAGTATTTAGTTTAAATTTATGTATATGTTGTAACTTTAAATGTTAAGCACCGCCATCCCTTCCTTGTCTCTCAATTGTTCTGGTTGCCTGGAAGAAATCGATTTAAGCGATAAGGCCGCCAAATCCTTTGTTTTCTTTAATTTTACACAATCTGTTTTTCTTTTTAATTTAAGGTGATTAAAGAATTATCTATCTATCTATTATTTTATTTCACCTTTACCTTTACTATTTATGTTGTGAATCTTGGACAATAAACAAGAAATTTTGTATCTTGACGACTCTTTTTTTTTTTACATAACTTAAATTGTGAGGAGTGGTAAGAGTAGCCTTTGCCAAGAAACTGGATAGTAAACGCTAAAAATTGTATCCAAGTTGAGGTTCTCTTCATTTTTATTTTCCCATTTCTTTCCACTTTTCTTTGATTTTCATTCTACGAATAAAAATTCTTTGTATGAATTTCTTCTTTCAACTTTCTCTCTTTTTCCACCCCGGAATTATCCCAATCATTCCAGTCGGGAAAAAGACATTGTCTATTTCTATCAACAACATCGCTAAGCTTGAAAATTTACCAAATCAAGATTTTCAGATTTTCAGCACAATAATTGAACACCATAATTGAGCACAATAATTGAACTACTAGGTACAATAATTGAAGGGTGAAAAATCATACAACTTCGCTCTCTACTTGCGTATTCCGCTGCAGAAGGCAGATTGACTGGCTTAATACATAAAGATGATGTTTCAAAGGGTATCAGAATTGAGTATTGCGTATAAAAAGAGGGTAGGGTCCAAGTTGGTGAATGAAAGGCAAAAAACTAATTGCAAGGTTTATAAACAGACTTACCAATAAGTGTGAAAGTTTGTATAGATGGATAGATGTATGTGTGTTACTAGTTCTTCACGCTAAAAGTACTGAACAGATCGGGCTTAAATTTTGCATAATGTAGGTCTAGACATGGAAAAAGGGGGGGTTGCTGTTATCTCTACGGTTGACAAGAGGGTTGGTGATTAAAGAAGAAAGATGGGATGTTTAAAATACATAGGAACCTGCTGCCAAGCCTCTGGTAGGTTCCCATAATCGACGCTTACGACATCTGAGTTGGATTGGAGGGGTCGATTTTTACGCCACGACCATCACGGCTGGGTGGGTCTAATCTGCAAATATTTTATAGCTTACACCACACCAAGAACCCTCAAGCGCTGCGAAACTTAAATTCGAAATCTTTGAGATTCAAATCGCCATAAATGATGTTAACGTCTGCAGACGGTAGGATTTCAAAGAAGCATCTTTGTGGTAAATCGTAATGTAGCTCACTGAAAATATTTTAGAGGTACAATAATATCTTAGCGACTACTATAGATGGATTGGAAGTAAAAAAAAAGACAATTATTTATTAGAGAACACAAACAAACTAAACAGTGTTTTATTATGAGTTCTCGCGAAAATAACCTTAGAATATATACTAAACTAAACAGACAAAATATGAGACTACTTAGTACCAACTTGAGAACACGGTAACCCGTAGCAAACAAAGCACAGTAAAACATTAAGTAACCCCCTAACAAACATAATATAAACTTAACATTTTATGAATATCTGTCAACGATTCTTTTTATTAATCATTTGTTTCAGATAATCTAAGAACAGTAACAGTGGTATTAAAAGTAAAAAGTAAACGTGAAAATGTATTGATTACAGCAAAAGACATTATGTACACATTCATAACTGTACAATAATAATAATAATATATTATTCTGTTATCTCTATTATATTATTACACTACTATTTATTATCTCTTAGTTTCTTCACTCATTCACATAAAGTGCATGCAATCAATGAAGATAAACACCAAACCACTCGCATTGTTTTCTTCCGTGTCCGCCACACTCAAACCTTTATGTGAAAAAGTAAAACGAACGCAGAACGGCCCACAAGGGACCGAGGATCGGTTATTTGCCCGTGGATTGTTTTGAATACGGCCCAGGCAGGACCTAGGGGTGGAGTGTGGAATAGATTGGACATGACATGTGTTGATTGGAATACTTTAACTATTTTTGCCTTCATTTCAGCAGGCTGTGAGTTTGAACTAGGAACTGTGTGTCCTTTTGTGGTATGTGACCAGACCTGGGCGCTGAGTCTATTTGACGATAGTAACGAAACGTGATCGTGTCGTCTCTTTTTTGTATGGGATTCACGTATATAGTTCCTTGTCTGCTCGATAGAGGCGCTTTACCAAAATATATGGGAAAATGGCGTTACGATGACGTCACGTCACCTTTCTGGCTGGGAAATTAAGCTCGCGAAGATCCTACTAATATAAAAATAAGAAGAAAACGGCTTAGGAATGCTAGTCTACGAATACATTTGTGCGTGAATCTTAAAAAGCTTATTACTAATCTTAAAGTTCCTATTTAGGCAGAGCGTTTAGGGTTACAATACAATACAATACAAAAACACTTTATTGTACACCAGAAAAAGAACATTACAAAAAGACATTACATGACACAAGTACAATGGGCGGCCTTATCGCTTAGAAGCAGTTATAGCAGTACATAGATATATATGAATGGTTTGGTTTCAAAATCAGCCAAGTCCACTTGAAGCTTTTGTTCAGTACTGGACAAAAACTAGTTTGCAGTAATTTTAAAAAATACGGATCCCAATTAGATTCAAATTAGAACTAGTATTTACAATCGAAACAATAAATAAATAGGTATATAACTTTTCTTACAAATAAAAATAACATATGCATCACTCAAAGTTTAGTGGAAATTCACCGTTATTTTATTACTCTTTCAATTTGATCAGACGGTGAACAAAATATGTATAATATTTTGTTCACCGTCTCTGTTCAAATTGAAAGTACAGACTCTACAGTACGTTTTTTGTCATTGTGCTAATAAAATGGTTAACTTTCTTTGTGAGAATTGCTTGAGTAGGTAGGTATTATTGGTCATTTTGCGTTGTTTTTCCAATACATATGGTCAATATGCGCAATAAGAACATTGGTCAATATGCAAATTAGAGATAGGTCAATTCGCGTATGGGCTATTTTGCTTATTAGTCATTACGCGTTTTGATCCTTTTACGTCATTTTTTCAATTTATATTGGTCATTATGCGACTAAACCATATCATAAAATGGAATTTCCTTCCTATCCAAGTATTACTACATCAGTAACATACGCAATCCAGTTCCTCGGCATATTTAATTCACGTCCTGCGCCGCACTAACCTCGCTTACATAAGGCTTGCGTGCTCCCTTGCTTTACTCTGTTTATACATGATAATGTATCTGATACGAGGTAGAATCAACTACGAAGGTTGCTCAACGTTTACTATTTTAAAAACTAATAACACTTTAAAAATCATGTGTTTTAGATATTTGTAAAGTCTACAGGTAAAGGCAATGGAGAAAAGCTTTATGGGAAAACGATTAAATTATATGATCAGAAATGTAACCTTAAACATAACTAAATAAAGGTGGAAGCGCACAACGCGTCAGCGGAACTGCGCGGCCGCGGCACTGCCCGTCAAATTAGAACAAATGACGAAAAAAACCGCGCGTCTTATTTCGTGATTTGTTCTAATTTGACATAAAGTGCCGCGACCGCGCAGTTCCGCTGACGCGTAGTGCGTTTGCACTCTAAGAAAGAGAACCAAGGCAAAATATGAAGAGTAGTGATGATGATGATGATGGAAGTGAATAAAACCAAGACAGAAGATCTTAAAGCTCAAATGGCAATGGGTAGGCCACAGCAGCTTCCCGAACAGATGTACAAATAGCTACCAATTGGATTCCTCTAGACGTCAAGCGTAGAGGTCGACGAATGAATCCATGATGGTTTTCGAGTGATTTTGAGTGATTTGTATTTTAGCACTTTGACATAACAGGGGCAGTCGCGTTTGCGGCATTGATGTTTAAAAGAGTACCTCCAACATAGCTTGGTCACAGTAATGCCTTCAATTGGTACTTGCATCGAATGTAAGTATTTTCTTTGCGTCCTATGAGCGTACCAAGTCTAACCGAAACCCTAAAAAAACATGTTATCGAGAACAAAAAAACACGTTTCATTCACGTTCCAATCCAGTGCTACCAACAAACAGCACGGCTGCAATTAGCAGTATTATCCGTAGATGTGTAATTGTCCTCGGACCGCGTCCTGATTACCGCTTCCCGGGGATTTGTTATGATCAGGCTAATTGTTGCATCCCGTTCCTTCCTCATTAGCTGCTCTGACGTCAGATCATGCAATAAGATCAACTGTTTGCTGTGTTTTGCTGGTTACGTTCCGTTACCGCACAGGTTTTCCTTTAGCATTAGTAGATAGTTGAACCCTGAAAATAAAAACAATAAAATTATTACCCCTTAATTGCCGCCGTAGGCCTTAGGTGTTGTCTGTTAGTTGTACGGTTGCAAGCCAAGATCCCTGCTCTTGCGTTACCTTTTTTCACAATCCAATAAGTACTCCTTTTTGGGCAGGTCGTGTGAAAAAAAACATTTCTACCTAAAGTCATTTTCATCGAGATGTTTATCATGATTTGAGTTTTGACTTTAGTGTTAATAACTATGATAGTTGTAAAAGCTTTCTACCTCTAGTCGCTTTCTAAGCCAAAAATATATCTGAGCGAGGTCCGAGCTGAGAGGGCGGGCATCCTCACGAAATAATTGCTGTAGTTATAGTGTGATTCTAACTAAAGTAATTATTTATTAACAAAGAAAATTACAATCAAGTATTAGAATTAAATTAAAACTAGTATTAACAATTTAGACAATTGAGCTATCTGCAGACTGTTGCTACCAATCTACAGGTAGCTCAACTCAGCAGCCGTTCAATTCCAGTCAGAAGCGTGCCCAAGACGCTGACTAGACTAAGCTTTAGTAGGTACTAACTAAAGTGTTCTTCCATTTTTCCCCTCCAAAAGATAGCTACGCCGATGTTATATCCTATAGCATAGCTAAAACGTAACTTTTATTAAGATAATTACAATATGTATAATATCACAATTACAACTAGTGTAAAACATCACAATTACAACTAGTATTTACACTTATATCTATTTCCTTAAAATCTAAGCCGTCACCAGAAGGCAGAGTGCCCAGAATGCTGGCAGCATTGTCACGTTCAATAGCAATGTGAATTCGCTGACGAAAATAGCATAGCTTAGTATTTTCTTTAACAGAGGCGTGACCTTTCAACGTCCACGATAGTAGACCAACCACCTAATTCCAAACCCTTCAATACCCTTCCACATATGGCAAAGACCGGCTCTAAGAAATTGCTTCCCGTTGATCAGTTTATCGTAGTCATTGATTAGTGGAAATCACGAGGTAGCTTCAACACACCTGCGTCACCCAATTCTTTTAAAAATGTCGGGTGCTAGGGTTGACAAGCTCGAATACGCAGAAAAAATGTAAGTAGGTTCGAGTTTCGTCAAATAATATCATTCAAAAACCAGCGAAAAAATAAAGGATTCAGTTTTTTTCTTGCGTATAACATAGAACTAATTTCTGCAGAATTTGGATGGGTTGTGAATTTTGCAAAATGTGCATGGGTTCCGGAACGTAAAAGCTTGCTGCGGTGTGTGTTTGTTTGTCTTTACATGTTAATAATTTATTAAAGAACTTGACATATTTAGGAGCTTAGTTTGTAAGTTTTAGGAAATGAACGTTATTTATACGACTAAACGATCGATTTCAACAAATGTTGGATTATTTTGAGGTTATAATTATTCAAACCCTTTTTTCCCCAAAACTCAGGAGAGTTCGTTCTCATTCGACAACCCTGTTCCATACATGCTCGTACGATTTCGTAAGCCAATCTCCCTGATTCACAGGACATCTGAGCTTGACTGATGCTGATGAGAAACTCTCGAAAATGTCTCGGAATGAAACCTTTTTCCCCGTTTAATCAGTTGATAGAGATTCTATGAGAATCGATGTGAGGACCTTTTTGGTGTTGTCGAATATTGAATTTATTTTATGGGATAGAGCCACCCGGCAGCGGACATGTGTGAAAATAAACATTTTACGACATTGGAAATGAAATGAAGCGTTTTCTCAGTGTCAAAAAATAGTTCGTTCGGACTGAAAAGATGGAGCTTTGTGTTTGGGACTGTCATATAAGAATGACCTAGGGTCATTTTACAGCGCGACACGATGCTGCGTGCACTTTAATGATTCTTTAATAAAGAATTTAAGATAATGAAGAATTCTAATGGTGAAAGATTTTTTCAAATCAGTTCTGTAGTTTCTGAGCAAATCAAACAAACAAATCATTCCTCTTTATAATATTAGTCTAGAAAAACTGCACTGGCTGCTTGTTAATCTACAGCGTTTTCTATAAAATTTTGTTACGTAAGTGTTTGTTTTACAATACGTGTACATAAAACATACAATACTTTTTGTCAAGGTCTAGGTTAAACTAGGTTATGCTCAACATCCAGTTACGAAACGAGGCATTTTCTCGTCAAAAACCGGAATTAACTGGATTATACTTCGAAGCTCGGCTAACTAGACTGCAATGAGACTACCCGAGTCGCTGTTACAACAAATAAGCGTTTTACCCCTAAATTGAATTACATTCTGGGTGTAGGAATACACGGGAGAGTTTTGGATTGTATTGTACTGTATTTACTTATGAAAAACTTAAAACTATCCATAAGTAAAAGGCACTAGGTAAATCAACTTTAAAGGAGATGAGATAAAGGTTATTTAAAAAAAAATTGGTTAATTTAATCTCAATTCAATTCAATTTTTTTGCAAATAATCTACAAGTAGCTCAACTGATCCATATCAATACCAGTCGGAAGCGTGCCCAAGATGCTAGCTGCATTGTAGATTGTTTGCAACAGTCTGCAGTTAGCTCAATTGTTTCAATTGTAAATACTAATTTTAATTTAATTCTATTATTACATGATTGTAATTTTCTTTGTTAATATATTTTTTTGTATACATGAATTATTAAAACTAAAAAAATGTAGTTAAAACTATGAATAAAACTAAATTAGATTATATATGCCTAAGGATGTTTGCAGAATATGAAACGGATGGGTTTGCTGCCATTCTTCGTAAAAAGACCTCATCCTTGATGCTCAGATTGCGTGACAGCCCCGACTCCATCCTAAAAACTGTACCTGGTCGGCTCACCTCTCCCACGTAGCATTGTTTTATGTGGAGAGTGATATAAATTTTAGTATTATTAAGAGAACCGAGAACGAGACCCTAGGTCCGTGGGGTACCGAGGCTCTCCGGGTTTTCAAAAAATTATCTGAGCGTCTGGTCGAAGCGACGCGCGACCCGAGAGCTGGTGAGTATCTGGCGCAGCGCATCAGCATTGCTATACAGCGGGGCAATGCAGCCAGCGTCTTGGGCACGCTTCCGACTGGTATCGATATGGATCAGTTGAACTACCTGTAGATTGTTTGCAACAGTCTGCAGTTAGCTCAATTGTTTCAATTGTAAATAGGTACTAGTTTTAAATTAATTCTATTCTATTATTTGATTATAATATACAATGTTTTATTAAGTACCTAAGTGTTAAGCAAAATAACGAATTCTAATAATAAGTTCTCCCAGTTTATATGTAGTACAAAATAAAGATCCATTTGCTGTTCGAAATAAAAGATTTTTATCTATTTTTAAGGCTCTACTTTTGTTACGTGGATCTACTCCGATAAAGGCCTACCATTAAACTTACGAATATGTCATCTAAATTGGCCTGCAGCACAGATGAGGTTATCCGCAGGCTATTTCTGCCGCTATGCAGATAAGTCTTCCATTTTGAAAGGCCAGCGAAGTTGGAGGCAAGCGGTTCTATGCCTCAGTAAACTGGCGCGGGAAGTGCATGGTAGAGCACTTTCCTAAGCGTAACTAGGGAGTATATAATTGCCCTGCAAGGGCAATCAATCCCTTTTAAGGAGACTTTTTTTTTTTTTTATAAGGAGGTTGCGGGTTCGATTCCCGCCTCGGGACAAATGTGTGTACGATCTGCAGACATTTGTTCAGGGTGTTCTGGTCGTTTTCTATGTATAATAAAAAAAAATATCTATCCATGTATTGTATTATATTATGTATATCAGTTATCTAGTACCCATAACACAAGCCCTGCTTAGCTTGGGGCTAGATGATGCTGTGTGAATTGTCCAGTATTATTTATTATTATTATTATTATTTATTATTTTTCAGCTCCCTTTTCCACTTTAATCAGTTTGGTTCTGTTAAAGGATGAACCATCTGCTTATTTCATCAAAAAGTACTATACATTAAGCAAGTTCGATGTGGAATTTTTGTAAACAACGACACAAAAACTTAAAATCACTGCCTTGTTTGGCATTGAATTTAGAGAGATAGATAGAGATAGATATAGAGGAGGAGGATTCCGTTTAAAAAGACGCGGTAAATGAGTTTTAAGATTACTCTAAAATTCTCGTCCTTTTATGCGGTTGGTTTACAAATATCCTACTTCCAGTTTTGGCTAGTGTATTGTGTAAAAATCGCATCGCATCACGTTGCATATAGTACTACCTAATAATTTTGATGTGAAATTTGTTCCAAGTTAGGTTTAAAGAACTTTATTTTCATACAAACACGTGGTTCACTTATGATGAGATAAATGGGAAACAAATAAATCTAGGTTTTATAAAGTCTAAACTAAGTTGCTCAAAGTTTTTCGGTTACAAACTAGAATAAAGATTTTCAGATGACTAGCAATGATTAATGCTTCAGACCGTATACAATAACATCCCCTGTGTTTCCAAAACACACGGAACAAAAACACAGTGTGGCCAGTTTTAAAATTAAGTCCAATTTAGCGGAAACTGTGGCCACACTGCTGTGCAAGATGAACGGGTTTTTTGGTTGCATTTGGGGAGCGCAGCTTCAATTACGAGGATGGCTGGATGTAGCCACAATGTTGGCACGGGAGATACGTATATCATCATCTAATGTTTACCTACCGTCCGAGTTAGAACTTTTTCGACGGAAACCTTAGAGATGATAATAATGATGCGAACACTAACAACTGGCTTTTTTCCGCTTGTCACATCGATGTGTTTGTCAACAATTTGTCTTTACTAACAAATGGTCTACCCGACTCTCGTCAACGATGTGTTTAAACTATTGTCAAAAATAACAAGTGGATGAAGAACCGGGCTTATGTAGTTTGCGAGGAGCAGCATGTTGTTGCTCATAGGTAATACCGCACCGCTAGCGCACAGCACAAGCGATTAATTGAAAACTAATAAAACACGATAAATAATAGATTCAGGCGTTACTTTGCGGAAACCCATTGCAAAATATAAGGATGAAAATATTTAGTAGCAATTCCTCGAAAAATCTTCTCCGATAAGTTCTAACAAAATGTATTCCGCGTTGTAGAAGAAAAACCACACCAAATACAAAATGAAAAAGTACCTATCAAAGCAAGTCGCACATTTTAGCGACTTATAGCTGATCCGGTTTAAGTGCTAAACCGAGTTCAAGAGATGTCGCACAATTGACACAATTGGTACCTACTTATTTGAACTCGATCAAGCTGAACTTAGTTTTGTTGATCTTACTTTTGGCAGCAAACGGTGAAATTGAACCTTAGAATGTCACTTAAAGTTGAGCTAAGTTCACTAAACCTATGTTAAAAAAATACAAGTTCAGTATGATACTAACACTTTTTAGACCATCTGTCATAAAACTCCTTAAGTATCGATTTTCCTTCACAAATCTAACCGACCACCTTCAGTAAACAGTAATTTACACTAACAACATTATAAAACTGGGTAATCATTGCCTCGCATTGAGTAATTCTACAATTTAATAACACGTATTTTCTGTCAAAATTTGACAACTCCCTATTTTTGTAACAAACTTACTACCTTACTATCGTTAAAGGACCGTAATCTCTCAACTACGAGCGAATAAGGTTGAAAGTTCTTTGTAGGCGTGTAAAAGGATGGTTGCTTGAAAGTTTGTTTTAAAAACGTGTTAGCTAACGACGTCATTGAGTGATGCTCAAGGGACACTTTGGAAATTAAGGTTGGATTGATGTATGAGCTCGACAAAATTAAACTTTTTTGCGTTTGTCGAAGTGCCTACAATGTGATTCTTGGTTTAATTTCTTAAAAACATTAGGCAATTGAGCACACAGGCCACTTCTTAGATATATTTAGAATTAAGATCGAAAGAGAAAATAAATCCTTATAATACATCCATACTAATCCCACTAATATTATAAATGTCAAAGTTTGGATGGATGGATGGATAGATAGATGGATGGATGTTTGTTACTCAATCACGCCAGAACGGCTGAACGGATTTAGATGAAATTTGACACAGAGATAGATTATAGTCTGGAATAGAACAGGCTACTTTTTATCCCGGAATTCCACGGGAACGAGAACTGCACGGGTGAAACCGCGAAAGTAACTCTGTCTGTCTGTCTGTCTTGCCTTTTCACGCCTAAACGGCTAAACGGATCTCAATGAAATTTGGCAGGGAGGTAAAAAATAATCCGAAGACGGACATAGGCTACTAAAAAGCACCTGCGAAGCCACGGGCAGCATCTAGTATAACGCCAAAATTTTGTGAAACATTAATTTTATTTTTCTACTGAACAGATCAGTACTTAAGTATATAATTTGGCATACATTTAGAACAAAGTTTTTAATAGCATGATCTAAGATCACAGCGAGGACCAAAGTGCTTGGGAAGTCAAATCCACGAACCCTTACTCGTCGAGATTAGTTTCTTTTAGGAGTTCCTAGTCCACCTTCCGTCTCCATCATCAGACCAGCTCGATGGTACCACGATATTGCGTTGTCACCAAACTTACATAAGTATTCCAAATTTCCGCTCAATAAGCTGAGGATAATTGGTCTAAAATTCAGTTACAAGATTTGTCAGTTGCAAGACGCACAAAAATTTCAATGTCAATTTTATTTCTTTTGGGCTACAAAATAAGCACTTAGACAATAAATCAAGCTGTCACTACAGTCCCACCTTAAAATGATAGAACGCGCTATCGAATATGGAAATCTTCCAATTTATTATACGATACATCATTATTCTATTAGGTAAACAAAACTGAGGGGTTAATGGGGTATAATAGAGACGTCAGGGGTTGCTTTATGATGGTTTATGAGTGGCTGTTACTTTGATAACTAGGTATTTTCTACTGTAACATCGACATAGGTAAAGTAAACAGACCACCAGTGTGTAGTTGGCTTTCTAAATTTTTAGGGTTCCGTACCCCCAAAAGGGAAAAAATCCCTCATAGGATCACTTTGTTGTCCATCTGTTCGTCTGTCAACTCTCTTTTTTCACGAACGCGTATCGGTAGGTAGGTATAGGTTTCGAGTGAAATGAACATCAAATACTCAACAACAATCAAGTCCGTATATTCTACGAGCCGTGATATAAATCAAACTTCTAAGTCAACGCAGTCAAAAGTTACAGCCGATAACGCCCAAATTATTTAAAATTTCCAAAGGCACATACGCGCACAATCACCCTATTGGTTTTGTATGCGTATGTGCTTTTGTAAATTTTCGCCAAATTTCATGAAAACAAAAAAAAAAAAAGGTTTACGGAAATTTCCGTAAACCTAGAATTATGAAATTTGGCGAGAAGCAAGGCCTTTCGCACAAGTAAAGGGAAAAACCCGAAAACTACTGAAATACTAACCCTTCGCACAGCAGTGAGTGAGGTCAAAATCAAATATTAGACTCTTAATGACCTCTCGAAAATAAACTATCATTCCTCCTGATGGCCCTACGATAACAAATACATTCGAAATTAACGTATCTCAATTTTACATTATTTAATACTAGTGGTCTGCCCCGGCTTTGCACGGGTATTCTTATTCTATAGCCTATGTTACTCAGTGATAATGTAGTAGCTTTCTAACGACAAAATAATTTTTGAAATCGGTCCAGCAGTTTGTATGTTTATTCGTTACATACAAAAATACAAATCTTTCCTCTTTATAATATTAGTGTAGATTTTTTAAGTTACAACAATGTTGATTCAGAAGCAACCCTTCAAAATGAGTAAAAATCGTGGACATTTAAAGGTTTTAATAGAGCTACAACAAAGCTTAATGTTATCGCACTTAAGTCGCACATAAAACCTTTGTCAAACATCAGAATAAACCCTAATAAAGAGACTCTAAAATTAATTATCTAATTTTTGAGGGAAATTAAAAAAGCCCGTAGCGATTGGTCAGAAAACAATAAAAATCGTGCGCCGTTGGCCGTTGATTGTGAAAGATGGGTTACTGTGAGAAACATTTTACGCCAGATTAAAAAGGACTTTTATAACTTACTACATAATTGGTTTCTTTCATGGCTCGCAAACTTGTAGTGCCCAAGCGACATGTGACATTACGTTCCTCTCTCTTATTTTCTGTGGTACAAAGTACAAGCAGATACTTCCGTACCGCCTGTAACATCACGAGACTCATCGCTTTGATCTTATCAAGATACCTTCATTCATAGCCTGACTTTACAGCGGGTAAATTAAATCAGTGCGTCTTACTCGTCATGACCTACGGAGCTGAGACGTGGACACTTACGGTAGGGCTGGTCCACCAGTTCAAGGCCGCTCAGTGTTTTATTCTAAGAATTTGACCTTTTTAAGTGTACATTTTTGTATTTATGGAAATAAACAATTTAGGATTAAATAAATTATCGGCATATTGTAAACACTGACGCCGAGTACGCTGCCGTCGTCGCTTCGATTCCAATCTGGTGGTCCACAGCTTTATTATGTTCTGGGTTTTAAATCATCGACGACTACAAACCGACGTGTCGTACCATATAAATCTCCCGATACAGCTCTGAGTCACTAATTAGTGGCAAGCTGTGCTTTAATCAGTGGAATAACTGACAATTAGTTCATGGAGAGTTTCCCGCGGCGGTCCTTTGACTAGTTGACCGGATGATACGATGTCCGCTTGCTGATTCATAGATCTGTAAGCCTCTTTCTAGGCTCTGAAGTTCACGAGAAGCTGAATCAGCGGTCAAGCTACCCTATTTCGTATTTTGTTAAATCTTTCGTCTGTTGCTGACTTCAAGGAGGTTCTTTATTCGGCTGTAAACATGTATTTTTTTATTTATCGATTGAAAATTAACATGAGTTGATGTTTATATATGTTTTACGGCGCACATATTAATTACTCGAGAATTTAACATTCATAGGGCCACCTCAAAATAGTACAAAACAATAACCTTTAGAGTCTAGGAATCGATGGATTCCTAAAGTGGGTTCCACGGAACCTAGGGATTCCGTAGAAAAGTCACACGGTTCCACGAACTTTTTATCATCAGAAGTCAACCTGCGATGCTGACCATCCCGGATTATGAAGCATTCATGCTAGATCTTCAAAGCTCATCCACATTGAAACACATGTTTCAGTCTGTATTGAATTTTGGGTTCGTGTTACAAGTGAATACCTTGAAGTAGCCAAAAAGGCTATCTAAAGATCTTTTGAAACAGTTTTTTAGCTTACACTTAGACAAAAAAAAACAGATCGAGGTTGGATGCTAATGCTTGTTATGCACCTTTATCCCTTTAATAATGCTTAAATAAGGTTTTTTTTGTAGTGCTTACCCGCACTTTGGGTAGCCACCATTTTTTGAGCCACCGCGGTAAATATCAGAAATATCAGACTACTTAGTCTGATATTTCTGTACCAAAGTTTGTTCAGTGTGTTGTGTCTAGTAAATCTTTTTCTTCTTCTATCTTCTATAACTGATAGAAAAAACATTAAAAATTCAAGGTAAGTTGGGGTATCATCGTACGCGGTGAAGACCGTATAAAATGAATTTCAGACAGTCTTCACTCCGCGTCCAATCGTACCCCATCGCATTATACTTCGTAATGACTGAGCTTTTCCAACTAGCGCAGCGTGAACAATATTTACTTACATTTACCGCACGCTACAAAGTGGACGGGAAAATTACCCCATTCAAGCGTATTTTGATGTATTGCCAGTAATAACTGCCTAGTTTACAGTAAAAAATCGGTCGTCTTTGTTTGCTTGAAGGGAAATTTGCCCTTTACGTTTTGTTTTAACGGTTGGTACTTTCGTTTCTCGAATGTATTTCACATTCATCAAAGTTTGAAAACGGACTTAAAGGAGTTTGTTTAAAATGTTTTGCAGACTGAGTTTAAGTGACTTTTCATATCTTAGCAGTTTCTAAAATAATGTACCTAAGTAATTTTTATCTAACTAAACCTTTCGGTAAACGCTTACAATAACAGCCAACCGGTTGAACCGGTCTTCACCCGTGTCCGATCATACCCCATAATACCATAATTACCCTTTAATTTAAGATACTAGATACACGAGACCAATATTGCTTAAGAAGCCCGAAAAAGTCGCGTGGCCGCCACCGCCCCCGGTCACTACCTTCCTGGTGTGAATGGAGCCAAATGCATAGGATCCACACTAATATTATAAATTCGAAAGTAACTTTGTCTGTCTGTCCGTGTTATACCTTTGTATGCTTAAACGGCTGAACGGATCTCAATTAAATTTGGCAGGGATGTGTAGGTATCCCGGGACGGACATAAGCTACTTGAAAAGCGCGTGCGAAGCCGTGGGAAACAGTTAGTAAGTATTGTACAGTTGCTTATCGAACTTCGAGTTACACTAGTAGCGTTTATTGAATTTTAAAGTGACATAAACCATTGGCATTGGTATAAATAATTGTAAAACGATTATTTGCTTTCTCGCACACGGCCATTTTATGGCTTCCGTTGTTTTGTTTGTTGTTGCTTGTTTGCAGCAATAAAGCATTGCCAATGAGCAATGGCTATTACGTACTTGCAGATCAGTTATAATTTTAAACAATCAGCCGCAAAAAATTAGGTTTTCTTAAGCTATCTGAACGTCCTTTTTTGTGTCATTCCATATAGCATTTTTTTAAGTAGATAGATATCTTAGCTTTTTGCTTTATAGCGCGTTACTCGCACTGGGTCTCGTCATTCGTACTAAACGTGTCTTTAGTCAATGAACAGGTTTGGATAATCTTTCAAGGTTTCCCCTGTTGGTGGAGCTAATACGACACTTAAATCGTAAGAAGTCCCAGATATTTTCGACCAGGCACGTGTCGATCTCGTTGCTTAGTTGGTTAGAGCGCACCTGTACTGAAGGTGAGGCGCGGGTTCGAATCCTGCCGAAATCGAAAATTTTTGGGATATTATTAAAAAGTTTTCGTAGTAGATAGATATCATTTAATCATGAACCAAAATCGTTAAATAACTTGGTTAGCAGTGCTCTACCCTAGGTTTATCTAAGCACTTACATATACATTACGTAGATCAATCATTTTTCATTGGATATGATTTTAATTTCAACTATCCTATACAAGGCAGACAGATCATCAAACACCAGATTAATTACAAAGTTAGCAAGAACAAAGGGTGAACGCTCGCCAACAAAAAACAAACATTGCCCAACTGACAGACAGACGCCCGCATGTCATTATTATCACTTAAAACTGATTATAACGTTAATTATTGTGACGCTTCAGATTGCTTATTAAGGGCCCTTGATGATACAATCAAAATTTTCTAATTAAGTACGTCTTAACAACTTAAAATATGAACCTATTTTAAGGACTATTGTTGAGTATATCTGACCTTATTCACTGTCCAACTGTTTGTTATCCCAAAGTAAGTTTTTGACCATTTTACCACACCAAACCACCATTGCAGACAATCATGTTAGTCATGGCTTGATTCCCAAATCCGATCTCCATACGACGTCATACTGCAATCTAAGAAATGAAATAAGTTCCCAAAAATTTTCGATTTCGGTGGGACTCGAACCCGCGCCCCACCCTCAGTACGGGTGTGTTCTAACCAACTAAGCCCCGAAACCTTAGTCGGTTCAACGGAAAATGTGAAAAACCTCTTACGGACTATAGCGCCGGTGGCTCCACCTACAGGGGCAACATCGATTCCCGAGAAGTACCTGGTAAAAAATGTATTATGAATGAAAGCGGGTTGACATTGAGCTACAAGGTTCGAAGTGAACCAGACGCGTTTTGCCGCGTTCCGCGTCCCAACATACACTGAGAGACGTGGAACACTCTTGTAGTATAACCTAGAACCGCACTCACCCTGAAGAAGTTTCTCAAACATTGGCGTTCTTCCAAAACAAACAAGGTTCGATGTTAACCCGTATACATAAATTCATACTAAATCGTCCGACAATAGTTTATATTTAGTACGATGGTGGAAAAGCTCATGGTCGTACTTTGAATTTATTCTTCGATGACGAATCACAGACAAACTAAGCAATGTTCTTACACGTGCCCATCACTCAACAAGCACATAAATCATATCATCATCCTCACGTCAGTCACCTTCGATAAATCTAAAGATAGCCACCATGAGACAATGATGTTAACGATTCGATAATTACGATCCGTTTGGGTGAGCATCCGGTGCCATAGAGTAGTTGGACAGATAGGACGTATCGCTGTCAATGATTCCAATCTCTTCTTCTTCCGCTTCATAATCAACTTGGTACGTCTGTGCTTACGATTGAGTGTATTTGCAAAAATTCCAAACATTTGTGCTTTAGCAAGTCACTTACTTAGAATACTTACTCCCTAACTTTAATGTTTTATGTACTGACTGTAATGTGTAGTGTAAACTTTATTCTGGATTATTATTGTTATTCTTACTTACACTTGCTTAAGCTTTACGGCACTTCTAACCAAAATGGTTTTTTTTTACCTGAATGAATATTTTTATCTTTCAATCGGCCATCACATTTGCTTTCGTTATCATCAAAAACGTTAGTTGTTTAAATTTAAACCGAACTAGAAGCTATTACAGGCTAACAATCATGACAAATAATTCATCTTATACATTACCATTACAGTATTTAAAATATTTTCTTAAACCTATTTTTATCATCAGCTTGTCTCATCTGGCCAATGATCTACGTCCAGTCACACGCGCGAAGTTGCGTGTGCGCACATGCGGGCCCAACTTATCAGCGATCTGGACAATTGGTAAAAAAGGCCCCGTCCGAAGCCAGCACTAAATTGCTAAAACGGTTAAATCTTCCGTTTACGATTTTGGTTAAAGATTGCTCTTTTCCTATGCGGGTCGATTTTTTATTGTTTACCATTTTTATTAATTAAGTTTAACGGTTCAGTACATGTGGCGCGGGCTTAATTTTTAATAGTATCAAGAATTTTATGAGCTTTTAACGATTACGACACGTTAATGTCCAAAAATCTCATGAAATGTGTTGAAAATTTAACATGGTAGGTATAATTATAAACTTGACATTACAGTGATGGGGGATTTATATGTACATATACTGTTTATGGGCTGACTTCAAACAATTATTCTCGGAAATGCTTATGAGATTACCTACAAGTAACGAAATAAGGTCCTTCGCTGTTAAAAACTTTCTCAATGCCTCTTTAGGGGTTTTATCGTTGTAACAACGCTTGGGTGGTTAAATGGGAAAATTAAAAAGCTAGCTAGTACTGTCTGATCGTGCTAATAACCCTATCATGTCACTTTAAGTAGGTACTTAGGTCTTAAGTACTTAGTACTAATGCATGAGAACTGACAATCTAGGTTGACGTTTGACACATGTGGCGACAATGCGACTTGCACTGCACATGCTAGGAATATAGTGCTTAGTTATAAAACTAATACCCTACACGGAAACCACTAATGCGATGACAGATGTAGAAAACATGTCCTAATCCCATTCTGCTTTTGTTGAGAAAAAGATGACAGTCGCGTTTTGCGTCGTCTTCTGTTTTTGTGGACAAAAGCACTTATACAGACTGGCTCTATCTATACCTCTCTTTAGTCTTAGGCTCTTCAACATGAATCGCGCTCAAAGACTATTTCATAAAACGTAGTTTTTTTATTTTGATGTTAGTATTTACCACACGAAATGTTAATGAGCGGAAGAGAGAGATGAGTAGGTAAGCGAAGTTAATTTCAAAGTTTTCTGCTCACTCAGTCCTTTCCATTCGACTAGGTATTTGTTATGGTGGGAATTCAAGTAGGTACGCAGTTTACTCTTGCGAGTTAAACGGAGTCCTGAATGGGTCCGCTCCGCTTGCGGTGGAAATCCAGCTAAATAACGAAAAGTGTGTCGGGCAATAATATTTGTTAAACATGTCAATTGTACAGTTTGAGATTTTGGCAAAAAAGAATTAGGTACAGTGCTCTACACTATTTATAATAACTACAGTTTATCTGATTAACCAGCATTAGGTGAAATTAAATGATGATGATTATCTCCTTCTCAAACAACAAAACCACTGTATCAACAAATGTTAAGAGTCAGAGATCACTATCCAAATAAAATTAACCCGATAGCATCCACGCCCGGTCCTTTAGACCCACGGGCCATACAAATTAGAGACGGAAAAAATTGAATAACCCTCCAGCGGCCACCGATCGGCAATATCAATGACGTTTAACCCTAAACATAATCGAGCCGATTCTAAACTACCTCAGGGACATCGGGGTCGTATTGTGCCCGCGTGAAATTGCCGAGTATTTTTTGCAATAAAAGTACCTACTCCCTTGCTTTAAAATAGGGGTCTTTCGCGCCGTGGGCGGTTAGGGTTACTAGCGCCCTCTGTTGACGATCGCTGAGTGATTATGTAAGTAGGGATAATACTTTGGTAATACTGGTGAGGATGTTTGGTTACCTACCTTTTGATAGTTTTATAGCTCGATTTCGAGAAAGCAAAAAAAAAAAAATACAAGGTACCTACTATGTTTTTCCCCTACTTTTGTTGCATTTACAGTTTTGCCATGCAAAACAAAAAATTATGCCTTAGTCGTACAGAAAAGTTAAGCCTTCAAATTTTGTTATTGTGAGAATTTTTGCATAGTTTGAAACTACAGGGTTGTTGGTAAATTAGTAACACTACGTGAACAGGTCCTGGCCATCATCACAAACACGTTCTTGAAGACGCCAAGTCTAAATTCTTTAAAAAAATATAAATCACCTCCGCTTATAAATGAAAAAACATCTTTGTGTGGAACCCAACGAGTTACATAAGACCGATCTTTCACTCTCATACCATCTATTAATTCAGGACAGAGCTGTTTTTAAGTTGAGTTTCACATAAAACCTCTCTAACGAATGATTATTGAATTGCGGGGGGTACATATTACTAATACCAAATTTAAGAATGAATACCTGGCGTCATTACAAACGTGTTTGTGGTGATGGGCAGAACCTGCGTTCACGTAGTGTTACTAATTTACCAATAACCCTAAGTTACGACGTTATATGGACCCTAAGTTACGTAATGTTTTCTACATTACGTACCTACATGACAGTTGTTTTTTATGCAAGATTGAAAAAGCACCGTTCCAATTCCAAGCGCTCTCCCCCAAACGCGTTTTCAAAACAAAGCATAAAATTTCGCATCCTCCAAAAGCAACAATCTTCAAAGCACCAACGAGTTAACCCTTCGGTGGCATATTTTCCGGCGGTTGGGCCCGTTGGTCCCGCGTGTCGCCAAAACGACCCCATAATTGATAAGTAAAGGAAAAGAAGAACCTTATACATATTTATGAGAGCCCGAAATTGCTACGGGACCCTGCGAACGGGAGCACTTGCGCCATCGACGTCTCATTATGTTTTTAGGGTTCCTTTGTTATTGCCTCTTTGATGTTTCGCAAATCGACGGATTTTCTTTAGTTTTACATGATTTGAGGGTTAAATGGTTTGAGTTTCATTTGAAATTGAATTCTGTTAAGCTGATGAATGTGAATTTAAATGTTCTAACTTCCTTAATACTTGTTCCCGCTCGCGGCTTAGCACGCCTTTTTCCGATAGGAAAATTAATTAAATGTAGGTACCTACGTCTTATCTAGAAGTTCAATTACTTGCTATGTAAACTTTTAGTTCGACCCGTTGAGTGCGGATGCCGTTATTCACACCATCTTTTAAAAATCTCCCGTTTAGGTTTACCTAGCACCTACGATATTTCTAAGGTTGTGTATAATTAAATTTTTTTGTGCATAAGAAATTGCCCTGATAAAAACAAACAAAACATCGGAAAGTCTCAGAACTTTCAAAGACTCGAATCTTCACAGAAAAGTCATATTCATTTCAAAAAACACAATAATAAATATGCAGGGCATACAAGTTACAACAGCGCGATGTTACGCTTACAATAAAATAAACACAACAACGCAAATAAGCACAAAAGAAAAACAATAAACACAAGTTTTACGAGAAAGCTCCGGCATTACACCTCTCTTTACGACAATAATCCATTTTTGAGCGTTTCGAGACATTTTAGCGGTTTTTATAATGGCAGCAAAGTTGTGAATTAGGGAACTCTTTTTGAGGGGAAATTCTAAGTCTTTCGTAAAGAAAGGTTAAATTATTTTTAAGCTGACTATCTTTCAAAAAGATTTTGAATGGGCCAAAATTTTTGAGTTAGTTTTTTTGCACATTGCAGATGCATTCGGTTCTTTCCACTCTTACGACGACAGACAACACATTTTTTTTAATAAATCTTTCTAAGAAAATCTCCATTAAACGAGAGATTAACTGCAAAAAATAAGCAGACGGCTACATGCGCAGCACATCTTGAGCAAAAAACGTAACACTATAGCAAACACATGGACCTACAATAATTCCTCGAGTGCTCAGTACTCATCTATTTTTATGTCCTGGTCTACCACATGCGAATTGAATCCCGCCACAAATCATGCCTCGGATGTTTATTATATGAAACGGCCGGAAACTGATGATTGTCACAAACATACAAACATACACATGTCTGTGTGGTATGATTTCATTCATTACCGCTCGCAATCAACGGTTTAATTATAGATCATGATAATGGTGCGAATGTTATATGCTACTGTGTTAGCTGGGTAGGTGGAGTGGTGGAATGCATCCCACTTATGGATTATACACACTGAAGTTGGCAACACCGCTAACACAGCCCGGGGTTGATGTTGGCAATATTATT
The DNA here is from genome assembly GCA_947086465.1 of Eupithecia exiguata. Taxonomy (NCBI): domain Eukaryota; kingdom Metazoa; phylum Arthropoda; class Insecta; order Lepidoptera; family Geometridae; genus Eupithecia; species Eupithecia exiguata. The sequence continues at coordinate 2,559,824 of OX352229.1, forward strand.
TTGTAGAGTTATGTGCCAACCGACTTCTTGCAATATATCCGCAACAAATGTCGGCGGCATTTCCGCAAAAATGTCACCCGCAACCTCCTGCGCCGCAGCAGACCTTCGCCCACCGCGCCACAGAGGTCGTCAAATTGTCAAAATCTGCTGCTGTTCCCGCTATCAATAGCGCAACAATGTATTCCTAAAGCCCGTACGCACTAGCAGATCAAGAGCTCGGTTATCTGCGAAAACCACATCGTTTATGTAGGTTGTGCGTAAGTACGACAAGCTTTTATTCCTAAAAAATAAAATAAACTCAAGTTCCAAGTAAGTACATTCAGCGCCCATCAGTCTGACGCTACTAACACATGTTAATGTGTGAATCATCCATTTATAAGTTTATAGCACGACATTAGCATGTCACATGACTGGCTGATGTCAAATGACAGTGATGAATGCGCTGTGAACGTTAGTGTTAAGAAGAATTAAAATCTAGACTCTTTTAGCTAAGTATACAATGTAGGTATTGTATTAGTACCTACCTACCTATACAGGGTGGACCAAACAGTGACGTCAAAAAAATTAATGACTCACTTCACGAGTTTGAGTTATGTTTTTTTATTTAGAATTTTGTTTTGTGTGATCCAAGCAACTAATTATTGACTATTTTGTCATTCCTTTGGCCATTAAAATATCATAATAATTAAATAATGAATGAAAGTAACAGGTTAAGATTTTGAACAGGTATGACTTGACACCTTTCTATAAGACGAGACGTGATTCGATAAATATTTACTGGAAAAATTTATGCCCCGTGACACAACTACTTGACACAAACGGTAGCGTCATAGAAAACTTTTCTCTCCCATAAATAAACTGGCAGAATAGGGCATACATGTATAAGAGAAATAAATCAAACAATATATTATTGAGAAAAAGTAGCCGGTTTTTTTTTTGTTCATAAATTAAAAAAATAAATAGGTAGGTACTATTTTTTTTCATTTTATTCTATATCTGTTTTTAATACAATGAAATAGTAGGCGCAATGTTATTACGTCATTATGGTTGAGTACGTGAACTAAAGAGTTTAAACTTTCATCAGCAACATCTGCACATTTCTTTAGGTACCTGACACAGCCAACTGACGTCATGACCGCAGAGTAATAAGGCGTCCACTGCGTCCAGCGTTTATGTAAAATTACGTGCGAAAGTTGAAAATATACATTTTATACGAATTTTTTATGGCACTTATCGATAAACAAAAAAAAATATTAGCACTATAGAATTTATCTAGGTAATTGTTTCTTTTCAAAGATGGGTGTAATACCTACACTATTGTGTGTTACTTACTACGAACCAGACGTAGAGCCAAGAAGTTGAAGTTGACAAGACCAATAGTGCCTCGGGAGAGATATATGCTTGTTTTATCAAATAAGTTTATCTATGAAAAAAGTTCTAAGTGTTCCTGAAAGTTCTAGATTCAAGTCTCACGCACAGAGATAGCCATAAAAATAAATGGCACATGTAAATTATAAGAGTACCACAGGAAGTCTGTTCTGTTGATCATGTGGCGGGGTTAATGACCCCGGCTAGAGCTGCAGTAATTGCTGTTGTCACGGACAGAAATTAGTTTTCTGTCCGTGACAACAGCAATAAGTAAGCTTAGGTTAGGTACATACATTAATTCCATATAATAAATAGGTAGGTACCTATATGAATTTTTCTTAAGCACCCCGGAGTCAGGAATTCGGCATTGTTACACCCCCGTGGCTCGGAAGAAAATACTGAGTTAGAGGAGGAAAGCGAGCCAGAAAGTTCTGATGATGAACAGAGAACCGAAGACACAACATTTAATCCACAAGAAAGCAGCTCAGATGATACATTTTCAGAGACAACTTCAGATCCAGATGTCACTCTAACAGCTCCAACAGAACAGCCTTGCACAGAAAAACGAGCAAGAAGAAAGCCAGAACGGCTAGGACTGACAAACTTATGCTTAGTTGAGGGCAAGGACAGCACCGACCAAGAGGTGACAATGAAGGATGCTATGAGTGGACCGGAAAGTATGTTTTGGAGACAAAGCATGAAAGAGGAGCTGGAATCCTTTGAAGTAAATGAAGCGTGGGAGCTTGCAGATTATCCATCAGATATGCACCTGTATTTGCGCCCATACTAGTGCACATGTCCTGCGCACCTGGCTAGTCTGGGTAGTCTCTGAGATGTTTAGCGCACGTCGTGTGGCGATGTATCATCATTCTTCCATCCACCAAGAAGTGGATTAGGCTTCCTGCGTCTGTTTTCCCGCCAGAGTATAATCTTGTAGTCTTCAAATCCAAAGTGATTAGGTACAGTCAGCTGCTCAGATATGTATAGGTACACTTCCAAGTTTTGACTTTTATTTTACTCGAAACTTATCTTATAAAAGTCTACGCACACATTTTTAAAGTAGTCATCGTTCTTGTCAGAATACGATATGTAAATTATCACAATGACTACACACTTACTATTCAGTCAAATTGCAAAACATGGGAGTGTATACATATTTTCGCAGCTGACTGTACCTATGTTCCTTCGTTATATCTATCGAGTTATTAACCGGCTCGATTATCAACCTTATTTCAACTTAACAAGGGTAAGTTGAAATATGTAGTTGATAAAGCTCCACAGTCTTCTATTACGTCTTGTCGTCTACTTTCGTCAGAAGTTTTTATTCACCGCCATATTTCCAAACGCCATTGAGCAGTTTTCCAAAAATACTGATTCAGTAATGATTTTCATAATTTATTCATACCAAGAGATTCAGCCTAATAAACCCGCAGAGCAATATAAAGTAATCACCCACCCAAGCAATCCCTTGTTTTAATTTTACTAGCGCTAAAATTCTGGAATTTTGGATATCAGGGCATTTACACGCAAACTGTTTTCGTACATAGTACCTACCTTCAGGGAATGTGTTTGTTATTCTGTTTTGCGTTTGAGCAGTCACGCTTTTATTCTACTAGAAGTAACTAATGTTGTAACGTTTGAGCAGTCACGCTTTTATTCTACTAGAAGTAACTAATGTTGTAACGTTTGAGCAGTCACGCTTTTATTCTACTAGAAGTAACTAATGTTGTAACGTTTGAGCAGTCACGCTTTTATTCTACTAGAAGTAACTAATGTTGTAACGTTTGAGCAGTCACGCTTTTATTCTACTAGAAGTAACTAATGTTGTAACGTTTGAGCAGTCACGCTTTTATTCTACTAGAATTCTACTAGAAGTCTAGAAGTAACAACTTTGCGTATATACGCAAAGTTTGAATGTCTGGATGTTTGTAACTTCTTCAAGCTAAAACTACTGAGCGGTACGAACGGATGGCTGAAACTTTGCATCGATGTAGGTCTCGACATGGAACAGTAGGTACCTACACAGATGAATACTTATTATCTCATAGATAGGTTCAAAATAACCTTAATACGTTTTATTAAAATGATGGGATGTGTAATTTGTTCTTGATTCTTGAACATCACACATTTTCAATAAGCTATTTCTGTTTTTGTGCGCATATTGGTACTATGTATTTTCATAGGCTTTAATAATTATAATAATGATGCTGGGGACAATCACACAGCATTATCTGGCCCCAAGTTAGGCAGACCTTGTGTTATGGGTAGGTACTAGATGATAGTATACGTAACACACACCCAGGGCAATTATAATGCAGATCGTACAAACATTTGGCCTAAGGCGAGAATCGAACCCGCAACCTCCTGCGTCGCAGGCGGACCTTCGCCCACCGCGCCACAGAGGTCGTCGTTCAATTATGTTCGAGTCCTCCACAATCTGTCAACAACGGCTTGCCTTCCTCCATCAACTTCTCGCCGTACACCTTCAGGGGGAAGATGCAGTGCTGCGGGTTGTAGCGCACGGTCGCGTGTCATTTCCTCCTCATCGACGGAAATGCGCGCGTCGTTATCAAGATTGTGCAGTACTACGCAGGCGTTGGTTATTTTTCCCGCTTCGATGGGTGTATAGTGCATCATCCTGTAAAAAATAGAAGAAAAGTTTATATATATGTATACCTATATATAAACCTAGCTATCGCTAGGTTTATGAAAAATTGGTCAAAGCTCACCTGTGGGCTGTGGGTGTTGGCAGCGCCAACGAGTTTTTAGAACGCCATTACACCGTTCTCACACTTCGCGCGCGAACAAGTCTTTTTCAAAATTGGTCAAAATTGCTCGCGCCATAACGCCTGAAAGCAATTAATTATGTGTAACAGAACTAGTGTATGTGCTCTCAATATACACAGTCATGTACTAGGTAGGTACCTACCTACTCAGGTGAAATATGTTGACTCTTTCCAACTTGCGAAGGAGATATTTGATTGAGAAATATTATTTTCGAAAAAATGAATTTGAACTCGAGTAGGTATGTATGCAGATAATTATAACTTCAGAGATTTTTACTTACTTATTTCCTTAGCCTTCAAACACAATGTTTATCTCAATTTTTTATTTGTATATGTTTGTTTTGTATGGATATGTTTGAGATTTCCAAACAAGACTCGAATGAGCTCCCTGCTTTCAAATCTTGCGTTTCAAATGGGCTTGAATTTTCTACTGAAATTCATTTCGGCTTTATACACAATAACGATATCCGCGCCAAAATACGAAGTTTCATTCATTCACTAGGTTTAATTTCGCTGGTAATGGTGTTGCATGTGTCAACTATGTATTTACACAATACAAAAGTGACAATCGAAGTCCAGGCTAGGTTTCAAATGTCAGAAATGAAGTCGATTACGATTACCAGTTGAGTTAGACATTAAGGCTGATCTGTCTTGATGAATGAATGCTGTCATGTCTACCGATTTGTTATTTTATTTCAGTACATGGGGAAACGATTGAGTATGAACATCCCACATGGACACATGGACATCCCTGAAGTCGCCAGATATTACGTTACCATGACGGTTCGTTCGCCTGCAGAATCGTCAAAAAAAATAAGGTAAGGGTTTATAATTAATCGAGAAAATCACGACATCGTTTTGTCATTTACTCAGGTACACTAAATAGGTAGTAACCGAGAGAATCACGGGAGAACGTACATAATATATATTCCGTATTATTATTCCTTCTGGTGACGGCTTAGATTTTTAGAAAATAGATTTAAGTGTAAATATTAGTTGTAATTATTATTGTATTTTCTTTAGTAATAAAATGTATTTTCCGTATTATAAATATGTTAAAGTATTATATTTTGTAACATGTCAAAATATTATTTTGTTATGGAAACTATGATCCAAATTGCAGTGCCCCACCCGGACTCATATTGAAACTTTTTTTTATTTGCTTTTGGTGGCTTTCTTATCACTACGGCCATGATAAGCCTATTGTGATCGAAAATGTGTGTTGAAGCTTTACCTAATTCTAATACTCTATTTGTAATAATTATTATTGTTTTTTTCTGGTAAAAGATACTTTTCCTTCCCCTTTTTCAAAGCCAGTTCCCTATTAAGCATCAAATGACTTCTATTCGTCCAAGCAGACATGACAATGTGAGTCGGAAGTGAAACAAAACAGTGTTCATCAAAAAACGCCGGATCCGTCCGGCAGTGCGCACTTTCATTATACTGAGTTAATTAATACAAAACATTACGGGCGTGGCGATGGAACAAGCGATTTGGAATAAAAATTTGATATATTTGAAATATTTATTCAAGAACTTAATTTTACAGTAACTTACTACCTATTTAAAACTTATTTTGAAAACAAAATACTTATTTCTAGTTATAATTAAAGATCTATAAGGTCTATAAGTCAGTATAGAAATCATTTATGACGGGATATTTACCATGATTAGATTTCTGAGTTTTCCAATATTTCGGCACAGTTTTTGCGTCATAATCATGGCGCATGAAGCAGTGCCGAAATATATAAATGATTTTTACGATAATAACCATGATAGTTTCAAAAGTTTAATAAAGCATTATGTTTATTAAGGTAGGTAAGTTGTAAATTACAAGGCCTGAAACACTCAAGTGACTTTCCTCCGTACGAGTTTGCGTTGTATGACGGCAGGGAGTCGCACTCTGGCACTCATAGCTTGTTCACCCATGGGGTTTAAGGGTTTCAAGTAGAAATGTTTCTTTGCCAGTGAGAGTATAATTCTGAGTAACAGCTACTTTACATACTACTGAAAAAATCAGTATAAGCACAAAGTAATAAAAATAAATAGAATTAAAATTTAAATGGAGGGTAATGGAGGTTTATTTCTTTTACCTGTAGATTGTTTGCAACAGTCTGCAGTTAGCTTAATTGTTGCAACTGTAAATACTTGTTCTAATGTAATTCTAGTAATTCTTAGTCATTAAAGAACTTTTTTTTTATTTTCGTATAAGAAACATGTTTTGCTAAATTCAATAAATACTCGGAAAACTTTAGTGTAGCCCACTGGCCTGGTGAAGACGACTTGCGAAAGACTGCTGGTAGATGCTGGATACGGCAAGCTAAACACACAGGGCGCTACGGCACTCATTATGGGAGGCCTAGGTCCGATCATCTGATGATGATGAAATTTATAGTACACAGTGTTGAATCTTGTACGATAGCACAGGAAATTTTAACGTACAAGTTTGATTGATACTTATCTGATTTTAATTTTTTAATGATTCGGTAAAACATTTTAATTTTGAAAGTCACGAGCGATTTTCCTCCGATTTAAGAATAAAAATATAAGAATAAAGATATAAGAAACGTCTCTAATTTAGTGGCCCCATTTATTTTCCCAAAAGCTTACAAGCAGGTAGTTCGCTTCAAAAATCATTTTCCCTTTCGTACGAGAACAGAATAACCCAATGTTTACTTTTAATCCTCACTTGAAATTTTATTTCTAATGACTTCTGGCCCTTTTGCGTTTTAAGCGAAAACACCGCTTTATTTTAATTTTACTGTATGAGCGAGAAGGAGCTTCTAAATAATATGTAAATTAAGGGGGCTATGACGCCATTTTGTGAAAAGGATAGGATAGGATTTCACGTTTATAAGAGCGGGACAGAGCAGAGCGGCGGCGGCGTAAGAGAAAAATAAAGTTTTTGCTGATTATCTATTAATCAGGACATTTATTTGCAAAAAAAAAGCCGGAGGTTCTCTTGGTACCTACTCTATTATTTATGAAGGTGATGACAAAAAATTGTGATTGTTAGTTTAGGAAAAAAACAGTAAAAAAAAAATTACAAAAACAACGAAAATGCGTTGTTGTTGCTCTATCACTTTTTGCAGATTTTATCAGTAAAGGAGAAAATTACATTCTCTTCTAAGGAATAAAAAAATACTTGTCGCTATTTATATGTCAAAGATATAAGGTAAAAATGTTCTTAATTTGCAAATGGAAACTAACAAAAGTTAGTGTGACTAACTGGTTCCAAACTACATTTCGTTCGCGACAGTTTTCTTTTCCTTTGACGACAAAAAAGTAGAAAATTCTAAAGTGCTCTACCCACTAAAGTAACTTAGTTTCACTATGGTTGAGATACATTTATTGACAAATTTGTTGTTTATTGTTTCGTAGGTTCTAACACTGGTCTTGGGCAAGTCGACTCGCAAACGGTGGGTTTATTACTATCATACATATTATTTCGCAAAAGCAACCCTAAAAAAGTGAGTAAATAAAAAAAATACATTAAAAAGCCATCATGACGCGGTCACCTGTCTAAGTACTACCCCGCGCCCGACGACGTTGCTTAACTTCAGTGATCGGTACTCATCGTGATGTGGACATTGGACACCATAAATATAAAAAAAAAGTAATACCATTTTTATTATTTGTTGTTATAGTGGTGGCAATAGTGATCTATGCCCTGTCGAAATTTCAATTGTCTACCCTACCTCAAGCTTAGTTAGATACAGCGCCGACAAAAGTAGAGCAAAAAAAAAACTGGGAGCCCCCCTTAAATCATAAGATTTTTGTTATTATAGCGGCAAGAGAAATACATATTCTGTGAAAATTTCAGCTGTCTTACTTGTATGGGTCATGAGATAAAGCCTGCAGATGGACAGACGGACAGACAGCGGAGGCTTAGCAATAGGGTCCCGTTTATACCCTTTGGGTACGGAACCCTAAAAAGTGATTTTGTCACTCATAGATACTGTTCCTGGTACCTATAGTGGACAGTGAGCCTAAAGGGTAAAAAGCGCTTTCCAACCCTTGCGGTATTTACCCGGGTAAATTCTGAGTAAATTAGAGTTTAGATAAATACCCCGGGCCGAAATAATTTGCATCTAGATGTGACATTAGAGGCGGGTAATTTTATCTTTTTACACAGCTCTCATTAACTTTAGTATTGGCCTTATTTTCTTGGTAATAGAGCTTAATTTCAGAGTTTGACCGCTAAGCAAATTAAAGACTGAAGTGCTCACTTATTTTTGGGGTTGAAAATGTTCTTGAATTGAAATGGGTAAGTAGGTATGTTTAAAACTTACTTACTTACTGGGTAGGATAAAAAGTTACTTTCAGTGAAAAGGATTACGATAAACCAACTCATTTCGATACGTAAACGACGCGATAACGACAGACTCTGCCGTTATCTTGTCTGTTGTCAGTTTGGCGCCTAGGCATTCAGAGTCTGTCGTTACAAAAAACTGCACTATTACAAAAAAAACGTAGTCTTTCTTTATTGTTCGTGCAGTTTTGTGCTAAGGCATAAAGACTAAGGCACCTAAAATTTACAATAATTTATCGAAGCCCTTTTTAAATGTTAGTGAGATTATGTTTAAAGCTTAATTAAAACAACTATTAGTAAATAAGTGCTATATAATATTAATGATTTTTTTGTAAACGATCTAAAACTTTGACACTTTAATTTTATGATCAATTTTATTATTACAAACATAGTTAGCCAAATTTTAAGGTAGAATTATTTAAAATATTTAAGACCTACGACTGTAATCTCACTATCTCATCTCACTAATATTATAAACGTGAAAGTTTAGATGGATGGATGGATAGATAGATGGATGGATGTTTGTTCCTTTATCACGCCAGAACGGCAAAACGGATCTGGATGAAATTTGGCACAGAGATAGATTATAGTCTGGAATAGGACATAGGCTACTTTTTATCCCGAAATTCCTACGGGAACGGGAACTACGCGGGTGAAATCGCGAGGCGCTGCTAGTAAACAATAAATGTAATAGATGCTTCTTTACTTTATTTTACTGCCACCTGCTGCCTGCGGCTTCGCCTGCGTTTTGCATGTATCCCATTTTTCGAGTCAATATAGTGACACTCACAAATAACGTGGATTTGTATTGGTAAAATAATTTTCAAAATCGGTTCAGTAAATCCAGAGATTTAGAATTTAGTGTGTACACTCCTGAATACTAAGGCTCTGCGCACATCAGTCCAATACCGCTACCACACAGCACAAAAACGTGCATTTAAATATGGTCTTAAACTCGTTAACTTTAAATTACATTTTACAGTGACAAAATGGCTTCCCACAAGCTTCAAACGAGTAGTCCAGCTGTCTGTGATCTGATGCTGTCAGTCAATATGAAATACATCGTAATGGTGTGCCACATTTTCGTGCTGCACGGCATCGGTACTTTTCAAAATAAAAACTACCAATATTTTGTCGTACTACCAATATTTTGTTTGGATAAAACAACACTTTCAAGCAAAACAAAAGTTCTAAACATAAAAATCTTACCTCATAGGTCTAAATCGGAATCTGGAGGTTTCGTAATAAATTCCGTCCGCGCGTACTTTACGGCAAATCCGGACCGTTTGGGGAGTTATTATCATTTCACTGTTCGTACCTCTTTGGGCTATCCATTGTTTGTATACTCATTCTATCAATAATGTTCACGTCTTTTTGGTCCGATATTTATTAGAAACTACGCTTTCGTACAGCTTTTTGTGCTCATTGGTTTTTCTTTAATGTTTTGTTGCACATGACATTATGACGCCCAAAACAAAATCAAATCTTAGAAACTAAAACAAAATTAACCTTTATTACCTAGGTAACTACTCTAGGGATATAGGTACGCTGTTGCAGTGACCTATATCCCTAGAGGTAACTACTACTAGGGATATAGATCACTGCAACAGCGTTCTAACTGAGCCTGTTTCGGACACACAAGAACGCTGTATACAAACTTATAATGCTAGGTGATTAAGGTTCATTTTGTTTTGTCCTGTTAAACTCACCAGGGCATTATAATGGTCTGTGCGTTATTTTTTTTTCGGTACTGAAATAATATAAATTAAAAAACACTACATAAACCATATCAGTGAACGCTTGCTTACAACATTTACAAAGTCGGGTTTTAACTTCTAACTATAGGTACATTAAATTAAGCAAACCTTCAAAGTAACGCCAAAGTTAAAATAACCATCACCTCTCTGATCATCAGAAGCTTCCATTATCTACCTCCATTTTACCATAAACTACCTTCATTTATAAATATTTATACAGTCCCCATTATCCTTTGCAATTGAAGGGATGATCAGAATAATGGGATTTTCCGGCGAGATTATGCCTGGATTATTTTACACTGGCAAGTATAATAAAAAATTTCCGCAGTACAGCGAGGTGGAATCTCTCACTGGATTTTCATCCTTGTGTTACTAGGTTTAGGGAGGGTATTGGAGTGAGGGCTCAAGCTAGGGAATTTCATTTTGTCCCGAATAAAAATATCCTATACGACGGCTTTGCTTTATCATTGTGGAGCTGAGGTGTAATTAGTTTTTCCCAAAAGCCTGATACGGGCTTATTCTGTTTTATTTTTACTAGTTTCAGCCCGCGGTTTCGCACGTTTTGTTCCGATGGGAACTGTTTTATGGGATAATAAAACGTCAAGTGCGAGTCGGACTCGCGTAATGAGGGTTCTGTAACTATACGTTATATTAATTATATAAATATAAGACCTTGTTTCTTGCCAAATATCATAATTCTAGCTCAACGAGAAGTAAGTACAAGTAGGACAGAAGGACAAAGTGATACTATAAGGGTTCCTTTTTTCCTTTTGAGGTACGGAACCCTAAAAATTACCTAGCCCATGTTTAGTTATAGGCTAAGAGCTACATCTATGCAATTCGTTCTTTCAGTAGTTATGGCATTAAGAAGTAACAAACATCCATCCATCCATCCAAACTTTCGCATTTATAATATTAGTGTGATTGTATCTTCAGTGTTGCCAGATGGAATCTGAATCAGTATCATCTATACCCTTTTAAATCCCCATTGGTTTTCAGTTCTGCGACCTATAAGTAAACTCATTCAGAGAGCCACATCGGTAACTTTGCTTCTTGTACGGATTTCCGTATTCCGAATTCTATAAAGTACAGAAACCCAAACTTAGTTTCCTTTAGAGCCTGGCTACTGAGAGTTGATACTGAAAAAATGCTAAGATTTTTCATTGTACGCACTCTACATTTTAGCTTCATCCCCAATCTCGTAATCTTAAAATGATAAAAACTCGCACTCGTAGAATGTCAATCCTAACTAATATTATAAATGCGAAAGTGTGTTGTTTGCCCTTCAAGCCCTACCAACCAATCGACTTGAATTTTGACATAGAGTTAGTTGAAACTGAAAGGATGGCGAACATAGGCTACTTTTTACGGCTCCTTTTTGTCCTGATAAAACATCAAATTCCCATGGGGGATTAAAGGGAAAAAATACATGGTTATCCCCCTAGAAAAGTGAAATCCTAATCTAACGCGGGTGAAACCGCGGGGTATAGCTAGTGATAAAATAATCGACCATTCGTTTTGTAGAATTCTTGTCATTTAACACTTTCATGGTCCAAGACGAACATTACGGTCTGCACCACCGCGTGGAGGATCGGCAGTGAATGCGATATACTAAATATATATATAGCCACTTACAAACACTTCCTTTCTTTTTCATTGTTTATGTTTGTGTGCTTACTAACCCAATATCGATCATAGATATCCGAAATAAAGAGATTTTATTTTTTATTTACTTTTTATATAAAGTTTGAAAATATTTCTAGTTTCAACATTCTGAAGGAAGACTTTGTACCTGATTCTGACAGTCTCTTTTATCGTTTTGTGTAGTTTTAATAACAAATAATTTTAATTTTACTAGAATTACGTTAATAGCTGTTAAAATGTTTTCTTAGCTACGTCGTAGCAGCGTAGCACCTCCGTTGAGTGATGGAAAATCATAAAAATCATAATTATTTGGTTTTATATTTAGGTGTTGATTATTGTTAATCTTATTTGAGTAAGTACTCACTCTTTATAATACCTTGTAGGTACTTATTTAGGTTTTAGAAATAAGGAAAGCTGCACGTAGGTATTTGCATCTAACACGTTATTGTATAGGTTGCCACATAACATGTATATCAGGATCACAATGATTGTGCACCCTGAGGGTATCTATGTACTAGTGTTTTTTACATTACATTGTTTTTTACACGCACTAACATTGTTAAAGTTTCACAAATGGTTGATGATTAAAAAATTAAATAAGTTCCTTTAATATATAAATAATAGATTCAGGCGTTACTTTGCGGAAAACCATTGCAAAATATAAGGATGAAAATATTTAGTAACAATTCCGCGAAAAAACCTTCTCCGATAAGTTCTAACAAGATGTAGTCCGCGTTGTAGAAGAAAAACGACGCCAACTACAAAATGAAAAAATACCTATCAAAGCAGGACGTCAACATCTATCTATCTATCATAATACAAAAACCTTGGTTGATGTTTGTTTCTTCAGCTTCAGTTTTTTGCCATAATTTTTTTACAAAAAAATTATGCGAGGCCTTTTCAATTTCAAAACTGTTAAGAATGTAGGTACGTCGTCTTTTTTTAAAACGATGTAAAAAAGAGTTCTAAATTTAAAAAAGATATAAGAACAAAAGTTGATTACCTCGGAGTCTAGAATCACCCCCTTTCAGCTTAGTACACATATTTTGTCGCACCCTGTAGACATCAGAATCACGGAAAATCCACAATAATATCAAGTCACACTTGATAATACTGTACTTATCTGAGCTTAGAGAAATAAGGAAAACTAACGTATTTCCAGTACCTTGTTATTGATGTTCATTAAAAAGGGAAAAAAACTCTCTTTAGTGTACGTAATAGTATATATTAATTAATTTAACAGAGCGTCTATTTGAAGCGATGCGTGCGTGACCTGAGAGCTGGTGAGTATCTGGTGCAGCGCATCAGCATTGCCATACAGCGGGGCAATGCTGCAGCGTCTTGAAGACGCTTCCGACTGGTATTCAAATAGATTGATTGCAACAATTTACAGTTAGGTCAACGGATTCTGTTACTAATTTACTCAAATAATTTTTACTTGAATTTCGTGAACAGGCTGATAGAGTAAGTAAGTTAATATGTTCGTCTTTCAAACATAGTTATTAATTATTATTTATGATTTTTCAAGGCTACCTAATATATTTATCCTGATGAATAATTTCAGTATCTTTGAATCTAAAATAATAATGAAACAATTAAATCAACACGTTCTCTGTTACAGTACCAGAATAGTCCCCCGCGGATTAGCGCCGCCGGGGTTACCAACTGTGAAAAATTGAAGCGTTCATTGTTTTAAATGTCGGGATCGCGGGTCGCGAGTTTAATTCCCAACGTCACTCACGTAATTGTATCAGCTTTCGACGGGTTTTGTTGGTGTTGCCAGCTTGATTGGTTTTAGTTGTGGGTTGAAATATTGCTTTTAACTCTTTCCGATATGCAGTCAATTTTATCTTTTTTTATTTGCTTGCACCTAATTAATAATTGTTATAAATTTTATGTGGTATTAATTTGATGAAGATACTTGAGTTATTTATTTTTATTACGACGCACGTTTCATTTATCAAAAAAACCAGTCTACCTTCATTCAACATTTTATAATTTAAAACAGTCTTATCTAATAATATATTACAAGCAATTTTATAAATTCCACATATACTGCCACCCATACACTTAACCCTAGCCTAATCCTTGTTTATCTATCTCAAGAACACATTAGCATACCCATCCCATTTTTCCAGCAAAATTGCTCGAACAAATGCATCGGTAGCAGAATAAAATCCATCAAGAATCATATTATTGTGTTACCTATACAAAGTGATTGTCACTCTGGCACATGGCGGCGGGAGAAGGCGGGGCTTAATACACCACGCCTATCATACCCCAGTACGATAAGGTCGAAATCTCTATGGAGATTCTAGAGATTTTCGGCTTTATAGGACAGAAAGCCGCGAGCACGCGGACCAGCGATCGGAACGTTAAAGTGTTGTTGGGTGCGGATGGGAACGCACGCGCCGCGCCGGGTTAAGTTGAAGTGTTATGTTTCGGACATTGTTGAGAGATGGAGATTAGTGCGATGCCGCCGATGCCCCTGGACTTCTCCATGGTGAGGAGTGGAGACGGATCCCCCGGCGCTCTGAGGGATTCGCCTCGACCGGTCTCGACGAGCGCTTTCAGGGTTGTTACACCGAAAGGTAAGCGTTTTGGAGCGGGATTTTCGGAAGAGAAGAAGATACATGGTGATCAGCAATATTCATATTTCTTAGTTCTTAATGTCAGGAAAAATGGATAATTGAATTAAAACATTTTAGGAGATTTAAGCTTTATCTGTAAAGTGTTTCGACATTTTTATAATGGTGTTGTTTGTTTTTTGTTAATTAGTTATAACGACATAATATGCGACGCAATGTGATTAAGCTTTTACAAAAGCAGAAAATAACTTTTTTCAGACGAATTTCTCAGAAATATGATTTTAAGTCCTAATAAATTAGAAATTAAGTTCAGGTCTCAATAACGGTATCAATTATTTTTTCCATAAAATGGACACTCAAGGAAGTAACATTAAGCTCAAAGGTAATGCAATTTTCAAAATGTACTGCCATAAATAATATACCTGTGCTGACTAAAAAATCCCATAGATAAATTATTACAATAATTAAATCTAAGCCCGTCAAGTGTGCAAAGCTACAGGTAACTTTTTTAGCCTGCCATATGTTAAGAAGGTAAAATATAATATAAAGCACAAGGTAAGTTAAATTGGTAATTAATTTGTCTTCACTGAGAAAAATATGGACGAAACAAGAAACTATTCTGAAATCCAAAAATCCTAAAATAATGCCATGGAACTGTTTTTGCTCAGTTTTGTTCCTTGAAACTATTCGAGTAGCTAGATAGCAATTTAATTAAGAATTAAAAACAATAAATCTTTCTATGAGGAAACTTCGAAGTACTTATTCCTATTAAAATTTATCACAATTTTTTGGAGGTTCGTGGCTTCATTTTCCAATGCCCTTTAAGTAACATTCCGCAAATAAATAGTTATAATTATTTATTCAAGGAATAACAACTTTACTTAATGCATTTAATCAAAAAACAATTTATATAAATAATGTATTCTAACAATTTGTAATGAGAAAAGTATCTGGGTGCGCAATGCAAAATTTAAAACTATGCAGAACTTTTAAAATGAACCCTTTAATATAAATAATTAAATAAATGAACACTTTTAATACAAATAATTAAATATTAATTTATATTTCCCTAGAAAGTAAAACTAATTCGTGAATTGATATTTATACCTCTTTTCTTCTTTTTAATCAACTGAATTGTATTTTTTTTCATATTTATAATAAAATGAATACATTCGTAACTTATATTGAAAATAAACTAAGTAGATATTATCATAAGTTGTAAAATTTTTATGAAAATTACTGTTATAATAACTTCTTAAACTGGATAAATAATGGCACAATAAAAGAATTATCATTTTAATGGGTACAGATAAAATAATAATAACAGGGACAATACATCGTCTCTCAATTTACTACATTATTCAAATCATGCAATTTATCAATTAGTTACCCCACGTGATCTTGTAATCAATAGGCCTGTCAAATGAACTTAATTGTCACCACCCTTGACAAATGATCTGCGGCTGAATGTTCTTGCCATTTTACATATCTAATTTTTTTGTAATAAAAAAAAAGTAATATTGTCAGAGATAAAAAGGCTTATAAAATAAAAGTAAATAAATAATTATTAAGAAAGATTTTTTTTATTTTTTTTACCCACAGCTTTTTATCGCTGTTGTAGGAGTATCAAATAAATCCTGTATTCATTTATCTATAGGGATATTTCAAATGATAGGTAATTATTTTACATGAACAATATAAAAAAATCCGTAGGTGGACAATTTATTTTTCTTAACACATTTTTCAGATACGTACATTTACAATTTTTTTTATAAAATGGCCGGTAACATGTTTTATAATGTTAGTAAAATTTTCTGAGATATACCACCCTAAATAAATATTGCAGATTTTATATAGGGACTGGAAACAAAAAAAAAACTTAGCTGAACGACACCTATTTTAATTTGAAGTACAAATTAATACATTTTTTGGACATTTTCGGAACACCCCGGCGCTTCCGTAAGAGGTCCCAAAAATTTTCGGTTGAACCGACTAGGGTTTCGTGAACTTTCCTGGCTTAGTTGGTTAGAGCACATACGTACTGAGGATGGAGCGCGGGTTCGAGTCCCGCCGAAATCAAATATTTTTGCGAACTTATTTCATTTAATTAAGGAACGTTTAACCGCTTTCGAAATTACCGCACGCTCGTAATCCGTTGGAAAAGTCTTCAATAAACTATTCTTTCCACCCAGTTCTAATTTTGATTGGTCAAAGGCGCACTGGCCGATACCTACGTACAAAGGAAGCATGAAATATTAATTTTCAATTTCCGCTGCCCCTGATGAGGGAATGCTCTTTTTTTACGCCCCTGTTCTTTGAAGCGGGATTAAAGTGATAAAAAGAAAAATTTGATCAGATTTAGCCGGATTTGGAGGTACGAACGGCGTTTTCTACCTATGTTTATAAATTTGTAGGTACTGGAGGTACATATTATATATTTTATTACTGGGAAAATATAATAACTTAAATGTATATCAATCAAGGTTGAGGAAAATACTTCCAATGTAAATAATATTTTTTTTTTAACCTTTCATTCGTCTAAAATAAAAGATACACTGTGATAATTGTTATGTAATATTTTTATAATTGACGACCTCAGTGACGCGATGGGCGAAGGTCCGCCTGCGACGCATGAGGTTGCGGGTTCGATTCCCGCCTTGGGACAAATATTTGTACGATCTACAGGTATTTGTTCCGGGTATTCTGGTCGTTTTCTATGTATAGTAAAAATACCGGTCTATTTGTATTATGTACCTACATAAGTTATCTAGTACCCATAACACAAGCTCTGCTTAGCTTGGGGCTAGATAATGCTGTGTGAATTGTCATGCATTATTATTTATTTATTATGTCGGCTTGTTGCGGAAATAATAATTATGATTACATTTAAAATCCTTACATAATATAAATTCGAAAGTAACCTGTCTGTCTGTTCACTTTTTACACCTAAATGACTGAACGGATCATAATGAAATTGTGCAGGGAGGTAAATGGTATCCCGGGGATAGACATAGGCTACTTGGAAACGTGCGAAGCCGCGATCAGCAGCTAGTCAATCACAAAGGAAAAACCAAAATTGATATTGAACGAAAATAAAAGCTTTACAAATCGATTGACCGCAACATTCCTTCTTTTTTGTAAAGAACAATGGTTTTCCCTCATTTTCCTTCGACTAGTCAACTAAAATCTTACGGATTACAGAAAACAATTAATATCTGAGAGGATAATACTCAGTAATTTCCGAGAGACATCTGATCCCAGACATAATCGGATTTGTCTGATCGAACACCAGCCATTATTGGGTTTGCCAATTTTTCCCCACGCCACGCAACGAGACATTGATTTTAATATGATTGCCTATTTTTGGGACAAATGCAAAGAATATTCGGTATGTTTGTGATCAATTGAAATAAATTTCGACGCATAAAATTAGGTAGCTACTTAATACATTCACTGCCCAGCCACGGCCTCGTCGCCTGCTGGACCCAGAGATATGAGGGTGGAGATGGAAAAAGATAGATTTGATAAACCCCATGGAATTTTAGTTTAACTCATGTGACAATATGAGTTTCTTACCTTAATAGTACTTAGTAGTAACTTAATAGTTTATTATTTTAGAAAAGTAACCCTGGTTATTTTGCTTTAAAAAAATCACACTAATATTGTAAATGCGAAACTTTGGATGTTTAGATGGATGTTTGTAACCTCTACACGCCAAAACTACTGAACGTCGATACGTTCAGTAGAAGAACTACATATTTGCAAAATTTCAGCCCGATGGCTGAAATTTTGCAAATATGTAGTTCTGGGCCTGGAATAAAACATAGGCTTACTTTTTATCCCATAAATCAGTTGCCATGGGATAAAAATGACCTTAAACAACGCGTGCGAAGCCGCGAGCAGAAACTAGTAAATATGGATTAAAATTATTTTTTATGTCGAGGTTTCATTTCCCGTGGCTTCCATCGTTTTCCAGCGATTTGATAGAATCCTCGCTCGAAGGTTAGTTAACAGTATGCGAGTGGTTGCTCATTAGGGGAGGTCTACGTCCAGCTGTGAACGAACATAGGCTGATAATGATGATGATGCGAGTGGTTTGATGCGTGAATAAAAGGCACGTTTCAGACGAATGCTCGCGCTCTTTATCGAGTATTTTTATAACAAATCGCGAAAGCTTAAGGGGGTGACCTATGACGCCATTTTGTAAAAAGGCATAGGATTTCGCGTTCATTTCATAAGAGTGGGACAGAGCAGAGCGGCGTAAACCCAAAAAACAAGTTTTTGGTTATTGTTAATTTTCAAGGACATTTATTTGAAAAAGAGCCGAAGGTTCCCATGATATTCTTTTATTTATTTATGGTGACGACGGTAAAAAAGTCTTGTGATTGATACTCGTAGTATAGGAAAATAATGGTAATATGTAGGTACTTAAAATATTCTTTTATTAATCTCACTAATATTATAAATGTCAAAGTTTGGATGGATGGATAGATGGATGGATGTTTGTTACTCAATCACGTAAGAACGGCTGAACGGATCTGGATGAAATTTGGCACAGAGATAGATTATAATTTGGAATAGAACATAGGCTACTTTTTATCTCGGAATTACCACGGGAGCGGGAACTACGCGGGTGAAACCGCGAGGCGCTGCTAGTATTATTATGTGTTTTTTTTTTAACTTTTTCGATAAAGGTTACGGAGAAAAAAGGTTTTAATGTCTCAATCAAATGACAGTTGGCTTGGCACTTTTACTTAGCCGGACCTTGCGATTTGCCTCGTCCCATACATCATACATGTTCGGTGTCCCCCGCTCTACTAACACAATCACTGGCACGCTCGCATCGCCGCTGGCACGTGGAGCTAGCTTTTTGATTTCCGCTCAAAATAGGGCTTTCGAATTAACTTCTTTATGAACGTAAGTTAATTAATAGACAAAGACAAAAAAGTTTTGAACTATCATTGGCTTTAGGGTTCCGTACCCAAAGGGTAAAAACGGGACCCTATTACTAAGACTTCGCTGTCCGTCTGTCCGTCTGTCACCAGGCTGTATCTCATGAACCGTGATAGTTAGTTGAAATTTTCACAGATGATGTATTTCTATTGCCGCTACAACAAATACTAAAAAACAGAATAAAATCAATATTTACTGGGGTTTCCATACAGCAAACTTGATTTTTTTGCCGATTTTATAGATAATACGGTACGGAACCCTTCGTGCGCGAGTCCGACTCGCACTTGGCCGGTTTTTTATTTATTTTTAATCTTTATTTAAAGAGCTTTAATCGTTTATGGTTATGTCGCTCATAACTATCATTGTTATTAGCGCTTATAGACCAGAAAAGAATGGGAGGTTGAAAAAACGTTCATAAAACCACAAGTTGTTGTGATTATATATAAATAATAAATAATGCTAGACAATTCACACAGCATTATCTAGCCCCAAGCTAAGCAGAGCTTGTGTTATGGATACTAGATGACTGTTATACATAATAGATAACATAACATAGTTACCTTGATATTTGTTATTATACTTAGAAAATACTTAGAACACTCGCAAGAATTTTTGTAGATCGTACAAACATGTCCCAAGGCGGTAATCGAACCCGCAATCTGCTGCGTCGCAGGCAGAACTTCCCCCACCACGCCACACAGGTCGTCCGAGGTTGATTATTGCACAACTGGGCGGTAGCTCACATTGTAACGTACCTAATAAAAGTTCCTACTTTAGTGATTTCTGTATAAAGATTAGTACATTTTTGTGTGCCTACAGGAAAAGTGCAAATTCAAGTGCTTGTGCTAATTGAAACAAAAATAATGTTAATTTAAGCATAATAACACACATAATGACAAATATTACATAATTATGTAGTTGGTAACAAATTAAACTAGAACGACACAATTTGTGAACAGAGGTTTTTGATCGAAACAAGAGGAAACTTGAGTTTATTACTAGGTCCTAGATTGTTACCAAATTGTAATATTTAATTAGGCCATGTAGCCATGTGTACCATATTAAACTACAAAATATAGGTTCTTATATAAGTTTATTGATGAGGTTCTGACGCAGCGCATCAGCATTGCCATACAGCGGGGCAATGCAGCCAGCGTCATGAGGACGCTTCCGACTGGTATTGATATGGATCAGTTGAGCTACCTGTAGATTGTTTGCAACAGTCGGCAGTTAGCTCTATTGTTTCAATTGTTAATAGGTACTAGTTTCAATTTAATTCTATTAAGTATTTGATAGCATTTTAAACAGCCAATAAGAAAAAGACAACGAGTAATAAATATCGCAAACTCCCAGCTCATTCACTGCCAAGATCACGATCCGTGTCTTATTACACAACGGGTACAAAACAACGCAACAAGTACAAAGCTGCGCAGACGCAGCATGTGCGACAAGTCCTTGGCTACATCCGACATCCGATTCTCACACTCGCGACGTTTTGCTTAGTTAAATCATTGTGGAATCGTCATTTTGGATTTCACGTTTTATGATGTTGAATCAAAATTCCATCTTTTTTTATGCAGCTAGAAATCATACAGGTAATCTGTGGCAAGAATGAGCTATTAGTAGGTACCTAGTAGGTAGAAATTATACAAAGCACAGTTTTAGACGTTGTATGCCGTAGGAATATGTCACAGAAGCACACAATTTGTAACGTCTTCCGAGGCCAATGTGCGAGAATGCTTCCGAAGATTTTGTAAATGTTGAGGTGTGAGTTTAGAGCTCTACCATAGCTTAATATGTGTTTTTTTTCGTACTAAGTGGCGTATCATCATCGTCAGCCTATTATCAGTCCACTGCTGGACATAGGCCTCCCCTAATGAGCGCCATAAGTATATAAGTGGCGTATTAATGGTTAAAATTATTATTTGTTTACGATTGTTTCCTTTTTAGTAGTAAAACTAAATGGGTACATTTTTAAACATTGTATTTTTACCTCGTCAGGCCTATGGTGTAGTAATACATTCCTGAAAATAGTATTTAAAGTTTCAATTACCTTTAATTTATATCACTGAGTTAGTAGGTAAATAATTAAATTTGAGTTAAGTTTAAAAAAAACAATTATATCTGCAGACAAATTAGATTAACGAATGTTTTCAATTTTAACTCTCAATCCCAGCGCACCCAGCCGAACCCAGCCAAATCTCTATCTCTTATACCCGTGGATTAGAGTTCAATTTACACTCCCAACCATCCCTTACTTGTCAACGAAATCAAGATTCAAACCCGTCATAAAAGGAGAAAGATTCCAGGGTCCCCATTAGTCTAATGGGGCGCACGTGGCATTTGCAAATCCCTTAGTCGTGTGAGGCGATTTGCGGGCAAATTCATAATTAATGGCCCTTTCGACCCAACAAGGAGATGATTAGTTGATTGCGCGGGATTTTTGGGTGACAAAGGCCTTTTCGAGCGAAAGGATTTGCGGGTTGCTTTTTAAAAAGTGTAATTTTTACGGATTAGTTGGACGTTGGCTTTGAAAGGAATTATCGAACAAAATCCTAAAAAAAGGAGAAAGTTTGTATTGATGATGTATAGAAGTGAATTAGAGCGTTACCCACATGACGAAACTACAAACCATAATGAGAGAGGTGATACTTAGATGAAGATTTATTTGCTTGTAACTTTCTTTTTTATTTAATACAAACTTACTAGGTCTAACTTACTGTTATGTTTTCAAAAAAAATATCGTTTAACCGTCTTTTCATATGTACTTATGTATCCTAAATTATCCTGCGGAGTAAGGCCCTGGTGACCCGTACCACAGGTTTTCGAACCTCTCACGGGCACCAGTCTCTTGCAAAACAAGATAAATAGCTTTATATTAAACATAAGCCAAAAATTGTAAACAATTATCTTTTGCAAGAGAAAATAAATATAATATTCATTCATTCATTCAACTATTGAAATATAATATTCATTCATTCATTCAACTATTGAACGAATCGATTTGAAATTTAAATCATCATTAACATCACCAGCCCGTATACATACACTCCTGAATATAGGCCTCCTTCAAATTATTTTTTTGTCAAACATACCTGACTAAAACGACAAACCGACCTACTTTTGTTCTGGACACGTACGAAGGCGCTTGCATAATCTAATCATAATCATAATCTTTATTTGCATGAATGTATGTACAATAGTTCTAAGTCCAAATACAAACTACCTAATAAGCTGTGCAAAATCTTAGTAACTACAATAATAATCGTTAATTTATCTAATAAATGTCAATAAAATTAAAGAATAATAATAAAACTCCTAATAGAGTCCACAGGTGATCGGAATGCTTTTATTTCGGTCAACGAATTAGCATTGCCATTCAACGTGGCAATGCTGCCAGCATTCTGGGCACTTTGCCATCTGGTGACGGCTTAGATTTTTAGAAAATAGATTTAAGTGTAAATATTCGTTGTAATTATTATTGTATTGTATATTATAATAATAAAATTAATTCAAAAAAATTGTAAAAAAATAAATTAACATTAAAAACAATAAAAATACGAGTAATATAAGTTGGTCGAAAAACTATATCAATCAGCTATGAAATTCAAATATTCTTTCACGTCATAAAAACAGTTATCTAGACCCAATTTTTTAATTTGCTTTTAAACGTGTTCAGTGGCAGATCATTAAAACTATTAAGTAATTTATTCAAGTAAGTCATACTAAAAAACTTTTTCTAAAGTTGTGAAGCTACACCCCTCCCTTTGTGAAATGGAAGCATGGGTAATAAGAGTAAACTTAATACCTAAACTTTTTCATAGCCATTTTAAGTCCAAGTTCTTATAAAAGGGACCTACAACCACTTCCTAACTTGACTTGCCCAAATTGCCCAAAGATTTAAAGGAAAAGGCAAATTTGACTTGATTGACTTTAACCTTAAATCCTAACCCTATTAGATCTTCCTGTGGATTGCGAAAGCCGTTGTCTTCAAGCGGCTAGATCAGACCAATAGACTTGAGTCATCAGTTGATTATTGTTGATTTGCCGCCCGAGAGATTTAAGATGACTCTCGAATGTCAGTCGAATCATCGTCATTTCGACTATTATTTTCATCTGTGGGAGCGGTTCGTTCCATTTTGTATAAAGGGTTCTGGATGTCTGAAAAGTCTTTTGACGTGTGTTGTTGGTAATCGTAAATATTCCAGATAAAAGCGCAAAGCAGAAATAAGTATCTAAAGGATTCTTCTTCTTTCCTAGGTACTTCTTTTCTTAAGGACGTGACTGAAGAATAACTAAAATTATTCTCAAAAAAATATACATAGCTGAAGATTTTCTAAAATTCTGGTCTTCCGTGACGACATCTACTATCTAATGTAAATCAAATATTTTGGTTAATGAGCCTTTTGACCTTCTCCTGGGGCCCTAGTACGACTGGTACGCAATATCTCTCGAATACTTTCATCGAATAGCAAAATAAGACTCATTTATCGCATTGTTTTGGCTACACTTCGTTTGTGTCTACTACCATTGTCGAGAAAGGCAGGTTCTCGACTACGTTTATCGAATGTTTTTTGTATAAACTCAGACTAAGGCCTCTGAACTCGGTTAAAAATCCACTTCGTTCTATCGTTTGCTCATAGCTGAGCGACGTGATATGCACGAGCAAATCAAATCAACATCTTGTAATCACTTTGGAGTTTCTTAGTTAGGGAATTGTAATCATATAAGTGAATACGCTAAATTTGAATATAACTAGCTTCTGCCCGTGGCTGCAGATGTGTTTTACCGGGATAGTAAAAGTAGCATAAATGGTATTCCAGGTCTAGAACTACAAACCCATGCAAAATTTCGGCTTGATCGACTTTCGCATTTATAGTATCAGTGTGATTTGCAGCAACATTAACCAAACTCTATGCAAATTAAATAAATTCCCAAAAAATTTCGATTTTGGCGGGACTTGACCCCGCGCCCCTCCCTATTCCCGCCTAAATCGAAAATTTTTGGGAACTTATTTCATTTCTTAGAGATATCCAGAGTGCGGGCAAGCACTAAAACCTTAAGCTCTATGCAAGAGAAGTTCAATGTTCTGTATAGAATGCGTGGATAACTAGAAGGATTTAAAGAGGACTTGGCAGGAGTCTTTGTAACTCCGTCATTTTGACCAGCAAAACCAAAGAGCACCAACAGAAACCTCTCAGACAATTGCAATCAATTGAGATTCCTCCCTGAGACAACATTCAATCCTGCGCAATTAACACCTCTTAACCCGCTCTCCGTTCACACGACAATCAACCAATGCCATTACGTTGTACAATTTAATCGTGCCCAAGCTGTTTGTTTAGTTTGCCTTTAGAAAACAATCAATGGAAGTAGTCGTGAATTATCTTGAAGATGATATAAATAGCTGATCTCTTGGGTCCACTAGATACGACCAGCCGAAGTAACATAACCTAGTCTGTGGTCCAGCGATATAAATTTTAAATTGTCTTAATTATACGTAATTGCATTTAGTTTAGATTTACACTATTCAATAGCTTTGGTTGCCATTACTGATATGATTAACTTAACTTAGTACTAAGTATGTCTTTGAAAAAAAGATAGATAGAGCACCTCCAACATAAGTAGCTTGGACACAGAAATCCCTTCAATTGGTGCTTCAAGAAAAATAAGTACACACGGGAAAACATTTCACTGGGTGCTTGCACCATAAGACCATGCACCGCATCTTTCCTTTGCGTCCTATGAGCGTACAAAGTCTTACCCAAACACGTCAAACATAGAGGTTAAACACGCTCACTCAACAATTCTCTTGATTTCGAATATAAAAACGAATCTATGTATGTATGAGTTGACAAACATAATGACAACTTCAGTGCTTTCACGCATAGCACCAATACGAAAAATTTATCGCGTTTTTTGGCTACCGCACTTCGTTTGTGTCTACTATATTATTCTAAGCCTTTTTCGTGGAAGACATCAATGGTTCTCGATTACGTTTATCGAATGTTTTTTGTATTCTAAACTCAGACTAAGGTTGTACACTTTTAGGTCACTTTTATTTTATCAACAGGAATTTAAACTACAATAGGTACCATATGTCGTCGTAAGTTATGAATGAAACACGCAAGAAGGTCAAATTAATCGCGAAATATTCACACAGCATCTATGATTTAATACTAGATCTGACCAATTAACTGGCAGATGACAGTGAGTAAGGATCCCTATGCGTAGGAGTCGAGCTCGTGGGAACCAAAGATAGAGAATTAGACATTGGCCAGACGGTGCTCGAAAATGAATGGGTGATTAAGAACGAGAAAATGGGTCATGGTCTTATGGTGTCGCTGATGTGTAAATAAACGAGAGGTTTTAAAAAATCTCTTTAAAACCGATTTATGGTTTTAAAATATTTCGTTGCCTACCTATGACATGAAACTGCAATGCGAAGAAGTATGAATGAGTTTTTTCGAATGTTAAAACTTTTGTCAAAAAAGCAGGTTGATGTAAATATAGCACTTCAAATCTAAAATACATAAAAACCCAGTGTTAAGAAAAAAAACGTTACAGCAATTACCCATACAGAATTTCGGATAGCTCACCAAGATATTCGATTGAAATGCCATAAATGACGTCACGGAAGACCAGAATTGAATAAAATACAGCTTTTAGGAATGGCCGATAACCAGCATATAAATCTGGCTACAAATTGAGACGATGATGATGATAGTTGCTGAATGGAGACATTTTTCAATAATTTAATTCCTAAATTTTAAAAATTATGTATGTACGGAATTATACCTGAGCAAAAAACACGTACAAGATATACAGGGTGTAACTTGAGGGGTGGATCATCGGTGGCTGGGGGGTGGGGGACCTCAGTACCTATCGATTTAACCCCCATGTATGTTCAGCGATATTCAGTGGTTCAAAAGTTATTTGGACTTTGGTAAAATTTTTGTGAAAATCTGATTTCACCCTAAATTTCGCAATTGCAGCCAAAACATTAGGTCTGCGAACGTGAACTTTTTTTTACAACCAGATTGATAGTTGTTGTATAATACCCCTAAACCATTTTTAGTCTTAGATTCATAAAAAAACCAGATATGAAACCTATAGCGAAATTTCTTTTCAGAGTTTAATATTTACATAAACTTTCTATGGTTATAAAAAAAATATTTCACATATTATTTTTTTCTGCAACCTATCTTAAAAACAACTGGCTTTCATGAAGAATAAACCCTGAAAATTTCATTTGGCTAGTACGAGGGCATCATATTGAAAAATGTACTTCAATAGTCTAAGTGCGTCAAGGAAAGAATAGCTAAAATACTCTTATCTCTGTTCTTCATTCACCAAGCAGGCTTGTTCGCCCGCCAAGAAGTTCCGGGTACGTAACAAAGCTATTTTTAAATTTTGGATTTGAATTTTGGAATGAAGACTGCGTTATTGCTCACCGCTGTGATTGGCTAATTAGTTAGTATAGTATTTTTAAATTTGATTTTTTTCGAACGAGAACTGCGTCTTTTATACTTTCTTTTCATTGTGATTTGGATTGTTGTTGCTGTTATTGTAATTTATTTGTTTATTAGACTTAAAGTGCTTAAAGCCTGGCCCCCAAGGTCGCCAGACCTAAACCCTGTAGATATTTTCATCTGGGGATTTTACAAAGAGTTGGTGTATAAAAGCCAATACACATCGATTGAGCAATTACGGCTAAAACTAAACCAGGCCCAAATGAAGATTAGGGAAAAGAAGACTCATTCCACAGGCTAAAGAGAAATTTCATAAAAAGATGTAGGCAATGTACCGCCAATAATGGAGCTCATTTTGAACATTTAATGTAAATGAACGTAGTCAGTATAAAAAATTATATTTTTAACAGTGCATTTCATTTTTATTTTTCTCATTCCTGCTTTTTCGTTTAGTTATTTTTACTAATTACTTACTTTATTAGCTTAGAAACATTTTATTTCCAATTATTTTGTCGACTTTAATATAAAATAAAATATCGATTTTTGGTACTTGGACTATTGAAGTACATTTTTCAATATGATGCCCTCGTACTAGCCAAATGAAATTTTCAGGGTTTATTCTTCATGAAAGCCAGTTGTTTTTAAGATAGGTTGCAGAAAAAAATAATATGTGAAATATTTTTTTTATAACCATAGAAAGTTTATGTAAATATTAAATTCTGAAAAGAAATTTCGCTATAGATTTCATATCTGGTTTTTTTATGAATCTAAGACTAAAAATGGTTTAAGGGTATTATACAGCAACTATCAATCTTGTTATAAAAAAAAGTTCACGTTCGCAGACCTAATATTTTGGCTGCAATTGCGAAATTTAGGGTGAAATCAGATTTTCACAAAATTTTTACAAAAGTCCAAATAACTTTTGAACCACTGAATATCGCTGAACATACATGGGGGTTAAATCGATAGGTACTGAGGTCCCCCACCCCCCAGTCACCGATGATCCACCCCTCAAGTTACACCGTGTATATTTTATTTTGATCGAGATTTAACAATTTTTTTTAAATACAGTAATCCGCCATGACAGGTTGAACACTAATCAAAGAATACTGAGACATGACGTCATTTATGCCGTCACAATATGTAATGTAATGGATAGAATAACTATGGTAAAGGTCTGACTTTCTTCTCTTGACTATATTATGGTCATTCTGTATGTTTATAATTCGTGCGTCGGTGACGTCATAGACAGACGCCACATTGTAGCGTATTAGAGCGAAATTGAAATAGCATTTTTGATGGCTCAATTTTTGTTTCATTTTTTTTTTCGTAGATTTTTTTTTGTATTCTGTAGATGTCATTAACATCTCGGAGTAGTTTCCCAAAATCAGCCATTATGCCTTTTCTATAGTGTATATGTTATCTTTATAATCAAGTTAGGTGTAGTTTTTCAATCTGACTCGCGAAGAACATCAATTCTCATCGCTGCTACGACAAAACGAAGGAAACTCTGGGGTTAGTCACAGCAGTGAACTGGCAGTGGGCGGGACGTGGGAACGGTCTAGTTCAAGATTTAATGAGTCTTGTTACAAACAATGAGTCAGGACTGCGGCTAGATTCTAGATCCAACCTTTGCTTTGGAATGGAGTGTTTCTACATTGTTATAGATACAGTCTGTTTGCACCCGCTGAAGGGTACCTACAGTAGGTCAAACACAGGACCGTTGTCTAGGACAGAATAGAACATTTACGTAAAATCGTCATTGAATGCGTAAAATATTAGAAATTAATTCTGTCGGTTTCAATAATTTACGCAAATAATTATATTCATTTAACAGTTATTAAAAGTATACAAAAGGTGGTTTTGTAAAGTTTTAACTTTGTAAGTTAAGCATAATACCGATCATTAGATGAAAGTGAAAAGGGGAGATATGATTCGTTCTCAGATGATTCGTTCTCAGACTTCCTCTAAGTGGCCCTGAAAAAAAACTCACTCTGTATAATGACGATGCGTCATTTTTGTCTCTACTTAGATTACAAATTAATAGAGAAGGTTTTATCTATGGTTTAATTTATTTGTTATTCATTTATTTTATAGAAAAGTGTAGATAACCTACCTCGTTAGATCTCACAAAATGATCTGACCTCCGTTTTTGTTAGATGTTACAAATATTTTCCTCTTTTTGGCAGGTTATTGTAGGTACGTTATGTTTGATTAGGTTTACCTTCTTAGATTAAACATGCATTCAAACAATCGAAATTATTAACTTAACCGGTAGGAAAACTAATGGGCATAATTACGCTAAAATTGGGTGTAACCTTGATAACACACAACACACCTCTATAAAATACGTGTAGTAAAACTAGGTATTTAGCGTCAAAAATATCAAAACTGCGACTCCTATTTTGTCGTTCAGTTAATTAGTTTCAAACCTAATCAGCAGTTTCCTTTTCAGGGAACTAGAATAATTACGAGAACATAGGTACCTATATTGTTATCGGTTGAATTCCTATAATCCGGTGGGCAGGAAGGCGCGCCCTCTGGTGACCCCTGCGGTCATTAAAATGAAGGGATCCTTGTGCTGGTGAACAGGCCTTGTTCGAGATATCGCCAGCGGTAGACGGCATGTCACCAGATAAGTGAGAACAGCTTCTTTGTTACATTTGAAATGACAAAGTAAATCTAAATGAAGTTGTTTAATAAGGTTTTTTGACTTGATGTAGATAAATCTTGCGAATGCCTGCAGTTTATTTTTTTGTCCTAATTTTCAAAAATTTTATTTTATTTTCAAAATTTTTACAAATTTTATATAGGTATATAGAAACTAGGTCATTGAAGCGAAAAAGTAACCAAAAGCTTATTACTTGTTAAGATATAGAAAACATTAACTTGAAACCTATGATTATAAATTTTTCCTTTTCTTAATGATTTATTATTAATGCATTTAAAATATATCTCGAAACCAAAACGACAGATCATCCTTTTCAAAACTTCCTTTTCTCAAAATCCTATTTCAAAAGTTTCAAAATCACCATAGAGCTACAAACAAACAGACACGATTTATAATCGCTACAGATAATCGGTTTCCGTTCAGCATTCTAGATTGCAGTCAGTGGGTGCTTGTGGCCAATAATGGCCTCTGTGTGTGACCACCCGCAACGCAGTAATAAGACACCGATTAGTGCACGTCAAGTGCTTGAATTTCGTAACATTTATCGATAGCTTACTAAACTTCTATATAGCGGTATTTACTTTGTGTATTTGCCAAAATTATGGGCCGGTTGATCTGCTTTTAGCTTTAGTAAATTTGATTAAAACGAATGTGCCAAGTTCAAAATATCATGAGTTTTGACGATTCGTCCACCTCAAAGAAGACATTGTGCAAGAGTATATACGATTTCTGCATACCCGCGTTCTGATTTACGTTCTGATACGTCGATTTAGAAGTAGATGATTGTATCGTTATGAAAATATCAGTACCTAAAATGCATCGTTGGTACAATAGTCAAAACGTTCTTATATTAAACGACCACAACCAGGCTTCACAAGATTAATGTATCTATCAAAGGGGCAATGTATACGCTTCTACAACAAAACTCCTAGTGAGTTGCAAAATCTATCAATAAATAAATTCAAACAAATTGTCAAAACCTTTCTGTGCAAAAAGGCTTACTACAAAATATCAAATTATTTAGCAGATAAAAAAGCTTGGGACGGGTTTCGCTCCAACTCGAAAAATAACAACTAACAGGCTAAAGGTTTCTTAGTCGCTTCTTTACATTAGTCTACATAGCGAAGCGACAGAAATCAAAAGTACCACTTTATTTCCGTGTCAGTGTTTTATTTTAAGAATTTGACCTTTTCTAAGTGTTCATTTTTGTATTTATGGAAATAAAGTATTTTTGGTTCATATTTTTTTGATTTTTGACGAAGTCCAGTAGAAGTTTTCATTTCTTCAATATTTTCCAAATAAAAATTAACAATCATTCGAATATAACCTAATTCTATTTACCTCAAACAATGGTAATAGAAAATATCTAATAGACAAAATATCCTAAAATCAAACCACTAATTTCCAAACACTTTTTCTACCAACTCCACACAACTGCTCATTCACAAATCGATTGAAGAGCTAATTATATCGAATGAATGGACTCGGGTCGTCGGGACCCATTGAAGCTTAATAAAGCATCATTGTCTTAACCAACTGTTGTTTATTCTGGCGGCGTCCTTTCTACAGATAACGTAATCTATGTTGGTGGTCAGAGAAAGACTTGAAGGTCGTAGGTTCAAAACCCGGTGATTCATTAATTTAAAGATGCTTCTAGTAAAAAGTTTATAACTGTGTAGGTTTTATTTAAAATTCAAGGTAGGTACATAACGGTTTTAACACCAGTGCTTTACGTCAAAAGAAGCAAGGCATTATTTTTTAGAAGATCTATATTTTTTTTATTAACTAATACAATAAAATAATAGAAACAAATTCAGAACTAATATTTACAATTGATACAATTGAGCTGACTGCAAACTGTTGCAAACAATCTACAGGTAGCTCAACTGATAATAATTCAATACCAGTCGGAAGCGTCACCAAGACGCTGGAAGGTCTTGCTTCAGTATAAACATTTTGTTTCCAAATTAATTTTCACAATTTAGAAGTTGTTGACGCTTGATAGATACTTACATTTCCAGGCAACAACCCTGTATTTATCCGATGACATGCCATAACAAATGACATAGATCCGTCTAATGGTAGATCAAACCGACTAAAGGCGATAAGCAGTCCAATCCAATTCAGTTCACTAACTGTGTGTTCAGCGGGAAGGTTTTGCATTCTTTAACGGAACAGTCTGTAGTTAACTCAATCGTTTCCATTGTAAATACTAGTACTATTTTGTTTCTATTACTTGATTGTCATTTTCTTTGGTGATATAGGTTAGAAAAGGCATAACATCACATATAAGACTACCATAATGCATATTCATCAAACCACTAGTATATCTAGCTCGACCACGATGTGTAATAAACGCCTACGGTAAGTAGCTGCCGGCGCCACCAATTACGGCCCCTCTTACCACACCGCACCCAGCCATTGTAATGTAACTGGATATTTATTTTATTACGCTTTTATGACGATTGTAAAGGGATTTCCAATCAAATATGTATCATATTAGATGAATAAAGAACTGAAGTTCTTATCATTGCTTCGAAAACAACATGGGTATCAAATAAAATCGGCCAAGTGCGAGTCGGACTCGCGCACGACGAGCTCCTTACAATTATCTCTATATATATAAGTATTTCAAGCGTCTGCCTGTTGCCGTTATCAATATCGACCAAAAAAAACCATGTTTGCTGGGATCCCCCATTAAATGTTTATTTTATTCTGTTTTTTAGTATTTGTTGTTATAGCGTCAACAGAAATACATCATCTATGAAAATTTCAAGTGTCTAACTATCACGGTTTATGAGATACAGCCAGGGCCCAATTCCACTAATTTTCAAACAAATGTCAAACTAGCGCGATACAATTGAGATCTGGTGACAGACGGACGGATGGACTGCGGAGTCTTAATAATACCCCATTTTACTCTTTGGGTACGGAACACTAAAAACTGACGATTGAATGAAAATATCCGAAGAGTCGGAAATAGCACGAAATTAAAAAAAAACGGTGTGATGTTGAATAAACATTATAATAGCCTTTTTTAGTAATAACACTTTCATAGCCCATGACGTACAAGGACGTCTCTAGCTCCGAAAAACAACGGCTCGCCCTTCAAATCGCACTGCCGTGGTTGGGCAGTGAATGCGTTAAGTGCTCGATTCTCCTTGTTTTTTCGTGTAATTTTTGGTGTATCTTTGTTGGTGGTTGAATAAATAAGTCATTTTAATTCTTTATTCATCTTTATAATAACAACATTATTATACAATCAAATAATAGAAACAAATTAGAACTAGTACCTACCTATTGACAATTAAAAAGAATTGACCTAATTTCAGACTGTTGCAAACAATCTACAATCATAATAACATGAACAAATCATTTGAGTTTGAAACCGACAGGTGGGTACCTACGTATGATTGTGAAGTAGATAATACAATTAAGGTAGATATAAATTAAAACCTTTAATAGGTACTCTTTGTTTAGTGTAAAGAACCCTTTAGAATTGTCCAATTGAATGTTTGTCATTTAAAGTGTTAAGTCTTGATTTGCTGCAATCACTTTCTCAATGCGTGATCTGATCGTTCCACTCTGAACAAAACTCTATGACCAAAGGCTAAGGTTCAAAATCATTGACGCTCAATCAAACCTTGCGATGTTAATCATAGGAAAATTAAAATTTTCTGATGGATTTAGTGCTGATTATAGGTACTTTATTAATATAAGCAATTTTGAACCTTATTTCTTTGAAGAAAATATTTTTAAGTTCGGTGATATCAAACAAAAATGTATGGGGATTATCGATATGCGTTTATCAAAACACATGTATTTAGGTAATCACTGCTGTTGCTACAATGTGATAATCTGAGATACGATACATGATTATATATAAAACTAGCAGCGCCTTGCGGTTTCACCCGCGTAGTTCCCGTTCCCGTGGGAATTCCGGGATAAAAAGTAGCCTATGTTCTATTCCAGACTATAATCTATCTCTGTGCCAAATTTCATCCAGATCCGTTCAGCCGTTCTGGCGTGATAAAGGAACAAACATCCATCCATCTATCCATCCATCTAAACTTTCACGTTTATAATATTAGTGAGATATGTAGGTATAAAGATACATACTTAAGTAAATAATGTAAGTAAGGTCGTTCTTGGTGCAAAGGATTGTCATTCAACGAGGTAATGCTGCAAGTATTATGGGCACCTTTGCACCGGGAATGGTCAGATACGGGTTACATAATGACTAATTTTTGCAATTGTATATTCAATATATAGCTGTATTAGATGGATATAAAAATTAAATTGTATGACGATTTTAAAAATAAATATCTCTAAATGTCAGATTAAACTAGAAGGTATTGTGTACTAAAAGTATGTATGTTGGAGAAAGGTTGCCTGGTAGAAATCGCTTCTAAGCGATAAGGCCGACCATTATATTTTTATGTTTCACGTTGATGTCTATTTTTCTTTTGCTTTATTTTGTGGTGTAGGTATAATAAAGTGTTTTGTATTGTATTGTATGTAGGGAATTATTAAACAGGCACTTATCGCTACCTGAATATCACATATAAAGTCAAAACGTCGAAAATATTTTCCCTAGTACGACTTGTACGCATTATCTAATAAATAATAATTTATTTTCAAATCAAGCACTTCAAGAATTATAAACTAAATACATGAACTCTTAGAAATTTTGGCTTGGCATCCAGTTAAGGGTTGCAGCACCTACACTAAGTGGTTAGAGGGTACTAATCAGACAGATCTTTCGAATACTTCCATCAAATTCGAGTCTTTCCTATACATTTAGCACCTTGTAGCGCCCCTACCGGATCAAGAGGAACTACTTATCCTACAGACCGTTCAGCATAAGATGTCCCCTGCCGGGATGTTGGCAATTCCCAAGGCAGGGGACATCTTACGGTGAACGGTCTGTAGTATGACAACGATCTAATCGTTTCTTACAAACTCGATGATAGATTTCGAATGATTTTAAGGATTTGTTGCACTTTGACATGTTACGTTTGCGGCATTGATGTTATAAAATTAAGTAGATAGAGCACCTCCAACATAGCTTGGTCACAGAAATGCCTTCAATTAATTGGTGCTTCAAGAAAAATATGAACACACGGGAAAACATTCCCCTGAGTACTTGCACCGAATCTTAGTATTTCCTTTGCGTCCTATGAGCGTACCAAGTCTAACCCAAACACGTCAATCATAGAGGTAAAACACGCTCACTCAACAATTATTTTGAAGATAAAAACGAAACCATGTATGTGTGAGTTGACAAACATAATTACAACTTCAGTGCTTTCACGCATAGCACTAATACGAATTAGAAAATGAGACTTATTTATCGCATTTTTTGGCTACACTTCGTTTGTGTTTACTATCATTTTAAGCCTTTTTCGCGGAAGACATCAATGGTTCTCGATTACGTTTATCAAATATTTTTTGTATTAATCCAGACTACGGCCTAAATGAAGCTATGAGACGGATATAATGCATTTTTAACTTGATCTTTACTACTTTAATCCTTACATTACACAGTTATGTATATAAATCTCGGTTAAATTTTGACACGAAGAAAACAGCACGTGACACCAGTTTTATTCGGTCCAAGTCATGAAAAACGATCTAACTTTATCACTCTGTAAACATCGACTTCATTTGGTGGAACTTGACAAACGAATTTAATTTCTGGACAAGTTGGGGGGACGGGAGAGACCAAGATGTCTTTGTCTGGTATTTAAGTAATACACATAGACAACTTATTGTAGAGCAGCAGCCTTGTGAGTCACACTACTGGAAGAAGATGTCTTCTGGTCCTTTCACGCATCAAGATTCTGAGCTAACTGGACTCACGTGTCAGGGTATCAGACAGTTTGCCACGCTGCTGTCGTCAGTTTGTCAAAGCACCTGTAGTATTTTTTAAAAGTTGACGTGATCTCATTTTCTTTTCAGTATACTGGAAGCCTGGATTTATAATGTCAGCGTGTATAATTGTACGAAAAAAAACAATAGTGCTAGCTTTTAAAAGTATACGTTGTCTGTATACGACAGTAATCAGAGTTTGTGAACGCAGTATCTTATATAGAATTCAGTCCAGTCCAATTCACACCAGGTATGCTGCGGTCCATTGCTTGTAGCTGCAATCATATCATAATAGGGCTTATTCAAAAACTGCACTCAAACTCAAAGTCAACCGCTTCATCGTCCTTCTTGATCTTATCACAGGAAGCGATGTCACAATTGGCGTCGTCGTCAATTCAATGATGGCTCGCGGCCGGACGCCGGTCATTGATTCCTGCGCCGGCGCCGGACGGCTTGCCTTTAGTTTTTACTTCGAGTGTGTACAAGGCGCCGCGCACTTTTCGTTTTACGATTGGAGCAGCCTTAACTTCAAAAATTGGCACTCTTGGTATTTTTATAGCTAGTTTGATTCCGTTTAAATTGATTTTATTTTACAAACTATTGTTCATAATTTTTTTTACTTGCTTGGTCCCGGTATTATTTTATGTTTTGATAATCCCGGATCTCTATCTTGTACTTTTTGCATTCAGGTCGTCTATTGCAGATTTTAACTATTCAGAAACTGAGGATTAAAACCAAAATACTGTTGGGATATAATTGTGAAGGTATAATTTTGAGTGATTTTCAATTGTTTTAGAAGATAATAATGAAACTTAATTAAGGATATGAAACTAAACCAGATTCCGAATTCGTAAGAAGTTTTGACCAGCGCGTAGAGCTTTTAAAGGATCTCCTAATGAAATCTACCACTGATATTGCCAGCACTGTCAGGCGGGTTAGTGCGACATTTCAGTGTAATATGAACATTGTAGGCAGTTGACAATGTTTTGTTAACTTGTTTGTGACTTTGGTGTGTAGACTCCTTAATTTGTTCGAGCTTCTAAGTTCTGAGTCACTGATCCAATAGATTGTTAGACTTCTGGTTTACAAAATGACGGTTTTGCTATTTTAGACCGTTTAAATTGGAGCAATAATTGTGGTGATTGCGAAGTCTATTTTTATGTCTTTTGTATCATTTAATTTGTTGGAGTGTCCGTCTTTATTTTATGCCGCTGTTTCATTTCCTGTCTAGATCTTCAATTAAAATTTACAAGATTTGACATTTTACTAAATATCCTTTTTTATTTGATATGTTGTTTTGCGATTTCGTATATTTATATATATACGAATATTTATATATATATTATATATACAAACATCGTCTAAATCCGTAACAAATACGTACCAACTTTCACAGCCCATCGAAAACTCCCTGTTTTGTAACTCCATTGTCTTGCTATTTATCGTCATGTCATCTCCAATGCTATAATCACATCCTCCGAGCCCCTCCATCCTCTTACTGTATCAGTGTCTTGACGCCGTCCTGGCGCCACCGAATCGTCCTCTTCCTTTACTCTAATCGGTGGTCCGCACTGATTGTCCTTGCTCTTATGGTCTTTATCCTGTCTTTGTTTGACCTACTAGTATTTGTGATTGTTTGAGGGCAATGTCTTTTGTTATGTTTGTATTTTGCGACTTTTGCGGTCTACTCGACGTATAAAAAGCTCAAATAAGCTTCTGTTGCTTTTCTTTTTCGAGTTCGGGACCTTGAAATAAGTCCTTTAACGAAATATGCAACTAAGCAGAGGGTATAAAAGAAGTTCATTAATAAGAGTGACTGCTCAATAGCTTTGAAATGTTTTGCATATCAAAGCTATTGAGCAGTCTGTGGAGTCAAGGTTAAACTGCCTTTTTCAGCCAAGTTCAGCTTGTTCAGAGATACAAATGAATGAATGGATGGTTAGTAAGTCACTTCCTCATTGTGGGTCGTCAATTAAATGACTCATGGCAGCCATGGGACGCGGGATCACATGCTTTTAACACTGATTAACATTCATTGTGATTTGAATTGACAGAAAGTGTATTAGATTTTGTGGTAAAAGTCACTGTTATGATAAAAGAAATTTTAAATTTAATGGAGATCTGCAACGAAATCAAAATATAAAAAGATGAATAAATTCACCATTAAGTAAAACCCACTAAGGTCCATTTCCCACAAGTCGTTTATAGAAATTGGTATTTCTTCTTGTATAAGAACATAGTATCCAAAGCTTTCTAAAAGAAAACAAACACAAACTTCGGATAATCCAATGATTGTGCCGCTTCTAGTGCCGTTCAAAAAATTTATAGTGACAAATTTCGTAATAAGTATTATTAGCAGGTATACTCTTTTATATTCGCCAAAAGAACCTCTGAGTCAAGTACTAACAATTAAATAGACGAACCTAGCAATTAAATAGACGATTTCGTTTCAGGTCTGTCCGCCAGCCAGTCCGAAGCCCTACGAAGCGGGATTTGCCAGTCCCTCTGGGGAGCCCCCTACAGGCCGGAGCCCCGACTGTCTCCTCCTCCAGTGCACACTCAAGATGCGTATACTGTCAAAGGTAAGAGGTATACATTAAAATCGGGACCGGATGCTGCTTTAACATGGCACCAATTGGCATGATTGCCTATGACTATAATATTCCATGAGTTATTTTATTTTTGGTAGTTCGATTGACGATCAAATAGTCGTGTCCTAATTGCTTTACCGATTCGATTTTTTATGACAATCGATTTTGTTTATGAAGAAGTTGTTATCGATTTTATTAAATTAAAATTAGTATTTACAATACAATTTTATTATTTGCTCAAAATTTTGTACTATTTTACAGACTTTACTCAGAGGCCCTAGTACGACTTGTACGCACTATCTTTCGAATATTTCCATCGAATTCGAGCCCTTCCTATACATTTAGCGCCTTGTAGCGCCTCTACTGGATCGATCCAATCGTTTCCTGCAAGCTCGATGATAGTTTTCGAGAGATTTTGAGAGTTTTGATGCACTTTGACATGCGGCAGACGCGTCTGCGGCATTGAATTGCCTTCAATTGGTGCTTCAAGAAAAATAAGAACACACGGCAAAACATTTCACTGGATACTTGCACTGAATATATAATAGTGTTTCCTTTGCATTCTATTAGCGTACCAAGTCTAATTCAAACACTTCATTATAGAGGTAAAACACGCTCACTCAACAATTCTCTTGATTTCGAAGATAAAAAAATATTTATGTATGTATGAGTTGACAAACATAATTACAACTTCAGTGCTTTCAAGAATAGCACGAATACGAATAGGAAAATGAGACTTATTTATCGCATTTTTGGCTACACTTCGTTTGTGTCTACTATCATTCTATACCCTTTTCGTGGGAGACATCAATGGTTCTCGATTACGTTTATCGAAGGTTTTTTGTAACCTCAGGTGTCTAAATTACTTTATTTTTGTGGTTTTATTTATTGTAATGCGTACAAATCGTACTAGGGCCTCAGAACAACCGGATCAAGTTCCTGCTGATCATACAAATATTTGTCCCAAGGCGTTTTTTTATTATTTATATACTATGTCCAATACTTTTCATGGAAAAAATATCGAATAATCTTCGTTACATATTATGTCAGCTTTCGTAAGTTCGCATATTTTTCGCGTCAATAGATTTGCATCTCTATTTGTCAAAAGTAATTGTGTCGAAATACTTCATTCTGTCATTAAGTCTTCATTCACACATCTGTCAACAATTAGGGAATTTCATAGTCGTGCAAATGCCAAATAGAAAATAAATTAGTGGACGGGACTATACGTTAGGTATTAATAATAAGGGCTAGCAAGTCATATTCGCACACAAATAATGTTCCAGTAGTTCTGTACAGAACAATAGAACAACTCTGAGCAAGCGTAAGTACTCCAGTACAATAAAAGCAGGTTAAACGTCGACATGTACGGATCTTCTTCTTCAAGTTCTTGCCCTTTCTATAAAGTGTTTTTATTTTTCAAATCGTGCATCCAAGAATATTAAGGCAGGTATTCATAAAAGTAAAGCAAAGCAGTTTGACTGGTCGTCCATAGTGCAAGCAAACACACGTTATCGTGTTTGAACGCGACGGTACACATGTCCAAATCGGATTTACAATGCCCGGGATGGGTTTATGGAAGGGATAGCAAAAAATTGTGTTTAAAACCTCCAGCCAAAATCAATAAAACCTGCCAAGTGAGAGTTGACTCGCACACAGAGGGTTCCGGTCCGTCGTTCAAAACTATTTTGGAAAAGGAACCCTAGAAAACTGTTTTTTTTTGTGTTCTGTCTCGTCTGCCTGATCTAAAGTTCGTTACTAGCGATTTTATAAAAAAAAATTGACTGTACGGGGTACCTTGTACGTAATTTTTTTTTTAATTTGTCGTTATAATACTCGTAGTACAGCAAAAATAGACCCATAATATTTGATACTTATTTCATTTTTATTAATTGTTGTATTATTGGCAATATAAATACACATTCTGTGAAAGTTTCAAATTTCAACGTTCTACCGTTCTACGGTTCATGAGATACAGCCCGCTGACAGACAGACGGACAGACAGCCGAGGCTTAGTAAGAGGGTCTCGTTTTCACCCTTTAGGTACGGAACCCCTCCAAATTAAGCCATGAAGCACATATTTTACTTGTTGCTTCGAATTGGTTCTTTGAATTTTAGTTTGTAATCAGTGACTAGCGCCAAAAATCCAAATTTATTTATTAAATATACCTATTTAATTTAAAAGATTTTTTTTTTTAGATACATTTTTTATCAGCCTGTTCTATTCAACTGCTGGGTATAGTCCCTCCTTCCACACTTCTTTATTTTGCGACACTGAGGTCCAATATTTTAAGTCCACGTATAGTTTGTCCATACCCGCTTTGGATATAACTCTTTACATATAGGTACTTAGATCCAATATTTTTATATTTTGTAAGAATTAAGACATGACAGTAAGGATTAAAAACTTTTTTGACAAAAATGCATTTTGTCAAAAAAGTTTGTCTGAACTAGGTAAACTGCTTTTTTCTAAAAAAATAACACCAGATACCACACCAAAACAATTCCTCTGCAATCAGTACCTTATCACATCGAAATTCGTGTTCGACACGAAAAATTACAACCATCATAACGTCGATACATTATTAATCTTATCAGTTATCAGTACCTTTGTGGTACCGCCGCCGGCTTAGGCCACTGAGGTTAGACTTTCAAGGTAAAATGGGCTGTATTTCATGGAAATAAGCTCCATGAACGTTTTTGCGAATAGCGAAACTACGAAAGAATCTATAAAAATTACTTTTCCTTTGCTATAGTTACCAAAAGTAAGGTTTTTGAGCGGTCTTCGATTTTAGATAGTCGTGAAAAGCGGCAGATACTGCTGATTAAAGTTATTGAGACAAATAAACAAGGTACATCTTCGATCAGGATCCGCCAGGACCGACTTTGATCCATCGATACATACCTACTCGTACAACAATGGCTTAAAGTTGAAGAGTCGCTACCGATTGCACGGTCAATCCAACTGTAGAGTGAAATTACTACAAGTTACAACTAAACCCAGCTCTATGTCCCTTAAATCAGAGTCGTAAAATAAACGTAATTTCGCTAGCGATATGCGCCCGCGTCGATAAGATAACGTCACGCCGAAATCTGAAGTCGATCCGTGGGATTTGGCACTGTTATTGGAATTTAGGAGTTTAGGTGTCGAATATTAAATGGTTTATTGTGGCCGGTGCGTTTTATGTGGGGATTAGTGACGTCAGTAGATAAGCGGGGCTGTGATAGGAGATTGCATGTTTCGGCTGATTGATATGATAAATAGAAGAACCAACAAAAAACCAAAACGAAATAAGAGTTTTTATTTTTGTTTATTAACTTATTTTTTTCGTATGTATACACATTTTAGATTAATGTTACATAAACTAGAGTATAATTATAATCTAGCCACCGAATTGGCTAATGGGTAATTTTGTTTTAACTTATTTTAATACTAGCAGCGCCTCGCGGTTTCACCCGCGTAGTTCCCGTTCCCGTAAGAATTTCGAGATAAAAAGTAGCCTATGTCCTATTCCAGACTATAATCTATCTCTGAGCTAAATTTCATCCAGATCCGTTTTGCCGTTCTGGCGTGATAAAGGAACAAACATCCATCCATCCATCTAAACTTTCACGTTTATAATATTACTGAGATAAAAACTTTGTACAAAGAACGTGTGTGTCCATTAGCACTTTTCTTGTTGTCTCTATTTACTAAAAGGGAAGCTTGGTTCATGTGTTTTTCTAGATAGCACTTTATGCACATACACTAAGTGTAGGTAGTTATCATAGAGTAACTTATGGTAGTTATCACTACACCAACTCAAAAGGTTTTGTTCTTTTGAGCCTTCTCATCGGATGAGAGACCTATGTCCGGAGCTGGATAGCCTCGACGAAATCGAAATATGAGTGATTGATCTGAAAAAAAAATGTGCATCTTTGAATGTGGGGTGTTTGGTTCTGCACTGTCAAACTACTGAATGAATCAGGCTAAAACTCTGCAGTACCTATGCATAGATGTAGATTTCCAATTACTCGCTATGATCTTCTATGAATCTGGTGGTTTGGAAGCCCTATTTTCTCGGATTGTTAAAGCAACTGTCGGAAATTGGTAGAGTTTTGAGACACAAACAATCTACCATACGAAAAATAACATTAAAGTGAAGCCATTTTAACTCTAAAGCCGTTCGAAAAATCAAACACTCGGATATTGAATTCCGTGTTGCATTGCATGGACAAGAAAGGTAATTGGTACGGGACTCTACGGTGACATTACCCCATACCATAAAGCGTATTGCCACTGCACCACTAAGCATATTGCCACTGCACCACTAAGCATATTGCCACTGCACCACTAAGCATATTGCTTGCCCATTAACTTCGAGTTGTTCAATTTCAATCGCGTGTCAATAAAACAAAGCCCAGCATGTCCCTTGCTAAGGGACTATATCAATCAAAGGGCAGCGGTCGTAGTGTCAATATTTGCAAGCTTGCTTTGCTCACGACATCTACATGTAGAGAGTAGGGATGTGACGCGGCCCTTGAAAGTGTCAGTGCGTTGGCCGAAGATTGGATTTTCGGCTAACGAATTTTTGACAGTTTATCAACATCATGTTTTCACAGAAACTACGACCAACACGGCGTTGATCGTAGTTTCTGTGAAAATTTAGAAAAATCTGCTGTCAGTCCCATTATCAACACAAATTAACATTTTTTTTTTGATTATTTTTTACACTTGTTATAATATTTTCGCCTTTTTATTTTGCCTTCCAGTCTTCTAGGAGCGTTGTAATTCAAGTATTTTTTTAGTAATTCAGTTTATTAAAAACACAAAAAAAAACTTAACAGATTACTATTCTAAAGCGTTAGTGGAAGGTACGATAATATGATCGAGAAAGAATGGTTAAAACAACTGAAATTCACAAAGTTCTAAGAAATTCATTTAATATCACTTTATTTAAAGATTTTACAACCATAAACGTTTTAAAAAATCTATGTTATGAAATGGATTTTGTTTTATTTCAATTGATACAAATATCGTCATAATTATTTAACTTGCCATAAATCTACAACATGTTAAATACCTCACTGCTCGGTATCGAAAAAGGAATGGAGGCCTTCAACCCTGCAGTGAGACGTCACGGTCTGAAATAAAAAAAAACTAAACCGAATCGTCTCAGGCCGAAAACATTCGGCATCTTGTCCCCAGAATCGACCATCACTACTGTTTACCCTATTATTCACCAGTGTTTGCCAAGTCGACCCAACTACGGCTGGTCATACGATCCTGCGTGACTTTCGGCCGTAACAATTGAAATTAGACTGAATTTGTGAATTTTACTGACGAGGGGCTTATGACACTAATGTCAACCCTAATTTAAATGGAAGGAAAAGTTCACCACTTGCTTTTTACTCGACGGTGCAAGAAAGAAGGTTATTAATATAACTATACATTAAACAAAACAAATTACCTACCT
Source organism: Eupithecia exiguata (assembly GCA_947086465.1). NCBI lineage: Eukaryota > Metazoa > Arthropoda > Insecta > Lepidoptera > Geometridae > Eupithecia > Eupithecia exiguata. Next base: position 2,603,292 of record OX352229.1, read on the forward strand.
AGATTTAATTGAACCTTTGATTGGGGCTTTTAGGAAACTGGCGCACTCTATTCCTACAAACATTCCTATGAAGTATTCGCAGAATGATGGCTGTATTGTCGAATGAATTCATATCAAGACTCGAAATTCGTCAACAGAAGTCGGGTCGGTCTTCGACAAAAGCTAGTAATTGACAACCAAAGCACAAATTTCAACTGTAAAGTTTTTGTTTCAATTTACTGAGTTTGACGAATCTCAAAAGGAGATGACTGACTCTACCTAAACATTATACAGTCTGTTTGTGAATAAAAATCTCATTTTTGAAGGTGACTCTACATAAGCACATAGTTAATGAGTCTTCAGTCCAACAAGGCTAAGTAAACGACATAAAAGCCAAAACGGACTGCGACCTCAATTGCACAGAAAACAAAGAATAAACCTCTTTAATTACAAATCTAAGTTTGTTGACTGGCAATTATCAAGTTTAATCTCAAAGACGCCGCGGTTCGTCACATTTTGAATCTTATTTGTGTTGAAATAGGTGTTAGTTTGTTTGACGACAAACTCTTAAACATAGCATGCTATTGTTTCAGCAAATAATTCATGGAAGTGGTAACATTGAGAGAAATCGGAACACATTAAAGCGAGATAGGGGGTCATGGACTTGATAACCTAAGTTACCTTGGTTTTGGATGTTTTAGAACAAGAAATAAAGAAATTACATTGAAAACGTCGTTTTGTATTTTATCTATATTTATAAAAGAGAAGAGAAAACTGGGTGAAACATCAAGAGAACTCTGATACTGTAAGGCCTACGAACATAGAGTTATTATAGTACTTATACTAACTCTATACCTACGAAGCTGAAATTTTGCATGGAGTTCCCTTTTAGGACGTAGACACAACGATTTCGCGGGCGGGTCAGCTTGTAATATAAAGTTTATGTGATCCTAAAATGGTGCACCCATCTTTTATTTAACTGTCAGTGTAAATTATCTAAGCTAATTTATAGTGTCTTTTGGTACATCAAAAAATTAAATTAATTGTTGTACGATAAGTAATTTTTTTATCAGTTGATTAGTAATCCTTGACCACAGATAATTTGCAACACATTGCTAAATAAGTTCTTAGGAAAAACCACACAAATTTGATTCTTATCTTCACACACCCACGGTTAGTATTAATTTGTCTAAATAACCGATAGATAGAACGTTTAACCCTGCAACGGCTGGCATTGGGTAGAAAAGACCCCGAAATTTATTAAATACAGATTTGGTTTTTCTCATGATAAATATTTATTGATAACGCGTGTCCAGATTCGCGTACGTGACTAAGCTAAAAACCAGTAGGTAAAACAATAACAAACGCTTGGTATTTTACACTATCGATCATAATCAAAACGGAAACTATTCGTATTTACTTACATAATCCCATCAAAGATATCGAATAAAGGTAGAGTGGCGGTTCTTGTAACTGTCTTTACGTCATAATCTCACGATGCAAGAACAAAATCACTGAAGATATTGTTATCAGTAGAGAGAATGTCACAAATAGAGTGATAATTTAAGTTGTCAGAATAAGAAAAATAAAAGACAACTTGGATTGGTAGAAATTGTTCTAGACCACGGGTAAAATTACTGTCATCTTTCCAGGTTAGGTTTCAAAAAAATTAATGATCTCTCATCTTTGAAACATTATTTTCGGTAATTTCGTAACATTATATTGTAAGGTTTTTACAAAATCGACACCAATATGGATCAAATGAGCTAGGTATCTCTAGATCATTTGCAACAGACTACAGTTAGCTCAAGTTGTAACAGTCTGCAGTAAGCTCAGTTGTAAAAACTAGTTCTAATTGGGTTTTATTTGATTGTAATTTTCTTCGTTAATAAAAATCACCGTCACATTATAACGAACATTTTTACTGAGTTGTGTATTCGGACTCTACGTATGCGAATCTTATTTGACATTGCAGTCACGAGTGAGAAGAATGAATGGCCTTCGATACGGGTGTTCTTTGATCTATGATATCTCAAGAACCCCGATCAGCCCAGATTTATCATTTTAGGGTTCCGTACCCAAAGTGTAAAACGGTACCCTTTTACTAAGACTCCGCTATCCGTCCGTCTGTCTCTCTGTCTGTCCGTCTGTCACCAGACTGTATCTCATGAACCGTGATAGTTAGACAGTTGAAATTTTCACAGATATGTATTTCTGTTGCCGCTATAAAAAAAATATAAAAAAAATTGATTAAATAAATATTTAAGAGGCCTCTCATACAACAAATGTGATTTTTTACAAGTTTTTTGTAGATGGTACGGAACCCTTCATGCGCGAGTCCGACTCGCACATGGCCGGTTTTATTATCAGAATGATAAGCTTAATACCTTTGACGAAATATAAGATTCGGTTGAAAATTACAAAGTCTTAAAATTATGGACTGGCATTTTTGAAAAGAGTTTCGCAAACCTAGCAGTTAATCAGAATTTTCCCTGTTTTTTTTTATTTACCGTTAAATAAAATATGTAAGCACATGACTGAATATTCCGGAAAAATAAACAGTCACAACTTTCAGTTACGTAACAAAAAGAATAAGCCTGTTATATAAAAACAACGCAAATCGGTCCGAAAACCTTCAAAAACAACTTTGATTAACCTAATCCACGCCAAGATTACCGCATCATAAATCGATTACAGATTACCGAGGGTTAAGATATAAAAACTTATTTGAATTTGGAATCTTACGAGTGAAGTTCAAATAAGATTCGAATCTATCAACTAATCAGAGGGACGGAACTCATGTGTGTGTGTAGTTATAAAAACTATCGCGATAAAAACTCAGATATCACTGGATAGTAGTTTGTCATTTATAATCGGAGATTTTACTAATCTGTTGAGATAATGAGGATTAAAATCATATTATTACGATTGATAAAATGCATTACTTTTGATTACGTGTATTATTTTTGATTTAAGCAATTTAGCTTGCGATTAGCTCGTAATATTTTGGTCAAAAGCGACGAAAAGTGATGGCTGTCAAATAGTTGATGGAAAAAAAAACATTACCTACTTTGTTATCTAAAATATTTTTTATGAAAATTTATTTCAAAAGTAAGTAGAGTAACAGTAGAAATACTATAATTACTTTGAAATAATTCAAATCCTTAACTATTTTGTTGTAACTTAACTGTAATTTAGCCTTAAAATGCGCCCACGCGCCTCCCCGGGTCAATAATACCCAGGGTGTATTAAAAGTCGAAGTTATTAGTCACGCCTCCCGTATGATTTTGATTAATCATTTCATTACAAATTTCTTAAATCTTTATTAATGATTTGATCGTGACTTTGCAATATTTGAGCGAATTAGACTAAAGCCATTTTGTAAGGTCCTATTAAGAACTATAAAATTTATCTACTTCTTGCAACATGCGTAGGTAAAACTGTTCTTATGATCGCTAAAATAATATTTAAACAAAAGTGAGTAAGTAAATAAGTATGGAAAGTATATTTTTTAGGGTTAAAAACAAAAAAAAAAAAAAAATGCATTGTTTTATACCAATTTGCACACTTATCATCGCCTTATTTTTTTTATCATTATCACTGACATGTAATGACATGATTTATTACAGCAATATATAATTACAGCGATAAAAATGAAATGATACAAAATTTGTTGCTTTTTAATACAAACTAATAACGTTATCATTTTAACTATTACTGAAAAAATCATAATTATTATTTTTTTATTTTTTGTTATGTGGCGGTCATTAGGACTAGGTCTATGTCCATTGTTGCGGACCAAATTAAAAGATGTCCATTTCTTTCAAGAGTTTATTTCAGACTGAAAAACAAAATCATTTTCGAATGTTACAAAACAAAACTAATTCAAAAATATCTTATTTTCTACATTTTATCACCAGCCAGCCTCCCTCAAGGCTTGAAAGAGGCTGGCGTCGTTGGTACGGAAGTTTGGTCACCAACATCCAGCTGTGGACTAATATAGGCTGATGATGATGATGATGATGATTTATTTATCATGGTGTCACTCAATTATTACTTGAACAAACCTATCGTTGATGGCCTCTGAAACGATGAAAACCTTAAAACATTTCCCTGAAACTTAAAACACCTGAATAAAACAGGATGTTCGCAATCTAAAGGACATTACCCACTGAGTTTCGGTACACAGTCGCGTCCACTCCACTTTTTAATTTGTTAAAAGCAGAAAAACAAGAATCCATGCATCGGGCACTTTGCGGCGCACCTTATAATTAAAATTGCATTAGGCTGCACGTTAATAGCACAATGTAGCTATGGAAAACGCCACGCAGAAGGTACACTAAACAAACGGTGTCACCTCTCTCACTTTTCCTATTACTCAAACGCCACCGTCTATATTGTTCTCTTATATCTAGTCCATCGCAAGGTCGCCTGGAAGAGATCGCTCAAAGTGATAAGGCCGTCTTTTGTACTTCCTTGATTCTCAGCATTTCCTTTTGTATTATATTTTGTGTTTGTGTGGTGCAATAAAGACTTATCTATATATCTAATAGAATGGAATGAATAACATTGACCAAATAAGATGATTTACTCCTTAATTATTTTGTCACAAACGACTTAGTGGACCACTAAGTCGTTTGTCACTTTCGTGCATTCAATTTTTTGCAATCTTTTATTAGCAAGTCGTGCATTCTTACAGCTCATTTAGAGGAAACGATTTTATTCATTGATTTCAACATTCCAATTCTATATCTGACTGCGCGGCCGGGGTTCTACAGTTGTTACTGCGAGATGTTTCTCGCACGGGAGTGTACTCTGCCTAACCAGGCCCAGCTCCTTGAAGTACGAGAGAAATTTCATCGTTTGTTGGAGTGTTCCTTCTGGAAGGCATAAACCATATCTATCTCGTGCGCATGGTGCTAATGCAGCGTTTGGATAAGAAAAATACGGAATTCCGTCGGACTGTGTATTTTGTAATCTAATTTGCTGAAAAACGCAGTAATTTGATCGGGAACTGAGAAGTCTGATTATATACTCGAAAATTGAGTTGGTTTCTAGTACAATTTCCTTTGTCATACAATTTTGTGGTACCATGAGTTTAAACTTTTATGCTGCAGACTAAAAAAATTTAACAAAGCTCGAAGTCAAATATTTTAAAGTTTAATAATATTTCTACCTCTTTATATGTATAGCTAGGTCCAGCAGTAGACTATTGTAGAAGATGAGATTGATGATGATGATGATGATGATGTCATCATCATCATAGCTATTTATTTATTGTTTTCATGTGTTGTGTTTTTTGTTTCTGTCATTACAGGGTGTTACAATTTTAGGTCGAATCTACATGAACCCTGTAACGGTGTTGCAACATTCTGAGTTAGAGTACTTGTTTATAAAAATAAATGTTTTAGATCATTTATTCAGTCCTCACATATTTTTTTAAGATACACAAAAAAGATAACACACAGGTACCAAAAGAAAAGACATAATACGTCACCTTTAAGTAAGTATATTATTATGACAAAAATATTAAAATCTTACTTCTTATTAAAGAGCAATATTTCTACTTCTCATAAAATAGTAATATTTCTACTAGATACTAGATAGTACAGGGTTTGTCATTAAAAAGTTCGTTCACTGTGTATATTTGCGTATAAGTAATGATTTACGACAGCCGGTCTGATTATACCTACTCATAAAGTCCAGTCGACATCAATTATCAACAACACAATTTTCCCAAACAATTCTCAATTCAAAATCAAAATCATCTAATTAAAATAGGAGCTCAATAAAACACCCTCTGTCCCCATTCAATATTTCGCACTGCCATAAATTCGAGCATACTGTCTGAACAGAACAATGAATCTAAATAACCATTAATATGTAATAAATACTATGGGGTAATAAAACCGTGTCGAGGGGACAAACAAACAAGTGTACCGAAGTAACCCTTAAACGTTGCCCATTGTAGAACGGGCGTGAAATGTACGTACTGCAGAGGGACCGAAATGTCACAGCGAAAATCCCTCACTACGAAATGAACTCTACCTCCTTATCATAAGCTTTAAAGAATCTGGAGAAGCTGAGTTGGACCAAGCGCAGATATCAAGAAGTCGTCAGATGAAATTGAACTGTGGTCGGTCAGTTTAAGTGTCAGTTTCGATCGCGTGGGCGGCAATCATTTTGAGCTTGGTTAGTGTTGGCTATTCTATACCGATGTCATTGCCGAATTCTGGCGAAAACAGCCGATTGGTTCCGATCAGTTCCGCTCCAAATGCCGCCAGCTGCTGCTTTTCAGACACAGGGGTCGCTCTTCATTAGTGGAACTTGTCTGCAAGAGATCGATGTTTGTTTTGGACGTGAGTTTCAGCTGATGGTTCCTTGATGATGTATGAAGTTTGGGGGAAAGATTGGCTGCATCATCTGTAGCTCTATTATTTCTTTATATGAGTTTGAATGACTCTGTGCGATTCATGCAGACTTAGATCATCACCTTATGTAATTTTGAGTCCATACCAACCTATTTATTTATTCATTTAACCTATTAAGCTTAAGCTAAAGCTTAGGTAAGCTTAAGTAAAACACATACCTACAATAAGGTTTGGTGGAATAATCTGATTAAATTTTAAAAAGTGTATCAAGAATTTTGCATGCCAATGTGTTTTGGTGAAGTATGTGACACTATTCTAATATTTAAGACCTTGTATTAAAACCATATTTCTTGCAATAAATGAAATGAAATGAAAAGAGCTTGATGATAAGATAATTATAAGAAATGGCCTTCAAATAAAAATCAAATACTAAAATAACAATAAAATTCATCACGCGTCAAACTAAACAAAACTGAACAACGGGCTTTAGTTGCATTTAGTCGCGCCCGCGGATTACAGAATTGTAAAAAAGATTGGGGGTCGTTTCGACCCAACGTGTTAATTACGAGGGTTGGCCCGGAGGGTTGAGATGAAAGTCAATTTGTTGCAGCGACATGATATGGCCCATTTCATGCAGAGCGACAAGTGCGGCACCTGTGCTCTGTCCCTATGAATACGGCCATGGGGTCTATTGTGGCAGCTTTGCCCAGCACAATAGATTCGTAAATGTTTGAATAACTTTGAGGGGAGTTTTGTTGATGATGTTATTCAAATATTGGCGATATTCCTAATAGAGCATTGACAAAAGAACGTAATTTATTTGAGGTCGACATATATCATACAAAAAATCGATATCATTACAGAAAAACTATTGATACAAGAATTTAATTTTCAGATGAAATCAAATTCGGCATCAACCGCTTAGTCAGCGACAAGACAGACGAAGAAGAAGAAGATCACCATGAAACCAGAGCAGAAAGGGTCTCTCCAGCGTCCCGATGCGGCAGTCCATGCTGGATCCCTTCCCCTCAATCCCCCAGATCAGTGCGCTCCAGTTCTCCAGAACTTGAAGTGGATTCCCCCCCATCATCACCCAGAAGACCACCAGATTCCACGTCCCCTCCAAAGAGATCCGAAGCGTTTTCCGTCAGCGCTTTGCTTCGACCTGATGCTCCGCGAATTCAACCCCAAAGACCATTCTTATATCCTCCACTACCATTTGCGGAGTTTTTGCGAGATGCTGGCAGCTTGGGGCTACCCGGTTGGGGTGGATACAGTAACTTCTACCTCCATGCTGTTCAAGCGGCTGGTCCAGAATTGATGCGCAGAGTTCTTGGTGCTCCAGGGCCTTTATCCAGACCCTTGCCGATTGGAGACGTGTACTCCTGTGTGAAGTGTGAGAAGATGTTCAGCACTCCTCATGGATTGGAGGTGCATGCACGGAGGTCACATAATGGCAAGAGGCCGTTCGCTTGTGAGCTTTGCAGTAAGACCTTTGGACATGAGATCAGCCTTAGTCAGCATAGGTGAGCATGCATCTACTGCTATTATTTTTGTATACATTTATGCAAACCGAACGCGCTGGGGTGGGAAATTAATTCTGATTATTTGACGGACTCGGTGCATTCGATGAGAATACATACTTTAATTTTCTCATATCCCAGATCAAATTATATGTGTTTTTTATTTGACGGTATCTAATGTCCTGCTCAGGCTGCATAACCTGAAACGTAATACATAATTTTACACTGGTAGCAAATACCTTGTAACATCACACCACCCCTGTTCCCAGGGCCGTGCACAGCGTTGAGAAAGTGTTCGAGTGCAAGCAATGTGGAAAGACGTTCAAGCGCTCCAGCACACTTTCCACCCACCTGCTCATCCACTCCGACACCAGGCCGTACCCTTGCCAGTACTGCGGGAAGCGGTTCCACCAGAAATCTGATATGAAGAAGCACACTTATATTCATACTGGTAAGAAATTGTTTCACGTGCACGTTTGTTTTCTTAAGTCGCGTTTAAGGACGATGTGGAATGTCCTGGTACTCCAAAATCTACTACATCTTCGTGTCCAATCAGGATCAAAAAAACTATTTGACAAAAGCGCTATGGCACTACGGACAAATCGAGATCTGGATCAAAAATGTTGTATTCAATTCCAACATCTCCGGAAAAAACTACATGAGTAGGTCAAAAATTATTATGAAAGCTTCAGAAATATTCATTTTCAAAAAATAAAACGTATCGTGCCAGAGTAATGGGAAAACTTTCCTGTAAAGAATAAAACGAGCATGGTAATGTCAAACTCCAACTTCGCGTCTCGATTACCTCCTCAAATTGCCACTTTAACTTCAGTCTGGAAACTTCTAAGTCCATTTACTTTCCATAACTCAAGAACAATGTCAAAACATCTTTAGGGCCTCATAATTAATGTATATTAACACCTTGGTTTTCTGATGATGGCGTTTTGGGGTGGTCGCGGTTGTTTTGGGGTATTGCGTTACTGATACACACTGGGTTTACAAATAACCATTAATTTGATCATATTGATGTTAAGTTTAGTTTATTTATTTAGTTATTTGCTTGTAAGTGTGTTTTCATGTGCATATTGTTACTATAATTATGTTCTTGCTATGGGATAGGTGCTCTTCTATGTCTAGCTATCACAACAGGTCGTTTTGTATTAGGTTGGAGATTAATCGTCTTCTTTTAGGAAATAATGAATGAATGAATGAACACTTTATTGCACTTAAATAATTTCAAATCATGACCAGTGCCATAGGCGGCCTTATCGCTGAAAGCGATTTCTTCCAGGCAACCTAGCTTTGGAGAAGTAGATATAAGACTAATACGAGTTGGTAGAGCACATTTAAAGAACTAGTTAAAGAAAAATTATCAAACAAACCAAAAAAAAGATACCTATTACATACATAACAAAACTATACTAGAAACTAGCCTAGAACTTATATAAATAATACAACAGTAACATTTTAACTCTACGAAATAACGTTCTCTTCATATTTTATATTATTTGATATAAATTATGTACATACAAAAGATTCACGGCCCACAACTTTGTAATTAATAACTAGTCATATAATTTTTTCTCTCACAAATTGCGTCTATGCATCTATAACATCGCGTGCCCACTTCTCTATCCGTATGTCAGTGTCTTCAAGCCGCTCATGAATACAAGATGTTGCGGTTTGCGTGTTGTCTCTCCGACTAACACTTAGCTTGAACCGCTATGCCACACTATCGTTGTTACAAACGTTTTGTTGTCTACACAATGGAAAAGTGACTCTTTTCTTTAACTTGTTTGATCTTTAGGGTTTTCTTTATCATTTACTTTTGTTTTAGCTCATACAATTTTCTACCTATAGATTTTTACATTTACTTTTATATTTCATTTATTTTTTAAAAATAATACATTATGTACATTAAGGTATTGTTCTACCGTTAGGGTTTAAACCTCTGCGTCAAAATAATTACAAATGTTTATAATTGACTTGTTTTTGTCAAAATTATGGTAAACTTGCGACAAAATTATGGTCACCAACCGGAAATTGATTAAAATCTTATCGCTACCCGTTTTCCTTCTTTGGTTTTCTGTTTCATTTTCCCTTATAGGTGTTGTATTTAGTGACTGAGTTGCAGTATGTAAAGATTTGGCAAACTCAATATTCTGGTCATTTGCTATTGCATTAACCTAATCCTTATCGTCGTCTAAAAATTTGTGTTTTTTTTTAATTTAAAAACTGATTATGTATAAGTACTTTTCAATTAGGAAAAAATGCTTCGATTATTAATTCTAAGCCCATTATAATGTATTGTCTCTAAATTCCAAAAATATAGCTCTCTTTCAACAAACATTTCAAACAATAGAACTGAGAACCTCCTCTATATAAGACGTTTCAACACCCTTACTATCCTCACCTACCTAACGTAGTAGGTAGCTACCTACTCGCTCCCCAGTTCATTTAAGATAAGGGTGGGGGGCATCGTCTGTGATTCAGGCGCATAGATTCGTCGTTTTCATTGCTTTGACAGTGAGTGGGAGAGGGACAGAAAGTGATTTGGCAATGAGTGTAAAAGAGAGCGGACCTGGTTAGTTATAGAGCACATGCTCGTAGGGTGGTTTGTAGGTGATGAATAAATTTTCACGGAAATTGCTGGGGTGATTTCAAATTTTGTCTTATTCATGTTTCTTTAATATTAAAATTGTAGAACTCAGTGTGCAGGTATATTTTATTTTCCGACTTTTCACAAATCTACTAACGAAAATAGTTTCACACAACGCCAAACGAAAACATTCTGTTTACAATAATCTAAACAGATTGTATGTTAAGACCTACATAATTTTGTTCCAAACTTCATCTTTAAATATTTTTATATCTCGAGCCTCCTATTTGTATATAAAACAACCCCTACTTGTAGATATACATATGTGCTGTAGGTTAATAACACACAAACCGATTAGGTAGTTGCATCCTGACACAAATAGATTAGGTAACCGCACACCTGATCCACCCCAATCCAACCCTACGTGTAAATTATTAACGATATCAACTCGAATAGTTGTGCGAACGGCATTTTAATCAGTGTCCCAACTTCTTGATTAATGTACCCTACACAATTTATCGTCTAAATTTTATTTATAATTACGCCAGCTAAATTAAACGGTGCGATTAGTCAACGTCAAGACGTGGGACCGCGGGATCGCGATTTGTCACCTCTGAAACCGGTTTAATTCGCTAATTGAGCCCGGAAGTTGAGCACCTCTGAACTTCTCTACCTGTTGTTGGCACAGTAATTTTTGACTTAGTAGTTACAGCTAACTAGTCGAGTAATTAACGCAAGTTGGCAATTTGCATTATTCATATACGACTAATAGCATTTACTGTATATAAGATACAGAATATGTTCCGAAAACGAACCTTGCGGTACTCCATGAAATATTTATAACAAATAACATTTAGATACCTATAAAAAGCAAGAAGGCTTTATCACTTATTGAGATGAAAAAATAGAAATAAAAAAATAGGAATGCAATTACGCAGACGCTCTTCATCTCATCTCATGAATGTTTGATTCACTCAAATGCGTCAGTTAGTAAAAAAATTTAAAACTCTTCCTTCTCTTAATTAGTCAGGGAATAAACAAGTGGCACATTAGCTCTCGGAATAATTACAACGGGCTGTATTTCGGTTTCTTTTTGTTTGTTTCCACCGCCGACCGCCGCCGGTGAAGAATTTAAAAAGCATTTGGAAAATTAGTTCGCATTGAGAGAGCAATTAAAAATATCAGAGAAGTAATTTAAGCATGATTGTAAGTAGATTTTGACATAAATTAGCTGGAGGGACTTAACTTTTAGGCATCGTTTTCTAAAAAACTTAGAGAGGCTTCATTATCACGTCAATTCTCCCAAAATTAAAAGTAAACGATCTCAAAAAGATTCTCCTGAAGTAGGAACAAAATTAAAAAGTATAAAACACTTGAGAATTGCTTTGCCTCCGCCAAATGTTTCTAAATTTCTGTTCACAGACCCTGTGATTATTTTTTAAAGCCTTTTCCGCTTAAAATAGCAAAGAGACATTTCGAGAGTTGAGCTAAGACCACATTTACAAAGACAACAGATTTTCGTGCAATTTATTATTCGACCAACAGCTTATTAGTCCACAGCTGAACAAAGGCCTCCACTAATGAGCGCCATAGCGCCCTGTCTTAAGCTTGCGGCATCCAGCTTCTGCCTGCAATCTTTCGCAGATCGTCATCCCACCTGGCCGGAGGGCATTCTAAACTACGTATGCCGAATCGCAGTCCTCACTCAAGAACACGTTTACCCCAGTGGTTATCGGTTCGTCGCGAGAAATGGCCGGCCCACTGCCACTTCAGCTTGCTAATTCTATGAGCTAGGTTGATAACTTTGATGGACATAATATATGGAAAAAATATTACAGAATGTGTAAAAAGCAGGCAAGCACCGGCAACCTGCTTACACAGTGAGCTCGAAGAGGCTCGCCACGCTTGCTGGATATTGTATAATTGGATCTAGAAGACGCCGTTCCGGGGAAAATTGCAGCAAAATGCAAATTAGGAGGAAATCTTGGATTTCTTTTTGGCTTGAGCACTTTATAATTTACTTGGGAATCGCCCAAAGTGTTGGGGAGCGCAATATTTGATGCGGAAGCGTTGCTGTTTTTTTCATTTGATAATTTAAGTGCAAAGAAGTTTTGAAACAAATAAGATCTTCCTGTGCTCTAGAGGTCGTAAACATAAGATGGGCCATCTCTCTCTTATCTTGTGCTAATGCATCGTTGATTTATTTATTTTCCTCCTAAGATTTATTTCCTGGTTTGCTTCGTCCAAAGACCTTCTCATATAAAAATACAAAACCTCGAAACTCAACAAAAACATCAGCTATAAAACGAACTGTCCAATCCCTCGAAACCAATTCTTCGTACAAGATTCCAGACTTGGCGTGTTCCGTCCACATAACCTAAAGGGGGTGGAAATCTAAGCGGTCCATAAGGAAAGGGTGGGAGGGGTGCAAAGGACAGTGGAAGGGGTTCGGCCTCTCCCTCGGGACTGAATCAAGGAGTTCTACGTGCCTCGAGTTTAATTAAGGACTCCAGAGAGCTTGGAATTCTTCGATTTTAGTGGCGCTTTCTTTAGCGTTAAGAATAGTTTATTAAAGTTATATTGTATTTGATGTTACGTTTGGTTTATTTTTCAATATTGTTGAAGGATAGTAAACTTCAATTCCTTCTTTGTAATCTCGAACATAACATTTCTTTATACTTAAATTCAATTTTGTAGGATTCTGTTTTTATTGACCCCTAATCCGATAGTTGTCTAGCTATCGGATTAGCACTTATTATGTGGAATCAAAAATTTTGTAATTTTGAGTTAGTCAAAATCTTGCTAAAGGTTGGACAAAGTTCCAACAGATTCGTATCAGTTATTGATATTTACTTTAACATTTACATTATAGTTTCACAGAAATTTCATTCACACCTCTCGTAAAATTTCCTCCACGTAGCACGTAAAACCTAAACAGAAGCGTCAAGCAGCATCACAATCCAGATTTATATTATTTTTATCCACGCAACCTGATCTCTTCTGGGGATACCCGAGGAAAAATCAGATATGAGATTTTTTTCTCACGCGAAAAAATGACAGTTGATTTCGTATGCCACACAGTTGTCTGTTTCGCTCCCATACAATATTAGACTGTCCCAAGAGAGAGGGATAATTAAATTAATGTCCACAGCCCTCTTTGGCCCCACGTTTCGTTGCCTGTAATTCGACACCTGCATTGTTTGCTCCGTAGTTTTATTTCTGTTGAGTTACTTGGTGTTGCTGTTTTAGCTTTGTTACTTTGAGATTTTCGATTCGTTTTAATGTTTTATGGATACTTTTTCACATTTCTATGATGTTTTTTATTCGAGTTTTAAGCTCAATAATGCACTATATAGATTGATTAAAATTTTATCATTGGTGGAATATTCTCGAGATTCGCGAGATAATTGGACCTTCTCAGTTTTATGGTTAAAATAGAAATTTAAAACTTGAGTGGTTTCATATTTTGTGCCTATATGTATCTCTCTTTGCGTTGTTTATTTTTTAATATTCTACCTCAAACAAATATTTCAATTGAAAAACTGCACCCCAAGTGACACGAACACCCAAAATCTCAAATTCCAATATTCTAATGGAATCAAAACCACACACCACTAAAAAATCAGTGATGATCCATCTATCACCCTCATAACGAGGCTACCTCTGCGAAGTGCCTGACGCGTGCCAGTCGCACGCGCCTCCTAATTCAATAAACACATTATCACGATTACCCGGGACCCCCGCGAACGAGGCCGAACGGCCCCGAATGGCCCCGATGAATCCCGAGTGCTCCCGAGTGGTTAAAACCCTGGAGACCAGTGATTTCGTCAGCTGATTCGCTGATATTCATCATGACGGTTATGCAAATTGGCCAGGGGTTGGAATGACCAGTTATGTTTCCGACAAAAGGTTAATATTAGTTTTCAGTTCATAGGGCTACCCTCCAGTTGTTTTTACAAAAAGTACGTACTTCTTTTGATAAGAACTGCGTTACTCCAAAATTTGATTATAGTAGGTAATTTGGCTTATTTAGGATTTCATAATACGTTTACCGGGAAATTTTATGCAACTGATTCACTTTCATCTCTGCAATGAATAAACGTCGTCGTAATAAGAATTCTTCACTTGCCACTTTTGTAACAGGTAGCAAAGTGGCTGACACAAGAAGCAAGGAAAACATTACTTTGAGCAAGTAAATTCAGTAAATTCAATTGATTCACCATTACATTAATTTATTACTAATATTGATGCATGTCACATAATAAATACTACAGTACCAAATACATAGTAATCTTAGACATAACCCAAGAGTCTATTACATTGCTTGATGAAACGAAACTACAATAACATTTATTTTTTGCTTTCTTTTTTTTTCATTCGCGATCAGTTGTTGGCTGTAAGCGAATTTGTTGAGTGTGATGCTGTCTTTAAGGATTACGACTCTGCAGTCCTTCTTCTTTCCGGTAAAAGGTGGTTGTTGGTTGTGTAAAAACTACAAAAGCTGAAAAAAACATTACGTATCGCCCGCAGCGCTACTTCCTTTACCCGTAATTTAATTTAAAAATAATATAAAACACATACGTAACATATTGACTAATTTCATTATAATTAACTAGGTACCGGCATATTCGAAACCACTCATCGGAAACCAACTGTTACTAAAAAAAACTCATTCATCAAGTATTTGGGTGCATCCCTAAATACTTCAAACCAACTTAATAATTTCCTTTCAATGAAAACTCTAAGACCAATGAGTAGAGCTCAAAATGACTTGGAATTAAGTAAAACCGTTGGCCTGTGTAGGGTGACCTCCAATTTTTAATATTAAGGATTATGTTAGGGGTCTTTGAGAGTTGGTAGGGCACGTGCCAAGCGTGCACATCAACAGGATGTCATTATTTAAACAATAAATTTAATTGTAAATTGGCTTGATGTGAGTGTGGCCTTAAAACTTTACGCTTAAAAAGAGTTTATCAATTGCTAAATTTAAAACCGGCCGTTGTCGATGAATCAGTTGGCAAAATTGATCAATTCTCATGTAAATTTGTTGACCGTTTTTCTTTTATATTGGTACACGTGTCTTTATGGGTTAGCTAGTTACTATCTCACTTATTATAAATGCGATGGTGTGGATGTATGTTTGTTAACACTTCGCGCATTTTCGTGACGATGTAGTTTTAGACTTGGATTAACAGACACAGAATAACCTATAATATGATATAGGGTACCTAATGTCATTCCTAAAATATACGTGCGAAGCCGCCGACGCTATTTAAAAAGCTAAAAAGGTTTAATCTGATTATGAAGTTGTACCTTTATTTGTCATACCCATACTTTGCCATTGCTTTTTTAATGAGAGGGTTGGT
Source organism: Eupithecia exiguata (assembly GCA_947086465.1). Taxonomy (NCBI): domain Eukaryota; kingdom Metazoa; phylum Arthropoda; class Insecta; order Lepidoptera; family Geometridae; genus Eupithecia; species Eupithecia exiguata. Next base: position 2,619,130 of record OX352229.1, read on the forward strand.
GTAGGTGCGGTATCCCATGACGTCATAAGCGGAATATAAGACCCTAAATATTTACTTATTACTGAGTATGTTACTTACCATGGTAAGTAACATACTCAGTAATAAGTAAATTTTAAATAGCGTCGGCGGCTTCGCACGTATATTTTATTTTAAGTAATAAGTAAATATTAGTCATGACTAAGTGAGGTGATTTTATAAGCCTACTAGTTTTTGCCAACGTTTTAGTTTTATGGGAACGTTCTATGGTTATTTATATCTCATGAGAATTGATTTATTGTAAAAACCTATCCTTCATTCCAGGTGTAGAGCTACATCTATTTACAATTCCAGGCCAATATTAGCAGTAGTTAGTAGTTTCGACGTGAAGAAGTAACAAATGCTTGTCTATCCATCCATCCAGACGATTGTTTATATAGAGAAATGATATAGAGTAGCAACCCAAAAAACAAATCCATAAATAGTAATTTGTTTTTGCAAAAGACTGAAAATTGAACAGAATGACAGGATAGATTTTTATTTTTACAGACACTATACGAGCCACTTGACTGCTCTTACGAGTAGAATACACAGCGTTATCCAAACGCACACCCGTTCCATTTTCAAAACAAACCGCATATTCTATAATCAAATTACACTGTTTTGATTGGCCACCGTTCGTTCGTGCAGTATTGAAGTGTTTTGATTCGCCGGTGCGACTCCAACGCCAACTGTCCAAGTGCTTTAGCAAACTGAACACTTGAAGAACCCCATTTTCACATCCATCCTTAAATCATTGGCTTTACGGTTGAAACTTCAGTGTGTTTTCAGCAGCAGTTGCGTCGTTTAGTTTTAAAATAACCAGTGCAGTTGAAGTGTAAAAATAATAGTCACAAATGCGACTGCATTTGATAAAATAACATTGAATTGGTTGGTGTTGCGTTGGTTGTGTGTTGGGTATTTTCTTTATATAGTGGCCAAATGGATATTTACTACAAACTTCTGTTACTATTTAAAATGTGTACAAATATCGAAAAAACTCGATAAATTGAAAAGTATGGTCACATTGTTGGTCACAAGTCAGATTACTTTGCATGTTTTGGTGTAGTTACAAATACAATCTCAAATAATCGACAAAGCCCTTAATAAGAAAAAAATCAAGCAATATTGGCTATAATTGCAAATTTATCTGTCAGTAGGTAGGTACTTATAATGTCTTGGAAATATGCAAAGCCATTAAAGGATCATCTAACCACGTTCCAACCCTCCTGTTGTCATATTAGATTTATATCCCCGTAATAACGATTATGATCCTATTAGTCGATAAATTTAGAACTTGCGACACGATTCGCATACGATTTAACATCCCCAGCAACTATAGGATCAGTTGAGCTACATGTAGACTGTTTGCAACAATCTGCAGTTAGCTCAATTGTTTAAATTGGAAACACTGGTTTTAATTTAATTGTATTATTTGATTGTAATTTTCCTTGTTAATAAAGACCTTTACACAAGGTATATTATTGAATATTATACCCTAATATTATAAAGAGGTATAAATTGTATTTGTCGGGTCACGTGGCGTTTCCAAAGTGTGTTTCCACCTAAGCACAACAGTTAGTCAACTCCTAATATGCAAGCGGCTACACAGATAGAGCGTGAAAAATATTATCAACTTGCTTTACAGTCCAGTAAATAGGTCCGAAAAACATAGGTTACCTGAAGTTAAGGAAAGTTACGCGGGAGTTTGAAATGGGTAATTTTATAGATACCGATGTGCTCTATCTCAATTATAACTTTGCCACCTCGTATCTTTGCCGTGTATTGAAAGAATGGAGCAGTTTTTGGACAATATTATAGGTATTCACACATTCCTTTCCGACACATTTTACAATGAAAACATGAGCATAAAATTAAAATTGATAGTTTCCTACAACTTATAAAAAAAAATTGCCAAAAAAAATTGCCTCCGCAAACTAGTTTTCATCATTCATACACGTGTTTTTCGTATATTTGCAAAGAAAACGATTTAATTTATGTTTGAGTTGGTATTTGCCAGGTAAAACTTTCAAATGGCTGGACTACTAAGGGATTTAAATTTTTGAAATTAATAAGGTGATCAAAACGGACAACCTCGTCCTTCTTATATTAATCACATATCTCAGACATGCCAACATAATCTTCCATTCATCTGCATTCTGTATCTCCCTGATACTTGACCTAACTTTAGTTCTATTGCAGTCGTCAACTGTAATACTCCTTCCAATAATCCCACAAATCGATGCCCAACCCTTGCTCCATTGTCTGTGGTATTGTCTCCTTCCAATTTATTTGTCGTATCCACTTTATATTGCACGATGTAATATGGATTAGTATTATGGGGTGTCATATTGCAATATCTTGGAAATGTGCGTATTTTGATGATACGAATTTGATTTTAATTCTTTGATTAATGGATTGAAGAATATTGGAATGAATATTAGAGATGGGCCGAACATGGGTTTCACCGAATACGAACATTCGGCCGAATATTCGGTAAAACTTTTACCGAACCGAATATTCGGCCGAATATTCGGTACATTTGATTCCGTTCCGTCGTATATGAGATGTCATATTTGTCTTATATCTCAGTAGACTATAATTAAGTTCCTAACTCTTAATGTGTAGATTAAGTGATTGATCTCTTAAATATCAACCTGAAAAGTACAAACAAATTACAAACTTTCTTTATAAAGAACTATATTGGTTGAATAGGATAGGTTTAAACGTTTAATATCAATAAATAAATTTTGCGACGCTATGCTGAGTAGACACTATAAAAAAATATTATTCATAATCTACTAAGGTGTTGTGATTTGATTCAGCTATTCTCTAACACAATAAAGACTGACCGAAATAAATATCTTGTTTATTTTCCTTCAATTAAGGCCTGTTTAATATATTATTATAAAGAGTTAACACAGAAGCCTAATCCCAAAACAGCTAGATACCTATGTTTTGCATTAAGTTATTATGGATTCCTTGCCTACCCTGCAAGGGATCCGGCGTGAAGATATTGATTGAAGTTATTATCTTTTTACCAACCTACTTTAATTGAAAATAAAGCTTCAGTGACGACAAAATCAGAAAGCTACACTCTAAAATACTTACTTCATTACACTGTACACTCAAATCATCATAATACACGGGTCTTAACAGTAAAAACTTTGAGTATCACTTTGCCGAACATTAGGTGATTCAGCCGAATATTCGGCCGAATATGAATATTCGGCCGAATATGAATATTCGGTAAAGCTGCCGAATATGCCGAATACCGAATATAAAACGAATATTCGGCCCATCTCTAATGAATATTGTTATTATGGTCACGTGACGACCTCTGTGGCGCGGTGGGCGAAGGTCCGCGATGCAGGAGGTTGCGGGTTCGTTTCCCGCCTTGGGACAAATATTTGTACGATCTGCAAGTATTTGTTTCGGGTGTTCTGGTCGTTTTCTATGTATAATAAAAAATGTCTATATATGTAATGTATGTATCAAAAAATTATCTGAGTGTCTGGTCGCAGCGACGCGTGACCCGAGAGCTGGTGAGTATCTGGCGCAGCGCATCAGTATTGCTATACAGCGGGGCAATGCAGCTAGCATCTTGGGCACGCTTCCGACTGGTATTGATATGGATCAGTTGAGCTACTTGTAGATTGTTTGCAACAGTCTGCAGGTAGCTCAATTGTTTCAATTGTTAATACTAGTTTTAATTCAATTCTATTATTTGATTGTAATTTTCTTTGTTAATAAAGTAACCTATAAATCATTAGAAGCAATATCCCTACAATCGAACAGAAATAAAAAATAAGTCCGGATCCGGAATCAGTCGTTTCCAGATTCAGACAAAAGGCCTGTCCGTAAATACCGGCGCATCATTGTCCCTTCGCAATAAGAGCAGTGACTGCCGAATTCCGCCGCTTAACTGCCTTGTAGGGTGTCTATTCTGATTTTCACTTGAGCATAAACTTAGTAGGTACTTTATTTCCTTTTGTACCTTTATTGACTTACGGAGACATGGGACTTGACGGCTAAAAGGTCCCTGTCAGTTGATGAAAGCTGAATGTGAATCTGGTTACAAACTCTTAAAAAGTATCTTATTCATGGCAGAATTGTGTCTAACCAGCTAAATTGTCAATAACAAAGAATCATCATGTTACTTTAGTAACTATAAAGCTGTCCGCGCCGCAAGAGCCGCACTCGCCGATTTTTTGTGATGGAATCAAATATCATCATCAAATGTCAATAACATTTATTTCCTTAGGCTTACAAAATAAGCACCAAGTCAAATTTTCCGTATACCTACAAGAGTTTACTGACATGTGGTGCGTTCGGTGCGGATAGGTGCGCGTACAGTTTCTTTTAAGAAAGTGTCAAAAACGTTGCTTGTGCTGTGGAAGATGCACTACATAGTTTTCAAATTTATATTTTCTAGAAAGATTGTCATGTCATTGTCATCCCACCAACAAATTTTCTATTAATTATAATAGTAGATAAGCCGCTGACTTAATCATTGATGTTTTTGTACCAGTAGTCCGTTTTAAAAAAGTAAAGCTTTAATTAAAAGTCAGAAAAAATGAATGTGAAACAATGTGTTCACATCCGTATCTCTGCATTTTAGAAAATCTGTCTATATTAGAACTGTGTGAGAACATACCAAAATTTCTACGTACAAGTGACACAACAAAACAAAACATTGAAACCAACCACTAGCAATAAAACAGAATAGTTTCGGCAAAAATCGTCGCATTCCCCTTTAGACTAGCAATAAGTGAAGTGAGTCGCACATTCCGCTCGCAATCCGGCAATCTGCTGCATTCTTGACCGCTCTTTACTTTATGGGGAGGTTGCTTACGAGGTGGCTTCCGGCCCTCGATTTAGCTTACAGTGTCTCGTGCTAGGTGCCAAATATTCTTTTCATCCTCCCATCTCAGACGAGTATTTTTGCTCTTCGATATCTTTTTACCCTCTAGCGGATAAAAACGGCTTTTGCACTCAGATATCGAAGGGCAAAAATACTCTTTCCTCGCTGAGGTGGGATGAAAAATTACGTGTTGCACTCGAGTGCAAAGATTTTTTACCTCGTGCTCTTTTGATTCCATCGCTAACGCTCAGGATTCAAATCTTTCAATTTCAGAATGTTTCGCTTCGGTCATCAAAATTGAGCACGCGGTTAAAAAGCAGCTTTGCACTCTTGTATAATAAATAACTATTACTTTACGGGGAAAGGTTGTTGTTGAATCGGAGCTCGATTTTTGAATCACTCCAAGTAACTTCAAAACTTCCTCCAAAAACGTAGCGGTTTTTTGACATATTTTAATATTTTTATTAAAGTGTCAAAAAATCAAAAAATATTTATGAATATATCTTTAAAATTGTATCTTTTAGGAGCAACACAGTCGAACAGCATTAACAATACTCTTTGTCCATACTAAACTTAACTCTCAAACCTCAACCATTTTGTCAACTCAATATCTAACGCAGCTTTTGATGGCATAGTTGGAGTTGCCAGCACATTCCTGCATATTTGGCGTCAACATGCAAAATAAATTCCTGGGACTGACAAAATGCATTCAAAATATTCTAACGGACTTCACTGGTGTTTTAATTGACTCTTTACAGCTTTTTCTTGTATATATCAGGCCAAAATCGTGCCAAGAGTGTCATAGGAAAAGAGAGATGCATTTTGACGCTGAACATTATGAATTCGGTGCGATAAGATGTGAATGAGGGACGTCTTTTTTTTTTCAAAAGTCAAAGTCAATAACTTTATTTCTTAAGGCTTACATAAACGCACTTAGAGAAGTCAAATTTTATACTTAAACAGCTTTATAAATAGTAATTATCAAACAAGAAACAAAATGTTATTGATTTTGTTCGCTTCAATTTTTTGTCCAATAGTGGAAAAATAAACCCATAATATTAAGTTTGTATAATCCTTAAAATCCATCTCCGTCTCCGTATCCGTCTCACAGAATTTAATGCAAAGATTTCTAAAATTCAATTCCTTCGCGTTTCTTGGCACGTTTAGCTTGTTGGGTGCGCCTTATTTTCACGTAAAAATGTAACAAATTTTTTTTTTTAATAACCTACTACTGAGTTAAAGAGTAAATTACAAGTAGTATTTAAAATTGAAACAGTTGAGCTGAATTAAAACTGTAGAGAGATAGGTCAGCATAATCCAAATCAATACGCTGGATGTACTGCCTCGCTGCAGGGTATTGTTGATGCACTGCGCCAGATAGTGACTCTTGATTTACAGGTCGCTTCGAAGTCCAGACGCTCCAAAGAGCAAACTGAATTTGAAGATTCGAAGAGACTCTGATAAAACTACTATTACCTGTACCTACAAAGTTACTTTAAAATCTAAACGTTCTTATAACATAGGTGTGTAAGAAACAACTGTAGTAAGAAAAGTACCTTATTCTAGTCCGAAACAAGCAAAGACCCAAATCTCATAAAACTTAATCATCAATCGCACGGAAACCGTGAAGCTCCTGCCAAAAGCATTCCTTTATTTTCCCATGTGGGGGTGGGGTTGTACAGAGCCCAGGGCCCTTATTCACCGTGATCAGACTCGGAAATAACGCGGCGTGTTACGTTCAGCTGGATAATTTAAATGTTGTATCACTCATGAGTGGGGAAGGACCTACTCTTTAGGCCACTCCCTGGCTGCATTTTGATAACGAATAAAAACACAATTTGATTGCTCAAAAAAACTGAAAAGGGACTTCGTCATTTTACACTGTTTGTATATTTTGCGGGATAAATAAAAATCCTTCGGGAATCATTTTTTTATGGGACAAGGATCATTCTCTATACAATGGCGAATTTTCAAAATCGGTTCACATTTGACGGAGAAGTCGAGTCGCGAATTTATTGTATAGCGCGTTATCGGCATGGAATAGTGAATAAGGCATAAGGGTGAAATTAACGAATTTGTCAACTGTCACTGGGTGGACCTTATTAGTTTTTCTGAGGACCGATGATTTTCTGTGGCATGTCAATTACCGTGACGTGTTTTATTTGGCGTAGTGATAAATGAAGCAATTGGGGGTTTTAGAATGGTTGAGGTTGGATTGAGAAGAATTTTCTCAGTTGCTTGGATTCTTTTACTAAGCCACAAGATTTGAATGCGGGTAGTTTTTGTTCAGACAGTGTCACTAATTTCAGTTGGTTATAAACTCGAGTGAAACTGAATGTTTGTTAGAGATTTCCCACGCATTATTTTATTGAAAAAAATTGCCGAAGTAAAACATATTGACAACTTCAGAACGACGTCTATTTGCCAAAATGTAGTTCTTAATGATAAGTTTCTGATTATGAGATAAATACACGAACTAGGAAAAAAATCCATTCATAAAAAAATCCAATTGGTTTCTGCTTATACTTTAGCGTGTTACCCTAAAAATATGATAGGTTAGTATTTTTTTATCACCGACTGCAATCGCATAATGCCCAGTACTAAAATATCACACATAAACCAAAAATATGGCCATGCAAAGCCCACCGCGAAATGCTTAAAACGTACAGTCAGTGCTGTAAATCTCCATGTAAGTGGCGTTTACACAGCACATACGTTATCCTGACGCAAATCGTAAACGTCCGGTGTACCGGGGTTATGGTGCATTTACACAAGAACCCGGTCTGTGTGCAGACGAAAATTCGTAAAACGGGTTTTAATTTACCTTTGTCGACCGAGACACGTCCTCGTTGATTCCGAAGGCCAATCAGATCTGACAGCTGACATAATATGATAAACTCAATGGGTAGAAGTATCTCTGCTTCCGCCTGTCGCTCCGACCACAGTCTCACCGATCGTACCTAAGACTTCGTGATTATTTATTTGCTCCAACGGATTTTTGGCATTTGTCTTTTTGCATTGTCATGGCCAACTACGATCAACGTAATTCTTTATTTCATCTTTGAACATACTCTTCCAACTCGGCTATCATCTAATGGAAAATAAACCAAGCTTTTGGTGTAACTAGGCCTTGCGACCGGCCTTAGGCGTCTTTGTTTACGTAGGGTCGAGGGTGGTAAGATTTGCACTTATGTACCTTGTATATGTATCCCTATAGGTACCTTGTACTAGCTCATAGGTAGTGTAGGTTCATTGAGTTTGGCTGTAAGGGGAGAGATTAACGGTCTACTTCAATCTTTTGAGGAATATTGACGAACCAACTGTCATATCAAGAAGTGATGTAAATTTTTAGTCATAAGAGTAAACGCGCATTTGAATACCTACCTAGTTTAGGTATACAAAATTATCGGGCTGGCAGATGTTTTTAAAACGAGCGTTACCAAAAAGCGCGCTTCAAAACGCCTAATGTGTAATGGCTCTGACAGTACCTTTTTGTAACGCATGATATCTGAGTTTATTCCGAAAATTATTTTTCATTTGTTTTCTTTGAAACAAAACAAAACAAATGAAACTATCAATACCCTATCACAAAACAAAAGATAATCATTACCCCAAACTTCCAAAATGTTTCGTCACGACACGCAGCAGTTTCTGACTTTCCTCACAAAAAGAGAGAAGTGGCGAAAATTAAGTTTTGTTTTCCCAAGATGGCGCTGTTTGCCATCCTCTCTGCGAGATTCCAATTCTCCATTATAGAGGATAGAGTGTTTTGCCAACGTCGGTGCGAGATTGGTTTCGTGTTTTCGTTTGGTTTGTATGCTCAATCAAAATTGAGGTTTTGACGGATTTCTGTTTAATTTACTGATTCTGGTTCCAAGAATAGATTCAAGACTGTTTGAACGGAAACTTAAAGTTTATTCAAGAATTCTACACAACCGAGTTTTATCGTTATCTACATAATTACTCACAATTCAAGAGAATGCCATTTGTATTTTGCTAAACATTGACAAAGACCAAAATCCCTGTGGTACCTGTTCTTAAAATATATTTTATCATACATATATATTATGCCGATGTAGCACCAGATATGCCTCATTTGCAAAACCGACCTTAGTGTATTGTATTAGGATTGTAAACACAATCACAACACATAAAACCCCAAGATTTACAATGCATTTTTCTTCCCTACGCTAACCCAAGCTCAAATCTCACATCCATACCTACTGTAGGTATACAGATGGTCATCCCTCCCACGTCTTAGGGGGGTAAGAAGGAGGGTGGGGAGGGGGTTGGCATGTGGATCGTAAACCGGGATTCTCAGGAAAATCCGCACTTCACTAGTGGTAATCACGTCGCTACGCTTGGATTTGTTGAAATGTCGGGTTATGTATTTTTGCTGATGGCACGAAGAAAAATGTTAAAACGAAATTCATGTTGCTGAAATTGAATTAAAGGTCTAATGGATACGAGTAAGTTAAGTGTTATTGAATTTTCCTCAATAATTAAACGAATTAAGTGATTCTAAGGAAAAGAAGTTTGATTTCTATTAGCGTAGAAACCAAAACTTTACTGATGATTCAATTCAATAGGTAACTTTATTCTGATTGATCTTGATTGTTTTTTCAAAATTAGCTCAGTCCTTAATGAATACCTAGTAGGTACCTACTATTTACCAGCATTTTTTTCTCTCGTAAAAAATATCAAAAACCCCAATAACAAAAGCTCCTCAAAAAATCTCACAAGCCCACCCCAAAAAACCATAACAATAATTTAGCCGCCTTAATAATTCAGAGCTTATAAAAAACGCTCTCTCAAATTTAGGGTAGGCGGACTCATGAATTCCGTGCATTTACATGCTCATTGCATATTCAACACTGCAGGCGACAGCGGTGTGGCTAGGTATAGTTGGATTCAAGCACTGACTCGAAGCTTGAAGCTACGATTTTGGTACATTCACGGATATATGCATGGTGTGGTATCCCTTCGAAGTTCGAATCAATATCTTCAAAAATCATAGGTTCAAGGCATTTTTTTTTCAATACAAAGTTAAGACGACTTTGTTCTCGCACAAAAATTAACCTCTTATCCTTAAAGGAAATCTCTTCTTGGTATTGTTGGATTCAGCCAATGACTCGAAGCTTGAAGCTACGATTTTACTACATTCACATATGGGTGTGGTATCCCTTCGAAGGGATATCAATATCTTCATCATAGGTAATGTCAAGCCATTTTTTGGCAAGATATTTAAAACGAAATCTACTTTCTCGAGTAAATTGTTTTTCGGAATTATAAACAAGAACCCTGCAAAAAATTTCCCCATCCCCAACTACTACGTAGCTTGCTACGACGTAGCGTGCTACGACGTAGCGTGCTACGACAACGTAGCGTGCTACGACAACGTAGCGAGCTTAACTGTAGCTTGCTACGACGTAGCTAGCTACACTGTAGCATGCTACGACGTAGCAACGCGTAGCAATTAACAATGTAGATTGAATCAAGCCATCATACTTTCGTAGCGAATTCCTTTGTCTATACTTATAACATTATAAAGAGGAAAGATTAGTTTGTTTATTCCTTTGAATTGAATATGCTCCGAAACTACTGCACCGATTTGAAAAATTATTTCACTATTTGAATCCTACATTATCCCTGATGAACATAGGCGATAGAATATACCCGTGCGAATCCGGGGCGGAACGCTAGTCATCAAATAATCATAATCATTAATCCACAATGTATGTGTACACCAACATATTCTTTGCGTAGCTTCCCTTGTCATTAGGGTTCAAAATCGTCCCACCACTACGTTGATACCTCACCTCGCTTGATGCCTCTTACCTGAAGTCCTGAGTATAACCTGCACTTAGCTGGTACCAGGTGCAGGGTTAAAAGTGCAGGTTGGAACTAGGTTGGTATTACCTATAGTTATTGTACAGTATACTAGGGTTGAGTGCTGAGTCGTCCTAGTTTAGAACAATCTAGACTTGAGATGGTGTAGACAAGAAAGCATTTATAGGTAAAAAATATAGATATTTTTGAAACTGAAAATGAAAGTTTGTAATGTGTACGTAATGAAGGTCTATGCAAGTTATTACAGGTTATAATGAAAACTTGCGTCAAAATAAAAAAGAAAACCTAAATCAAAGATTTAGTTAGCTTTTATTATTAGTTTCCTTTTCTTCATTATGTACTCTAAAATAAAACAATTACAACTATAGTATATACACTTATATCTATTGCCTAAAAATCAAAGCAGTCACCAGAAAGCAAAGTGTGCAGAATGCTGGCAGCATTGCCACGTTGAATGGCAATGCCAATTCCTTGACCGAAATAAAAGCCAGCCTTCCGATCATCTGTTGTCTCTATGAGAAGTTTTGTAAGGTCTTCGTATTTCGTGTGCTCATTATGTACTCTGTATTTATTTATTTCTGGCTACTCTACTAAATAAATAAGTTATACAGTATTTTAGGGAAACGGAAGCTGAAACCTGATACCTTTTTTGAATGTAATTGAATTCTATAAGTAGGTAGAGTGATCGCAAAGCAACTTGAGCTCTGTGAAGTTGATTTACTTTTACTCAATTATTTATTGCATTCTGTAAATGTACAGAGGTGTTTAAAATCTTGGTACATAACAGGCTACTTGACTACTACTGGAAAATAATTCTAACGTGTTGTCTGAAAAAATAATGCAAAGAGTGATTAATATTTCTTCACTGTCCAGTCGTATTAGTTATGAAAACTAATTTTAAAGTTAGAATAAAATACCACCACACCACACCTAACAAGAAGAACTCATTGACACTGTAATCTGTGATAGTGTGACGTCAGCAGCGAACCAACCAAACGCAGAGAGTTTTCGGTCACGTAATAATCATATATCCAACAAAAATAATCCCGTTTCTTTTACCTAAATTAGGCATTTTTTTTATAAAAATCACCTGATAACGCTTTGTTACGTTGTCACTGACTAGGATGAAAACAATTTGGAACTTATTTTTAATGTAGTCAAATAGCCTATTGTCAGTATAGACCATGCTGGGCACACAATATGTATGGAGAGAGAGGAGGACGTCATTGTTGCTAGATTACGTATATTTTACTCGTATTTTTCTTTTTATGATTACTACATTTAAAAATCGAATCGAAAACCCCTGAAAACCCCACACAATTCTAAAATCTCTAGCATCAAGCACTCTCCTCAGAAACTCTCCATCCAATATTTCTCAAAATCTTGCCAACGAAGCACTTTAAGTTGGAAGCGTCGTATATTTAATTCAGCAGCTCCTAAAGTACGTCCCCATAAAAATCCCAGGCAGTGTGATACTGAGCAGATGAGCGCGCCAGGGCCGGATTCTAACTCGATAATGGGAAATTTGATTATATTAATGGTTAATGTCTGGTTTACGGCGAATCTCGTTTTAGTAGCTGATAATGGGAGGGAATGATTTTTCTGTAATCTGGCTTTGTGACATTCGTTTTTAGATCAAGGTCATTGTTCCGGATTGGGGCGTCTGGCTTAATTTAATTTATGACATGCGATTTTTTTGAATTAAATTTTATTTGGTAGGTACTAATATGAAATTCTTACTAATATTATACATGCAAAAGTAATTTTAGCTGACAGGTCGTCATAAGGCAATTAACTTTTTGGTTGTAACCTGGGGTTGTAACTTTTTAGTCAGCAAAATAGCATTAGAAGTCTCAGGCTGAAGCTAGTATTTTCTAAGAACTTTTTTCTACCTTAAGTAGGTAGAAAAAATCCTAGAAAAAAATAAAGTGACCTTCACTTTGACAGGACGACAATCTAGAATCTTATAAATATCAGTACGATATCAGTTAGCTTTAAACTTTTATCCTTAACTTTCAGATCCCCACCTTATCCCGTATCATCCGCCCCTGTCCATCCGGGTATATCCAGACTCCGGGTTATACCCGGGATTTACGGTTATCGGTTATCCGTACGAGTTCAATCACAACCGGGGAACTTAATACTTAACGCGTCCGTCGTGCTTTGAGTTTTGAATGGGATATTTATGTCTCTGTGAAATGTTAGAAAGCTCAGCCTAGTGGAACACTCAACCATGAAAACGAGGATTTGAATCATAAGCGCCGCCCGTCGAGATTCAAATCGTCGTCCAAAAAGTCTTTGCTAAAAGCCTGTTTAAAACTTTACTAACCTACCAAAGGTTAGTAAAGAAGGTAGGTTGGAACCTTATTTTGGTTTGAAAAGTAAATGCACTTCCTTATTTGACAATCGATAATTTGAACTTCGAATCAATGAGCTGCTTTTGTTTTCATTGCTTGCCAACTCTAATTTTTTCACCTATTGAAATTCAAACTTCGAAAAATGACGTTCTTTTGTTTTGGTTTTAACTTTTCAAAGAGGTAAAACAAATGGAGTTGTTATGTAAGTACCTACCTTTTTAAAATAGATTTTTAATTGTTGGCCATGGTCAAATTAATTGTGTTAAGGATTTGCTTTACACAATTAATTTGATGAAGAAGCACTAAACCTCGAAATGAAGGCTAAGGCTACATCAAAGTTACAGCTCAATAAAAATCTGTGAGGAATTCAGCACAGCCCGTTAAAGGCATAACGGCTTAGTTTATCATCCATAACGAGGGTTGATGATGGAGGCGTTATTGAGGATTAGAATTTTTTATTTGATAAGGATTTTTATATTAAAAATCTTAATCGAGCTACGCTTAGGAAAGAGTAATGAAACTCTATGTCAATGGCGAGAAAGTGTAAATTCGGTAGGTACCTTTAGTTATTGAAGCCTTTTTTTCATTTCGATATACCGTCGTTTGACCACCACCATCTTCTTTCTTTATAAGAAAGAAGAAGAGATATATTAAAAATCTTAATCGAGCTACGCTTTGGAAAGAGTAATGAAACTCTATGTCAATGGCGAGAAAGTGTAAATTCGGTACCTTTAGTTATTGAAGCCTTTTTTTTCATATTCGATATACCTTCGTTTGTCCACCACCATCCATATATAAAAAACCACCATTTATAAGAAAGAAGAGATATATCGTTTACTTACTAACTAAACTAAACTAAAAATCACTATGCTAATAACTAACTACCTACTTATATGAACTTAAACATAACTCTATGAAAAAGTGTCTAATAAACCCCAAGGTCTTATGGTCTTTAGCATAATGTTGAGAAAAACGACAAACCACAGTTTTGTGGAAGTTGTTTTGTGTAAAAACATTAAGTGTTCCTTGACAATTCAAAATATTGTACACTCTTGAGTCACCATATCACCGAGATCAATAATTCAAAGATCTTTCAATTGAAGCCCCTAGCAATTAAGCCACCCTACGTAATTACGGTGCGAACTCGTGAAGATTTTACGCTCTTACGTTTACGTGGCTTGTAATTTACCGGGTGCCGTAGTTCGGTTACTGATTTATTTTGTGTTTACTACATACTTGCTTTTGTTCTCTTCACTTTCGACTTGGTTTGTTAACCTATTTTGAAAGTAGCTTTTGGCATTTTAGGTTGCAGTCCACGAAAAATTAGGTAGTACCTAAACGTACCAAGAATTTGCAAGTTTCTTTAATATATAAATAAAATTCGTTTATTTCAGGCAAAAATCCCATATCACAAAAAATCACACTCAGTTTAAAAATATACAAAAATAGAATTAAAATTAACAAAATTAATGAGTTTTGTCATGGTTTTGTCTCTGTCTCATTTTCTAATGAGAATATGTTTTTGATAATCCACCCTTACAAAATGGTAGAAGTGAATTATGAACGTGGATCACGTAAGATGAGTTACAGTTACCCTAGTAACGTTGTCCAAAAATTACTTCGTTTGATGATGCCTAAAAAAAGCACAAAGAATCTAACATGGACTCCCAAGTCCCAACCCTACTTATCATCCATCCCTTTGAACTTATTCCAATTTCAAGTCATGCTGAAACAAACCGTCAGCGGAGAACCCGCCGAAAGCAAACATCACAATTCGCGAACCCCATTTCCTCCAAACATCTTTCTCTACGGCAGTAAAAATCTGTAGCCAGAAGTATTGCAAAGATGGAGTCCCGTAACGAGGCTCGCCCGCTCTGATTTCCAATTCAAAGGAAAATTGCGATCCATAAAGTGGGATGGGGTACCTCCCTGGCGTTGCTACGCGACGTAGGGGGGAGGGGCCGCAATCACTGCCCAATAGCGCGACGGATATAAATTGCTCTGGCGACGCGACACCGGTGTTAGACAGAGAGGTAGACGTCGATGGCTAGCCCTCTCGCTCCGGCTAATGAAGTCGCCACTCCGCGAGGCCTTGATTGACGGACTCTGCGGCCCTTTTTCGAAATGCGAGACTGTATCGTGCTGTGATTTGTCCGTAATTACTGGCGCGGTATTGGCTGAACGCTCCTTGACGATAATGTGCGGTAACTCAACTATACAACACAATGCAATTCATAAAGAAGTAGGTAGGTAGATATAGGTATTTATGTAGAAAAAATCATCAAACACCTATAGTATTTTTTAATGACGCTTATTTTTTACCATATCTAAGTTTCAGCAATGGACTTCGACCTTATTTTCAAGTCATTAAAAGTGATTTGATTCTGAAATAGAATGTTTGAATTTGGGAGAGATAATGAATCAGTAGGAGCTTCAGCAGAAACTGATAATACCTATACTTTTCTCCCAAATACTCTCTAGGCATAGAAATAAAAGCCTGGTTCTACATTGATTTATGTTACACAGAAATGTACCCTACCTACCTTCGCGGAGATTCCATCATAGTCCATCCAGTCTGGTCAACTCGCGGCCCGCATCCGTAATGCGGGCCGCAGAGATTACGCGGACGTGTATTAATATACGCGGTTACGTGTCTAGGACATAGCTTAGAGCTAGGGCTGACACTTGACGCTTTACAGTAAATATAGCAGATTTATTACCTTTATATTACGTACCTTGAAAGTGAATTTTATATCTACTTAGTTTGCATTCTATTCTGTATATTTATGGACTGCTACCTGTTCTATCATCAAATTCTAATCAGAAATTATCATGGTTCGTGTTTATTTCTTCATGTTCTAAAATTAGGTTTTTCATACAAAGTAGGTCTAGGTACTAAACACGGAACAAACTTATAGCTCAACTGATTTTAAGTGGTAATAATGGCTCTACCAAATCCTAATCTAAAACATAGCTATACGTTCTTAGGTTCTTACCTCCCAACTTCCAGGGTTCACATACTAGCTTTCAAAAATTCTAAATATTTAGATATTTTCATAGTGTGACAGCCCTTATATCCCTACATTCCCTACCTATCTGTGTCCACATATCATACGGATCGATACGATCAGCCGGATCCGGAAGCGAGACGTCCGTCGTATTTTCAGCTTTATTGACTGCACTGACCTATTGACTAGTCTAGACGATTCGATGGAAATCTTTCTAAAGATTCTCAATTTGAATATTGGGGTCATTGATTTGTATTTCGAATATTCCACCTGGATGCTAAGTATCTGTAAACTGTTTGTCTAAACTGTTAGGAATAAAACTTGAGATAGGTCATTATTTATATGGCCCTCACCGCGAGCAAATTCAATTTGTGAGTACGAAAGTACTCTCTACGACTCTACAGAAAAAAAACTAACTGACTTCAATATTAAAACTCCTTATTGTGCGCGTTATTCAAACTGGTTGAAGACACCTGATTTTATTTTATTAGCAATTTTTATAAATTGCCATTATTTTATGAAACTGATCCCCGATTTGAATGAGAAGAAATTATCCTATTATTTTGCAAACATTATAATAATAATGAACGCATAGAAACAAATTATATCAAGTATTTACAATTGAAACAGTCTGATTCTACAGTTAGCTCAACAGCTAGCTGCAGACAGTTGCAAACAATTTAGAGGTAGCTCAACTGATTAGGTACAGAGTTAAGTATTTATTATTAAACTAACTTACTAACATGAATTTTTTCCCTCAACAGGCGAGAAACCCCACAAATGCCAGGTCTGCGGCAAAGCCTTCAGCCAAAGCTCGAACCTGATCACCCACTCCCGGAAGCATACCGGATTCAAACCGTTCGCATGTGACCTATGCGGGCGCGCGTTCCAACGGAAGGTGGACCTGAGGCGGCATAGGGAGACGCAGCATGCGGATCTGCGGCCCCAGCACATACCGCATCCGGATGTTCATATGCATCCGGACATGCATGTGCCGGATCATCGGATAGGTAAGGAGGTTTTTGTCTTTGTGACAGCACTATAATGAAAACCATAGATGATAGAAAGAGAAATCGTTTCATAGGCTATGAGTGAAAGAATAGATAAGAATTTCTCGTTCTCGAGAAATTGTTTCATAGAATTCATGTTCTCGAGAAATTGTTCCATAGGCTATGAATGAAACAATTTCTCGTTCTCACGCAGGAAGGTCAACTCAAGTTACGTATGGACGTAACTTGAGTTGAAGGCACACACCTTTCCTTGCCAAAAAATGCGCATACGAGAATTATCTTGTTTGTCTGACTGAAATTTAACTAACCGGGAAACAGTTTGTAATATGCACATCGCATCAGCGAAGAACATTGCCTTGTCCAATGGTGTCCGTGCCTGCCCCAACTTCCTTGGCGATAATCACCTAGTTACGACCAGAGTGCCCGCTCTGTTCGAGCGTCGTCGCATCGGGCGGGATTGAGGGTCCCGCGACCGCCCCATCAGCCAATGTCACTTTGAGATAAACCGCGCCTTCCCCGAACCTTTCTCATAGAGTTCTTGGCTAACTTCACCCTTCTTCCACAGACCTCCGCACGCCGCACCAGGCGCCTCACGACCTGCGCCCCCATGAGCTACGTCCACACGACCTACGACCCCCCCACGAGTTCCGCCCCCACCTAACACAAGTACCTCCAGTACCGCCGCTACAGCCGCTGCCATCCTGAGCGCCGCCTGCCTTCGCGCTGTGGCGTTGAGGCAACCCTAGTTTAGATCAAAGTGTAGCTGAATGAAGGTTTGCGATGGCTATTGCAAAGAACAACCGGATTTTGCAATCATTGCCTAGCTACGAACAAAAAAGGTTGAGTTTGAAATGTGTACTTAGCTGGTTGATCTTGATCATTGAGCTGGTGGTTGAAAATTTTAAAAAAGAACATCATTCTTTTTTAAAATTTTCAAGTTACATTTCATTCCAAACAAAAACGGTTCTACTTCTATGTGATAATGGCTCAGAAACGTAAAAATTTGAAAATGGAATGTTTAGCAGACAGCTAAACGTTGTTCTTTAGATTTGAATAAAATTGATTCATTTTTCAAAACGTGAGTGATTGTATGATTGTATGGTGACTCTCATACCGTCTGTGTGGTTACAGGCTGTTCTAAATTAATTTTGATCCCATCACAATGCTAAGCCATCGCATCAAAGGTGTATTTGTAGATAGACGAATTAGTTAAGGAAAATGTGACATGTAAATTTCCATTCAACACCTAAGAGGTTTGTTACCAACTAATAATTTAAGATGATTAAGATTTTAAATAAAGCTTTGTAAATGTGAGTTTTGATCTCAAATGTAAATTAATATAATCATTAAAAAAATGGTTCTTTTCTCCCAAGTGAAATTGCTCTTGAAATTTATGTTTATTTTCATTTACTAAAACATAAATGCATTTGCAATCTATTCCAAATTAAAACAAGTTAGTTAAGAAATATTGTAGAATTTTATTATTAAGAGTTAATATTGATGGACTGATAGAATCATTCCAAATCTGTATTTACTATTTGATTTTCTTTTTAATTGTATTCCGACCAAAGCAATTTAAATTCCATTTAGCATTCCTATTGAGTAGTTTTCGAATAATATAGAGCATCGTGTTAGTTCATTAAAGTTACATAACAAATACTCACATATCAATGTTTATTACATTCAATGTAGCCTAAGTAAATTTGTAAATAATGGTTTGTAAGCACATATTTAGTAATCTGTAAATATTATAATATGTATATTTTCATAAAAGTATGAACCTACTCCACATTGACATTTTATATCGTATAGCTGAAGTAGATTTCAATAAATAAATATTCCCTGAGTGAAATTTATGCCAAAAAATAGTTGAAGAAATAAACAAGTAGAAATAAGATAATGTACCCAATGAATACTAAATACTTTTGTAGTTCACCCATAAAACTGTTTGAAATGCAATAAAATAATATTGATAAAATTTTATTTGATTAAACCAAAGTGGTAGGTATGGTATATTTGTTTTATGTATAAAAGTCAGCTGTTTAGTGCTAATAAACATGTAAAAAGTTATAAAAACCAAAGTCATTTGTTATTTACTAAATTAATATTTTGCTGTTATTATAATTGTAAACGTGCTGTATATTATAAGTAATTAGTTATAAACGAGCCCAAAGATAATGTGCAATCAAATATCTTAATTATAAAATCACTTCAATAAAAATTAAATTATAACTGTCAAAAGGTTTTTTATAATTTTTCCTTCTGTTGCGTTTGTCTTTTTTTACCGATGATGATCATATCGTCATCATTAAGGACCCGGCATCAACACACGAGTGAGCATTTGAAAAATGTAACACCCTGTAGTAGTTCCTAGGTCATAAATTCCCAAGATTCGAATTTCAAGCAGCTTTTTTTAAATATGCAATGCCTGTTAAAAACAAGTTTGATTGATTATTGACGCAGGGTCATACTTAGTTAAATTAAATATGTTATGAATTTGGGGGCAAACTATTTACCTATTTCTTACAAACAAGATCCTTTCATAAATACCAGAGATCAATATCTGAGCCAATAGGTACCTACAAACACCAACAATACCACCGTTTCAACCCCTCATAATGGAAATTATGCAAATAAATGCAGAAGTGTAACCGCGATCCTAATTTCATTTCGCCATTATCTCAAGGCGGCGATTTAATAACTGTAGCGACTTGGGTTACGTAAGCAGATGGTAATTTTGACAAAGCTTTTAAGATGGTAAATCGAAGGTATCATGTTATCTTGTCGAGTAAGGATTGATTGGTTAATTATTAGTGATAAATTTGAATAACACCAATAATTCTGAATGTGGATGCGACAACATGATCGAAATTTTTTAAATTATAGTCTACCCTTCGTGATTTCTGAATTTCAGACGAATTTGAAGTAGTAACCATGAAATTACGTTACACACTTTACGCTTTTTAATAGCATTTTTTTGTAGTTATCTTTTACTCATTACCGATCTAATTTAGAGTATATTTCTTTATTAACAGAGCAAATTAAAATCAAGGAATAGAAATATATTTTAACTAGTATTTACCTACATCTGAAACAATTGAGCTACATAACTGTAGATGGTTACAAGTGTTCAGATAACTCAACTGGTCCATATCAATATCAATCGGAAGCGTCCCTAAAACGCTGGCTGCGTGAGGAAGAAATATTGGTAATCTATTTGAAGAAAATACGGTACATTACCAATGGTCTTCTTTAGGTTTTTCACTGGTAACAGTATCAAATTGATCAAATTATCTGAACCTGATTCGTCTGTTTGTTTGCAATATTGTTTGCAGAGCTATGATCGATTGATCATTAACCTAATGGTTAAATGCTTTGTTTCATTACTAGCGATGGGCGATTGGAGCGATCAATCTTTTGAATTGACATGGGAAATGAAAATCCTTTGTTGTTTTTCATTAGGTAAGTAATTAGGTAGTTTAATATTGAAAAAATACTCAGGAATAGTACTACAATCATATAAAAACATTACAAAAACTTTGTGATTCCGCGTCTTACCTATATTTTTAGCTTCGAGTTCTAGGTCAGCAGGGCTTTTTAAACCCCTCTGCCTTATCATTTACGGATACTGTAGGATTCCAGGTATTTACCGGTTTGCGTCTTGGGTAACACTTGCATTGCCAATGACGCACATGTAGTTCTGCGGGTCTTCCTAGCTCAGTTTGAAATTCAACGTCAAAACGTTGCTCTACCTACAACGTTGACTCTATCAACATTTTTACGGGAACTTATTTAATTTCTATCAACATCTTAGATCAGCGTGCCCCTCTGAATTAGTTAAAATGTTAATCGCTTCATAACTGTTTTAAATTTATCGACTAGCAGTCTTCGTAGGTTCCTCTTTTTCTCTCCATACCAATTTGGGGCTTTTCAAATGTCCATAAAAAAATACGAACACGTACCAACTCGGTCCTGAAAGCCCTACCTGCACTAAGCAGGGTTTAATATCTGTGCCGCAACCAACACACAAGTGGAACAAAATACGTACAAGCAACTTCAGTAAACCTAAGCTAGTTTATTTGATTGCAGACAGCGCCGTACATAAAAAATGGGCTGAATAAGTTGGATTTGTAAGTAAAGGGACGCGGGCCTCCCGGGACCCGAGTGGACGCTAAACGCCTGTTAGCACGCAGTCCAGACGCATTGTTGTGGGCCAGGGAGGAATTTGAACTAGGAGATGTTATTCCCTTCAACCGTGGACTGAATCACACACATAAATAGTATCTATTACCTACTCATAATAGTCCATTAGAACGGGTATTACAAAGATCATCTGAAAAACGGTGTCACTACTGTAGACTATATAAATAGATAATACTTGACTATACCACATAAAGACAGAAAAACAGAAAGAGCAGTGACGTTCTCATACAGTGTATGTCTTAAACTGTGGGCTGCAACCTGGCCTAGATAAGCGTGGTGCTGAGGACCATGACAAAGCAAAGTGAGGCCGAATGGCCAGCAGTGGGTCATCCAAGGCTAACAACAATGATGACGGCGATGATGAAACAGTACTCACGAGATTTTAAAATTACAATGAACTATCATCAAGTAGGATGGCAGGCAAAGTAACTACAACTTAAACTCAATAACTTCATTTCTTTAGGCTTAAATTTTTCATTAATTTAGCTTAAATTTTAACCCTAAGTGTGTCAAGTAAAATATTAACACGACGCCTAATTTCAAAAAATAATCCCAAAACAAAAACTCGTCCTGAGTCCATCCCCTGCCGGGTCAAAATCGTCGTGCATTTATTATTCAACATCATCCACGTGCGTCTCGGACGCAATCAGTATTGTGAATAATTGATGCCGGCCAGCGATGATTGCGCGCTCGCGAGATTGTGAAGATTTGCCCCCTGACTGCGGCCCTGAAGGATTTGCGTTGGACGGTAGGAATTATTGTTTTTCCGTTTTGTTTATTATTGGGAGAGTTTTATTTCTATTTTTCTATGTAATTGAGAAATTGTGATTGAAACAAAGCTCACAAAAAATCTTTAATTATTTTTTTGCAGGTACTTATTTGGTACTGACGTACATAGTAGATAATTATATAGGTACTTAATATACATTTTTACTATGTATATTTTTTAAGTGAAGTGAATAGGTACCGATTTACTTTTGCCAAGCAGTCGCTTCAAGCGAGACAAAAACCCTATTTGTAACCAAAACTCAACAAATGTTTTTAAAACACTGATTTTCATGATAACTTGAGTAGGTACCTATGAAAGTAAGTACTTTCTATTATGGTCTTCCGTCCCACAAATAAGGTCAAACATGGATTATACACGTGACTACGTGACTGAGGGTCATTGTGATAAGAACGCGCAAGCTATTTCAAACTCTACATAATTTGGATTAGAATGTAACATCAAAACAACGATGAGACATCTTCATGACGTCACGTTAAAGAAAGGTACTTAGCTAGCTAGACCGTCTGAGCTCTAGTAGCGTTATTTCGGCACTTCATTCATCGGTTCCATGGTGTAATGGTTAGCACTCTGGACTTTGAATCCAGCGATCCGAGTTCAAATCTCGGTGGAACCTGTTCTCTTTTTGCACTTGTAACAATAATTTTATTGTTCGCTAGCGTTGTAATTATGATAAGATTTAATCTAATTGCTGTCGATTGGAATTTAAAAAATAATTTTATCGTTTTATCTTTAAAAATCAATTTGTTTTTTTTTTAATTGTGAAAGTTACCTGGTTATTACTAACTGGGGTAATGTAGTTATACTTAACTGTAAACAGTTGTTTTGGTCTTATTACTTAGACCCGAGTTCACCAACAGATGGTTAAATTTAAAACCATTGTTTAGACGTTTTTGACACAATTTTTCACACATTAAACGTCATCGTTAACCGATGAAGCTGCCTATTTATTCGATCATCTTTTGGTGAACACAGACCTCAGTGTGCTGGCGTTGCTAAATACCTAATAATCAGGCTTTTTTATTGTACTTATGTCATAAAAATTCCGAGTTATAAAAAATAATTATTATAGGGTTCCATCCTAACAAACACAAGTCTATAAGAAGCTCTCTCTTTCTCTCTCTCTCTCTCTTTCTCTCTCACTTTACATCATCTTTTCTACTTGCAACATCCATCAAAGTAATTTCATGAAAATTCCATCCATCCAACAATCCAATCGAAAGCCTTGATAACTCAGAAACAATTTCATCACGAAATATCACTACCCAATACCAACACGTTCTAAATTCAAATTGTTCTGTGTGGTCGCTGTCACACCTGGTTTATGCACATGCTAAACTAAAACCAACCGTATTAACGGGTAGTAGAGTTGTTTGTAGACTGGTAGAGTCGTTCCCAATTTCGTACATTTCAGTATTCTACAAATAATAAAGAGATATTCTGTCGGTTGGTTTGAAAGTCTGTTTTTAGAGGAGAGCAATTCAAATGTATGTTTGTGTGATACTCTACCATCAAGTACAACGGTCAGACCATTGTACCTGATGGTAGAGCAGATTGGCTCGACCATTTTGGATGATGAGTAATTTTTAATATGATTAGATTTATACTGACGGTCCAGATAAAGAAAATCTATTTTAAAATTGTATTTGTAATATTGTGTGCAATGTCTGTCATAAATAAATTTTCCGACTAGAATCTTATTCAAATCTTTTAAATTTAACCTATTTAAAAAATTATCTCTATCTATTACTTATTGAAATAATTAATGAAGGTCCAGTAGGTAAGTATCATCATCATCATCATCATCACCACGTTGCGGCAGTATAAACTATTTAGGTAGAGTATCTACTCTGAAAGAGGTTGTCTGGGAGAAATAACTCTCAGCCTTTGCTACTGTTTATTTTTATTTAGATATAAGATTTTTATTTTGATTATGTAAATTTTTAGTACAATAAAGTGTTCATTCAATCATTTATTCATTGTGAAATGGCGTTACCTACACAATGCTGTCAATCATGTTTTAAGAGACGCTACTCTTAGTTGTGCCTCTACTAAGCACACGGTATGCAAGTGAAACCACGCGCTAAGGCTAGTCGCATTGCAATGTATAGATGGAAGACTGAAATTCACATTCCACTCAAAATAACATCCGTTTCTTCTTAGCAGAGGTTACGAAGTCACATTTCCTCATCTGTGGCAGAGGTTCACAAGTTTGAAACCTGATCGAAGGAAACTCTACCTTACGGTCTTAAGAGTAAGGTATAAAATAGGGTAAGATATTGAAGGAAAATGGAAAATTCTCGAATGTCAGCCAACACTGGTATCAATTCTGAGTTGCTTTCTGTTGTCAATGCATCGCAGACATTTAAAATTCAAGATGGAGGTGCAAATAGTTTATATGGAAATGACATTTCTTTACAACTCCTGGCCACATGCTACATAAGAACAATTTTGTTCTATTTGGACAATATAACAAAATAAAACTTTACATTTAGATGTTTTACCGAGGATAAAATATAGGGCAAGTATCCAGCAAATGTAAAAAGATTTAAAAAACCTAAATATGCAGTTATTCATAGAGGAAAAACACGTTGCTGTAAGAGGGATAGTGTCATTCAACTATTTTCTTGATTTCGTAGCCAAAAACGAATCTATGTGTGAGTTGACAAGCATATAACTTCAGTGCTTTCACGCACACAAGCGCACGTAGGTACGAATACAATAATACGAATACAAAATTAAGACAAATTTGTCGCAATTTTTCGGCGACACATCGTTTGTGTCTTCTATCCTTCTTCTTCTATGCAGTTATTGTTTTCTTATAAATCGACAGGATGTCTCCTTTCACGACTTTTCTCTACCTCGTGGTTCCGGACTTGGCCCTCGCCACCCATCTCAAAAAACCACCCTGTAGAACCTAATTGAAACAATTTTCAAAAAAAAAGGTGTAATAAATACCCTATTCGTCGGTCGAAACAATGTTTGGAGATATTTTTCAATTATATTATTTACTAGCTGATGTTCGCGGCTTCGCCCGCGTTGTTTAAGGTTATTTCTATCCCATGGAAACTGATTTATGGGAAAAAAGTAAAGCCTATTATATAAGCCTATATTACTCTCAACCCTTTCAACTAACTCCATGCCAAAAATACCTAAGAAAAATATGTATGCATAAAATCACAATAAATGAATATGAATGAATAAATGAAAATCAAGCCGAATCAATCGGCTTGATTTTGCTAAGATATGTCGTGAAAGAAGAGCAAACAAACAAACAAACACACTTTCGCATTTACAATATTAGTATAGATTATTAAAAATTATGCAGGAGCTTTACTTGATTACTTGATTTGATGCCTGCTTACCCATCTAAATAGGTAAATTCCGATAATATCTTCTTTTGTCAATATTCTCGCCCCACGCACGTACTCCTTACATATCGACAGTATCATGGCATCACCCTACAACTCAAGAAATCAACTTACCGAACCTAACATTTAAAAAACCCGTCACGCCACCAATGAAGCTTCAACCACTGGAATCTTTCCCCCTCTATGGCGCCACTGTCTTCGCGAACGTAGTAAAAATGTATGTAAATTTTAGTTCCTTTTTTTCCCGCCGGTATCGATAAGTTGGCGATGGAATTTACATAAAGATGGCTTTCAAGGCAGCTTTCGAGTTGGTATTGGAATCGAGTTAGGGAGGGCGGTACTTTAAAACTGTCGCTTAGTTGAGACGTCGAATCCGTTTACAGTTTTCGGAAGTTTGAATTGGTAGAGATGGGAAAATGACAATTGTCGATATACTAATGAATAAATCATTGTTTACGTAAAACATGACAGGACTTATGACGATTTGTCAAGGCTTTATTTTAGAAATGAAAAGAATTCATAGGTGATTTATAGACCACAAAGTTGATGTTATCTGTTTGACAGTTTACCCACTTACTTTTTGAAAAAAAATGAGAACTCGTATTTTCAATTGAAACATATCATTATTATCATTTATTTCATATTAAATATGAAATAAATGACCTACATGACTTAAAGTTAGCTTAATCGTTTCAATTGTAAATATGAGTAGGTATACAAAGCACAACAAGCAGCTGAGACATGTCAAAAATTACATTTAAATGTGTACAATTTAACAACAATGTACAACTTAGATCTCACTTATTCAATGTCATAAATTATCTGCACAAAATAAAGATTTGTCCGCCAATTGTATCGTAATTTTTTTTCATGAAATACTTTTTATCATATTTTAATAATTCGATGTCAGGTTTTTAATAATAAACTGCAGACTGTTACAAACATTCTACAGGTAGCTCAACATACTTATATTATAAAAGAAAAACTGGTAACATAAATAAAGTGCCTAGCTTGTGTTAAAACAACCCCTGTGATTGCTGTAAATTTTTCATAGGACACCAAATATTTAGTTCCCAAAAACAAAAACTTACTCAAGTTTTTATCTAGGTATTTTCAATGAACCTGTTAGTGCAACTTCAATACGTATTAAGAAACATCGATAAGTTCATCTAACCCCACGCTACCCTTCCATCAGGGGCGACGGCGACGGGCGTCCAAGTTACGTATCGAGTTACCCCGGTCCAATCGGATCATGTCCCAGACATTGTAATATTCAGACAGAATGAAGACAGTAATCTTCATATTTACATAATGCTTCTTGGGTTGCGGGTAAGGAACGACATTTGAGAATAATTTGGCACTTTTGGACAGTTGGTGGCCGCATTTTGAAAGGTTTGGTTCTAACTATCTGAGAAGAACTAACAAAAGCTCATGGTTTTTGAATCTGGAATAGGTAAGTATTTGAAAGAAGAATTCTTTCTTAGACAGTAAACTTTTAAAAACTTAAAAACTTATTTACAATAAAAGACACCTTATTGAATAGTCTGGTAAAGATAAGATACACACTAAATGTAGAGACTACACTAGCCTCTGGCCGCGGCTTCGAATGCGCCATTCTTATAAAAACTTGATCTATCCTTCTATGATACTAAATCTATTAATTCATAATTTCGAAGTTTTCACAAATGATCAAAAACCGAAGTATTTTGATTGTATATTGAATAGTTATTTTATAATCAAAAGGAATGCCTTTCTATTCTACTTAAACTTCTAAAATACAATGGTTACTTATCCAACCTTACCCTAAGACGCCCCGACATCTTACTTCGCTATTTGATTTACGAGTACTCAGTTATATCAATTTAATCTCAATTGAAATTCAAAGGCAATACGACGAATCAATTACCGGGGGTATTCAAATAACCCCAACCTCCCCTTGATAGAATTGTTCTAAAGAATTCGCGTGTGATAAAATGTGAGCCAATATAGGACGTGCCGTGTCTTACGCATGGGGAAATTGGTACAGTCAACGTGGTTACTAAACTGTTTTTGATGAAAATAGAATTCAGACTATTTTTAAAACAAAAAATGTTTTATTGAATATTTGAAATAAACAATACTAATAATAGCTGTTAAATTTTTACCAGATTTTACATAAATAATTACTTTCTTAATTTTTTTAAGAGCAGAGAGTAGTGGTATATTAAATGTGCGCAAAGATTATTATGAGTTTTCCTAATAAAAAAAACACATTTAAAAAAATCGGTTTTCTTATTGAATTACCAGCAAAAAAAATACGGTACCAATGTTATTTGTTTGTATAGGCGCTCATTTTGTGCGGAATATATGAGCGGCCCCATGAATGAGTGAGTTTTCTTGATTTGGTCAGCCTGTGTGCTATCCGTGCGAGTTGCTCAGCATGGCGCGTCTCGTATCGGTGGTGGTCTGGTCTCACAACCTAGTGAAGGAACTAAGTAAGGTTAGTCCTCACATAAATGGCAATTTTTAGTGTATAAATAAAGCACTAATTAATTTTAGTACTATAAAGTACTAATATTACCTACTACTATAAATACTAATATTGCATAATATAAATTATAAATAAATGTAAATGCAATATTAGTACTTCAAAGTACTAATATTGAATCTTTATAGCACTTAAATACTTAATAGAACCTTTTTTATTTTAAACCCTTCAGTCATTATACCTACGATCTCTACTCTATCGACATCATATCTTTTTACCGACACAACACTAAAAAGGAAAATTGAGAGATAAAGACTCCAGCAGCACAAAACTGTTCAAGATTACCACAGATAACCATAACCCTTGACATGATATTAGAATGATCACTCCAATACCTATCAAAAATATTTATGCCTCGTAAATACGACAAAGTAAACCTTGGAATAAATTATTATTATAGCAATACGTTACTAAGTGATAGGGCGATAAAGTTTATTATTTCGTCTCCCGTGGTACACGTTATATTAATGTACCAATCCAGAGATGGGTAAATGTGATCACATTTTTTGTTACGACTGTACTATTAGATTGAATTGAAGTTCTGGAACTAACGTGTCGATATGTAAAATCGTGGTTTTTGTGGATTTTGGTTTGAAGAAAATAGGTTTAAACCAAAAAATATGTTAAAGGCAATATGATGCAAATCAACATCATCATCATCGTCGTCAGCATAAAGTAGTCCACAGCTGGACATAGACCTTTCCTAATGAGCGCCAAGCGCCCTGTCTTCAGCTTGTCGCATCCAGCATCTGTCAGCAGTCTTTCGAAAATCGTCATCCCACCTCCGGTCGGAGTGCGTCCTACACTACGTTTGCCGATTCGCGGTCTCCACTCAAGAACACATTTACCCCAGCGGTTGTCGGTTCTTCTCGAGATATGGCCAGCTCACTGCCACTGCAGCTTGCTTATCCTTTGAGCTATGTCGATAACCTTGGTGTCGGATGTATTCGTTACGAATTCTATCCTAAACTCCGAGCATAGCTCTCTCCATACCCCGCTGGGTGACTTTAAACTGGTGGACCAGCCCTGTGAGTGTCCACGTCTCAGATTCGTAGGTCATGACGGGTAGAACGCACTGATTAAGTATTGCGGTATGAACGACGAGAAGACACGACCAAATCATCTATGTGTTTATAACTTTCAAGTTCGTAAAAGACAGAGCAAGTTTTAATAAAGTATTATCTTCGCTTTGTTTTGAGCTTTGTTAAAAATGTGGAGCAACTTTTCCTGCATGCTATTAGTTTTATTTTAATCAAATAGGTAAAGTTCATCTTGAAGTTTTTGTTTGTCATTCTTGATACCTATTTGTTGCTATCATTCTAGACATTAGCTGTCATTCTCGACATTTGCTGTAATTCTTGACATTATTTATTTCTAATTTGTTCCTTTTAATTTATTGTTATTGTTGTCGTTTGTAATGACTGTCGTTTTTTCGTCTAAAATTATCGAGTTGAGCAAAAGGGAACAAAATGAGTTACACAAAGGGCAGCCCCGTTGGGCAACTATTTACAGTTGAGCAAACTCAGTTGCACAAAAGGGACCTCGCGGAAAAAACGAATAAAAATGCGTTTAGAAAATAGATTTGTAAGATATGCAAAGGCATCTTCTTACATACCTACTGCATAATGTATTACTTCAATCTCTCAGTATTTGATCTTAGAATAAAATTACTTACACGGGGACCCAAAAAAAGCACATTTTAATAAATTTCCGCGGAAGATTCAGCTATCAAAATACACTCAAGAGAATCATGGAACCAGAAAATTATGCAAAAAGCTTCAATGGTCACCAAAAAGGGTTTTTTTAGGGTTCCCTTTTACGAGACGCACGCCACCTCAATATTTTATATGACACATCAGTCGGGCTATATAAAATCAATCATTCGGCAGGTACCAATGCCTACTTTATATTCGAATGTTGTATTTTTATCATCGAGCCAGAGAGGAACGATTCTGATATCGGATAGCAATATGTTTTGGGACATTTTTGGGTTTATGTGTTTTGGAGGGGAATGCCGGTTGAAGGGCTGTTGATTTTGATCAGCAATCTAATATCCCGATACGTTTGATTAGAAATCATACTCATACCTACCTAAGCATTCCTATGACATACAATGTCTCTAACATACAAAGCTCAGGAGAGAAAGTGTTGTCTACAGCAAAGATACTCCTTAAAATTGGACATAAATGCAGGTCCACTGTCATTGGGCAAAGATAATATACAGGATGTTGGGCATACCGTGTGCCATATAATACCAGGGGGTAGATGAAACCAAGTGCAAAAACTTCGCGTGCAAGCCGCTCAGCCTATGTTTAAGAATAGTAAAAAAAAAATTTTTACCTTACCTCCACTTACCCTTTGGCATAAGCTCTACCGAATTAAATATGCTTACAATACGATAAGGAGAAAAATTTAAAATATGAGATCTTTACTAATTTTAAGATCTACATTGAACTACCATTTTTATAGGATACTTTCGCAAGTAAACATTTTGATCGATTGATAGTCTAGTGTCTAAATCAGAATTTACATGAACAAACTGTCAACACCGCCATATACACACATAATTTTTAACAAAGTTTTTTTTTATTATGCAAACAAAAAAACAACAGTCATAGAGGAAAAACATCCTGCTGTACAGCAGAGGGATAGTATCTATGTGTGAGTTGACAAGCATATAACTTCAGTGCTTTTACGCACACAAGCGCACGTATTCGAATAGAAAATTATGACTAATTTGTCGCAATTTTTCGGTGACACCTCATTTGTGTCTTCTACCATTCTAAACCTTCTTCTTCTATGCCTACAGTAGAGATGCTAAATAAGACGACTCAAGGTTCCATTTTATATCAGTTTTTTGTGAAAGAACTTGTCATTATGACTATATTCGACGCTAATACCAAGACTTATTTTCTGGATGATTTTATATTTATGGTACAGTGCCAATAACCATTCATAATTAATACCGCCACACTCATTATTAGGTGCAAATATAAACGTACATAGGTACTACGAAAAGTTAGCAGCAATAAAGTAGACCCTCGTCCCTTGGGATACGGCATTGCGCTTACCCATGCGATGTTGATTTACGCTGATATGTCGGTGATTAAAAACATTACATATTTTGGACTGAGTAAACCTCGTGGTAATACGATGAAAAATTTAAAAGCAAGCGCACTTTTTTTGAACAGTGGTTGTGGTCGTTGTACAGGACTATTTAATTATAATTCAAGGGTGGCTTTGTTGGAATCGATTACTTGAAGTAGGTAATGGTAGAATCTGGTAGAATCTGGCCTGTAATTATACTGTAATGTTCATAGTTATGGCATCAATGAAATAATTCTTACAAAATAATCTTAACCTCTTAATAATTTAAAAGAAAATAAAAGGTTTCGTTGAGACTTTTCCCAGCAGTGGAATAACAACAAAAAGTAGTGTACTAATTCTGAACTAGATTCAGCCCGTGGCTTCGCACGGGCTATTCTGGTCAGATTTTGTTGTACTATGCAGTATTTCATCTTTTTCTGTTCAGTAATAGGTAAGTTAAATCCTCAGTCTTTTGCCTCTGAAATAATTATTAGTGTTTCAAAATTGAAATATTATAAATAAATATTCAGCTAAGGTATACATAAATAAAAACGCTTCTAAGGTAAACGGGGTAATTTCAACTAGGGGGTAAACTAAGTGAGATCGCGTGCCGAGCGCCATCTAGCGTTAACGAAGATATACTAACGCAGGGAGATTTCACCTTTATTTACATTGATTTGTGGTCGACTTTTACCATTTTATTGCCAATTAAATTGCCATTACGTTAAAAATTAATGGCTTGGTTTGGAGATAAAGAAAGTAGGTATCTACTAAGAAACGTTTCCATGCGACCTAACCTCAACGTTAGATAAAATTAGTAAAATCCGTCAAGTGCGAGTATAACCCGCGCGCCGAGAGGGTTGCGAGCTAAAATTATAGAGTATATTATTTAGGATAGCCAACAGTTGTACTCTAGACCCCGTTGACAGGTTTCCATAAACCATTGACACTAGTACAAATACCAACCTCACAAAACAAACTTTCCGTTCCATTTGGCAAACAATTTAAACTTACCCCAATATTTAAACAAAACTGCCCCTGTGCTTGCAAAATAATAATCTCGTTATTAGCTCACAATGAAAATAAAAACTCACTCAAAAAGGTCCATGCACATTGAATAAAATGACACATTGCGTACAAAAACGACGTAACTCCAGTATATAGTGTCGGAAATACGACTCTATAATGAATGTTGCAATTAAGTTCTAGTTCTGAATGGATTTTTGGTAAGAGATTTACAAAATGAGCAGTTACTGCAGTATCACCGACCATCCTAATCACATACAACTTAAACTCAACTTTATACCGACGCGTTTAGATTCTAAACTCCAAGGATGTTGTCACAATTGGGGACGCGAAAGCCGTAGGCCTATTTGCGTTTTCACACTTACAACAATAGTGTCATGATTCGTGATCCCGGGATTATTCGGTAGATCCCGGATTATGTGGAACAATCCCGCGTTAGGTCGCGTTGCGGTGAAACAAGTGTTTGTGATAATGACGCTCAAATTACAATGCCCTTTGTTGCTGGCGAGTAAATGTTTTGGTTTGAATGAATATATTTAAATTAGATAAAATAGTTTTGATATTCGTTGGTAATATTGAAGCGCGGAGTTGATTTTTGACAATTATTGTACTGAGGAGTTTCTTAATATAAAAATGAACCTCGGCGTGCTTTTGAAAAATATCCGAATTTTCTTGTGACTTGCCAAGTTCTCCCCTACCCTACATACCTAAAAAGAGAATAAGATATCTTTTAACAAATTCCAAATAAAACCTCTTTTATGCTTTGTAACAAACACTATTTAAAATCTGATTTTCGACTACGAAAAGAGTGTGTTGAAGTTTTTTATATTTTGTTCTGTTTTTATGGATTTTGAGAACTGAAGGTAATGCCTGCTTTAACGGATTCACTGCCCAGCCTCAGCGGTGCGACTCGCAGGGATGTGCCGCCGTCTGCTGGACCCGGAGATGTTCATGTGCGTCGTGAACATCTCCGGAAGTGAAGTGTTATAGCCATCATCGTTTGAGTTGAGTAGACTATCCGCGTCGTGGGCCATGAAGTGTTAAAGCCATCGCTTGAGTTGAGTAGCTGATTGTCCGCTGAGTCCTCAAACGTAGGTCTACAGCGGACTACGCCTCCTCAAACAAGCGGACTTGATAATGGCCAAGGGGACTGCTGATTGTACTGGAGGTCTTTAAATGTATTTTTGAGAAAAATTACATCTACTAACGTTATAAAGAGGAAAGATTTGTTTGTTTGAATTGAATAGGCCCCGAAGCTACTGGATCGATTTGAATATACCCGTGCAAAGTCGAGGCGGACCGCTAGTAAGTAATAAAGTACATCCAACATTGCAAATTAATTACAACAATAACTAAACAGAATCGCGTAATTTAACCATCCCATCAAAATAACCACCTAGATTTAACCTGTCAACAGGCAAGCACCTCATTTGTAACCGTTATCCGTTTAAAGCAGGTACAAGCCTTATTATCCCATTGTCGTGTCGCGAGCTATTTAGTCTGATTAATTAGTGTTCAGCATTGTCAGCGGCCATTTTACTGTGACCTACCGCACCCTCTGGTACAAATGTATCATAATAATGCTGGAATGCTGGACAATTCACACAGCATTAGCTAGCTTTAAGCTAAGCAGAGCTTGTAATAATATAATAACAATATATTTTTTGTAAGTGGAAAAAATAAATATATTAGGAATTATTATTATACAAAGCAATACAAAACACTTTATTGTACACCAGAAAAAGAACATTACATGAGACAAGTACAATGGGCGGCAAGTATTATAGCTTGTGTTGAAATGAAATTAATAAAAATTAAAAGATTTTATGGTTACTTTTATTGTAATATACATAGAAAACAACTGGAACACCCTGAACAAATATTAAAATTTGCAGATCGTACAAACATTTGTCCCGGGGCGAGAATCGAGCCCACAACCTCCAGCGTCGCATACGGACCTTCACAGAAGTCGTCAAGGTACTACATACTAGGTACTGCTGGATGGATGATTCACATGTAAAGAGTGACTCATACTTTTTACCCAGCCAACTGAATGCTTTAAGCTTTATTAACCCATGTTTCGCAGAATAAATGAATTTGATTTGATTAGTGTTTTTACACTTTTTCGCCAGAAGAGAAAGGTCTACAAAATGTATCTGAAATCGAAAAGTATCATATTATGAGACCACACGAAAATTACACATTGTATTGATTTCTGCTACTTTCTACTGAGTTTTTTTTTAGAAAAAAATGTAGGTAAATCAACACCACGTTTAGCTACTAAGTAGGTACTAAAAAAATCTACATTTGAATGTATATTTCGTGGTTACTGCAGTAACTATTGGTTTTACCACGGTAATGTTATATAGATACTAGATAACATTACCGTGGCTTTACGTTGAAATTGATGTATTCTTTTTTATTTCAAAATCATCCACGTAAACAAATTCTACTCATAGCTTTTTTTCAGTTTATGAATAAAACTTTGCACTGAAATATTCAATGCAACCTCCAAGAACTTTTACGAAATTGATGTATTCTTTTTATTTCAAAATCATCCACGTAAACCAATTCCGGATAAACCTTTTTTTTAAGTTTGTAAATGGAACTTTCCACTGAAATATTCAATGCAACCTCCAAGAACTTTTATGATGCAAAAGTCGCATTTGAAGTATACAACCTCATTGGTCGTTCGAGTTATATCGAATAGCAATAAAACTAGCAGTTAACGTTATGCAAACAACTGTTACGAACCGTGACGTTAACGTGAATGTTTATCGCCTCAGGTTTTAAGGGAATGTAGTTTAAGTTTTTTTTATATTTTGATCTGTTTTTAAGGATCTTTAGTACTGAAGGTAATGCCTGCTCTAACGGATTCAGTGCCCATTGCACTTTCGTCGGTGCGGTGCATGCAGGAACCGGAGATATTCATGTGCGTCTTGGGCCATGAAGTGTTAAAGTCATCGTTTGAGTTGAGTAGCTGAGTACCCGTCCACTGCTGACTACGCCACCCCCAAACAAGTGGACTGAGTTATTATGGCCAAGCGGACTGATTATCGTAATGATGAACTTCAAAAGAATGGAAAGGAAAGGAGAGGCCTTCGCCCAGTAGTGGGGAAAATTAGGCACGTAATAAAAACGACTATCACGTCAACAAAACTATCAAACTTCCGTTTTTGTGTTTATTGATATGGTTATCAATAAACACAAAAACACTGAGGTCGCAAAAACGGGGATGATTATTAATATACAAAAAAACCGTATCGCAGTCCTCCAAGACTAGAATTTTTTATCGTGTCTGCAAGTTTAAATAGCCCCTATATCCTCTCGATAATTACAGTCAATACGATGTTGCAAGGCACCCCCGGGCGCAGTAAAAGACGTACGACTCCGTACGTTTTACTTTTAACCGTTACGTCGTTAAGGGTATTGCTTTCGATTTACTTGCGAGGTAGGGTTATAGGGGTACGTTACCTTTTTTGAATGTTTGAATTTAGAAGATAAATGAGAATAGAAGCCATGTAACAATGTTGTCATTAATTTATAGTCTAAATTAAGAAGAAGTTTACGAACAACGTCTACGTTCGAAAACTTCTTTAACCTTTTCTTTGCTTTTGCTCATTTTTTGGGAAGAGAGAGAAAGAGAAGAAAAACAAGTAAAAACATATTTTTAGTTATTTTCTCCAGCAAAATACCCTATTATGTGTAAAAAAAACCTAGATTCAATCACCTATTTAAAGCGTAAGTTGGTATGAGAGAAAAACCGGTGAAGTTTTGTTTTGTATGAAACAGTTCTAGATTTTTAAGCTTTTGGGAATCAATAGTCGTTAATCTGAAATCCAAACGCTGATTCAAAACCAAAGGAACCCACCACCAGTGAAACCTTTTCCTAATTTCAACCAAATTAACAAACCTTTTTGGTTCGCCTTACAAAGCCCAAAACAAATCCGGTCTTATTTCTACCAAAACGAATAATTCACATCCGATTTTCATTACGGGCCTGTCTGCTGAAACCACTAACGATTCTTCCTCACTCTTCTGACCCTTTGATTTACAGGTATAGCTGTCTCTCTCGCACCGTAGTGTGGAAATCAGACAAATTAAATCCCGCCTCAGATTATTACATAGCTCGGTGACTGTTCATAAAATAACCGGTAGGGTGGATATGACGAAATTTGAATCGGAATTAAAATTTAGAAAAGTCTTCGATTAATCCTTGATATTAAAATTTAATAGATGTTTTTTTTACACTGTCCGATAAAATCTATAATAAAATATTCTTTGTAGGCTCATATTTCTCTTCATTCGACATAATAATGAAAGAAGAAGTTAATGATGTATTAAGCTGAGTATATTCGAAAAGCCAATGCCGGATTTTGTGAAAGGTGGTCTTCGGACTGAGTTTAGAAATGTGTTTGTCAAATAAGATTTGCTTACAACAATATACCTACTGTAGGTACTAGAAAAACATGGTTTAATTGATGGACGCGCCAAAATTATTTTAGACCCCAATTTCACCTGAAACTGAAGAATGGACTTAAAATATCATGGTACTTATCAAATAAATCTCCCAATAAACATTTGCACTATTTTCATCGCACACTTAGGCCCATATTATGAAAGCTTGCTCAGTCATCGAATAATGCTTGAGTGACGTTTATGCCATACAAAAGCGTTACTCAAGCATCGTTTGATAACTGAGCAAGCTTTCATAATACGGGCTAAGCGGGCGGGTCTTCTAAACACCGTACCTTCTCTACGTGAGAGCAACTCGCACTGCTTTAGCTCTCAAATTGGATTATTTATAGTAACCCTAGATAGCCGATAGTGCTACACTGTCCCCTATCTAGCTCAGTTGAAACCACACCCAAGCAATCCGAATTCAAATTGCGAATTCGAAATTCAAATTCAGTCCGGTGGATTTGGGGCGTGCATTCCAAAGCGACGCGACGTCTACTCCGGTTATATTATGCCTGTGATTTATTGCATTGGATTCTCTTCGGTAATTAGTGCGTGCCTTCGAGGGCCGGTTACATAGATACACAGTTACACGGTTACACCAAGCGGATTAATTTGGTGGGTTATTTATAAGAGTTGTGATTAATTGGAGTTAGGTCATTTTTTTTTAGTTCATGAAAGAAATGAAGCCAATAACCGGTACAGTCAACGCCCAAATCACTAAGCTAACTCACCTTTCCTAAAAAGTATAAAAGTTTTGAGTAAATAAGCATGGAACGCGTTGCCGCGACTTTAAAAAATCATAAGGTCCACTTATTGCACCTACTTGAAAATGCCCTCCTTTTTTCATCGGTTTAAAACGGTTTAAAATAAGGTTTAAAATAACACAGTAAGACATTGATATTTTCGACACAATTTTTCATATGTTAACCGTCAAAGTTCTCCAAGGAACCTTCCTTATTGACTGATTATCTTTTGGTGAAAACCAGCCTGAAAATGTACCGAATGTACTTAAAAGTAAAAATATAAAAACATTTATTTCAGACATGGTATAAGGTTAACATACACAGTCCATATATCGACACACATTTCAAAACACAAAGAGAAAAAACACAGAAAACATTTAAAGACATCACCAACAAACAATATGAACTTTCGTCCAGTGCTGCCTAAAAGGGGAGGCTGTGTCCAGCCTTCCTGCAACGACCTGCAGGTAGCTGTTGGCGCTGCCGCGCACCCTGCGCAATTGCACATCCGTTTGCAGCGAACCTGCCGACAGCAAAAAAAAGCAAAAAAAAAGCTATGTACCGTTAGATTTGCGATTAGGTATAGTGTTATGAAACTTTTTACATCACTTAAAAATGATTCAGCTAAACAATGGTGCAAGTGGCCCCACGCCACGGATTACCGGAGATTGAGTTTAATCGGACGTCGGGGAGAACCGTTAATAACGCACTCCGTTAATTGAACTCGGCTGCCAGCGGACATATTTCAAACAATAGTAGGACGGAGGGATAAGATACACCTTTACAGGGTTCAATCCTCCATGTTAGACTAGTTGGTCCGGCAAACATCGTTCCGCCTTAGAATCAGAGATGGCGTTACATACAAAAAATTATGACAAAACGAACTTTTCATATTTTTTCGACTCGTGAGTTTTATGTAACTAACACCACTTTGTTTTTTGTATAGGTACAGACAGATATTCAAAATTCAAACAGTCAAATAACTATCGAGTTCTAAAGACAAAAATGTGCATTGCAATTTATATCGAACAAAACAAGCGTAAAAATTACAGATTTTCATCATTTGAATTTAGAACGGACTATATAAAGCTACATATAGCATCGAATTTGTAAAGTAAATAAATAATAAAGCCATTATTTCTCAAACTAAATATTTCATTGGTATTTATTTCAATATCACTTCCCTGTGCTTTTACATCGACAGTAATAATAAATTATCATGTTTGAAATAAAAAAAATACAGAACCACTCCATTAACAATGCCTCAAATTCAGCTGTTCGAAGTTTGAATATTTTTACACCATCAAAGTCACCAATAGGTTTCGGGTAGGCTCCTAGGATCTTTGGTTTCGGGTTAAACCACATCTACGTAGAAGATTAACAAAATTCTTGCTCTATTTGGAAAATAATTTAGACTGGAAAAAGTAATTATTAATTTTAGACTTCTTTAAAAATCACTTAGTATTGCCATACAACCGGGGCAATGCAGCCAGCGTCATGGGCAAGCTTGAGCTAAGTATAGATTGTTTTCTACAGCCTGTAGTTAGCTCAAACAGTTTCGACTGTAAATACTTGCTTACTAGTTCACTTTAATATATTCTTGGTAACTATGAACTTAAAACATTTGCCTACTTTCTCGACTCGCGATCTCTACCCTACATTATTCCTCTCCTGTACGCACTCGATAAACTGCCGTTAAACTCGACTGTCGCGATTAATCGCTGATTACTGCGATGGTTCAAACGGCCCTGATGATTATTGATTTTGATGGAATTCGCTTTAGTTGTTTACCGATTTATTGCTCTGTTAATTAATTGTGTTGTAATTAATATTAATTTATGCACTGCTTAAGGTTAACAAGATAAAGTTAAAAACTACAACCCGACTACGTGAAAGTTATAAAAGTTTGAAACATTTACATTGACAAAATAGAATGACGTATCGGTCATATTTGATAGGCATAGAGTTGAAAATGAAAATAGGTCGTAGGTATTGTAATTTTTCTCTATGGGGCCTGCAGCCTGCGGCTACCTAAACTTTAATACGCGTTTTGAAGGCTTATTTGGGGTCGGAGCCCTAAATCCTATAGCCTATAACCATCGGGGTATTGAAACGAATCAATCGATACATAATTTGTTGAAATCGAACCAGTAGTTTCAGCGCTACGTGGGAACAAAGAAATCGGCCACATACATACAAACATACAAACATAGGGTGCTAACCTCATAACCCTCCCCTGTTGGTAGTCGGGTAAAAACTATCACTATCGCCAGATCACAGTTTGCTCTAGGTCTCCTTATCTTAACAAATTAACAAGAAAGCAATAATAATATAGGGTGGTTCAATCTAAGCCCAATCTAAGGGATGAGAGAAAACCACACATGAAAACTGTGCTGCTAGCGTTCTACCTACAAAAAAAAATGCTGGACAATTCACACAGCATTATCTAACCCCAAGTTAAGCAGAGCTTGTGTTATGGGTACTAGATCACTGATATACGTAATACAATAATTGTATCGTATAACGAAAAAAAAATCATTAAAAAAATAGATAGAGATA
This sequence comes from Eupithecia exiguata, assembly GCA_947086465.1. Classification (NCBI taxonomy): domain Eukaryota; kingdom Metazoa; phylum Arthropoda; class Insecta; order Lepidoptera; family Geometridae; genus Eupithecia; species Eupithecia exiguata. The sequence continues at coordinate 2,658,998 of OX352229.1, forward strand.
TTATACATAGAAAACGACCAAATTACCCGGAACAAATATTTACAGATCTTACAAACATTTTTCCCAAGGCGGGAATCGAACCCGCAACCTCCTGCATCGCAAGCGGACCTTCGCCCACCGCGCCACAGAGGTCGTCAAACCTACAGACGGCAAAACATTAATAAGATGATACCTAAGTACTAATCATCACCATGATCATCAACCCATATTAGTCCACAGCTGGACATAGGCCTCCCTTAATGAGCACCATAGCGTCCTGTCTTCAGTTAGCCGTATCCAGTATCTCCCTGCAGCCGTTCACAACTGGCTGGACGCCTGCAAGAGGCCCCAACTCTACCTACGTTTACCGAGTCGTGGTCTCCACTCAGTAAGTGCTAATAAAGTGACTGAACCCTTCAATCTTTTTTCGCTCTAGTTATTTTGAGTTTCACAACTTTTTCTTCAAAGGTATGCTACAAAATAACTTACCGATTCAATTTCAAACAGAAGGGATACATTTTTTTAAATCCTTGTCGTAGTGCGCGACTAATGTGATTGCGCTCAGGTGCTCGCTGAGTGTATTGCACATAGTCGGGGCCTTAAAATGCTGCTTAACAACACATTTTAACAATGCGATTATTTTACTATGTTTCTTTGTAGGTTTCTTTAGATCAGGATATACGCCACAATCAATAGATTCATTATATAAAAAAGCTAGATCTGGTGGTATTGATACAATATCAATCAATGGTTTATTTAATAATAGTAACGGAACGCCCCAGAGATCAGCAGGTTCTTGATATACTGTTGCAGTTTCTCGACACTTTCAGTGTCCAAGAGTCCTGTAAGATCTAAAGGAAATAAAGCACTTGAGTTTTGCTGAAAGTGAATTTCTACACTCCTGTCTCTTCTAATATTAGAAAGTTAAGATTGTGAAGATGTACTCTACATGTATGAGATGATTGGGGAAGAGAAAGACAAAACCTACTAGTTACTGAATAAATCTTGATTATCCTAAATACCAATTTATCTATCAGGGGCCACGGTTGTGGCCAAGTCGAGTAGACGGTCGCCATCGGGAACCTTTTTTCTAACCTTGTTGAGGCACGTTAGCTTCGACTATAAAGTTGGAAAATTACCTGGTCTTCTCGAAGTTCATATCTAGGTACCTACTTTGCCAAGTTCATAGTAGAAGGTAGTAAAATGGCTGACTTGGCTCTTCTCGTGATATCGACACTTTTTACGGTGGAAATATTACGAGACGAGGATTATTGCTGACTATTTTTAGGTTCTGATCTAGAAATTACTTAAAAGTCACTTTTTATCTTGAAAAATTAACAACGTAATATTAATAACAGTTTGGTCATAAATTTAAAATAAATATGAATTTTCAGGATTAAAAACCAATTTCCTCCTTATTAAGAATTTCGTAGACCCTCTACGACGTAGCACTTACGGCAGACATTTTAGTTTCGCCATTTCTTTCTGCTGATTTTACGAATTTAGAAGGCGAAATTTATCAACTTTGTTAGTTGTTAAAGATTGGACAAATGCCAAAACTACTGAACGGATGCAGCTGAATTTTGCATTTATGTAGTTTTAGATCCAGATCTACATAGATAGATCTCAGAGTTTTGCCAGGACACTAAAGAAAAACCAGTCAGAAAAACATGTATTTTGAGTTTATGTAGAATATGGACTGTGGATTTTGTTAAATAAATAAAATAAAATAAATTAAACGAGTAAGAAGCCACGGGAAGCAATTTTTAGTACAAGCAGAAGATCTTATTGCCCTAAAATATTAATTCTTTCAATTTCTTCTTAGCTCTTCCAACAGCAGCATCTTACCCCCTCGATCGCGATTGGTAGTATATAAATCATCCGATGTCGCCGGGTATTGGATTAAGATTTTCCATCCGTCGGTACTTCCATCCGGATGGATTGGATACTATCCGATCCAGGGTAATTTCCCGTGAGATACTTTGTAGTTTTCTACAAAGTGGGGTTTGATGGGAAAATGGAATCCTTTCGAAGTGGGGTACACGGGTAACCATGCTCGCTTTCTTTCTTAAAAACAGGTGAAATTATGTTGATGTTAATGCAAAGGAATAGGGATGATGAATGACGGTACTAAATAAAAACGTCGAAATTATGAATTTACCATAATGGTAAAGGTCGGAATTTCTTCAAATTTTTTTTTAATCGTTTTCGATTCTCTTGAATCTTGATTCTTGCGGAAAAAATCAAAAATCGTTAAAATATGACCCGTTACACTTTGCGACCGATTTCGCTCGCCATGCGATCGCTATCTATGTCGAGACTGCTCAGGAGAGTAAAATATCAGTAGAGGTTTTTTTTCAGAAAGAGTATGTTGTTCCTTGTAAGGTTTCCTGTTAAGAAGGATTGTCAAAGGCAATTTGTATTGTTTTTAATCTTAGCTCGCAGAGGATCATTTGTCCCATGCAAATCAGTCAAGGGGTTGATTCTCGATGCCACTCACAGACAAGTCTCTACAGTGCTACGAAACTAGTTGTGCTTTTAGGAGAGTTGTTTTGATTATGTTCATTGTCCATGTACAGTTCAATGAACATAATGAAAATCAGCATAGTAGGAAAATTTATTTTTAGAGATAGAAAATCTTTGGTTCACATAGATGTACTCACATTAATTACTGTTTTCTTAATTAACCGACATTATAGAAAAGGTTTAAGTATAAGTTTTCGATTTTTAGAGTCTTATTAACAATATAGAGACCGTGATGTTTTTTTTGTAATAGACCAAAATTCGTGGCACTTTCATCCAGTCCGAGTCCAGAAAAGTTAAACAGAGTGATCTAAAGGGTTAACTAGGTACCTGCTAATCTACAATAGGTATTCATCAACAACTAATGGCGCCCCGCGGTGTTACCTGTTGCGGTAAATTTGATCATCCCACGGGAGCACTGTACTTTTCCGATTGGTATCAAAAGTACCTAGCCTATATAATAATATAAACTATCTTGGTACCCAATTTCATTCAAATTCATTCAACCGTTTGAGTGTGAAATAATAACAAATATACACAGATACACACAAACACACATAGCTAGCACATACAAACATTCGCCTTTATAAAGGCGAAGGGGCGGCGTGTTAGTGTAATTATATCGACAAAAAGTCAAAAGTCAATAATTTTATTTCTTGAGGCTTACAAAATAAGAACTTAGACAAGTCAAATTTTATACATAAACAGCGTAATAAATAGTAATTATTATCAAATAAGAAACAAAATGTAATTGATTTTGTTCCCTTAAATTTTTTGTCCACTAGTGGAAAAAGCGAAAAATAAACCACTAGTAAGTTTGTATACACATCAGATCCAAGCCTCCAAAGTTTATTCAATTCAAAACAAGACTCAAAGATCTTTCTCCAGCACAATCACATTCGCAGCACTGTAAAACCAGAGAATGAAAAAAGTTCCAACTACCCGCTTTTTCATTTGAAACGTAATCTACGGCGGCGACAAATGAGGTTCGGACATGACTGTTTCTCCGCCTCAATTTTTTACGTCCATATTTTTGTTGGGAGCTTCACTGAAAAGAAAAAGGAAGTAGTTTACGGAAAGAAACATAGCTCGTGTTGCTTGTATATGATGGAGATACGGGAAATCGAATGTATTGTTTTCATCCTAGTCAATGGCAACGTAACAAAACAGCGTTATTAAAAAATATGCCTATTTTAGGTAAAAAAGCACGTAAATTCATTTATTCAAAACACCCTATATATAACTATGAAATTAATTGCCTGTCTGACTAGTATGGGTTGATACAGAATAAGCGCCAAGTCCAGTTTTTTTACCGTACACACTCCACATTTTGGCGGTTTTCTCCAATTTCGGACCCGAAATTGAAATCACAATAAAACCAAAACAATTGGTTTTTTCATAAGTGTAATTTTAATCCTGTTTTATACCTAAAATAGGCACATTTTTAATAAAAATCACCTGGTTACGCCTTTTACGTTGTCACTGACTAGGATCAAAACAACAACTTGCAATTTATTTTCAATGTACTTCAAATAGTTTATTGAAAATTTTCTTCAGAGGAAAAATAAAATAGGAAGGTAGCTACCTAATTAAGCAATATATGACAAGTAAGAAAAATCAAGCGCAAATAAACGCTATCTAATTATGGAATATAGCTAAGATGATGGCTCTCAGTGGTATACCAAAATCGTAGTTCTAGGTGAGTTCTTCAGCTCTACTCAGAATTCGAACCCCACACCCTATCTCCTATACCACTACTCCAATCACCCCGGCGACATTTTGTGGAACGATTTGTTCCGCCGTCGGCCGCGATATTGCGCGGAAGAGCGATGGCCCTCTCGCCTTTTAATAAAATATTTACTAGACCGGCTTGCGTATCACAACTTCATGTCTCAGAGGACATTGTTGTTCTGCTTGTGATGTGTCACAGTAGTGTCGCCTCGCTTTATCCAAGGCATTATGGTGAATAAGAGAAAGAGGCAAAGAGGTTTTCGATAAAATTTTAGTAGATGAACGTTGTAAGAGTTCGCAAATATGGAATGGAAAGGCTCAAGTTCCGTTTGATTCGATTCCGGTTCGAACTGTCGGTTCGTATAGTTATGATTTTAAATTTCAACGCTTAATAACAAGTTTCCGTAGTGTAGCGGTTATCACGTGTGCTTCACACGCACAAGGCCCCCGGTTCGATCCCGGGCGGAAACAAGGTTCTCTTTTTGATTTTCTATATTTTTTTTATCGTTCTACATAATTATTATTGTAAACTGTACGAAATAATACAGATAAACAAATCGGTATTATAAGTGCAGCGCAAGTAAAATAAAATAAATAAATAAAAGTCTTGATGTGTGTAAAGTTCAACAGATCCATAACTATGGACAGGACTATGGATCAGTTGAGCTGCCAATAGATTGTTTGCAACAGTCTGCAGTTAGCACAATTGTTTCAATTGTTTAGTGTTAAGTTATAGTTTGTTTCTATTATTTGATTGTAATTTTCTTTGGTACTATAGCAATAAGTACCTTATGAAATTTCTGTTTTAAGTCGAGTGTATCAGTGAACCTAAGAACTTATATAGGTAATTAAAATGTGGTATAAATCACAGTCAACGACAAAAATGCTGCATAGCCGGATTCACTTTCCAAAACTGTTATAATATACTTTTTACTCGAAACAGTAGATTTGGGCCAGATTTTGGCCCATCTTTAAAAATCTAGTTATGTTTCAACTACAGCGGTAACTAAAACTTAAGCTCTCTGGTCCATAAAAACAAACCTCCTACACATTACTAACTCAGTATCCAAATAACTATTCAAATTTGAACTCTATCTCCAAACATTTATAGAACTAGATAAATAACGGTAGATCCAATGACCGCCTCCAAAGTGGCGAGTGTTCCCCAGACAGTGTAACCGTATAAGATATTTATTGGCGGGAAACGATGGAACTCTTCTAGTCGCCATAACCGCACGTCCGCCATTCTACATTTTTATTGTGTCAATATTTAATGCGGGGTTGATACACGAGAATAAGTTCTTGGGACAAGACATCTTCTGAAATACCTACTATTATATGAACGGGCGCGATCAGGTTTCGTTTCTCGTATACCGGAGGCCTGGATTTGTGATGTCAGCGTAAATAATTATATAAAAAAACATAAGGCAACAAAAACAGTATAAAAATTTACCTGTACCTACTAAATCTTTCCAATCGATAGTTCGGTGATGACCACATTTGGGCTCTACGACTCGTCCACACAAACACTAGCAAAGAAATAATATTAAAAAAGAAGATATAAAATCGGTCATAAATAGAGTTGAACAAAAATTGCTAAGATCGTGTCTTGTTTAGCTTTATTCGCTCTTCAAAGCTAATTTACATTAAATCAAATATAATAATTAAAAATTTTAAAGATCTCAAGATCGCTTTATACAGATAAATATCTCTTACAGTTCAACGTTACACGAACTCCAAACGGGCTCTACCTGAAAACCAGCTTAGCATTGGCTTAGCGGAATGCGGTGGGGACCTTTTTTATCCCATTTTTATATTCCTTTCCAATTCTATTGTTTTTTTTATAGTTTTAATTTTAGTTACAGTATTTTACCTACCTAGTATGCGAGTCTTTACACCTAATTAAAAAAAATATAAATATTTTAAAATAAAATAAATATTTTTCTTCTTTCTTCTTCAAACATATCCTCGGATGAACATCCCGTGTGTTCCACCCCAGCGTCCACAAGCGTTTTGTGAAAGCCGCTTAGCGACCGGCATAAAATATTGTTTTTTGCCAATATCTGAACGGCACGGCTACAAGCCAAGGGGTGCAAGAGTCTGAAGCCGAAATATTATCCCAAAGTATTGTCCTCGGTGGCCTGGTGGGTGAAAGTCCACATGCGACGCATGTTTGTACGATCTGCAGCAATGTGTTCCGGGTGTTCTGGTCGTTAGAAAAAAATATCTATGTGTATTGTATTGTATTATGTAAGTATATCAGTTATATAGTAACCTTAACACAAGCTCTGCTTATAATATAGACATAAATTTGGTAGATATAGCCAGTTCTATTTACCCAGAACCCAGAAGTAACTGCTAAAAATCTTTTAGAGTAGTCATAGTTAAGAGTAACCTTCTAGGTTACTCTTAACATTTTTTCGTTACATTTTCTCTATCAAACCATCTTTAAACTTTTCATGTAAACCTAGAACGTTAAATTAGTGCCTTTGCTTTGTTTATGCACGTTTTTGATTTTCTGTTTACTTTAGTAACTCTATTAGTTTCGTTGTTTGTGCTCTACATTCTTATTTTGTTCTCATCATCATTTAAATTTTGATCCAAGTGTCAAACATTGAGATTTTTATTTACTCCTCAATACGTAACAATGGTTATTTGTTCTTTAAGTGGGCCAGGCGATTTTTTGTTGAACGTGCCGAAATAAAATACCGAGCTAGCGAAGCAGTCTATAGTAGAGTCACGAGCGTAGCGAGTGGCTCTATAGTAGACTGCTGGGCTAGCGAGGGATTTAAAAGGCATGGAACAAAAAAGTTTAGCTCTTGAGTTACAGCATAGAGTTACTATAGAGTTAAACCATCGATCAAAAATGTCCGGCTTTGCCGGGAGGCCGCGAACTCCTTATTTTTGATTGAAGAGTTAAACATACCTTTTTACCTCGAATAGCGAGAAAATTATTAAAAGGTCGAATATCAGAATCTCAATTTGGTCAAGAATCATGAAGGGTTAGAACGTTTTAAACCTCTTTGAAACCGCCAACGAACGAAATTATTACTTTCTATGAAGGTTGAATGCGGTCTAACCTCCTTCCATTCTCTCATTTTAGTTGCATTTTAGTATACCGAAGGGGATCTCTTTTCATTGTATACTACAGAGAGTGCAACTCTCATTAAAGTCCATGTACCTGTTGTTTAATACAAGATTGTAATGTCCACCTATAAATTTGGTCTTCACAAGCCAAGTTATCAAGGTACACAAAAAAATGGCGCTACGTCCCTGCGCTCTGGTGCAGATTGTGTTGTATTTTCTTTTTTTCGGCGGCGTCCACAGCGTACCAATAACTTATTTACTACACCATCGAAATTTAGTGCAACATTCTGAATTAAAATTACTTTTTTCAACATGTCAAAGTCCTCTATTCCACATGTGACCAAAACCCGATTTTGCTAACGATTTTTGAGCAGCAAAGTCACCTTTTTCGAGCAGGAGTAGTGAAAAGATAATAGTTATAATCCATCTATGGATTCATTCAGTGGAGTAAAGAGGAAAAGGCCCTTCTAGTTTAGAATAGAAGAGTGGATGTGGCGACATACCCTACAAACATTTCATCCACCATCTCTATAAAATGTATTTTCCACCTCGGCTCCCAGTCTACACCCAGGTGGCAATATGAAATATGAATAGCAAGAGCAGCGGACTAGTCATATATTGATTGATATTCTGAATATTTAATATAACTCCTGAAGGAAACCTCCGAATCGAATGAGATGGGTGCTTTTTGACAGTTTGGAAGTTGGCATAAATAAGTGCTATGAAAGGGTCAGAATGTAAGGAAAACTGTCAGAGTACTCTTGGGAAGATACCTAGGAGTCAGTGCCTAAAGTAGGTACCTACTACAAAGATGCTAAGTAAGGTGTGATGGTGATTTCAGAATAGTAGAGTAGATTCTATTCCATAATAATAGTAAGGATCCCATAAATATAGATAAGTTAATTAAACAAATATAAAAAATAAAACTAGGGTGATTGCTACAGTTATTGACCACTTAAGGAAAATAATATTTTCTAAGCTCTATGAAAAACAAAACAATAGAGATACAGGTTCCTATGATATACCAATCAAATGGTAATATATCTGAGTAATAGAAAATTAAAACAAATATTTTAAAATCAGATATTTATTATAAAAAAACATTATTTAAATCAAATTAGGCAAAGAATTCAGTAATTAGCCATGAAAACGCAGTTATTATCATACTGAGATACAGTTATTGACCATGCATAATATAAAATTTAAAAATGATCGTAACACCAAAACGGCTGAACCGATTTTCATGAAACATAGATTAAAGCACGTTAAAAACATTCAGGTAGCATTTAAATGAAACTTTAATAAAATAGGGTTAACAAAAATAAAGAATTTTTAAATCAAATTAAAAATTTTCGATATTTCACACTTAATTCTTCCTCTTGATTTTATAAACTTATTAGCCGTCTTTTCTTCCAGTTTTCTCTTCTTGTCTTCCTTTTTACGTTCTCTTTCCATTTTTTTCTGTCTTTTTTCTTCTTCTAGTCTCTGTTTTTCTTTGTTTTTGTTTTCTAGAATCTTTTGATACTCACGTCCGGAAAATAAGGATAAGGTTTCTAGACGGTATTCTTTTTTTCTTTTCTTCTTCTTTCTTGGAAATCCTCTCCTACCCATATCAAATATCCATTCTTCTATGAGTTTTTCTTCTTCTGTAGTCAGAAAGGGTAATGGTCCAAAGTCGCTTTTGTTGTTCAGGTTTTTTATCTTAAAATGTAATGTCGCTATATGTATGCTATATTTTTTGGCTACTGCCTGAACAGAAAAACCTCGGTTTACGTCTTCTAGAGCCTTTCCAATTGTTCTTTGGTATATTGCGGTACTTTGGGCATGTTGAATCATTCTGAAAGAAAATAAATAGCGCAATATAGTTATTGACCACCTGAGATTTACTTATTAGCCACCCCGGACAAGAAAATAAATAGAGCAATATAGTTATTGACCACCTGAAACTTACTTATTAGCCACCCCCGGACAATAACTGATCCGATGCAGTTACAATGCTGAGATTTTGAGAAGACTTTAATAATACCATAATAAAGCAGAAAATGCATTCAAAATACCTATTTCAGAAATTCAGTTATTGACCGGGGGTGGTTAATAGCTGGATTTCATACAAATAAGATTTAGTAATTGACCGGGTTTTTTTTTTGAGGTTAGAATTACTTTACGAACTTTGAAATCACACTAAATTAACTACTATTCAATTACCAACAGATATGCAACAAGTTTAAAATAATAAATCAACAAGTTACATAAAAAATCATGAATTTAAAAAACACTTACCTTATTTTTTTCGTAACGAATACCGCACTTATCACAACTTTTTTGAACTGACCTCACCAATAAAAAATAACACTATCTAGATCAAATATTATGAACTAATACGAAAGAAGAATGATTATAGGTATAGTTTTTGTTTCTTTCATTCACGTGCGATCTACCATTATCTTATTTCGATCCATTTTGTCTCAAATGGTCAATAACTGTAGGGTGGTCAATAACTGTAGCAATCACCCTAATTTTGCGTAGGTAATGTTAAACGTTTGACCTATTTATTATCTAGAGTCGTATAATACAAATAATAATGATTAAATTATCAGCTGACGCTTTTATTAGCAAACTGAACCCTTTATTTATAGCCCGTCATCGATTTTTGATTGCTGATGTAGGATTTAAAAACCACGTCCACATTCCTAAATTTGTACTATAACTGGTTATTTTTGATCGACTCTACAAAAGCACAGCATAATAGTGAAAGTCAAGATTAAGTGGCTTCACAATAGCGTTCTTAAATTTCGACTGGTCCCTCATCGGTTCCATGGTGTAACGGTTAGCACTCAGGACTCTGAATCCTGCGATCCGAGTTCAAATCTCGGTGGAACCTGACTTTTTGTTATTTTTTCCGGATTATTTTTTATCTAAAGGTGTGAAAAATAGTCACAAATAAAAGTGAGCTTTGCCGCTGTAAGTAACACAGGTTACTGATGCAAATGCACAAGTCCTCCAAAACTCAATACAGTCAGACGGAATGCTAATGATGACAGCAAAAGCAAAATATTCCCACCTGTGGGACAAAAACCAGTTACAAAAACCCTTGAAATTCCCATAAACCCATGATTAACGTACGACAGCTACCGATAACGAACTCCATACATCGCGGCACTCCTTAATGGATTAACTAGTTAAATTAAAAGCAACTCTTTCGCTGGGGACCAGGCGTGGATTTAATCTATGTCTGGGTGGAGCCAGTCTGCCTGTCCTTCTGCATAATTAGGATTAGGTTTACGGATATACCTATCTATTTATTAGGTTCAAATAACTTGGCCGATAAACATTCAATAAACCTTATGAATCCCTATTTTTTTACCCGCATGGTGCTGGTTAGGTTAATCTTAGGTTAGGCTATTCGAGTGTTGCTTTGTGGTTGGCCGACACTGTAGATACCTCCACGTTTCAAAACAGCTAAAGTATTTTTGGCTTATTATGAGGCACGAAAATCTTTGTCCAAGTTCTAAAAGGGTTTCAGCTACATTACAAAGCCTCATTTGGCGAAATAAGTGAAAAAGTGAGGACTGAGTTGTTTTGTTTTGTAGTTTTCAATTAATTACTGATGCTAAATAAGACTAAAGACTAAACGATTAGCCGTTGTTTGTGTATGGACCGCATATTATAGTATCTGAACTGGTGCCTTGCCAAAGAAATATAGCAAGCGTTTCTGTAGGAAGAACTTTTTGTTAAGGCGTTCGAAAACCTCTAACTCAATAATCAACAGATAGAATGATGTTAATTGCTTAAAATTTGTGTATAGATCTATTAAAATACGGTAAAAAAAAATACTGATTATGCAGATCATGCAATAAAATCCTTCATTTTGTGATTTTAGTAGGAATTCTAATAGGAAACACCAGACCCCACAGTAAACATCACTTTCATGTCAAAGTTTCATGAAAACGCATAAATTACAGATTACTTAAGTTAACAAGTCCAAACCTAAAACTGTCCTTTTAACCCTTCCGGCCGATCTAATCTACCACCATACTCCCTAAAGACCAAGCCTCAAGTTACATTACACCTTACACTCCAGAAATAAAGTTTCAAATCGCGTGTTTGTACTTACAAGTCCAGCTATTACCTGTGAATTATTATTTTTGATTAATAAATTGTACGTCTCGAGAGGAAAGGAGTGAAATGCTGTCACGCTCCCATCAATTACGGAATTTGATGGTTTTTCATTAAAGTCGACGATACCCCAGGGGCAGGTGAAACAGAATTAGAAACGAAACTAGAAAAACCCTACTTAGTGAAGGAAGGTATTATATTATATATACAAAAACCTCTGCAAGTAAAAACCTTAGATAAGCATACTGGTATTTATCAACTTGTACATCATTTCATTAGTGTATAAGCATCAGGTTTGTCTTAAATAAATATTTAAAAAAAACGGATGTTATTGAAAATTATGTCAGGCTTTGGAGCTGGACGTGAAAAGGAAATTATTAAAAATATAATGTAGTAGGTTAGGTAGGCATAACATGCTTGGGCAGATTTACCTAAAAAAAAATTGAAAGTTCTAGTACTCAATATAATTTAACTATATACCTAAAAGAAACACTTAATTATGAACAAGACAAAAAACAAGGCTTCCTACATATCTCGGTATCTACATAATATCGGTGCGAGTTTTTAAGGTTAATTAGATCAGATGCTCAAAAAAACCTCATGTCAGTGCAGACAGTTCATCACTAAAAATAAAATCCTATCTCAAATTTGTTAGTGTCAAATCACTGTTTTTTAATTTAAGCGAGACAAATACCTCGGGAATAAATCAAATAATGGCATATATCCCGTTATAAAGGACTTTTATGTTAAAAACCATGATAGTTTTATAATTTTTATAATAATATAAACTTCTTCCAGTTCTAGGGTCATTTAAAAAGAAGCGAGTTTCACTTCTACCAATAACTAAATGTAATCTAACCCCTGGAGAGGGGCGTACTGGGTTACTTGGGCGTGCTTTGACTGATATATTTTTATGAGGTTTTTTGTGACGGAAAATCAATTTTTAATTTGATCGGGAGTGTCGCCTGATAGGTGTGTAGTACTTCCTATGGGGTTTGTAGTGAGTAGTTAGAGTTTATGTGGGTCAGGTTACATTTAACTTACTACAGGTGTTAGGTACTTGCTCGTTTGGGAATAAGCCTAACTATACCATCATCATTACCAGCCTAGGTTAGTCCACTGCTGGACATAGGCCTCCACTGATGAGTGCCATAGCACCCTGTCTTCCGCTTTAGGTATACAGCATCTGCCTGCAGTCTTTCGCAGGTCGTCATACCACCTGACCAGAGGGCGTCTTACGCTACTACGTTTACCAAGTCGTGGTCTCCACTCGTATTCACTATGAATCTTATCCTTCAGAGAAACTCCGTACATAGCTCTGTCCATAGCTCACTTTGAACTGTTAGACCAGCCCCACCGCAAGTGTCCACGTCTTAGCTCCGTACGTAGGTCATGACGGATAAGACGACGGATAATGAGAAGATTCGGCGTAGTTTCCCAAATGCTGCCCAGCCTAGCTGGATCCTCCTCTAAGCCTTACTACACTCCAGCCAAACTGTACATAAAAAATCTGCAAACATGGCTCTCATACTTCTCGACGCCGATAAGATAATTTTAAATTTTTCTTCCCAGAGGCTGTGGGATGATCCGCTATGTCGTCTACTAGGTACTCGTCGTTTCCGAGTGGGAATCGGGACTTTGTTCTGTCTTCTAAAAATCTAGGTACCTACGGTAATTAGAAGAATCTACAAGGAAAGGTTATTTAATTAGTTCAAGTACACTTTATTTCTATTTTCCTCAAACACCACCTTTTAAAGGATTCCCCTTTACAACAGCTCTCCTATTTGTCATACTTCCCCGAACAAATGAATGGCATACCAAAACTGTTTTATTGATAACATACTCAAGTACGGTGAGTATTTATTGTCATTTATATTCTCATGTATTGTGTAGCCTAGGTACATATGAGTGTTTATTTTTAATTGTGACGTCATCTAACACGTGCTATTAAGTAGTACAACAGTTGGACAAATATCTTTATTCGAGTTATTAATATTGATATGCTTTATCAGGAAATTGAAAGGAAACGTCAAGTCAAAAAACCCTAGCATTCCATATTTAAAGAATAGATTATATTTATTTGCTATAAATGACTACAAAGAACGCTTTTTTAGTAAACACGAAAGTCTTTTTATTTTTGATCATTTATTTATTTTGATGTTGTATTTTTTTCGTTCTATAATTGGCACTAAGCAGGGTATTGTATATATACGAGGATCAAACGAAGAGGGTTGGTAGAGATTTCAAAACTGCATTGAACGTTCCATTTACGCTTTATTCCGATTTGTCCACGACTTATAACCAATTTCTAAGAAAACTTGGTCTTGTATACATGAGTAGTGAAATAGGCGGCTTGCAGAAGATACTATGTGAAATTTTTTATAGAAACTACAACCGATTTAATAGGAGGTAAGTTATCCTACAGTCGATCAAGGCCCTTTGGCGTTTGCGCTGGGTTCCGAGTTCTCTAGCAAGTAGCTCTACATTAGAAAGTAAAAACACGTTTAGATGGCTAATTTTGAAACGGTGCCCATCGGTTCCATGGTGTAACGGTTAGCACTCAGGACTCTGAATCCTGCGATCCGAGTTCAAATCTCGGTGGAACCTGTCTTTTTGCTTTTTGTATCATTTTCAAAGTTGTGTGGGTAAATTGCAATAAATGAAAAAAACCAAAACGACATTTGAGTCACTAAAATTGTATCAACTATAATTACGTTTTTTCAGGCTATTTCATACCAAAGTTGTACTTTTTTGGAACCTTTTGGAACACGTCATATTCAAGAAATAATAATAACATAACCCAGTTGTGAGGTATTTTTACCACCGTGTTCTTATGAATCTCTGACATGGTTTCGATCCAAAAAGACTGCTCTAGATCCGGAATTACAAAAGCGACTGACGTAGAGGCAGTGGGTAACCCAAATAACATCCGAAAACTTACTACGCGGATTAAAACTCAAGCTGAACTGATTGGTGGTCGAGTATGAGGAGGCATGAGGCAAAAGAAGCGTTGAGGCCATCGCTCTATTACGTTGAGGCCTATTTGTTGAGGTGGGCCAACGGTTGAAGTCAATATTTAGTACAAGACCGTGGTGGTACAAGCTTTGAGAGCCCTTTATCCAACAGTGGGTAAAAGGGTAACCAGCTGGAGGGTTACCAGTGTTTTAGTCTATGAGAAAAAAATAAAAATATATTATTGAGATAGCTTAAGGAAAAAACCGTCAGAAATTGTTAGTTTTAGATCATAAAAAAACAAAATAAATATTAAATTTTCAGTTTTTTTAATCCTTTTATTAAACACTTTTTAAACATGTTACTAATTTATACGGCTGTGTAGGCAAACTAAAAAATATTGACTGTCTTCAGCAACATCAGCGCGTTCGTTCAGGTACCAAGCAGCCAACCGAGATCATGACCACAGAGTAATATGGCGTCCACTGCGTCCAGCGTTATCGTCAAATTACCCGCGAAACTTGAAAATGTAAACTAAAAATGCGTTTTTAAGGTACTTATCGATTGAATTTTTTTGTGGTTTTTAGTACTATAAAATCTAATTGAGATACTTTTCAAAAACCGGTGTTATAACCTTAATATGACAAAATTAAACTACTGAATGTTTTTTGATCAATCAACCTATTTATTGCTGTAGTTTATTTCTCAACCCAAAAGATTAATACAAAGATAATTCTCGGAAAAATACTCATATCTAACAAAACAGCTGATAACAGCTTCTGTTTACTCAGAAATGTACTCCGTCGCGAAATCATTTGGATATCTTCCAATATTTATATCGGTTAGTTCATCACATTCGTGTTCCTAGAATTATTAATCTCTAGTGAGAAGAAAGAAAATTATACTTCTTAGGATAAGGCAAAGTAAGCTAAGAATAGGGTATTACACCCTTTTTTGAAAGGTATCTCAATTAGGTGCTATAATGCTAATGAACTACTAAAAATTACAATATTTTTGTTCAATCGATAAATTCCCTAAAAATGCATTTAAAATTTACATTTTCAAGCTGCGACGACGAAATCGCTGGAAGCAGTGGACGCCATATTGGTCTGTAGTTATGACGTCAGTTAGATGTGAGACCTGAACAAATGCGCTGATGTTGCTGATGACATTTTAAACTTTTTAGTTTGCCTACACAGCCGTATGACATAACAACATTGCGCCTACTACATATTTCATGGTGTTTAAAAACAGATAAAAAAACTGAAAACTTTGAATTTTACATGCATTTTTAGGGCACTTATCGATTAAATACAAAAAAAAAATTTTTTTTTTGGTGCCTTAATGCACCAAGTAAGTTTTTATTGTCTTCCAAATCATGACCTAACGATAGAGACATCAAGATTCAAGATATTTTATTGCGGAACGTGCTGTACAAAGATCTTACAATAACTTCTGGTATCAAGCATGCACCCTGCTAGGGCACTGCAATATTATGCTAGGTGGTTCAATCTATTCTTATACCTAAGCTTACACTAGGAATATCAAATTAGAATATGAAATTTAAAAAACAAATCATTTGGTACCTACATACGTAGATAACATAATTATGTATGCTTTATATTTGTAAATTTATAACATTTTTTTTTTTTAAGTATGTACAATAATAAAAAATCTTTTTTAGAGGGCATTTTCGAAAAATCTAAGTTAAGAATAAAAACTAGGACTATAATTCAAAAAACTCTTGCAGGGAATAAAAACTATGTTGTATCTATTCATCACAAATGGATATTGGACAATTTGTGAATTTTATAGCGGACAGTCGGTAACAGATAAATTTAAAAAACGGTTTGAAAATATAATTATAATGTATAAGTCTTGAATAGGTCTTTGCGTCTTTTAGGTAGTTCTTGTGAAGATTACTTACAATACTAGGTTGTGATCCAATGGTCACAGTGACCAGACACTTTTGTCGTGAACATTACCATATCATATCAAATTGTTTCTAGATCCATTTGATAGACTGTGACATCAAGTATAGGGTGCACGAGTACACTACCCATTTACCTAATAACGTAATAACTACCACAACAAGTGGTATAGGGTGACCACAGCACTTTGTATTCTGGACAAGTTTACTGAAAATAGATTTATTGAATCGAAAAAAACGCTTAAAATCATCACATCTCAGACTAAGCGAATGCATGAATGGATGGATGTTTGTTACTTCTTCAAAAAAGTACTGAACGTATCGGGCTGATCTGGCTTAGGTAGGTACAGCTAGTTTCAGGCCTGAAATGAAACATAGGTTACTTTTTATCTCTTGAATCAACTGTTCCCATACTAACTGTATTTAATAATATATAATAGAATATAGAAATAACCTTTAATTAAACGTTTCCATAGAGTCAACGCGTGCGAAGCCGCGGGCAGGGACTAGACCTACGTAAAGACGAAAGTTTGTGCTATTGCGAAATAATTGTGGAAGACAACGCCAAAACTACTGAATTGATCGGGCTGATATTTTGCACTGATGTAGTTGTTTGCTTAGAATAATATAAGGCTAAGGTTTTTTGTTATAGTGCTTACGCGCACTTTGGGTATCTCTAAGAAATAAAAAAAAGTTCCCAAAAATTTTCGATTTCGATAATGCTAGGTACTTAAGTCGGTATTATAATAAAATATTAAATTTAAAAAAATTAAAAAATTGCGTGCAAAGTAGGGCATAAGCTAATAAATAGTATAAATCTTAGCTCTTTTAGATTGTTTAAAATCTCTCCACTGAAATGTTTGAACTGATAAATTAATTTAACTTACTACCTTAACTAAATTGTTTTGCAAAAAAACGCAACGCAAAACTTGGACTTTGTATCATAACTATTATGAAAATGAAAATAGAATTGAACACGTAGTTTTAGCTTATCTACGATTTCGTAATAAAAACTGCTAATCGACCAATTTCAAGTGATCGGCAGAACGGGGAATCACCAGAGTGAGAGAGTGAGCTTGCATAGCTCGTGAGTGAAAGAGAAGACAAATAGAAAGATGTGGGTGAAAGGTAAAAAAAAGTCGGTCAAATTTGAGATTGAAACACCTCTGCACTAGCACTAGAGTACCTATTTCGTTGATTTGTGTTTTTTTTTCTGTAGATATTGCAGGAGATATTGACTTGCGTGTTAACTATACCTTCGAGATGCTTCGTATCTCTGCCTAAACTATACTATACAAAATAAAACTATTACAGAGGCATTAAAAATCATATCAAAAGGCATCACAAACTGCCCAATGAAATTTTTTACATATCATTTGTTCAACATAATAATAAAATAGGTGGCAGCACTAGTTTGAGTCGGGGTAACGCCTTAATTTTAAGTATCATTATAAGTAATCATTTAGAACGGGATATTTACCATGATTCAATTTGTGTGAAACCGGTGGTAGTGGTAATGTTCGTAGCAAAAGACAAAGAATGAGGGTAGATCGGTATATCTGCCAATAAAAACCAACTCGCAGTGACTTTAGTTCTTCCGTGATCATGGCGCATGAAACTGTGCCGAAATATTGGAAAACTCAAAAATTGAATCATGGTAAATATCCCGTTCTAAATGATTTCTATGTTAACAACCATGATAGTTTCAAAAGTTTTATCGTTTTATAAGAGGTCATAAAAGTTTAATCGTCGAAGAATTTATAATGCGCCGAAAAGCATATCTTAAACATCATCACTGATAATTTTCACATCGATAACAAATGGTTCCTATGGCAACAGGCATAAACAAGAGCTCTATTCATTCGTCGTTTCATCCATCACACATTTGACTAAATTAGACTCGAATTTGAACTAGATGTCGCATGTTGCCAAATGAAAAATTTGATCGCGCTTTCGAAGTGTTCTATCCAAATATATTTTCACTATTTAGGTATTGGAAGTCGTTTTATAGTTTTTTAAAACACGCCAAAACTACCTCAGTGGCTCAGCCGCCTGCGACGCAGGACGTTGCGGGCTCGATTCCCATCTTAGGACAATTTTTTTTTTGTACGATCAGAAAACTTATTCTGGTTCTTTTCTATATATAATAAAAAATATATTTTTATGTAATGTATTGGAAGTATTATCTCCGTATCTACCTTCTTTCTGTACTGTAACAAACCACCAACCAGCAATTAGTACAACCATCGGTCGACTGAAAATTTTCACTCTAAGTATAAAACTTAAGTAGGTACCTAAGAAGGAACGAAAAAAATTCCTGTAGGTAAGTATTCCTTTTTTTCGCATTGGATCTTGTGTACAATTTGACGAAACATCTACCGATTCGTGATCACTATTTTGAAAATAATTTATCCATTATTGGTTGACTGGTTACATCACAAATGTGGAACGTACGATGTCAAGGTCAAATGTATTGAAATAGTATATAATAGTATATATATATATAATAATTCGTCATCCAGAGATTGCTGCCGGGAATTTGGGTGTTAATTTTATTGACTTCTGGCGAAACTCTGTGTGGAAAACCCAGTTTGAATTCTAGCTTTCATTTCTAAAAAGTGCATTTTTGTGTACCTACCTAAATATCAGTTAATTTTTCCTTAGCTATTGGTATTTCCGTTCTCGTTAAAGATTTGCTGTCGTTTTATAGCAAATCTATTTTGTCCACCCCATACAGTCATGCCTTCCACACCACCACAGCTTAGATAACTATATGACTTTTTAACAGGTTTCTCAAGCATGTTTTATGTTCGGCTATAATGTATTTCTTTATGTAGGTGTGTTCGTCGGTTTCTCCGTCGATTATGGACCGATTTAAAAACCATTTCGCTATAGATTAGGAGAGAGAATCTTTATTTCCATCTGTATCCCGTCAAACATGAGAAACAACATAAAACTTTTGAACGATCACGACTACCTGATTTTTTTCGTTGTTGTTTATTAGGTTGATTTTGAGGTCTCTTAAAAGTTCAATCCCCGAGGAATTGATTTGTGCGCCGTAAAACGTGCCTATCTAAAACATCATCACGTGATAATTTTCACAATCAATGGTAACAAATGGTTTCCATGGCAACGGACGTAAACAAACCAAATTAGACTCGAATTTCAACTAGATGTCGCGACTCGAAAAATTTGATCGCGCTATCGAAGTGTTCCGAGTTTAAAACTACTTCCAAACCAATATTCATTATTCAGAAATTTAAAGTGGGCTTATAGTCTTGTAAAAGACGCCAAATTATTCACAAATACTGTTCCAAAAAATTCAAAACGTGTTAAAAAATTATCTACACAGCTGTATCAAAACTATGACGTTTCTCTAATATCAAATTCATTGTAAACAGATGTTAACATACTCATAACGAATTATTGCCGTTATAAAGACGTCAAACATAAACTTTAGGCGTCATTAACTGTAAACTTCCGAAAACTATGCCGATTAGATAACCGAGATTATAATAGGTATTATACTTTTAGTAGTGTGTATGACTCACCAAGTATTCCCTCTTAGGTTCATAAAGACTTCTTCCCAAAATTAGTATTAATTGCTTATGAACCAATTGTATGTCTTGTTTGACTAGAACAAATCGCGTCTAAAATTTTTCGAAAAAAAAATCACAGATGATGTACCTAGTTATTTCTGTTGCCGCTATAACAACAAATACTAAAAAACAAAATAAAATAAATATTTAAGGGGCTCCCATTACATTAACCCCCCGTTACATTAACGAACGTGTTTTTTTTGGCGTTTTCATAGATAATGGTACGGAACCCTTCGTGCGCGAGTCCGGCTCGCACTTGGCCGGTTTTTGGACTATGAAATAAAGAATTATCTATCTATCTAATATACTTATTACAATAGAAGGATCGATACAGTTTTGGATTGAAATAGGTATTCCACTGAAGTAAACTTTTCCACTGCATATATTTTGTGTTTGAATTTTTCCTCCTCTCCTAAAAAGTCCAGACTACAATGTAAGTGCTGTCACTGCACGTTACATCCAGTAATTACCTCGATGTGTTAACTTGAAAGGCTAAATTGTACACAGTCACGATATGCCTTTACCTGATAGTTTTACTCACAAAATAACTTTTTTCTACTATATGATATCCGAAGTGAGTTATTGGTTGATTGGCGCAGCGCATCAGACTATTATGAATGGGCTCAGTTTACTATAGGTTCAAGGTATTAAAATTGTTATTTCATTCATAATTAGATTCTCTTTGGATTGTTGTAACACGTATGTTTGTCTTGTGTCATTCACACCTGTCTTACAAATAAGCAGTGCGTTCGTCATAGGTGTTATCTAATCTGTACAATATCTGGTTCCGTTTTGTGACGATTTGATAACGGTTGTCAAGCGTTATCGTTTTCAACGTTTTGCATAAGGTTGACATAAAATTCTGAAGTTGAGAATCGTTGTCCTTCTGCGAACAAGTCATCTCACGGAAGGAGGCTGGGGAGCGTGAGAGGACACGCTCCACTCTACCAATTCGCAGCCGGAGAGCTGCAGTAGGAGAAGGCTCTTCAACGACCATCTCTTACCACCCTGGGCACTGGCAGAAGATTCGGGGGACTCTACCGTCGATGATAAAGTGCTCAGTGGTGGCGCGCGCGTTGTCCTTCCGCGCGATGACAAACATCTCAAACTCTGTTACGTCGAGGAGGGGCCCGTGGTTGCGAGCAAGCAAGACTTCGTTAAAAATACAACATTGAGTTTTACTCAGAGGGACTACACTCCTATACAAAGCATTATTAAGCATATAGCAGTTATATTGATTATGTTTTGTTTATTAGTTTTACGAACCAATTTATGTAGGTGAGTAGATAATTATCAAATTAATAAACTCCCTAAGTCATGTGAGCGGTATTTATTATACACTTTTGACATTTACTGTACTAAGTGCAAAAGTGCAAATAATAATAATAACACAATTAATAGAATCGGGGGCGTCAGCCACGGGTGCGTCGACCACTGGGTGCCTAAGCCACGGACCCGTCTTGGTTTCTCCACACACAAGTAAACACTAGAGGTTAACAAAATGTGTCAACTATTGTCGAATTATAACAAGCGCATGAAAAACCGGCTGTTATTCTTCTAACTATAAAGCCTTAATTACCATATTTTAAAAGCATAACAAACAGTCAAATTATACTTCCATCAATCACGTGGTAAGGTAAGGTACAATGGCCGTCCGCAGGGGAATAACATCACGGATGTGGTAGACTTAGAGAATTAGAATTTAATGAAATGACCTTACCTACCTCCCACTACGTAGTAGAATACATAATACAGAATTTATACATAATACCGTTATTACATGTCACTTAATTATAAAAAAATAATTATAAATTTATAATACAGGCAAATTAAAAAATTCGATGATATCGTATAATACCAAATTAGTGAGCCACGTGAGTAGTGAATAATAGCAAATATACCTATTTATATGATAGTAGCTCTATTAACAAGACTACTTTAAAACAATTTTTGAGCCTGTAGTCATTACTTTGGGTTGTCATGGCTAGAAAAAAAAATCCATGAAAAATTTAATGAATTATCTAACTAACGGAAAATCTAGTATCTTTGCACATACTTCTAATCTTCTACCTATAAATAATATGGGTTGACAAAAATGACATAAAACTGTTCTCAAAAAACACCAAGCATTTTATTTTGCAACAAAAATTACAAGCAGGTAAATCTCTATCGTAGTTGCTTTACCAAAACTTTTGCAGACACAAAATTCAAATCGCTTTTTAATGTCGTACTAATCACATACTTCGTCAACTTTTTGACTTATTTCTGTCAACTTTTCGTTTAAAAGCTTTTCACTATTTGAAACACTGCACATTAAAGTTCAAGCTCTTAGGATTCAATTCATCGCATCACAAAACTGAAGATAGACTCGATGACGTCATCCAAATCCTTGCTGAAGGGAGAAAGCTGTGCTTGACCCTCGAAGGATTGAGAAGTTTTCTTCCCCGCAACCGCCATATAGTTCGAAGGCCCCATCATGTGGACTTTGTCTCCTTTCCACCGTTTCCCGATGTTAACAAATCCATTTCCTCCAACAAGGTTCACAGTACCATAATTATCTGATACTTCCACTCTGCAGTCGTTTCCGATCACTTCAATGTCTCCTTGGTTCGTTGCCACCCTTATGATGCAGTTGTTGCCAACCACCTTTAGCTTTGTTGGGTTGGACTCCATGGTCACTTTCTTCTTGTTTCCGACTACTGAGTACATCTTCATTTTGAGTTTAGAACGTTTAACTTCACTTATAAAACCTTGAAAGAGTTTTGTTTAGAACTTTTTTGTTTTTCGAGCGTGGTGTGAAAACTTTTTGGTATCTGTGTTCAGTGTAGCGTTCTGAATACGAATGAAACAGAGTCGCTCCGCGGCCGATTATATATCAACGCCGCACGCGCCGGCAGAGCCACAGAATAGCACAGTTGTTAATATGAATAAACGCCTACTAAAGGTAGTTCCCTCGTACAATACTTCTAATCCACGTAATGCGTCATCCATTGAAAAACGTGAAGTGCTATATCGACCTTTACCTTGTTTTGTTAGTAATTTTACAGTTAGTTTCAAACTAGTATTAATTGTCCCCAAAGATGGGTTCACCAACTACAGGTATGCATAGAATGAAGGGACTGCAACTACAAAGTGGCCTTAACATCAAGTGAGTTGATGACCTAGGAAGTAAATTTTAACATCCATGGGCTTATTGAATAGATATTTTTTCATATCATCAATAAATTCAATATATACCTATGATACCTAAGTAAAGTTAATCTTGATATAACACCGGAGGGCATCGATTTCGCTGTTTATTAATTAATTAATAATGCTCGATAATTCACACAGCATTATCTAGCCCCAAGCTAAGCAGAGCTTGTGTTATAATAGGTCTAGATAACTTGTATATAATACAACACAATAAATATTTTTTATTATACATAGAAAACGACCAGAACATCCGGAACAAATATCTGCAGAGCGTACAAATATTTGTCCTAAGCCGGGAATCGAACCCGCAATCTCTCGCGTCGTCGCAGGTGGACCTTCGCCCAGTGCGCTACAGAGGTCGTCGTGTTTAGATTACCACTAAGACATACCTAGACATTAATGTTGATCGGCTAGTCTTTGCTCGCTCGAATGTAGTGATTCCCCTGTATAATAGGTAAACTATGCAGCGAATGACATCTACTTCCGCCTCGTGTCAGGGCCATTGCAAGTATGGTTGCACCTTAGAGCTAAATTATCTTTGTACTCTCTTTTGATACTAGGTGCCTATCATAAAGTCCTGAAACAGACTGACAAGTTTTAAACCTTATCACCATAGACTTTTCGTTGGCTGTTCTAAAGAAATGAGAGAAAGAATCTAAAAAGTGAAACATTATTTTATTATTAATACTAAGTATCCCTCAAATGCAAAAACTTAAAAAAACACTAATTCACCGAAGTGTGAAGCTCCGAATTAATAAAAATATTAAACAAAGGTGGTGTCTAAACCGCTGGTTTATAGTAAAAAAGATGGTGAGTCGGTTCAGCAACCACCTGCTAAATACTCAGGGACCTCACGGGATGGATCATCAACCGCTTAGACGGTGGTGGTTTGGCGATGCTGGCGATGATGATGACCATTTACTGTGGACCGAAGCTACAGAAAACGGTTGGATATGGACTGGTTCTTAAAAAAATCTAACTGATTACGTGATTACCATCCTAGTTTTGTCACGTGTCCAAGATTCCTGTAACTAAAGGAAATTGAGTTTTAAGTTTTTATGAAGACCTCTACATCTACAGCCTTTACATACTAGTCCACTGCTGGACTTAAGCCTGTTATCATTAGTGGATAATTTCAAAATCCCCGCACTGGGCATGCGGGCTGCGGATCGCAGTCAAGGTATTCAAATATACATAGAAGAATGCGCTATCCTTCCTTTGGTAGGTTCCCATCGTCGTCGGTTCTTACTACATCCACGAGCTGAGTTGAAGAGTTCTATTCTAACGACTATCACGATCACTAGACCTTTAAGATGATGATAATGATGACATCATCCAAAACATCATAACCGGGGAATCTCACCGGAAGGTGCCACCTGTATCCGGTAATACTATAAAGTTGCATTGACACCGATCTCAGGTGATTCCCAAATAAACCGGTTCTCGGTTATTTGGCAGTTTGAAAACCGTTGAAAACCGCTTGCGCAAGGTGCCGAAAAAGGTTTTATTTGGCTATAAATCTTTTCAAAACAGGCCGATTGGGTTATGTAAATATAACTGGTTTCAAATGCCTTTGATTATTTATTTAGCTAAAAGTGTTTATGAGCTCAGAGCTTTTTAAAGTTTATTACGAGTATCATTAAATTAATGGCATAAGTACTCGAGATTTACCTACCATTGACTATCTATTGACACAATCGGCGGCCTTATCGCTAACAGGGACTTCTTCCAGGCAACCTTTTGGTTGGTTGTTTGTTACTTCTTCACGCCAAAATTAATGAACGGATCGGGCTGATTTTGCATACAGGTAGATGTAGGCCTTGAATAAAACATGGGCTACTTTTACGCCATAAATCAGTACCCATGGGATGCAAATCGTACGAAGCCGTAGGCAGAAACTAGTAAGTTCATAACTACTAGTAGGTATGTAGCTATGTAGTTACTTGTGACTACATACCTACTAGGTAAAAAAATCAAAAAAATCTTGTGAACAAAACGGTATTATCGAAGAAAATAAGGTACAACCTTCGATCAAAAATAAGGAGTTCGCGGGGGGGCCGGCAAAGCCGGACATTTTTGATCGATGGGTACAACACAACTATTTCTGATTTATAAAATAGTTTCTTTTTTTCATTTTTCAAACAAAGGAGACATGACTTACTTGTATCGCATAGATTATAAAATTTGTATTTTTTCGAAACTTTTTCGATAAAGATTACGGAGAAAAAAGGTTTTAACCTAACCCAATTGACGTCAATTCACATTCTTCCGCGCCTTAAATATTTGACATACTTTTTGCGAATAAATGATTCTGATTCTACAATCATCAACTTCCACCGTATTATCGCCTTAGAAACTCCTTATCAATAAACCATTTCCTTCCTCCTTCCTTCCGAAATTTCTATTGAAAATGTAGACAATTTCTCTGTACGTTATCGTCAAATCTTCACGTAATTTTATATTATTCGTACCTAAGTGATTGAATCATGTCGCGTGGGGTGAGTCATTGCATTGGCCAGATTGACCAAACGACGTGTGATTGAGCATTTTTTAGAACAGCTGATAAACTTACCAGGTTCTTGTTATTATTATAGTACGTAAGCCCTCGCACTCGTGGAAAAAAGAAACACTAGCTACATAGAAATATAAAATATTGAGTTTTATAAAAAGCTCCTTGGAGTCCTCAGATTATTTAAAGACTATGGTTTAAACTTAGCTCTAGACCATGTAGGTACCTACCTACCTTATGCCAACTGTTTCATACGTAGTTATTCGAGACGCATGATGCTAAGAGCGTCAGCTAAATTCGCAAAGAAGCAAGCGACAAAACAACTTACAGTAAGTGTGTGTGTAGATATATACTTACCATATTCAATTGACACACTTTTGGTCTCTTCTATATCGGAGACATTAACAAAACACAGACTTGCAATTTGTCTTTAAGTTTAGCGTGTAATTAAAAAAGGTAAATAAAGAAGTTAGAGATTCATATCCGAAATAATGGTTCGCTGTAGAGTCACCCACGTTTATTAGTATTCATCTATGGAGTCACCAATTCACCATACTTAGATAGTGTGCCACCAAAGACGTTGAAAATATCTTTGTGAACCACAGATCCATCCGGGCCAAAACTGTGACTTCAAACTATAAAATCTAGTATATAGATATTCTAGTATAAAACAAATAATTTGATAACGCATTTGAAGCCATCATCCGTAGGGCAGCGGTACATCTCGCTGCAGTCTTAAATGTCAGCTACCTTTCTCTAAGCTGTGACAATGACTCATCCCAGTCAGGTATGCCGCATGCCTCCATAACATCCAGGGAACCCGTTCTCCAGACTACGCGACTGTGGGAACCCTAATAAGGTAGACAAGTTTACCTACCTGTTGTCGTGTCATGGACCGTCATACCAAATACTTACCACAATTTACCGTTCAACTCGACTCGACTCATTATTGCGGGACACAAGAAACGACGTGATTTTTTGAGAAAAGCAGAAGCTGAGAGATTGCTAGAAACCGTTAGCTTCTGCTCGGGTTGGATAAAAAATTAAAAAAACACATCAGGAATAATGTACTTATAGCTCTTTATGTGTTTTATTTTCAGAAGCAGATCGGTAGATCCTTAGTTAAGGTGGTCTATGCTACTCATTACCAGATAATGTCATATATGAACATATTAGAACCTGACTCATTAGAAGACTTACCTAATAATTAGTCTTTAAATAATTTCTCACAATTTTATTTTTGAGATATTTAATTTACTCATACCACCTTCGATGTCCTGCTGCGAGGAAAATGTTAGAACAAGGGATCTGCGGCAGAAAAAATCCTCAAATTCTGTCTCTACATTTAGTAGAGATATCGTCATACATAACATAAGTCATAAATAACCTAAGTCTAAACTCTACCTCAAAACATCTTTGCCCGTAAAAGGTGTGTTTTACGTAGTGTAGACTACTTATCGCAAAACAAACATTTTGTATACTTACTCATACTGTTTTCGAGTCACAAATGCAAACTCAAGCAGTTTTCGACGATTATTCAAAGAAATGACACTTTGACTTCGTAACGTTACTGTGTCGTTTTTGTTACTGATTCTGACTCATTGTTTGTTGTGAATTTTACGCATAATCATAGATTATGCCACGAGCATTTTTATGAAATTACCTAGGTTGCTATGAGAACTTTGAGTCATTTTCATAGGTAGGTATTTCGTAAAATCGATAGAGTCCATTTAGATTTAACTAATAAAGGCAAGGCATTTTAGGAGCATAAAAAAATACATACCTACCTACTTACTTAATATTGCTGCATTGTTGTGTCCATGGACCATGGCTTCACAATTTATTGTTTTTTTTTTATATTTGATAACCATTTAGTAAAAATTTGACTTTTAATTATAACTTATAATTTCTAGTCTAAACTGTGACTTGTCTGTGCGCAAATTTTGTAAGCCTAAAGAAATAAACGTTAATGGATTTCCATATCTTCTTCAACTCCCCATTCCTAAATTACATAGGTAATAAATTTTGGCAAAATCAAAGAGAAATACTGCCTACGAATATGATTCAGTGTGTAAGAAAGACGATTACTATCATGAAACTAAAAGTCGGTATTAGGTAGGAAGTCTACAGGGAAGTTACTCATCCCCAAAATAAAAACGTCAAGATATAGCATCACTGGTAGTCCCGTAGACAAAACACCAAGTTGCGTCAAGCAATCACGGATCCCGGATTACGTCCAGGAGCTGCGCCGGCGCCGGTCGTCATCGTTAGGGCTGTTAGTCATCGCCGTCACGCTTATTTCTATCTTCTTGTTTCTGACTGATTACGTTTTAGTCACTTTTTTTGTAAGAAAAGCGTTAGCATGAAATTCCTATTTCCATTGAACTGAGTATAACTGAGCATTTCGCTTGATCTCAGTGGTAGAGACAGTGCTCTGTGAATCCAGTTTTAAATCTGGCTTATTCCAATAATCCCCTGACAATTTTTCCCTATAAAGGGGATTCCCTAACTTTTTGTTCAGAAATGCCCTGTTGGCTTAGAGGGGCACAGGGGATTTTCGGACAAGAGTTCCAGAAACCTCAAATGCTACCTTTATCTACCTAGTTTTTATAGGAATTTTGAATAAGTACCTTTAATGTCTCGTTTGAAAAATAGAATAGAATGTTTATTTATTTAGAAAGTTAAACATGTGTTTATCAATGATACACCATTAAACCACAATAGGTTTATGTCGGTGCTCACCTATGAAAATCTAAGGTCTATACCAAAATATGTTTTTATTGGGTTTGTACAAACTTACTTTAAGATAAGTAGAGTTCTTCCACACTGAATAGATGCTGGGAAATTGTGACCTACGAGTAACATAGACCTTAAAACCATCTAGGTGTTCTAACACAAATAAAGTTTGTAGTTAACCCTCTTACATCGAACTAAAATAAAATTGTGCATCCTATTCTTAACTTTTTTTTTGTAAATGTAAGTTATGCGGGTAACTGCCGCGCCGAGAAGCCTGTAAACTCTACCTTGCTAATTTATAAATGATTATGAAACAGCACATCACAGACATAACAGATAACAAGAGTAAACGAATCTCATCCTCGTGTCAGAGATCCTAGTTACTTCATCCGAGGAAACCCTGTGACTCACATCGAGTAAAGTAGCTGGGTACACTCATCGCACGCAACCAATTGACATGAATATTGTGTCATACAAACTCGGCTAAAGCAATGTGCATTTTTCATTCAATCAAACAATATAACATACCTTATGAAGGGGTCTTTTTGAAAGGTAAATGTCAAACGGTAACTCCCCATAAAAATTGTGTTAGAAAAACACCAACGTTTCATCCCATAATGTGGTTCGTCGCGGGTTTACGCTAGATTACAATTTTAGTGGTTTTTTTTACATTAACAAATTGTTAGCAAAGGGTGATCAAATAATAGAAACAAATTAGAATTGGATTGCAAACAATTCACAGGTATAACTTATCAATACCAGTCGGAAGCGTGCCCAAGACGCTGGCTGCATTGCCCCGCTGTATGGCAATGCTGATGCGCTGCGCCAGATACTCACCAGCTCTCGGGTCATGCGTCGCTTGGACAAGTCTCAGCTACCTGTGGATTGTTTGCAACAGTCTGCAGTTAGCTCAATTGTTACAATTGTAAATACTAGTTCTAATTTGTTCTATTATTTGATTGTAACTCTGTTAGTAACATTTGTAATTGTAAAAAAAAATATGTCCAATTAGTTTTGGCAGTCAAGCCTGTATTCTCAGTTACCTATATCATGAGAAAAAAAATTACAATTCTTGAAAAAAATGTAAAAATGGTAGATAAACAATTTCTGCGTAAAACTGGAACGAAATACATTCACGGGAAAAGCTATTTTGGCAATGTATCAAGACAGTTCGTTAGAATCGAGCACTTGACATTATCTTGAAATCTATTTTTATAGATGAGTGATAAAAACTAGGCAAACTAAAACATTTTGTCAAGGTTACAGTCATTCGTGTTAACTGTGCGAAAGCTACAGGGTGGCCCAAAATACCACGTACGATCTTTAGGAAAGTATAAGGAAGGCACTTCTTGATACAAACGATTTAAAAATCGATTTTAAATGAGCACTAGAACATTTAAAGAATACTAATCTAATGTTGTAAACTCGGTTAGTACCTACTACTGAGAGTCGATACAGAAAAATCATCGTTTTTTTATCTTAGCTGTTTCTCAAACATCAGATTCGAGAGATCCCCTTCGGTACAAGGCAGGACAACGTAGAGTCGACATGAAAACTTCATATACCATGGCAAGTCAGTGTGGCTTGTTTGCTCTGGTAAAGGGGCCCATGTAATGACGCAAACCTGTTTACGGTATGCACGCTAATTTTATAGTGTGAACCCATCCATAGACTATATACATACCTACATCAATGAGTAAAGCCAAAGATCCTAGGAGCCTACGTTTTACTACTATACTTATAAATCTGTGGCCTACGTACCGGTAAAACAAAGTTACCACAAAATCAAATCATGCACAATTTGTTTATTGGAACTCACGTTGTCATTTAAATATAGCCATTTCAAAAGTTTATAATCATTTCCAGCAGGGTCATTATTTTAGGTAGGTACTTACTTACTTTAAGCTAAGATTTCCAAGTTGGGCAGATCCATTTTGTATTATTGTATTAAATTTTATCTGGCCCCAAGTACTTGACGAAAGAAGACTAGAAAAAATTAGACGTCAGTATCACGTCTCAGGATACTGCACGTGACCGTGACGTCTCATTTTTTCCATAGGCTTAGGTACAGTGCCTCTATCGTGCGGACAGGGAGCTACAACAGCAAATTAGGTACATACATGAGACATCACGATCTCGTCTCGATACCACCGTCAAATGGACTCGGGGCTCTAATCATTCAGATATGCCCAACAATACCTACCTACTTACAAAAGTACTTCAAGTTCAAGGTTAATAAATAAACGGATAATTTATCACTTATTGTAAAATTCCTTTCAGTAAAAGTACCTACTCTAAGTACCGTTTATGTTATTTCCCCCAAGGTGGGGATTTTAATTATCTTTGAACGAATAATCTGATAGCAATTCAGTTATAAAAAAATCAGTAGATTGGATGACGGAAATGTAAATATTGTTCGATCACTCTAAATTGCAAACTCTAGTGCCTCTCGAGTCTTTATCTTATCTTTATCTATTAGACAATAAAGTTTAATTTGCAGTGTAGTGATTAAATAACAGATAATAATAAAAGCAACGTGTCCACAAGTTTTTACACACAAACATTATTAGCCCTACATAATTAAAATTACAAAACCCTGTTAGGTTAGGGTTCCGTACCTCAAAAGGAAAAAGGAATCCTTATAGGATCACTTTGTTGTCAGTCTGTCCGTCTGTCAACCCTCTTTTATCAGAAACGCGTGGAGGTATCGAGTTGAAATTCACATCATATACTCAGGTTCGTATAACTTCTTGGAGCCGCGATATACGTAAATCAAACTTCCAAGTTAACGCAACCAAAAGTTACAGCCGTTACTCCCATTTTTTCGAATTTTCCAAGGGAATCACATGCACACAAAACCTATAGGGTACTTTCCGTTGACCTAGAAACATGAAATTTGGCAAGAAGCCAAGGTCTTTAGCACAAGGGAAAAATCCGAAAACCGTAAATTTATAGTTTATACACAGAAAAAATAATTTTTGAATCTCGCCATGGATCAAAAATCTATAAGGTACTTTCCGTTGACCTAGAACCATGAAAGGCAAGAAGCAAGATCTTATAGCATAAGTAAAGGGAAAAATGCGAAAACTGTGTATAAAATACATGAAATGTTTTTTTGTGTTTTAACTACTGTCAAAGCACAAAAAATAATTTTTTTTATTCTCGCCATGGACCTAAACCTATTACTAATATCATGATTCTAGCTCAACGGGAAGAAGGTACCCTACTTACTTCCCGTTGAGCTAGAATCATGATATTTGGCGAGAAACATGGTCTTATAATTATCTAATTATTATAATCTTTAGTTACGGAACCCTCGCTGCGCGAGTTCGACTCGCACTTGTTTGACGTTTTATTTTTATATAATAAGGATTAACTTTTGCCATTTTGATGGTAAAATTCTGTTAAATTCCATTCGATGACTCATCAATCGAGTCAAGTACAAAAAGTAAACATACCATAACTTTTTATTTCTATTCGACGGGACCCGCCTCTTCCGTCCGAGGTCGTGCATTCCTTGCCTTACGTTACGAAGTTACGATGAAGCAAAAAAAACTTGTATACCTACAAGGTGTGCCAGAGACTTAAAATTACCTACTTGATTTTTTTTTGTTTAAAAAAAATCCAGAAAATCAACTTTAAATTCCCGACGTGGCCCCAGGAGATTATCAGGAGGAAGTCTGCGTCCAGCAGTGGACGATTATAGGCTGTTGTGAGGTGAGGCTCCTAAGATTGATTATTGATTAGGTAACAAAGTCAAAAATAAATCGATCGATGGTAAACATTTTCAGTAGGTAGGTACCATAGGTACGGTACATTTCCTGTAATGATATACGCATAGACTTTTTAAAATTTTAATCAATATTATTTATGTTATTGAACTACCCAAAAAAAATTACAAATAAAAAAAACAAAAATAAAATTCGGGTGATAGAAACGCTGCCCTTTCTCTGTGACGCCACCATTCAGTTTTTCAACTAAAAAGGCTTGAATAAAATTTTAAAGCAATTAATGATAAAAACCATCAAGTCTGTTGTTTGTGTGTTGTGTATATTAAATAAAATTCTTTCTATCAAAAAAGAAATCCCGCAAAAAGCTTCACGACAATAATACGGTGAACAGCGACGTCACGTTTAGAAATTTTGCGATTGAGTCTTAAAATAAAAATGCTTTTCAATGATAAAATTTCACAATAAAAACATCATAAATACAAAAATAAAAAGATATATTTCTATATCAATAGAGAATACTAATAAAAATAATCAACTTTTTTTTGAAGTCACATGATGATACCCTAATTAAGGCGCATACCCGACCCAAACTAACACTGCCACCTACTTTATCTAATTATTCCGAACAAAAAGGAAATTTCAAAAATCCATTGCTCAGTTTGTGATACCTAATAAACTTTCGAAACGAATTCGTCACTCGACGAGACCTACGTCTCTGGGTCACCCTGTACTAACTCTACGGTCGAGTTCGTTACCCGCTGATGAGTAACCAATGTTTTGGTCTTATAAAACTAGTTTTTGCTGATGATTTCAAGGACTAACGATCGGACTTATTTTAGAAAAGTACAATTAAATAATACAAAACAATTTGAACTTAGTAGGTATGTACAATTGAAACAATTGAGCTAACTGCAGACTGTTGCGAAGCGTGCCCAAGACGCTGGCTGCATTGCCCCACTGCTAGCGTCCCACTAAATAGACTTGCCCACTCCCATGGGACTAGAGTCATACCGTCGTCGGGCCTCTTACCATCTTCACGCAACAGACCATTCGGTTCGAGAATAGATTTAACGTTAGTACACGATAATCCGTGATGACCAAGCTGTTCGAGAGCAGTACCTACCGCATTGACATTAAATCATTAAACAAAATATACTGACAACCTCATTAAATGTAGTAAGATAAAATATTTAAAAACTCTAAAAATTCCTGATAATCGAACATATTATCGCACTGCCAAGCGTCCCAGGGTGCAACCGTTGATAAGTTCGGTCACCATGCACTGGCATGTGTTTCTAGTCAGTTCGTGTGTCCCGTAACAATACAATTTAATGACATCATCCGTCGGGCTCTTAACGTCAGCGTGGCAGCTACTCTCGAACCACGTGGCTTAATGCCGGTTAAAGGCTAGATGATGATGGTAATAGGTCTGACGGTATGACCCTGAGTCCTTGGAAGATGGGTCGGCCTTTAGCTTGGGATGCCACTTGTGTAGATACCCTAGCACCTTCTCATCTTGCAAGGACATCAGTAAGGGCCGGCTCCACATCAACATCAGCGGAGTCAAACGGCGAAAGTACGCTTATCTTGACCGAGGTTACCTATTCAAGCCGTTTGGGGTGGAAACCTTAGGTCCTTGGGGTCCTGGGCCTGGGGCACACGAAATATACAAAGACCTTACAAAACTTCTCATAGTCCACAGATGATTGGACTGCTGGCTTTTATTTCGGTCAAGGAATTAGCATTGACATTCAACGTGGCACTGTTGCCAGCATTCTGGGCACTCTGCCTTCTGGTAACGTAGATTTTTAGGAAATACAAATTGTATCTAGTTGTAATTATTTTATTTTGTTATTGTAATGTTGATAAATTAACTATTTTTAGGTTTTACTAATTCATTTAAAATGATGTCTCACAATAAAACAAAATAATAGGTAATTAATAGTTTATTTGAACAAAAGTTACCGGTAAATCACAATCTATTAAATGAGATACAAAATAAATATGATAGTAAAATAATTAGGCGATAATAGAAAAATATGTTAATATAGTTTTAAGATTCGTTCTAAAGATTAGCATAGAAACATACAAATTGATGATTTTGATTCTTGTCAAAAATATAATTAGCTAAAATATAAAAGCATTTTAATGTAGTAAGTCCTAATTAAGTTATTTATAAAGAGAAACCAATAAAATAAAACTATATATTTTTTGTGAAAATACTGTTTATATCCTACTACTACATACTTAGTAAAAAGTATTTTCACAAAAACTACATAGTTTTAGGCTTTCAAAATTGGTTTTCCGTTATAAATAACTTAATTAGGACTTACTACATTAAAATAGCTGCTCTTCAAACTTGGTCACCTTTTTTTTCATTTTTATTTTTTTATTCTTATTGGCATGATATGGAGTTATTTATTGATGTCAAAGCTTAAAAATTGGTAACAGTTTTAGAAAAAGAGAGTAACTTTAAATATTAATCTAAAAATAACATTCTTTTACTTATAATTATCACAGTGTTTAGTGATTGCATAAAACAAAATCTTAAAATATCAAAAAATATAGTAGGAGTACTCTCCTACTATATTTTTTGATATTTTAAGTTCTAAGTAAAAAAAAACTTTATTTTCTAAGTTTTTTTGAACTTAGGAACTGTATTCAAATGAAAAAGAAATTACTTCATTATCACTTTGAAACAGGACTGCTCGTTTATTCCTATGTTTAAAATGCTTTGTTTGTACAAAAATACGACAATGCAACCAGATTTTGTCCTCCATAAAATAAGAACCTATCATGGTTTTTATATTCAATACTCAGCGTGACTAACCCCATCTAGTACAAAAATTACGCAACAGCAAAAATCGCTGCCAACGTATAAGCTTATAAATACTTTCACAGGGGTTTTCGAATATTTTAAAAGTAAGCTATATTTCTATTCATTCGCCGCAAAACGATTGCCTTACGGTGTATTACTGAATAAATGATTATAATCATTATAAATTAACTACATAGAAAATACCCAGACCAACCGGAACAAATATTTGCAGATTGTACAAACATTTGTACCAAGACGGGAATCGAACCCGCAATTGCAAATTGCCAATTGATGTTGGTGTTTGGAGATTAAACTTTTGACCGTGAGCTGCTGTTATACCAAACAATTTACTAAATAATTATGATTTTTGCCTAAAAATCGACTACTATTAGATGCGATTTCTTTCTTTGAACTAGCTAGGCAACTTATTTTTTCTCTACCCAGCAGCGATATAACGGTACCTGATTTATTTAATTTATCGTAGCATATTCGGAATAATTCGCATCGGTCTAGTTGTATTGAAGTTTTGGCAACTTATTCAATTACTTATATATATTTTATGGCTGAATTCGACTACCTGATATAGGTAAATATTAAGAGCGCTCTCATACTACCGCGCGGTACCGTAGGTGCGGTGCCGCAAGAGTTTCGCAATGACGTTGTCCGTTGTACGAGATGCTGAACAGATGCGAAACTGTCGCGGACACGCAACGGACATCGAGTTGTGGCTCCGCAAATTCGATTCCGCGCGGTAATTTAAGACGGGCGTAAAAGCTGGCGGATTGTCTTTTGTTTTTCATACAATTATTTACGTTGACGTCACAAATATAGGCCTCCAGTATACGAAAAACATAAGGAGATCGCGGCAGCTTTTAAAAATTTACCTATGCTCATGAGATTTTTTTCCTAGATACATTACGCAGGTATGTATTTTAGTCTAAATAAGGCAATAGATAATCATCCACGATACTAACGTTCATATGCCAGCTGAAGTGATTGACGCCTGGAACTGTGAGCACCTTCAGCCTGCCCGACTCGTCTAGAGTTTTTAGTCCGATACGATCTTCCGTGTAAATATCTTGTCTTTTCATTTCTATTACGGAGGCGTTGTTGTCGTAGTAACCGAATTGACTGGAACAAAATCGAGTGTTTAAAATAATAATAATAATAATCATTTATTTAAAACATGATATTGATATTTCGTCGTAAAAGCTTATGGTTTTGCGTTGACTGTGTATAAAATTACGCTTATGGATGGTTAGACACTGTCGAAGCAATATAATCTTCTAGAAAAATACTTTCTACATCCAAGTTATTTTAAAAAAAATGCAAAAAGCCATCATGACGCATGACGCGGTCACCCATCCAAATATTGACTGCGCCCGACGTTGCTTAAGAGGCCTGCGGATTATGATTTGCCCATACAAACGTACTACCAAAATGATTTGTAATTCGAGCATATTTCCATCATATCATGTTGTTTTTTGTATTAGAATAGTATATATCTAGGTCCCTGGTTGGTTTTTTCTTAATAATACACACCTACAATGAAATGTAAGCAAAAATATGCAAAATCGAATTTTGTTTATTTTTACGTCTAAAGTGACATGTTTTCGTCATATTTGTTTTGTATTAAAAACAACAATATCGTACGATTTGTTTGTTAAGGAACATAGCTTATATTGTCTAGATACAGAATAACAACACGATGTCGAAGGTTTAACAACTTTTCAGTCATCATTTTTGGTATTACGGAACATAATAATTCACGAATTAAAGTTGCGAGCAGCTGTCGCCGGATTCTTAACGTCAGTGATCGGTGGTCAACTTTGTATGGACTTTGGTCCCCTTAATTAATAAATTATTTTATTTATTATTTGTTGTTATAGCGGCAATAGTCTGCTCAATTAAAATTTTCAACTATCTACCTATTACGGTTTAAGAGTCAAGAGATACAGCATCGATAAAAGAAGAGCCAAAATTCCCAAAAAATTAAGATTTTTGTATGGCGCACCTACATTTTACTTTTAATATTTACTGTATTTTTATTACTACGAATTTTTGGACCGATTCAGCGAATGTAATTGACTGAATCGACTGTAATTGACCCTGACTGCTTTCAGAGAGAATGTACAGCTTGGCAAAAAAATATAGAAAACCAGCAGCGCCTTGCGGTTTCACCCGCGTAGTTCCCGTTCCCGTGGGAATTCCGGGATAAAAAGTAGCCTATGTTCTATTCCAGACTATAATCTATCTCTGTGCAAAATTTCATCCAGATCCGTTCAGCCGTTCTGGCGTGATAAAGGAACAAACATCCATCCATCTAAACTTTCACGTTTATAATATTAGTGAGATGAGATTAGTGAGATTGAGGTATTTAACAATATGTCAACCATGTGACTCGAACAAATCAGTAGGTTCTGCCCGCGGGTTGACACACGTGGTAGATAGATAAAACGCCTTGCTTTAGGTGTACTTTTTATCTCGGAATTGCCACGGGAACGGGAACTACGCGGGTGAAACCGCGAGGCGCTGCTAGTTTAGTATAAAAATGTATAATAGACCTTGACTTTTTGTAAATAGAAGTGTTTCTCACCTGCTCTGCCATGGAGTAATAACATTATCATCCGGACCACCAATCAGCACCAATCTTTTTAGCCTTAAGAAGTTTGACTTGAATTCTTCTGACAATGCCGACCTGAAAATAGAAATGTTGTTGTAATAAAATATACATTATTATGTTATGACTAGTTAGATAGATGTGTCAATTGGTCAAGGTCAGATTTAATTGCCCTTGTAACAATTGTTTTGATTGACGTCAAGTATTGTTATCATTCGACGTCCTACTAATGCGCACTAAAATAATAATATTTACTAATCTATTATTATTCCGCCCAATAAAAATAGACAAATCTCGCAAAAATCAACTTAAAACAAAAATTCAAAAAGCAAAAAGTCAGGTTCCACCGAGATTTGAACTCGGATCGCAGGATTCAGAGTCCTGAGTGCTAACCGTTACACCATGGAACCGATAGCAAATATCTCGAATTTATCTATTGGTTGCTCAATTTTACCAAAACTAAAAATAATAACAGCTTTGCTGAAAATAACTACAGGTTTCAAAAGTTAAAAAATGTGTTGTCTTGCAGTACAGTTCGAAAATACTCACGGCATATGATTGTTGATATAAGGCAGGTATACACTAAACTCCTCGTACAGTTCTTGACGGTAGGGATCATTCCAGTAGTTGCCTACAGAAGTATCCTGGCCCACTTTAGAGTAGAATAACTGCCAAAGTGTGTCTGTGACTAGACCTGGAAAAATTACGTGCACGAAACCAGCTGAAATGAGAAAAAAATGAGGCATGACATTCAGACCATCTTTCCATGTTTTCATAAAAATAAGTTATTTGAGAATATCTGGAAACCTTTATTTATCTATAATTAATATTTAATTAATATAACATGACAGAATAGAGTGAGAATTTTTTCTCACTCAATATTTTAAAACAGCATCATTCAGGCCAATCAAAATCAAAAACTGCCCATTATATAAATTCTGCCAAATAAGTTTTTGAACAGTTACTTGTACTGAAAGGTACTTTTCAGACATCATAATTTCCTAAGCCGCTTGATTTTTGTTAAAGAAGCCTTAAAATGTTGATTGAGTTAAGGCATGACTTTTAAAAAGGTGGGATTATCAACTGTTGTATCATCATTTTAATTATAAATTATTGATTCACAAAATTAATCATTTAATAATATTATTGTTAATTCATTAATTATATTGTAGGATAATTTATGAAACTACCCAGTGACGTGACGTGTAAAATATTATTTTTATTAATAAATTCTTGTATTCTTGTTGTATATTTTTAGTTTTCAAAACAATGATAGTTAGAAAAGCATTAGAAAAGAAAAGCATTATAAATAAACTCACCTCCATACTGGCCTGCTTGTGGAGAGCTGAGTGATATAAATGTGCTAACAGACACATTGGGGAAGATCTGGACTATCCCTCGGGCTATGAGGCCTCCTTGGGAGTATCCTGAAAGGAGACATACTATTTTATTTACTTCTACATACATTGTTTGCAATAGTCTGTTGATAGCTCAACCATTTTTATTTGTAAATAAATATCTTACTCTAAAGAGTTATAAAAAAGTTACAAGTCATAAAAGTACACCGTTTCTTAATGATGCATTTTTTTACATGTAAAAGTCAGCAAATTTTTGTAGATTATAAAATGAAAATAATGAAACTCAGTAAATTAATCATAACTTTAAAGTGTAAGCTTTATTTGAGTCCTTTTTGAGATAATAATAATATTAGTCCCTTTATCTTGTGCACACTTATTCCTTACTAGCAGCGCCTTGCGGTTTCACCCGCGTAGTTCCCGTTCCCGTAGGAATTTCGGGATAAAAAGTAGCCTATGTCCTATTCCAGACTATAACCTATCTCTGTGCCAAATTTCATCCAGATCCGTTTTGCCGTTCTGGCGTGATAAAGGAACAAACATCCATCCATCTATCTATCCATCCATCCATCCATCCATCTAAACTTTCACGTTTATAATATTAGTGAGATAAAGTTCTGGTTAAGAGATATATCTTTCAGTTCAGTTTTAGTTTCTAAGCAAGTCAAAGATTGGCAAAGGTCTTTTCCAACAGTTTCCCTAGCTCTCTTGTAAGCTCTTCTTGTTTGATCTTACCAATAAGATTGATTCCCTCAGGGTGTTGAGCTGATATGTTGGCCACATCCATACCAATTTCCAGAACTTGATGCCACATCGGCTC
Source organism: Eupithecia exiguata (assembly GCA_947086465.1). Classification (NCBI taxonomy): domain Eukaryota; kingdom Metazoa; phylum Arthropoda; class Insecta; order Lepidoptera; family Geometridae; genus Eupithecia; species Eupithecia exiguata. The sequence continues at coordinate 2,698,699 of OX352229.1, forward strand.
CAAACTCGACCAGCTCTCAAACCTGTCCACATTGTACACAACTGTGCCAGGATGTTTCTAGAAAGAAAACAAGTAGTTGTTTAACATTTTGACTACCTTCAATGCACACCGATTATGTAGGACAAACCAAACACTTGCATTTCACAGAATACACTTTCAGCAGCAAGCTTTTATAATAGTACTTATAATTAGTTCTGCTCCAAGTGCGATGCCTTAGGCTGCTTTTCCACCAGAGATGTGCTAGGCGTGCTATGTTTCTAATAGGATCACTCTATTATTGCGTAATTTTCATAGCGTTTTCGCACAAATATTACACGATTATGGAGCTTTAATATTGGCCAGCTGGAAACATAGCATGCAGCACATCTCTGCTGGAAAGACAGACTAAATGAGGTCATTCCAATTGAATTGGATTCATTTAGGTATTTGCTAAGGCAAACATTCAATGTTTATTATTCTGTACTTTATGAGCTGTTGAAAGTGGAACTAATAACTAGGTACCTTTTCAAGTTTTTCTAAATCTAAGGAAAGAGAGGAAATGCAGGTACCAGTTACATTTTACAGAGTAGGTTGACTGTTCTAAATAGGACTTGTGGCCTGCTAGATGGTACATAGGTACTTAAGGATAACATCACTCAGACGCAGGGGGAAATAATATAACTATTATTCAATTAGAGGTCACAGTGAGGTCAACTGGTAATAAAAACTCAATGCAGGAACATTGAGTGAACCTAACTTAAACCTTTATGCTACCATGTGGACTGTGCTATGTTTAAGTGTAGTAGATTATTGAGTAATTCTGCTTAAATGCAAAATTGAAAAGGTAAAATTTTAAATATAATCCTACGGAAAAAATGATAAAGGCCAAGGGTACACAATACACTAATAGAGAAAGCACTCGATTACAAAATTGCGATGCACAAAATATGCGTTTGTTTACCTCTTCGATCCGATGCTTAATCATCTCCATGCTGGAGCTCCCAGTCATTACCCCGTGAATTAGCACCACTGGCTTGTATGCAAAGCAATAGCCTAGGATTAAACTTATCGTGAAAGTTATCAATAACATTTTTATGTTGAGAGAACAAAGAAAGAACTTTGCAAAACTGAACACACGGAAGAATTTACGAAAGTTACTTTATATATGGATTTATGCCTGTCAGTTTATTGATTTAACTATACAAATGTAATAGTTTTCTTGTTTTTTTGTATCTGTAAATATTATAAGTCTGCTGTGCTGGGATGTAAAGAGAAAATCACAAAAATAAAAGTAAAATCTAAATGCGCAAATCACAACAAAGAACTATCGAAGTTATTGAACTATTTGAACGATTGAAAGAATGAGCTGAACTGAAAAAAATTTGACGGAATAACAGCTGATTACTTTTAGGCCAATCAACAATGCGCGTTTTTATGATTGGTTAATAGATTTCATTTCCTAGTGAGCAAGTGTGAGTCAAAGAAAAGGGTTCCGTAGAAATTGTTATGAAAGTTGCACCATCTCGGCTACCAGAATCATCCACGTGGAGCAGGCGCGGATCCACCGTTATGGGCACGATGGGCATGCCCACAACCCTAATTGAAATCAAAGAACTAAGTACGCCTTAAGAAAAATTAAAAAACAATGAATCATGAACCGTGCGTGGTTCGGAACGCAGCAAAGAGCCATCCACGATATTATGCTGACACGTTATGTCAATGTCACATTTATGACATTTGACAACTAAGCAGGTAACCCGGTTTTGGTTCCTGCGGCGGCGGCGGCGCGGCGGTGGCGTGTGTGGCGCTTCTGACGCTGTCGTTAGTGGTTTTCATAAATTTTGATACAAAACAAAAATTTTGATTTTTTGGGGATGGTTTTGTGGCGTCTCCTAGTACTAGAGTAGGTACTACGAAATTAGGAAAAAGGAAATAATTATATCCAAAAGTCGTTAATAAGTCATTCGTGATTGTTTATGAGCGACACTAGCGGCGTAAGGGGGGGGGAAGGCGGTCCGCCCCGGGTACCGAGCTCCAAGGGGTGCCATCTCGGCACCCCTCGGGGCGCGCAGATGACACTTAAAATCCGAATCCGTAGGGGTGATACCTAAAACTCACACGCAAACATATAAAAAAATTGCGGCTCGCTTCGCTCGCCGTTGTTTTTTTATTATAATTGCAAAATAAATACTTGAATACTTTAAAATCGGGTGTAGAAAGGTTGCCTAGCAGAGATCGCTCAAACCGATAAGGCATTGTACATACAACTTTATCTGTATTAGTCTTTCCCTGCCCGGTGTAACTATTTTATTTGATGTGCAATAACGAGTAATTGCTTTGTACTGTGCTTTATTTTGTTGTAAAACGTAAAAAAAATCTTTTCTCATTCATTGACATAGCTTACTTTTTTTGCTAAGTATGCCTCACCAATTTCAAAACAAACAGGTTGTGGCTCACTCCACTCGGTGATTTTTATTTTGTATTTGTTTCATAACAATCTTCGCAGCCGCCGCAATTTCTCCAATTGTTTCAGGGCTCGCTGTTATTAATTTTTTCATACTCTCCTTAACTTGTTTGTGATCACCCGAAAAAGTAACAAAAATTTCGGCGGCTCGCTACACTCGCCGGTTCGTTCTTAAATTTGATGAAGATCGCCAAAAAAAAATTTCGTCGTGGTCTTACAATACTTGTATTTTTGCTAACCTCACCGAACTCCGAAATTACCTATTGTGGCTCGCTCCGCTAGCCGTAGTTATTGATAAATTTATTTTTTAAATTAAAGGTCACCTTTAAATTCATATATTTAATATTGATAAGGTCACAATTAAGTCACCTATGACAAACTTAGTTACTTTTCACCTAACATCCGAAAATAAAAAAAAATATCGCGGCTCGCTTCGCTCGCCGTTACTTTAGTCAACCGACCCCCAAGGGGGGGGGGGTGTAGAAAAACGCCCCGGGTGCCAGCCCACGCTACGCCACCACTGATGAGCGAGTTCGTACTCTGACTCACACTTGGCCGATTTTCGGGTGGCTGTGACCACAACCTTTTTTGAAGGCTGGATCCGCCCTTGACGTGGAGCTTTCCCACAATACAATACCTACACTTTATTGCACACCAAGAAAAAACAAAAGAAAAACGAATACAGGAAAAGATAACAGCATTGTTCCACGCGCTTGGAAACACTCCGCAGTGTACGGAAAAGTTAAGCAGATGATTATGTGACCGTCCTCGACGACATTGTAGCTGTACAATGTCGTCGAGGACGGGCATATCATTTTCTTACTGATGGGATCAGTACCTACAGCATTGGAAGAGATGGAGGAAACGCGCTTCTTAACCTCACCATGAGTAAATTCATGAAAGATGAGAGGAGGCAAATCAAGAATTTTAATAAGAGAAAGTGAGTTAAGAGTTTGACCTTTGATAGTTTCCTCAAACTTAGAAGAAGCAGAGTGTGAAGAAACTAAATCTGTGGTTTGGTTGCTAGAGTTACCAATTCTATTATTTTAGTGTCTGTCAATATTTCACTTTTACTGATAATCTTTTACTTCTTAAAACTATAATAAAACAATGTTCTATTTGCTCTAACCAAGCTGTATATTATTCTTATTAGAATAACTATTATAAAGTATAAAAGTTAATATTTTATTGGTCATGATGTTGATGGTCATGGAATGTACCCATTTAAGGTGTTACTGGGATTTGTGTATTTTGAATTTTGATGCAAGAATACCTTGATTTTGTTTATCTGAGCTGTTATTGGCAAGGGTGATCTTTTTTTAATAATGTCTTACTAATTGGATTGTATGTAGTTAGACTGCTAGAATGTAAATACACACCATAATTATTAATTTGGCGTTGCGTTGTTTACGTTGGACGATGTGCAGTGGCGGCGTAGCGTGGGCTGGCACCCGGGGCGTTTTTCTACCAAGCACCCCCCCCCACCCCCCTGGGGGTCGGTTGACTATCCGCACCCTCAATTTCTAACAATAGTAATTATAAGTAACGGCGAGCGAAGCGAGCCGCGACATTTTTTTGGATTGTCGGATGTTAGGTGAAAAGTAACTAAGTTTGTCATAGGTGACGTTAATAATTGACTTGATTGTGACCTTATTAATATTAATATGTGAGTTTAAAGGTGACCTATAATTTAAAAAATAAATTTATTAATTACTACGGCTAGCGGAGCGAGCCACAATAGGTAATTTCGGAGTTCGGTGAGGTTAGCAAAAATACAAGTATTCTAAGACCACGACGAAATTTTTATTTGGCGATCCACAACAAAGCTAAAAACGAACCGGCGAGCGTAGCGAGCCGCCGAAATTATTGTTACTTTTTCGGGTGATCACAAACAAGTTATGGAGAGTACGAAAAAATTAATGACAGCGAGCCCTGAAACGTTTGGAGAAATTCCGCACCCTCAATTTCTAACAACAGGAATTATAAGTAACGGCGAGCGAAGCGAGCCGCGACATTTTTTGGATTTTCGGATGTTAGGTGAAAAGTAACTAAGTTTGTCATAGGTGACGTTAATAATTGACTTAATTGTGACCTTATTAATATTAAAAATTGAGAGTTTAAAGGTGACCTATAATTTAAAAAATAAATTTATTAATAACTACGGCTCGCGGAGCGAGCCACAATAGGTAATTTCGGAGTTCGGTGAGGTTAGCAAAAATACAAGTATTCTAAGACCACGACGAAATTTTTATTGGCGATCCACAACAAAGTTAAAAACGAACCGGCGAGCGTAGCGAGCCGCCGAAATTATTGTTACTTTTTCGGGTGATCACAAACAAGTTAAGGAGAGTACGAAAAATTAATGACAGTAGAAAGTAAGCTATGACAATGAATGAGAAAAGATTTACAACAAAATAAAGCACAGTACAAAGCAATTACTCATTATTGCACATCAAATATAATAGTTACACAGGGCAGAAAAAGACTAATACAGAAATTAATAAATCCCAAAAATTTACGATCCCGACGGGATTCGAACCCGCACCTTCCCCTTCAGCGCAGGGGTGCTCTTTTTTCCAACTAAGCTACGTGATCTTATCTAGTCGGCCCGAAAATCTTTGGGAGTTCTTTCGGCACTTACGCCGTCAGCGCCACCTACAGAGGAAACAATGAAGTTATCCAATTCTGCTCAAAGACCAAATTTACATTTAGTTCTTTGACGAGAGGTTTTGCCGTTGCTTGATTCTAAGGTTTTTATTTTATTATACTCTGGGTAATTTCTAAGAAATTAATAAATCCCAAAAAAGGTGCGGGTTCGAATCCCGTCGGGATCGTAAATTTTTGGGATTTATTAATTTCTTAGAAATTACCCAGAGTATAATAAAATAAAAACCTTAGAAAAAAGACTAATACAGATAAAGTTGTATGTAGGTACAATTATCCTTATCGGTTTGAGCGATCTCTGCTAAGCAACCTTTGTACACCCGATTTAGAAGTATCCAAGTATTTATTTTGCAATCATAATAAAAAACAACGGCGAGCGAAGCGAGCCGCAATTTTTTTATATGTCTGCGTGTGAATTTTCGGTATCACCCCTTCGGATTCGGATTTGAATCGCCATCTGCGCGCCCCGAGGGGTGCCGAGATGGCACCCCTTGGAGCTCGGTACCCGGGGCGGAGCGCCCCTCCGCCCCCCCCCCCTTACGCCGCTAGTGACGATGTGCTTATGACGCTGGACTGGAAAGGTAAGGGCATCGGCATAAACGGCGGTTACCTACATGTCACACCTACGATTCGCGGATGACATAGTTTTAATGGCGGAGTCACTGGAGAAGCTGAACCAGATGCAGGACGGCCTAGCTTCAGCCTCGCGACGCATCGATCTTGGCATGAACTTGGATAAAACCATGATCAATGGCCACATTGATTCGGAACCGGTCGTCGTCGTACATGGCCACCTTCTCGAAATTGTTTCCGAGTACACTTACCTTGGGCAGATTCTGCAGTTGGGTAAAATCAATTTTGAGAAGGAGGCCAAGAGGGGGACTAATATAGGCTGATGATGATGATGAATTATTATTTAATCATAGACTGGAGTTTTACTAAGTGCTCGTAGAACCATAAAGTCTGAATGAATATTTCAGATCATCAATCAGTCATGTCAATGTCATTTATGTTGTCATTCGTTCATTCATCACTCGTGTCACTTTAGTTTTCCTTGTCTCACTCACTCACGTGTTTTATTTGTATTGTATAACCAGGGTGTTAACAGCTAGTAAAAATCATGCGTCATACAAAAACATACCGTAAATTTAGTTCCCACAATCGTAAATAGATGACGCATTTATATATTTTGGTGAAATAGAACTGGGAACACTAAGATATTTTCACTTGGCAACACCTTAGGTAATGAAATTGACCTTATTGCCATCTCAAAGGGATATTACTTTAATTTAGGGTATTTTCGGGGTTCTGTGTTAAGCTGCTTAAAGAACGAATAAAATAATTTCATTATGACGTGAGTGATCACGTCTGATCACGTTCACTCACAGGAAAGAACGGTAGTGTAGTTCAATCAGTCAAATCCGTCAAATCAATCAATGTCTGTCGGTCGGTTTCGCTCGCCCTTACGTTGTAAATAAAAAAAATAGAGATTTACATTTACACAGCATCTATGTTGACTGCTTCCAAATCAAGAAATAGTTAGTAATAAAAAAAACTTTAGCGAAAATGATAGAATAACTGATAAGTATGTAACATAAGTAATACTATGATACTGGTGTTCTTGTAAATCATAATAAATTACAAAAGCAGTGCATTCACAAAGTAATATATTTTCACACTTAAAATGTTTTGGTAATGTTTTGACAACTCATAAATTATTCTTCGAAAGTTCAAACAAATCCAAGGAGATTTATTTGCAAGTCCAAGGTTTTATAACAGAAAACAATAGAAAATCACAAAACCTTTAGGTATGAAATGCAATTTCTTTGCACCGCACAAGTATTCAGAACGACTATTGAACACCATCCAATACCGGCTTTAGTTGTAATTTTTTTTATTGCGAAGCAGTGCATTCACAAAGTTATATATTTTCACACTCAAAATGTTTTGACAACTCATAAATTATTCTTCGAAAGTTCAAACAAATCCAAGGAGATTTGTTTGCAAGTCCAAGGTTTTATACTTAACAGAAAACAATAGAAAATCACAAAACCTTTAGGTATGAAATGCAATTTCTTTGCACCGCACAAGTATTCGGAACGACTATTGAACACCATCCACTACCGGCTTTAGTTGTAATTTTTTTTATTGCGATCAACACTATGTCGGCTTTAGTTGTAATTTTTTTTATTGCGATCACCATAATGTAAGGATATTTTTTTTTCGGAGCTGGCAACTCTGACATCTTGCCGACGTTCGTTTGGCGCATTTTTAAATTTTCTTCTCACCGCCGACATTTTGATTGTTCTCGTGTTCTTCTTAGCGTCGTGTGTGTTTCGTGTGTTTATGGTGACTTTTTTACGACTTGGCTTTGTATTTACGGACTCCGATACCCCAGACACTTGACTGACTACGGCAACCGACTATTGGACTTTCGATTTGCTTGACGATTATGGAAGCTGAAAAACATTGTTGTGTTTCTAATTGTACAAGACCACGTAAGTAATCTAGTACTAATCAATTATGTTTTGCTAATTTAACTGTTAATTATAACCAAATTAATTAATGAAATGAACCATCATGTGTTTCTGATGCTATTCTTTGTAATTTTTGTGTCTTGACATAACCTAAAAAAAGGTTGAGGGTTTACAAAACATTTTGTTAAAATTTCTACCTTTTTTTCATTATATCGATAAACTTTCTTTGCATTACATGAAATAACAATTTGTATATTATGCCGACCTTTACTTTTGATACAGAAATGTTTTATGTAACTAAACAAGTTTATAGTCAATAATATGATTTGTTTAACTTTCTTTGTAGGCTCCCCTGGTACACCACTGCATGGATTTCCCAATCCCGTTAGTGATCCAGAAAGGTTCAGATCTTGGCTGTATGCTGTTGGAGGTGATATCTTAGCACTGGACAATCAGTATATTTATAAATATCGAAACATTTGCCGCAAGCATTTTGAACGAAAATATTATTTGGGAAGCAAAAGGCTATCAAATTCTGCAGTTCCAACCATAAACATGCCCGGTAAGTAAACATTTTTGTTAATAAAACAAGCAAAATAAAGTCCTACAGTCTATTGGGACAAATTTGAATTGAAAATTTATCTACACTTTTATTTTAAAGAGGAATGATTTGTATTTTTGTATGTAACAAATAAACTTGAAAACTACTGGACTAACAATATTTCAAAAATTCTTTTGTCATTAGAAAGCTACATTATCACTGAGTAACATAGGCTATACAATATACCCGTGCGAAGCTGGGGTGGATTGCTAGTTATTTATTAAATAGATACATTTTCAGTCACAAGAAAATATGACTTCTAAAATAATAAGGAAAATAAATGGATCCGCTGGATTCCAACCCTGCCTCCAAGGTTATTAGTATGAGTTTGTGTATATCCATTTGTGTTAAATATTTGTTATTATTATCTATTCCAGGACTGTTTGCCACACAGAGGCAACCAATGGCAGATATTACAAGAAACACTCTGAATGTTGAAGAAAATGTAGAGATGCCATCAACATCCAAAGGTATATCTTTTAAATATTTAATACTATATTGAATGATGATTGTAAAGAGGGATCATTAAGGAGGTAAGGGGGCTTCATATTGAGGGAAACTCAAATTTTAACCCTACTTTGTGATTACAAATCTATTTCTTAAAATTACTCTGTCTTCTGCCTTTTCCATGTTTTAAAACTATAACTATATTAATCAGTACTAAGAAAAAGTTTCTCAAAACACCCTATTGGATTATTTTAATTACTTTGATTTAGTTTAATTAATTCTGTAGCATAATTTATCTTTTTTTTTAGGGTCACAAGTTCCACAAAGCCCAACTACTAATGTTCCTCCCAAAATCACTCTGTGTGTTGGTAAGTGTACTTGCTTACGATATTAAATGTTGCACAATCATAATTTGTTTATTCTATACTGATGACAATCATACAAGATTATTTAATTTTAAAGAAATATTTAAAGATGTCTCTATTTCCCCTCTATTTCATTTAAACATATGACCAGAATAAAAAAGTGTTTCAATTAGCCTTGAGACCACAATGAGCTTGTTGAGATATAGTACCATTCAGTATTTTTAATTTCAACTGCAGATTAATGCATACAATGTACAGGTAGCTCAACTGATCCATATCAACACCAGTCGGAAGCATCTCCAAGACGCTGACTGCTTTGCCATACTGTAAAACTTGTTCAGACGACGTAGCAAATACCAGTTCACATCGTAGCATCTCTTTTAATTTAGATCAAAATATTTAATGTGTTTAATTTTTTAGGTGGCGATAAGAAAAAAGTATTTTACAAGAAAGAAAATTTAGCAATGGCTCGAAAAATTGCTAAGTTACATTTACCAAAAAAAAATATGCCGCTAGATTGAAAAAAGCAAAAATTCTTTCGGAAAATTGGATAATGGCAAAGAAAACCAGCGAAGTTTGGCAGATCATGCTCTCGTATTTATGATACGAGGAATAGTAAGAAATTATAAACAGCCCATCAGCTATACCTTCTGTTTGTGAAGCACAAAAAAAATGAATTGGCTCGGCAAATTAAAGAAAACATTACAAATCTACAAAGTGTTGGCTTTACAGTAATGGCTACTGTATGTGACCAAGGAGCATCCAATGTGAGTGCCATTAATTATTTAATTGAGGAAAGGAGACAAAAACATTTAAAACAAAATGTTGAATGTGATGAAAAAGAGGTTTTTGAAGTCAATAATGAAGAAGTTATACCATTATACGATCCACCTCACCTGATCAAAGGGATAAGGAATAATTTGATTACCAAAAATTTGATATGTAAAATTAATAACCAATGGAGAAAGGCTAAATGGAGTCACTTAGAACTTCTTTATCAAGAGAACCCGGGGTATAAAGGGATCAGATTAGTCAAGAACTTAACAGAGGCACATGTAAATCCTCAAAAATTGAATAAGCAAAAAGTGAAATATGCTACTCAAATATTCAGCCAAACCGTAGCTTCGGGTTTAGGATACTTAGCTGGTGAGTATTTTTATTTCTTTTTAGATTTCTTGTATGAATAAGTTAACAGTTCTCATACTTGTTCCTGGACTGCTTTCTGCAATAGGCCACTGGTGGGCCCTTACAATTCCTTTGATTTTCATACAAAGTTTTCATCCAGCTCTCTTGAAGTGAATTCTGCATGTTATAATTTCTTGCTAATAAACAGCTCGGGAACTAAAAATTCATCCAGAGTTACTTCTAATCAAAATGGTTTTTATCTTAAAAATCATAGTGATCAATTAAATTTTACCCTGATTATCTGTTTTATTAGGTTAGCTTTTCTACAAGTGCACAAATATAACATAATTATGAGCAAAATTTGTATGAAAAGCAAGCAAAAGGTCCACCTTAAACAGCTTTAATTTTCTCTTTAAAACAACACTAGAAACGCACCATGGAGATGATAAATAATAATGCTGGACAATTCACACAGCATTATCTAGCCAAGCTAAATGGTAATCATAAGTAAATGTAATCTTAATTGGGCCTTATCAGAGCAATATAATATCTGTGTATCTTTCGACCAGCTCTGTTCATGCCAAATGTTTCATTAAACCTACTAACAAATTATATCTTTTCAGACAAAAAAATATTACCTGAAGAATGCAAGGAGACTGCGGACATTTTGCTATTCTTCGATAACTTATTCGACTCAGTCAACGGCAGTTTTCAAAATTCAAAAAACAGAAGTGGAAAAGAACTTCTTCGTCAAGTGACACCTTCTTGAAATCATGAAAAGGTTTGGAGTGAATCAAAAAAAGTCTTAAGTAGTATGAAATATGTAAATTTGTCTGGAAGGCTATGTTCACCACCTTCAATATCAAACTGGATCAAAAGTTTAAAAAAAAAACTATTCACAAAATACAATTTAAAATCTTTGTGGTTAAGGCATTTAAATCAAGATCCTCTAGAAAACTTTTTTGGTACTATTCGAAGTCACGGCGCACAAAACACAAAACCATCATGTGCAGCGTTCGAAGGGGCATTTGCGTCTCTATTATTAAATAATATGAACAGCAATTACTCACCAGGGTCCAACTGTGAGAGAGATACATGTAGAGCTTTCAAGCAAATAAATCAATTATTGAATGAAAACCAAAATAAAAAAGAAAAAAAGACAACTGAGATAGACTTTGGACATATAGATGCAAATGTAATAGAAGACATTGCAATAAAAAAAAATAACCCCAGAATAATAGCTGCACTGGAGTATGTAACTGGATATATTTTGCGCAAAGCATCTGAAAAAATCTTTAAAAATTGTAAAATATGCCGCCATGATTTGTATTCTCGTGAAACCAAAGATTCAAACATAAAAATAAGAGAATTTCAAGGAAAAAATTGGTTAACATACCCTTCCGACGAATTGCAGACCTTTTTCTCAGAAATACAAGATGTGACGATTAATATTTTAAGAACCTCTAGTAATATTATTAATTTAAAAGAATATATAAAATTAGTATTGTGTATATGTACAAGTAGTTCATTTATAAGTTGTAAAAAACATAAAGAAAATTTGACTGATTTTATATTCGATTTAAGCGCAAGATTTTTTATATGTAACTGGTGCCGAGATACAAATAAACTGTTAAATGGCACCAGATCTGATTATGATAAAGATGATGAAATTCAAAATATATGTAAAATGTATTACGACAAACGAAAAAAGAAATAAACAATAGTTTGTACAATAAGTATTAATTGAATTATTTTTTCACAAACCCTTTTCCAATACCCACGTTTTCGAAAATATTTGATTCGCCTAAAAAATAGAACAGTCCTATTTTTAACTACAAAAATAGGACTGTCATATTTTCTAGGTGAATCAAATATTTTTGAAATCACGAAATTAAATGGTTATTGATATGTAGCTGTACCGGTATGTACCTAGTACCTACTATACAGCATGTTAACACATATATATATATGACTGAAATTAGTTTCAACAATTTCAACTAGATGGCGTTACTAGCAAAGTATTAGCTGTGGCCTCTATCTCAGTATATATAATGTACTCTGTGTGTATAACTACCTACTCTTTCTTTATTGTTCTGTGTTTCTAATTACCACGGGAGCGTGTATAAATATTTTATTTTTTTAATTGAAGTGATAAAACTAAATACACTCAAATTTAATTACGAAAATATTAACGCCGCCGTTTAGTATTGTAACTAAAGTAAGGTCATTCAATTTATTTTTTGGTTAATGTGAAAAATTTAAGGTTATATGCAGTCTTCACTGCCGCACCGCAAGCCGAAAATATAATTTTTACCGTCTTTTCCAGCCATGGCGACATCTTTAGCCGCCCAGCTGCAAAAGCTAGCTGTCCCTCAAGCTACAATCTACAAAGATAACAACAAAACTGTGTCTTTACTCTTTGATCCCAAGGAAGCAGCTCTCAAAGATAGGGAGGTGTTCTACGAAATAGGTGAGTGCAATACTGAGCTAGCCAGAAGAGCCCTGGCCTCTTAATACAAGTTTAGATTTAATAAGACCGAGGAACTTAAGTGATGTAATGCTAACAGCCAGGTCTTGTACACACACCATAAACAATAAATCTACAAACTAAAATCGGAACCTAACTCTTAGATTAAGGCGGGTTTACCGTAGACTTCGAAATACACCTTTTGTTATCTGTTATCTTTAGGTCTCAGTGGCCTTCATGAGCTCATAGCTCTAAATGAGGCCTTCATGGTCTACGAAAACACACTATTCAGTCACTCCTCAAAGGACTTCGAGAGAGCCATGGAAAATAAAGAAGTGAATGAAAATCTTGACATAACTATAGAGAGATTTCTGCTACAACTGTCTCCATACCTGCTCCTTCAATCTGCTCACAAAGCCTTAGAATGGCTGATCAACAGATACCACATACAGCAGTACAACCAAGACTCGATCATGGCACTTATTCTACCGTATCATAGTACAAACATTTTTGTCAGAATGGTCCAGTTGATGGACATAAGAGGTCATTCAAACCGATGGGTATGGCTGCGTCCTGTGCAGAAAAGCGGAGCAGCACTGCCAAACCAAAGCCTGTACAACCAATGTGCGCAGAATCAGGCCACAATGAACTTTATTGCTAGGAATACATTGAAATATGTTGAACAGTATGGAGAGAAAGCGAACCATCTGAACACAATCTTCGCATTCTTCTGCCAGACTGCCATTGGCATGATAAATACCATAAAGAAGGTCAAAGAATCACATATAACCTCCTTGCTGTCTACAGTGATTGCTGCCATTGATTCACCCATTGCCGATTTCAGGGCATCGGCCTATATAATACTTGGGTATCTCTTCACTAAATCAAAGTTCAGAGTTAAAACTCTGAATGATATTGTAGATAAACTCCTGACAACACCATTTGACTTATCCTACGATGTTACATTACTAATCATAATTTTGTATGAGAACCAGAAGAATTTGGTAAATATGTCAGAGGTGATTCTGAATAATATGTCGATTGGGACAGTGTATACTCTATGTGGTCACCTAAAGGTTCTGATTGAGAGGAAAAACAATATTCTACCATTTGTGTTGGCATTTCTGTCCGGTGTTCTACCACAGATGCAGAAAGATAGTGAGGAGTTTATGAGATTTTCGAAGCATCCGGAAATATTGATTGAGGAGGTTGACTTGAAGAACCAGCAGCCAGAAAAAGTTATTCAGTGAGTATAATTATTATTGTTGTACTCGCCTTTATAACAAAGGCAAATTGATTGGCAAATTATAGTTTTCCACAAAATAAAACATCTCTATTTAAGGTTTTTATTTATTATAGTACTCTGGGTAATTTCTAAGAAATTAATAAATCCCAAAAATTTACGATCTCGACGGGATTCGAACCCGCACCTTCCCCTTCAGCGCAGGGTTGCTCTTTTTCCAACTAAGCTACGTGATCTTATCTAGTCGACCCGTAAATCTTTGGGAGTTCTTTCGGCACTTACGCCGTCAGCGCCACCTACAGAGGAAACAATGAAGTTATCCAATTCTGCTCAAAGACCAAATTTACATTTAGTTCTTTGACGAGAGGTTTTGCCGTTGCTTGATTCTAAGGTTTTTATTTATTATAGTACTCTGGGTAATTTCTAAGAAATTAATAAATCCCAAAAATTTACGATCTCGACGGGATTCGAACCCGCACCTTCCCCTTCAGCGCAGGGTTGCTCTTTTTCCAACTAAGCTACGTGATCTTATCTTTTATCTTAAGGTGGCGCTGACGGCGTAAGTGCCGAAAGAACTCCCAAAGATTTACGGGTCGACTAGATAAGATCACGTAGCTTAGTTGGAAAAAGAGCAACCCTGCGCTGAAGGGGAAGGTGCGGGTTCGAATCCCGTCGAGATCGTAAATTTTTGGGATTTATTAATTTCTTAGAAATTACCCAGAGTACTATAATAAATAAAAACCTTAGAATCAAGCAACGGCAAAACCTCTCGTCAAAGAACTAAATGTAAATTTGGTCTTTGAGCAGAATTGGATAACTTCATTGTTTCCTCTGTAGGTGGCGCTGACGGCGTAAGTGCCGAAAGAACTCCCAAAGATTTACGGGTCGACTAGATAAGATCACGTAGCTTAGTTGGAAAAAGAGCAACCCTGCGCTGAAGGGGAAGGTGCGGGTTCGAATCCCGTCGAGATCGTAAATTTTTGGGATTTATTAATTTCTTAGACATCTCTATTTACTTTAAAAACAAATTACAACAAGTATTTAAGCTGATATCAATTTCCTAAAAATATAAGCCATCACCAGAAGTTAGAGTGCAGGCAGCATTGCCATAAAAAAAGTTTCCTGTCCTTCTAACTAACTCAAGGTTGCCTGGAAGAGATTTCCTTCTTAATACAAGGAAATCTCTTCCAGGCTTATCAGTATTTGTCAATTCCTGTTCTGTATTTAAGATTTATTTATTCATTTTCTGTATTTATGATGTCATAATTCAATCTAATTACTGCTGTTTATTGCATCATAAATACACTCACAAACAATTCGCGTTGAATTTGGCGGGAATATAGTCACTGAGTGATTATTAGCTGTGCAGCAGTGTTCAGGTACAAGTTACAGACCTGAGAAAGAACCAATTTTTTTTTCTGCTTTCAGTTGCGTCCTCAACTTCTACCTTCCTCTCAAGATTTTCAAAAGCAATACCGAAAAAGACGGCAACGAAAGTGACCTGGAGATCATTGAAGAGGAAGATGAATTTACAAGCAAAATCTTCAACTGGTATGCTGTATTCTTGAAGACCTTCGAACGCCAATACCCTGATGCCTTCGACAAAGTCATCAAATCCATCATGAGCTCCGAAAGCAAACTCAAAAGAGATAGAAAAGAACAGCTCTCAAAACTTCTTGGTTTCAAGCCTTCAATAGCTCACAAATTGGGAGGTACCTACCTCTTCGAAAATCTAAACCACATTAATTCAGACTTGCGTATTGAGGGCATCAAGTATATTCAGAATGACATTGATGCTATTATGAGGGACGATCCGGACTTCGTTAAGGATTCTATCGTCAATAGACTAGGCGATACCCATCCGCAAGTAGTCAATGCTACTTTGGACATACCAACTGAAAAGCTAGATGATTTGCTGAATGAGATAGAAGTGACAAATGCATTGGTTAAGATCTGTGGTAAGCAAACCCTTGCATGGAAACCTGTGATTAAAAAAGCTATAGAAAAGTTCTGCTCTACTAAAAAATTACCAGTCAATCAGGATGTCATCATTGCTTTACTGCCATACCTTTTCCCGTATGACAGAGATTCCTCAGAAGTGTCATGGGAAATTCTGACTTCTGTGTGGGCCAAAAAGTTCAAACTCACTCCGAAAGCGATAAATCTCAAAGAGACACACAAAGACAACCCTACAGTTATCAATTATGCTGTTTTCAAAGCCATTTTTGTTGACAAAATCGTAAACTTTGATGATATTCTCGATGAGGATCTGCTGAACAAACATAATACCACGGACATTTGCTGTTTCATGCTTCTGAAGTCGTGTTCTTTTGACAGAGCATCTGTTGAAGAAGTTTCGGGAATCTTAAATCTGCTCTTAGAGTCTGTCGAGACTAGGTCTATAGTAATGGCGACAGACGGTAAAGCGTTCTCCAGCGAAATTGTAGCAGAATTTGTGAAAGAATCCAGGAAGGATAACATACTCTTTGAAGTCATAGAATACTTGTTCACTCGAGTCATCGAAGACGTCAATATAAATAAGATACCTAAACCCTGGTGCAATGTGTGTAAATCATCTGATATGCTACTTATCAGGCGGTTGTACGAGATATGCATCACTGGATGTGGTATTCCAAGCTACGGAGAGCATTACGTAAAGCTACTGCAAAAACTTTTGGATAAATTCTTCAAAAACCGGAAGGAAAAGTTCGAGTTTATTGCAAACTTCGCTTGCGGGCATATTCTCTATGCGGCCGATCCGAAAGATGTTATAGGACCAGAATTACAGCTAAGAAGCATCAAACTCCTCACCAATTTCATTGCCATAGAAAACAATAAAAGTTGGCTCTACGAATCGGATGTGCTTGTTTTGATGATACTTTTCGATCTAAATAACCCGATTATCGCGATCCGCCAGAGTGCCATTGACATCGTCATTCAAATATTGCAGGATAAACCCGATAACAAACTAGTCTACATTCGCTTATTCGAACAAATATTGAAACACGATCAAGCATTGCTGTTAGATCACCAGCAAATCATCCAAGTTTTGATAACGATTCTTACCCAAAAAGACCCGCAGTTGAAACTGTTCCGTCGTAATGGTCTTCTCAAACTCATGGGCGTGCTAAACTCTGACGCAACTCCTACTCATATAAAAAGCAGTTTTCTAAAGATCCTCGCTAACTTCGGTGTAGCAAACTCGTTCCCCCACATCATTCCTGTATTGAACCCTCTTGAAAGAACTCTAAGAAAAGAGACGGGTCTGAGATTGGCCATGGATATTTATGAATCCAACTTATTGAAGAGTGTCTATGGCCTCATCAACGAAGCGACTATAACTACTTTTGAAAAGGACGATGTGTGGGCGTCTATTGAGTTTGGTTTGAAAGAGTACAGGGAATGCATCTTGCAAGAGGATCAGTCCTACACCAGCCCAGCTGTTCTCATAATGAAGCAAATTGAAGAAGACACTTTTAAGAAACTGCCTGAAAATAAGCGAACAGATTTCGTCCGCCTTGTGGGATTAGCAGGCGCCATTAGTAATAATCCTACCATTTCCAGCGTTGCCTCGAGGCTCATGAAGAAAATCCACCTTGCTTTCAACGATTTTAAGCGTATTTTTCAACAAATGATCATTGCAGTTGACCCCGCTGCCGACTCTTCGAAAACTAAACGTAACATATCCACCTCATCTATATCCTACGAACTGACGGAGACAGACGATTGGCGATTGGGAGTAACTGTTCTCGAATACGTACAGAACAAAAAGAAAATGGATCTGGACAAAACTTTCGTGCCTATTTTATTCGAGTTGTTAGACAAATGCTTGAGGTTCGAAGAGCAGTCTTACGTGGAGTACACAAAACAGCTGATTCTGTCGTCTTTGTGGTATTACTGCAAGAAATTCATCAAGGAAAGTGACCAAGAGTTTGTGAAAGCGCTCAAAGCTGGTTTCAAAGTGGAGCTAATCGTCCAATGCATCAGAGGTACCCAAAATCCTCAAACTCATCACCATGCCTTGATCCTTCTATCTCACGCAGCACACATGCTGCCAGAACAAGTCCTGCACCATATCATGGAAATATTCACGTTCATGGGCTCATCCGTATTGCGACATGATGATGCCTACAGCTTCCAAATAATAACACGAATCATTGAGACTCTAATACCGATACTTGTGAAGCTTGATGCAAGTAAGAAAGTGAACGAGCTATCTGAAAAGGAGCTAGAACAGTTGCAAAAGCGTACGGTACCAGTTTTGCGTATCTTCGCTGATGTCGTCTTACATGTCCCAGAGCACAGAAGACTACCGCTTTACAAGAAGCTTATAGAAACAATCGGAGCCGACAAATTCCTTTGGGTATTCGTGGCGTTGTTATTAGAAGCACATGTAACTCACTTTGGGGATGCTAAAAAAAAGGATGATGAACCTATGTCTAGGACCTTAGCCGATCAAGAAGGTCCGATTAACAGGCTCGATTTTGGCCAAAACATTCTTCTAGAATTCCCGCCTGAGATATGGCTTGGTAACTTCATCAAACTTATGCTGCACATTAAGTCTTTTCCTCATCTGAAGGACGAAAACTCTATGGAGACTGACGTCGACCCGGCCGATATTTTCAGTGTTAACGGACATTCTCCAAATCAACTTCGCCACTACAAATACGTTGTCATCACGTTCACAAGCAACTGTTTGTCCTCTTCAAGATTCATCCAGCACAACAGCGAAGCTACCGACTCGCAAGTCATGGGGGATAAATACAAGACTCTCATTATAAACATTCTGACTTACATCCAATCTATTTCCAAGCTAACTGACGAGAAGACGGCGAAATACTGGAGGGTTATGTTGCACCATAGCTACGATTTATTAGACCATACAAACAACTTGCTATCAGCTCCTATGTTCCTATCTGTGATACGAGGACTACTAAAACACACACTTCAGACAGTTAGACGGAAATCCATGGAGTTACTAAACTCTAAAATTCAACACCACCCTGAGTTTTTGGCGAATGTTGACAGTGAGACAATGCTCTCCCTACTAGATCCACTTCTAGATATCATAAAGACGATCGAGACGAAAGATCAGGGCTTAAACGAGATAGCAGCGCAAGAATTAGAATTGAACCAACAAACTGCGCTCCTATCACTGAAGTTATTGACCAGAATGCTGGCTTCTGAGAACCCTGAGCCGTTCAAACCTGTTCTAGACACTGTTACAGAGTATACTTGCAACTCTGAGATATCTGGGAATGTCATGGCTTCTATAGTACTCTGTTTGGCTGAGCTATGTAGCAACCTCAGAGCACACGCCTTATCCAGCTTAAGAAAATTCATGCCAGCACTCATCAAAGTTCTAAAAGCACAACGGAAAGCTGAAACTCCAGAACTGGTCCTGCTCAGCACTGTAACTGCTATCTCCAAGATCGTTGAAAGCCTATCTCTATTCCTAAGTCCTTACGTCCAGAAGATCTTGTACGAGTATTCGATCTTACTCGCAAAATGGCAGAATTCCAGCCACGACCAGTCGGTAGTCGTTGCTAAGTTAGCGAACATCAAAAAGAAGATAGCTGGTGCTATTCCACCAAGGGTTTTGATCCCTGCTGTGAGTGAGACGCATCAAATGCTGCTGAAGAAAGGGAAGTTTGACGCTATCGGTCCTGTAATGTCGGTACTCGCTGATAGCTTCGCTAATGTGACAACCGCAGATTTCACAGCATTGCAACAAGATTTGACTGCGTTCTTCCTAGCAGCGTTACAATTACGAAGTGATGCAGTGGATAGCGATATAGATCTAACAATCATAGACAGGGCAGAAGATGAGGTGGTGAAAGCGCTAGTGAATCTAGTTCTGAAACTGTCTGAAACGAGCTTCAGGCCGTTCTATTTCAAGATTTATGACTGGGCTATCAGGACTAATGTCGAGGGGCAGAAGGATCGTGTTATTACCTTCTATAGGTAAGATTTTATTTGAAACAACCACATGCTTACTTCATTTTGACCAATTGGTATTAATTCAAGGGGCATAAAAACTAAATTATACGAATTTAACAGAACTAAAGATGATGCCGAGGATACAGGTCAGTTCTACCCAATGCTGGGTATAGGCCTCCCGAAGTTTGTGCCGTCCACCACGGGCCTGTCCATTTTTGTAATGTAGTAGAAAGTTTAAATCCCTTTGTATGCCTCTCTCATCATTGTTCTCAAATTAGTTAAATTGATTTTTAGTGCTACCTTAATTGATTGAGTATTTATTTGAAATTGTTGATAGTCAGTTATTTTACTACCAACATGATAAAATGAAGGTACCAAAATCTATCTCCACTTTTCGTAAACAGTATTTCTTTTTTCAGACTTAGCAGCGCGATCGCCGAGCAACTGAAAGGTCTGTTCGTGTTATTCGCAAGCCACTTCATAAAGAACGCAGCTGATTTACTAGATTCTTGCAATAACAGCAAAACAGAAGACAACTTCTTCGATTCCGAAGAAAAATGCTTGACTCTTATAAAATACATCATCAAAACTTTGCACATAGTGTTCTTATACGACAGTCAAAGCTTCCTGAACAAAGATCGGTTCGAAACCCTGATGCAACCTGTAGTTGATCAACTGGAAAACACAATGGGAGGGATTCCTATCCTTAAATCGAGGGCAGAAGAGTACATTATTCCGTGTGTGTCGCAGTTCGCAGTTGCAACGGCTGATGATTCGCTGTGGAAGCTGCTTAATTATCAGATACTGTTGAAGACTAGACACAATGATGCGGAAATA
This sequence comes from Eupithecia exiguata, assembly GCA_947086465.1. NCBI lineage: Eukaryota > Metazoa > Arthropoda > Insecta > Lepidoptera > Geometridae > Eupithecia > Eupithecia exiguata. Next base: position 2,719,308 of record OX352229.1, read on the forward strand.
AGGTTGGTTTTTAAATATTCCTGTTTTCACTATCCACTGCTCAACATATCAATAAATTTATATCCTCATCCTCGGACTAATTTTTAATAATGCATTTTTCTAAAATTATTTCTTTTAGTAGTTCTTTTGGTATCATTTCGGACGCACGGAACGCCTAAGAGGCCGACGATGTGTCACGAAGGTCTATTCACGGTTGTTTTACAATACAATACAATACAAAAATGCTTTATTGTACACCATAAAATAACATAACAAAGAGACATCACATAAGATAAGTACAATGGGCGGCCTTATCGCTAAGAAGCGATCTCTTCCAGGCAACCTTTGGATGGAAAGAATTGTGAATTTAAGAAAGGCAAAGGTTTTGAAGAGACCCAGGTTGATATTATTTATTTAGCGGTGCGAATGCCTTGCCAGTCTTCCATTCCTTGACGTGGTGATTTTTTATTCTTGAACAAATTTTGAGTTGGACAGAAATTCTGCTCAAACCCCAAACTCTATCCTCCTGTAAAAAAACCCTTTTTAAATTCCAGGCTTACAGCCCTAGACTGCCTCGTCGCCATGGCAACCCAGCTCGGCACCAGCTGGCTCCCACTCCTGGCTGAGAGCGTGCCGTTCCTAGCTGAACTCTTAGAAGACGGCGACTCCAGAATAGAGGCCTCCACTAAAGACGCAGTCAGGAAACTGGAGGGAATACTCGGAGAGCCACTTGAGAAATATTTCTAGAGTTGCAAGGAAATTAAATAAGCATCAAGTTAGTTCACTTGTTTTTCTTTTACCGTCTACCTTTGTGGATTCTTTGCTTCTCTATATACAAAGTGCTACGAAATGTGTATGCTTAGCCGAAAGAGAGTGATTCTGGGTAATAATAGGAATTAAAAAAATCGTTGAATAAAATTTTACCGCTCGGGGTACAGAATCTTGCCACGTATCAGTGTCATACGTAATACACAATATGATACGTGGCACTTTGTATTGACCAGCGCCATCTGTTTAAAGGTTAGCGGTCTGACAGCTTTCTCGAAAGGTTAAAACTTCCATGCCGACCGAATTAGTTCCGAAAATTATTATTAGTCCTTAGATGTCGCTGGTAAATGTTTGTCAACTACAATGGGGCAACCAAACAACCAATGCATAGATGGCATTGGTTGTTTGGTTGCTCTACAAGCCCCGGTTATAGGCATTGTCCAAAGTAGGCGGGAATACCTTTATATCTACAAAATCAAAACGTAATATAAGCTTATTAATGCCTCTGTAATAGTTATATTCTATTTCGTTTAGGCAGAGAGAATCGAAAATAGATTTCGGTGGCCAGCAAGAGCAACTTCGATTCTCTGCCTAAACTAAATAGAATAAAACTATTACAGAGGCATTAAAAAAAGCTTATAATTCCTATATATCACAAACTGTGCGATGGATTTTTGATATTTCCTTTCTTCAACGTAATAATAAAATAGGTGGTGGCGATGATTTACCGATAAAATATCTTGAAAATATCCCCTTTCAATATCGGTAGGTCAAGACCAAACACATTGTAGGTATTCCGAAATGCTCCTATATCGAGAATCGAAGATATTTTTTTCTTAAGTTAATATAAAATGGTTAACGATTTGCTACAAATAACTTTTCCGCTAGTTTTATTCAATGTAGTATCACGGTAGATCGCAGAAAAAAACTAAAAACCACAGAATACTTTGAATTTAGCAGCATTATTTAAAAAAAAAACAATCTCGCCGCAATTCGAAGCCATCAACCTGTATATTAAAACTAGTATTTACAATTGAAACAATTGAGCTAACTGCAGACTGTTGCAAACAATCTACAGGTAGCTTAACTGATCCATATTATCCATACCAATCTGCAGTTAGCTCAATTGTTTCAATTGTAAATACTAGTTTAAATTTAATTCTATTATTTGATTGTTTTTTTCTTTGTCTATCAATCAACCTGTTATATTAAGCAAGACTTGGGCCATTCCAACAACATAACCACAGGGCGGAAAAGGTGAATTGCGTGCCTGCAACTTTCCTGGCACTAGCCACAGTAATCAGACAACTTACGTAGAAAATCGGGAACCGTAACATATTGCATATTGGAATAGGCGCCTTTGGTTTTCCGCTACAGTTATTATTAGGTACCTACTCGTAAGTAACTACCATTATTGCTTCCCCGGAAAATTCCACAAACCTTGGCACCTACTCCATCCAATTATCCATACCTAGGCACGTACTTACATACTTTTTCATACTAATTACGAAAGTTACGTTTGTCTGTTATCTTTTGAAGATTGATGTTCTGAACGGATGTTAATGACATTTGGCTAAGAGATACATAGATTTTATCCAGAGAAAAGATGCAATCTGCATACGAGAAAAAAGCGGGCGAAGCCGTGGACTAAAACGAAAATAGTAGACGGTTATTAATAACTACTTTCGTACGTTCGAGACCCGGAAATTTTAATTTTGATAAGCATTTCATTAAAGAAAAGTTAAAAAACGCGAAAATAACCTTAGAATATACTAAAGAAAAGTTATTAAACAGTTACATTTTTTAATATTTAATTTAATTTTTTATTTATTATAATTAAAGTTTGTGAAGTCCCCTACTTTACTTACTGCTATGGCTCAACGACCCAAAGTGTGTCTTGGCCTCCGATACCAAAAGTCGCCATAGTTAAAGGTAATTTGTCACTATTTATGTCAGTAAAGTAAACCTACTAACATATTAGTGTACGGTTACTATATTTTAATATCACTCGAGCACGTGGGATGGAGAACCTTCCGGGACTACTCTTCATCATCTACAACCCGACTTCACCCACTGCTGGGTCTAGGCCTCCAAACTCTTGTGCCACTCCACACGGTCCTGCGCCAATCTTATCCAGGTTCACCCCACGACGTTTGTTATATCGTCCGCCCATCTTGCGGCTGGACGTCCGACGCTTTTGTACCCTGTTCTTGGACGCCATTCAGTTAGCGTCTTACTCCACCTGTCGTCTTGTCGTCGTGCAACGGGACTAATCTTACTTAAATTAAATCTCGCACAAATAAAAAAAAACATCATTAAAGCGCTGCATACGTTAAGTTAGGTACCTACATAAACACAGTAGGTACCTACTATAGCTAGGCCTAGGTACACAAGGAACCTGTAGACTACTAAACTGGGCTACTAAGTACAGCTCTTCTACAATGTAGAGTTCCTTAGGTAGGTAGCTAGCTTCCTGCTATCTTGGTACTTTCTGGGAATTGATAATTCTTAGTAATCTAATCCAATACACAGATCATTTACTAACGATTGAAACAAGTGGGGCCGCGGTCGCTTCTTACGTGAAGTGCGAGGTTGACAGCACTACTACTTAAAAAAAATGGGTCGAACGAGGAATGAAGTCGTCAGCATTGAATTTGATTTCCCTGATTCGGACTAGTTTAAGGTGAAGCCAGTGGGACGAATGCGGAATCACTCTTCTTAGTTACCTACCTACCAAGGTTGGCTTGACAGCAGAAAAAATATTAAGTACCTTCTAGTTTCTGCCCGCAGCTTCGCGCGCGTTGTTTCTATGAAAACGTTTTAGGGTTATTTCTAATGATATCCAATGGGAACTGATTTATGGAATAAAAAAAACCTATGTTTATGGTACTTTTGGTGTGAAGAAGTTACAAACATCCACCCATCCATCTAAACATTCAAACTTTCGCATTAATTAGTTTGATAAGCTTATTTCTTATAAACAAAAACTTAGTCAAATTGATGATGAACTAGATTGGTTAGTGCATTAGTTTTTGATGGATTATTTCTTATTAAGACCGAGATTTTTTTTAGATATAACCGGTCAAGTGCGAGTCGGACTCGCGCACGGAGGGTTCCATACCATCTATAAAAACGGCAAAAAAATCACGTTTGTTGTATAGGAGCCCACTTAAATATTTATTTTATTCTGTTTTTAAGTATTTGTTGTTAAAGCGGCAACAGAAATACATCATCTGTGAAAATTTCAACTGTCTAACTATCACGGTTCATGAGATACAGCCTGGTGACAGACGGACAGCGGAGTCTTTATAATAGGGTCCCGTTTTACCCCTTGGGTACGGAACCCAAAAAAGCGACGGTACAATCATAACTAACAGTCGTTACAATGAGGTATTCCGCGTTCGTCCCATGGGTACAACTAGAGACGATAGTCGTCCAACGATAATTTACGGTCACGACACAGTGGGAATTCGCCCTTACACATTCACATTATACACCTTCTATGATGATAATCTCAATGGTCTATTACTACAATACGAAGAGAATTTACATACTATCTCGAATTTCCGCTAAACCCACGAAATTTATGGCTAGCAGATACCACACGGTAGCTAAGTATCTAGGTATTTGTGCACGCGGATTTGCACACGTTTCTAAGGAAAAATTTAAAGTTTATTTTTCTAGGAACTTTTTCCCAGAGGAACTGATTTATGGAATTAAAATAAATAATAAATAATGCTGGACAATTCACACAGCATTATCTAGCCCCAAGTTAAGCAGAGCTTGTGTTATGGGTACTAGATAACTGATATACATAATATAATACAATACATAGATAAATATTGTTTATTATACATAGAAAACGACCAGAACACCCTGAACAAATGTCTGCAGATCGTATACGCATTTGTCCCGAAGCGGGAATCGAACCCGCAACCTCCTGCGTCGCAGGCAGACCTTCGCCCACCGCGCCAGAGAGGTCGTCAAATGTGGTTGAATGTTCTATCCAATTTGTGTAATGCATGAGGCCCACTAATATTTGGTATGTAGAGTTATGAAAACCTAATGCTTTTAGAGGAAATTGAAAAACAAAATTGCTACGAAAGGCTTTCCCCAATCGCGCGGCCTGCCGTGGTGGTTTTCGTAGCGAATTAATATGGAGGAAGTATTTTAATAGCTAACTAGCTAAAGTAACCATAACTATACACTAGCCATAGCCAAACTTGAAGTGAAATGTAAACAAACCACGGCACAAAAACAAAAGCACAAATTTCAACTAGGTACCTACGCATACCACCAGACCAGCAGCAGTACAAGAGCAACGAAAACAGTTATTTGATAAAACTTTTGTAACTATCATGGTTAACAATAAAGTAGGTAATTTTCGGGATATTTACCATGATTTGATTTTTTGATAAAAACAAACTCGCAGTGACTTTAGTTCTTTCATGATCATGGCGAATGAAATATTGGAAAACTCGAAAATCAAATCATGGTAAATATTCCGTTACAAATGATTTTATAGTCCAAATTCAAGTTCGAAAACGGACGATTGTTTATTTATTCAATGATATGATAAAATTGAGAGTTTACTGTTTCTAACTTTTGCGATTTCCTACGATGATGTCGCATCATATTTTCCACCAATATTTCTTTGATTCTGTTATCCCTTACAGAAAAAAATATTATGTCAAAATACTAAAGAACCACTTACACACAAGCCAAACTTGATGTGGAATGTTTGTTAACAAACCGCCCATACTTAACCCATGGATGTATGTATGCCTAAAAAATCACTAAAGTACCTATGTTAAACATAAATAAATAAATAATGATGGACAATTCATACAGCATTATCTAGCCCCAAGCTAAGCAGAGCTTGTGTTATGGGTAGGTACCAGGTAAGAAGATAACAAGATTGACTCACTAATAGCGCTCCGTTACAAACCTCTGTGGTTTTTTGGGTGTTATTATTATTATTTTGTAATACCTAACCTTTAAGTTGATAAATAAATAAAAAAAAAAAAACAGATGTACATAATATAATACAATACATAGAAAACGATCTGAACAAATGTCTGCAGATCGCACACACATTTGTCCTGACCTGAGGCGGAAATCGAACCCGCAACCTCCTGCGTCGCAGGCAGACCTTCGCCTTCGCCCACCGGCACCGCGCCACAGAGGTACCTACTATAGATAGCTATATACTTATAAATCTACTATTTAACTAAAACTTCAGCAGCAAATTGCTCAGCTCGGAGAATTTATGGAGATACAAACCTTCCATCTAATAAGACGCTTAATTTGATGAAACTTGATGTTTGGGACTTTACGAGTGACCGTACTTGGGTGGAATAGACCCATTGTTGGTGGCGATAGGTCAAGTCTTGTTTCAAGGTCGGAAGTGGAACAGGCACTTCCGGTAAAACTTGCGTAGGTACTTAGAATGGAATTAAGAATGATCCGCTTAGCTAGACTGAGCGGGACCGCTTCACAGATGACGTCATCCTCAACGACATTCTTTAAGAGGCGAACCTAGCGTGTTTGCTTGTCAAACTAGGATTAGATCTAAGTAGGTACTCACGGGATTCCCGTGGTTAAAAACCCGAATTGCATACAATTAAAAAAAAAATTCTGTCTAGCTAAATTTTCTAACCTGCTTTAGTCCACAGAAGATAAGATAACTAAACTTGACTTGGCGTCTTTATTTGTAGAGCCTTTTGTATACCTAACTAACACTGGGCATCTCGAGCGAGGCTTTAGTATTCTTTCCTATTAAGGACAATAAATAAAACAATGTATTGACGAGATTTTATTAGGTCAAAGTAGTTCGTAGAGGATTTAAACATTCTAGAAAAATAATATAAAAGGGTAAAATTACAATGAACACTAACTTAAAATCTAAAAAAATATATCAATAGGGTAATTACTAACTAGGCGTGATACCGTACAATCCCCACTAGGTACCTAACGTCTTTTACATTGTAATACATTCCTTGGTAGATTATCTATAATTACCAAAGTACAAAGTACGATCCCAATTCGGGATTTCAAATACCTAGATTTTTAGAGAAAAATGAACGTGTTCCTATAAAATATTTTTTGAAGTTCAAGCAAACGGATATTGCTCTAAAATGTTTTTGGTTTCCTGCAGTAGAATTTCCTTGTCATTGTCGTCGATCTTTTTAGTCCAGTGTGAGTTTCTAACGGCTGATTTATCGAAGCCTATCTTCAAGTCGACGAGGTACGCCAGGATCATGCAAGTGTGTTGGTTGTCAGCTGCGGATAGATCCCTGTGGAAGTCTCCATCTAGCGCGCGGCAGAACGGGAACCAGTCAGCTGTCTCCGTAGGCTTCGCTACAGACTTGTTGTATTGTTGATAATAGTCTTTCGACAATTTGTACAGAGAACTGTGGGTTTTTTTCAAACGAGACAGAGCGTCCCACAATTTAGCCTCGGTGACGCCGTACAGGCGGACGACTTTGAAAAACAGACAGGGCAACTGAAGTCCGGTCCACTCCACGTACTGCACGCAGGTAGCTTGGACAGCTTTCTTCGTCTTCTCGTCGCATCCGCTCAGAAACATGCTGATAGCCAAAATTGCGGAGGGCTTCAACAGCTTCGCTTGCACGTTTTTGTTGAAAACATCGGATATTTTCGGCAGCTCGGTGAGAGGATTTGGGCATAGCTTTGTGTAGTCTTCTTGGGCGCGCTTGAATGAGTCCGAAAACTGCTTCTCGTTTCCGATGAACCTCCTGAGTATCAACAGGGTTAGATATGTGACGTTGACATTCAGTATCTTGTACTTGCTGTCGTCATATTTCACGTTCAGCCGCTCTATCAGCATTTTAATTTTGCTCATGTAGAATCCTTCTGGGAGCGGTTTGTAGATATCCCGAAACTTGGTGGTGAAGGAGCCTTGGCTTCCGAGTTGAAACACATTGTTCGCTGGATTACCAAAGGATCTGGCATGAGTCAGGACATAGGTGAAGGCTTCGTAGACCGTGTCATTTGGGGGTATCACTCCAGAATACGTGAGGAAGATCGCCTTAGCGCAGCTGAGGTAGATCCTTACGTCAAAGATTTCATTCTCGCTCAGAATTTGCTTGACGGTGTTGGTAGCGATAGTGTCCGTCCAATGAAGCGAGGGAAAAGCCTTAGAATCGGTTTTCTTGGTGCTTTTGGGCGCAAAACATTTCTGCGCATGTTTTTCATCGCGATCATCTACACAAGGCTCTCCTTTGCCAAGTGCGCAAAGAAACTTACGTTTTTGTATCACAAGGGCTGTGGGTATCTTCCCTTTAAGAACTTTATTTTCTATTTTGTGCTTGTTTAATACTTCTATTAGGTTTTCCATGGTTAAAATCACTCACTGTTTCATTTCACGATACTCAAAGCTACACTGACTGTTTCACGACTGTTCTGTTTGTAAAGTATACAAGCTTTTTTTGTACAAGCTTTCTACGCACTTTAAATATTTTTGTTATTAGTTATTACAAAGAGCTAAAGGACTACTGATTATGACAAAGTTAGTGGGTCTGCTAAACAAAGGGCTAGTGATGTCTGTTCTCTAACGTCGATCGAACTTTACCGAGAACTTGATGCCGACTCGATAAGGTAGGACTTATTCGAATAGATCACATTCATAAACAAAGACGTTCATTAACATTAACTACTTAACAAATCAATTAACGTAAGTAGGTACAATGTAATTATGATACGTAACGGGCATAATTTTCGATTACTTTGTTACGTTTTGTTGTATGTTACCTAAATCGGCCCTGCGAAAGCGAAAATTGCCACTAACATAAATGCTTGGACTTGCACACATTTTTTAGGGTTCCGTACCCAAAGGGTAAAAACGGGACCCTATTCCTAAGACTTCGCTGTCCGTCTGTCCGTCTGTCACCAGGCTGTATCTCATGAACCGTGATAGTTAGTCAGTTGAAATTTTCTCAAATGATGCATTTCTGTTGCCGCTATAACAACAAATACTAAAAAACAGAATAAAATAAATATTTAAGGGGGCTCCCATACAACAAACGTGTTTTTTTGCTGTTTTTATAGACAATGGTACAGAACCCTTCGTGAGCAAGTCCGACTCGCACTTGGCCGGTTTTATTTTTGCTCGCGGCGTAAATGTCTTGAAATTATTTTCTGTAAACTTTGTAACAATTTTTATTATGGACGATAAGGTCACAGCCACAGAACATAGATAATATTTGTTCTGTTGTCACAGCCCTAATTATTTATATAGGTACTTACTGAAAGAGGACCATTATTTATTGTGTGTACATTGTACTTAATCTTTATTTTGTATTGAACCTACGCATAACCTTACTACTAAAAAATCTCTTCAGTCTAATGGACTCTACCTCTACAACTTTCGGGGGGTTTTACCGAAACTAGTTCAAGGGGGCCTACCCGGAAAACGAAAATCGAAGTTTCTGATTCGATTTTCGTTTTCAAAAGCCCGCGTACTTGAAAGCCTAATCACCTGTAGAACTCAAAATTACAAAAAACCGTTTGTTTTTCTGTTTGCGGAACTCTAAAAACTACAATACACTCCGGCATCCGAAACAAAGCCCCCATCGAAGCGTCAACAGGCGCGCGCCTTTGTCTGCGCTCGCCTTTGGGACTAATGAGAAACGACTCGGCTACAAAGATGTTTGCAATGCCTACCTAGGGTACAAGGTAAGTACCTACCTAACTAAACTGTTATAATGTTTGGTAAGTGTAGCTAGGTACCTGGGTATTCTTACCTGCCCCCTTAGTACGGGATTATTGTCTAGGGTAGAATAGACAATAATGACATTGCATCGACATACATTGCGTACATTATTGAAGTTGAAGGAATGAATTTTAAATAATTTACGCATTCGATGACGAAGTGACGTAATTTTTCTCCATTCTACCCTAGACAACAATCCCCGTGCTAGGGGTGCTGCTGTTTTGATGAATAGAAGGACAGATTATAATACTAACACGGTTCTATAATCCTGAATATTTTTTTGAATCCGGAAATTTAATATAATGTAGAGTAGAAGAATCTATTCCTCGCTTATGTTTCACGGTGGTTTCATGAAACATAATAATGCTAGGTCGATCGATCAGTTTCAGGTTTATTGCAGCTTATAACCTTGAGTGGGTAGACGCCTACATTAAAATAAGCAGTTCATTTAAAAAAAAATATCTAAGGTCTGTCTGTACTTTAAAAAAAAATTAAGAATAGTTACGGAAAATAGAAAATGCCTACCTTTAAGGACTTATTATTAATTATTATAATAAGGATTTTTGAAAAAATGTGTAGAGTGTAGAATATAATACCTACCTATATTTTGACTTTAATAAATAAACTGCCCTTTTTAAAATACCGACTCAAAGTTCAAAGTTGGACTTAGACTAGCTAGGGCTACCATACCATGAAACATAATCGAAGATTAGTGAATAATTCTTCCTTAAATAACTTTGCGGTTTCACGGTAGGCCATCCACACCCACACGGTCCGGGGAATCCCCCACGGTTCTGAGCTTCTCAAACTTTGCAAACCGTGCGTCGTCGTCTCGTCGCGCGTCGTCGTCGTCGTCGTCGTTTAGGGACTACTAAAGGTACCTATACACATTCGAATTATTAGTTGTTATGTAGTAAATTGTAAATACTATTTTTAATTTAATTCTATTATTTGATTGTAATTTTCTTTGTTACTAAAGTAACTATCAAAAAAAAAGTAAAGATTTATTTTAATTTAACTTGAGACGGTTACATCTAGAATTACGTTGTATATATCCTGTAATGTTGTCCTTGAATAAGTTATCTTATTTTTCGTCCATATTTCGAATTTGATATATTTTTTAATAACCTACCTATAAATTTCGAGATGGTTCAAACTTTTTTATAAGTAGGTATTTAATTGGCTTAGTAAGTACCAACATGTAGGTACTTAGTGTACCTACTTACACATTTTTCTCTGTACGTAAGCGAACTCCGTTCTTTGAGAAATAAATTACTTTATCCTACTAGGTACCTAATAATAACAATACAATACATTGTGCGTTCGTAGCTGCGCGCCTTATCTTTGAGAAACACTGCAAAGGCAACAAGACTTCAGACCTAGCGTGTTTGGGTAGGTAGGTACACTACAAGTGCTGTGCTCACGACACGACTCGAACAAAGTGTATTCGAATAAATTTTAATCGAATCGATGATTCGTTTGTATTCATTCGAACAAAACATTTATTATTACTTATGGTACGTAGTTACATTTTAAACAAGACCTGTCAAGAGCGAGTATTACACGTGCGCCGAGGGTTTCGGTCTTTTATCAATTTAAGAAAAGCTATAGCTATAGATACCTATAGCTCTCGTCAAGCTAGGGGCGAACGGGGGTGGAAATTAAAAAATATTGCAATTTTTGCAACCAAAGAAAAATAATTATAATACACTTCGAATACAGCCGGGCGGTTAAATATGAAACATCGATGTTTCGGGAAAAAATTACATACAACATCTTTTATTAAGCATGATTTAATTTAAAATAAACCTGAAAATGAAATGGTTAAGTAATAATTTTTTGTAAACGTTACTTATAGTGTTCAAGATTATAAAATTTATTTACGTACAGAATAAGTAGATAGTTATCTAAATATATGTATGTCATCATCATCATCATCATCAGCCTATGTTAGTCCACTACTGGATATAGGCCTCTCCTAATGAGCGCCATAACGCCCTGTCTTCAGCTTGACGCATCCAGCATCTGCCAGCAGTCTTTCGTAAATCGTCATCCCACCCTGTATAATACATGTATGTATAAAAGATTAATCCTTACTCTGGAGAACATATTTATTATGCCCTCGGTTTCGCTCTATCTCGGCAGAGATCTCCAGCTTCGGAATACGGTCCTCCCGTCGTGCGTTTTAAGCTTCGTCAGGTGGCTCCTGCCAAGTTGCTGAGTGAATACTTTGGACCCTCGGTTTCGCTCTATCGCCTCTTCAATGAGGCGTGTGTTGGAGCTCCAAAGGTCGCGCCGTACCATCTTCGCAATTTGCTTGTTCAGGTCTAACATCTCAGACGAAGTAGCTTGGGTAGCCGTCTTCTTGTCACGAACCCGAGAGTCTTAGCCGAGAGTTTGGATTTCTTGCCAGTACGCTGCTTTTTACAGAATTTGATGCCTTCGTCTCTCAACGTTTCGACTACATTGTGTACATTCTCGTCAGCGTCATCAGTGGGTTCCAAGGCAACAAATATATCCCCGAGAAGCTGCAGGAACTTCTCGGTGCCCGCCATGATTTGGACTAGGTTAGGTCGGAGCGTGGACTTCATCAGACGGTTTCTTTCAAGCTTCAGGTTGATATTCAGCGAGCCTCGGAGGATGATTGGTGATCAGATCCGGTATTGAACCTGCTGATCACTGAGACATCTCTGAATATATGCTTGCTATCCGTCATGATGAAGTCGATCTCATTTTTTGTCACAGTGTCGGGGCTTCACTATGTCCACTTCGTTTGAGGTTGCTTCTTAAAGAAGGAGTTCATTAAGAACAGCCCCTCTTTCTCAAGGAAGTGGACAAGCATTTGCCTTCTGTGATTCCTAACTCCATAACCATGAGGGCCTATTTGGGGTTACGGTGTCCTCCTCCTCTCTGCGGACTTCACATAACCCCAGAACATGCCATTTGATGTTCTCTAACTCCACTTCCAACTGCGCTAGACGTTGGTCAAGCCTCAGAGTGCGTTCGTTGTACGTTGCCTGGGTTAGTTGTTGATGGCAGGCTGGGGTAGCCCGGTGATTCTTAGCATCCCCCTGCCCCGCCGTTACCATGGCCGCTGCCATGACCAGGAATAGCGAGGCGGTCGGGAACTGGGGGCCATTTCCTTTTTTGTTGTAGCATCATTGGGGGTGATGCCCATAATTCCCACGCTGGGCATGCGGGTTGGGGATCGCAGTTCGTTGTTTGGGTTTTTAGTCGCCTCCTACGACACCCACGGGAAGAGTCAGGGTGGTACTATTTTAGGCCGGCGCCACGCGGCATTTTGACATAGGTAGGTACTTACAATTATGGTGGAAACTCTTATCACTCGGATTCGACAATCGAATAAATGCACTTCGAATGATCAAGTACCACCACTAGTCGTATGGGTTGGGTACTACCAAACAAATCAGTAATTGCGAGAACAGAATTTGAATTTCGGTGAGAACGTGCCGACGTGCCGTACCTCAAACCGTACCTACTATTGTTTAAGTCAAGTATCAGTGTGTGGTTTCTGCTAATCGTGATGATGTTCGATCCTAATTTAGAAAAAGACTGTTCTAATCTTTTTAACCTTCTGAAAAAAGAGAAAGAACGGAAAGAAATGAGACCTGCTGCACTCGATATTCAAAAACGCAAATTCCTAGCTGCCCTCAGTAAAACCAAAATAAGCTTGACGGTTGAAGAAGATAAACTGGCAGAGGAAGCCTTTAAAGAAGATTTCAAATTGGGACTACCGAGACGCGGTCGCCCTGTTCACTGGACTGACACTAAGGGTACGGAAGAAGTAAAAAAAATTATCAATGAACACCAAAACTTCGATGTCACTCTCTACTTAAACTGTGCCAAGGTAATCTTCCTCGCATACTCAGGGAAAATGGGGGCAGCACCCCATGATATCTACAAAGCCTTCACCTACGTCCTGACGCACGCGAGGTCCTTCGGCGATCCCGCGAAGAACATGTTTCAACTTGAAGGCGAAGGCGACACATCCTTTACTTTGAAGTTTGATGATGGTGACATATCCAGACCTCTCTCTGACAGCGTTTACATGAGAAAAAATACCAATCTGATCCAAGACCTGCACGTATGTTACGATGAGTCAAAATACAGGATTTTGAACGTAAACGTGACCTACTTGACTTTGCTGATCCTGCGTAGATCTGCGAGGAGTGAGACACAGTTCAAAGATTCCTTAAACCACGCTAAAACTCATGGCGATTACGTGAAACTATGCCCTCATCCCTTGCACCACCAACTGCCCAAGGTGAGCGATGTTTTCAACAGCTTCATGGATAAATATGCCATTAAGCCTCCTGTAACTTTGGCTATACACGCATTTATAAGTGGAACTGATGCGTTAACAAAGAAAGTATTACAAGCGACTTGCGTTCAGTACATTGAATGGACGGGGCTTCAGTTGCCGGCTTTATTCTTCAAAGTTGTGCAGCTTTACAAGATAGAAGAAGGTCAGCTTTGGGACACGCTGCTCCGCGTGAATAGGACTGAAAATTCTCTGTATAGATTGTCGAAGGACATTTATGAGCAGTTCAAGAGGTCTTTAGCGGAGCCGTCGGAGACTGCAGCCTGGTTCCCGTTCTGCCGTGCGCTAAATGACTCTTTCCACAACGACCTGTGCGGAGCTGACAACCGGATAGCTTGCATGATCTTGGCGTGCCTTGTCGACTTGAAGTTAGGATTCGATAAGTCGTTCGCTAGGAATGCGCATTGGACCAAGAAAACCCCTCAGATGATGAAGGACAATTTGTTGAAAATAGGAAAACAACTTTCGAAGAAACATCCATTTGCATAAACAATGCCTAACTCGAAGCCTTATATTAGATAGTAGCAGTACCTATATTAAAAATCACTTACCTTCCTTATATTTAGGTAGGCACCTGTAAGACCTTTTTCTATGTCTTTATAATTAAATGCCTAATCGTAAAATCTTCCATTGTTTTTATTTCGTTTAATTATAATAGGTACCTATAAAATATATCTTTTAAAGAGCTGGTTCGATTTACTTTGGTTGCGCTGACGTCACAAGTCCGGGCCTCCAGAATACGATGAACAAAAGCGGATTGCGCTAGCTTATAAAAACGAATCCTAGGTAGGGTAGATACTATGGATTCATTACCTATAAGCTAGCGATACAAAATATCTTTATTTTATACATGCGAAGGTTAGGTTACCTACCATTTTCTATAGGCAAATTTATGTAAGTAAAACAAATATTTACCTACTCACTTACAAACGTTTGTCCCGCGGCGGGAATCCAACCCCCAGTGTCTTTGGCGCTTTGCCCGCCCATGATTAGTATGAGGAAATTTGCCTTATTTAAAACCACAGTAACATTAAAAGTACGGTTGTAGATCTTATAAATTTTGCGATATTGTGGTTTAAACTTTTCATACTCGTTCTAAACTTCGTAGGTAGTTATTACAATCTAATAAATTCTAGTAATGTTATCAATTATCAATAAAAAAATGGTGCGATAAATGTAAAAGTTCTATTCATACCATTCAGAAACAGAATGACTCACAACAAACAAATGGGACAGCTTCATGCCATAATGAACCATAACCTCTACGTCGGGATGGCTAAGTTTGATTAACAATAAATAAACAATTAAGTCCTTGTACGTTTTGAGTATAAAGCCGTAGTTTCGAGTATTTAATTATAGCGTATATTCTCATTTACTGATATACATAATGAACCAACATGTATATAGGTCTACAGCCTCGTTTCTGCGATAGCCAACAAAACTTGCTTTTTAGGGTTCCGTACCCAAAGGGTAAAAACGGGACCCTATTACTAAGACTTCGCAGTCCGTCTCTCCGTCTGTCACCAGCCTGTATCTCATGAACCGTGATAGTTAGACAGTTGAAATTTCCACAGATGATGTATTTCTGTTGCCGCTATAACAACAAATACTAAAAAACAGAATAAAATAAATATTTAAGGGGGCTCCCATACAACAAACGTGATTTTTTTGCCGTTTTTATAGATAATGGTACGGAACCCTCCGTGCGCGAGGCCGACTCGCACTTGGCCGGTTATATTTAAAAAAAAAAAAACTGTGTTTTTCCATAGTTTTACAAAATAATTTCATTGTTAATTTTGATTATTATGGATAAATTTTCCAATAGTGAAAAAGGTAACCATTGACTTTGAGAATAATGTATACAATTACGATGAATTAAGTTTGAACATCCCTATTGGAATCAAAATTACCAGTATTTTCTACAGTAGGTAAAGGAAAAACAGAAAATTTCACGAATGTTTTATTAAACCACAAACATGGTAGGCAAAGGTCGTTGCGAACATCTGAATTTTGTATGGGGCATAATGGTTGGTAGACACTGAAATATTAAATTAGGTACCTAAGATAATTTTTTGGACATCACCACGGTGCTTTACTCAGTGGTAAGCAAATTAAAAATCAGTCTATAAAAAAAAACGAGGTCGCACACTTCTTTATAATTGTTTGCATCATCAAGCCTCAAGACCTAATCCAAAAACAAAAAGATATATTTTTTTAAATTACACGATAGCCATAAGTATCTGTAATTGTTATTTTTATCACCATATATCTTATTCTACAGCAGCGGGGCAATGCAGCCAGCGCGTCTTGGGCACGCTTCCCACTGGTATCGATATGGATCAGTTGAATTACCTGTAGATTGTTTGCAACAGTCTGCAGTTAGCTCTATTGTTTTAATTGTAAATACAAGTTTTAATTTTCTATTATTTGATTGTAATATTCTTTGGTTTTTGTATTATAATGCGTAAGCCCTCGCACTCTGGGTAATCTCTAACCACCCAAGAGGGTGAGGCGCAGGTTCGAATCCTGCCGAAAATTTTTGGAACTTATTTAAATTCTTATTAATTTTCTTTTCTCTTTAATCTATCTCAGTACTATGTAATTAAGTAGGCATATGGACTTGCAAGACGTAGTACCATAAGGCTTCCGTTTTTTGCATGACTCTTAAATAATACAACCCTAAACCACAGATAAGGTAATGTTAACCCCGATTTTTTTACCTTCTGCCCCGATTTCAATTAAAACACAGCGGACCTGGCAACAACACTGCTCATACCTTCCATGTTAGTCATCATCATCAGCCTATGTTAGTCCACTACTGGATATAGGCCTCTCCTAATGAGCGCCATAACGCTTCCCTGTCTTCAGCTTGACGCATTCAGCATCTGCCAGCAGTCTTTCGCAAATCGTCATCCCACCTGTATAATATATGTATGTATGAAAGATTAATCCTTACTCTGGAGAAGGGTATATTTATTATACCCTCGGTTTCGCTCTATCTCGTCAGAGATCTCCAGCTTCAGAATAGGGTCCTCCCGTCCCTCCATCCCCAGCATCTGCCTGCCCTGCAGTCTTTCGAAAATCGTCGCAATTGTCGCCAAGCCAAGTGCCAAAGTCGTGCACCAGGACACAGCATCATCTAGCTCCAGTAGAGTTTAAGCTATGGGTACTAGATCTGATACACAGATTCGATTATTTGAGGGTTCAAAAGAATTTCTAAAATAATCAAAAATTCAGATGATGCCTTGACATTTTTGCAGTCGTGTATTCAACTAAAACATATGATTGAGTCGATGTGTCGGTTGTTCTCGTTTCTTTATTATTTTGATTTCAAAAGGTTTTAATATTAGCTGCAATGATGGAAAAGTTTTAGGATTCTGATTTTTTAATGTTTTTTTAATGTGTTTTGAAATTAGAACAAATGACGAAATAAAACCGGCCAAGTGCGAGTCGAACTCGCGCACGAAGGGTTCCGTACCATTATCTATAAAACGGCAAAAAAAAAACGTTTGTTGTATAGGAGCCCCCTTAAATATTTGTTTTATTCTGTTTCTTAGTATTTGTTGTTATAGCGGCAATAGAAATACATCATCTGTGAAAATTTCAACTGTCTAACTATCACGGTTCATGAGTTACACCCTGGTGACAGACGAACAGACGGACAGCGAAGTCTTAGTCCCGTTTTTACCCTTTGGATACGGAACCCTAAAAAGCCGCTCGGCTTATTTGGTGATTTGTTCTAATTTGACATAAAGTGCCGCGGCCACGCAGTTCCACTGTCGCGTACTGCGTTTGCACTCTAAACAGTGTTATTTCTCACTCTTGACCTAAGTCAATAGAAGAAGATGGAGTGAGAATTAGCAATGACTACCATGAATCACCATATACCATCTCACACAAACACATCCTCACACACACACCACAGATCTCCCGTTGCCCAGACTCTCATGAGACTGGTGCCTCGGGAGAGCAGCACCAATGCTGGACGTTATCAGATATCTATTGTAATATATTAGTATTATTATTAGCTTTAATTTGCTTTTTGTTAATCTTAAGTTGGTACCCTCTGTGTTAACATACCTACTCTGTACTTGTAATTGCCTTTGTATGCTGCTACTTCAAATGCATAATGCCTCCCGCGGAATGAGTACACTGGTGACCTGTGCTACAGGTTTTTCATAAACCTATAACAGGCACCAGTCTCTCGCAACACAGGAAGATAACTGCTTTTAGTACCTAATACATGTATTACTAATAAATTAATAAATCCCAAAAATTTACGATCTCGACGGGATTCGAACCCGCACCTTCCCCTTCAGCGCAGGGTTGCTCTTTTTCCAACTAAGCTACGTGATCCTATCTCGTCGACCCGAAAATCTTTGGGAGTTCTTTCGGCACTTACGCCGTCAGCAGTCAGTTATTAATTTCTTAGAAATTACCCAGAGTACTATAATAAAAATTAAAACTTAGGACATGTATTTCCACCAGTAGTGTAAACTAAGCCCCTACATACCTACCATGTAATGTGTACCTTTATGAGAGAAATAAACGTTTTATTTATTTATTATTTATGAATAAGGGCTAATCGTGGCCACTTTCCTCACAGCCAGTTATTCGAGATTAATTACTACTTTACACTCGACACGCTAACTCAGCTTACACTTTATTACACTGAGTTTAATATCGTAAAAAGTAATGTCGGGATACCATACGATAATGTCGTAAAAATATGCGTAAACGAATATAGGGAAGGAAATGTGTCGCTGTAATAAAAATGTTAAACGGTTCAAGTAATTTGCGCGGGGTTTGCCGAAGAAATTGGGTGGGGTAGAAAGAACAACCAAGCTCAGGCTACATCTTCACTTTCAAAGTGCGATGGTGTTTTAATATTAATAATATTAAGTGGAAACTGTTGTTAGCTTCATTTGTTCTAGCCTATGAATCTATTGTTACTTAAACATAAGCTTTTTGTTTCCCAAATAAATAAAAATAAAATGAAATAAAATAAATTTGTGCGCTGTCTTGCGTCAGACAAATTTAAGCCGAGCTCCGAAGGAATTACATTATAGAATTCGTTCCATGGAATTTTAAAAAAAACTGACATTACGCGCGGACTCCAGAATAAGTATTTTGATCATTTTCAACCTTGTCCTGACAGCAATACATATTTTTGATATCATAAGACCTGACTACGAATACACCGCTGGACATTAGTGCCAAAGCACCCTGTGATTCCGAGAGTCCGACTCGCACTTGGCCGGTTTTATTCGTATTATTATGTCGTCACGTCGTCACGACATGCGACAGACGCTCAATACGGCTGAGAAGTCTTAGTAATAGGGTCCCGTTTTTACCCTTTGGGTATGGAACCCTAAAAACTACACATCACTAGGTACTACAACAGTTTTTAGGATTTTAGGTTTTTTTTTTACTAAAGTAAAGAAGTTGAATTTTGTTAGGTGGGGTACCTACACTACCTACCTATACCTTAAAAAAGGCTTTTCGTATTTATCCAACTTCTGCGCCATCCACCGGCTAATTTCACGCTCATGTTTATTTCAAGGGATTACAGAATAATGTTGGCATTGTCGACAATGTTGCATGACTCATGGCTCACAAGCACAGTTGTTGACTCATTTGAGCTGGTTGTTTTGTATTTATTTCCGGTTTAAAAGCTTAGCATTTCAGGAAGATTGTGTTTCAGTGTTTGTTAGTATTTTTGTTAAGTTCGTGCAAGTTTTAACAATAAATATTGGATTACTAATGGCCAACAGCACAGCAAACTTGGTATCTATGTTGGCATAGTGTTGTTGTTTTACAGTGCGACCTCTATCAAAATGCGTTTTTTTTTATCCAGAAGGAACCAAATGAATGACTAAAACCGATCTCCTACACCCACTGTAACTTAAGAGCAGAGTCGTTTTTAGGGTTCCGTACCCAAAGGTTAAAAAACGGAACCCTATTACTAAGACTCCGCTGTCCGTCTGTCTGTCTGTCCGTCGGTCACCAGGCTGTATCTCATGAACCGTGATAGTTTGATAGTTACACTTTTGAAATTTTCACAGATGATGTAGGAATTTCTGTTGCCACTGTAACAACAAATACTAAAAAACAGAATAAAATATATATTTAAGGGGGTCCCTTATAAAAACTGTGATTGTTTTGCTCGATATTGATAATGGCAACAGGTAGACGCTTGAAATATTCACGAATATTTAGTTATAGTATACCTATTTATTATTCAATTTAAAAATAAATAATTAAATGGTAAACAAATACTCTTATCTTGTACCTTAGTAGAAGGGAGGTAAAGAACCTGAATATTAACGTAGATAAGGTACCTAAAGGTACCGCGTGTATGTTAGTTAGTTAGTTACCTCTTCACGCAAAAAGTACCTACTGAACGAGCCGACATTCATTTCTAAACATAAGGCATCTAAACGCAGATTGAAATCTAAGGAATATCAAAAAGACTAATGTGAAAAAACGTGAGCGAAGTGGCGGGCGGCAGTTAGACCTACATCATTTACAATGAAATTTAATCATCGCTATCACTCACTGCTGTTAACCCTCACGTGCCCACCTGTCCCATCTCGTCCAATCTCGCCCCGAAGTGTGTCATTTCATCCCCTGCGTCAACAATGTTTAATTGGGGTCAGTCTGTTTCAATTGCAAAATCTAATTTACACCGGACTCACTCGTGTTAGATTCAGGTGTCTGATGAGAGTATGGTTTAGGTACGTCATCTTCATAAAATAAATAGCAAGGGAACAAAGTAAGTTTTAACTTTGTCCAAAAATCTGCCCCTTGTTTTCCAAGGAAAACTTGATGTTTTTACAAAAACTAATAATAAAAATAAAACTACTACTAAATAAAACTTTAAATTTCTGAATTATTTTCATTATAACTTGACAATAAGTATTATCGTTTCGGAGTAAAACCGATGATGAGACCACCTCCTTATCCTGAGGTTTAAGTTACGAAGTAACATTATTGAATCTGTGGTAGGTATAAGTAAGAACTAAGCTGCAATAGAGTATTAATGTCACCGAACTTACAAAGTTTAGCCCATAATAAACCTGATCTAAACTTCAATTGCAAGGTTTGTCCCACATAATAGTACTAACTACCACGGAAAGTTAATTTAAAGCTTGAAAAAAATATACCTACTCTCGATAAACATAATGCTCCTTGTGCATTCGGCTAAAAATACGGAAACACTAAAAGCACAACTAAGGCCCAGGTTGAATGCATAACGAAGTAGCCGTAATGGTCTTCGCCTTAGCTTTGTGCCAGCTTAAGATCTTTATAAATATGTAAGCTAAACCTCAAGGTAAGAGAGCCATTCATAACAGATTCATAGCGGTCTTGGAAAAGCGGCAGGAGGGAAACTTGTGGTTTCCATCAATAATTATATGGCTTGTTTCGTATACTCGTTAAAATGCTAACTGCATTCATCTTAACAATTGTATGCATAAGCATAACAAGTAACATGGTCTTACTTTCTGGCCTTGCAAACAACTAACAAATGTGTTCTTCCAATACAAATAAGGTTCGTAGCCAATCCGCTTACATCCGTAATGAATTTGTTAAACTACGATAGAAGCCTTTTGGCGACTTAGGTCTATCAGGAAAAATGACTACTTATAAAAATGACTAGGGCGTGATATTGTCAAGAAAGAAAACTGGGGACATATATTATTAACTAAGTATAAAAATGCGGATATCAAAAAAAGTCGAAGATGATTATTACCTAAATATAAAAATGACGACATATAATTACAGGTGCAATACTGACTAGTTTGCTGGTTCACTTGCAGAAGTGGCTATTTTGATTTTTTAATTCTACCCGATTATGTCATTAACGCAACGCAAAAAACCATAAACAAAGAGTAAGTTTACAATGAAGATTGTCCTTGATCAGATAGATACTTCAACACCAGCGATCTGCAACCCGCATGTCCAGCGTTGGGGACTGATAAGAGCCAATAAGGCGCATATCAGAGGCCTATATCCACCAGTGGACAGCTACAGGCTGTTGATATTCATCTTCTGCTTTTTCGGTATAATAATTAATTACTTTAGGTCTTGCATGACTCGTTAAATAAACTAGGTAATTTATTTTTATCTAATAAATTTATTTTTAAGCAACATCACCTGGCTCTGGCAAGTGGCACCAAAGTCAGCAGAGGCTTGTGTATGGGTTTCAAATTCTGGTATGTTCGATTGCGATAGTAAAAAAACATCAATTGAAAGGTTTCTATCACGTATCAAAGAGCTAAATAAGACCCAACACTGCAAAGATAGATCAATGGGCCAAAACTACGACTCACGTACGGCATATGACGGTGACCGCTTTTTAGTCCCGAGTTCCTAGTCATTTAACACTGAATTCATTAGCCTAACTCAAGGTTCTGGATGCCTTGGATTAAACGTTGAAATGAAATCCCGGGAATCCTTTTGTGTACAAATCAGAATAGATTTAATTAGCAAGCACTTTGATCATGATTTGGGATTAATTTGGGTTTAATGTCAACTGCAGAGCATGTAAGGAACCAACAGATTTCCGAGTAGGTATACGAACATGTTTCTGCCGTAGTTGGTGTGTGCCTTTATTGAGTTTCTGTCATTAGTTACGATACGAAGGAAAATGGGTGAGGAAATTCTAAGCACCTTTTTCCTTTGACTTTCGAAAGCCCTCCTAATGATTGCTTAAAAGTTGAAACTAATTAATGCTGCCAGGTTTAAATGGACTTAAAATTACAGGTAATATTTTTGAAAATTACGGAACATACAGGGTTATTGGTAAATTAGTGACAATACGTGAACTGCAGGTCCTGCCCACCATCTCAAACCCGTTCCTGAAGGCGCAAAGTCTAAAAAAAAAATATAAGTCACCTCTGATACTAAATGAAAAAACATCTTTGTCTGGAACCCAACGAGTTACTTAAGACCGATCTTTCACTCTCATATCTTCTGTTAATACAGGGCAGAGCTGTTTTTAAGTTGAGTTATAAAACCTCTAACGAACGATTATTGAATTGCGGGGGGATACCCATTACCAATACCAAAATTAAGAATTAAGACCACAAACGTGTTTGTGGTGATGAGCTGAACCTGCAGTTCACGTATTGTCACTAATTTACCAATAACCCTGTATAACGTGATTTGAGATTCAAATGAAATGACCACACTCTGATTTTGAATCTAAGATGTTTTATGTCAACAAATACATTTAGGAATGAAAACTTATCGAAAACTGATAACAATAACATAAAACAACGGTAACAGCAAGGTTATCACTAAAAAACCAAAACACAAACTTCAATAACGCTTGATTTCACATTGGGAACGAAAAATGTTTCACTTTGAATTCGAATACGAACGAGAGATCAATCAAATGATGAACGAAAGCTGTGAAAACCAAAAATTGTTTCAAGCTTTTGTGCTTTGCTTCGAATACGAATGTCGTTAAATATTTTCCACCAATATTCCTAGGGTTTTGTAACCGATTTAAATTAAAAATATACCCAGATTTTTTTTATCGGAGTAAATTATGTAATTTATCCTACTCTATTAAATCTATCACCCATAACACAAATTCTGCTTAGCTTGGGGCTAGATGATGCTTTGTAAATAGTCCAGGAATTTTGATTTATCTTAACTATTTAGAGTCTATATGAAAATCTGATAACAATAACAGAAAACAATAAGGTAACCGAAAAAAGCAAGAACAAAAACTTCAATAACGTACATGTTCAACGAAAAAAAATCTAACTCGATCATTGAAGTAGGTACTATTCTAGCGTATAGGTAGGTACTTAAACTCAATTATTTCGTCTTCGAAAACGAACCTTTTGTCATTTGTCTTTGTTGATATAAATTATATTGGATTCTAAATCGGTGTTATTTATTACAGATATTTTTATCGTACAATCATTTGTCCCAAAGCAGGAATCGAATCCTCAACCTCCTGTGTCGCAGGCGGACCTTCGCCCACCGCGCCACCTAAATTTTGTCGACTGAGTTTACTCGACTCGACTCTCATATCAACAGTGACTGAACGAATTCCGCACAAAGGGAGCTTTTGTGTGCTTTTAAGTTTTGATTTCGCACAGCTTTAGCACTCGAACACAATGGAATGAAAACAATACCGGTATCAGGCTATGAAACTATGTGGGTTACGATCAGGACTTGGAATAGCGGTATTTTCAATTACCGGTTCGACCTTGATGTGGTACCGGTACATCTTTAGTAGTATCGGTATAAATTATACCGGTATTTATATCTGTATATTTACCTGTGTTATGCACGTAAAATATCGGTATCAACAATTAAATTTTGTGCAAGCGCGAGAGAAGACTTATTAGAAGTTTTTGTGTTTGTTGTTAATAGCTTCCGTTTACACGCGCGTCTTAAATCCACCGAAAATATGCAACGTCTCACGTCGCGAGAATAGCTTTGAATAGTGTATAGTGCATAGTATCGATACTTCAAAAGTATTAACCTGGTGACCTGTAATACAGGTTCTTCGAATCTACTCCAGGCACCAGTCTTTACAAAGCAGGTTTTGCCAACACCTACCTATTATAGTACCTAATTAATCTTGTAACCATACTAGTGGTCAAACCTTTTGTGAAGATATTATAAATAAACATTTTATTATTATTATTAAGTACCTACTCGAATTTATCGAAAAGAAAATACTGTTATTACCGCTATAGTACCGGTATTATTGGTACCGGAATCAAGCCCTGGTTACGATTAGCCTATTGTTTATATAAATAGAGTATTAATAAACAAATATAGATTTTATTGAAATTGGCTTTAACCTAATCTAGCTAAATTGCTGAATTTAACGCCGATGGCGCAGAAATTAACATGCGAGGAATTGTTATTCAGACTGCATGTGACATTTCAATTAGAAAATTCATTATGGATTTGCGTGTGGCTTAGGCAAATTGAAATTTAGGCAAAATTTGCGCGATATTAAATGAATTTTTTGTTAATGAAAAAAAAACTTTTTAGGTCTATCTCACTATCACTAATATTATAAACGTGAAAGTTTAGATGGATGGATGGATAGATAGATGGATGGATGTTTGTTCCTTTATCACGCCAGAACGGCTGAACGGATCTGAATGAAATTTGGCACAGAGATAGATTATAGTCTGGAATAGGACATAGGCTACTTTTTATCCCGGAATTCCGACGGGAACGGGAACTACGCGGGTGAAACCGCGAGGCGCTGCTAGTATTTATATAAAACTAAGCTTAAGATTGTTCTCCTATAATACTATTGTCGGTGCGGAACTGGGCGCAAAGCAAAGAGCAAGACGCCTGTGAAGTGAAATTACCATGTAAATAAGATGTAAGCTAAAGATACAAAGCGTTTGAAGAGATCTGTCGCAAAACGGACGAGCGATAAACATGTTTACGTTTACTTGCTACACGTGGCTGTATTTAGGATGATTTTATTTAAAAATATTTATTTATTTAAAAATAAATCAGTCTGTTGCCGCTGTAACAGCAAATAATAAAAATCAAATAAAGATTAAAATAAATGTCGCCTTTTTTTTCGCTTTTTCGCTATATTTTTGTCAAGAATCTTTAAAACGTAATAGATAGGTTTTTAACAGTAAATCATAGTAGATTTACTGTTATAACGCCAAATAATGAAAATAAATTAAAATTAAAAAAAGGGGTTCCCAAACAGTCGAAATTTTTTATATTTTATAAAGTTGTTGCCTTATTTTATAACTAGATGTCGCAAGAGAAAGATAGGAAAACAACAAACACGATGCTCAAGATGAGCCGTGAGGACCTACGAACAATGGTGGGCATCATCACAGGCCACTGTGAGCTGAACCATCACCTTTTCAAGACGGGAGTCACAGACAGCAGCCTGTGCCGTGGCTGCCTCCAGGAAGAAGAGACTGTGGAACATGTTGTGGTTCACTGCACGGCCACAGAGGAAGCCAGGCGGAAAACAGGACTGAAAAGCCTAATAGGGGCAGCAAACCTGTCCACATCCACAGAAAAGCTGAAACGAAGCTGTCAATCACCAAAAGTCCTGGTCCGGTACTTCAAGGAGCTGGGCTGGTTAGGGCCTAGTTATGCAGGGGGACAATGCACAATACACTCCCATGCGAGATGTCAGTGCAGATCCCAGTTCCCCCACTTGGAATTAGAATTAGATGTCGCAAGTAACGAGCTCGAGATCGCGTTGACGAGAAAGCACGGCCTTGAATGAAATTGCTGACTTGTTACTCTTCAAGAAATCAGTTTTATAGGGTTTTTGTTCCGAAATAGTTTTGAGCGATGACAGGGAACCCTCCATAAGCGAGTTGACTCTCACTTGGCCGGTATTACTTGGCTTTAAGCGTGACAAAATGTGTTCTGATTTTAAGTACCTACCTCATACCTTTATAAGGTTATTCAAATTTTAGACTTGTTCGTCAACTCGAGTGCGAGAAACTCGCAAGTGCGCGAGTTTCACGCACTCGCTTCCGATTTTACCTATTTTTTTTTTCTTTAAATATTTTCAGTTATTTTGGTTATGGTATGGTGGATTGGCTTGGCTTTTACATGGTATATAAATTGATTGTTTTGAAAAAACTAAAAACGATTCAAATTCATTTACACAGTATTTTAACTTGGACAAAAAAAAATATGGGACTACACCTGAGTACAACTCTGTCATTTCTCAGCCGGGCTCGAGACCTACAAATGCCTCCCGTGAAACATAAACACGCTTTATGATGATATCCACATGAGAGGTGACTGACGAGAGACTCTCCTGGAAGGTATCACACTTGGACTATGTTTTGGGTTTAAAATGCATTCATTATGCCACCGAGGCAAGCCTGACGTATTACTTCAACCAATTCTGGTACTTCGCCTTCGATACCTATCTAAGGTAGGTACTTCGAAAAAAGGAGAAGGTTCGATATTCGGCTGATATATTGTTTTGTGGTCTGTACCTGTCTCTACGTATATTTTTATTATCGACATTGTTCACCGATTTGTCTGTCAATAAATAGAACACCGATTTTGATAATTATTTTTAAGTTTTGTAGAGAAAATGGTGTTTAGGTGGTCCCATAAAAATGTTTTTTATTTCAGAGGTAATAAGTTTTTTTTGATAAAAAATTAAATACAGCGAGCATTTAATGGTATACGAAGTCGGTTTTCCAAATTTTCAAAACAACCATGTTAATTAATGTGTGGTAATGTCACAATTTTACAGCTTTTTTCAGATGTAAATCTGTACCTATAAAATATTTGATTCATTGGATCACTTTTGTGTGATCTACACTTTGCGAATAAGACCTATTCCGAATTGACCGAATCGAGTCAAATTGAAAAGACGTTAATTCCGCGCATTTTCACGTCCAGTCATCGAATCGTTCTACAACAATAATGGAGCTCGTAATAATCACGGTGAAATAATAAACGTTATTTCAACGTTTCGTTGAACGTTGAGTCTGCAAAAGGAATGTTCTGGCCATAACCTTTACTTCGCAATAACGTATGGAATGATATGAAATTATGATGTGCGCAGTTTTAGAAGGTTTTATTATGTCAGCTTCGTGCGGTTGTTAACTTTATTTGTTCTGGGTGAATTTTGGGCGGCGGCTTCCAGATTTTTCTAATTTTGATGGATTTTCGTGGTTTAATCATACAAAGGTAAGGGTACCTTAAGCCTTGGTCTCTTGAACATGACGCAGTATGTTGCGTACTGCGTACTACACCGTGCCCTCTGACGCAGACTTCGACGGAACAAAAGACCACTCTAGACATTTTTCATACGATTGTGTACGATACCGCAGTACGTAACGTACTGCGTAATGATCAAGAGACCAAGTTAGTTAGGTACCTACTGATAAATCACTGGTGAAGTGAAGAACAAATGAAGGCAACTTCTTTAATCATAAATAGTTCCGATTCTGGTTGCCTGGAAGAAATCGCTTTAAGCGATATGTCCGCCAAATCCATTGCTCTATTTAATATCTTTAATTTCATACAATCTGTTTTTCTTTTTTAAGGAGATGATTAAAGAATTATCTATCTATTCGAATTATTGATGACCTCTGAATATTGAACAATATTGGTGAATCGCCTTTGTTTGTGGAGGCATGACTGCTGATGGATGAGGTATCTCCCCAAGGTGCGGAAACCATAGCTGAGGGTCAACTAGGGAATGCAATCTCGAGACGAGATCGCTAAGTCGAGATCTCGAGGGATCAGAAATTTGATCTCGGCGAGATCTCGGCATTTTCGAGATCTCGAATGGATTTGATTTCGAAAAGTATTGTTTTAATTAGATAACTGAAACATGATTGAAACTGCTTAGTAGTTCTGATTATGATGCGAGTAAGATACAACATGAATTATTGAAAACTTCTTTATTTTTATAATTTTTCACTTATGTTATGATAATGAACACGAAATTTCAGACCTGTAGAATCTTTTATAAAGAAAGTACTTACTTATTTTAACAAAGACAACTGATAGTGAAAACAAAAATTTACAAAAATTGCTATAAATAATAGATTCAGGCGTTACTTTGCGGAAATCCATTGCAAAATATAAGGATGAAAATATTTAGTAACAATTCCGCGAAAAAAAAAAAAAAAAGAACTTCCGATAAGTTCTAACAAAATGTAGTCCGCGTTGTAGAAGAAAACGACGCCAACTACAAACTGAAAAAATACCTATCAAAGCAAGACGTCAACTAGTTTCGTCTCTCCACGAGACATCATCAGGACACCACAATACTCGACCTTAACACTGAGGCCCGTATTATGAAAGCTGGCTCAGTCACCGATCTTTGCTTGAGTGACGTTTATGCCATAGAAAAGCGTTCCTCAAGCATCGATTGATAACTGAGGAAGCTTTTATAATACGGACCTGAGAGCGCCAAGCAACAACGGCAGAGTCCCACCAGAGATGTTGCCACTTTTTTTTTTTTCGCGGAATTGTTACTACCTAAATATTTTCATCCTTATATTTTTTAAAAATTGCTATTTCCAAAATCACTTCTAAACTAGGAGTGATTACGAGGGATCACTCCTAACTAGTCTACCAATTGTACAAAGTCTACCAATGTGTATTTGTTGGTCAACACATACACATTGGTAAACTTTGTCTAAGTTAAGTTACATATAATTTCGCTTAATTCGTAGATTGAGCTATGCTCGGAGTTTCTCTGAAGGATAGGATTCGCAACGAGTACATCCGACAGAGAACCAAGGTTGTCGACATAGTTCAAAGGATTAGCAAGCTGAAGTGGCAGTGGGCTGGCCATATCGCGAGAAGAACCGACAACCGCTGGGGTAAACGTGTTCTTGAGTGGAGACCGCGACTCGGCAAACGTAGTGTAGGACGCCCTCCGACCAGGTGGGATGACGATTTGCGAAAGACTGCTGGCAGATGCTGGATGCGGCAAGCTGAAGACAGGGTGCTATGGCGCTCATTAGGGGAGGCCTATGTCCAGCTGTGGACTGATATAGGCTGATGATGATGATGATGATGATGAATTCGTAGATTTAGAACGACAACAGTTAATACCTCCAGCTGAAGTTTTGAATGAAAGGAACCTAGTTGGACTTTAAACCACAAATGCCTGAGTTGTAACAAAGCTAAGCTTAAAGAGCTTAGAGCTTAGCTCGTTGGTAAAGATGGACTAATTCAGGGACTCACTAGCTTAAAGTGGATCTATTACCTAGATGTGTTTATATACTAACACTTTCAAGTCCCGCGACGCACATCTCCGAGTTTCTTACGATAAGGCTGGGCAGCAAATGC
The DNA here is from genome assembly GCA_947086465.1 of Eupithecia exiguata. NCBI lineage: Eukaryota > Metazoa > Arthropoda > Insecta > Lepidoptera > Geometridae > Eupithecia > Eupithecia exiguata. The sequence goes on from OX352229.1 coordinate 2,748,941, forward strand.
GTTAATCAGCTAAGTTCGGTTCAAATTTATGTTTTAGAATGAATAAGAGCCGAATGAGATGAAGAAACTTAAATTTAAAACTTTTAAAAACAAAAATTTCATCGAACTTTTGCGAATATGATACCAGTAAATTATTAAAGGGTTTTGTATGGACCCTTCGTTTACAAAAAATATCTAGAATTGTACAACCGAGTAGGTATAGTTTTTGCTGGCGGCTTTGCACGCGTTTTTTGTAAGGAAACGTGAGGTTATTTCTAACCCATCGGAACTGATTTATGGGACAAAAAGAAGCCTATGTGATATTCCATGTTTTTCAGCCCTCCCTTCAGTAGTTTTGACTTGAAGAAGTACCAAACATAGATCCATCCAAATACTTAATATTAGTAATGTACCTACCTACAGTGCGTAATATCCATTGCTCTACACCACCAACACCATTACCTACATAACATTCAGACCTACCTGCTCTTTTGTATTTCAGGTTTAAAAAAGCTTAACGAAACCTTTTTACGTTAATAAAGTTCGAAAACCAGATTTGTATGCAAATACCAGGCTTTGGTTCCGAAAACTAAATAATTTTATTTCCACCTTTTGTTATGCAAAACGTGCTGAAAATATCGTGAACAAAAAGTATTTTAAAATATATCTCTTTAGCTGTCATGGATGAGTGGAAGCCGTGTGGTGCCGGCTTAGAATTTGCACCACCCCAACTCGTAAGAGGGGTGGTGCGTGGGTGCCGTAAGAGGCGACTTACCCCCAAATAGTCAAACGCATCTCAAATTTAAGCACGTCTCATGTCGCGATTTTTTGATACTTTTCAATGAAAATCTGCCAAATATTCGTCACTCGCTTGAGACGTGCTTATAATATCTGAGTTGCGTTTGAGCAAGTATTCGGGCGTACGGGACGTGGGGGCGGGCAGCAGCGCCTTTTGCAGAATAGCTACCCCCCTGCCCAGCGTGGGGTTCATGGGCATTATCCCCATGAGATAAAAGCCAATAAGGCGATTACCAGGAGGCTTGTGTCCAGCTGTGGACCATTATAGGCTGTTGAATTTGAGGTTGAGGATAGTGGAAGGGTACAATTGAGGCGATCACAATAGGCCTATCATGGCCGTAGTGATAAGAATGCCACCAAAAGCAAATAAAATAAAAAAAGGGTACAATTTGATTCAATTTGGTCGTATCGTGACGTGAGCTTTTATTCCTAGACATTCAAGGGTTTTATTCAAATATGAACATATAAAATAATTGAGATATAATTTCTTTTTATAGCAAATGATAGTAAGCACATCGATAAATAGCTGAAAAGTGCCTCGAAATGGTTCGAAAAAAGGGTTCCCCGGGCGGCGCGGCGGCGCGGGGCGGCGGCGCGGCGGCGGCGGTCTACTCGATTTGGCAGGGCCACCACCGTAGCTCCTGTTATGGGAGGAAGGTACGTCCTACCTTTTCCTCGATATAAGGAAAAGGTTCAATTTTCAATTAGTCATTCTGTAATCCCGTTAGTATAAAATTTATGTCGTAAAACAAATTGCTACTAAAATAAACATATTTCTTTAAGTACCTATGTACTTTAATGGCTTTATTTTAACACCTTAAACCTATCTCATAAATAAAATTATGGCTTAACTACCCTTGAGGGGTTATAAAAGGATATTTTATGCTAGGTCTATTCTATGCTGTAGGTAATAAACTGAAAAGCTTTTTGTTGACTGTGTGACATAAGTCATTATTAAGGGGCGATCTATCATCTCAAGTATAAAAATGACGACATATAATTACAGGTGCAATACTGACTAGTTTGCTGGTTCACTTGCAAACAAAAGCCGAGGCTAAATAGATTATTCAATGGCGATTGTCGACTCAATATAATTATCCTTTACATCTATGAATTTCAGATTCTTTCAAGAGTTTTTGCGTAAATAGTTTACAAACAAACATCCGAACTTTCGCATTTATAATATTAGTGCTATTACTATACATACCTATGTCCTACCTACCGATGGACCTAATGTCTGTTTGTATAATCTATTGTGAGAGGGATAAAAGACCGATTTCTTATATTAAAATTATTATTAACAATGTATAATTTAATTTTGTCATTTTTATAGAAAAGTAATAATTAATTAAGACTGCTGGTAGATGCTGGATGCGGCAAGCTGAAGACAGGGCGCTATGGCGCTCATTGGGGGAGGCCTATGTCCAGCGTGGACTGATATAGGCTGATGATGATGATAATGAATAATTAATCATTTAATTTTTGTCTTATTTTTAGTGTTTTTAGTGTTTGTATTTAAATTATAATTAGTGTAATTGGCAATCGCCGCCGTTCTAATGAAATAAATAAATAAATACCTGTGTAGGTACTTATCTACAGTAGACTTATTATGTGCTGATGAGGAGCAGGCCTCCAACTCTTCAAACAAAAGCTTCCAAAAAGTAACTAAGGTATTTGTCTGCAAATAAGAAGTTCGAACAGGCACTTACCGGGACCATTAGCAAAGTTTCGTCGTTCCACGGCTAATTTGTTGCCATAGAATGATTGACAACCATAAATTGTCTCAAAAGTTTGGTGCCGTAAAGTCACGCTTGTAACAAAAACAACAAAATTGAACGTGATATAATTCCGGCCAAACTCGAGATTTGGCGTGTTTTAAAAACTATACGAATGTCAAAATCATTTTCATAGAGAAGTCATTGGAAGAACGGATCGGGCTATCCGCAATCCAAAAATTGTTTTTCAAAATAGACTTCTTGTTTACGCCTGTTGCCATGGAAACCATTTGTAAAAATCACGTTTGTTGTATGGGAGCCCCCTTAAATATTTATTTTATTCTTCTTTATTCTCTTTATTTCTTATTCTTCTGGTCCCGTTTTTACCCTTTGGGTACGGAACCCTAAAAAATAATATTTGAATAACTTACGTCAAACAACCACTAAGTGAACCGTGTAAACTTCAATAATAAAATGCAATAATAATTCAGTACTATTATTACTTATTAATAGTACTAATAGTTCAAAATAGCAACATCCAAGTTATAATCGACGAGTATTAATCGATTATGAACCTAATGAATCGATTACGAACTATCGGTCCGAAACATTAACGAGGCTATAAAAGCAATAAAGGTAATTAACTATTAACTGGGTAATAAGCGAAGTTGTCTCGCCCTAACTTACCTGCCTTATTATTTGCGTTAGCTAGGTATATTCCTAGTTATAGGCTAGGCTCTAAGCACCTATCTAGGCCAAAGAAGATTTAGGGTGGGCAATGGGCCGGCCATATCTCGCGAAGAACCGATAACCGCTGGGGTAAACGTGTTCTTGAGTGGAGACCGCGACTCGGCAAACGTAGTGTAGGACGCCCTCCGACCAGGTGGGCTGAAGATTCGCGAAAGTTGGCAGATGCTGCATACGGCAAGCTGAAGACAGGGCGCTATGGCGCTCATTAGCGGAGGCCTTTGTCCAGCTGTGGACTAATATAGGCTGATGATGATGACGATGACCTACCTAACTAAACTTCAGTTGTGTACAGCAATGCAAACCTCAATTTAATTCATCAGTTATGCAAGCAACGCGATTGGCAGCTGTTGACGGAGAGATTGTATGCAATAACATCTTCGTGCTATGATAGCCTGGTACATATTGCTGAGTTTCGATACAGTCTGTTTGCTTAATTAACAAAATAATTTATTAGATACCTACTGAAGTAACTTACAATTAATAATTCTTTTTTCATCCCCCATCTCGGAAAGAGTATTTTTGCTCTTCGATATCTGAGTGCAAAGTAAATTGAATTAACTTCCTCTAGCGGATAAAAACGGATTTTGCACTCAGATATCGAAGAGCAAAAATACTCTTTCCTCGCTGAGGTGGGATGAAAAGTTACGTGTTGCACTCAATTGCAAAGATTTTTTACCTCATGCTCTTTTGATTTCCTCGCTAACGCTCAGGATTCTAATTTTCTAGCGCAGCGAGTGATTCAATTTTAGAATCCTTCACTTGCTCGGTCATCAAAATTGAGCACGCGGTCAAAAAGCAACTTTGCACTCTGGTATAACAAATAACTATTGTTATGTTTCACACTACGGTGTCTGTAATCAGCTTAAAGTTAAAATCGACGCACTTTCATGTTTAACTTGCGTTAGGTACTTATGTCCCTTAATCAATTGAAAGTTAAAATAAGCCCGCATAAATGTTTAACATACATTATGTTAATCGGATGACAATGCAATAGGTACTATTATGATGATGCTGTACCTAATCTGATGATGGAACCGGAAGGCCATTGGCACTCTGTAATAGAACAAAGCGAAATTTCGCTTGAGTTTGGGCTCGTTCGTTGATTCGTCTTGACAAATAAGTAGGTAGATTCTCCGGTTAGATGGCATTAAAAGCATGTTTTTACTCTAATGCGCTATTCAGAAAATCCATCCCATTTAAGATCTTATAAATAAAAGATACATTTAAACAAAATCCTGTAACAACTTGGAAAAAATGATCACATAAAGATTTCCCTACGAGAGTCGCACTCCTCTTAATTAAGCTAGTTTGTGGCATTAAATTACACATCCTAAAATCAACTCTACCTCCTCACAACAAGGAATTTATTACTTAAAACACGAAAACAGGGCTTCATAAGTCAACAAAATGGATGCTCTTGACAAGATGGCCGTAATTTTTCGTGAAAAATTACACGAGGTAACAAGATTATCGCGCTTTTTTGTAAGTGCTTGAAAAAAGTTTTACATATTCTCTTCGTTTATTTTTGGTCAAAATATAAACACAAATTTACGTAATTAGATAAGTTGCGTTTTGAGATTTTCACTATGAATGAGGTAAGTACCTACCTATCGAAATTATTAATCTGTCCGAAGCTGAGGAACTCAGAAAAAAATTCTTCATTATCGTGTCGTCATAAAGAAGTAGGTAAAATAATTATCTACAATACCTACCTGCTTTTATAAAGGTAATAAAGACAAGTACCTATTTTAACAAGATTAAAAAATACAATCGAGGGTCGAACTGGTTGAATTGATCTCCACCCAGTAGTGGGTTTCTGTTTTATTCGGCGTGCAATAATGAGTAATAGTATTGTTATTACAAAAAAATATGACACTATTGTCATATTTTTTTGTAAATCGCCAAAATGCGGCTCTCAGATTTTTCTCTATTTTTTAACATTATTCCATCTGTGCCATAACTAAGTTCAATCCAATCCTCAAATCCCCTTCCAGCCTGATCCTTAAACTCTACTGTCAAAGTAATTTAAGCTCTATTTTTATGGAGTTAAACATTGTTTTAATTGCTGTTGAACTTTAGGCGTTGGTTCCTGAGGATACTTTCGAAGTTATCTGACTTGGTAATTTGTGGCTTCGGTCACAGCCGCAATAAGAACGGCTAACTCAAAGGTCAAAACAATTGAATGTCCTACTTTTGTATTTTTCTTCTTTAGATTTATGATGCTGGATTCTTCTAAGTTCTAAATCTAAGTTAACAACAACTACTAAAAAACAGAATAAAATATATATTTAAGGGGGCTCCCATACAACAAACGAGATTATTTTGCCGTTTTTATAGATTTTATAGGGCGGAACCCTTCGTGCGCGAGTCGGACTCGCACCTGACCGGATTCATTTAGTTTGCTCAATTATTTTAACATGCCACCCTTGAATAAAAAAACTAGCTACTTATAAAAAGACACACAAGGAAAAAATTAAACTAAGTACCTAGGTACATTGGGAAACATGGGACAAAACATTAATCGCGTTCTTTAACTGCTTGTACACAGTGTCCCATTGCAGCCTCCTCCGATAGAGGATTTACTAAGAAGCTGTTAAAGCCACCTATCTGCCAAAAACAAGAATCTGTGCGTGTGTGCGCGCGATATTGCGACAACATTGCGAAGACCAGCTATTCCTTTTCAGCTATCTTTCAGGTATAGCGATTGACCCCGACGTTACAAACCAATCAAAGTTTTAACGTTAACGCGTTAAGGTTCATTATCCCGTTGTTTTGGTTCTTTCAACCTCATTTAATTTGTTATTTGTTTACGGCAAGAATCTCATATAGGTTTATAGGCACGGTTTAATGAGGGATGTTTTAGATATTTCTGGAAAGTATAGAAAACAGGATTAAGGTACGTTCTGCCCCCCTAGCACGGGGATTGTTGTCTAGGGTAGAATAGACAATAATAATATTATTGTCTATTATATTGTCTATAAGATATAATGACATTGCATCGCCATACATTGCGAACATTATTGAAGTTGAAGGAATGCATTTCAAATAATTTACGCATTCGATGACGAAGGGACGTAATTTTTCTTTTTAGACAACAATCCCCGTGCTAGGGGAGCTGATGTTTTATAAGCATACTAGCAGCGCCTCGCGGTTTCACCCGCGTAGTGCCCGTTCCCGTAGGAATTTCGGGATAAAAAGTAGCCTATGTCCTATTCCAGACTATAATCTATCTCTGTGCCAAATTTCATCCAGATCCGTTTAGCCGTTCTGGCGTGATAAAGGAACAAACATCCATCCATCTATCTATCCATCCATCTAAACTTTCACGTTTATAATATTAGTGAGATTTAAGGACAGAGCGTAGGTACCTAGATCTAGATTGTTATTGTACTGATCATATTTTATACATATTTCGATAATTTTAAGGTTCCAATTTTTTTTTTAAATAAAAGTGCCGTAAAGTGTTAATTAATTCATTCTTTAATTCCAAGATCGTCAATGTTCAGAGCATAGAGTATTTTTATTACAAAAACTATCGTAGTTTGATGAAATCGAACCGTATTTGTGTTGAAGTGAAGAACACACGTTTTATCCCGTTATGGGGGACTTCTTCAGGATGAGTGCGGCCCGGACCGCACACACGGCGCGCCGTCGCAACCGTGACCCGCTTACGGCGTTTTCATACGAGGCACGACACGACACGACAAAATGCGGTGACAAGTCAGGCGCAGTGGCGGCGTAGCGTGGGCTGGCACCCGGGGCGTTTTTTCTACCAAGCACACCCCCCCCCCCCCCCTTGGGGATCGGTTGACTATCCGCACCCTCAATTTCTAATAACACGAATAATAAGTAACGGCGAGCGAAGCGAGCCGCGATATTTTTTTGGATTTTCGGATGTTAGGTGAAAAGTTTGTCATACGTGACCTTAATAATTGTCTTAATTGTGACCTTATTAATATTAAATATGTGAATTTAAAGGTGACCTATAATTTAAAAAATAAATTTATCAATAACTACGGCTAGCGGAGCGAGCCACAATAGGTAATTTCGGAGTTCGGTGTGCAAAAATACAAGTATTGTAAGACCACGACGAATTTTTTTTTTGGCGATCTACAACAAAGCTAAAAACGAACCGGCGAGCGTAGCGAGCCGCCGAAATTTTTGGTACTTTTTCGGGTGATCACAAACAAGTTAAGGAGAGAATGAAAAAATTAATAACAGCGAGCCCTGAAACGTTTGGAGAAATTGCGGTGGCTGCGAAGATTGTTATGAAACAAATACAAAATAAAAATCATAAATAAAAATTACGATTTACAACAAAATAAAGCACAGTACAAAGCAATTGTACTCATTATTGCACATCAAATAAAATAGTTACACAGGGCACGGAAAGACTAATACAGATAAAGTTGTATGTATAATGGCTTATCGGTTTGAGCGATCTCTGCTAGGCAACCTTTCTACACCCGATTTGAAAGTATTCAAGTATTTAATTCGCAATCATAATAAAAAACAACGGCGAGCGAAGCGAGCCGCAATTTTTTTATATGTCTGTGTGTGAGTTTTCGGTATCACCCCTTCGGATTCGGATTTGAAGTGTCATCTGCGCGCCACGAGGGGTGCCGAGATGGCACCCCTTGGAGCTCGGTACCCGGGGCGGACCGCCCCTCCGCCCCCCCCCTTACGCCGCTAGTGGTCAGGCGTCATACATTTCTATATTTTCTATGAACCGTTTACACACGCAACGACACCGCACAGCACGACAGGTTCATAATTTTTAAATAATTACCTATGTAAGCTACGCGCCTAGCTACCATCGAAGTAAGCTAACCGAATCCCAGCTACCATTTTGCAGTGTTGCCGTGTCCTAAAGGTATTTTCTCTAATCTTATTAAACGAAACAACTTCCCTGTTTTAAGAAAGCCTTTAAACTTATCAGATAAAAACTAAAGTTATAATTTAGTTAGAAGAGTTATTTCATCTAGAGATTTGTTTACGAAAAGTTAAATTAACAGTGCGGCTCGAAATAACAGAAAAGGAGATTTCTTATATTACTTTTTATAGGACCTATTTTTAGCCATTGTATTGTAGATAATGCGGTGTCATCAGAATGTGGGATGGCGATTTGCGAAAGACTGCTGGCAGATGCTGGATGCGGCAAGCTGAAGACGGGGCACTATGGCGTTCATTAGGGAAGGCCTATGTCCAGCAGTGGACCCACTATCTTAGTCTATGGCAACCATTTTTCTGTTTTAAAGGTCTCATTGAAAAGCCCTCATTGGGACCAATTTTTATGAGTGCCGCCGCCGGCCTACTTTTTTCTAATATAAACAATTATCAAAATTTTGCTACAAAAATTATGGGTGTTTCAATAAAAAAAAGCATTATTTGACACTGACAGAATTGTGTCTAACCAGACAGACACTATTCTCATTTACAAAGAATCATCATCATCATCAATCATGCATAAATAACATTAATTTTGAAAATTACCCGGAAAACAGTAGAAAACGCTCGAACGTAAGAAAAATCCCTCATGTATCGGATTAAAATAACCGAACGAAACGTGACCGACCATCAATCAAAACCGGGTATCAAAGTAATCGGGTTATAGGCCCAAAATACCCGGGACACTAGAGGTATTGAACATTAGACTAACCATCTAACCCAACTGGGGCCGGATTCCACTAAATAAATCGCTTCACCATAACAATGTTATCGTCTCAGAATTACACATTTTTGCATTTTGCCTCTAAGATGGATTTTGGGAGCATTTGGGAAAATCTCAATTATATTTGCAAATGCTTCAAATGCCCCAAGTGCTTTAAAAATACCAATGAATCGAAGTTGGTTTTATCATGCATGAGTTCATTCAAAATAGTTTACGATTTGCGGCTTTTTACGATTCCGCAAATTTTTATGCTTGTGGAACGCAGAAAAAATTTAATACCACAAAAAATTTAATCTCACACCAACCCGTGTCGAAAAGAAACTACGGCGAAGTCAAAAGTTACAAGCCAAAAGTCATTAACTATATTTCTTTAGGCTTACAAAAAAGCACTTGGACAAGTCAAATTTAGTCAAGTACATTATTACACCATGGTTGAAACCAATATATTAATCTCTCCGTGCAAATAGCACCTCACGCACTATCAAGAGTGTTAGCAGAATACGGCCCCTGGTTATAGATAACACTAGCAGCGCCTCGCGGTTTCACCCGCGTAGTTCCCGTTCCCGTGGGAATTCCGGGATAAAAAGTAGCCTATGTCCTATTCCAGACTATAATCTATCTCTGTACCAAATTTCATTCAGATCCGTTCAGCCGTTCTGGCGTGATAAAGGAACAAACATCCATCCATCCATCTATCTATCCATCCATCCATCCATCTAAACTTTCACGTTTATAATATTAGTGAGATAGTGAGATTACCGTGCCCTGGTTCTCCGCTCACCGGCTGCATTTTCATTAAAAAACAAAAGAAAACGAAATATTGATGAGTGATACATTCTCAAATACATACATCGGCAAGTAGATAGATAGATGGACTTGTAGAGTCGTCTCGTAGGCCCGTATTGTGAAAACTTGCTCAGTCATAGAGACAAAGGTTTTTTATTTGCCAAAACATGTGTGATGTAAGGTATTAAGTAAATACATTTTATTGACTAAAATGCTTGACCGTTAATCGGCATGCAAAAATATATTTCAGAGAGAATGACGTAATAGATATAATTAACTGTGATTTGACACAAACTTAGTGAAATAAAATTTGTAATTTATTTTTTCTTATTTGTAAGTTTGACATTCGGCATTTTAGGTGTCGGCAATCTAGTCTGCTGTTGCATTACAGTAAACGCACCACCCAACATAGCGCTCAAAAATCAGTTTGATGCGGTCAGTGCGGGTGCAGGTGAACGCGCACCCTTATACTCTCCACCATATTAAAGCAGTTCCATTTTCTAATAAATCTTAGTATCTCTTGGTGGTTTGCAAGGAGTTTTTACAAACTTTGAAATTGGAATGTGCTAAAAGTTACGATAGAGTTTTTACTGAATCTGTACCTAGCAAAGATTCGCCTTCGTTCTTACTAACTACTATGTAATTGTGCTATAGGTGGCACGTCAGAAACCATCTTACAATATCATGACCTTTTTCGACGAACACCTACATTATGTAGGTGTTCGTAGAGGGAACTATGTAGGCTACATAGTTCCCTCTAGCATTTCATTATGATTGTACCTACACAAATACTTATCACTGGGTGGAATGGCTCGTGCGTGTCCACAAAGAAAATAGAAAATACAGTCGGTAATTTTCGATTCTTAGAGTCCCGTCATTCAATGGCCTCAGATTTTGTTATCGCTCCATTTTTCAGGGCAAATAGTGTGAGGATGATAGTAAACAAAATATTAAGTCGTTTTTGGGGAAGATATTTATTTTTACTGTTATTGTTATGTCTTCGGTAAATACTGATATAATAGTCTCGTTTTTTTTTGGAGTGAGATACTTTAACAGAGTTTCATCTCATGATTTCAAGAATAGCTTTATAAAGGCAGACTAAAAGCAGGAGTAATTTTATAGTCCAAAAAAACTAAGCCCTGCTTATAATAAGGTTACTTAGCTGTTTTAAAAATAGTTGCTAATGTTTTACGAACTCTTTGAATCTCTCGTTCGAGAGAAAAATTCAAATTTTTGCAGGTAAATTGAACCTTCTTTGCTCAAAACGTATTTTTCATCGAACGAAAAACAAGTTGAAAACATTATACCTATATATAAATATACATTATACCTATATATATAAAGGGCAGGGTAAAAGCAGGAGTAATTTTATAGTCCAAAAAAATTAAGCCCTGCTTATAATAAGGTTGCTTAGCTGTTTTAAAAATAGTTGCTAATGTTTTACGAACTCTTTGAATCTCTCGTTCGAGAGAAAAATTCAAATTTTTGCAGGTAAATTGAACCTTCTTTGCTCAAAACGTATTTTTCATCGAACGAAAAACAAGTTGAAAACATTATACCTATATATACATATACATTATACCTATATATATAAAGGGCAGTGTTTAGAATTGGCTATGGTTTTAGGCTACGAGCTGCCTTTGACATCTTCTACATTCGTGAGTTTGACAGCTGACGTCGCGTTATACCTTTTGACAGCTAGGTTCTTCCCGCGTAATTGTAAAAATCGTTTCATTCGTTTTTGGATTTCGAAAAAAAAGAAGTCATTTCGCGCGCGCACGTTATTCAAGGAAAATAACGTATCGTCTCGTTTCCCATAAGTGCTGTGCAACCCCTTTGCATATTTGGACTAGGAGTGATTGATGCAGTGATCCAGGCTACTTCAGGACTCCACACGGCCACACGGTGCTGCACACGGGAAAGCTGGCCTACATTTTACTGAACCAGGGAGTACAACTTGCTAGGTATAGTGTTAGAGCAGTAAGCAGACCCTAGGTGCAGAGCACATACTGACTCGGCGCACCACATTATACAGGTTAGTGGAATCCTATTGTGCCTCACATCACTCATATCACCATCACCCTCATTCCAATTCTTGTTAATCTTTAAGTTTGTCGTTTATCTATTTTTATTTAATTCGTTAATACAGTCCATTCTCCATTCATTCATTATTTCACTTCGTATTTGTAAGCCTGAGCGTCGAACAGGCAGGGTAAAAGCAGGAGTAATTTTATAGTCCAAAAAAATTAAGCCCTGCTTATAATAAGGTTGCTTAGCTGTTTTAAAAATAGTTGCTAATGTTTTACGAACTCTTTGAATCTCTCGTTCGAGAGAAAAATTCAAATTTTTGCAGGTAAATTGAACCTTCTTTGCTCAAAACGTATTTTTCATCGAACGAAAAACAAGTTGAAAACATTATACCTATATATAAATATACATTGTACCTATACATATATATATAAAGGGCAGGGTAAAAGCAGGAGTAATAGTCCAAAAAAATTAAGCCCTGCTTATAATAAGGTTGCTTAGCTGTTTTAAAAATAGTTGCTAATGTTTTATGACCTCTTTGAATCTCTCGTTCGAGAGAAAAATTCAAGTTTTTGCTGGTAAATTGAACCTTCTTTGCTCAAAACGTATTTTTCATCGAACGAAAAACAAGTTGAAAACATTATACCTACCTCTAAAAAAGGTCGTTAACTCCTTTCATAAGAGATTGTTCGAAAAGAATTCTCGGCTTCAGCAAGCGAAAAAAATATGATATTTTCTTATAATATTCTATAAAAGCCTTTTGTGGTTCCCGCTGAGAAAATTATAACGTTTGCTTGATGAAAAGTTAGCTTAATTTATTTTTGTAAGTGCAATTTGATGTATTTTTATTCGAACGACATTTTTATTGTTTTGTCAATAATGTGTATTTGAGTTTACAAAGTATCTCGGGGCTCTTAGTTTAATTGCTGCATAGACTAATGACAAAAAGTTACCTATTTAACTTATTTGTTTTAAATGTAGATCTAAGTTTTATATTTTTGTTAAAACATAACAAAGTGCCATAAAGTATTCATTAATTGAACTACTTCAACACTTTATTTCATAGTTAATTGTATTTTATGTTAAAAAACTGACTACTTATTAAAATTTATTTGATAATAATTTTGTAAAAAATAGGTTGCGACAAATCGCTGGGTGCGGGCAGCGCAAAAGTGGTAATTGCGGGAGATTTTTGGGGAGGCCTATGTCCAGCCGTGGACGTCGATCGGCGGATGATGATGATGAATTTGGTTAGAACTTGACGTTCTTGTGTACAAAGGTAATGTTTAATTGTACTATCGAGTAATAAATGTTGAAAAAACTGTCTTGATAAGGAAGATTACGCTACCTCTAGATTATTTGCAACAGTCTGCAGTTAGCTCAATTGTTTCAATTGTAAATACTTATTCTAATTCGTTTCTATTATAATTTTCTGATTTGATTTTAATTTTATTTTTTAACATTGTAGTTATTATCTGAGAAAATAGGTTCCTTCACGAAATCCTGGAGTCAATGAAATCGTAAAGCCAAACAACCGGGTCCTATAATGTATTTTAATCGTGAACTCACGAAACATTCCCTTACATAAAACCTACCAGATAAGCTTCATACTCTGAGCCAACCGCTAAATTACAAATGAGGCCCGAAATATCATCAGCAACATAATTTAGTTTTTCTTCTGCTAGTAATGTTTCTGGTCGTTTGCAGTAATGTTATAAGCCAAGGGCTGAATTTCATTTAGTTTGGCGCCTTGTCGGCCTATTGTGGGACGTGGGGGTGGTAGGTAGGTAAGGTACCATCACAAGGGGTGCAGGGTAACGAAGGGGGGCTGTGTTACCGCAGTCCGTAGAGGGTGGCGGGGGACCGTGTTTTGGGCACGTTGGTGATACTCGAAAGACTAATGGCATTTTCTAGTGATCTGGGATCGGAAAAGGAAAATCGAAGTTTTTTATTCGTTTTCGTGCAAAACAATCTCTTATGTCGCTTGCATAAGATTAGCGTTTGCACGTAAACGAATAACAAACTTTGATTTCGTTTTTACTAGAACGGGCCGATTCTTGTTTTGTCTATCGGTAGTTCTATCTTGAGTTTTTGAAAAATGTGATATATTTATTATCGACTGTAAATTGGTATTGGTCCTCAGAAGGACCTAGGTTTAGGTATATAAATTAAGTTGGGTTAGCACAAGAAACGACGAAAAAGTTGAGTTGTCTGTCAGACACAAATAACAACTTTAGGAAATTAAATAATATATCTAATAATAGTCTCGATTTCGGCGAAACTGGAACCCGCGACCTTCCCTCAATACGAAAATGCTCTAATCTAATGAGCAACGAAATCAAGTAACCGCTAAGTCGAAAATCTTTGTGATTTCTTACGGACTCTAGCGAAGTTACGTTACCCCACCTACAGGGGAAAAATTGCAGTCAACAATACTACAAAACACGCTACGAAATCAAGTAACTGCTAAGTCGAAAAACATTAGGATCTCCTACGGACTCTAGCGCCGTTACTCCACCTACAGGGGAAACATTGCAGTTAACAATACTACAAAACAAGTAAACAATACCGTTCAAAGACTAAAGTTACATTTAGATCGTTTGACGAGAGGTGTTCCGATGCTAAATTCTAAGGCTTTGTTATTCTATAACAACAAAAACCTTAGAATTTACCAAAATTTCATAGAGCATTCCCGTACTGGAGGAAAGGTCAAGGGTTCAAGTATCGCCAAAATAGTTTTTTTGGGAGATTACCCAGAGTGCGAGAGCTTACGCACAATAATAACAAAACCTTAAATACCAACTCTATTTTTTGTAAGTATGCACTAACCTATCTAGATTAATAATGTCAAGATAACTGAACCGCCGTTATTTGAGGCAAAATGCAATTTAATATCTGCCCTTGCCTTGTGATTCGATTTATTGCTAACTCAATAACGGCAGGGGGTGGAAAATATTACAAGTTATTGGAAAAACAAGGGCCTTTTATGCCTTTTTGCGGGCGAAAATATTAAAACGGATTATTCCGAGAATTCCAATAAATGCCTGTTTTTTTTCGATTGAAAATTTTAGTGACGCAATAACCAAACAGATTGAATATTTTAATATTATATTTACGCTTTATAAAAGTTATATCGGTTATATTTATCACGTAAATATCAGTAAAGGATATATTATTAATCAAGTCTGTGGTCTTATCGTTTGGCTCAGGGAGCAAAGCAAAGTCACTGACGTTAGAAAAGCGCATTGCGAAGCTTAAATTATGGCATTGGGCTGACCACGTCGCGCGTAAAAAATGGAGACCATGCGGCGAAAAAAGACCGTTTGAGAATCTTTATTATCTATGGATATAGATGGCTCAGGACCAATGATGAACGGCTTTTTGTGGCGTCCGCGTCGTGCCGTGAGGGGGAGGCCTATGTCCAGTGGACTTTGTATGGGCTGCTATGATGATGATGATTCATAAGATTTTCAATTCAAGAAATTAAACACTATAAAATACTGTCTTTTTATAAGTTTTTGGAGTAACATTCCTTGCCGTTATTATTAATGTTTGTAGGGTGAACGTCAACTAGACGAGGTGTAGACTCTATTCGGTATCGATTATATCGGTACAATCTCTGCCTTGCCTTCCGTTCATTCATTGTTCACTCAACGATCCCATTCTATCGCGTGAGTGAGAGGAGTTGGGAGTTAAAATTCGGTACACGGTCGAAACGTACGAATCATTTGAATGAACAGATGTGTGAAACCTACATGTTTTATTATGTGATTGTAATTTACTAAATATAAATTTAATTGAAGTTATGAGATAAGGCTTTGTTGTAGGTTCCACCCCACGTAGTTTAAGTAGGTAAATCTAGACTGGAATAGAGCTCATGATAAGCAGGCCATGACACTAATTTAATTTCTGTCAGGAGCAGCGCGTTGCCGCAGCCATGAAAAAAACTTGTCGAGTTAATGTTAAATGACTCCTTGATAAATTAATTTCATTTACTAGGCAGCTTCAGTGGAGCTCAAATTGTTGTACCTACCTACTTTTTTTAAATTTTAATAGTTTTTTCGAATAGACTAGCTTGGGCTGTTCCAATATGCTACCAGAGGGAAATGGAGGTTCCCCTAGGTGCATTATAAATGCACTTATAGGCGAAAGCGGGAAATTCTTCGCGCTGCGCTGCAACCAGCGCAGCGGTTCGAAGAATTTCCTGTCATAATATACTTTACCGCGTGGTGGTTATGTTATGCTATTGGCGCCATGCTTTTGATTATTGATTTCGGGCTTGTGTTAAAATGTAAATTAGTTTTTTTACATAGGTAATTTCTGTTATATGTGACTAATTTGGTATATTATTTTTATATTGGTCAAGTAGTGGGTACTTGTGTACAAATCCTCACCTACTAATAACTATTTGGCTGCCCACGACCCACATGCCGAAGTGCAGCCCCCCGTGGCGTGACTGGGCAGTGAATACATTTTCTAATCGCTTTCAATCTCCAAATTTCTTTTCTGCCCTCCACTTTGAAGTAAACCGGCCATAAAAAAGCTCTGCGCTCATTAATCCAATACTGCTACCACTCATGTTCATTCAAATATGGACGTAATTCGAATAAAACTAGTTTTCTTTAGATACATATTACAATATTTATATTACATGTACATATAAGAATAACCAAACGGCTTCCCACAAACTTCAATGGAATGGTTCGCGAGTTGTCATCTGATGCTGTGAATATCAAATTATTCAGTTAAAGCCCATAATTGAGTGCACAATTTTGTGATGGGTCATAGCGGTGGCTTTTAGGTGTGCGACAAGCTTTATATTAAGGTACTTCTCAATATCAGTAACTACCAATCCTTAACCCGTCAATGAAGTGGGTGATTTTAACCCTTCTCAGCCGCGGTCAGATAGACCGTGGAACATTAGTCATCCAGACGACGACTGTTCGTGACGAAATAAGGGTTAAAATTAATTGCTCTAGTCTGTTTCTACTTTCTGTGATTTATTCTCGATGGTCTACATCTGTTAAAACTAATTAGATTTAGGTAAACTTCGATTGGGATTTGCAATCGCTTTTTCTTATTAATTGGTGAATTAGTCACTGGAAACTCTGATCTGATGTTGAATTTCAAAATTATTTATTGTACCATACCTACCTATTTACCGCAAAATATTGGCACTGACGCCCGTCTCGCATTAACGCGCGGAATCGAATTTGCGGAGCCGCAACTCGAGGTCCGCAGCACTTTCGCATCTGTTCCGCATCTCGTACAACGGACAACGTCATTGCGAAACTCTTGCGGCACCGCACCTGGTCTACGGTACCGCGCGGTAGTATGAGAGCACTCTGAGCCCAGGGAAGTTATTCATTTTTTCTTTCCAAAACAACCTTATGGTGTTCAGCAGTTTTTGGAATAATGTGGTCAGCGACTTTGTATTATAAAAATGTGCGAATATTATGTACCTAATTTATTATGGCCAGTGACTTATCGAAAGAACTTGTACATAGACCGAATTTAAACGATTTGTTTACTCTTCTAAAATACCTATGAACTGCTTTGTAATGTAATTTGCATATTAGTGTTGAGTTCTTATATCCAAGGAACTTCTGCTCTCTTGGTACTTTGGGACGATATGGGAATTGAAACGTCGTCCCAAAGTACCAAAAGAGCAGAAGTTACGTATAGTAAACTATGTAATACGGATTCATCTTACTAACAATTCAAGCAAATAAGCTTCTTACATGAAAAGTACTGTCGCCCGCACATCGACTGTATTTTTGCCTGCCTTTAAAAAGTAGGACGAATCCGGAACGTTTTCAGCATAAAATTTGAGTTTCCAGACTCGTCCCACTTTGAGCCGAATCCGGTGGGACAAGTCCGGAATAACTTCGCATCATTGATGGTTGCCAAAAATAGGTTAGGGACCTACTGCATAATAAAACGAGTGAGCATTTCTGTCTGTACCAACTTTTGGCTTTTCTTTTCGATTTCTTCAGTTCTAAGTTGCGTTCATAAGCTCTTGTTACAAACGATAATAAATCAGAGGGTTTGTCAAACGTATCCCTACTTCAGAACTTGTGTCGTTAGTACAATAACTCAAAGTTGGGAAAGTGCGTGTTGGGCAAGGCGGAAATAAATATAACTAGCCGTGGCACGCGCCTTTGTTCACGTTGTACCTCAATAAATATAGGCTATCTATGCCAGGTGGGATGACGATCTGCGAAAGACTGCTGGCAGATGCTGGATGCGTCAAGCTGAAGACAGGGCGCTATGGCGCGCATTAGAGAGGTCTATGTCTATGTTATTATAGTACTTAGTTATTAACCCTACAACACGGGTAAAAGCGCTGCGTAGCCATTGTTAATTTCTCGGACACATTGTCATGTCAATCGCAGTAGAATCATAGAATGTCAACTGTCAAAACAAAACAAGCTGTCAAAAAAAAACTATAAACAAAAAAAATGGCGAATCGCACGGTGAAGGACGCGAAATCAATTCGCGGAACAAATCCCCAATATTTGATAGAAAAAATCATCAGAGCTCGCATTTACGATTCCAAATATTGGAAAGAAGAATGTTTCGCCCTGACGGCAGAGTTACTCGTGGACAAAGCGATGGAATTACGCTACGTCGGAGGTGTGCATGGCGGTTTCATTTACCCGACACCTTTTCTATGTTTAGTTTTGAAAATGCTACAAATACAGCCAGAAAAGGATATTGTGGTTGAGTTTATTAAGAACGAGGAGTTTAAATATGTTCGCGCATTGGGTGCTTTCTACATGCGGCTTACAGGCACGTCTGTAGACTGTTATAAGTATCTGGAGCCCCTCTATAACGATAACAGAAAGTTGCGGCGGCAATATGCGGATGATGATGATACGGCAATGGCGGATGATGATGATGATGATCTAGGAATGTAGCATAGGTACTTAGGAAACGAAGCACTAAAAATAATAGAGCTATTTTAGTATAAAATCTGTCGTAGTAGGTATGCAGGCGCGGTCGCAGAACAATACTTTGGGGGAGTCACTCTTGGTCAGGACGAGGCGAATTTTTTGGAGATTTTTCAGAATTTTTGGAGAAAAGTAAGGAACTGTACCTATGACAAATGAAATAACCGCGAACAAAGCGAGCCCCGAAATTTTTAAAGATTGTAGTGGTAGATAAAAAGATATGGTATAAATAATAACAACGAGCGAAGCGAGCAGTTTCACTATGGACTTTCAGATTTCGGCTATTGGCGAAGCTCTAGGCAGAGGCGATGCACATTCATCTTTATAGCTATAAAGACCACGTGTAAATTAATTGTGTGCTAGTCATCATTACCCATTACTGTCTGTGCTACTGCTACCATCATCATAAACCAGTGCCAATGGCCCGGGTAATGTTCGACAGAATCAACACGGTAATTGGCAATAAAGCTGATTGCAGCTCGCTCATTACCCGACTGCTGATTATCAGATCGAACTGTGAAATGTAAGGTGTACACAATGATTGACGATCATGTACCTTTTCTGATAATTTACTGTCCTGTTAGGTCACTATTTCAGTTGTGTGAGTGTAGGCATAGCCTTTTACGTGATAATAGGCGCTTTCCTAAAAGAGACTAATTAACTTAGATAGATAGAACATACTTTATTGCACACTTAAAACTAAAAAGAATTTACAAATTAAACAATAACAATATAAGTGACAATTGGCGGTCTTATCGCTCAAGAGCGATCTCTGCCAGACAACCTGGTATGGATAGGATTATTGGATATAATATGGGGTAAGATCGGTGTGCATCTAAGGGTATTAATTATAAATGTATACATATTAACTCAATATTTCATATATAAGATACATATAAATACATACATACCTGACCTATAAATATATACCTATTATGTCCTTACAATAAAATATGAAAACAAGGGTGTGTTCAGTGACAAGAGGATAAAAAGTGTTTCTTTACCATATCCTTGAAAATTGGTAGTGACTTAGCACACCTTACAGTGACTTAATTTATTCACTGGTGATTTGAAGATCTCGAGATTCTTAATTAATCTTAAGAGTACCTTAGAAACCTTAGAGCACCTTAAAATACTTCTTTCTCGGGTCTGGGTGTATTACTATTTATCATCGGTGCGGGTGTAGGGTAAGGTTGGCTGATGAAGCCCAATGAACGGATATAATGGTTTTCGCTCTACAAAATTTAGAGCATGTTACCGCCATTTCTTATAAAAAAATATTGTGTTCGGCGGCGCGGCGGGCCTACATTTGCTTTTGGGGCGCTCCTTGGGAAATATTTCAAAATATTTTTCTAAACCGAATCTAATTTAGGTATGTATATAAATAATAAAAAATAATTACAACTAATATTTTAAATCTAGTTTCTAAAAATCTAAACCGTCACCGCTAATGCTAATTTGTTGACCGAAATAAAAGCCGATCACCTGTGGGCTCTAATAAGAGTTTTATAATACCTTTGTTGTACTATTCTGTTCAAGTAATTTTCTTTGTGATATAATAAAAACTTATGAAAAAATCACAAAATATGACCAATTCGGTTGAAATTGTTTTGGAAAAATATAAATTTGCTCCAATTATTTCACGAAGCTTTTTACAAAAACGAGTATTTTTTGGGGTTTTTTGTTATTTTATTGAATCGTATAATAATTATGATTATTTATATTTTAGAGGAAAGATATGATTCTGAATAAGTAGGATTAATATTTTTTTATTCACTTAGTGTTTTCCGATTCCTGTGAGGATTAAAATCCCGCGCCTTAATGTGTATTTTCTACAGTGACTTATTATAAAACTACACAAAATATTTGTCCTGGATACGATGAGCCTTCGTAGTGTTAAGATCGGTTGAAGATAATCCTTCTCTCCTTCTAATTTTGGAAAATATAAGGGAGATTTTTGGTATCTATACTTAAATAGGCACGCTTGCGAGAGTAAATCAGTTTGTACTCGGACACTCGGACGCGGTCAAGAAAATCTGAAGAAGTAAATAAAGTTTATTTTCAAATAAGAAAAAAGGGTTTTACTGGTAAACTCAAGAAGCTACATTTCACAACAATATTGAAAAATGAAAGATTTTGTCGTGTAGATCAGATATTCGTCATATTTTGTTATTAATTTCATAACTTATATTAGACTAGCAACTGCCCGTGGCTTCGCAAGCGATTTTCAGCCTATGTCCGTCCCCTGGATATTGTTTATCTCCCTGCCAAATTTCATTATGATCCGTTCAGCCGTTTAGGCGTGAAAAGGTAACAGACAGACAGAGTTACTTTCGAATTTATAATATTAGTGTGGATTAGTTTTATAGAAATCTTTAAAACGGTGAGGACATAATTGAGCATTTTACCGCGGCGCTTATATGGTACGAGTACGTCGCTGTTGTAGAAGTAAAAAAACCCATGTAGATCAAAGACAAACAAAAGAGCAGTAGCTCCCACTCATGTCCCGTATAAGCCATGCATTTAACCTTTCAATTCTTTAGCTCCTTCCAATACAGCTTCTCTCATTTACTGTCGCTAGCTGTACAGGGTGTAATTGAAATCCAGAAAGCAATTCGAGCAATTTATTGCCTCCTCTCGGCAAATATGTCGCATTCACGGAATGAAGTCGACTTACTGAAAAATATGTTACGTGAGAATGGGTTCAACACACGGTTATACCTACTTATGCGATTTATAAGTAATTGTACAATCTCAAACCAAGATGAACGAAACTGTATATAGTGCGTGCATTGCTATTTGTATAGATGGAGAGTTTGATATAGGTAATGGTTTCAATCTTGATACTCAGGACACGCGTCCCTCCATCCGTAGTTTTTTTCATCAAAGGTAAAATGACAAAACGCGTGATTCTGAGATGATGCCATTGCAGTGCAGTATTAATAGGGGTTTTACTTCGGAATGAGAGATGTAGAAATGAAACGAGTAAATATATATTGTCATTTTACTTTTATTCAGTAGCTATACAGGGTTTGGTAAATTAGTAACACTAAGTGAACTGCAGGTCCTGCCCATCATCACAAACACGTTTGTGAAGACGCCAGGTCTAAATTCTTAATTTTGGTATTGGTAATAGGTACCCCCCGCAATCCAATAATCGTTCATTAGAAAGTTTTATTTGAAACTCAACATAAAAACAGCTCTGCCCTGAATGCCTGCCCTCTGCCTCTGTCTATTTCTTACAATTCCAATTGACTATTGTTATGGTGAGCGATTAATTTATTGGAATTAGGGCCTGGTATGAAATATTCGCTATGGCGCTCATTAGGAGGAGTCCTCTGTCCAGCAGTGGACATATATTGGCTGATGATGATGATGAAATGGTCGCAACCCATTCTGATCTCACGTAATCAAACATTAGCAATTATATTCAAGAACTGTTCAAAGGGCCTAGACTCTCTGTGTCTTAACCACTCAGACTTCGTTTTCAAGTAGGTTTTCGATTACATCTTCACGCTTCAGCTTACCTTTGAACGTAGGGAGCCAAAATTACGACTCACACTTGATCTAATGTTGTCAAATTCCTGCCCTGTCTGTGACGTATCTCACATGTGTCGGTATTAAACAATTGGTGAGTTTTAAAAAACTATTTGAGACTCCAAATGCCTGATTAATGTAAATATGTTTGGAATTAGTTTAAAAACCAAAACACTTCGATAGCGCGATATAATTTTTCAATTGGCGACATAGAGTTAAATTACCCCTACACCCAGGTGGGTGAAGCCAGTGGCTGCACGGGTCGCGGGTCAATTAGTCTGATGACTATTTAACTATATGCCAATCGCTAAATTAGAATTTCAAACTAAATTAGACTAGTTTGATATGATGATGAGTGATGGATGACTTTACTACTTTGTTGACGCTCGTTGCCGTGGAAACCATTTGTTCAGAGTCATTGTGAAAATTATCATATGATGATGTTTTAGATTGGTTTTACGGCGCACAAATAAATTCCTCAAGGACCTAACTTTTATGAGACTACCTCAAAATCAACTGTTATACATAGACGAAAGAATTATCAAAAACTATAGAGTTGGCGAAGATATCGTCGAAAGTGTTGTAGCTTGTTATGATTTTTCAAAAGTATTATGTTGTTTTTGAGCTTGAGGTTATAAATACTGATCATTTGGGAATACAATTTTTATCGTTCCATTTCGGGATCATTTTCTGTACAATAGCGAATTTTTTTTATACTGCTCATAATTAACGGACAAATCAACGAACATACATAAAAAAACATTCAAAACATACATACAGCCGAACATATCTTCTACCATCTCCTTAAAGTCTGTTAAAAATCTAGGTAGGCTAACCTTTGCTGACCTTCGTGTCAGCATATTAGTCTCTTCCAGGCTGCTGCGGCTGTAAAAAAGCATTTTTACCGTCTTGGTACTGAACGTATATTGTCTACGAAATTCGTAGCAATATGCTACAACATCTGCCTACTCGACATAACATGTCTACGGATTTCGTAGCAATATGCTACGAAATGTACAAAGGTACGCTAAACGCACTTTTCAGTTTATTCATGAACAAAATTAGCCAAGTTGATTGCCATTTTAAATCCAGTAGTTTTTATTTATATACGGTTTATGTGACTAGTGATATTTTTTGAGAAAACCGAGAAGACCTTTTGTAACTAACAGAACTGCTAAAAACAACGTTTTCATTCAGGTGAAAAATACCAATCATTCCGCTAGACAAAGTGGCTAAAATTCACCCGAAGAGACTGAAAAAATAACTGGTCAAGTCGTGTCTAACCGATTTAAGGGTTCCAAGCTCAGTCAAAGATAAGTTTGATTTAGTATCAAAAAAAAACTGAACCGACCTATAATCTATATCTATACTTAATATTATAAATGCGAAAGTGTTTTTATTTGTTTGTTTGCTTGTCCTTCCTTCACGCTTTAACTAAGCAACCAATCGGCTTGATTTTTGGCATGGAGTTAGTTGAAAGGATGGAGAGTAACATAGGCTACTTTATCCCATAAATCAGTTCCCATGGGATAGAAATAACTTTAAACAACGTGTGCGAAGCCGCGAGCAGCAGCTAGGTATTGCAATAAAACATTTATAGTGAGTTATGAATAAAATAATAAAAGCAGTACCAATACTTAACTACACCATAAAGTTGACCTACATGATCCTGACGTATTTTTTTTCAATAGATCTATGCGTGATTCCTTGTTAAGTATTTTATATTTCCCTGTCCCGAGACGACTTCTCAACGGGAGAACCCTAAAAACGAGAAAACAAAAGCTATTTGTTTCGTCCATTCGCCCTCCTGTTTTAAAATATGGAATTTGTCGTACCTAAGGAAAGTTTCGCTCTGGATTTTTCTCTATCTTCTTGTGCGAGTAGATTTATCATTTCTAATATTTTAACTTGACATACACCTGTAACATTTTATTTTATTTTACAAGCAGCAGTTTTTTTAATTTAGATGTAATGATTGGAAATTACCTACTAAATAAAATTACTCAAAATAGAAAAACGAGGAACCTAAAAATATCATTGAAAACGTTATTAAAATCTAAAATATATACGCCGCCGGCCAGTCTAACAAATACAGGTAATACTCACGCCGCGCCGCACCGATTTCTGTTTGAGCATGGGTTAAATAAAACATTAGCCTAATTTTAGCTTCTCGATCCCGTTACCTAAACACACATTTATCGCCAAAATGTAATACCAAAACACGGAATAAAACAACACGCTCCCATCCATGTCCACTCGTGTCCATGGCTCAGCCTGTACTTTGAGGGGACAAACAAACAGACGCTAAACCAACATTTGTTTTACAGAATAAAGGCCCGGGATCAACGTGTCCCGTTGATGCGACAACTGGACAACTCGTTTACGTTTTGTGTGAATACTCCGTATCCCCTTTGTCTGGCTGAAAGAAGTAAAAAACCTTTACACATCGCTTTGTGTCGGTCGGTGCTAGTTTTACAAAGGATTGTAGCAGTTTATCTGGCTTGGTATTCGAGGATTGAAAGTCTGTATCTGTATATTTTCGTTTATTATTTCGTTTTCATGTTACCTAAGTTGAGTATGGAAGGAGGGAAGGGAGAAGTGATGGGGAGGATTTGAAATTTCGGTAGTTTTCATAATTTTTGAAATATGTTGAATAAAATCAAAAAAATTACCATTAAAACCCTTAATCTCCTAAGTTTGCCGAGCGACCCATCTGAAACGTATTAACTATTTACGGTATTAATTCAATAGCAAAATCTTTAACCGATACCTGAGCACAGTGTAGGTATTATGGAGACCGTTTTTTAAACAACGGCTTTTTTTTGGCAAAAACCGATAGACCTTATGATTTCAAACGTTAGAGTAGAATCCCCGATTGCTAAATGTGTTTAATTAAGTAGAAATATTTTTTTGAAATTTTCAGTGTTTTCTCCGGATAACATAAAAAAAAAATCTTGCGCCTAGAGTATAATTTTTTTAATAATTTTACAAAAACAGTTCAAAAGCCTATCTTACAAGGTTCTTAACAACTCTTAAACGTGGACACGTTTAAGGCCCGTATTATAAAAGCTTGCTCAGTTATAGATCTATGCTTGAGTGACATTTATGTCATAGAAAAGCGTTACTCAAGCATCGATTGATAACTGAGCGAGCTTTCATAATACGGGCCTAAGAGTTGTTAAGAACCTAGTGACTATTTTAGAACACGAAATATAAATATTTTCAGGTTTTTCGATTGAATTTTTCTCCGTCATTCTACACTATTGGAAAAAGTTATTTATATGGTCTCCATAATACACTGTGCTGTACATATTTCTATAATTGACAAATGTTCGCAACCTTCGACGCGCGAGTTACACTCGCACTTGACGGATCTAGTTTTCCCTGTGCTGTTTGTGTGTGAACTCAATATAAAGTGTATCCATCTACTCTACAAAACAAAAATCCTTTGGTCACTCAAGCATTACCATAAAATATTGATGGTAATTTCATGCATAGCCGTACTAAAGATAAACATGTAATCATAGGATAATCATGGGATGTTAATACGACCTATTGGCATAATGTTTATTCAGAGGGATGTCAGGCGACGGGGGTAGACGACGGTAATAATCACAGTAATAATCAGTAGAGATTTACCGTCATACCTACCATGTTATGTATACACATCGGAAAGCGCTTTCCGATAGTCGGATCAGACTATCCATAATAGACTATCTGATTCGATAATTAAACTTGACTTGTCTAGTGCTAGTGCTTATTTTGTAAGCCTAAAGAAATAAAGTTATTGACTTTTAACTTTTTTGATACAAAAAATCGGACTTGTATCGCCGGGCGCTTTCCGATAGTCGGATTCGACTTCATAAACTACCTGATTTGACAATAAGTAAAAAAATCGGACTTGTATTGCCCGCTGAAGTACGCGGATATACTCGAAAATATAGAAAAACAAAACATAAATGCGCGACGATATATGTACGTAAATACAGGGTTTTTGAATTCACGCGAGCAGAACATTTACTAGTCAATAAAAATAAACATTATGCAATTTTTTTTATTACATTTCTTTCGGTTCATATATTTACTGTTATTATTATATTTAATCACTTCTTATCTTCGTTTAAATTGAATTGATAAATAAAAAAAAATAAAAAATAGCCTTTGTATAATTACAATTTAACAATAATATGAGTATTTTCACGAATGTGTTTTTTTTAGTGAGTACTACTTATTGTAAATAATTTATAAATTTGATTGCTTAAATAATTTTGTAGATAATTGGTTATACATCTTATTATTCATTCGATTTTTGTAATGTATTGAAGCAGGGTTTATCCATTGCTGGATAAAGGCCTCCTCCATCTCTTACCAGTTTGCTCTATTTGAGCTGCTCTTGTCCATTGTTTTCCTGCTACCAATATGATGTCATCCTTCCAGCGGCGGCAAATTGAATTGATATTAAATTATTATTATATATTATGTATAAATTATTTCCCTAATTCGAAACCGACATAATTTTTATTCATACGGGACCCGTATTGCGTTTCCCGTATTACGGGTAACACACCTTATTTGTTATTTGATAATAATTACTATTTCTAAAGCTGTCTCTATAGAAGCTTTATTAAATTGATAAATTTTATAACACCTAGCTATACCACGCTATACTATATCCCTAATGCTCATTATCGAGCTGAATCTACTTGTCAAGCTTGTTAAGGTAGCACATTTGCATTCAGTACAGAGACCTCGTTATTTACAAATGCCAACAAAATAGCGCGCTTTCTGAATAGCAATGGAATAGGGCGTTAGACTGCCGCAATAAGGTTCAGTTCATGCTTTGATATTAAAGCTAAACTCACTTTCACTAAGGCACACTGTGTTGGTGTTCTTTCAAAACAAATAAGGTTCGTAGTTAACCCGCTTACATCCGTAATGAGTTCATCAAACTAGGATAGTTATAGTAAAATGATGGGCGGATGTTTGATGGGACCAATCTAGAAAGTTTTTAGCATAAAATTTCAGTTTCTTGATTCACCCCACTGGATTCTAAAACAACTAAATTGAAAACAACTCCGTGTAATATGTCGAGGATATCCATTCAATGTTCGGATAACATATCCGGTTCCGTATTTTTCTAGCCGAATTTCGGCCACGCCATGTTCGCAGGACCAAAAATTGTATTTTAGTGCACGAGTGTGTACACTAACACAGGTGCACTGTCTATTCTCTCCGTCTCATAGCGATGGGACGGCAGACCGACACGGACGGGGGAGGTCAGTTGTAGGACCAACTTCTTATCGTGCTTTCTATGCCACGGTTTCCATACCACACGATTATTAGAGGTTATAAGTTAACCATTTAAGGTCGTCTTATCAAGTTTGTGATAGTTAAGCTCCGCGCACATAGATCCAAAACGTCGCTATCGCGCAGCACAAAATTGTGCATTCAAATATGGGGTTAAGCTCGTAATCTTATGTTAAATTTAACAGTTCCAACCAGTAGACTAATTCTGTAAAAGTCTGAATTCGAACACGAATTCAATCAAGTGACCAAATTCGATCGCTGCCTTGTAACCTTATATTTGACAAGTTCGAGTTTCAAGTATCGAGATTATTTTGTGAATTCCCTTACAGAATTATGTATTGCATGAAATTTATGTTATTGTAAAATTCCATTTGACAACGTAAAAATAAAGTTAACTGTTTTGCAGTGCCCTTCCAGGGTGCATGTATGTACCTAGTGTTAACCAATTACCTTAGAAATAAGATGGAATGTACCTACATGCAAGCAAAAATAAATGAAATATGAAATATGCATACCAAATGTACGTCATTCTTAGCGTAAATGTCAAAATCTCACTCAACTTAGTTCATTTCATTACCACGCTCGTCACCGAGGCGCTACAAGCATTATCGAGTTTTACAGAATACAAAACTTTAAACTTACTGTGGATTCAGCTTAGCGAGGTTCGAAATGAGTTTATAGATTGAGCCTGCAGTTTCAAACAAGTGTCCCGCGAGCTGTCTGTCACCTGATGCCGTTAATATGAAATGCATCTAATTGTTACGAGTTAAATTCCATATTTGAATGCACATTTTGTGCTGCGCAGTAGCTGTGCGGCTCTGATCTACTACAAACTTTAGTTACTCTCTTGGAATCGGAATCAAACGACGGACCTGTCACAATATCAACTTGAAATGTTTTTGTATCGTCTGTAGGGTTCTCTGTCCAACTTGACATTGTCATCAAATGTCAATTCCTTTCTTTGTTCAAGATACGACGTCGGATAATTCGATGTCGTTTTGGGGATTCAGTGAGCTGACAACCCTGTATAATATAAGAAGACAGGGTCATCGATAGGTAAAGTAGACCTTCTCCTAGGGTTGAAGCTTTATTCATCGACCAATGATGGTCTTTAGTAACAAAGAAAATTACTACGAATAGGTAGAACGACATCAAGTGTTTATGCAAGAAAATTACAATCAAATAATAGAATTTAATTTTAAAACTAGTATCTACAATTGAAACAATTGAGCTAACTGCAGACTGTTGCAAACAATTTATAAATGTGATAAGCTCTTATACTTTTAACAATTAAAATTACTTGTAATCAAATAATAGAAATAAACTAGAACTAGTATTTACAATGAAACAATTAACCTAACTGCAGACTGTTGCAAACAATCTACAGGTAGCTCACCTGATCCATATCAATACCAGTCGCAAGCATGCCCTAGACGCTGGCTGCATTGCCCCGCTGCATGGCAATGCTGATGCACTGTGCCAGATACTCACCAGCTCTCGGGTCACGCGTCGCTTCGACCAGACGCTCAGATATATTTTTATAGATAGAAACAAATAACAACTAGTAGTAAAGGTAGTATTTTAAATTGAAACAGCTGAGCTAACTGCATAAGTGCTAAAGTCTAGATAACGAATTTTTTGTCAATTTGCCTGCCAAGCTTTGTTATTATAGCAATCCCTCCTACTTTGGTAGAGCGCAGACTTTATTAAACCTTTCAGTAGACAAAAAATCTACCAAAGCTCATTTATGTGAACGCATAAAGCTAAATATGATTCCGCTCCTTTTTACACCCGAATTCCCGCGGTGCCGTGAATATAATCCAATAAAATTAAATGTTCGTTTGCCAATGTTCCGTTCGTAATATAGTGCTACCAAATCCAGGAAACATATTGAGGTAAAGCTTTATATGAAATGAAGTTATGCTCTACCAGAGGAAAGCTTTCATAATTTGTGTAGGTGTTTTTAACACCTCTGCTACGTGATCGTGCCCTGTCTCCCTCTGGGGAGGCGACTTTTTTCGACGATCGATAGTAAGTTTCGTGCGCGAGATTCTAAATTATGCTTCTCGCAATACGAAATGGTAACAAATAACTAATTAATGATAAAAATATAATTTATAAAAAATGCAACACAAATTCAAATAAAATCAGCTAGGCCCAATGTAAGCAAAGCTTGAGGCATGGAAAACTGGTTAGTAAAACTACAAATTTTATTTGGTAAACATGACTGTAAGGCATACCAGGAAATCGAACATAAAAAAAATTGAATGAATCATTGCTAAATAAAAAATAAAATTATTTTATTAACTGTGATCCATAAATTTGTTAGTATTCAAAATACTATATTATAATTAAAAATAATTCACTGAAAATCAAATGACAATTAAATTAAATACAAGAAAATCACATTAAATTAAAACAGATTAAATAAAATAAAATTAAAACAAAACAATAAATAGGATTAAATAAAGCAAATCGAATTTAGATAAATTAAATCAAATTACACGGGTACTATTACTTTTCGCACAAAGTGCTGCCATATTGGCGAATTAATCTTGCCAGCTACAGTTTGTAGGATGATATATAACACACATTTCCTGCGTAGATCATTTCACACAAATATTATTAATGTGAAAGATTGTATGTTCAGATATTGATGCGTTTGTCACCACTTCTGGGCAGGCAGATATTGTGCATAAGGTAGTTCCAGGCTTGGAATAAAAAATAGTGTACTTTAAATTCCCAAATCAGTTACCATGAATATATAATAATATGTAACCTTCCATCGCGTGCGAGGACTCGGGCAGAATCCAATAAAAAATAACAAAAAACCAATTCAACACTCTACATCGATGCAAAGTATGACTGCACATAGCTTTACCTTGCTGCTTGCCTCCGTCAATAGAACAGATATGTTGTTGGCACTGTAGCAGACAATGTCGACGATGAAAAAAAGGGGATTGGTATCAAAGGAATGGCAAGAATATGATTTTCCTTGGCTCAGTAGAACAGTTATAATTTTTTAAAGTAATATGTGTTTTCAACATTCATATTTACTTTCAAACCCTGGGTATTGTTACTTATTTGAATGAAATATTATACAGCTATCATTACAGGCACACCGTTTGTGGTAGTGGATAAAAGGGTACCTATTATTTTGTATATGTATCAAGTTTCAGTGTTAGATTATGAATCGTACGTGTGTGTAAGATATATGCACATGATTGGATGTTTTTGTCATCTTTTAGTTTCCTATAAACATTTGTATTAACAAAGATGATGATGATGATTCTTTGCCATTATGGCAATGTGTCTGGGGCCCATTTCCACTAATTTTCAAACAAATGTCATACAATTGAGATTGAAGTTCAGTTCGTTCCGTTTTTGCAACAATTAGAGATCAATTTTAGCTGTCAAAACTACGGCTGCAATAGCTAGATATTGTATTAGCAGAATACCAATAGCTAGATTTTGTATTAGTAGAATACCAATAGCTAGATATTGTATTAGTAGAATACCAATAGCTAGATATTATATTAGTAGAATACCAATCGTGTCAATGGCGGCAATTGAGACGCGATACCATCGAGATTGAGAAGAGATTGGTTAGTAGAATTCGGCCCCTGGTTAGACACATTTCTGCCAGTGTCAAGTACTAATGGAAAATCATTGTAACTATCCGAGTTATCAAATTATGAAATTTGTTTGATATTTTCACCCGAGTCTAGTTCGTAATCTAGCAGGGTGTAGCGGGGGTGTCCACGTGCAGTTTAGGTTGGATTGGGAGACGAGATTCTGGAGTCCCCCTTACGGGGTGTAAGGGGGACTCCAGCATCACGACAGACGGACAGACGGACAGCAAAGTCTTAGTTATAGGGTTCCGTTTTTACCCTTTGGGTACGGAACCCTAATAAAAACGAATTAGAACTACATAGTATTAACAATTGAAACAATTGATGAACGCAAATCCAATGACTATCCAGTTGTGTATAAAACACATACTAGCAGCGCCTCGCGGTTTCACCCGCGTAGTTCCCGTCCCCGGTAATTCCGGGATAAGAAGTAGCCTATGTACTATTACAAACTATAATGTATCCCTGTGCCAAATTTCATCCTTATCCGTTCAGCTGTTCTCGCGTGATTGAGTAACATACATTGGATGGATCATCCAAACTTTCACAATTATAATATTAGTGAGATTTCAACTTAAAACTATAAATGAAAATTTTAATGTGTTTTTTTAACGCCACAAAACTATTTATAGATCGGATTGACTGCACGATAAACCTAGTGCTAAAATAAACTAGGTACCATTTATAGAAATCATTTAGAACGGGATATTTACCATGATTAAATTTTTGAGTTTTCCAATATTTCGGCACAGTTTTTTTAGGTACCATTTTCCATACTAATTAATACAAACCAACACAAATTAAACCAGGTATAATTTGTGTTAAACTGCGGGCGGATCATTTCATGTTATGCTAAAAAATGTGCAATTCCAGATACACATTTTTCATTTGACCCAAATTATTAATTGATTAATTTTGCACGAGCCAACTCACGCGTCATTTTTCCTTTCAAATTCTTTTTGAAGTTCCAGGTCTTCATTAGAAATAAATTGGAACACCGAGCAAAAGAAATCAAAGTCCGAGCCCATGCCTTTGACGGCCGGAAAATATCGCCAAAGACCAAATTTTACGCACCCAAGAGCATGAATGGATGCTACAGGAAGATTTGTGAAAAAATCTCTGTGGACATAAATGAATAACAACCACTTCAAGCTGTTGGTTCGAGGGTGATGAGGGTCTATTTTAATTTAAAATATTTCTAGTGTCAACAGAAATAATTTTATAATTTTGCAGATATGTAACGATTTGTTAATTTCCGGGTGTCTTCTATTTTATTGTGCTAGAATTATTCATATTCATTAATATAATTTTAGCTAAGGTGTAATTAGCTTAGGTTTTGAGGCGCTTACCAGGGGAGTTCTATGTCCAACATGATACGCAGTACAGCAGCGCAGTAGTGCAGCGTAGATGGGGATTACTCCTATTCAATAATAACACTGGATTTACGGGAATGCGTCGTTTAATCGTTAAGGACATCAGGCAAAGCAAGGATACAACCAGAGAGTAAACAATATGGAATCGAATACAAGTCTGACAAGTAGGTACACACATGGTGTTGCCGCATTAAGATTTTTAAGAATATATAATTCAACACTTCCCCTTATTCTTAACAATCTTTTCACTATCAGACTTATGTTAACAAAATATATCAATTACATAACATTACATGCCAACATTACAGTAACAAGATGCACAAACATAACTATAAAGTTATAGAAACCAAAATGCAATAGAATTAATCATTATCAGTTCAAAATTAAAAACATGCCTCAACAAAATAATATCAAAATACATGCTACACAATGCAAAATTAATAATTTTCTTATTAATATAACCAGGCATTTAACTGATAACTTTAACATTCATATCCTGAACAAAACTGTAATGTTTTCCAGATGACAATGGCTTTGTTAACACATCTGCAGTCATATTTTGGGTAGACAAGTACTTAACAGTTACATAATGTTTCTGAATTAAATCTTTAATAAAATGATATCGCAAGTCGATATGTTTGGTTCTCTTGTGCGAGAATTCTTTTGATTGTAATAATTTATGTGCACTCTGATTATCGTTATACACAATCATATCAACCTGCGTTTCATTAATTTCCCACAGAAAGCTCTTAATAAAACACAATTCTTTGCACGCATCTGTCACTGCCATATACTCTGCCTCTGTGCTCGACAGTGCGACGCTGCGCTGTTTCCTTGCCTCCCAGCTCACTGTACTGTTTCCCAACCTAACTAGGAAACCTGTGTAGGACTTACGATCTGAAGGATCGTTCGCCCAATCTGCGTCTGCATAGGCCAAGACATTTAATCTGTCACTCTTATAGAAATGTAGTCCATAGTTTATCGTACCCGCTAGATAGCGTAGAACGCGTTTCGCGGCTATCCAGTGACTTTTATCAAACTTAGTTACAAATTGACTCAATCTACTACAGACATATGAAATGTCCGGCCTTGTGCAGACTGCAAGGTACATCAAGGACCCTACGAGCTGCCTGTATTGATAAATATCATTATCAATACACGTATCTGAATCACAGTTATCTAATTTACTATTGAGAGCCATTGGTGTGGATACGGTTTTACAATTTGACATACCAAACTTATTTAAAATTTTTCTTATGTAACTAGACTGATCTAAAATTATTGTATCTTTAGTCCTAGTTACAGACATTCCCAAGCAACTTTTTAACAAACCTAAATGTTGTACATCAAATTGCTTTAACAATAAATTAAAAAATTGCTTATCTTTACGATTAGTAAACACATAAAAATCATCAACATATAATGCGATTATAGTATGTTCACTTTCATTCCTTTTAAAATACACACAAGGCTCACACTTACTTCTTTTGAAATCACGTGATTCAAGAAACTCATTCACCTTTTCATTCCACATGCGGCCTGCTTGCTTTAATCCATAAATACTTTTATTCAACAAGCATACTTTATTCGTATCTCTGACGTAACCATCTGGCTGCTCCATATATATACATTCATTCAAATCGCCATTTAGGAAAGCCGTACTTACGTCTATGTGCTCAATATCGAGATCATACTGATTAGCCAAAGTGAATAATATTCTCAAGGTTGAGTGCCTGACTACAGGCGAAAACGTTTCGTTGTAGTCCACACCCTCCTGCTGGCTAAAGCCTCGAGCTACTAGTCGAGCTTTGTACCTATCTGGTTTCCCTGAGTCATCACCTTTTACTTTATAAACCCATTTACATTTGACAATATTTACATTAGACGGTGGGTCCACCAGACACCATACATTATTAATAAGCATAGAGTTATACTCTTTATCCATAGCTACCTGCCATTTGGTACAATCCTCTGAAGACATTGCTTCACGATATGTTTGTGGCTCACAAAAATTAGAACATGGCTCAACATGTTTTAATGACAACATCGAAGTGTCATAGTCACAGACATATCGAATCGGCGGTACACCCCGCGTACTGCGGACAGGATTGCTGCGGACGGGCACGGGAACCTCCGGCCGAGTCGCATCCTCCTCATCTGTTGACGCCTCTCCCGGTGCGGGCACGCACTCTGGACTACTACACTCGTCTCCAGACACGCCATCCACACTCGTCTCACTGCTGGTACACGACTCGCCAGACTTGGAGTTAGCTGAAATTGGAGAGAAGAACTCATCAACATCACTTAATGGTTGTTCTGTGTTCATTTCACTGTGAGAACTCAGATCTTCACTAGGCAAATCACCAGACATAGACCTACCTGGGCTAACAGTAACAATTTCATTACTATGCTGATTTTGACTAGAATTTAAGACATTGCTTTCCGAATGAACATCATTACATTTACTAGCTTCATTCCTATTAATTTCATTATTATAATTCATGTCAATGCATACAATCTCGGAATTAAATTCATTATTATTTTTCATGTCACATGATAAAATATTTTTAAAATCTACATAAAATTTATTTTCTAAAAATTCCACATCTCTGGCAATAATAATTTTTGTAGGATTAGATGGGTTTATAAGGCGGTAACCCTTTGAAGTTTCACAGTACCCCACAAAAATAGACAGCCTAGACTTGGCATCTAACTTTGTACGAGCGGGCTTAGGTAACAAAAAATAGGCAACACACCCAAAAACGCGGAGGTGTTTGAGACTGACACTGTGTCCTGTCCATACCTCCTCAGGTAGTCGGCCTGCTAAAGCTGCTGTGGGGCTCCTATTTTTCAGGTATATAGCTGTCATTGCAGCTTCTCCCCAAAATCGGTTGCACAGCCCTGCTTGCCTAAGCATGCACCTAACTTTTTCAATAATTACCCTATTCAGACGTTCTGACACTCCATTTTGAGCTGGACAGTAAGGCACTGTCGTCTGATGAATAATCCCCTCACGAGCTAAATACTCTTTAAACTCGGTACTGGTATACTCGCCTCCGTTGTCTGTTCTCAGACATTTGATGTGTGAACCAGTTTGCTTCTCAACTTGAGTTTTAAATCTAATGAAACAAGACATTACCTGACTTTTGTTATTTAATACATAACCAAATGATTTTCTTGAGAAATCATCAGTAAACATCAGAAGATAACGGGCTCCGCTCCAGCTGCTGTCTCTCATAGGACCGCACACATCTGAGTGCACGATTTCCAAGACCTGGCTTGCTCGTCGAGCCATTCCCTTTGGATACACCTTAGCTGACTGCTTCCCCTCAATGCAAGCTGTACATGGATAATCTTGTTTATTCTTCTGAAAAACAACATCACGATTAGTACATTCTTTAAGAGTTTGCAGCCCTTTCATACTCAAGTGACCCATTCTCCTATGCCATACTTCTTTAGATACACAAGCAGCAGACCTTGCACTCTCTGCCCCCTGCACTTCATGTAGGAGTGCTGAAGAGTACTCCTGAGCCACATTCTTCAACTTATAAATGCCTTTTTCACACTCAGCAAACAATACAGGTTTACCTTTAACCTCACACATCTTATAAAAGAAACAGCCATCTTCATTAAACACTACAGTCATACCTCGTTCAACAGCCTTACTCACTGACAACAAATTTGCAGATATCTGTGGTACATACATTACATTTTTCACTAACCAGTCACTATTACTAATATTTAAGTTTACATTACCAATACCCTCACTAGCTAGCTTATCATTATTAGCTATTGCTATTTTACTGTTATTTTCCTTAAAATCTAGCAGTGAATTTCTTGAATTGGTCATGTGTGAAGAGCATCCCGAGTCCACAATCCAATCATCTGTAGCAACAAAACCAGATGCAAGTAGGGTTTGTTGTTGATCCCCTGCGTCACTTTTCTTCTTATTTTTCTTATTCTTTAACTTGTAGCACTGTGACTTGATGTGGCCTGGTTTCTTGCAAAAGTTACAAACAAAATTCTTCTTGGTAGCTGCTAATGCAGTATCATTACTCTGCGTGGCACCTCGACGATATTCTTCCTGTAATAGTCTAGTACGTACCACCTCACTTGATAGTGATGAACTTGACAGACACAATGTTTCCAATCCTGAAACTAGCGCATCGTATTCCTGCGGGAGACCAACCAACATGATTTCGGCCACCTCCGCATCTATGTATATGTCTATATGACGGCCTATGTCTGCCAACTGCTGCACAGTTGTCATGATGCAATTTAAATACTCAGTCATGCTGCTGAATTGATTGAAGTCCATTTTGTGAAGCTGTCGTAGCAACACAACACGACGATGAAGACCTTTATCCTCAAAAATAGCGCTGAGCTTGTCCCAAGCTTCCTTAGCAGTGTTTGCACTGTAAACATGCTGATATAACGCCGGCTTTATTGCTAAACATAGCCGTGCAAGCGCCCTTTCGTTTTTACTAGGATCGGCTTCAGTTCCCATGATCGCCTGCCATAATCCATCCATGATTAGCGCCATACGCATAGCGAACTTCCACGTGGAATAGTTTGACACGCCCTCCAATTTATCGAATTGAACATTGTTATTGGGTATTAATCTTTCATTTGGAGCAACAGCCTGCCCTGGTGCTGCGTTTGCGTTGTTGTCTTGCGGCATAATATATTTCACTTTTACCTTTCAAGTTTAGGTTAGGGCGGCGGCAAAAATGGCGGCGTGGTGTGGTGTCGTAGCGTGGCACGGTAATCCCACACTGGGCTTAATAACCTGATACGCAGTACAGCAGCGCAGTAGTGCAGCGTAGATGGGGATTACTCCTATTCAATAATAACACTGGATTTACGGGAATGCGTCGTTTAATCGTTAAGGACATCAGGCAAAGCAAGGATACAACCAGAGAGTAAACAATATGGAATCGAATACAAGTCTGACAAGTAGGTACACACATGGTGTTGCCGCATTAAGATTTTTAAGAATATATAATTCAACACAACAGTGAACAAGCAAAGGATGTATATTATTCAATTCAATTCAATTCGTTTATTTCAGCTTAGATACACATAATATACATATTTCAGCTATATACAAAAACAAAAGTAAAATAAAAACATTTCTTAAATTAATGGACCACACAATCTTCATAAGCGCATTGCACTATTTGTTTTATATTATAACTTTATAAAACAAATAACACCGTGTACGCCAGCGCGTACCATGCTACGAGGCTCAAACCGTAACAAATTATTGACTCAAACAACTCGTTCAAAGCCGCCGGCAAAAGCAAAGCTAACGCAAATTGTGAAGCCGGGAACTTTTAAACAATGGCTTATTAAAAAGTTTCAATAAAATATTTCAGGGCAACGAAGTCTCGCATCACTGGCTTCGATAATAAAATCGTACTATTGAACTTTGCGATTTCCGCTCTTGTAAACTTTGGAGATACAAATTTTTTTTCACTTTGCGATTTCCGCTCTTGTAAACTTTGGAGATACAAATTTATTTTGCTCGCTGCTGTTAATGAGTCAATGACTTCAGGAGTTTGGTAAATAATTCTGTTTTCTTTGATATTTCATTGAATAATACTTTGATTGGGGCCAATTTTGAATGCCAGTAATCAAAAATGTAAAAGCATATCTGATTGCCGGTTTGAAGTTCTTTTTTGATGTTACTCCTAATATCCTTATAACCGTTGCGTAGGTTGACGAATAATACTTTAAATAATAAAATAAAACCGGCCAAGTGCGAGTCGGACTCGCGCACGAAGGGTTCCGTAACATCATATATAAAAACTGCTTGTTGTATGGGAGCCCCTTAAATATTTATTTTATTCTGTTTTTTACTATTTGTTGCGGCAACAGAAATACATCATCTGTGAAACTAAAACAAAAAAATTCAACTGTCTAATCATCATGGTTCATGAGATACAGCCTGGTGACAGACAGACAGACGGAGGGTCCCGTTTTTACCCTTTGGGTACGGAACCCTAAAAATAAGGTGTAATTATGTTTAATTTGCTCATGTTAAGACTTCGTCTAATTAGTATTAAAAGTAAATAGGTAGGTAAGCGGTTAGTGAAATTTATACGTGCTAGCATTGAGTTATAAGTAATAGTAATTCAATGCGTGCTAGTGAATTACATTGACTTCTTTCGCTAGTGGACTAAAAATTAAACTGAAGAGAATCAATTAACACTTTATTTCTTATTTAATAATAATTAAGTATAAAAGACTTTGTCGATGACGTTATTTTGAAAGCCTTTTAAAACAAACGTTGCTAATTTTTAAACATCTCAGTTAACCACTGGTCAGTTTCGAAAATTATATTGACCTTTATTAAGTCACTTGCATAAAAACACATTCTTCATCAATCTTATACCAGAACCGCCTTTGAGTCATCGAAGACTTGAACAAGTTCGTCCGACAGACTACCGTCTGATAGACGCGTCTGACAGACGCAAGTATAATGAGGGCAGATAACTTTTTGATTAATGACCGGTACACACGCACTGTTATCTGGCCAAGGGGGAGTAGCTGTGCCTACGTTTGTTGACTCTTTCTTGCGTGAACCCTTCACAGTGTATGGTTCGTTATTATGCTTGGTTTTATAGGCTGAAAGGCTTTACAAGTTTTTATTTACCTTGCCTTGTTAGTATATGGGACTAATCTTTGGTACACCCCCTGCCTTTCTTAAATTCACAATTCTTTCCATCCAAAGGTTGCCTGGAAGAGATCGCTTCTTAGCGATAAGGCCGCCCATTGTACTTATGTGATGTCTCTTTGCAATGTTATTTTATGGTGTACAATAAAGCATTTTTGTATTGTATTGTATTGTATCTTGCAACTGAATTTTGGACCAGTTCTTCAACCGATTGAGCTGAAGCTTGGCATATTTATGTAAATTCGGTGACAATGCAATGTCATGGTAATATCTAGCTGGTATGATGATGGACACATAAGGTGGCTATAGGAACTCCTAAACGAAACCACTTAGTGTAAACTTGTGCCTGTTTTTGGTTCACAAGAACCTGTACTACATACAGGTCACCAGTTCCACTCTGAGTTTCACATTAGGTTTACTAAACCTAATGTGCGTGTAGTTTTACCAGCAAACATACCGACTCTAAAAATTGAATCACAGATTTGTTGGCAGAAAAGGAAGGCATGCTGAAATACCAGGGATGTCCCTAGACAGACTCTTTTGTAAAGAACTAATATTTGACGTCATTGTTATCATTATCACTAGTTTGCACTCACATAATTTAAAAGGTAATTTATTCAACAATAACTCGGTTATTGTGCTGAGAATATAGCTAAATTTGCGATAATACCGCCCTCGCACGACCGGAAGGGTAAATATTGAAAAACCGGATGCCGAGGAGTTGCAAAACCTTTTTGTGTGAGAAAAACTCTGTGGATGTTTTATACGGTGTGATAAATTTTGAATTAGCGCAATCGCTGTTCAGCGTCGGCAGTGAGACTGGACCATCCGAGGAGACTGGGTAAAAACAATTTCGGTTGCCAATATGGTAATCAATATGTACATACAATTTTCTGGCGATATGGAGCTGATCGACGATGGAATTTTAACGTCAATGTCAAGGTATAACCTAAGTCAAAGTTAATTGGCAGAATCGAACTTCACCTTTATTTGCTCAATTATAGCAATTCTGATTTATGGATACAAACAGAAAATACATTGCAGTAATTAAACGTAGTCAAGCAGTTGTTCTGTTTGACTTGAGTCAAGTGTGAGTAACTTATGTATGAGGTTTAACGTTGTTTACCTTATAAGTAAAAATTAAACATCACAATATTTACAATTGAGTTTGACATTTCAGATTTTTTGACGTTGAAAACTTCTTCGTCGGTCGGCTCCATCCTA
This sequence comes from Eupithecia exiguata, assembly GCA_947086465.1. Classification (NCBI taxonomy): domain Eukaryota; kingdom Metazoa; phylum Arthropoda; class Insecta; order Lepidoptera; family Geometridae; genus Eupithecia; species Eupithecia exiguata. The sequence goes on from OX352229.1 coordinate 2,789,373, forward strand.
CCAGATTTTTTTATGTATTTGTTAAAGTATCATATTATGATGGAAACCGAAACCGATTATACCTAGTCTCCCCGGCTAGCGAGCCATTGAATGGGGATATTTTACCGGAATCGCACGGCTGAAGGAGCGGTACTGACGGGCATGTGCGTTATGGACAATAAAAATGTTTTGAACTCTGAATAAATAATGCAGGTTCCACGTGCATCGTTGACGTTGTCGTTTATTAATTGATTAATTGACCCAAAAGTAATGAGTAGTCGTGGCCCAAATAATAATTGATTGATGATCCACTAAATGGATATGAACACATTGGATAGCAAGTTACATCTACGTTAGCAGGTATTTTCTGTTCTATTACAGTTTTTGGATCTTTATCGTTTCACATTTTTTAGGGTTCCGTACCCAAAGGGTAAAAACGGGACCCTATTACTAAGACTCCGCTATCCGTCTGTCCGTCTATCACCAGGCTGCATCTCGTGAACCGTTAAAGTTAGACAGTTGAAATTTTCACAGATGATGTATTTCTGTTGCCGCTATAACAACAAATACAAAAAACGGAATAAAATAAATATTTAAGGGGGCTCCCATACCATAAACCTCATTTTTTTGCCTTTTTTTCTAAATAATGGTACGGAGCCCTTCGTGCGGGAGTCCGACTCGCACTTAGCCGGTTTTATTTAAATAGTCAAATAGAATTTTATTTTGTCTACAGATAAAATTATCTACAAAATGAGCTAAGTTTACCAAACTTACAATAACTAAACTAGAGTAATATCCAATTAACTAAGTTAAAATTCTATCCAAGTTTCGCGTCATAACAATATGTTGTTAACTTTTACATTCTTGTTACACAATTTACACTCTAGAGCGCTGCATTGTTGATAATCTCAAGTTTTTACATTAAACTTTCTAAAGAATGGAAATTGTTTTGAATTGTGGTTGCTTTTGTAATTAAAAATGTAATTAAGTTTTTATGGCCCTGCTGAGGGCTAAAGCTAGTGCTTTAGCCCTCAGTTTGGCACGCAGTATAGGCTGATGATGATGATGATGACGATTGACACATGGTTAAGTTAACCTGAAAAGAAAAAGAAGAAGAAGAATGACGTTTATGTAAAATAAACTATACAAACAGAGATAAAATCAAAACACAAAATAAATAAAGTGACATAAATGGAATATTTCAGAGTTTAGATACCGCGCTTGTCCACCGTCGACGTTACCGGGACGTCAACGCCAGCGAAAACCAGATTATTTCGGGCCGACTTCAAAATAGCGTGACGGGAATCGTTGGTCTAACGCCACCGTCACCGGCACACACAATGAACCAACCCGAGTCTCAGTGCGGAAAATAGAGTACTTACACACACACGCCACCGTCACTGGGACGACACCGAAAACTAACAAAAACCGGGCGAGTAGCGCGGTGTGACGGCAAATTTTTTTTGAATTGCCGGCTCATCTATCGGTCCGTCACAATCTTGGACCGTGTTCTATTAATCGCGCCGAACGACTCCTTTTTTTCAAAGTCAAAGTCTACTTTATTTACCCACGGCTTACAAAATAAGCACTTAGGACTAGTAAAATTTTATACAATTTATAGCTTTATAAATAGTTTTTATTATCAAATAAGAAATAAGATACAAAGAAAATTAAAATCAAATAATAGAATTAAATCAAAACTAGTATTTACAATTGAAGCAACTAAGCTAACTGCAGACTGTTGCAAACAATCTACAAGTAGCTCAACTGATCCATAACAATACCAGTCGGAACAAGAAATAGGATGTTGTTGATTTTATTCAATTCAGCGGCCGGATGACGGCGCTTGGGTGACGGGTGTGCAGTGGTCAAGGGAGCATAATAAGTGTATGTCCCCTTACAATGATATTATAATGTATATAATGAGGTATATGTATCGTATATTTATATATGTATAATATAGTATTTAAATATGTAAAGTAAAACATCATTGCATCCCCTAACCACAAGCATGTATCGCTACTACGGTGCCGTCATCTCCTTCTCGGTGACGGCCGCGACAGTGAACAAACGGCCTTACTCACGTGGTTCAACGACCCAAGTGTATCTTGGTGTATCTATATTCTTCAAGACTTCTCCAGGAATCTAGGTTCTGAGCTGTCTCTCGCCAGCTTGTGACAGAGTTCGCGGGGACCGGCTTCCAATAAATAATAATAATAAAAATCATTTATTGCCTGAATAATTCTGTAGCTTAATATAAGTATATACAAAACATATAATATATAAACCTGCATGCATAGGTATACAAGATAATAAAGGACTTATTAATTAAAATATTTATACGTATATACATTACTAGCCAAGTATAGTTTTTTCAGGCAAAAGGGATAAATTCAGCATAAAAAACACTCCCGTAAGTCTTGCAGTCAAAATCCATAGAAACGACTTGCTTTAATTCAACAAACAGTAATATAAGTTTCGTAGATCCACCTCCTCCAAGATAACATGGTTTAGCTTCAAGCAAAATAAATATTTCCTTACCTTTCCTCATGGCAAATATCAATTGACCTCCCAACTATTCAAATATAACCTGGCAAAGTGTCTTGCTGGCACAAAATAGCTATCACTTTATGCTACACAGAATAACCACTCATAAAACTTTTTTTTTTTTTTTTTTTTAGTTTTTTTAGTCTCAACTTCCAAAGAATATTATACTATTCTAATTCTAAAGTAGACTACTAATTGTGGGCAACTTTATTTTAAAGAACTAGTTTAGCGTCGTTAGCTTAAGTAATTTTAAAATATACATTGTTTTTAAATATAAATAAATAAATATAATATAATGAATATTTGTATGTATGTTTGTTTGACGGGAATAGGCTCCGAAACTACTAGACCGATTTGAAAAATTCATTCACCATTAGAATTCTACATTATCCCTGATGGTTATAGGCTGTCGAAAAATCGCCAAAATCACCTCACGTTATTTATGGATGTCCCCCCCTTGAAGTTAAAATACCTCTATCTACCTGTGCGAAGCCGGGGCGGACGGCTAGTTATAAATTAAAGGGTCCATTGCAATTTATTATTTTGTTAATTGTCTGTACTTTCTTTGCCTGAATAACATATTTTTACCTATTTCAGACTCATGGATTATATCTTATCCCTTAACTTGGCATTTTAGTCCTTAGTTATTTATGAATAAGTTTTTTTTTTTTACATTATAAGTGTTCCTTCTGATTCAACATTGGCGATTTATTATTTGAAACTTTTATACCTACTATGTAAGATAAGCGAATAAAGAGTAGGTAAGGGGAAATAATACCGGCCAAGTGCGAGTTGGACTCGCGCACGAAGGGGTACCATTATCGATAAAAGCGGCGATAAATCACGTTATTTGTATGGGAGTCCCCTTAAATATTAATTTATTCTGTTTTTTAGTATTTGTTGTTATAGCGGCAACAGAAATACATCATCTGTGAAATTTTCAACTGTCTAACTATCACGGTTCATGAGATACAGCCTGGTGACAGACGGACAACGGAGTTTTTGTAATAGGGTCCCGTCCCGTTTTACCCTTTCTGTTGACTGTTGACGCTATAGGATTTTCCATGTACCATCCAAGCATGTACTTACTTAAACAATACTGGCTACGAAAATTCAAAATATTTTTTTTATTAGCTTATTCCCGCTACATCGTTTGTGTTTCTTTTCCGGACAAATCTTAGGTACTAGTTTCTGCGCCGCAGTTTCGCACGCTATAAAATTTATGAAAGAAAAAAGTAGCCTACATTTTATTCCAGACCTAGAACCACCTGTATGCAAAATTCAGCCCGAACCGTTCAGTAGTTTTAGTTTGAAGAGGTAAAAAAACATCCAACCAAAAATATCCAAACTGTCTCATTTATAATGAAAGTGTAATGTTATGAGACCTACCTACAATGCAAGACTTCTTAATTTCCAAATTAACAATTTTTAAGTTTTAGCATTGGCTTTCCTCTTTATAAATACAAGGAGGAAAAACGCGCGCATTTGGGTGCCTGAAATAAATATTATACTGAGTAAAAATCCGTGTGTGATTTCGTGTCCGAGCCCCCGAGTGTCCACTTACACTGGCCGAAAGTTAATGTTGAATGAACATTGAATGTTCACCATAATTTTCTTTCCTTGTACGAATACATTAGATTTCCTGTGAATCATAACAGATGTTTTGGTTAAAAAGTCGTTAACAGTCTGCCGATAGCTGTTTATAGCTTAATATTTGCCATGTAATGTCTTTTTGTAATGTTCTTATTCTGGTGTATAATAAAGTGTTTTTGTATTGTATTGTATTGTATTTGAATAGTTTTTGTACATTTTGTAAATATGGTAATGTTAAAAATGCGATACATTACAATCCTCTCAATTCCACTGCTTGGCACGTGTTTTCTCAGGGTAAAGAGAGGTCTACGTAAGGTATAGTCCACTCAGAGTGGTGACGTGTGTGCTTCACTGCTAAGAATTATTATTCAAACTTCGGGAAACTCAGAGAAAAAACGCAATCAGGTATTGTTTATTAAACGAATAAACAATTATGTAAATCTAATATAAATATAATAGAAATCTTTCTTTCTTGGCAGGCAAATGTTGCAAGAACTGGATGGGTTCGTGAGAGGTGTGTCTGCACAAAGTCTTGAGGTTCTTTGGCCAGGAAAACCGGTGACAATCTCGAACAGCTGGTGGAAAGGTTTGAAGGAAAACGTCCTAGAGGACGTAACCCACTTAGGTGGTCGGACCAGCTCCGCATGACCCTGGACATGAATATCCACGACGACGCTCTTCACGCCGCCGGCCGCCAAGGACAGATGCAGTTGACGCAGTTTTGTCCGTGACAAGATCATTTCACGGGGATATCACGACCCTCAGACATGAGGCGACGACGCAAGGAGGAGACAATAAATTTGAACTGGTATTTACTACTGAAACAGTTGAGCTAACTGCAGCCTGTTTGCAATCAATCTAGATGTAGGTCAGTTATCCATATCCGGTATCGGTTGGTTCATTTATCAAATTTTTAGGCTCCGTTAATTGTTTATTAAAACTTGTTTGTGTTTTTCAAAAATATGTGATTGCGATATGGTATTTTAGTCTCCTGGGGCACGAACCCTGACTACATGTAATTCCAGATCCACGTTTGTAAAATATCAGCCGAATCCGTTCTGTCATTTTAGCGGTGTTTGGTGACAAAGACAAATAATAAGTCTGCCTGTGACCATGGAAGCTGAAAAGCCTCCGAAACGTCAGGTTATAAACAAAATATAAAATATACGCGATCAATCCGGTAAAAACAGTGTTTTATTATTAGACTATCTTATTAAACTTTTTGTATTATAGTGCGTAAGCCCTCGTACTGGGTAATCTCTAAGAAATTTAATAGGTTCCCAAAAAAATTCCGCCTATAGAGCCAGCACCCCACCCTCAGTACGGGTGTACTGAGGGAGGGGCGCTGGTTCGAGTCCCGAAATCGAAAATTTTTGGGAACTTAATTAATATCTTATTAAAATATTTATTAACATCGGATTGCCATCAGCTTAGCTAATTAGAATAGCACTTGAAATAGATTGTAATAGAGCTAATAATAGGCAATCGCTAATAGAGATATAATCAAGATAAGGAATAGTATTTTATTCAATTGTCCATAAAAATCAGCTAAATAAGAAGTATGTACAGTGCGCGTCAGAATTAAGTATCCCCCTTGTCTACAAAATATTTTCTAACTTCTATTCGCTTGTGACTAATTTTCAAAGCAAAAACTTATCAAGCCGCTAAGGATCGAACCACCCACCCTTTATATGGAGACTCGAATTCTCGGCATTAGATCAACTGAGCTATTTAGCTGATGGAATAGGGTGTCCAATTTTGTCTATCGGTCTAATTAGTCCCTATTTTTAATGCCAAGTCTTACATTTTTTTTATGGATGCGGGTAGGGTTTGACTTTGTCGTTTGTAGCGAACAAAGTAATTGTCACTCGTCTTATTCCGTCTGGTTTGCTTTGTGCATATTTTGCGAGAGATCGAAATATTGTTACCAATGTTCTTTCGTTGTAAACAAATTATTTTTGAATAAATTATCACAATCTATTATAAAAAACCTTTCACTGTTTACAGATATTATTTGTTATTATGGTTTATCAAAACAATTATTTCGTTATAATATCATAGATTTATACGTAGTAGTTATTGTATAATATTGTAGACATTTATAGAATATTATTTTTTGTAATTTTTGTTTTTTTTTCACTAACTTGCAATTAAGCCCATAAAGAATAATATCAATTAAAAATCTTACATAGGTATTGCAGAGAAAAAAAGATAACAATTGATAAAAAAAAAACGAAACAGCTCACGAGATTCGAACCCTGTCACTCTTATCTTGTCTTGCATTAATTTGCCGGTTACTACCGCAAGGCCAAGTTGATACTTAGAGAATTGGTCGAATTTTAAGTAAGGTTACCAAATGAAAATGAAATTAAAATGAAACAATTTATACAAAAATTACATTTTAATGATACAGAACATAAAATTTTTGTTAGAAACGTCAAAAATATGAAAAGAAAATGGAAAATTATAAAAAACATGTAGTTTTGATCACCCAATCTCCAACGATCGCTGACAGGATTTGAACCCACATACATTGAGATAGGGGGATACTTAATTGTGACGCGCACTGTACATAGATAATATTAACTCCTAATAGAGTCCACAGGTGATCGGAATGCAGGCTTTTATTTCGGTCAACGAATTAGCATTGCCATTCAACGTGGCAATGCTGCCAGCATTCTGGGCACTTTGCCTTCTGGTGACGGCTTAGATTTTTAGAAAATAGATTAGTTGTAATTATTATTGTATTTTCTTTATCAATGGATTGTACCTACATTAAATAAAGGGCCTAAATAGCCCAATTTTCTTCACTACTACTCTGTGTACAATGCTAACCAAGTACACAGCCTGAATTAATATTAAAGTCTAGCATAAGGGCCAAAAGGTCCGGAGGATGCCTCTATCAGACCCTTAATGGGGTAAGTTTCAGTTTATGTTTGCGTTTCCAAGATTAATTTACTCCCAAGATAATAATATGGTGAGTGGTGACATTACGGAGGGAACTTGGCAGACGAAACTGGAATACGTAGAAATAGTTTAAATCAGTTCTAAAATAGACCACCGACCAACCTTCACATCTCAGATTTTTTTAAACCACTTATACCCACATATAACCCCTACTAGGGCATAGTAAATTCTAAGGTTATTTTCGCGAGAACTCATAATAAAACACTGTTTTAACCGGATTGATCGCGTATATTTTATATTTTGTTTATAACCTGACGTTTCGGAGGCTTCTTTTTCTTTATTTTTAGGCTTAGATCAGCTTAGACAAATCTAAGGTTTTTTGTTATAGTGCTTGCCCGCACTTTGGGTATCTCTAAAAAATGAATTCAATTCCTAAAAATTTTCATGGGAACATAGTTCATTTCAAACAAATCTACGTAATATTGGTGGAAGATCTTTATCATCAGACCAAAGCGCAGAAATTCGCAGCAATTTTAGCTTTCGACAGCTTTCGTTCATCATTTCATCCGTCTCTCAACCGTTTTCGAACTCGAATTCGCAACTTTCTGCTGCGCGTGTGCAATTCTTAACTATGATCTTTAAAAATCAGTCAACATCAGCTTTACCATCAGCCATATTAGCCCACGGGTGGACATAGGCCTCCCGTCATGAGCGCCATAGCACCCTGTCTTCAGCTTGCTGCATCCAGCATCTGCCTGCAGTCTTTCGCAAATCATCATCCCACCGGCGGCGTAGTGTTACCGTACGGTAATACTACGCTTGCCGAGTCCCGGTCTCCAGTCAAGAACACTCCAATTGGTTTACCCCAGCGGTTGTTGGTGATTCAAAAGAAAATCAAAAATAGATATAGAAACAAATCTTGTAATTAATTAATATTGTACAATAATTAAATAACAAACGATAATCAAGGTTTAGTTATCACTCGGTGAAAAGTATTTTAATTTTCAACACAAATTCGCGAAAAATGAGTAAAGTGAAATCTGATTATGAGAGCTTTCAGCTTTTTCCGTCGTCAAAAGTTGTAAAAATACATTAACATAGCCCAAAAACCTTAATCCTGTGATTATGTCAGCCGAAATAAAATATAACGTGTTCGGAAAACCGAAAATGTAATCCTTGGAATTACCGGATTTTGTTTTTTTTTACTTTTCTTACATTACTTTGATGGTAAGTATGACAAATAGGCATATTACGGTTTTTAGGGTTCTGTTCAAGGAACCGTTTCATCATGTTCGTCCGTCCGTCCGTCCGTCCACGGCGTAGTTCAGAGACTATGGCCCGTATTATGAAAGCTTGGTCACTCATCGATCTATGCTTGAATAACGTTTATGCCATAGAAAATCGTTACACAAGCATCGATCCATGACAGGTCGTCACCTGTCCCACCTGGCCGGAGGGCGTCCTACACTACGTTTACCGAGTCGTGATCTCCACTCAAGAACACGTTTACTCCAACCAACGGTTGTCGGTTCTTCGCGTGATATGGCCGGCCCACTGCTACTTCAGCTTGCTGATTCTTAGAGCTATGTCGATAATGTGATATAGCTCGTTCAAAAATATTGCGGGTGTGTAAAAAACTTGTTTCGACAACTCGCAAAACTTTTTTCGAGTTCCGCATGCAAAATATCAAGTCCAGTCACAGAATAACTATGTAGTCAAGTGTCAGTGTCCGTACCGAAAGCAGTCCAAAGACAAACTACAGAAATAGAATTTCCCAACTTCCTGAAATTCAAATTTCGAAGGCACTGAAACGTATTGCGATCACTGACATATAAATAGTTTATTGTCTGTGACTGCGATTGAATAAATACCTTCCTAGTTTAAATTTGGAATGCTCTAACGTCCAATTGTACCGTGACCACAACGTCTCTCTCAGAGACGTCGTCGGACGGAATTTCAATTTAGATTTCTACATGTGCATTTGTAAAATTTTACGGCATTCATTCATTTTATGACTGACTTCAAGAAAGACATTATTTTGTTTTGTAGTACCTATCAGTAGAAGTAGCTGACCCGACAAAAGTTACAAAGTCAAAGCTCTAATAATTTCCATACTTTCTTATATTCCAGGTATTTCCAACTGTTTCCAACCTTTCTGTTGCTGAAAACCTTGTTGGATTTTTTCGATGATTTAACTAAAAGAAAAAAGGTACAAATTAGCTACCTTCAAGATCTGTCAAGCCTAGCGTTTCTAAAATGTTGTGCCAACTACAAATTTCATTTCATTAAAAAAAGCAATGAACTTCAATACATATACATAAGTCTATGGTTACGAAAAGCTTAAGATAGAGCTATAATTCTATTAGAGCTGCCTTTTCCGTCTCAAGTCTTTAGCTTTACAACACCCAGCTGCAAGAAAAATGGGCACGAGCGTGTGGCACCTCGGAAAATTAATTATTTACACCCTCTAATGCTTTTTAAATCCAGAACTTATTTCTGGAGCACTAGGGTTTAAACTTCCTCGGGCCTTAACACTAAGTTCTAATTCATCTTGGACGCCGAAGGCTTTAGTTGGTCGTTTTCAATTCTATTTCTTGTTAAGTTGTTGCGGGGTCGTATTTAGGATGCAAGTTGCAGGGGTACCTACAGCTTCCGTGTTATTAAAATGCTATATTTGTTTTTTTTGTCATTTTACGTGCCGTGAAAAAACACTCACGCTGTGCGTATAGTTTTATGCATTGATTAAGGTACCTACTTTTAAATTCGACTTGTTAAAATACAGAAGGCCTTGTCTCAGGGTATGGGTTTTACGACAGTTTTCAATGAATGTTTGCGTTCCGCGTATCATATATGCGATAAGTTGAAACGTGTTTTGAATTGCCGGCACATCGATCCGTCACATACTCGGGCCGAGTTCCAGCGGTCTCGCCGACCTACTCATATCTTCGACGGTCGGATGACGGCGCTCAGTGGAAGGGCGTGCATTGGACGGACAGGCGGCCAAAGTAAATGTATATGACGTTACGTCTGTGTTGTCATCTCGTTCTCGGTGACGTCCCGGAAACGGCGGCGGTAGACAAACGGCCTTCGGCTACATAACACACCCCTAGCTTCCCTTTCTGAGTATATCCCTGCAATTGTCGGGATTAGTGCTGTAATTACGGAACATTTCGTGGGAGACCGATTACATTCGAGTTTATTTACTTTTAGAAACTTGTCCAATTCACTTTAGTTAAGTTAGTCGATAGAGTTCTACTTAAAGACTAAGAAGTGTTAATATTTTATCATTATTTGAGGAGTTTTAACACATGCACTGCCCAGCCCCAGTGGTGCACGGACGAGCCGCACCGCCGCCGCCGGCGAAATAAATTAACTTAATACATAAGTATATTGGAATTTTTTACTTGCTAAATGACTTTAAAATAAACAAAAAATACTGGACAATTCACAAAGCATTATCTAGCCCCAAGTTAAGCAGAGCTTGTGTTATGGGTACTTGATAACCGATAACAGGAAGGCAGGGTGCTATGGCGCTCATTAGGGGAGGCCTATGTCCAGCAGTGGACTGATATAGGCTGATGATGATGATGATGATGATATGATTTCAAGTACCAAGTCCTTGAAATCTATTTTCGTTCCGTGAATAAAGTTTGCGTTGAAGCCTATTCAGGGAATTTTCCACGTGTTTGTTTATCCGTCGGGCCCCAGCTAATGTGTTCCGAATAAATAATGACCTCAAGTTCTCAGCGTATTTTCACCACAAAATTCACCCCTAATATTATACGGCGAAAAACCACATTGCTGCGGCAAAATTGCGTAGCTAATAAGGAATTGTGCATTTTTTATACTAAAAGCAATGTATCAAGATATTTACCAACCAAGATTTGTGGTGTTTTGAGGCTCTTAATAATACAGATTAATAATAATAATAAATTTATGAACATGGTTACCTAATTGAAGTCTTTTTCGAGTTTTTAGTATTATTATGGGTCTTTAGTCAACTGAGGTCGCTCGAACTCATCCCGCGGGATCAGTTGACCTAATGAATATTTTGAATCGGGCAACTGATCCCATTGACACATTAACCTCACATTTTCTATCTTTGACGCTTCAATACCCCATAAATTATGGAAACTATCCTTCTTCTAGACCTTCGTGATACACCGTCGGCCACATCTTCATTTTCCATCAGGTGAGGTTGTGGTCAAACGAAGGACTTGACTATAAAAAAAAAGTTCTAATAAAAACAATATTCGAAACGGTAATAAATCTTATCACACACAAATTATGAAGAAAACTTCTATACGAGGCTGCTATTCAGTGGTATGTACTTTCCTTATTTTCTTTCATCCTGTTAATAAAAAAGTTCTATTCGGTGTAAGTGTACAGTCTTTGATAAATAAGAGCCATGGCACTGGTCGTCCTGTCTCATAAACTACGCTTTAAATGAACTACTTTCATTCATTCGTTCATGAATGAATGAATAAATACACTACGGGCAATGGGCATAGCTACATCTTTATTTATTTGGTAAAGTAAGTTCTTTTATTAAGTGTTCGTTCACACAGAAAGTCCGTATCTGTAGGATCGTATTAACGGATCCGTTGCTACTGGAGGTGATGTTCATACAGAGATTACAGGACCGTTTTAACGGATCCGTCGCTACTGGAGGTAATGTTCGCCTCGAGTTTACAAGATCGTTTTAACGGATCCGTCGCTACTGGAGGTGATATTCACACCGAGTTTACAGGTTGGAGGTAATGTTCACACCTAACTAGGTGTGGTGTGGTAACTGTAAGTTTACAGGACCACCGTTGTAAAGGATCCATCGCTACTGGAGGTCATGTTCACAAAGAGTTTACAGGACCGTGTTTAACGGATCCGTCACTACTGGACTACTTACTACTGGAGTCAAACGTATGAGGTCCGTAATTAAATGCCCAATAGGTTATCAACTGACATCATGGCCAAAAAAAATAAAAGAAATTAAATAAATGGTCCCAACCTCATTCTCCCATAAAAATTACACGTCCCTAGTAATTACACGTGGAATAAATGATGCACATTTCTGGTACATGTCCCGGTACATATGTGTCCCATTTCCGCAAACCGACAACGAACGTGATGTCACCGAGCCGTCATTTACCAAGCTAATTACCGTCAGCGAAATTCACTTGACACAAAAGTGGTGTTAGAATTTGTGCCAAAGCCGCAAGAGAGACAACTTTGGTTTCAATTAAATGTTTGCTTAACAATATTTTATTAAATAAAGTTTTTTTTAGATTTTTATTTAAATTTTAGTATAGATTTGTAGCGTGTCGTCGATTTACTAACAAAAGAACTAACAAACATAGGTACGACAAAACATACGATTAACTTCTCACTTAAAACTTATCAATTTAAAAAAACTAAGTGGTAATAAACCAACTTTATTCAAATGTTTTTTATTTGATAAAAACTTGTTTAAGTTTTCATGACATCAGTATTTATTATTAAACATAGTAGTTATCAAATAAAAAACATTTGAATAAAGTTACTCAAACAGATTTTCGTTCTTATTTGTTACAGTGTTGTCTTAGTCCTGTTAAAACCATGAAATCGAGAAAAATTTAAATCTTCTATCTTCATAAATAGTCAAGCAATATGAAGAAAGTAGGTAATAACACTACTACCTACTGTATATTATAAAGTCAACTATGATTTGACATAAAAATAACAGAAACTCTCTCCCATGAATATCTTCGGAAGTTATCCAGGGTCTCCCAGACCGCCGACACATCGCGAACTCCCAAACAAAGTTTCCAATTAAAGGATACTTACTTTGATGAAGTTTCGTAAGATTTATCCGGCAATTAGTAGTTCACGAGCGTTGTTTGTGGTTCTTTCATCAACTGTAATTAAGGCTTTCGGCTATAGCCACACTGTAAGGTGGTAGATGAGAAATCAAACGTATGAAAATGTACAGGTCCGACCACACAGCAAGCGTTTAGCATATGGTCGATCATTAATCACGTGATATCTTTTGTACAAATTATTACGCCGCCTCTCCCTGGTGATACGTGGTGAGGTTTTAGACTGACGTGTATTTATTTTAGTAACTACAACAAAGTAGGTAGTAAAATGTTCATAATATTGTTTGCAATACCTATAAACTTATCTAAGCAGCAAACAGTTCGTCTCTAGACAGACGAACTGTATATAAAATACACTCGGTCTAGGCATTCAAACTGCAAATTTCCTATCGGAGTGCAGTTGAAATGCAGTCCGTCTATCTAATTACTATATATTTTATATATATGTACATGAAGGAAAATAATAGTCCCGAATACTTTTATATATTAGATTTATTTAGATTTATCACGATTAGAAATTATACAGAACAAGCCTTTTCGGTGGCACGAAAGCAAGAGAGATAGCTATACAATCGTTAGAGCAGTAAGCTAATACCTATTTGACAATAGAAGTTGACGTTCCTCACACATTGACATTTGTCTATATTATTTCAACAGTACATATAATTTAATGCTGGAAAATGAAGCACCATGATAAAAATTACTGCTTGGCAGGTTTAGTAATCGCGCGTTCAACGAAAAAAATATATTTCACACGCTACCATTGAAGTAACCAGCCAACTATCTAACCTGGCTAACTATCTACCATCGTGTAGTGCAGCCGTGACCTTAGGGTCTGAGGGTTCCGTACTTGTTTAGAACTACTTTTTGAGCCTGTAAATCTTTGATACTGGCCTTTTTCTTGAGATTGAGCCGAGAATTTAGATTGCTTGTGACTTTTTTATAAGAAGATAGTAAAAAGCCTTCACCAGTCACCACTGAGACCAGTAAAATGTTTTTTTTTAGGAAATGCACAAGTTTTAGCTGTTGATATTCAGAAATAACGAAGCATTAAATCATAATTTTTTATCATTTTTCAGGTTACTTTTGGATAATATAATTAAACATAAAGTTAATACCTACACGTATGGTATTTATTGCAATTTTACGATAAATTAATTGCAATTTTAAAATTGGTTGTTAAAGGACAATCTGCGGAGCGTAAGTATAAAAAAGTAATTGGGAGCTTGAGTTGGTGAAGTTGAATGTAGGTACAAAGTAAGCAAAGCCGGGGGCGAAGCGAGTCAACTTTATCAACTAAATAAAAGCCAATTCCGTATTATTTCCACTCACAGCAAAAGAAGAACAAAACGAACTCAATAAAATTTAATATCGCAGTCGGTTGATCCAGCCTGAAGCCTGGTTCCCAGTATCATAGCAATATCTGAGGATAAAATTCTTAAATCGTATTGCTATTTATAAACGAGGACTATTTAATTGTAAATTATTTACACCGTAGTTGGTAAGAACTTACAAATTCTTACCAACTACGGTGCAAATAATATAAACACTAATATTTTAAGAAGAATTTCGTAACAATGATTTAATATTTTGAGCAAAGTAGAGCATATTCATATGATATTATTAGATAAAGTAAGGGCCCCTTTTTGTCTTTGTGTCTGTAAAAAGGGACTGGTATATTCGCTAAGCGAAAAAAGTCCTATAAAAAAAAAGAAAAAAAAGAATCATGGTCATGCGTTGTTTTGGATTATCTGATAACCCTGTGTATGTCGTACGAGGTACAATTATTAAAATCACAAACAATTATTTTTAGTTGCGGTTGAAACATGATTTTTATGACGGCCGGTGTGGCGCGGAGGGCAAAGGTCCGCGCAAGGTTTGTCCCAAGGCGGAAATCGGCAAAGGGTTCGATTCCCGCCTTGGGACAAAATATTTCTGCGATCTGCAAATTTTAATATTTGTTCCGGGTGTTCTGGGTATTTTCTCATGTAAGTATAATAAAAATATCTATCTATGTAATGATTGTATTCTTTTTATATATCAGTCATCTAGTACCCTTAACACAGTCTCTGCTTAACTAGGGGCTAGTTGATGCTGTTTGGATTGTCCAGCATTATTTATTTATTGGGTTGTACAAAAACGCATCGACAATCAATTTATAATGATATCAAATCGGGTTTATTAATAACACGGTGTGTATTATCTTCTGAACCGGACTAAAGTTTGAAATCTTTTGTTTAAAATTTTGCAATTGTGTTTGGAAAGCTTCCTGAAGTAGCTTAAGTATTTATTTAATGTACTTACCTAGGTACTTATTTACCTACTTAGTTAATGAAGTAATTCTGAATTCTAAGCCTTTTGTTATTATAGTGTGTAAGCCCTCGAACTCGGGGTAATCTAACAGCGCTAGAGTCAGTAGGAAGTACCAAAGAGTTTCGACACAGAGGTTACTTGAATCGTAGCTCAGTTGGTTAGACAAGCGGGTTAAATTGTCTAAGGTTAAACATAGCGATAGAGCATAAATTTTTGTAACGACGGAGTAAGCGCCAAACTCTAGTTTTTACTCATTTATAAGAAAACTACACTACTTAAGAAGAAGCTGTGGTTCAAGGAACCAAATAATTAGTAATGACCAACGAATCAAAACATAAGTCATTCCAATAGACCGCAGGTTTGCTGAGATCTCAACCAAATTATGTGCGAAACAGTGCACTAAGTATTATGTTTTTTTATCGATTTTTAACATTGAAAATGATTTTTTTGAGGCATCTAGTAAAGGATTCGGGAACGTTATCCGTCTTTTTAAAAACTAACTTTAAAGTAATCTATTGGATTTGACAATGAAAATCACTTTTATAATGAGACGTCTATGAGCGTGTTTAATCTCGATACGAATGACGAATTAATTAAAACAAACTTAGGTCCTAAATACCATCGACGCGTCTCAAGCGCGCGTGGGCGACGGCGAGGCGATAAGCATTCGCAGTAGAGTCGTGCAAGCTTGCACTTTAGGCATTCAATGTTATGATGTCTCTACTGGCTGGATGCATAACTCCTCCCCCCTCAAGTGCGAAATTATCGGGTCTTGCCGATGCTTTGATCTGATGATTTCGCTTCAAAACATAACGATAAAGTATAAGACAAATTACGAAAAAGACTAAAATTAAGTACAGAAAAATAGTTCCTAAACTAATGCTTTGGGTGTTCACCACACTGATTTCACTTTCACTTCCACTAATCTCACTTCCTTTTAGCTTTAAGATGCGTGAAAAATATTTTACTTCCTCCAAATCGATGTTCTTGATATTAACGGTGGTTACTGCAGTAATATTCGTCGATTTCAATTTAGGAAAAGTAACAATCGGTGTTATTTTATACTGAAGGTTTCCTGCAAACGTCCAACATTAAGATATCCCAGTTTCAGCTCGCCCAAATATACTTCACAGTCTTCTGAGGTAGTTAAAATGAAAGTACCATGTAGAGATTCTCTACTATTCTCATGATTACATTTTTCCGCTAAAACTGTTGGTTTTGTTGTAAATACAATCCAAGAATCTAAGCCGATCCTCTGAACCTTGATATCCTCTATATCAACAGCATATGGTACGCACAAGGTGGGGTCTGGCTGAAACTCTAGGAGCTGCTCTGCACAGGTGAGTATTGGAAACTGCATCATGTCACGACAAAGGAATTTGTTGTTTTCTGCAATTTTCTCGCATGGCTTTGAGACCGGCAGGTACTTCGAATCTTTCGCCAAAAGGTATGGGAATTCAGGAAAAATAACTACTGTTTTATTCAAGGAACTTCGAAAAATAGGCAGTGAATAGATCTTAAAATAATCATAAGATTTTTTATCAATTAACGGAACTTCCAATATGAACGTTATCTGGTTCAGTTTTACATAAGCTTTTACTTCAATAACCCTTTCTAATTTTAACAAATTGCTTTCATTTACCTTATAGACCAAATGGTGTACATTTTCAATTTCTTTTAATAATGACAAGAGCTCTGTGGAATTTACAATTGATTGATGTAGTACAGACACTTTACTGAATGCCAGCGCTGTCTCTATCTCGTTCAACTCTACATATATGGTCCTAAACGTACTTATAAACATATCGAACATACTTGAAACGTATGTCAGATAGAGACAGGTGTTTTCTTTAAAATTTTGTAGTTTAATTAATTCTTCAATAACTTTAAAACGTTTATCCAATATAATTATGTTTTCTTGTAAAGTTTCTGTACTGTTTTCGAAATTGTCCAACATCCTGGTGATCATCGTTATTCTTTTCTCGGTAGCAATTTCCTTTGAACTAATTCGTGAAATTAGTGAATCATATCGAATAGCATCTTCATTATCTAGATTCCCAGAAACAGCCTTAATAAGTGACCCAAGGGGATTAACTAACCCTCGCTTATACCTATGCGACGGGACTAACTGGCGAAATTTGACGACAGTTGTATTCCGTACGTACTCTACTTGTGTTTTTATGCCCAAAAATTCATGGGTAAAAGCCTTATGACTATCGACTAACCTAATAAACTCATTGAATTTCACTATGTAAAATTCCAAATTACTACCTATGCCGCTTAAATCTAAAGTCTTAACTATTAACCACTTATCTGTTTGCCTGAACGCTTGTCCTTCTTTCACAGGTAAAATACCTGGATTGTTTTCAATCTTTTGCAGATGAAGGGCCCGGCTTTGGGGAAGTAGGGTCAGTACGACCAAACACCACCTGTGAAGGGCGTTTCACATTTTTAATAGGGACCCTTGAATGTTTCTGATCGGTTTCCACTAACGCTACATTTCGTTCTATTCTCGATTTTACAATTGCCTTCTTGTATCTCGCTTTGTCCTTGCTTTTTCGTGTATTTATATCTTTTGTATATACTACATCTCCTGGCTCTAACTCAACCTGTTCTCCTAATCTTTTTTCCCTAATTTTCTCCTTTCGCTCTACCAATTTGTCAGAAATATATTGATATAGATATTTAGTTCGCTTTGCATGATCCTTAAGTAATTGCTGCATGTACGATTTTTCAAACTCTCCATCGAATAATTTACTTGAATCCGTATGTCCAAAAACTATTTCAAACGGAGTTAATTCTGTGGTTGAATGTATAGTATTATTATAGGCCATAATTGCATACGTCATTATAGAAGCGGCATCAGTACATTTCTGTTCGTATTTTGCTAATCTATAAATTTCTATTATTGTAGAGTGAAAACGCTCAACGATACCAGTCGAATTAGGGTTGTTTGGAGTGCAAATATGTAAATCAATTTTGTACATTTCAGCTAATTCTTTCATCAGATTATTGTTGAACTCGGATCCTGGGTCACTACTGATTTTAGTCGGGACCCCATACATTGAAAAGTATTTAATCAGCGCACGTACTACTTCCGGTGTTGATTTATTTTCTATCGCAATAGCCTGACCTAATTTACTAAAGGCATCAACTAAGGTCAAGTAAGATCTATTTTCAATAGAAAATATATCGATAAAGATTTCCTGAAATGGAGATGACTGGGTTTGAGTCAACTCTATGGTTGGCTTTATGGGTTTTCTGTCATATTTCATTTTTTTACATGCCTCACAGCTATTTATCACTGCCGCGGTAATTTCCTGTATTCTATTCCAGTAATAATTTCTTTTAATTCTCATAACCGTTTCCTTTATGCCTCGATGGCAAGTTTTCCCTTCATGATGTTGCAATACTATAGCTTTCTGCTCATTCTCATCTTCTACTACTATAACCCTTTCCGTGCATTCATAAAACTCTACCGTACCATTTTTGAACAACCTAATAATAACGGCGTTAAATTCTTTCCGGTGTTGCTCATCCTCAAAATATATAAAGTATTTTGTTTTTGGTTTGATGTATTCTTTAAGGAATTGCTTTATCAATTCTTCACTATTCAATGGCAAAAACACTTCTATAACCTTTTGATGTTCTCTACTTAAAAATTTTACATTAATTTCTTTTCTAGGCCAAGTAAAAACAAGTATTTGGTTAGGTTTTGTATCCACTGCTTCTTTCAAAATAGGAATCCCCTTAGATTCTAGATCTGCAGCTGAATGGATTGTTCCTTCCGAACTATGTGAAAGTGGCGGAAGTAGTATTTGAGGTTCTAATTCGTCAATATTACGAGCTTCTTCCGTGTCTGATACGTCTGACAAGACGATAGTTTCTATAGGTGTTTCCTGATCGTCATCGTTTTTTGCCAAATCTACAATTTTGTTCGTTATTTCGTGAAGATGTTTTTGTAATTTTTGTTCTTTTTCATCTAATTGGACCTTCATAGATTCATTTGAAGATGAGTCATCAAACATAATATCTATTCCATCTAACGCATTCACCTTAATACGTGACAACGCATCAGCGTTCGTGTTTTGTTTACCGTTTTTATACTTAGTTGTATAGTCATATTCCAATAAGCGTAATCGCCAACGTGTCAATTTACTATTCGGTTCTTTAATAGAATCTAGCCAAGCCAGGGGTCGATGGTCGGTATATATAGTGAATTTATTGCCGTAAAGGTATGGTCTAAAATGTTTAATGGCCCAAATAACACCCAAAAGCTCGCGTTCTATCGTGCTGTAACGCATTTCAGTCTCGCTCAATGTCCTACTTGCATATGCAACAGGTAGATCAGTTCCTACAGTTCCTTGTGATAATACTGCACCCAGAGCTACGGCGGATGCGTCTGTCGTGAGTATGTAAGGTTTTGATGGATCTGGATACTGTAATAAGGGCGCATGCGTAAGAAGTTCTTTGCATTGGTGGAAAGCGTCCAAATATTTCTGATCTATAACGATGCTATTCCGTTTTTTGAGACAATTTGTCAATGGTTTTGTAATTTTTGCAAAATCTTTTATGAATCGCCTATAATAACCAATTAAACCTAGAAAACTCTTGATTTCTGTTACAGTTTTTGGAAGTGGATAGTCTAATATTGCTTTTATTTTATCATCGTTTGGTTTAAGACCCTGATCTGTAATTGTGTGTCCTAGATACAGTACCTCCTTTCTCAAAAACTCAGACTTGTCTAGCTGAACCTTTAGGTTTGCTTGTCTCAGTCTGTCAAAGATAGATTTTAAGTCTCTGATGTGTTCTTGCATACTAGTACTGTAAATAATGATGTCATCCATATATACTAGACAATGTAATCCTTGCAATCCCCTAAGTATGTTATCCATGGCTCTCTGAAAGGTCGCGGGGGCTGTTTTTAAGCCGAATGGCATTCTTAAAAATTCATAGTGCCCCGCTTCCGTGCTGAAGGCTGTCTTCTGTCTATCTTCATCATTGATCTCTATCTGATGGTAACCATTCGCTAGATCAAGAGTACTAAAATACTTAGCTTTGCCCAGCTTATCAAACAAGTCGGTAATATTAGGCAAAGGGTACTTATCGTCTGTCGTTATCTCGTTTAAACGTCTATAGTCAATGACCATACGAAATTTTAGTTCGCCTGAAGCATCCATTTTTTTTGGTACCAAGTGAACAGGCGCATTCCATGGCGAATGCGATTCCTGAATTACGTTGTTTTGTAAAAGCTTCTCTACCTGTGATTTAATTTCTTGTGTTTGAACAGGCGGTTGTCTATAAGGTCTAACATAAATTGGATCTTCGTTTTTAGTTCGAATAAAGTGTTTTACCTGATTTGTGAAGCTTAATGGAAGCTTATCACTGTAAAATATATCTTTGTAGTCTCTACATAATTCAGAAATACATTTTGTTTCCTCTTCGTTCATGTGGTCTAGCCTAAGTCGTGTCAAATTTTCATCCAATATATCTTCTACTTCCATATCTTTCATTTCTATGTCGTTAAGACAATTTACACCTATACTGTTGTTATTTGGAAATTCTTCAACCTCAAATGGACCTGTTACTACTAATTTCCTCAACTTATCAGTCGCGTTTTGGATAATGGTGGTAGCATATCCATTTTCGCAGTTTACTATTGCATCTGGCATTCTTATTCCATTACAAAATTGTTTAAAATTTAGGATCGCAGTGCCAGAATACAAGTTTGTGGGCATTTTTACGCGTTGCTCAGACCGCGGGGATAATTCGATGACGTGATTTCCCATACACCTCATTATAGGCAATTCTACTGTCCTAGTTCTGAGACGGTTATGCTTTAAGTCAATGACAGCTTCCAGTTGCATTAACAAGTCGTTTCCTATTAGTCCCTCATACATAGGATCTACTTCATACACATAAAATTTATGATAGTCGCAGCTATTAAACGAAGGCATTAGGGGGATTTCAATAACCTCATTATGGTTGCTAGATGCGTGCGTGCTTATGACCGTGAATACTTCACCCCTAATGTAGTTACCAAAGAATTGGTATGCTTTTGCTGGGCTGATAAAGGAGCGTGTGCTGCCAGTATCAATCATAAATTTACCATCAATTTCGGGTAAGTATATGAACGGTAGATTTATTTTGGTATCGCAATTAATTTTTATCACTTCACATCCTCTTTCGAGGCTGTTACCGAAAAATTTTCAGCCTTCTCCTGTGTGTGTGTATCTCCTAACTGGGTAGAGTCGGAAAAGCTAACCTGCTGTTCATTCCAAACATTCATATCTATTTGAGGTTCAAAATAGTTTACGAAATCAAAGTCACCATAATACCCTTCATTGTTTTCTACATTTTCATTTCCGTATCCATACCAGTCATATCCGCCTAACTCTAACTCATTTAGGCGAAACCCTTGAGGTTGTTGAGTCGCAGCCGGCATCTGTGGTTTTTGAGGAGGTGCAGTCCTCATAGAAACATCCGTATCTCCAAGTTTTGCATTGGGAGGCTTGTAACCGAACTGATTCAACTGAGGCCGATAGCCAAATTGATTTTGTTGGAATTGAGGCCGATAACCGAATTGACCTTGGGTAATTTGAGGCCGGTAGCCAAATTGTTGCGGCCTTGAATTTTGATATTGCATTCCATATTGTTGTGGTTGCATCAACTGAGGTCTAAAACCCATAGGAGCCTGAGGGGCAAACTGAGTAGCAGCGGGCTGCCTGTACTGCATGTTTCCTGGAATCCCGAAGTTAAAACGAGGGGGTGCCATAGGGGCGAATGTCGGTCTAAAACCACTTGGCTGAAAAGGCATATTCTGCGTGGGAGGATTGAACTTATTAAGTGTAGGTGTTACTACAGGCGCAAGCTGAGGCTTGAGCATTTTACTTCTGAGCGTATACTGCTCGTAGAAGTTCACTTCCTCCAACACATATTCTAATGCTTTTTCTAGAGTATGCGGGTTTTTCATTCTAACTGGTCTCAATACGTTTTCAGGCAGGTTGTACAAGAAAACATTCAGCGCCTTGTTGTTATAGATTTCGGTTCTAGTCGCCATGGTAAGATTGTGTGTCTGATTCACTTTAGAGATAAGTATCGATCTAACTGTCTGAATACGATTGCAAAACTCTTGATAGCTCTCCCCTTGTTTCATTTTTAAGGTCTCTAACTCTATCGCTAAACATTCTTCACTTCTAGGATCACCAAAATGCTGTACCAATAAAGTTTTCAGTTTTTCATAAGTATCAACATCATTTCGCTCGCTTGCTAAAGCAGCGGCTTCATCAGTTAACCTACTCGTTATCGAGTGCAAAACGTAAATGTTTTGCTCAAGTTCACCGCGATATTTATCGACAACATAATCACATTTTTTTAGAAATAGATTTAAATGCCGTTTGTTACCATTAAAAATTGGTATTATACACAATAATTCCTTTGGAATCGGCTGTAACGTGGTCATCTTTTATTTATTTTTAAAACTAATTTTTCTTTGTTTAACTAATTTTATGCTTATTATCTGTAGAACAGTTCACTTAAATCTACTTACTCTAAAATCCCTACAATAGGAACCAGAAAACGTTATAATGGAAGAAGTTCGATTCCAAGAATAACAAAACACAAAGCACTAAGGGTAGGAAAGGATGGCGAAAATTCTACTCACCAGCCAGTCACCAACATGCTTGTTCGCCTCCCAGGATCTTCACAAATTTATTTGGTTCGAACAGATCCGATCCGTCGGAAAATTCACGAAAACTCGCGGAAATTCGCGTGGAAAACTCGGAAAATCTGCCCCGGCTGCGCCAGTAAAGGATTCGGGAACGTTATCCGTCTTTTTAAAAACTAACTTTAAAGTAATCTATTGGATTTGACAATGAAAATCACTTTTATAATGAGACGTCTATGAGCGTGTTTAATCTCGATACGAATGACGAATTAATTAAAACAAACTTAGGTCCTAAATACCATCGACGCGTCTCAAGCGCGCGTGGGCGACGGCGAGGCGATAAGCATTCGCAGTAGAGTCGTGCAAGCTTGCACTTTAGGCATTCAATGTTATGATGTCTCTACTGGCTGGATGCATAACTATCTGTTGAGGCCCGATTTTCAGCCAAAGTTCGACATCGCCCTGGTGTTGTGGATATAAGAGCTACGTAAATAATTGGGGTGTTAAAAGACGCGTCTTAGCATTTTTTCTTTATCGTCATTTCACTTTCAAGGAACCCAAGAAAAATGTTAAATTATATATGTAGATAGACTTTTTTACACAGAGATGCCGTGAGAGCACTGAGATCTAGTACTAGTTTGGCAACTAATCCCGTTAGGTTCGCCTCCTACGTCACTTCGTTCGTCACTCGTTTCATGAGAATCTCGAAGAACTGCTACGGATTTCGCAAAACTCGCTACAAGTGCTACGCCGTAGCAAAGAGAACAAAAGTCATCAGAAAAGTCAAAAATAATTAAAAAGCATTACCATTCCTACACGCGCTGAAGTAGCACTTTCTTCAAACGACTGCAATGCAATACCATGTAGAACGGTGTCAATTGAATCTTTAATTTGAGCTGGCATGCGCCCTTACTTAGCCCTTCGTGCGTAACTCACCACCTTCGACCCTTGCTACAGTGCAAAAAAGTGTAACAGTATAACAAGTCCCGAGAAGTTTATAGACGCAACTGTGGCTGTAAAAGCCTCTTCGGCGCACAGCTGAATGATCTAGCAGCTAGATTAGAAAATTTGTGTACAAAAAAACTTAATAAAAACCATTTTTTATGCAGCAATTTTCAGAAATTTTTGTCCATGTTGTTGTTAGGTAAATTGTTTTTTTTAAGGTAAGTAACATACTTTATTAACAAAGAAAATTACAATCAAATAATAGAATTAAATTAAAACTAGTATTTACAATTGAAACAATTGAGCTAACTGCAGACTGCAGTTACGTATAAATATATACGTACCAAAGTTAGTTCATTGTTTAAGTAAGTATAAATACACTCGAGAGCAATGAATCCGGGTCACTCAAAGAATCCAAAAAATCTCGGAAAGTAAGAATGCTAGGTTAATGCAATAAATTGTATTTAATAGACAATTTAATACTCCTTAAATGAAAGTTAAAAAAATATGAGTCACCATACATTTTATTTACACAAAATTACATAAAGAAAAAAAACTGCTGATCTCTCCTTAAAACAAAAATAGGAAACATGAAATTTTTGAACTTTATGACGATTTTCTTGAATTTCAATACTTCGTATTACCTCCTCGTGCTTCCATTACTGCGTTTACGCGGTTTGGCATGCAGTGCACCAAGTTCCTTATACGATTTTGGGGAATATTCTCCCATTCCTCTGTGAGAGCAATTTTGAGCTCAGGAAGCGTGATTGGGGGAGGGTTTCGTTGTTTTACGCATCTCCCTAGCTCGTCCCAAGCATGCTCGATCGGGTTGATATCCGGGCTGCGCGCTGGCCACTCCATACAAGTAATGTTCATCTCTTGAAGGTAGTCATTCACAATCCTACCTGTATGAGGTCGGGCATTGTCATGCATAAATATAGCATCCTCACCCAAATTGACCATAAATGGACCAACGTGTTCGTTGAGGATTTCTTCCACATATCTTACGCTAGTTAAAGAGCCGTTTTCTATGATCACCAGCTCTGTGCGACTTTCAGAGGAAATTCCGACCCACACAAGTACAGACCCACCACCGTAGGCTACTTTTTCTTCGATGCATGCTTGCTTGAATCTTTCCCCTGGTCTTCTATACACTCTGTGTCTTCCATCGTGCTTGTAGAGCATAAATTTTGATTCGTCGGAGAACATAACTTTCGACCAATCTTCAATACTCCAATTTACGTGGTTCTGGGCATATCTTAGTCTTGAAATACGATGGCCACGCTCCAGTTTAGGGCCGTTTGCAGGTCTAAGGGGTTTTAAGTTAGATTCAGCAAGCCGACGTCTTACTGTCCATGCACTTGGGTTACTTCCTCCGAGGCGTCGAAACTGATTTGTGAGTTCAGTTCCTGTGGGAAAGCGATTTCGAAGCATGGTGTTCACCAAGTATCGGTCTTCTCGTGCTGTGGTACACCTAGTTCTGCCCGTTCCTGGTCTGCGTAGGTTAGAACCAGTTTCTTCGTAACGTCGGAGAACTCTTTGTACTGTTGACAGCGACACACCGACAGTCCTGGCTGTATCGCGCTGACTCCGGCCGGTTTCCACCAATGTAAGTATTCTGGTGCATTCTTCAAGTGTAAGCGACATGATTTCAGCTTGAATAATGAATATTGAGCACTATCAACCTGGTTTATGTACCAACATAAATGACAGATTACAAACAAAAGCAAAAACAAATCCTGTAATTTCGTAGTTCCATCTTCGACAGTGTTCCCTTTTCAAATTTGATTTTTTTATGATATAACTTTACAATAACTAAGAAGTTTTAATACTTTCATTTAAGGAGTATTAAATTGTCTATTAAATACAATTTATTGCATTAACCTAGCATTCTTACTTTCCGAGATTTTTTGGATTCTTTGAGTGACCCGGATTCATTGCTCTCGAGTGTATATACGTAAGGCTGTAGTATTCTCAATAGGGCTCAATATTGACGGTATCAGATGACAGACAGCTCGCGGACCCCTCGGCTAAAGCTTAGCCATTTCGTCACTGTTAAAATATCTAAAGATAACAAGTTTAAGCCCAGATTTGAATACACATATTCGTGCTGGGTGGTAGCGGTATTGGAGTAGTGAACACAGAGCTTTACTGTATAGGGCTCCACTGTGTCCCATCTCGCATAACTTAGCCGAACTACTCCTCTCTGCTAATTCCTCCGGGCGTCTTATAAGGAGTTACCCTTGCTCCACTTTCTTAAATTAACATCAAACATGCATGGGATGGTATGTCGGTTTGTACTTACGGAAAGGATGAAGCAAGGAAAGGATAAAGTGAAAAGTTACACGGAAGTTTTTAGAGATCAGAGATAATTTGGGTGTTAAATTCATAAATAGGGAAAATGGATTTGGAAGAAACACTTCGACATAATTTTCCAAGTGGCGACATCTAGTTAAAATTCGCGCCTAATTTAGTTTGATGTGATGACTGATAGATGAAACGACGAATGAGAAGACCTCTAATTACTCCCGTTGCCATGGAAACCATTTGATACTACCGATTGTGAAAATTATCATGTGATGATGTTTAAGATGCCTACGTTTTACGGCGCACATGTCGATTCCTCGAGGATCAAACTTTTATCGAATTATGATAGAGCGATGATAGACCCAGGCCACGAAAGTTTTTATGCTTTTGGTTAGTAATATCGCGATGGTTGTCAGGGTTGAGCAGATTGTTTTGACGAGCTTAGCAAGAAAATAAGGGCAAGGAGGGAAAGTAAACGGCAAGCGGAGCAAGCCGCGAAATATTTGTAATTTTTCCGGCTGTGGGCAATAATATCAAAAGACAATCGCTGCGAGCGGAGAGAGCCACGAAAATTATTTTGATTACTGCGGTGGTTGGTTAAAAATTACGACAAGCAAAGTGATATCAAATTAAAAAATAAACTTTATATGAAATAACGGGGAATCCTGAATAATTTTGTTAGTAAAAAGTTAACCCATACAAACTACCTAACAATCGGTGAGTAAAGCGAGACGCAAAATTTATTGAGACTCTGTGGCAATCTGTGTTGGGGTCCACGCCCCTCTCAGAAGTCACCACAACCCATCGAAAACTACTTTTTGTTCTAAATAGATTGCTTGAATCAGAATTTCGCACTATGGCACACCTTGTACTGTAGTGACCGCTACGCTCGCTTTTTCGGAATACTGTTTGATTACTATGACACTTGGCGGCAAAAACCTTGTTTGTATCTTTTAGCAATAAAAAGCTTTAATTTTACGTTTATTTTAAACTAGCAGCGCCTCGCGGTTTCACACGCATAGTGCCCGTTCCCGTGGGAATTCCGGGATAAAAAGTAGCCTATGTTCTATTCTAGACTATAATCTATCTCTGTGCCAAATATCATCCAGATCCGTTCAGCCGTTCTTGCGTGATTGAGTAACAAACATCCATCCATCTATCCATCTATCCATCCAAACTTTCACATTTATAATATTAGTGGGATAAATCACTTTGACTTTGACCTAACAACATCATCTAGCCCTAAGTAGGCAGAGCTTGTGTTATGAGCAGATAACTGATATACTCAGAAATATTCTAAGGATGCATGTATTTACTCGTAACTCCACGAAATGTCGGTTTGTTTATTTATTCCTTTCATTCAATCACTCTGTTTTCGTTTCAGTCATCGTAACTTCATGGTAAACAGCTTTACGGCCCAATATCTTTAACATTTTATTATGCTTACCTTGCCTTAATTCACTTATGGAGTCCATTAAGTTCAAAGCGAAGGAATAAGGTGTGGCTAAATGAACAATCAATATAAGAGCTTTTGTGTATAGCGTCTGATGCTATGGATAAGGGAAAATATAGGTTTGTAGGTTAGTGCCAGGATATTAATCAATATTGCTGGTGTAGGATACAAATAAATAATGCTGGACAATTCACACAGCATAATCTAGCCGCAAGCTAGGCAGAGCTTTTTAAATGGGTACAAGATGACTGACATCTCTAAAACAATGCATCACATAGATAGTTTTTTTTTTAATTATAAATAAAAAGTACCCAGAACACCTGGAACTAATATTTGGAGATCGTACAATCATTGTTTGAAGGCGGGAATCGAACCCGCAACCTCCTCGCATGCGGACCATCGCTCGCCGCGCTGCTAGCTGTATTTTCACCAGCCAGTCCACAGTATTAGCTCTACATTAAGGTTGCGTTAGTCCGTCCTATTGAATTTTGGGAGTGAGGAAATAGAAAGTGCACTTGTGATTGCGTACACTTGTGCACTATAATATGTCCCGCGCAAATGGGTAGTCCAGTAGTCTCCGTTGGGACTGGCCGCCAAGGCCGAAAGTCGGCTTGGAGGCCATCATCATCATTATTGATTCATCATCGTAGAAAGGTCGAAATTCGGCTATTATGGCTTTACGCGAACAATTTTGAAGAACTGAATCGAAAATTTTGTCAAAAGTTTTTTGAATAAATATAGCGAAATATAATAATTCTCTGTGCCTTTGTAATACTTACTAAAATAATAGACAGATATAACTTCTTTATGCTAATTCTTTGAATTAGATTTATCTAGTTTTAAGTTGCTTTGTAGCGCCCCAACGGGGTACAAGTTTGGTACTTTAAATTTACATAAGATTCTTGTAACAACATTGTAACAACTGAATAAATTATTCTTAATGAATCGAGTCTTTTAATTTTATTCTTATTAATTTCATACCGAATTCAGTAGCGGGGCGGCGCAATCGGATTTTCGTCTTTCATAGAAAATATCATGGGAACCGCTTTCGCTAACGCAACGCAAATAAACTCATCAAACCCCTTACACAATTTATACATACACACGTCGATCTTGCTCGCAATAAAATAAAAGGCACCACCGGACCGTGCGACCGTACCCTTAGCAAAACATTACAAAAATGCTCGTACGGGTAAACCTGTTACATTACCCCTAAATAGGCCAATAAATAACAGGTACACGGGTAAAGATGTTATCTAAACGAGCTCCAACGCGGTACAGATTTGGGTAAATGATTTAGTCTTACGTGAAAGGAAATGATGTGGTGGTAAACAATTTACCTTCCTCGCGTTTAGGCGAATGGAATGTGTTTATCTTGGAAATTTTATTCTCATTTGGTGTTTTATGCAAATTATTTACTAGTAACACTTATCCCGCGGCTTCGCTCGTAGTGTTATTTACACGTTGATTCTAAAAGTAGTCTTTAATAAAACGTTGTCGCACAAAGGTCATCTCGATTAATGTCGAAGCCCTCGTTAGTCCCGATATTTTTTGAGTCGATAGATTCGCATTATTATTCATTTATATGAATAGTAATGCGAATTTCGAGAAGGAGACCAAGAGGAGAATCCAGCTGGGTTGGGCAGCGTTCGAGAAACTTCGTGGAGTCTTCTCGTCATCCATACCACAATGCTTGAAAACGTTTGCCTTACGTTCGCCTAAACTACGATAGTTTTGTTGCACAAACATTTGTTTTTTTTTATTTCTTTTTGGTGAGTAACCAAGGGTAGCTCCTACTACTTAATCCATGGACACCATTACCTCGTGGTAGTTTGGAGAAAAGCTTTTTCCCATTTCTTTTAGTTGCCAGAAACTCGATGATCTTCACGAGGAGGACCTTTTATATGAACGAAACTGGTAAAACTTTTTTTTTTACCAAAACTACATCGAGTTATAGTACGTAGATGCAAAACTCCGAACAAATTAGATAGGTATACATACTCGCTTCCAGAATCCAAGAATTTGTATGTCTACAGAGGCATAATATGTATTTTTTTCGTTTTGTAATCCCTTTATTTCTAAAAAATATTTAGATTTCTAGATCCGAGTATGTAGGTACCTGTGGTACAGATTTGGTAATGTTACTTCGCCTGAGGGCCTATTCTAATTCTCCAACACGAAATTTCGTGTTTTGTTTCGGCCAATTGGTGTGCTCTTACACACCGAATTAGGCCCGTCATATTATGAAAGTTTTCTTAGTATTTTAGTATCCATGCGTGACGTTTATGCCATAGAAAAGCGTTACTCAAACATAGATTGATGACTGAGTAAGCTTTTATAATACGGGCTAAAGACACCAAACAATCGATTGCGTATTTTGGAGAATTAAAATAGGCCTTCTGTACCTTACAGAGGATTTTTTTTCCTAGAAGCACAGTCGATCTTTAAATCCTTACTTAAATGTCAATTACTCAAACATAGATCGATAACTAACAGCCGGTTTTTCATCCGCTTTTTGTAATGTGACAATAGTTAAAAAAAATTGTTATCCTCTAGTGTGTTTACTTGTGTACGGAGAAACCAAGACTTGGTTTGTAAAACAAATATTTAAACGAAACGTAATTAACATAATGCTATGTGCTTTATATAGGAGTGTATTCCCTCTGAGTAAAGCTCGATTTTGTATTTTTTATACGAACCAAGTCTAGGTCAAAGTACAAAATCGAGCTTTACGCAGAGGCACTCCAGTAAACACCAGAGGTTAACAAAAAGGTTAAACTATTGTCAACAAGCGGATGAAAAACCGGCTCTGAGCAAACTTTCATAATACCAATACCTATACCTTTGAGTACCAATATGCATAAATAAACGAAACAAAACAATCAATAGCGTATTTCGGAGAATTAAAATATGCTTTCTTTACAGAATAAGTTTTCTCTTTTTTCCTCGAATCACAGTCGAACTTTAAATTCTTACATAAATGTCACTAGAAATGTATGAGACGGCTACAAAGCCAGCTTCCGGGAGACGGCAAATTGCGATCATTTGCATCACAAGGGTCGCGGGTTCGTTTCCCGGATCCACTGCACGTTCACTTGCGCCCCTATATGAGAGGGAGGATTGCAATGAATCCTTTGTGACTGTTTTAAAGGAGCTGAAATCAATAGAATTTAGATGCAAGACTTGCAACGGAATTTTCCTTGGGTACAGTCACTAATAAAAATTGCTTACACACAAAATTTCTGACTGGTGAAAGGTGGAAACGCACAACGCGACAACGGAACAGCGCGGCCGCGGCACTTTATGTCAAATTAGAACAAAATCACCAAATAAGTCGCGCGACCTCTTTCGTCATTTGTTTTAATTTGACGGGCAGTGCCGCCGCGGCCGCGCATTGCAGTTCCGCTGAAGCGTAGTGCGCTTGCACTTTTAAACTGACTGTACCTCTAGACGATTTCTATATCGTTTTGGAATTCAAGACGAAGTCGAGGTCGAGTCAAATTATAGTTTTAGAATTCAACTAAACTAGAAATAGATCCTTTTATAACATAACTTTTAAATTCACTTCACACTCCCCATTTTTTAAATAATTGACGGTGTAACACCAGCCTTAGGGGAGGCAGGGGTGGCACAGCACAGACTTTTCGATCTAGCTGTCAACAGATTGGAGTGGGAACGTCGGTCTCGACGTTTTGTTGAACGTCGGAGGGAACATGTTGCGACGTATTTGTTGAGTTGTTAGGCGGTGATGAAAAATGTCGTGGTTTATTTTTTTTAAATATACCACCACCGCAGTGCAAACCAAAACATGGATAGTGGGGCCATTTCTTGAAAATAAAAAGTGCCACTTCAATTAAAGGTACAAATCGAAATCCATTTACAACATTAAAATAATTTATAACGGGATGACCTACCATGGCTTGATTTTTGATTTTTCTTTTATTTCGGCACAGATTCATGCGCCCATAATCACGGAAGAAATGGCGCATGAAACTGAGCCGAAATATGGGAAAATTCAAAAGTTTTATCACGGTAGGTAAATATCCCGTTACAAATGAGTTTAATGATAATAACCACGAAAGTTTCAAAAGTTTCATTTAC
The DNA here is from genome assembly GCA_947086465.1 of Eupithecia exiguata. Taxonomy (NCBI): domain Eukaryota; kingdom Metazoa; phylum Arthropoda; class Insecta; order Lepidoptera; family Geometridae; genus Eupithecia; species Eupithecia exiguata. Next base: position 2,821,036 of record OX352229.1, read on the forward strand.
AATATTACTGAAACGACCATATATATTAATATTACAATTTCATGGTTTCGCGACATTGCTGATTTTTTTATCAATTCAGGTTTTGATTCTTGAGAGAGATAGATATATATTCAAGCCTGTAGGTATCCCACTTCACACAGCTTTGATAGAAACCAACTCTTAATTATTTACTGTTATGGCTCCATGATATAATACTCCATTAAAGCTTTTGAAGTCAGAAACGAAGGTAATTGAGTGGTAACGTTTCTCTGTATATTTTACAGACGCAACTGCGGCTAAAAACCTAAAATTACGATTGTTTATGGTATGTTGCCATAAAAAATCGTATGTTGCAAAAACAACCGATTGAAACTGATTAAATAGTCAATATTTCGTTTAAAATTCAAACATTCAATTTACTGTCGTAGCGTTTTTTATTTATTCAACTGTAACACACTGTGTTACAGAGGATAATAATGATTTGATAATATAATCCTTCTGAATAACATAAAATTCTCAAACAAGGAACCGGTAAACAATAAAATCCTTGCCTTCGGAAATTTGCAAAACTAGGGTAGGACACTCAAAAAATCGCCTCTATTCTATCTTAATTTGCCAATATTTATGTGAAACATATATATTTATGAGCTTTTAGTTGTGTTTATTACTAGCTTTTGAATTAATTTGTTAGGTTTTGTTTAAGAAAGCGTGTTTTAATATCAATAGCCTACAGAATATTAGTCGAAAGTCGTTACGTTATTTTCGAGTGGTCAAATCTTTTGGTAAATGCCCCTAGGGTAACTTCTTGCCGTTTTGAAAACGGATATTATTGGGATGTTGGTATTATCCTTAGCTGTCATTAAGGGAAGTGGTCTTTACGTACCTAAAAGGCTTCGATCAAAAATAAGGAGTTCGCGGCCTCCCCCGTAGATACCTAGAGCCTTACAAAAATGTCACTCAAAATTGGGTTCGTTTTGTTTTGACGCAGACAGTTTGCGCAGAGCCTGACAAGTTTTTTCCATACGGAACAAGAGATTGGTGGAGTCGAATTCATTTTATTTTATTTTGTAAGTAGGTAGGTACCTACCTGAGAATTATATACCTACCTACTCAGTTTATTTTCTATAAGGATTAATTAACAGAATTCAGGTAAAGATAACGAATCATTTATTGATGAAACTATAAATTGGTGTCTCAACAGTAGGTATTTATACAAAAGGGTCATTTCAGACATACAACAATTTAAACTTAAAATACAATTACAGGCAGGCACTCTAGATTAAAAAGAACTGGTTCCTGTCTGCGGCTTTGCACGAGTTTTTTTTACGGGAAAAAAATAAACGTTTTATAAATTCATACTTCTGGTAGGTAGGTAAGAACCTAGTCTTTCTTTTATTAGAGTCTACGCAAATGAAATTTTAGGGCGGGCCAACTAATTATTTTAAAAATCATCAACTAGTAATATTAAACTTATTTTTATGAAAAATATATTAATACATACTATAAATGAAAAAAAAAAATTAGAAGAAATAGCCTCTCCATTTATCAATTTAGAACAAAATTAATATTTTAACATAGGCAAACCAAACAACAATATTTTATGCTGATTTCACAAGTATATGACTCACATCTCAATATACGGGTAAAAAATATATATAAACTTACTGAAAATAAGAAATTCCATCCTTTTTCAGCACTTTGGACGAGTGATTCTTGCATTTTTTGTACCCATGCTTTTTGTCTGAACGCTAAAATGACACTATATCATATCTCCGAATTAGCTGCCACAAAGGTAAACATAGGGGATACCAGTAAAAAATTTACCTCCTTTGTAGAAGGTAACTACGACAGTATTACGTTTTGTCGTAAAAAAATCTAGGAATTTTAATTTTAACCAAAACTTGTCAACTGGTCAATAAATTAAGGTCCTGGCATATTTTTAATCTAGTACTTTAGTTTCTTACAAAGATAATAAATGATAAACATGTTTTATGGGTAATTATTTTGTGCCACTGGGTCATATTCTGAGGAATGGGGAATAGTTCTGTCGATGTGCATTGGTACTGCACATTGGGTACAAAATGTAATGAAATGTTGCCGTTGCGGATGTTTTTGGCCTATATTGGACTTTTTTCTACCTCTGCGGATCTCTTGCGGACCGTGACGTTCTACGGGTCTTTTCGGACCAAAACGCGTATCGGAACGGCATATACTACAATAGCATACACCATATTCATGCATAGTGGCCACTGTACTAGCAGAGAATATTATAATAATACCTAACGTACCACTTTAATAGGATATTAAAATACTTATAATGTAGATATTACAACATTTTTATAATGCCGTCGTATTTTATTCAGTGCCTCAAAGAAAGAGATTTAGAAAAAATCGGCCTACTCCGCTCGCCGTTGCCCTTTTGTATATTTTCCAACAGTCAGTTGTTCAAATTCAAAGAAATAAACATAATGACAGTCAATATATTTATGAAAACTTATTGTAGGTACACATAAAAATATCAAAAGCTTTCCTAAAAATAGCGATATACATAATATAAATACTAGAAATAAACATAAACTCGATGTGCCCACAACCAGGCTTCACAAGATTAATGTATTTTTTAAAGGGCAATGTATAAACTTCTACAACAAAACTCCTAGTGAGTTGCAAAATCTATCAATAAATAAATTCAAACAAATTGTCAAAACCTTTCTGTGCAAAAAAGCTTACTACAAAATATCAGATTATTTAGGGGATAAAAAACCTTTGGACGGGTTTTGCTCCAACTCGAAAAATAACAACTAACAGGTTTCTTAGTCGCTTCTTTACTTTAGTCTACATACCGAAGCGACAGAAATCAAAAGTATTTCCGTTATTTCCGTGTCAGTGTTTTATTTTAAGGATTTCACCTTTTCTAAGGGTACATTTTTGTAATTATGGAAATAAAGAATTTTTGATTTTGATTTTGTTATCTTCATTATATTCGCCAGTTTAACCTCATGAGCTCATTTTCTTTTCCTTGTCATCTCAATTAATTTTTTTAGGCAAGCTGTAACTTATGTAATGTTACTACTTACTGTTTATATTGTTGTTAAAAATAAATGTATTTCTATTTCATTCTATTCTTACTACCTGCAATTTGGGGAGTCACGTCTGGTGAGGCCTTATGTGCTCTTTCTTGTGATTTATTATGTAGGTATCCTGCGTTGGTATGAACGTTTTTTATCTACGTATGTTGAGCTGAATTGGATCATTCCACTTTTCAGGGATTGTAGCCAATGGATAATCCATGTTAGATAAGCTACCCTGGTACCATCCTGGTTTCATTCAAACAAATCCGTTCAGTCTTAGAGCATGAGGGCGTCACAAACACACTATACATTTTTTACGTAATTTGTGCCTAGTGATATTAGTTTTATAGGTGATTACTCTTTCTATTTTCAGCTTGCAATATATCATTTTGCAGTTTTTCTCATATATTACGAAACTAATCATTTTGTCATATTTCGGACAAAATTTGGGTTCGGTCTGGAGCTTTTTAATTTTGACTGCGGCAACACTACTTTCGTTTCCTGTCTCGGAGAAAACAAAATAATTTCAAGATTTTCTTCAAGTTCTTAGAGGTTTCCCGTCCTTCGCCCGTTCTGGAATCGAATGTTCTTTCTCTGGCTGCGCCGCCGCGCCGCCGGTTTTTGCTGTTGGTGAAGTTATATGCTATCCCACAGAACTGTTCTGTGTGCTACCCGTTAAAGTGATCTTGCTGTGTTAGAGTTATTGTTATTACCTGGTTGTGTGTGTTTGCTGATAATGATAAAGAGCCTGACTCTGAGCCAGTGAAAAACTGATGGTAATAAATGTGTACAAGCAGACGTACATGAACTATTGGTCGCGTGTGTCAACAAAACAGCCGAGCTCTTGGGAATATCGCAAAGAACATGGAATGGTTGTAAAAGAACACAAATCAACAGGAAGGGTTTCTTCGCCCACGAAAAAAGGTAGCAAAACCAATTTTGACGAAGTATTGACCAATTCACCTATTCTGCTATATGAAGAATCGTCCGTCAGTTTTTTCGCCGAAATTAATTATCTGTTCTAACGAAGGTAAGAATTGATTTAGGTATCTACCTCAATTTCAAAGAAAAGTCTATGTCTTTATTTAAAAAAAGTAAAAGGATAAAAAGTAGCCTATGTGTTTTCCAGACTATAATCTATCGTTATGCCAAATTTCATACGGACCCTTTCCGTCCATTTGCTGTTTTGCCGTGATTGAGTAACAAACATCCATCAATCCAAACTAATATTAGTGGGATAAAAAGCATTCCTACTGCTTCTGAGAAATGACTTATATCACTCATGCATTATTGCTTCCTGTGATCTGCATATTAAATATATCCTATTTTGTTGCAGGCCATACAGTAATAAAAACAAGGGTGGATACTGAGGTCAAGAGACATCGAAACAAGCTTTCTTGGAAGGCTTAACAACAGGCTTGAATACTCCAACGGGATAAAGACTATAATTGATAATCAGCTGTAATTATAGGCAACGAAGAAATAAAAAAACAAGAAAAGTATTTGTTTATATTTATTTCTGAGGTCAAATAATGCTACGCCTTTGTAGGACTAGGATATTAGTAATTTAGGCAGTGAAAACTAATGTACTTATGAATAAACCTTCCTTAAAATGTAGTTCTCTATGAAAAAAACACCTATTTGTTTGTTTTATTTACTCTCAGAGGGCATAACCAAATGTTGCTTTGCTTTGTTGTTAGGTACAAGCATAGTGAAGGGTGGTGCGTGAGCCTAGGATTATTATGACTCGCAGAAAAGAAAACCAGCAGCGCAGCGTGTGTAGTTTTACGGCGGGAGGCCCCGCGCCTTGTGAGATGAATGTATTTAGTAAAATAATTCTAGCTTTATGAAAATTTCTTGCTCAAGCAAAGCCGAGGGCAAGAACTATACCTAATGATCCATAAAAATTCAAGGGTTTGCTCTGCTGTCCTGTCACTTTCATAGTGACATTGATTTGTGTACATTATTGGCAGGATTAAAAAAAACGAGGTATAGTTGAAAAGCTTTCCTAACATGTCAAAATGTACCTCTTTTGCTACTGAAGGTTGTGGCGTGCGCATTGTGAATCTAAGGGGGGCCGGCAAAGCCGGACATTTTTGATCGATGCTAAAAGGTTAATTTCAAAATGAAAATGCTCGGGTAATTTCATAAAATTCAATGCTAAAATAAATGTTCATTCTAAAGACAGAATAATAACTTCATGCAAATCAACCAACCCACATTATTGATTTTATCAAACCTCGGGAGCTTTTCATTCCCTTCGTAATCTTTCATTATTGGATTCATTTCATTATCTAGCATGGATTTAAATGGATTCCAGCATTATACAAATCACGTAACATGGGGAATTCAATCAGGTGATAAGCTCTCGGCTTCATTAAGATTATTATACGCGGACAACCACTCTACCTCTTTTAAAGTACTTTATATAATAGGTACCCACATTTTGAGCGTGAATTTCCCGCTTTTTGTGAGTTTTTACTAAGTGCAACCTTAAAACCTAGGTACCTATATAAACAATGACATGTAGTGCAAAGTTTAAAGTCGCTCAGCGAGCTATGGAAAGAACTATGCTCGTAGAAAATATTTGCAGATCGTTCAAACATCTGTCCCAAGGCAGGAATCGAACCCGCAACCTCCTGCGTCGCAGACGGACTTTCAACTGCTGCCCTACATCGGTCGTCGAATGACATTTGGCAAAGCAAAATACTGAATATAGCTGAACGATATAGGTTACTTTTATTCTGGATAATGCAAGCGAAGCCGCCGGATAAAGCCAGTATGTTTTAATTCCCGGTAAACTTTGGAATTGCCATATTTCTTACTTTCATAGCATACCAGTTTTAGTCTACCTAACTAATTCTCTGATTATACAAGAAAATACCCAGAATACTCGGAAAAAATATCTGCAAATTGTTCAAACATCTGTCCCAAGGCAGGAATCGAACCCGGATAAAGCCAGTATGTTTTAATTCCCGGTAAAACTTTGATTGCCATATTTCTTACTGTTCATAGTATGATAATCGCACTATATTAATAACCAAGTTACGAGTACTTTTCACTTAAGCTTTAGCACTCGAGCTGCCAAAAGTTGTAATAGTAGGTACTAAAGGCTTCCAAGCCAAAACTTTAACAAAGGGAACGGTGGGGAAATTCCCCAAACTGAATCATTTAATTGTAGGTTTAGTTAACTTGTAACTGGGATTCTACAATTCAATTTATTAACTAACTAGCTGGTATTCCAAACTAGTAGTATTAAAATAGTTTTTGGTATAACACTTTTAATTGCGGCATCCTTTGTAGGTTAGATACTTACTGGATGGGTCCATCTCTATTTTAATATTACGCCGTGATGGGGACGGTATAAGGTCTTTTAGGTATACGTTGAAAACATGGTTGATAACAATTCATCATCATCATCAGCCTATATCAGTCCACAGCTGGACATAGGCCTCCCCTAATGAGCGCCATCACGCCCTGTCTTCAGCTTGCCGCATCCAGCATCTGCCAGCAGTCTTTCGCAAATCGTCATCCCACCAGGTCGGAGGGCGTCCTACACTACGTTTGCCGAGTCGCGGTCTCCACTCAAGAACACGTTTACCCCAGCGATAGCGATAACAATTGATTGATTGAAATAAACATTTTTTTTTATTACTCGTATTTATGATGTTAAAGATTTTATGATTTTGAAATGTGTTTGACCATGATGTTTTTAATTTTAAAAACATCATGGTCCTGTAATATGTTTAAGTAATCAAAAAAGAACTATGAACTACGTACGTAGTGTACGTATATTATTATAATAGGTTATAATGATTAAATATTAATATAGTACCTACCTAAGTTATTACTTTTTAGTGTGTTATTTGTTTTAGGAACCAAGTCTTGGTTTATCCACACACAAGTAAACACACTAGAGGTTAACAAAAAGTTTAAACTATTGTCGTATTGTAACAAACGGGTGAAAAACCGGCTGTTAAAACTCTTTGGTCATCACATCGTTTCTCGGCATCAGTAATGTACACCTATCAGAAAATTATTCTCATGCAATTCATAATTTATTTCCCGGATCGTGATTATAAATATCAACCATCACTTGCCCACTGGTGGACGACACCCTTTGCTCTTTCAACTCCGATTTAACTCTGTGACAGAACAACATCATCATCAGCCCATATTAGTCCACTGCTGGACATAGGCCTCTCCTAATGGCCAAGATGTTTTGCTATATAAATTTACTCACCCTGAAGTCCCCTGTAGGTGGAGCCACCGGCGCTATAGTCCGTAAGAGGTCCCAAAGATTTTCGGCTGAACCGACTAAGGTTTCGCGGCTTAGTTGGTTAGAGCGCACCCATACTGAGGGTGGGGCGCGGGTTCGAGTCCCGCCGAAATCGATTTTTTTGAGAACTTATTTCATTTCTCATCCTGAAGTTCCTCGATACGGGATAAAACGTTGGTTCTTCCAACACAAACAAGGATTCTGCCATTAAAAGGGCGACCTATGACGCCATTTTGTGAAAAGGATAAGCATAAGACTTCGCGTTCATAGGAGCGGGATATGACTATGCAGAGCGGCGTAAGTGCAAATATCAAGGTTTTGCTTATTATCTAAAAAATAGTAGTAATTATGAAAATCTTAAACACACACCACCGGGTGGGTGGTGTGCTTTATATTCTGTTTGTTTACTGTAAAGAGTATCAAGACTTATTTCAAAGTATCTATATAGTATTTACTTAATTATCTTCCTTAATACTGAAGTATTTACTTTGAGATTAATATTGTTATAGTTAAGGATAAATGCTAGAACGCTAATCAAAAAAAAATTCAATAACTTTATTTCTTTAGGCTTACAAAATAAGCACTTAGACAAGTCAAATTTTATACATAAACAATTTTATAGATTATCAAATAAGAAACAAAATGTCATTGATTTTCTTCGCTTCAATTTTTCGCTTCAGTTTAGTGTTTCGAAAACACGATTTAGTACCTAAAATTATCTCTATTTTACAAGTAAGATCTTGTTTGAGAACCCCAAATTCAATAATTGGAATAGGTAATATTCTGGTACTCAAGGGAATATAAAAAAACCACCAATAAAGATAAAGTGCTTTTATTTACCTATTACAATACAGAATTTATACATACTCCGCCAAATGCATACAAAAACAATCAACAACTTCGAGGAGAAAAAAAATCACATCTACTCCTAACTGTAAAACCGTTACAATAACTGTTACAAGAAGCCATATAATTGACAACCCTACAGGCAGTGACTATGTGCGAAAAATAGCAGCTATTTTCAAATGTGATGATAAATAACAGCTATTTTAGTAAACGAGTATTTTTATCAATATCAGTCCTTACTTAACACCTAAGAGGGTCACCTAGAAGAAGTCGCTGGCTACACTATGTTTCACTATGGTGGTATTAAACAATAAATAAGGTAACTTAGATCTAATTTCGTCGCAATACGACTGTTTTTTCAATGACTCCAAGATGACCATTCTAAAGTTCAAACCATTTAGGAAGATTACACACCGAAGCCGGAGTTTTCCTCGTTATGTTATTTTTAGAATTATAATTGATGATCATGTTTCATCATTATTATTACGGCTGTGATTGATATTTCATTTTCAATTGTAATTTTTGTTTAATATAAACAGATCAAATATCGCGATTAGTTTTAAATTTTATACTCACAATAATCATTTTCATTTACCTACTGTTTGAAGTCAGGAAAGATTACGTCCACTAGTATTTATTATTCACTGAAATCGTTATTGTTCTGAAATTTCGTTATTTTATTTAATAGCATTTTAACACTTTAATCATTCACGTAGGTAGTGGTAATTCCGGCCGGTGTGCAGTGTTCCGTGAGTGTACCCATATGGGTACGGACCCGAGCCACACAGGTACACTAGACCGCGTTGCCAGCGTGCACTCCGTTCACGCTGAGCGGGATCGTGTTGAATTCATCGTCGAGGTCCTCGTGTTTCCTGGGGGAAATAAAAATTAATGGTTTATTACGATGGCGGGTAATTTTGGTAAAACACTCCCGCGGATGAGAAACGTGTTAATTTTGTTTTATTTATGTATGGGGGGAAGGGAAATCTTTGTCCAATAGTGGTATCTATCCTGTAGGGCTGATAAAAATAAGATACGCACGGACACAAATATATAGATACTAAGAGTCACGAAAAAGTACAAATGTATTTTAAACAATGTATGCTATGTATTTTTATTCTTATAAATAGGTATACATTTAGAAGTTTTTTTGTTAATAAAAGGCCTAAGCCCTCGCATTTAATCTCCAAGAAATTGTAGGTAGTACACTACTAGAATCCGTAGGAAGTCTCAAAAGATTATCGACTCGACAACGGTTACTTGATTTCGTGCTGCAGATGGTTATCGCATACCCGTTACTGAGGGTAGGTCGCGAGTTCATATCCCGCCGAAATCGTAAATTTTTGGGATATTATTTAATTTCTATAAATTCAGAATTTATTTAAATAAATACTTAATGCTGCAGCAATAGCTACATCCAGAGTAAACAGAGTTTTTTCGGTATGTAGAGACCACAGAACTATACTGGTGCAAGTGGCTCTGACGGAAGACCAGCGTTGGTTGATAGCTTGCTAGTCAACCAACTCATGCTGAGGCAGAACCATTTTGTTACTGGGCTTACATTTTTGTATGTTAATCTAAGTGTATTGTGTATTTTAGTGTAAGGATGTGTAAATCTTTTAACAAATAAATGAATACTCTATTCTATTAATATTCTAACACTTTCGAACTGTAATATCAGCTACCGACAAAATAATAATCACCCCCCCCCCCCCCGTGCGGGGGCACGGGGATTGCTGTGGAGGGTGGAATAGAGAAAAATTACGTCACTTCGTCATCCAATGCGTAAATTATTTGAAATATAACAACTTCAATAATGTACGCAATGTATGGCGATGCAATGTCATTAATTAAGGTCTATACTACCCTAGACAACAATCCACGTGCTAGGGAGGGAAGTACCTACAACTAACTTGTACAATACAACTACAGCTACAAACTACCAGTTACTACACTAACCACAATTAGTTACAACGTTTCTCAATTTACCAATAACTGTTACCAAACACTTCTTATAGGTACAGTCAGTGGCAAAATCGATAACCAAGATTATGTCTTCAGAAAGCACTTAAGGGGTATAACGAGATGTAAAAGTAAAGGGGGAAAGAGCCTATGCTCTGCAGTGTGACAGTACTCTGAAGCACACGTATGTATGTCCAATGTCTACTGTTGAACGTGCCTCCCCCAAACGAAAGACGCGATGACGCCGCGCTATGCGCGGCGTCATCGCGTATTGCGTCCTGATCAAGAGACTCTCTATTTAGTTTAGGCTCAACTCTTACGACATCCACGGGATGAGTTGGAGATTTAAATTTTCAATTTGCAGCAGGGAGTTTTCGTATTATGTTAATAAAATTTGTATGTTGTGTAGTAAATAAAGTTATGTTTGAATTACTATCATAAAAGTGCGCGCAGTGTCGCGTCTCGGTGTGAGCTAAATTACACGGTGTTCTTGAAAATTTTGAATGGCCGGAAACTTTTATGTTTGACTGTACTTAACTACTCAATTTATAATTTTCGAGGTACCGTTCCTAGTGAACAGAACCTACGAATTCAATCCTACACAGCGAGCGAATCGCATCAACCAATTACTTACAGTAATGAAATGTAAATTACCTTAAACATTCGTTATCCCAAATTAAATCCCTCCGAAGAAAAGGGTAGAAAGTTCCCGAGATTAATAAACAAAACATCCCTTTGACTCGGACTTTCTGTAAGCTTTATTTATAGGCATTGATTTAATAAACCTATTAAAAGGTTTTACGCTTTAGAATGTATTGTTAACAGATAAATCTATTGCGAGTTTACTGCCACGCTGTCCTACATCAGCGGGTGCGTCGGTGGCAGTCAAAGTGTTAACAGTTCATGAAGGTGGCACGGTGGCATAGTACCTGATAAAATGGTGTAGTAGGGTACCTAATAGGTACTACGCCATCTTATCCGGTATTTTATCCGTATAAAATGGCGTAGTACCTAGGTATTAAGTACCTTACTACGCCATATTCAATGGCGTAGTACCTATTAGGTACCCTGCTCCGCCATTTTATCCGGTAGCAGCTTTTTTGAATATAGAGTAGGTATAAAAAAAGATAGATAAATCTATTCCACTTTTGTAATACAAAAAGTTGTTTCAAATTTAGCTTTTTAATAATATTTAGAATGAGTGGATTTTTCTTCGGTTTCAAAACTTTTCTATCATGTTATTAGCACGATAAATATAGCTTCGTTTATGAGTTTTTACGTTCTCTATTTCAGGGTATAGATCCGATTGCGAAAAAAGTCACGACAGCGTAATAAATATCGAGCTTTGAAGCAGTTTATTGTTTATTTCCCTTTAGGACCATTCGGTTGACTTTGCAAAATGTTAAATTTTTGGGATATCCTTAAATGCTTTTTAACCCTCGATGCAAACAGTGTGGGGGGTAGGTACAAGTTTAAAGAGTGTTTACGTGTTTCTGAAGTATTTTGCTCCTAAAAGGATGAACCGATTTTGATGAAGTCTTTTTTGTTTCAAAGTGTCTTGATCGAGAGTGTTCGTGTTTGTTATATTGCGTAGTCCTGTTTAGAAAACAATATATTTGTTTTTTTCTTTTATTCTAATTGTGAGAATGGTCTGCTAGTCATTGGTTCATCATGATGATGATGATGATCACTCAATCCAAAGAAACAAATCCCATTGTAAGCATTTCGCTACATTCCTTGAAGGTAATTGAATCACGTACGCCGGCCAATGGCCAATTCTCGCCACTCATATTATATTCGGACAAAGAAATATATGGGACACGGATACGAGCACTAAGGAAATGGATAATGCCATCTTTATCAAAGTATTGTTTTTAACCAACTACTGTAATAGAAAGAAGAGTTATAATGAAACACTGTTTTAACCGGATTGATCGCGTATATTTTATATTTTGTTTATAACCTGACGTTTCGGAGGCTTTTCAGCTTCCATGGTCACAGGCAGACTGAGGTGACATTTGTCTTTACAAGTAATTTGAATTTTGCATATCTACCGTCAATTAAAACAGTGTTTTATTATGAGTTCTCGCGAAAATAACCCTAGAATATACTAAGAAGAGTTATGTTTTTACCAGTCGAATAAATAAATAAAATATATGTATAATGCTAAGATTTTGTGCGTAAGCCCTCGCACTCTGGGGTATAAGAAATTAAATACGGTCTTAAAATTTTCGATTTGGGCAGGATCCTGCCGAAATCGAAAATTTTTGGTGCTTGCGATATGAAATTATAGGTTTCGGATGCACGCCGCACCGACCAGAGGCCGAATTCCACTAAATGGTAAGGCGATACCCCGAGCCAAACTAGGTCCACCACTTATTTTATCTTATTATTTCGTGAAACAAAGGTAATTTCAAAATTTTCAATGGGCAGTTTGTGATAGGTACCTATTTTAAGCTTTTTTTTAATGCCTTTGTAATATTTTTATTTACTTAACTATAATTTAGGCAGAGATGCGAAAATATGCCTTAACTATCTATGGTATCGTCTCAAAATGACACATTTTGGCATTTTTCCTTTGACGAAAGAAACGACAGAGACGGAGACGCGTGTCATAGGCTGTTGAGGAGAAGGTGTCAAAAGTGTCAGGGTAAAACCAGTCTATCTATCTCTCCGTGCAAATAGCACCGCACGCACTATCTAGAGTTTCTTGCATCTATGGATGATTCTACGACAGTACTATTGTCATAGTGAAGCGATTGGTTAACAGAATTTGGCCCCTTTCGCACGTGGGCGGAACGCGCATGACGGGACCTTTAGTGCACATTTTTTTTCGCCGTGAAAATGTACGGTTAATTCGCCGTATGTATGCACGGTCGTCAATGTTTTATGGTTATAGAAGCTTGTTGAAGAAGAAATCGGTATGCCATCAAGCATCCATAATGATCCAAACAACATTGGTGACCCTGCCATTGGCGTGACTATACGCACGGCGAATTAACCGTAAATTTTTAACGTGTGTGAACAAACGTTCTTACGCTACCCATTTATTTTACGATAATATCAATACGATGAATGCTACATCAAACAAATGAGAACTCTAAATTTTCTCCCTACAAAGATAACTTGGATGAATAACTTAAAAAAAATACCAGCTTCCATAATCAACATTTTTGGTAGAGTTTTACAACAAATGGTCGTAGATCCAACGGCATATTCCTGCTTCCGGTGGTTTAAGGTCACCACCACTACATGAAAGAAAAAAATATGAAAGTAAAACAATTGAATAAAAAGGTTTGCACGGAAACACCAGACTAATTTTACAATAACATGAATTTCGTGCAACAATAAATATAATTAATTAAATAGAATTTAGAAGCCAGAATGGTCAGCTAGTCACTGTATCATATTAAGGTCACGTCATTCTAGTTTTTCAGTAGCGAATTGGTCAACACAATAGTAACATTTTTCTATAATTTTTTTTTTAGTTTATTACAAAAAAGCGTATCTTTTTCGTCACTTTTTAAGTATTTTATATTTATTGTAGACTAACAAGTTTACATGTTTTGTTGGAGGCAGTAATAGTAACTTACAAAGTATAACAAATTTCAGCTCAATCGGTTGAGAATAACTGGTCTGAAATTCGGTTGCAAGATTTTATCCCACGGAGATGGTAGATGAAATGTAATATGGAACCGAGTTTAACTTGTGGCCACATTTTGTCCTCTCAAACTTATGACCACAATTTTGTCCTCTCAAACTTATGACCACATTTATCCTCTCAAACTTATGGCCATATTTGTCCTCTCAAACTGTCACTCACTAACAAAATAATCATCTCTAATGAACTCATCCTGTCGCCAATATTGACCACCTGCTCCAGTTGCATGGCACTGCAAAATGACCCTTGTGCCGTAGTCTACAATAAGCCTTTATTTCTATCCAGATAAGGTGCAGTTTAATAACACCAAAGACTCTTTCATGTTCAATTCAGAGTACAGAGGGCAAACGTGGAGCGAAAAGGCAAAGGAAGAATGTTTAACTTGAAGCTCTATCTCGGTGCATTTAGATGAAAAGTTAAAATACTTGTTTGTATAGAGGCTAAGTGTGCAGAGCTCAAATAGCCGTTTGTAATAACAGACCTTATAATAGTCGAAGAAGATGTAACTTAAGTTTTTGTTATTATAGTCCTGAATCCATATGTGGCCTGAACCTCTAAGCTCCCATACAGACGCACTATTCGATTCATTTGGAAACTACGTCCCCGATTTTAATGAAATTTTGCATACATAATCATATTATTATATATACATAGTTTGTATAGTTTTAGGTTGTCAAAATACATAATCATCAGTAAATTAGAGCGAAAGTAATAAAATCGCTTACTTAAATTGATAAAAATGAATTTTCGCTCTCACTTTATGATTATTATGTATAATCCCGAAGCGTAAAGCAAATTCAATTGGATTTTAGAAAATTGTCAACGATTAACTATTTATCTCGTTCACTTTAACTGCAGATTAATTTTGAAAACGGCTTTTGCGGTGTTCCGTTGGCAGAGGGCCTAACTGCAAACACATGCTACGTAGGGTAGGGAAATAAATATCAATTCAAAATCCCGTACAAACATATAGGTGCTTACTATTATACTATAGAGTGGCATTCATCGAAAGTTATATGGACGATCAGTAGATTCATTGAATAACTTTAATAAGTCAAAACTTCTGTCAAAAATATCAATGGAAAACATCGATCACGTATACGCTGCCTCTCCGCGACATGATTTAAGTTTAATAAGTAGTGGAATAATATTTTCAAAAAGTCATTACAGGCTGTTTTTAGAAAGTGTATGAGAGTCAAAGATGGCCAAGTCAAATCCTAAACTACTATGAGAAATACAGGAAAAGCATGGTCTGGACTCGATTTATGAGAAAACAAAACCAGAGGTTTTTTTTAAATTAGACCAAGCTGTAGAACCACTGCTAGAGGGTTTCTAAATTATGCCCAATCTACCACCTAACTATTTCTTAGCAAGAAAGGTTCAAGAAATAGTTGGCACCGACACCGGAACTTTAAATTCAACAGGGACCCAAAGTTCCAGACGGCAATTGCTCAAAGATATTACCATATTTGAATCCCAAATCTGGTCCTGCATTCAACAATTTCACCCTGAATCGGCACAACGGAAGCTTATCACAATATTAGCACAATGTTGGTAGATTTCGTAGATTTCCAACAATAACACGGACGGATCCGGTCCGTGGAATAACTGCTTTATGTCAATGAAGGTAAAACTGAGTTTTGTGTGATGTCAAAAGTTATAGAGGAAAACGGGGCAGTTATGTGTATTTAGCAGGTAATTTACTTCGAAAGTTATATTCTTCGGTATGGACCCGTTCACTATTCACCATCACCGTCATCTTAATATACAAGTGATGGTGATGGTGATGATGGGTGTGTGTCTCCATAAAGGAGACACACACCCAGCCCAAACCACTGAAGCTATAATGCTGAAATTTGGAGGGTAAACAAGGTACCTTTTACTGCACCACCTCCCGCTAAGAAGGGGTTTTTGGAAAATCTACTTCTATGGGGGTGAAAAGTGGTGTTTATTTATTAAGGAAACAAAATCCACAGCTCTTAAATCTAGATGATGCAGAACTTATTATGATAGTGACAGCCAAAAAAGGGATTTACATTACACAGGACAGGGTTGAACTTTTTTGGTGTATTTTGTAACTCCTTATCCAGTATTGGCCCGATTTGCTTGTCAGCTTATATTATTCAATAACCATCTAAGAGCACAGGTACCGACTATATTTATCCTCACATTGTCTCCACACACATTCATATATTTTCTGGGAATTCATTTCATCCCCAACCAAATCATATTAAACTCCTACCAACTTTATTGCGAACTTTTTCGTAGGATCCATTCAATCCCTTTTATGGCTATGACACGTATGCCGTCCACAAAACTCCAAATTCACAAGCATTGGGTATAGCATCAGTTCTGAAGTATTGTAATTTTGACCTGTAGGTGATAACCAAATATCCTAGATACCTTGACATTTTTTACTGTAACTTCGCTGCCATTCACTCTTTGTAGTAGCGTCTCCATCTCTGAAATTTCTAACAAGCTTTCCGCCCACACCTAGATCGTAGACTGAACCTTACTTATCCAATGTTGCTGATCTACAATCAATAATTTCTCTTATCGTGTACTCAGTAGATACGATTTTACTACCCATTGTTATTAACCAAACGGCAATACTAGAGTCTATCACCTATGTATACACCTCTATGAACCATACTGTCTCCCATCTCCCATTGGCACAGGAAAAGCAATTTAATATTCCTTGTGAGTGCGCAATTGCTGCTTGTTGCTTCCTGGACACAATAGGACACAAACGATGCCCGGCCGGCTAGCTGTCCATTCAAATGAAGATGAATTGAGCTGACACTGACGTAGGATAAGCTGAGATCTAGACTGATCTGAATACACGGGTTGGTATTTATAATATATTCTAGTTCTCAAAAAGACAAAAGTCATCTCTGATGTATACAGGATGTATACATTTCTAATATAAATAATGCAGTACATTCCACTATTTGCAGGTAGCATCGTCTAGTCAAACGTTATCGTAATCTTAAGGACTGAAATTATATGATGGAACTCGTAGTTTTACTTTGTTTACTTAGCTGACTGAAATGATATTTAGTACAAAGCCGTAAACATATACGTCCATGTCGTCCATACACCACACAAAAATTTTGGAACCCCATACTTTTGTCCTTCGGCAGAAATCTTAAAGCTTGCTAAACCCTAGAGGTTCTCAAAGCCAAAATTAGACTACACCAGAAAATCACAGCAAAAAGTAGTGCAAAAAGCATAGCACAGCTCAACCAAATTCTAAAAAGTCCTAGATAAGCACCAAAACAGCAAACGTTTCATTCTATCGAATCCATTGTCAACGGATTAAATTTCCCGATATGAGATCACAGAGAGATCAACGAATGAATATAACTGGGACAGTGTCAAATATCTATCGATACGTAAAGCTACCAGCTCCATTGTGCCAACGATTGACGTTTATCCCGACTATGGTTCACTGGCACCAATAGGGATGAGTATTGATCATAAAAGGAAACAATAACTAGGAAACAGAGGACAACAATGATCCCAGAATGTTCGGACAGGTTATGATGGAATAGGTAGGTTTATTAGGGTCATTTAAATACAATTTTAAGTCCTTCAAAATTTGTTCAATAAATGACAATTCCATCATGTTCGGGCATCGAGTTTAGATGCCTGAGAATTAGGATTCTAATTATAAAGGCAAAAGTTCTGCCGTTGTTGTGAAGATGTTCGGCCGATGAAGATAACGCCAAAACTACTAAACGGATCGGGCTAAAATTTTGCAAAAATAAAGAGGGACAGGACCTGGAATAACATAAAGGCTACTTTTTATTCCAAAAAAAGTGTGCGGAGACGCGGACAGATGCTAATAATAAATAAGGTTTTATCGCTCAAAGGAGAAACTTAACTTACCTTTTAAATTAAAATTAAAATCAAAATTAATAGTTATAATAAAAACTCGAACAATTTGAAATTCAGCTAGAGGTTTCGCTCATTTAGTTGTTTGATGAAACGTAGCTTATCTCCTAAACAAGACATTGATATTTATAAGCAAGTTATTTAACATGTAAAGGTACCTTTACCGTGCCATATGATTTACCGTACTAGATATTTTTCTGCGTGATAAAACTCACCGTTTCCTATATTTGTAGATGATGAGCACGATCAACGCATTACCGATGAAAAGGGCTGCTATCAGCAGCGATGGGATCACGATATCTGGAACAAGGAACAAATTGAATCAAGATGCAAAAAGTTTTGATGTCAACGGGGTTTGAACCTGCACCCCACTTATTTAGGCATGGGTGAACCTTATTTCAAAAAGGATATTATTTTAAAGATTATTCATCGGGTATTTATTTATTTATCGGGTACCTTGTGTTTTCGTTCCCCAACGTTACCCATCGCGTTCCAGTGATCGTGATTACGAACGACTTGACGTTTTTGGGTAATACCAAAAGATGATGCATTGACGTTTATTGCACCATTTGACTCAAATTGAATGAAATTGACCGTGAACTGTTGGTAAAATTTTAAATAGCAAACTTCAAAAAAGTATCTCATGCAAATATTCTTTGCGATGTTCCTCATGAATTTCTTTAAGCATTGACACTCAGGTTCGCCACGTAACTTATTCTGCTTTAGCTTTGGCTAAGTTACCTTTGAAAAGATTAAGTCAGCAGTCTTAACTTAAAGAACGAGGACTTTGTTCAAGTAACGGACACTAGAATTAACATTGAGTTATTCATAAAAATTCCTTTGAGTTAGTGAGATTTTATACAAGATTATAACCACGGCTTCCCTCATAGTAATCCGGATAAAAGAAGCCGTAGGATATCCTAAGTACAAACCTAACTTAAGTCAGAAATCGATAGCATTTAAGGTACTCCTATAAGCGGAAAATAAAAGGGGAACAAAAGGTTTATTTATATACAGAGTCGACGACCTGACTTCACGATGATGTCAAGACAATGAAGTGTGACTTCCCTATTGATTATGCCCCATTCCACTCTAATCCACAGAGCCAATCTATTAATGGATTAGATTACACTTTTTTCCACTCTGTACCACTGTGATACAAAGGCACGAGTAGGAGTGTCCTCTATGTTCTAAGCGGAGACAATATGTGTATAATATGATCTAGCAAGCCCAAATCTCGCTCGAGTATCTAATCATATCTATCTATCCCAGGCATTGAGGTACAATCCTCCTCCGAGGCTGATCTCATGCTCTTTGGTGTTATACAGCTCGTGCAACCAAAATCACACATCCCTTTACCATATCTCCCCCATACATGGAGGTTTTTGCCCTCATCACGGTACCACGGATTACTGATCGCAGGTGAGAGGTGTTAAAAATACACAGAATGAGTAAACAGCCCTAATTGAGAGCTCCCACATAGCTCTCAATTCTCCTCGTGCAGAGGAGAGCAAACTACAAGTCTATAATCATTTCTACCTTTCTCTTGATGTGTCATATACAAGAATGTGCAACAAAGGAACAACAGGGATAATTGGGAGCTATTTGGAACTACAGAGGAAAGGAATTAAACAACGGAGGCAAAGGCCGAAGGTCCTAACTAGAGGAGTGAGTGACACTTTGAGCTATTCTCGTAACCTTCCCTAATTGGGCAACCTGATCTTGGACACATGTTTGGTCAAATTGAGCTATAGGGGAAACCATAGTGGCCGATTTACTGAAGGGCCAATTTATTAGGCTATCTGGACTTTTATTGATAGCCCTGAGCCTGACCTATTTTTTGGTTTGGCCGATAAGATAATAGACCGACCCAATGATAGGAGTATTGGTAGAACAATGGTTATCACCAGGTCATTTAATTATTCCAAGCAAATAGAATAGAAAAAATACCTTGAATAACGTTGGTATGGGTAAACAACAATAACGATCACAACAAAGGGGATATTATGTAAAATATTTAACAATAGTAGGTACTTTTGCAGGATGTGATGGTAATCATACCTGATTTAAGACTATCAAATTACCATATAAATTATTTTGTATCAAAATTTGATATCCTTCAAAACTTGACTTCACAACTTTGCTCCGAAAAGTAAGCCAAGCATCTATCAAACTTCGATTCCAGTCAAAACTTTGCCCCGACTCTGGGCAAAGACAAATCGTCGGGAAACCAAGCTGTCCGACAATGGCTTATGTAAATTGCACTGGCACCAGCCTCCAAATAATCGCACCATTAAAACTTGAACCGGGAATTGAAAGATAAGAAAGTGAAATGACGGAAATTTTACCAAAAATGTGATATTTTCGGGGCAGGTGTTTGAAAAGACAAGACTGGAATGGATCGTTGAGTAAGTCCTTGAATGATGAGTAATAAAATGAATGATGGCTAATAAGAGGCCTGGAATAGAACCTTGAGTAAGTCATCTTGAATGATGACTGACTTACTCAACAATCCATTCCAGTCCTCTTATTATTAGCAACACCTGGCCCCGGGATATTGATTTAAAATTCTGACTATTCCCTTTATTGATTCTTCTATGCTATTTATTGAAGGTAAAGCAGATGAGCCACTAATAAATAGTAAAACCATCGCCTATAACATAGCTAGCACATTCCTCGCATCATAAACGCAAGGAAAACACTCATGTGATTGTCATTTCAGCAAACGCTTCTTACAAGGGGAACACAGTCATGCTGCTTAGTGGTAGAAAATGTAATACCGTAACTTATATCGTACCGTCAGTTCTTCCTTTAACGAAAGATATTTTCAGCATGCATGTGCGGATAAAAACTTTTACAACGGGTCACTATCTAAGATATATTTGAAGACAAGATACAAATTCACTTGATATCCTAGTGATGGACCTCAAGGACCAAAATCCGTGTGAATACTCACCGACCATCATGTTGGGATTGTCCTGCGTCATGTTGACGTTGGCCCCTGGACCCTCGGTTCCGTTCCTGGCAGCTTCCTTAGCCGCTTCTTCTGTAAAAAAACACAGGTTACCTTAACTTCATATAGACCCACAGATATTTTGGTAGAGTTATTTTCTTAGGGTGGCACAGGACCAGCCAGAATCGCGTAATGGAGACGAGACCTAATCCCAGCAGTGGATGCTCACGGACTGGAGATAGATTTTCTTCCAATCTTCCGTTGCACGGTACCTACGCTGCTTTTCAGACAGATTTATGTACAGAGGATGTACATTCGTAATCTTGTACCGTGAGCAAGTTTAGTGTCGAGGAACACTTTAACTCTTAAACAATTTTTTTAGTACCTTCCTTCATTCTTGTCACTAACGAGTATCTAATACAGACAGACTTGGTCTTGGTATGGTTCAAGGTAATTCGTATCCTACGCAGGTATATTTATTGCAACTTAAAATTTGCAGGTTTATATTTAGGTTAGAGTTAAAATCTCGTTAAGGTTCAACTATATTATCAAATAAAATCACAATAATTTCGTGGAAGTTACGTGCTTCTGTTTTCATAACGACAACCCTACAACCTTCGGAGACTTTGAAGTCTAGACTTCTTTGTAGGCTAAAACAAAATGATATTTTGTTCAGTAAACTAAAATTTACTTTGTTTGGTTTATGATCTATTTTTGAGAAATGAATAATTAATTAATCATAAGCATCTTAATTTCTTCGGAGAAAATAAACTTATCACTAAAATATAGGTTTCAAAAAATCAAAAAAATGCCAATGAAAATCAATTTTGATTACATCGGTAATCGCATAGCCAAACCGAATTTCGCAGATCTCTCTCATTCAGAGGTTTTGACGTTGACTCTACCGAAAATGGGTAAGATGAAAATGTACAATAGAAGATACGTGTAAATGTCTAATATTATCGTATGTGTATCTGGGTCGGAAGGAACACATGTCTCGTCCTGCCCCCGCCACGGGTTGACGTTGACACTTGCCGACAACAATAATGTAATAATGAGCCCGATCATCTATCACTTTTGTTGTTGTTATGTGGAAATACGAAACATTACCTTATCTCTACTCTGGCTATTATTATAATAACTTATATCTTAGAAGATTATAACCGATTAGATACCTACTGCACTCGGTTATAGTTTTCGATGTTTTTAGTACACAAAATAGTTACAAAACCAAACAAAAATGATCGAAAATACATATTTTACGAAAAAAATCGGAGCAAATCACAAAAATTGGTAACAAGTTTTGGTGTTAACAGCTTTCATACGTACTAATTTAATTTGTCTCGTTCGTTTTTGAACTCGCGTTTCTATCTTTTTTTTATGTGCATATGCGATGGTGGTGTTGTTGAGAGTTTTGTTTTTGTTTTAGTTGTAGGTAAGCTTACTGTTATCTTATTAATTATACTGATGACGATCTGCGAAAGACTGCAGACAGATGATGAATGCGGCAAGCTGAAGACAGGGCGCTATGGCGCTCATAAGGGGAGGCCTATGTCCAGCTGTGGACTATTATAGGCTGATGATGATAATGAGACGGACGTATGTCATTTTAGGATTTCAAACATTGTGAAGATCATATAAATCTGATTGAAAACTGAGGCTTTAAGACTAAGCGGGGCAAAGCGAAAAAAAATCAACCTGATATTTTTCTCTGTAGGGCGAAAATTGTTGCAATAAATTTCAAAATCAGTTTAGAATCCCAAGTGAAATATTAATTCTGCAAAAGAAGTAGGTGAGGTAAGGTCCATAATCCATTTATCTTGTGCGAATAAAAACCCATCAAAGGGACTCCTGCCTCCCAAAGATAAAAGGCGACAACGCCATTTTCAAAAGAGCCCAGAGCAGGCAAAACGGCGTATCTCCATTCATAAATAATATCCCTGGACCAGAAACTTTACAGATAAAACTCTCGGAAACGTCGGGAAAACTCGAGGAAAGCCTTTCGCGTTGTTTCTCGTTCATCCATGCCGAAGTTATGAAGTAATACCGGTTTAGTTTATGGGTTATGGAAAATCAAAGACAAATAAATTGAATTCTCGGGAGCGGCGGAGATTCGGGATTATTTACGCGGATCCAGTTTTTGATCCAGTGGATAAAGCACTGGATTAGAAACAGGATCTTTTTACGTTTGTTAACTGCTTATCCGCGAGTGTATGGATGCGGGTGTGTGTATCTTTATCCGCCTTTTTATTATAATCGTGAAAAAGGTGAGAAGTGGGAAGATACCTAGTGTAAGTAAATTTATTCACGTTCCAAAAAAATCAACATTTTTTGCTCTTCCATTCAACTATTTTCATAGAAAAAAACATCAGACGGCCAGCCAATATTATTTCTTCAGTCTCAAGCGACTAAATACAAAGAAACGTACATATATATATATATATATAATAGCTTGTCTACACTCGTATTCCCAAGGCAAATCTTGGACTCGGTCATACTCGCGGGACATTGTAAAAATATGGATAACCACGTTATTGGACGTTATTGAAGATCAATGGAAGGGTTTGGAACCTTTTTGATAGTTCAAATAGAACCTTTTTAGTGATGTTTGGCCGTAAGTAGTCCGTACTTGTACTATTGTATGTAGATATTGACAAATATTTACCTAGGTACTAAAACAGGGTTATATTTTTAGGGTTCCGTACCCAAAGGGTAAAAACGAGACCCTATTACTAAGACTTCGCTGTCCGTCTGTCCGTCTGTCACCAGGCTGTATCTATATATAACCGTGATAGTTAGACAGTTGAAATTTTCACAGATGATGTATTTTTCAGTTGCCGCTACAACAACAAATACTAAAAAACAGAATAAAATAAATATTCA
Source organism: Eupithecia exiguata (assembly GCA_947086465.1). NCBI lineage: Eukaryota > Metazoa > Arthropoda > Insecta > Lepidoptera > Geometridae > Eupithecia > Eupithecia exiguata. The sequence continues at coordinate 2,844,567 of OX352229.1, forward strand.
AGGGGGCTCCCATACAACAAACGTGATTTTTTTGCCGTTTTTATAGATTATGGTACGGAACCCTTCGTGCGCGAGTCTGACTCGCACTTGGCCGGTTTTATTTTTTTATGAAAAGCTTTTACCAGATACGGATATAAGCCGATGTCCGTCTGATGGGAAGCGATAATTGGGGATACGGTGGCACGAGGCAGAAACACGTTTCTCTTGAAGAAACCCGAATTACTTATGTTACGAGTATGTAAGAAAAACAGGCTGCGTGTTCACGGCTAGAGTTCGTTCGAGAGTTTTGAATACGCTTTCATTGGTTGCTTACACCCTATACGAGCACTTATTTACACCCAATGGTATTTCATGAAGATGTTAAAACAACTCCAGGTACTGATTTTATGCGATACACCCATAAACTTTGCAATTTGCTAAAACCAGAATGATAGGCCCCAATTCTCATGGAATCCGTAACTCGACACCACCGGATTAAATCAAGCAGTCCGAACCGTAAAGACAGAATAGTTTTATAGCTCCCAAGTGGTATCCCTAAACCTATGGATGGCCACAAACTTATCTGTTCAGTCAACAGTGGCGCTGGTGTTGCCGTTTAATGGACAGACTTACAGAAAGCAAGTTGCCTACAAAATTCGGATTTATTTGTAGTATAAATTCACTGTTCGTGTTTATAACAATCTTGTGATGTACCTACACCGAGTCTATAAAATTTTACTATCTATCTGTATAACAAAAAATATTTATGTTAATGTTTAAGTTGTAGTTTAGTGCTTTTTTGTTTTTTTTTTTATTCCCCATTAAATTATGATTTTCATCCTACGATTTCGTGTCTTTGTGTGTTTTGCTGTCAACACTTTAATGATAGTTTCGGGGTTTTCGGGATAGTTTATGCAAGATAAGATAATATTTGTATATGTATTTCTTCAAAATATTACGTCTATTCTTACAGAGATGACCTTATCAATAGGGTAGTCAACATAATAATTCACTAGTAAATTAATTCAATAAAAAAAATAAGCAAAATAATTCAATACAATACTACTAACGTTTAGGGTTCAAAAATGGCTTGTAAAAATCAGATTTTAATTATAATTTACAGAATCGGCATTGTGTTTAGTAGGATATTGTCAGGAAAGGTTTTGCGCGCAATCGTTAATAAATATTTTTATTTTAATATTTTTCCATGGATTTACACAGTTTTTCATCCGCCTAAACCCGGGTCTCTATGGAGCAGATAAGTTGGTGGTAGTGTTATTCCGTTTGTGTCGAAACAACGGCGACGCCCAACTAATGTGACGTATGACTCTCTAGGGTAGCTAGGGTTGACACAAATGATGCTTTAGATACCGATCTGTCTTCAACGGGGATAACGCAAAAAGTATTCTAAAACAGAAGTCATTCATGGCAAGGGAACCCGTCATATCGTATAATTTCATACTTAAATTACAAAAACTCAAAACGAAAGAAAGAAAGAGACATAATTTATTTATAACAAGAATAGCACAAAAACGAGGCACATCTAGGGCAATAAGAAACAGAAGTCAAGTGAATTTTGAAGATTTGAGAATATTTTCTTTTTATATTTGAATTTAATCAAAAGATCCAATAACCTCTACCTACCGAACTGGTTTTTAATAATAATAATGCTGTACAATTCACACAGCATTATCTAGCCCCATTTGCTTAGCTAAGCAAAGCTTGTGTTATATGGGTACTAGATAATTGAACTAACTGATTTTTGGGTATTTGATGTGCAAATAAACGATACCTACTCTCAAAATTTATTATTAAACATTGAAATACCGGCACACGTTTAGACTACTTTACGGGAGACATGTTTTAATGACTGGTTTTGAAAGAAATACTAAAACATTACATAAAAATAATGTCAATTCTCAATAAATCAAGCTAGACTAACATAAATCCGGCAGCCCTACAGACAGTTTCGAGAAGTAGTAGTCGTAACGATTCCCTTTGCTGAGGGTACTCGCACAGTCAGCCCGTAAAGGGGACGAACTGTCGGAGCTTAACAAGTTTAATTATCAGAGTTTGTGTCGGGCCTGTGTCGAGGACGACGTGCGAGCTTTCCAAGTAATGAGCGATCGGGAAAGAAACTTTCCGATATTTTCGTCGAAGATGAAGAGAAATAGCGTGTCATGGAACCGACATATAGGGCCTCGATTCATAAAATGACAGTAACATTAGGTAGGTAATCCATTCATTTATCTTAGTACGCCGTGATATCAACACCTGAAAAGAAAAATGAAAACAGAATGCGCAATGACTGATTGAGCAATATTTTACTATTTAGCTCCTGCTTACAAAAACACCTGCATCACTATAAAATTTACCAACAATGAAGTATTACGATAAAATTTGTATTCTATGACTGGGCAGGTAAAATGAAGCAATGTAACAAAATAATGATAACATAAAATCACCACGGTTTGGGCATTTTATTTCAGACCAACGATAACACCGTTGTCCGATCATAATAATTGGGAATTATCATTACAATGTCCAAAATGGTTTTCGCGAAGTGTCCATTTCGTGTAGGTTAAGTGGCGTTTTTGGCAGATTGTGTGGATAACATCAATTAAACGAGAGGCTTAACCCCCGAAAACTCAAACGCATCTCAGATTTAAGTAGGTACCTATGTCTCAAATCGCGATTAATTGACAACTTTGAATGAAAATATGTCAAAAATTCGTCTCTTGAGACGTACTTATATTTGAGTTGCGTTCGAGTAGGTACTTATTCGGCAGTAAGTTTGCCGGAGTCTCTTAGCTCGCCAACGTCTTTAAACAGAGCTCTGATTTTCACCCGATTGCGCTAGAAGTTGGTTAAATGTTGGTCGTCATCCTACGAAAGTAAAAAAAAGTTAATCTTGACAAGGAGTTGTGACGTCATCGAATCATGTCACCGGATCCATGAGCGTTTTAAGGCGCCATTATTTTATTGAAACTTAAATATTGAAGAAATATTAGTAACATTTGCATTATTTTTTATCAGACAAAACGTAAGAAATAATTCCCAATAGTAGTCAAATAGCCTATTGTTACGTGATGAAACGAAACTAACAAAGAGACGCTGTCATAGACAGTAAAACCGACAAAATACAGTAATATTCTTCAATAAGCGTACCCGTAACTCTACGAAAGTTACGGGCATTACGGACGAATGACGTCACCAACAACTTAAATGAAATTCGCGTGCACAGTTTCCACGCGAAGGAATTTATTCCATCATAAAACTGAATAGGTACAACTGTTTCGGCTTCAGCTTTTCGGTGACGAATCACGAACGTTTATGAAGTTGACTTTGTAGGAATTATTTAGTACAAAGGAGCATGCTATATAGCTTGTAATAAATTATTTTAATTTAACTAAATGGGAGAAATTCGTTGCCTATTTTCCGCTTTCATTTATTATTGTTGTTATTATGTTAGCTATGAAAAATAAACAAATAAATAGGTGCATAAAGAAATGGCCCGAGAAGCTTGACAGCAGAATTATTTGGAACTGACTGTACGTATTTGATATTAATAGGTAAGTAAAAATAAGTTTTTTTTTTACATTTCTTAAATATTTTCTTTACATTCGTGTTTGAAATCTTTGAAACAACCATGCCTTTCTTTCGGCACCTCTTAATTTTTCGTTGCTTACTGCTTTAGCTGTGCCTTGAATTTTAACGAGTTTGTTGATAAAAAAGGCTGAGAAACGTAATTGTATCCGTAAACTTTTCGCTGATTTTACGACGGCCATGAAGACGGTTGCTAGCAGCAATAAAAGTTATAAAAGAAAGTATTATTCGGGTATAAACCTTGGCCTCAGGCAAGCCCGAATAAAAAGTGTACGTGGTACAAATCCTGTCGTGCAGAAAGGGAGAGGGGCGAAATGACACTAGTAATTTTTGGTAGTGTCGTTCTACCAGGGTCGGAACGAGACTACCAAAAATGACTAGTGTCGTTTCGCCCTTTGAGGAGCATATACACGTTACATTGCTGGTTTTGCAAAATGAAATGTTTGACTGATTCAGACGTTTGACGACTATTGGCAAACAACTTTAAGAGTAGAAGTAAAAGGAAAAGACTGTGACAGCTTTCAAATTAACTCTTATTATGAAGTTGACACTTACTGTCAGATGTGACAGAAAATGACACAAATCCAAGATCATCATACGAAACACAGTCTGTATCGGTCAAAAATTTCAATGAATATCACATTGACGGTAATGTCAAAATTAAATCTGTCATATCTCGGAAGCTACTCGTGCTAGATAGACTTGTCGTTTCTCTCTCAAATGAAAGGTAAGGAACAGTAGGTACCTACTTTTTCAATGTTGGATGTTAACTAAAACAGCCATATCTCGGAAACTACTCTAACCCGGTGGTACAGCCCGCTGACGGATAGACGGACAGATGGTGGAGGTTTAGTAATAGGGTCATGTTTTCACCTTTTGGGTACGGAACCCTAAAATGCTAAGGAATAAACGTTCATAATGTTAGTAGGTACGCACTCTTTGAGACGTCACAAAAACCATAATAAAGAGCCCTGATAACAACTGCGAGCTTTTTAAATTTTTTCATGGTCATTTATAAACTTATATCAGCACGGAAACTCAACCACAAGAAGTTTCCAAGATTTTCTTCATAGATTTTGCTACGATTGTTATAATAAGAGATTTTGTTATTTTAAAAAACCTCACGTTGCTATGTTTTTTGTACACATATTTTTAACAAAACACATTCTAAACCAGCACGCAGTGCGCTATTGCTTGTTACTGTGAGCAGCATAAATGCGAGCAATCTTCTATGAGACCAGGTTCTCGTATATCTTTGACAATATTTATGGTTGATGATTCTTTCACTGCTACACAAATGTGTTATCAGCGTTCTAACTAAATAGGAGTTCTTTGTTAATGACTCATATAATGAGTATTCGTCTAGTCTGGAACAAAAAGGTTCCGAGAATAGGAGTACCTATAGATTAGGTAAGTTTTGCCTCTTGTTGAGATATTTTGTATTTCGGTGAATATTATTTTTGTACATACCTACGTGTGTCATACATAATATCATATCACATCCAATAGCAGCGTGCAAAGCGTTATTGCTTGTCATAATTGCACACAATTTCTTAATATAGGAGCTTCTCAATAATTTGTTCTGTGATATTCTTTCACTGCTGTAAAGAATTATTAAATGAAATTTCAATAATGATTGTAAAATATTTTGGTTTGTAAAAACCCTGTCCTTTCTTTTTAAGGAACGAAAAGTCAAGCACGAGTAGTTCCGAGATATGACAGTTTTTTATTTCGACATTTACGGTCAATTTTGACCCAAAAAGTCTGTTTTCCATGATTATCTTGCATTTGTGACAGTTTCTGTCACATCTGACAGTAAGCGTCAATTTGACAGCTGGCGCAGTCCTTTCCCTATGCACTCTCTAATGTAGATATCCGTAATAAAAATTAAATAACCTTTTTGTACTAAAACGGTCATTGGCAAAATTGTATCAACCAGATGCAGAGCCATTTAAAAGAAGTTGATTTTGTAAAGTAATATAGAATAATAATAAGAAGATAAAAAAGAGAAGGCACACAGCATTATCTAGTCCCAAGTCCAAGCAGAGCTTATGTTATAGATACTAGTTAACTGATATGTATAATATAGTATAGTACATTGTCGATTTGAAACGCTGTAACACTGGGCTATATTATCAGAAAAATAAATAGCTATTTTCTGATTAGAATACGTATATTATGTGCAATTAGACTTCGGAATCAGTCAAACATTTCATTTTACAAAACCAGCAATGTATTGTAAAAATCCTCATCAAGGGGCGAAACGACACTACACGGATTATTATCTTATAAAGCGATCCCTATCGTAAAGTCATCATCATCAGACTATACAAGTCCACTGGGCATGGGCCTCGTCTAATGAGCGGAATAGCGGCCTGTATTCAGGTTGCCGCATCCAGCATCTACCTGCAATCTTTCGCAGATCCTTATCCCGCCTGGTCGGAGGACGTCCTACACAACGATCGCCGAGTCGCGACCTCAGCTAAAAAACATGTTTTCGCTAATAGTTAGTTCGCAGATATGGCCAGCCGGATCCATTGAGCGATATCGATAGCTTTGGCTCTGTGTTGCATATTATATTCGTTACGAATCCTGTCCTTCAGAGAAACTTCGAGTATAGCTATTTCCAGAGCTCGCTAAGCTACCCTGAAAGTATCAATAAGATACCTACCACCTATTTCTAAATATCTAGGTATGGTATATACCTAGCACAATTCTGAAAAACCAACCCATATTTAGAGAGGTTAAAGAGAGGTCACGCTGACCTACAGACAGTAATATAGTAGGTACTTACATTTTATGTATTTATTTTTGTTTGGTACACTTGCTTTGGTATGATTCTTTTTATACCTAGGTACGTGACTAAAATAATTGTGTCTAGTGAAACAACCTTATATGGTATTGTCAAATAAGCGAAGTATAATCTACGGTCTAGGAATCAAGATCTCTAGAAAATATTATTTTCTATATGTTTTACAATACCGTAGTTATTGTATACTCTTTGAATGCCCGTTGTAAATAAAATGTTAACTATTCTTGTCACTCAAATGTGACACACTCAACATGACATGCTTTTGTCTTGGACGAACAAAATCATCCTTGCTATTGTCGTTAATTTTAATTATCGAAGCAGCAAAGAGTTTTTATTCGCTAAATCGATTGCGTTGACCACTCGCTTCGAGGGTAAACTATACCAGGCTTTTACCGGAGGGTTATTTAGGGGCAAAGTACCTAAACCCTACGAAGACACAGATATTTCCCTAGACCTGGCATCGAGCAACGAATAACATTTATTCCGCAAGTAAAAGCTAAAAGCCCTACTTAGTGGCATTTCGGGAACATGATAAAATAACCTTGTTTTTGTTTTTGGCTTCAGATATTTTCTTAAGGTCAAAGTGTTTTATCTAATATATTTTATGAATAGGTAAATATTTGACTTTATCAAAAGACAGTCTGGGCCGTCGCGCGCGTCGTGTGGAACATCCACAAATAGGGAAATGGTTCCTTTTCTTAGAGCTTTTCCTGGAAGAAAGCCAAGTAGACGCTATTCATTAAGCTGTTTTCATAACTATTTATTAGCGTTTCGAAACTTGAAGACATGAAACGGTTTGTTTTTTGTTAATTTATTTTATTGTGAAATGCTAGACTTATTGTGGTTCAAAGGTCTTTAGCGTCTGGGTCTTTAAGAGGGTTCACGCCTTCCATGCGCAGTTTGGCTCAAAAACAGTACTTTTCAAACTCGTTATTTTCATGAACCAGTTATCTTACACTATAAGTTAATTAGTAATAATTTTAGGAAATTTCATTGTCGAAAAAGTTAGTTGAGAAAATATTTGAATTAATATAGTATGTACGCGTTCCATGAAAATAACTTGTTAGAGGTTTTCTTAATTTCCCTGTCAGCATCAGTTTCGAAGCTCAAAATTTTATGAAAATACTGACATATCTAATAAAAAAAAAATGATAACCAATAGATAAAATCCTTGGGAAAAAAGTTAGTTGAAAAAATATTCGGTTTTGGTATCGTACTATGAGAAATTAATTTACAAAAAATGTGAAATTTTACGAATTTCAAATGACTTTTTCACCGATATAACTTATTTAATTTACTATAATAATAGCTTACTAATAAAGTAGAGAATCGTCTTTAAAATCATGCATTTAAAATTTTAAATATTTTGTTGTTATTAATTTTCTGTGAATTTTTTAAAACTACTATAAAACGCTGCGCGCAAATCCATTCAAATCAGTCCGCCGCGAGGCTTTCTAGAGTGTGGTCATGTCGCTCGGCGCTCTGACTGACCTGTGTTGACCTTTGTCGTGCGTATAAGGCGAGCGGACATTTATAGCGCCCTCGAAACATTTTGGTACTTTGGTAAGTAATTTTTTTTATTATTATATTTGATGGCAAACATAATTGTAGAATGTATTAATATAGACAAAAATCATATTTCAGACATAATGGGAAATAAAATGAAGTTATTTTTTGCGAAGAAACGAAAGCGCAAAAATTAGCAAACATGGAAAATGCAAGAGCTAAAAGGTTAGTATATACAGGGCGTCCCACGGATATGCCACATGGAGGAAAAGTAACTTGAATATTGTAGATGGAACATTTTACTGAAAGAAGACATAACTTATTTGAATTTAAAAAACAATTTAAACTGCATTTTTAGATATTTAAATAATTACATGGTTGAACCTGGAATCGAACCTGTTACACGAGAAAAATAATCATACCGATCGAAAGGCTTCAATTTAATTTACCAAAAACCCTATATATTTTTGTTGATTGGAGGCTACGAATACAATAATAAGTCAGGAAGTCTAATTCAGAACAAATTCCACACAAAAAGTGGGCCGTGCTTCAAATCAAAAGAATGTAGGTATGATTCGAAATAGGAATCACTTCAGATTGGTTCGCGCGCCTGCTGCAATGGCTGCTATGACAGCTGAGTAATAGCGGCGTGGACGTTGTTATGCAATAAGAGGACCGGACCAAGTCAATAACAAAATAATATTTTGGTAAAATGTTTATCACTCTACAGGGTGTTTTTTTTTTCAAAATGAAAATGCAAAATGAGGTCAGACAACTTTTTACTTCATTTGGAAGGATTTTTCCTTGATGAAATATTGAATCGATAAAATTTAGATATTTTTCAATGAAATTGAAATTTATTAAGCAGCGCCCACTTTTTGGTTGGAATTTGTTCTGAATTAGACTTCCTGACTTATTATTTATTCGTAGAATAAAACATTTAAAATGTTGTAAAATAAACTCGACTTTATCCGTACCAAGTGTTTTATTTGTACCTACTCGTAACAGGCTGAAGGTTTATTAGTCACTTCTTTACTTTAGTCTACATAGCGAAGCGACAGAAATCAAAAGTACCACTTTATTTCCGTGTCAGTGTTTTATTTTAAGAATTTGGCCTTTTCTAAGTGTACATTTTTGTATTTATGGAAATAAACAATTTTTGATTTTGATTTTATTTTAACACGTAAATATGTCATCTGTCTAAGTTCAAATTTAAATTAAATAATTGCTATATCAATTTCACTCGAATGGATCAAAGTGCTAAGCTTGACTATACCACAATAGAACGCGCCAGCGCTACTCACACAGTCACGCTCGCTTCTGTGTGGGTTTGAATTACCTAAACTTGACATCGCGCGCTAGGCGTAAAGGCTCTTAACGGTAATCGGTAGGTATACATATGGGTTTTTCTGGTGCTTCTTTTGTAGCCCCGACTATCTTTAAATGTTATAACTCCTTTAACTAAAAGTCTATGTAGGTACCTAATTATTGGAAACGACTCTTTTCATTAAGGTCGTAGTCCTAATATGTAGGTATTGTACTCATCAGTACGTAGTTAGCAGTAAGGTACGATTTCAATCTCAGAACAGGGAAATAAACTTAGCCAGAGACTCTATCACTATATTAAAATTTCAAAATTAGAACGTGCCTCTGTGAACTTCAAAAAGATTACTATTCACATTCGTAATTTTCAAATTCATGACCATCGTTACCTACTCCGAATGTTATTTATAGGTAGTACGTAGATTACCGTCATTGTCTTCGACCAAACTATCTGTCAATGCGTAGTACATTCCGAATACGACGCGACATAGCGTGACGACACGCGAATGTGACGCAAAGACACACTCCCGTGCGAACTCTAATTATAAATGTTTATGGCCATTTTCTACATCTGATTACCGTGGTTTATTGTGGCGTATAATGAAAATGTAGCGTTGGGGTTGTAAATGCTGGGCTGGATGTTAAATAAGATGGTAGGTTGTGTTGTGGCACTTCGTAAAATATAGCTAGATGAAGTTAGCGACACAGAGAAGGTAATCTATGGTTGATGATGAAGAGACCTACCCAATACTACCCATCGTGTTTTTATATGGTTTGAATGTCTTACTAATATAATAAAACCTAATTAAGGCCAAAAAAAATAATATGATTATAGGTATTATCATTATTAAGTATATTAAGCAAAGAAGAAGTGAAAGCTGCTATTCTTTTATTGAGAGAAAGAAAGAAAGAAATAAATAAATGTATTATTATTTTAATTTATTACTTTAATTTAGGTATTTATATAATTATTATATCCCTTGATTATTTCACATGTCCCATGACAAGATACATTACAAACATATTTCCAATGAAGTAATATAGTTGTTATTAAACGCAATAAATAAGTAGGTATATTTAATAATCCGATAGGGACTTATTGTAACAATACCGTTTTATACAATGCAGATAAAATCACACAGTAGAACAACTTATGAGCAGACAGGAAACCCATACTGTATATTCATAAGCAAATAAAGAAACATTTACAAAAAGTTTTAATACAATAAAAATGAAATTTAAAACAAAAAACAATAGCATAAACAAAACCTGCACAAACAAACATGTCTAACGTAGGTTCCTATACTCCGATTCAAAAACCTGTTATACATATTTTGTATATAAAGGAGTTACAAAACCCAAGCAATATTGATGGAGAATATAGTATAGGTACTTTATATACAAAAATGATATAAAGTATTTTATTGAATAAATGAAACCGAATTTCCTCATTTTGTTCTATTAAAATTAATGTCCGATAGGTACATTAATCCAGTTAAAAACAGTAGGTATGTATCATAAACATTAGCACAAAATTTGATAAGGGTTATTATCAGCTTGCTATTGTAATCGAATATGTAGGTATACATATAAATAATTAATTTGATACCGAGACAAGCATCCAAACAACGGTAAAAAATATGCAAATAACCATTCCTGAAGCCTTTCAACCACCTGATAAATGTTGTATTGTGATATCCGGCTATCCGCTTTGTGGTTTGGTTACCTTTATTTTATTGATTATTTTGAAATACATTATTATGTAGATTTGATTTGGTAGAAGTCATCTAAATAGAAACGTTAAAATTTTCCAGTGGTTATAATAGGTACAACTAATTAAAATAACCAAACAACAATCCTGAATCTTTTAAACAGCTTAGTAATATAAATCTTGGAATAACTTTTCTACTTTTAAAAATGTTAAATTTAAACTTATATTTAGCACTAAAAAGAAGATAATCTAAACTCACATTCTGCGACGAATGCACGTGTTCCCGAATGAATATTTCGAATTTCGAACGCGACTACTCCGAACAGAGTTCCGAACAAGACAGAACACCGCTCCGTCTCGTCTCTTTACCGACTGAAGCGGTGAATAGCTAGCCCTTTGTTGACTGTAAAAATATTTACTAATCAAACAAAAACACACCTTATCTGATCCAGATAGAGTTCAAAGTTCGAGTAACGGATGATGTTGTTCGTAATCACTCCTAGCACACGTGCTGTTGTCACTTTCTTCGTACTAATATTTGTTGAGTGGGAGTGAGATAGTAGAATATAGACGCGCATGTCCGCGCTCCCCCATGGCATAACCTCAAAAAGCCAAACTTTTTTTATGGGGTGCGTTTATTGTTATTGACAAGTTGTAAGCTATTCAGATCGCGGATTTTTTGGTATCGTGGTTTATGACGCGATCGTATAGAAGCCCTTTTCAACGAATAATGGCCTAGATAAGGTGCTTTATGAAACTGGAAAATACGTTCTTCATAAATTGCATGATGAAGAGGGCTCTAGCAACCTTCAGGGCACTTAATAAAAATAAAGTTTTTCAAACAAAAATAAAAAACTCAGATCAGCACTCGGACTTCTGTAGTTGTAGCTAGTACTATATTAACTCTATGAGTTGTAGAGACTATAAAGAAACAATATTATAAGTCTGTGAAAGAAACTTCATCTTTTAGCTTTAAAGCATAGAGTTACCAAAGTACTAGATAACTCTATGGCTTTTAAGATTCACTAAACATCAAAAAGTTCGCAAACTTTTTAGAGAGGGTAAGAGAGAAACTCTACCTGCATTATAGGTAGGTACAGGGTGTAGAGTTTCTCGTAACCTAGGTAAAGCTCTACATCCATACTTTTCTATACTTATATTATAAAGAGGAAAGATTTGTGTTTATGTATGTAGGTAACGAATAAACTTAAAAAAGACTGGACCGATTTCAAAAATTCATTCACCATTAGAAAGCTTACTTTTCAGGGAGTGACATAGGCAATGTTTTATCCCGGAATTCCCACGGGAGCGGGAACTACGCTTGTGAAACCACGAACTTAATAAATTCGGAAGTAATTTGGTATCTTGATAATTTGATAACTCATATATTTTACAATTATATTCCATTACTTGACACCAATGAAAAAGAGATCCCCTTCGGTATATACCTAGATCAATGCTTAAGACTAGCTGAAAAGAGTCCAACCAGACTCATATTGCCATTATCAAAGAATCTTCATCAAATGGTACCTCGGGGACGGACAGGGTACCTACTTGAAAAGTTATAAAAATTCCTTGATAGCAAATATTTGCTCTATTTTAATCATTTATGTTCTCTCTTCCATTCCTTCTCCTACTCGTTTTGGAATACTTATTAAATACCTACTTATTAATTAGCAATGAAGTATTAAAATTAATAAAGCTTATTGCTAATTAGTATTTCGCAAAGTAGGACAAGTTAGTTAGGTCGATACTCTAGGTACCTTCTGATAGAGAAATTAGTCAGTGCTTCAATTCAAGGCTCTACTAGGATCCTAGTAGTACCTACCTCTAGTATTAGATTATTATAATAGGTATCCTACTGTTTCAGTTGAAAATTTAAGAAGTCTTGACACGTTCTTACCTGATAGTATTTTCAATCCATATAAAAATAAAACAACAGATAAAAAAAAGTTTAGAAAACTTACCAATACACAAAGGCACAGTATCATTCCATCTGTTATCATCGTAGCACCACAGCAGCCGCGCCCTCTCTCCCGTGTCTTCGAAAACAAAGTTCACGTTGCACATGTAGTGGGCAACATCTGCATTGCGGTACACGAGGTAACCACTAGATGGCGCTGGTAGCGTAATGCAACCTATACCTGCGAAGAGATGGCGCTGTTAGCTATGAACATTGTGTTTTTTTTGTTTTTAAGGTCTTACGCACAAAAGCTTCTTTTCGGTTTTCATAAATCCCAAGTGGTATAAAATCTATCAAAAAACTTTTCCAGCAGTTCCCTAAAATTATTTGTTACGGTGTTCTTATCAGAACCACAAACCAAGCGCTGAATTTTGTAGGTAGCCTTAGTAGCATAGAGTTTATATATAAATAGTACGAGCTATAGAAACTCTATGCTTAGTAGCCATTGACACTCAAAATCAACAGATGGCGCTGTGAAATAAAATGTGATTCAAATAACAGATGTCGCTACAAGAAGATAAAACATTCTCTACCTGCTAACTGGACTGAAAAACAAGTGATTTCAGCTAAAAGAATAGTCAGTTCTTACTTTTATAATGAAGCAGCACCCCTCTCTTCGGATAAGCTCCTTCCGACTTTGCGTCGACCGTCACATCCAGAACATTGGTCCCCGAAGTGAGTCTTAGCGGCAAGTCCACTTGGTCGCAGGAAGAGTACAGGTGGTCGCCGTTTGACTCCCGGACCGACACTTGGTCGGTGCAGTCTTTGTCGAACGGTCCTATTCCTGAAAACGGAAAAATTTGATTTGGTAGGCTGATTTTATCTGCGTTGAATAGCCTTTTCATTCGTCGTTTCATCCATGTTGCCACTTAAAATAAAAGATCGCGCGTTCCTTCCAAACCCATTTTCACTATTTAGGAATTTGAAGTCATTTTCATTTCATTTTAATTTATTCAGTAACAATTTACAATGATGTTTGAATTTTGTACACAGCATATTATAACAGAAATAAGGATAACATGTTAAACATTATTAAATTTAAATTGAGAAAAATACAAATCAATCAGTTCATTTTACTGTCACAATAACCTCATAGGTACAATACAAGTCACCTTTATACCGTCAATTTGTATTCATTTATCTGCTACGATTAAGAAACTCATCGATCGTGTAGAAACATCCTTTCAGCAGGATTTGGGTAAGGTCACTTTTGAATTGGTTTAACTCAACCTCTCGGATGCCGTCCCGTGAGTCGGTTTATAATAATTATCTGTTTTTTTTAATTTAGGTTTTCATTCATTAGTTTATTTTTTTACGTTCAAAAAAAGTCTTATTGTGATTCAATTATGGATTACTTATCGCGTATCTTTTGTTTTATCGTATTATTTATCGGGTATTTATCGCGTACCTTACGCGATAAATACCCGATAAATAATCTTGAGTATGTTAACAAATCGCGAAAGTTTAAAAAGTTTCATTAATGTGATATTACCTGGCGTCAATCATTACCCCATACTAACCTCTCAAACTAACATCAAGAAAAGTGACCCTCACTCGCTGCTCGCGATGCACCCGCAGCCTCCAGCGGCACTGGTCCTCCCCCACGTAGAAGTGGGGGTACCCTGGGGTCCGGATGTACCCCTCGCTGTCTGAACCCCATTCTGCGACGCGCACCTCGCGGTTGCAGTAGTGAACCGACAGCGAGTCTGGAATGGAAGAAAAGTTTTATTTAGATTAATAGGTAGAGTTTAATAAGGAACAAACATGGGACGGCTTCTTATCCTGAATTTATAAAAAACTTGACGACTTCTGCGGCGCGGCGGCTGAAGGTCCGCCTGCGACGTAAGAGGTTGCGGGTTCGATTCCCGGTAAATTTTTGTACGATCTGCAGACGTTTGTTCAGGGTTTTCTGGTCGTTTTCTACGTATAATAAAAAAATATCTATATAAGTATTTCTAAGAAATGAAAAAAGTCCCAAAAATTATCGGTTTCGGCGGGAAACCGATAATTTTTGGGACTTATTTCATTTCTTAGAGATACCCAGAGTGCGGGTTAGCACTATAACAAAAAAACCCTATATAAGTATTGTATTATGTTATATTGTATATCAGTTACCCATAACACAAGCTCTGCTTAGCTTGGGGCTTGATAATGCTGTGTGAATTGTCCAGCATTATTTATTTATTTATATATAAAAGTTAGCAAAGACGAACGAAGCTATCTATTCATCCGTAGTGGTAACCTAAACCAAGTTTCTAAGCGATAAGACTGTCCATTGTACAAGTCTTTTGTATGTCTCTTTTCAATGTATTATTTCTGGTTTACAGTAAAGCATTTTTGTATTGTATTGTAAAACATGAAAACCATTTTCAATTTATCACTCCCAATTTTTGAATTCTCTAAGGATTTGGGTGGAATTTTGTGATACTAAACGAAATCAATCACAGAGGTCGTCAAATGTAAATCAATTGACCAACGAGTATAAAAAATTCTATCACATGCCTTATTTATTCTACGTCTATCTGCCGTGAGATTACTCAGCCTAACAGGGCGGGCGGCGCCAACACCGTCATTGACACGATTCGTTTGGCATTTGATCGTGAACTTCGCCCTATCCGGCAATATCACCAGCTGCCTAAGTAGTACATGTGTTACTTAGGTTCCTAATATATTCAGAATCGGTGGAGAAGTCCAAGGACGTTAGGGTAGAATTTGTTGTCACGTTTTCCGTCACCCAAATCATTTCCTGACGATTCAACAGAATTACACGCTGTCATGATAATTCAAAAGGACGATTCTTCATTGGCCAACCTGACCCGGCACCAACTTTAGTATAATTATGTATGTAGATAAATACGATGAATAGATAATATGATAATTTGAACAGTCCGCTGCCGCTCCCGCTTTTGCTACCAACTGAAAACACAACCTAGAAGTTTGTTAGCAACACCCTTCCCAATCTTATCGCGAGTCCACTTAAATAGAAAAAAATAGGTAGCGGTTGGTAGTAAAACGCTGTAGCCTACAAAAAAGAAATTCTGTGAAAATCACTTTCAGTAGTAAAACTGTTAAGGGTCCGACACACTTCCAAAGTTTGAGTACCGAACCTATTGTTACAAACAAGGTCACCGCTGAGCTGTAACCGAGTAAAAAGTTTTGGCAAGTTTTCGAAATAGAATATTTTCGTTTATTTCTGTCTCGATCTACATGTTTTTAGATGGGTAGGTACCTACAGCAGTTTCTTTTTATATTTACTAGAAAATGCACGTTTTAAAACGATTTATTGTTTTCTAACCTGGGTCTCTTCAAGCTTAGAGAAAAGATGAATCTTCAAGATTTGAACTACACCACAGTCTAACGAAAGTTACACATTTTTTTTACAAATTTATGAACGTGTATGAATGTTTTTTTAGGAAGGGCCCAGGAAAAAAAATTAAAAATTTTTTTGGGGGTCGGGTTCGATTTCGAAACCCTAATGGTCTTGCTCTATCTGTCCTTTTATAAAATTACAGAATACTTCTAAATATGATTTTACCAATAAGATGACTATCTATCTATCCCGGCAACTACCACAGCTATTAGCTTGAAATTTAATAATAGTAATACATTATTAAATTACATTATTATTTACCTGTAGATTGTTTGCAGTTAGCTCAATTGTTTCAGCATAATTGTACAATTATTTGATTGTAATACAGTGGTCCCATTTGCCGGAAGAAAAATAATAAAATTAAATCAACCCGGCGAATGGGACCGCGGTCCCAATACCTAGCGGTCCCAATCGACGGAAGCCTCATCTCGTGCACCTGTGCAGATTTAAAGAAAAAAAAAGAAATTTTCTGTACAAATTGGGATGTCGAAATTTTAAGAGACCTACAAGGTTAAATTTTCGTAAAATTTTGAAAGATCAAATTTTTGTAGATTTCTTTCTTGAAATATTTTAAAATATTTCGAAAAATTACTAACATTACATAATATATGTACAATGTACTGCTGTTATACCTATATATTACTATTATTACTACCATAATCTCCGAAGGTTGCAAAGCGATTCTGAAATGTAAGTACCTAGTAAAGGTACTATTTTTAGATATTCATTCATAAGAGGGCGAATAATGCCAAAATCAAGCAAATTGTGTATTTTGAAACACTTTTCTATTGCATGTTTATATTTTGAACAATTAAATAAAATCTCATCAAAAATTAAAACCCAGTCTCAAAGCCTTCGTCTTCATGTACTGATTTTTTTCAAGCATTAGACGCACTCCTATATAGCGAAGACCAATACCTTGAAGCATATTTGTATAGGTAATTGACATACGTCGAGGCGGCGGCGGCGGCGGCGACGGCGGCGGCGCGGCGTGCCAGTCACACTCGCACTTGACGAATTACGATGTTTAATCAATGAATCGTATGAAAGATACACCGATCTACAGACTTGCTCCATAAAACCTGGAAATAAACGCTCAAAACTAACAAATTTAATTCAAACGAGTCCTTGAACTTCCAGCCCCGTTATCACCAGTTTGACCTTGAACTGAACACGGCCCCTGGGTCTTACCTCCGAACTTTGGTTTGGTTCGGCTCTTGAAGGAGAATTGGTTACTTAACTCAGGAATAACTGTAGGTCTTACAGGAGAACGGTTCGCGACTAATTAAGGTATGTGGTTAAGGAGGCAACCTAGCGTGTTTGCTTGTCAAACTAGGACTAGGTCTCAGTACTCACGGGATTCCCGTGGTTAAAAACTCAAATTACATAAAGTCCTACTTTTTTTTCTCTGGATCCTTCAGTGTGAAAACACGTTTAAGAAAAAAAAATACAATAGAAAAATTCATGAAATTGCACTGTTTTGCACATAATTTGGTCGAGATCTTAGGAACCCTGCGGTCTATTAAAATGACTTATGTTTTGATTCGTAGGTTATTTATTACTTATTACTTTAGACAGTTTTTTCATAAGTTGTGTTGTTTTCTTGTCAATAAGCAAACGCTTAGTTTCTGCCCTTGCGCCGTTCCAAAAACACATGCTCTGTCCCGCTACTATGAACGCGAAATCCTATGCCTGTCCTTGTCACAAAATGGCACGCATAGCGCCCTCTTAAGGTTCTTCGTCTTAGGCTAGCTCGTTACACCTCATCACAACGCAAGGTATGACGATGGGCGGATGAACTTTCCCCAGCAATAATTTTTACCTGTACGCAGAGCCTTCGGGTTTAATTGTTTAAGCACAGAGCTCTACCAAAAAAGAAAATAAAGAGGTTCTCTCCTCTTTATTATCATTTTAGACGTACAAGGAGTTTTTAATGATTTTAGAATAGAATAAACATAAAGAGTTTATTTTCTAGAATATTGTGTTCTAGCTAATAAGTTTACAAAGATGTTCATATTTTTTTGTTTCAAATGTGTTCTACTAAGATTATAATGCAAATGTTACAGTAAGTTAAAATTAATAACTTATTCTTACTATAACATAATAGAAAGACATTTATTTATAACAACAATACAAACAAGACACACTTTATACCTATGATAGTAAATTTGTAATAGATGGTCCTAAATCAGCTTAATGCTGGCTGAGCTCCCGTAAGAGAACTAGCCAGCGCTGGTCTTCCCCTAGAACCAGTACAGGTGACGTCACGAACGGGCCCATTAAAGGCCATTTTCTGATTAGTCGATATCAGGACTTTTCTTTCTACTATCTTATTTTCTATCTACCTCAGTGTTATGAATCAAGTTCCCAAATAATTTTTCATATTTGTTTACCAACGAAGTAACAAATCACGCCCCGCCCTGGGCCACAATTGGCAACACGGCCACAGGCTTGCCTTCATAAATCAACCGTGGTTTGAATGGCCCAGTGGCCATAAAGTGTCTGTTATTCAGAGCAGCTGAGTGAATTAATTCACCTTATGAAGACCCACTGAATTTATGCGCAAGTATTTAATAAACATGTTTTTCACTTTAGCACACTTTAGCTTCCATCTATGAAACTATCTATGTATATTAAAACCTAATTGATGTATATCGCGTAAAAAGAAAATTTATAACTATCGCGAGCTGATATAAGTAATCGATTATTTATATTGCTGTTGGCGTTTCCCATAACTCATAATATAATCCGACATGCCACATGCATGCCGTTTCGGTAAAAAATAATCCGTTTAACAAAAATGGGGTGAAATAAAACGTATCACGTTTGAGTGATTTGTTTAAAACTCACTCACGTATACCTTACTACCTCTGATAGGTGTTTTTCTCGCAAACGTGTATATCCAGAAGAAGAATCTACAGGATGATGCAGGAACTGCTAACTGTGCTGATGATCAAAACGGGTGCTTTAGCAAGCTTGTTCACGGGTTGTGAATATATCATTCATTACAATATTTGCTAATTTAGTGAGGTGGCACCCCACTAGCAAGTGCTAGCGATAGTGGGGCAAGTACCTAGCGACTAATAGATATATTTTGTATTAAGTTTATATTTCTAATCATGTCATGTCATAGCAGACTTTTATGACACCCACATCTGGGTACAGGCCTCCTTTAATCTTCGCCAGCCTGCTTTGTCCAGTGCCTTTCGCATCCAGGTGTGCCCAACTACTTTGATAATGTTATCAACCCAACGCGCTTTTGGTCGTCAACGACTTCTCCAGCTTGACCTTGGTCACCACTCGGTCACAGCTTTTGTCCACCAGCCATCACCATGTCTAGCCAGGTGTCGTACCCATCTCCGTTTGAGGTCTATCGCCCTGTCCACAACGTCGCGGACTTTCGTCCGACGTCGGATATCTAGTAGATACACTTTATTTCGGTAGTAGATATACACTACAGAAATTTACACGCTTGTTGTATGTTTATGTTCCTCACAATGGTTTATTCCATGTTTATTACCACTTTTCCCACTAGCCACATCACTGAATTTGCAACTACATTTTTTCCCACATGCTCTAAGAGTCCACTACTATGTAGGGGTGGGGTTGTCCCACTAGTTACAATACAACTATTTAGGGAACTCTAGCAAGTGCATATTCGTTAAGTTACAAACACAACAGACATACATAACAGAGATTTATGTAATTACCAAAGTTGTCTGACACACTGCCGTGTGAAATTGGTTTAGTTAAAGTTTCCCTCAAATGGTAGTTGATAACAATCGCAACGTTCCAACTGTAATTTATTTCTGCAATCATAATCGCGATTCCAGATCCAATCGTAATATTAATCCCGATAATAAGATTCGTTCCGTTCCCCCAAATAAAATAGGACGTTCCGATATCAGATCAATCTATTGATTTTGACCCAGATGTCGATTTGCAGATAGTTTGGGATTTAGACGCGTAACTTTAAAAGAAACGTCTACTATTGGGAGTTCAACATTAAAATTGTACGCGATCGAAGTAAAATGTGGAATCAGATGGTTGTGCATTGTGCAGATCGGATTTCCGCAAAGTAACACCTGAATCTATTATTTACATTGGGTTCTTATCAAATTATCAATATCTGCTACGATCTGAAAACATCTTACGCTTTATTCTTTGATCTTTATTCATTGATTGATCTACACAAAACATGGGAATCCTAGTGTGTAGATCAAGGTCCCTATGTTGATTATAATTAAATTGTTCTTTTTTGCATACTTTTAATGATTTTTTTTGTTTTGAGTAAGCATGCAATTGTTACGTTATTCATAAGTTTCAAATAAACATTATTATTATTCTGGCCTGGATTATCCCCCCTCTATCTCTCTCTGGGTGATGCACGAGCCTACCATAAACTTTTCATTTCGTGGTTCGTGCCCAAAGCAAAGCACTTCAGTATTAGCATACCTAAATAGCAAGCAGGAAAACAAAGATTCCCAGTCATGCATTAAAATACAAAGCATTTTCGCGTAATCCCCAGGTAAAGCGTTTTCCAGAGAATCTGAGACGGGGATTTCCAGGAATTTCCCCCGCACCCGGTACCTACTGCCGTAATGAAATAAGTTTCTCCTATTTGCTACAGTTTCAATAAAGCGGATCAAATGTGTATTGTAAAATTTAATATATTGTATTAAGTATATCAGTGATCTATAACTGCTTATCTTGGGGCTAGATGATGCTGTATTGATTGTCCAACATTTATTTATTTATTAAAGGAAAACCAGCAGCACATACAACAAATATAACAATAAAGAAAATGGAAACAGAAGGCTTTAAAAGGTTTTCACGTGTAAGAAGAATAGTAGAGACATAAAAAATGTGAACAAGCAAAGTAAACGTATAGTAACCTACAACACTACAATGTATGTATCTACCTACATTATTTATGTAGGTAGATACATATTATTTATAAATAAAACTAAGGCTGGTAAAATAAAGGCGATTATCAGGGGGAGGCCTGCGTTCAACAGTGGACCTTTAAAGGCTTTTGAAGGAGGTAAAATAAATTATGAATTTAACGTACCTAAGAAAATTATAGCTAGGAATATGGTCTTTGTAAACAATTTAACCTATTAAAGCCTTGTTTTCGATTACTTCGAAGGTTGCAGTTATGTTAACTAATCGTTTTAAAAATTATAACTGGAAGCAATTGAATTATTGAAAAAAACAATTTGTTCGACTGTCGAGAAAAATTGTAACACGTGCAGTGCAATATTTGGATCTTGAAGCGAATAAATTGAAATATCGAAGTTCAAAATTGAACCATAAACGGTTGTAATAGGAGTCGTCTAAACTAAGTTTCAATTACATACCACGTTAAAATACAATAGAAGTAATAAGAGCACCCTCTTTACTTTATAAGTGCACATTTGGGATTTATTTGACAAAAAAATTGGCGCAAAAAATATATCGATTCCTTTTGTTAAATCTGGCTTGTGTATGACCGAAGAATAGGAGAATAGAGTGAAAGGTGTAGCGGAGCATGCCTCAATTAGGTGAGGAACCTATCCTTAGAGATGATAGAGACCTGACAACTTCATTATTTGAGACTCTCAATGATCTCGACTCTCAAGACACATCAGTCTTGGATTGACAGTCAAAAAAACGAGACTACTTGTGGAGATAGCATGAAATTAGGAAACACTGGCTGAGGATCTGCTTCATATGTCTATGGAGAAAAGTCACTGCTCGCCCAGGCTGCATTTTCGATCTGGACAGTTTGTGCTCCCGTCTTAACCGTAAACGCAATGTTACCAGAAAGAAAAGAAGAACATTTCTTAGTTTTGTTTATTGTTTACCGTAAAGACCAAATACCTGGAGAGTGACGCAAAGAAAAGAGGCATAGACCCCAACAGTGATTGAAACTGATGATGATGATAACGAAATACCACACAACAATATCCAATGAAAATGACTACTCTGGAACAAAACCTCATAATAATCGATACCAATGCCAAATAACCACAACAATCGTTATGTTAATAGTCATTGGTTGCCTAGTTTTCGACGGGTCAAGTCCATTCTGCAATATCAGAATATGACCACAGCACAAATAATTGACTCGTTCCATGCGTGGAATTATGCCCTCTTGCATAGTTTATGTGAATATTATGCACTGCCCCATAATCTCCTGTACACATGGGACGAAAATGTGCAAAAAATAATAAAGGGGACCAAATTTACGCATGTAGGAATTGTTTTAAAAGCCTGGGTCGTTGATAATACAGAAAATATATGCTACTATAAGCTCTTGATATGAAAAGATGGTTTAATTATGGAAAACCGGTTTTATTTGAAAGGAAATAAAAATAATATATGCCAAAAAGTTCGATAAAAGCAACTTTTAATTGCGAGGCTGTTCATGTTGTATTTTTAAGACCCTTAGATATAAGTTTGAAACATTTGAATCACACGAAGTTACAAAAGCTGGGTCACATTCAATTCATCTTTATCACAGTTTAATTTGTTGTTCCGATGTTTAAAATTTCAACAAAATCGCATAAATCTAACGATTAATTGCCAGCACGTGACGATTTTAATGTTTGTTGCCATTCTCCGTGAGCTTCTCCATTTTTAGGGTAAACGTGTCAATGGCATGACAAACTTATCAGCCGATAAAGATAGACCTATTCCCTCCCCCGCTTTACATAAGTTTTAGTAAGCTCAGGGGCCTGTTGTTAAGCTATTGGATGTCTTTGTATAATGGTTTTCTGATACAATACGATAAGCGCATGGGTTTCCCAAGGGGAGTAGAACCATTGACACAATGCATTGAAACCAAAGCAGTAAAATGTTTGGAATTCGCACAGTTTGCTATAAAATTGTACTTTATGCCCGTGCGAATAGAGATTTGATTGGACCGTATTACTGAAAGAGTAGGGTTTCAATAGAACGTTTTTCTTTGATTGCATTTTGTTCGACAGAAAGAGCGCAACAATATCATTTAAATTATTATAACTACTCAAATGATAGACGACAGAGCCTACGCATTTGCTCCCCTTGGAGTCGAGACCCTAGGTCCGTGGGGTACCGAGGCTCTCCGGGTTTTCAAAAAATTATCTGAGCGTCTGGTCGAAGCGACGCGTGACCCGAGAGCTGGTGAGTATCTGGCACAGCGCATAAGCATTGCCATACAGCGGGGCAATGCAGCGTCTTGGGCACGCTTCCGACTGGTATTGATATGGATCAGTTGAGCTACCTGTAGATTATTTGCAACAGTCTACAGTTAGCTCAATTGTTTCAATTGTAAATACTAATTTTAATTTAATTCTATTATTTGATTGTAATTTTCTTTGTTTATAAAGATACTCACATGATATAGGTACTTCAGAAACGAAACTTCGACGTCATAGCTAATGCTTTTTTGTTGCATGTCAAAGGCCCGTAGACCGGGGGCGTCAGCCACGGGTGCGTCGACCACTGGGTGCCTAAGTCACGGACCCATTATGAAAGCTTGCTCAGTCATTGATCTATGCTTGAGTGACGTCTATGCCATACAAAATCGTTACTCAAGCACAGATTGAGGACCGAGCAAGCTTTCATAATACGGGCCAAAGATACTGTAATATTACGATCAGGTAGGGTCTACTCGCATCCAATGATGAACAAAAACCTTTATTTTCTTTTATAGGTCTTTGTATCTGCTGTGAACGAGTGACAATGTGTGGCCACTTCGACCATCAAGCAATGCCAACAGTTTTTTAGTAACCTATAGGTCCCACTACTGGGCCAAGTAACAGTACCTAATCTGTGGCCAAGGACTATTACCAAGGGCGTAAATAGTCCAATTCATTTAACAGCAGCATATGGTCCTAGCCCTGCGCTCTGATAACCATGACATTGCACATCTGCGCGTTGATAACGAAATCAATTGCACGCGTCCTGTTGACATCGCCTAAATAAGGGTATGTTTTGCAAAGTCACTATTGATGTTAATTACTATTTCGTAAATATTTTTAAACTTACGCGATCTGAACACATACATACACTGCCGTGGTCACGGGGTAATGTCCCGTGACCACGGCAGTGTGTAAACCTGTCGAAACGTCGGGAAAATAAGGTAATTAAACGCGATAAATACCCGTTAAATAGTATTTATAAATACTATTTCGTATTCAAGAACAGAGGTCGATTATGACAGACTCATAGATATAAAATTTTACAATGATTAAACTTTTATAACTGTTTTAAATAATTATTCCTCTGTAAATTATTTCTAACTTAAGTATGCAATAATAGTAGATTGTGCCACAAGGGAACAAAATTATGTATTTACGGCGAGAACGATTTTTTGAACTCAGAGCGAAGCGAAGAATTCTATAGTAGAATCCCGAGCGTAGCGAAGGATTCTACTTCACTTCTTCTTCTTCACTACTCCAACCATCTCTTATTTATTTTTCTCGTATGATGATTTTTTCTCATAGATTAGGATGAAAAGCAGAGTGTGCCACACGGTACCAAAATTATTTAACCTCGAGCGAGCTACTTTGGATCGCGAGCGTAGCGAAGGATTCTAGAGTAGAATCCTAAGCGTAGCGAGGGATTCAAAGTACCTCGCTCGAGGTTCACACTTTGTTTTTCATCCTAGTTTATGAGAAAAATTCATCATAATGAGAAAAATAAATAAGAGATACTTATAGTAGTGACGAATATTTATATTTTGGTAAGTACTTACATAACCGAATTACTTTATTCGCTTCCTTTTCATTTTTCCATGTAACAAAATTTTCATAGGCTTTTAGATGGTATTTTTCTCTCGATTTGTTTGGAATTCAATTGTTTATCACAGTTTCCACGTTTAATTTTATATTTTCTGGTGTTCATATTTCACTATCTACGAATTAATTATATGTATAGAACTCTATGAGCGCGTGTCACCACGGCGATTAGGTATTAGTATTTTATAGACACGCTGCGCCCTGCGCCCCTATAGATTCTCTATTGTGGAATTTCTCCCAACATCATCATCCTCAAATTGAAGGTATAGTATAGAATAGAATATTTGGCACTAACCGTCAAAACAGGCGTACTTGATGAAGACCACTCCTGGAGACCATCTCACGGAGGGTGGGTAGTCTTCCGTCACCATGAAGTTGCAGTGGTTCACCCCTGTACATCTAAAACAATGAAATAAAATAGATATAGTATAATGAAATTATTATGGCAGGTGCTATATTATTTTCCGACTGTGGTTAATTGGCATATGCTGATCAACGATCAGCCCATACTAGTGCACAACTGGATATAGGCTGACGAGTAATGCCTACTGTAAATTTAACTGTCAGTCAAAATCATCTTTGGCAGTTGGGCAACGCCGTTACGCCATTATTTATTTCGTAGATCGCTATCCATACGATAAATTTTTGAAGATCATGCCAAGATTTTTATACGACAGCATAATATAGAGTAGGTACTTCACACACATTACGAAATAGTACAAAATAGAGTGAGGGATAGAAAAAGAAATTAAAAAACTACAAACAAAACTTTACTTTTTTTTACCTTTACAAAACTTCTCATAGAGTCCACAGGTGATCGGAATGCTGGCTTTTATTTCGGTCAACGAATAAGTATTGCCATTAAAAATGTAATAAACTAGTTGTAATTGTTTAATTTTATTTTGTTATTGTAATACTTATTTAAATTTTCTTTCTAGGGATTGATCATTTTGGGTTGGGTCATCTAGATACAAATCACCGGTACCACGGTAGCAGCCGCAGCCGAGTAGACGATTGCCACCGGGAACCTTTTTCCACAACCATCTCAACTCTTAAAGCACCTTTCAGCTCTCGATATAGAAGAATTAAGTCAAAAACCCTAAATAAACGTTGGTTGCACCGCGCTTCCTATTTGAATTGAAAACAAACAAGCGATACAGTTGAGAATTTAATGCTGGTTGGCCCTCAAATTACAGTCGCAAAATGCAAATTTATAATGTTCGTGTTCAAAGCTTATTGGCAAATATGTACATACCTATGTATATTAAACTAGTTTATGCCCGTGGCTTCGGACGCGTTGTTTAAGGTTATTTAAATCCTATGGGAACTGGTTTATGGGATAAAATAGCCTATTTTTTATTACGGGCTTAGAACTACCTGTATGCAAAATTCCACCCCTTTAGTAATTTTGGTGTGAATAGATAACAAGCATCCATCCGACCATCAAAAAACATGACTTTAATAATCTTGTTACTGTCGATTCGGACTGCATTGTACAGTCAGTTAAAAAACAGGTTTTTGTCGCCAAACAATAACGAATGGAACTCGAAACTTGCATAAAAACGTGACAACTGTACAGCTGTGTATATATTCCCAGTGTAGTCCAAGTTGTAGCAGATATACAAGATAAAGGTAAAATTTTTTTTTTTTTTTTTTTTTTTTATACTGTATCGAAGAAGAAATAGTTCACTAGATATGAAGGTATCTTTTAATACCATTACCGACATCATAATCCCACCAAGATTTTAAAGTTTTGTAATAGCTGAATACAGTCACTACACGACGATCACTATTGTGATTTAGGTACAGAAGGAGCTGTAGGTACCGACCTAATTTCTCAAGGTGAACTACAAAATTGTAGGTACTTTAAATTGTAACGTCCTTGGACATAAATGGGGTATGTTTCTACAAAATTGGAAGACATTTTTGCCAGTTACTTTAGGGACAAAAAGGGTATCAGAAATTGCCAATTATGGGGATTTTATTTTTCGTAGCTCTGTTTTCTGCAATAATTTCCCCTTTTATTTTCATTAAAAATAAAATCTATGCATCTAACAATCTTATTTTGAACGAAAATAGACAGTAAAGTGGAAAATCGTAGCATAAGTCACTTCAAATACTTGAAGAAAAGCAAGCTACCCCTAACAATAAACAACACCATAAAAGCCCTCGTTAAGTGTTCTTTCATTTCGTAGAAACGTTCCATTTCCCGACTTCAACGAAAGTTTTGTTAAAAGGTGAATTATAAGCATTACCTTCTGATAATATCGTTTATTTAGGCTTATCCCACATAGGGCTGAACTAAGTGGCATTAACAATATTGTACACTCGCCGATAAAAATGGTTTAGTCGTTAGACCACATAGAAAGTGCGGTCTAACCAAAGAGATAAATCGTTGTTACCAATTTGTTTAGACCGCACTTTAACTTTCTTTTGCTGAGCTACCTAGATCGATAGATTATCAAACAATATAATTAAATTAAAAAATAGTATTTACAATTGAAACAATTGAGCTAACTGCAGACTGTAGCAAACAATGTACAGGTAGCTCAACTGATCCATTATTACTTATCAGATTATTACTTTATTGCACTATAAACACTGAAAACAATTGAACAAGAACTTAATACCAACTAAATCCAGTGGCACAATCGGCCTTATCGCTAACCGCGATTTCTTCCATACAATCTTTCTGGGTGGATAGGATCGGTACGTATTAAAACTAGCTGTAGATTGAATACCTACTATGTTTGAATAATGAGGGCGTGCTTAGCAAGGAGACGGTATGTTTTTTTGCTATAGACCATTTCAATCAAAAAACAAACCGCCGTAATTTGAAGAAGTTTGTAAAATATCTTAGCGACAAATATGTACAAGTACCTACTTACTCATACATACGCATACATAATATTTTCATAAGGTAGGTTTAAGATTTTACAGAGTTTTCAAGAATTTACAGAGCACGACCCAAAGTAAGGTTAACCAATCACCCTATGGACATTTGACTCTGACTGTACTTAACCGTCGTTGAAAAGTTCACCTTTCTCCACCTCAACAGGGTGCAAATTAAAAGTAACGAGTGAGTGCATCCATCATTTTGAAGTGCAGGAAATGATGCGGTCAAACTTTCCGTTGATTAATGAGCAGTAAAGGTATTGGTTAGGCGGATAATGGAGGTGATAAAATGCGTTTTTTTAAAGCTTCGATATGCCTGACGTTCTCTAGTTTGGGACGCCAAGATCGACTACGGGTGAATGATGCAGCCATAATATAAAATTAACGAAAACTAAAGTGTTACAAAACTGTGTTTAAACATTTCTAGTGCTTCCTAATCTCTCCAACACAGCTAGTAGAGTTTGCTGGTTCCACCTCTAAGTTCGACAACGTGGAACCACGAGGATTTTCAAATCCTCGTGGTTCCTTAATGATGTAAAAAACCAACGGCCGTAGACGTATCAGTAATGTGCGTACTTGCCTCATATTCAACTGCAGTTGCTGAAGAAACTGACGAATTATTCAGATTTCAGATTAGATTTTTGGTTTAATTAAATGCTTCAAGAACTGCAGATAAAAGAGCCCATGTTTATTTTATAAAAAACATCTTCTAAAATCAATAGCAATCCCTCAACTTAAAATACCAAGTGATAAGATCAAAAACCGCACCCTAAACAATAACAAAACACCTGATTTCGGAATTATTGCGTACAAGCCTCAAATTCAACTGCAGTTGCCGAAGTATGTTGAAACTGATGAATTGTTCACTCAACAGTTTTGATTTTTAGTTTAAATGCTTCAAGAACAGATAAAAGAGCCCATGTTGATACAAAACACCCTCTAAAATCAATACCAATCACCCAATAACTTAAAATACCAAGTGATAAGATCAACAACCGCACCCTAAACAATTACAAAACACCTGGTATCGGAATTATTCTATTACACGCCCGATTGAACACTAATGCGTAAATGTAAATAAAAGTTTATTTTTATAATGACCGTAAAACTAATCGGTCAGTATTTATAGATGCAATTTGAATAAAGAGAGTAACAATTTCACAACGATTTTTTGAAGATGCATTAACTTCTATTTTAAGATTTAACTAGTGCTAAATGCATAGTTGGCATGGTTTCCCCTCCCCTAAAGCTGAAGATGCCTTTCACAACACTTTTTAGGCAAGTCGAAAATGTAGAATTTGTTCTTACCTTTCACTTGAGCTAGGAACTAAAAGTCTAGCACGAGTTCGACTAGTGGGACGAGGCTGGGGGGACGAACGGGACATCACGAATAAACTTGAAGTGGACAAGTTAGGAAATGACGAGTTTGGGAATGGACTGTTTAGGAAGTAGACAAAAGTTGGATTTGAGGAGTGAAAATGCAGTAAAAGAACAAGACGATTTAGGAAGTGGTTAACTTTGGAAGTGGTCAAGTTAGGAAGTGGACAAAGTCGTCCTGAGGGGTCACATTTTTTTTAAAAACATTTCAAACGGCAACCGCGAGCATTGCTACTTAGAGGCAGAAAAGTATTAATCTAAAAATACACTATCGTCGATTCTGATGGAGTTTTATATTTTTTTGAACCCTTGAAAAATTGCACTCCTATCTGAATAGGTAGTCAGTACAGTACAATGCTTAGGTACATCCCATTTCATCCATCGCAGCAACTTCCATAGCATGCATTTTATAACTTTCATTGTAAATACTAAATTTAATTTAATTCTTTTACTTAATTGGTAATTTTCTTTGTTAAATAAAATAAAATCAAAAGAAATTTTATACCCATTTCATCATTCTTCCCATTTTATCATTTCCGCAGTAGCACTTAGAATATTATAAAAGCCCTTTAAGGTTCAACTTTCTCTTTCACCCAAATTCTGGAGGGCAATCCAGGAAGCGCAGCGTGACGCGACAATCGACCGGAAATGGCGCCATGTTTGTGAAACGTCATGTCCCGGTTGGGGGGCGTGCGCGTGCGCATAATAATCGCCGGTAATGACAATGTCTGTCAAACCTGATGGTAATGACTATTGATTTGACGATTGCCATAGATTTTAAGAGATAGAGTAAATAAAATATCTAGCAGTCTATTCAGAGATAAGTTATTTTATTTGTGCAGGTAGAGAAAATGTAAAAAAAACCTCAGTGGATTCAAGACTATGTTTATTTAAAAAATTACCGATCGACTAATATTACAATAAAAAGGTAGTCGATGGATGGAAACGGCTCAAGACCGCTCCTTGTGGCGTCGAATGGGGGAGGTCTATGTCCAGCCAGTGGACTTGTATGGGCTGGTATGATGAGATTTTAAAGGCGATAGTTTATGAGGATGTGCTGTGCAGTCTGTTTGACTCTAGACACCGCCAAGTACTGGATGGATCTAGTTGAAATTTTGTAAGCATAATGTTCTGGGCTTGGATTAACTGGAAGATTACTTTGGGCCTAAAAAAGCGTGCAAAGCTACAGGCAGAAGCTAGTCACACTAATATTATTACAGGAAGTTTACTTCATCCAAACCGAATAAACCGATTGGGCTGAAATTTTGTTTATAAATAAGCAATTTATTTTTGTACAATAAATCTGTTCCCATGGGATATAAGTAACCTTTGTGCGTACGTTAAACCGCGAAGAAACTACAGTATTTTATATAAATTAGATAACAATTAAAACTTAATGAACGCATCTTTTCGTTTCCACGTATAAAAAGCACTGAAGATCTCAACCATTCATTTTAAATCCTGGAAACTAAAGCCATTAAAGGATTACACGATCAAGGACCGTCATTTATCCGTTTAATTTATATCCCGGGAATAATCCCCGAATCCCGTAGTTTCAGAACGAGATCAAAATGTTTTGTAGTCAGAATCTACTTACTATATACAATTTCTAGTTTAACGTTCGACTGGGACTAGGAATAAGGCTAGGTCGACCAAATAGAGTTACGTTACACCAAACATACCTTCAAAATCTGCATTGGAACTTCCAATGCAGATTTTGAAGCTCCACTTTTATATTTATATCAGGCCAATGTTCAAAGGAGTACAAAGAACCTGTAAAATTATTAATTGAATAAAACTCACCGTCTAGCCACTCAACACCCTCAAAACCCTGTTTAACTCTTAACTGAAAATAAAAATAAAGTAAAGAATTTCTCGGACGATAGCAAGTTTATTACTGTGAAGTGACTTTCACCGACGCCAATTACCAGCCTGTTAATTTGTAGTACGACTAAACTATATTTATTTCTTCCGACGCCTTTAGTTCAACATTGACACAAAAACAACACAACGACAAATTACAACTAGTATTTACACTAATATCAGTTTCATAAAAACCTAAGCTGTCACCAGAAGGCAGAGTGCCCAGAATGCTGGCAGCATTGCCACGTTGAATGTGTTGGTTCCGATTATGATTGTAGGGCACGTAGGTGCATATTGGAATTCCGTAACAACCGTTTACATTGGTGAAGTACACCCTAACTTACATAATGAGCGGTTTGCGTGACCAAGTTTTAAAAGCTATGTAAGTGAACACAATGACTGTGCAAATCTTGATAAACTTTATGCACTAACAAGTTCCTAGAATCTAGGTCCTAGATTTTACATAATATTTATTGTTTAAGTTACCTTGTAACCTTTTTGACGACCGATGTGGCGCGGTGGGCGAAGGTCTGCCTGCGACGCAGGAGGTTGCGGGTTCGATTCCCGCCTCGGGACAAATGTGTGTACGATCTGCAGACATTTGTTCAGGGTGTTCTGGTCGTTTTCTATGTATAATAAAAAATATCTATCTATGTATTGTATTACATTATGTATATCAGTTATCTAGTACCCATAACACAAGCTCTGCTTAGCTTGGGGCTAGATAATGCTGTGTGAATTGTCCAGCATTATTTATTATTTATTTTTAGCTGATAATGGAATCTACAACTTTGCTAGGGTATTTTAGATAACCTTTCAGGGCCGCATGAACAAACGAATTGTGCTCCTCATAAAGCTGGTAAGTATTTAGGTGCTTGACACTAGATTTAGGATTGCTGGATGCTTTGTTTAATTAAAACTGCTTATTAATATTTTTAATGATACTTTTTGATGAGTAACTTTGTTCTACATTATTTAAACAGAGCTATGGAAAAAAAAAGAAAGGACCAAGTTATGTAATCAAGAAACTATAAAAAAACACTTACCCTTGAAAGCTACTAGGTAATTACTAGCAGTAATTACACAAATACCTGATAATTGATAAAGTACTACGTTATATTACTGTACTACCTGCTAGTTAGTTACTGCTGCCAGTAATATCCTAAACTCCTAACTGAATATTCCATTCGGAAGTCAGCCATGAATGTAAACTCGCACGGGTTATCCGGTTGGAGTGACGCCAAGCTTATAAAGGCACCAAGTACCGGGTGTTACGTCAGGCGAACTGGTGTAGCCGGATAAGAATTTAATGACTGGATCATTTACTTCTTATAGAACTTATTGAAAGTCGGGTGAAATGGCGATGAAGGTGTTATAACTAAAACTTATAAACGTAGAGAACTAACCTGGTGTTACCTCAGGCGAACAGGTGTTGCCGGATAAGAATTTAAATATCGAATCAACTACTTACTTTCTGGTACGATAATTTGAAGCCAGGCTAACTAATCAAAAGTTAGAAAAATGGGCAGTTTTGCGTACTTACAGAGTCAGTTGATTTTCGTTTTTCTCAGGTTATGTCACAAAATGACCGGGTCATCGCGAGCCATCGGCAGCATTTTCTAACGCAAATTTTGGATGGACTACTTTAACCGACTAAAAGGAGGGTGCGAACACCCCTCTTTAAAACTTTGCTGATTTGTTTTGTTTATAGATGTGGTCGAAGTTGATTTAATTTTGTTTGTTTGAAGGAGAGTATTTTTAGTTTGGTCACAAATAAAAAAAGAAAAAAGACTATAATACTATATGTATACTTATAATACTATAGTAGGTTTGGAACAGCGGTGCCGTTTAAATGTTATCATATTTCGAAGTAAATCGTCTCATGGGGTTTTTTGTATTAGTATGTTCTCATAAAGGCAGATGAGATAAATGACAGACGTGGTGTACTGTACCACGTTTGTGTCTTGTCAAATTAGAGATTGTTTGAAAATAAAATTAGATTATGTTAAAAAATTTGAGGTCATACCAGCGCGTTTTAAAATGCCGGACGACAGCAATCCCTATCCGGATCACAGGTCACGAATATTCATACCCAGTTTCAAGTCTCATCCGGATAAATTGAACCGTGTACAGGCTTTGCAAGCTGTGACCCACATGTTTGAGTAACTTTTATCAGTTCTCGACGGATGAATAGGAAGCTTTGATGAATGGAATTTAAAAGAGGTAACTTCGTATTTTTTATAGGAACTGGGACAGAATTCTGCTAAACTTATGTTTAAAAAAAAGTACGTAATTAATACACTTATTTTAATTGGTAATTTGCGGTATGGTCCTGAGTTAATGCCATAATATTCAATCCTAAGCTTTTTTTTTCAGAGTTTGTGAATCAAAACTTATCTTTTCGAAATATTTTAGTGGACAAAGTTTCTGAGACTATCTTTTAACTTCGCTTAAAATGTGTACAAACATGGTACAAAGGCATAAGTACTCAAGCAGCTCAATGTCTGTCCACACCACATACCAATCAATAGTCACGTAAGCATTTTAAAATTGCATTCACAGAATGAAAGAAAAAAATGGCCGCCCCAGAATGCAATTACCGAACAGTGGAAGCTTGTTTGCCGCTTTGTAGCTTGCCTACGGTTATGCAATACTAGATTGTAGAGTTCCCTGGTTAAATGGATAGAACCACTGTTTAAAAGAACTAATTCTTTTAAAAGAATACCGTCTACTCCTTTTGGTCCACCTGCGAAGATGATCTGGGGGGACAATAGTAGAGCTCAAAGGAATAGTTTCATTACCCGTGGTTCTTCTGCGATGTCGATCCGGGATAGGCAATGGAAAATTGATAGAACTTCTACATTTATTGAAACAAAGGGTCCGCCATGATTTTTACTGGCCATGGGAAACGAATGCACCAAGGCCTATACTAAGGTTATACTGCGGTTTCTGACTGATTCGGTATAGGAAATTAAATTAATTTAATAATATAAATACTAGAAATAAACATAAATTCGCTGTGCCCACAACCAGCCTTCACAAGATTAATGTATCTTTTAAAGGGCAATGTAAACGCTTCTACAACAAAACTCCTAGTGAGTTGCAAAATCTATCAATAAATAAATTCAAACAAATTGTCGAAACCTTTCTGTGCAAAAGGCTTACAAAATATCAGATTATTTAGAAGATAAAAAAGCTTGAGACGTGTTTTGCTCCAACTCGAAAAATAACAACTAACAGGCTAAAGGTTTCTTAGTCGCTTCTTGACTTTAGTCTACATACCGAAGCGACAGAAATCAAAAGTACCACTTTATTTCCGTGTCAGTGTTTTATTTTAAGAATTTGACCTTTTCTAAGTGTACATTTTTGTATTTATGGAAATAAAGAATTTTTGATTTGATTTGAATTGTATTGTACCGCCAAACGAAGGTGTTTACTTACTTTAAACAAATGGGTAAGAAAGGATGAATGGATATTTCTTACTTTTACATGTCAAAACTACAAGAACAGATTGGGCTAAAGTTTTTCATAGACGAGGCTTTTACTCCATAAATCGGTTTCAATGGGATAGAAATAACGTGTGTGAAACAAAGGTAAATTAGTTATTGATAAAAAAACCGTTGGATTATTAAGAAGAAGAATCCAGCAATTGTAATCCCTAGTAGAAGCTTCATTTTAGACAAAGCAAGCAGCTGAAGACACTGTCAGCTGAAGACAAGGCGCTATGGCGCTCATTAGGGGAGGCCTATGTCCAGCAGTGGATTGATATAGGCTGATGATGATGATGATTCAGTGTCTGAGACAGACATTGGGCAACCAGTAAGCAGTTCAAGTGGATCTTATTTCGACAGGAAATCTGTGTACATAATAATATGGTTTAAAAAGGCTGAGATTAAAGTAATTGATCGAGTTTTAATGACTTAACTGTAGAGTTAATTGAGTAATTATGAGTCTGAAACGACTTGCGTTTAACTAAATAGATTTAAAAAATTAACTTTAACTCTACATAATTCTTCACCTGTAAAACAGTGTATAAATTAGATTAACGTTGTTCTTTTGTTTAGGCAGGTAATAACAATGCCTAGATTATGAAAACAAACCGAAACCCTGGTTAAATTATTTAAGTAAACAAAGAGGAAGGTATTTCTGTTGCTTTCACGAGACCCTCGACACAGTTCTGTTTCGTACAAAGAGAACCGGTTGAATACAAAGGAATACAAATTCTGGACTTTGAATATTTTCCTAGCTAGACGACCTAGGCTTATTCCTAACTATGACACAGATGTCTTCGAAACGATAATACAGCAGAATAATTTCTTCATCATCATCATCAGCCTATAGTAGTCCACTGTTGGACATAGGCCTCCCCTAATGAGCGCCATAGCGCCCTGAATAATTTCTTACTTTTGTTAAATTTATTCTTTGCATTTTTGTCGCTTTTTGGAACCAATATAATTTTTCGGAGGTTGGGAGGGTTATGGGCTAATATTCTTCGGTAGATTCAATGTCCGTAAGGAAATATCGCGATTACTGACTGTGAGATATGTTTTTTTTATCTAGCCGTCTGGGTATATCGGTTTATGTGCACAAGTAATTTTGTGGCATTACAACTACAAATAGAAATGAAATGATGATACGTTAGGTGCGATAGGAACAACCGCACTTAGCGGAACTGAACTGCAGTGGAACTGCGCAGCACGACACGGCCAATTCTTGGTATGAAATCGTATGAGATAGAACGCACTCTGCGCGGCTTTTTTGGTGAATTGGTCAAATTCTTCGCGCAGTGCCGCGCCGCGCAGTTCCACTGACGACGCGTAGTGCGTTTGCACCTAAAAAGGCGACTCAATAAAATCATATCTCGACCACCGTGACACTTAGGAAATTGTATCTACCGAGGAAAAGTAGCCTATGATAACCCTCCCAATCCCTCAAAAAATTATGTCGGTGTCAAAACCAAACACCATTGTATAATTAATCCCTCTCCTTTATCTTTATTAAATAACAAGTCAATAAAATTACAAGGATGGTCAATAACAATTCAGAAAAATAACAATTTGCGCCACTTTTAGTAGAACGGGGTTACTTATTTATTGTGGTAGTGACCATAACATCTGATGGCTTTCAGCGGCCATAACAATAAAGAACAAATGAGTTTACACTATCAGGGTCGTTAACGGGACGAGGCGGGAATGTGCTGTGAATGGGTTTGATTTGAAGTAGAATGAGTTTCCAAATGGGTACTTAACTACCTTTCGGTAAATTTTTTCGGCGAGTAGAAGTACGGGTGCATCGGGGTATACAGGGTTATTGGTAAATTAGTGACAATACGTGACTGCAGGTTCAGCCCATCATCACAAACACGTTTGTGAAGATGCCAGGTCTTAATTCTTAATTTTGGCATTGGTAATGGGTACAATTCAATAATCGTTCGTTAGAGAGGTTTTATTTGAAACTCAACTTAAAAACAGCTCTGCCTTGAATTAACAGAAGAGAGTGAAAGATCGGTCTTAAGTAACTCGTTGGGTTCTAGGCAAAAATGATTTTTAATTTAATATCAGAGGTGACGAATATTTTTTTTTAGAATTTAGACTTGGCGCCTTTACGAACGTGTTTGTGATGATGGGCAGGACCTGCAGTTCACGTATTGTCACTAATTTACCAATAACCCTGTATATTTTCCGGAACTTTAACTGTGTGGCCCCACGAATATGAAAAGGTAAACAGTCCATGATAGTAACAAATATTTTACTTTCTGTTTACGAAAATAAAGCTTAAATTCGAGGGGAATCGCATCGAATGTTTAGTGAACAAATAAATAACATATAATGTTTCAGTTGATGCTGTCCTTTCAACAAACAAATCACTTTAAATGGACTGTTTGTGATTCCTGTTTTTGGCTACCTTAAGTATAGTTTCATGACAAAGTAAGCCATTACTTTAGCAAGAAAGAAGAATTGCAAACCAATGAATCTTTTGCGACTTGGTTTACTTCACTTCTCTGAATATTAATCTGTGGTAGCTGGTACCTTCTTCAGTATTGCGAACTAATTTAGAAAAACCCATTTTTCTGTTAATTTCACAAAAAAATATTTGTGTTAAGTATAGCCCTTATGACCAAATCAGTGGGACCACGAGCGACTGCATTACGTTGACTGATGGTCCCACCAAACAGTGGGACCACGAGCCCATTAAATCGACACACTGTCCCACCAGTAGTGGGTCAAATTAGTGGGACCACGAGTCGCGACCCCATTCAAGGTAGGTGATATTTTTTTGTACCAAAGTTGCTGAACAATTACAAAAAATTATGAATACAATAACATATATTTGGATTTTAAATTGATATTTATTTTTAAAACTTGCAAAGAATGTCGATTTGCTTGGTAGAAGCCAAACAAATCAAACAATGCTTGTGATGTCTCAGCCGCAAGTTCCAAGTCCCAAATAAGAAGGTAAGTTAATTATTAAACTGTAGGTTATCTAGGATAAAATAAAACCTTCGCATGTCGTACTTAATTGGAACGTTTGGCTTTTTTACTTGGGAATCTTCCAAAACTTGTTTTGTTTCGTAGTTAAGGTTATGCTTCGAAGCGTGTCTAACGTATTTTTTTACTGTGTAGGTAAGTTCAACCTTTTAGTTTTTTGCTAATGAACTATAGGACCTGAGGCTGCGGTTTTGATTTTAGCGTCGTCGGCATGTTAAATGTGCCTAAGATTTACAAAATACTGTTCATGGACTGGGTGTTTGCCAAAAATACTCTGTTTTTACAGCAAGATGATGTTGTATGAAACTTTCATAAGGAAGTAGGTTTTTGTACAATATTTCTTACGACATAATTCGGATTGCAACTCTTACAATTGGCAATATTTTTGCTTATTCTTTTCATAAAGGGTTATAAAAATGTCACAGCCTTTGAACTAGCTGCAGTTAACCAAAATCGTAGTCTTCATGGCTAGATACTGAGCCAAATGGAGTATTCGCACCAGA
Organism: Eupithecia exiguata; assembly: GCA_947086465.1. Taxonomy (NCBI): domain Eukaryota; kingdom Metazoa; phylum Arthropoda; class Insecta; order Lepidoptera; family Geometridae; genus Eupithecia; species Eupithecia exiguata. The sequence continues at coordinate 2,882,728 of OX352229.1, forward strand.
AATTGCATTCAACTTAAGTAGGTTAGTATTAGAAATGAATGAAAAGCTCACAAACCTAGATTTTTTAATGGAGTAGACCTACGTTTGAGTATTTGGTAAGAGACGATATGGCTGACGATGTATCATCGTCGGCGTCATCGTTTATTCACTCTTGTTTTGAAGAGACCCATGTTGAAGTTAGCTAGCAGGGAAAACAGAAGCTGGCGGCAAGTTCCAAGCCAGTATGAATGACAAACCTACAGGAGAACCGCTAAGAGCTGCTTCTCTGGTGGTTAAATAATGGAAGTAGGTACATTTTTTTTTTAATTAACGATCATTATGAAAACTATCAAAATCTTGAAGTAGGTAGAGGAAACCCTTCCAGATGAGTTTTTATGTTCCATTGTATATTTTTTAAAGTTTAAACAAAGTTTTAAAGGTTTTCCACCTTCAAACTTTTACCCCATAGATCTATTTGTTTGTAAGTCGATGATTCGACCATCATAATTCATCACCCTAACTTTAAGCTGAACCCATAAGTGCTTTTAAAAAAGTGGTAGCTCCGATTCTTCGGCATAAAAAACAAGATACTAAATCGATTCTGAAAGCAACTTAATCGTTCAAATCCTTAATTTTCTTTGTCTCCAACAATAAATCATTTCGGCGGCTCGTAAAACTGTGAAATGAGTAATGTCGTGTAAAGCCCCCCAACTAATTAGTGGTCCCGCTCCTTCATAAATAATCACCTACAAATGACGACTGATCCGTACCGTGGGATGCTCTTCTTTGTGTTTTATTACACATTAGCTTTAGTCCGCGACTTTGCTCACGTGGTACTTGCCTATTAACATAAAAAGATACCTAAGAGACCCGGCAAAAAAGATTTTGAGTTAAGATGAAAGAGTTTTAATAATCGGGCTCAGTTCCGTCGACTGTCCGTCAAATTACAAACAAACTGAGGAGCGAGTCTATTTGACGATAGTAACGTGTCACGTGACGATAGTAAAGTCGTGATAGTGACGTCTCATATTTGATAGATAGATAGATCATTCTTTATTGTACCACACAAACACAGAAAACAGTACAGAAATTAAAGCTACGAGAAGAAGTACAAAGGCGGCCTTATCGCTATGAGCGATCTCTTCCAGGTGACCTTGGGATGGACTGGACATGTACGAACAAAAAAAGACAGTGGCACTTGAAAAGAGAAATTATAAAATAATTACATAATACTAACTCTACTAAATATTTACATAACCTACAAAAAACAATAAACTAATACGAACATAAAAATAATTTGCTTAACTTTGTAACGATAGTTAATAATATTTGTATGGAATTCGCGTAGTTCTCTGTGCGCCCGCTAGAGGCGCTGTACCAAAATCTATAGAAAAATTAAACGTCACGATCACTTCTCCTTACTATCGTCAAAGGGCCTCGGGGCCCTGTTCGAATACTATAATCATTGAACTCAAGGTGTCTTTAAACAAAGAAAATTACAATCAAATAATAGAAACATATTCGAACTAGCGAGCAAACTGCAGACTGTTGCAAACAATCTACAGGTAGCTCAACTGATCCATATCAGTACCAGTCGGAAGCGTCCTCAAGACGCTGGCTGTATTGCCCCGGTATAAGATAATACTGATAAAAATATAACGTCAAGTGCGAGTTTGACTCGCGCATCAAGGGTTCCGTACAAACTTGTACTCGTAAGAAATCAAACATTATAAAACACTGTTTTTACCGGATTGATCGCGTATATTTTATATTTGTTTATAACCTGACGTTTCGGAGGCTTTTCAGCTTCCATGGTCACAGGCAGACTGAGGTGACATTTGTCTTTACAAGTAATTTGAATTTTACATATCTACCGTCAATTATACAAATTTAATTATAACGTTCCGTATGTACGCAGTAATCACTAACAGTGTCTTGATGGGTTGTAGCTATGGATTGCTGGGTGTGGGACCTGACTCGATGTAGGACTGGATCCCAAGCGGCAGGTACTCTCCAACCATCTTCTCTATTGAAATTATTCGGATGTTTTTGAATTTCAATTGCTTCTCGGAGCATTCTAGGAATGAAACGGTTTTCTCTAGCTAGTATTTGAGCTTTGTCGAAGCGAAGAAAATGACCGGCGTCCAGTGAATGTTCATAGACTACAGACTTTGACGACCGTTTGTGTTTGACGTCAGCTATGTGCTCTTTTAATCGAGTGGCTATACTTCTTTTTGTTTGCCCTATGTAACATGAGCCACATTCACAGTCAATTTTATAAACACCAGCATCTTCAAAGGGGACTTTACACTTGACTGGTCTTAGAAAATTGTTGAATCTTCTTGTGCGGCTTGAAATAAGATTTAATCGAAGCTCGTTTTAGGATTCCTTCAATTTTGTCTGTGATTCCCTTGATGTAAGGAAGGATAGCTGGGGCTCGCTCAACTGTGTGTGGCTTTGGGCGGCTTCTGTGAGGAGCCCTGCTTAGTGCTCCGGTAGCACCGAAGATCTACAAAAGGTACGTTGATGACACCTTTGTAATATTACCAAAAAATAAAGTAACTGAATTTCTTTCCCATTTAAATTCCATCCACTCTAAAATAAAATTTACAATAGAAATTGAGAAAAACAATAAATTAGCTTTCTTAGACACTTTAATAATAAAAAACCTGGATAAATCACTTGGACATTCAGTTTATAGAAAACCAACCCATACAGATAGGTACCTCAATGGTGATTCTCATCACCACCCATGTCAGTTAGCTACTGTTGGTAAATCTTTATTGCAGAGAGCCCACGGCATCTGTGACGAGCACCATCTAGCAGGAGAGCTGAAGCACATCCATGAAGTTCTCCGGAGTAATAAACTTCAAACTCCACGCCATCCTCACAGAAGCCGCCCAAAGCCACACACAGTTGAGCGAGCCCCAGCTATCCTTCCTTACATCAAGGGAATCACAGACAAAATTGAAGGAATCCTAAAACGAGCTTCGATTAAATCTTATTTCAAGCCGCACAAGAAGATTCAACAATTTCTAAGACCAGTCAAGTGTAAAGTCCCCTTTGAAGATGCTGGTGTTTATAAAATTGACTGTGAATGTGGCTCATGTTACATAGGGCAAACAAAAAGAAGTATAGCCACTCGATTAAAAGAGCACATAGCTGACGTCAAACACAAACGGTCGTCAAAGTCTGTAGTCTATGAACATTCACTGGACGCCGGTCATTTTCTTCGCTTCGACAAAGCTCAAATACTAGCTAGAGAAAACCGTTTCATTCCTAGAATGCTCCGAGAAGCAATTGAAATTCAAAAACATCCGAATAATTTCAATAGAGAAGATGGTTGGAGAGTACCTGCCGCTTGGGATCCAGTCCTACATCGAGTCAGGTCCCACACCCAGCAATCCATAGCTACAACCCATCAAGACACTGTTAGTGATTACTGCGTACATACGGAACGTTATAATTAAATTTGTATAATTGACGGTAGATATGTAAAATTCAAATTACTTGTAAAGACAAATGTCACCTCAGTCTGCCTGTGACCATGGAAGCTGAAAAGCCTCCGAAACGTCAGGTTATAAACAAATATAAAATATACGCGATCAATCCGGTAAAAACAGTGTTTTATTATGAGTTCTCGCGAAAATAACCTTAGAATATACTAAATCAAACATTTTTTTGTGCATTAACAACTTTACAGTTTTTAGATTTTTCCCGTTACTTGTGCTATGCCAAATTTTATGATTCTGGTCAACGGGAAGTACCCTATAGGTTTAATGTGCATGTCATTGGAAAATTCTCAAACTTTTGATTGCATTGACTTAGAAGTTTGATATATCTCGGGGCTCCAAGAGGTTACGAACCTGAGTATATTAAGATGTGAATTTTAACTTTATACTCGATACGCGTTTGTGAGAACAGAGGGTTGACAGACGGACGGACGGACAACAAAGTGATTCTGTAAGGTTTCTTTTTTCCTTTTGAGGTACAGAACTCTAAAAATGGACTCAATAGTTATTTCTATATAGTTACGTTTTGCTCCGCTGATGAAGTTGTATTTGATTCTACTTTCACACAACAAGGATTCATACTCGATAAAAATGTTAAAAAGATCCTTTTTAATCTCAATAACCCATTTCTATTTTTAATTGATGTACGTAGCTTTACCGTTAAACCTATTTTATTAGTTTTTATCAACTTCTCCAATGCCATGAACAGTTTATTATGATTTTATTGCTATTAATAACTTGAGTTCCCATCTCTATTAACGCTTTGATGCGAACGTAAACACCCATGAAATCGATAAAAAATCGATAAAAATAACCATTACATCGGGATCGTGACATTGAATCGAGATCATCGAAGCTCAAAGCGATTAAGATCACGAGTTAAAATTATCTATTGCGTTACATCACCAATTTTATTCACAAAGTTTTTTCCGTCTGCTTTTCTATTTGTGATTTTTTATTCAATTTAATTATAATAAAGACAAATATATTTTCGATATTCTTGTTTTACTAGCATTTGATAAACAAAAGCTTTTATGTTATCTACTTAAGTTTACAGCAGCGCCTCGCGGTTTCACCCGCGTAGTAGCCTATGTGCTATTCAGGACTATAATCTATATCTGCTCCAAATTTCACCCAGATCCGTTCGGCCGTTCTGGCGTGATTGAGTAACAAACATCCATCCATCCAAACTTTCACATTTATAATATTAGTGAGATTTATTATTATCAAAAAGAGGAAAGATCTGTTTGTTTGTTTCTTTGAATTGAATAGGCTCCGAAACTACTGGAGCGATGTGAAAAATTCTTTCATCATTAGAATCCTACAATATCCCTGATGAAAAAAGCTATAATACACGTGCGAAGCCGGGGCGGACTGACAGTTTTATAAATAAAATGACAACGTGACGTATTTCAATTTGTCTTCTTGAAAAGGATTTCATATATTCGGAAATGGCGATATTCCATTGTTCTAGAAAAATCCATTTCACATTGATATATCACTGCCAAAGTGCTAGCATTAGCACTAAAGCTAAAACCCTGAAAGCATTTTTAGGGTTTTAGCTTTAGGTGTTGAATTACTTCTCACCACTCTAACTCCACTTTAAGGTCCGTATTATTAAAGGTTACTCGGAAACCAAGCGCACAGATCGATGACTGAGTAATCTTTCATAATACGTGCAGTGTGCTATTGAATGGAATATTACCTAGGCTTAACTAGTTCGACATTTAAAAAAAAAGTTTCTGTAAGTAGTTGATTTTAGATTTTTTCGCATGAATATAGTGACTGTACCAGCTCTGCATACTTTAATAGTTATTTGTTATACAAGAGTGCAAAGTTGCTTTTGACCGAGCAAGCGAAGGATTCTAAAATTGACGATTAAGATTCACCAGCATAGGGAGTGATTCAAAAATTAGAATCCTGACCGTTAGCGAGGGAATCAAAGAGGTAAAAAATATTTGCACTCGAGTGCAACACGTAACTATTCATCCCACCTCAGCGAGGAAAGAGTATTTTTGCTCTTCGATATCTGAGTGTAAAAGCCGTTTTTATCCGCTAGCTAGAGGATAAAAACGGCTTTTACACTCAGGTATCGAAGAGCAAAAATACTCTTTCCGAGACGAGGGGATGAAAAAGTTTTTTTTAGTCTGTGCTAAAACCCTCACTTAAATAGCCACAGAGAACATTATTTCTCTTAAGCTTAGCTTCCATACTCGTTCTATAAATAGGTAGCCAGTAAATGTAGTGATGTTTTCAGTCAATTCACTAACCGACCAGCGAGTCCATTGGATTGAGTAATTGAATGAGCCGAGCCTGTCGACCGTGTCTTCATTAATTAGGGGATAAATTGCTGACTGAATGGATAGGTAGATAACTACATAACTATCCATTTATCTAACTTCGTTATGGGGAAAATTGCAAGCACAGAATTGGGTATTACAACCATTTTTTAAAAGTGTTTCAATTAAGTTCTGTATTGCTAAGTTTTCCCCCTTGAGTGGGATTTCCAAGGGGGAAAAATGGAACTTATATTTTTTTATTCCAGTTTTCCCCCTCAAGGGGCAAAACTGGAATAACCCTAATGAACCACATAAAAAAATACAAAGTTTTGATTCAATCTATAAGTGCCCTAAAAATGCATTTAAGGCGCATACCCCAGTCAGACTAGCGCCGTCACCTATTTTATCTTATTATTGAGTTGAACAAAGAACATTTCAAAAATTCATCGCACAGTTTGTTATATTACAGAGGCATTAAAAAAAGCTTAAAATAGGTACGACAAACTGGAGGATGGATTTTTGAATTTTCCTTTGTTCAACGTTATAATAAGATAAAATAGGTGGTGGCGCTAGTTTGACCCATACAGCAGCCTAAAAGCGCATACCCCAGTCAGACTAGCGCCGCCACCTACTTTATCTTATGCACAGTTTGTGATACCTATTATAAGCTTTTTTTTAATTTCTCTGTAATAGCTTTATTCAAATTGGTTTAGGCAGTTAATAGAAAATAGATTTTGGTCACCAAGGGCAACCGGCAACTGGCTGGGGTATGCGCCTCAAAATTTACATTTTCGAGTTGCGCGCGTAACTTAACGAAAACGCTGGACACAGTGGACGCCATATTGCTCTCTGTTCATGACGTCACGTACACAGCCGTATGATATTACAACATTACGCCTACAATTTCATGGTATTTCTCTGTATCTGTGTTAAAACAAAATTGAAAAATCTGAATTTAATTTTAAATTTATTTTGATATTTTAATTACCTAACTAAAACGCATTTGCTTGGAGTCGAGACCCTGGGTCCTGGGGTGCCGAGGTTATCAAAATTTAAAAAATAATTCTGAGCGTCTGGTCTCGAGTCTCGTTACTATCGTCAAATATATAGACTCACTCCCCAGATCACTCATTCAACAATTCTATACGACTCCGCTTTGATGTCATTCCTCGTAATTCCACTCAGTGATGTTGAAATTAGCACGCTGTTTACAGAATCACACTGTCGTTTGTTTTAATTTTATCATCTCCTTGACCTGCTCCGGGTTGCACCCAGGAAAGCCATCCAGGCAGTGAGCTGACCCGAATGACTGACGTGACAGGTGATCTGTCATTCGCGGAGAAGCTTTGTCATGTGACAGTTGGATTAGTTCCAAATCACACGCTTGTTCTGCTTTTACCTAGTGCCCAAGTAGTCCAAATGTCTTTTTTATTCAGTTTCAATTTTTAACCAACGAAACGAAAAACAAAAGAGCTTCTTCTTTTGTTGTTCGTTTCGTTGGTTCTATATGTTCGGCTATTTCTCCGTCACCCGGACTGATTTGTGAAAAATTCAATTCTTATTCCCGTTGGATAAGTATGTAGATATTTATCTGAAAAACTTGTGTTAATACTAAGAACAACTGTCGGTTTTTAGCTGTTTCTTAATAATCTAATTATTAAATAGTTTGTTGCAAGTAGTGATTGACAAAGTGTACTTAAGTAAACAATAGTACTACTTGGGTTAGAAGCTTTATAACGACATCTCGATAAGACTAGGTATTGAAAAGACTAGGTCACGATTGGACTTAGTCGTAGTTGGCTTAAATCTTGATTCAACTAAATAGCAAAGTGACTATATCGATATTCGACTAAGCCTCAGTTGGTCTACAAAGCGATATGTGGTACAGTCAAGTTTTGTTTAGTTTTATTTCATGTGCCGAGCTCCCAGCACCATCAGTGTCGTTGCAAATATCCAAGCAGGTATCTTTATCAAAGCGTAGAATGGACAAAATATGTCAGATTCGAATAAAAATATGTCAGAAAGAATGACATCGTTTCCTTTCATTTGAAATTAATTCCTTTAACTTCAAGAATAACATTAGATACCTGTATTCTAGCCTAGACAATAATCGCGACGCGCTGCGCTGCTGGGTGCTGGTGGTTTTGTAGTTACATTATCATTTATGACTTTGGACATAGTTTGTTGGCTTTAGTTTAGTTAAGTCCTTTCACTTCATCATTCTATCTACGTTTGCTACACTTAATAACTTCCAAAAATCCAAAAAGAGTGTGTTAAGGGAGGCAATTAGATCTAGTGGACTCACGGTACTGGTGGCTGGTGTCTTGCAACGCAGATGTGTCCACTGGCGATTCCCTTGAACACTTGGTTATCTATCGGTGGTGCTGGTATATCTTGATTTTCTCGATTGGTGTATGTGGAAATGGTCACAACACAATGGGAGGAGGCTTCGCGACTCGATAGAATACCGGAGGACCGCGAGCAAATCCAGGGGGAACGGCTTATCGTTGCGGGTGCGCTCAGGCGTGGTTATGGAAGGATTAAAAAGCCTATCGATTACATCGCAATGCAGCGTGCGATGTCACGTGATGGGTTCCACCCATAGATCCCGCCAATAGCAAAGTAACAAAAATATATCAAGATTTGAGTCTCCAGTTTGCGGGTACTTTGAAATTGACCAGATACTACCTTCCTAATTGAAATAAAGAAATATCTACTAACTATCATCAATAGCATTACGAACGGAAACAAAATTTAGGCTATGAAAAATATTAACTCTATTCCGCCACGGAACAGTGTTTGGTATGGAATAAGCTAGTGCATTGGTCTAATGCATGTCTCTGTTATAGCTTAACCGAATGAGTCCATCCCAACCCAACTTGTTTTTAACCACGTCACGCATTAGGCAAATCCACTCTTATTCAATTCAATCGATCTTACCAAATACAGCTGCCCAACGTATTTATACTACAAAAATAAACGCGTAGTAAGTGCACGTGGCCCATTCAAGACCCCTGCCCTACATAGGAGCTTCTGAATAAAGTTAGGGGCTTTTATGGAACAGTGACGTCGTTCGTATAAGGAAAAGAAAGTTTTGTACAAGGAATGGCATAAAAGGGCTAATTTTGAAGAATAGCGTCGCTTTGGTATCGTTAGGCCATTGTTACACGAGTTATCCGAAATGGTTGACGACGATGTGGTAGGTTATATTTTCGGTGGGCAAAGTTGCACAACTAATGGTACTAAATGGTTAGCAAAGACACGATGCGATGGTAGGGTTATCCGATAAGCAAGGTTGCGTATTTCTCCCGTCTTTGTACCTAAATAAAATAAGTAATTCTGAAAAAATTATATACCATTATTTAGTTCCAAACTTAACAGAACTTGTGTTATAGGTACCTGATAATTGGACTTACATAATACAAAATATAACATTAGGTATCTACCTCAAAAAATATATTTTTTTTTGATTATACTCACATAGAAAATACCCGGAACAGATATCTGCAGATACAGCGTACAGTGCAGGTACAGGGACATTTGTCCCGAAGCGGTAATGGAACCCGCAACCTGCATCGTTGGTGGACCTTCGCCCACACCTACCTAAATAATTCACCGCATGTTTGTAGGAAATCATTACCTACAAAATTTCACACAAAACGGCACAAAGTATTCTTAACTTAAACAAAAACAATCATAAAAGCATTTGAATCTCAATTAAGTCTCTTTAAGTTCTCAAGTTACACTGTTTTAGATGTTTTAATTAAGACAGAGGCAATTATGTCCATGAATGAGTTTAAGAAGTGACTCGTTGAATCTATGGTTTTAAGAGGCCTGGCGATGGATTTAAGTTATGGTAAGATGATACGCATTAGGCCATCAGGAAGTGATTAGGAATGACGGATTGGTAAAGCTGTATGCATTTAATATAACTTCTTGACTTGGGCACAATTGAGGTTGAAGCTTCTCTCTATTTATCCCGAAAAATCTTTTATTTTTAGCCGGCTTCAAATAAGGGAGTAGGTTCTGTTTTCAACTATACCCATGTGTTTTTTTTTCGCCGATTAGTCCGTCAGCTGTGGAAATGTCACCAAGCAAAGATTTAAACATGTTTATGACTTTTTTATATATACCTATACTAATATTATAAATGCGAAAGTATGTTTGTTTGTTTATTTGTTTGTCCTTCCTTCACGCCCTAATTAAGCAACCAATCGGCTTGATTTTTGGCTTGGAGTTAGTTGAAAAGATGGAAAGTAACATAGGCTACTTTTTATCCCTTAAGTCAATTGCCATGGGATAGAATAACCTTAAACAACGCGTGCGAAACCGCGAGCAGCAGCTAGTGTTATATAAAACGTAGTAAGTAGATAACAGGTTACTAAGTATATGGTAGTAACAGGACAATTATTTTAAAAACACTTCAAATAAAATGTTTTCCACTAAACTATTCCATTGTTCCTGCAAAACTTTAGATAACGACAGGTAACTTTGCCCCACCGCGCCGATGTCGTCGGCAAAGTTTTCTGGTAACTTTGCAAAATTCTAAAGTTTCCCAACAAATCATCGTCGTGTTACATAAGCATCTATTTTTTGGATGGATGAGATAGTTAGGTATCCCTATTGGTAAGTCATTGCACAGGAAAAGGAAAAAAAATCGCAATTTCAAAAAGCGGTTACATACGATGAAGCATTTAAAAAAAATACACAGCCGAACATAGAACCACTTCCTGTTTTGTTTTTCGTCGGTAAAAAAATAACGTTGCATCATAATTCCATGTGATGCCTTCCTTCCGTTTGTCCTACTCACATGCGATACTATTTTCTTGGTTATTAAGAAAATAAAATACACTAGGCCAAAAATCGTCGTTCGAGTGCATTTTCTAAGATACCGTGACGTCAGTATTGAAATAAACATGGAAATCCCAAAAAAGATATAAACAAGCACATAAATTCAATGTCAACAGAGAAAGTGTAGGTATTTCAGTTGAATTGGCATTGGTCCAAGTTTTTCCGTTAGTTCAATGACAAACAAATAATACTACCCAGTTTTCCTGCCGCGAAATTCTAAATTTTGATATTTTGTAACAGGAACCATTTATTATATTGTATTAGCAGCTTTATTTTATTTTATTTTGCTATTGTATAGGAAATGATCCCGAATTGGTTCCATAGTAAATGTATTCCCAAGGAATTAGTATTTTAATCATAATCATATCATTTATTGTGATTTTATCTTCGATCAAAAATAAGTAATTCGCTGCAAAGCCGGAAATTTTTGATCGAAGGATTTTATGCATACATATTGTTCTCTGGTGTAGGTAGTGTTAGTGGGTACACAATGCATAAAAACCCTGTCAGGGTGCAACAATTACATACTTTTGGTTCGCTTTTGTTAGTATAATAATTCTACTTTGATACTTCATGTTTATAGAAATTTTTAATTTTGCAATGTCATGTTTACACACATGCACTTGGCTTTCTGGTGACGGCTTAGATTTTTAGAAAATAGATTTAAGCGTAAATATTAGTTGTAATTTTTATTGTATTCTGTTCATGTTATTTTCTTTAAATAAATATTATACAGGGTTATTGGTAAATTAGTGACAATACGTGAACTGCAGGTTCAGTCCATCATCACAAACACGTTTGTGAAGACGCCAGGTCTTAATTCTTAATTTTAATATTGGTAATGGGTACCCCCCGCAATTCAATAATCGTTCGTTAGAGAGGTTTTATTTGAAACTCAACTTAAAAACAGCTCTGCCCTGAATTAACAGAAGATATGAGAGTGAAAGATCGGTCTTAAGTAACTCGTTGGGTTCCAGACAAAGATGTTTTTTCATTTAGTATCTCAGAAGTGACTTATATTTTTTTTGAGAATTTAGACTTGCTGCCTTTACGAACGGTTTGTGATGATGGGCAGGACCTGCAGTTCACGTAATGTCACTTATTTACCAATAACCCTGTTTACGGGACTGACAAAGTCATACCAATGACTCAAAGTCCCATGAAAAATTAAGATAAAAAAAAACACAGAGTGGAAGGAAGTTTACATGACTTCACTGAAACTTTGCTCTACATCTATCACTGACCGTCAGTTCTCAAGTTTGTACTAAATACCTACAAATGAGCACAGCTATTACAACATTTTCTAACAAGTACGAGGGATCTTGCAATTAACACGTTAGCAGTTCTTCTGGTAATTGCTACCCACTTGTTTGTTATTACGAGGTTAGAACGAGAAGGCACGTAAATTGGTTCATTTGGTTTTACCTAAACCGTAAGCACAACATTTTTATTGATAGTAATAGTTAGTAATAGTTAGTAGAGATTTTATAGACTAAAATTTGACTTGACTTTAGCTTATTCATAAGCCCAATGAAATAAAAGTATCTAATTAATTTCTAATTTCTGTCCTGTTCATTTATTTACTCCTGTGACTATCCAAGTGGATTTTAACCTCTGACACTCTTGCTTCTAAGTCGTACTGAGTAGGTCATAATTTACATTTTTAGAAGAAACGTTTGACATAGACAACTCGATCAATAAGAAACATTACTGTCTTTCTATATATGTAAGGTATCAAGAAACATTTCCATGAGAATCGAACCCCTACTTCTAAGAAAGCGATAACAATACGACGCCTTCTTACGGCTTCCTCAGTAGTATGTGGGTCGGAGTAATGACATCTGTAATGCAATCACTGGTGTGAATAGTTTCAAGGTTTCCCACCAGGCCTTCATCATCATCATCACAGACTGTTTGATTATAATGTTATTCCTAAGTGAAGAGCGCGAATATCTTTTTTAGAGAATTCGTTGAAATAAGGTTAACTCAGCTTATATGGTTGAACTAGAGTTAGCTGCAAATTATGTCAACAAATCTGGATAAAAATAGAATATGCTTGGAGTCGAGACGAAGATAAAATTAATAACAATATTTATTGAAGGTAAATAGATGGAAAATACTCTATTGCACACTTTAACATAGAAATAAATTACAAATTAATAATTAGGTACCTACCTATGGAATAAGCGACAGTTGGCGGTCATATCGATTAATATCTTAATAAGAAGAAAGGATCAAAAATCTTTTACTTTAAATTGTGTTAAAAATCAACAACAAAGAAGTTGATTAAGGTGAATACTAACCAAAAAAATTAAATTTTGCCCCGCGCGCCTATACGTAGCAAAGAAAGAGTGGTTGTCTTCGATTCAGCATACCATGTATGTATTACCCTATCAACCAAATAATACGATCCTCGGCGGTTAGGTGACGTGTTACGGGTCAGGTTTGTATCACAGATTTTGTAGACGTATATACGTTTTTACGTTTAATATCGTTATTTTCACTGCTTTTGGACCTCCAAGAAATAGGTATGAACTATGTGAATCACTATACTGAATTTGGTACTAATTGAATTAGAGACACCGATACAAAGTGGGTTCGAAGCAACTAGACACACACTATAATAACTAAGACACTATAACTAACAACTACACTATAATTAATGGCAAGTATTAGGGACCTCCAAGAAACTCATCAAGATATGTGTTACAGGATGTATTGATTTCAAAGCTCCACAATCAATATTCAGAAAATGGGTTCAAAAACACTTAATTTTCGTGTTTTTGCCTTAGTATACACCTTATAGGTTAAGTACAACAAACTGCAGGATTGTTTAGATATCATCTTTGCACATAACTAATAACTCTTAGTATAGGTATAACTTCTTTAGTTACATGAGACAGGAGAATTGTACGGATTTTAATGAGCTATTTGAGTCTCTTCACTTCAATCTTTTTAAGCTTAATGCAGTGAACTTTTTATTATGAAAATAGCAAATTCAGATTGCGTACAGGGTTATTAAGAATACCTTAAATATGTTAGAGTTTTGCGAAACTTAGTATAAAAACCAAACAGTAAACATTCGGTAAGGTTCATTTTTATTCATGTCAGTTAACGGGAGCATTGCATTGTGTTAACCGCAGATGTGGTTGAATCGACCTCGCGACGGCACCTCGGGCACAATCTAAACAAGAACTGAACCTATCACTTTAGCAATAAATATCTACAAGGTGGTGAGTATGTTGTTATCAGCAATGACACAAGTTTCTGAAGGAATGTCATAATCAGCAACCATCGATGAAGGTTACCTGTGATAGCTGTGGATACCTGTGTAGGTACTTATTCGGTAAAGTTCGAATTCGAACTCGAATTCCCTCAAGTGACCAAATTCGATCGCTCCTTTGTAACCTTTTATTTGACAAGTTCTAGTTTCTAGTATCGAGATGATTTGTGAATTCCCTTACAGAATACCAATTGTATCATTCTTTAGCGTTAATGTCAAAATTGGACTCAACTTAGTTCATTTCATTACCACGCTCGTCACCGAGGCGCTACAATCATTATCGAGTTTTACAGAATACAAAACTTTAAACTTACTGTGGATTCAGCTTCGCGAGAAATTTGGTTATTGTAATTGAAATGTGTTTATAGAATGAGCCTACAGATCGAAGACTGCAAGACACTTCGTACTCACCTTTTTTAATAAGCACGGTAGGAAAGTAGAACGAGCTTCAAAGCGTCTTCAAATCGATAGTGAATAAATTCCTTCTAGGAAAGCACGCTGCATTAGAGGCCACATATTCACTTACATAAGTGAGATTATTAAAAAATTATCAATAATATAAAAATAAACGTTAGTAAAATATTGAATAGTCTACAAATCGATAGTGAATCAGTTCCTTCTAGGAAAGCGAGGGCCATCAGGCCACTTCATCACTTGAATAAGTGATGAAGTGAGATGGTGGCCAAACGCTTGACCATCACCAATATAAAAAAAACGCTCTTGCTACACTGACCCTGTTTGACCAGCCATTTTTATCTTTGACGACAGGACCTGAGGGCATAATTATTAATACTATTTAACGGATATTTATCTCGTTTATTTACCTATTTTTCCCAACGTTTCGACAGGTTTACACACTGCCGTGGTCACGGGATGACTGGAGTACTGGACACGAAACGTTGGGAAAAATAGGTAAATAAACGCGATAAATACCCGTTAAATAGTATTAATAATTATGTGTTCAGATCGTGTAAGCTTAAAAATATTTAGGACCTGAGGGGTCTATTTATCGATACTAACGAGACGTGATCGTGTCGTCTCATTTTCCCATAGGTTTTGGTACAGCGCCTCTATCGGACAGGGAACTACGCAAATACCCTACAAATTAAAGACGTCACGATCACGCGTCGTTTCTCGACACGCGTCGTTCATCGACAAATATACTCACCCCTGTAACTACTTCACGAATTCTACTCTGCTCATCCATGTATCTTCTAAGGATATAGGCCTAGGTAAGGTATGTAGTACGTAGGTACTACATAGACTCTACATGACTGTAGAGTCATAGTACCTACTGCTTGGGTACATCATAAAACACCTCAAACTTTTATGAAGATTGATTGCAGAGGCAAACTTTACGGCCACGTAAGAGTCGGCTTTCAGCCTAAAAGGCTTAGTCCATTGAGGTAAGCTACCAAAGTTTCAGAATTATACTTGGCATCATTTTGGGGCTGGCTAATGCTGTGTGAATTGTCCAACATTAATTATTATTTACTTATCATGTCTACGAAAAGGCCGCAAAGGTATTGTAAACATTTTAACAGGGTCTCATATTTTAAATATACGATATAGGTATATTGTTCATGCCTGGTGATGAATAATCTGCAAAAACTTAAACCTTTCTAAACTTTTTTGTGACAAACTTATGCAGGATGGTATACATTTTCTTAAGTCGTCCTATGGTGGTGCTCGTTGTCTTGAGAAAGTTATATTTCAAGAAAGTGCTGGGCGATTTCCTTATCCTTTCCTTATTCCCATCTCAAAGCCTAGATCAGCTTTAGTATTATCGTATTATGAAGTATATGTAGAAATATTTACGTCTCTTTTTCCTGATCAAACGATCATCGGATTAAAGATGAATGGACCACCAATTGATATGATAACAGACTATTCTATTCCATCAGTTTGTCCTATTGTATGTAAGAGTATCATCTATACCTCCATAGCAGTGCTATCAAATTATCAATTGATATGCTTTTCATTGTCAAGTCATTGTTGAGTATAAAGTAATAGATATTTATGTTTTCCTTATAGATCACTGACTGCTCATCCCATGGGATTTTTTCATAACTAAACCAGTTTGAGTTGGAGGAAATCTTCACTGTGCATGTGCAACTGGTAAAAAAAAATATCACACAGCAGAGTTGTGTTATGGATACTAGATAACTGATATACATAATACAATACACTACACACTAGATAGTTTTTAATTTATTATACATAGCAAACATCCAGAACAAATATCTGCAGATCCTGCAAATATTTGTCCCGAGGCGGGCATCGAACCCGTAACCTCCTGCGTCGTAGGCGGACCTTGGCGCGCCGTGCCACCGAGGTCTTCATTCGATTCTGGAATATTGGTGAGTGTATCACTCATGGTATTTCCACTACGCGGTACTTACTAGCCAGAGCAAAAAAATATTATCCGAGTTGAGATGATCCTACTGTCACTGTCACGATAACACACAAAAAAAAAAAACGGACCGCGTGATACCGCTACCGAAATCCAAGCAAAATCTACCGCTAAACCGCTCTGCGCAGCGTAGCTCAAAACCTGATACAATTTTTTAATTTTCGTCATGATACGTAACAAAGTCACACAAAGCTTTCTTTACAACAAAAAAATATCAGACTTTAAGGTGAGTATGTTTCTATTTCTGTCGCTTGTAGCTTTTTACGAGCGTTTTATTTATTCCTCTTGGAGGTCTTGGAAAGTCATAGTGATGTGATGACACAAGCCAATTCGTAAGTTAATTACTTATTTTAATTAGTTATGTTTAGTGTAATTTGTAGAAGAACTCTTATTGAAACTCTAAAGAACAAAGGAAAACAAATTGCTTTAGATGTTCTAAAAAATGACGTTTTTAGTTTGAATTTCAAACTAAAAACGTAAATTTTTTAATATAAATTACAATTGCAATTCAAGTTTCCAATGGAAACTTTTTATTTTAATTGTATACTTATTGCATGTTAGACCATATCGAAACATCAGCACATGGTTTATATTTATACCACCTGAATACCCATGTTTGACGCTAATACATCTTTGAATCTTTAAGTTTAACGTAATTGCGTAAAAGCAGCTTTTCGACCTGAGGAAAGCCAACAGAGATCCCAAAGAAAGCTATCTTAAGCACTTTGAATTTATCAATATTAAATTATTAAAACCATATAAATTCAAAAAACACCATTAATCATCTTCAAAGTTTAAAACCACTCATAAATAACCTAGAACCAGGTGCACATCACAATGCACATTTAAAACAACCTTTAACGATGACCTTTTTAACGAGGGACTGATAAACCACATTTCAATAATTCCACCATTAATCAAAGCTTTTATCAATAACAATAACTTGTAAACATTCCATCGATGCCTCAATAAGAATTCGAGTGATCGACTGCACTCTAAAACGGCAATGGACTTGACATAATTGTAACGTTCCGCGTAATTAAATTGTGACGTAATTTGACACGCTTTACCCGTAAAATGGATCAAAAAGCTGCACAGTAAACTCAACTTTGTGGAGATAAAGATAGGGTATAGTTTGGATATTGTTCTATGATTACGAAATAGGGAAGTCAAAATCTTTGATTATGGGAACAAGAAGCCTGTAATTAATGAGAGAAGACAGTGAGTAATTTAATTACATAGCGATTCTAAACAGAGGCTGAGTTGTTTTCGTTCGGATTACAGTAATTTATGTTAATGCTTAAGAGGTTGGGATAATTGCTTGAATTTCTGGTACACCGTATACATCAACGGCATTAAGGGTCTTTATTTGAGGCGGGTGGAAAAGGCTCTTAACCCTTAAGAGCCTTTTCCACCCGCCTTAAAATAAAGATAGATAATCATAGGGCTTATGGGGACCCTTTGCTCTAATGTTTGTTTTTGAATAAAGTTGATATCACACTTATATTGAAAATGCAAAAGTTTGGATTTATGTTTGTTACTATACTTATACATACCTACTTCACACCAAAACTACAGAATGGAACGGGCTGAATTTTGCATTGATGTATATTATACCTGGAATAACATAGGGTAGCCTATTGGTCTAAGACCATAAATCAGTTTGCATGGGATAGAAGTTACCTACCCTTTAAAGATTCTATGAAACAGCAAGTACGAAGCTGCGTGCAGAAACTAGTTCTTTAACAAATTAAAACATCTCTACATTTCAAAATAAATATCTCTACTAGTAGAGGTAGAGACATTTTAATAAACTTATAGCTAGATACTTGTAGATTGTTTGCAAAAGTCTGCAGTTAGCTCAATTGTTTCAATTGTAAATACTAGTTTTACTGAATTTAATTATTTCAATAAATAATGTTATCATTCATGTAGCTAGATCACATTGACCGAATCACAGTTAGTTACAGCAATCGAAACCATTTTTTTCAAAAAATGCCCTTACGACGTTTTGATTTTGGTCAGCCGAGCTGTATAAGGCTCACGCTACACGATCACTGTTATTGAAAAACATGTCAGTTCAATCTTGCCTGAATTTCGACATACAAACTACTAGTTCTGATTAAAACAGATGATTAAATATGGTTGTGCGTCGGTTTAAATAAAAGCTCATTCATAAATCAGTACGCAGACAGAAAAAGAATGGCGAACAGTTTATAGCTTGTTCAAATGAGTGCTCTAGAATTTATAATCTCCACGCTCATAAAAATGTAACAGGCTGAAGAGGAAATGGAAATGGTGATACTGAGAAGGCACTAACCTTTTTAGATGCTATGGATGTATAGAATTTCATGATATAAGTACGGAAAAGGTGTTCCAAACCATGCTATTGAGGAAATAGGTAGGTACTTTTCTTTTAGAGTACCTATACCTTTCGATTTGATAACCATGAAAATCAACGTTAAGGAAGTCTTCAAATCTATACTACATCATTTATGGTTTACTCGCATCTCGTGTCTAAAGATTTTGGAGTTTAGGCCAGGATATTCGAATTGAGCCAATTTTCGATTCAATTTTAAACGATCAAATATCCTTTGTTTTGATTGGACTAAAATTTATGTTGTAGTTGGATTAACATTATTGATTATTCTACGGTTCAAAACACGATATTTATCACTTCACCTGATGATAAAAATTACGAAGAAAGGATAGTTTTTTGTTGTTTTTGCAGCTAGATTACGCGCATTTTGTGTCTTATTCCAAATGACGAAAAAATATACCAACTAAAACGGTCGCATCTCGCTTCCTTTTGAATAAATTTATGAGACGAGTCATAGAGCTTAGAACGATGTTAAACTGGCAAGAATTTGATAAAGAAAATGATGAATGATGATTATGGGAAATTGCGTACGCTTCTATAACAAGCTTCCATCTGAAGCAACTGAGCTCCCTATTCGTAAATTTAAACAGTACATAAAACGATATCTTATCAAGAAAGCCTTTTACTTCATAGATGTTTATGCTTGGCCAGATGTCGATGTCGCCCAGTTCCGCACCGACAATAGTATTTATTATAAGAGAACAATCATAAGCTTAGTTTTATATAAATATAGACCTGTATCTAAATCACATTATATTTAGACTTAGATAGGCAAATAATATTGTATTACATTTAAGTCATAAATAAACTTAATAGTGGTTTATTTTTCGATTCTTCCACTAGTGGACAAAAAATTGAAGCGAACAAAATCAATAACATTTTGTTTCTTATTTGATAATAATTACTATTTATAAAAATGTTTATGTATAAAATCTGACTTGTCTAAGGCCCGTATTATGAAAGCATGCTCAGTCATCGAGCTCTGTTTGAGTGATGCTTATGTCTAGTTTTGAGTGAATACTAATTTTCAAACAATGCTTGGGAGCTCATGTCAAAATCTACACTCACTCAAGTAGCCGTCAAGAGCGGATTTCCTCCGTCCACGCCTTCGAGTAACTGCTTAGACATATTATTGAACGGTTACCAAGCATTACTTGAGTAATTAACGCTTGAGTAGAGATCACGTAATGACTGCTTAAGTAATGCTTGGGGAAGCTTTCATAATACGGGCCTAAGTGCTTATTTTGTTAGCCTAAAGAAATAAAGTTATTGAATTTTGATGTTTTGCAGTATATTCCTTGAAGCAAAACACAGCAACAGTCCCGGTGTGCAAATTAACCTCTCGTGTCGTACGATTTTTATGTGAAATGTTGTAATGTTTTTGCTTCCCATTCCTGAACCATCCTTCCACCCTCGTAATATGCAAATATGTTTAAATTTGCAGACGTTCTACAAATAATTTTAATTATATCACTTCCAATTGAGAAGCGTCATTATGATAATTCGCTTTAATCTTCCGCTCGAGGCAAGGAGAAATTGTTTGGTGTCAGAGGCGTAATATGATGCAAAACATACATAAGTATGAACTACTTATATGAAATGAAATAAGTCCCAAAAATTATCGGTTTCGGCGGGATAATTTTTGGGACCTATTTCATTTCTTAGAGATACCCAGAGTGCGGGTTAGCACTATAACAAAAAAACCTACTTATATGAAATCTATATATCCGTAATGAATTCGTTAAATATGATTTGACGAATTCATTACGGATGTAAGCGGGTAAATTACGAACCTTATTTGTGATGGAAGAACACCAACAGTTCATCCCTTAACGAGGGACTTCTTCAGGGTGAGTGCGGTTCTAGGCGCGCGCGTTCCTCGTCCCTCCCTCCGACCTCCGAGTCCCTTGTTATGGGATGAAACGTTGGTACTCTTCCAACAATATAAGGATAGATTGATATAGGTAATTTTTATTTGGAGGATAGGTACATGTAAACATGTTGCACACTACTTACAAGAAAATACCGATCAAAATGATAAGATAAAAAAAATGCTATAACAAGACAAAAATGGATGCTGCTCAATTCCACTTTGTTCGATGCATGTTTTTTTTCTTCATTTCGTTTTCTGTAGAGAAACCTTGTAATAGTCTTTAATGGAGAAATAACAATGAATCGAACAAAGTGGAGCTTTACTACAAGTTGTAAAAACCTTGTAGTCTACAATGGAGAAAAAATAACGAATCGAACAAAGTGGAGTTTTACTACAAGTGGTAGGAACCTTGTAGTCTACAATGAAGAAAAAATAATCAATCGAACAAAGTGAATCTGTACTACAAGTTGTTGGAACCTTGTAGACTACAATGGAGAAAAAGTTATGAATCGAAAAAAGTGAAGCTGTACTACAAGTTGTAGGAACCTTGTAGACTACAATGGAGAACAAATAATTAATCGAACAAAGTGGAGCTTTACTACAAGTTGTAGTAAACTTGATGTGTTTGAAGGGTGAAGCATTGTGCTTACTCTGTGATCTGATTAAATGCTAGGCGCTTAGAAATTAGACATTATGGAAGTTATGACTGTAAGCATTATGAGCAGCAATAAAAACGTTATGGCCTCTGACAATCAACGGGTTGTCTATGATGGCAGAGATGATGGCGTGACAGAAATGGTAGATTGGGTCGTAAAAACTGTGAAGACTCAGCTTAAAGGTTAATAAAGAGAAAAACAGAAAATACTAATACATTTCAATGGAGTTGTTGTAGGAAGGTAAGTCATCATATCATGGAAAACTATTTAGTAAATGTCTTCACTACATACAAAAAACAATAAAACTTTTGAAACTATCATGGTTATTACTATAGAAATCATTTAGAACGGGATATTTACCATGATTCAATTTTTGAGTTTTCCAATATTTCGGCACAGATTCATGCGCCATGACCGCAGCAGTGATGTACCAACCAGATCGCGTTCGGATACCGTCAGTGTTGTGTGTCGTGATCGAGTTGCGTTCGAAAGTGAAACCGGTGGTAGTGGTAATGTTCGTAGCAAAAGACAAAGAATGAGGGTAGATCGGTATGTCTGCCAATAAAAACAAACTCGCAGTGACTCGTGAACTCGAGTTCTTCCGTGATCATGGCGCATGAAACTGTGCCGAAATATTGGAAAACTCAAAAATTTAATCATGGTAAATATCCCGTTCTAAATGATTTCTATAAAAACAATAAAGCTATAGTGATAATAAATATAGTGATAATATGGGAAGTTCAGTAAAGAACTATAAGCCCCGTACATATGGAGTTATAATGTATAATAATATAAATCATAGCAAGGTATATTACGGTATATTTTCTATAGTTATCGGCGTGTGACCACAAACGCAGTTATAACGTAGGTATATTTTTATTATGTCACCAAAATATGTCGACAGTAGCACGATAGGTATATTTTGGTATAGTAAGACATGATGGCTGCAAAGCTAATGAGTGCAAAAATATATATTATAGCATAGCCACCGTCTGAGGCAGCTTGCTATACCGTAATATATTGATACTAGCTTACTATATTGATTGATATATATATTATAGCTCCGTCTGATGTAGGCTATAACATAGCAACTTGTTTTAATAAAATCTAATAGTTAACTATCTTTAATAGTTAACTCGATCATAATCATAGAAACCAGATATTTTTGTACTTGTTAAAACGTAACGTAGAATGTAGAATAGCATTTATGAATATTTTTGAAGCACACGATCGATTAAATATATCACAAATTCCAACTCCACTTTAGTCAAATACTTACAAGGTAATTAGGAAATAATTCAACCAAAAACATTCGAATAAATATGTCGATATCCAAGTTAATTGGAATAAAAACCACATTCTTGAACGTTTTTGGTATAAAAAATAATTCTCAGTCACATTCTTCTTGCATGTTTTTAAACGAACAGTAGAAAAATGAAACCATTGTTGATTGACCGTCTAACGTGCACATAATTAGACATATTTTGAGTTAAAATAATCATACATTAAATAACAATCCTATACACGAACTTTAAAATGAAGCCTTATTATTATCGTTAACGGTCCAATAAACGCCAGACTTTACAACTATTTAACAAGTTATAAATTGAAGACGGATTTGGACCCCGCTTTTTTGTACGTTTTTCGCAAAATGTGGGACTAAGGCCTACCAAATGCAAGTGAACCTTAGAGGAGTCCAAAAGGGTATTTTTATACCTCATTTGGATGATTCGTTCGAGGTAATATAGAGTATCGGATAACCACGTAGAAACACTCCAAAAATAAAACCCGCCGGGTAAAAATATGATTTACAGTCTTCGATAAAAGTAAAAAAGGAAGATACGGTACGATCTACCAGCGCTCACTCAAAAACTGTACCGTGTCACAGATGAAATAATGATAAGGTATCGGATTATCAGAAAATTTAAAGTTTGGTGTATCTACTTACGCGGGAAAATATGTGATGCCTTGGGCTTTGTTTTTTGTTTTAGAGGTATTTGTACACCTGGTGAACGAACACGAGGGCATTATCGTGGTGTTTTAGTCGAAATCACACAAAATTGTACGTCGTAAAGCACGCGAAACACAAACGCGCCGCCGCCGGTCCAACTATGACTGAGGTAAGCGAACATAGTTGAACCTAACTTGAGCCATACATTTTCGAGATGGTAATGCCTCATCTTCCCTTTTTTACTTTTATCGAAGTTTACAGTAAAACTTTACAAAACTGTAACATTCGAATTGAATTAGGTCAGAAAAACTTCAAATAAGACAACAGACATTCCATTCCTATTGTTCTCATATTTTGCTCTTTTTTTTCTTGACAAATTAAGAATAGCTTCATTATGGTGTCAGCGGTTAACAATAATGTTGACGTCAAGCTTTCGACAGCAGCTTTGACTCTTCCGAAATAGCCATCAAAGTACGAATCTGGCGTTAAGTGAGCTGGCAACACCAGACTACGTCGTTAAAAATCGTTTGTCAAAAACAACGTACTTTTGAGACAACGCGCAACGTTTATAACGCCAAAATGAAGGTATATAATTTCCAGCTGGTTGTCTCAGAATTCCCAGGGAAACCTATAAATATAATATAAGATGGTAATTGTAATGGTAATGGTAATTAGCTAAAAGATGGTTTTTAAGGTTATTAACCCTTACATAGCCAATGACGCATGTGCGTCATAGGCAAAGGCGGACCGCGCGGCTGCGAGGAGGGCATAATATGCCCTCCTGCATAAACGTTGGCATACTAAACGTCACTCAAGCTTAGATCTATGACTGAGCAAGCTTTCATAATACGTTCCTTAGAATCCTGTTAGGGCATTCAAGTGTGAACCCCTATTTTTGCTGCATAACCCACATTACTAGTGAAAACAGGCTATTTTATTGTACCATTATCTTTCCTGTGATAACGTTTTAAACGGACCTTTACCTACTTCCGGACATCTCCCATTAAAAGTACGGCGGCGGCGGTGACGCACACTAGCGCCACCTATTTTGTTTTATTACTAGCTGCAGCACGCGGCTACGCGGTTATTTAATATGTCAGTCCCTGGAATACAATGGTATTACAATCAAATTTGACAGGGAAATTTTCAATGAAAAATGCTGCCAAATTTCATTGAGATCCGTTCAGCCGTTTGATGTGAAAAGGTAACAGACAGACAGACAGACAGAAATACATTCTAATTTATAAAATACTAGCAGCGCCTCGCGGTTTCACCCGCGTAGTTCCCGTTCTCGTGGGAATGACGTGATAAAAATAGCCTATGTCCTTGAAAAGTAAGCTTTCTAATGGTGAAACAGGCCGCGAAACAAACCTAGCCTAGTGCGGGGACCACGGGTAACAATGTTTTCACTATAAACCACATCATTTAACTGTAATAGTTAAGTATCTCATAATGTAACATTAGTTCATCTGTAATCGTTATGGTAAATAAATGATTTTGTATTTTTTTTTGTATTTTTGTGAAAGAATTTTATTTCATACTAGCAGCGCCTCGCGGTTTCACCCGCGTAGTTCCCTTTCCCGTGGGAATTCCGAGATAAAAAGTAGCCTATGTCCTATTCCAGACTATAATCTATCTCTGTGCCAAATTTCATCCAGATCCGTTCAACCGTTCTGGCGTGATTGAGTAACAAACATCCATCCATCCAAAATTTCACATTTATAATATTAGTGAGGTAAGACAATCCAGTCGCATCTTCAAGCAGTTGATCCTGACTGCTTCAAGATACTTTTGTATCTAGGACCAAGATAATTTAGTTGAACAGTCAATAAGTTTCTTTTTAACAGAAAGCTTGATACAGTACAGTCGCGTGTTTATCAGTCTAGACTCTATTAGGCAATTTGTATTCTAGGCTGAACCCTAGCTTCTATGTAAAACAGCTAGATCCTACAATGACTAGGTCAAAGCTAGAGGATAATAGGCCGGTTTATTATTTATCTACTTTGTTTGTTTGTTTGAATTGAATAGGCTTCGAAACTACTGGAGCGATTAGAAAAAATGTTTCACCAATAGTAACCTACTTACCTACCTCACAGCTGGACGCAGGTCTCCCCTGATAATCACTGATATTAGAATCCTACATTCTCCCTAATCAACATAAGCGATAGGATCTACCCGTGTGAAGCCGCCATCACCCAGAAAAAAAAAAGAAGTTAATCACCTCTTCTAGTCTTTGTTTATCGAATCAAAAGTAAAGAAAGTTCATTACGGATGTAAGCGGGTTTACTACGAACCTTATTTGTGTTGGAAGAACACCAACGTTCCACCACCCGCTTACATCCGTAATGAATTCGTCAAACTACGATAGTTTTTATAGTAAAATAGTAAAGAAAGTCCTCGTAAGTAAACAAGGCAGGCCAAAAAAAGTACATTTTCAATGCGAGTTTACCATCAAAAAAACATGTGTTTATGAAAACAAAGGTACAGATTCAAACGTTATCAATGAGGGCGTGCTCATTAAGAGATAACCTATGGCTCTGTAATCATTTTATTGAATTTGAATTGTGCATTCAATTTAACATTACTTAACAATAAAATTCGGAGTATCTAAGTTTTTATGTAGGTGTAAAGTTTTATTTGCTGCCTGTGGCTTTGTTAACGTGTTAGGTTCTGAATAAACTATCATAATCCTGATCTAGAACTTTCTACAAGCAAAACTCCAGCCAGTTCCATTCAGTAGTTTTGGAATAGGTTCTCACAAACACACAACATCACAAACCTTATTATTATTTTTATTCGCCATGTTTTTTGTGAGCAAGAAAGTGATATGGGTGTTGGTACCTAGGTATACGAAATGATGGACAATCGACATGATGATAGTAACTAAAAATCACATTAATGTTATAAATGTGAAAGTTTGGATGGATGGATGGATGTTCGTTACTCAATCACGCCAGAACGGCTGAACGGATCTAGATGGAAATAGGCACAGAAATAGATTATAGTCTGGAATAGCACATAGGCTATATTTTATCCCGGAATTCCCACGGGAACGGGAACTACGCAGGTGCAACCGCGAGGCACTGCTAGTAGATTACATTTTTTGTTTTGATCGAGATCAACTATTAATATAATAAAATAAAACTAGAAAATACAGCAATCCGCCATGACACATTGAACACCAATCAGAGCTTTACACAACTGTGACGTCATGCCGTCACAGTTGTGTAAAGCTCTGATTGGTTGGGAACGGGAACTACGCAGGTGCAACCGCGAGGCACTGCTAGTAGATTACATTTTTTGTTTTGATCGAGATCAACTATTAATATAATAAAATAAAACTAGAAAATACAGCAATCCGCCATGACACATTGAACACCAATCAGAGCTTTACACAACTGTGACGTCATGCCGTCACAATAATGTAATGTAAAGGCACAGATTAACTCCATAGTTAGTCTGTTATTGGTCTGACATGATCATAATGGTATGACCATAACACTGTCAAGAGAAACACATACAAAAATATATTCCGTTGACAATGGCGTACTAAAGTTAATTAAATTAATTAAAATTTACAAAAACAATAGATAGAAATATGATTTATTTCTATAAAATAGTAAATGTCGATCATGTAATGTAAATTTTTAATTTCATAAAAATGTATCGTGCTTGTCTCACACTGAAGAATTTACGATTGTGTCCCCAATATCAAATATTCTCGTGGGAAAACGGAAAGTCTGCGTTGTCTACGTTTATTTACTCTACGTGCTAGAATAAAACGGGACGTGTCTCAATTACCGATTCTGATTTTTATTGACATTCGTACGATACGTCATGACATGACTGTTGTGTTGACGAACTCGTAAATAAATCAATAAATTGTTTTGAAGGGTTGAATCAAAACTGAATGAAGTGGGAGCACCACACTTTTTAGCAGCCTTTACAAATCCACTGCTGGACACATGCCTTGCTGGTCAATAGGCTACTTGACTACATTGAAAATAAGTTCCAAAATGTTATCATCCTAGTCAGTGATAACGTAAAAAAGCGTATTTTGATGGCTTTCATTAAAAAATGTGTCTATTTTAGGCAAAAATTAGAATTTAAATAACATTTTTTTATGTTCGAGCACGTGATCGAAAACGCTCTGCCGTTGCTGATGACGTAACAACTTCATCTTCAACTTCTTTACGGCGCCGCATGCCTTTCGCCGCGACTCCGCCAGTGTCTGTTTCAGAGTGTCATACATAGAGTTTATAACAGTACCTACTATATAAACTCTATAGTGTCTATCATACAATATGGTGGGTGTGAAGCATAGAGTTATTATTATGGCTAGTACTATAATAACTCTACGCTGTGAAGTGTGTACCATCAAGGGAGGGGTGATTTCTTCCGTCCAAGGTGGACATGGTGTTGGTTGACGAAAGAAGTTGTGACGTCATCGAATCATGTCGCCGGAGCCATGAGCGTTTTAGGGTGCCATTATTTTATTCAAACTTTAAAATTAGTTTTCACAGCAAATACGACGGGCCTTGAAGAAATATTAGTATCATTTGCATTATTTTTATCAGACAATACGTAAGAAATAATTCCCAACAGTAGTCAAGTATTATTCAGATGTACATAAATGGGAGTTTATGTTATGTTATTAGGCGAAATGTAGCTACTTGGGTTCGTTTGTTTGATAACATGGATCTAGGTTACCGGTTTAAGGGATATGACTGCGTGCATAGCGTTGACAATATTGAGCTGCGTGGGTGCCATGTGGGAAAAAGCCACCCGTGTAGTAATGACGTCATTAATCTCGTATACGTGTTCGTGGGTTGCAGTGGACGTTATCACGTTATCACATACAGTCTTCACAGGTCGAAATACAAATGTATATTTTTCCATTTCCATTTCTACTAACAAAGAAAATTACAATCAATGAATAGAATATCTAATTCGCTGTTATTTTCAAAACGTTGAGCGCCATGTATATCCTTCCGGAAACACAAAGTACCACCTTAAGAGGGCACGTGTTTCCTTTGGGAAACACAGGGAAGGGACTGCTTTATTTGGAGGTCAGTGTACCTATCCGCCAGAGGGCCTCGTGTATATTTTAGGCACACATAAAAATTGGAGGAAAATCTTGGAAAATCACGCATTTATTTCATCACCATGTAATTAAAATAGCATAAGATTCGAATTAGGCAAAACAAAGCATAACCCAAAAAATTCAAAACACGATTTTTTGGTTTGGCAGTCAACGTGTTAAAGGCAAAAATCGAGAGACAAGAGAAATGGAAGCAAAAACCATAAAAAAATATTCCTATTTACCAGATAATAGAAAGCAATCCAACTATTAATTTCAAACTACCCACCTATTATTACAACCAGATTTATAGTAGAATAATACGGTGTAAGAACCCGGATAATAATAGGGATCATAATAATTACAGTACTAGGCGGAATCTATTTTCTGTATTATAAACAAGATGATTTGTTGTTGCTATGGTTTGAGGAACGGCATTTTAATTTCATGGTCAAGGAGTGAAAGCATCGACAAGGAGTTTTGTACAATATTTAAAACCAACATAACAAAAGGTAAACCCAGGTAGATGGCCAAGTGCGTGACCAACCACTCACAAAAGGTCTTTTTTTATTGGTTATTAAACCGTTTCACTTGCTAATTAGGATACCTAAGTGATAAGGTGTGGCCAAATAGAAGTTGAAACGAAATAAGTTCCCAAAAATTTCTGTTTCGGCGGGACTCGAACCCGCGCCCCACCCTAAAAACCGAAAAATTTTGGGAACTTATTTCATTTCTTAGAGACACCCAAAGTGCGGGTAAGCACTATAACAAAAAAAACCTTAGAAGTTGGAACACCCTTACCAAGAAGAAACATACATTTGCAGAAGATACACTTGCAAGAATTGTAAAAAAAACTACCTAAGTTCTGAAAAAAAAATATAAACTTACCGATAGCTTAGCGGCGCTCTCAAGTTGACAGAGGAGTTCCAAGACATCCCCTGTCTCCTTCTATCTCCCTCCCTCCAACTGGCATAACTCCTACTGAACTCATCCCCCCCACACCTTCCACTGATCACCTCACTCTCACTCAACACCGTCTGATTCACCAACCAGAAACTGTCGTTTAAAAACGTATCATTATTGGCTAAAGTCAAGTTTTCAAAAAAGGAATGATTTGTAGGTTCATAGACACCGTTATGGCTTGGACTAGAATATACATAGACGCGGTTTAGTTCTGAATCGTTTTCAGTTTTTAGTTCTAGATGGGGGGGTGTGGGAGGTTGGTATTCGTCGAGGGCTGTGTACCACGCCTCGAGCACTGCTATGTGCGAGTCTAGGTCGCGGCATGTCAGCCGGAAGTCTGTGTCGTGGCATCTTTGCTCCTCCACGATTTCTGGAACAAATGGAAATTTCACGATAGTGTTTTGTTTATGGGGTCAATTTTATGATGTTGGTCAAGCCTAGGCTGTCAAATCTGTCATCGCTAAAGGACCTTAGCGACGATTTATTTAACATGTAAAAACGTGTAAATGTGAGTAGAGACTATTAAATTCTTAATATTTTTGTTAAAATTCTACGATGTCTCCAACGGTACCCAATGCACTTCTTGGTCGATGTAAAGGCTATAGATAGATAGATAGAACATACTTTATTGCACACTTAAAACTAAAAAGAATTTACAAATTAAACAATAATAATATAAGTGACAATTGGCGGTCTTATCGCTCAAGAGCGATCTCTGCCAGACAACCCGGTATGGTATGGCTATCGTAAGGAGGAAACTCTTTTGCAATTAATTTGACTGTAATGTTTACTATCGTCATCGAGCAAATAATAAAAAACACAGAGAATAACATCGAACCGAAAAAAAAAATCAACACGCTTTTTAATGTTTAATTTATAGTAAGTAGATGAACTCTACCTATGAATGCTTCCCTCCAAAACCATAGAAATTAATTCCACAGACAAACTTTTCAATATTTTGAAGATGGAATCGAAAAAGTAAGTTCGAGAGTTTGAGAAACTCATTCCAAACTTGGGACCTTGTTTAAAACTCATTTGGGCCAAAACTCGACTGTTTTATTCCAGTAGGATTTCATTTATTTATGTAAATTATTTAATTCGCTAGCTCGTGGCTTCTCTCGCGTGCATATTATGTGTTTCTAATGGAGCTTTCATACCAAAGTGAACCGTGAAGTGTTAAATTGCATCATAAACTAGAAATTAAAATAAGGAATTTAGACATAAACCGTTACAGTATAGAGATTTAAAAAAATCTTATGGAAAAATCCTATTATACACTCGACGAAGCTATTGCTGATGATCTTACTGTTATATCTACCTCATCTTAGATATGTACTGTTTGTACTAATTTATGTGAATTTCTAACTCATGTTACCTACATTGTATAAAAATTGACCTTTCCAAGTGTACTCAAATGTTAGATACATTTGAGTAGTGGAATAAATACAATACAATACAACCACCAGGCTGGTTGAAGCGACATTTCAGTGTATGGATATTGTGTAGGAGCCAACTGTGTGTGTCAACTTACGGGCCCCTACGAGATGATTCTATGCACTGTAAAACATCACTTTGTTCTATTGTCAATCGTTTCCGCAGCGTACGCGATATAAGGAATTCTTATGGTATTTTTTTCACACCTTGGGTTACATTATCGAAGTTTTCATACGGATCCCTAACTTTTTTGAAAATATTTTATAGCCTATGTCCATCAGGGATAATGTAGGATTCTATTGGTGAAAGAATTTTTCAAATCGGTCCAGTAGTTTCGGAGCCTATTCCCGTGACACAAACAAACAAACCTTTCCTCTTTATAATATTGTAGTATAGGTAGGTTTTATATTTTGTTTATAAACAGTGTTTTATTATGAGTTCTCGCGAAAATAACCTTAGAATATACTAGATAGGATTTGTTATTATATTCTACTTGACGGGTAAAGGTATTAATTACTAATAAAATTTAGTATCTTGTATCTTTGGTGTGTTGACTCCATAAGAGATTTTAGTAGCTTAAAATGTCCAGTTTAAACGTTCATTAAAATTATTTCTCATATTAAATCATCACTGCATCGATGTTATTAGTACGTGATAATATTACAAACGTAAAATAATAAAATTTTATAGCGACCGGCTGTTGTACCGCTATATCATTGCATATTGATGGTCTTCGTTAGTTTTTGGTTACAACTTTAAACTTCACAAGCATAAATTAAAGTGAGAGTAACCACGTATAGGTTATGCCTAATCTAGTGCTAGATTAGTTTTAGGCGCGTTGTCAATAAAAATGTTAACCTGGGTTAAAGTGAAGTGCAACTGAGTAGAAACTGTCGACTGCACTGGGGCTATAATAGCGCAGGACCGAAGGCCATGCTTACTTAAAGAGAGACCTGTGCTCAGCTGTGGTTTATGTAGGTTAGGTACTAGGGCTGCATGATGATGATGATGATGAAAGTCCAAACTTTTTACCCAAAAGACACAAGCAAAACCATTTCATAATACTATTTTTTTGTCTTTGTCAAAACACTTTTTTCCACTTGTGGACAAAAAAATTAAGCAAACAAAATCAATAACATTTTGTTACTTATATGATAATAATTACTATTTATAAAGCTTTTTATGTATAAAATTTGACTTTTCTAAGTGCTTATTTTGTAAGCTTGTAGAAATAAAGTTATTGAATTTGTTTTTTTTTCTAATTTCTTATATCTGTTTTTCTTTAAATCCCAGTTTTACCTTTTCTATTATTAAACTGGTTCCTTTCCTTGGTTTAATTTTCACTGTTTAGCATCTGGCCCAGATTAAAATCCTACAATATTTCTTGTTTATGACCTTCACCGCGATAAAGAAACGAGCAAAACGAGCAGTAAACCTATTAATTCAGAGTTTTATCAAAAACTGTAAAGCCGTCTTAAATCCCGATCCTTGCATAATTCAACGGACGGACATTCCTGCACGACTCGAGTTATTGTTAATGCATACTTTTTCGGCTTTTGAAAGCAAAGAGCCCTTTGTGAAGGTTGGTAATGAATTTTAATAGTAATGGGTAGAGTAACGGGGCTTGCTCATGCTACTGCTACTTCCTATAGTTTGTTGATGATTAACTCGTAAAGTTTAGACGATGTTTTAGTAAACTGAGGGCCAATTTTTCAATCCTCCGTTAAACAACCAGATAGCCTTTATTCGATGAGTAGCTATATTTCGTGCTTTCTCAATGGTCAGATATTAGTTAACTGTCGAATAAAGCCCCTAACAGAGGAATATAGCTACCTTCAATCCTCAAATAAACAACCAGATAGCCTTTATTCGATGAGTAGCTATATTTCGTGCTTTCTCAATGGTCAGATATTAGTTAACTGTCGAATAAAGCCCCTAACAGAGGAATATAGCTACCTTCAATCCTCAAATAAACAACCAGATAGCCTTTATTCGATGAGTAGCTATATTTCGTGCTTTCTCAATGGTCAGATATTAGTTAACTGTCGAATAAAGCCCCTAACAGAGGAATATAGCTACCTTCAATCCTCAAATAAACAACCAGATAGCCTAAATTCATGAATAGCAATATTCTTGCTTTCTCAATGGTCAGATATTAGTTAACTGTCGAATAAAGCCCCAAACAGAGGAATATAGCTACCTTCAATCCTCAAATAAACAACCAGATAGCCTTTATTCGATGAATAGCAATATTCTCCCTTTCTCAATGGTCAGATATTAGTTAACTGTCGAATAAGGCCCCTAACAGAGGACTAAATTAGCTGCTACTTGAAGGGCCAGATAGGGATTAATCTGCCCGCTAAACATGACTTTTAGGTTATGTTTGACAGTTTCATTTCATTCGTTTTCTTTTTGCTAGACATAACTGAGGATTGGAAAATCCGCCCTTACTCAAGTAGCTATAGAGGTAGGGTAGTCGGACCAAAAGATGACCACCCCCCCCTAGATGACCGAAACGCACATTTTCTCGAATTATAAGAATTGAGTGGTACTCCCTGTAGTGGCGTATTTTTTCTTTAGAAGCGGCAACAGTGTTCCCTCTTTTAAAAATTAATACATCGTCATTGGACCTTCAGTCACGCTCCAGGACCTCATTTTGTGCGGACGTGTTTCGGCCATCGCCATTTTGTATGGAGAACGGGCTAAGGTGAGTAAACCAGTTTCTTAAGCTTATGAGTGGATTGCCGATTTCTTGATATAATTAGGCCCCATTTATGTGTTCCCCTGCATTTATGACTATTATCTCAACTAGAAAATCAAAGAAAATAAGTAATTTTTCATACGGTTTTCGAGAAATTTGCTGTTCAATTACTGGTCTGAAAAGATACATAAAATCCCATTTGTGACCGAGCGGTCAGAATTAGCTCCGACCTGCAAATTTTGTTTGGATATTGTAGATTGTATCTTTGATTTTTTATTGATTTTTTACGTGTTTCTTAATGGTTTTGGATACATAATTCTATAAACCAAAACATGACCGGAGGTTAATTACAGAAAAATCGTTGTTTTGGGCTGTTATTTTTTAGCTGGTCATTTATTGTTCCAAACGCTCTATATGTGA
This sequence comes from Eupithecia exiguata, assembly GCA_947086465.1. Lineage (NCBI taxonomy): Eukaryota > Metazoa > Arthropoda > Insecta > Lepidoptera > Geometridae > Eupithecia > Eupithecia exiguata. The sequence continues at coordinate 2,916,503 of OX352229.1, forward strand.
CCGAAAAAATTTGTTCGTTCATAATTTGGACCTAAAAACCTAATTGTGACCGACTGATTCTGACTGTTGCGATAAAACTGTTGTGGAATTTTATTAGGGTTCTTCGTAATCAAAAGTAGACTTAAAAAACTCATCCTGACATAGACTTGTTACACAATTGTTACAATGCAGATAAAAAGTACATTTATGACTTACCTAATGGTATAAAGGTTAAAACTTAAGTTTCTTAGATATTTTTTGATGTTTGATAAATTAAAATGTGTAGGTATCTATCATGGGGTTGGAATGTTTTCGTGGACTGATTGTTATTTTCTTATTTTTTTAGACTGATTGTTATTTTTTCATCAGGCCTTTAAAAATAAGATAAGTAAGTAAGTATTATGTGCAGACTGATTGTTATTTGTTTAGACTGATTATTATAATGTGTAAACTGATTGTTATTTGTTTATCAAGAAATTAAAATTATGATAAGTACCTTAGTATATGCAGACAAAATTATGTATACGGAACCCCACTTCTTTCAAATAAAGTCTCTTGTTATGAAGATTTCGCCTTTCATTTGGTCGGTCATAAATAGGGCCGATTTCGGTCAGAATTAATTCCAAACCGGTCACAATTAGGGCCAAAGTCATTTTTTTGATATTTTTGCAATTTTAACTTATTTACAAATAGTTCAGAGTAAAAACAGTTTATCTAGTTGATGCACCAAATATCTACCTACGTATACAACCAAAAACATAGAATATTCCTTGAATAGGAGTTGAGATAAAAAATAAAACAACTTGAATTCCGCTTAATCAGTCATCTATTGGTCCAACCACCCTATCATGCCGTACCAATATGGACGTACTATCTGATACTGGGTAGCACCGCCGTGGCCGAAACTTCGGCTAGGAGTTCAGGAAATAATGGTCGTAAAATTAATTGTTTCGTACAACCACTTGGCAACATCAAGCCATTTTGTAGTCTATGTTGCCAACAAAATTTTACAAATTCGCTACAGATTGGCCATCCAAATGCCTCACTAATGCAATTTAGCGTGTACGAACAAGTGCGCAGTGCATCATGGAACCCTCTCTTCCATCCCTTTCGCTCTCCCATAAAAATCTGATTTATAACTCTACCCCTCTCTGTCTCAAAAAGCACCCCTTCGGATCAGCGTTGCTATGGCAACCACCGAAAACAACGCTGTTCCAACAAATCACCAGTTAATATTGGCCTCTGTATCTCCTTATTTCAAGAGCAAATTTCGAAATGTTAAAAGCTTTGCATACGGATCGAAGGTCAAGCAATTATGGTCCTCTCGTGTAGGTCCGAAATGAAATTAACATGTCTGGCGGAAACTAAACGTTTTGCAGACGAATTAAAGTACAATTTGGGTTAATTAGGGAATGACAGGCTGTTATCCCAAAGGAAACGAAGGGTGACCCAAAATGCGAAGTTTTGCTGAGGTGTCGTTTTGATAGCTACAACAGCGACAATGAGGTGAGGACCCTTGTTTTTTGGACGTTGATTGGGCAATTTTATTGCGAACGAACATCATAAGGATCTTATTATATGTACCAGGAAATTGAAAATAAATTGTGGCAAGTTTTTTATCTCCAACCATATAAGAAATACCTACCATACCTTTAGTATAATATACTGAGCTATCTGCCTTCTGGCACGGTAATATTATCTATAAACATTACCGTGCTCCTGGTGACGGCTTAAACTTTAAGGAAATAGATTTAAGTGTAAATATTTGTTGTAATTATTTTATTCTGTTATTGTAATTTGAAAATGAAAATGAAATGATTTATTTGACACGACACATTAGAACTACCATACATCCGAGGAAGAAACTAAACTAGAACGAGTGACAGGTAAGTGTAATAACGGTTAACTACTTAGTACAAAGGAAATTGTCAGAAATTTAAACAGAAATTGGTTACCTACCTAGTAACTTCCGCAACCTGCCTGGCAAACCACCCAGTGTCGAGCCAAAAAGGTATCAACTCAGCATGTTGCTGAGTAGATAAGTTAAAAATACCTTCTCAGCGCTGGTGTTGTGTTGACCCTTGTGGAGTAAGTTATATCACCAACGTCAAACATCTATGCACACTGCTTTACATAAGTAGACCAAGTGAAATTAGGATTTTAAGTTACTTTGGAATATGGCAAATTTTCTTAATTAATGTTTTTTCTAAGCCATGTCTTTATATTTAGGTACTACCCTACTAACCTACCATTGTACTGCACTATATTATTATTATGATTTATTCATTATTAAGTTCCTGATAATTGTTTTTCGTATTGATGGTACAATAAACTAATATTCTTTTCTATTCTAGTAATTTTTTTGTTTATGTGCGCTAATATTAGAATCATTCTTTATTCTCATTTCCATGCTTTTAAATTCGCTTTTTATTTTTTCAAAACACCCTCCAAGCTCTGAATACAGCTTCCAAGTGAAAAATCAGGCGTTACACATCAAAAGCCCCTTGTTCACCTCACTGGTAATAAACACTTACCTGTCATCAACTTGTCACCCTATCGTAGGTACTTAACACTCAAAAACAATATAGTACCAGATAAGTACAGTAAAAGTGCCAACAACTTTTCTGTTCGTGTTAAAAATGAAACCAAGACCACTCACAATTTTCGACCACATACGTCATTGCTGAACAAACGACGCCACAAATAGGGATCCTGAGCTGCCTTTTGCATTTTTCGCTTCTTCCACTAGTGGACAAAAAATTGAAGCGAATAAAATCAATAATATTTTGTTTCTTATTTGATAATAATTACTATTTATTTAGCTGTTTATGTATAAAATTTGACTTGTCTAAGTGCTTATTTTGTAAGCCTAAAGAAATAAAGTTATTGACTTTTTTTGACTTTACTAAGCCTAAACAAAAGGAGGTTCATAGAGCAAGCGAAAAAAATACCTTATATCTCAGGTACCTAATACAGGTACTTTTAGGTAGGTACTTTAGGTTTTGATATATGATATATAGACACATGACAGTAGAGATATGAGGATCAACTTTATAATACCACCAGTGTAAAATACCATGTCTGATATGAATAAACTATTTGATTTGAATAATCATCTAATCAAAATTGTTTGCGTAGAGGTGGTAGTAGTGTATTTTTTTTTTTGTTAAAATATATCTACTATTTAGCTTTGACACAATATTGACTATATTAAGTGAACCAAAGTTTGTGTAGATTCAACTTTGTGAAATAAATCTATCAGGAAAATATTTTCTGTAATTGTCTAAGTTTGCTGTAATCCAGAAGTTAGAAACTTCTTTAAAAAATTCACAAAATAAAACTTTGCGATTTCGCTACAGAAAGGAAAGAAAACATAAGGAAAATGGTCAGATTTTTCACTCGTAAACTTAATCAATCCAGTAAATGAGCACTTCTAGCGCCGCTGTCGATTAAACAGATAAGTTTGTAGCACTTTACATCAGTGCAAGTGACTATTGTACAATACAAATACGAGAATTCGTAGGGAGGGAGAATCAATTCTGCCGACAAAATACTACCTAAGTAGTTAGGGGTGGAATCTTGAAGTATTTGCTTATGGACCACAAAATATCCCACTAATAATGTAAAAGATTATTTATCGCGTACCTATGGGCAAAACAAAAGGTACGCGATAAATACCCGATAAATAATCTTTTCATCTCCCCATCTTACTTAAAACGGCTTTTGCACTCAGATATCGAAGAGCAAAAATACTCTTTCCTCGCTGAGGTGGGATGAAAAGTTACGTGTTGCACTCGAGTGCAAAGATTTTTTTTTATTCCCTAGCGAGGGAACGCTCAGGATTCTAATTTTTGAATCACGAGCGCAGCAAGTGATCAATTTTAGAATCCTTCGCTTCCTCGGTCATCAAAATTGAGCACGCGGTTAAAAAACAACTTTGCACTCTTGTATAACAAATAACTATTAATATGTTAACAAATCGCGAAAAATTAAAAAGTTTTAATACTATAAAGCCGAAAGAATGTGCAATGTGAATTTTAATTTACTACCTAAGACTTCAATACTACTGGACAAATAAAGATAATGATTTTTTTTCAATGTTAATGTCAAAATAATTGTGTCTAATTTAAAATTTTGTATGCCATCATCAATTTGGTGGAACTTTATGAACTTACATCTAGATTAAGACCTTAATTTGTATGGATATACGTTTCTTGCAAATAAATATATGAATGAATATGAATATTGATGATTTAGACCATAGCCTTAGATAGTAGGCTACTTATTATACCAACCAAAAATACATATGCATGCGAAGCCGCGTGCTAAAGCTAATTTGAATTAAAATTCTTTATTCAAATAGCCTTCAAATAGCTATTAATGTTTATGTACGACGACGGACGAATTCAAAACCTACACTTATTGAAAAAAATTGGACAGAGCGTTGTACGGTCTAAAGCAGAAACAAATCTAATAACTTCGTGTTTCGAAATCTCTCAAACATAATGATTAATCTACTCCTTATTCCATACACTAGCACCATTATTTTTATGGCATCGTCTCCTGCTAACCATCGCAGTCCCTGTTGTCTCTGACTGAATACTCCAAGGCTGGCCCCACTGAGACAAGGGCTAAGACAAGATGCTGGGGTCCATTGTGAACTTGTTATAAAGTGGGATTTGATGGCTGTTCTGAAGCGTATACTGATTTTGTGATAAGTACTTACTTTTGGTCCACACCTTATCACGTCGCATTATGTTTATAATACACTGGATCGAAAAACTTAATCTATGTTGTTCATTTACACACGGCATCATCAGATGAGTGATGAACACCGAGTGCGAGTCGACTTGCACACAGAGGGTTCCGTAAAGGAACCCTGTAAACAATTTTTCAAACCGATATATTTAATTTGATACTTCACTTGCCCCCATAAGTCTCTTTTAAAATTTCAACACCACAAGTTGTACTAAAAAAATCATTATCTATTTATTTATTCAGTAATGGCGCACGAAATGTATGCATAAAATTTCAAGTTAATAGCCGTGGTAGTTACTGAGATATTCACGAAAGAAGGAAGACGGACAGAGCGAGACCATAAAGGTTTCGAAACCGATCTCAAAACCCTAAAAATACATATAGCCGAACATTGAACCTCCTCGTGAAGTCGGTAAAAACTAAGAACTAAAATGTACACAACACTGTACACGGTACAGTCAGCACAATAATTGACCCACTTCGAGATACTGTGATAAGCACGAACTGGATCAAGTGAAGAAAGGGAGCCGGGTATCCATTTTCATGTTGCACGTTAAACTCCTCAAATCGATAGTAATACGCTATTATTTCCTTTATATTTCAAGCTAACAGGGCAAGGTGCATTAAAAGCTTATAATAAGTGACAGAGCCCACCAAACCTCCTATTTCCTGCAGAACATCACACGAGGGAAGCCCAGGTACAGCATTTTCATTAAATATTTATATTGACGACCTCCGAGCCGAAAGGGTAGTGGGTAAACGGAATTGCTTTTTCCTGTGTGATAAAAGTTGCATGTATTGTTATGGGTAACGGAAAAACTAAGAATGATATTGAGATTTTTTATAGAGACAATAACAAATGAGGATGAAATAAATGAATGAAAATTGACAAAAGCCAAAAAAAAAAAAGCAAAGCATTTCGAACTTTTGAGATTTGACTGATGCCACCTTCGATAAAAGTAAAAAAAGGTTTTTTTAAAAGCCTTTCTTTACTTTTATCGAAGGATGTTACCAAATATATATTTTTTTACGTAGAATTAATTATTTCGTTTTGTTTACCCTTCCATAACATAAAATAACTACGATTCAAGAACCGAGAATGGCAAATTAACGCTCAGAAAATAGTAGCATGTGCATAGCAAATGGAAATTTTATGTTAACTCTTGAAAAGTTGGAAAATCTTATCTATTCGTACGAGTACCACTTAAATATTTATGCGTCTTAAAAGCATTTGGACGGCTCTATAAGAATCTTAAGAAGCTCGCTTTTCAGTCTATTTTAAATACATAGGAATTTTCTTGATATGTCTGGAATTAAGGAACTTGTCGGAAATTAGGAATTGGAATTTGTCCTGAGTTTTCAAAAAGAAAAAAGTAAATATTTAGTAGAATTATGTAAGTCTATTAGTTGTTTCTCTAGAATTACTAAAACAAGCTTAATTTTTTGTAGTAGTTTGGTGTTCTAGTAGAAGTACTTATAAACAGAGTGGAAGTTATTAATAACTAGTTTCGAAACGTTTAAAAATTGGGATAATATACGGAATAAAAACGTACATACGACATCGTAGCAGCCGCAGGGAGTCGATGGGTGGAGGCGGCTTATGACCGCTATTTGTGGCGTCGTATGGGGGAAACCTATGTCCAGCACTGGACGTGTATGGCCTGATATGATGATGATGATAGGATAAGAAGTGTATGTTTTAAAGATTATTTATCGGGTATTTAACGTGTACGTTTTGTTTTGTATCGCCCCGTGACCACGGTCGCTGTAACGCGGTTGAAACGTTGGGGAAAACAAAACAAAAGGTACGCGATAAATAATCTTTAATTATGTTAACAAATCGCGAAAGTTTAAAACGTGTATGTTTTATTCCCGGCCTTGAATTACGTATATTATGCGAAATTTCAGCCCGATCCGTCCAGTAGTTTTAGCTTGAAAATATTACAATCATCCATACATCTAAACTTTCGTATTTAGGTTATTCAAAGTTTTGTGTGATAGTGTAATTTGATACGGAACCCATATCGTCGGCGCGCCTGCCCGAATCGTTATGTATATTTGAGCAAGTTTTCAGGAGGGACAAAAAACTGTTTTATTTAATTATTATTTGACTTAGAAAAAATCTAAAAATGCAGAATGATGGCAAAAAATATGTTTTATGTACTGAGCTAAGAATAATAGTAATACATTACGGATGTAAGCGGGTTAACTACGAACCTTATTTGTGTTGGAAGAACACCAACACGTTTCATCCCTTAACGAGGGACTTCTTCAGGGTGAGTGCGGTTCTAGGCGCGCGCGTTCCGCGTCTCTCCGAGCACATCCGTAATGAATTCGTCAAACTACGATAGTTTTTATAGTAAAATAGTAATACAATATGCCAAAAAGACTTATTTACAGTTATTTACAGAGTTTCTAATTTATTTTCGTTTTTCTTGAATTAAGAAATATTCAGTGGAAAATGTATCAATAAATAATAAGAGCAAAAGATTAAAAACAATGATATATTTAACACTGAATATTTCTTAATTCAGAGCTCTTGACTCCTAAAAACTTTCTGTAAATACTTTTAACTCTTTTTGGTCTTTTTACCTATTAGTTACAAGTAACAAATCACTTCTTGTTATCTTAGTTAAAGGTGATAAACTACGACGTTAAATTAAGTGATGCCTAACATCAAAGGTTGACGTTCGTATTCATCATCCCTGGGGGGCTATTAAGGTAGTATGATAAATTAGGTGCGACAAGTGTTAATTTGGTGTAGGTTAATTTTGGTGATAAATTATCGTATATTTAAGACGAGCACCTAAATTTAAAAAAAGCGCATTTTGGTGATATTTGATAAATTTTGTTATATTTGATTTTATTACAAGAAATAATTTGGAGTTTGTATGTAGTTCGAAGGTTTTTGGTCGAAGAAAAGTATTTTACTCTATATGAGAAAAAATCTAAAAATGTATTATTGAGTTTTTGCAAAAAGCAGTTGGAAAATATTCGTTTTAGGGTTTAATTCATAAAATAAAAAAAATATTTTTATTACATTCAAAGTTTTCAGATTTTTTATCTGTTTTTAAACACAATGAAATAGTAGGTGTAATGTTGCTATGTCATACGGTTGTGTAGGCAAACTAAAAAATATCAACTGTCATCAGCAACATCAGCGTATTCTGTACCTAATTGCTATCAAATCCGCTCTTGTTCCTTATTAATATTCAAAAATTAATAACCAAAAACCAAGCGGTATAAATAAGGTTATAATTTCGGAAACAAGCAATACAAAATACCATTTAGAGGCTAGATTTAGAAGCAACAGATCGAAATGTCTGTTGACACCACGACTTGTGTCATGACTCGTTGATGACCTGTCCAAATGAACTATGGATAGACAGACAAACACGAATAAATTCCAATCCAGCATACCTAAGCAGACTGTCTAGTGACGTGGTCTAGGACTAAAAACTCAATTTTGAGCGAAACCCCTCTCGCGATACTAAATAATTCGTTACCCAGTAGTTTTTTCCATAGCCGGTATCCCACTGCAGGGGCAACGCCTCCATATCATGCACTCTTCTTCATTTATCCACTCTTCGATCATACCTATTAAATCCAAGTAACGTAAAATTAATACTATTCTATTATTTATACACACTGTAAATTAGTATGAATGAATAAATGAACACTTTATTTTTATTGTACAATAACATCTAAATAAAAAATAAACAGGGAGCAAGTGAGTCTGTCAGACTTGCTCCCTCTATCAACTCTTTACTGTCTGTGCAGTACCAACTACTTTTTCTTTTATCTTTACTCCATCCCAAAGTTGCCTGGGAGAAATGTAACTCAGCTATAAGGCCGCTTTTTACTGTTTATTTATTATTTAGATGTAAGTTTATTTTACTCATGTTAATTTTAAGATGTCGTCAGGCAGTTTGTTCCAAAGGCGAAAAACAAAAAAACACTAATTATTTTAGTGTACAGGACTAAAATAATTAGTGTGATTCTTTTTTTGTTTTCTACTTTCATAATTAAAGATAACCCCAACATACAATTACCACTAATTAACGGATATTCAAAGGGACATTATTTCCTTTTCAATTAAAAACATGACTATGACAGTACATGACCACGTCACTCTGCCATCTGGGTGTCATAACAAACGTCTAGCATTTGCCAGCTATTTTTACCACTATTATGGGAAAAATCTGTAACCGGAGCATCTGGATGGCGTAACAATAACTTTGATCTAAGCAAGGACGAGCTATTCTGGTAACACTGAGATCAACACTCGCCGTAAAAAACAGGTGTTTATTTACGAAACCCAATCGCTAGTCGATGATGATGATTTCCTCTTAGTCCAATTATTATTTTCGGCATCTCAATGGAGACTAGCAATATGCGCAGGACTTATTTACAGTGCACAAGTGTGTGAGCAAGCACAGGTGCACTCGTTATTTTGGCAAGACTCTTTTTTCTTTTTTAATATTTTTTTAATAAAGAAACTCGCGTAATGCACAATTTAAACCCTGAAAACGTCACAACCCTTTTGTCGTGAAAAAGAATAGGAAGCTATGAAAGTAAAGATATAAATACCTTTGATTCATTGAAGTGAAAACTCTTTTACAAACTCTTTTAGGGTTAAGCTCGCCTTTGTACATAGCCATTAATTGCTAACTTTATGTATATATATTTCTTGTGTGTACAATAAAGAATTTAAGAAGAATTTAAGAAGTGTTCGTCTGACAGTACCTACCTACCACTTGTCTTTACAAAATAGGATTTACTGATTGACAAGTTTATGAGATTCAGAGAAAATATAAAGGAAAGGATCTTAGCTCCACTGAATTCCACTGACTTCTATTAAATGGACGATGGTGAATGATTGGTGGGTATTATTTGAAACTAACAACGCCTCGCGGTTCCCGTTCCCGTGGGAGTACCGGGATAAAAAGTAGCCTTTGTGCTACCAGACTATAATCTATCTCTGTGCCAAATTTCATCCAGATCCGTTCAGCCGTTCTGGCGTGATTGACTAACAAACATCCATCCATCCAAACTTTCACATTTATAATATTAATTAATAATGGAAGCAACAAATTTATTTTAATTTCTTAATAGTTCTTGTTTAACCAACAAGATTGGTAGACTTTACATAATATCCTTCTTTGGTATTTATATGAATCAGTTAAGCTACCTCCAGATTGTTTACAACAGTCAGCAGTTAGCTCAACTGTTTCAATTGCAAACACTAGTTTTAATGTGTAAATATTAGTTATAATTATTTTATTCTGTTATTGTTATTTCTTTAAATAAATATTATTTGTTCCAATTCTTTGTATGAATTACAGGTAATTCAGCCGTAATATGGACCGGCTGATGCAAATATCTACAGAACCGGCTTGACTATTGTCGAAGTTGTACATATTATGTTGGTGATGAATGAACCAACCGCGAAGGACTAACAATAGAAACGGCTATATCGATCGGCTAATGCTAATGCTAGGGGTGTTTCGATATCTACTCGATAAGATCCATTCATCGATATCGATACTTCGTGTCTACTGGATGATGCTAATGCCTGATTGTTTAGATGTCTAGTCGATAGTTCCAGCACAGATTAGGTAATGATACTTCGGAACTTCTGGCTTGTTTGCCGGTGTCGATACTGTTTCCGAGTTTTCCCTTCTTAAAGTTTTAAACTTTTAGCACATTTTGGTGACAGTTTTAGGTAGGTTAGGAATTCATATTATTGAGAGCCCTCAATTATATTAATTGAGGGGATCTCATTGATCTAATTGAATCAGTTTCAACTAACTTTTTACTAATTATAGTTACCCGGTACCTGAACCTACTTCGTTAGAACTTTATTTTTACGCATTTTGATTATTCAAAAATAATCGATAAAAATTTATCATAAATCTAACTCCCCGACATATATATACGTCCCTATTTTGAATCATAATAATTTCTATAAAAAATCACCCTCAGGGATTTATGACCTACTGTCGTTAGTTGAATGAAATTATCATCTGCGCGAATTTAATAGAAAATTTAAGAATGGGGTGGTCCACGGGGATGAAGGGATGAAGTTACCTATTAGTCAAAATGTCGACACTCGTTTGTGATTACGAATCAATTCGATATCATTAATGAGTTTGGTAGATGATATAAATGTTTATGTTTCGCGATAAAGAATCTACCCCGTTCGGTTTCGTAATAGAGGGTGCAAAAAAATGCTTTTTTATGCAAATTGATGCAAGAACTGTAACCATTTGTCATCCAACAATAAAGTTTTTTTATTAACTGCTAAAATCCTATTTAGGAAGCGACCAGCTGAGGACAGTGCAAAATGGCCCTGATTTGATCCAACTTATGATAACGATGATAAATAAAACCGGCCAAGTGCGAGTCGGACTCGCGCACGAAGGGTTCCGTACCATTATCTATAAAAACGGCAAAAAAAATCACGTTTGTTGTACGGAAGCCCGATTAAATTTTTTTTTTTAGTATTTGTTGTTATAGCGGCAACAGAAATACATCATTTGTAAAAATTTCAACTGTCTAACAATCACGGTTCATGAGATACAGCCTGGTGACAGACGGACAGACGGACAGCGAAGTCTTAGTAATAGGTTCCCGTTTTAACTCTTTGGGTACGGAACCCTAAAAAGGATATTCGTATGCCCGAAAAACAGAATATGGTGAAACATGTATTTTCTCTGGGAATTCTTTGAGATTAATACCGGCGACCTTAAAGACAATATATTCACATTTTTTTAAATTATACCGAAGTCCATGAGACACAGCGTATGCAGCACAGACCTTCAGCATCTCTTCTACTGATCTCGCTGTCGGACCCAGCAACACCATGTCGTCCGTGTAGTTGATGTTATTTACACAAACACCATAAAAAAAGTAAAGCAAGTGTTGTGATTATAATAACAATGTTTTTCAGGGTTCCGTACCCAAAGGGTGAAAACGAGACCGTATTACTAAGCCTCCGCTGTCTGTCCGTCATCGGGCTGTCTCATGAACCGTAAAAGTTGTAATTTTCACAGAATATGTAGGTATTTCTTTTACCGCTATCATACGAAATATAATGAAAATTTCATCAACATTAAAATTAAAGGGGAAAAAACAAAAAAAAAATGTTTTTTTGGAATTGTTTTGGTTGTTTTTTCTCTACTTTTGTCGAAGCTGTGTCTCTTGGACCGAAATTTTGACAGTGTGTAGGTAGATTACGATTGCCGCTGTAACAACAAAAAATTAAATAAATTTTATAATTAAGGGATCAATGTCACTACTACTGTGTTTTTGAGTGGAGACCGCGACTCAGAAAAAAAAAAGTAGAGTAGGACGCCCTCCGACCAAGTGGGATGACGATTTGCGAAAGACTGCTGGCAGATGCTGGATGCGTGAAGCTGAAGACAGGGTGCTATGGCGCTCAGTAGGGGAGGCGTATGTCCAGCTGTGGACTAATACAGGCTGATGATGCTGATGATGATGATGAATGACACTATATAGTTGAGTACCGCAATCACCGAAGGTAGGTAAGTAGTTTCGGTTCACTCAGTAAACGTATCCGAGAGGACATTGATACTCAAAGTAACTTTGAATAACACTATTAAGTACGAGTATAAAGACCTATAGAGTACTTCCAGAAAGGATGGATTAGTGACAGAATTATCAATATCGTAATTGGTAATTCTGTCACTAATAAAAAAAGCTACATTGTGCCTTAGTGCTCTGCTCTATCTTATACAAGTGCCCTGTGGCTACAAGAGAAGGCGAAAGCAATAGCTAGTAGAATAAACAGTATATGTTGGTTTTTTAAATTAGATAGATAGTAGGTACCCTGTAGGTGGAGCCACAGGCGCTATAGTCCGTAAGAGGTCCCAAAGACTTTCGGGTTTCGTGGCTTAGTTGGTTAGAGCACAACCGTACTGAGGGTGGGGCGCGGGTTCGAGTCTCGCCGAAACCGAAATTTTTTGGGAGCATATTTTATTTCTTAGAGATACCCAAAGTGCGGGCAAGCACTATAACAAAAAACCTTAGATAGATAGTTTTATTGAATCTCCAAAAAAGAGGAAGCACATCAGCTCACCTATAAGTCCATCGACAGCCACCAGTCCCAGGAACCACAGCAATCCTTGCACGCATCTCACACGATCCCTCATGTTTCTAACTCACATCCTCACAGCACATCCTACCTTATACTCACTCGATTTGAGCTTAAAATCTAATTGGATTATCGGGAAACATCGCGTAATAAATTTTAAGACGAAAAGCGATACATCCGTACTCTATAAGCTCTCACGCGGTACTGAGGAAAAGAAAAGCGAAGTGCGTGGTGAGCGGCGGCGTAGCACTTTTGTAGCCACAGATTAGTTAGCAGTTAGTTTACTTACTACGAATTCGTAGCGGTTCGTAGCGACTATTGTCGGCCGTAGTAACTATTGTATAGTCTGTTTTGGAAAAGCCCCGTTGAAATTGATCGAGTTTTCATTTATACGGTAGGTAGGGTACATTTTGCAAAATCAACTTGTACTTAGGTTAAATTTTACTATAGAAAATGAGGTACGGGTATTAGTAAATGTAACATGATATGTGTAGTATTTATGCAAAGCGGTTCATTGATTTTAATATTGCAGTATTGGTTCGATTAACTGACTGACAGCCGGTTTTTCGAACGCATGATAATTTTGACAATAGTTTAAACTTTTTGGTTGTTTGAAATAATATTAATGAAGACCTATAGAAAATCAGTCATTTCGGGAAAAGTTCTTTTTGAAGTACGTACGTTATGTAGATCAGTACATTTTGACATTCAGACCTTATCATCCGGAAACATATGTATAATGAAATTAATAGGAGTGTTGAAAAAACTAAAATCGACTTCAAATTCCTTGTTACTTTACAATGTTTTTTATGTTTACAAAGTCAAAATAATTTTCCAAATCATTCCATTACATAACTGCCGGAGAAATCAACGAACGCAAAAAAAAACATATATACCTAGCCGAACATAGAACCTACTCGTCTTTTGTTTTCGTTTCTTCGGTTAGAAATCAATTTCTGTTCGTTAGTCTCACAGCTTGAACGATCTGGATATTTATATTGATTTACGTTCTTCAATTCGAGTGGAACTGAGAGTACAAATACCGTCAAATGTTTGACAGAAAGTAAGTGGTCAACTTTTATATGGTAAAATGGAATTGTCGTTTTACTCTATCTTACTACGACAAACATTTTAAAACCAAAATCAGCTCGGTCGGCACAGCCGTTCTCGAGTTTTAATCAGACTAACGAACAACAATTCATTTGTATTTATTAAAATAATAATTAATTCTATTATGATTGTAATTTTCTTTGTTAACAAAGATATAGCCAAACTCAAGATACATTTTATGTATCTTGAGTTTGGCCGTAGTTAGGTACCTACAATAAAATATTATAAAATCAGTGACACATGTAAAGGGCCTATTCTCATAGCTGTACTATTGAATGAAATCACCTACTTACGATACGAAGGGGCTGTGTGATGAATATTTTATAAGACCTATTTGCTACGTGCTGAGAACTTTGTAGGTTCGACTCCGCAGTCAGTCTTTCACTGAACATTCGTCTATTGTCTGTAGTTTGAAATTAATAATCACTACAGACTCGGTAGACTTTGTATTTGTATTTATTTTTTTATTCCATAAAGATACATTTGTACACTTAGAGAAGTCAATTTATACATAGTACTTAATTCACCTAGTGTAAATCACCTGGGTTACCATAGTATAAAACAAAGTCGCTTCCCGCTATCTGTCACTATGTATGCTTAGATCTTTAAAACTACGCAACGGATTTTTATGAGGTTTTTTTTAATTGGTAGAGTGATTCAAGAGGAAGGTTTATATGTATAATACATTAGCATTGTACCCGCGTGAAGCAGGGGCGGGTCGCTAGTAGATATATTATCATTCCTGAAGTTGCTTGGTTTTAACCTAATTTGGTACTTAAAAGTAATTTACCATGATTTGATTTTTGAGCTTTCCAATACTAAACGCGAGATTCCAACACTAAGAGCTTTCTGTGGTGACACTGTGGACCCCCACAGTGTCTGTGTCAGTGTGAAAGCTCTTCGTACCTTAAAAATACAATTTGCTTTAAAACTTTTGAAACCCATAAATTATTTTGATGTTTAGTAAAGTTTAGTAGTGGAAAAAAACACAAATTATTTTAATGTTGTTGATATGTTGGTTAAGTAAAGATTTTTTGTTGCGGAATAGTTATACTCCTAAGAAATTAAGTTTTTTCAACGCGACTAGCACATTACTTAGTATTATTAATATTCACTGGTATTTTACGCGTTTATTCCACTTCTCCAGTCACCCCGTTGCGTTACCACGGCGACGGAATAAATTTCATAGATATTTTTTATTATACATAGATAATATTCAGAATACCCGGAACAAATATTTGCAGATCCTTCAAACATTTGTTCCATCCAAGGCAGGAATCGAATCCGCAACCCTGCATCGCAGGCAGACCGTCGCCCGCCGCGTCACTGACCCTGGTACCAATGTGCATCGGTCGTCAAAATGTGTGCGTTACTGGTTACTGGGGCGACATGTGGACTCGGATCAAGATAAATAATAGAAAACTTAAGAGCCCTATGCCCTGTAAATGTGCCCGAAAAATTAAATTTGTGCCCATTAAGGTTTCAGAGTAATTCGAGAAAATAACATTTCATACAACCATCGATCAAAAATGTCCGGCTTTGCCGGCCCCCCTTAGATTCACAATGCGCACGCCACAACCTTCAGTAGCAAAAGAGATACATTTTGACATGTTAGGAAAGCTTTTCAACTAGTGTCATTTTAGCGTTCAGACAAAAAGCATGGGTACAAAAAATGCAAGAATCACTCGTCCAAAGTGCTGAAAAAGGATGGAATTTCTTATTTTCAGTAAGTTTATATATATTTTTTACCCGTATATTGAGATGTGAGTCATATACTTGTGAAATCAGCATAAAATATTGTTGTTTGGTTTGCCTATGTTAAAATATTAATTTTGTTCTAAATTGATAAATGGAGAGGCTATTTCTTCTAAATTTTTTTTTTTCATTTATAGTATGTATTAATATATTTTTCATAAAAAAAGTTTAATATTACTAGTTGATGATTTTTAAAATAATTAGTTGGCCCGCCCTAAAATTTCATTTGCGTAGACTCTCTAATAAAAGAAAGACTAGGTTCTTACCTACCTACCAGAAGTATGAATTTATAAAACGTTTATTTTTTTCCCGTAAAAAAAACTCGTGCAAAGCCGCAGACAGGAACCAGTTCTTTTTAATCTAGAGTGCCTGCCTGAAATTGTATTGTAAGTTTAAATTATTGTATGTCTGAAATGACCCTTTTGTATAAATACCTACTGTTGAGACACCAATTTATAGTTTCATCAATAAATGATTCGTTATCTTTACCTGAATTCTGTTAATTAATCCTTATAGAAAATAAACTGAGTAGGTAGGTATATAATTCTCAGGTAGGTACCTACCTACTAACAAAATAAAATAAAATGAATTCGACTCCACCAATCTCTTGTTCCGTATGGAAAAAACTTGTCAGGCTCTGCGCAAACTGTCTGCGTCAAAACAAAACGAACCCAATTTTGAGTGACATTTTTGTAAGGCTCTAGGTATCTACGGGGGAGGCCGCGAACTCCTTATTTTTGATCGAAGCATACAACATATACTAGGTAGATACACTTACCTACACTAAAATATGACAGTAATTCCCCAACTTGTAAAGCTTCCCTAAAGTTGACCTAAAAACTGAAGTTATTATCCTTATTGGATTTTGAAACTTGATTCCCTTGCTTTACCACAACAAAGTACTATGTTCTGGCTTCCTGAAAAAACCAGGCTACGTTAAAAACCTTAAGCCTGTAAATCATTTACGTAGAGTAGGTAGGTAAGCACGTACCTATAATAGTAGCCAAAATCGATGCACAATGTTTGTAATCTGATTTACAAACAATTCTCAGCCCACCGCCAAACTTTTCTATGATATGACTACAGATGTCAATATTTTGTAATTCTAAAAAAAATCTAAAACCACAAACAAATTTCCCTACATAAAAATACACGTTTTGATAAATCTCACGTGAGTTTAGGCGGGGGGAGGCGTCGTGCAAAATCTCACGACATCTCAACAAGGGGAGAGGGGGGTCGAAAAATCGCGAAAATCACCTCACGTAATTAATGGATGCCCCCTAACGGATATATGATGCTTTGTGAATTGTTCAACATTATTTATTAAATTAAAACAAAATATTATATTATATTATTCTTATAATTTGTTTATTGAATAAGAAAATAAAGATTTAGTCGTAAATTAAAACTAAATAATACAACATTGGCTATCGATTTTGTACGAAATTTCAAAAATATACGTTCGCTAAGTGCAACGTGATGCAAAAAAATTGCCAATCAATCAATGGGCAATTTTACATGATTGACAATGTTTTAAGCTTTTAAACTAGCCAATCAGAAGGCAATTTGATGTGATTAACTGGTTTAAAAGATTCTTAAAAACTGTAAAAAATCGACACCAGTATCTAATGCTTGGGAAACATTGGCACCGCAAGTACTGGCGCTGAGTTTGAGACCATAAAATATCTTACCACAAAAACTTAACCACGACTTTATACTTCAAAGTAAACGAGATATTTATATTTTTATCTCTGAAAGATTATCCGGTATTATTTTAAAGGTAAAGAGTATGTTGTATTTTTACGAATAAATAGTTAGCTAGTTAAATATAAGTACATCATTATTACATTTCGTTACATAGGTTGTCTGAACAGGGTATTTGCCATAAGTTTAAATATTTCAGACATCAAACGATGACGTGTTCAATTTTCCCGACGTTTCGACAGAATTAGACACTGTCGTCACTAAACAATATTATTGTGCTCTGCCCCCCTAGCACGGGGATTGTTGTCTAGGGTAGAATAGACCATAATGACATTGCATCGCCATACATTGCGTAGATTAATGAAGTTGATGGAATGCATTTCAAATAATTTACGCATTGGATGACGAAGTGACGTAATTTTTCTCTATTCTACCATAGACAACAATCCTCGTGCTAGGGGGGAAAGTTGCGTAAGTAAAACTTGATGACAAATAACCTGTTTTAAGAGCTAAATTTTATATAATATGTTCGTGACATAACCATGATAGTTTCAAAACGTTATCCTGATTTTTTTTCAGGAATACAAAGTAAATGTATAGACTAATTTATAAGTACTCAATGTTTACTAAGTTTAAATTATACTTAAATAACCAACAAAATACACATCACAATTAAAGAAAAACGGTTTGTTCTTAACTTAAAGTTAATAACTAAATTCAATATAACACAAGCATACACAACGTCTGTCTGTATGACATTCATCCACGCATTATTTATTACCTACCTACACACAGTTATATAATGTTCTTTTATTTATTTACTAAGATATTACACATAACAACAAAAATTACCTGCGTATACTCTGGAAATCATGCGAATAAGGTATTAAAATTTGTCATCTTCAAAATGAAGAGATTATGAAGTGCAGGTTGTATCGACGTCGAATAAGAAAATTTCTAACTGGGAGCGGGTTAACTACGAACCAGGTTTAAGTTGGAAGAACACGAACGTTTCATTCTTTAACGCAACAAGCTCTCAAGCGCAGTGCTCGCAGGGAGGCAGAACGCGCGCGACTAGAACCACACTCACTCTGAAAAAGTCCCTCGTTACGGATTAAACGTTGGTGTTCTTCCAACACAAGCAAGGTTCGTAGTTAACCCGCTCACATTTATAATGAATTCGTTAAACTATGATAGTTATAATAGAATAAGTTTTTTTTTGTCAGAAACCATCAAGAATAAGCAACTCAACATTTTTGATTGACAATACAAAACGCAAATTACTTTAAGTTAGGTGCTTGGTCATACCCAAGATATCATCATCATAATCATCAGCCTATATTAGTCCACTGCGGGACATCGGCCTCCCCTAATGAGCGCCATGTCTTCAGCTTGACGCATCCAGCATCTGCCAGCAGTCTTTCGCAAATCGTCATCCCAACTGGTCGGAGGGCGTCCTACACTACGTTTGCCGAGTCGCGGTCTCCACTCAAGAACCCGTTTACCTCAGCGGTTATCGGTTCTTCGCGAGATATGACCGGCCCACTGCCACTTCAGCTACCCAAGACCAAGATATAATACCTAATATATATAAATACCTAAATATGAAATACATAATGTGTTCAATTAATTGCACTTAATTTAGTAGAACTTAGGAACTGTATTTTTTAACCAACTTGAGAGGAACCCCTTTTTGTGCATTTGGTCCCTCTTGTAAAGATTCTGTAACAAATACATCTAAGTATGATGAGAGATGGTAAAAGACTTCACAAAAGAAGGAATCTAACCATGTGGCTACCTTTGCGGGTCCGACCGCAGCCAAGCCTAACGCAGTTTTCCCACGAGGCACGACACGACACGACAAAATGTGGTGACGACTCCGGACTCATTTCTATGTATGTATCGTGCTGTGTGGTGTCGTTGCGTAAACGATTCATAGAAATGTATGACGCCCGAAGTCGTCACCGCATTTTGTCGTGTCGTGTCGTGCCTCGTGGGAAAACAGTCTTATACTCAGTTTTAATTCAGTCTCATAACTGACACACATAAACTGAGCTTTGTAGATAAGTTTTTTAAACAAGCAAGCACGGGTAATATTTTCTAGGGTAGAATTATATATTATATAGAAAATTTACGTCACGTCATCGAATGTGTAAATTATTAGAAATTCATTACTTCAACTTGAATAATGTACGCTATGTAAGACAATGCGATGGTCATTATTGTCTATTCTACCCTAGAGAACAATCTCTGTGCTTGTCCTGCAGAAAATATTATAATAACTATACACGGGTATTTATCGCGTTTACATACCTATTTTTGCCAACGTTTCAGCAGGCTTACACTCTGTCGTGATCACAGGATGACTGAGACTCTGAGAGTCATGAACAAAACATCGGGAAAAATTGCTAAATAAACGCGATAAATTTTAATTATATTAATATATAATTCCCGTCGTTAGTTATTATAAGCTGTGGTATCAAAAAGTGCGTCAGGTGTGCGAAATAAGCTAAAATGAGTTCGCTTAGCATTCAACTGCAACCCGCACTATAGATTGCTGAACTTTGTTTTTTTAAATGTAGCTTACCAGCTTTTGAAAGGTTGTCCGTTCAGCGACTTATGTCATTGGCATAAAATAGAGTCCACATTTAACTATCAACCTAAAATACAGCCAATTAATAAACTCCCACTAAAAATTATCACATCTGAGGCAGGAACTCGATGGGAGTAGCAAACTTAAAGTCTTCAGGGAAGAGCTTGGCTGCCGATGGGTACATGAGCTTGTATGATTGACGGATCGTGACGTCAGCCACACCGGCGATGTCGCCTATCTCTTTCTGGCTGCGCTTGTCATCTGATGCCTGGAAAGAGATGAAAAACACTTTGAGTTTGTGATAGGATTATGCGTTTCAAGATTCCAATCACTGTTCAGTCTTGAAACAATCAGTCTACTTTTTGTTTTACAGGTTTTGGACAATACTAATAAAATGATCTACAAAATTCAACTTTTTGCAGGTTGCATAAAGCACATATTTCATAGACATTCTGCCAGAGTCAGTTACTAAACATTGCAAATGTTATTTTGGTTAATTTCAGGCAAAATTATATGAAGGTCTGAACATTTATCACTTGAAGACTGTTCGTACATAATGACATAGAATCTACTTGTTATCCGGAATAGCGCGTCCGAAGAATGCGTTCAACATGTCTTTGCTACTATAAAATTACGTTCGGGCTGTATTGGTAACTACAAAACTTGTGTTCAGTATGTCTGTACTACTGTAAAAATTGCGTTCAGTATGTCTTAGCTACTGTAAAAATTGCGTTCAGTATGTCTGCGCTATCATATCTTTGCTGATGTAAAAGTTACACCATTGCAAAACAATGCAGTTATGTGTATCAACTATTGTAAACATATCTATTGTCGTGACACGCACGGCCTATGGACTGCATTAACTTTGTTGATTGGATGTACACAGACAGATTTGATCTCTTCCTTTCGGCAAAAACCGGGCGCAGCTTCAGTATAATGCATTCCAAAAACCTCACCTGAGAAGCCATATAAATAGCCGCAGCAGCCACTGATATAGGCGACCGTCCAGACACTATATCCAACTCGCCCGCCTTCCTCGCAATGTGAGTCGCCGCCCTCTGCACAGAATTCGGGAGCCCCAAGTTTGAACAGAACCGAGACATGAAGTCCGCTGTTGTAATCAGATCTACGGATGTCTCGAGTGCTTTTAGAATCAGTTTGAAGCATCTGCCGATTTCTTTCTTGCTGATTTTGCTGACTGCGCATATTTCTTTGAAGGTCCGAGGGACGCCTTCTTGTCGGCAGGCTATGTAGAGGCAGGCAGATGCTATGGCGTCGTTTGCACGGCCCTTTAAGTTCTTGCCATCATGAACCTGTAATAAGTTATTGGATAAGTTATATTATTAAGATCAATAGCAAATTGTAAAACTCAAGTCTTACTAAAAGTTAAATATTTACATGGTTGGTAGTTGGTACAATAAAAATCTATGGCTTAATTTATTTATTTCAAATAAAACCCATCTAAATCTTTTTTCATAATCTTTCTACATCAAAAATGAGAATTACCCATAAATGAAATCCACTGAATATTGCTGGTTGATTCAGTTATCTGCTGTATTTTTTACACTTACTAAACTGATTTAATATACAAAACAAAGTCCTTACACAATTTTATGTCTCTATACAAATTACTTCATATCTTTAGAATATCATTGCTTCATCTATGTTTTATGTATTTTAAAAGATGACAAACAAGTTATGGCAATTATGTGTGAAGCTATTATTCTATCAAAACAAACATTTCTTTTACATGTATTTTGTTATTTGGATTTGAGGTAGAATTTGCTTTACAATACAATACAAAAACACTTTATTATACACCAGAAAAAGAACATTACAAAAAGACATTACATGAGACAAGTACAATGGGCGGCCTTATCGCTTAGAAGCGATCTCTTCCAGGCAACCTTTGGATGGAAAGAATTATGTGAATTTAAGAAAGGCAGGGGGTGTACTAAAGATAGACTAATAAACACATAAACTAGATATACACATAAAATAACTATAATATACTAAATTAGCTTAAAATTAGCTTAAATTAACTTAATAGCTTTATAGTTAACTGAATGTGGATGTGTATACTCGATGACTCACCTGCTTGAACAAGTTATTGGCTCTGTCTACAATTGTTTTAGGGAGATTTATCCTATCTGCCATTGTGTTGATTTCTCTGAATGCATTTATGAGTGCTCTGTCAGTGCTACTGATATTTCTCCTGTTTTGATATTTAGAGACGCCAAAACTGTCAAATGATGCATCACCACGACCTGGTCCGATGATGGTGGATAGATCTCCACCAGATAGCAGCGGGTTTTCTGGACCACCCACACGAGAGGGGTCCACTCCAGATTTTTCGTTGCTGAATGTACGCCATTCTGAACCAACGTCTATCACCCTGAAGGGAAAAAATACTGAAATCAGTTTGCCTCGCGATCAAACCATTTCAGACCACTACCAAGTCTAAAATGCATGTAACTGTAATGATACAAAACCAGTGTTTTCATTAGGGATTGAGTGCAAGTTAAAAGGTGGTTTAATTAATAGCTATGTCGATAATGAGGTGGCGGAACAAATACTTACACTAATCATAGTAGGTGATGATTTATGTTGCATACTATGACCTTGGATGCAGTGAATGCACATGAGCTGTGACTGTGACATTTGCATAAGTTTCAATTGAAAAATTGCACAATTTATCCACAATTATTTGTCGACCTCGAAACATAGAAATCCAATGCATCACACGCGTCAGTTCGGCAAGTTTGTTATTATTACAACACACCGTCGAGCGATGGAAAGCTCAGCTATTTCGTAAAAATATTGCTAAACAATGCGTACCTGTCTCCGACGACTAGACCGCATTCCGAGCAGATCATGTCGCCAGCCCGGTAATCCTCGATGAGCGGTGCATCAGGGTGCGAATAGCACACCACCTTATTAGTCTCAGTTCTAAAACCACAAACGAAAGTAGGTTCAACAATCATCAACAAGTTCATAAGAAATCACATCAGCCAAAGCAGTACTTCGTTGTCTCATCATGGCGTCATTCAGTACCTTAACATAGCGATAAATAACAGTATTTGCCTATTTATACAGAAAGCCACTGTCTGAAAACAAAACGATTAGGTAATTTTATTAAAAACTGGAAAAACAGACCTCGATGTGCTCGCCATGATTGTCAAAACAGCAACAAACCATAGACAGAATAAAAGTAGAACAATATCTAAGTCAGTGTCAACCAAAATGTCAAAGTCATCAAAACCAAAGACAAGAATTTGTCTTGATGACATTCTCGACTGCCGATTTTTTTTTGTAGTCTCGTTAGCGGCGGCGGCGGGAACTTCAATTTTCCGATTTGATGTCTGCTTTCCACAAGTATATAGGTAGCTGTTGAAGATGGTAAATGTGTTGTTTTGCGTCATTCATTATAACTATGCTTCCTTTTGAACATAGGCCTCTTGGATGGCCTTTAGTTTCACATTTTGGATGTTGTTTGGTTTGTTAAGATTAAGCCAAAACTAACTCAACGAATCGACCTGAATAGTTCTAAACCTAGAATTTACTTTTCAAGCTCGTAGTCGTAAAAACTAAAACTGAAGTTTCTGATACGTTTTCGTTGCACCCTAAATAAACTAGGTACCTATACTATACAACAGTTAAGTACTTATATCCATTACAAAAAAATATAAAAGTTAAAAAAATAAAAAGTAAAGTTTCCGGTTCCTGTCCAGTTTCCGGATATCCGATTAAGAATAATTTCAGGTTTACCATGTCTGTGGGTTTGCCATAAATCTGAGAAGCTCAAAGATTTTAAAAGACTGCCGGATCCACCTGCGATTTTGTTCGCGTGGAAAATAAATACCCCAATTAATTTTAGTTTCCTATTATATTCAGTCAAATTTCAAAACATGGGAGTGTATGTGCATATTTTCGCAGCTGACTGTACATAGTATCTGAGTGACCTTGTCTTTATGAGTAGGTTGAGTACCTTACTTACCTCGGTAGGTACTACCTACCAAATTATAGTGTCTTCTACCGAAACCACCTATACCTACTAAAATTCGTGAAAACTAGCACAGACCTAGACCGAATAGGGCCTATTGCTCAAATCCTTTCTACTTAAGGGCATGCGACTCTAGTATCGTCCACTGGTTGCCCTTGTACTGGACAGGGCAGCTTTTAGGCAACTAGGTACGTAAGACGTACCTACCAAACTACCTTGCAAATAAAATGCAGTTTTGCAATCAATATGGCGGGCGACTAGCGCAGAATGCATTTTTAGTTGTGATGATGATGTTACCAAAAACTCAAATACCTAAACCTAGGTACCTAATTCTCTCGATAATCTATATGTTTATTTCAATAACCTTTTCTGCATTATGTTTTTAAACTGTACATTTGACAATAGGACAAGTGTTCCAATGTGGGTTTAATAAATGAACTAAACTGAACTGAATAAATTTTTTTTGATTAGCTACCCATTTTCTCCAAATTTTTCTACATTGCTGTCGACAATGTAGAAAAATTTGGAAAAATATGTATGCATAAAATGACAATAAAAGAATATGAACAATTAATCCGCCTCTGACCTACCTATAAATAGTTATTGATTTTTCTAAATTACATAGAAAAACCTAAAATACGATGACTTATGTGGAAATAAATAAATTTTGTATTTTTTGTATTTTGTATTAGTACCACACAAGACCAGAAAGAAATACAGAGAATCGCGGAAGTACAAAGGGCGGTCTTATCGCTATGAGCAATAATTGCAGCATTTTACCTAAAAATATTTGTCAACGTCTTCGTAGTTTTGTGAAATGTCCAGTAGGTACAGTTTTTCCCGGTTGTGTGTGTGTACATGGTAGGCACATAGCATACATAGGTTCATAATTTTATGAGAAATTATTACGTAGGTACCTACCTATTTATTGAGTATAGTGATTTTTAGTTATTGAGTAGGTATTAGTGATTAAAATATTCCTTGTTTTGGTAACAAACATGCAATTCGTTTCGAATTTTTGACCGTCTTGAGATGTTAAGTACCTACCTAAGTTCATGTACTAAAACGTACGCTACTAAATCTTAGACATGCCTATTAGTGTAAATAATTACCTTGCGTCACATTTTTCAATAATTTTGTTGCGTGCAAAATTGTTACACAACTTATTATTTCTTTACGAAGAAGGCCATCTAATGTTCTTCGTGTCCTTTCATTAGGCACCCTTTTCGACCTTATTAATCATGCTGACAGAAGTACTACATAAGTACTCTCTAAGTAGGGTACTGTTTTTTTAATCATATTTGTATCTCAGATTTAAGTTTAACTTTCATCTAAAATTTGGATAGAACCCACTGAACGATGAAAAATGTATGATCTACTGTTAAAAATTATGAAAAAAAAACCGGCCAAGTGCGAGTCAGACTCGCGCACGAAGGGTTCCGTAGGTACCATTATCTATAAAAACGGCAAAAAAAAAAAAAAACACGTTTCTTGGGGAGCCTCCCTAAATATTCGTTTTATTTAAATTTAATTATTTATTTTTAAAGTGAATATAAAAATTAAATATTCTGTGAATATTTCAAGCCTCTACTTATTGCCGTTATCAATATCGAGCAAAAATTTGCAAAAAAATCACATTTGTTGTATGGGAGCCCCCTTACGTGAATATTATTTATTTCATTGTGTTTTTTAGTGTCTGTTGTTATTGCGGCAACAGAAATACATTACCTATCTGTGAAAATTTCAACTGTCCAACTATAACGGTTCATGAGATACAGCCTGTTGACAGACGGACAGCCGAGTCTTAGTAATAGGGCCCGTTTTACCCTTTGGGTACGGAACCCTAAAAAATTATGCACCCTATGACTCATCCATCATAACAAAACTTGTTATCAAGTGACGAGGAATCTTCGATGACTAATTTTATTTACACCTACTACACTACTATCATCCTTCTATCTAGCTATAAGTATTGGGTATCATACATATAAGTACCTACCTACCTACCTAATCTTCCTCACTAGGAAATTCAGTGACATTTTATGCTGCAGAGTAACATCTTATCCACATCTATAGGTAATTGTCGTCCCTCACCATGAACCTCACGACAAAGGCTCCGTCTAGTGTGAAGTCCACCGGAAAAGTCGTAGTCTCTAAGCGCTCAGCGATAACCTTCTATCAGTTCTAAAGGCCACAATATAACACACAGTATACATCATCATCATCATCAGCCTATGTTAGTCCACAGCTGGACATAGGCCTCCCGTGAGCGCCATAGCGCCCTGTCCTCAATATAACATGCTCATATTAGTTAACTCAATCTATTATGTGCATAACTTGCTGTGACATTTATTTTCGCTGTAAATAAATATTTGTATGATTTGTTTCATTTCCTATGTTTGTTTTGCGTTACTTGTTAATTCTAATTTGGCTAGACTATTTATTACGATTTCTGAGAAATAAAGGAAAGATGCCTTTCCTCCAATTCCTTCCTGCAGAGGAACGGTACAGGCGAATAAAAATAGTAATTTAATACTCAGGAACGTAATAAATAGGTACTACAAATTAGTAATATATGGCACTACCTATTACATAGTTATATTATTTTATTTTTATTTATCAATTTTTAATGAAGACGCCAACGAAAGAAACAATTTCACAAAAGCAGTTGAAAAGTAGGTTAGTACCTAGGTATATTAAATTAGCACAAAGTTGAATTTACTCCCTTCGCCTATTTATTTTAAATTTTTTGTTGTTGCGGCCCCATCTATTGCAGAATATAAAAGAGTTGGCAAAGCAAAAATAAACTGAATTACTATACTAATCAAAATTAAATACGGGAAAATGAAAATACAAAGATGAAAATAGAAAATTGAATTATGTACATAATTAAATTTGATTATAACAACACAATAATAAAAATACGTAAGACAATGATAAGTAGGTATATTAAACGTTTGAGTAGGTAAGTAGTTAATTACTAAATAAAAGAGTAATTTATTTACTTAGAGACATGATTTTTCTCCTATATGTATGTAGGGATTCGCTTAGATCAGGTCAGTCCTGTTTCCGTTAAATAAGTAGGCACATAATGTAAAAAACAGTTAAAATCATGAATGGTCTTCAGTGCTTCATTGATCAGGAATGCGCCCCGCGGAGTCCCGACCCCTGACTAACGCATGTACCCAAACAAAGAATTGGTGCATCGCAGGCTTCTGAATCATCCTCCACCGTCATCCATTAACCATCACATAGCTCCAAACAAGGATACCTTCTATTGCTTAAGCATTACACCATATATATGGTGAAATTGAAACTAGATCTAATGTTGACAATTTTGTTCTTTGTAAGTACTTTGACAGGGTAGAATTTCTCCATCAAAACTACTCTATTTATGAAAAGAAATAAGTTCCCAAAAATTTACTGTTTCGGAGGGACTATCCGTAAGAGGTCCCAAAGATTTTCGGTGGAACCGACTAAGGGTTTCGTGGCTTAGTTGGTAAGAGCACACCAAGCAAGCACTCTTTGCATATAGGCGCGCGGACCAAAATTATTTTTTTTGTGTTGGTTATTTATTTTATTTCATGGGACCTGAAATATGGGATAAAGAGTAGCCTATCTTTTATCCCAGGCCAAGAAAAGACCTGCATAGGTACAAAATTTCAGTCAGATCTATTCAATAGTAGAGGTAATAAACATCCAAACTTTCGTATTTATAGTGTGAGTCGAATTCGAATGGACACTGGAGGCTCCAGTTATCCTTAGTCCTTAGAAGAAAAAGTTGTAGTAGTGGAAAAAATCACACATCATAGTACATCTTACCAGAAAATCGAATGGTAAGTATTTATGTAGGTTAGTAGGTACCTACCTTCCAAAAAGGATGTAATCCTACGTGATCTATGAATTAGGATAAGGAGTATGAGAAATGTGAGATTATTCGATGTTAATGAATTGTTCGACCTTTGCTTCCTGTTACCCAGCTATCTTAATTTGTAAATTATCGTGCAAACAACCACATCCTTTGGCTTTGTGTACTTAGAATTTTAGAGCAGTTTTAACAGCAATAGATTCCAACATTTAGTTTGAAGGGATTTAGTTAAGTAGGTAACATAAGATCGCACGTACAGTAATTAAACCGGCCAAGTGCGAGTCGGACTCGCGCACTAAGGGTTCCGTACCATTATGTATAAAAACGGCAAAAAAATCACGTTTGTTGTATTGGAGCCCCCCTTGAATATTTATTTTATTTTAATTGTTTATTTTTACAGTGAATACCTATATAACTAAATTATTTTGTGAATATTTCAAGCGGGTAGACCGTTGCCGTTATCAATATCGAGCAAAGACACGTTTATTGTATGGGAGCCACCTTCAATATTTATTTTATTCTGTTTTTTAGTATTTATTGTTATAGCAAGCAGCAACAGAAATACATTTTCCTCTGCGATTTTCCTCCAATTCATCATTCTGCTGCTATTATTCCGGTCAATTACAACCTGGGTCTCATTCAAGACAAGAGTGAATATCGTATCTCCTAGACCTTCGTGATACACGTTGGCCACATCTTCACTTTCGATCAGGTGAAATCGAAGGCGGTCAAACGAAGGTCTACTGACTATAAAAAAATATACAAAAACAACAAAATTAAACTTCCAACGAAATACATTTTACTAACATTATGGATAAGTCCAATAATGGACCAACAAATAAACGATTACATTGTTTTACTTTGCGCTGTAAAAATTACATCATAGATTACATCATAATACAAAATACCTACGTCAAAACATTTTATATTTAATTTTCCCTTTATGGATGCCCTTAAGTTATTGTTAATTTTTTCTATCGCACGTCACTCATCTTAAATCACGCAATTAAAGGCGTACTACATTACGTATTTGCGTCGAAATGGTTTATTCGACTTTTGTTTAACACCCAGCGCAATCGTCACACTTCGTCAGAGCAACCACGTCACTATTAAACTTCAAAGAAACCACTTCATTTTCCATTGTGTTTTGTAAAACTTGCACAATGAAAAAATATTATTGCGCAATGAACTTGTAGGTACCCAAACCATTTATAATTGGGTAGGTAAGTTTATTTACAATAATTACTTACAACATTTATACAAAATTATTTCTAGTTCTCGCCCTGCCTTGACGAGTGGAGGGTCGAATGACAAGATTAAGTAATAATTACTTAAAAAATATATTGTTGACATTATCATCATCAGCTTTTATCGGATAAGTACTTTGTTATAATTTTATGTGCTAATGGTGAATTGTATTATTCGGGGGATTTGGAGTTTGTATTATTGTTTATGTGGATCATCATCATCATCATCATCAGCCTATATCAGTCCACTGCTGGACATAGGCCTCCCCTAATGAGCGCCATCGCGCCCTGTCTTCAGCTTGCCGCATCCATTATTATGGTATCATTCGGGTTCGTTTTCAAAATAGTTTTTAGTCATTTGTTTTATAATGAAATATCTATTATAAAATGAATTTAACCTATCTGAAGTAAAGTAAGTACCTTGGTCAAGTACCCTAGAATAGGGTACTTGACTAATATCTAATTTGGCGCAATAAATAAAAAAATTCAGTAGTTTTTGATTAATGAAATCAATAACTATTTTTCGATTTCAGATGCTAAAAGTGTAAGATGACTACATATTTTCAATTAAAATTGTTTATTTTTTTACGTTGTGCTCTGAAATTAAAACGCTTCATGCCATGTTGTGATTGTGACGTCATAAGCATTGAGTTAGAAACCTATCTCGACTAGGATTCTAACTCGATGATCATAGGACTCGAAGTAAATTTTGGATCTCTAAGTTTTAAACGAGTAAAATACGCTTATTTTAAACACTAATATGGCTGACAGGCTTTTCGCTTGCTTACGAAAAGTACACTTTTAAAATAAAGTTTTGCGGTGTCCTAGTTCCTAAAAATATGGTAAATACCTAGTAGTATTTTTTTTACAATATCTTAGGTACATAATATAGTACCTACCTTCGGGGAGGACTATGTCCAGCCTGTGGACTAACATAGACTGATGACGATGAATGTCGGAAACGTTAGACACGTAGGTATACCTAACCTACATCAATAGGCTATTTGACTACATTGAAAATAAGTTGCAAATTGTTTTCATCCTAGTCAGTGACAATGACAACGTAACAAAGCGTATTCAGGTGATTTTGATTAAATTATGCCTATTTTAGGTAAAAAACGGGATTAAAACTGTGGAATAAAATTAATTTTTTTTGATAGATGATCACGTGACCTAAAACGCTGTTCGTTTGGTTGCATCGCTTGTGACATCACACTTATAGAGATTAAAAAAAACATCTTGTTATGCCGGGTACAGACCAAGCGAACAAAAGCGAGCGAAGGCTAACGAGTGGGATTCGACGATCGATGACGAACGTTCACTCGCTTTCGCTGTTGTATCCACACCACACGAACACATGTGAAACAGTCGGCGGAGCACAGCCGCAGGCGAACGAAGGCCCTCATTTGGGCTCGCTTGCTTTCGCCATGACGTCCACACTGGTTCAATCGCGTTCGGTGGTTAGCCTTCGCTCGCTTTTGTTCGCTTGGTCTGTACCCGGCATGAGGTGTGGTGTAAGGTGTGACGTCATCGAGTCATGTCACCGGAGCTATGACAGAGATTATCGTTTTGGCGTGCCATTATCTTATTCAAACTTTAAAAATTTGTTTTTAATAAAACCGGCCAAGTGCGAGTCGGACTCGCGCACGAAGGGTTCCGTACCATTATCTATAAAAACAGCAAAAAATCACGTTTGTTGTATAGGAGCCCTCCTTAAATATTTATTTTATATTCTGTTTTTGTTGTTCTTTGTTGTAATAGCGGCAACAGAAAATCTGTGAAAATGTCAACTGTCTAACTATCACGGTTCGTGAGATATAGGCTGGTGACAGACGGACAGCGAAGTCTTAGTAGGTAGTTAGGGTCCCGTTTTACGCTTTGGGTACGGACGAAACCCTAAAAACGACTGACCTTGAAGAAATATTAATAATTAGTACACGTTGCATTAATTTTATCAGACAATACGTTAGATAGAAATAGAATAGAACTATTTCCCAGTACCTACAGTAGTCAAGTAGCTAGGTAATGTTACATCGTCACTTAAATAAAAAAATATAAAAATACTTAATATAAAAAAATACTTATAGAAATATGTTTACTTACATTTTTTCTTATTTGCGATCAGTACCTACTAGGTTAAGGTAGACCTACCTAGCACCTACCTAGTACTTATTTACCTATTTATTGAATAGTTGAACCTTGAACCCTAGCTAGTAGCTAGGTAGGTACATAACATAACATACCTAGGTGAATTTCCTTTTTTTACAGGCCGTTTACAGGCACAATATAAGTACCTACATTACCTACCTAAACACAAACACATTCCTTTGTTTGATGTTTTAGTTTTTTTTTATGTCATTATTATCTAATTTATGTTTCTATCAATAAATTATTGTTTGGCTTCAAGACATTTTTGTTTACAAATAATTTTAAATTGAAAAACTGATGTTAATTAATGATGATGAGATTTGTTCGCACTATTTTGCCACCTTTTGATAATAATTTTATTTTTGCATTGCCAAACGTAAATGAATGGTCACAGCCCGTCTCGCTCTCCGAATTCAAATACTTAATGAAAGAAAAAGACAGCAGTAGTTGCATCGCTGCGACTTGAAGCTTGTAGCGTACTACGCAAGTTGACGGTGTGTCGACATTGGACGTTGGATCGGTTGCCGGCCGAGGTTTCGCCGATCCTCCGCCGCGTCAGTCTCGCAATGGCGTTTGAGTGTGTCGGTCGCGTGTTCGTTTAGTTTCACAACATCCCGAGCGGACACCGGCCCAAAATATTTGCCTGTCTACTAGTGTTCGAATTACCAGGAGACTATTCCAGTAATTCCTCACAGAAAGTAGCGACGCCTTCGTCACGACGGACAGTCAAATTTTGGAACGATATCCACTCAGGGCGAATCATTTCAAGGTCCGTACACGATTCGTAATTTCCCTTACAAAATCGTTTTGAAATATTTGTAAGACGCTTGAATTGGAATTCACAAGATCGAGGTGTCTAATCGGTTGTTTTGTTGCAGATCATGTTCATCTCTTCGTAGTTCCTCATAGTGTTGTTGTGCTAGTGTATTTGTGAACTTGTGAAACGTGTGAGTGTTAGTGATGGATCCAGGATCTCCTTCGGTGTTGTGGGGTGTGCAGGGGAGGAAGCCTGTGGTGGGCGAGCCGAGCAAGGCGGAGGAGCGGGCGCAGTCCCCGGGGCTCGCGGAGCGGCTGGCCGGGTCCCCCTCCTCGTCGCCGGCGCCCCCGAGCCCGAGCCCTCCCCAGCACCAGTTCCAAGCCGCTCTGGTGGCGGAGAAGTATCTCCTTTTAGAACAAGTGGAAGGTTCCTCCCTCTGCCGGTGTGTGGACGTGCGCACACAAGAGGAATATGTTTGCAAAGTGAGTATGATACTTATTCACACTTTTCCCATAGGGTGATTCGGACACCGCAGGATGTCTTTAATCAGCCGTTTCCGTTTTACTACACCTGCCTATTCTCTCTTGATCACCCTTTTTCGAATTTCGAATAGTTTATTCCGTATCCTCGATATTGCGCTTTTCGTTCTGCCTGTATGCACCAGTCGGACTGGCTACATGTAGATACTTATATGTGCCTACTGTACCTAGGTCTAGGTAAGTAGATCTATCTAGAGTGGTTAGGGCGAGTTATCAAAGCTACATAGGGCATTGACTCTGTACGGGAATCATCCAGGAGGGGTCTTTGTTGACATTTACTGACGTATTGAGGGAAGGTTGCGGGTTCAAGTCCCACCGCGGTCGAAAATGTTTGAGATAGGTACAGTAGGTATTTGAAACGAAATTTCTTAGAAATCTTCCTAAATTCGCTACTTAAGCTTATCCCTCCTCCGTGTGAAGAGGGGTTAGCTTAGCGCTATGCAAACAAAAACCTTTAGCTGATGTTGTTAAACCTACCTAGGTATACCCACGGTCCATGACTGAAACGTCGACACAGCACTTTTTCAGTATGTATGTAGGTACCTATAGGTAGCTTAGGTAGGAAAGAACCTGACGAATCTCATAACACTATCATCGGATTACCTATTCATTGTATGACGTGTCTTAAAATATCTACCTATAACTGATAAGTAGATACTAGACCTACGTACGTAAGTACATCAGACCTACAGAAGTATAGTTGGTAGGTACCTACCTACCTTACCTACAGTACGACAACGAGACATTCTGCTCGAATTTTATCTGGCAATATGCCACTCGATCTATAGAACCAAAATTGACAGCCAACGACAGACACGCACGAGACCTCTTTACCCCATTCTCACCCATTCAACATTGGCGACAAAAAAGTATTTGAAAAAAGAACTCGTCGATCGTTTCATCTGTTTTATTTTAACATGTGACAAAGGAAAATGATCAATCACGGCCGCAGAGGATACGTAACATGTGCCGTTTCGAAACTGTGCCGAGTTTCAACCATGTTTCAACAGCACTTGCGTTGCTTTGTTTGATTGATACAGTGCGTAATCTCTATAGCCTGAAACTGTTGGTCCATCCTTATCTGACACATATTTGGCACAATATTTGCTGCGACCGTCTAACAAATGTCATGCAAAAGGGTAGCAGAATCCCACGGGATCGGACCCCATGTAGTGATGGGCGACGTCAATAAATATGCCCACATGCAGTGTCCCTTTTAATTTCAAAAATACGAAACCTTTCCTCGAATATATGCTATCAATTTCAATTGATTTCACAAATAGAGTAATAATTACAAAAGTTGAGGGAATGAGTGGTTAGGTGACCTTACTCATAACTTTGTTTAGCTAGAATCCTTCTTGAATCACAGATGACGAATGAGGTTTCCTTCGAAGATACTATTCATGCATGGAGTTCTATGCGCATTGTTTAGTATTTTGCTGCTAAAGACGCTATCATACTATGATACTACCAACTTAATATGTCACGGTCTCTCGCGCTCGATCGCACTTGTAGGCCGCCATCGAAGTTTTTACAATGTCATGTGTTGACTTTCGCAATCAATATCTAACAATAACCTCTGTGTACATGTCAATTAAAACTCACGAAGTATTTAAAACTGAGGTATGCGTCATCGTTTTTATTAACAAAGTGATGATTTTAAATGGAAGTTCCAAACATTTAACAGTTCTTTGTACAGACATTTCTTATCTATTGACTCAAGTCTTGGGGAAAATCCTAATGATTCTAAATGTGATACTAATTATTTCGTGACTCGTTCTTCCTTTGTCCTTATTTCGGAACTGACCATACGTGTACCTAGTAGTTTCAGTAATCAACAAAGGCCCATACTGGTATTGTCAAGGCACAGAATGGCACTTCCCTCGTGAGAACTTGGCAAGGTTAAGTGTGGCAACATTATCGTTGCTAAACGGCCGGCGTATTTTACAACACCGCCTGCACCATATTGCCGACACTGCTACGTTTAAATTTTAAACTTGTACAAAGTATTCAAGATCAAAGTAGGTAATCTCAGTATTGACTTTATTGGTGGCGTCACACGTGGTCGCGTCAGGTCGCGCCGAAAATAGGCGTGACCTTCTCATTGACATTGTGAAATAGACGAGATGATAACGCGCCGATCGCCGAATGTCACGCCGAGGCTAGAGCCCCCTCTCTCCACCAGCGCAGCAGCGGTTCAACACGCGGTTACCGCGACGCGCACATTGCTGTCTTTACATAACAATTGATAAGACAGCGCTAACTGGACCAGCAATGAAGCACGTGGCATTGAAGCAACGTGTAGGCTATGGATTTGCTGTAGGAGTCGAGTGGCTCATCTTTGCCCACTGCAGTGTGGGATACCATTGAACAATCTTCTCTTGCGTCTGCCCACTAAATTCATGACTTTATTAGTATTTCAGTATTTCCTGGCGTTACAAATAGCCGACAATGGATATTTTGTGGAGTTATATTTTTATTCATTGCATGCATTGAATTGTCTATTGCACATTCTGCAATAGACTGCGGTTATACAAATATTGATAACTAAAATAGGTTACAATAGCTCCCGTACTCTTTCGATGCCAAATATTGTAAGTGCTCCGTCAACACGGCACTGCAAATCCTTATCATATCACACTCGTGTTGGCAAACAAAGTTTCAAATATGTATTTTCGGATACGTCCAAAATAGTTCAGCAAAAAACAGCGACAACGCGGCCGTACCTATAGCTTAGCTCTAAAATAACATTTATACTATTTTCAAGCAGTGACTCAAAACAAAGTTCCCAGCTTACACGTGATTCATCCATCATTTGTGGTGAAAAAGGCGGAATTCGCGTCCACGATGTCGTTGACATTTCGTGCCCGTTCCGAAATGATGACGAGCTATCGGATCGTTGATAAATAACTGTTCGGTTCGATTCCCAACGCCCCAGTGCGTCTAGCGGTGCCATAGAAAGTTTCACCGTTGGATACATCGCAACTCTTGCCTGTTCACTATGATGATTGCCGCAATGTCTAGCTCGTTTGAGATTTCTACCACCGGTACCCGAAGCTAGCTCTATTTAAAGCCATCCAAGCCGATATTTGCGAGAGGGTCAGCCAGTTTCTATTCACTAAAATGTTTCAAGCTCGTTATTCACATTAGACTAAGCCCTTTTAAATTACGGCGGCTTTGAAATAGGACCCCTTTGAATCTATTTAAATTTAGACGGGAACATGAGCCGTATCTTTGCTTCAATGTTACTTTGAGTTTGTATGGAAATTGAATTTCAACCGTCGCTTTACCAATCACCATGACTGAAACAATAGTGATTGTACTTGAAAGACATGTCACGCAATCCAGAAGTAGGTCAATACTGATAGGAAAATGTTGCTTGCGAGTTACGACCCCAAAAGGCGCTGTTTAACAAAGCATAACGTATACAGGAAAACAGTATTAATTTATCCGATTGTGCTTTTAAATTTTCATGTTCTTTTATTTATAAATACTATTTAACGGGTATTTATCGCGTTTATTTACCTTATTTTCCCGACGTTTCGACAGGTTTACACACTATCATATAGGAGTCATCCCGTGACCACGGCAGTGTGTAAACCTGTCGAAACGTCGGGAAAATAAGGTAAATAAACGCGATAAATACCCGTTAAATAGTATTTATAAATATGTGTTCAGATCGCGTAAGTTTAAAAATATTCATGTTCTTTGTCACCAGGTAGTGTCACGGGACTGCAGTAGCTTATTACAAGCGCACTACCGTTTAGACGGGCACCCGCACGTGAACCCAATCCACGAAGTTCTAGTCGGAGACAAGAGAGTGTACCTCATTTTCCCTCGCTCGCACTCGGACCTGCACTCGTATGTGCGAGCGAGGAAACGGCTGAGGGAACACGAGGCTAGGAGACTGTTCAGACAAATGGCGGAGACGGTGGCCGCATGCCATGAACAAGGCATCGTACTGCGAGATCTCAAGCTGAGGAAGTTCGTGTTTGCTGATCCCCAGAGGTAAGTCATTGTTACCCTTATTGTAAAGTTACGTGATCTGATTTTACTGTGTGTTGATTTTTGCTCTCAAAATATGCCCTCGATCAATCACTTCCTGACTCTTTTCTGACAACCGTAAGATAGAACGTGAGAAAATCGATGTTCAAAACACACAATCGAAGGGAAGCGGAAATGTAGTAAGTAGCGAGTCGTTTCCTACATGAATCAGCCTCAAGTTCAATGAGAGCATTCTAATGCGGTGCATGTAGTCGCGTCCTCGAAATAGGTTCGTCACTTCGAAGCAAAGGCTCTTCGGTTTTGATCGATCGATAATAAGCCCTAGCCCTCACAATGAGATTACAAAATGCTAATTACGATTGGTAGGAAAGGAACCAACGGATTTTGGAACTTTTGAAACGTTATCTGGCCTCCATTGTTGCGAATATCTCCGGCAATGCTAGCGGCTCAAGGCGAGCGGTGTCATTGCTGTACAATACGCCGCAAGCGGGTCAAGGGTTCGCACCGCACTGCAGATTCTATACAAACACTTGCGTACACGCATAATCCTGTGTCAAATTAATAACTACCCTCATACGGGTACCTGCCTTTACCTGATCATTTGATTGAATACCAGAAAAATAGATATTTATTCACCCCTGTAACAACAAGCCAACGTTCAAGAATTTCATTATTCACCTGCCCGCATCTCCTGACCCTTGTATGTCAGTTTTTAATAAAATTCGATTGTGTCCTAAGATTAAATCGGAGAAATCTTTTCTTGCGTAAATAATACCATTGAGGCCTCCTTTCTTCTGTCCAATCAAAGTTGTAAAGAGCTTGATAGATGGATTTCGGCAGTCCCTGCCTCCCACGGGCGAGGCAACAACCGCTTTATGTATTAGATTATCCTTTCGAAGTCAAGTCCCTGTGGAGACAATCACTCCACCCACTATCTTCGGATATAATGGTTCCTTTGACCTTTTCAACACTCGTCCCAGAGGTGACACGATAATAAATTCGCTCTCTGAACTATCGTGACCGCACATATCGAAATGCAATAAAAAATTACGTGCTATGAACATGCTACAAAGGAAAATGTAGAGCTTTATATTTGTTTATTAATTCTTTGGAATCGCTTTGAGAGGACAGACGGGGGAAGGTAATATTTAATATCCTCCGTAATATGAAAGCTTGTGAAAAGCGCCGGCTTACCGCGCGGAACGGAAGTTGCGGCTGTGCCTCAAATGTAAAAACTTTTGCTTCAACCCTTCACGTAATGGTGGAGTACCAGACTTGAGCCTTTGCCGAAGTTGCCGCTCAAAGCCATGAATGTTTACATTTGAATATCAAACTTTATACGCTTTAAACACGAACTTTGCATCAAAGCTTTATTTGCCGTTGCAAAAACAAGCTCTAAAGATTTGGGAAGCTTAGGCCGTTAATTAATTGAACAGGATATTGCAGATGTGTTTCCTTTGCCGGTGTTGGACGGAAATATCAGTTTTTCTGTGTGAGATAACCTCGGTCAAGCAGGTAGACAGCTGACAATCCGTGCTGAAATTAATGGTCCCATCCTCCCAAAGGATGTCGACTCCCTAAGGTGAAAAAACAATCAGGGTTTAAATTATTCAAGCAGTTGAGCTGACCCTAATGTATTCTAATGATTGCACATGTCGCGGTGGTCAGTTCAGCCGTGAGAAGTAAAGTGGGATAAGGTGCATGATCAAGTGCGCCCTTCGACCTCCGTTCTCACAGTCTCCCATAATGGGACCCATCCGCCGGACCGGCCCCATCTCAAAGGTAAACAACGCCATTAATATTGATCACTTGCTCTTTGATGCTCTCAAGCAGGATTTTCTTTGACTTTTTCTTCGCCTTTGATATGAAAATCGCGGATTGAAATTTGTGTCCTCAAGCACGCTCTGCATACTAGTCTCAAGATATAGGAATAAATTTGATCCGCATAATCTGATCACCATCCGTTCATTTCTAAGGATTATTCTACTTTCTCCACATCCGTTATTAAGTGTATCAAATGTGAGTTTCGTGTCTGAGTTATCAAGAGATCTCTCCGATGTATCCGGGCACAGGCCTTGGGAGAGAAAACCGAGGCCGCTCTGCAGGTAGCGTGCAGCCGACATAATCAGTAATCACACATCCAACACAGGAAATATCAACTAATAATAAAGGTAGAAATATCCAACGTTATCTTACAAATAATACGATAACAATAAAAGAACACAAATTACAAGTTTGCATACACAAGTTTAGCGACGAAAGCCGGATGTTTGAATATAAACTACCTTTGTGCTTGTAATTCGTTTTCTTACGACTTTGGTGACGCGATTTCCGAAGCGGAAATTATGTTCTAGTCGAAATGTCCTTTTGTCCACGCGCTGGTCTTAAAAAATGTAATTTGCCTCGCCGATTTATGACAATACGGAATTGGGGACAAATCTTGTAACTTCAGACATTTCGGAGCCCACGCCTTGAAAACGACGATACTATAAGCCGGGCTTACGATACGTACGAGTCCTTTGTAAATAAACTCAGGTACAAATTTTTGTCCTGCCAGGCATTGTTTGGGCCCATCCCGCCTACTCGCTAAAATAATAATAACCTGGATCCCGCAGGTAACAAGAACAGGGTTTTTGCGTAACACAGTGTTCAGAAGCCGAGTCGATTTATTATCGAATGCATAACAAACAATGGCGATGATACTACGGGATGGCAATGGCATCCAATTACGTAAGGTTGTAAAGATAGAATTTGTTGTTTCGGCACCAAGTTGGCTCGTCTCTCGTAGTCCGTAGATCAGTATTTACAAATAAACAAAGAAATAAAATCTGCTGGTATTTAAAGTTTATGATGCGTCATTTGTAGGAGATATTTGCGGCTTGAACCGTAGTGCAGTGTCGTTCGGCAGCGGATGTGCCAAATCGGTCCGCGTCGACTCGCCACCCGGCAGACGCCGCCGCGGCGCATACCGCGCAGGCCACCGCCTGACTGCCATTTCACTCCAAATCTGTACCAATACCCCGGATTTATATTCGGCGTCGGCAGACACGCGACCGCCCGACCGTTTCCCGAAACGGCTTGCAATAATGACAACATGAGAATGCCTCGAGCCAATTGCCGATTTCTCAGCAGCGACTCAAGCCCGCGCCTACGCTGAGTATTTTGAAAACCGTTTTGAAACGTAGTTGCTAAAGCTCTGGTGCAAGATCTGCCACATTACAGCGATGTATTTGCATAACTGAGCTCTCGGTAATGATGGAGTACATCGATTGTGTAACTGGATGCACTCTGGATGATCCGTTTGCGCAATGAACCTTTGCAGTTATGTTTTGCGTTGTTGGCACGGCACATTGTGGTGGATAAACGAGCGCGGGTGTGGCTCTACGGCTAGATGTGCTAGCCAGCACCGAGTGCTAATTCGCGGTGTGTGAATCAGGCGTGCCGGAATTCAAGCGCAGTCGCTGGCCGCTTGTTTTGGGGCGTTAAGCGCGGCCTCGATCGCGAGTAGCGTGCTGAGGTCGCGCACAACTGTGCCAATGTCGCGAGCGCCGCTGCCGCCGCCGCCGTCGCGCTTTACCTCCTCGCTCGTGCGGAACCTACGTATGCCATCACAACACTGAGCCTTACGATTTGTCGCTGATTCAACGCATCAGCTGCAAAGCAAAACTTTTGACGTTCCTCCATTCCGAAAATAAATGAATCGCCGAGGACTACGCAAGCATTCGTCACAACTATAAATAACGTGTGCTCACCTTTTTTGGGTGTGCAAAAAGACCGGATGGGGCTACCGGACGCGGGCGATAGTGCATTGCTCTCGGCATTCTCGCCTATTGACACTGAAGTGACATAAATGTTGTCGGTTTCTAAGAAGAATTACCGGACATGGATGTCGTCCTACAAAAGTAAATCCGATCGTGAAATTCAATGCAATATAATAGGTTTGTTGATATTGTGCGCGCAGAACGAATCGGGAGAGCAGGTACGAAGAAAGGAGATCCGGTCTTCCTTCCTCTTTATTGTCAGTCACCATTCGTTATAAGTTTTTGCTTAGAAATTTGTACAATTACGACATGCAAGTCGTTTATTTCGGTATCGCTGAGCACAGCTGAGAAAACGCACGACTAGCTATTAAATCGATCCGGTTGCGTAAAACAAAGGTCTGCGAAACCTTGTGCAAGCGGCGCGCCCGGCCTGCGCCCGCGCCGACATATCTGCGGATTTGCGTAACGGCGCACTTATCCGCCGATACCAGCGTGTGTTGTGACACGCACGCTGAACTGAACCCTACGACCTAACATTACAAATCACGCTGCTGACCTAAATATTAAACACAAAAATTATGTTCTTGATAGGACTTGTCTCTTCTTCTGAACTTTAAGATCACGTTATGACTCTCTTTGTACGGTCATGCAGGTCATGCATGACACGCAGGCAAATGTCACCGTTCAATGTCAAGAGTGATGCAAATGTTATCGTTTTAGCATTGGCCGGAAAAGGTGCGAGTTCTTTCCGCATAAACAAACACCTTGGACACGTCACCTGAAACTGCTTTTAATTCCTACATACTTGAAAAACCTTCCTGGTTTTATAAGGAGACTGGCGTCCGCGTCGTGATCTCACCGAGTGAGTCATTACATTCGTGACTGAAGAATTGAACGTAAGCTTTGAACTGAGTTGACCTTCTGAGGTCTGGAGCATACGCCACGGATGTGAAAGAGCGCAAAAAGGTTGCGCACGCGACCCAAGCGGGGTGCAGTGGCATTCCCCTAGTGGCAGCAAAAAAATATGCACATTGCACGCGCCGGCAATTAAGTGGGGACCAGACACCTCAGCCCTAAGAAAGCGATGCACATGACCGCTCAAAAGGAACGGATCCCATCCATTCCCACCTACAATCCCTGCCCAACACACTTCTGCATCGCATTACGAGGTCGCTGGTCGTTCCACTTCAGGCATTTTGTTTTTCTTAGCAGCAGCGTACAGATTATTCCTTTAAAAACCTGCTGCGTTGTACAGTCATCCTCCGACGCATCCGTGTCGCGAAGGTCACTGACCGACGAAAACCACAAGCCCGTAAACGCTAGCCACTTTAGCATTGTTATGTAAGGTTAGCTAGCACGCTAGCACATCAAACGTACACGGCGCACGCTTCTAGCATCGCTGTTCTTAGACAAAGTAATTATTCAGCCCCAAATAGTCACCTTTATCGAGAATGGGTCCGTTGAACCGAATGACTTCAGAAGCCATTTAAATGTAATTACTCAGGAATGTCCTGGTGTTATCTGCATCGCTCGCTAGTCAAAATATTATTATACTAGCTTTGATTACATATCTTCGAAGAAAAACCTCAGGACAATGCAATGGTAATGTGAGTGACTCATGACATGACAGATCGCTGATGAATTTCATCGGGTGAGTGTGCACTAGCTGCATTTGATGACGTCAGCGAAGGGATAATAAAACGGAGGGCACAACAATGGGGGTTCAGGGATGAATCATAGGGATTTTCTACCGGGTCACCAACCTCGTACCCTAACTAGCTATATTTACCCCACCCTAAATGTTATCCTGAAATACCGCTCAAAATAACTGGTAAAAATAGGCGCCTAAATCTATGTATGTAATGAATTCTGATGGCTTGTTAGAAAAACATTGGAGCTATTATTTATTTTGTTACAGAAATAGACTTAAGTGATGTAGCTAATAAGCTCTGTAAACTGGTAGGATTAATGCATCCCGAGAGTTCATTTACTTATTAAAAAAGCAAAAAAATACAGGCTATTAAAACCTCGCGAGCCGCGTAGCATATTCATGCATGCAAAGAAACGAGTCTCAATAAAAACTCGCGTCTCGAACGAGAGAAAGCGAATATCGAGATTTCATGGAAGTGAGTTTGAAATAAAAACATTGGCCTCGAGTCTAAGCTTAAGTTTTATGTTACGGGGGATTGACCGAGCCAGTGAAGCATGCCGTAAATCTCGCGCGCCCGTCAGCGTTTTCCTGCAGCTGAGTTCATCAACACTCGATGAATATCTCTTTTGGTCCGGCAAAGTCATTCGCGACAAAGAGCAAGCTAAACAAAAATACATACATATTTAGCTGTCTAGACGAGTACACAGAACGGAGTATGTGGGCGGTTTGCGTGTTACATTCCCATTTTATGATCCAGTCCAACCTCAAACAAAAATAAAACATCTCGCTCCGTTTATTTAAGGCAAACGGAGGCGTAGCAATTGCGGCTCATCATTTCCGATCGGGTGAATCGTCCTACGTATTTCGTGTTACGAATATTGGGAAGCGTAGGTTATTTTTAACTGGTACGAACCCGGGTAATGTCCTAGCAAAGCTTCAATCCTTCAAAGCGACCTTCCCGTAGCAAACCCCGCCTACGCACCCCTGAAACGCCACTGGAGAATCCGTGGGCTGAAGCCTTGAAACCTTGACTCGGTATCGAATAAATATCTTTTTATTATTGCAAGCTTCCTTCGCAGTTTCGTATAAAACAAACCGGTTGGGCGGTGCACTGGCCAGAATAGCTATTAACCCTCGATTCGCCGCTGATGCGTGTGCCACAAATACTTGATCGTCGTTCACTTTTTGTGTCGTTTTGAGTCACCTAGCA
The DNA here is from genome assembly GCA_947086465.1 of Eupithecia exiguata. Classification (NCBI taxonomy): domain Eukaryota; kingdom Metazoa; phylum Arthropoda; class Insecta; order Lepidoptera; family Geometridae; genus Eupithecia; species Eupithecia exiguata. Next base: position 2,959,707 of record OX352229.1, read on the forward strand.
ACAATAAAGGAGTTCAGTGGTGACACAGACATCGAACAATAGCTTTCTAATTAGTAAGCGACTGGCGGACATTATTTCCTGCTGGCTTCCTGTTTTAATGCAATAGAACGAATTTCAGATACGTTGACCTCGACATTGACGCTTTTGTCCTCGATTTACGAGTCAATTTTATTACCAGTAAACTTAAATTACGTTTTATTTACTTTCATGTAAAAAACGTAGCTAGGTAATAAAACATATTCTGCTCCTCAAAATTGCGATCTACAAGAACATAATTATCAGGAACATTATCATACCATACATATTGATGTCAAGGAAGCTTGGAAATTACCGAGTTAGGCATAATGCGGTAATTAGAGTTAGGATGATGTCATGCACGAAGTTCCCCAAAATAATGTTCGTGTTATCACAGTTGTATGATTGTATGAGACCAGAATATTGCGTAGTATTAATACCGCAACACCATTTAAACTACTTTGGAACTTACTTACCTCTAATTGGTCAACAATTGCGAGCGATTTGTGAACAAAAACAAACATGTTTTGATAGTGAAAAACGATGCAGGGGTTAACGTTCTTTTTCATTCAAAGTATCAAATTGTCCGAATCAATTTATTATTTCGGAAACTCGAACGCTGTGACGTAACCTTCACGGTCAGCTAGAGGAAATGACGCAAACGCAGGCCCCGCGTTACAACACCTCCGATTCAAAATTCGCCAAAACACTTCTCGTGATCATTGTACACGAGTACCAATAAACAACAGAACTGGAATTGACATTCATCAGTCTGTCGCAACCACACTTCATCGTCATTGAGCTGTAATTAAACTTATTCTTACTCTTCATCATTCCATTGTAGACGCGAGTTGTTAGCGAAATACTAACGAGCCTGCACTTGCGCCACACTTGACATTGAACATTTTTATTTTGTTAAAATTCAAAGCAAAGGGCCGTAAAAATTAGTCTCACAATTCGCATCGCTTGATTCTTCTGTATATAAACAAAGACTATAACAATAGGATAAGATTTAATTTGAATAATGCATGCGGTTTTAATATTCACCGCGTGAATCGTCGGATCCGAAGCAATTGAGCCGTGAGCTCAACCGTGAGCGGTTATCGGGACCGTTCACAGTGACATTGAAATGAGTTGCGTTGCGTTGCGAAACGGTACTCTTTTCGTGTTTCTGGCCTCGCTGTGCGTTCGAGATTCAAGAATACGTACAATAATATGAGAACGTATCCGACCTCAGTTCGCGGTCATTTGTTGTGTAATCATACGCGACAAACAATACCCCTGTGATTTTTTTGTTACGTAATTCTTTATTTGAATTCGATTCTAACGACCACGAATGTACATTTACATTGACACGTTTTTCGTGGTTGGCTCTTTTGAGGGGATTTAAGGTTAAATTCAAGATCATAATAATAAAATTTATTGAACCTTATTCTGCAAACCTTACCTACCAAGCAGGTTTAAAGCTATTATAATTAAATTAATCCCATGCTTGTTATTTTTGATTCCGGATAAAAAATCTCGGTAACTGAGCCAAAAAAAATATCCAATCTGATCAATTAAAAAAACAATTAGTATGTTTAACAGTGGACTTAATTTAGTGTTTTATATCGAGAGTGATAAAGTATTTAATTCAACTTGATGAGCTAGGGTCGTGTCATGATGGTCCTATATCGATTTATGAAGTCATCGACGTTTATATCGGGCGACATCGACAATAACAAGACATTTGCAGACCTATTGTACACTCCTCTTGTTTCTACGCTATACAATAGATGTTTATTCAGATTTCTGAACATTTGCGTCGTACATTCCTGCTAGTGATGTAATAGAGACGATGTGTTGCCCACTCAACGATAGTGACGCACACGCTCGGTAATTAATATTTTCACAAACAAAACTTTCCTATAACTTCAGCTTATGTAAAACGTCTCGTAAGAAAACCGAACAAAAGGCTACAACAACAATTACAAAACACAAAACAATTCAATACAAAATTTCAGCTTCGTAACGAATTGGTTACGACGTCTTTTTCATAATTTCAGAGGAATAAAGTACAATAAAAAATCTGAACTCCCCACGTCACGAAGGTAGGTAAACTACGTAGTTCTTATCCCACGCAAAGGGCAAAGGGTTTGCGGGCGTCACGTGACCTCTTACGTCAGAGCCCGGGCACAATGACGTAGGGTTTAACCTATTGATTATAATTAGTATGAGTTAAGTTAGAATCCGTGTGACGTGATGCGAGTCGAGGCGGAAGCTGTTACGCACGGTCGCGCTAACGCTAGCCGGATTCGATGCTACGGCCAAGGACAGAACCCCTGACATTGCGGCCGCTTGCCGCACAGATGCACCACCTCAGATACCTGTAGTACATTCACTTCCATACTTGCAAAACTAGGTACATACAAGTTACACTACGACTAACAAATGACTATCGCTGAACAGGATTAAAATCTTTTGTTTTTGAACTCACAATAGTACCTATTCAATCGAAGCTGAAAAATACCTGATCGTATTATGAACAAATCGCGAAAGGTTAAAAAGGTTTTACCTGTGCTGATTTTTTTTGGTGCCTAGATTGATACTTGTGTCTAAAGACAGGGTGACTTTGAGATATCAACGCCCTAAAATATAGCCTTTAAGTCTTCATCTAAAATTACCATCTGACGGTAACATGTATTGTCTCGTTCTCTTGAACCATCAGACAGTAAATAACATAATGTTTACAGCGTGATTGTCATTATTCACCTTCAGAGTGAAGTGAACGACACAGAGGTGACTTTGCAGCACCCACTGGCAAATTCTGACTTGAGTTGAGTATAAAATTATGATTTTCTTCAACCGAAATTTTCATCAGAAATTTCTCGTTTCATTCCCAACTACGCAGTTGTTTTTGATAACCGCGTGACGTTAACATGACGTCGCGGTTATGACTTCCTGATAGCAAATAGGTTGACTTTTTTTTCTCTTAGAAATTCCAAGAACCCTAAAATAATATGTTTTTATGCGGTTTTCCTGTTGCGTAGTATAACGTTTATACGCATCTCTGTACGCTATGAGGAAAACTGAGCATATTGAGTAGCTTAAGGTAGATATTTTTATCTGAACTTGATATTATGACTAGTAAAACGAATTAATCCGGCTGGTGGCCTCCAAAAGAGCCGCTCTATACAAACTGTAGTCGAATCTGTTCAATGTCAGTTGCGCAAGCGCCGCTCTTCCGCCTTCCAACGACGTACGTGTACCAGGAACAACCGCAGCCATTTAAAATTCTAAACGATCTAATTTGAAAAAATAAGCGCTGATTGGCTGTTCTAATGTCAAATCATCGATCACGAATAGTCATGATCGTGGTTTGTTAAGAATTCCATATAAGTAGGTATAATTGGAATTATAATTTTCATCAAAAATTCGTTCGTGACTTTCGTTTCTAAAGTACGTAAGCAATACAAATATGCTTGAGGGGTTAATACTTACTTTGCAAAACGTGACAAGACGGTGAAAATAACTACCTCTTATTGGTTAACTGAACGGTAGCTTTAATACGTATACATAAAATTCAATGACTGTACGCGTGATAATCACGTTCTTATGTAACGAGAAATGTCGTATTTAAAATTGTTTTCTCACGCACGAATATGCTTATCCCAATAAGATAAACTGTTTATGTTTATCAGCAAAAAATTAATAAAATAGCGCAGAATTGCTTGAATTTTCCTCGTTAGAATCCACGTTTTAGGTATTAATGTAAACAGAACGATTTAAAATAAAACCGGCCAAGTGCGAGTCGGACTCGCGCACGAAGGGTTCCGTATCATTATTTATAAAAACGGCAAAAAAAAAACACGTTTATTGTATGGGAGCCCCTTAAATGTTTATTTTATTCTGTTTTTTAGTATTTGTTGTTATAGCGGCAACAGAAATACATCATCTGTGAAAATTTCAACTGTTTGACTATCACGGTTCATGAGATACAGCCTGGTGACGGACAGCGGAGTCTTAGTAATAGGGTCCCGTTTTATCCTTCAGATACGGAACCCTAAACAATGTTTACTAACTAATGGGATTAAAGCTAAATCCGGATGCAATTAATCGATTTGAGTTATACGTCAAATAATTTGCATGATATCATATATGTTTAAATTTTATCAATTTCTTGATATACAGAGTTGACGCACGTTACTATTTATATCATGATAACACTTTTTGTGTGATTGCTCTAAGAACAAATGATAAAATGCCTTATCTCCTATCGTATAACTTTCGTATTTTATTAAATTCACATAGCAAAAGCGGCCATATAAACGAAGCCTCCATTTTCAGAGAGTTAATCCGCTTTGCAACGTGCGCTCTGTTTTAATTAACTTTATTCCATTGCATTGCCATATGGAATCCCGGCCGCTAGTTTTCATACTTTTTACTACATAACTTTTTCTACAATCGACCATCTGCTGTAATTCTGCCATTTTAATTCAAGTCCGTTTCCGGTCCCGTTACATCCGGCTTGAGAGTGCTTGAGAATCAAACTGTTCCTTTACAAAAACTCAAGTACTATGGGAATGTACCGTTTCTAATAGTAAATCCTCACACGGTCATCGACTGCACTGTTATCAAAAGAGTCATAATCAACATTAAAGGTCACACAATCTCTTATCTCGGAAGATAAGAGCGGTAAGGTCACCTACATGCCGCAATGCCTTCAATAACCTAGCTCTACTAAATTCAAACTGACACCATTCATCCAAGAGAATTTCGGAAAAAATTCAAGGTGTTCGAATTGTATTGTTGCAGTCCGTATCGGGTTAATCTTCTAACAATTACCTGAGCGACGCGACAATAGTAGCGTTTTTGTGGCCTGAACTTGCCAATTGTAAAAGCCACCCTCATCTGAACCAGATGTTCCCTTTAAATACGCTTTTATGTCTCCTACGCGTGTTTTTATTCGCCGACTGTTTGCCGAATCATTGATGGTAGAAGAAGCACCGACCATTGTGCAAAGATTCTGCATCAATCTTAAGAATAACACCTTTTCATCAGACAATGGATTGCACATGCAAGATCTTTACCTGCGAACGCACGTGTTCAATATTCGCGTAGCCATCGAACAATAATAATTTAGAAGTATATTTATAAGGACCTGTCAGTGCAAATCATAGCTAACAATTGAAACTACAGGGTTTATTTTCCAATGATTTATCATTCTGATATTTCTGAGCATCTTACGGAGCTGGCAATGCATAAAGATTTTATAGCCAAGAATTTTTATCTTTGTAGCGATGAGTCTATTTTAGTTCAATATTATCTTAAAGTAATAGCATCCGGTATCCTGATACCCTGGCGCCTCTCGGACTATGAACTTAATGAACCTGTTATTTATAAGTTCAGTTTACTTAATCGCTTATGGTTATGGCTGCTGGTGTAAGCAACATGTTCTGGTTATGAAAAATGAATCGTTTATTTCGAAACAGCCTCGGGAGACAATGGTCCGAAAAGTCTGTTTGGACACCTGATGACAACTCTATCGGATGCAACGTTACCCGATACGACGGAAGGTCAACAAAGCCATGTTACTAGCGAGAAACGTTGTTTAATCAAATGCACTCTGAGTTCGAAAAGAAAACGTTGGGGTTTCAACACCAGCTGCCGCGAGGTCAATATTTGCTGTTTTTCAAACGCTCCTTCTGAATCCCCTCTTGCTCTTTTCAAAACTTTTGTTTTAGCGCACGGGAGATCCTTTTGAAGGTCCAAGAGCATTAATATTAGAGCTCACAAGTTCACAACGGAGGATATTACGCGTAGAGTAATTGGTTTTGCTGTTATTAATTCTGATAACTGGGATTCGTTTCTCTCTTTTGTAACAAAGGGAAACCATCGTAATTAATTTAGTAGTACGCCACGAGAACAAAGTTTTCGATTGGCTGGCGCACAAATTGAATTTTACTAAAATGCCGCAGCGTAAATGGAATTGATTCTGTGCTGGTTTTGATCTTTTTTTGGTGCGACATGTGCTCGGCCATCTGTTCGGTCAGATTAAAACTTTTTTGAGTTTTGAGTAAAACGTATATACCGATATGAAAAAGTGACACGTAGCACATGGCGTTAGATCCTCGTCTTCTCGTCTACCTGCCTTTGTTGCGGGACAATGCGTGCGCGCACATCTGCCGGCCCGATCACAATCCTCCTCCCATTGTGGCCACCTTCTGCATACATACGAGAACGTCATCCATCATTTGGCTAAAACATATAGCTTATTTTTTGTATTTTGGAATTCACATCTGTGCGTTCCTTGTACTTTGATAAGCCTGAGTGGTTCTTTGATGTTTGTTACCGGTTTTATTCCAAGCTAATTAAAGCGAGGTTAGATCTTACATAATCAACTGATAGGTAAGGTATAATACTAATGTTTTTTTATTGCGAAAAATCGACCGTCGTCGTCCAATATCAAGGTGTTGTTAATTAAATCATGTTTTCATTTGTATACCGAGGACCCACTTCAAAGCCCCATTAGGCGCATAGTCCAAAACTTTTAAAGCGCTTTCAAATTCGAGTAGCACTTAATGTTACTAAATAAAACAATAACAATTGTATTGAAATACTAATAGGAACAATTAATCAGTTGGTCCGGACGCTGCGTTACAACAGAACGGCCATGCAGTTGCTAAACATCGTTGCTTTTGAAACCGTAATGCATCTGGATTTTGAAACTTATTAACCTGTTTGTGTAGCGACCCTCGTTTCAGAACAGAACCCTCAAAGGACATTCTCATTATACCGAGTTACGCTCGAGTGTCGCACAAAAGGCCTCTTGTAACGATCGAGTTACTATTGTTTGCTGGCACTAATTAAACAAAAGATGTCCAGGCGCTTTTGTCTCCGTAACTGTCTCCAGCAGGTGAATGAAAATGCGATTCGAATGAGCAGCTTTTGAGAAAAACTCTCTTATTCATCATCACAAGCAGACGAAGTGTCGCCACTAATTGGGCGACATTAAGTTTCAATGAGATTTTTTATCCAATTTTAAACACCTTGCAGTCCATTTGTGTAGGAGTTCTATGGCCGCTTTATTCAGACAGTAAAAGGGACGCTTTGTAATGAAATAAGGTTTATGAAATGTCAGAAAAGGTTGTGTTGGACAAAATGCAGTCCGTGCAGTTAGCTCATAGTAACCAGCGCTCGGCGTTTTGGAGCGGAGACTTGCCGCAATAAATCCTTGATGGAACCTTAACCCACTTGTATGATTACGAGTGCGCCCGCGCCGGACGCCGCAAGCGCTGCAACCGCTTTATCGTGCCGCTATGGTATTGTGCCAATTGCTAGCCTCTGCGGTCATGGGCCTTGAACACCTCATCTCTTTTTGGGAAGAAAACTACCGCAGTTTCGGAACTACGTCCGATGTAGCTCATTATTGCGCCAACGTTATAAGCTCTATCAATGGGAACATCGCAAATTAGCATGCAATGATCGAGGAGCAGGTGAAACGAAACCAAATTCCAGAGTTGACCCTTTACTTCGCGCTCTATCAATATTCATGAAGGTATATCGTGGGAGCTGCAACGGTTGCAGTGGCCGGCGCGCGCGCAGGTGCGTTGCCGACCTTGCGCAATGGCACACATGCCCCTCTAACATATCTAGCCGCTAACAAATGTGTATCAAACTTGCGAGATGCCTGGTTTCGACATCGCCTATTTACCGCTTTAAACGTGTCAAGATAAACCATCATTCAATTAACCAAACACGTGTCCAAAACGGAAATGTGACATCACCCGATGAGGTAGCCGACTAGCCGTAGTAGATAAAGCTATGGTCGTCTGCTTTTGAGTATTTTTAATTGAAGGAGCACGGGCACCGGTGCCAAGTAGGTTACTCCGCCAATGTCGGAACTATAAAACTTGCTCGGGTAATTATTACACCGGGCAATATCGCTGGAGTTATACAGGCTGTGATTGTTTGACGTGTCTTGTCATCAATCGAGCTGCAGTGGGGCGTGACAGAAGCGCGGGCGCAGCGTGGCAGTGAATACTGGGTCAAGTACAACGGTGCTTTGCCATTCATTGTCAGCGAGCGCTCCCCGACCGGCGCACGAGCAGCTATCGGCCTCGCGCGCACTGAACTTGACACATCGCTTTTAACATAATTCGGCCTGTTATGTATGTCATGCCATTCAATGTGGGTCACACACGATATCTAGTATCTAAATTATACTCTAATATCATTGAATACAGATCAAACTCAAAGTTATATGTATTTTTATTTACAATTCTATATGGTCGATGTATAATTATTTTACTTCAAGTTTCTGCAGGAGGTGCGGTTGCGATTTAATTAAATGATAGCAAAATAGAGCCTCTACAAATTTCACGTTTTATATATCGTTCGATATAACCTATGCCTAGAATATGTAGAATCCAAAACTGGTTCTACAGATCAGGTTACAATGCATCTGCTGTACTGGTTTTGAATATAATGTTAATGTGTTATGTGCCTGACTGGAAAAGCTTACTAATTATTTCAGTTGCATTACGTCAATTGCAATGAACAAGTGACAACATTCGTTAGGTAACGTCATTGCAGTCTTTAGTGCTTGATGTAACGTACCAGTGTTGCTATCCCGCACCCGCATTTCGCCAACAATCAGCGTCTGTTGGCGAATGCGGTACCTGCCGGGGTCATCGGCCCGCGGACTTGATAACTTAGCTATAGCTACAATGAGTAGAGTACGTTCACCGCGTTAGAAAACTCTACTTCAGTTCCGCACTTTCTTTATTGCATAACCGCAATGTGCCGTTTCGCCCGCACTCTCTTCCGATGCGGTTGTGCAACGACTCCCATTCATTTGAATTTCCAATCGAGACCCAATTACAAAACTTTATTGTCTCTCTTTAATTGCGCTAACATGCGCTGTATATGTCGACATTTACCGAGCTTTCTTTACATCACATGACATCGCGCGGCTTAGCAGCATTCGTCCCCCTCGGCTATGACAGGTGAGTTTCGCAAGTTCACTGACCTCTCCCCGCCCGTTGCATCCGCGAGTTGCCAGCAATGATATAATAACTGGCCGTGTAATTTGCTTCTATTCCGAATTTACCATTTCCGTACTCTCCAGGTTACATCATAGCGTTTACAAGTCGCGAGGTGAACGGCCGAAAGCGGCTGCTCCTCCGATGATTGTTGATCATTCCGTTGGCATGCTAGACCATTGATCCTTTTATGATCTCATCGTACTACGCATTTTTTGGTACGACAAAAAAGCTCAATAAAAAGGCGAGGCCTAAACATTTTTTTGCTGAGCGTAAATCTTTCCAAATGACATCATCCTCGGACTAGATAAGTAGCGCACCTTAAACTTTCGTCATGCTGGCATTTCGCCGAACGGTACATGAATATCGTGCTGCCATCGAGAAAGTACCGCTGCAAGCCACATTCACCTCGAGATGCCTGAAAGTACTTACGAATTGCAAGTACATGTACTACCATGTCTTTCCTCATGTCGAGGAGAAAGCCGGGGTATTGTCCGCGATTCCTGGTCTGTTTATATCAACACGATCACGCGAAATTATTCGATTCACGTTCTCGATTCACACATTCGGTATTTGAAATTCTTAGCGGTAAAGGCCTATGAACTTATACGAGTCGATTAGGAACACACCCATCTCGAACTGGCGCGTTGTGAATCTGGTGATAGGATTATTTTACGCGGCGAACGTAAAATCGTACCTTTTCCGTGAAATCGATAAGCGTAACTCGTTTTCGACTCGTCTCACTATCCGGTTGTGCTGTTTTCAGCGATATTTAACGGTAAATAAAACACGTTTTTAACTCGCGTTTTTATCCTGGCTTGTTTATTTACAAACTTTAACTAAACATACCTAAATGACTTGTTTGGTTTCCTCGTATTGTTTAAGAGCGTTCACGCCTAGCGCGCGATGTCAAGTTTAGGTAATTCAAACCCACACAGAAGCGAGCGTGACTGTGTGAGTAGCGCTGGCGCGTTCTATTGTGGTATAGTCAAGCTTAGCACTTTGATCCATTCGAGTGAAATTGATATAGCAATTATTTAATTTAAATTTGAACTTAGACAGATGACATATTTACGTGTTAAAATAAAATCAAAATAAAAAATTGTTTATTTCCATAAATACAAAAATGTACACTTAGAAAAGGTCAAATTCTTAAAATAAAACACTGACTCGGAAATAAAGTGGTACTTTTGATTTCTGTCGCTTCGCTATGTGAAAGTAAAGAAGTGACTAATAAACCTTCAGCCTGTTACGAGTAGGTACAAATAAAACACTTGGTACGGATAAAGTCGAGTTTATTTTACAACATTTTAAATGTTTTATTCTACGAATAAATAATAAGTCAGGAAGTCTAATTCAGAACAAATTCCAACCAAAAAGTGGGCGCTGCTTCAAATCAAAACTATGGATAATTCAAATAGGAATCACTTCAATTGGTTCGCGCGCCTGCTGCAATGGCAGCTATGACAACTGATTCATAGCGGCGTGGACGATGTTATGCAATAAATGGACCGGACCAAGTCAATAACGAAACAATTATATGGTCAAATGCTTTTTTTACTATACAGGGTGAGTTTTTTTTTCAAAATGAAACCTTCAAATTTGAAAATTTATAAATTAGACTACAAATTCGAGAAAAGGTTGTTTGTCGTATAGTTGAAAGTACAAACGTTCAGACTATACGCAAAGAAATCTATCTTCTTTTGTCATATTTTTTTATCGTTATGAGCTTTTTGACATAAAATTTTCTTGCATACCCTCTTCAAAAAAGCTGAAAGTAGTGAATTTAGTTTGGTCAGATATATGTAGTACATTTTGCAGGGTTATGTAGATAGAATCTAACGTCCGTCTTTCGACTGTCAGTGGTAGCACTGACAGTCGGATTCTGCGCATCTACGCACGGACGTTAGATTTTAAATACTTTCTGTAATTTTTGTAGAAAAACTGGGCGATGGAAAACAAAATAAGCGCAATAACCTTGAATTTATTTTAATAAATGTTCATAGTGATATTGATTGTCCACAGTGTGATAAATCTGTTTTTGTACAGATGATTCTTTAAATAGCCCCATTAGAAAAAATCAATTTTGAAGGTGTTCCAACCATTAAGGCACATAGGCGTCGTAAATTTATTTATTTATTATCAACTTAGAAGCCAAAAAAGAAAATTTTATTTTTTTACAAATGCTTACTTTTCCAAAAATATAAAAAAGTTTTGTCTTTTTTACCGAAGAACTTATTATTTTCAAATTCAAACACGTAACTATTAACATGGCTTTTTGATAACTCTCACGGTTTCAGATTTCCTCTCAGTGGCCCTGAAAAAATAAAACACCCTATATCACACATCAATATACGCCTTCAAGAATAAACTCGACAACTGGTTACGAGACAAAATTGACAAACTAAAAAAATTACGCAATAACTAAATTCGACACTGTCTGATAATCAGTGATCGGAAATTCGGGCGCTTATTTACCTAAAGTTGGTGTAAGACACAACATGGAGCAGTTAAAACCATCTTTCTCGGGAATACTTTCCCGTAAATTCCTGGGATTTCAGAATATTCTAAAATAATGATTTTTCACCGGAATCTTATTTATAGACGAAATATAAGACACTTTTATTCTGACGTGTTTTTCACTAAAGTCAATATTTCTGAAAAAAAAAACATTTTTAATTATATTTATGATTTTATGCCAAAATCCTTTTTCTACACGAAATTTAAAACACTTATACGCATTTATAATTTGTTTGATAATTGCGTAAGAATAATAGAAACAAATATTATAAAAAAAAATATAGGTATATAATTGTCTGTTTTGTGAGATGAACCCAAACTTGTTTTATTCCAAATGGGAATTTTGGAATTTTCTAGAATGTATTTTCACTGAAATCTTATTTATAGACGAATTATAAGACACCTTTTTTGAACGCGTTTTTTTACAAAAATCGAATTTCGCGTCAGAATAAAAGTGTCTTATATTTCGTCTTTAAATAAGGTTCCGGTGAAAAAATCATTATTTTAGAATGTTCTGAAATCCCGGGAATTTACGGGAAAGTATTCCCGAGAAAGATGGTTTTAACTGCTCCATGTTCTGTCTTACACCAACTTTAGGTAAATAAGCGCCCGAATTTCCGATCACTGCTGATAATGGACACATCAGCCACTGGCTGCTCGTCTGTTAATAAATAAATATATTTTTGGATAACAATTTAGTGAACTCTTTGTCCCGCAAAATATGATTAATTTAATGTTTTTAGTCCACTTGTTAGCTACCCACTTATTTTTCCGAATCGTATGGGCAGGTAAACTAAAAATACCAAATAAGCATAATAAATTTCAATTTCATTGAAAAATATCTAAATTTTATCGATTCAATATTTCATCAAGGAAAAATCCTTCCAAATGAAGTAAAAAATTGTCTGACCTCATTTTGCATTTTCATTTTGAAAAAAAAAATCACCCTGTAGAGTGATAAACATTTTACCAAAATATTATTTTGTTATTGACTTGGTCCTGTTATTGTTGTTTAGCTCTTGCATTTTCCATGTTTGCTAATTTTTGCGCTTTCGTTTCTTCGCAAAAAATAACTTTATTTTATTTCCCATTATGTCTGAAATATGATTTTTGTCTATATTAATACATTCTACAATTATGTTTGCAATCAAATATAATAATAAAAAAAATTACTTACCAAAGTACCAAAATGTTTCGAGGGCGCTATAAATATCCGCTCGCCTTATACGCACGACAAAGGTCAACACAGGTCAGTCAGAGCGCCGAGCGACATGACCACACTCTAGAAAGCCTCGCGGCGGACTGATTTGAATGGATTTGCGCGCAGCGTTTTATAGTAGTTTTAAAATATTCACAGAAAATTAATAACAACAAAATATTTAAAATTTTAAATGCATGATTTTAAAGACGATTCTCAACTTTATTAGTAAGCTATTATCATAGTAAATTAAATAGGTAATATCGGTGAAAAAGTCATTTGAAATTCGTAAAATTTCACATTTTTTGTAAATTAATTTCTCATAGTACGATACCAAAACCGAATATTTTTTCAACTAACTTTTTTCCCAAGGATTTTATCTATTGGTTATCATTTTTTTTTTATTAGATATGTCAGTATTTTCATAAAATTTTGAGCTTCGAAACTGATGCTGACAGGGAAATTAAGAAAACCTCTAACAAGTTATTTTCATAGAACGCGTACATACTATATTAATTCAAATATTTTCTCAACTAACTTTTTAGACAATGAAATTTCCTAAAATTATTACTAATTAACTTATAGTGTAAGATAACTGGTTCATGAAAATAACGAGTTTGAAAAGTACTGTTTTTGAGCCAAACTGCGCATGGCAAGCGTAAAGGCTCTTAAGAGTACCTACAAGTTTTACCGCTCGGTAGTAAGCTCAACGCAAAACACTATTAAATCCTAGTTTTATTATAAAACCTACTTGAGACTTAGCCTTGATGGAGTAATTTCAGCCTTGAGTGCTGTGATGTAGAGTCTGAGGTCGTTTGGCAATGACTGAGTAGGGGTTTGTGAGGCTTATGCGGCGGCGGGACTCATTGTGGGATACGGCCCCTGAGTTATCGAATCTATTGTTCCTGCTTCGATACGAGCCTGATACACATCTGTACGTGGAACTACTCGATCTCAAGAGGTGAAGCTTTGAATAAAATGAACTTACACACAATATGCCTCGAACTTAAAATGTAAGTAAGTTCGAGGCGTATTGTGTCGTCTCTACATATTCTTATCAGAGCAAACGTTCTATTTGCGAATCTATTATTGTAATTACAAGCTGAGTGCCAACAAACCTAATAAAACTCGAAGATAATATGCCCATTGCATATTAATTCGCTGATTTCCATAACAATACTCTATCTAACATAGCTAAGACAATAAACGCACGAGCACCATAATGCTACATTTTCGCAACGCACTCTATAAACCTAAACCCAATTGTGCAACAAATAGTATGTCATTACAAAATATTTGCGTATCGTATCGCCGATTCGACTAAATAAACAAAATTCAACTCTCTTTGAGATAAGATTAAGTGAAATTTAAGATAAAGCTTCGATAAGGAACACCTTGCTATCCTAAGTATACTTACTGATTTTTTGGGAATTTTGTTAGTTTCTTTTTATACCTATCACATTGGTGATTGAAATCACTATGTTATGTTTCCCTATCTTATTAGTTAAGATATTACCGAAATTAATCCTATTTGTCGTCCCACGCGTCTTACTCTGCAATCACGAAGCAAAATGTATTTCACAAGGCAAAATCGCAACCGCTTATTTCACGTTTTCGAAACCATCCTGCGTCATTCCTGCCTTTGGTTTCTAACTTATTAATGTGTTTGAAATAACTTTAACTAACCCAACAGCTAAAGCTAGCAATGGCTAAGTATTGGTATTGCCAACAGTGATAGTCGAATTTCGACATTAAATAACCGAATATCTGAGGCACTAGGTGCTTACAACAACTTGTTTAGTCCACAGTAAGTCATACGGCACCTAGTAGACACAAACGCCTTGTTTCAAACGTTGTGCAACTCATTATGAAATAATGTAAGGACTAAAGGCTCAGTGCGGTATCTCTTCGCGTTTTGTAAATCCAAATGTTACAAAACGCAGGGATTACCAACAGTAATGGTTGGCCGGCACGGCTGGCACCCTGCCGCATATAAATAAACCAACGAACAAAGCATCTCAATACATTTTTCCATACATTTGCGCCATAGGCTTGCGAGACGGTTTACCTGCTGTTAACCAACTGTTTCAGTAATGCGGCTCGGAGTTGTAGCCTCGCCAGTTCGCAATAGTCCGCTCGCGAATATCGCAAGCTCTTGCGTCGCAACATGACTAGCTTTCATGATTGTAAAATATAAATGTCGATCTAATTTAGCTCGACAGCCTTTAATGCGAGGCACAGGATGGTCTACATTTCAATATCATGTCGCAAAACTAACACGGATTGCAGCTCTAAGCCATTCTTGCCGCGTTTCGCACTTCCGATATCTCGATAAAGGAGAGGAAACGATTGCAGAGCGAAACAATCGTAAATTCCGACTGCGTAGCAGCGACGGAAACCGCTGCCGTATACGGATGTGGCTTGCTCTTTTATTTATCGAGCGATCTAGACCGCATCTGTCGGGCGACAGACGTCAGCTGCCCTTTCTGGTTATCGTTATTATACAGCCAGCAGCCTCCCGAGGCGCGCACCTGGCGCTCCCGCCGCACTCAGGTGCTCCCTCCGCCAGTCTCCATGATTATGATTACGTCTTCGCTTTAATACAATTCTTCGATTCACCTTTTTACGCGGCTCGCTTGCGTGTCATCCACGCGAAAGCGACGCAACTAATCACCGTCGCACACTACAATTACAGTATTTTTTCACTATGCAATTCAGTCGTAATAACGATGATTACTCATCCGCGATGTGGGAGCTCCAGGTTTTTACTCCACGGTTTCCCAACACGTGGAAAAGTCTGTTCAAAACGTAACAACGAGTTATGAAAGTGAATACGCAAACGTGCCAGTGAGCTGGTTACCTGACGATTCTTCGTGTAATATCCTGCTTGACAGAATTCCTAACTACAAATTAAACTAGCGATTACGTGTACTTATAATTGCAACATTTCGGCTAGGCGGGGCAAAGAAAGGTTCGTCTTTACGGAGCGCCTTATTCCACCGAGTGGCCCTGGAGCGTGCCTTTAAACGACCCAGAAAGATCCACCCGTTGATGGCGGGTCGTGGCGACGCGATGACGGCGCCGCCGCCGGGTGAATTATGCCCACTGTGTCCTCCCTCACACGTGTTCCGTGTCGATCGCTAGCCATTTCGAAATGGACAACGCAGTTATATCGGGAAGGAGTCAATGAACGGAAGTGTTTCACGGGTGTGACACGCTCGCTCACTATCGCGGCTTGCGCAACTGTGGGCCCACTTGCCCAACCACACACCACCGCTGTCGCGCTGTCTCTTGCCGCTGCGGTCGCAGGACTCTACAGGAATCTTGTTAGCGCATCTGTCGCAAGCCGCTGGGGCTGCGGTTTCTCCGGTTGCAGCCAGCAGGCCGCCCTGCTAGCCGATGTACGCTTTCTACTTCTTTCTCCATCGAGGGAATAGGACGCCGCGCGCAGCCGCGCTCGCGATTGCAAAACGTTGCTGAGGTCGCGCTTTCTTCGTTCGCGAGCCTCGGAGAAATTGTTGCGACAGACGCCGGGTACACCGACCTCGCGTTAGAAAGTCGACCGCTCACCGGATTTTACACGACCACCGCGTAACGGTGTAATTGCAATCGAGGCGGAATTCACCGACACTTCGTTGGGTACTTTTTGCGCGTGCATTCTGGACGCTTTCTTTCTCTCGTTGCGCAATAGTCGCGTAATAGATCGTCGAGTGAGGCGGGTCATCGAACGGTACCGTTGTTTCGTAAACGTCGCCGTGCGAGGGCCCGCACTCCGCAGCCGAAGATGCCGTGCAATTGGCCGATTGCGTGCGGCAGTGGCGTTTGCGCAACGGGCTCTGGAGTGGCGCCCTATCCGCAGTCCGCGCGCGTTGCAACATGGGATTATTTCGGCGGCGGCGCTTGGACCGCCGCCCGAACTTGCAACACGCCATATCGCAACGCGACTCATAATCCACACCATTGTGACACCGGCCCAGCGTGTGGACGCCGCCCGCCTGCCAAATACGGCTGCTGCCATTGCGCTGCTCGATCCTCTTACTCCATCCACCGCGGCCGATCAACGAGACTGCATCGCATCGAGCGAGCCACACAGGATCCAAGGGCGCGCATGAGTGCCCGCGCTCGCTGCCATTGTCACTGCATTCGATTTAAAACTAAAACAATTTTGCAACCGATGTTCACATTAGTGTTTTCGCAAGCGGCCCAGTGCTCGGTTTCAAAACTGAGTTCGACTTGCGTTATCGCTACTCCGATAAAGCGAACTGTGTCGTTGCCTGCGCGGTTTTGAGACCTAAATTTGAACAGTAATGTAATATGTACACAAGCTGCCAGCTATCGCTATTATTCATTCGTGACTCATTACAAGACAGGTAGCTATTCTTCCTCGCAAAACTATGACGAGAAGCATTTATATCGCGGAGCGCGTTAGATTCCGTAGTGTTATCAAGTTTACTAAACATCCGGCGAGCTTGCGCAATAAAAGCCGACATATAATTGGGCATGGTCGGGATGGTTTCCCAACCTATCCCGGCGGCATCTCGGTGTGGCAACTGGCAGCGCTTGCGACATGTCCCTACAATGCGTGTTACGAAAACTATGACTAACCGTTACTAGCACCATTAGCGTAAAACTATCAATGTATACAATTCAGTTCACAGCTTATGACAATTGTCGAATAGGCGATTATGATCGGAACTTTCGCAATGCAGTGTCATGTCGTAAATCCGGTCAGCACAGCAGCGTGTAAACGATGTTCCTAGGCTGACATTAGTGCGGGGTACTGTTAATGTTCTGTGTCATTGCGCAAGACGCAGCGGACGCGAACTCGAGCAGGAAGTGCATGCATGTGTGCTGCATCTGTGCTGAGCTGATGCCATTGTTACGAAACTGTCAGTCAGGGTTGAGTTGAGCAACTGCATTGCGAAACTCGCATCCCGTTAATCCAATATCCACCCGCCTGACCCCATGACACCGCTATATCAGGATAGGAAAGTACACGTATTAATGACCCAAACTTGACCAAGAAATATGAAGCGCTTACAAACAAAATATTTCGTTAACAGTTGCGAAGTGTAAACGTGAGTCAGTTTAGTAATAGAGAGCGTGGTGCGTCGGAGGCACGTCACGATGGAGCCTGCAGCATAGGGCCTAGCTGTATGCGTGAGGTTGCGTAAGCTGGACAGCACGGTTGTCCTTTCGCCGCCGCGTCCAACCCGAGAATCCTTGGAGGCCACCGCTCGGAACACGCTCGGAAATCCGGCCAACCTTCCGACCGCGTTACGACACCGTATAACTTATTTACACGTTGCGAAATCAGAATCGATTGCAACTGCAGACATCGCACTTTAGCCTTGCCGTTGTAGGGATTTAATTAGGATCAGCGAAGTTGCGCAGCCGAGACCTAAACGGATACGAGGACGCCCTACGGCTCCGCTCACTGATGGATTACAAAAAGGTTGGAAGTGCAAGCGCAGCGGTTGCACTGCACTCGCCGGTGACGTCACTCGTTTCGTCAACTAGTTTCCCACAGTGGATCTCGTGTTGCTACACACCGATTAGCGGCCGGACGGCGCACGTGCTTCCACCTACTTGCCCCTTTGTACTCCAAACGCTTATCCTTTTTACCCACTACACTAGCGATCCGTTTGAAAGCTAGCAAGACAAAGCGATTGCTAATTGAGTGTCGCAGTTGGCGCGTAATAATTCATGTGATAACAGTTGCGACAGACTTAACAAGAGTAACCTTTAGCGGGAGCCAACCGCTCCATATTGTCACGACTTGATCATTCGCAATGCTTTTGATAAATCTCTATCGATTATCTTGCGGGTCAGCTGTAATAACACCAAGCTAGGGTTCATTATGGCTTATCTCGTCAGAACAGTTGTTCAATCCAATCCAGTGACGTATATGCTGCATTATTATCTAGTGGTTAGAATTAGAACACTGCATCTGTCAAAACCGCCAGCTGATTTGGTAACAACTTTGAGTAAACTTGATATTTATTACCTTCGAATTTCGAAGTAATCGAAACATACACCTTTCATAATATTTACGACAGAGTCTAGGTTACCAGACCTAGCGAACATTGTAACGAGAACTGGAATAGGGTGATTAAAACGCGGGAACCGGCTGCCTTTTTGTATCCCTTATTAACGGGCTAAAAATAGGTACGCTTAATGCAATTATAAGTACATAGTACGTATCTCCACGCCTACCGAGCACCTGTCTCGCCTTCACCTCCATACTGCAAGTTAATAAGGCAAATAAAGGTTACGGCATTGAAGCACAATTCAGCGTTACAGCCAGGACGACCCTCGCTCGAAATCGATGGATGACATTGCAGAGTCTTTCAAACTTAAGATCGTGTAGGGTCGCTCTCAATTTAACGAGTTTTATTCTCTGATACAGACTATTTTGTGTATTTCATTTATTTAGTCTATATCAGTCCACTGATGGTCAAACAATTCCATCAGTAGACTTAAAACTATTAAAGTCAATCAAATCCCGAACACAATTACAATTCATTAGTCAATTCCCATGTAACCGGAGCTTCCAATGGCTCTTTACAATTTACATCCAATCATACACTATATCGAGTTATAGTGTACTATTTCGAGTTGTGTGCATTTAATGCATTTCGAAACGATGCGGTCGCTCTGAAACCCGAGGTCGGGTACGGTGCGCCTAAAGTGATGAAACGAATCCTATTGCGTCACCATAGTTTGTGTTATCGTGCTTTATGCCTCGCTATGTTATTATTTACATGACAGTGTTGTATGCGCAAACGCGGGTAACCTTGCGACATTCTTACAGGCTAATATCGATATAAAATGGTTCCATTATTTTACGAGTCCTTTAGAAATGATTAGCAGCGCCTCGCGGTTTCACCCGCGTATTTCCCATTCCCGTGGGAAGTCCGGGATAAAAAGTATTATTCCAGACTATAATCTTTGTGTCAAATTTCATCCAGATCCGTTCAGCCGTTCTGGCGTGATTGAGTAACAAACATCCATGCATCCAAACTTTCACATTTATGATATTAGCAGTGATCGGAAATTCGGGCGCTTATTTACCTAAAGCTGGTGTAAGACACAACATGGAGCAGTTAAAACCGTCTTTCTCGGGAATACTTTCCCGTAAATTCCTGGGATTTCAGAATATTCTAAAATAATGATTTTTCACCGGAATCTTATTTATAGACGAAATATAAGACACTTTTATTCTGACGTGTTTTTCACTAAAGTCAATATTTCTGAAAAAAAAAAACATTTTTAATTATATTTATGATTTTATGCCAAAATCCTTTTTCTACACGAAATTTAAAACACTTATTCATACGCATTTATAATTTGTTTGATAATTGCGTAAGAATAATAGAAACAAATATTATAAAAAAAAATATAGGTATATAATTGTCTGTTTTGTGAGATGAACCCAAACTTGTTTTATTCCAAATGGGAATTTTGGAATTTTCAAGAATGTATTTTCACTGAAATCTTATTTATAGACGAATTATAAGACACCTTTTTTGAACGCGTTTTTTTACAAAACTCGATTTTCGCGTCAGAATAAAAGTGTCTTATATTTCGTCTTTAAATAAGGTTCCGGTGAAAAAATCATTATTTTAGAATGTTCTGAAATCCCGGGAATTTACGGGAAAGTATTCCCGAGAAAGATGGTTTTAACTGCTCCATGTTGTGTCTTTACACCAACTTTAGGTAAATAAGCGCCCGAATTTCCGATCACTGGATATTAGTAAAGGATTATGTACGACTTCTCCAAGAAAGAAATCAAAAGCTTGGAAGTTATGTTTACCAATGTTTAAAGCAGGCAAGCCCCAAAGCTTGGGCCCGCACACGGCAGCAAAAACTTTTGAGCACCGTCCTTTTCGATTTAATTGCACTCGAGTAGATGTAATAACAAGCCATTATGTATTTTCGATATTTCGAGAAATACGCTTCAACATTAATTACAATAGCAATTTACCTCTCATGTATCCAAAACCTCGTTTCATTCCGATGTTTCATATCAATAATTAGCAGTAAGTACTTATTCATGCATCGCTAATGTGTTCGGCTTTGAGCACAAAGGGATCCAATGATCTGCCCATAAATACATGTAGAATAAATTACACAGATTGCAATTCATATCTACATTATACAGGGAAATGCGAATGACCTCGCAATTCAGAGCAAAAAGGCACAATAACAAAATTCCACCAAAAGACTTTGCATTTTAGCAGGCTTTTAATTTCTGTTGTTCTATCAATCAGATTCGATACTTCTGTCACAAGATCATAAGGTCGAAAATCTCTAAACTCCCTCTCCTTTGTTACAGGACGACGCTAAAGCTAGAGTCACTTGAAGACGCAGTGGTCCTGGACGATCCTGAAGAGGATTTACTTCAAGACAAGAGAGGGTGTCCCGCGTACGTGTCTCCTGAAATCCTGAGGGCCCATCGGACGTACTCCGGCAGAGCTGCTGATATGTGGTCGCTGGGCGTTATCTTATACACCATGCTTGTTGGAAGGTGTGTATTTTTAACAGAACTACCTAGGGTAATCCTAGGCTAGTTATTTCCACGGATTCTACGGTAAAGGGCTCCATTCACCTGATGATTCCATGCATTAACATTTAATATCATTGACTCTCTGTTAATAAACTCCGTATATATAGACCCAAAATTTCCGGAAAAGTCCGTATTTTCTGAATTTAGTTAAATCATATTTTAATGTAATTCGCCTCCTCTATATAGACCTAGACTTCTTCCTACGGACACTGAAATAATTTTACTTCGTAATATTCAATACAATAAGAAAGACCGCCTGATTTATCGATACGTTGACATTACGATCAATAATATTGAGGTCCGTCTTTAGTGTTTTTTAGGGTTCCGTACCCAAAGGGTAAAACGGGACATTGTTATTAAGACTCCGCTGTCCATCCGTATGTCTGTCGTCTATCCGTCTGTCACCAGGCTGTATCTCATGAACCGTGATAATAATAATAATAATGCTGGACAATTCACACAGCATTATCTAGCCCCAAGTTAAGCGGAGCTTGTGTTATGGGTACTAGATAACTGATATACATAATACAATAGAATACACTGATAGATATTTTTTATTATACATAGAAAACAACCAGAACACCCGGAACAAATATCTGCAGATCGTATAAACTTTGTCCCGAGGCGGGAATCGAGCCCGCAACCTCCTGCGTCGCAGGCGGACCTTCGCTCACCGCGCCACAGAAGTCATCTGATAGTTAGACAGTTGAAATTTTCACAGATGACGTACTTCTGTTGCCGCTATACAAATACTAAGAAACAGGATAAAATAGATAATAAAGGGGGGGGGCTCCCATATAAAAATCGAGATTTTTTTGCTTGGTATTGATAACGGCAACAGATAGACGCTTGAATTATTCACAGAATATTTAGTTATATATTCACACTAAAAATAAATAATTAAATTAAAATAAAACATTTTTTTCCCATAAAACAAACTTGATTTCTTTGCCGTTTTATAGATAATGGTACGGAACCCTTCATGCGCGAGTCTGACTCGCACTTGGCCGGTTTCATTTCTCTTTGATACACGCTGTAGTTTACGATACAAAATTTCCTGGAAAAGCCAATATCAGCTATTTTCATATGATAGAGCAAAACAAATTGATTGCTTCAAAGGTTGACCTTACTAGTCTTACTACTACAAATTGTGTACAGTTACGTGTTTGTTATTCTACGAAATGATGAATGAAAGCTACTTTCACAAGTCCGTATTTTGCCTTCACCCACGCATTCGTCCTTTCTAAATATATAAAGTAGGTTATAAGGGTGTTAATAGGGTGGCGGGGGCGGCGGCGGCGTCTTACCGTGGGACTTACCGTTTTCCGAGATCGCAAGGGTGAGGCGACCGTTGGCGAGGGATGATCACCTGTCGGCCGTTACGCGCCAACGGCTAACAATTATATCACCCACATATAAGTGAAATCTTACGCACCTGTCCCGGTCATGTGGCAAAGACGTTTGAATTCACCTGCCGATAGGCCGCGCCGTTCGCGATCCTTTGTTCCTACCTGTAATTTATTTTGGAAAGCTTGGATTTCGCCGGGCCGCTTCACCTGTCGGAAGGGTTCGGTACCTGCGTTTCTTTTGTTTCGCATCTGCTCCCAAATGACAATCTCAGAAGAGTTAATTGGTGATACAAAAACTGGTAGAGCCCTATCTAAACCAATTTTATTTGTACGATTTTTTGCGATCATTAGGTCAGTCGGTTGATTTGTGTCAGTGTTTAACGTTATCTTTGTTTTGTCGCAGGTATCCGTTCAACGACTCCGAGCATGCGTCTCTGTTCGCGAAGATTTCGCGAGGATTCTTCGTGGTTCCGGAGTGTTTGTCGTCGCGAGGCAAGTGCCTCATTCGATCGCTGCTGCGGAGAGAGGCTTGCGAGAGGCTGTCGGCCCGCGATGTGTTGAGACACCCCTGGCTCGCGAAGGACTCAAGGAACGAGCTGCCGCCTCGGGCCCACGCTGACCAGGACCGCCTGGTGCCAGACATCCTCATTCACCCCGACTGCCTCTAGGCTCATGTCGCTGTCAAACCAAAGAAGCCGCTCAGTCATGAATTTTTAAGAGTTATCGAATTCTGCCTGGGTTACCGTAAATTATTTATTAGATCGTGCATTTACTCCGCTAGGCTAGTGGTGGTTTGACGGTTCGAGGCAGCGCGCCGGTGCGGGCACCGGTGCACCGGCTATTTATGAATTTAAGTTATTCCGGCCTAAGTTGTTCGCGGAAAGTAGAATCCGATTTGGTTCCGTTTAGATGTAGAGGGCGGAGGCGGCTGGCCCGTACTCTGCTCCACTAATTTATAAAGTAGGGTCCGGAAGGCCCCGACTGCGGGGTTTCTCGGGCCGTACAAGCTGTGGTTTAGTCTTAACGTTCATAATGACAGAATAAGTGAGACTGAATTGGCGTTCTTGTGATCCAGGAAGCTAGCGAGTGAACCGCTCGACTACCGACGCATTCTGTTAACTACTACGTTAAATTCCTGTTATTGTAATGTAATCTTATCAATTTCACATCAATATAGATGGATATATTGCATTGAAGTTGCTGGTGTAGTGTTAGGTAAATTACCTATTGTATATATTGTATTTATGAATATCGTGTAATGTGATCTCCACCGATGTTATTTAGCGATTACTATTTTGCCATTTGTTGTAATAGACAGAAGTGATATTGTTTCTTTTGTTGCACAACGTTCAATTGCTTCCATCATAGATATATTTGATTTTTATTAATAATGGTTTATATTGAAATCGTGAATATTTGACAGATATACAAAATTATTGTTACATGTACATTTATTGAAATCAAAAAGTGTTTCCAAATTATTAGCATCACCACGTACCGCAAATGGTTGTAGAATTTGGTTCCGTGCCATTTATTTAATTTAAAAGTTAATTTATTGTTATTAATTATTGATTGTGTGATGTCGGCACTACTTCCTAAACACTAAATTATTGCCGTTTGGTACTTGGTGTTGTTTTATTTGAATTAAAGTTTGAGATCAATTTTTATGTTATTATTGTATATTTTGTTTGAAAATCGATGATTGCCATGTCGGAATTGTTATAGAATCAGTTGTTTTGTTTCATTTCGAGATCATTCTCATGGGTTTTGTTGATCATTTTGAAGTAGTCAAGTCTTTCGAGATGAAAGTGTGTACAATAGTAGCCTACTTGTATGATAATATTACTTTAATTTATACAAACTGTAAATAGTGCTAAGTATCATAAATAAGGATTATCAAAAAAAGAAAGAATGATAGAGGGAATAAAATACTTAAAAATTATAACATACTTTGTTTTTGAACCTATACACCTCCTTACTTAGAGCATACTATAAGATAAAAAGCAGGTACGCTACTGTACCTAGAAATTTAGGCAGGATACAGAAAGGACCGGTCCTATCATGTCATGACTGGTTGGTTTTATCCAAATTCATGCCAAGACCGAGATGCGTAGCGAGGCTGAAGCTAGGCCATCCAGCTCCTCTAGCGACTCCGTCATTAAAACTATGTCATCAGCGTATCGCAGGTGTGAGATGCAGTCGCCGTTTTTGCCCTTTCCTTTCCAGTCCAGCGTGTTAATCATATCTTCCAACGCGCTTTTAACCGTTTCGGGATATGACATCCCCTGTTTCTGCGCAATCGGATGGGTTTAGACTGCTGGCCCTGTACTTGGACACTCATGGTAGCGGCTTCGTAGAGACATCTCAGCACCTCTATGTAACGAAGTACGAGGAGTACCTACTTACCGGATACAAAAAAATTAAATATTTTCGCTTATTTTGTAGGTATACTTTTTATTTTGTTTAATAATTAATAATGAACGTTTGAGGTATAACGTAACAGGTTGTTTAAACCTGAGACATAATACATAAAAAATATAAGATTATTGGACAATTCACACAGCATTATCTTGCCCCAAGCTAGCAGAGCTTGTGTTATAGGTACTAGATAACTGATATACATAATACAATACCTACACAGATAGATATTTTTTATCATACATAGAAAGCCAACAGAACACCCGGAACAAATAATTGCAGATAGTACAAAAATTTCTCCCAAGGTGGGAATAGAACCCGCAACCTCCTGCGTAGCAGGCGTGGATTTTCGCCTACCCTACCGCGCCACAGAGGTCGTCAAAATACTAATATTTTATACTTATGCGAAAGTGTGTTTGTTTGTCCTTCCTTCACGCCCTAACAACCAATAGACTTGATTTTTGGCATAGAGTTAGTTGAAAGGATGTAATGTAACAAATGCTACGTATTATCCTGGTAAAACATCAAATACCCATGGGAGATTTTCAAGTTCCCCATTGGTGAAATTCGAATTTAACGCGGGGAACAGCTAGTATCTAACACAATAAAGTTAAGTAGGTAGGTACCTACATAATGTAAACACATTGGTAAACACCAATGCCAGATAAAACATTGTTCTCCATACTAAAGGTAGGTAAAGTACTATGTTTCGCAATATTTGATCATAATGTGAAATAGGGGTGCAAGAGGTATAAATAATCTACAGAATTGTTTCCTTATATTTAATTCATTTGCTTCTTATTGGTTCCAAAGCACAGTACGACTACACATAATCTGCGAAAATCTTTTTGAATTCTCGGAAGTACGCAGAGTGGCTGCGCAGTAAAAGATCGCGGTGAGCTCATACTGCGCAGTTTCGCATTCGAGGCTATGTTCACAGAATTCATAATTTTTAGGGTTCCGTACCCAAAGGGTAAAACGGGACCCTATTACTGAGACTCCGCTGTCCGTCTGTCACCAGGCTGTATCTCATGAACCGTGATAGTTAGACAGTTGAAATTTTCACAGATGATGTATTTCTATTGCCGCTATAACAACAAATACTAAAAAGCATAATAAAATAAATATTTAAGGGGGCTCCCATACAACAAACGTGATTTTTTTGCCGTTTTTATAGATCATGGTAAGGAACCCTTCGTGCGCGAGTCTGACTCGCACTTGGCCGGTTTTATTTTGTTTTATTTATTATCTAGGATTCTAATGGTGAAAGATTTTTTCAAATCGGTCCATTAGTTTCGGAGCCTATTCAATTCAAACAAACAAACAAATTTCCGCATTATAAGTAGTTAGTTATTGTGCCATAACTGTAAAGACATTAGTATTGCAGTTTTTTTTTATATTGATGTCCTATATGAAACTGTAGTAAGTACACCACTTTGCTCTATTGTCAATAATTTCCACAGCGTACCTACGCGATATAAGGATTTTTCATGATATTTTTTTCACACCTTGGGTTACATTTTCGAAGTTTTCATATAAACTTTTTTGAAAATATTCTGTAGCCTATGTCCATCAGGGATAATGTAGGATTCTAATGGTGAAAGAATTTTTCAAATCTGTCCAGTAGTTTCGGAGCCTATTCCCGTCAAACAAACAAATCTTTCCTCTTTACAATATTAAGTATAGATTAGTATAGATATAGATTATTAAGTATTATATAGCCGCATCCAGCATCTGCCAGCAGTCTTTCGCAAATCGTCATCCCACCTCGGAGGGCGTCCTACACTTTTTCGTTTTCCGAGTCGCGGTCTCCACTCAAGTTCACGGTTCTTCTCGAGATATGGCCAGCGCTAAAGCATATTTTTATAACATTTTTTCTTTAATTCGGCCCCGATAAAAAGGTTTGGTATAAGTTTGAACGGGTGGATATGTTATGTACCTACCTAATTATGTGTGTTAAAATTTATAATTTTTATTTTTTTTCTTAATTATCTATCTACTCGTGCGAAGCCGGGGCAGACCGCTAGTCTCAAAATAAAAATGTAGAATCACTTCCTGTGCTTATCAAATTCGAATGGATTACATTGTAATTGGATGGATTAAGTACCCAAACTGTATCATCATATCGTGTTGGTACACTTTAGTTCATTTTGTATTGTACAATACTTACTAATAAGTATTATAAAAAGGAAAGATTTGTTTGTCTGTTTGCTTGTTTGACGGGAATAGGCTCCGAAACTACAAGACCGATTTGAAAAATTCTTTGACCATTGGAATCCTACATTATCCCTGATGAACTTAGGCTATAGAATACAGCCAAAAAAGTTAGGGATCCGAATGAAATCTTCAATAATGTAATGTACCTAACCCAAGGTGTGAAAAAAATACCATAGAAAATCCTTATATCGCGTACGCTGCGGAAACTATTGACGATAAAGCAAAGTGATGTCCTACTACAGTTTTATAGAAGACATTTATATCTACAAAAAAAGTCCGCGAGACCAGTATTTCTTATTCTTATATGTATAACAATTAGGTATAGTTATGTCACAATAACTACTTTTCCATGTTAAAAATTAAAATATACAATAGAAACACCAAAAAATCCTTATATCGCGTAAGCTGATGAAATTACTGACAATACAGCAAAGTGATGTACTACAGTTTTATAGAGGACATCAACAAAAAAACCTATGAATACCATATCATCATATCATCGTAGTGTAGGACGCCCACAGACCAGGGTGAGATGACGATTTGCGAAAGACAGATGCTGGATGCGGCAAGCTAAAGACAGGGCGCTATGGCGCTCATTAGGGGAGGCCTGCCTGGGTCCAGCAGTGGACTAACATAGACTGATGATGACGTACTCTTGCAACCTCATATTTAAAGGTACCGTACCTTTACTGAGATACGAATTTAACTGGCTGGCAATTACTAGATTAGATATTAATTAGCCTTGGAAGATACCTACGGAGGTTGCTTGATCTGATCTTAGCTTGAAGGAATCCGAGTGTCTCCATCTAGGGAACTAAGGTGTAAACTATACTATTCATTCAATACGTATTCAGTTTACGCTGTGACTTTGTACTAGATGTAACAATTAATTAATTCATTGGATTTTCTACGCCTCGAGACGCTGACGTAATTGGATTTTTTTGGTATCGCTTTAACTAATACCTAAAATTGAAAGGAACATTCAAAACACAGTGTGTAAAATAAGTAAAAGTTTATTCTATCACTCATAATTACATCGATTGTAATAAATTAGTAGGTAAACGACTCTATTTTATAAAGGAAGATAGGTAGGTACTTAATCCACAAATGACAATCAAAAAATCTGTGCTTTACGTCTAATTTATAAAGGTTTCCATACAAACATTATCCTATAGGTATCCACAACATACAACATGATAATCTGGCGAATCTCGATCTCGAAATTTGCTTGCCTATGGCAACCCTGGGGTTGTAATTGCAAAGTTTGCAAACTTCCATGGTAAGGCTCTTAGCCTATTTACTGCGAGCAATATCATCGCTGCAAATCAAGTAACGAACGGACGAGGCAATAATGTGCTATTACCAAACCACCTTCTCAGCCTGGCTAGGTCCACATGAATTGGCGAATTCCTCCATACGCCTCTCGAGCTCAGGTCTGAAATGCCGGATTAGACCCTGCACCGGCCAGGCAGCGCCGTCGCCTAGAGCGCAGATCGTGTGTCCTGTAGAAAGAAGGATTAGGTTATAATTATAATGTAATTTTTCTTTTTCATTTTTGTTTGAAATCATCAGCCAGTACAAGACATTCGTCCTTTTGCATAAAGACTCTACTTTTTGGTGTTTAATTTACAAAGAACATAAATTTCATTTGAATTTATTTTTGAAAATGGAACAGAAAACGCGACCCGCAGCAAGGGCGCGCCCTGTGCGGCTACGAGCATTGTGAGAACTGCTAGAACCACGCCACATGTACCTTGACGCACAGGTATTGAATTAGAAGGTACACAGATGACTGAATGTAGTATATTTTTCTGTGGTAGGAGTATGTACATAATGTTTACCTTCAATTTGTTTCGAGAGTTCCCACAGCATATCAATCTCCCTAGGCGAACCATTTCCAGTAACAAATCTGCAAGAACAGAAGATAATTATTATCCTATCTAGAAATTTTCCTCGATTTCTCAGTCATCATCATTACGGTGTTTTACTGGTTTTATCGTCATCGTTATCTTTCATCGATATCATGACTACATGACCATGAAGTACCTACTTAATTAGGTAAGTATGCAAATCCGCGTTGGATTACCTATTTTCATGAAAATTGTCGTGAATTGACCAGAATCGCAGTAACGCGTAACCTTACCAATACAGGTATGTCTATAGTAGAAAGGAAACGAACTACTTGCTAAATGCGCTATGTACCTGCTTATTCCAAATTTTATTAAAAAAAGTCTGCTGGTAAGTGAAAATGTGGATGCAGGTATCCGCAGCGAGCACGCCCCGTAAAGACGAGGCAGCAACATCACAGCGACAAGACAACGCATGTTGCGGGCGTGCTCGCTGCGCTATCGCATTGCTGGCAAATCACCAGTGTGATATGTTAAGGCAATAACGCAGTTGGGTTTTTACTAAATTAAGTAAAATATTTATAGGTACTGTTGGTTTTTAATATTTCTAGCAATAAAAACAAGCTTTATATAATAACCTCTGCATAATCTTCCACATCCACTGCACACCTTCTCGGCACGGCGTGCACTGTCCACAAGACTCGTGCTGGTAAAACTGAAGCAGACGAGTGATGGCCATCACAATGTCAGTGGACTTGTCCATGACGATGATAGCTGCTGTGCCAAAGGAGGAGTCAGCGGCGGTTAGGGCGTCGTAGTCCATGAGGACTGTGGAGCATACTCTGAGGAAGTTCAAGGCATTACAAATACAAAACGTAAAAGATTGCAGGTTACAATTAGCCTGTTGTGTCCCAAGTGCTCCCTCTGGAACAAAGGCCTCCCTCTGGACCTCCACGTATTTTGGTCCTGAGCCAATAGACCTTCGTTTGACCATAATTTCACCTGATGGGAAGTAACAATGTGGCCGACGATGTATCACGAAGGTCTAGAAGACCTATTCACTCTTATATTTTTTTAAAGTTTGTATGCATACATATAATATCGCTCGTACCTACCCATAACTTAAGGAAGCTCTGCTTAGCTGTGTGAATTGTCCAGCAATATTTATTTCTTTATTACGAGTCCGACAATGCCGAAGCTACCTACAGAAATCTATCTGAAATTTCACAAGCATGTACTTCTAGGCCTGGCTAAAGGTTAAGGCTACTTTTTATCTCGTGAATGTTCATGCTCGTCATACAATACAAGGAGCACGCCTCTAAATCCGGCGCCATTCCTCTCGCACCGCTGTATTCCTGGTAGTCACATTCATGCACTGGAACTGTTCTTACGAGGTATCTTCACCAGCACACGAACGTTTACAGCTGTACATTACATGCGTCCAGTAAACAAGAGGGGTTTACCTTAATTACCCACTACCCTTGGCAGGCTTATTACTGATCGCAGTAAATGTATTAAAAATATCAACACAGAAGAAAACTGCTATGCCCTTTCTTCTGTAGGTCCCTCTGGACAGCTCATATCATAAGCTGAATTAGAGGACGACTTCTCTAATTCATTCTTGCGTCGCGACAGCCATCTCCGAGGATCTTAAAGGTCATTACGGATGTAAGCGGGTTAACTACGAACCTTATTTGTGTTGGAAGAACACCAACCTTTCTTACAGGTACGATCTTAGAGGTAACTATACTACCCCGCAAATTTTGATTTTAAAATGAACTATAATCTAACTTCTTTGACATGAGCGGAGTCGACGAGCCACCAGGGATGATAGCCAGTAGGTTGTCCCAGCCTCCCCGGACGCCTCCGCAGTGCATCTCGATCAGGGCCCGCAGAGGAATGCTCATCTCTTCCTCGACCGTGCAAGGATTCACCACGTGGCCGGAAATGGCGTATATTTTGGTTCCTGAGTTGCGTTGCCGGCCAAAACTTGCGAACCAAGCGCCGCCGCGGCGAAGGATGGTCTGCAAGCTTTTTACAGTTAAAGCTCCTTATCCGCGGGGTAGATAATGCTGTATTCATACCTATTTACGAAAGATATTAATATCTTTCGTAAATATGAATACAGCAACCATGAATATGGAATGGTAATTTGTGTAGGATTGGTAGGGGATATGAACTAAGAATCCAAAATAAAATGCAAAAAAAAATCAAATGTCAAGTAGGTAGGTAGGTACTCACTGGAGTCGTAGAAATGGTCTCCACATTATTGACAGTGGTGGGGCATCCAAACAGACCAATAGCAGCAGGGAACGGGGGCTTTAGGCGCGGCTTGCCCTGTTTGCCTTCGATGGACTCGATGAGGGCTGTCTCCTCTCCGCAGATGTAGGCCCCACCACCACGGTGGATAAACACGTCGAATTTATATCCGGTACCGCAGCAGTTACTGCCGATGAGGCCGGCTTGGTATGCCTGGTTGTAGTATCAACATCATCACAGTTTGAATGGACGAATGGATATGGATGGATTTGTTAGGAACTTATTCACGCCGAAACTACGTACCTACTGAACGGATCGAACTGAAATTTTAAATAGACGTAAGTCTCTATAGGAATAGATAGACCTACATCTATTCCAGATAGGTGCTTGGAAAAAAATATAAGCTACTTTTTCTATACTAATTTTATTATGTAGAGGAAAGATTTGTTGGTTTTTTTGTTTGACGGGATAGGCTCCGTAACTACTGGACCGATTTGAAAAATTCTTTCACCATTAGAATCCTACATTATCCCTGATAAACATAGGCTCTATAATATAGGCAATACATCACTTTGCCTATATTATATAGCCTTTGTTCAGTGATGTACTACAGTTTCATAGAAGACATCATAATTATCTTCAAAAATTTGAAGATATTGATCTAATCTTTTTAATCTACCCGTGTGAAGCCCTGGCAGGCCGCTAGTATCCCATAAATCAGTTCTCACGTAAAATGTTGGGTTCTACAGAGTTCTAAATAGCAACCTTACCTCAGCAATGGCAAGTTGCAAGTTACACGCTTCATTGTAAAACTCTCCTCTGATATAAATATAAGCTGCGACAGCGCCAATCGCGGTCCCGGCAAGGAGTGACCCCTCGATCAACTTGTGGGGATCATGCCTCATGATCTCGCGGTCCTTGCAGGTCCCGGGCTCTCCCTCGTCACCGTTTACTATGAGGTACTTCGGACGATCTGATCGCTTTTCGGACATGAAGGACCACTTTACACCGGTTGGGAAACCAGCGCCGCCGCGGCCTCTTAGACCAGACACTTTTATCTCATCTGTAGGATAAAGTATAGAAAGATGTCGTACACCTCCCTCAGTCAGAATAAGCTTGGCTAACAAGCTATCAATACTGCTTAAGATGAACCTAGATTGTATCACGGTAGTGTTACTCATAGTATTGAAGATGTCACCCACAGAAATCTAAATAATAAGTTAGATTTCTGTGTGTCACCCTTTACGAAAGGGGTGTACCTACCTCGTAGGTACTATAAACCTTTAATCCTCATCAAATGGGCGACAGCAGTTCTTAGAGTAATTAATATAGATGGTTATTTTTAATTGACCAGCAACCTTCGGTGACCTGTTTCCTAGCATCATCAGTAACAACGTTATGTTCCACGACTTTTGGAATAACTCGATAGGTAGGTACATTAATTAGCACTTATTTAAGTTTTTATTGTACTGTCGTGACTTGTAGATCTATGTACGAAACATCGATAAAACGGCGACGAAAGATCGTGGCGCACAAGGAATCTGGTCACCAAAGGTTGCTAGTTTATAAAAAATAACCCTGAATAAGCTACAAACGGGTATAAATTACGAGTACCTACCTACAAGCCGAAAAAGGGACAGAAAAGTTCTTCGACTTATTTATTATAGCTATACGTGCAAAGCTACATTATTCCTTACTGCTAGGATACGTTTATCCAGGCAAGTGACCAAACCCGCGGGCATAAGATAAATGGTGACAACAATACCTACATTAAAAACAGTCTTGCACTTACTGACAATCCATTTAGGCCCTTTCTTAATGATTTTATCGGTCATGAACCAATCTCCACGAC
Source organism: Eupithecia exiguata (assembly GCA_947086465.1). Lineage (NCBI taxonomy): Eukaryota > Metazoa > Arthropoda > Insecta > Lepidoptera > Geometridae > Eupithecia > Eupithecia exiguata. Next base: position 2,992,974 of record OX352229.1, read on the forward strand.
ACATAGCAGCATTGAGTCTCCAATCGTGTCTTCCATACAAATTGGTGAAAATTCTATCCGAATCACTTAAATTTCCATAGCAGCTCTTGCTCCGTATCTGCTGTCCACCCGGCACATAATAGATGCGCTCAAGATAGCTGAAGAACCCTGCATAAAACGTCCAAATAATAATATTTGGTACGGTACAAGCAACGTAGGTATAAACCTACGTTGCTTGTACCGTAAAAATTTAGTTCTCTAAAGATGTAAAAGAACCCAGCGAACTTGAGAATCCAACCAGTGAACTGATCAATCCCTCCACCTTCCCATGGTTCTGCCAACCTTACGGTTATACGGACCGAAACTGTGAAAAATGAGCCACTCGGGTAGCTCAAGCATCTACAAATCCTACGCACATTGTCCCGTACACTCTCCCCCTTCTGGGGCATGCCACATCACATCACATACTTCATTGCTGCTCCACCCCAGCACGGTGCTGCTCTGTACCCTTCATCCCTTTGCTAAAGTGTACCTTCCTCAACGCGCCTAATTTTGTGCCATGCTTTAGCAAACCTTTTGAGCTGGCCGTAGTTAACCAGGTTACTAAATAGGTCTGCATGATAATATCGGTCCCTCATGTCCGTCCTCTCTAACTAGTAAACTGATCAGTGAGGATCTATATTCTGACTTATATTAACTGACACGGAGCATCCTACTGAACCCCGGTTTTCTGGGATAGGACGTTGCCGCCGCCGCTGATAGCAGCAAGCATATTTTTACGTACATTGAAGTTATGATGCCAGCAGGTCTTTGACTAGCAGGGTAGAAGGTCTCAGCAGCAGGTGCTTTCTACCTCTAGAGTTACCTTTATATAATCAACGAATGCATTGTCATTCAACGTGGCAATGCTGCCAGCATTCTGGGCACTCTGCCTTCTGGTGAAGGCTTAGATTTTTAGGAAATAGATTTAACTGTAAATAGGTACTAATTGTTTTATTCTCTTATTGTTATATTTGTAAATAAACGGGATACCTTATATAATATAACAAATAAATAAACAAATGCTCCTAGCCTATGCGGACGTAATTAATATAAAAACCTACATAACAAAGGGTTTACTTACCCCATTTCTGCGTAGGTCTATGAAACAATCTAGTGAGCGCACCGGCCATTATTCCTGAAATATGACCCCTGTATTGATACAATACCTATAGAAAACTCGGTTTCTAAAAGAAAATTTTATGATTTCAACTATTTGAAATGTTTTGAGTTGATAATGACTCAAAGACATTGGACATTGACTGTCACAAATTGACAATTTTAAATGGAAGAGGTACAACCTAATGAAAAAAGAGAATATCCCCTGTATTAAAATCAATGAGGTATAACCACGGCAAGACAAAGGTAAAAGAGGTAAGGATTTTCAATCGATTCACTGGAGAAAGAGTAAAGTTGCATCTGCGTCTTGGGTCATGAAAAAACCTTGTGACCATATAGTTATTATATAGTACTATATTAACTCTATGCTTGTGACCATAAAACTTGCCTTGTTGATAGATAAAAAAAGGTGAGAAATATAAACTCTTTGATTGTGACTTTGGATCCTTGTGTCTGATTCACAGAAAACTTAATTTGTCACATGGTCATACAGTCATGTCAATTTGTTCGGATTTCGGTATATCGTAGTGGTTTTATTCTCTTGTATAGGAATTTGTTTTTATTATCTTTGGTTTTCGGGAGCGGTTTTATTCTCTTAGGATTTTGTTATTTGGATCATTATTTAGAAGCGTTAGTAAAATCTTTATAACCAAGCTTAAATTACTTAGATTAAGCTTAGAAGTCTGTGCTGCAGCCTTTGTAGTCTGAACTCTGTCCCCTACTCCAAGAAAGTACCTAAGCAGTGTCTTGCTATCGTTTCCCGGTAGGTATAAATTTCAAAGTTGTGGTAAATTCTTGGTAGAAGAAAGACATCTTCGAGACATCATCTACAAGACGGTTGTAATCTGAAGATATCGTGGAGATAGCCGCAAGATACGTGTAAAACAGTAGGTACCTACCTACCTAGGCCTAACCCGAGCAGTGCTTGTGTTATGGGTACTAGATAACTGATACCTATACTAATACAATACACTACATAAATAGATATTTTTAACATACCTGCGTAGAAAACAACCAAGAACCCTGATCTGCAGATCGTTACAATCATTTGTCCCGAGAAGGGAATCGATCCCGCAACCTCCTGTGTCACAGAGGTTGTCAAAATGCTAATGATGGTTATTATTTCAGAGGCCATGTCCGTGCTTATTCCTGCAGTAACGAAACTGTCCAGTAGGGTAATCAGAATCTTAGGGTGTAACCCTGGAGCTGCCACTCTACAAGGAACTAACACCTATTTGATTGGTACCGGGAAAAAGTAAGCTAAGCTAACTCATTTTGAATAACCTACGAGCTAAGTTGTCACGCAAAAACTGCATCATTGTGAGACGGGACGTCATAGAATGGACTTTTAGCATAACATACATTTAAGAGGCCTATGCCCAGCAGTGGGTTCTCATCTCACAGAAGCGGAGAAAAAGATAAATAGATTAGACATTCTTGGGGGCTCGCAATTATTAGCCAAAGCATAGGTCAAAGTTCAAAACGTTGCGTTACAATAAAAAAGTTGTCGCGTTTTTCAGTCGCATCCTACTAGACGCTGGCGATAAAAACGTTTCGGATTACCAGAAGAATCTGGCAGAAGTATTGCAGCATGAAGACATAAATATTGAGCACATAGTGGTGACCCATTGGCATGAAGATCATATTGGAGGGGTGCAAAACCTTTATGGAACCATCGCTAGTGAGTTTTCGTCCTAACGCCAGGTTTTAACTGAGACGTCAGATGTGTAGGTACAAAGAACCAATAGAATTTCAAATAAATGAAAACACAAAATTTAGATATCATGCTATTTCTTGTTTTTACGAACCTCTTCCCTGCACTTAAGTGTAAACCGGCCCTAAGAAGGATAGCTATGCCGCTTAGCTTTGGTGGAAAAGCACTCTTATACACTTAAAGATCCTAATAATTAGGATCGTTAAGTGTAATTCAGAAAGCTCAATCAAACACTTCATACAGCACTCATACACATGTCATAGAAGAGCTACTGAAATAATAATTATTTCAGTAACACTTCGAACATAAAGGCATAAAGGAATACCATTACTTGTTTAGGCTCAAACATAACTATCCCCACTTATCATATGAAGCAAGAAGTCTACTTTTTTGTTTTTCAGAACAACCAATAGTATGGAAGCACAAGAAAAGCCCCGAAGACCCTCCTGACAACGAATTGCCCAGAGCGATTCCTAACCAGTGGCTGACAGATGGCCAAGAGATAACCGTCGAGGGGGCTACACTCAAAGTCTACCACACACCAGGCCATAGCTCCGACCATGTAATTGTATCTTTAGCTGAAGAGAATATAATCTTCAGTGGGGACAGCATTTTAGGAGATAAAACACCAACATTTGAAGAGGATTTGATGACTAGTTTGACAAGCTTGCAAAAGATCTTTGATATGAAGCCAGGTTTGGTTTATCCTGGTCATGGTAATATTGTTGAGGTATGTTGGTGATTTATTTTAATTTCTTAGAAATAATTAAAAGTACTGCTAATTGGTTAACCATACATTAAATTGCTATTAAACTATGAACTCATTTACTGCCCAGCCTCAGAGCCGTAAGGCCGCCGCTGCTGGTGGTGCGTGATGGCAGTGTGCACCATAGGCACTGAGAGTGTGAACTGTACAGGGTGGATTTTTGGACGGGGCAGTAAGGAGGTACCTTTACCGGTGTAGCTACAGGACGATCTTAGGAGATAATCCATAATTTTTTGAGAAATTTTTATCACAATTCTCAAATTCTCATAAAAATGTACAGTCAGCAAGAAAATGGGCATTTTACATGAAAACTTTCTTGATGCCAATCGATCCTCGAATCAAAAACTTCAGAATCTGACCAACAGAGGTAGAGTAACTACTAAAAAATTTGCTATCACAAGACTGTGTAAGGAAATTGGCGAAAATCTTTTTGAGTCCCTTAATATTCCCCCTGCCTTTCTTAAATTCTTTCCATCCAAAGGTTGCCTGGAAGAGATCGCTTCTTAGCGATAAGGCCGCCCATTGTACTTATGTGATGTCTCTTTGTAATGTTGTTTTATGGTGTACAATAAAGCATTTTTGTATTGTATTGTATATTCCACACAGAATCGTGGAGAATATAGCACGCTTCGGCAGGTCTATGTTGAAGTTTTAAGTATTTGATTTTTTAGTTTGTATTCCTTTGTGCTATCTCCAGTTAGCCTAAATATATACCAGGCCGTGGGTAAAATCTGCGTATGATTATAATACTCCATAACTTTCAGGATCCTTTGAAAGAAATCCAAAACTACATGTCACAATGCCAAAAACGAGACGACCAAATACTAGAAGCATTGAAAAACAATTCTGATAAACAACTCGATGCCACGGATTTAGTGAAGATAATAGATGTGGAAACCCCTGAATACCTTTGGCCAGTTGCTGCCTATAACGTGAGCCATCATTTGGCTAAACTCAATAAGGAGAATAAAGTTCAAAATATTAATGACGACGGTGTAGTTAGATGGCATATTTCATGCGAATCGAAAGCCACCACCCCAAGGCAAGCAAGGCACCTAGAAAAACTAAAAAGTTCATGAATGTTTTTTATTTGTTTGCTATAATTTCTTCCCTTTATAATGTACTAAATCAAATGTAAACTAAACCTAATTTTTTTTTGCCAATAACTAAACTTGTGTGCATTTTTATACATCGTGCGTCCATGTACCTTTTTTCCGCCAGCCAAAGTACCGTGCCTACGCTTTTCGACGTCATACGCGCACGCGTTTTTACTTGTTTAGTATAAAACTTTTACCAGCGGTCTAAATGACCGCAGGTAGGTAGTAAGGTGTTAACAAAGAAAATTACAATCAAATAATATAATTAAATTATAACCATTAAAAAATTTACAATTGAAACAATTGAGCTAACTGCAGACTGTTGCAAACAATCTACAAGTAGCTCTGTTCCATATCAATACCAGTCGGAAGCGTGCCCAAGACGCTAGCTGCCCCGCTGTATGGCTTGATGCGCTGCGCCGATACTTGCCAGCTCTCCGGGTCACGCGTCGCTTCTACCAGACGCGCAGATATTTTTTTTAAAACTGCAACTTGTTTTTTTGTCCATTGAATAATCGATCTACTTGAATAATACACCCAAGATATAAATATTATTTTTTTATTTTAAAACTTTTAACAGTGAGGAAGTATACGTAAAAAAAACAGCATTGAGTATAGAAATAAAAATATGGCATCACTTAGTTTAAACGTGAGACGTAATAAATATTTGTAAGACCTGAACTCTATCAAATTTAAAAAAATTCACATAATGGGAAAAATATATGCAACATTGATAATCAAAATTAACTAATTTATTCGGCGCAGTAAATTGAACTATACATTTTGTCTTATAAACTAGTATTAGTTATAGAGTAGAATTGATTTATGTATAAATAGAAACAAGGTATGTATACACTACAAACTCTTTTTAAAAATATTTGGTTACCTCATAAGTAACCAAACGTAAAATATTTTTAAAAAGTTGCAGATGAAATAGTTTTAAAAACGCAACTCAAAACACTGTATGCTTATTTTTTGCTACCCTATGTCACAATACTTACCCGTTGCTCGTCTAAAATTAACTATGCGAGACTAGTAAAGTCTCTCGGCTTTGCTCGGTCCGTGGACTTGCGCGTATTCCTCCATACGCCTCTCGAGCTCAGGTCTGAAGTGCCGGATCAGACCCTGCACCGGCCAGGCTGCTCCGTCGCCTAAAGCGCAGATTGTGTGTCCTGGTGAAAGGAAAATACAGACTTAGAAAGAAGAATCAAGGGATAGGAATAGTCAAACTACGAAAGTTTTTAGTAAAATCAAGGGATAAGTGGAAATTTCCTTAGATTACTCCAGTAACGGATATATGCGTCCCCTAATATTGTCAATTTTTTTCTGTCTCTAGTTTCACGGCTCCACTGTCGGCCAGCTGCAGTTTTTATGTCAATGATGATGATGATGTCTGCTTATTGTATGGAACATAATATAATAATTAGTGAGGGACTGCAATGCAAGTTTGTACACACCTTCAATTTGTTTGGAGATTTCCCACAGCATATCAATTTCCTTGGGCGAAGCGTTACCGTCAACCATTCTGCAAAAATAAAACAAAGTCATGCATAAAGCACAGAAATGAAACGGAAATTCTAGTAAAATCTAAATAGGCCCAGATGAACAGATCGTTTTGTCCCATCTCAAGTTGGTCACACTAGAGCTATTAATAATCCAATCCAAAATGTATTTGTGGAATGAGTAGTGGAACCTGCGATGGAACCATCAATCTGTTAAAAGGAAGGTCGGTGGGACCAACGTCTTCTATTTCGAAGTGGCGTTAAATTCATTTGTGGACATCGATCAAAAATGTCCGGCTTTGCCGGCCCCCCTTAGATTCACAATGCGCACGCCACAACCTTCAGTAGCAAAAGAGAACATTTTGACATGTTAGGGAAGCTTTTCAACTAGTGTCATTTTAGCGTTCAGACAAAAAGCATGGGTACAAAAAATGCAAGAATCACTCGTCCAAAGTGCTGAAAAAGGATGGAATTTCTTATTTTCAGTAAGTTTATATATATTTTTTACCCGTATATTGAGATGTGAGTCATATACTTGTGAAATCAGCATAAAATATTGTTGTTTGGTTTGCCTATGTTAAAATATTAATTTTGTTCTAAATTGATAAATGGAGAGGCTATTTCTTCTAAATTTTTTTTCATTTATAGTATGTATTAATATATTTTTCATAAAAATAAGTTTAATATTACTAGTTGATGATTTTTAAAATAATTAGTTGGCCCGCCCTAAAATTTCATTTGCGTAGACTCTCTAATAAAAGAAAGACTAGGTTCTTACCTACCTACCAGAAGTATGAATTTATAAAACGTTTATTTTTTTCCCGTAAAAAAAACTCGTGCAAAGCCGCAGACAGGAACCAGTTCTTTTTAATCTAGGGTGCCTGCCTGAAATTGTATTGTAAGTTTAAATTATTGTATGTCTGAAATGACCCTTTTGTATAAATACCTACTGTTGAGACACCAATTTATAGTTTCATCAATAAATGATTCGTTATCTTTACCTGAATTCTGTTAATTAATCCTTATAGAAAATAAACTGAGTAGGTAGGTATATAATTCTCAGGTAGGTACCTACCTACTTACAAAATAAAATAAAATGAATTCGACTCCACCAATCTCTTGTTCCGTATGGAAAAAACTTGTCAGGCTCTGCGCAAACTGTCTGCGTCAAAACAAAACGAACCCAATTTTGAGTGACATTTTTGTAAGGCTCTAGGTATCTACGGGGGAGGCCGCGAACTCCTTATTTTTGATCGAAGTTTGTGGACCAAATAAACGCGCGATCGCCTTCACGATGTCTGTGGGTTTGGTTTGTCCATGACGATGATAGCAGAGCGGCTGTGGAATTACACTGCGCTGGGACTCGCATAAAGCCAGCGCTCATTGTCATTAGCGATATGTATCGCTTCCGGGTACATGCTGAGTGATGCCCCTTGTTGTCACTAATTTGTCTTTTGCTGCTTTTTTCCCTTAGTGTTTGTTAATGTGACAAAAATAAAACCTTTATTCTTTTATTTTACTTTACACTAAAACCAATCATCCTATATTAACATTTGAAAGACTCCAGGGCTATCAAGACCATTGTAATGGCTTTCAAATGTTAAATAAAGGATGGGTGGTTTTAACATAATTTCACAGGAATACAGTATCGAGGAGGGATGTTTAATGGCAGCATTGGCAACAGTGCTCACTCGTGTGTACCTACAACTACACGGTTCACTCGTCTTGCCTTAGGGTCCCTCGTAGACTTTCGTCTTGTCTTGGTCACAGATCAAGTGAGACCACGAACGAGTACATGGTGCTTGTAAAGATTTTTCGTATTAAATGACTTACTCACCTGTAAATAATTTTATTCATCCACGACACACCCTCGCGGCACGGTGTGCACTGTCCACAAGACTCGTGCTTGTAGAACATGATGAGGCGCGCGATCGCCTTCACGATGTCGGTGGACTTGTCCATGACGATGATGGCGGCTGTACCGAGGGAGGTCTGCGCGGCCACTAGGCCGTCGAAGTCCATGAGAACGGTTGAGCATACGCTGGAAATGAAAATATTAATTAGATAATATCTTTACACTTATAAAACACTAGCAGCCCTTCGTGGTTTCACCCGCGTAGTTCCCGTTCCCGTGGGAGTTCCGGGATAAAACATAGCCTATGTCTTTCCCTGAAAAGTAAACTTTCTAATAGTGAAAGAATTTTTGAAATTACAAAATACAAATACAAAATACCCACTCGACTTTACTGAACGGGTTTTAAATAAGGATATTGCAGTCACTAAGTTCTCCTTTATGGCTGGTTTACATAAAGTTGCCAATTAGATAACTAAATTTTAAGTCATCGCGGCGTGCTCGCTTCGAATTCGAGGCGAGCTCGCTGCGCACTTGCCTCGCTTCGAAATCGCTCGCAAATCGCCAGTGTTATAACTTATAACATAAGGCTTTTACTGAACTGGGATGTTATGACATCATAAACAACCATATTTCATTAATAGGAAACAATCATCATCATTTTAATCGTACTCCGCCCCATTGTTCTTTCTATCTTCAAATTTATGCCTAACAAAAGTTCAATACAATACATTACTCTTTATTGCACACCAAATAAAATAGATACACAGGACAGGAAAAGATTTATACAGATTACGTTGTACAATGGGCGGCTTTATCGTTTTGAGCGATCTCCAGGCAACCTTTGGATGGACAGGGAGTGATAGAACAAGTGTAGACGGTGGCGTGTTATACAGAATAATAATTAAAAGTAAAGCAGAAACCAAAGAAGACACAAAAAATCCATTGTATCTTGAAACTTACTCCTTAGGAATGAGAGGAGTGGACGAGCCACCAGGGATAATAGCCAGGAGGTTATCCCAGCCTCCGGTGACGCCTCCAGCGTGTCTTTCAATCAGCTCCTTTAGAGGAATGCTCATCTCCTCTTCAACAGTGCAAGGTGTGTTCACGTGTCCTGAGATGTTGAATAGCTTAGTTCCAGAGTTACGTTGGCGGCCGAAGCTTGCGAACCAGGCGCCGCCACGGCGTAGGATAGTCTATAATGATTAACATGACGTTAGTTTGAATCAAACTTAATTGTTAGTAGCTTGGACTAAAGCTTTTGTAGTCTAATAAAAGCCGCCTAAAACCAACAATAGGAAATAGATAGACATCATTCAATGTCACATGAGGGCAATCTTATCAAGTGACTTCAGCAGACTATTCAGATGTCATGACAAAAATGATTTCTTTTTTTTCTATAGATCAGGTTTTCAAGTGATTTAAGAAGTAGAAACTTTTGCTTTCTTTCAGCATGTTTGATTTTGCATTGCACTCCAAATAGTAATACATCACCCCAATATTGTTTTATAGAATTCTAAATTGTTTTATAGAACTCTAAATTGTTTTATAGAATTCTAAATAAATAATAGATGTGAGAATGAAGAGATATACTCACAGGTGCCACAGCAATGGTCTCCACATTATTGACAGTGGTGGGGCATCCAAACAGACCAACATCAGCGGGGAACGGGGGCTTCAGGCGCGGCTTGCCCTGTTTGCCTTCGATGGACTCAATGAGAGCTGTTTCCTCTCCGCAGATGTAGGCCCCAGCACCACGGGCAACAAACACGTCGAAATCATACCCTGAGTTACAAGCATTCCTGCCAAGGAAGCCAGCTTGGTATGCCTGAAAGTAAATTAACAGGTTTAAGGAAACCTTTTACTGCCTTTTACTACCTTTTACTTTATTAACTGTTTTGAGCTGTTGTAATGCATACACCAATATTATAAATACCAAAGTTTTAATAGGTTGGATAGATGAATGTTTGCTACTTCTTCACGCCAAAACTACAGAACAAATTGAGATGAAATTTTGCATAGGTGTAGCTCTTAAACTTTGAATCAAACATGGCAAGCTTTTTATGGAATAAATCAGTTCCCATTGGATAGAATTAACCTATACATGTTTCTATAGAAACGTGTGTGAAGCCACTGACAGAAACTAGTTATTTGCATTGAATGAGGCTTATATTCCACTCAATACTCTCACCTCAGCAATAGCCACTTGCAAGTTACTAGCTTCATTGTAAAACTCTCCTCTGATATAAATGTAGGCAGCCTGAGCACCCATGGATTTTCCAGCTATAAGGCAGCCTTCAATCAGCTTGTGGGGATCATGCCTCATGATTTCACGGTCCTTGCAAGTACCAGGCTCCCCCTCATCAGCATTGACAACTAGGTACTTCGGACGACCATCTCCAGGTTTGTTCATGAAGGACCACTTCATTCCAGTTGGGAAACCAGCACCTCCGCGGCCTCTCAAACCAGAGCCCTTCATTTCATCTGAAAGGTTTAACAATACTAAATGATTTTTTATGGATGACAAATTGATCAGAATCTATAATACAAACTACAATACAATAAATATAATACCTAAATACAATACTTTATTGCACACCAAAAAAATACAAAAGAAAAAAAGAATACAGGAAAAGATAGATAACAGAGTTGCACAATGGGCGGCCTTATCTCTAAGAGCGATCTCTTCCTGACAACCTTGGGATGGACATGAAGCAGTTGTACTGTATAGACAGTGGCGTATTACTTAAATATACAATGCATAATACTAAAATACATATGATATAAAATACATATTAATAATACATACCAACTTTAAAAAACAGATGCAAAATAAAAACAGAAATTAATGACTAAAGAAAGATAGTGTTGATAGACCATGTTCTTAAATATAGGGAGAGACTTTGCATGTCTGATAGTAGTAGGAAGAGAATTCCACAGCTTAGTGGCACGCACGGTGAAGGAAGAGAACGAAGTGAACGGGAATGGGTTGATAGGTACCGGCTTACTTTTATTTATGTACTTATTGTCAACACTAATTTTAACAATATTCATGGAGCACATAACATAGAACAGTTTGGCACTTACTGACGATCCAATCGGTTCCTTTGTCCATGATTTCTCTGGTCTTGTACCAGTCTCCGCGAGCCAGAGCACCCTTGAGCCTCCAATCGTGTCTTCCGTATAAGTTAGAAAAGATCCTATCCTGATCAGCCAATGGTCCATAGTGGTCCTTGGCAGGAGGAGCCTGGGTTTGGTAACGGACCGGCACATTGTTGGTGCTCACTAGTCCGACGAGCCCTGTAAACACGTCAAAATTATGTAAGCCTTCGACGAACCTCGCACAATAACAATGAGTCGTGGGCCCAGATAGCCTTGGATTCAAAATAAAAGCTAAATGGAGATGTTTCTTGAGGTTAAAGCGAACTAGAATAATTACCCAATTGATTCCTAGATCCATGAAAAACTCTAGCTAGCGCACCAGCCATTTTTCGTGATTTTCTTCTACGAACTTTTTATAATTTTTTTGGTCTAGTGTCAAGTCAAGCTGTCAAGGAAGAAAAAGTGACAAATGTCAAAAAAAATGTTGAGTTGGTGCTGCCATGATACCATATTGCAGACCTCTGTGAAGTTGGCCGCCAGACTTTGTCTTTTTGAAACTTCGATATTGCTAATCGTTTGAGAATCGTTTGAGAGAGATTGAGAGTTCATTAACATCGTTTGAGAGTTATTAATTTTTATGTAAAAACCATTTTAAATTTTTGTGTGAAGTTGGCCGTCATTCCGGCAAAAATGTACTTGGACGTTTAATTTTTGTTTCATTTGTTTGAGAATCGTTTGAGAGAGATTGAGAGTTCATCAACATCGTTTGAGAGTTAGTAATTTAATTATTACAGTAAATAATCATTTCTGAACCAGCAATTTTGAATTTCCCCGCCAAATAGTGCACTTCCGGTCTGCGGCGCAGGCGCAGTGGATGACCGAAGAGTGAGTAAACATTTGAATGAAAGAATGAGTGGGAAAATACGTCATAGAATGACATTGACATTAATTAACAATTGACGTACGTCATTTATTCTCAGCCTTTTGTTTATATCAGACTGGGTAGCAAGCAAAGCACTAATAGATGGATTTTTTTTATGATGTCCCGAAAATAAAATTAGTCAATAATTTGTCATTTTGGCCAGACTATTGTACATTATATAATAATAATAATTTATTTCAAATCAAGCAATTCAAGAATTATAAACTAAATACATGAACTCTTATTTGGCTTGGCATCCAGTTTAGGGTTGATTAGTGTACATGGTACAATAATATACTCCGCATATGACCATGATTTTGTAGATTTGTTAGCGCTATTTAGACCCCCGCCACGTACACCTTGGTCGGATCGGACTCACTCCTCTACACACGAGACCGCTGGATGCGACCCCGGGTGCTCCTGGAGCCTCCTCCGAAACTATCTCCCAAGAAGACCAGCAGCCAATAGGCTAATAAACAGCTCAGCTTTTAATAAATGGGGAGACCTTTGCCCAGCTGTAGAAAACCTTGTGTTAGGTTTATTACAATACACCTGATAAATAGAATAAACGATAAAGGTTACAGTGCCAGCTTTATTGCTAAAAATTATCTTGTTGTGGTTCAGGTCCTGCAGGTAGATATATCAAAACCTAGTGTTCGTTATTATTAACCCATGCATTGCCCAGCTTACATCCCGCGATACAAAGTACTCTGTAGACCTTAGAGGAATAGGTATACTCGATCTACACTGTAGACCCACCCAGCCAGCACATCTAGGTACCTACATCTGTGGGAATGTGGGAAGTTGCCATGTGTTTTGTTGGCAATGAAATAGTTAGTAGTTAGGTATATTAAATGTATCTGCTACCAAACTATTCTGAATAAAACAATAAGTGTATAATAAAATAACATTATAATATTATATTATCATCACTAATCTGTTAGGTATATAATCATCAATTTTGGCATCGGTGTTGTTGCTTGTCTCCATTATCAATTTGCATGGATGACAGAAACATTTAAGGCCCTATACTAACTCAAATCAACTCTTCAAATATAAATTTCTTCCAAACAAAGGTAAGTAATCATCATCATCCATTCTACAGTAACAAGAATAATAATAGTGTGGTGTAACATGTAAGGAACATACCACACCTTTCCTCGTTTCATGGTCAGCTACTACAATGATCTTTTTTTATTAAATAAAAATTATATTATTCTCAGTTCTATAACAATTTAGTAACTTTTACTTTTTGAAGATGTCAGGCTGTTGATCTTAGATCAGAAATAAATATTATTGGTGATCAATTGTTACTTAGATTTTGTCTATAACAAGTCAAGAGTTCTGGGCAGACGATTAGGAAAGGATGCATTTGAATTATTTACTTAGAAGTATCTCTACTTTAATGATTAAACTTAGCCTACCTGAACTATACAGCAAACATAATATTTGATAAGTTAAAAGGTACAATCAATGGAAAGTACTAATTAAATTTACATTAGAACTACAAATCAGTTCCTCAATCAGAATAACGTTAAACACTAAGCAGACACATACATCTAAAAGAAATATATCAGAAAAATAAATTATGATTTTAACACAAGGAATTTTAACACTTTCTCATATAAAAAAAACTTCCGACTAACTTACTGAGAAGTAGTACATAAATGTTTGAAGCATATTGATTTGTGACTGCTAACAACTATCACACAGATCTAAAATTAAAAATTTATATGGAAAAAAGCTAAATTGCTTGGCTTTACAAAGTGTTTGTATGATAATTATTTTACAGGATAATCAAAGTTCTCTTTACATCGCATTTACATTACGATTCATAATAATGCTTCCGTTAGCTTTACTTACAATTAAATAGGTACCATTCACACATAAGTACATAATCTAAATTAAAAAATGCTATATCTGCATGTTTCCCACCAATAACATATTTGATATAGCGATGAATATTTACAAAATACTGCTCATCGTCGCAGATGTCACCGACGCAGCAGGCTCTCCTCGAGCACTACGCGAAAGGTAGCATGATATCAAGTACCAGCATCTTATTTGCCTTTTAGTTGTGATAGTGACGGAAGATTTTGCAGGTTGCGGTATAATGGTGATCTCATCAACCTAATAATAATCTTCAAAGGCTTCAGCAGACTCTTTCGCGAACCACTTTCATCGAACGTTAAAAAGTGAAAAACTTAAAAAAAATAAAACCGGCCAAGTGCAAGTCGGACTCGCGCACGAAGGGTTCCGTACCATTATCTATAAAAACGGCAAAAAAAAAAACACGTTTCTTGTATGGGAGCCCCCTTAAATATTTATTTTATACAGTTTTTATATAGTATTTGTTGTTATAGCGGCAACAGAAATACATCATCTGTGAAAATTTCAACTGTCTAACTATCACGGTTCATGAGATACAGCCTGGTGACAGACGGACAGCGAAGTCTTAGGGGCCGTTCAAGTATGACGTAAGCACTATAGGGGGGCGAGGGGTCCTTGCTTTGCTTATTTTGAATGACATGGGGGGCAGGGCGGTCTAGATGATGATTAGATCATCGGTAGTTAGGTATTTACTTTTTTACACAGATGGCAACCCACACATTGTCTTTGCTTGAAAACGAATCGCATTTTCAAGGATTCCCACAAGTAATGCATACGTTTAGGCACTCGCTTAGAACGAAGTAGGGGAATTATCGCGCGCTATTGTCTAAATTTCCTCTGTCAGTGTATTGTTCCGTTTGGATACTATAACGAGTAGACGTATCGTAAGCATAGCAAAGCAAGTTAACATTTGTGTTACCGTTGATTCCATTAGCGAAAGTTTAAGGTTTAAATAAGATGTCGCTTCAAATAGACAAATCCAAGCTATACCAAAAATTGTTAGAAAATTTAAAAAAATCTCATACAAATACGAAAGCACAAAATGTACAGAAGTTAGTTAACGAAGTGTGGCGAAATTATAAATTACAAGCAAAGTTGCAGAATTGAAGAAGAATTGCAAGCGGCGACTAAGAATAAATCCAATCTACTAGGTACATTTTTAGATTTAGAATCTATTTTCTTATTGTTAGAATTATAACTTCTGCTCATTATTCATTAAAAAAAACAATACATTAATTAAAAAATGTTTATGTAAGCATGGGGGGAGGGGGTAAGAGCTTTGCTTACTTTTGCTGACAAGGGGGATAGGGGGGTCAATAATTGTAATAAATCTGCTTACGTAATACTTGAACGGCCCCTTAGTAATAGGGTCCCATTTTTACCCTTTGGATACGGAACCCTAAAAACGAATTGAATTGGGAGTGGGGAGGGGGCTTAAAGATCAAGAAAGAAAGTTTGAAAATGTAACTGAATAAAACAGCCAAATTATTGTTTTTTAATCTTTATTTTTTAGGTTCTAAGGTTCATTTTGTCATTTGAAAATGGGTTCATTTCCTCCTTGTTTCCCGCTCAAATTCAAATAAGAAGTCAAATAAAAAAAATGTGTTAACGAAACGAACCGTGTCAGCCGTCGTTAAACTTCGCCAAACATCGTAGAGCGAGAAAGTTAGAAAAAAAAGAAAAGTCATAGTCCAGCTAGTCTAGTCATAATACCATTTCACAAGTTAATACTTTGAACTATATTTAAATAATCATAAAATATCCATGACAAATATTCTAAAATATAAAAATATCAATTTAGATACTTACTACACCCAATATTATTAATAAAGCTTTTTCTTAATATTCATTATTATTTCCAAAGCAGCCATGCACTGCTTTGGAAATTTGATTTCCTACTTGTTCGCTACTCAAATTCGAATAATAAGACAAATAAGTTTTAATAATGAATATGCAAAAGTTTTATTAATAATATTGGGTGTAGTAAGTATCTAAATTAATATTTTTATATTTTAGAATATATGTCATGGATATTTTATGATTATTTAAACACATTTCAAAGTATGAACTTGTGAAATGGTATTATGACTAGAATAGCTGCACTATGATTTTTCTTTTTTTTCTAACTTTCTCGCTCTACGATGTTTGGCGAAGTTTAACGACGGCTGACACCTTAGCTGACACGATTCCTTTCAATGAATGTCAATGTCTTTCTATGACGTCTTTTCCCATTCATTCTTTCATTCACCCTTTTATTCATTCTTCTTCACTGCGCCTGCGCCGCAGACCGGAAGTGCACTATTTGGCGGGGAAATTCAAAATTGCTGGTTCAGAAATGATTATTTACTGTAATAATTAAATTAATAACTCTCAAACGATGTTGATGAACTCTCAATCTCTCTCAAACGATTCTCAAACAAATGAAACAAAAATTAAACGTCCAAGTACATTTTTGCCGGAATGACGGCCAACTTCACACAAAAATTTAAAATGGTTTTTACATAAAAATTAATAACTCTCAAACGATGTTAATGAACTCTCAATCTCTCTCAAACGATTCTCAAACGATTAGCAATATCGAAGTTTCAAAAAGACAAAGTCTGGCGGCCAACTTCACAGAGGTATATTGCAGTCCTTATTTTTACAAAACAGTCGCATATTGCCAATAACAAAGAAGTCAAGTAGCTGTATTGTAATGACGTTCAACCCTTTTTTATGCTTTTTTTTAATCTTTTTTGGCAATTTACTCCCATTATACGATTGATCGCCATGATTATGACTTTTTGACCCATTTTAATGCATGAAGTCACACAATACACAATAGATGAAATTACCACAAGCTTGGGTAATTTTAGATTGTTGCAACGTTAAAAAAACCGCTTCGTTTTTCTCAGTCAACACAGTTGATTATTATAAATTAAAATGTTAAACTTAAAATCAAGCTTTTTATGAACCATTAATTAGCACTGAACAAGAAAAAGCTATTTACAACAAAACGCTTTGGTAGATTTTTTGTTTTAAAATTTATTTTTAAAATGCGCACGTAGAGGTTTTATTCTTTTTGGAATGCGCTGTGTACTACGGTCTGTGTATCACGGAACGTATTTCATTTGACGTTTTATTCGTTCAAAAATAATTAATAATTTTCAAACTGGCAAAATGGTACGATCAACGATCGAGTTTTCAACGAAACTTTAAATTTGAAAAATCAAAACAACAATGAGCTGAATAATATTTCTGTAGATTTACTTCCCCATATATTAATTAACTTCACATAATTATGCTAAATTCCTTTACATTCTGCAATATCTAGTTACTTTCTTCAGCTAACATTGTGTTCACTCAATCTACTTGCGCTGCTCAAATAATTTTAATGCTGGCCTCTTCATAAAGCAGACATTTCAGGTCGCAATAAAGATAACACAAGTGAGTTGGCAATCCAGTTCTAATCCTACTTCTATCCTATTTACACGTAGGTACGTGGTTATCAAAATACCATGAACTGAAAAGTCCTGTATGCGCGAGCGCACCATATAGGTAAAATAATTTATAGACGGTCGTCTCCGAACGATCACCATTTGTTTAGTAAGTAGCAGTAGCCAACATTATCAACAATAAATTACTTAATGGTTGTAATCATGTTGGACTTTAAACCATTTCAGAAGTCATGGCAGCAGCGGTTATTCCAGCAGTAACAAAGCTATCCAACAGAGTTATCAGAATTCTAGGATGCAATCCAGGTCCTATGACTCTGCAAGGAACAAACACTTATTTGATTGGGTCTGGAAAGAAGTAAGCAAAAATCTTTTCTTAAAAAACCTATTTTTCAATTGTTGGAAAAAAATCTTTGGTTTAATTTTTAATCACTAGTCAGGGTTACTTAAAACAAATCTAATTTAAATGAGTACTGGTAGGTTTAGATACAAATAGAAAAATGCTACTTTGAGACATGATGTTTTTAAACATAACTCTTATGTTTTCAGTCGCATCTTACTAGATACCGGTGATAAAGATGTACCAGAGTACCAGAAGAATTTGGCAGAAGTGGTGCAATCTGAACAGGTCAATATAGAGCATATAGTGGTGACTCATTGGCACCATGATCACATCGGTGGTGTGGAAAACCTGTATGGCAGTATTGCTAGTATGTCTCTTTTTATTCTTTAACTATTAAAGATCAATATTGGTTTTTTTTTTCACTTTAACTATTTAAGATCAGTTTTGGCTTTCTGAGATTCTGAGTGGATGACCAAATCCGAAACCATGAGAGTTAGAGAAAATTTGTGAAAGGAGTCATGACCTCGATAAAAGAGAAAGCAAAAATTACATATTTCGATTTATTTCTTTTAATTTTGAAGGAAATCGCACCAAATAGATGACACCCTGTATTTTCGCACCAACGCAACGGATATGGTTGCTGATAAGGATCAATCATTGCTAGGAAGGAATGATAGTGAATGGCAATTTTCTACAATTTCTTATTAAATACTCGCTCTGCTAAGCATCAATGTGAAAATTTTAGTTATTCTTTTCAAACGACTGGTGTGCTTTCAGCCAGGACACTTAACCTGTATTTTAATGGGGGTTTTCCTCGGTAAAACATTACATCTATTTCTAATGAATGATGGAAATAGTAATGAAAATATTAAAAAAAAAATTGTACCTATGCTTGCAATTTTTATTTTATCATAAATTGAGCTCATGATTTATTTACGACTTTTCTCTAATTCATAATCTTTATTCATTAACAATGTAAACAATCTCTATGTGTTTTCAGAACGACCAACAATATGGAAACACAAAAAAAGTCCAAATGATGAACCTGAAAATGAACTACCCCCATCTATCCCAAACAAATGGCTCTCCGATGGTCAAGAGATCTCCGTTGATGGTGCCACTGTCAAGATCCACCACACACCAGGGCATACCACTGACCATGTGGTGCTCACGTTGACTGAAGAAAATGTTCTATTCAGTGGAGACTGCATCCTAGGGGAAGGGACGGCAGTGTTTGAAGACCTGTATACGTATATGAAAAGTTTGCATAGGATTTTGGATTTGAAACCTAGTGTTATTTATCCGGGTCATGGGAATGTTGTGGAGGTAAGCTATGAGAGTGTTGTAAATATGTTGAATTAAAAGTACTAACACTCTTACAGACGCGGAGCGGAATCAACTTAAAATCTGGAAATGTGATTAAACCGATTTGTCATTTTCGCGACACGGACGCACCCGGGTTGGCGAGAGATTCAATTTTTTTTGTCGTTTTTGGAGCATTTGGGATGTAGATTTTTAACTCAAAATATCGTATTTTCCCAAATGATCCAAAAATACCATGGGAGTATATTAAGCATTGCCCCCCTGCCTAACCAGCCCAGCTCCTTGAAGTATCTAGTACCCATAACACAAGCTCTGCTTAGCTTGGGGCTAGATAACGCTGTGTGAATCGTCCAGCATTATTATTATTCTCTGGCCATGACCAATTATTTTATGACCATATATCTTCGATCAAAAATAAGGAGTTCGCGGCCTCCCCCGTAGATACCTAGAGCCTTACAAAAATGTCACTCAAAATTGGGTTCGTTTTGTTTTGACGCAGACAGTTTGCGCAGAGCCTGACAAGTTTTTTCCATACGGAACAAGAGATTGGTGGAGTCGAATTCATTTTATTTTATTTTGTAAGTAGGTAGGTACCTACCTGAGAATTATATACCTACCTACTCAGTTTATTTTCTATAAGGATTAATTAACAGAATTCAGGTAAAGATAACGAATCATTTATTGATGAAACTATAAATTGGTGTCTCAACAGTAGGTATTTATACAAAAGGGTCATTTCAGACATACAATAATTTAAACTTACAATACAATTTCAGGCAGGCACTCTAGATTAAAAAGAACTGGTTCCTGTCTGCGGCTTTGCACGAGTTTTTTTTACGGGAAAAAAATAAACGTTTTATAAATTCATACTTCTGGTAGGTAGGTAAGAACCTAGTCTTTCTTTTATTAGAGAGTCTACGCAAATGAAATTTTAGGGCGGGCCAACTAATTATTTTAAAAATCATCAACTAGTAATATTAAACTTATTTTTATGAAAAATATATTAATACATACTATAAATGAAAAAAAAAATTTAGAAGAAATAGCCTCTCCATTTATCAATTTAGAACAAAATTAATATTTTAACATAGGCAAACCAAACAACAATATTTTATGCTGATTTCACAAGTATATGACTCACATCTCAATATACGGGTAAAAAATATATATAAACTTACTGAAAATAAGAAATTCCATCCTTTTTCAGCACTTTGGAAGAGTGATTCTTGCATTTTTTGTACCCATGCTTTTTGTCTGAACGCTAAAATGACACTAGTTGAAAAGCGTTCCTAACATGTCAAAATGTCTCTCTTTTGCTACTGAAGGTTGTGGCGTGCGCATTGTGAATCTAAGGGGGGCCGGCAAAGCCGGACATTTTTGATCGATGCCATATATGTATTTTCTTTATTTATATTTCCAGGAGCCAGCAGAAAAGATAAATCATTACATAGAACACCGCAATCAAAGAGAAAGCCAGATATTAGAAGCTATGAAAAACAATTCTGACAAACAGCTCAATGCCATGGATTTAGTGAAGATAATTTATACGGAGACTCCTAAGCACCTTTGGCCGGCAGCTGCCTACAATGTGAGCCATCATTTGACCAAACTGTCCAAAGAAAATAAGATTAGAAATATAAAAGTGGACGGGGATAGCAAATGGCAGTTTTGTAATTGTAATTTATAGGGTGTGACCAAAATTATATTATTTTATTCAAGATTAGTGAAATTTACCAGGTTAAACTTATTTAATAAAGCTGTTGTTACCACCTGCAACTATCACTTATATGTTGTCGCAGATCAGAGGCGCGAAGCTACCATGCAGCACAAACTGTGAATTCAAATATGGTCTTTAACTCGTAACATTCAGGTGCATTTCATATTGACTGCATCGCATCAGATACCAGTTCGCGGGTCACTAGTTTGAAGCTTGTGGGAAACCATTTTGTCACTGTAAAATGTAACTAAAGTTATCGAGTTGGAGTTCGTGCAAATCTTTATGAATTCTATGAACATAGCCTCAAATGCGAAACTGCGCGGTATTAGGCTCGCCGCGCCTTTTTGGAACCTATAAATACGCTACTGTGCAGCCACGGCGTACTTCCATGAATTCATTAAGATTTGCGCGTACTAGCCTAAATTTGAATGCTCTTTTTTTGCGTGGTAGTGGCTTTGGATTAACGTGTGCAGAGCTTAAACCTATTATGATCAGGTAGGTAAAAACCCCTCAATAGTTCTGGACAGGATTGCTATTCGTGGCATCGTTTAGGTGAGGCCTATGTTCAGCAACGCCCCTATACAGCTGCATCATTATGACATTCTTTTACATGTAATCTCACTAATATTATAAACGTGAAAGTTTAGATGGATGGATGGATGGATAGATTGATGGATGTTTGTTACTCAATCACGCCAGAACGGCAGAACGGATCTGGATGAAATTTGGCACAGAGATAGATTATAGTCTGGAATAGGACATAGGCTACTTTTTATCCCGGAATTCCCACGGGAACGGGAACTACGCGGGTGAAACCGCGAGGTGCTGCTAGTTGTACATAATTATATTTTGAGTTTGACTATATTATTATTTAGGCCCCTTTCCAGCTGATTATTTGTATATTTAATGTGTTAAATATTTATCTATATTTATGGGAATTACTGTTTCTGCATACAATCCTTATGGTGTTTCTTTTCTTCACACAAAACTTGTCTTGTATATATCTACATAATTTTAATTATAAGTACATGTGAAACTAAGAAAATTAGACTACAACGACATCAAGTGTATCAACAGGTACCTACGGTGGAATTAATAAATGAAATGAAAGTAGGTATACGGGCTGATGTGACGACGAATGCTGGACAACCACACATCATCTCGCCCCAAACTAAGCAGAACTTGTGTTATGGGTATTTTAAAACTGATATTTTTTATTATACACAGAAAACTGATAGTGATTCGGTTGGCACAAAACCTAATCTAAAATAGTTTAACACCCATATTCTCAAGTCGTTTCCTTATGATATTCCTCCATCAAACTCAATTGAATTGGTTTGGAGGTATCTTCGAGAGTTACCTTGAAATCGGACATAACGTAATAGTTTTTGAGTATTCCCTCGACTCATCCTTACTAAGAATCAACCTGGGCAGTTTTGTTGATTGCCCAATAAGTCCTCCTAGGATTGTAAAGTTGTTGTTTTACGTAGATAAGTATGCACCTACATAAAGATGTGATTTGTATCTTACCTGAAACAAAACCGTTATAAAAAACTTCTCGAAATCCAAAATTTCACAAATTTTTATCAAAAGTAACACAATAAAACAATCGTTTATCATCTTGAGAAATATTTTTTCGGCTTACCTAATTTTGTTGATTTTTTTGATTCGAGTGAGGTTAAGTCGTGTCAAGGAAATCTGGAGGAATCTACGAATAAATATAGGGAGGAAACAACTAAGAATATGGGTGTAAAACTGTCGCAGTCTCTTTTTTTTCGATCGATAAAAAGGGGAAAGCAACATTTTAACGCTAATTTAGTTTAGGTTTTGTGCCAACAGAATCACTAGGTACCTATGTCCTCCTAACCGAATTATGGCCATCGTGCGGCGGCCAGTGTCAACTGTGACTGGCCGTGTGCGCAGTACATAATTATGCACAATTTTGTGCGCAAACACAGATGGACTCTCAAAATTCGATGGGACGGCAGACCGACACGACCGGTGGCAATGGCTTACCTATCTAAGACGAAAAATAAAACAAAGTGCTGAGAAAAATCTTATTTAATAAGATATACATTCAATCCAAATTGTACACCATTACTAACAGTAGGTATTCTTAATTAATACTTTAAATTAACTTATTAGGTACTTTGCCAGCAATTCAATGTTACATTGTGTAAAAAAAAAACATTGAATTTTGGTATCTCAAATGTGCAACTTAGATTTAATATGTTAATTCATTGATATGTACACAACACAATTTACATAAAAATCTCGTATAACAAGGCTATTAACACACTAGGATCCTAAACAAATGGATATTCCAGAGAAGCGAAACGAAAACGCTAGCAAAGTATGCTGTTTCAAATGAGAACTGATTTACATACAACTAAACTTCATACATTCAAATGTGTCCGTCCAATTTGGCAGCAGCAATGCAATATACAAAGCAGAAAAGCTGTAAATTCGCTGCTGTAATCCGAAACTCGAGCACCGTACTAGCGCCTCGTATACACCTAACAACTCTTCAGCGCTTCGTTCGACTATATTCAGGCTTATTTCATTGACTGTACCTACACGTGGCTTATGTTCGAGCTCGATTGTTGACCAGCCCTCAAAATGACTAGCATTTCGACATGTCATGAGTAGGTAGCGCTTTCGCCTTTCGTTATCGTTTGCTACTTATCTAAGGATTTTACCGCCGTACTTTCTTGGGCGGAGGCATAATATCGGAGTCGTCATGAAACCGGTGTTGGTCTATGTAGTCTAATAGGATCTCCTTTGTTACTGGATCTTTTATACTCTCGCATACAGCTGAAAGGAAGAATAAGGTGATATATTTAATTATCAAATAATCATCATCATCTGACCTTGTTGCACCCGCTGTTAGATATAGGCCCCCGTTATTGACCTACTAAAAACACAAATAACGACGACCGATGTGGCGCAGCGGGCGAAGGTACGCCTGCGACGCAGGAGGTTGCGGGTTCGATACCCGCTTTAGGACAAATGTTTTACGATCTCCAAATATTTGTTCCGGATCTCTTGGGGATGCTTCCGATTGGTATTGATGTCGTCGATCATAGATTCAGCCCGTTTGTTAAAAAGCCAGGCCAAATGCAAAACGGCGTAATTTCAATAGATTACCTATCATCATCATCAGCCTATATTAGTCCACTGCTGGACATAGGCCTCCCCTAATGAGCGCCATAGCGCCCTGTCTTAGATTACCTATGCCGATTGTAAATCGATCAACGTTATACAAACATTATAACTAATATGTCACTTAGCAATCTCCTCGAATGAAATTAATTAGGTATACCCAACAAATTCTCAACCATTAGTTACTCATCAGCATAGCTATTCTAATAATGGGCTGATTCTAAGATCCGGAGGCTACATTGATATGGATCAGTTGAGCTAAATCTTGATTGTTTGCAACAGTCTCTAGTGAAGAACCGCACTCACCCTGAAGAAGTCCCTCGTTATGGGATTAAACGTTGGTGTTCTTCCAACACAAATAAGGTTCGTAGCTAACCCGCTTACATCCGTAATGAATTCGTCAAACTACTATAGTTTTTATAGTAAAACAGTCTCTAGTGAGCTCAACTGTTTCAATTGTAAACATTAGTTCTAATTTATTTCGTCATTTTAAAAGAAGTTTGTACCTGTAGCTGTGTTAAAACTGTTAGGATAAGATTTGTCAGTCCTCTCTCTCATGTAAATCCATTGGTTATTTTCGAATTTGCACTCTATTATCTTATTGTTGAGGTTCTTTACTTCTTTTGTTACTCTCATCGAAGAAAATGGCCTTTCTAGTTGCCCTACATAGAGGTGACCTACTTTTGTAGGCAGTATCCTGAAATAATAAATTTAATTAGAAAAATAAATTGCTATCGGAGCGCTTTTTATGTATTTTTTTACAATAAACTCGATTTTCAAACGTTCTAGGGTTTGCCTATAGCCTTTTCAGCTTAGAAAGTATATTTCGTGGCACCATGTTTTTTAACCTTGTTTATAAGCATAACATAGCCATTACCGAAGTACATTAACATTAGGCACCCAGATTAATTGGATACAAGTCAAGTGTAGTCATCGTCAGCCTAATAATAGTCCACAGCTGGACATAGGCCTCCCCTAGTGAGCGCCATAGCATGAACTTCAGCTTCTTCAGCTTGTCGCATCCAGCGGCTGCCTGCAGTCTTTCGCAGGTCGTCATCCCAGCTGGCTGGAGTGCGTCCTACACTACGTTTGCCGAGTCCCTGTCTCCACTCAAGAACACGTTTACCCCAGCGGTTATCGGTTCTTCGCGAGATATGGCCGTCTCACTGCCACTTCAGCATAAGGATACTGAAGTGTGAATGTACTCGGTGATATTTTCTCAGGAGGATGATGCAGTCCCCTGGTAAAATCTACAATATTGTCAGTAAAGTGAGTAACTTACCCTGTCCCTCCCTCAGTGACTATCTTCAAACGGAAGTCTACACTGTTCATGTGTCCTGGTTTCCATTTTAAAACCTCATCGCACCTTCCTGCTACGTAACGCTAGAAACAAATTTTAATGTACTGTTGGTTCATTTCATTTATTTATTGTTAATATGTACATAAACAGGTTGCTTAACCGATTCGTTGCTGCACCCATTTTGAAAAACTTTTCACCAGGGCTGTGAACAAATTTTCTATGACACGACTGGCGTGTCAAGCGCCATAGAAGTCCATGGCACGCTTAGCGTGCCATCAGCCATGTGTATAAAACTACATGCTTTTTTTTCTTTTTTACTGGTCTAGACTTGTTTCAACTTTAGTTGGAATCAAACCACGGGAGTGTACGGCACGATACGTTAATTACATTGGTTTTGAAGAGGTTAACTAAGTGTTTTTCCTGAAATGGAAGGTAAGTGACTTTACTTTTTCAGATGTTTCAAACCTTTTTTGATATTTTATCTAACTTTTACTAAAAATGTCACTTAGTGACTTGTTGCAGTAGTACAACGACGAAATGTTCGGATTATTTTGTCAAATTGACCTACTTTTTCTAGATTTAAATCGAAAACGCAAATACATTCCTGAAACAGAAAACTATGATAATGATGAAACTCAATGTGAAAATGAAGAAGAAACTTTGAATTATATATTTGAACAAAACTCACAATCATACTCAGATGTTGGAAATGACAAGCCTCAAAAAAAATTTAAGAACAGTGGTACATGCACAGAAATTGACGATAAAAATACTAATTCAGTACCCTCCATAATAGATTTGCATGGATGCAAAAGATTCGGCGAGTTTATATCAAATGAACTGTTAAGATTTGATGCTGACCAAAGATAATATAGTAATGCAAAACATTCTCGAGGTACTGAAAAACGGTGATAAGAAGTTTAATAATAAATAAAACGAAATTTGACATGAAGAAATCATTTATTACGACTGATTAGTAAATTAAAAAAATTTGCGCAGAGCCTGTCAAGTTTTTTGCGTTTACCTAGTTTAAGAAATATTATCCGTATGCATATTGAAGTAAGGTTTATAATTGCTTATCCAAGTACAACACACATACATGAATGCTATTTATAGTTCTGAGAAAAATATTTTTGTCAGAATAATCTTCATAAAAAGGTATTGTTTTTTACTTTGATTGTACGGATAAACATTCCAAGTATAAAATAAAAGACTTGCCGTACATAAAAATTGTTGGTTTTTCAAAATACATCATATTTTACAACCCTCCTCGGAATTTACTTTTTCTCGTACTTATCACGAACCTTGTGTAATTATCATAGCCTAACTTCGGAATGTTTATCTACTAATCCCTAGACAATTTCATGGAGAATCTAAATATATAAAGGTGTCAATAGGTATTCTAACGAGATAATTGCGAATATGTCGCGCGCGTGTCGCGCGTCCCACTTTGGGACGCTCAGCGTACGCTCACTGCAGAGGTCTGCCACGCCAGCGCTTTAAGCGCCGCGAGGTCCGCCCCTTGAGAGGTGGCTAAAGTATTCAGTATTGACACGCCTATCGTGTCATAAGAACGCAATTTAAAAAGGTTGTCAATCCCTGGATCTGTTGAATTCACGCAATATCGAGAGGCTAAGACAACAGGCGTAATCTACGTGGAAAATCTGTATAGTTTCGTTCTGGGCAGACTTTTCCAAAACTTAATCTGAGGGTGTTACAATCGAGGAAAAAATGACACGCCTATCGTGTCATAAGCCACTAGTTAAAACCATTGATGACACGCCTGTCGTGCCATCAGCAACGAATCGGTTAAGCTAGCGTTAATACATACAACCTGTGGGCACAGCACTTCTGATTGTAATGTCACAGATTAGTTAATTCTATTGTAAAGACAAAAGGTAGAATTTTGACAGACTGTCATTTTTGGACTGTTGCTTATTATGAAGGTAATTGAATACAATTACTTTCACAGTTAGCAACAGTCCAGTTATCCAGGTACGTTCCTACACCCGCGGGAATAGAGCTAAATCGACCAATCACGTTAGTTGAAATAACATGACGTTATCTTCCTGATTGCTGGTTGGTCGATCCCGCTTCACACCGCTAAAGTGGCTGAAATTTCACAAGTAACCACTACAGTTATTCCATTATCTTATTTGATGTTTAGTAGTTCGTCTGAAAATAAATAGTCATGTCCTAATGCTTAACCGATTCGATTTTTTATGACTATCGATTTTGTTTATAAAGAATTTGTAGTCGATTTTTTTATTGTTGCTAAACATTTTGTATTATTATATAGACCTTTCTCAGGCGTCTATTATGACATGATATTTTTTAATAAGAATATTCAATAGAATAAAAAAGTATTATTTTTGGCCCACAGCACACGAGTTTTTCCGTTAGTCAAAATGCAGCTAATGAGCAGCTTAAACAGTTTGAGTGATAAACTCACTTATAAATAAGGTTCGACCAGCTGAAAGCTGGTCCGATTTTAAAAATAGCGAAGGCTTTTTTTAACGAACAAATCTGCGAGCAGAAACTGTGGTAGGTATAAGTTTCCTTGTTTGTTACCTCTTTCGACGGCTGGAATATAAGTCCATCGGGCTCATGAGACAGCGTCTTAGCAAACTTCTCTCCGAGCAGCTGCCGCGCCATAGTTAGATCCCAGAACTGCTTCAGGCGAATACTGAACGGCTCCTTTTCCTTAATTATTATACCTTCTTTCATTGCTTTTATCCTGAAAACATAGTCTGTTAAAAACAGCGGCATTCCATAAGTAAGGCCGCACATCAGACATACACAACACACGTGTATTGTACTGTGACAATAGGGTATAGTTATGCATAATTTTTTTTATCGATAGTAAAAAATTGTGGGTGTTATATTTTTTTCGGTACTGAAATAACATTAATAATTATTAATGTTATTTCAGTACCGTTATAGTTATATTTTTTCGGTACTGAAATAACATTAATAATTATTAATGTTATTTCAGTACCGAAAAAAATATAACACCCACAATTTTTTATTACTATTAAGAGCCTTTACGCCTGCCATGCGCAGTTTGGCTCAAAAACAGTACTTTTCAAACTCGTTATTTTCATGAACCAGTTATCTTACACTATAAGTTAATTAGTAATAATTTTAGGAAATTTCATTGTCTAAAAAGTTAGTTGAGAAAATATTTGAATTAATATAGTATGTACGCGTTCTATGAAAATAACTTGTTAGAGGTTTTCTTAATTTCCCTATCAGCATCAGTTTCGAAGCTCAAAATTTTATGAAAATACTGACATATCTAATAAAAAAAAATGATAACCAATAGATAAAATCCTTGGGAAAAAAGTTAGTTGAAAAAATATTCGGTTTTGGTATCGTACTATGAGAAATTAATTTACAAAAAATGTGAAATTTTACGAATTTCAAATGACTTTTTCACCGATATAACTTATTTAATTTACTATAATAATAGCTTACTAATAAAGTAGAGAATCGTCTTTAAAATCATGCATTTAAAATTTTAAATATTTTGTTGTTATTAATTTTCTGTGAATATTTTAAAACTACTATAAAACGCTGCGCGCAAATCCATTCAAATCAGTCTCTCCTCCGTAGACCGAGACACGTTCTCGGTGACCCGGTTGACCTAATCACCGCCGCTAACCCGGAGGTGACGGCAACCAATACCGATTCGCTTTCGCACACTACACATCCGACCAAAAACCGACCCCGCCGGCTGCGGGGTCGAAGAATTCCCCGCTTCCGCCATTAGGTGCATTCGTGCACCTAGGCGAAACACTCACTTTCCTCTTGTAGCATCTGGCAACAGCCCAAGCCAAGGCTCGCACCTAAGTGGTGGCCCTTGTGCGTGTTGCCCCAACCTAACTTTACCGGTGTGGCGCCTTCTGCGCCCGCCAAAAGCCCGGTAACGCTGTCATGGCCATCTGCGGTCAACAGCATATTAGTCCATTCGAAAAAAAAAAAAAAAATTCAAATCAGTCCGCCGCGAGGCTTTCTAGAGTGTGGTCATGTCGCTCGGCGCTCTGACTGACCTGTGTTGACCTTTGTCGTGCGTATAAGGCGAGCGGATATTTATAGCGCCCTCGAAACATTTTGGTACTTTGGTAAGTAATTTTTTTTATTATTATATTTGATTGAAAACATAATTGTAGAATGTATTAATATAGACAAAAATCATATTTCAGACATAATGGGAAATAAAATAAAGTTATTTTTTGCGAAGAAACGAAAGCGCAAAAATTAGCAAACATGGAAAATGCAAGAGCTAAACAACAATAACAGGACCAAGTCAATAACAAAATAATATTTTGGTAAAATGTTTATCACTCTACAGGGTGATTTTTTTTTTCAAAATGAAAATGCAAAATGAGGTCAGACAATTTTTTACTTCATTTGGAAGGATTTTTCCTTGATGAAATATTGAATCGATAAAATTTAGATATTTTTCAATGAAATTGAAATTTATTATGCTTATTTGGTATTTTTAGTTTACCTGCCCATACGATTCGGAAAAATAAGTGGGTAGCTAACAAGTGGACTAAAAACATTAAATTAATCATATTTTGCGGGACAAAGAGTTCACTGAATTGTTATCCAAAAATATATTTATTTATTAACAGACGAGCAGCCAGTGGCTGATGTGTCTATTATCATATCAGACAGTGTCGAATTTAGTTATTGCGTAATTTTTTTAGTTTGTCAATTTTGTCTCGTAACCAGTTGTCGAGTTTATTCTTGAAGGCGTATATTGATGTGTGATATAGGGTGTTTTATTTTTTCAGGGCCACTGAGAGGAAGTCTGAAACCGTGAGAGTTATCAAAAAGCCATGTTAATAGTTACGTGTTTGAATTTGAAAATAATAAGTTCTTCGTTAAAAAAGACAAAACTTTTTTATATTTTTGGAAAAGTAAGCATTTGTAAAAAAAAAAATTTCTTTTTTGGCTTCTAAGTTGATAATAAATAAATAAATTTACGACGCCTATGTGCCTTAATGGTTGGAACACCTTCAAAATTGATTTTTTCTAATGGGGTTATTTAAAGAATCATCTGTACAAAAACAGATTTATCACACTGTGGACAATCAATATCATTATGAACATTTATTAAAATAAATTCAAGGTTATTGCGCTTATTTTGTTTTCCATCGCCCAGTTTTTCTACAAAAATTACAGAAAGTATTTAAAATCTAACGTCCGTGCGTGGATGCGTAGAATCCGACTGTCAGTGCTACCACTGACAGTCGAAAGACGGACGTTAGATTCTATCTACATAACCCTGCAAAATGTACTATATATATCTGACCAAACTAAAATCACTACTTTCAGCTTTTTTGAAGAGGGTATGCAAGAAAATTTTATGTCAAAAAGCTCATAACGATAAAAAAATATGACAAAAGAAGATAGATTTCTTTGCGTATAGTCTGAACGTTTGTACTTTCAACTATACGACAAACAACCTTTTCTCGAATTTGTAGTCTAATTTATAAATTGTTTCGTTATTGACTTGGTCCGGTCCATTTATTGCATAAAGTCGTCCACGCCGCTATGAATCAGTTGTCATAGCTGCCATTGCAGCAGGCGCGCGAACCAATTGAAGTGATTCCTATTTGAATTATCCATAGTTTTGATTTGAAGCAGCGCCCACTTTTTGGTTGGAATTTGTTCTGAATTAGACTTCCTGACTTATTATTTATTCGTAGAATAAAACATTTAAAATGTTGTAAAATAAACTCGACTTTATCCGTACCAAGTGTTTTATTTGTACCTACTCGTAACAGGCTGAAGGTTTATTAGTCACTTCTTTACTTTAGTCTACATAGCGAAGCGACAGAAATCAAAAGTACCACTTTATTTCCGAGTCAGTGTTTTATTTTAAGAATTTGACCTTTTCTAAGTGTACATTTTTGTATTTATGGAAATAAACAATTTTTTATTTTGATTTTATTTTAACACGTAAATATGTCATCTGTCTAAGTTCAAATTTAAATTAAATAATTGCTATATCAATTTCACTCGAATGGATCAAAGTGCTAAGCTTGACTATACCACAATAGAACGCGCCAGCGCTACTCACACAGTCACGCTCGCTTCTGTGTGGGTTTGAATTACCTAAACTTGACATCGCGCGCTAGGCGTGAACGCTCTTAAGGAGTAGTTTTCGTGAGTGGTTTATCCCCCGAAATTGAGTGCGTTTTATTTTTATTTCGTTTTTTTCCTACAAAATTACATGTTACTGCCCTTTTTTTGTGACGTCGCCATTCAGTTTGTCAGCTCAGTGATTCTGTTCCTTCAATCAAAATACTGTTAGAAACAAATAAATGATAAAAACCATCATGTTTGTTGTTTGTGTGTTGTGTTTTTTTCTTTCTTTCAAAAAACATATCTATTTTATTTCTTAATTCGATTAAATTTCACAATAAAACATCAAAATATACTACAAATTAATTTACAGATAAATTTCTAGACCCCAATAGCCATTAAAAGTTGGTCTTATTCTACAAACTACAAACATTTGTCCCGGGAATCGAACCCGCAACCTCCTGCGTTGCAGGTAGGCCTTCGCCCCCCGCTCCACAGAGGTCGTCAAAAACATATTTGCTCCAGGGAGGTTTTCATCTTACCTAGGATTAATAATTTCATTTTCTATACAACGCAGCCTTCGCGGATAGAACTCCAAACTGCTTATATCTTGCCCTTCGAAAGTGATGATATCGTAGCACAGGTACCGCGGTATATCTGTCCCATTCACTTTGTCTATCACCATTTCCTGAAAGGATCAGAGTCAATTTCTTTAGGGTTACATAATAAGCTCTTAGACAAGTAAAATTTCATACCAAAAACAGCTTAATTGCAAATGGTACGGTATTATATTTGTCGTTTTGTTGTTTTTGTTGAAATAAATGTGACTTAAGGTCGATTCACACATATCAGTGAAGTCTCCGTTCCGGCAACGTGTCCGCTCAGTTCAGTGTCAGTGATAATATTCTTGCATACATTCTCTATGTACGCATCAGAGCATTGTGTCGTCACGTCGTCACTGACACTGATAAGTGGATGCTGATAAAATCTAGTCATAGTAAATATCCCGTTCTAAATGATTGCTTAATGTGACTATAAACAGCTTTTAACATGGTATCTAATACTATATCAAATAAGAAATTAGGTGTTATTGATGTTCTTTTCACTTAAAGTTTTTATACGGGGGAGGCCGGCGTCCATCAGTGGACCATTATAGGCTCTTGAGTTGAGAGTAAAGCGATTGGTTAGCAGAATTGGGCCCCTTGTGTACTCTCGTGATTGCCAGCATTATTATTATCATCATCATCATCCACTACCTGATGTTACCGACTGCAGGTTAACAGGTACAAGACTCCAAACTATTGTGCCATTTTAATAGTCATGTGCTAACCGCAACCAGGTTCCCGGAGTTTCCTCAAAATTGATATTTGTCTTTTATGTGGTGTACGCTGGAATGACAGCCAAGGCACATCAAGAAACTGCTTAAGTCCCGGGAGTATTAGGATAGAAAGAATTTAATACTTACACCATCTAAAAGAGTATTCTTGAGATGCCTCCTCAGATCTTTGCTGTGTAGAAACCTGAGACCGAACACGTGGAACACGCAGTTGTCTCTGTCTAACATGTACACCTCGCCTTCACCGTCAATTAACATCATGTATCTGAAATTAAACGTAACATAAAACTGTAGACATATTGTCCTCTACGACTTTGAAATAGCAAACTTTTCTAGCTATACTTTTCTCTCATAGTCGCGACTATGTCTAGCAGTCGACTAGTTCGACCCATTTTAAAACCTGGCTGAATTGTATTTTATTTTTTCATAATGATGACGTCACAAATCCAGGCTGGAGGCCTGATTGAGTATACGAAAAACAAAAGACAATCGCACCATTTTGAAAATGTATCATACCTGACTCCATCAGCCTTCCACGACACTCTATAAGGTTTCTCATGAAGCTTCCTCAAGTTATTCATATCCATGGACACAGGCTGGGACCCCGGAAAACCAGTGCTATTCCACTCGCAGTACTCCTGGGCTTTCTTCTGGACCTCGCTCAGTCGGGGCTGGTTATTGAAGGGTTCCACTCCACGGATGCCGGCCATGAAGGCAGCTTTCTTGTGGGTGGTTTCGCGTCGGCCTTTCTTCTTTTTTGGTCTGGAATGTAAGTTATATAATTTTCAGAAGGAACATGACCAGATGTTTTCGCATGATATGTGGGTTCTTGCAGATTAGTAGGGATAGACCACTGGAGTAAGTCAACAATTGCATTTACTTGGGCTAGCTAGTAGCTAGCTTCAATAACAGTAAAATCGCTCGTAGTCTAAAACCACTACTGGGTCATTCCAGCGAAGATGACACCCCAGGTCAAAATAATAAATTACATAATTTGTACTTGAATACGTCATTACAGCAAAGCCAATGAATTGATTCAATAGGAATAGACCAATTTTTTAAATGTTTTTGCGATTTTCGTAGTTTTGATTGATCTTGAACACAGCTGTAGCGCGATTGCCTGTGGTAAGGTATTTTTTCTTCATGTTTGTAATACTTTTCTTTGCCTTCTAATGTATTACTGTAAAAGGCGATTCGACTTAAGACAAATACAATTCAAGGCGTTTAAAACAGCGGCAAGTTATTATATGAGAGTAATTTTGTTGAGAAGTTATAAAGCATCAACAAAATGCTTATTGGGTGTCCCACCCGTCACAGCAAAACATAGTCTTTTTTATCCTGAGCTAAAAATATAGCATCTTTTGTCTTCCGGTTTGGCAAAAGTAACAATTATGCTATGTGTAATGGTTTTGGCTACATGGAACATTGCGCAAGTAAATACTTAACGAAATATTGAGATTACAAACGGTGTCCCACCCGTCACAACGGCATGTGGGACCAAAAAAAGCCTTGATAAATTCGTGATTTACTGCGTTAAAGTGGTTTGATTATGACACATAAATATAGTTTTAGCTATAATATTATGATTTACGGGAATTTATCACGTTTATGTCCATTTTTTTCGACCATTCAGAAGATTTATGCTCAGACGTGGTCATGGACTGACTAAACCAGCTGAAACGTCGGGAAAATAGCTAAATTCACGTGAGAAATACTTGTTTACAGTTATATTTCGATATGGACTGTCCTCAGAAGATTTTTTTCCAATTAGTTTCGAAAAAATTTAAAACCACTTTTTTTCGTTTTTATAACTTTTGTTAGAGTGTTTCTATCTAGGTGCATAATTAATATGCTTGTCTAAGCAGGTGTGTGTGTTTTATCTGCGAGATTTATGTCGTAGACTTGAAATAATCGCACGTAATTGTTACTTGTCCCACCCGTCACAAACTGTATGAGGCATTATTTCGATAATTTTCAAATAAAATAATGGTAATTTAATTTAAAATGGGACCTTATCTTTCTAGCTACAACATATGAGAAAGCTGCTTAACAAAATGTTGATGGTTTGTCTTAATTTGGGAAGCAAAGCCATCCACTTAGATAGGTGGGTGTCATGGGTGTCCCACCCGTCACACTTAGTAAATGTCAATTTACTGAGTCAACTGTGTAATTCAGGACTACATTTATATGTTTTCATATAAAGCTATTATCTGGTTATGTTATGACATTATTTTGA
The DNA here is from genome assembly GCA_947086465.1 of Eupithecia exiguata. NCBI lineage: Eukaryota > Metazoa > Arthropoda > Insecta > Lepidoptera > Geometridae > Eupithecia > Eupithecia exiguata. The sequence continues at coordinate 3,027,906 of OX352229.1, forward strand.
AACTGATAGCATTGGTAGTTTTTGAGAAATTACTTGAAGTTTGAGCAAAAAGGAGTAAGAATGTCCCACCCGTCACAATGGAATGACCCTACTGCAGGGCTATTCAGAAATTCCGTTACCGAGTCATCGACACGGAAGAGATCTATGCACGGAATCTAACAGATACGCGCAAAATTCTAATATTTAAGCGGTTTTTAAGATTTTCTGCGTTCTGCAAGGAACTAAACTACCAAAAAGTTGGTAGTTATCCACATATCTTAGACCATGTTACAATAATGTATGATTTAATGTGTAATGATGTTGGTTTGTGGAGTAATTAACACGACAAGAGTAGGTAGGTTTAGTACTGAATATTTATTGATGTGAAACAAGGCTTCTTGTACTAAAATTCTACCTCTAATTAATAAATGGTAATTTACGTAATCTGATGATAATAAAAGTATCACTAAATCGAAATTTATTAAAACATGGGTTCATAGAAAATGTATAACTGTTTATGGAAAACTATTTTTCGGCTATTTATAATCCTTATAAAACAAAAAAATATTAAAAACCATCAGAATCCGTGTAGATAATTTTTATTATTACTAGCTGGTGTCTGCAGCTTCGCACGAGCTTTTCAAGTAGCCTATGTCAGTCCCGGAAAACCATTTACCTACCTCACAAATTTTATTAAGATCCGTTCAGCAGTTTAGGCATGATAAGGTAACAGACAGACAGACAGAGTTACCTTCGAATTTAAAATAGGTATTAGTATAGATAATCTATACTATAGATTAGAGAAAGCTCAGAAATAAAGTTGATTTTTTGCTTACTTAGAAGGGTCTGACGAGCTGTTGCTAGGTTTATCATCATCATTGTCATCATCTGCTTCCTCCTCTTCTAAAAGCAACAAATTAATTTTGTTTTAATATATTTTATTATTCACATAAAACTTCAACTGAATCACACATTAACCGTTTAGTTATGCTCGACGACCTCAGTGGCGAAGTGGGCGAAGGTCCGCCTGCGACGCAGGAGGTTGCGGGTTCGATTCCCGCCTTGGGACAAATATTTGTACGATCTGCAGGTATTTGTTCCGGGTGTTCTGGTCGTTTTCTATGTATAATAAAAAAATATAAACTATGTAATCTATTGTATCATGTATATCAGTTATCTAGTACCCATAACACAAGCTCTGCTTAGCTTGGGGCTAGATAATGCTGTGTGAATTGTCCAGCATTATTTATTTATTATTTATTATTAGTTATGAACGCGGTAAGACTTAACGAGTTCGCTGCTAAGCTTCAGCGATACCAACATCAGCCTGTGCGTCAGTGACACTCAATGTGTTTAATGTGGACTCAGCTCTCGATAAACAACACAGAAAGCGCACAAAACACAACCGATAGCAAACAATAAAAAAAGGTAGAGAACAGACTTACCTACGCACCAGTCAGGCCTGGGTGGAGCTGCTGGCGTGTACTCAATGTCGTCATAACGCTTGTACAACTCTTGTATGTAATCCTGCTTGTATATCCCGGGAGGCCTAAACATGACATACATAATATCACTACCACAGTCACCGATTTATGCAATCTCTTAAGTACAGGTTCGAAATCATTTCAAAGAAGGTTCATAACCTAGAATTAGTAGGCTTGAAACTAACCTAATCCCTATCTACTTTAGTCTGTTGAAGAAACATACTGAAAACTAGTAAGAGGTTTGATTTATGGCTTTATTTTATACTAGCTGCGTCCCGCGGCTTCGCCCGCGTGCAAATTTAGGTGTCAAATAGAGAACAATATGGTTATAATCGTGAATTTTAAAATTTTCGATCGGTAAGCGTACGCCGCGCTTGCCTTACCATGGTTGGATTCTGTAGTGGGGGAGGCACATTTTAATTTCATTTTTTTTTAATTAGATTCGCCTATGTGTTTAACTGTGCATTCTAAAGTGTTTTCCATAATCCATTCAATTCACTCTCTTCAACTATGGTTTAATCATAGTTTTTGAATTACAAATTATCTCCACTAAATTAAATAAATAGATCCTCTATTTCTTTAAAAATTAAAGAAATATAGGATCTATTTCTTTAATTTTAAGCGGAGGTAATTTTTAGTGTGTACAATACTCATAGGTTCAATAGGTGGGTATGAACGTTTCTCAGCAGCCGGACCATGAGTATATGTTTCTGTTTCATCTCTAATGAAATCACTTCAAAACTACTTGATTTGGTGGTGACGACATGGAAAATTAGTTTCACTTTCATTTATTGATGATTTAAGATTTTTGAAAAACTAAAAGGCTGCAAACTTAGCTATTTTTATCCGATTTTGTATCCAAAATTTCAGTGCAATCGAGGATGTAGTTTCCAAATGAACCGAAAAGTATGTTTGTATGGGGGCTTAAGTATTCACAACCTTTTTAAGGCACATCCTCAACTCACACTAGCACTGCCATCTATTTATTGTTATATTTAAACGAAGGAATTTTCCAAAATTTATTGGACCGTTTGTGATACCCATCATAAACTCTTTTCAATTAAAATGATCTCAATAGATTCTCACCTTATTTTAGCAAACGCATTGAGAGCCACCTCAACACTGCAGTCCAGTTGATCCACCATGTAAGAGACAAGAAGAAAACCTGTCCTGTTAAATCCATGAGTGCAATGGACACCAATCACATCGGGTGATTGGTTCTGGAACTTTGTCACTATGTGGATGAATTCCCTGGAAGGTTATTGAAAGTTTACAGATAATAAATATTATTAAGCATTGCTATGGCAGAGCAAAACTCGCAACTGAGCTGATTTTCATGGTTTATTAATGTTAATTAGAATTTTATGCTAAAATCAGCAAAATTGCAATGGATACATTTGTATCAAAGTTAGTATTGAATCTAGTCGTAGACCCTAGTCTTTAACTGTTGACTACTGTTATTATTACTCGAAAAACCCTAGCTTTTCGAGTAAATAATATATCATGCATAGTCAGAGATTGTTAGGGGGTTTTGACCGTACTTTTATCTCCATCTTTCTTATTTTGTTCACCTCAATCATCGTTAGGACTATAAAACATAGTACATTTTATTTTGAATGCTCGGACTCTACTTTTCTTTACCTAGTTTGTTCCAGAGAAGGAGTCTCTCCATGCCCACGGCACTGCATCTTCACATACTTGCATCCAACAGCCTCTATCTCTTTCTTGTCATAGAAACGACTGGTATTGGTAAGATCAATCCAGAGTCCTAGCTTTACCTGAAATTAGAAGTGATATTCTAAATTATAATAAATGTTTAAGGTTTTATGTGTAAAGGTAATAGGTAAAGGTTTGATGATAGCCTGAATTTTACTGTGAAATGAAAAGAAATTAATAAGCGAGGAATTACTTGAAATGAAAACACAAGTCAGCTGTTTGATGCCTGGAGGACCCACCTTCATTTGTTTCATGTACATGAACAGCATAGCTGGAGTAAAGCGGTTTTCCTCAGGAACTTTTTCGTTGAATTGGGATCCCAGTGGTGTCTTGAAAGCCAGGAATTTATCAGCAAATAATCCTGTTGCTTTCCTGGGGCAATTCAGCCACCTATTCGGGATGGGTCCAGGATCTCTTTGCGCCATGATTTCTGGTGGCTTTAACTAGTTCTTAGATTGTTGTGTATAATTGTATGGTATTTCACATTTGTAAACGTATATTTACGAAGATTTTTGGGAAAAATGAAACTATAACTCTTGACGCAGCATCTTCGAGCATTCGTCGAAGCACAGATGAAAAAAAATTACTTCATCGCAGCTTCTTTTTCGATTGATTGTTTGAAAAAAGTCAAAAACATATTAACAAGTCACTGTCATAGATGTGTGTTCAGAAACATGGTCGTGCGTGGTACAGATTCACGTCGGCCTTTTTCTTGTTTCGGTTTTCCCAGCATTTACGTGTTGAGTTATCATCTTGATTCATGATTGTATCAAAAATGAGAATGCTACTTTTATTAAGAATAGTACAAAATTACGATTAGTTTTCATTTCGATGGCAGTAACTAAAGTTATGAATCTTCAATCCATTTTAAATATTGAACGTACCTTTCACCTTGTACTAGTGCTGACAACCTAAAAACCGGATTTACGACGAATAATGTCATAGCTGTTCAAGTCGGTCCAAGTATTCTCTGACTCACTCACACTCGTTTACATGTTACGATAATAGAAAGAAACAACCTATTCAATGTTGTTTTTGTTTCCCGGTTGGTAGCGTTCATTTGATCGTATTGAAGTTGGTTGGATTCGTTTGCCAAGAGAAGAGCCTGCCATTTTGTACGATAGAAAGGAGATAAAAAATAGTTTTATGGTGTTAAAATTTTACAAAAACTCCGTTGCCATTTGGAATAAGGACAAAAACAAATGTTTAAATGGACGCATCGTCCATTATAACTCAAGTGTCACGGGATGACGAACAATTAAACAATTATGGATCCGACCGAGGTAAATCCCAACTGAATTACACCTGTTACCTACTGGCATCAAATTAGAGCGTATTGTGTTACCTCCTCACGACACGTAAATATTTGCCTAACGTTTAAGCAGTGATTTAGCGGCCTGTGCGATTCGTGTATCTCGATATCTCGTTTCGTGTTGCGTTTCGGGAGTGCGCGGTGTGAGGTAAACAATTGGAACGTGTGGACGCGATAACATTCTTACCGCAACCTTGAGAGCTTGTCTCGAAAGTCTCCTGCTCAAGTGTCGTACATTGTTAAAGTGTGGAGTGTTTAATAGAAGCAGTTCTGATGTGGATTGCTTGTTTTAGGATCATCCCCTGGCGGGCAGCACAGCGATGGGGACGGGACCCCAGTATCGGGGTCTACCCCGCTGGGGACGAAGAAGTCAAGCGGGAGTGGCGGATTCCTGCGGTCGCTGCTGTGTTGTTGGCGCGGTGGGCGCGGGAAGGGACCTCCCGGAGGCAATGGCGCGAACAGCGTCGATGGCCGGGCTTCTCCGCCACTCCTGGTCATGTCTGACCATGCCCCCAGACCATTATTACCACCAGTGAGACATCAGGATATGCATAAAAAGTGTATGGTCATAGACCTTGATGAGACGTTAGTGCACAGTTCATTCAAGGTAAGTACTTTTTATTGGTAACAAGCTCTACATCTTTATTCCAGAATTACCACAAAACGAGGGTCTTCCAGCTCGACACCTACCCTGTTGATATCCCTATGAATAGATGAATTACGATAATATGTAACAAGTATGGTCATAATTAAAATGGATCAGTTTAAAACATACCAAGATCACAAAAGCTATGCGCATAAACTAACAACGAATAAATACATGTGTCCATCTAAACATATGGAATACAGACCAATTAATCAGTAAATCTTATTCCTTCTTAGAAGCTTCTGTGCACTTAAAAAGAGTAGGTTAATGACTGTTTAAGTCATTACCCCCAATGAACATCAATTTGGGTATCTGTTTTAAATCAATAATAACCTAGACCACATTTAGAAATCTGTGACAGAAAGTTGGTAGCTTTGTAAGCTACTAATGATATACAAATCTCAGCTGTAATTACGCACTTGCTCATTGAAAGTAGGTAAATACTTAATTAAACTAGTTTTTGCAATGCTTAAGATTAATCAATTATCTGAGTTATTGTGGGGGATCTAGATACAATCTTTTCTCAGCTTGTTTTTATAATTTTCTTAGAAAATAATTCTTTAGGAAAAATGTTAGTACTTAATTATGTACAGGAAAATCTTAGATTAATATCTTGATTTGTTCTGAAATAACTTTTGCAATGATTAAACTTTCTTTTCATCCAAATAGTTTCCATACCATGAACTTATTTGTCAATCTAGTGAAAGTTCTATAAAAAGTGGTTTCGCTGTTTTGTTATGGTGCCCATTCACACAAAAAATTACTAGCAGATTTCATTGTTTAATATTCACAGTGTATAATGGACACGACTTTGTTTGTTTTGGTAGTAATCAGTCATTTTTTATGTATTTCACATGCAAAAAGACTCCTGACTAGACTGTGATATGTTATGCTTACAGAATGTAAACTTGCTTTTATTTGTTTCCATAATTTCAACAACAAATGATGTTCTATTTACCTGGCTACTGCTACCTGTGTTGTTAACTTATTAATCCACGGTCTTACAACAAGCTAGTTAGCAGCCTTACTTTGGTTTCCGAACACATGGATGGACATAGTTTGTTTAAGGGACCTATCCCATTAGGACACCAGGGTGGCGCTACAAGTCGTGCCACCGTAGTATCTTAAGTTACCAAGCGAGAAACACCAAAACAAACACTACCACCAACTGCGATGGAGTGAGTGAGACACCAAATAGCTCTCTATACAATTAATAGTTTCATCATCATCATTTGCAGTAAGCAGAGACTTTGTTTTACCCTAATTAACTTTTTGCCCACCAACTTAGCCTAGAATGGTTTGGTTAAACCCAAATCCTCAAAAACTGGTTTGCTGTGTAGAATCAACAACTTTAATCTTGCCATCCATCAGGTAGGAATCCAAGTAGCCCAAGTGGTCTCTCGTAGGCCTTAACCTGTTAACAAAACAATATTCATAGCCTTATTTTAAAGCATTTACAAGACTAGCAGTCTGCATCGCTGTCCGACCAGTTAAATCGACGTAGCACTATCTTAATATTATCATTATCATCATGATTGTTTCAACACTGTAGATTATTTATTATCTTATCCAATGCATTGATATTTAGATAACCTTGGAAGGACCAACCTCAGGTTAGAATGCATTCAATCAGCAATTGTTGTAAGATGATTTGATTTCATCTTCTTATAAACAATTACCTATATTTACAATGTCATAAATTTATTATTTTTTGTTTATAATCATATATCTTATCATGTTAAATATTTGTTTCATCCATAAATTTAACATTTGTGGTTTGTTTTTAAAGAATAACCTACACTGAGGGAAAATGCCTAATATAGCACAAGAGCCGTAGAAGCGTCCTAAAGATTTTCGACTGTCAAGATGGTCAACTTAGTGGCGCAATTGGCAATACAGTTAATTCATTTGCATATTCAATTCTCAGAATCAGCCATTGTTATTGCCATTTTTAACCGACTTCGAAAAAAGGTTGATGTTCTGCTGTTGTTCGCTGATTTCTCGTTCATATATCGACCGATTTAGATAATTTTTTTGCATTGGTATAGAGAATGATCCCGTGGTGGTCCCGAGGGTTTTAGTATTTATCCCACTAAGCTTAAACACACGGATTCTAAGACGTTTTTTAGTTTTTTCAAAACAATTATGGGTTTATGTTTGCTAACTCTTACACACATTCCCCACATGCTCTACACTACATACATAGTTTCGTGTTAGTAGCTCGTTATTTCAGACGTTTAGGGTAATATAGCATTATTTTTACTGTTTCTATAAAGTTTATCGGTTCTACGCCATAAAACAATAGCTATAAAATGCTTCAGACCACAGTCGTAGCTCATTTACTTGCCTACTTTTAATGTTGCAATTATCAGGTCAACGCACATTTACCGTATAATTCAATACATTGTTTCTTACCGCATTGCTGATGTCATAGAGCTTAAACCAAGGGCGTAAATACTATATTGTAGCGCAACCTACATACGTAGTAGAAGGCTGTAGCTATAGTTTGCATAATATGAGAGTCTGAGCTAAGACCTTCGTCGGAATTATCACAGAAACTTACGCGACACATGATTCAATTAAGTTATTTGCGCTCATAGCGTTACATCAGAGTTCATCTTCGTTTGTTGTAGCTTTTCCGGTTTTAAAAACGTTTCAGTTTAGTAACTGGAGCGTGCTAGTGGACGCTTGCCAAAGGGTCTGCTGATTCACAAAGAAACCAGAAAGACCTGATTGACGAATACGCGCCGAGAAACACTCGATTGATGAATAAAACGGAGATAATGTGAAAGCGTCCGCCGCACTTCCGTTGAGTGCTCGAAAATAGCTATAGATATTTTACTGGTAGTATTTTATGGCTAGAGACAAATCGCAAATAGCTTTGGCCATTAGAGAGAAACCAAAACATAGAACTTTTTATTGGTTCTTTCACCGATAACATTAGCGCAAAAACACGCTCAAACTTTAATTGGAACTCGATGCTCGGGACGGCTTCGAGTTCCCAGAATGCTATTGTAATTGATCGATATCAAATATCATTTCACTGCAATGAAGCCTTTCTAATGCTTACTAGCCGCACTAAAAATACTTACAATCTTACACATGAGCGCAGCCAGGACAGGGGTAGGTTAAAGGTAGCTTTACAACTTCCCTCCCCCTGTCATTTAAAACCATATTAACTTGGGTATTCAAAGGTCATCAGACAATTAACATGTAACTACCTCTATATTGTATCTGCCTTATAATAATCAATAGGATTTAAATGTCGATAGATATCAAACAAACAAACATCAGTGGCAGGCAGCGCAACCAACGTCGTCGTAAAAGGATGTCTGTGGTGGAACAATAGTTCAAATTGGCTTGTACTATAATACCTCTACGGTTCACGTCAAGATTAGATACCAAAAACTGTGCCGGTAACTAACCAATACGCTCAAGTATGATAATTGACTCCATAAACAAATTACATACTTGATAGTTTTCTTGCATTAAGAGATTTTGAAGACTTCTTTGCTCGAGCATAACCACAACTGGCTACGTCCAAGCAAACTTGTTCAATCAAATAGCCCTACCGTTTAAATGTACTAAACCAGTTCGTGATTATGATATTCTTACAGTAAATGCCTTTGGTTTCTTAGTTGATTATTAAATTGCCTGGTTTCTTCAAGGAACTTGCAAAATTAACTGCAGAATCATTAGAGAAGTCGGCCTTTACCGTAGGTTCAAAGCTGATGTAATTACAATTGTAATATCTATTATCGATAGTTCAACCACCTTGTCGATTGTAAATTGTAAGGTTTCTGAATTAATTAATATTAAACCGTGTTCTTAGATACTTTTCAACGTAGATAACGCCTATTAATTTCCCTTGGAGGATAGGTCGACCACAACGGAAATGTAGACTGTCATTAAGAAACTATATGTTTCGAATCTCTGGTCAGACAATGATGTTGGAATATCATACGCAATTATTACTCAACGTCATTTGCCTCGGGCGCAGGAAAGATTAGTAGCAAAAACTTGATGGAATATCACCGCTATTGCGCGGTTTATTTTCCATAAATTCAAGCATTAGCTTTAAGCTTGTTTATAACTAGTTCACGACTTCCAAAAATACTTATTACCCTTTACGTGCTGGCCTTACCCTGATGTGACCTTGATAGAAAGAAAGCATTGTTCGTAAATGTCGAAATTTCAGTAATTTTATCTATCTGCGTTCTAATATGAGCTATGAAAGGGCAGAACCCTTGATAGAGTCATGTCATGGATTGTGGACCTAGAGTCGAGCGCCCTAGTGCGTGCTAGTACCACTATAGTTTATTCGAGGCAGGAAATGAAACCTAGCCCGGATTCCTTCACTTCTTCTTCCGGTGACTTTGCTGCCATAGCTCTTCATTATTTACGTGAAGGGTGAAAGAGGCCCTGAAGTTTATCAATTTCTTTCAGAGAAAAACCCTTGACCTTCACCGTTTTGAAATTGCTCTGCAAGCATATTGCTAGCATAGTGATTCAAAGAACACTAGTTGACGACTTGAGTCATCGTTCTTTCAAGCGTCTATTCATTTTTCTCAACAATGTTTATGAAAACGCCGGGAAAACTGCCCATAACTCAAAGGTGGAATGATAAACTAATTTTAAACTGGCCCCATGGGGGTGTGAGCTGTGAACTTTGACACCCACACCAATAGATTGATCGAGGCGTGCGAACGACGTTCACTCGTTTAAGACCAATCGCTATTTACAGATGCTATGAATAAAAGTTCTATTGTGAGCGTACTGTGTAGCTTTGGCTTCATTACTGAGATATCTGATGGGCTTGCGAAATGCGCTTATAAATAGAATCTTTCTGACATAACCCTTTTAGACCACTATTAAGCCCATATAACGAGAAGCCGCCTCGGCTTAGGGCAGGGTATGAATTGTTGGCAAAATTTGATAATATTTTAGAGATTTTTTTTTTCAAACAAACTACTCTGTCTACGCGTTAGTTAGAGACTGATAGAGTCTAGACTAGTTAATAAAACCCAAATGATTCACATTTCATGAACGAAAATCTCAGATAGAGTCGAGAACTTATCAAACAATTACTTGTTATAAAAAATCGCCTATTATTGACCTTGAATCGACATCTACAGTAACTGACGTCCCCGAAATAATATGGGTAGAATACCGACATTCAAGTTTGATCGAATCAGGGTATGTGATTATTGTGATGTTTATTTTAGTACGTTTCCTCCTCCTGGCGTCGTTTCCCCAATACTGGGGGTCGTGACCCATCTTGGAAGTGGAAGCAGCTTCTTCCGAACGATATCGCGCCATCTGCTCCGGCTTTCAGCGACGTGTATCGCTTCTGAGATTTTGATGTCGAGTGTGGTGTGGACCTGATCTGATCAGACCAGCGCGTTGGGCTCCTTAATCTCGGTGTCTTTCCCTCTACTTTTCCCGTGACGATAAGCTTTTGGAGGTTGTCTCCGGGTTAGTACGTTTAAGAAGCTCTATTTCTTATGGTTTTTATTTGTACTTCAACCGAGTTAGGCCGCCGCCGTTACGTAGCCATGAAAACAATTAATAATTCCAACAATTCCACTAACAATAGGGAAATTGGTTGGGTATAATGGGTATTGCAAGTATATATTTGTTATATTTGACTATATTTGACTTGAAATTTCCGATGAGTCTTGTTATTATACGAAAACATAATACATATTACGTCACATTTCCGTTCTTCCGATAATGCAAAGTTTTGAACTGCCAATCAATGAAGTATTATTGTTACACATGAATATCCTATAAATCAAACTTGTAGGGTACCTATGACCGACCAGCTATGACTAAGAGGACAAACCACAAACAATGTCATAACTTCATAAGCATGCATAGTTTGGATAACGATATCACATGTAGATGAATTATACCTAGATGGATAGCATACGAGGCCGAAAAGAGAGACAAGAGAATACCAATAATTTTTTTAAAAATTAACACAAATAAAACCGGCCAAGTGCGAGTCGAACTCGCGCACGATGGGTTCTGTACCATTATCTATAAAAAAGGCAAAAAAAACACGTTTGCTGTATGGGAGCCCCCTTAAATATTTATTTTATTATATTTTTTTGTATTTGTTGTTATAGCAGCAACAGAAATACATCATGTGTGAAAATTTCAACTGTCAACTATCACGGTTCATGAGATGCCCACTGCCAGCCTGGTGACAGACGGACAGCGAAGTCTTAGTTACTAGGGTCCCGTTTTTACGTTAATACATTTGAACCTGGTCTTTTCGGAAATCCAAGAAACAGTAATTTTTGAACCTTTTAAAGTAAAAAAAAACTTGTACTTTACGAGTGGAATAACAAATTCGGCACTTTTTCTCCACTATCACTTTTACACTCAAAAACACTGCACGGCACCATTGTTACGTCAGTTCTTAACGTTAAGAGTTGCAGGAATGCTCGAAGAATCACATTATCACATTTTAAGCACAAAAAATATAATTTTACGACGAAAAGAAAAAAAATTATGTCCTAGTCCGTCGATGTCTCGGCGTGTTTTTGGGTTTTGGTTCATAGATGTGCTGAAAAACTGGCACGCTGGATGAGACTTCTTTTTCTTTCTGAGATTTCTTCTCAGGCTATAACCATAATATGTTGTTATCTCTCTCTTATGTGCATAAGATGACATGTGCACTAGCTCTATAGGCTTCTTACTCTATGATATGATATCACATATTGCGTTGCGACTGTACAATGTAACCTGTGGAGACCACATTGATCTATTGTATTCCTTTGCTCTTGTGTCATGGGCACAGCCTTGGTAATGTTTGGTCATACAATTTTATTGAGTACAACGTTTGCCATATCGGTAAACGAATCCTAATATTTGACTTCGTCGAGACTTCAAGGCCCTAACTCTAGAAGACAATGTTTCATGTTAGTTAAGGAAAACTCGACACCATTATGGTCTCGATAAATCATGTTCTCTAGAGTCGGGAACCTGTCGAACCTTTTAGTCGCTCATTCATTACGTTGACGATATTACTTGATTCATATTTGGTAGTAGTGCTTATTTAGGCCCGTAGCACACTTCCGCTGCGAAAGCATAGTAGCGAAACCGCAGCAGTTTCGCCATGACTAGTTCGTTGTACGATTAGAAAAACAGAGCCGCCAATACCGCGTTTTTATCGCATGTATCTTGTGGAAGTCGACAATGTTATATGTATTATATTATATTCCGCTACTAGAACGGTGACAATTATAGTAATGTTGTGCAACAAAACAGTGACACGAGTTCAGCTGCACAATATTGCTTCTATGATTTCGCGGCGGAGGTGTGCTACGGGCCTTAGATATCATTGATGAATCCTGTACGTGACTGAAACGTGTTAGTAAGCTCCGAGATCCTGAAACACTCGTTCTGTACTAAGCGCAAAGGAGCGTTTTTATAAAGGAATTAACGACGTCATTTTCCATAGTTACACGAAGGTTCTTGTATCTACATCCTTGAGATGTCTTAAAATAAATTCCATTCCATGTTAGTAAGTCGTGTCATGCGAGCCATAATAAGGTTTTATGTTAATGTCAAATTAATTACATATGGCTAGAAATATTAGGAATGTTTCTTATAATTTGCGCTTTATTATTCTTTACGGTGACTAAGTCGTAAAAACCCGCAACTTGCGGCCTAGGGTCGGACGGTCGCACAGTGTGTCGCCTAGTACAAGCTAGCTGGACAAAATTATTTATCGATCTTTTTTACTTTTAAAGTGTTTGTTATTTATGTTTATATACATCTAAGTTATTGGAAGTGTACAGTTTTAACGAAAAAAAATAAAAAACCTTTTTTTTCAATATTTAATATATTTGTATATGTCTTATCACTAGGTACATACATAAAAAATAAAAATAAAATACTAAAAAAGAAACAATAAATTTACCTACTCATCATCATCACTTAATTCTTCTTCAGAAGAATCTTCTTCTGTGTACTCATTGTGAGATACAACACTTGTAGTATCTACCAAACTTCTATTTTTTGTTTTTGGCTCTAAAATTAAATCTAAAACCTCGGAAGGAAGAGAACCTGTCTTTTTTTTGGGAATCTCCCTGAGACTGTTAATTACAGGATCAGACGTGATGATTAACATGTTCAGTAAATCTGTATTCGTAGCAATACGTGACTGCTTTCGGGTGTTTGTACGCGTGGCTTGTTGATTTTGATTCAACGTAGTACGCCAGGGCTTCGTTGCCAGACAAACATCGTTGCTCTTTCATTTCTTGAGTCGCCTTCAGAGAATCTTTGATTTTTTCTGGACTCTCACTGACTTGCCTGATCAGGTTGGCCACAGTTCTCTTCCCTGAAAGTAATTAATAGAAGTTAAGTTTATATTTATTAACGTATAAGTAATCAAACGATAGGCATCAAAAATAAATATTTAAATATGTATACTTATATTAATATAATTTATAAATAATATGTACCTGATAGACGTGAAGATATCTCAGCTGCAGTGAGCAGTTCTTCAGAACTTCGGGATTGAATAAGATCATCAACACGTCTACGTTTAGTCTTGGAAGCGGCATCTTGCAAGTCTACTTTCGGTCTTCCAGGGCCAGCCATGGGCTGTTGTGATGATGTGGATGGCTCTGCAATGTCGTCTAACGTATGAAACGTTATATCACCCTCTAGCCACGACTTATTCGAAGACAGAAAGCGATCTCGCATTCTGCGAGAATTCTGCCATTTTTCAGATATTTTCGCAGAAAATCTCGCAATAGCTGCCTTGATATTCTTCAAAGATTGCTCCGATATGCTGCCCAGATCATGTTTTGTTGCAACAAAATTTAAAAGCGCAGAATTTCTCTCATCCTTGGATGTTTTGAACCATTCTTCGAAAAACTCCATTTTCGATACGGCAAAAGTGTCTCCTACAAATAAAATCATTAAAAAAAAATGGGCAAATTCGTGCAGCCAAAAATACATGCATTTAAAACTAGAATGATGTATCTTTCGCTTGATAATAAAAACAGGCCGGGTAAATGTGGGTAACGTTACTTATCGTCTTTTAAATTACAAATTTAAGGTTTTTTTAGTAACATATTTCAAATCATACGTTTTTTTTGGTAACGTGTTAAACAATATTGAATAATAATAATATCACTATAAACAACTTACCCTTGGTTATTGAATCCATCACTAATTCACAACTTAACAACAAGGAAGAGCACATAAAATGTTTTCGTATTAGAAGCTTAAACGCAACTAAATTAATGCAATTTACTTGAGTATTTATATACTTACCCTCATTGCGAATGTTTTGACACATTTCTTGGAAAACATTACCTGTCATTAGGATTAGCAACTCATACGCTAACTACCCTCATTAACAGTTTCCAGAATCGTTAATGTTGTTTTTGTCCAGCTAGCTTGTTCTAGGCGACACACTGTGGGTCGGTATTCGGTTACGTGTCTTTGTTAGATTGAACCTTGATCCATTTTCGACCCTAGTCCTTTGTTTCATCCTTGGTAATGCTTGTGTTTCGCAGAGTACTAATAATTTTGGTATTTTTATTTGCAAGCTGATAGCAGCTATCCGATTCCTATAATCAAATGGTATACCTTTTTGCCAAACGTGTGTGATCCTTCTATTATTTATTCTGTGATCCCAAAGGTAATCCAAATCACAAAAGATATAATTTCTTTAAGATTTCTATGTAGGTACGTTGAGCTAGCCAAGAAGAAAGTAGGCGCGACTTCGGCGACGCCGCCGACGGGATCTTTGGAATCGGAACGTTAATAACAGTTTTTTAGATGAAATAGCTTCTAAACTAAAAAAAATTAATAAAAAAATACTAAAGCAAATTAATATATAATCAGGATTAAAGTAATCCAAAGATCCTGGGCTAAACCGTACACCTACAAATTTCTGTGTTTTCTAAACTTATGTACATTCTACACGTGTTAATGTTAAAGAAAAACATCTCGAGAATAATTTAAGGTTGTCCTCATAATCGGTCAATTTGTATAAAATTAACATTTAATTATGTTTACAAACACTTCGAGCCTTAGTCACGATCTCGACTCTCATTCACGGTGAATCTGCATTGTTTTACTCATCAAGGCGTGGATATGCATATTATGTGAATTCACGTGAATTGGGTTACGTTAAAACCTTTTTTCTGCGTTATCTTTACCGAAAAAGCTTCGAGAAAAAACATAATAATCTATGGGATACAAGGCAGATCCCCTTCGTTTCAAAAATGAAAAAAATCTATTTTTAATTTTTGAAATTAATTGTGCAAAGTAGCATCTGTTTTCTTAGTTAATACCGTTTTTCTTCTAAACTATCAATCACAAGATTTTTTTATTGTAATCACCGTATTACATAGTAGAATACGTTGTTTTTTTTGCAAATAAATGTCCTAATTAATAGATAATCAGTAAAAACTTGATTTTTGCGCTTACGTCGCTCAGCTCTGTCCCGCTCCTATAAACGCGAAATCCTATGCCTATCCTTTTCACAAAATGGCGGCATATATCGCCCCCCCCCCCCCCCCCTTATTATATGCCTCGCTATTCTATGCGACGTTATATAGGCCACTTTACTGTACCCACTGTTGGTTACCCGCAATGAATTGATAATGCGAAACATTCTACTGATTATTCGGTATTGACCACCCAGAGCGCGAGTCAGAATACTGCATTGTAGTTTGTAGTATACAAATTCCGTAATTTGTCATCGAACACATCAAAGCATTAACAAGACATAGGAATAATATTGCTGTACAATTCGTATAGGTAAATACCTGAAACCTGTCGAGATTATCTTTGTTTGGTTATAAACAAAATATAAAATATACGCGATCAATCCGGTTAAAACAGTGTTTTATTATGAGTTCTCGCGAAAATAACCTTAGGATATACTAAAAATCACCTGATTACGCTTTGTTACGTTGTCACTGACTATGATGAAAACAATTTGGAACTTATTTTTAATGTAGTCAAATAGCCTATTATGATAAGAACTAAACTCGATATATTGCGGTCGGCAATTTCCGTTGCTGCTTGCAAAACACACAGTAATGGAAACTACTGGCGCCTTTTCGAGTAAGCCCGAAAGGTCGACTTTGCTCAAAGAATGTTGGCAAAATAATCTTTAGAATACATACTATGTTTGAGTAAATATTAAAACCCTTTGAGTAATTATCACAATCAAGAGTGCCTACTTTTTAGGGTTCCGTACCCAAAGAGTAAAAACGGGACCCTATTACTAAGACTTCTCTGTCCGTCTGTCACCAGGCTGTATCTCATGAACCGTGATAGTTAGACAGTTGAAATTTTCACAGATGATGTATTTCAGTTGCTGCTATAACAACAAACACTAAAAAACAGAATAAAATAAGTATTTATGGGGGCTCCCATACAACAAATGAAGTGATTTTTTGCCGTTTTTATAGATAATGGTACGGAACCCTTCGAGCCAGAGTCCGACTCGCACTTGGCCGGTTTTATTGTCAAGGCAGCAGCTCCCAAAATGTTTTCTTCTATTCTCTATTCTACTCTATAGCGGACGTAGATTTTAATCATCTGCCGCTACTCAAGCCAGGCGGAGGCGAGATTTGGAGAAAGTCCATGCTTTGTCCGTCGGCTGTTTTTCATCGCACAATAAAAATAGTAGTAATCAGAATCGGGAACTTTAGAAGACAAGTGTTTACTCACAATCGCTAGATGCTATTTGTCGCCAATAATTAACTTGCTTTTATGTAAAAAGATTGAAGTGAACAAAAAATCAAAGTGGTCACTTTATTTCCTAGTTTTACATATGTAATTTATATTTTGTGACGTGTCCAAGAGTCCTGTAAGGTCTAAAGGAAATAAAGCACTTTGATATTTGCTTTTATATATACTCATATTTTTAAACTTACGCGATCTGAACGCATAACTACGTCACGGCATGAGCCTCCACACTGTCGTGGTCACGACAGTGTCTGAACCTGTTGAAACGTTGGGAAAAATACGTAAATAAACGCAATAAACACCCGTTACATAAGTTACTACGTACTAATAGTTACTTGCTTTTTCATTAGAGTACTTATACTCCTTTGGGAAACTAGTTTCACATCCATATTTATAACGAATAAATTAATAATATATTAGTTAGCACTTTATTTTATAGTATTGCTTCCGTTTTAAGATACTTATTTGATTTTTAAGTCTGTTTACGGTCTTTGCAAATAATCTTTATTGATTCATGATACATATTAGGTAGTAGAAATCTATGCATTAGGCGGCTCAGAGCGCATTTATTAACGAAAGTAAACTGGAGGAACCTACTTATAGAGCCCACCCGCAACCGAATTCATCGACCATCCATCTCCAAACCTAGCGCTTTCGCAATACGCTCACTTTCACTAAACGCTTGTCTTCGTTCTCGTAACGCTAACGCACACTTGCAGTCACATTCCATTTCGTTACCGAGAAATAGCTCGAATAGCAGAACAGAACTAATTAATTTACAATAAGATTTTCGTCAAAAAGTGTTGCCAGCACATTCTTAAGAAAATGTGTTGGATTTTCGTACTGTTATTTCATACATTTTAAAAAGTTAGTAGTTACAAAAATGCTGGTGATTAATCACTATTTTAATTACTATTTTGACACCATTATTTATTAGCATTACGTAAGCTATGAGTAAACAATATACAATGTATTTTGACTTCTTTGTTGTGTTTAGTCTAGGTTTTATTGAGTTCTATAGAATTTTAACGACATACCTCCATACTACCACCTCCTTTAAATGTAACCCCTGCCATGTCTCTAAATAATTGTCATCAAACATCCACAGATGGCGAGCGTCTCGTTGTATGTAACACCTAGGTCTATAGCAAAGCAACAATGAACGTGTCGATGTCGTGTCCTTTCTTACACAGCATTCATTTATACTCGCCTTGAGGTGGTGTGGTGGTCCATTGGGTAGAATTTCAGGACAATAAGAAAGTGGGTTAGCTACGAACCTTATTTGTGTTGGAAGAACACCAACGTTTCATCCCTTAACGAGGGACTTCTTCAGGGTGAGTGCGGTTCTAGTATCCGTAATGAATTCGTCAAACTACGATAGTTTTTATAGTAAAATAAGAAAGTGTAAAAAATGTCGACTACATTATATTTGACAATGAGTACAAAATATGTGTTTATACAGGGTGTGTCAAGACCACTACCGAAAACAACAGGTGGTGCAGCACCCAAAAAAAAAACTGATGGGTCAACATATTTTTCGCGTTTTTTTTGCTAAATATTTCAAAATCATGGTCTGATTTCACCCCCATTTTCCGGGTTAATATGTAGCCTATGACACTCACAAATAACGTGGCTTTCTATTGTAAAAGAATTTTCAAAATTGGTTCAGAAGATCCAGAAATTCAGGGTAATTTCTGGACTTACAATCTCATAAACTTTACCTCTTTGTAATATTTAGTATATACCAAATTATATTCCACTCGGGGTCAATTTGGTCTCTTCTAGACCTTCTTGATACATCTTCGGCCACATCGTTAATTACCACCAGGTGAGATTGTGGTCAAACGAATGCCTATTGACTATAAAAAACAGGATCAATAATCACCCCCTTTCACATGTTTGTACACATGTTTCGTGGCACCCTGTATGTATATGTAACCTGCAATACCATTAGTGAGTCCGGGCTGTAACAAAACCATCGTGGGACCGATTGATGTCATCGACAATGCCTTTGGTATCATCCACATCCATTCAGCTGATCGACCTAACCTTTTATGTTCTTTGTTTGGCGCAGATTGAAGTTTTTTAGGGTTCCGTACCCAAAGGGTAAAACGGGACCCTATTACTAAGACTCCGCTGTCCGTCCGTCCGTCCGTCAGTCACCAGGCTTATATCTCATGACGTGATAGTTAGGCAGTTGATATTTCCACTGATGATGTATTGCTATTGCCGCTATAACAACAAATACTAAAAAACAGAATCAACTATAAACAATAAAATAAATATTTAAGGGGGCACCCATACAAGAAACATGTTTTTTTTTTGCCGTTTTTCTAGATAATGGTACGGAAATCGTCGTCGTGCGCGAGTCCGACTCGCACTTGTCTGGTTTTATTATTAAGTTTAGTTTGGTCTATGGGTAGCTTTTAGGTGAGACCTTGATTTGTATTGTAAGGTCTAGGTATCAATAAAAAATGAGTTTTGTTTAATAATTTTATTGTTTTGAAAAAACTAAAAACCGGATTCATATTCGTTAGTACCTACCTTCCATTGACACAGTTTTTTTTTTCAGATTTTCGGGACAAATTGTATCCCTCGGTAATATTTTTTGGAGGGAGTTCCCCTCGGGATCATTCTGAATACAGTAGCGAAAAAATTTTTCAAATCGGTCCATTGACTGATAAATCGTAGAACATACATAAAAATACGTTAGAAAATAGAACATCCTCTTTTGTTTTTCGTTTGGTAGGAAAAAAAATCTGACTTGTACTGTAAAAAAGTACGGTTGGACTCTTGGGAAAGGAGTGAAATCAACTGACTAGAGAATATGAAACAAAGTTTCTTATTTTTTTTTTTGCATATTTCAAGGTAACAAATAGATGTGATACACAAATGAGTAATTAATGAAGTTATTATTCATAACAGGTTGTTTGTATCCTGTTATACATAAGTCTAACTTTTTATGTTTGGTTCCGTACCTCAAAAGGAAAAAGGAACTCATAAAAGATCACTAAGTTGTCCGTATGTCCGTCAATACTCTATTCTCAGGAACGCGTTGGAGTATCGAGTTGAAATTAGCATCAAATACTCAAATTCGTTACCACTTGGAGCCGTGAAAAAAAATTAACTTAGCAAAAGATACAGCTTCTAATGTGCGCATATTTTTTCTTATTTGCAAGGAAATCGGATGCACACAAAAGTTATAGTGTACTTCCCGTAGACTTAAAATCATGAAAAAATCAAAAACCTTAAATTTGTAGACACTACAAGATACAAAGAATATTAGTTAGAATATCCAAGCTCTCAAAACGCTCGTATGATTTTAACCGGCCATTCTACCAACTAGTACGAGTACTTTGACTTTAGACCGGGGTCAGGTCCAATTTAGCTTTCACCTCTGCGAAGTCGGACTGGTATAACAATCGGTTGTTATCGCGTTACATTTTCCGGCAGCTCCAATCTATCTGCCCTTGGTTTTGTCTAAGCGGACAACTGCTGACAAATCAGATTGCAGTCGCATTTTGAGGACGATCGCATTCATTGATACAATGCAGTCGTATTTTGAGGACGATCGCATTCATTGATACAATTTTGGTTAGATATTGGTATAGATAGAGTTCTTTGTATTTTGTTTCCATAAACATGGAATTTAATTTAAATACTAGGAATGAATATTACTTAAGTTGTAATTACAATACAATACACTTTATTGCACACCAAAAAATACAAAAGAAATAAAACCGGCCAAGTGCGAGTCGGAATCGCGCACGAAGGGTTCCGTACCATATCTATAAAAACGGCAAAAAAATCAAGTTTGTTGTATGGGAGCCCCCTTAAATACTTATTTTGTTCTTTTTTTTAGTATTTGTTGTTATAGCGGCAACAGAAATACATCATCTGTCAAAATTTCAACTGTCTATCTATCATGGTTCATGAGATACAGCCTGGTGACAGACGGACAGCGAAGTCTTAGTAATATAGGGTACCGTTTTACCCTTTGGGCACGGAACCCTAAAAAAGAATACAGGAAAAGATAGATAACAGAGTTGCACAATGGGCGGCCTCATCGCTAAGAGCGATCTCTTCCAGACAACCTTGGGATGGACACGAAGCAGTTGTACTCGTATAGATCGTAATTCTCCTCACCTTAATCATTATCAGCCTATATTAGTCCACAGCTGGACATAGGCCTCCCCTATTAAGCGCCATAGCGCCCACTCTTCAGCTTGCCGCATCCAGCATCTGCCTGCAGTCTTTCGCAGATCGTCATCTCACCTCATCTAAGGGCGTCCTACACTACATTTGCCGAGTCACCTTAATATTTTGCATCAATTGCAGCATTGCCGTTCAACGTGGCAATGCTGCCAGCATTCTGGGCTTAAGAATACGGCTTAGATTTTTAGGCAATAGATATTATATAAGTGTATATTATATCAGTTGTTTTTATGTTGTTATTGTAATGTTTATCCATTATTTAATAGTTACAACAAACATATCACTTATTGATGATAGCTTTTGGGTATTGTGAGTTACATAATTATTGTACTATCGATCCAATCTCGCGCGTGATTCATGGCATTTCTTCTCAAAATTGCTGTATACACAGATAAAGTAACATTACTTCGCCTTTGTTTGTGTGTTGATAATTTTTTGTTAAAAAAACTAGGTACATGATCTATCGATGCCAGAGTTTTACTCTAGTGCTTTAAATGATAAAAACTATTGGTTTTTGTGATAATACTGAGATGAAACAAAATTGGGGTTAATTTTACACTGTGCTACGTTGAGACTGACCGCCGTGGACGAAATTCAGCTAGAAGGACTTCATCATCATCTATTATGTATATGATATTTCATTGTACAATGAATTTTGAGGAAGTGAGAATGACGCTGGTTACAAATTACGCAAATAATCATATTTGAGTAATTAGTAGCTTGTTTAAAATGATAAGATATCTTGAGTAATTTGTTGCTAATTTAATAATAGATATAGGTAACATTGTGTGACTTGATTACTTTGGAAAACATGCAAAATGCACAGTTTTCTTTCGAGTTGTTACGTAAGATTATTGGCTTTGCAAATGTGATTTATTTTATTATGCTTAAACGATTCACACTGGTTTTGGTCTAGACACAAAATCACTGTAGGCTGTGTTGCATTACAAGCAGCTTGTTTCGATTTCGACAATACAGAGTAGATTAGACGGTGCACTAGTGGTCTTGGTTATTGTATTTTTTTAAATCTGTGAACGGGTACGAAAATTTCTCTAAAAATTATAGATAATATCCTAAGACCATTTTTATGTCGCGTACCTACCTCTCCTTACTGCCCCGTCCATAAAATCCACCCTATATAGTGCCTCCAAGTTTATCTTTCAACTTAATAAGGCAGCTAAGTCTCTGGCACTAGGCACTCAACTCAACTAAAGTCACTGCCTGTAATTTTTTTAAATTTATGTTAGTTTAAAAGTGAACAAAGAAATAGGTTCTATTTATCATTATTATTTATTCTCAGCTTATTCCGTCCCAAAGCTAAACAAAGGCCTCCCCAAAATCTTTCTTCTTCGATGCGATCTCGTCCGATTCCATTCATTTAAGAAGGCGTTGAGTTCGTCCCGCCAACGCTTCCGTGGCCGACCTCGACCGCGGCTGCAATGATGACCATCTCTAATTTTAGTTTTTTTTTTTTTTTTTTAAAGTATAACCTATGGTGTGAGTTGACGAATGACTCATCTATCTATCAATCTCATTATTTAATTTTCCAATATCTATCTTTAGGTAGGCAAAGGCTTCGCCCAAATCATTGCTCTCCGTGCGATCTCGTCCGATTCCAATAATTTAGGAAGGCGTGAGGTCGTCCCGCCAACGCTTTATTGGCCGACCTCGACCGTGGCTGCAATGATGACTATCTCTTATTAACCACTAGCAGCCCCTTGCGGTTTCACCCGTAGTTCCCGTTCCCGTGGGAATTCCGGGATAAAAAGTAGCCTATATGTACTATTCCAGACTATAATCTATCTCTGTACCAAATTTCGTCCAGATCCGTTCAGCTGTTCTGGCGTGATTGAGTAACAAACATCCATCCATCCATCTATCCAAACTTTGACATTTATAATATTAGTAAGATTATCTAAATATCCATTATCTATCTTTCCAGCCAATCAACAACGCAGACTTCGTGGTACCCGTAGAAATAGACGGCGCGGTGCATCAAGTGTACGTCCTCAAACGGCCGCACGTCGACGAGTTTCTAAGAAGATGCGGCGAACTGTATGAATGTGTGCTGTTCACGGCTTCGCTCGCAAAGTACGCTGATCCCGTCGCAGATCTACTAGACAGGTAAGAGAAAATATATGTAGTTTTTCTAGAAACTACAAGGTGTAAGTTCGTAGATATAGATGGCTCGGTGCATCAAGTGCACGTTCAAACGGCCGCACGTCTCGACGAGTTTCTAAGAAGATGCGGCGCTGTATAACTGTGTTCTGTTCACGGCTTCGCTCGCAAAGTACGCTGATCCCGTCGCAGATCTACTAGACAGGTAAGAGAAAATATATGTAGTTTTTCTAGAAACTACAAGGTGTAAGTTCGTAGATATAGATGGCTCGGTGCATCAAGTGCACGTTCAAACGGCCGCACGTCTCGACGAGTTTCTAAGAAGATGCGGCGCTGTATAACTGTGTTCTGTTCACGGCTTCGCTCGCAAAGTACGCTGATCCCGTTGCAGATCTCCTAGACAGGTGAGAGAAAAAACATGTAGTTTTTCTAGTAACTACACGGTGTAAGTTCGTAGATATAGACGGCGCGGTGCATCAAGTGCACGTTCAAACGGCCGCACGTCGACGAGTTCCTAAGAAGATGCGGCGAACTGTATGAATGTGTGCTGTTCACGGCTTCGCTCGCAAAGTACGCTGATCCCGTTGCAGATCTACTAGACAGGTGAGAGAAAAAAACTTGTAGTTCTACTAGAAACTTCAAGGTGTAAGTTTGTAGATATAGACGGCGCGGTGCATCAAGTGCACGTTCAAACGGCCGCACGTCGACGAGTTTCTAAGAAGATGCGGCGAACTGTATGAATGTGTGCTGTTCACGGCTTCCCTCGCAAAGTACGCTGATCCCGTCGCAGATCTACTAGACAGGTAAGAGAAAATATATGTAGTTTTTCTAGAAACTACAAGGTGTAAGTTCGTAGATATAGATGGCTCGGTGCATCAAGTGCACGTTCAAACGGCCGCACGTCTCGACGAGTTTCTAAGAAGATGCGGCGCTGTATAACTGTGTTCTGTTCACGGCTTCGCTCGCAAAGTACGCTGATCCCGTTGCAGATCTCCTAGACAGGTGAGAGAAAAAACATGTAGTTAGACGGCGCGGTGCATCAAGTGCACGTTCAAACGGCCGCACGTCGACGAGTTCCTAAGAAGATGCGGCGAACTGTATGAATGTGTGCTGTTCACGGCTTCGCTCGCAAAGTACGCTGATCCCGTTGCAGATCTACTAGACAGGTGAGAGAAAAAAACTTGTAGTTCTACTAGAAACTTCAAGGTGTAAGTTTGTAGATATAGACGGCGCGGTGCATCAAGTGCACGTTCAAACGGCCGCACGTCGACGAGTTCCTAAGAAGATGCGGCGAACTGTATGAATGTGTGCTGTTCACGGCTTCGCTCGCAAAGTACGCTGATCCCGTTGCAGATCTACTAGACAGGTGAGAGAAAAAACATGTAGTTTTTCTAGTAACTACACGGTGTAAGTTCGTAGATATAGACGGCGCGGTGCATCAAGTGCACGTTCAAACGGCCGCACGTCGACGAGTTCCTAATGCCGGATACAGACCAAGCGAACAAAGGCGAGCGAAGGCTAACCACCGAACGCGATTGAACCAGTGTGGACGTCATGGCGAAAGCAAGCGAGCCCAAATGAGGGCCTTCGTTCGCCTTCGGCTGTCCTCCTCCGACTGTTTCTCATATGTTCGTGTGGTGTGGATACAACAGCGAAAGCGAGTGAACGTTCGTCATCGATCGTCGAATCGCACTCGCTAGCCTTCGCTCGCTTTTGTTCGCTTGGTCTGTACCCGGCATAAGAAGATGCGGCGCTGTATAACTGTGTTCTGTTCACGGCTTCGCTCGCAAAGTACGCTGATCCCGTTGCAGATCGTCGTCGGGTGGGTTTTCAATGGAGGCGGTTAGCACAGGACCATGGTGGATGGCACAAACTTCGTAAGCCTGTACCCAGCTGGGGGTAAAATCCGGCTGCGGATGATGATGATGATCCTATTAGCCTGGTATGTCCTTCTGCTGGGCAAAGATCTCCCCTGGAACCCTCACGCATCTCGGTCCAGAGCCAGCCAGACCTGAGCTTTTGTCGGCGTGACCAGATCGTTACGCCATTTTACGTACATTGAAAAATAATTCGCTCTACATAGATAGAACTGACATTTTCCTATGGTCGATAACATAGTGGCCACTGGTTACGTGTGTAAGGACAATCAACGTAAATTGCGATTATTAAACTTCCCAGCGGATTTTAATAACATTGAGTAATGTAATGAATGACGTTTTCCTACTTTTATACCGACTACGATGTGGATGAAACATTATAATTTACTGAACGGGTCACGAACGCACGCGTCATTCGGTTAATATTGACGTCACGATACCTACTGGAGTCTGAAACGTAAGGGGCGTCACGTAAACTTATTCTTCGAATCCGTGAACGCTGCTCACGTATTTGCGGTAAAAGTTAGCGAGTGTCTACACCAAACTCGGCGTTACAGCTGGTGGGTTAACGCGTAGTTTGAGAATGTATGAATCAGCAGGCTGAAGTGGCGATGGGCTGTATATATAGGTAGCTTGCAGAACCGATAGTACTCGTGGAGTAAAGTTTCGCGGGTGGTGACCACGATGCAATGTTAAACGAGTGTGGGTCGTCGTCTTACTCGATGGACGACGATATTGTAGGTGTCAGGGAGTACCCCTGTATTAGAGCACACAAAACAAAACAAAAAACGAATCGGTCAAGCCGTTAAGTTTTCGCGAGACTAACGAACAGCAATAGGTTTTTATATGTACAGATTATTTTCTGTTATTTTGGTGGTAATTTTTAAGCGTATTTAAACTCTCTTTATCTTTCTCGCTGTCATTCAATAACCCGAATAAGTCGTCCCAAGAATAATTTAATTGGCGCCGCTCTGTTTAATTACAGTCTCAATTTGTAATGAAAACTGACTGGCACTGCGCCGAACTCATAAAGATTATAGAAAGACAAGACGGGAACCAGCTGGTTTTGCCCCGAAATGGACACATCCCTCGTATATGCTGATTTGGAACAGTTTGTTCAGAAACGTTAGAGCAAAGAACTTACAGCCATGGAATTGTGGATCCCTCGCGGGTGAAACCGCGGGTGTTTCCCGCGGTTCAGCTATTTTAATGTAAATGTAAAAGTTTGGTTGGATGGATGAATGGATGGATGTTTGTTAGCTTTTTACGACAAAACTGCCGAACAGATTGAGCTACAATAGGCTATTTGACTACATTAAAAATAAGTTCCAAATTGTTTTCATCCTAGTCAGTGACAACGTAACAAAGTGTAATCAGGTGATTTTTATAAAAAATATTTTTAAGTAAAAAAACGGGATTGAAATTACACATTTTTTGATACTATATATGATCACGTGACCGAAAACGCTACGTGTTTGGTTGGATCGCAAGTGACATCACACTTTTACAGATTACAGTGTCAATGAGTTCTTCTTGTTAGATGTGGTATGGCGGGGTGACATCATAGCTTGGAAAACGGGAGCCATGACTGAGATTATCGTTTCGGCGCGGCATTATTTTATTCAAACTTTAAAATTTGTGCTTATAACTAATACGACTGGCCTTGAAGACATATTAATTACATTTTGCATTATTTTTATTAGACAATACGTTAGAATTATTTCCCAGTAGTAGCAGTAGTAGTAGTTCTAAGCTTGGAATAAAACATAGGCTCCTTTTTATCCCATGAATCAAACTATTTATCTTGACATTTCATAATCATCAAATTTATATTCTCCCCTAAACTCTGCTAGAGAGCGCTTTGTCTAAAATGTTCAATTACTATCCCAACAATTTACAACCTCTAAGGGACTTGAACCCGCAACCTTCCACCCAGACGCGCTGCCTATTGCGCCACAAGGTCAGTAACCGACTAATATTCAAATACATCATTATGTCCTTTTTTCCAGATGGGGCGTGTTCCGCGCTCGGTTGTTCCGAGACAGTTGCGTCTTCCACCGCGGGAACTACGTCAAAGACTTGAACAGTCTCGGGCGGGATTTACGCCGCGTCGTTATCGTCGACAACTCGCCCGCCTCCTACATATTCCATCCGGATAATGCTGTAAGTAAATACATTAAGGTTTAAAATACTGCGTAGTTAAACAGAGGTATGAAACAAAGATATATCTTTGTGAACTTTTTTAACAAAGACTTTAGCTAAGTATTATTTAATAGTAGTAAATGAAACGAAATGAAAGTACTAGTTTCTGCCCACGGCTGCGCACGCGTTCTATAGAAACGTTTTAAGGGGCCTGCGGATGATGATTTGCCCATACAAGCGTACTACCAAAATGATTTGTGATTCGAGCTATTCTAAGGTTTTTATTTATTATAGTAGGTACTCTGGGTAATTTCTAAGAAATTAATAAATCCCAAAAATTTACGATCTCGACGGGGAAGGGCGCTGAAGGGGAAGGTGCGGGTTCGAATCCCGTCGAGATCGTAAATTTTTGGGATTTATTAATTTTTTTCGAGCTATTCTATCATATTTCACAATTCTATCATATGTTGTTTTTTTGTATTCGAATAGTATATATCTAGGTTCCTGGTTGTTTTTTTTAATAATACACCTATAATGTAATGTGAGCAAAAATATGCAAAATCGATGTTTGAATATTTTTACGTCGAAAATGACCTGTTTTCGTCCTATTTGTTTTGTATTAAAAACAACAATATCTTACGTTTTGTTTGTTAAGGAACATAGCTTATATTGTGTAGTTACAGAATAACAACACAATGTCGAAAATACTAAAAGTTTTCTGTCATAATTTTTGGTATTACAGAACGTAATAATTCACGAATTGAAGTTGCGAGCAGCTGTCGCCGGATTCCTAAGGCTATTTATATCCCAATGGAACTGATTTATGGGATAAAAAGTAGGC
Source organism: Eupithecia exiguata (assembly GCA_947086465.1). Lineage (NCBI taxonomy): Eukaryota > Metazoa > Arthropoda > Insecta > Lepidoptera > Geometridae > Eupithecia > Eupithecia exiguata. Next base: position 3,055,969 of record OX352229.1, read on the forward strand.
TATGTTTAATTCCAGGCTAAGAGCTACATCCATGCAAAATTTCAGCTATTCAACATTAATGTCGTGAAGAGGTAACAATAATCCATCTAAACTTCCGCTCGTATAAAATTAGTGTCATTAGTGTGATAGACCTTCTTTGGACCACATCTCACCTAATGGAAAGTGACGACGTGACCGACGTATCGAGAGTGAGAGTATAATTATCATGAAAGTCTTGAATACACAAATCTCCACCGCAAGTTGCGGAATGGGTAGAGGGGAGAGAGGCCTCTTCCCAACTGTGGGATTAGTTGTAAGGCCAAATAAATATGTTAAACATGATTTATCGGGTATTTATCGCGTACCTTTTGGTTTATTTTCCCGTACGTTTCTATCGCATTACAGCGTACCAAGGGCGGCTGGATGTAATCGGAGTTACAGCCGAGTATTGAGGGCAGTATCCACGACTACCCTAATTCTTCTGAAAATTATAATCAAATACCTAATGGAAACTAATTAGAACTAGTATTTACAACTGAAACAATTGAGTTAACTGCCGACTGTTGATTTGCAAACAATCTGCAGGTAGCTAAACTGATCCATATCAAATTTAATAGCAGTCGGAAGCGTCCCCAAGACGCTGGCGGCATAGCTCCGTTGTATTATAATTTATTATTATTCTAATATGTTTCTATTATAAAAGAATAACTATACCTTATATTATTGTTATTATTTCCAGGTACCTGTCGCGTCATGGTTCGACGACATGACAGATTCAGAACTATTGGACTTGATACCGTTCTTCGAGAAACTAAGCAAGGTGGACAGTGTATACACAGTGCTGCGCAATTCGAACCACCCTTACAACCCCACACAGAACAACTCGCCGCCGACATAGCATCGCGCTCCTTTTCTACGAATGTCGCTACAAGATACGTATCTAGACCGTGATACGCATCTAGCCTGCAATACTTATCTAGCCCGTGAAACTCATCTAGATGATAGTCGTAAAACGTATCTAAACATGCCTCGTGAAACGCATCTAAATATGCCTCGTGAAACGTACATAAATATGTCTAGTGAAACGCATCCAAATATGCCTGGTAAAATGCATCTAAATGCACATATTTCTGATAATACCGCGGAAGTGTTAGACTCTTATGTGCTACGAGATACGTATCTAGACTATGAAACGCATCTACGTGATTCACGATCACCGAACGATTATCTACAAGAGCATCTACCTGATATCAGTTTGGAATATCTAGATGAGACGCAAGTCTATCTACTGCGAGATACGCATCTAACAATACCTCGTGATACGCATGTATCGCAGCTATTACGGGATACACAGCTAAGCCACAATAGCTATTCGCATCTACCACACGATATGCATCTAACGCACGATATGCATATTTTCGAGCTTCAAGATACGCATCTAACGGATGGATTGAGAGTGACTCGGGATTTGCGGAAAATGCGGGAACGTGACGTCACGATCAACGTGGAGTCAGACCAAACCAAAGCGACATTCATAACACTCATAAAGAAAGGAGCGACGTTTGTCTTAAGTGCCAATTTTGCCTTCTGGTTAGTAAGGACGTTATTTGTACCTATTTTACATTTTAGGTATCTGTTAGTACGTAAGTGGAATGTATGATGGATTTGTGATTTTTTTTTCATTTTTTATTTCTTGTTTTTCTTCCGTAGAGCTTGCAGGACTTTTTAAATCATGACTAACTTTTTTTTAATTAAATCGAAATTTTTATATCGTGCTTGGGATCAAATATTTATAAGTTAGGGTATTTTGAACTGGATTTTGTTGCAGGATAACTGGAATTGATTTTTTTATAACATTTTGCCATTGATCCTTTTATCGAACCTTATGGACTTGTATATTGAATTCTAAACTTTGACTGGGATATTCTGTAGAAATCCAGCACTAGAGAAAAATGTAAATATTTTTTATAAAATGGGATTGGAACGCTTCAATCAATAGGAACTACGGATATACTTAATGTAAATGTATGTAGGTATGTATAATATTGTGAAATTATACGATTATTTAAATATTAAGGTACTGTAAAAATAAGCGACGTTAAACTTCACATTTCGTCTGACCCTAGGGTTCGTGGAATTTGTATCAACACGACAGCAATAGATATATATAGTTACAAGTACCAAGAGGCAATAATTGTTTTATAATCTGTGCAAACTGGCATTAAATATTGATTTTATTAACCCTGCAAGTTATCAAATCTTGCTAATTGCATAAAAGATAGTGCATTAAGCTTTGACATCATTAAATTATATTTTATCTATATATCTTCCTCAATTTACACGAGTTAGAAAGAGTTAGATATAACTTCGCTTTAGTATCGATGTACTGCCGCTTTTTGGCAGAGACAAACGTCTTTATAGTACCTACAATGGTATTTTTTATAACTTTGCGCATGAAAGCTTTGTCCGCTTGTCTTATTTTTGTGTCAAACTTGTATTTTAAATCGTATCTAATAATCAACTTCAACTTCTTATTTCATGGCACGTTGTGCTGTGCCCACTACTTTGCCAGTGTCCATGTCAAGGATCTAACAATACGGATCATTATTAAAAGGGCAAAAACATGGTTCTTAGTGTCAATATAATGCAAGTATTTGCTTTACACATTGTGTTTGAAATCTGTGTCATAAAGAATATCGTTGAAATATCAATCGTGCTTATACCAACATTTAAATCGTCTGCCTGGCTACCCAAGAAGACCTTACGTTGAGCTCTTAAGGGTGCGCTAAATGACGCTTTTTCATGAAAAAGATAGACATAGGATTTCGCGTTCATAGGAGCTACAGAGAAGAGCAACGTCAGTGCAAAAATCAAGTTTTTGCTTACTATCAATTTATTATTAAAAATAAAAGTATTAAATAGAAAAAGTAAACGATTACTCAATTAAAACATTAGTCAAGCTATGTAATTTGTAAAAAATAATGTGGTGTTGTCTCTGATAATTTAGCATTTCAACTAACTAAATTACCATAAATCTAAGTGTTTAAAAATACCCATTTTGTTTGATTTTTGCATTGCTCGTACTCTTAATAAGTGTAGAAAATCAATGCGTGGAATAGTTTTTTTTTTACCACGATTTTGTTCAGTGTGCTCATTTTAGGCAGGTTGGTCTTGATTTAATCATCTTAATGTAAATAAAATTATGTCGCAGTTAATGTAAAAATAATGTATAAATATGAATTTTCTAATTGCAGAATAGCTTTTGTATGATATATAAACAATTCTGAAGACTTCCACACAAGTCTGTTCACCACAATGTGATTCAGACGGCGATTTTCTTTATGAACGCGGTAGCTTTCTGAAATATCATCTCAGTATTAAACTAGCTTTGTAGTATTTGATGCCATTTACAATTAATAGTATATTGCTATGGAGTGCGATATTATTATATAAATACATTTTTTTTCTTATTGGGTATCAAGTATTATATTTTAAGAACAGCTACACATAGGTACATTCATTCATTTCTTAGAAGGTTCAATCAGCTGCTATATTCAGATGTGTTCATGAGTGTATATTTACTATTATACTATTTTTGCCGTTCAATTGGTTATTATTTTTGTATCTTCGGGTCAGCTCGCAACAAGACGCGACGCTGCGTGCACTTTCAAAATATAACTTTACTGACAAAACATAACTTTACTAATACGAAAACTCCCTTCGGCGTCGCGTTGCGCCAATTTGTATCTTTTTGCGTAGTAAATAAAGTTATATTTTAAATCAAAGTGCGCGCAGTGTCGCGTCTTGGTGTGAGCTGACCTATCCTTGATCAAAATGCAGCCAATGAGCGACGAAAATTGTTTGAGTGAATCACCTTAGAATAAATCTAAATAAACCAGCAGCTAAAAAATGTTCTAATGAAACTGTCAAAGTTTCAGTATAATTGCGATACCGCCTATAGTGTAGTTGTGCCGTAACACGAACGAAACATCTCGAAATTCAAAATTTACTAACTTATGTAAGAAAATTTAAATTAGGTGTAATAAATACGAAATGGTGCTTTCAGTATTAGTTGAGTAAGCACTGAAATTATTATGTGAAAAGATTAAAAATTCGCGAGCGCGTGGGAGTTGGAAATTCGGTCACTGACGTGTTGTTTACTTCACCGGATTTAGAATGACGTCGTCGTCGCTCATGCTGTCTCGCTCAGATAGGATTCAAACTGAGCAGGAGAGAATGAGAGATGTCTCATGCTGTCTCTATCTCATTCTGTACTTGTAAGTACGCAGTCTATGTCAATGATCGAATCTTTTTGTTTTTACCGTCCGCACTATAGCACGTAACGCACATTTGGCCCGAAAACTCACAAATATTGGCATTTAAATCGGCAATACTAATAATGGCGCAAGCCTTATTTATTATTTAATTAATAATAATTGCTTAGCAAAAAGTTTTATTTGTTTTTAATATCGTGGTAGCGTGTATATAAGATTTTTATTAACATAAAAACTATTATTATGAATTTTACTTATGCATATTCAAGTTCGTTTGTTATTTAGTGACTACGCCTATGTATGAACTCATTTACATTTTAGTGATCGCTAATTTTAGTTTGTATCGGCCGACTTTATCTGTAATCCACTAAATTTTCTTTGTCATACCATTAATTCAGTGTTATACCAATATGGATAATCAATGTTGAATCACTTATGACTTCAAAACCACAAGGATAAGATAGTGGATTGCAGGAACCCTCCACCCCAATGTAGACAGCATTTATTTCTAAGCATTAACAGATCGTTTTAGGACGGTAAAGTAATATATACGTTGATTTCTTCTAGATTTAAGAGTTCTGTTGTTTGATAGACATTTTTTTTAACGATAACGTAATTTTTAGAGTATTCCCCCTGTGACATGTAAAAAGCTGTATTCTGAATCTTTGAGCTTATTTGCTTTGTTCTTTTAGAATACGGCCATAAATCTACTTACTCGAAACTATTCGAACATCGTCCAATAAAATGTTATTTAGAGTAATTGTTAATTTTTATTTATAATTTTAATTAAATAGTGCATGCAATAAAATTATATTGATATTTTTCACTGTCATTATTTAAATGGAGTTATTTTATGTAGATTGGTACTGTTATCTTATACGCGAATGCTTCTTTAGGACCGATGCACAAGTCTGGTAACGTTTTGGTATATTTATATAATTTGACAGTGGACAGACAAGTGGTTAATAATCAAAGCTACTAAATCACCCCATTTTGTTTGAAATCAAATTGTGCTTCCTTTTCTACTGTTGCATTCACCGCTTCGATAGTCACTAAACCAGAACAAAATCAACCATTTTAGAACAACAAATATGGATTTTTCCCTGATTGGGGTTAAATGGATATTCGCTGTAACAGTTTTACCCTGTTTAGGGGGTAAAACGGAGATGATAGAAACCTTATATTTAACTGCAATAATATTGGAGTGAGATTTTAAAATTGTAAGTAGAGATGTTAAAAATGTTTTTATTTTGGTCTGTTTTGGTAAAGTCCTTTAGACGCATTCATGTGGATATCACGACACGATTTTTCACGATTAATTTTATGAAGTAATTTAATAAATTTAACATTGGTATAAGATGTTGCTTATGAAATTGTAATAGTGATTTTAACGCAATAACTTGAAGTTTTTTATGATGGTTTCGTATGAGCTTAATTTTAATTGTAGGACTCTGTTATGGGTATGATGTGACCGAAATAAGATAAAAAAAACTGACGTTTTCGCGCTACAAAAGAACTTGAGACGCTTTGACTCAAAGCGAAAGGCTTTTGTAAGTAATAAAATGTATGTTTTCTTTCAAGATATCCTATTTGAGTCTCATCATATCGTTAAAACTGTAAACTAAAACCTGAAGCTATTATTAAGTGTAAGTAAAATCCTGTTCTATTTGCCCCTACAAAATGGCCCTTGTTTGCTTGTAAACAAAGTACAAAATAGATTCGCCGGTGATCCGAACAAAATAAGTTAATTCTGATTCACTTGGAAAGGTTGTGCTTTACGCTGTACTGTATCTTGGGCTCCTAGCAATGATGATGATTATTCCGGAGCTTTAACTTAATTCTCGAATTTTCTGTGGTCAGCCCTGGCTACTGTATGAAGGACTTAAAACCAGGAGGTTCCCAATTTTGTCCGTATTAAAAGATTTATCATAGCACCTGGTTCAATATGCAATATTTATTGATGTTGCTTGTGAACTACCACTAGAGTTGTTCAGTTAAAATCCCGGCTATGAATCGTGCAATAGCTGCTATTCGGAGTGGGTTTTGTAGATATCTTGTACAGCAAGAGTGCGTACGCAGTAAGATCTAGGCTACTTTGTTTTGCGTCCTATGGCCGCGTGGTAAATCTGATTGTTGCTTGTCTACTGATGCTTATCAAAGTGATTTGCTTGTTCATACCTAAAGTCCTGTTTGATCAACTTTGGACGTTAAAATTACAAGTCGTAGAACAGTATTTCGCACAGATAGGCCCCGGTGGACGGTAGAACAGTAAACTTGTTTTGTACGTAAGCCCAAGAATGGTATTCGAGTTTACCTATCATCGTGAGAGGACTATAATTATATTTATGTGTAATAGCCATGGAAATAGGTGGAATCATAAGAGTAGCTAGGTAACATTTACCTGTGACGAAATTTATATAATGGTGTACATTTTTGATATAATGTTGTACAAAAGAGACATTTGGTATGTTATTTTATAGGAATGAAATAAATAGCCTTAATAAACTATATTATTCTTATTTTTACCTTAAAACCCGTACCTTCTAAATATGCTGAAAGTTGAAGTAGATTTTAGGTATTTTAAGTTCTCTGGCGTGAAATAAAAAAACTGAACGTTTTGCGAACTTTTAATTAATGTTCAAATATTAAATATTTCAAACGCACACTTCAAATACATATTAATGGAAAAGATTATTATTAATATTTTATTAATTAATGATATGATTATTTCAACAATTTCAACAACTGAGTTTCAACTCTGATGCTTTGAGATACAACAATCCGTTTTGGGTGTCATTGTGAACAATTAAACTTCTAGCAATAAATAACTGCATACAACTATTTCCACCATTACGACCCATAAAGGGCGAAACGACACTACACGACATTTTATATTAATTTTAATATATCACTCCTAAAATGTACTAAAACAGTCGAAACTTATCTAAGTAGTTCTAAAACAAATATACACAATCTATTGATTTCAAGGTATCTTTGTTCGTTATAATTAATTATAGTTTAATGTAGTTTTGTCACCATGTGACTACATATTATTCAAATGTATTTTGTGTAGGTACTGAGGTGAGGTGAGGTGCTAATCGCCTCTTATTGAGACTTGAGGCAGCTACAGACTGAGCCGACAAAGCTGCTCTACTGCTTCTAATAAACACAAATATTGCTAGTCTCAATAAATAAGTAAACAAATGATGCTGTACAATCAACACAGCATCATCTAGCCCCAAGCAAAGCAGAGCTTGTGTTATGCGTACTATATGACTGATATACTAAAATACAACAATACATAGATATTTTGTATACGTACGAACTGTTTACTTCTGAGGTTTTTTGTTATAGTGCTAACCCGCACTCTGGGTATCTCTAAGAAATGAAATAAGTCCCAAAAATTATCGAATCCCGCCGAAACCGATAATTTTTGGGACTTATTTCATTTGTTTACTTCTTTATTTTGGGGCTTTATGCATAAATAAAGTATAAATCTAAAAACTACTAAAAAATTTGTTCTATAGTTATTTTGTACGGTTTTTAATTGCATAAGTATGATAAACCACTAACTATTATTAACAACTAAGAAAAGCAAACTAAATTTAACCTAATTTCAATTACATATATTTTGGCACTTTGAAAACAAGTGAAACTTAGTAAAACTTTAAAAATAGTATCTACACTACTTGTTTAAAATAAGGTACAAAAATAAATAACAAAATAAAAGGCAATTATGGATCAACGAGTTCCACGCGGAGCTTGTAAAGCTTACTATCACAAAACATAATGTTGGGACACAAAAATATAGTCGTAGTAATATTACCCTACATGATTTTTTTTACAAAGAAAGGGATTTGCAGATTTTTTTATGGAGGTTGGCCCTAAATTCGGGTTTCCACCCCGAGCGGAGCGGTTAAGGTAACAAAGTCCTGAATCGGTCCCATTCAGAACTCCGTTTAACTCGGAAGGTTATTTTTATATTCAATAGACCATCGTTTGGCCACTATCTCACCAGCCCCCCTAGCACGGGGATTGTTGTCTAGGGTAGAATAGAGAAAAATTACGTCACTTCGTCATCGAATGCGTAAATTATTTGAAATGCATTCCTTCAACTTCAATAATGTACGCAATGTATGTCGATGCAAAGTCATTATTGTCTATTCTACCCTAGACAACAATCCCCGTGCTAGGGGGGCTGATGGAAAGTGAAGATCGAGATACATATTCACTCTTAAACTGCATACTAATATTTCCACCAGCAAATAGTTGACCGGAAGGGACTAAGGGAGCACAAAGCTTCAAAATGATTTCCAAACTCATCCTTCATTTCCCTCTCGTTAGTTCCCTTTCGCGTTGGAAACCCGGCTTCACATCGGCCACCATTTTGTTTTCTTTAATCGCGTCGCCCAATTAAGTTATGGATAGAGAACACTTTCTTTATACAAATAAAAAATGTCCTCAAGCGAAGATTTTTAAGATTAATGACATGTTCACAGATGAAAATAACTATAGCTCTGATAATTTTTGTGTTGTCAAAACTTCAAACCCTTTTCGATAATTCGAACTAATATTTGACATAATCATAAGTGACCTTAAAAGACCACCTCCGAGAACGAAACACAGTGAGAGTCAATAAAATTTATCGTTGCGATGAAAATATCGCAAACAGACACGATCACAAAATTGTTTTACAGTAAGTGGCACGACAAGAGTCGCTGCCTGTTGGCGATACCCTCGGTCGTAGAAGTAGACCCTAGTATGCTGTAGACAAAGTTTGATATCCATATACCGCATATATTACAAAGCAAAAACAGTTAACAAATTTGAACTACAAGGAGGTAACATTGTTACAATAAAACTAAAAAAGTAACAGCTTTTTTAGTTTGTTACAATTAAAAGCCTTCCTGGCAGATTATTCCATAGAAAACAGCTCTTGGGTCAGCTCACACCGAGACGCGACGCTACGAGCAGTTTTTTTATACACATAAAATATACTTACGCAAAAAGATACAAATTGGCGCAATCGCGCGACAGGGCGGTGGCGGCGCGGGGAGTTTTCGTATTATGTCAACAACATTTTGTAAATTTTTGCGTAGTAAATAAAGTTCTATTTTGAATCGAATAGCGTGCAGCGTCGCGTTGTGTCGCGTCTCAATGTGAATGATATTAAATTTGCTAACCGAATTTAACACTTTTTAACTAATTGGTTTTCAAACTTTTACGGTATAATCAGATTTTTATAAAAAACGCGGCTCTAAAAATTAACGAGATGATGAAGCCCTAGCCTAGCATATACTCATAATAAATAACAAGCCTAATTTCGATAAAGATAAGTTATTGTGTATATTATTGCTTATTAGTTTACTAAGCCATATAAACGTCGGCTTATTGTGCAACTCTATATAATGAACTGGTACTGAAGTCCACAAAAGTATTTATTATACCTACCAATCTTAAGTTAAGCATAACGGAGAATTTATCACGGGATTTTTCGATAGAAAATCTTGCTGGAATGTTCAGTAGCATTAGGGCCAGTTTAAAACGTTAAAAGGCTACTCAGAATGGTAGCCTTAGCTTGGTTAGCAATATACACATTTTAGATTCTAGCCTTAACAAAATACAGTTCATTTCAGCTCATAAACCTACTAAGTACCAAATAAGGTGGCAATACAGCCCCCCTAGCACGGGGATCGTTGTCTAGGGTAGAATAGACAATAATGACATTGCATCGCCATACATTGCGTACATTATTGAACTTGATGGAGTGCATTTCAAATAATTTACGCATTGGATGACGAAGTGACGTAATTTTTCTCTATTCTACCCTAGACAACAATCCCCGTGCTAGGGGGGCAGGTCGTACACGAAATCGCAAAATGCATTGAAATTTATTGCCATTCAGTCACTTTCAATACAAACCAAAAGCGATACCTGTGTCGCTAGAGTCTTGTGGTACAAGGGTACTTGGAAGCAAAAGATAAACAACACAACCCAAAAAAAAATCGAAATCGGGAATAATAACCTTACTTTTTACGTTTTCCATTAATTCACGTATTTTAATGTTCTAAAATACCTACCCCAATAATTTTATTGTTGGTACCAAATTACATTCTTATGTTACACATTACAAATATTTGAATGTGTAACATAAGAATTTATGTACCAATCGAAAACGTTTATAAATTCAAAATACGAGTAACATAGGTCTATAATTTTATGCGTTAAGTTTCCAAAGAATTGTATAACCCTAAAAAATTCTTAGTTGTGCCCCATTTTGATTTTGTGAAGGAGATGGGTCAACGACCTGTATTGCCAAGCTATCTGGCACCGAGTATAGACATCTCGCTCTGATACGTCCAAGTTTCGAAGAACGAGAAGGCCCTATAAAAAAATAAATAAAATAATTCAACTTGCATCAGTCACACAATAAGCCTGACATTTGATTAAAAGCATAACAATTATACAACTAGTACAAGCAAATTATTGCGAAGAAGCCACAACAATGCACCGAGTATTGCGAGATCATTCGTTACATCCAGTCCTTAGTGAGAGAGAGTTATGAGTTGAATGACATTTTCTCTTGTAGTATTTGGAAGTAGCACGCCTGAAAAAGAAAATATAAACTTTAGAAACTACATTGAGACGATTGGGATTGTAGTATCGTCCGTTCTAAATCTGCGGGCCGCTTCATTTCCTTTTTTAACCCACTTTGATATAAGGAGATGGAAAAAAATAAGGAATTCAAAGTCTGTTTTTTGTTTTTGTAAAAACATGAAATTTTACAACGTAAAAAACTTATAAATAATAGCGTGTATTGCATTTTAAGTTTGTAAGTTTTAAGTGTTGCAGTTTAAGTTTTGTTAAATATAATTTTGATTTGAATGCATAAATCGACGGGGTATATAGGTAACTCTCGGCAACACCAGCTGTCCCCAACTCTACGTACGCGCAAATCTTTATGAATTCTCGGAAGTACGCCGAGTGTCTGCGCAGTAGCGTATTTTAAGGTTCCAAAAGGGCGCAGCGAGCCCAACACTGCGCAGTTTCGCATTCGAGGCTATTCACAAAACTCATAAAGATTTGCGCGAACTCTACCTTAAGTGTCATGGTAGTCTTCCTAACAAGCACACTTGGCAGGCGAATTGGGGTCACAGTGGAGTTTTAGAATACACAGAAGGAAACTGCTGTCCTTCCCCTTCTAATTCACTGAGTCGACTCTTACGACATCTACAGGGTGAGTTAGAGAGGTTGATTTTTACACCGCGACCGCCACAGGTCTGTGTCGTTTTACGCCCCATCTTTACACAAAAAACTAGTATACATACCTTGAGTGTCGTAAACATGAGTCCTAGCTCGCCGTGCTGCGTGCTAGGCTCCAGGAAGTCCTCCACGAAGTGTATCTCGGAGCCGAGCTGAAGGATCCGAGCTCGGACGACCACGAAGTGGAACACAGGGAAGAGAGAGTCCATGCTCCAGAGGTAGTTCTGACCTGGGGATAGTAAGGTGAGTTACTTATATTACTTGCGATTATTATATTAGCATGTCTAACTATTTCTTGTGTGCACATAGATTACGTCTCAAGCCAGTGTATTATTATTGTTTGTCATGTGTTTTGTGTACCTACTAAAATAAATAAATTTATGCATCAGCCTAGCCACCGCCTTACAGTTACATGTGTTATCGGCGAGCGGAGCGAATCGCAAAATATAAGTCGTGTTGTTTTTGCGGTTTTGTGTAGGAAAGCAGTACTTTATACATAATCGAATCGTATCGTATCAGGCTATAATCTTAAGTTTTTACGTCACTTGAATATGGTGGTTGGCAATGGCGGATGATGGAGACCGGGTCGATAACGTTGCTTTCGCGCTGAATATTACGAGATGCTCAAAAAGGTCGGCGAGCGAAACAAGCCACGATTATTTTTGCAGCGGTTGGCAACTGATCAATTTGATAGAAATTAACAATAGAAACGAATAGAAAATATCTCTGAAAAAAAAACGAGCGGTGGCTTGACTAAAATGTTCAGTTTTAAATCATCAAGATCTCGTATATTTACCTAATTCCTGCTGCACAGCCACAGTCATCTTCTGGAAGGTGCTCCGGATGACGAGTAGTTTCTCGATGGGAGAGAAGGTGGTCTTGAGCTGCTGCAGAGTCTCCACTGCCTCTTGGAACAGTTGCTCTTTGTTCGGCGACGGGGGGGATAGATTTGGGTTGTAGCCAATCCAAAACTTTCTATAATGAAGATTATAGAAAGTTAAGAGAGATTATAGAATATAGAAAGTTAAGAAAGATTATAGATTATAGAATTTCAATGGTCGATTGTTGGTTTCAATACAAGCTTAGATCGGGATTAAAGACACTTACTAAATAAAGATTGTGATTAGACGAGAGAGCTGTGCTGTGCCACACAGACCCCGAATGTGTCACTAAAGTACAAAGGTACAGTTGGTACATAGATGATGTTGGACAATTCTAAACAAAGTAAGTAACCATGAATAAAACATCAAATCAAAGCGAAGAACCTTAACGAACTAAAACAATATGTACACAGAAAAAGATAAAGCCCTAAGCGAATATTTTTATATATGTATGTGATGTTTGTGAGAAATACTTATTTATATAAAATTACAATAACACAATATTTAATTAATATGATAGTTAATCGTAATTAATATAAACAGTCAATTACAACTAATATTTGGGTTTAAAGATCTTTATTTTTATACTCAAAAAGAACAGAAAAGTCCACTTACAATAAGTATTACTAAAGTAATACTTATTTTTAGATACCAATGTATACTCACTCTAAGTGGACTTGTCTGTTATATATATATAATAATAATAATATCATATATGTAATATAATATTTACACTTAAATCTATTTTAAGGTTTTTATTTATTATACTCTGGGTAATTTCTAAGAAATTAATAAATCCCAAAAATTTACGATCCCGACGGGATTCGAACCCGCACCTTCCCCTTCAGCGCAGGGGTGCTCTTTTTCCAACTAAGCTACGTGATCTTATCTAGCCGGCCCGAAAATCTTTGGGAGTTTTTTCGGCACTTACGCCGTCAGCGCCACCTACAGAGGAAACAATGAAGTTATCCAATTCTGCTCAAAGACCAAATTTACATTTAGTTCTTTGACGAGAGGTTTTGCCGTTGCTTGATTCTAAGGTTTTTATTTATTATACTCTGGGTAATTTCTAAGAAATTAATAAATCCCAAAAATTTACGATCCCGACGGGATTCGAACCCGCACCTTCCCCTTCAGCGCAGGGGTGCTCTTTTTCCAACTAAGCTACGTGATCTTATCTAGCCGGCCCGAAAATCTTTGGGAGTTTTTTCGGCACTTACGCCGTCAGCGCCACCTACAGAGGAAACAATGAAGTTATCCAATTCTGCTCAAAGACCAAATTTACATTTAGTTCTTTGACGAGAGGTTTTGCCGTTGCTTGATTCTAAGGTTTTTATTTATTATACTCTGGGTAATTTCTAAGAAATTAATAAATCCCAAAAATTTACGATCCCGACGGGATTCGAACCCGCACCTTCCCCTTCAGCGCAGGGGTGCTCTTTTTCCAACTAAGCTACGTGATCTTATCTAGCCGGCCCGAAAATCTTTGGGAGTTTTTTCGGCACTTACGCCGTCAGCGCCACCTACAGAGGAAACAATGAAGTTATCCAATTCTGCTCAAAGACCAAATTTACATTTAGTTCTTTGACGAGAGGTTTTGCCGTTGCTTGATTCTAAGGTTTTTATTTATTATACTCTGGGTAATTTCTAAGAAATTAATAAATCCCAAAAATTTACGATCCCGACGGGATTCGAACCCGCACCTTCCCCTTCAGCGCAGGGGTGCTCTTTTTCCAACTAAGCTACGTGATCTTATCTAGCCGGCCCGAAAATCTTTGGGAGTTTTTTCGGCACTTACGCCGTCAGCGCCACCTACAGAGGAAACAATGAAGTTATCCAATTCTGCTCAAAGACCAAATTTACATTTAGTTCTTTGACGAGAGGTTTTGCCGTTGCTTGATTCTAAGGTTTTTATTTATTATACTCTGGGTAATTTCTAAGAAATTAATAAATCCCAAAAATTTACGATCCCGACGGGATTCGAACCCGCACCTTCCCCTTCAGCGCAGGGGTGCTCTTTTTCCAACTAAGCTACGTGATCTTATCTAGCCGGCCCGAAAATCTTTGGGAGTTTTTTCGGCACTTACGCCGTCAGCGCCACCTACAGAGGAAACAATGAAGTTATCCAATTCTGCTCAAAGACCAAATTTACATTTAGTTCTTTGACGAGAGGTTTTGCCGTTGCTTGATTCTAAGGTTTTTATTTATTATACTCTGGGTAATTTCTAAGAAATTAATAAATCCCAAAAATTTACGATCCCGACGGGATTCGAACCCGCACCTTCCCCTTCAGCGCAGGGGTGCTCTTTTTCCAACTAAGCTACGTGATCTTATCTAGCCGGCCCGAAAATCTTTGGGAGTTTTTTCGGCACTTACGCCGTCAGCGCCACCTACAGAGGAAACAATGAAGTTATCCAATTCTGCTCAAAGACCAAATTTACATTTAGTTCTTTGACGAGAGGTTTTGCCGTTGCTTGATTCTAAGGTTTTTATTTATTATACTCTGGGTAATTTCTAAGAAATTAATAAATCCCAAAAATTTACGATCCCGACGGGATTCGAACCCGCACCTTCCCCTTCAGCGCAGGGGTGCTCTTTTTCCAACTAAGCTACGTGATCTTATCTAGCCGGCCCGAAAATCTTTGGGAGTTTTTTCGGCACTTACGCCGTCAGCGCCACCTACAGAGGAAACAATGAAGTTATCCAATTCTGCTCAAAGACCAAATTTACATTTAGTTCTTTGACGAGAGGTTTTGCCGTTGCTTGATTCTAAGGTTTTTATTTATTATACTCTGGGTAATTTCTAAGAAATTAATAAATCCCAAAAATTTACGATCCCGACGGGATTCGAACCCGCACCTTCCCCTTCAGCGCAGGGGTGCTCTTTTTCCAACTAAGCTACGTGATCTTATCTAGCCGGCCCGAAAATCTTTGGGAGTTTTTTCGGCTTATTTAATTTTTGGGATTTATTAATTTCTTAGAAATTACCCAGAGTATAATAAATAAAAACCTTAGAATCAAGCAACGGCAAAACCTCTCGTCAAAGAACTAAATGTAAATTTGGTCTTTGAGCAGAATTGGATAACTTCATTGTTTCCTCTGTAGGTGGCGCTGACGGCGTAAGTGCCGAAAAAACTCCCAAAGATTTTCGGGCCGGCTAGATAAGATCACGTAGCTTAGTTGGAAAAAGAGCACCCCTGCGCTGAAGGGGAAGGTGCGGGTTCGAATCCCGTCGGGATCGTAAATTTTTGGGATTTATTAATTTCTTAGAAATTACCCAGAGTATAATAAATAAAAACCTTAGAATCAAGCAACGGCAAAACCTCTCGTCAAAGAACTAAATGTAAATTTGGTCTTTGAGCAGAATTGGATAACTTCATTGTTTCCTCTGTAGGTGGCGCTGACGGCGTAAGTGCCGAAAAAACTCCCAAAGATTTTCGGGCCGGCTAGATAAGATCACGTAGCTTAGTTGGAAAAAGAGCACCCCTGCGCTGAAGGGGAAGGTGCGGGTTCGAATCCCGTCGGGATCGTAAATTTTTGGGATTTATTAATTTCTTAGAAATTACCCAGAGTATAATAAATAAAAACCTTAGAATCAAGCAACGGCAAAACCTCTCGTCAAAGAACTAAATGTAAATTTGGTCTTTGAGCAGAATTGGATAACTTCATTGTTTCCTCTGTAGGTGGCGCTGACGGCGTAAGTGCCGAAAAAACTCCCAAAGATTTTCGGGCCGGCTAGATAAGATCACGTAGCTTAGTTGGAAAAAGAGCACCCCTGCGCTGAAGGGGAAGGTGCGGGTTCGAATCCCGTCGGGATCGTAAATTTTTGGGATTTATTAATTTCTTAGAAATTACCCAGAGTATAATAAATAAAAACCTTAGAATCAAGCAACGGCAAAACCTCTCGTCAAAGAACTAAATGTAAATTTGGTCTTTGAGCAGAATTGGATAACTTCATTGTTTCCTCTGTAGGTGGCGCTGACGGCGTAAGTGCCGAAAAAACTCCCAAAGATTTTCGGGCCGGCTAGATAAGATCACGTAGCTTAGTTGGAAAAAGAGCACCCCTGCGCTGAAGGGGAAGGTGCGGGTTCGAATCCCGTCGGGATCGTAAATTTTTGGGATTTATTAATTTCTTAGAAATTACCCAGAGTATAATAAATAAAAACCTTAGAATCAAGCAACGGCAAAACCTCTCGTCAAAGAACTAAATGTAAATTTGGTCTTTGAGCAGAATTGGATAACTTCATTGTTTCCTCTGTAGGTGGCGCTGACGGCGTAAGTGCCGAAAAAACTCCCAAAGATTTTCGGGCCGGCTAGATAAGATCACGTAGCTTAGTTGGAAAAAGAGCACCCCTGCGCTGAAGGGGAAGGTGCGGGTTCGAATCCCGTCGGGATCGTAAATTTTTGGGATTTATTAATTTCTTAGAAATTACCCAGAGTATAATAAATAAAAACCTTAGAATCAAGCAACGGCAAAACCTCTCGTCAAAGAACTAAATGTAAATTTGGTCTTTGAGCAGAATTGGATAACTTCATTGTTTCCTCTGTAGGTGGCGCTGACGGCGTAAGTGCCGAAAAAACTCCCAAAGATTTTCGGGCCGGCTAGATAAGATCACGTAGCTTAGTTGGAAAAAGAGCACCCCTGCGCTGAAGGGGAAGGTGCGGGTTCGAATCCCGTCGGGATCGTAAATTTTTGGGATTTATTAATTTCTTAGAAATTACCCAGAGTATAATAAATAAAAACCTTAGAATCAAGCAACGGCAAAACCTCTCGTCAAAGAACTAAATGTAAATTTGGTCTTTGAGCAGAATTGGATAACTTCATTGTTTCCTCTGTAGGTGGCGCTGACGGCGTAAGTGCCGAAAAAACTCCCAAAGATTTTCGGGCCGGCTAGATAAGATCACGTAGCTTAGTTGGAAAAAGAGCACCCCTGCGCTGAAGGGGAAGGTGCGGGTTCGAATCCCGTCGGGATCGTAAATTTTTGGGATTTATTAATTTCTTAGAAATTACCCAGAGTATAATAAATAAAAACCTTAGAATCAAGCAACGGCAAAACCTCTCGTCAAAGAACTAAATGTAAATTTGGTCTTTGAGCAGAATTGGATAACTTCATTGTTTCCTCTGTAGGTGGCGCTGACGGCGTAAGTGCCGAAAAAACTCCCAAAGATTTTCGGGCCGGCTAGATAAGATCACGTAGCTTAGTTGGAAAAAGAGCACCCCTGCGCTGAAGGGGAAGGTGCGGGTTCGAATCCCGTCGGGATCGTAAATTTTTGGGATTTATTAATTTCTTAAATCTATTTTCTGAAAATCCTATAATATGAAATGAAGTGAATACTGGTCATTTTAACAAACTACGGACAAAATAAAACAACAGAAGAATACAGCTGATGCCGAGTAAATACGATTCAGCGTTACTGAGCCGAGCGCGACACGGTTCGGTGTGACTGATGACAGATGACGACTTGGGCCGTGTAAACACGATTCAGCGTAACCAAATCGAGCGAGACGGTTCAGTTTATGACGACTGGAGCCAAACGTTTCAGTGTAATAAAATCTTGCGTGGCGATTCGGCGTAACCGAATCCAGCGTGATGGATCGACTCAAGCGTGACGGATCCTTTCGCTAATGAGTAAGTGCGCCTTAGAATTTAAACCTTACAAATCAATTCCTATCATAGACATCGGCATAACATCAGGTTCAATACTCAATATTATGTATTTAGCTAGGTTGTGAGATCCGCTTATTGTATAGCGCGTACGAAAAAGTACGAACAAAGCCGTGTGCACGCATGGTAGTAGTAAATGCTGTTGGCTACATTTTATCAAGCACCACGTGAGCAAAATCACGGATAGAAGCTACTAACATTACAGCTGATTCCGAGTTAACACGAGCCAGCGTAACCAAATCTAGCGTAACGGTTCACTTTAGAATAGAATATATACATATATTACTTGCAACGCATATAAAAATTCACATGTTGTAGAATAAAGAGTAAGTTTATAAATGAATTAAAGAATGAACACTTTATTGTACAAAAAAAATACATGAATAAATTAAAAATCATATATCTAAATAAAAATAAACAGTACAAAACGCGGCCTTATCGCTGAGAGCGATTTCTTCCATGAAACCTTGGTTTATGATAGTTGATGACGACTGGGGTCAAGGAAACACGAGTCAGCGTAACCGACTCGACCGTGATAGTTCAGTGTAACCGACTAGAGCGTAACGGAACAGCAAAAGCGACTCTATTAATGACGGGTTAAGTTCACTGTTAAAAATATTTTTTTAGAAACTTACGAATCAATTCCCAACATAGCCATGAGGGTGACATCAGGCTGTCGGTTCCACTTTAACAGCCGCCGCCAGTACAAGTCGTCTTCCCGCTTGTTATGCAGCGCGTACAACACGAACAAAGCCGGGTGCACGCGCGGGAGTAGTGTCGGTTGGAGGAGCGACGCTGCTGTTACCACTTCACTGGAAATTATATATAACTTTAAATCTATTGTTTTTAGGAAGAAATTAATTTTGGAAAACAGTGCAATGGGAACCGGTTCTACTTTCAACCAAGAAAAAAAGTAGAGATGCACTAATAGCATAGAGTTAATTAAATTCTCGGCATATCTGATCCAATCAAAGTGAAATCAATAATTATAAACAATCTATGAATAATACTAGCTTCTGCCCGTGGCTTCGCGTAAAAGAGCGGATAAAAAGTGAAATAGTTTAAGTTTAAAACTTTTTATTCCGGATAAGAAGCGTGCGAAGCCGGGGGCATCATCTAGTAAAAGTAGCCTATGTCCGTCCCCGGGATAGCATTTACCTCCCTGCCAATTTTCATTGTGATCCGTTCAGCCGTTTTAAGGCCTCTACTACCCTAAATCAACTCCGCCGGACTTCCATATCTTTCAAACTACTAAATAATTAACTTTTAAAGTTATATATGGTAAAGTTCAGGACTTACTCTATCGATCATGTTTGAAAACTGGATTCCATAAAATTTTCTCTACAGAAAAAAATCACAAAGATACCTCTAAATTTTTACTAAAACCTTAATTTCTCAATAAATACAGAAGTAAAGATCTAAAGAAGCATAGTAATTGAACTAAGTATAAAGAACATTTTATATTTTGCGTTTTTTTTTTCTTCAAATAATGTTAATAGATAATAAGTAAAAACTTAATTTTTGGGCTTGCGTTGCTATGCCCTGTTCCGCTCCTATGAATGCGAAATCCTATGTCCATCCTTTTCACAAAAATTTGAGGTTGTATATGCTCTTAAGCGTGAAAAAGAAAAACAGACAGACAGATAGTTCGAATTTATAATTTTAGTATGGATATGAACATGAACCAATGTTATGATATAGATCATGTTTTCAAAATAGCATGACTTAATGAATGTTTTATACTCTAAAACATTCTCTCCCATAGGAGAAGTCGTATAAAACATTCATATACATGCACAGCCAGCACAGCATTCATATTCATATACATGCAAAGCCTACTTTGGTGGATTCTCCACAGCTGACCAAAGCCCTCCCCAAAGATCGCCACAATGACATTGGTCGGTCATTGTGGCGTTTAGCGGTTATACTAACTACAAAATGTATTCTAAGGTTTTTATTTATCATAGTACTCTGGGTAATCTCTAAGAAATTAGAATCAAGCAACGGCAAAACCTCTCGTCAAACGAACTAAATGTAAATTTAGTCTTTGAGCAGAATTGGATAACTTCATTGTTTCCTCTGTAGGCGGCGCTGACGGCGTAAGTGCCGAAAGAACTCCCAAAGATTTTCACCTCGGCGAGATAAGATCACGTAGCTTGGAAAAAGAGCAACCCTGCGCTGAAGGGGAAGGTGCGGGTTCGAATCCCGTCGAGATCGTAAATTTTTGGGATTTATTAATTTCTTACAAAATGTATAATGCGTAGGTAAGTAGAAACGGCTCACCCATCAATAGGATTCTCTTCCTCTTTCGACTCGGACAGTACAACGTCAACGCCCTCTAGCGGTAACGCAGGGAACAATAACCGCACCACCTGTCGAAAATCAATATGATTATGTGAATGTATACAATGCTAGAAATTAGCATTTAGAATCTATGATGTATTTTTTCCAGGCCCGAAAAACGAATGTCAAAAGGTCATTATCTACTCTCTTAATGGTCATAATTAATAACAAGTTATTTCGGTAGTTTATATGACTAATTGGTAGAAATTAACTAACAATTAGTCATATAAACTAGTTAATAGAAATTAACTAATAATTAGTCATATAAACTAGTTTTAAGCCAAATAACTTGTTATTAATTATGACCATTAAGAGAGTAAATAATGACCTTTTGACATTCGTTTAACGGGTATTTATCACGCTCATTTGCATATTTTTCCGGGTTCGATTCTCGCCTCGGGATAAATGTTTGTACGATCTGCAGATAATTGTTCCGGGTGTTCTGGTCGTTTCCTATGTTTATATAAAAAAATATCTCTTGTTATTATTCTGTTCGTACAGAAGTGGCGCCAACACTTTTACTGTAGTCAAAGCTTTAGCTTGCTTTTCATGTAGTTTTTTTGTCACCAAAACATGGACGCTATGAAAGTAATTCCAGCGTTAATTAAATCCCTAACTATACCCCGTCCACGCATTTATTTTATATTTGGTATATGCACGACTATAAAGTTCCCTAATTGTTGACAGTTGGGTGAATGAACCTGGTGAGTGAATGAACACTGAATGACAGAATGAAGCTATTTTAGCTATAATTTTGATTAGCTTACCTGATAAAGCCTAGACGTAATGCTCTTTAGCTCCTTGACAGCGTGACTCAACAGTAAGGGATGCACCCTCACGCCACCATACGTAGTGTTGAAAGCGTTTGTAAGACCCAGGACCAGTTGTCCTAATGGATGATGCGTGGACTCGCAGGCCTGTGGGTTCAAAATTTAGTATATTCTAAGGTTATTTTCGCGAGAACTCATAATAAAACACTGTTTTAACCGGATTAATCGCGTATATTTTATATTTTGTTTATAACCTGACGTTTCGGAGGGTTTTCAGCTTCCATGGTCACAGGCAGACTGAGGTGACATTTGTCTTTACAAGTAATTTGAATTTTGCATATCTACCGCCAATTGAATAATATAATACATATAATTAATTCAAAATTTAATTAATAATAGCTTAGGTTTGTAGGCACTAGTGCCAGTGGCTTCGCCTGCTTTGTTTCCGGAATGAAAAGTAGCTTCTCAACCTCAACTTCCTATAATGGTCCACTGATGGACGCAGGCCTCCCTGATTATTTCCCTTATTGGTTTTTATCTCATGGGGGGTGATGCTAATAATCCCTACGGGGTGGGCATAGCCTTATTCACTTCTTACGACACCAGCGGGAAAATTTGGGTTGGTGCAAATTCTAAGCCGGCGGCACCACACTGTTGCCTCAATAGTTATGTTATTTCAATCCAAGTCTACAGAGGTCGTATTATGTTATAAGGGATTGTTTAATGTTATTTTATACGATGGGAACTGATATACGGTACAAAAAATAGTTGTATATATGCCAAATTTCAGTCGGATCCGCTCTGGCGTGAAGAAGTTAGAAAAATCCACCAATCCACCCAAATTTTCGCAACGTAAGTGTCATTTGAAATTTAGAGATTGGATATCGAAAAATGAAATAAGTCCCAAAAATTATCGGTTTCGGCGAAACCGATAATTTTTGAATAAGTCGTAATATGTGAAATAAGTCCCAAAAATTATCGGTTTCAGCGAAACCGATAATTTTTGGGACTTATTTCATTTCTTAGAGATACCCAGAGTAGCCCTATAACAAAAAACCTTAGAATTGGATATCGAATTCATTTTTTTAGGAGTTACAGACAAAACATTTTTGACTTCTTGTGTACTTAATTAGCTTGTTTATTAACCATCATACTATTTATCAACATTACCTCTCGCCATAACTATGCAAATGCAACGCTTTTAAAGTAAACTACTTACTGAAATCACATTATATGTATATACCTACATATTTAGACTTAGGGCCAATAATATTGTATTACACTTTAAATGTTATATAAACTTACTAGTGGTTTATGTTTCGTTTCTTCCACAAGTGGACAAAAAATTTAAGCGAACAAAATCAATAACATTTTGTTTCTCATTTGATAATAATTACTATTTATAAAACTGTTTATGTATATAATTTGACTTGTTGTTCTTATTTTGTAAGCCTAAAAGAAATAAAGTTATTGAATTTTGAATTTTTTTTACACGCGATTTTTTTTATAGAAAATCTTTCAAAAATTCGTCTCGAGTCGTGCTTAAATCTGAGTGACGTTGGAGTATTCAGGATTAGGTAGTCATTATGAATTAGTAGGAGTATGCAGGGGTTAAGTAGTCATTATGGTTAGTAGGAGTATGCAGGGGTTAGGTAGTCATTATTGTTAGTAGGTTAATTACTTACATTTTGCAAGTACTGCCTCAGTTCCAAAAAACTCGCGTAATCCAAATCCGCTTGCCCAAACTGAGGTATCAGCTCCAAGCAATCCACCGACTTATCCAAATCTGCCTGACGATTCAACTTCAATAACACTTTCTTCCGTTCTTTATGGGAGCAGGATATAGCCACGGCGACATTCTGCCAGATCTTAACGTTGTCTATGGTCAGGGACGGACCGTTGGTGAAATGGTTGCCGGTTGGTGTTAGAATGGATTCTGAGACGCCGAGGCATTTGAAGCATTGCCGGAACAGTGCGTTCCATTTCTGGTTTGGTGCGACGCTGAGTTTGCCGAATGAACTGCAAGGAATCGTATTGTTTTATGTTCGTTCTGCCCAGAATATTGATATGGAATAATGACCTTATTTGAAACTTATTAGTAATTTATTTTTCACTTCTTCTACTAGTGGACAAAAAAATTAAGCGAATAAAATCAATAACATTTTGTTTCTTATTTAAAAAAAATTGCTATTTATAAAACTGTTTAAGTATAAAGATTGACTTGTCTAAGTGCTTATTTTGTAAGCCTAAAGAAATAAAAGTTATTGACTTTTGACTGCAATAAGTAGGTATAACCAGCAATGAAGGTAGCTAAACAGGTGTTGATTTAATTTAAATTAGGTACTTGAATGGTACTTAAGTACCTATTTCTCACAATATTATTAAATTCTAAATACCCATGTAATTTTTTTGTTATCATATCGCCAGCTATACTTTTCTATACTAATATTATAAAGAGGAAAGATTTGTTTGTTTGAATAGGCTCCGAAACTACTGGACCGGTTTGAATAATTATTTCTCCATTAGAAAAAAAATCTTTCTCCGTTATCCCTGATGAACAAAGGCTATAGAATATACCCGTGCGAAGCCGGGGCGACCGCTAGTATTCAATAAACTGTTGCAATTGTCTTCGTTTTCAACGTAATTTTCGAAGACTATCGTTAATGACTGTACAAGTACATTATACTATAGTAATTAGGGATTTAATTAACAAGGCAATTACTTTTATCAGGTTGTTAAATGTTAAACAAACATTATCCAGCCTTGACTGTTTTAAGAACAATTAGATTCGTGTTTTTTACAGCACCAATTTCCGCATTAAACTAGCGCATCATTATTTTTTACTACTACTGGTTACTCTTTGAGATAATTACCGATACGTCTTTTAGGCAAGTCTCCAAGACTCATAAAGTCTGTACATTAAGAGTTTTGGAGACTTGTATAAAGAATCTTTTAGGCAATTCTGCAAGATTCTTATAGTCTGTACATTAAGAGTCTTGGAGACTTGTCTAAAAGACTACTTGTCTAATAGACACTTGTGTGTCTATTTCACCTCCAAAAATACTGTAAGTTCACTTACTTAGGCTTAGAATTAATCGGCACAGGATTAGACACATTAAGATGCATCGTCGCATTGCTGATCTTAACGCCCTCAGTCCAAGCGCCGCTCAGGCTACCCTCGACTCTATCGCCGCTGGAGAAGGTCAGGATTCCCTTGCCGCAGAACACGCCAGCTGACCGGAATTCACCTTCGTAGTGGGTGCCGTCTTCGAAGACCATTACGCCGTGTCCCTGGAGAGGAAAAAGTTTGATCGTGTTGTGTTATTTTTTGTTTACTTTTGTGTGGGTATAGTAAGGAAGTTTAAAAGAAAATATTAATTGAGATTTTCGGATTTATTTTTATTTTATGAATATTTATTACTAGCAGCGCCTCGCGGTTTCACCCGCGTAGTTCCCGTGCCCGTAGGAATTTCGGGATAAAAAGTAGCCTATGTCCTATTCCAGACTATAATCTATCTGTGTGTCAAATTTCATCCAGATCCGTTTTGCCGTTCTGGCGTGATAAAGGAACAAACATCCATCCATCCATCTAAACTTTCACGTTTATAATATTAGTGAGATTAAAATGTCTTTAAGTACAAAGTTTGTGAACTCTGTGAAGACATTTAATAAATAAATGTAAATAAATGATACTGTGTGAGTTGTACACAGCATCTAGCCCCAAGTGTTAGGGCTTATGGATAACTGATATACCTACTTAATACATAAACTGCATAGTTTTTTTTAAATATTATACAAGAAAAACACTTAAAACACCCTCAGCAAATATCTGCAGATCGTACAGAAATTTGTCCCGAGGCGGAAGTCGAACCCGCAACCTCCTGCGTCGTACCTTCGGACCTTCGCTTGCTGCGTCACAGAGGTCGTGTTTTGATTGAAGAAAACTACTAAATGGTTAGACTGAAATAAAAATCTGGAATAACAACTAAAAACCTAATATTATCTCGGAAAAACTCGTGCGAAGCCGTCGTCTGAAGCAGCTAGTTATAAATATGCAAAAGGTTGTCCGCGCCTTTTCAATTACAGATGTACAAAACACAGAGGTTCAAATGTAGGTAAGTCAGTAAAATAGGATGTATTACCGTTAAAACGTCTTGCATGAACAGCCCCTCATAGTAAATGCCATCCAGCGTCACAATCAGACCACACCCGTGCTTCTTATTATCGCTCCAGTTTCCGAGGTATTTCTCCCCTGAAATGTAATATACCGCATAAGTTTTTTTGCGATCAGCCTAAGGAAAATATTAGTGGCACAAATCGAAGGAGACATACCTACACCCAGCAGTGGGATGTATAGTCGGTGAACTATTGTGATTTTGTCACAAAATACACAAATATTTAAGTACATATAATTTGTATAAACTGACAAAAAAAATTGTAAAAAAAAATGTCATACCTTTCCCAATATCATCCATAACGCCATACCCCTGTTTCACCCCATTTACCCACTCCCCCGTATAAATCGTAGCGGCTGACGTCGTGAAATCCCCCTGTCTTCTGATCCCATGACCGTGAGCCAGTCCATCTTTGAAGTACCCTTCGTAAATTTCGCCGGACACATATTTTATGACCCCATAGCCGTTCTGTTGGTTGTCCTTCCATTGGCCTTCGTAGATACCTGTAATAAAGATAATATCAATAAGACGTACCGTAGATGCCTATGATAAAGATAATGATAAATATTAAATAATAGTTATGTTAATTATGATAATTTTTAAGCCACTGATAACTGTCACGTCACGAGACATTGGTCTTCCTTGGCATCATAGACAAATATGTCTGTATCACGCACGCATTTTAGTTTTTTTTTTTCAAATATTTCGTGTTCAAGAGAATTTTTATTGAGTATAAAGATTCAACATTCCTTATACCTACTCGATAAATTCTCTTAAAAAAAAGCCCATCAAATAGGCCATTTCTCAAACAATTTTAAGAAATGGCCAATTTGATGGGGTTTAAGCGTCATAAAATGTGTTCCGTTCTGATTTTAAGTTACCCTTTTAAAGGTATCCAAACTTTTGATTGCAATACAGGCAATATACATAAGTTAACAAAACTTTCCACTGGAAGACAGAATTGAAGCATCATAACCGCTGTTCATTTGTAAGCCTTGTGTCTCTTAATTATGTTTTTAAATCAAGGGCAGTCAAATAATACTAACCGATCGTAGGCATCTCCATCTTCCCACGTCCACATAATGCGTTCATCTGGAACTGCCCCACGTAAAGTTTGCCATCAGGCCACTCGATTTTCCCATGCCCATGCACTTTACCATCCAACCACCTCCCAATGTATTTCGCGTCCTTATAAAACGCATTCTTACTTGAAAATAAGTGAGACGCTGTTCTGACGGCTGGTGGTTTAAAGCTATCTTTTTTGAGGACCTGCCGTATAGCAGCATTCAAAGCATGAACCCACTCAGTTTTTTCTTGCTCAGTGCTCGTTGAAACTGAGAGAATTTCTTCAGGAGTCGTCAGTTGAATCATGTTCGTTAGTGACTCTGTGTTTGAGACCGGCTCGACCCATAGCGTTTCTAACGGATGAACGTTAGGCGTGCTCCCGTTGACATGGATAAATAGATCGTTAAAGAGAATGAACCAATGGGACGAGAATCGGCCAGGGTTGACTAGATTTAACTGCCGCGATTTTGATTCTCGTATTAGTCTGCGTTCTGGGGTTCTGTATTGCTCCAGACTTTTACCAATGGTCTCCCAAAACAGTTTTGTTATATCTGCTTCCTTTCGCTTCTTTTCTTGCTCATCGATTAAGGTGTCTAAGCTTGAGATTACTTTGTTCAGTCGCTCTTCTATCGTCGTTTTGGAGTCCGGCTTTTTTCTTTTCGTTTTATATCTTAGTAGAGATTGCGCTATGCATTTGTAAGAGCTCAATCTCGTTAGAGGCTGAACGAAAGCGAGCGCCACTATGGCTTCCGAGGTTTTCTTGTTATTTTTCTGTTTGTTTGTTGGAAGCTGGTCGCTAAATAGATTAAAAATACTCGTTGGAACGTCAACAACACTGTTTATCTGAAAGAATCCTCCAATAACAATAAGATTGCTCACAGCTACGTAATACTTTCTGTACAAATAAATAATCTCTTCTAAGCTTTTGATTATAGAAATATCACATTCGTTTATATACTTCTCTGCGTATTGCCATACAGATAACACACTTAAAGCAGTAACATGAAGTATGTCACCGAATATATCACAAACAGACTCATAAATATTGGAATGTAATGTTACAGCTTTGCTTTTCTTTAGAAAAGGTTTCACCAGATTTTGGTTTATTAGAATCATTTCTTCAAGATATCTTTGAGCAATGGACAGTTCTTGAAACTCGGGGCTTTTTTCGGTATCTTCTATAGAGCAATAGCTGATGTTTCCTGACGAAAGTATTCGCCAATGATAGCACATGTTTTGGGGTTTATTGAAGTAATTCTGTGGCTCTTTTTTTAAAGCTTCTTTCTCCATGTTATCTAACGCGTCGTCCTTTTTGCTGTTTAAATTCATGATTTCCTCTGTAAACCCGTTGTCGTGTTTTCCCATGTAGAAGATGTTTTCATTGTGAGTGTAAGCAAGTGTGTGGTGGTCTGTTGCTATCATGTCCCTTACTCTATCACTGTCTGAGTTTTCTGTAAACTGTTTAGGACCACTTTTATCCTCTCTGGAATCATAACTGACTTGATGGAAGTTATTGTAACCCCACATAAAGAGTCTCCCATCAAGAGTAAGAGTTGTACAATGCCAGGTGCCACAAGAAACCTTCTGTAACCCATACCCTGATAAATTCATGACTACCATAGGTTTTATTCTCTTCACTGTATCTCCTATACCTAATTGCCCATGTGATATGTCTCCCCAAGTCCATAGTTCTGTTGCTAAGATATTTCTGCCGAGTTTAGACATGTTTTTAAGACTCTCATTCTTTCTCAGTGCTTCAAATTCCTTATCACTGCTTATTGTACTGGCTGATAAGTGTAGGTCTTCAATATTGCAGTTTGAGGTACAACTGTGAAGTAGTGAGTTAATTTCTTCATTGTGGTGCCTCATATGGAGTTCTAAAACATCATTGTTATCACTGCTCCCACTAACATGTCTTGATAATGTTGCAACTTTATCTCCAACAGTTCTAACACCTTCATAAACTAAGTTTGTGAGATTGGAGACATTTTCTTTGATGATTCTGGTTGGTTTCTCTGTGTATTCTACAAGATAGTCTTCCCCAGCGGAAACCCAAGAGAGTTGTCTACTCAAAAACTGTCTAGCAGCGTCAGTGTTGATAAAAATATTGTTCAACTTATCTGTACATAGCTCAGGTGATTCTGTATCTCTCTCTGTGCAGTCATCATTATCCTCATTTGGTATTATGTCATTTTCTAACTCCAATTCTTCTTTTTGTTTTTGGCCATTAGTCCTAGCTATTTTGGATTCCTCGGATGAGGGACTAGAATCTTCTGTAAAACTATGTGCATCAACATGAACATCGGTTTGAGGTGCTGTAGTGCTACTGGAGTCTTCACTAGACTTGCTGATCTGAACACCAAGCGGGCAGGTCTCAGAGAGGGATGGCACAGATGCTGGAGATGCAAGGCCTATTATAGTCTGGCACTGAGAGCAGTTGGATGCAAACACTTCTTCATCATCATTATCACTGTCTGTGTCAATATTGCCTGATCTCCTGACGTTCTTCCTTGCTATCACAGCAGCAAAATTCTGCCCTATTGATGCACTGTACACTGTTCTGCCATCAAAAAACGGTACTTTCTTTATGGAATTGGTGTCTAATGATATCTGTGGCATGATACCTGAGCCCCATAGCTGGCCATCACTGCTGATGAAGAGCTGGCCAAAATCACTTGTAACAACATTTCTGAATTTTACCTTATAGCTGGAGCTTTTGAAGCCGTGCGGACAGCATTTAGCATCCTCTTTAACAACAATTTCTTCTTTGTTTTTGAAACTTGTATTTGTTTTGAACAGTCTTCCGTGCACATCAATAATGTATAAGATCTCATTATGATATGATATGTCTATTGCTGTGATACTGCTAATCCTTTTAAAATTCAAAGAATCATCCACAACCTCACAGAGATAAAGACCATGGTCATTTCCAAGGACTATAAAGTCTAATCCTATTGAACATAACTTTAGTATCTTATCAGGTACTTGCTGCGACGGTGACACGTTCAACAACGTTAATCCTTTCCAGAACTTGTGCTGATTCATTATTTTCTGAGACACTTCCTTCTGAGATAGGATAAAAGGAAAGTAGGAGTATCACTCATCATCACAAATATGTTCGTAAAAGTATATTCATTTTCCCGCGTATCAATATCCGTCTCAATCACATTATTTTTTCAGTTATAACAGAATCTGTATATTTACAACCAGTAAGCCACACATTTCGGTTTATTATTTCAATTTATTTACAACAGAACGCAATGATTCGCGAGAAAGAACTCACAAAAACGAAATTGATTTTATTTATTTTGACGTTTGATTGCTCACTGTCAGATGTCTCACAGACAGCTGATTGCAAGTTCAACCAATCCCAAGGCGCGAATCCAAGCCGTGTGAATTGATAATTTCGTTCATGATGCCATAAACAACAAACAAAACGGGACTGTCATTGCACAGATAACACAGGAATAACTGGTTTTCTCAAGAAAATAACCGTTATTGTCGTTTATTGAATATAGCAACTTCTTAAATTAGCTGTCATCGTTGTTAAGTTCATTCAGTTTATTTATTCATTCATTCATACAATCCTTTTTTTTTCTAAAAATGGCGAACCGTGCTGCTGCTGCGAGGCGTCCAGCTCCTGCTGATGTGGAACCCGCAATTAATTACGTTCAGTGCGATGGATTGGTAAGTAACCTTTCAAATCAATGCTTCTTCCAATAATAAACATAGCAGTTTGCCTAAAATCTGCTTGAATACAAATAAATCTGGCCGTCCCCGACACGTCGATGTTTTTAGCTGTTTGTGTTTATTATTGTTTATTTTTGCATAGAAAATGCATTCAAGACAGGAAAATGCACTACAGCTCATACATTTTTCACATCCAGAGCCTCCAGAGAACATAAAATTACCAAGTTTATTGACCTTGTATAGGTTATGTTTGTGTCAACTTTCTCAAGTAAAAATTTACTTTCCAGAAAACTTTTACTATGCGATTCTTCTTCTACTGAATAAGTACAATAATTTCAATTTCCAGCACGTAGAATATATAATGATCATCAACACCCAATAACATTGGTGACCTGAAGTTTAGTATGAGATCATTTAATTTTTGGGGCTGCCATGTCCTGAACTACGGTGACTAAGGTTACAGATTGGGAGTGGTGATCTCATGTGTACAAATAGATGATACCGATTGTGTTTACAAATCTTGCTAGGCTATGCATTTGTTATTGAACTTTTTTACTTGCTTCTGTGTAATGTTTACATTTGCCTGTACATCAGCAGTTTGCTTTTGTTTTGTTAACTCTGCAAATCACAAGCTGGTTCTAAGAAAATATGACCGCATCTAAGATGCTAAGATCTTAGTTAAAGGTACATTAATAGTCTTATCCTAAAAAAACGGTTATAGCTACTTATGTACTGTTTTGAGTAACAATATTGAGTATCAAATCTCAAGTTATCCTCAAAGTATGTGTATCAGATAGCGATGAGAGTCAGGATACAGGACTGACTACTCGACAGAGAGTCTCAACTTCTTAATATTCTAGCTTGTGGTGCTGATTAGTGTCTACTTCCAAATAGCATAACCTTTTAAATGGTATTTGCATATTAACCTGTAGAACCACCATTTTAATAAGAGACATCTACAGTGCGCGTCAGAATTAAGTATCCCCCTTGTCTAAAAAATATTTCTAAGGTTTTTATTTATTATACTCTGGGTAATTTCTAAGAAATTAATAAATCCCAAAAATTTACGATCCCGACGGGATTCGAACCCGCACCTTCCCCTTCAGCGCAGGGGTGCTCTTTTTCCAACTAAGCTACGTGATCTTATCGAGTCGGCCCGAAAATCTTTGGGAGTTCTTTCGGCACTTACGCCGTCAGCGCCACCTACAGAGGAAAACAATGAAGTTATCCAATTCTGCTCAAAGACCAAATTTACATTTAGTTCTTTGACTCGATAAGATCACGTAGCTTAGTTGGAAAAAGAGCACCCCTGCGCTGAAGGGGAAGGTGCGGGTTCGAATCCCGTCGGGATCGTAAATTTTTGGGATTTATTAATTTCTTAAAAAATATTTTCTAACTTTTATTCGCTTGTAACTAATTTTCAATGCAAAAACTAATCGGATCGAACCACCCACCCTTTGTATGGATACTCTGATTCTCGGCACTAGATCAACTGAGCTATTTAGCTGTTGGAACAATGCATCCAATTTTGTCTATAGGTCTAATTAGTCACTATTTTTAATGCCAAGTCTTACTTAGGTCTAATTAGTCCCTGTTTTTAATGCCAAGTCTAACTTTATTTTTCATGGATGCGGGTTGTGTTTGATTTTGTCTTTTGTAGCGAGCAAAGTAATTGTACTCGTCATATTTCGTGTGGTTTGCTTTGTGCGTATTTCGCGAGAGATTGAAATATTGTTACTAATGTTCTTTCGTTGTAAACAAATTATTTCTGAATAAATTATCACTATATAAAAATATCTATTATAAAAAAACCTTTTACTGTTTACAGATGTTATTTGTTATTATGGGTTATTAAAACTATTATTTCGTTACTATATCATAGATACATAGTAGTTATTGTATAATATTGTAGACATTAATAGTTTTTTTTGTAATTTATGTTTTTTTTATTTAACTTGCCACTAATCAATTACAAATCTTACATAAAGCAAAGAAAATAGATAGCAATTGATAAAAAAAAAACTGAACACCGCTCACGAGATTCGCATCCTGTCCCTCTTAACTTGCATTAATTTGCGGGTTACTACCACAATGCCAAGACGTTACTTACGGAACTCTTCGAATTTTAAGTCAGGTTACCAAATGAAAATGAAATTAAAATTACAGTTTACATCAAAATTGCATTTTAATGATACAGAACAACATTTTTTTGTTGGAAACCTCAAAAATATGAAAAGAAAATGGAAAATTATAAAAAAACATGTAGTTTTGATCACCCAATCTCCAACGATTGATGACAGGATTTGAACCCACATACATTGAGATAGGGGGATACTTAATTCTGACGCGCACTATACATGACATGTCTTTACAATAAATGCCTCGTCTGTGAGGACGAGGCGCCAAGATCTATAGATCCATAAGCAATTCTGCAAGTTCAAATCTCATCAACTTTTGTTAGGAGTCTCAAAATATGCTTTGACATTCCAGGCGGTGATGAAAATCGTGAAACACTGCCATGAAGAATCCCAAAGTAACATGGAGGTGGCGCAGGGAGCCCTGCTGGGGCTGGTGGTCGAGAACCGACTGGAGATCACCAACTGCTTTCCATTCCCCAAACACGATGATACCATGGACGAAGAGGAGTATCAGCTGGATATGATGAGGAGGCTTAGGAGAGTCAATGTGGATCATTTTCATGTGGGATGGTATGTTTTATGCTCTCGCTTCAGTCTTCTACTGTAGCTGAGGAAGTAAATTTCTATTTTACCCACCTGCCAAGCATGGTATGGTGATATTAGAAATACTCCTTGAGGAGACAATAAATGAATAATTTTTTATACATAATTAATGGAGCAAGTGGATTGCCCATCTGATGTTAACTGGTGTTGTTGAGACTACATCATAACATCATCTATCACTTTATCTACAAAAGATGATTTAAATAAATAAATAACGCTGGACAATTCACACAGCATTATCTAGCCCCAAGCTAAGCAGAGCTTGTGTTATGGGTACTAGATAACTCATATACATAATATAATACATACATAGATAGGTATTTTTTATTATACATAGAAAACGACCAGAACACCCGGAACAAATACCTGCAGATTGTACAAATATTTGTCCCAAGGCGGGAATCGAACCCGCAACCTCCTGCGTCGCAGACGGACCTTCGCCCACCGCACCACAGAGGTCGTCAATTCAGGTGGCAGGAAGTCGATTTACGTGGCATTACTTTTGTTTTGAGTCACCTTAGCACTTTTTGTGTGTTGATGAAGTGATTTATTCAACTGTTGATGATTCTCCATTAGTCAATAGACCTTTGTTTGATCACTAACTTACTTGATGGAAAGTGATGATGTGGCCGATAGGGTATCACGAGATTCCAGAAGACAAGACACCTTTTCGCTTTATCAAACTATCTCCTATTTCATTCCTTCTAAGCTTTTTATCATTCTTCATTCTTTCAGGTACCAGAGCGCTGACGTAGGCAACTTCCTCTCGATGTCTCTGCTGGAGTCTCAGTACCACTACCAGACATCCATTGAAGAGAGTGTAGTGGTAATCTATGACACTAAGAAGTCAGCTAGGGGTTTCTTGACTCTGAAGGCATACCGCCTGACTCCTCAGGTGAGTTATATAATTAATCATAAATCAGAATAATTCTGCTCTCGTCATTGAAGCAAGGACAAATCTAGACAAGTAGACATAAATAGAGATAACTAATATTATAAAAAGGAAATATTTGTTTGTTTTTTGAATTGAATTGGGTTCGAAACTACTGGATTGATTTGATCTTTCACCATTAGAACCCTACATTATCCCTGATGAACATAGGCGATGGAATCTACCCGTGCGAAGCCGGGGCGGGCGCTAGTTAGGAATATTTTTATCTATGCTTTTCAAGTGTCCTACTTACTGCAAGACTCCTTTTCCCTCCCTTCATTCCTAAAAGTATTCTGCAAAAAATTATTGAATCGGTAGTCCATTTAATGAAAAAGTCGAGCCCATCCTGCCAGCTCTGCCGCCTTTCCGAAGGCCCCGTCGCGCATCCGAAACCCAGTCGGTAGCGTTTACTCGTCATGAAGAACTACTGTTGGCTAGGCGACCCAAAGTGAACCTTTGTCTCCCACAAAAGACTTCTCCCGGCATCTCGGTTATGAGCTCTCTCGTTTAGTAGCGTAGAGTTCGCGAAAAACGTCTTCAAGAAAAACCTATCACTTCCTCAAACCAGTAAGTCAGTGGCCCAGCGGGCGAAGGTCCGTCTGCGCCACAGTTGGTTGTGGGCAGGGCTTTATATCGGTACTATAGCGATGATAATGGTATTTTCTTTTCGATACTTTGCTCTAAAATACCCTTATTCAAAGCTATTCTCGCGACGTTGTATATTTTCTGTGGATTTAAGAGCGTTCACGCCTAGCGCGCGATGTCAAGTTTAGGTAATTCAAACCCACACAGAAGCGAGCGTGACTGTGTGAGTAGCGCTGGCGCGTTCTATTGTGGTATAGTCAAGCTTAGCACTTTGATCCATTCGAGTGAA
Organism: Eupithecia exiguata; assembly: GCA_947086465.1. Classification (NCBI taxonomy): domain Eukaryota; kingdom Metazoa; phylum Arthropoda; class Insecta; order Lepidoptera; family Geometridae; genus Eupithecia; species Eupithecia exiguata. Next base: position 3,090,621 of record OX352229.1, read on the forward strand.
ATTGATATAGCAATTATTTAATTTAAATTTGAACTTAGACAGATGACATATTTACGTGTTAAAATAAAATCAAAATAAAAAATTGTTTATTTCCATAAATACAAAAATGTACACTTAGAAAAGGTCAAATTCTTAAAATAAAACACTGACTCGGAAATAAAGTGGTACTTTTGATTTCTGTCGCTTCGCTATGTAGACTAAAGTAAAGAAGTGACTAATAAACCTTCAGCCTGTTACGAGTAGGTACAAATAAAACACTTGGTACGGATAAAGTCGAGTTTATTTTACAACATTTTAAATGTTTTATTCTACGAATAAATAATAAGTCAGGAAGTCTAATTCAGAACAAATTCCAACCAAAAAGTGGGCGCTGCTTCAAATCAAAACTATGGTTCTAAGGTTTTTATTTATTTATAGTACTCTGGGTTGGGGTTTTTCAAAACTATGGATAATTCAAATAGGAATCACTTCAATTGGTTCGCGCGCCTGCTGCAATGGCAGCTATGACAACTGATTCATAGCGGCGTGGACGATGTTATGCAATAAATGGACCGGACCAAGTCAATAACGAAACAATTATATGGTCAAATGCTTTTTTTACTATACAGGGTGAGTTTTTTTTTCAAAATGAAACCTTCAAATTTGAAAATTTATAAATTAGACTACAAATTCGAGAAAAGGTTGTTTGTCGTATAGTTGAAAGTACAAACGTTCAGACTATACGCAAAGAAATCTATCTTCTTTTGTCATATTTTTTTATCGTTATGAGCTTTTTGACATAAAATTTTCTTGCATACCCTCTTCAAAAAAGCTGAAAGTAGTGATTTTAGTTTGGTCAGATATATGTAGTACATTTTGCAGGGTTATGTAGATAGAATCTAACGTCCGTCTTTCGACTGTCAGTGGTAGCACTGACAGTCGGATTCTACGCATCTACGCACGGACGTTAGATTTTAAATACTTTCTGTAATTTTTGTAGAAAAACTGGGCGATGGAAAACAAAATAAGCGCAATAACCTTGAATTTATTTCAATAAATGTTCAAAATGATATTGATTGTCCACAGTGTGATAAATCTGTTTTTGTAGATGATTCTTTAAATAACCCCATTAGAAAAAATCAATTTTGAAGGTGTTCCAACCATTAAGGCACATAGGCGTCGTAAATTTATTTATTTATTATCAACTTAGAAGCCAAAAAAGGAAAAAAATTTTTTTACAAATGCTTACTTTTCCAAAAATATAAAAAAGTTTTGTCTTTTTTAACGAAGAACTTATTATTTTCAAATTCAAACACGTAACTATTAACATGGCTTTTTGATAACTCTCACGGTTTCAGACTTCCTCTCAGTGGCCCTGAAAAAATAAAACACCCTATATCACACATCAATATACGCCTTCAAGAATAAACTCGACAACTGGTTACGAGACAAAATTGACAAACTAAAAAAATTACGCAATAACTAAATTCGACACTGTCTGATAATCAGTGATCGGAAATTCGGGCGCTTATTTACCTAAAGTTGGTGTAAGACACAACATGGAGCAGTTAAAACCATCTTTCTCGGGAATACTTTCCCGTAAATTCCTGGGATTTCAGAATATTCTAAAATAATGATTTTTCACCGGAATCTTATTTCTAGACGAAATATAAGACACTTTTATTTTGACGTGTTTTTCACTTAAGTCAATATTTCTGAAAAAAAAAAACATTTTTAATTATATTTATGATTTTATGCCAAAATTCTTTTTCTACACGAAATTTAAAACACTTATTCATACGCATTTATAATTTGTTTGATAATTGCGTAAGAATAATAGAAACAAATATTATAAAAAAAAATATGGGTATATAATTGTCTGTTTTGTGAGATGAACCCAAACTTGTTTTATTCCAAATGGGAATTTTGGAATTTTCTAGAATGTATTTTCACTGAAATCTTATTTATAGACGAATTATAAGACACCTTTTTTGAACGCGTTTTTTTACAAAAATCGAATTTCGCGTCAGAATAAAAGTGTCTTATATTTCGTCTTTAAATAAGGTTCCGGTGAAAAAATCATTATTTTAGAATGTTCTGAAATCCCGGGAATTTACGGGAAAGTATTCCCGAGAAAGATGGTTTTAACTGCTCCATGTTGTGTCTTACACCAACTTTAGGTAAATAAGCGCCCGAATTTCCGTGATAATAGACACATCAGCCACTGGCTGCTCGTCTGTTAATAAATAAAAATATATTTTTGGATAACAATTCAGTGAACTCTTTGTCCCGCAAAATATGATTAATTTAATGTTTTTAGTCCACTTGTTAGCTACCCACTTATTTTTCCGAATCGTATGGGCAGGTAAACTAAAAATACCAAAAAAGCATAATAAATTTCAATTTTATTGAAAAATATCTAAATTTTATCGATTCAATATTTCATCAAGGAAAAATCCTTTCAAATGAAGTAAAAAGTTGTCTGACCTCATTTTGCATTTTCATTTTGAAAAAAAAATCACCCTGTAGAGTGATAAACATTTTACCAAAATATTATTTTGTTATTGACTTGGTCCGGTCCTCTTATTGCATAACAACGTCCACGCCGCTATTACTCAGCTGTCATAGCAGCCATTGCAGCAGGCGCGCGAACCAATCTGAAGTGATTCCTATTTCGAATCATACCTACATTCTTTTGATTTGAAGCACGGCCCACTTTTTGTGTGGAATTTGTTCTGAATTAGACTTCCTGACTTATTATTGTATTCGTAGCCTCCAATCAACAAAAATATGTAGGGTTTTTGGTAAATTAAATTGAAGCCTTTCGATCGGTATGATTATTTTTCTCGTGTAACAGGTTCGATTCCAGGTTCAACCATGTAATTATTTAAATATCTAAAAATGCAGTTTAAATTGTTTTTTAAATTCAAATAAGTTATGTCTTCTTTCAGTAAAATGTTCCATCTACAATATTCAAGTTACTTTTCCTCCATGTGGCATATCCGTGGGACGCCCTGTATATACTAACCTTTTAGCTCTTGCATTTTCCATGTTTGCTAATTTTTGCGCTTTCGTTTCTTCGCAAAAAATAACTTTATTTTATTTCCCATTATGTCTGAAATATGATTTTTGTCTATATTAATACATTCTACAATTATGTTTGCAATCAAATATAATAATAAAAAAAATTACTTACCAAAGTACCAAAATGTTTCGAGGGCGCTATAAATGTCCGCTCGCCTTATACGCACGACAAAGGTCAACACAGGTCAGTCAGAGCGCCGAGCGACATGACCACACTCTAGAAAGCCTCGCGGCGGACTGATTTGAATGGATTTGCGCGCAGCGTTTTATAGTAGTTTTAAAATATTCACAGAAAATTAATAACAACAAAATATTTAAAATTTTAAATGCATGATTTTAAAGACGATTCTCAACTTTATTAGTAAGCTATTATTATAGTAAATTAAATAAGTAATATCGGTGAAAAAGTCATTTGAAATTCGTAAAATTTCACATTTTTTGTAAATTAATTTCTCATAGTACGATACCAAAACCGAATATTTTTTCAACTAACTTTTTTCCCAAGGATTTTATCTATTGGTTATCATTTTGTTTTAATTAGATATGTCAGTATTTTCATAAAATTTTGAGCTTCGAAACTGATGCTGACAGGGAAATTAAGAAAACCTCTAACAAGTTATTTTCATAGAACGCGTACATACTATATTAATTCAAATATTTTCTCAACTAACTTTTTAGACAATGAAATTTCCTAAAATTATTACAAATTAACTTATAGTGTAAGATAACTGGTTCATGAAAATAACGAGTTTGAAAAGTACTGTTTTTGAGCCAAAAGGCGTAAAGGCTCTTAATACGCGTGTGCATAGGGAAGCCAATTAACAACAAACACAAAAACTTCTAATAAGTTTTCGCTCTCGCTTGCACAAAATAAATTGTTGATACATAAATTGTACGTGCCTAATACCGATATAATTAAAAAAAATACCATTATAATTACGATACCAAAGAGATACCAAAGATGTACCACGTTAATGTCAGTCGAACCGGTATTTGAAAACACCGCTATTCCAAGCATTGGTTGTGGGTTTGATTCCCACCTCGCTACAAATGTCTGTACGATCTGCAGACATTTGTTCTGGATGTTCTGAGTACTAATCATAAACAATATCCTTATGTAGTGTAATGTATTAAGAATATCAGTTATCTAGCACCCATACCACAAGTTCGCTTGGCTCGGGGCTAGATACGGTGTGGAATGTAGTGGTGGTTTCACTGGATAATTTGTTTGAATGTTCCAGGCCATCGCTATGTACAAAGAGCGTGACTACACCCCGGAAGCGCTCCGTAACCTGAAGATAGGCTACGAGAACCTGTTCATCGAGGTGCCCATTGTCATCCGCAACTCTCCGCTCACCAACATCATGATGTCCGAGCTCACAGAGATGATACCGGAGGAAGATGGATCTAAGTTCCTGGATTTGGGAACTGCTTCTGTGCTTGAAGGTTGTTTATTTGTTATACAGAAATTTTGCAATTTAGAAACTTATATAAACTTTATAAACATATTTAATGCAAAGTCACTAAATAACATTCTTTTTTTTTTTTAAAACAAATATGTTAATAAATGTTGTATAATAAATGTTGTGACGATTTAGATCAAGGTGGTCGAAATCGGCCTAAAAAAGCCTAAGCTTACGACATTGGTCATTCGAGCCAAAGAGAGGGATATCATTGACGACCTCGAGCGCGGTGGGCGAAGGTTCGCCTGCGACACAGGAGGTTGCGGGTTCGATTTCCGCTTTGGGACAAATATTTGTATGATCTGCAGGTATATGTTCCGGGTGTTCTGTTCGTTTTCTATGTATGATAAAAAATATCTATCTATGTAATATATTGTATTATGTATATCAGTTAACTATCACCCATAACACAAGCTCTGCTTAACTTGGGGCTAGATAATGCTGTGTGGATTGTCCAGCATTATTTATTATTTACATTATTAATTTATATATTTTTTCGCCCTGGGAAGACTGATTCCTCATCGATAAATAGAGTAAGATCTTTAAAGCACAGAATTGAGGAAGTGTATAATAAAATAAAACTTCGAGTTTATATTGTGTCAAATATTCATAAATACCTTTTTTTGCTCAGGCCAACTCCGCAGCCTAATGGATCGTGTCGACGAGCTCAACCAAGAAGCTATCAAATTCAACCGCTACCAACAACTGGTGGTCCGTCAACAGCAAGACAAGCACCGCTGGATGGTCAAACGCGCCCAGGAGAACGCAGCAAGGGCAGCAAAGGACGAACCTGCATTACCAGAAGAGGATGTCAACAAACTGTTCAAACCTCACCCGGTTCCGCCTAGACTTAACCCCATGATTGTAGCAGGACAGATCAACACGTACAGCCAGCATATAAGCCAGTTCTGCTCACAGAGTTTAGCCAAATTGTATTTGACGCAAGGACTACAGAATGCTAAGGAAGCGAAGCAAAATCAATAGTTTGGTATTAAATTTGGTATGTCACAAATGTTATTCTTTTTTTTATTTTACTAAATAGTTTAACTCGGAAAGGAGAAGTAAATCGTATGTTGTGTGCCGGCGGCGGCGGCGGCTCGGCGACAAAACATATAAGAAAAATATCAGAAATGCGAAAGTTTGGATGGGTGAAGTGGATGTTTGTTACCTCACGCTAAAATTACTAAATAAACAGATCAAGCTGAAATTTATATCATGCATAAAGAAAGGTGTAGATAGATAATTCTTTAATCACCTTAAATTAAAAAGAAAAACAGATTGTGTAAAATAAAAGAAAGCAAAGGATTTGGCGGCCTTATCGCTTAAAGCGATTTCTTCCAGGCAACCAGAACAATTGAGAGACAAGGAAGGGATGGCGGTGCTTAACATTTAAAGTTACAACATATACATAAATTTAAACTAAATACTAATACACATAATACTTATACCTACATAAATCAAATCAATTATACTAAGTCTACTCTATGGGACATGCTTAATAATCTAGCGTGACGTGACACCTAAATAATAGTTATACACTTTCATTTTGAAAGCGTGATGTGATGTGGCCTTCTTAATATAAAATAAAACATAGATATGATAGAAATAGATGGGATATAAATAACATTTATTTATTTATTTTATTTATTTATTAACAAAAGGGCACCCTACGTGAAAATCACATGAATGTTAATATTACACTACAAAATCTTATAATCTGTGTGTTTTCACACTTATGGGACGCCGCAGCGTGCACAAAATGTTTACTCAACTTAACAACTTATCCTAAAAAACACAAACAGTAAACGTACCTAAGTGAGATCTGAGACATTATAACCTTAAATTAACTAAAACATTTAAAACTATGCATGCGAAGCCGAGGGCAGAAACTAGTGTAGGTACTAATATTTAAACGTTTTCATAGAAACTATGCATGGGAAGCCGAGGGCCGAAACTAGTGTACCAATACTAATATTTTGAACACATTACACGTAAATGAATATGAAGGAACGCCAATGATTTCGAATTCGACCAGTATTAGCAAACAATCTCATTCTACTTGGTAAAATTTTTTAAAGCCGGTGCCCAACGGCGACGCTCACCGTTTAGCTGCGTGAGTTCGTTTGTTTGATCACGTGGGTCTTTCCCGAACTGCTATTGAACTCCCGTGTAAAAGTTTCCCTTGTACCATCTGCCTTAGACTGTGTTTTGCCCCTATAATTTGATATCAATTATCTACCGGTGACCACAAAGCTACCGCAGATCCGTCTCATTATTTTGCTATTGTCCCGGATTGCCCTAATTTAAGTAAATTGCTTAATCCAGGTAATGAGGACAACCTTCTTAATAATTGGACTAATGGAGATGACTAATGACTATCCCAATTCTGCTAAGCAACCGGTTTACTATGACAATCGAATCGTCGCAAAAATGTCACGAAACTCTAGATCCGTTGATATGGATGTAATGGTTTCATCCTTGACACTAGACGTGTGTCCCTCCTGTAGTTTGTTTCATATAAGGTTGAATACTAAAATGTGTCGTCCTTTGACGACACCATTGTCATAGTGAAGTTATTAGTTTAGCAGAATAGGGCCCCTGGACAGAGGAATATACCTCGATTGTCGTGACAAAATCGTGTCCAATCCCGTCAACTTATTTGATCGTGCCGCGCAGTGCCGCTGCAGTGTACTTCCGCTCTGTGTGGTCGTATCTTTATTCTAAAAAAACAACACTGTTAAAAATTACCATCAAAAAATTATTCGATTAATTATTTAAATAATACCATGTAGCTAAATTATTTTATTGACTGGTACTTACTACGTTTTTTTCTACTTGATGCCGTGGACGGAGGAACAAAAGCCAGTTGAGTTAACGTTAACGACAAAACTTATTGTTACTGGCCTCTTATACTTATTTTGTTCCTATTTCTCTATCTATCGTATCCTAACCTTAAAAAATCGGTTTTTATATAATGAACAATACATTTTTATTTAAATCGATTTCCATTGGGCGCATTCAGTACAAATAATAACACAGTAGGTACATCTATCTCATTAGACATATACTTTGAAGAACCTTTAGTACCTACTTAGCAACGACAAATAGAGCAGGAAATGTAAAAATATTTATTTGGGGCGCAATACCTTTAAAAACAAACATAGCAGATAAATTGCATCTCTAAAGAATCATGCTATATCTACTACAGTAACTGGGCAAACAAAACCTGTCATATTTATTTGCACGCAGTTTATAATTTGAGTTACAGCAATGGTACACGTTAGTGCATTCCGACGTATGCGGTAGTATTTTATGAATTAGCATTTACAAACGGAAATAAAACATTAATCTTAATCAATTTATACTTTATTACTCGTTTGTTCTTGTGTAGTCTAGGAGCTGGTTTTATTCAAGAAGGTTTTGAAAGCTAAGGACGTTGTATATCGAAATTAGGCCTGCATGGCCTACTAAACAGATGAGTGCCAGGATTAAATTATGCTTGCAATACGACTGCATCCTTCTATAAAATGTAGTTGTCTAATCTCTCATAATAAAACCGGTCAAGTGCGAGTCGGACTCGCGCACGAAGGGTTCCGTACCATCTCACTAATATTATAAACGTGAAAGTTTAGATGGATGGATGGATGGATAGATAGATGGATGGATGTTTGTTTCTTTATCACGCCAGAACGGCTGAACGGATCTGAATGAAATTTGGCACAGAGATAGATTATAGTCTGGAATAGGACATAGGCTACTTTTTATCCCGAAATTCCTACGGGAACGGGAACTACGCGGGTGAAACCGCGAGGCGCTGCTAGTTATCTATAAAAACGGCAAAAAAATAATGTCTTTTGTATGGGAGCCCCCTTACATATTTATTTTATTATGCTTTTTAGTATTTGTTTTTATAGCGGCAACAGAAATACATCATCTGTGAAACTTTCAACTGTCTAACTATCACGGTTCATGAGATACAGCCTGGTGACAGACGGACAGCCGGACAGCGGAGTCTCAGTAATAGGGTCCCGTTTTATCCTTTGGGTACGGAACCCTAAAAACATGGTACTTACGTACACGATTTTTGTATTTTTTTCAATACTTAGATATACATGAGGAGAGCGTGTGTTATTTATTAGTAATTGTAGCTCATACATTTTTTGATCTATTTCTAAAATCCATGAGAGTTAAATAAATACCTAGGGATAACTCAACCATGCTCTCGGACTAATAAAATAGCGGTCGCTAGTGGCTACAAAAAATGCATTACTTTTATTTACCTATTTGACTTGCAACTCGAATGTAATTCTTATGCGCTAAATACACGCACTATTACTCATAATAAACACGCAATTACTGGCTATTACAATTTTACGATATAAAATTATGTTCTTGACTCCACCCGTGACCTTTGTAGTGCTAAACCTGTGTCTGCCTTGGTAGAGTAGCGCACGTCGTATTTATGTACAGGTAAATGAACGTGAAATCCAATTTCCCACTAGTTTCTGGATAAATGTACAACATAGGGGATAATGTACAGGGAAATTTAGTTAGGAATCAAAATATTCATTAGTATTGGACCAGTTGGTCCAGAAATTTCCTGTAACAAACGAACTTTTACAATACTAGAGTAGAGAACCTGCAGCTTCGCACGTCGCAGCGCTGGATGGAGAAGATTACTATTATGAGGAGGTGATGAAAGGAATTTAAGGGAAAAGGTTTTTGATGAACACCATTCAAAACAGAAGAGGGAGAATGATTGGACATCTCATACGACATAACACCATCATAGAAGGAAAAGTAGAAGGACGAGGAAGGGGAAGACCCCGAATTAACTATTAGTCAGATTTAAGAGAAAGCCGCTGTCATGACGTTTATAGAAGTGAAAGAGACAGCTAGTCTCTTTAACACTTACATGGCCTACGATGCAGATAATATGTCCCTCGGAACCACCGTGAGGAGGCTCGGCAGTTAATGCGATATACTAAACTAAATTAAAAAAACTGTATACTAAGTTTAGTATCTATACAGTTTTTTAAATTGTTTAGTAACTAAACTACTAATCTATACCAAATATTAATGAAAGGTACTTTTAAACTAAAACTAATTCGTCAGCACTAAAAATGATGCCATCTCTTTCATAACGATCGAAATAAAAAGCTAGGATATGATAATTTTTCTTGCTTTCAAAATTAGTTTCGGCGCCATCTGAATTGACATCGCTGTCACTAGTTTAGTTTTGGCGACATCCGATTTCACACAGTTGGCAAATAAGTTTAGTTGTTTAGTTTTCGCGACATCCGAATTAACACTGCTGTCAAATTAGTTTAGTTTTGGCGTCATCTGAATTGACACCATTGACATTTTAGCTAAAAACCTAGAATGGGCTAATCAACGATGATTGAGCAACCAAGAATAAGGCTGTAATTCTTCAGGATATCCCGAACGCGTCCACGTAGCGTTAAACGAGGCAACTGAGTTATTATCCGCAAACATGGGCCAAATCGATCAGGGGCCAAAACGGGCCAAGTCTGGTTAATTATTGGCCACGACATCCATAAACATGGTAATTAGGTACACACAGGTACAGTCACCGTGATGATTATGGCAAACTCCTCTTATTGGGGGAGGAACGTTGAACAGTAAACGACGATAGCTACCATCGTCATGGTTAAGCTATTGGTTAGCAAAATTCAGCACCTGATCTCAACTGCAGTCTCGCGCTTTTCGGTAGCGGACTAGCGATACTGTATACGTATATACATAACGTAGAACCAAGGTTATGGTACAGATACCTACTAGAGCAGCCGACTGTACCTAAGTGTGTACTGTGTAGGTACATACGTAATGATTAAATGACATCCTTATACATGTTAATTAGTAAGATAGGTATTCACAGAAACTAATTAGAGGATGAGCTATTTACATTGTAGGTAACTCATAATTAAACTATAAATTTATTGTAGCTGGAAATTAATTGACATTTTCTTAGAAATTTAAAGCCTGTTGTTACTAAGTAATTAGTTAAAATAAAGTTACTTATGGAACGTAGATCACATACCTAAACGAAGCATGGTGGACAGGTATATGTCCACCAAGCTTCGTTTAGGTCCAGATTTAGATAGGTAAAGCAAACATGTATTAGACACATACGTCATGGTTGTTGAAATGGCAGTGGACCGGCCATATCTCGAGAAGAAACACAACCGCTGGGGTAAACGTGTTCTTGAGTGGTGACCGCGACTCGGCAGACGTAGTGTAGGAAGCCCTCCGACCAAGTGGGATGACGATTTGCGAAAGACTGCTGGCAGATGCTGGATGCGGCAAGCTGAAGACGCGCTATGGCGCTGATTACGGGATGCCTATGTCCAGCCGTGGACTAATATAGGCTGATGATGATGATGAAACAGAGACTAGCTGTCAGTCTCGTGTAAAATATTTTCTTTACCAAATAATGAAAAAAATGTTCTAGTTCGTGCACATGTTGCGGTTAGCACAATAATTGTGGTTGACTCTAACCAAAGGTCCCAAAACTCCCAAATTGGATGCAAGACGACGGCGACAACTCATTTCCTTTCCATAATGACTTTATTAAATGAAAATTATTTCACATTTTGTCCCAAATAATGACTTTAAAAGGTACCTAGTGTCACGCGATCTTGGGATGATATGACAAAAAATGGTTGGCCGTTATTTATTAATTAGATGATTTTGAAAAACTAAAATCGGAATTAAATTCCTGAGTTTTAAACTGTTTTTTAAGTTTTGCTGTATAAGATATCTCTCGAAAATGAAACTTTTATGGGACCATCTCAGGATCATCCTTTATACAACTGCAAAAGAATTATCAAAATCGGTCCATAAACGACGCAGAAATAAACGAATATACATAAAAAAACATTCAAATTCATACAGCCGAACATAGAACGAAAAAAAGAAGGAACCTTTTTTCGAAGTCGGTTAGGTGGTGCGAGTCGACTCGCACTTGGCTCCACGGGATATTTTTTTGGTTAATAATAAATTATATTACTATGGAAGAAAAAAGTAACTTATCATTATCAGACTTCCTGCTGGCCACAAGAGTCCATAAGATAGAAATCATTTAGAACGGAATATTTACCATGATTTAATTTTTGAGTTTTCCAATATTTCGGCACAGTTTCATGCGCCATGATCACGAAAGAAGTTCTTCCGTGATCATGGCGCATGAAACTGTGCCGAAATATTGGAAAACTCAAAAATTGAATCATGGTAGGTAAATATCACGTTCTAAATGATTTCTATGTTAATAACCATGATAGTTTCAAAAGTTTTAAGTCCATAAGTTTGGAGGAAGGCCTCCGATAGTCCCAAGTCCTAACGCATGTGCCACTTCGTTCTTAGAGAGCTACACTAGTTTTAAGCAAAGTTTAATAGGTGCCTTCATAATAGCTACCTAGGTACGTACCACAGACCAGATTTAGATTTAACTGGTGAATGAATGAATGAATGAATGAACACTTTATTGTACAATAAAAAACTGGTCTGTTAACTGTCTGGTTAACTGGTCTGTGGTAGGTACGTACCAACTATCCTAACTATCTTTTAACTCCTACACTCGTCGGGATCCAAATCAGCGGTCGGTTTTACGACTATGGTTAGACCCTGATCAGGGCTTATGCGATTCTACCGTAGTTGTAAAACCGAGCCCTGATCTGGCTCCAAACGAGTGTAAGGTTTTTTTTGTGATAGTGCTTACCTGCACTTTGGTACGCACTATCACAAAAACACACATCTCTAAGAAATGAAATATCTAACGAATGTAGGAGTGCAATAAGGGATAAAAACAGGGAGAGGGAGGTAAACCGGAAACACTTACCAGCTACAATCTCATCAAAGTCTAATAGAATTGAAGGCCTAATAAGTCAGGGAGCATGTTAAAATGATTGGCTTTGGCTTTACCTCGTTAACTGGATAATTTTATTATGCAAAACAGTATAAAGTGTTGCCAGAGTAATAGCTCGAATTACCCACAAGAGACATGGTTCTGCAAGTCACAGCCTAGATTGGTACAGCTGGTAAAAGCAATACGGGAGGGTAGTTTTTTTATTGGTGATGGTCAAGAGTTTGACCACCATCTTACTTGAATCAAAAGTCAATAACTTTATTTCTTTAGGCTTACAAAATGAGCAGCAAGTAAAATGTTATACATAAACAGCTTAATAAATAGTAATTATTATCAAACAAGAAACAAAACGATATTTATTTTGTTCGCTTAAATTTTTTCTTGTGTTGAATAAGTGACTAAGCGGCCTAAGATAGAGCACGCTTTCCAAGAAGGAAGTTTTCACCCGATTTGAATACTCCAAGGTTGTACTCTGAAAAAAAAACCAGTTTATAAAATATAAAAAAAAAAATTGAAATCGAAACCTACTCAGGCGACATGTTCGGTTTTTCATGGGTTGTCCGATCAAAGAGGTCAATTTATTTCTTTGTCAACGTTCTCAGGTAAAATCTAATGAGAATTTCGCGGAATACGAACTTATTTGTTTGCGTTCGTTCAGCGCAACTCGACTCTACGCAAACTGTATGCTCTACAAAAATCTAAAAAAACTACTTGAAAAATCAAATACCTACCACCATCAATTGTCTTTCGTTCAAAAGCGGGATATCTCTACGACGAGTGAACCAACTGTTCTGAACCCCTAGACTGCCACAGAGGTTTACGCGGGAGAATTACTGGCGCTAAAAAATGGCGTACCTTAATGTAATGCGCGCAGAAAACTGCAATCACCTCAATGTGTTGTCGTTATACCGATTAAGGATGATGGAATTTAATTAAGGTAAAGTACCTTCTATGTAGGTACTTTCCGACCTACAGCTCCTCTTTATCATAAAAAAACCACCATGCTATATTTAAATAGTAGACTTATATGATATAATCTGGTAAGTATTATTTATTTATTATACACGAGAATAACAATGGTGTCAATTTTGATGTCACAAAACTAAACTATTTTGAAACCAGTAAAATGATAAAATAACATCCTTTTTATTAAGATCGTTATGAAATTTTTTGTGCTGTCAAATTATTTTAATTTTTGTGACATCTGAATCGACCTCATTGTATCTCTGTAAAAACATCGTAAACTTGAAAAATGTATCAATGTATCAAAATTGATATCTTCTATCTCAATAAAATACAAATTTAAATCATAAAAGGTCACACATCCCGACAACTTCCTTTGTAACATCTCCATAATTTAATTAAAAAATTCACAGAAACCATCCTCTGCGGTAATCTACAAAATTGCGCATCCCCACAACGGCAGCCTAATTCCTTTAAACATCATTCTTCGTTCCTTTATGGTATATTTTTAAATTAACCCTTCCCTTGTAATAACTATAATATTCGCTCTTTTGATTAAATTTGCCCAAAACCAATATTTAAGCGTTATCACGGATTTACTGATGGGAAGAAAAAATAATCTGAAGACGCTTGATAAAATGGAGTGACCGTCCTCTTCTGTGTCAAAGTTGCGGACTATTTTTATGGAAATTTGTCTTTATTGAAGGTAATAAAGCGGCATAAAGTATGATGAAATAAGTATAATGCTTGTTCATAACATAATAATTTATAACAAATATTAATTTAATAATGCAGACGAATAAATTAATTACGATAATCATTTCTTAATGAGAATTTTCCTTGTTTGGAACGATGAGAAGGCGCAATGGACAGACGACATGATTTCAGACTTGGCGAGTAATAGTGAATAAATTGTTTATTCTTACCACAAGGGGTACACCTACACATAATAAATACCTATCTGTTCATAAATGTATTAAATGTATTTTTAATTCTTAAACTTTACACTTATAGTTTTCCCAAACTGCCTTAAAAACTAACTATATGTGTAAAGTAGGTACCTATAGGTTCAAAGTATATTAATTCTTATCACACTAACAACATCGATCGTTCTCCATTGAATCAATTTCCTAGGTCCACAGAAATTAACCTCTGGGTGCGGCTTAACAGAATCGCGTTGAATTACGATGTGCCAACACGGCATTACCCCCAACGATTACACGGGTAATGTCGAATAGACCGCATTACGGGTTAAGCGATCCAGGGGTTAAGTGCGTCGAATCGTAAAACTACGCTTACATGCTACAAATCAAAGCAAATCAATTTAGATGTTCGGTGGAGTATAAACCACGGAGCTACCTACGTATCCTGATTTATAAATACAGGGTGTAGGTACCAGGAGGATGCTTAAATCTTGGGACAAATTAATACCTAGGTAGGATTCGTAGTAAGGACTAGGTAAAAATCACGCTGTATATTGAGTGGTACATAACCAAAACGCTTAGGATTAAATAATTTAAAATTCTAGCCAAAAACAGGGTTTCCGGTGCTAATCCCTACGTGGTCTCTAAAAGATACCAGTATTTAGTATGACGACCTCTGTGGCGCGTTGGGCGAAGTTCCGCCTGCGACGCAGGAGGTTGCGGGTTCGATTCCCGCCTTGGGCTAAATATTTGTACGATGTGCAGGTATTTGTTCCGGGTATTCTGGTGGTTTTCTATGTAGTAGGTAAAAATATTTATCAATGTAATGTATTGTATTATGTATATCAGTTATCTAGTACCTTTAACACAAGCTCTGCTTAGCTTGGGGCTAGATAATGCTGTGTGAATTGTCCAGCTTTTTTTATTTAAACATTAGATGGAATCTGATCCCAGTGAGGCGGCTTCGCCACAAATATTTTTTCAGTTCTTTGAAAAGGTACCTAACTATTGAAGGGGCATTAAGTACTTTATTATGTATTGTTTTTACCACTTTACCAGTGACTTTTTGAGAAGCAGAGTGTCATAAAGCCTTATTGCGAGTGTCATTATCCCTCATAAGCATTCGACTTGCTCGTGGCGAGAGTTTCAAATGTACGGTTGGTAAAGTCGATCCAACTAACACGTGAACCACAAATTAATCAAATCAAATCAAAAATTCTTTATTTCCATAAATACAAAAATGTACACTTAGAAAAGGTCAAATTCTTAAAATAAAACACTGACACGGAAATAAAGTGGTACTTTTGATTTCTGTCGCTTCGGTATGTAGACTAAAGTAAAGAAGCGACTAAGAAACCTTTAGCCTGTTAGTTGTTATTTTTCGAGTTGGAGCAAAACCCGTCCCAAGCTTTTTTATCTTCTAAATAATCTGATATTTTGTAGTAAGCCTTTTTGCACAGAAAGGTTTTATATTACCTAGGGCGTCCTAGGGTATTGAAAACAAACTTATGTAGAAGTATGTATGAATAAGGGAATCTTAGTTCTGTTTGTCTCTTTCTAGAGATTTTCAAATACAAAAGACAACAAATCACGGGAACGCGGATTTCAGTAGTTTCACAATTTAATTGGCTGATAAAACGCGATGCAGGACAGAAACTAAATAAAAAAAAGCGTTCAAAGTTTGTAACGTTTAACTATAACATGCAAAATTTAAACAACCATGCCATATCTCCATCAATTCATGTAATTGTCGGGATACTCACTTAATACAAAGATTTAAAATTTTGATTTTTTGATCCAACTATGAACTCGGAAGTCTCTGCTTCAACAACATTTTTGGATCGGTTTGGTACAATTCAACCGTGTACCCCGCCGTTTAGCTCCTGTTGCCAATGCTTTACGAGCACTTAGCTTTAAGCTGAGGTTACACAAGAAATTGGCTGTAATTGGGATGCCACGCTACTGTCCAGTGGACAGAAAACAGCTGGTTAAAGTAAGAGAGTTGGTATAGTTTACTTAACTCTTATTTCTTTAAACTCCAAACTTTCCCATTCTCACAAAGGTTTTCCATCATACTATAACTGTCACCGGCTGCCTCAACCAAAAGTTTTGACTGAATTATAATTTCCGATTAGGTTGGCATAAAAATAATGGTGGACAATTCATGCAGCATTATCTAGACTCCGTATTTGTCACCATTTTTAGTGCTGTCAAGTTACTTAAGTTAAGTTTTGGTGACATCTGAACAAAACTTCACTAATTTGACAGCACTAAAATGTTGCCATCCTTTTTATTAGGTATGATCTTTATAAAAGGGACGGTAATATATTAGACATCTGAACTAAACTAATTTGACAGCACATATATAATGTTATCGTCTCTTTCATAATGATCGAAATAAAAAGGATAGCACTATTTTCAGCTGCTGTCAAAGTACCTACTTGAGTTAAGTTTTGGACAGCTGAATTGACAACTTAACATCTTAAAAGTTAACGATTTACATGGCCATAGGTTAGCGGCTAGGTAGTAACTAGGTACCTACCAACCTAGCTTTCCTACCCAACCTGCATTTACAAAATTGCCGGGCTATGTAAAGGCCGTAATGGAATTAAATGAAAATAACCGCATTATAGCTTGTAATAGATTTAATGGTTGATCGCAAAAAGTTCACATTAAACATCGTTGGGACTAGAAGCAATCATGGCAGGTTACAATAAGTACAAAGAGAGGTTTTGTTGATGACAAATAGTCTCCTAAATAACTTACTTTAGGTCAATATAGTTATTCTGTGCTTAGGTCTAGGTCTTTTTTTCAAGTGCCACCGTTTTTGTTGTTCTTACAGGCCCTTAAATACCTTGGGATGAACTGAGCAGTCCATTCCAAGGTTACCAGGAAGAGATCGCTCATAGCGATAAGGCCGCCGTTGTACTTCGTCTACTCGTAGTATTTATTTCTGTACTGTTTTCTGTGTTTATGTGGTACAATAAAGTACAATCTATCTAAGATCAAAAAGACTCAGATCACCTTGATCGAGTTCAAATTAGTACCTAGGTACGACACCCTCCAAGCAACGCAAGTTCATTGGAAAAAACGGCAGTCAAGGTATTTTTAGGCTACTTTTTTATTTGTATTTATTTGTATCTGTAACTAAAACCAGGTTGGTTTAATATAAAAATATATTTCAATAGAATCAGTAGGTACCTATCTTTAGCTACAGCTCCTTATCGCAAAGTATGTATGAACGTAGCCGCGGAGAGACGCCAGTTCATAATAAATTAAAATCAATTTCTCATCCCCAATCACATGTCCAACAAACAAAGAAGCCAAAGTTCCAATTACATATGAAATAACACAATTTTTTACGGATGCTCCCATAGATTAACCCATACATCACACTGCAGGGGACAAGCTTCCTATCTAACATTACGGAGTGGGTTGTTGATTGAATTAGGGTTATTCATCATATTAATGGGGTTTGACTGCCTGACCTCATAAATACAGACCAAATTCTGTAGGTACTTATTACGCTATCCCTTTTTGCTCATTTTTTATGAAATGTAGATTCTGAAATTTAGTAATGTCCGAAAAAATTTAGACTTCGACGTTTAAATTTCTTAGAATTGTTTCCCAGTTCGCACTCGCAAGCCAAAGGCGTTTGAGGCGCTTGTGTCTTACACACTATTATAGAAAAAACCTATGTAAAGTCTGGTTAAGTTCCTCAGTAGCAATTTTCCCACAAAAAAACTCATTTCTACGAGAGCTTGTTTCCAGTACAGTCTTATTTCATCCTTATTCCATTTCCGTAGGCAAAGAACGTGAATTACAGCGAAACAGATCAAAAATACATGGGGTCCACTCGATACATTATGAGTTATATATGACGCCTCCGTTTAATTTAGGTACTCTCTATTTGCTTTTTCAAGAGTTTATGAATAAAAATGGCCGTGTTTTGCTGACTTGGCCGTGTGGTGCCGGCTTGGAAGTGTAGTGCCGGCTTGGAAGTGTAGTGCCGGCCTAATATTTGCACCACGCACACCAAATTTTCCCGCGGGTGTCGTAAGAGGCAACTAAGTGACATACCCGGGGGCGGGCAGCAGCGTTCCCTGCAGAACGCGGAACTGCGGGTTGGGGGTACATAACATAACCCCCAAAAGATGGTTACTCTGACGCTCATTAGGGGAGGCCTATGGACTGATATAGTTTAATGATGATGAATAAACATGCCCCCAAAGTTGCACTAAACTCTTGTAAAGCTGCAAGCAGGACAATTGTCTCAAAAACATTCATGTAACATGAAACTCAGGTCTTCACTAAAGGTTCTAAGTATTGCCATAACGATAATTTTATTTATAGAAGTGAAACTGCGTGTAACATTATGGTAATTTGGAATGTTAAGGAGTGTCCCGACAATGTTCTCCATGATCTAATGGAGATAATAAAAATTAGCATTGATACGTAAATGAAGCACTTAATTGCGAATAGAGAAGAATATTTTCGAAGGAACATCTGAATAGGTTAAAGGTTGGACTCCATTTAACTGTTTCTCATTGTATCTAAAAAAAAATAGAAAAAACCTGGTAACTGCTTCTATAATAATATGTATTTAATGTTATCCCTGCACGATAAGAAGGTGCTACGGTATCTACACAAGTGGCATCCCAAAAGGCCGACCCATTTTCCAAGGAATCAGGGCCACGTGGTTCGAGAATAGCTGCCAAACTGACGCTGGTAAGAGCCCGACGGAAATAAAGAAAATCTTGATTTGATTTAATCTTGCTTGGCAATAAGTTTCAATCGTCACAACTTAGTGCATCAAGTGGGTTCCAACCCTTGCCACAGTTCGCAGTAGGGGTGCGTGTGCGCAGCGTGACGTCTGTCCACATCTTGCCCACATGAGATGAGCCGTACACTATTAATCGATTGCGATTCGCAGGTGCAAATAATCGCATTTCCAAATCGATTATTCGATTAAGCAGGTGCTTTTTAGTCGTGTTTTTTGTTAGATGATGATGTTATTAAAATTGAGTTTGATAGCGGTTTGTTAGGTTTTTTGTTATTTGATGAATTGTAGTTAATTAATATTTGATGATGATTTCTGTCTAGTGTCTGGTTGTTTTTTGTCATCTGTCCTCCAAAATATGAAATGGTAGACTAGACATTATATCATTTTATTCTATTAGACTAATTTCTGCCTGCAGTTGCACACGCGTTGTTTAAGGTTATTTCTATCCCATTTATGGGATAAAAAGTAGCCTATTTTTTATTCCAGGCCTGTTGCCTGGACTCTTATGAGACTGGTGTCTACAGGAGCACCACACTCACATGTACCTACTCTCAATAAAATAAGTATTTTTTCATGTAGGTACTTGATTATCTAACATTTTAATTAGTTCTTTTTTATCTTTTAAGACGGGTTTTAAGTAAATATTTTTAAGCTTACGCGATCTGAACACATAATTATTCATACTATTTAACGCGATAAATACCCGTTAAATAGTATTAATAATTATGGGTTTTAAGTAAGTTCATACCAGTATTAGAAGCTGAAATAAATATTACCAATAACTACCACTAAAAACTAGGGCAAGAATACATTGTTTAGAATTCGGTCATACTAGGATACCTATCATTTAATTGCAAAGGTAGGTTTAAATGCCTACCGCATACGGATTAAGCAGTACAAGGTGACTAGCGGTTGCTGTCTGGAAAAAACGAGTGAAACAGACAAACTCTCATAGTTTAGTTATCGTGTAGATAAAGATCTTCTTACGAAAACTAATTTAATAAAAGTAATTGTAAGCGTATCAGCAATGTATCTCCGATAGTTCATTGTTCATTCATTATCCAAATCATTGTTCAAGATAACCGTCGGCAACCATTCAACCTTGTAATGAGGAGCAAGAGCAACCAAATCATACAGCAACTAACCAAACCAACTGGGGGCAGTGGTTGGTTATTTATAAAAGTTGTTAGGCTGCATTTTATTAACCAAGAATGTTACAATCGTAGAAACGAATTATAACTAGTAGGTATTTACAGTTGAAACAATTGAGCCAATTGCAGACTGTTTAAACAGTTTTATGTTTATAGGCAAGTTTTTTTTATAGTCTATAGGCCTTCGTTTGACCACAATCTCACCTGATGGAAAGTGAAGATGTGGCCGACGATTTATCACGAAGGTCTAGAAGATACCTATTCACTCTTAACTTAAAACAAGTAACCTATAAGTTTGTTTTTTGAAATTTCGCAAGGGCTCTATACATATTATTAGGTAACTCTTATAGAGTCTACACAGAAAACTCGGCGAGTCTCCGACTAGTTGACAAAATCGCTTATTCCCAGTATTTCTGTGCACAAAACTACTGAGACATAAGTTGTACCTGTAGTTCTGCGCATCGAAAATATATTACGTACTACTAATAGAGTCCACAGGTGATCGGTATCCTGGCTTTTATTTCGGTCAACGAATTAGCACTGCCATTCAACGTGGCAATGCTGCCAGCATTCTGGGCACTTTGCCTTCTGGTGACGGCTTAGATTTTTAGAAAATAGAAAATATTAGTTGTAATTATTGTATTCTGTTATTATAATTTTCTTTAAATAAATATATGTTCGAGATCAATGGACGATTACGTACCTACTACATAGTACATACGCAACAATATCGACTGCCTAATATTTTAAATCACTGAAATCTCAGCCTCTCAACCAACTCACCGCTGCTGGACTGGATATGTCAATGGCATTTGACTATGTGGACCACCATATTTAATACCTGAAACTTATGGTATCAGAGGAAATGTTTTAGATTTAATTGAATCCTATCTGATTGATAGAAGACAATTCACAGAAATATCAAGAATAGAGTCAAAATCCAAACTTGAGATTGTACACAAATCAAAAATACGACATACTAAATACGGCGTACCTCAAGGAAGTGTCCTTGGACCTTAGACAATGGCTCCATTCAATTGTCGCCTCTTCTCTAATATTTTACCCCTAGAATTTTCTGGCCCAAATCAAACTAAATCTATTCCAAAATATAACCACGTTAATAAATGAAGGATGAGCTATCGAGTTCCAGCCGATGATAAATTGTAACAAATTATCCTTTTTCTCGTCAGCGCTAATGAATTCAAATCTGTGAATGTAAATATGGTGTCTGGAACTTGATTTAATAATAATAGAGCGAGAGTCAGTAACGGAAACTTTTACAGTACCTAGGTACTTAAAAAATCACGCAAACAGTAGAGACGAAAAGTTTGTCATCATCACCACCAGCCTATGTTAGTCCACTCGAGCCTTTGCTCGATATAATATTACACCAAAATGATGTTTTCAAAATGAAGTTTGTAACAAAACATCAAGCACCTATTTCTAAGTTACATAGGTTCAAGTAAATTTAAAAACAACGAACCTACTCGATGTTTTGTAACAAGTAAATGCTCTAGTCTATATTCACCTTTACGCAACTCACCGGTCGGACTCAGTTCTTACAACACACACAGACAAAGAATTTTGGAAAAATTTCAGTTTTTTCTAACTCGTTCAAAGTGTAAAACTGACCGCGGGCTCTTGTTCTTCCCCACTAGTACCTATCTCAGTAAAATCAATTGGATTTTGTTCATTTGAATACATAGTTTATCATATTTTATTGACGTGCTTAATCTTAATTTATAACGGCCGCCACTAAAAAAGTTACGCGTTCGCTTGGCGCCATATTTTTTCTATGCAAAGAATTTATCAATTTAAAATAAGTGCTTATTAGGCAATAATTAAGTGTTTATTTTTATTTAGTACGTAAACATAGACCTCCCGCCAAATGTTAGTTTTAAGTCAGTTAAAATGGCCAACTCTTATATCAATAGTCTACCAGTCATCATGAGGATGAAATATGGAGACAGTAACGTGTAGCATGAACGCGTTCACTCTTCGCTGGCGCCCAGCCGCTTGCTAAGCGCTTCGGCAGCAGCAAACGTGTTAAGACGTTCACCTGCAAGCTTTTTGATGCGAACCGGAGGTGACACTCAATGAGCAGCCGCCTCCACCGCCCGTAAAAGGCTAAGAGCGTCGGTAGCGCCAACGTGTTTCACTGCCAAGCTTCAGCGATTTGACCCTGGAAGGTTAGGTAAGTCCGAAACCAAAACACCAAGAATAACTTACAAAATATAAATTTATAATAAAACACTGTTTTAACCGGATTGATCGCGTATATTTTATATTTTCTTTATAACCTGACGTTTCGGAGACTTTTCAGCTTCCATGGTCAACAACACAACATTGTGGCGATCAATCCGGTTAAAACAGTGTTTTATTATGAGTTCTCGCGAAAATAACCTTAGAATATACTAATATAAATTTAATCAAACTTAACCAAACAAAGCTAATCCGAACTGTGTAAGCTAAGGGAATTAGAATTAACCCTTCCGCTCGTTCCCTAGTTCGCCAGTCAAAACAAATCACAGCATATCTTCTGAACAACGCTGAAAGGCCTATTAAACAAAAGACACGCTACGCTAATTGCAGAAAACAACAGCCGAACCGCAAGACAATGCTATTACCCCACCCTTCCACCAGGATATCCAGACCTAACATTCCCCCCTGTTACCTTCAAAACCTGGGATTTGACAGGGGGTTTGGAGGATGGTAGGTAGGTCAAGTTAAAGTGGAGTTTCAGGCTTGATGGGAGGTCCACCGGTCACCCGGCTAATTGAATGTGTCAATCATTTTAACAACGCAAATGAATAGGGCATAGAACACGCCAGGCGGAGCAGACCCTTCGAAAAATTGTTTTAAGAGTTCATGAGTCAATTGGTTTTTAATACAAACGCGATTTTTGTGTCGGAAATACGAGGTATTCCTCGTAGCGCACCCAGATGAGGCGCACCAAAGTACTTCCACATAGCGCACCCGTTTTGGTGCGCTTCATTCAATAGGTATAAATATACATATCAGTTGGTACCGACCGACGTAAATGCTGCCATCGATGATGTTGATGATGATAGTGATAAAAGTGTTGGGTTGTTTTTAAAGCTAAAACCACACTATTGTAGAGTGAACTTTTGATTTATCAGAGGCGCGTCAGAAGCATTGTCCTTTTCATACATATATTGTGGTTAGAGGGGGTCAGGATCTACTCTAATAATAATAATATATCTCTACTTAAAGATACATATTATTACAGCGACACACAACACAACACAATAGTATATTTATAGCTTAACTCTGAGAGCTTAACACTAGTATATAGGAATGAGAAGGCACAAATCTGGCTTGGTTTGCTGTCTATAAAGGAGACGGGTTTCAAATGGGACCGAATTTCTCAATATCCAATTTTCGTTATTCCATTTCAATTTTCAATTTTATTTAAATAAAACGTTTATACAAACATCAAGAAAAAGCTCTTTGTATGAAAATCGCTTTAACTCTCCCTTATTTCTATTAGAAGCCAGTGGAAGGTCAAACTAAGATTACCAAGATAGACAGCGCCCGGGGTATGGCATATTAATGCCAGTTAGAACTGGAAAGTACTAATTGTGAAGTATAATTTACCAGTAAACTCATTACCAGTATCGCCTGCAGGCGTTAGGAGTGTGTAACAAACCGGGGCTTACTCTCACTTATCGGAAAATATACTTAACTTTACATACATGTAGCATACGTCGATTTAACATGATAGGTATAATACTAGATTTTACTAGTAGGTACCTCTTCATGAAGCTGAATTTTTAACTGTCAGAACCCAGATGGTCAAAGTCAGAAAATAGTTATTTGTTTACAAAAAAACTATAACTAAACTATACAATGAATCGTCGCTATTCAATAAATTCTTTAAAATAAGACTTGATACTTTGTCAGTAAACAAACAGAACATAAAACAGACGGTGTGTGTTTTAGATTTTCAAAATAACTACCTATTATTTTTTTAGATAACAAGCAAAAACATGGTTTTTATTGTTGCCGCACTGTTCTATTATTCTATTAGTTCTGTCCCACTCCTAGGAACGCGAAATCCTATAGGTACCTATCCTTTTCACAAAATGGCGTCGTATGGTACCCCCTCAAACGCGGTCACGTACATAAGTAGGCTCTACCTGCAGCGTCATAATTTTCTTTTCTAAGACCGCGTGTGGTGTCTCATCTAAGGAATCAAAGAAATTGAGATGAAGTTGTTTGATATATTCGTATTCTAAGGGGTTTTTGTTACCGTTTCAATTTTGAAAGATAAAAGCAAAGGGAATAAACTGCGTCATAGAGTAGGTAGATACTACATGTGGCTAGCGAATGTATAGATGGGACATTTGTTTTTGAGACTAAGTGAAAGTGCTTTCAATCTATTTGCTAAATGTGAGTTCAGCAGGTTATTTATCACATGTGATAAATAACCTGCTGAAGTGATTTCGAAAAAAGGAAGAGGTCTATGTGTTTTTTTTTATAATTATGTTCGTCGTTTTCTTCGTCAATTTCCAACCAATTTCAAAATCTTTCGCTTTTGTATTTAGAATGATCGGTGGTTGCATAAAAAATTATTCACGAGGGAATCGTATTTTTTTAGTTTTTCAAAACAATCTAATTATTATCCCAGGAGAGAGTTATATACGCACTGTGTATTTTATGTTCGGCTATAGGTATGTATGTTTTTTTCCATAATTACGTATGTTTGTCGTTTTCTTCGTCAATTATGGTCCAATTTTAAAAAATCTTTCGCATTTGTTTAGAGAATGATTCCGAGGTAGTTCCATAAAAAAAGTATTAACGAGGGATTACTATATTTTTTAAGATTTTTGAAAACAATTGAACTATTATACCAGGAGTCTTAAGTTACCTACGCACTGCGTGTTTAAAGTTCAATAACAAAACAGCATCTTTACCCAGAGTACCTTTGCTAGACCTCTGGATTTAACCCTTAATGTTATCACAGCATTTTCCTATATAAGTCTCAATCTGGTAGTTCTACTTTTTGAGTTGTTGCACTATTGATACAACCCTTCTGTAACCCCTTACTTCCATTTTCCACCTACTCTCACTCCGAAGTGAGACATCGTCGGTGGCGCTCACAGCGGGGCAGATTGCTCGCGGATGACACAGCTACGAGCTCACTACTGAATGACTTCTGATTATTAACTTTATTATATTGGCGGCATGATAGAACCGTTATGCTAGTAAAGAAAAAAAAAACGAAATAAAAGTTAATAAATGATTCGACTAACCTAACATAATGTAAGGGATCTTTTCCACTAGAGCTAAGCTGCTTGGGTGGAATGCGCCAACCTTGGACACATAAGTAGCTCGATTATCACAACTCGATTGTCATAGGTTTTTATTAATGTCATTTATGTAGGTACAAAACTTTAGGAAAACTAACAGCTAGATTCAAATGATTTGATTGAAAAAACTACTCCAAAACCTAAAACCGACTCCAAATTTCTTAGTATCGCTTTTTTAAGCTTTTCATGACAAATACTTATCTTGTAGGTTTAACATATTTATGTGACCACCTCGGGTTCATTTTCCATAAAATAGCAAAAGGAATTTCCAAATCGGTCCATCATTGACGAAGAATTCGACGAAAATACAGAAAAAAATTCATACAGCTGAACATAGAACATCCTTCTCCATTGTTTTTTGTTTCGTCGTTTAAAAATTCAGATGAAAACATAGAACATGCGTGGATAGACTGTCAGTGTATGTAGTGTATGTTTGTTGACGGCTAATAACAAGTTTCCGCAGATGTCAAGGCTGCGTTTTTAATCAACAGCGGAAGCGAGAGAGAAAGCGGGTTTTTTGAGTTTTTTATAAACTCGGACTCTTGAACATCATTTTGAATGATTCCAACAGCGCTCGGGAGATTTTCCTCGAAATCTGACAAACGTTTGATCCCGCAGGTCCACCTTTCCCTTAAAGACTGTACTATGTTTCCAACATTTATGATTCCTTATTATAATTGACATGGGTACCATCAAAGATATCATCATAAAAATGGTGGCAAGCCGTAAAGCTGTCGGCACACTGATCACATACAAATTGTGTGAGTTTAATGATACAATGCATAAAACTCATCAACCGCGGCCATGTTTGATCTGTGACTGATGTTGCCAGGGTTACGAGGTTCCGGTTACTTCAGGGATTTTTTGAGTTTCTATACAAACCTGCCTAAAAGTTTTAGGGAGGTGAGGTAACCTTATTTGGTAGTTTATTTGAATGAATTAAGTAGGTATTTTTAATCAATTGTCAAGTGTAAATGTACCACTTTGTTGTCCGTGTGCCGCTGCCAGAAGGCAGAAGGCTAGTTCGGCACGTGTGTCGTGGGCATGCAAAGTGTTAAGCAGCATTTTGTTTTTGGGCTTAATAGGTCTTATTATCGATTGGTTGTTAGGAATGCAATATTTATACAAACCAATAACTTACTTGAGAAATTTTAAGTTTAACGTTCGTCATTTTCTAGTTAATCAGTAAATAACCACGACATACAAATAATAACCAAAGTCTTTAATATTAGCTGGCAACAAAACTTGTGTAGAATCCCGACGTTTAACAAAATTGAAATATTGATGGAAGTGAGAAGCCTAAGGGCATATTAATAGGCTTGTGATTACAGACGCCATTAAGTAAACGACAGAGACGCCGAGAAAATAAGAAAATTATGCACAAATTATGGAACTCTCGAGAAGTTTCTAAGAGCTTGGTTTGTACGGGAAAGGAAAAGTTGGTAAGATAATTAAACATGCTTGCTTTACCGACTAAATTTATAAAACCACATTACCCATAAGTTTGTCCCATAGCTTACAAACTTGGTAGTAATTTGGATTTTTTTTTCGTAGGTTACTACGAAAAAAAATCCAAATTACTACAAACTTGGTAGTAATTTGGATTTTTTTTTCGTAGTAACCTACGAAAAAAAAATCCAAATTACTACCAAGTTTGTAAGCTATGGGACAAACTTATGCAGCGGCATCTGAAAAGTTTTTTAGAAGAAAACATCGCGCGCGGAGGCAAAATATAAAAGACGATCGAAAATAAATAACAACGACTGATGTGGCGCGGCGAGAGAAGGTCCGCCTGCGACGCAGGAGGTTGCGGGTTCATTTCCAGCTTTAGGACAAATGTACAATCTGCAAATATTTGTTCCGGGTGTTTATCTGGCGCAGCGCATCAGCATTGCCACACAGCGGGGCCATGCAGCCAGCGTGTTGGGGACGCTTTCGACTGGTATTGATATGGAACCGTTGAGCTAACTGTAGATTGTTTGCAACAGTATGGAGTTGGCTCAATTGTTTCAATTGTGAATACTAGTTCTAATTTGTTTTTTTATTTGATTGTAATTATCTTATCAAATCAAAAAATAATTAATTATCGTGATTTATCGTTGGCCAAGTGCGAGTCGGACTCGCGCACGAAGGGTTCCGTACCATTATCTGTAAAAACGGCAAAAAAATCTCCTTTGTTGTATGGGAGCCCCATTAAATATTTATTTTATTCTGTTTTTTATAGCGGCGTTTTTGTTGTTATAGCGGCAAAAGAAAAACATCATCAGTGAAAATTTCAACTGTCTAACTATCACGGTTCATGAGATGCAGCCTGGTGACAGACGGACAGACGGACAGCGAAGTCTCAGTAATAGGGTCCCGTTTTACACTTTGGGTACGAAACCCTAAAAAATTACCCCAAACTGCTCCAGCCTGTTCCTTAAAACAGCAGGACAAAGTTGAAGGTTTCAAGATATTTATATCGAACGGAAATAACCTGTCGTGATACTTCGCATGATTGAATGTAGATCCAAATTGTCGGGTAGCAATCCTTATTACCGCTCTCTTTGTAAGGCAATTTAGCTGACATTTAAGAATTCCCGCGAAATGGTCAGATAATGACGGTTTACTTAATGTTACTTACGTTTACAGTCATCAAATTAGTGCATGAAGGGTTGTCGTGATCTTTCAATCACGTTTTAAATTGTAGCGCATGGAATGGCTGCCTACCTGGCTAGTAAATTGGTTTAGACAACATTTTTCTTGACCTTAGAGCAATGTAGAGCATCTAAGGTACCTACATTTTTGTAGGCAACGGGATTGGTGACGATTGTCGCTAGTTTTTACCCGACCACCAACAGGGGAGGGTTATGAGGTTAGACCCTATGTTTGTATGTTTGTATGTTTGTATGTTTGTATATTTGTATGTATGTGGCCGATTTCTTTGTTCCCACGTAGCGCTGAAACTACTGGTTCGATTTCAACAAATTATGTATCGATTGATTCGTCTCAATACCCCGATGGTTATAGGCTATAGGATTTAGGGCTCCGACTCCGAATAAGCCTTCAAAAAGCGTATTAAAGTTTAGGTAGCCGCAGGCGGCAGGCCTCATAGAGAATAATTACAATACCTACGACCTATTTTCATTTTCAACTCTATGCCTATCAAATATGACCGATACGTCATTCTATTTTGTCAATGTAAATGTTTCAAACTTTTATAACTTTTACGTAGTCGGGTTGTAGTTTTTAACTTGATGATTTGTGAATTCACATGAATGACGTACAAATGGTATTAGATAGATAAAGACAGATAATTCTTTATTGTACCCTTCGATCAAAAATAAGGAGTTCGCGGCCTCCCCCGTAGATACCTAGAGCCTTACAAAAATGTCACTCAAAATTGGGTTCGTTTTGTTTTGACGCAGACAGTTTGCGCAGAGCCTGACAAGTTTTTTCCATACGGAACAAGAGATTGGTGGAGTCGAATTCATTTTATTTTATTTTGTAAGTAGGTAGGTACCTACCTGAGAATTATATACCTACCTACTCAGTTTATTTTCTATAAGGATTAATTAACAGAATTCAGGTAAAGATAACGAATCATTTATTGATGAAACTATAAATTGGTGTCTCAACAGTAGGTATTTATACAAAAGGGTCATTTCAGACATACAATAATTTAAACTTACAATACAATTTCAGGCAGGCACTCTAGATTAAAAAGAACTGGTTCCTGTCTGCGGCTTTGCACGAGTTTTTTTTACGGGAAAAAAATAAACGTTTTATAAATTCATACTTCTGGTAGGTAGGTAAGAACCTAGTCTTTCTTTTATTAGAGAGTCTACGCAAATGAAATTTTAGGGCGGGCCAACTAATTATTTTAAAAATCATCAACTAGTAATATTTAACTTATTTTTATGAAAAATATATTAATACATAGGTACTATAAATGAAAAAAAAAAATTAGAAGAAATAGCCTCTCCATTTATCAATTTAGAACAAAATTAATATTTTAACATAGGCAAACCAAACAACAATATTTTATGCTGATTTCACAAGTATATGACTTACTGAACTTAAGAAACTGAAACTTACTGAAAATAAGAAATTCCATCCTTTTTCAGCACTTTGGACGAGTGATTCTTGCATTTTTTGTACCCATGCTTTTTGTCTGAACGCTAAAATGACACTAGTTGAAAAGCTTTCCTAACATGTCAAAATGTATCTCTTTTGCTACTGAAGGTTGTGGCGTGCGCATTGTGAATCTAAGGGGGGCCGGCAAAGCCGGACATTTTTGATCGATGATTGTACCACAAAAACACAGAAAACAGTACAGAAATAAAAGCTACGAGAAGAAGTATAAAGGCGGCCTTATCGCGATAGCCCTATATATGAGCGATCTCTTCCAGGCGACCTTGGGATGGACTGGCCAGTAAAAATATTCAACACATTGGTATACTTACAGAATATTAATTATACGTCATTTTTAGCGTTAATATCAAAATCGCACTCAACTTAGTTCATTTCATTACCACGCTCGTCACCGAGGCGCTACAAGCATTATCGAGCTTACAGAATACAAAGCTTTAAACTTACTGCGGATTCAGCTTAGCGAGGTTCGAAATGAGTTTATAGAATGAGCCTACAGGTCTCTATCTCACTTTCGCTGCCTTCCGCAAGCTCACCTTACCTTAAAGTTTTCTACCTACTTTTATTTATAACTAACAGTCAGCTATCTGGGGTCAAATTCTGCTAACCAATCGCTTTTCTTATGACAATGGTATCGTCGCAAAACCATCCATAGATGAAAGAAACTTTAGATAGTACGTGCGGTGCTATTTGCACGGAGATATTGATAAATTCGTTTCAACCTTGACACTTCTGACACGTGTCCTTCCATCTATAGTTTCTTTCATCTATCGTAAGATGTCAAAATGTGTCATTCTGTGACAATACCATTGTTATTAGCCACATAACAACCAGAGACTTGACTTTGACAGCAAATAAAGGGTTAAATCTCACTAATATTATAAACGTGAAAGTTTAGATGGATGGATGGATAGATAGATGGATGGATGTTTGTTCCTTTATCACGCCAGAACGGCAAAACGGATCTGGATGAAATTTGGCACAGAGATAGATTATAGTCTGGAATAGGACATAGGCTTACTTTTTATCCCGAAATTCTTACGGGAACGGGAACTACGCGGGTGAAACCGCGAGGCGCTGCTAGTCTCACTAATATTATAAACGTGAAAGTTTAGATGGATGGATGGATGTTTGTTCCTTTATCACGCCAGAACGGCAAAACGGATCTGGATGAAATTTGGCACAGAGATAGATTATAGTCTGGAATAGGACATAGGCTACTTTTTATCCCGAAATACCTACGGGAACGGGAACTACGCGGGTGAAACCGCGAGGCGCTGCTTGTTAAGTATAAAGACTATGTTTTACAAGACCAGTTCCCAAAGACTTTGACTAATAATAATTCCTCAACTTCACCTCACCAATGTTCCTCAAAGTCGTTCCCCAGTTATAAAATGGCAAAATCAAATCGCAACTCGCCTGAAGGCAGCGATTACAACCACTTAAACAATTTAGGATAATTAACTACTGGATTTCGTAGCCACCAAGTAATTACCCTTCATAACTGGACTCTGTTATTAGAGGCCGGCTCATTTTGTTGCTAATGTGCAAGTGTAATTGGCACTGAATTTGATTAGTTGATACTTTGTAGCTTGACAGTCATGAGGTTTTTTGAAGGGCTTATCTCAGATTTCCCCATTGAAATTTCCACCTTAGGGGAGAAAACTGGACTCTACTGTTAATATGTTCAGAGATACCTTTCATTGTAACAAAACACACAACTTTATATAATACGATGGATCAATGGATGTATGGATGTTTGTTACTTTTTCATGCCAAAATTATTGAAGGGATCGTGCTGAAATTTCGCATCGTTATTTTAGGCCTGGAGTAAGAAATAGGTTTTATCCCATAATAACTGTCAAACGCGTGCAAAGCCACGGGTGGAAACTAGTTTCTAATAATAATAATTACAGTTTTCACGCGCTATCAGAGTGAGACGGAACTTTGTCAAGGTAAATATTTTACTTAATTCCGGTGTGGCCCGCGCGTTCTCATAGTAGTAACGCACTGATTTGAGTTTGAAATTTACTCATCCCAACTTCATAATGGTATTTTTGCGGCAATTTCGTAGTATCTGGTAAGAAATGACGTAAAAGACATCAACGCGCGCTATCTAGCGCGCGTTGATGTCTTTGACAAAACTAACCTTGACAAAGTTACGTCACTTCTTTTCTTTCGAGATTGGAAAAACTAAATAGTTAAACTTTTATTTGTTTGAATTTCAAAATGTTTTATTGGTTTAGGTTTAACTGTACAAGGCCAGAAATATTAGGTCTGGAGGCCGTGTGACTAAGCAGTAGGTACCTACATAAGTTTTTTCGCGCAAAGCCGCAAAAATGCACAAAAGCTAATGAAGATATGACCTGAGCCCCACACAGTAGATAATACTTGCGATAACACATTTGGCAAAGAAGTTAATAATAAATGAAATAAGTTCCCAAACAATTTCGATTTTGGAGCCACCGGCGCTATAGTTCGTAAGAGGTCCCAAAGATTTTCGGTTGAACCGACTAGGGTTTCGTGGCTTAGTTGGTTAGAGCACACCCGTACTGAGGGTGGGGCGCGGGTTCGAGTCCCGCCGAAACCGAACATTTTTTGGAACTTATTTCATTTCTTAGAGATCCCAAAGTGCGGGTAAGCACTATACCAAAAAAACCTTAAGATAATAAGAATAACGAAATACTTTTTATACTTGATAACCCTCAAAAGCTTTTTAGGAAGCCCGTAGTAACTACAAACCTGCCAATTAGAGGCGATCGCCTGCTATGAACTGGAACGAACTAAAACTAACCGTAAATGTTGCCTATCGAACTGTAAATCAGAACATCTGTCTTCTACGTGACTAATTACGTGTCGCGATTGCTATCAGCTGGTGAGGAATCACCGATCGGTTATACATGGTGTCCTGAAAGGAGCGTTCTTAGGAATTTTGGCATTAGGTTAGTGACCGGTCTTCAAAAGACTCATTTCCGGACTTTGATCCGTGAAAGTGTTGAATTAATTATTAATTCAAACAAGATAATCAGGCGTACGATACAAATTACTTCAAGAGATTTTAGTTTTAATTTTATGGTCTTCTCAAGTTCATCTTTTAAGTTTATCACATTAACTGTTATTTCATGTCCCTCAAACGGCGAAAATACGCAAATCTTGACCGAGGTTACTATTTGCTTCTATTTGAGCCGCTCGGGGTGGAAAGTGGAAACCCTAGGTCATTGGGGTCCTGGTCCAAACGCAATATACAAAAATCTTACAAAACTACTCATGGAGTCCACGGTGATCGGAATGCTGGCTTTTATTTTGGTCAACGAATTAGCATTGTCATTGAACGTGGCAATGCTGCCAGCATTCTGGGCACTGCCTTCTGGTGACGGTTCCGATTTCTAAGAAACAGATATAAGTGTAAATATAGTTTTTTCTATTATCGTAATTTTCTTAGTCAATGTTTTCCTTTTTGAAATATATTATTTCAATAGATCAATGACTTGAAGCCACATGATCGTTTTCGTACCAAGCGAGTGCTCAAATGAAACCCACCAATGATTGACACTCATGCAAAGACACCCTGTATCTGTCAATTTGCATGTTAAAAGGCGGCTTGTCAGCGGATCAGGCGATCGAGGATTAAATAAGTGTCGGTGTACATTGCTATTAATTGGATGAAATTGGATGAACAGTTAATTGCAGTTTGTATAATGGTCCTTCCTTCGAACAGCATCGTGCTATTTTTCTATCAGGGTTCGTCAAATCATGGCGAGCCTTCACTTGGTTGAACTTGTCATAAGCTGTCAAATCTGCGATATTTCCTGTAAGAATCCATTGGTTAGCTAACCATGGAAGTAGTTAAATTGTTCTAGTCTAGATAAAGAGATAACGGTCGGTTCTTTTTTTGACTGAATCATAACAAATGAAGTCAGAGGCCACGGTAGTCACCCTGCCAAGTCGGGAAGCTCTAGAATAGTTAGATATTTACCTGTACACCGTGTGTAGTATGTGTAGCTTACATTATCGCATAGCTCGCAAGTTCATGAGTCAGTGATCCTATATTATCAAGCAATCTAGCACGAATCACACCGAATATCCAAACCGAACGAACGAAAAAATTTTAGATGAAATCCTAAGAAAGCTCGCAAGCGAATCGCTTAGCTCCTAAGAGATTCGCTTCCCTCGAAGTAAAGCTCTTGCTGTAAGTGTAGCATAAGCCTTAGTTGCGCGTTGAACAGAATCCTATTTTTGTAAGTC
Source organism: Eupithecia exiguata (assembly GCA_947086465.1). Taxonomy (NCBI): domain Eukaryota; kingdom Metazoa; phylum Arthropoda; class Insecta; order Lepidoptera; family Geometridae; genus Eupithecia; species Eupithecia exiguata. The sequence goes on from OX352229.1 coordinate 3,124,561, forward strand.
GTTGGTGAATACCAATTTATAGTTCAAAAGCTGTGCGTCCAGATCAACGTCTCTGCTGGCCACAGCCCACTGTAATTCCTGGTCTTTAATTCGCAACAACAGTACAGTTGAATGGGTAATTCGATTGTGGGATAATTATTGAGTTTGCACGTCGTACGTCAGTCTTCGCCGCGGGCCGCTGCCGATTCGTAATTACGTAGGTTGGTTGGTTTAATGGGAATGGGAAACAAGTGCATTATAGGTACGACGGTGAACTTGGGAATTTCATAGGTCAAAACAGTGGTTTTAGCGATTAAAAACAGAGCTGAAAATCTAAGCGCAGCAGAAAAAGGGACATTCGATTATTTATTTTGTAACATCCAACTACAACATCCGTAGTGTATAGTCTGTGGTACATACTTTATTTTTTCTTTTATTTTGGTAACTTTGTGTTATGTATATAATATCATACTAGTAATAGGATTTTGTCTAATGTTATTTTTATTTTTGTATTTATTTTTGTACCGTAACGTCACTCCGAAAGGGCCCTAGCTGAAATGAATCCAAGTAAGGACCACGTAATATCTACTACGCAACAACTTTTATTAGGATCGTTTTCAAAGGGTAATTAATATTCAACGAGTTTACGCAGGTTTATGGTAAAAACCACAGGGAATGAAAGGTGTTAAGTATTTCGTGCGTACTAATGCACTCGGGGATTTGAAGTATCTAGTTATACACTTATTATCAGTGGCTCAACTCACATCATATCGTGTCAACGCAGCATCAATACACTTGGAATCACAATAGCTATCCACCGCACGGCTCAGAACATTTCGGTGAGGAATAAATTAGCGATGTAATTATATCGTGAGCGGGTACAAAGGCGCCGCGCGTGTTGATTTTCAGTTTATTTCATTAGATTGGCGCTGCGGGGTGTAGGTTCGATGGCGAGGGTTGCCAGACTTTTGATATTTGAGGAACAACTGGATCAAATATTTGTTTTTGTTAATCTCATGTTTTATTTTTGTAAGTTTGTGTGAGAAAACAAGGTTTTGTTGAGTATATCTAAACATTTTTTTAAAAGTGGAGGCCATCACGGATACCGTTTTCATTGACAGAAGTTGAACGATTTTGCTGAAGTCACCGGCCTAACCCATAACTGTACTGTTCTTCAGCGCGAATCAAAGAAAAAAAAAATGTTTTTTTCTTTTTTTATCAATCATAATCATTTAAAACGTGGTTTACAATGGTTCTTATTATAAATAAGTAATAGAGTTTTACACATTTCCCAATTTTTAAAGAAAACAAATATTATATTTGTACACTAATTAAAAAATCAAGAAATTTTATCTAAATACATCGTTTTGTCTCTAAATTGAGTCCTCATTTGCATAGCTGAACCGTGGTCACCCTACAAAACGCCATAGGGTTCACCTGCCTGCTTAAAAATTGTAAAATATAGCTATTTTAATGAAGCAACCTTTTCAATTTTCGGCTTTACGGCCTTATCCGCGTGACATCGTACCTAATCAAGCTCGTTGTGTTCCAAATGGTTCTGTTGATTTTTTATAATTTTATTTTATTTATGTTATTTACTACCGGCGATGATTACCTTTCTTTTTTAATTTTAGTAATGAAAGCTTGAGAAAATATTTGATAATTGAATTTTGGTGATCGTTTCAGGGTTAAAGACTGTTTAGTATTAATGGTGGACGTATCGGCTTATTTGTATATCACGATTTATACTTTATCATAATTATCGATAAGGAGTACAATTTTGTAGGTAAACTACCTCAGCCACGGCCGAGAAAAGACGAACCTTCACGGTCATGGTTTTACCGAATGTCATACCTGTCATCTCTCGGAAAACATAATATAAAAGATGCACTTTTGCGAGTAATTTCAAAGGGAGGCGATTATTAGCTTGCTGGATGCACACAACGTCGTCGTCGCGGCGTGCTCGCTGCGTCTCTTCGCGACGTTCTCGCTGCGTCTCTTCACGATGTGCTCGCTGCGTCTCTTCGCGACGTGCTCGCTGCGCAAATCGCCTCCTACCTCTTCCTAATTTCTTTCAAATCTTGCAATCGATTCTGAATTTTCTTACAACTTCTTAGTAGGTTCTATAAAATTTTAATTCATGTAGATCTAAAGCCATGTGGCTTAGAACTTTCCCCACCCCAACTCTTCCCGTGGGTGTCGTACGAGGCGACTAAGTGACATACACCGCGGGGCGGGCAGCAGCGCCTCTTGCAGAATAGATCTACTACCGAACTGCTATCCTCAACCCGCATGCCCAGCGTGGGGAATATGGATATTACCTCCCTTGAGATAAAAGCCAATAAGGCGATTATAAGAGGGAAGCCTGCTTCCAGCTGTGGACCATTAGAGGCTGTTGAGGTGAGGTGAGATCTAAAGATTATCGTAAGTACATTTCTTACGACAATCTTTAGATCTCACCTCACGAGAGCCTAGATAAAACATCTTAGATATTTTGTAGTCCCAAACGTATTTGTAAAACCCGTAAAGTCCAGCAACATGCAAATCCACGGGCATAGCAGTAATCACATCGCTGACGACTTCATCTTCGGAATAATAACATCAACTAAATATAGAGCATCATGGCTACCAACATGGTCTCGTGCCAATTTAGGTTATGAATTCAGAGTAAAGAAATTCAGAGTTGTTTCTAATCAAAATGTATAATATCTCATGATGTCAGGATGTAATTATTTTTGAGCTCTATCAATGGTTGATAATTCGATCAATACTTTTAAATAATTTTTCACAGGCTAAAAATCTAAAACTATGTTACCGAAGCTGCCTACCTGTATTAAAAATAATAATTTTATTTATTTTTTAAGCTTCTTTTTCCTATGGTCAATTTTTTTGTGGAGTCTAAGTACCTAAGTATATAGCCTTTTCTGTAGGTACTATGTTTTTAAACTGTACATTTGACATTACCAAGTATTCCAATGTGTGGTTTAATAAATGAACTGAACTGAACTAAGTGGCATGGTACGGTATGATTCTATATTTAAGTCTGTAATTTGATTCTGCTCAATATATTTATAGCCAGAGTTAGGAACCTTTTCCCATTAACACTTTCATTATCCACGACGCAGATGTCCTCCTCCAGCACCGAGAGGCGACGGCAGCGGTGCGCCCGCGCCCTGCGGGTAGCACCGCAGCATCTGTGCAGTGCAAGGGTTAGCTGTGATTGTTTTGATTGAACGTGGACTAGAGCCCAAAGCCGTATGTCGCCTTAATGACACGCGTACGTAGTTTTTGTACTCCGTAATAACTTTCCTGTGATATAAATACTGAGAAATGTGGAGAAAATTGTAACATTTGTCTTTTATTGACTTACTTTCTTTTAACAGGAAATGGTATTTTAGTTACAATATCTGTAGTTGTTATGTGACGATTGAGTTCTTAGAAAATACGTTCATTTCTTGATGTTTGTATCACAGGTTGTTGTATCAGCATAGCATTTCTAGGTAGAAATGCTATGCTTCTCACCAATTGGTCCAATTGCTTATCTATATCTACTTATTATAGACTGTTTTGGCTCAATGTTTTTATAAGTAAAGGTCGTTTTGTGGTGTTCAAAATATTTTCCTAAATCGAATCTAGTAAGAAATGAAACAAATCACAAAATATGACCATTATGGTTGAAATTGTTTAGGAAAAATAAAAATTTGCTGCAAACAATAAGCAAGGTTTTTTACAAAAACGTGTTTTTGCGGTTATTATTATTATATTGAATCTAATAATAATCATATTTTTTCTATTTTAGAGAAAAAGCTCTTGATATTGAAGTAGTAGTTTTAATGTTTTTTTATTCATTTGGTGTTTCCTGTTTCCCGTGAGGGTTAAAACTCCGTTCATTTTGTGTAGTCAACGGTGATTTATTAAAAAACTACACAAAATATTGTAAATAGAATATTTTATCGTGTAGATCAGTTATTGGTCATATTTTTGTGGTTAGTTTCATTACTTATTATTTTCAGAGCAATTTTTAAAACGGTGTGGACAGAATTGGGCAATAAAGGTCAAAAGTCAATAACTTTATTTCTTTAGGCTTACAAAATAAGCACTTAGGTACAATTTACGGCGGAGCCCCCTTAACACATAGGGTGCCAACGACGCACATGTAGGCAAGGGTCATACTGCACGAGCCACCCATGCAGGTCGACCAGCTGAAGCTGGACACAGAAAGAGTATATCTGTAGTTCGTATTCGCTTCCGACGGTTAAAGATTTAAAGTTCCCTTCAGGTCTTCAAGGTTACACATTCATCGTCAGCTTAGTCGAATGGTAAATGGGAAGTGAGCTCCATTTATGGCTATATGTATACTATTGTATTAACTACTCTACTAGGAGTACTATAAATAAAGGGTGCCACAAGATATGTGTACTAAGCCGAAAGAGGGTGACTCTGGACCCAGAGGGAAAAATTTCGCTTTACGATTTTTTGAATTTCGAACATCGTTTACCTTTTGCACTCTTGCATGATTCAACATAAAAATATTCGTAATTAAAAAAATCGTTATTCACAGGTTAACAACTGCTATTATAAATAACAAGCAGGGCCTCGCAGTTTCACCCGCGTAGTTCCCGTTCCTGTAGGAATTTCGAATTTTAATAAAAATTGGCCTATGTCCTATTCCAGACTATAATCTATCTCTGTGCCAAATTTCATCCAGATCCGTTTTGCCGTTCTGGCGTGATAAAGGAACAAACATCCATCCATCCATCTAAACTTTCACGTTTATAATATTAGTGAGATAATGCTTGACAATCCACACAGCATTATCTAGCCCCAAGCTAAGCACAGCTTGTGTTATGGGTACTAGATAACTGATATACATAATAATACATAGATATTTTTACTATACACAAAAAACGAACAAACACTTTGATCAAATTATCTGCAGATCGTACAAACATTTGCCCTCAGGCGCGAATCAAACCCACAACCTCATGCGTCGCAGGCGGACCTTCGCCCACCGCGCCACAGAGGCTATACTAGAACTGTACTATTGACTTATACATATGTCTTCTTTATCTGCAGGTTACATCATATCTTTAATTCGTAGATGATTTTGAACGTTGGCACACTTTTGCATTCAATTCATTCAGGTAGAGGCGGCAACGTTCTATTGGACAAGGCATTTGACTCCCGCTGAGCTCACGTTGGGTTAAGGAATTAGGGTTGCCACTTGATCGAGAGTTGTCATGGCAAAGCCTATCAAATAATGATCTGGTGGTTTAACATACACGTAGAGTTCTTAAGGTCCGTTGTAATAAGCAGATGGTGATGCGGCTCTTTAAAATCATGGACATTATGAGCAGTCACAGATTTGGATCTTCAAGGGGGAAAACTGGAATGATTTATCTTTTCCATTCCAGTTTTTCCCCTTGAGGATATCTTCAAGGGAGAAAACTGGAATAATTATCTTTCCCATTCCAGTTTTTCTCCCTTAAGGGGGATTTTCAAGGGGGAAAACGGGAACTTATATTTTTATTCCAGTTTTCCCCCTCAAGAGGCTTATCAAGGGGGAAAACTGGAATAACCCATTTCCAACGCAGTCTCCTTTCAATAATTTGTTAATTATAAAAGTTGTGTGACTATATTTGCACATTAGCAGAAAGGGAACCCTAAGCATCTAGCTTGGCCTAAAAGCGCATAAAAAAAACCAGTACTTTCTTTTTTTATGTTCTAGGTGATTTTACTGTGGTTAAACTGAGTAGTATGTTGTTTTTGCAACCGAACACTTAATTGATCTTTAAATTGGGGGACAGCCCTATTCTCAAGCTGTGAGTAAATCATTAATTAGTTCAAGAGGTTACCCCAAAGAAAGGTTGTAATCACTTGAGCTCATAATTGGCTGTTAAAACGAAAATATCCGAATATATGAGCCCATTTATATGAGCTCATTTAATTTCGTTCCAACTCATTTGTTACTGTTTGTCTACGAGCGTGCTTAAGGAGATGTATTGTTTCTTGACGTTTGTAGTTTATTTTATTTATTTGTTAAGTTAAGAATGTTAATAAAATTAATATGTTTTGAAGGCCGGACATGGATGGATGGTTAATTAAGTCAAATAATGCAAAATTTTAGCTAGATTTTAAACATGCTTTATTTTGATCAAACCTTACTTTTTCCTCCTTTGGACTTCCTCATTATGGAGGTAGGTACCTTCATGAAGTATTTACTGAAAGTAGATTTTACGTTTTAAATCCAACCATTATCATACTTTCTACGTGAATCATGATCATCGTGAATCAATGGTTGCAACATACACAGGCCATATCGAATAGTGTGTATGATGGTGTAAGTAAAGGATAAGATTGCATACAACGAATCCGAAAACTCGATTCATTCCTCCTCCCCGGTTCCCTCGGCTTTATTATTTAATCTAATAGATGAATTAAAACTAAACAATAGCAGTCATTAATCCAATAAACTAATTAATCTCCAAGGTTCCCACATGGCTGTTCCATCAATCAGCCCGTTACAGCTCACGATCGGGAGCGACCGGCCCACCGTGGTCTACCGTCGGTTTTGGAATACAACAGACTGTCTAATGCCTTGGTTTAGGTCCTTATCAACTGGTAACAATTGAGCTAACAATCTTTTGATGAGAACTCCTTAGATTATTACTAGGTACAACTACTAAAATCTTATAATATATTCTTATGGCAGTACCCCGACGTAAAAAGCTTAGGTATCACAAACTGCCTCATGATTCTTTTTTAAATTCTTTTATTCTTTTGTTTAGTGTAATAAAATAAAATAGGTGACGGGACTAGTGTGAGTCGGGATCCCGCTTTAATCTATTCGTGTGACCAGTAGACCATATTTTTTTCTATTTCATTGCAATCGTCCTAAGTAAAAGTCCTTAGTGATGGCAAATTCGACGGTCTGTAAAAGCCTAGACGACGGTTGCACCGACGACTCGGTTTGCTTGTAGGTGGACAGACTTTTACCCAGCTAATTTGAATTCAAAACTATAAATATTACTACTTTACCAATTTCATAACGTAGTCGCATCCTTTGCTCACATCGCGCTACGCTATGTTTGGTTTTTTATTAGGACCACGCTACAAGCCCGTCTGCTGCGATTGTTTGAGATACATCATTGTGGCACTTCTTGATGCTCATTGGATCCAGCTTTGATGGATGGTGGCTGAGGATCGCGCAACTATTGATATTATGCGTAATGTGGTAACTGACTAGTTAACTGCCGATGAAATAAGCAAATAAGCATGCTGTATGTTAACGATTATATAGGTTGGCGTTATTTTTCGAGAGTCTCAGAATGTTATTGCCAAGTCGACGTTTGAACGTCGACTTGGCAATTTCATTTTGAGACAGTGGCACCTATGCATCGTTTGGATTCTGATGAAGTATCTGTTTGGATTCCTTTTTGTTTACCTTCTAGATTAGCATTACAATTAGGAAAATAACAAAAATATCAAAAAGTCACTTCCTACCACCACCACTAGCACATCGCACTGTTCCAATTTTGTCAATTTGTACATCCACATTTTTGCAACTCAAAAAACTTCTTTTAGATCACTATACGTCACGGAGATCTTCGAAATATATGCGTGATGCCGGCGCCGGCGCCTAAATCACGAAACAATCACGCGCGCGCAACAACCTCGTATCCAATTGTCAAATTAAAATTGTGAGCAATTTCAATTAGCTAACAAAGTAAATCGTTTACGGCGAATCAAAACAATAAAGCTTTTTACTATAAATTGCCTTTATAATTAATGGCTGCGTCTGTTCCGCGTCTGGCGATTATGGAGGAATGTCACGGATTTACAGATTTTGGAACAATGTTGTTCAGATTCAAATGGGATGACTTGAAACCATGCCACATTAGTATAGGTAGGTACTCGCATTTCATCATCGGCTCTTCCCATCACCGGCTGTTCCCAACATCATCTCGAACTCGTTCGTGAAGACATTAAAATACTAAGGTTTTTGTTATTAAAGTGCGTAAGCCCTTGCACTCGGCGTAAGGTCTCCAAAGAATTTCGTTTTGGCGGCTGCTAGATTTCGTAGCTCAGTAGATTAGAGTATTCCCGTACTGAGGGAAAGTCGTTGGTTCAAGTCCCGCTAAAATCGTTTTAATTGGGATTTATTTCATTTCTTAGACATTAAAATTGGTCTTAATTTTTAAATTCAAATTAATGTCCCCCTCCAATCAATAATCGCTTATCAACGCATTCACTGCCCAGTCTCGGCGCTGCGATCCGCAGGGGCGCGCCGCGGGGTTTGACATCTGCGTCTTGATCCATGAAAGTGTTGGTATAAAGGGGCTTTATTTGAAACTTACTTAAATCTTTTACATCCATCCCTTTGTCTCGGAGACGCCGATAATAGGCCCATCTCCGTTCCTTACCATACCATTTTCCCAACTCCGATCATGGATAAGGCTCAAAACCAAAGAAACGCATACCGAACGATGGACACACCTACAAGAGTGCCGCCAGACAAGAGCGGCACTTCCGAATGCATCACCTTTTTTTTTTTTTTTTTTATTTTTTTTTTATTGTCCTGAGGGAAATGCGCACGCATATCATACTGCCACGGGGAGACAGTACGATTATGTGGGACTCCAACCCACTAAAACCCTCAGGGTGTTTCCGCCTCTGCCGTTTGTGGTGGGAACATGGGGACGCTTTCGCTTTCTTCCACGGACCCACCGCGGCTGCCCAGTATCGGGCCCCTCACTTGGGGGTGAAGAGCACCCCCCTCGCGACGCGCCAGAAACACGTGACGCGCCACGACCACCTCGGGGGACCTTACCCGCCAAAAGGGCGCCGGACGACCCCGTGTCCGGACGCCCTAGGTCCCCTTGCGACGGGTCAGTCGAGTGGCCCCGCCGCCTGCCACACGGTCGCAGAGGATAGGGAGAGCGGCAATACCGACACTCCTCCTCCCCTGCGACCCCACCGCGTCCGCCATCAAACGGTGGCGACCCCGCCAGGGCCGCGGAAGGCAGGGAAAGCGGCGCACCGCAATACCGGCACTCCTCTCCTGCCGCGGCCTCCATCTCTCTGCGGCCATGCTGCCCATACAGCACAGCCGCCCGCCTCAGTCACGGTGCCTCCCATACGACACCGCAACCTACTACCACTCCAACTGGGCTTAGAGCGCAAAACCCAGAGGAGCGGTCCGTCCCGGGGCCGGCCGCGTCGCCGTCTGCGTTGGCACGGCCCCATGGGTTCCTCTTAGCTTCGCCGCAGGTGACCAGGCTGCGGTTACTAAGCCCCCCCGCCACGGCAAGGCGGGAACCCTTCGGGGGGGGAACCCTTCGGGGGGGGGAACCCTTCGGGGGGGGGGAACCCTTCGGGGGGGTCCGAATGCATCACCTAGGCTAACCAAACGCCTACTGAACCTGACCAGAACTGATCTACGCGTCCTAGTACACTCACAGAACACTGCCCACTGAACAAACACCTCTTCACCATCGGGGCGACGGGCAGTCCTCTCTGCAGAGGGTGTCTCAGCAACGAAGAAGCTGCTGCCCATGTAGTCCTGGAATGCGGGGGAGTAACGGAGCAATGACACGAAATCCTCAACCACCCGAGGTCACTCCGCGAAGCCTGTGAAGACCCCAGGAAGATTCTGCGCTACTAGACGGAGTTGGGCTGGCTACGCTAGCAGAACGACCACGCACAATGGACCAACCCGAGTCTCAGTACGGAAAATAGAGTACACACACACACACACATCCCCCATATTATAGTTGTGTTGTCTCGCCACACAGAGTCTATAGGATCATAACTTCTTCCCCTTCTCTAAAGTTGCTTTAATATATGTACCGACCACATCCAAGGTCCAATACTTTGTAGGTAATTAATAATCAAAATTGATTAGCGAAGGCGGGCCCGGCTAACGAGGTCTGCCGTGGCCGTGTTTGTATAATCACGGCCCCGCCCGGGACCAGACTTCTGGTCTTCGGTACATGGCCACTGGTTGGGTCGACAAGGCTTGCTTAGCTTGCGAGCATTGGTAGATATACTTAATAGGCTACTGACTACTACTGGGAAATAATTCTAACGTATGGTTTGATAAAAATAATGCAGTGCAATTAATATTTCTTCAAGACCAGTCAAAAAAAAAATATTACGGTATGTTTAAATCAGATTTATCGCTGTTTTCAAAATCAGTCTTTTTTTCGGATCCCAGTAAACTGCGCCAAACCGTTTTATCTGATCACACCATACAAATTGTGCGTAACTTTATGATTTACGTTTGTAAGCATAATAAATGAATTTTTATTATTAAATACTCACGAATTTTATTCGTAGTGTTTGTTTACCATGATTCCGTAGTTTGAAAATAAACATAACAAGGAGGTAAGTGACACAAAAGGGTGGTAATAAAAATAAGGTGTCTCTGTCTCTATAACCCTGCGCCGAAATAGTGGTCGGCTTATTTTCTGCTCAGCGCTTTTTTCAGTCAAAGACCTTAATGCTTGCGTTGCGGAGTTAAATTGACGTTGCGGAGATAGTGGTGGTCTGCACCAACCGCCTAGCCGCTGCAGCCTGAAAGAAGACGGAATAGATCCTCACGATAGTAGTAGGTACCGAAAGTTCTACGTTCGTATGATTGTGCGTTAAGGCAGAAAAACAATGTCCGTTCAAATATGGGCTTAAACTCGTTCATAATTCGGATACATTTAACAATGACAAAATGACTTAGACCATTTAACCTTAGATTGTCTAAGCAAAATGACTTTCCATAAGCTGTGACAAGTGGTTTGCGACCTGCCTGTCATCTGATGCCGTCAATATAAAATACATCTTAATCTAACGAGTTAAAGCACAATTCGAATGTATAATTTTGCTGCTGCGCTACAGCGGTGCTTTTCAGGTGTGCGACAAGCTTTAGTTAATACACAATCATACAAACACAGCGCTATGTAGGTATCTAGGAAATCAAACTTGATCTGGTATCTACATATCGGTTCCATCGTGAATTCTCTGCGCGAAAAGGAGTTCATATATTCACGTTTGCAGTTGCCATACAGAAAACCACAAACAAAATGCAAAAATGTGTAAAACACACAGGACTCGCTCCGGCCACTTTTTGTGTGTGAACTCATAATTAGATTTGGCGAAGGTCCACCCCACCCAATAACTTTGAGGTCGGTCCAAGTTGTAAGAGTTCGAGATTTGCTTCTGCCAGCTTTTAAATTAAAACTGAAACCAGAATTCCGGTCTCAAAACTTTTTTTCTTCTAATGTGTTAGTAGAAGCCTCTACTTTGTCACTAGCCCATTCAGTTGAGTCGCTTACTCAGTGGATTTCATGGGTATGGATCGATTCATTATGGATTTTGTTCCGACTTTCATTTCCACGACGCAGGTCACATCGCTGAGGCTGGGCAGCGACAGCGATATACTATCACTTTTATTGCACGGGTGATTTTAGCATTGCTAGTAGACGCGACGTGGTGCACTGTTGCGCGTTGCACAGCAGAGACTGGGCAGTAAAGTGTTAAGTGCGAAATAGGTATCTGTAAACTTCGATTCCTTCGTTTTGCGTTCAATTAACTTCGATCTCCGTCATAAGCGGTTTTGCCGCTCTCGCTTCCGCTTGCGTCTTGAGGCCGAACTTAATAAAAGCCTGTTGAGAGGCGTTCCCAGTAGATGAGCTCGGGAGGATAAAAATTCGATTACAATTAAATTAACCTCACTCATATTTATTTTTGTACAAATATCTGATTTTTAATGTTGGCTTTGTGGAATTTTAATTTGGAATATGGAAATATCTGAACCCATTATTCTATAAATCAATTTCATATTTATCAGAATAAAAAGGAGGTTTCAAGTGGCTCTACTACGAACTTTCAAGACTAGAGGTGTGCTGTGGGCTGTGACTGGAGCGAGAGAGCGAGAATAGAGGAACTTTATGTTATTTTCATGAAGATTTACTTACGGGGTGGTGCAGTTCAATTATATTTATATTATACAGCGCTGACATCATATGAGCCATAAATCACTGTAATTTCCATCTCTATGCTGATGACCTGCATAGGCAGTAGCCTATTTTCAATGACTACCTACATTGAAAATAAGGTCCAAATTGTTTTCATCCTAGTCAGTGACAACGTAAAAAAGCGTAATCAGGTGATTTTTATTAAAAATATGCCTATTTGAGGTAAAAAACGGGATTAAAATTACGCATTTTTTGTATATGATCACGTGACCGAAAACGCTCTGCGTTTGGTAGGATCGCTGGTGACGTCACACTATTACAGATTACAGTGTCAATGAGTTCTTCTTGTTAGGTGTGGTGTGGCGTGTGACCTCATTGCTCAGAGCACGGGAGCCATGACAGAGATTATCGTTTTGGCGCGCCATTATTTTATTCAAACTTTAAAATTAGTGTTTATAACTAATACGACTGACCTTGAAGAAATATTAATTACAAAAAGTGTAATTCGATTGGAGTCTTTCTAGGCTAGATCCGTAAAATTTAAAATTGAATTCCGAATTCATTCCGAGTTTTCATATTCTTATTTTATTGGATACGGATTGAATACCTACAGTGCGTAACCGCTCCTATGTTGCATTTTATCTTATTCAAATTAAACTCAGTTTTAGAACGTGACCCCTAATTCAACCGCGTAGTTTATTATTAAGAAGATTACCTACTATCCTAACTTCATCATTATCAAATTACCCCACCTCGTCTTTAAGTTTGTCAACTAATAGGTAGGTAGAAACTAATATAACGTTGCCTGCTTCCTCTGTTAGTTTTGCAAACTATGGTTAAGGTTATTGCACACTGGTGCACTACACTGTGCAATCATAGGACCATCAGTGTCGCTATTGTTTGCGGTGTAAGGCAATCAGGTAATTGATGTGCCAGTCGGGGAATTATCGACGATGCGGTTATTTGATATGAGGGACTAAATACGGAGAATCTAGTTTATTGAATTACTTGCTGCTCCTCCTCTCTCGTTTATAACTTACAATATTTTTCTCGCTCAACCTGCGAGAAAATAGTTTTTTATTTAAAGTTGTATGTTGAGCAAATGTCTTTCGTTTCGTGCCTTTTAAATCCCTCGCTAGCTCAGCAGTTGACTTTAGAAATACTCGCTACGCTCGTGACTCTTACTCTAGGCTCTAGACGGCTTCGCTAGGGTTATTTCCATCTGATCATATGATCAGATTGTGGTTGCATCTGATCAAACAAAAAGTTCCCGATGGATCATTGATCCGATGCAAACAAAAACAATCGTAGTTTGAGTGCTCGGAGAGATGCGCGGTACGCGCACGTCTAGAACCGCACTCATTTGGTGTTCTTCCAAAACAGATAAGGTTTGTAGTTAACCCGTTTATATCGTAATGGATATAACTATTTCTCAATAAATTTTCTTATTTTTTCAGCGAAGTTATATGCCATGTATCATCGGCTCTTCAGGATAACAAATAAGTACCGGTTTATTGTCGTAGACGCCTAGAGGCTACCCGGAGCTATCATGGGTCGCATAATAAAGTATTTTTATTCATCGTTAACATTTCGTGGGAAGTCCGTGGGCCGTAGGTACATGATTGGACTCCGATTTCCTACTATTAATCTAAAATTCAATTAACCAATTGATTTAGCGATGATTCATTAGAGGTCGAATCACGTTTGTTTTAATGAGCATTCGGCAATTAACTTTGACCATGTTACCAATTAAAAAGTACAAACACAAATTGTTTTTTTACTCTTGATATATCTATAGATAGGGTATTCTGTTGGCCCTCCGTACGAGGTCTAGTTTCCCGTTATAAAGGGTGTGTTTTTGGTCGACAGAAGGAACGGAACCTCAGATTTTGCAGTGCCAATAGAACGTCCAGTCACGTGCCAGATTTTCCATGATTTATATCCATATACCACTCCAGAAACCGCTTACGCTCTCCCCTACAGAGCACCTGAGAAGACCAGCTTTATGTTAATAAAGCATTAGGATTAATAGGCAGTATAGGAATATAATTAAGAATAGGAAATCCACCGGGGGGCGGACAAGTCGGACATGCCGACTTGGGTAGTTTTGGTTTAGCCTTGACCTAACAACTGGAACTGTACAACTGGATTTTCTCGGTGTCTCACATCAAATTTGAACTTTGGAACCTTCATCTAGTCGAAGGCTAAAACAGCAGTCATAGGAATCCTAAACAAGGTTAAGCGATACTTCAGACCGCAGGTTACAGGCCCCACCAAGAAGATGGCCTGCAAAATCGGTTTCCTCGAGTTCAAATGTCCTGTCACCAAACCATCGTGGTAAAACTCTACCATACGAGTTCATACCACTGACTTTTGTACGTAACTGGGAGTCTAGACGCTCCGATCATAATGAAGAGACGACATAAGAGTGTAAAAGATATAGTGCATGGTTGCGAGAGGCGTTCAGACGCATAGTACCAGAAACGCAAATTACCAGGACTAAAAAGTATTGGCTCGATTACTTAAGATGTAATTTGATTTTCTTTCTGAGGATTTGTTTTATCCGTTTCAATTAAATAAATAATTAAACATAAAAAACCACTGATTAATACATATATTTCTACTTTGGAAGAAACGCATCATTCTAAAGTAGATAGTTACGATGATGAAAATGAAACACATTATTGAATTACGTTATAATTAGATGCTCGTAATGAATGGGAATGGTTATGATGAATGGTGTACCAATGGCTATCGGCATGCAGCAGCCGACTGACTGACTGACGTTTAATAACTGTGATTGATGACTGACGGCTTGACTTTTAAATGGTTTTAATGTACGGGGGGAGGAAAGTATTGTCATAGAATATTTGAATGCTGCTTTGTGCCTACGCATTTTTAAGTACAAAATTATGGCAATAGATAGAGCATTTAGAGATCGAAATAGAGTTAAAATTAATCGAGATTTCAGCATTGCTATTTGTGGCATCGTTCAGAATTGAGTAGATCTGTACTTGTTTCCACTTTTATGTATAGCCCGATGACTGAACAAACAATCACAAAGGTACAAATTTATATGTAAAGCGTCTATACTCGTCTTTGCATGCGAGTGTAACTCTGGTGATGGGGTGTGCATTTTAGGGGTGGTTTATCTCTAGAAGATAGAATATCAGTAATTAAATTACAAATTATCCAAATTATTTATTGACAAAGAATGACTGCGCCGTGTGTATCCTAAACTGGTCCAGAGTTGGGTTGAAAGGGTATAGTGGGATTAGGTAATTTTGGTTTTGTGAACGTTTTCCGATCTGTGAGTAGATTTGATATTCATAAAACGATGGTCTATTCTAACGATTTGGACAGTTAGAAACTTATAATGGGGCAGTGGTATTGAATAGTCTGTCTCCATTATTCAACTTATTAAGGACCAAAATTAAATGTCCCTTATACTAATTGATCTTTTCGATATCGATACGGTGGTAGAGAAAGTAAGTTCTGTTCCTCCTGTACAATTGAATGAAAAAGTCGTAGCGTGTTGTTTAGGAACTCAAACGCTGTTCAAGACCGGTTGCAATAAAATAATATTTCTAATGGATATGTTTGCAAATATTAGCGATTGATTAATAGTTTTATGTTCTGTGTTATTATTGGGAGGTCAGAGCGTAATTAATTTTAACTGTGGCCATGACAAATTAAAAAAAACATTGCTTAAAAACGTTGACTTGAACAATTATAATAAAGTTATTTATAACGGGATGTTTATCATGATTTAAACTGTACCGCAATATTGAGAAGCTCTAAACTCAAATCATGGTAAATATGTAATACATGACTTACATGAGTGTTAATAACCATAATGTTTCAAAAGTATTATTGTAAGTATTATTAAAACATTATTATTATTGTTATTAAACAATTATGACAATAATAATATTATTAACATGACCAATAACACGAATATAATAAAGTTGTAAAATTTTCTTCAATAAGGAATTTATAATATACTTATTAGGTATATATATCGTCTTTCGTCCATGGATTCAGTAATAAAAAACTTTTTGTTTATAATCTGTTTATTTATACATAACTTAGTTCACTGAAATAATCTGATATTTTTATATCACATCCATATTGTGCCCAAAAATGCATATTTGAATACAAAAATAATATAAATTAAATCGAGTGTAGATGAGCGCTTGTGAAATATTCAACACTCATATTTCAACATTTTATTGTCTCTAGGTATACTTATGCATACACCACCGTATCTATGATATTTCGTTCTAGCTTATGCCCCCGGTTTCGTTCACCTCATAAGTACCTAGATCTGATAGTCTTTATAGAGAGTAATATAGATAATCTCCCGAGTCCGATATAAATAGTCTGATTGACGTTGAAACAGACAAACTTTCTTTCGCATTTAATAGTACATACAATAACAAGTAAATATTGCTGGATAATCCACACAGGATCATCGAGCCCCAAATAAAGAAAAACTTTTAATATGGGTACTAGATAATAATTGATAAACATTATACATGTCATAATATATGTAGATTTTTAGTTTCATTATTTATGGGAAGTGGAATTTATATACAATTTCTAAAATACCTCTTAAAATTAAAATAAATAACAATAAGGCATATCATGGACGGATCTTATAATTACACCACAATAAAATCTAATTATGTTTAATATATCTTACAATTGATTAAGAGATATTTAAGTTTTTTTACATCACCAACTATACCTACTTATTAACACCAAAAAAGGTGCAAAATCTTACAGAAAATAGCACTGTGATTTATGTTTAACCATTAAAAACAATTTGTAACAAAAAATTGAGATTTACATGTATCAACATCAACAAGATGTCTAAGAATGGCCCTTAAAATGCAAATAATTACGGTTACCTATATAAACAATGTTTAGTAAAAATAAATAAGTAATTTGAGCAAATTATTCCATTTTTATTACGAACTAAACAAAAAGGAAGAGATATCTCCAAATAAGTTGGTAAAAATTAAATTAAATTAAAGATTATGAAAGCGTTTTCTAAACACAACTTCCAAACACAATTTATTTAGTTTCGTTCTACCAGTTTACCAGGGGCCGAATTCTGCTAATCAGTTTACTATATGATGTCGTCCCAGAATCTTCCATAGATGAGATGAAAGAAAAGTGCGATGTTATTTGCACCGAGAGATTGATATCATGGTTTCAACCTTGACACTTTTGACGAGCGTCCCCCACAATCTGTAGTTTCTTTCATCAAAGGAAAAATGCCAAAATGTGTCATTTTTTGACGATACTCATTGTTACGGTGAAGCGATAAATTTAGTGGAGTTAGGGCCCTAGATTTTTATTTCAAGGCTTTGTCATCTCACATAAACAACTACTCAAAGGTTACAATCAAGATTCATTAATATTAAACGAATGGAATTCCTTATTTCACATATTTTTTCATATCCTTCACCCTCGTGGCCTGCAGAACCACCTTATTTTTTTTAAACCGAAATCCAAAAAAGAATGTGGTTGTATTTTCAGCTTTATGTGTGTGTTCGTCAATTTCTCCGTCATTTATGGACTGATTTGGATGATTCGTTTGCAGTAGAGGATGATTCAGAGCCGGTCTCCTAACACACGTATTCCCGAAGGATTAGTATTTATCTTGCAAAACTTAATAAATTAACTTATAAACAACGTATAAACGATACGCCCAGATCTGTCAATACTTTAAAACGAGTGGAATTCCCTAACAATATCTTTCATCACGATATCCCCCCTCAACTGATCAAGTCAGTCTGATGCCTCTGCCTCAGGATCTCCAGCCGAAGCTCATGCTCTCTCGCCGCCATCCTCAAAGCTGCTATACTAGAACTCCTGCGCTCCACCTCTACAGGAGTCGGCTGAGGAGGAGACTCACTGCCAGGCGATATAGGAGGCGAAACGGGGGGAGGTTCAGGGGAACTGCGCGGGGGTGCGGCAAGCCCTGCTAGGAGAGAGTGGAAGGGAGGTGAGGATGTGTAGAGGGGAGTGGAGAAGAGAGGGGGGCGTGGGTAACTGGTGCTGAGGTATTGGCTGCCGAGAACTGGACCGCCGGCGTATCTGTGGATGAAAAGAACGACATTAAGCCACATTATAATCATTTAAGTTATCGTGTTAAGTTTTTGGATATCTTCTATAGTTTTCGAGATAAGTTGCTCTTGAAAGTCTGTAATGTTGGAAAAAAAAATTGGCATAACATCTTTTGCTCTTTTTGACCAGACACTTCTTCAACAATGCACCCAAAAAATAAACGCTGGCAAGAGGGTTGCTGAGCATTAAATTCCCTTCAATAATATTAATACGTAATGATGATGATGATGATAAAACGGATGGGGGATAATCGACGACATTATAACGGCCACAGGGAGTCGATGGATGGATACGACTCTGGGCCGATGTTGCGTCGTTCGAGGGAGGCCTATGTTCAGCTGTGGACTTACACGGGCTGATTATGATGATGATCCAAGCAAGTATTTAATTCTAAAACTATGCTTACCTAAACCCAGCCAAGGAATTAGCATCAAAGGGCTTCCTGAACCCGAAGCCCAGCTGCGTGAAGGGATTGGGCATGGAGGCGATGGCAGACGGCGGCGGCGGCCCACCTGGTGCGCCCAGGTACGGGTTGTACGGGTGCCCTTGAGGACCCACCTTCTCCTGCTTCCGCCATTTTGCTCGCCGGTTTTGGAACCAGACCTGTGGAGGAGAAGATATTTGAGAGAAAGAACGACAGATAAGTTCATAGTTCATTTATTTATTTGTGATACACCGGTATTAGAGAGATGTTATTTATCACATAAAATTAAGAGCACTGTGATGATGAAAATACAGGCATACAAATTTCACATGATTTAGGATAAGAATAAAAATATGAATAGTAGTGTAGCTTAGGAAAGGTTTAAGGAATTAAAAATAATGCGTTTACCTATTAGAAAGTGACAAAGTGTTAAATCACATATCTACTGTAAATTTTTATAATAACTAAACTGCATTAAAATATTCATTCCAGCTGGAAAATGTGCTCGTAGGTTACATAATAAATAACTATAAATATAATAAATAACGATCAATACTAAAAAGTTTAAATTTATTTTGATGACACTACATTTCCTAGTGTCAAATTTTTTTTTATTATTAGGTGGCATTACAAAAATACTATGACTAAAACGAGCTTTTCTTCATTTTCACGTTACCTAAGTTGTAAACAGTCTTGTTATCGCTTTTTGGTGTTATAAGAAAATAGTCGCGGGTTTCGTCTTACCCCCTACTCCTTTCACGACTTTTCTCTAACTCATGGTTTCGGCTGTGGCCATCTACTCCCATCTCAAAAAGCCACCCTGTAAGTACTACGTTGTACTTACACATTAAGGGCATCAGATTCTAAAACCTTATTAAGTTACCGACTTTTACGGCCTCTATCTAATTTTTAACACTTTATACGAGATAGAGCAATGTTTTAACGTTAAAAATGCAATTATCCTACACATTGTAACAGTCAATAAATTGTAACTTTGTATTAAAACGACTCGTTTTTATGTGGCTGTTAATGCGTCTTATAGACTTAACAGCATAGTTAAAGTGGTTTAGGACTGCGATTAACACAGGATTAGCACAAATAAATCGCATTTAATTTTATGTCTCAATCAATGGAATAAATAAATCTTTAAAATGTCTAATTAAATTCTAGACTTGCGATAAAAAAGCAAGGTACAATCTGTACAATTACATTAGTGATGTAAGCGGGTTAACTACGAACCTTATTTGTGTTGGAAGAACACCAACGTTTCATCCCTTAACGAGGGACTTCTTCAGGGTGAGTGCGGTTCTAGTAACCCGCTTACATCCGTAATGAATTCGTCAAACTACTATAGTTTTTATAGTAAAAACTACATAAGGTTTAAAACGATATTATCATCATCATCTAGCGACCTTCAAAAGATGGAATGACGACAAGTGGCGGTACAGGAAGGTACAGTTTTTATTCACTCACAAAATATTTTTAGGCACCTTTAGGTTTGTAACTTTCATAAAAAGGATAACCTGTACCCCAAGCAGTTCTATTTTTTACTCCTGGTACCACAGGCTACTATTTTCGTCCGCAATTTGCCGCAAAAAGCGACCCTCACCGCGCCATTTGTGTAATGCGGGCGTATATCAAACTCTTGTTTATTAAATGAGATCATTAGCAATTTGCTTGTATTATTACTAGTGGAATCGATCGCGAATCGCTGGGGCCGTAAAATGACGCTTTGAAACTTAAGTTCCAAAGCGTAAAATCCGGTGTACCTTAAGGTACACCGGATTTTAACTCCTACACTCGTTTGGAGCAGGGCTTGGTTTTTTTGAGTACGGTAGACTCACATAAGCCCTGATCAGGGATAGACATAAATACATGGACGACTCCGAAATGCAAATAACAGCGCCAACTGGTTTTTTATTATACTAAGCCGAAGAGGCGATACTTAGAAGTTGAAAATGTAGCATTATGTATAGTATAATGTATAGTATGTATGTATTGTATATTTAAGTTATACGCCACCGTCTATACTAATACAACTGCTTTGTGTCCATCCCAAGGTTGTCTGGAAAAGATCGCTCTTAGCGATAAGGCCGCCCATTGTGCAACTCTGTTTATAAATTTTTTCCTGTATTCTTTCTTTTCTTTTGTATTTTTTTGGTGTGCAATAAAGTGTATTGTATTGTATGTCGTGTGCCATACAAGCCATTGATGGCTGAATCAGATTGAGCCCACGCCGTGCAAAATAGTACTCTACAAAACGTTATTTCATCAGGAAACGTCAGATGGCGTGGCGTAAAATAAGTGTATCTCTAGGCCATCTGTATTCATACAGTTTAATTTAAGCGTCGTCATAATGCATCGCGTGAACATTGCGTGGCGTGGACTCCGTCTGGTTCTACTTTAAAATAATAGAGTAGAATATATTTTTATTTCCTAAAAAACTTCACAGAATACAGTAGTTATCTAAGAGAAAAATGGAATCTTAAAACGAAGTGTAAGCTAAGTAACAAATTTAGCTCTGACTCAGCATAAGTTGGTTGACTAGCAGTTTTTTTTTTTTGCAACCAACGCTTGTCAGAGCCACTTGTTAGCGTTACGCACCAATTACTCACAACGAGTCTTAAAAGAGCTAGGTAAAGCTACTAAGCAGCATTTTAACCGAGCCTGCCAACTCCGCGGCTCCAAACGTGGCCATTACCTTAATGCGCGACTCTGTCAAGCTATTAAGCCCCGCACCTGGGTAGTAGTACGTTTTTATGCAGACCCTACCCGCATACCGACATTACAATTACTACGTTTCATTTGCTGACCGTACTGATTATACGCAACGGCTATTGCATCTATTCAAATTAGTTTTGGACAAGATGCAGGTAGTTTTTATCGTTATATTAACGGATAAAATAATGTTGTATTTATAAACAAAGTTTCAAGATTCCAAGATTTCAAGATTTCAAAATTCGTTTCATTTATTTAAATACAATAATAATTTTTATATTTCAAGATAATGTTTAGTATATTCTAAGGTTATTTTCGCGAGAACTCATAATATACGCGATCAATCCGGTTAAAACAGTGTTTTATTAAGATAATGTTTGTTCTGTTTAAAACTTTACTAGTTATGTCTCGCCTCGCCCTTTTCATGCAGGATAAGCTCCTAATTAATTGTTAACATTTCTGTGTAAAATTTAATGGAGCGATCCTATTGGCCGGCTGGAAACATAGAAACGTAGCACATCTATAATGGTGGAAAGGCAGCCTTAATCCAGCACAATGCTGTGTGAAGGCCATGGTTACCGTAAAGCCTACATACGGTCGAAAAATAAGCACCTCAACGTACAAGTCAATTAGTGTCACCACTGGCGTGGCCACCCAGCGCTGGCCTTCAATAATAATAAATTTTTAGGTTTTACTTGAATTATAGTTATGCTAAGGACAGTGCGTAGAACTATATGTATCTATATTGTGATAGGCTGGAGCTTGCTACAGGTTTTAGAAAAAACCTGTAGCTATAAGTTTTCAGAGCCCCCCACTCCACGGATTACATAGGTACAATACAGTTTAAATCTTCAGGGAAGGTTTGTTACGACTAGGTGATGACAGTTCTTCTGGGGTGGTGCGATAAGCAACTCTAAAACTACATGCAAAGTGTGCTTGATCCGCTTAGTAGTTAATAGGGAGACAAATAATTCATCTTAATTTTTTTCTATCTCATTATTAAGTGAGATTTTCTAGTCATAAATAAACGAGAATATTATTAAGAAACCGTATTGGCGTTGTTACATAAATATCTCGTTTGCTAAAATGTAGCCTTACCTTATCGATATAAGTTTATCTTAAAAGCATGTCACTCTATCAATTTACATACATTTTAGATAAAAACCTTGTATTATGAGGTGCCGGCGTCATAAGACTAAGTATAAGAACAACCATTAAAGTAGCCTTAGCACGAGATTTTAGCGTTTTCGTTGCGTTAACCTTTTATCATACAGGGATGTTAATTGTGTGAATTGTTGAATTTTGAAGCAGTTTGATTGTTGTTTATATGATACTAAGCAGATGGCGACGCTAACTATAATAGTAAGATCATTATCATCACCTCTTTTTAGTCCTCTGCTGGATATGTCTCCCCTAACGTGTGCCATAGCGCCCTGTCAACAACTTACCGCATCCAGCATCATCTCACCTGGCCAGAGAGCGTCTAACATTATGTTTGCCGAGTCGCGGTCTCCACTCAAAAACAGGTTTGTTACCTACTAGTTTCGCGGCTTTACACTCATTGTTTCTATGGAAACGTTAAAAGGTTCTTCTGTCCCATAGGATCAGTTTTATGTTGGCATAAATCACCGTATATTTGCCCTTTATTCGTCTACTATAACGTTAAAAAAAAGACGCTTTTATCATTATTTTAATCAATCGTGAATAACCTCACCGTGTCATGCTAACCCTACCGTCCTGTTTTACTCCACCTGCATCGTATTTCCATTGAATCGACTTCGGCTAAAACCAATCGATTAAATGTATCAATCGATTCAATGTATCATTCGATTATATTATCGTTACTAGTAATTTGTATTCGGATAATTGCATTCGTATCGATACAAAAAGAGACGGCAAATAACGGAGTGTGGGTCTGTTCTGTGCGTTTAAAAGATTATCTGAACGTGAAGCTATAAGGTGACCTTTTGGTGGCTTTGGATGTGGTATTTTCAAAAATAAAGTACCTATATGGATATCTAAGTATATCTTTGAATAGGGCCGGTTTTCACCAAAGAGCAGATATATTTAGGATAGCACATAATATCCAGCACGAGACAAGAGACAAGTAGCAAGACTTGCCTCCTCCATATCCTGAGCACAGTCACTTTCCCACCTCCACGTTGTGCAAACATTATAGTGATTACGAAATCTAGTGTCCCTTTGCCTCGGCCTGTTGATTATGGGTTCACATAAACCTTGGGACGACAGGAATTATCATTGTCTTTGCGTTTGAATTCTAGACACGATGAATATTTTGCAAACTGAACACCCTGTCATCTCTTCTTTATCATTATTAGTCATAGTAGTAGTAGTAGTTATTTATTAGTCATTCACCCGTATCTACTTTAATTTGCTTCCTTGGAGTAGAGACCCTAGGTCCATGGGGTACCGCGGCTCTCCAGTTAAAAAAAATATATCTAAGCGTCTGGTCGAAGCGACGCGTGACCCGAGAGCTGGTGAGTATCTGGCACAGCGCAGCGGGGCAATGCAGCTAGCGTCTTGGGCACGCTTCCGACTGGTATTGATATGAATCAGTTGAGCTACCGGTAGATTGATTGGCAACAGTCTGCAGTTAGCTCACTTGTTTAAATTGTAAATACTAGTTTTAATTTAGTTCCATTTGATTGTAAATTTCTTTGTTTATAAATTAATTTTACTGCTCTTTTATTAATATATATAGGTACTATGGTGGGTTAGAACAATAAATAAAATTAATATTAATATTGAAATTATCATCGTAAAAACATAGATTTCTTTCGGTGCTTAATTCAAAAATTCATTTGAAATAATTATAATGTTGTTAATTATTACGCAGATCCTAGACGCGGCAAGCTGAAGACAGGGCGTTATGGCGCTGATTATGGGAGGCCTATATCCAGCAGTGGACTAATATAGGCTGATGATGTTGATTATAACAAAAGCCTTTGTGTATTGTCAGCCTGCTTAGCCATAGGTATTCACCTGAATAACATTGTAAACATATCAACTTATTTATTTCAATTTTGCACATAACACGATTCCATAGGAGTAATAAAAAACTTAGCTTGGGGTCGACTCTAATAGCAGTTAATATTAACCCTGCAGTAAAAACACATCTACTAACAAGTGTCCATAGTAACAATATCTAATTAAATAAATTAATATCCTTAATTAGTTTAATGAGATTCCACGTCAGGTAAAGGTGTTATTATTTGATCATTATGGATAGTCTTTTACGATCACTATGACAATATTTTTATTAGTTTACCAACATATGTTCTATCATTTATATTGGTATTGATATGGATCAGTTGAGCTACCTGTAGATTGTTTGCAACAGTCTGCAGGTAGCTCAATTGTTTCAATGTAAATACTAGTTTTAATTTAGTTATTTTATTTGATTGTAATTTTCTTTGTTAATAAAGTTTTAAGTTCTTATTTCTCAATTTTTTTTTCTAGTATATTTTTTACATTAACCTTCAAGAGACTGCAATAAGCTCATGACAAGGCACTATGATAGCGCACTGTCTTCAAATTGCCGCATGCATTCTTTCGTATCTTGATTTATGTTATTAGAATTCGTAAATTTCGTACCTGTATTCTTGCTTCTGTGAGTCCGATCTTCATCGCAAGCTCCTCCCTGTAAAGAGTTTAATTTTAAAACAACAAAAATCAGTATCTTTATCTTCTTACGCTCTACATGGATGCCGTATGCCACGGGATAGATTGCCCGTGGCATACATGTAGAGCGTAAGAAGTTAGCTGTCCTGCTCATATCGAAGCCCATCTGAACGAGACAGCATGACAGATAACGTCATTGTTAACCCCATTCTTAAAGAACGCCGGTTCTATCTACTTAGTTATATGCTAGTAATAATATAAACATGCCTCTGCTCATGTACGAAGTACGAAGATAAAGAAGACCATACAACGCACCATACCTGGTAAAGACATCAGGGTAGTGCGTCCGGGAGAACGCTTTCTCTAGCTCTTCAAGCTGGAAGCTGGTGAAGGTGGTGCGGTACCGCCGTTGCTTGCGCTTCGGCGTGAACTCATCGGCGTCGTCACTGTCTGCAGAACCTGGGGGAGGAAATAGACTTGGTATCATCATCGTCAACAAAATACAAGTTTCAGACAGTAAACTGTGATTAACTTACCATACCATACAATGTATTAGAACTAAAAGGTTAATAAATAATACTATTAGGCCTTATTAGACCTTGTTCCATCGTCGCCATCCCAGCATAGGACCAGCAGATGCACAGAAAAATACCACCCGTACCTGGTCGATATACAGTGTCGCACCAAAAAATTCTGCTCTACATTCATAATAAGCACGGCCAAAGAGTGGAATGAGTTTCCAGCGTCTGCCCTATACCCGCCAGAGTTCCTACAATCTTCCAAGATTGTATTGTCTTCAAATCCAGGGTGAATAAGTTCCTTCTGGGAAAGCGTTCTTCATCTTAGACCACATCATCACTTACTCAAGTGAGATGGTGGCCGAAAACTTGACCATCACCAATAAAAAAAACTATCTGAAAGTCTGCGACTCGAGTCAAAAACTGAGGGTCCCAAAATGTATAGTACCTACCTTGTTGATTTTTTAAGTTGAGCAACTTTAGCAATAGGGACCAAAATAAGTTCGATAAGGAAGGGTCCCATTGCTTTGTTTGCTCAAGAGATCTGAATTGAGGAGTCGTTTAATTCAGTTGAGTATAAATAGCCTTTGCACTTTTTCATAGAAATAAAGCACGCGAAGCCGCTGGCAGAAAGTAGTAGTATATAAAAAGGGTGGAGCGTCAATGGATGCTGCTTCCGCAGGACAGTGATGAGCTGCATAAACTTAGGGAGCCGTTACCCACTGCTGGATACCCAGGAATGGGTTAACGGGCCTGGCGACACCCGATGAATTGAAATTATTACCTGGAGGCGCTCCAGAAGCCGGTGATTGGTCAGCTCTGGGGAGTTCCGGAGTGGTCCTGGGAGAGTCGTCTTTGGGAGCCTCTGAAACCCCCATGCTGCTGTACTTGTGGAACGACTGGTCCTGGTAGTAATCTAAAAAGAAGACAACATAGGTGGTTTAGATAGAGCTAGAGATCCATTGGGCTGTTAGGTTTGACTACAGAGTAGAGAGAGATAATAATAATAATAATATTTATTTATTTATAAAAGTATACATAGTTTAGTAAATATTGCTCCATTAAACCAACGTTGGTTTTGGTAGATTGAGAGGAGAACGCAGGTATGGTAAAAAACAGAAATAGTTGATTTTTATAAAACGTTTGACCTTCGTTTAAACCTGAAAATTAAATGGTGTGTTCGCACCTGTTCAGTGACTTTTGTCATCGACAACGTGTATCAATGTCAATCTATCAGTGAACGATACCAGGATTACTAGTTTTTGAAGACAGGTACGACAATTTGGCAAACTGAAAATTTCCAAAATGGACAAATTTGGTTAGTTATAAGGTAGTAGCAAACCAAAACTACGTTATGTTTACAAAAATATTTTTAAATATATATTTTTTCCTAACACTAGGGGCGCCACTAATCAAGACCAGGCTCCATTAAAGCCTTAGTATTCATTGCATCAGTCACGTTACTTCAATTAGCGATTGTTCTATTAGTGGGTTATAAACAATTACCTCAATTAGTGCGGTGTCGGTTCACAGTTTGTTTCAAGGAAACGCTTTTCTTAAGCGTTGATGGCACTTGATTACGGGGAAAAGTGGACTTTAGACTCATGGAGCGAGCATAGTGTTATGATGCTGCTTGGTTGCAGAAATGACTACACAATTATGTAATAAATAAATCAATACTAAAACGGCTAAACAGGGTCAATCTTCAAAAAGCGTTTATAGTTAAGAATTTGAGTCGTATAATATTACGTCAGAAAATTTACAGTTTTCAGTGACATACATTGTCTTTGAGCGTAGTACTTACTAGGTAAGTACTACATACACTACATATTATTAACGAACGTTTAAAAGCCTACCTTTCCAAGGAAATCGCACCAGAACAGGCTGGCTTTGTTAAAGGGAAAGGAACAAGAGAACAGATCCTAATAGTGCGCCAAATTATCGAAAAGGCTCGGGAGTTCAATAAGCCGACTTACATATGCTTTGTTGATTTCTCCAAGGCGTTTGATTCGGTGAAATGGCCAATTATGTGGAAGACCTTACTGGACATGGGTACACCAAAACATCTGATACACCTTCTAAGACGTCTATATGAAGATGGAACAGCTTCCGTTCGCACTGACGAAATATTGTCCGAACATTTCCATCCTAGTGCGGGCGTCAGGCAAGGGTGTATACTGTCACCACTTCTGTTTAATACGTATACCGAGCTCATAATGCGAATTACCTTGGAGAACTGGCAGGATGGAATAGCAGTTGGTGGATACAAAATCGCAAACTTACGTTATGCAGACGACACCACACTTTTTGCCACTAGTTCTCGCCATATAGAGGATTTACTTCTTAAGATGGAGCAGGTCAGTGGTCTGTTTGGACTAAAGATAAACCGGAGCAAAACCAAGATGATGATCGTAGACCGTGCCAACGACAACTCACCGCACATAACACATCTTGCAAACTGCGAAGTGGTTCAGTCTTACATATATCTTGGTACACTGATATCCAATACGGGCGGGTGCATAGACGAAGTAAAAAGACGAATGGCGATGACTAGGAGTGCAACGGATAGGCTTAAGAAAATATGGAGGAACAGACATATTACCAAGGCCACTAAGACCAGGCTCGTGCGCACACTCGTTTTCCCCATATTTTTATACGCTTCCGAGACGTGGACCCTACGAGAAATCGAGAAGAAAAAAATAGACGCTCTTGAGATGTGGTGCTGGAGAAGAATGCTTGGTATATCTTGGACTGAGTTCCGCACCAACGTCTCCATCCTCCAAGAACTCGGTGTGAAAGAGCGTCTATCTACGAACGTGCAATCTCGAATTTTGAAGTTTTTCGGGCACGTATCGAGGCGAAACAATGACTCCATTGAACGGCTTGTCGTGCAGGGAAAGGTGGAAGGTAAACGACCGAGGGGTAGATCGCCTATGAGGTGGACCGACCAAATAAAATCTGCCGTAGGAGCCCCTCTGCATGAATGCTCCAGAATGACCACTAACAGGGAGAGATGGCGATATATCGTGAGGCAAGCGACACAGCCCCTACAACAAAACTCGTCATGACGACCACGACCGTTCTGCCAAGAACGCTGCGAATGAGAAGAAGAACTACATACACTACCTACGCTCAAACACAAGAGCTACAATGAGTTAGGTCCATTGATCTCAGAAAAAATCGACCTTTAGAGAATTGGTTGTAAAAACATTCCTTTCATACAGCTGAACATAAATCCTCCTCCATTTTTGAAGTCGGTTATAAAGACAATTATTTGGTTAATAATATAAATAACATTAGTTTATTAGCCCGTTTCTGTCAACGAACATTAACTCACTGAAGAATGTTTAACGTGATTTAAGGCTATTAAAGTCGATGCAGGTTCCCAGTAATCGATTGTCATGTAATAAGTTAATGCAATTTACTTAATTACATCCAATTATGGTGTTATGTATCTAATCACCCTTTATTGTTTTGCAGAAATAAACGTTTTCTGTTGATTTAATTATTGAGGTCAAAATGCAGAGTTATTAAACTGCCTGTAGACATGACATGATATGAAAAGGATAAAAATGCACTGATGATGGAAAATAAGTGTCTTTCTTTGTTAAATAAAACAATAATTTCCTTCCATCCTTTGAAACATATAATTTTTTAATTGAATTAGGTAGTAAGTTAAATCAAAGCATGGTGGTGTTTAAAAACTCAAAGTATATGTAAATAAACCTATTTTGTTAAATCACTTATTAATTTTAAAAACAACCACTAACGTTCGATTAACACTTGATTTTTGCATATTTGAAACACATTGGAACAATTTTAACTATGTGAAATCTTTAATTTTGAAAGGTTTTGCATGTTTTGAATGATTTTGTAGAAAATCTACATCACTCTTTTTTCACCAAAATCGTGGGTAGGTTAAAAAATAATTCGAAATCTCACTTTTTGTGTTAAAAACAATCACTATTGTATGATCGGTATGAATAGCATAAGGTAGTTTCATATCCCAAGTCTAGAGATCACCAGAAAAGAAATTAAATTATCACACCCAATCATTGGATAACTAGATAACTTATTTATTTATTTTATCAATTAAAAAAAATACTCCTAACACCACCACCGTATACATAGTTCACGCCTTAATGTCAACGTTCTCAGAGATTTTCAATTTTATCAATATCCGTTGATAAAACGTGAAAGGTAATCAGCTATAATAAATACACGTAAATGTGTGTACCGCTACTTCGTCTTTGTCATCTCGTTAACGTTGACGTTTCTTTGACGTGGCGGTGGACAAGCGGCGTTATTAAATAAGTAGCAATGCAATGAAATTATTCATTAAGTTCAACTTAGTCAAAAAGGATTTTGTTTTGTTATATGGCAATGTTCCACAGATATCTATATATTTCACTCTCTCCTTCTCTTTGTGTTCCTCTGAAACCATCATCTTAACAGTCCCTGCCCACACTATCACTTTCTACGATAATCTTTCACTGTACAAGCGACTCGTCTATGGAATGCTCTCCCCCTGGACATCAGAAGTGCCAAATCACTCCCTGTGTATAAAAACTGCTTCATCAGCATTACCTGTCTATCGTTATAAAATTAGACTACCTTATCTTTATGTTCGTTGTTCATGTAACTTTAATGTAATTTTGTAGGTTTTTTTTTTTTTCAAACTTTACCATTTTAATCTATACCAAAGAAAATACAATAATAATTACAACTAATATTTACACCTAAATCTATTTTCTAAAAATCTAAGCCGTCACCAGAAGGCAAAGTGCCCAGAATGCTGGCATTTAAAAAAAATTTGTAGGTTATGTAGATATTTTAAAGTAGTGTAAGTAACATTGATTTAGTTTACTTTTTCGAGTGCCACCGTCTTTGTTGTCCAGTCCATCCCAAGGTTGCTTGGAAGAGATCGCTTATAGCGATAAGGCCGCCTTTGTACTTCGTCTACTAGTAGCATTTATTTTTGTACTGTTTATTGTGCTTGAGTGGTACATACTAGGTTCATTCCGGAAATCCCCCACAGCCATCCCCCACGTGGGGGATTACCGGATTTTTTTGACAAAATCTGCTCCGTCAATGTAAATAGTTTACATATTTGTTACTTAATTATTTTATGCACTAGCTGGTAAAAAAAAAACCCTCTTATTATTTTATTTATTAATTTATGGGAAAGAAGTAGTACAATCATAATAATATGATCACCCTACACCTACCTATTTAATAGTACTTCTACAAAAATTTATCTATGTCCCAAAAATGTACGATTTCAGCAGGATTCGAACCCACGCCTCACCTTCAGTACAGGTGCGCTCGCTCTAACCAACTAAGCAACGAGATCGACACATGCCTCGTCGAAAATATCTGGGACCTCTTACGACTTAAGCGTCGTATTAAATAGTAGTAAATCTAAGCAAAATTTCAGATCCAAATGTTCAGTTGCGTGTGATATGACAAGTATCCAACTTTTGCTTGCATAATGTTAGTGTTAGTTATTATTAAACTTTACTAATTCTAAGTATTGGCTGGAAAAAAAACTAATTTACTGCGCCTTATTCTAGAAAAAAATAAACAGGAAAGTAGTAGAGATTTATCAAAAAGATAATGCAGTGATTAAAAAAAACATACGGATACCTAATGATATTGATCTTTTATCAAGTCGATCGTTTCATAGCGATACGATTAAATTACATTATCTCGATTATTAGTTCTTGATCTAATTAAATTAGCATCATACCTACCTATCGATTTTATAAAAGTATCGATAGTATCGGAAATCGGATATTGATATCATCAATTTGTCATAGTTCGGTACACACGGTCTGACACGGGCTACGGTTTATAACATGGGTACTGATTTATGGGATAAAAAGTAGCCAATGTTTTATTCCAGGCCCAACTATCATTCAGAATTTCAGCCCGATCTGTTCAGTAGTTAATTATTATGCTGATATTCCGGGATGATACAAATCCAACAAATCAAAGATAATAAAAACTTTCCAGCCGTTCTTGAGTAATAAATGGCGTTACTAACACCACTTTGTTTTATTTATACAGATATCCAAAGAAAATTGACTAATCATTAATCTTTAGATGACATCAAAATATTATTTGTAATTTTTTCCCCGATTTATATATAATTTATATACAGGGTTATTGGAAAATTAGTAACACTACGTGAACTGCAGATTCTGCCCATCATCACAAACACGTTTGTGAAGACGCCAGGTCTTAATTCCTAAAAAAAAATATAAATCACCTCTGATACAAAATATCAAAACTCCTATGTCTGGAACTCAACGAGTTACTAAAGACCGATCTTCCACTCCCATACCCACTATCAATTCAGGGCAGAGCCGTTTTAAGTAAAGTTTCAAATAAAACCTCTAAAAAGCACGATTATTGAATCGAGGGGGGACTATTACCAGTACTAAGTTGAAGAATTAAAACCTGGCGTCTTCATAAACATGCTCGTGATGATGCGCAGGACCTGCAGTTCACGAAGTGTTACTAATTTACCAATAACCCTGTATAACACCATTAAGAAGCGCCGTTTCTTGTCAAAGCTATAAATCTGTCCTTGAAAATATCCCATGCAAGTTCCTCATTGCAAAAACAACTAAATACATTTTAATGTGGTGTGAACGGCTCTAATGATAGAGATCTGTGGGAAAATGAATAATTTATCAACTCACGAGTGAGTAGTTTGATGGTTTCCTGTCAATATATGAGCAAAATTTTTCTATTAACAGAATATTTTTTTTCCAGGTAACAAAACAACTTAATATTAATTTGATGCATTCATGTAACTGTCAAAATTTTCCTATTTTTAATTACCTAAGGTTCATCACTACCTTAACCCTTAAATACCACATTTTTATATAAGCAGGAAAATTCGTTTTCCGCTTTCTGAATCCTTTTGGCAATTAACGTCTTGTAAAAACAATTCACCAATAAAATTGTATTACTACAACGGAAGTCTCACCAAATTTAATCCAATAAAATTACATAAACACTCATACTGAATATAAAATTAACAAATCGCTATTATTCCCTTCGCAAATTGCGCCATAATAACACACTGGCTTATCTGAACCTAAGACATCATTCAACACCAATTCACCTTGAACCTTAAAACTGAAGTTACTATCTGTATTCCAAAGGAATAGAGCACATTATTGAAGTTATAGTAAGTTTCGCAGGTGCAAACTTACAACGGTATTTATTCGTAATAAAACAAAGGGAATGATACAAACTAATTACGGTCAGAAACACAATTAGGTCTAATCAAATAACGTGATCTTTTTGTACGTTTTGCTTTATCGCGAAACCTTTTTGCTGTCGGTACTTCTTAGTTAATAGTATATCTGCTTTTTGTACGGTCAACATAATTGAAATGTAATAACTGTCTAATTTAGATAATGTTGTAGGGTCACTAACAGGTTCAGACAGCTATCATAACTTACAGTGGGACCATCTGGCTTGGAACAGGTTAGAGCGGGTTGGATAGAAAAGACGTTATGGCCAGCTTAAATTATAATCATAACCTAATAAAATAGGTTAACCAAGCAGGGTTAACAAGTAACGTATAAAAAATATATATTATTATCAATCTGAAGCTACAATTTTCATAACCTTATAGGATTTTACTCAAACAATGAAAAATTAATTACTCAACACAATGAGAATTTCTATTATTCAACTACACTTAGGTACCTACTTATCGCAACGATACAACATTACACAAGAGAGTGAACGTCCGTTCAGCACGACGACTTGCAGCAGAATGAGTGTCTGTTTCTCGTAAAAAGCTATATCTACCCTCGAGTCACATCCATCAATATATAAATAAATAAAAAATCATTTGTTGCCTACAAATTTCTTAACTTAAACTAGAAAAATACAAAAAAAAAACTAATAGGCAAAGGGAGTACATTCAGTTTTGTGCTGCATGCAAGGAACATGCGGCGCTGATTTTAAATGAACTCCAGTCAGTCTCCAGTCAGGTGGTCACCGAGAGTTTGGGATAGCGGTTGTAGGTGTATAAACCGTTCACATTAACCTGCTGCTGCTCGCGGCTTCGCACGCGTTGTTTAAGGTTATCTCTATCCCATGGGAGCTTATTTATGGGATAAAAAGCGTATGTTACTCTCCATCCTTTCAACTAACTCCATGCCAAAAATCAAGCCAATTGGTTGCTTAGTTAGGGCGTGAAGGAAGGACAAACAAACAAACACACTTTCGCATTTATAATATTAGTCAAAACGGCCTCTAAATATTGTACAGTCACCATTTTTCAACTGCTCGCAACAGTTCTGAGCAAATTTTGAATTTTAAGACTCGAAACTTTTTATCAACAAAGTTTCTATTATAATAAATTGCACAAAACAGCGCTTCATATCGTTAATTATAATTATTATGATCAGCAAATTGTACGCATGTTGTGTAGGGGTGCAAAAACGCGGGAAAAGCAAGACTTTCTACTGTAATTACAGATGGGGAAGAGATAGCACATACTTAAGCAAGTAGCCATAATCCAAAATGGTGGCGGTTAATAAAGAAAAAAAAATGTGAAAGGTCAACTTAAAATGTAACACAATGTTATGTATTTCCTTCTGCACAGTTTGGCAGAAATTATAAAAAAAATGTACTCTATGTTAATAACAAATAAAAAAAATCACTTCTTAACGTAGTACGAGTGTCGAGTAGTTTCCGAGATACGGCCATTTGTAATTTTGACAGCTGTCATTGGAAACTGAAATCTTATATAAAAACACAAAATTTAATCTAAAGACTATTGTTTAGATTATATTTTGTGAAAATTGTGAAAATATCTAACTAGTGTCTATACACTAGTTAGGTATTTTCACAATTTAAATAGTTTAGCTAACTACAGACTGTTGCAAACAATCTAAATTTAGCTCAACTGTTAATGGATATGCTTGAAAATCATGATCAATAGATGTTGGTTATAAGAAGTAGCTCTCTGACTTTTTGTGGGACGCTGAGAATAGACAACGTCTCACGTGAGACGTTGTTGGGAAGACTTCGTGAGAAATAACCCTTTAAAAGTATCTAAATAATAAATAAATAAGTAATGCTGGACAAGACACACAGAATTACCTAGCCCCAAGCTAAGCAGAGCTTGTGTTATGGGTACTAGATTACTGATATACAAAATATAACACAATACATTGATAGATCTTTTTACTAAACATAGAAAACGACCAGAAGACCCTGAACAAATATCTGCAGATAGTACAAATATTTGTTCTGAGGCGGGAATCGAACCCGCAACCTCCTGGGTCGCAGGCAGACCTTCGCCCACCGCGCCACAGAGGTTGTCGTAGTATAATGAACTCTACATGCACGGTATCGAAAGATTGTTCATTATAAGTACAATAACTTTATGTGCAACAGTATATCTTAATTAAGATCTAAAATAAACTTCAATTACGATATGCTCAGATAAGATGTAATCGCGTAGTAATTAAGTATCAACCTACATAAAAACGGGCTACCGAACGAAACGAAACAATTCTTATCTTTTATTGATAAGAGATTATTTTGTAAACTAAGCCTATAGGGTCGGTTGTTTGCTTTTATTCGATAATTGTTTAGACCTACGGTATTTGCTACCCAAAGCGGTAGCGGCGCTTATTAACAGTAGTTCTGTGTATCAAAAAAATATTAAAATTGCTAAAATGTCATGCTATGTATATCAGCGAATGTCAAAATGACAGGAGACGTCAAAAATGACAGAAAACGTCAAATATAACAGAAAACGTCAATAATGACGGAAAATGTCAAAAAGTTAGTAAATGTCAGAAATCATCATATGGAGTTACGTTTTTTTCTGAATTTTAGGGCGAAACGGTTGCTTTTTTTTGTGGAATTTAAGGGGTTAAATTTTATTTAAAGAAATTTTAGAACGTCAATGTTTGGCAACACGGCAAACGTAGTGTAGGACGCCCTCCGACCAGGTGGGATGACGATGTCCGAAAGGATGCTGGCAGATGCTGGATGCGGCAAGCTGAAGACAGGGCGCTGGCACTCATTAGGGGAGGCCTATGTCCAGTAGTGGACTATTATAGGCTGATGATGAAGATGATGACTGTTTGGCCCTGTATATTTCGCTGATACTGAAGTATATATCGTAATAATTATTATCAGAGCCGTGACACCTTCACGTGCATTTTATGTTCTGATCGAATAATCATCCAATAGGCCGTATCTGTCATTAGTAGTGACAAAGTAACAAATGTTAGCATTATAGCAGTTGTCGCTTCGATCATTGCATGCGCAGCGCAATTATAGACAGTAATCGTTTTTATTTTTATTTCTAGACTAGAAGGGTTTAACAAGGCTTACACCGAATGCTGGAGGAACTCGTATAAGCTTTAATCGAAGTTTTGTTTCATTTATTCAGGGTATTTCACTCAAGGACGATCAAAACGAAATTGGGTTTTTGGGGGTTTCAATCTGCATTGAATGTCGAATGGTGTATGTTTGTTTTACAAATATAAAAAATATAGTAATAAATAATGCTGGATAATCCACACCGCATCATCTAGCCCAAGCGTTGGTTGGGAGGCCGCAAAAGAACGTTATTGGAAAGTGATAGGGGACGAAATAGGCTAAAAAATATGAAAATATGAAAAATATGTATGTCAGAGCAGATTTTGTTTCCCATTTGACGACCGATGTGGCGCGGCAGGCGAAGGTGGCTGTGAAGCAGGAGATTGCGGGTTCGATTCCCGCTTCAGGACAAATGTTTGTGCGATATGTAAATATTTGTTATGTACTAGTGGGACGAACCTGGTGGAACGTACGAGACATCACGGTATTTTCTGTGTATAATAAAAAAAACATTCAGTACCTACCCAAGTACCAATATCACAAGCTCTGCTTACCCAAGCTAAGCAGAGCTTGTGATATTGGTACTTTTGGTTTATGACATTCAATGCAGATTGAAACCCCAGCATTATTATTATGATTTGAAACCGTTCACAAAAAAAACATGATTTAACAACAAAAACATGTAGCCTGATGGCCCTGTTTTCTACACCAATCAGTCCTATTAAGCCTAAAGGTCTAAAAATTTGCAATGCCAAAGCATTACAACGAACTCATGGATGTTAGAGCCACTAATTATTAGAGGTGACAAGAATAATGGAACCTCTTGCAACGGTTCTAGGAATAAATGGATAATTGACGGTTATGTTAAGGTTATTATGTGTAAACAAACTGTTTTATGTTAATAAGCTTATAAAATTATACCGAAGTGCAGACGGAGAAGTAGGTAACACCTTCCCGACTGACTCGTGTCATCAGGGGGTAGAAAAAACGGGAAAAAAGCTTAGATAAAAGTAAAAAAAGGAAGATACGGTACGATCTCCCAGCGCTCACTCAAAAACTGTACCGTGTCACAGATGAAATAATGATATGGTATCGGATTATCAGAAAATTTTAAGTTTGGTGTATCTACTTACGCGGGAAAGTATGTGATACCTGGCCATTGTTTTTTGTTTTAGAGCTATTTGTACATCTGGTGAACGAAGACGCGAGTATTGTCGTGGTGTTTTAGTTGAAATCACACAAAAGTATACGTCGTAGCTAGCACGCGAAACACAAACACCACCACCCGCGCCGAACGAAGTAAAAAATCACGTTTTTTTTTTTTTACAAAATACCGGCCATTTAATAAGAAAATTTTAAAATTCAACTTCCTTCCTGGATCAGTGTTCCTGGATGCTAAGGCGCTGATAGAAAATATATCGTGCAGTTAGGGAATCTGATTAGCATTTTGAGACTTAGTTTATAAGAATGACATAATTATTTAAAACCATGTCCAAAAATAATCATAGATAAAAAAACGACTAATTACGTAAAAACAAAACTTTCTCTACGGAAAGTTAATCTACTGGTTACTTACTTTACTGTGCTTAGTTAACCGTTTATTATTACATTTACGCACTGGGAGCGACGTATCCTTTCACTCCATGTTATTACAGCATGGGAAATTTATTGCAATGTTGTTGGTAATGTGTTTTTATGCGAGCGTTAATGTGGGCTTTGTCTTGCTGATGTTATCAGTGTGTTCTCACTTTTTACATAATAACTTTAGAATATAGATAAGAACGTTAGTATTTCTTGGGCCTAAGGCGACCAGATTGCCGTCAGATACAATAGTAAAAAAAAAATCCTTATCACCTACACGTTTTTAATGAATGGATTGGAGGATTCGCAATATATCAGAAAATTTTAAATTCTTAGAATCAAAAGATTATGAAGAATTTAAGTTTTGAACCTACAAGCATTGTTATCCACTTTTCCTAATCTGTTTTTTCCTTTTTTCCATACTTTTAAAAGTAGTAAGCATAATAACAATTTACCTCAAAAAACAAAAGAATGTTCACAGTTTGCAACTATTTTAATCACTAGAAGAAGTGCTATGCCAGTATTCCATTTATCAAAAAGCATATAAATCTGTGCGTCGGCTATCGCACGGCATGCGTCACTGTATGACGCGCATAAATCTCGGACCCGTCCGATAATGAGGATAAGTGGACTCGCGAGTCGCGTAGGGTTAATAGAAAGTCGGATTCAAACTTGGTTTTAATTAAAAGTCGGATGTTTTTTCTATAATCAAGCGTTTAAATGCCGGGCGTGAAGTATCTTCTGTAGTTCACCATAGTGGACCATGCCGACAGACCATGGGCAATAGACAAAAAAAATTAAGATTACAATATTTATAATAGCCAGCCTTTCTATAAAACTTTAAATGCGTGTTTGAAATTTATTGAGTAGGTATTCTACAAATTCACTACAGAAAAGTTCAACTGAGCAGCCGCTACAAACCTGATAATTTTAATAAAATAGCCGGACCCCATCTCTACAGTCTTAACCCCACAATAGTGACGTATCTACTCTGGCTAGCGCCACGAAAGTGACGCCACAACAGTGCCACAATCTGCCGTCGCAAACAGCTGAAACACAATTTCCTTTGATATTCGGGTGGCCTGCACGTTGAAGGTTGACACAAAATGTAACGAATAGAGTTGTTTCACATTTTGTTAGTATTCATGTTGTACTTGGATTTTATTAGATTTTGTCACGGCAGGATTTCTGCGAAATCGATAGTCATCGGGTGATGTATCAGGTGATATTTTGTTTGAGGGGTGATTCAGTAAAGGTAAGTTGAATTAAATACTTATTGATTGAGTCATCGAATGATTTTTCAATGAAAATCGATAGTTATTTTTAAACTTACCTACGCGAGCTGAACACATAGTTTATGTATTTAATTAGTAGGTACTATTTCGCAGAGGCTGTAGCTCTAGTACTCCCGTCATCTCGTCACCACGTAAGCCTGTTGAAACGTCGGGAAAATAGGTAAATAAACGCGATAAATGTATACCCGTTAAATAGTACTAATAATTATTCGATAGACTCTCTAGGTTGTGTCATAGTTTAACGCATTCATTGCCCAGCTACTGCGGTGCGACCCGCAGGGCTGCCGCCGCCAACGCCCCACGATGGTCCCGATGGACATGTGCGTCGTGGGCCGTGAAAGTGTTAGTTCAGTATATTTTAGTTTAGTTTTTTTATAGTGGGTGTCAATATGTAGTAGGTACTTGTATCCTATCATAACCTATCTAGACATTAGTGAGCAGGGTCTTAAATATGTCACTTTTGTTTTAGTTTAAGAACCTTGTTGGAGCTGTTTTGCCGTCTCAAAGTGTCTTGTTATGTCCTTATGGAAATGAAGAATACTTGATTTCTTTTTACGCTAGCAGCTCTCTCATCAAAGTACCGAGTCTACTTAGAGACTTTTTAAAGGTACCTAGGAATTTTGTAGTAGGTAAGTGCGTCTTTATCGGTAAGTGACGTTTAACTAGCGATCATTTTTCTTGGCACTGACACTGACGTAAGTGGATTGGTCTTTTCTTTATCAGCTGACAGACAAATGACGATTGCACTTAGTGTAATTTTGCGAAACGTTTATAGAACGAAGCGATAGTATCTTAGCAAGAATGACTAACTTACTATAATACGAATTATGAGTAGATATTTTATGTCAATAAGGATATTTATGAATGAAAACTTTACAAAAACGAATAACAGAAAACAGCAAAGTAACAGCGACGTTATCACTAAAAACTGAAACACAAACTTGAACAACGAATAACCTCACATGTGCAGCGTTATGTTTTTAAATATGATTGCGAAAACGAACGAAAGATCAATAACATGATGAATAAAAACTTTCAAAACCAATTGTTTTTAGCTTCTGTGCTTTATTTTATTTTAATAATTTCCAGCAATATTTATTTAAGAATTAATAGACGAGCAGCCTGTGGCTGATGTGTCTATATTAGACAGTGTCAACCATTCCTTGGGTTTTGTAACTCCATTGTATATTAAAAATATCCAGGTTTTCAATAGAACTAAGTCGAATAAAATTATTGACATAGAAAGCCATTGTCATAACGACAACCAAAGTTGCGGGTTTGATTTCCGCCTTGGGACACAATATGTTTGTACGATATGCAGAAGAAAAACATCTATCTATGAAATATCTATCGATGAATGGTCGATAGATATTTCATAGATAGATGTTTTTTATTGTACTTAGAAAATTCGCAGAACCCGCGGAACCAATATCTGATATTGGTTTGTCAACAGTCGAAACCATCAGATTTTTAGGGTAATACACACGAAATAATCCAGGCCTAAAATAATTAAAATGATTTCACTCACAAATTCAATTTTTTTTTTCTCCTTTATATCAAAATTATGCAAAATCAAATTGTTTCAATTTACAAATCATCAACAGGTGGTCAAAAAAATTTTTTTTGTCTTTGTAATAGTTAATTAACATTTGCAGAAAGCCAAGAACTTCTCAAAAACGTTGACAGCAACGTTACAAAGTTGAATGGAAGCAATCCATAACAGTATGATTTGACGGAGTCACGCTACCGACGAGACGTCGTGAGCTTCGCTACTTAGCCAGGTGATCTATGTGCTTGGATGTTTCGAAAGTCTAAATACATTAAACATTAAATTGATTTTAGATTGGAAACATTTCTAATTTCAACTGTAGCGATCTAACAATCATGAAATAAATACACCCTTATGTAATGAATATTTATTTGCTGCCGATTAAAAAATAAACCGAACTTGGCTCACGCTATATCCAAATTAAAAAAATATGTAGTATATAATATAATAGGTATAGGACCTTAGACGGTTATATTTATATATCTATGTGTATGAAATACAAAATCGCTTTACAAGTTGTAGTTATCTAGCAAGATACCCCAGCTTGATTCAGTATTGCCATTTGTTAAATTTACCACACTCTGTGTGGCATTCCCTCAGTCAAGACGTTGACGTTTCGACCTTAATCTGAGCTGTCAGTCGATTGAAGGTAATCGTATTTGCCACACAAATACGTAACATTTTGCATCGGCGTGTTGGTTGAATAGAGCTCGGACGATGTCGATAATTCCTCGACAATTCTGGGAAATTATCGATATAGAGAGTAACCCAATCATTGAAGTAGCCCAGATTCAGAATGTACCTATATCGCATTTTTGGTTAGCAATGACAAGGTTAACCAGGAAAAATATTTATTAAAAAACATTACAATAACTAAATAAAACAATTACAACTGGTACTTATATCTATTTCCTAAAAATCTAAGCCGTCATCAGAAGGCAGAGTGCTCAGAATGCTGGCAGCATTGCCACATTGAATGCAAATGAATAAATAGATAAGCCAACATTCCGATCACCTGTGGAATTTATGAGAAGTTTTGTTAACCTATAAAACACGCTATATTGGCATCTCTGTGTTAAAGTTCATAGCCCGTAGCTTTGTGAATATCACGCATGCTATTTAAACTGCTAATTTGCTGCATTCTAAAAACAAAAATAAAAGAAAAAAACTAATACACTGCGAAAATAAAAGGCGTGGCAAACGAATGCACGTAAAGTTAACCCTACAGTGCAATATTGGTCTATCTTGACATAAGACTTTTTATCAATTTTATCAAGAATTATCTATACATTTGTTTTGATCGAGGACAGAGTAGATTTATTACCACGGATCTCTCAAAGGCCCTTAGAACCGTTTGATGAGTTTATTGCTATCTCTTCAGATACCAGTTCTTGCAACTTGTTTACTTCATTAATCACAGATTCATAGAATATTGATTAACTCATAATTATAATTACACATGCATAATCAAATGATTAAGTAATAAAATATCGCATCATACCAGATTGGTTTAGTCATTATCAAAACCTAGCTTTATTTAGCAGTAAAAAAAACGGTTATCAACGGTTACTTTAGCTAACCATTTGCATTTGATATTAAATTTCAAAATAGAGGAAGCGTTGGGTATGCATTATATTTTTTTATGATTATTTCCAAAAAAGTCAATAAGTAGGTGTTTGCTTATTGGTACGAGTCATCTATTTTATTTAGGTTCAGGTTCACAGTTGCAATTGAACGCGTTCAAAATAACATAAACTCAGTTTAGCGCTACAAACGAGATCAGCGCATTGAAACGACACAGATCAAGCGCTAAACCGAATTCAAGATCTGTTATGTTTATGTGTTCCTATTGGAAACCAAAATATTGTTGGTAAAAAAGACAACTTGTTAACCTACTATTTAGTTACATGTGAACAAATTTTATATATATATGTAAAACATATGTACTACGTAGATTTTAATAATTTCTTTTCATTCGAAAGAAGGAAGCCTTCAAATACAATTCAATATTTTTAACGGTTAATCTTCACTGTTTTAGGTGAATTGGTTTTATGTCAATCAACCTACGTAAGCTGAGGATGATTTGACATGTGTTAACGGTATTTTTTTTTGTCCATAATTTAATTTGATGCGAACTTTTTATTTGTAATTATCAAAGATATCGGTTATAATATACTCTATAGTTGCGATTTTAAACTTACTTCTGTAAGACCGGAAACAACAATACCTATAAATGATCCAGAGTCCCATAAAAAAATAACTCTAGTTCTAGAGGGATGAGTAGGTAACTATTTGTCCCGAAATAAAAAAACCTAAACAAAAATTGTGTAAATAGTACGCGATCTGAAGTCAGTTTTTAGTTTTTTTTTACATTTTGTCTCAACATTTTTATGAAATATTATTCCATGAACCCCAATAAAAACTCTTCTAGAATCATGCCCACGCCAATCAGTCTCAACTTTAATACATTCCTAAAACAATGTGAGCCAACATAAAAAGCTCGCTAAACCGTCGGCAGTTGAGGGTTAACCCGACATTTGCGCGCGCTACATGCCCATTTCGAAATTCCCCGAAGCGTATGTAGCGACGTCCGCGGGCTAATTAAGTTATTTTTATTCCATTCTATAATTGTGAACATGATTATTGCATTACATTTTAATGGGGTTTAATTGAGTGGCAATTTTCTTAGTCTACGTGCGGACATGAGGACGGAGGAAAAAGGTTAAAAGGCCTAAGTCGGCGACTCGGTGTCTTAATCATAAAGATTGTTGACAGATTGAGCTGGGTACTGACCGATGTTATGGTGCGTAATATACCATTCGTCGCGAGCGTGATACGTCACGCCGTGTGCGTCCGTCACCTTGCAAGCGCCTTCTTTCCCCGTACCTTCTGACTGCACAGACGCTGTGTAACATGTTACAAAACGCCACGTAACGCCGG
Organism: Eupithecia exiguata; assembly: GCA_947086465.1. Taxonomy (NCBI): domain Eukaryota; kingdom Metazoa; phylum Arthropoda; class Insecta; order Lepidoptera; family Geometridae; genus Eupithecia; species Eupithecia exiguata. Next base: position 3,167,685 of record OX352229.1, read on the forward strand.
TCAATAACCTTGCTTTAGGTTGCAGACGAAGGTTCAGTCGCGAGCAGGAGACTGCGGGTTTGATTCCCGCCTTGGGACAAATGTTTGTACGATCTGCAGATATTTGTTCCCGGTGTTCTGGTCGTTTTCTATACATACTAAAAAATGTCTATCTATGTATTGTATTATGTATATCAGTTATCTAGTTAACACAAGCTCTGCTTAGCTTGGAGCTAGATAGTGGTGAGTGAGTTGTCCAGCATTATTTATTTATTCATAATATAGCACAGTAATGCGCTAAAACAAGACGATAAGGCTATATATTTTGTAACAAGATGACAAACAAACTGACGATCTAGTCCTTTCTAATACCAAAACGCAAAATTTAATACCAATTGTTAGCTTGCAGCAAACCGAGCTCGTTTTACAAAATATTTGACGGGATTTTTATAACACTGTCTTCAAATTTATTAATTCGATGGTGGCAACACATCGAGTGGGCCAAAAAAAAGAAAGAAGTGGTCTATGAGCGGGGCAAGGGGAAGAACCAATATGGCGCGCGAAGACTTTTCGAAAACAGCAACGCAACGGAGTTTACTTTATATCCTTCCCTAACCAGTATTTTTCAGCTTTGATCTAATCCAGGAAACATAATAAAGTGAGTGTTTATAACAGTCAGAAGTGCAAAGAATCCAAACAGGTATGTTTTTCGAATGTTACCTATCTTATTAGCCGCGTGCTCTGAAAATGCATTTGTGAGACATGTACCTACTGGGACCAGAACTGTTCTAACCAGAAAAACCAATATAAAGTAGGCAGATAAAACTTAGTTTTCTCGCTGATTCCCTCGGAACTGGCTCGCGAGTCGCGAGAAATAATTCTAGACTTGCACCAACAAAGAGCACGCGGCTTCTTTTTGAATCTCTTGGTGTTATCTATCTATTCCCATGAACAGGGAAAGTAAAACTAGGTACAGATTCAGTGGGACGAAGTAACACATTGTGGAAATAGATAGGTATTTACATACTGTGCATAACTTTCCATATCTTTCCATAAAGCTTCTGTGTACCTATACTGTGAGCTCATGTGAGTTTACCTGATGTAAAATGTTGCTACAAACAAGAATAGGTACCTATGGCTAGAGATAGGATGGGATACAAAGTAATTGGGAAGTTATCTTGAAAATTCCTCTTAACACTTTTGTCAAATAAAAAGAGAAGAAAAAATCTTAGTTTCTGCTTACACATCATTGAAGATGCCTACATAAATATCTGCAGTGCTCTACTTATTTAACCTGGTAAGTAAAGCCTATTCCATCAGGATAAATACCAACTAGCAACTGCAGCTGAAACGTGTTACAATGTATGCATCAAGGTTTCCTTTAACTTCTTCACCCACGCAACAACCATTCTGCTTTTGGGAAAAGATTGATAGCTGAGTCTAATAATTTTGTAATCATCTGCTTAGCTATTGCTAAATAGAAAATCTTATACAAAAAAAGAGATTAAATAGTAAAACAGTTGAAAAATTAGAATATGAACAGTGAGTTCCTTCAACGGAGACATAAAACTTATTTATAAAAGATGAGTGTTGATAACTTTATTAACAAAGAAAATTACAATCAAATAATTTAATAAAAGCTGTTGAGCTAACTGCAGACTGTTGCAAACATTCTACAGGTAGTTCAACTGATCCATATCTCATCTGATCTGATACCAGTGGGAAGCGGTTGATTACATCAGCTCTATTTCCAGGTATTGAAGGTAAGCATTGGGTTGAACCTACCAACATGATTAAACAGAACAAATAAACATAATGTTGTGTCTATGATCAAGTCATGAAGTTTTCTCAACATCGGGCATACAAGTAAAAGTTGCAAAAACCTGTTCGAGAGTCATATATCAGAAATCAGTCAGAATAGCTTGATAGGTATGTTCACTGGGCATGCAGTGTTACACAGAAGTTACTTTAATAATAAATCTGTACAGACAACATCGGATAGGTACTAATATTGAGTCAAGCTCAATCAATACCTTCACAAGACGGGCTTTGATTGAGTTATGTAGGTACCCAGTTGTATTATTTTATTGTGTTCTCGGTTTGTAAGGTCCATAATTTCCTAAATGATGGACTATAAATACTCATTAATGTATGTGTATTGACAGGTCATTTACTTTTGTCAATTTAACAGTGTTTTGCCAGACATGACCGATGAAGTGTGACAAGTTTTAAGTTTTAGCTACTTGGTCACTCGCTTATTTGTTTGTTTTGTCACAAATGATGATTATTGAATACCTATTAGTGGATGATACATTGAATGAGTAGCCCCTGAATCGATATTGAACTTTGACATGTGCTACATAACGACAAGTTGGGTATCAATGGATATCCACATGAAACTTATTTCCTTGATTATTACTTATCGGCTCACTTTCCTCCTCAAACCTGTTTCTCTCCATCCCATCCATTAATAATAAACAATAATAATAAAATATATTCAATAATAAACAATAATAATAAAATATATTCAATAAAAAATAATAATAATAAAATATATTTAATAATAAATGAAAATGATAAACAAATAATAATGACAAATGCGAATAATAAACAACAATAAAAAAAAAATAAAAAAAACAGAAATGAGTCGATCTTCTAGAAGTGCTTCGCCCGAATGTCTTACACCACCTGGACGTAAAGGTTACTGGAGGGCGCACCACCGTCGTAGTATTTCCTACGACTCGACAGCCACGAACGAATCCGCGAGACGTAGCCGAAGTAAAACACGCCGTAATAGTAGCAGATACAAGCGCGTCAAACGCAGTGATAGTAGATCCCGCGATAGACGCTCTGCTAAACGGACTCATCGAGCAGAAAACCGCCGTCGCCCGCGCCGTCACCATTCGTCAACATCGTCTTCGAGTGACAGAAACAGACGTCTGATTCGAACCTCAGCGAAACCTACTCGTTCGCGATCACGCAGTCATCGACGCCGTCCTTCACACTCGACCCCGATGAACAACAGCGGCTCTGCAGATAATGCATTATTGAAAACTCTCTTAGAAATGTTTAAGGATAAATGTACAAATGGTCCAGTTTCGTTTGTTGGTGCCCAAAACGCCTTGCCAACATATGACCCGACATCCAAGACACAGTCCGCCGCTGATTGGCTTCATAAGGTAAATGAAACCGCTGCAATCTATGGTTGGCAGGAAAAACAGACCGTATACCATGCTCTCCCGAAACTAGCCGGGCTAGCTAAACGTTGGTATGAGGGACTCAAGACGGTAGACTTTACTTGGGCTGAGTGGCAAGAACAAATCTTAGCGACCTTTCCGGATGACCGATGCTACGGCGACAAGCTAGCTGAAATGTTGGAACGAAGAAGCCGACGCGATGAGACTCTTGAGGATTACTATTATGATAAAATGACTCTAATAAACGCATGCAAAATTGAGGGCAAGAATGCAGTGGATTGTATAATTCGTGGAATCTATGATCAAAATATAAAGCTAAATGCACGAGGGGCTAATTTTAAAGAGGCAATGGAAGTCCTTCGATACCTGCGAAGCCTTAACCAAAACAAATCTACCCAACAAAATGAAGCAAGAAAAGGACCAACCGAGATGAGACCACCGCTTCTAGAAAGGAACACTAAAAGTTTCGATACTGATAAATTCAAGAACATTAGATGCTATAATTGTACAGAGACCGGTCACGTCGCGGTACGGTGTACTAAAACATTGGTTAAATGTAGCAAGTGCACAAAACTTGGACATACAGCGGAATTTTGCGAAAATGTTAAATATAGGACAACAAACGTCAGTAAGGGGGGATCCGATCCATCTGGGTTTCAATCAAAAAATAACTGATTCAAAGGCAGGCGTAGAAATTACTGACAATAACATATACATTAAAGTGGTTACAATGAATGGCGAATTGTATAAAGCATTTATCGACTGCGGTAGTGAATGTTCACTGATGAAAGCTAGTGTAGCTAGGGCTAAAGGACTAGAAATTATGACAGGTGATCTTCCAACGCTAAAAGGGTTTGGCTCCACCAACAAAACTGTACCTATAGGTAGCTGCGATGTATATATCTCATTGGACGCCGTAATGGCTGATGTCAAAATGTTAATTGTGGAAGATTAATTGTTGAAAACGGACTTGTTGATAGGTCAAAATTTAACCGAATAACCATCTGCTGTGGCATATAAAACTAGTTCTGATTTATTCTTTTAGTCAAACGAGTCGAGCTTAGATAAAATTAAAATTTACAATGAATCTGAAACAGTCTTGTCAGACACTCGAGCGGTAGCGATTTATACGGAAACTAAATTTACAGGACAGGTATACGTACCGTCAATTACCAGCCTAAAAGAAAACCGCGAGTATGTAGTGCTCCAGGGAATTTATACGATATTAAATGGACACGGTCATGTTATTTTACTGAACATCTCAGCTGGGGATATAACACTAAAGAAAGACTGCCTTATCAGCAGAGATCATAGGCTACCTAACATTGAAAAGTTCAGAACTGTAGACTCCAATAAGAAGGACATTATGAAACTCAGCCTCGTAACTGAAAATTACCGATATTACTTTAGACATGATAAATGTCGGAGAAAATATACCCCACGAGGCTAAACTGGAACTCATCCGCGATATTCTTGGTATAAAAGGTCAAAAACATAGTAAGCAACTATTGCATGAAAAATAATCGCCTGTATAGACGATTAGGTAAAGAATTAAAATGGGTAGTAGTGGGTAGCATGGAGCGAGATGACGGATTTGTCAGTCATGTCATGACGAATCTGGCCACTTCGCCTTTGACAAAACATTTGAAAAAATGAGCAGAGAATATTGGTTCCCGAAAATGAGGTTGTATTTGGTCACAGAACAACGAATGCCCCAGAAGGCATTATAGACAATTGCAGCCAAGAAAGAGAAGATATAATAATGGAGGTTAAAGATATGATAGAAAAACAACAAAAGGCAATGAAAGTGATGCAAAAAGGGCACCTATCAAATGGTTTAAAGAAGGGGAATTAGTAATGATTCCTAATTACACACAGGAGAAAGGTAACAGCCGTATTAGATCATGATTCATGACAGGTAGGTACGAAGTATCGAGTATAGATGGGCACGCTCCTCGTAAATGTACAAATGTATTCCCTGCTGATCATTTAAAGCCTTGGATAACCTTCCAGTCATCACCAACCGAAACAGATGATCATTCTAGTGACAACAATGATTAAACTTAAAACACAAAAAAAAAATATACTAAGTTGATTAAAGTTTTATTTCGTTAGAATCAAAAACTAAAACCTACGAGTAAAAATTAGAAAGATAGTGCTTATGTAAGCGATTTAAGTTCCTAAATAATGTTAAATGTTCGTTTCTATTTGATTGTTTAGTTGAGTACTTTTAAGAAAATATTCAATAAATGTTGTTATTATATTTGAAAATGTTTCTAATTTAAAAAAACGCTAGTAACCCTCATGAAACAAGCTAGATGAGCAATTATATGAAGTCCTAATGAGCCTCCTAGTATCCCCCCCATTTCCCCACCAACACCTAAAACCTATTACAGATGAGAAGAAAGTAAAGGAGTCACGTGTAGTAGATCATGGTCCGAGTTGGGACCATGGGTACTCATGCTGACTTGCGGAGGAGGCTGGAACCCATGGAGGGTAAACGGTACCCGCACATCTTCGCCAGCGGAGGAGGCCGAAACCCCTTGCGGGGTAAGCGGTACCCGCTCACCACTATCAGCGGAGGAGGCCGAAACTCCTTACGGGGTAAGCGGTACCCGCTCGCCACTATCAGCGGAGGAGGCCGAAACCCCTTGCGGGGTAAGCGGTACCCGCACGTCACTATCAGCGGAGGAGGCCGAAACCCTTTGCGGGGTAAGCGGTACCCGCACGTCACTATCAGCGGAGGAGGCCGAAACCCCTTGCGGGGTAAGCGGTACCCGCACGTCACTATCAGCGGAGGAGACCGAAACCCCATGCGGGGTAAGCGGTACCTGCACAAAAGAACGGAGGAGGCCGATATCCTGAGAGACAAGCGGTACCCGTTCGAGTTGTGAGACGAAGGAGGCCGAAGCTCTGGAGAAGAGGAACGGTACACGTCTCAAAGAAGAAACCTGGTAATAAAAATTTTGATCATTTATATTTCTCTGATGTATTTATGTATAATTTTTCTTCTACTGTTGTCCTACAATAGTATGAGGCCATACATGCCGGGTAGATGGCCGGAGGACTGGGGGCAGTCCTGTACTCTAGGATGACCGAACTGTTAGCTTGCAGCAAACCGAGCTCGTTTTACAAAATATTTGACGGGATTTTTATAACACTGTCTTCAAATTTATTAATTCGATGGTGGCAACACATCGAGTGGGCCAAAAAAAAGAAAGAAGTGGTCTATGAGCGGGGCAAGGGGAAGAACCAATATGGCGCGCGAAGACTTTTCGAAAACAGCAACGCAACGGAGTTTACTTTATATCCTTCCCTAACCAGTATTTTTCAGCTTTGATCTAATCCAGGAAACATAATAAAGTGAGTGTTTATAACACAATGGTATTTGTTTACTATCGTTAAATATTCTATACCGAACGAATACTACTTATAAACGGATCCCAAAACAAGTTAAATGGAATGACATACAGTCAGTAATAAAAATTCTTTTTAAAGGTGATTTTAGTACCTAGTGTTTATTTTATCAAAATTAGTCTTTTCAAACAAATTAAAATGTTGTAGGAAAACGTTTGGTTGGTGGAATTATAATAACACAGACAATCAGACTTACGTAATAATATCTAAGTTATAATATCTATGTTAACTTATTACTTTATTCCTTCTGTTAGATTTATGTTGATTAGCCTTAGAATGTTCATAGTTTTTAATAATTGTTGCTACTCTGTTTTTTACCCGTGAAAACCTTAATTTAAGCTTTCTAGGATATATTTTCTCCATATTACTATGTTTATATAAGCTTCTGGTTTTCCAATAAATAAATATAAATATAAGTCTTGGGGACGCTTCCGACTGATATTGATATGGATCAGTTGAGCTACCTGTAGATTGATTGCAAATCAACAGTCGGCAGTTAGCTCAATTGTTTCAATTGTAAATACTAGTTCTAATTTAAATTTCTCAAAAAAGGAATGTAGGCAAAAATTAGGAATCGATCGCAAAACAAAATACCTACCCCTTTTAATTTGCATTGCCAATTTTATTACCCCGTTCATAAACACAAAAAGTGTAATATTATTTTATTGCTGTCACAACATTTCATATTCAGCAATGTATCTGATATAATACATCAAAACCGGACTTAATTCCACAAAAAATCCGTCATCTTTAATTCAATAAGCCGATAAAATAAGGCCTGTCCACACGCGCGACATTGTAAGGCTTTTGTTGACAAAGTCATAAAAAAGGTCTTCATTATCAGCAAATTGTCTACAGTTCGATTTTTAAGGCTGTTTCATAAATTTGTATAAAAAACAAGAGGCTACGTAGATATTGCGTCACAATATTTAGTTCATTAACTGCCCGCGACTTCGACTAAAAAAATAATTAACCATCGTTGTAATGAAATAATAACTTGCAGTAAAGGCGCATCTACACTGAGGTAATTTTACACTCACACTTACATAATAAGTGAATTCAATGAAGACGATAATTTAAGGCAGGTCCACATTAGCGTCCTTAAGCGGCTTCGCGAAAGAATCCGCTCGCAATTACGCCAATCAATTATAATGGATGAGGAAATTGCTCGTTTCCGCACTCGCTGCGGCTGAGTCCAGATATGCCTTAAGCTATAGGATGTAGCGGGTTCATGGAAGTATCTAATGAAATTAAAAAGTGGACGGCACATGCACATAACGGTTAGGCACTGTAGATTTTCCACCTTTTTTTTTAGCAGCAGTCGATGATCGTGGGCCGATGGAAATTTCGTGGGGGATCATTCAGTTGAAAAAAATGAGATTGGAAGGAAAACGGAGGTTTTTTAATTTTGTTAAATTTTTTAGCTTGGGCACACTTCAGGGCAAGGCCCGCTTTTCTTTATCTGTAGACGTTATTATTAACGTTTTTTGCACATATATAACTCGTCTTGTCTCCTCCGCTGTGATCAGCAGGACGGAAGTTTATTTTTCAGGTCAACATTAGTCAACCGCTCAGAATAAAACAATTACTACTAGTTTTTGCGCTATAACAAATTCATAACAAAAAATTGCCGTCCCCAGAAGGCAGAGTGCCCACAATGCTGACAGCATTGACACAACTAACTGAATGGCAATGCTATTTATCGAATTAGCATTGCCATTCACTATATTATTAGTAGCGTCAGAATGATGGCTTTTATTTCGGCCAGTATTCCGATCGGGTTCGTGGGTTAGGCCCCCGGTGTGTGACACCCCCGTGGTGGAGGCACCCGATTTTCACGCTTGAAGAAGTTTTGTAAGATCTTTATCTAATGCGTGTGCCCCAGAACCTCAAGGAGGTTTCCCTCGGTTCAAATAAATAACCAAGATTTTCACCGCAAAGATTCATTGTATTCTCATCTAAGGTGATACCTACCAATTTTTTAAAAAGTAAATACGCTCCCTGCAATGCCTTACACCAGCTCTCAGTATACCAGAATCTAGCACGCGACTGGTGTCTATCGCTTCAACCAATCACGATAGGTATTGTTCAAATGCCTCACTGAACTTAATTTTCTCAGAACGCGGTTTATAAGCCTGTTTACAAATTCAATTAGATTTAATTTACTTAATTGTTATCATGATTTTTAACTACTTGCGTAATTGATTTAATTGGATTTTTTATTGATGTTTAGCTTGATCATGAAACTGAGATAGAAATTGCTAAAATGCTTCATAAACTAAATCTACCTATTTCAAGACATAAAAATTCGGTTACTCCGGTAAGCTTCGTCCAACGTCTGGACATTTTGATCGCTATGGCGCACATCTATAGCAACCCTTACGTAGTATAGCAACTGTCTATTAATCTTTGGCCGTACCACAGAACTAACAGGGTCAGTATTCGCTATGGTCCTACCTAACCAGTGACATCATAACGCGCTCTACAAGCTCTATGAACTCTGTTGTTTTTGCACCTTTGTATGTATGGGTGGGACAAATCTTGCAAATGAATTTTAGACCAGTTATCCTCAATCGATTTAGCTGAAATTAGGCATGCTTATGTAAGTTTGGTGACAATGCAATGGCATGGTACATCGAGCTAGTCTGATGTTGGAAACAAAAGATGACCATACTAGCCATAGGAACTCCTAAACGACACAATGACGTAACCCCATGGTGTTTGGGTTTGTTGAATTTGTCTCCCCAAGCACTTTGGTCCTAGGTGATGACCATGATTCTGATGATAGAGCTAGAAGGAGGCCATAGGAACTAAACGAAACGACGTTACATCATTGAGTGTGCTAAATTTGTAATAAAACTTGTTTAAAAATTCTTTTTTATGAATAGTAATTTAAAATATTATCAGAACGCAAAGCACCGCGTTACGTAGTTCTCCGTTAGCGTAGGTACAATAAGTGTTTGTAGCGAATAAGGGCCTGGTACTACTGTACTCAGAAACGGTTTATTTAATTAAAGCAAGGCAATCAGTACAGCAAACTACAGCTTGCAATTGCACAACATTGTGTGCAATTATTCGGAATACGTGTTTTGTGTACATGTTATCTTTGTGTGTTTTTGTGTTTGATTGATGGGGACAAAGGGGTTATTATACATGAATGCAGAATGAGTATTTTTAAAAGGGGTTATGTGTCTTTTCTTGATTTTGTAAGTTGATATACCAAGTAAAGTTCTTTCAATCAAAAATTTGCTTCAACATGATTAAATTATGTTTGTAGGCCTATGTTCAGCGGTGGGCGTTAATAGGTTGAATTGATGATGATGGTTTAACATCTACGTATTGGCAATGCTGCAAAACAAGCTAAGCTAATTTCATTAAGAGACTTCGCAGTAAAAACTTGATAGATTACAGACTCATCACAAATGGTAACGTCGAACTACTTATTCTCCACATGACCAAACGACTTACAAATGCGTAGAAAGTCCCCGATCCCACGGACATAATGACTTAATAATCAGCCAGAAACGGATACCGATATCCCTTCCATCTAAAGATCTAAGCTAAGCTATACAAAAACCTAAAGCTGGACTAATGAAGAGAGGCGGAATAAACATGAGGGAGGTAATCAAGGAACAAAGAAAGGCACAATCGCCACGGGCAGCGGGTGACAAAAATGCAATTTAAGTTATGCACTAAAAACTCAATTTTGCAAACCCGCCGCATGTAATGGCGCAGAACTAAAAACTGCGATCATCCGCAGCATAATTAGTCACATGCTGAGGCAAAACGAACACAGATGGATATTAAGTCTTTTTTCTCGCATTCAATACCAGCAATTGCAATTTTATGTCCCCCAATGTCGTTTGTAGTGATGTTTCTATCTCGGACGCGGTTTTTCTGTAATCCATCCTGTTTTTGTTGGGCTTTTAATGATTATTGCATTGAGTTTCCATTGCTTGGACGTCTTATTTGTTTATGCAGGTGAGCTGTGGTTTTATTAAACTTCACTTTTTCCTCAGCATGCTATACCACGATTTGTTTAATTTTAAACTTATCGTTTTGAGTTGACGTCTGCTCAATATTGGCAAACTTTATGGATTTTGCGGCAAGTTAAAGACAGAGCGCTATTATAATCATTAGGGAAGGCCCACTCCCAGCTGTGGACTAGCATACCACCATCATCAACATCTATGACTATAACCCCGGGATTTACTAATTGTATCTTGCTTGATAAAGTCCTTGACTTACATTGATGATTTAAAGTTTTTACAAGAAGGGCATAACTTTTTTTTTGAGAACTTATGTTTAAATTCATCTGACGACTCAATTGTATTTTGTACCGCGCTTTTGTTTTTAATAAAGACTATTTTGTCGTAGCTCTACATAGTGGACAATAAATAATATATTCTTCTAAACACACAGATATACATAGATATACACCTTTAAAAAAAATAAAAACAAAAGACACTGATAGGTTATTATCACAAAACAGTCATAAAATGAGGGAGTCAAAGTAAATGGATATGGTAAAAACAAAGCGTGTTAGAGCAAGGCAAGCCACGGCTGTGAACCCTTTGTTGTCTGGGCATGGATGTAGTGCTGTCAATCAGACGACTGATCAAGCGTAGCATTGTATCGCTTGTAATACTACTTTGTTACCAGACAAAAAGATGGACTCATGTTGTCTTAAGTTTGCTTTGAAAACTTATTAAAATCCATTCACGTGATGTTTTAATGCAACTATTTAACCCCCCTGGTGATGGTGTCATGGATTCAGCAAAAAATAATCCTGATCCCAACCAAACCAAGGTTGAGCAACGCTGGTTTTCTGGCAGGACCTTCAGTGCGTGTGGACACGGACTGAAGATCCTGCCAGAACAGACGACAAAGAGGATTCAACCTCCGATCGCTAAAAACTAATCATAATGCTTATTTCTATTCTAAAAAAATATTATTATTGGGACTAGTGAACTCGTGTATTTAAAACAATACTAAAAAATTTGTAAAATCAATCTCTTAATCTCTACGAACTTATTAAATTATAAACAACAATCTAGATTCGCGAATTAAGTGGCAAGCGAGGCAAAAAGCCGGCCTCCTCATCGGCCGATCGTGTGCTAACCCAGAGTGGACACCCCGGATTCTTCGCGGAACCCGCCAAGCTACCGAGACTAGTTTTTGCCACTGACCTCGAACGGTTTCATACTGTCGCCATAAGTTCAAAACAAGAAAGGCTTAAGTCGATTACTGTCAGTCCCGTACTTCAGTTTGTTTTAGAGAAACAAGGAGTCTTGGTCTTGCTTGGTATTGCGCTAGTTTGAAGACTTGCAAGAGACCGTTTGGATCTGAGGAGTTCCGTCCATCAGGGTGGCAAGCGAAACGTTTTTCGTTTGTAGTCTTTCGTAAATGCAGGAATTTATATGATACGAAATGTCGGGACCGACAAAAAGCGAATTCCTTTTAATTATGGTCGATTTTTTAAAATCTTTGGACAATGCCAGACGTCTTTTGTGGTCGGCCTCGTTTTTACTACGGATGGACCTAATTTGATAATTTGTTATTAAAATACGCTGGAATGTTTTAGGTGTTTAATATGTTAATGTTGACCGCTAAGAAGTAATATGGAAATCCTGTTAACTTTATTCCGATTTGGTTGAACGATTGTCTACGGAATTAACATTTATTAACACACTATAAAGACTTTTATGGGCAAATAATTATTAAGGGGTTTCGGAAATCCATGAACATAGTTAATATTAATACGGAATTAGCGATATGGGTTTTTGCATTGTTAAGGAATAATGGATTTTCAATTAAGTAAATTAATTCAACCGACAAGTGTTTCATGCTTGACAAGTTAGGGTGTCACTCCGCAAATCGCTTGCGATACATTCAGATGAAAACAAAGTGCAATTGCAAATGTTGAGTGTCAAGTTTTGCAATTGTTACCTTTATGACATCGATCACAGAGTCTACTCTCGTCCGTCAGCCTAGACTATATAATTCTAAATTCATTATTTCTTTACGATACGAAGTCGATACTTCGATATCGTTTTGCAGAGTAAACACACTGTAAAGGCAAAAAACTAAATAACAAACAGACCTAAGTGAACGTGTAATATTATGTTTTATAACTTCCTACGCTGCATAATACACAATGCGAGCCCTTTAACAGCTGACTAGGTAGGTATCTAGAGGTACAAAGAAATTAATATAAAAAAGGGTAAAGTCCGGGTTTATGCCCCATGCAGGAGGGGTTCGTGCCCCGCTGTCTAAAGACTCATCACCTGAATCTCATATTTAATGTTATTGAACAATTCAATGAATATTGAATGGGTACTTACAATTAGATAGATAGATTTTTGGCAGCAGGGAGCGCACCACCACAGCCTATCCGGACTTTACCCTATCTACCTTAAAGGTGCAAATTCATTTACGAATACTAACAGTATACAGAAAGAAACCGCACGGTATAAGTAGTCTATTGTTTTGATCCTTTACATGCATAAAATAATTTTCTAGGAATATCATTAATTAATAATTATCAAGATGAATTCCTCATAACCATTAATCATCTCTAATAAAGCTAAAATATTTAATAACAAGACAATGATCATTAACAAGAATGCAGTAGAATGGTGTGACGAATCGTATACCTTTGTATCCTATTCATTTCTACCCGCCTGGTACTTTGAGTGAGATTAACGTTGTTCAATATGAGCCCTATGGAATCAAAATACTATTGATAGGTACCTTAATCTCCTATGAATTTCTACTTTCCTGGTACTTTACGTGAGGTAATTAAAAAATATTTCGGAAAAAATGGTAATCAAGATTACTTTGAACGAGAAGTGTGCAGTACTTTTGCTACTTTTCTCCTAGAAATCTCAAAATGGGACGAACCCGGAACGATTTTAGCATTAAATTTGAATTTCCGTGTTCGGACTACTTTGGGCCGAGGCGAGTGGAACGAACCCGGAACTGAATAACTCAGAATAGCAATGGATTGACAAATCAAATCAAAAGGCTCGCATGCGAAGTTAGTTAAAGTTAAGTAGATACGAACAATTTTGTAATTGAAATTCCATATTGCTATAACAAGAATTGTTTAAATCGTTATTAAATTAACCAGGCGTTTCTGGGAATGATAACCGAGCAACAGATAAGTTGAAGATGGTTACAGGCTTGGCAATCAGTTCGTTGAAATCGATTATGGTTTAGCACGTTAAGCACTTGCTAGGTTTCAACAAGCTAATATACAAAACGTGAACGCTGTCCTGTGCATGCAGTAAGGTTGCGTTTTCACGTTATTTCGTTCAACGTTCACGTTATCACAGTAGAAGCGGGAATGAAACCTTTTTTAGAGAGCTTTCTTGTTATATTGATGAAGTAACGCTTGTCAAGCAATCGTTCTACGTTTGGAAGCCAAGAGAAGAGAGCCGAAAACTGTGTCATTTGAAAGCTGTTACGGTTTCTGTTACCGTAATTGCTTATAAAGTTGAATAGAGAAACAAATTATCTAAAATCTCCTATTTTTCTATATTATTATGCTTTTGATAATCTAGTTCGTCTTATCTTAGAAGAATATATTTGCATAATTATGATGACTTTAATCACGACAGCTTTTACACGGTCTTGCAAAAACATGAGATCAACCCGTGTTCTGAACTGTACCAGGTATCTATTGGTTTTTTGGTAAGACCATGTGCAACATTGGTAAGACCATGTGCAACATTATAAATATAACATTATCGAATCTGTGCCATGGGTAAAAAACCCTTACTAACTGTCAGGCCACAGGCCGCACTGCAGAATGGTAGCTTAGACGGTAGATGAGTAAACAAACGTATCTTCTAACATTTTGTTTAGTTAGGTGCCTGGATGTAAGTTCATTAAGTTTATATAATATGTTTTAGTTATAACAAAGATTTTCTCACATAAATTTACAAGCACTGATTGGCCATTAGGCGTACCAACTTAACATAATATAGAAATAAAATATAGCAAAGCTAATAAAGAAAGAGTTGTGTGAATTGAAAACGATGCGTTTGTGAATTCTAATGTTATGTTTTAAACACAGCTCTATTATTATAATGATTGAAAACTGCGAGGTAGCGAGGCTATGTCAATTTTTTTCGGACTGCTACCATCAAAGCAACTGGCCAAACTACACGCCTACCATCCTGCGGTGCGGCCAGGCCTCAGCAAATTTTATTTCTGATAGCCATAAGAAGTCAGAAGAATTCCCAAGAACATCATGACCAATTAGTTTAGCATTAGTTCCGCGTAAAACTAGTAAAACATAAAACTCGTTTTCTTTTCACCGAACTCTGGCGGCCGCTGGTGGTCGCGTGTTCCACTAATTACACCACCGCCTACTTATCGTCCTCTGGTGCACTGGGACGGACCTAGGGAGTGGGAATTAGGGCCATATTCTAGAGTGGAGTGTAGGTATACTCTCAGTGTTACGACGATCGACGGATCGAGCCGTGGCTTGTTGCGACTTTGTTATTTCCGACTTTTACTCTTATCCCTATTCTAGATAAGAAAAGAGCAGAAAATTATTCCAAGCTCGTCAAAAATGACTGTCTTACTGACTCAAAATAAAAAAACAGCTGTTTCTGGTGTACCAAATGCAAAGGAAGCTGCAGTAGATACCTATTGTTTTAGAAAAATTACGCTTTTGCCATCTAAAAGCAGCACGATTACTGATAATTTTTTCTTTGAGATTGCTGTACTTGGTCCAATGGTCCAAAAAGAAGAATAATACTTACTTTTACTCATAAAAGAAACATACATACTTAAACGGGTAATTATTCTAAATTAAAAATTACATTAAAAACAATGGAAGAAAAATTGGATAAAAAAAGGGTCTCCACCTCAGCATGTGAAGCATTCAGCCTAGCCCAATGATACGCTGATTACGCTGGTCCATTTATCACTAGACAGAAACATTGAACCAGTAGTTAACTACTGGTTCAATTTCACTATCACTTAATGATGCATGACCCTGTTATTATAGTTAATTATAACGTATTCCCCTAGGTACAGCATGACCCCAGAACAGAAATCCTAACCACGACCCTGTCCCTATCGCTTATCATGCGTCGTCCCGAACCTTTTAGCCTCTGACGAAGTCCGACGACACTAATAAATCTTCAAATATCGGGCCGACGCGACGCCTCTCAAATATTAATTGCGATCGTATTAATATCACTGATAGCATTTTGCGACGGTTTTATCGCGGTTTTATTGACTAATGGATAGCTCAATGCTTTGTTTTATTTGCTACGTGGTAATGGAATGATCCTGGTTGTGATTGACGACTGTCTATTGCCCAAGTTTACGACTGTCTGTGGACTTATCTGTTTGCTTGGCGTTTTCGTCCTCTTAGTTAACACGTTAAAATATTAGTTGGGTCTATAATATTAAATCAACAGTTTTTTTTTGTAATGGTTGCAACAGGACCTACATTTCTATCAACGTCATCGTTTACAATTGGATAGCCCTTTTTCCCGTTAAAAAGAAAATCCCTCTCTTATATTTTTTCAACAATAACGATTCGACTTTAGTAAAGCCTAGAACGTCACGTCTTCATCACTCCCATGTCCAGACCATGGCGTGTTAGCGCTCACATTCCGTCGACATTCCGTCTCCGAACCTCTTTATCTGCGGCGCCTGCGACAAATTACGGCGGGTCCAAAAACTTGCCTTTATCACCGGTCTGTTCGTGTTTAGTCGCTTGTTCGTCGTTTCCTTTTAATTTGGTCCGTATAGTTTTTGTAGGTCGTCATTTTGGAGTTATCTGGCTGAGATTGTCCCCTTTTTAGTGGTTGTAATAACTTGCTTGTTCTATTGCTCTGTTTGCTTTACCTGTCAGCCAGGGTGACTCAATAATTGCATACAATAGCGAGCCCGTGCGGGCCGTACGCGAAAAAAGATATGCAAAATTTATTGTATTAGATAGATAGATAGATAGATAATTCTTTATTGTACCACACAAACACAGAAAACAGTACAGAAATAAAAAAAAGTTACAAGATGAAGTACAAAGGCGGCCTTATCGCTATGAGCGATCTCTTCCAGGCAACCTGGGGATGGACTGGACAAGTTAGAACAAAAAAAAAGACGGTGGCACTTGAAAAAGAAATTATAAAATAATTATATAATACTTAATGTAATATCAACATAACATACAAAAAACAATAAACTAATACGAACATAAAAAAAAAAAATTAGCTTAAACCTGTAATGATAGGTAATGATAGGTGTATTTTTAGTAACAAAGAAAATTACAATCGAATAATAGGAACAACTTAGAACAATTGAGCTAATTGCAGACGGTGGCAAACAATCTACAGGTAGCCCAACTGATCCATATCAATACAAGTCGGAGTGTCTTCAAGACACTTCTGCATTGCCCCGCTGTATGGCAATGCTGATGCGCTGCGCCAGATACTCGCCAGCTCTCGGGTCACGCGTCGCTTCGACCAGACGCTCAGATATTTTTTGAAAACCTGGGGAGCCTCGGTGACCAACAAGGGGAACAAATGCGTAGGCTCTGTTGAGACTTGCATTGCTAGTAAGTTGCTGACTTGACTAAACGCCTGCTGTGGCCAAGAGCAGAGCATTAATATTTTTTTGAGACGACAGAGAAGATAACCCAATTGAGATTTTGCTTCTGAATGGATTTACTTCTGTTGGTTTCCTAAAAGATTTATGTCCTACTGTACTTCAACAAGGTACTTCTAGTGAAGTTATAACTGAATCATTATACGACATGAAAAAGGCATGTATCTTTAATTTTGAAACTAATGCTATTCTCATAAAAGAATTACACATGACTCAAAAATCTACAGTTATTTGTGATAGTTCCGTTCCGAAGGTAAAGTGGTCAGGTCAGTGTCCAATGTAAATTATCAAAGTCAACATAGTGCATTCGCTATAAAAATAAACTAATAGCGTGATCATAAAATTTATAAAATTCCTATAAATCATTATATTTATGGCCAAAGTTGATGTAAGTAATATATTTAGCAATCAATAAAATATTGAGGAAATATCTTATACATTAGTTGCTTTTAAATTGTTTTATAGTTGACGGCGACACATTTATGTGAGAGCTGTTAGCTTAAATGCAAATAGGATAGGTATATCAAGACTTTATTGTAATTACATTAGAATAATAGTTTGATGTCGGAAATAGTAATTAAAAACCAGTTTAAAAACGAAATTAGCATTACTCACGATCCCAGCAGGAGAGCTCGCAACTGTATCACTGTGCCTATTCAACTTTAAACACTCAATTTCAGTTATTGCCGGCTAATTACAGAACAAGCTATTAAATGAAAACATCAATTAATTAGAAGGGGAGAGGCGAGCGGGCGCGAGGCTGCGGCGCTCACAACTGGTTTTAAGAAGCATACACGGCATGCTTCATCCATAATTCAAATAAAACATGGGGGCCAGACTCCGCCCCTGAGGCACGCCGGCCAATAGCCTCATCAACGACTGTATTCGATAACTCCGCCTGTTATAAAACTTATTCCCCACTCTCCTATTCTAAATGAGTCTCGCATGATTCTTCAGATAAATTAATAAGCGGCAATAAGATCATCATGGGCATGATCCACTGTGTCGAAAGCCGACGAAAGACCGAGTTTATACAAAAAACAGGTTTTTGTTCTGATTCTCTGAGCTTACTGGGTCTAATAAAGTTAAAGCTGAACGAACACGAGGGACTATGCAGACTTTCTATTCAGACCCTGTTTTCTACGTGACTGTGATCTTTAGCCGCCGGGGCCTCATTATTTGCAATATTCAATTAAAAGCAATCGTGATTTCGAAGATCACGAACGTTCCAGTTTTCCATCGCCGTTTTGAACGTCTTATTTGACAAATTGAATTTCTGAAGATACAAAGCAATTAAAAGCATTCGATTCAATGGCGTAGAGTTCATTATTGATGTACCTAGAACTGCTACTGGCGTATTCGTAGCTGATTGAAGAATGGGTAGCAAGGTAGTTAATTATTTGCATACAAATGGTTAGTTATATCCAATTTGTGTAATACGAATTGATTTTTCCTGTTAAAAAACATTGCAAATTAAAATTGCGAAGAACTAGAAAATACAGTCATTAAAAAAATATAAATGTGAAAGTTTGGATGTTTAGATGTTTCTTACATCTTCACACCAAAACTACTCAACGGATCGAGCAGAACTGCATACAGGTAGTTTTAGGCCTGAAATAAAAGATATAGGATACTTTTTGTACCATAAATCAGTTTCCTTGAGATAAAAATAAACGCGTGCGAAGTCGCGGGTAGAAACTTGTCATTTATAATGGTTGGTTCTTCAGATGTCGCAAACATATCGTATCGTATTATCAACAAGTAAACCTCAACAACGATTCACTAAGCTTAAGTTCTTGGTAGCCATGATAGAAGGTAGGTATTAATTTAGGAACTTAGGAAACTAAGGTCTTTAGAAGGTACGACATTATAATATGACTGATAAAAGGGTAGGCGCTGAGTACTCAACGAGAGTTGGTTCAATGACAAGACTGTCACGATTTCGACCACTTGAAGGCAACTTATTTTTTTTTTTATAATCTTAAGGTCTTGTAACTGGTTGATGTTTGTCGAAATTCTGACCATGATTATGTATTTTTTTAGCTGTCTAAATGATTTTGATAAAAATTATTCTATGCATGTTATACTTATACTAGTTTTTGTATTTGTTGCATGCTTTTTGTGTTGGGGTAGACCACCCGCCTGATAATCAGTGGGCATTGTAAGGGTAAATGAAAGTGGATCCGATTTGTGCAAGACTTTGGATGTGGTGCTGAAGAAGAGTTAAAATTATACTTACCTACTCAACAGTAGGTTACCGGATGTGTCGGTAGATTTGTTGCAGCAATCGATAGACAATGAAGACAGAAGCCCATTTTTACCAATCATTGTCTCCTTTTCATCCCTATTCAAACCAGCTTTGGTAATAGAAGAAATTGGGGAATTCACGCAACAGCTTCTACATCTTACTATTACTGGTGCTAATAAGCATAATGCTTTAAAAGGTAGCACTTAAGCAGATAAAGCATTAAGCACTCATTATTTAGCCATTGTTGTTCAACAAAAGGGTTCTACGACTCTCTTACGTAAGCATTATCTTATTCTTTGCTAAGAAGCTCCAAAAGTTTTTGTCAGTTTGGCATTGTTTGCGACAAGTTGTCAATTTGTTTGTCCTTTGGGAGACGGCCCCGGATTACGTTATAAGTGTAAATTCTCAAAGGTTCACTCATCATAAGAGGTGTATTTCTGGTCAGATCCTGCTCTTTCGAGAATATTCTGTCTACAAGCAATCCGAGTAAAATCATTGCTTCCAGTCCAGTAAAATAATCGAATATGTAAAAATTAGTATCTTTATTTGTGAATCTCATAAGTTGCTGAATCCTGATTCATTAACGTACCTATAGCTCATTTTACATTGCAAGCTTTCTGTAGTGATACAGAAAACATGGCGATAGACATCGCAAAAAACCCGTCGCCCCTTTTCGGAAGTCGCTAATGACAAGGCGCCATCAGTAGCTTTGCCGACTTTTTTATCATCGTCCGTGGCGTGAATTACAGGTATAAAAGAGTTTTGTTCATCATTGCTGAGTTTCACAACGATTTTGCTTAAATCATCTGCTTATTAAAATGATGTATTAACCATCATTGTGGTTTGACTTTGTTGGTTGACGCCACGTGTCGGTTTCGGCTTGTAATGACAGAGTTGCGACATCTCTCGGTGTGGCCCGGAAGTTAAGATTGTCATCAGAAGGTGTTTTGGGTACATATTCATTTTGTCCGGAAATACGTTTTTTATTACTGGTATTAGATTGTTTAATACTTCCGATGATGAAATCGGTATCAATTTTGTGAAATTTGAGATCTTGCGACATGATTACTTTTTATAACAGTTATTTTAAGGGATCAACATTGACAAAACCGATATTTTATCATTGACAGTCACTAGAAAGCAAAATTCGTACTAGGCAGGCACTTGTACCTAGGTATCCTAACAAAGCCTTTGGGACCTAGATAGAATATAATAATGGGAGGGAAATTCAACACGTCGCGTCGCCTCGGTTTCCTTTCCTTATGTAGTTACAGCAATACACAGATTCAAATTATCATCATTCAAAACTAAGCTTATGTTATCTGGACCAGATAACTGATAAACCCACATAATAAAACACATTATAGATAGATAGATAGAAAATGCTTTATTGCACACATAACTTAAAAATAACAGACAAAGATAAAATGAAGAAATAAGAAAAAATGTGACAATTGGCGGTCTTATCGCTCAGGAGCGATCTCTACCAGACAACCGTGGATGGATAGGATCGTTGGATTGAACGGGGATCTGTGTGCATTAGTATGGCTACATACTAATGCACACAGATCCCCGTTCAATAATGTAATTATACTAGCTATAATATAATTACAAAATTCTAATACAATTCTAATACAAATTCTAATACATTATATGACATAAAGATGGATATTTTTTAATAAAACACTGTTTTTACCGGATTGATCGCGTATATTTTATATTTGTTTATAACCTGACGTTTCGGAGGCTTTTCAGCTTCCATGGTCACAGGCAGACTGAGGTGACATTTGTCTTTACAAGTAATTTGAATTTTACATATCTACCGTCAATTATACAAATTTAATTATAACGTTCCGTATGTACGCAGTAATCACTAACAGTGTCTTGATGGGTTGTAGCTATGGATTGCTGGGTGTGGGACCTGACTCGATGTAGGACTGGATCCCAAGCGGCAGGTACTCTCCAACCATCTTCTCTATTGAAATTATTTGGATGTTTTTGAATTTCAATTGCTTCTCGGAGCATTCTAGGAATGAAACGGTTTTCTCTAGCTAGTATTTGAGCTTTGTCGAAGCGAAGAATATAAACAAATATAAAATATACGCGATCAATCCGGTAAAAACAGTGTTTTATTATGAGTTCTCGCGAAAATAACCTTAGAATATACTATGGATATTTTTTACTTTAAATAGCATAAAGACACAGAACACCCGGAACAAATATCTACAGATCGTACTAACGTTGTCCTGAGGCGGGAATATAACCTGCAACTTCCTAACTTGTGTCACAGGCAGACCTTCGCCCGCTACGGCACAGTGGTCAAAATGATAATAATAATGCACAGGAGTTAAATAATATAGTTTTGAATGGTAGTGAAATAATTAACAAAATTACCAACAGTTCTCAATTGCCGGTAATTACACAGGATGTGATTGTCTTATCAAGCACCATCTTAATTTAGGGGTGTCCGTAATTATTTAGAAATAACGAATATTTACATAAATAAATGGAGTTATAATTGTTTTAAGGTCATTCATCATAAGTACTTCAAGCTTTAGTATATTCATAACACCTCTCGCTTAGGGGTTATTAACCGACTACCAGACTTAGGTATGGCATAATTTTTGCATGCATCAGCATTGGCAATCAGAACGATTGTATGACAGCGGATATCGTTGCAATTTATGTCAATTTTATGTGTTATGTCAACAAATTCGACAAAAATCTAAAATTCACATGCTTGGAGTCGAGATAAAGTTAAGATTCTTGACAATGTTTATTGAAGAAAAGATTTCAAACCGAAAAAAATCTACTTTCCATTTCAATTGTGTTCCAAATCAAAATGAAAGCTAATCACTGGTTAAGTTTTGCAGGATTGTTTATCTTTTTGCAGATACTTAAAGAATTGAGTATGTAGCTTTGGTGTTTATTTGTGTCTAACCAATTTATTTTAGGACAACCGACAACGTCACGTTACCACGTTACCCTCTGAGCAACCAGTCCCCTAAATAATAAGGCAATAAATGTTTCGTGTAAACAGACAATAAACATGCGAATGCTACCACGGAATTAAACTAAACCCCTAATATACGGTGTAAACGGCCGGCCCGACCGGCCGGGTATAAAAAGATAGAGATGACATAGCAATTTACACGTTGTTGCTAGCTCTTTTTTTCCAATCAATAATGTTAGGTATCTACCGACTTACTGAGGCATGTGGCTCAGCGATCCAAAGTAGGATTTTGGCCCCTGACAAGATTTCTTCATGTTTTTCGATTCTATTCTAAGCTGAAGCTGAAGGTAATCGAAGTTGAAAATAAAACCACAAAAAACACTGTTCTTGTCTACTTAACATGTCCAAAATCCTAATGATGATCATCAAAAAATATTTAAAAAATAGTGTTTTTTTTGCCTTAAAATTGATTTTCCGTACAGTAAAAACGCGAGTTTTGGCACTCATTTCGCCTTAAGTCTGCAATCTAAAATCGATAAAACATTACAAGTTGCAATCTAATTGAACCTGTCTTCTACTAGGAAGAATTTCCAACCATATATTAACCCTCTTTGTTCGAAGCGATTACCGCGATATGCATCTCACAGTAAATTATTTCGAACATTAACGCGCGGAATTACCAGCACCTTAATATATTAACCCTGCAACACTTAGAAATGATAATTTCATTTACCAAACATAGATGGTTATCTAAGGAATTGTTTGTAAATAAGATGTTTAGCTCAGGAGTTGTGGGTTACTATGATGGCTCACTCATAGGACTGCAGGTGTAAAAGTTGGTTGCGCTCTTTGGAAAAAGGGCTTTATTATTATTATTTAATACACAGGCAGCTCTATTAACAAAGAAAATTACAATCAAATAATGGAATTAAATTAAAACTAGTATTTACAATTGAAACAATTGAGCTAACTGCAGACTGTTGCAAACAATCTACAAGTAGCTCAACCGATCCATATCAATACCAGTCGGAAGCGTGCCCAAGACGCTAGCTGCATTGCCTCGCTGTATAGCAATGCTGATGCGCTGCGCCAGATACTCACCAGCTCTCGGGTCACGCGTCGCTTCGACCAGACGCTCAGATAATTTTTAAACCCGGAGAGCCTCGGTACCCCACGGAACTAGGGTCTCGACTCCAAGGGGAGCAAATGCGTATGCTCTATCGAGGCAGCTCTTAAACTGATGCGTGTATATCATAGTCCTTGTCAGTGCACTTTAAGTGTTTGTCCAGTCTATTTTTAAAAGAGTTCACTGAGGGGGCACTGATCACTGATTCCGGTAACCGGTTCCAAGTCTTCACGACGCGATTGGACAATGTGTGCTCTCTCGGTTTGCTGGTACTTGGCCCGCGTTGCAGCTTCAGCGAGTGTCCTCTCAGCCCTGTGTTATTGTTCATAGTGTAGTACTTCTTTGTCAGAAGTACCTCTCTATAATCGCCTCACCGGTTTCTCCCTATAACTGCTTTTCGGTGGAAATCGGGAACGAGAGCGGAAACTAATTTTAAAAGCAGTCAAAAACTTCAACAAAAACTTCGCTTGCGGGTTCGAGTCCCGCCGAAACCGAACATTTTTGGGAACTTATTTCATTTCTTACAGACACATATTGCCATTAACAAGGAATCATCATCATCATAACGATGTTCAAATGGACCACTTGGAAAAATCGTTGCCATTACGTTCCAACGACGAAATATTAAGGTACGGATTGAAAACACAATGGTAGAACAGGAGACACTGAATAAAATCTATTTCAAGCATTCTCTTCGCCCAGATTTCATGCAATAACGCTAGGCAGGCGTGAAGGCACTCCTGCGCATGTCTCCCCCTCCCCCACCCGTGGCAGCCTGCCTCCGTTCCGCTAAACAAACTTCACGCGGCGACTCCAAATCGATTTGCTGCGATCGCATCTCCGCTCCTAATAACTTCCAACGAGTTTTTTTGTTTCAGGGTGGAATTGAGAACGGGGTTTGGGGCAAATAACACACCGGCATTATTATTAAGGAAAAATTAGATGAAAAAGCAAAGTAGGTACCTACCGACCTATTTTGCTTTTGCGCCTAATTTTTACAAAAACTGAGAAAGAAAATCTCGAATAATACGTTTGTGAATTGATAAATATACTTGTGATCGCTCTAGCTAGACACTATGGTTAATGTTATATTTTTGGCTCTTACGTAGACCACATAAACTATCATTCGTAGATATTAAGACCATTGATTGACACTATGTTTGCTATTGGTTATTTAATTTTTACAAATATTTGTTGTCCACACACCTACGAGGTGCAGTAGGTGGTAGAATTGCGCAAGCCCAAAATTAAAAGCCCAAATTTATAGCATTAGGTCATCTGTTTCAACTCGATGTTACGTTGTAACTAGGTAGCTCAAAAACTGACACTATCCTGCTTAAAATGCTGAGCGATCAAGACCACTAATCAGGGGCACACATTCCTGCCCACCTTTTACTAGTTCTAACTACAGCCACCCCAAATATATATCCTAACGGATAAATTATAAAATTTTATGGCATCATTGTTTCCGCTCCGCTCCCAAGCTTCTATCGCCCATAAGAAACATCATCAAAATCTGTTAACCCAAAATGAATCTGACGAATTGGTTCTGCGTGGTTATTGTTACATCTTTGTCTTGGAATAGCCGTGGGGAATCATTTCTCGGTCTAATGATGGAAAGATTTGCTGAAAATTAGATTTTGGGGAATAATGAACTGGGGTAGCCGAGACGAAAAGTGCTATTAAGTTTTTGTTTTGTCAGGTGGGTTTGGGAATTGAAAAGTGGTGTGCTCGTGTACACTACACACACGATAAAATTGTATTTAGATAAAAGAGTATAAAAAAATATTAAAATACAGTACTGTCATAGTCAAACCAGTGACTCAATGTCCATACTAATTACGAGTCAAAAATAAGCACACCACTTTCAATTCAGATAGGCTTCGATCAGGTGACTTATGAAAGAACTGTGCTGCTTTAGAGCGCTCTCATACTACCGCGCGGTACCGTTGATGCGGTGCCGAAAGAGTTTCGCAATAACGTTGAGATGGAAAAGAAGCGAAACTGTCGCGGACCTCGAGTTGCGGCTCTGCAAATTCAAATTCGCGCGGTAATGTGAGACGTGTGTTATAAGTATAGGTAGTTCATATGTCTGAACTCTGAAATAATACCTTACCAAGGTATTGTATTATTTCAGAGTTCTAACCTACCCACAGGCGGAATAAAACATTGATAAATATTTAGTCTTTACTGGGGACTAAAAGATATAGTGATTTTTAGCTCTTCTTACCTATCTAGGTCACATAAGAAAATAGAATTAACTTATAAAAAATAGATCGAATTCCCGGCTTTCTGGCACTCTATGGCGCGGTGGACGAAGATCTACCTGCGACGCAGGGGTTGCGAGTTCTATTCCCGCCTCGGGACAACTGTTTGTAAGATCTGCAGAAATTTGTTCAGGATGTTCTGGTTGTTTTTTGTTTTTTTTTATTATGTATAATAAAAAAATACCTATCTATGTATTGTATTATAATAATGTATATCAGTTATCTAGTACCCATAACACAAGATTTGCTTAGCTTGGGGCTAGATGATGCTGTGTGAATAGTCCAGCATTATTTATATTTATATTATATTCTTGCATCGAAGTAAAGTCTACCAGACATCAGCCATTACTGACCAACGCGTGTGCTGCGTAGTTATAAACAAATCAGCGATTGAGAAGTCATTCAGGCGAGAAAAACTGAATGGCGAAGAAAAAGGAGCGATCGTGTCGATTTGAAGTGGCCATTGAGAGAGGGGAAGTGGAGCGGAGTGACACGAGCGGTGGACAGGGGAGACCAACATTTTGTATCACTTTTTCATTTCATTTATTTTCACCGTGTAGTTATTACATTTTCACTTGATGTCGTTAGTTCTTAATTTGAGTAGGTCTAATACATATAATACACAAGTTATTAATATAACAAAAGGAAAAAGGAAACACCTTAAGGGATTTTACGAAGCAAGAAAAACAGAAAGACAGTGTTCCTTTATGTAGGGTCAATAAAATATTAAAAAATTATTGACCCTACGTAAATAATAAAAAATAATAAGAATTGGCTGTAAAAGGACCTAGTATTTATAAAAATTACGAAAATGTATTGAGTAATGTCAGAAATAAAATAAAATTAACATATCATGTCAAGAAATGTCATAAAAGCTGCTGAATATTGCATTGGCATTGGCCTATTGATAGAGATCGAAAGAAGTTTTAAGTAACCAATCCTGAATCAATGATCGCCGAAACATTTTGGCGCTCATCTTGTAGACACCTGACTAGTAGTAGTCATCTGTATATTGAGAATTATGAATAATCTAAACAGTCTAAACACCTCAAAAGATTAAATGCCTAATTATCAATTTACTCAGAACTTTGTGCTAGTTAAAACAATCCTTTGGTTAATTCCGATGTTAAATGCATTCATACAGCCAGAAAAAAGCTCTAGAAATTAAAAAAAAAATCTACTGAGACCAACATGTTTAAAATGCTCTGTTGTTCCTAGAATAGCAAGAGCTTTTGCAGGCTGAATTTGCAAGTACCTATTTAGACAAAAAGGTTGTCCACCACTGTCCAAGCAAATAGAGTAAATAAAACAAACGCTTCAACAAACACCACAGCGATAGCAATTGTGGAAATGACGCTCATTTGAGGTTTCCAGCGGGCGCTGTTTTTGTGCGCGCGCGCAGCCTGGCAGGTACTCTGAATGACTAGGCCGGATGTGGTCTAGTCTGGTTCAAGCGAACTTCTGATTTTGATTATTACAGATGCGGACTCTTTTAAGCCCTGATCAGGGCTTCGTTTTGCGACACTTACATATTATTTTAGTAAAGTTCACAATTTGAAGGGTTAAGTTATTTATTTGAAGGTGAGGCGCAGGTTCGAATCCTGCCGAAATCGATTTTTTTTTGGGATATTATTAAAAAAAGTTTTCGTAGAAGATTTACCCAGTGCGAGTAACGCACTATAAAGCAAAAGCAAATTCCTGTACTTTATTTTTGCAGTGACATTAGGAAAGATTTAACTTGCTTTATGCTATGGCGCTTATTAATTGCCTATGTCCAGCTGTGGACTAATATAGGAAGATGATGATGATGCAAGTCGAATGATAATTAACTAGTTTCTGCCCGCGGCTTACGTTAGGAGGTTATTTCTATCCAATGGGAACTGTTTTATGGTACAAAAGTATCTATATTTGATTCCAGGCTTAGAGCTATACCTATGCAAAATTTCAGCCCTATCCGTTCAGTAGTTTTTGCGTGAAGAAGTGACAAACATCCATCCAAACTTTCGCGTTAATGTGATTATTGATTTAGGAGGGAATCCTCTTTACAGCAGCTACGTGGCTTACAAAAACTTGCTAACTATTCACGACTAAACTGGTTGAATTTATCTTAATGAAAGGTAAGTTGCAGTCTTATCATTCACAAAACAAGGTAGTGCGAATAACGTGAGCGATGCCGCAGGAAGAAGGTAGTTTCGCATCGTCGTCTAAACCCTTTTAGATTTTTTCTTAAGAAAAGAAACAGTAATGTGAACATGATCTCAAGTTAATTGCAAACTAAACAACGTAATGTGGGAGTCATTACAATTGTATCAACATTAGCACGATGATTTACTCCATGATGGCTTTTAGGTCGTCATGACGGATGGGAGATGGAAAAATTTAATAGTCTGGAAGATATCGCTTTCAGTAATAAAGCCGCCGATTGTACATCTTTTTCCGAATTAGATATAAATTTTCAAAAGGTTAAAGTTAAGCTCGCTTTTGCACATCAGATCCGTTTTTACATGTCCATTTTTTACGGATCCTTCGCTGTGTGTTTCGGCCGTACCGCTTCACTCGACGAGCTCAGTTGGGCATAGGGCGAAGGTTGCCTGCGATGCAAGATTCTGTGGGTTCTTTTCCCGCCCAGAATTTTTTTTTTGTACGATCTGCAGATATTTGTTTCGAGCGTTCTGGGTGTTTTCTATGTATAAGAAAAATATCTATCTATGTTAGTAGTAAATATTAGTTGTAATTATTATTGTATTGTATATTTTAAAGTTTGAATAAAATGTAATTGAAATATAGACGTGTATCTAAATCACATCATATTTAGACTTAGATAGGCAAATAATATTGTATTAAATCTATGTTATGTTTTCTATTATGTATATCAGTCATATATATCATAACACAGCTCTGCTTAGCTTAGGGCTGGATGATGCTATGTGGATTGTCCAGCATTATTTATTTATTTTTGTTACTGCAGAATAAACATTTCATTCTTAGCAGTTTCCTTCCGCTTCCGGCGACTTTTCTCGGAAGAAAATCATATAATTTGCTGAAATAACTAACCGTTATACATTTCGATAACTTGATTCAAATTACCTAACTATCGGCACTAAACAACCAAAATAATGTTCGTAATAGCCTGTAACGCGAGGCATTATGAAGACATCTATCAAACAAAAGGTAACGTAATCGAGTTGTACCAACTTACAAAGAATAATATTTTGTTAACGACCGTTGTTTGAGCTTTATTGAGCAATTTCATACAATATTAGAACATTAATCCAATAATAGAAGTCATTTCGGTTACACAGCTCAATTTAGAACTCTAAGGCTTTGATTATAGAGACGAGGTATTTGTTTGGACAGTTATTTGAGTTCTGATTGGTCAGATAATGCTAAGTAGATAAATTGGATTGGTTCATTTATTGTTCATGGTTCGTGTGATCAAATATTGGGCTGTAATGAAAGTGTACGGTAATGGGTTGGTCATAATAGGTAAAAATAATGGCATTGGCCTCGTAAATAAAATAGTTTAAAGTTCTTTCGAAAATTACCAACATATTTTGCGGTTGTACTAGTCTGAAAACGATAAAAACAAGAAACAAATAACAAAAAGTATTTATTTACGAAATGGAGACACATAAAAAAACTTACATCAAAGTTCCTATTAGAGTCATCATCATCAGCCTATATTAGTCCACAGCTGGACATAGGCCTCCCCTATAGGGGAGGCCTA
Organism: Eupithecia exiguata; assembly: GCA_947086465.1. Classification (NCBI taxonomy): domain Eukaryota; kingdom Metazoa; phylum Arthropoda; class Insecta; order Lepidoptera; family Geometridae; genus Eupithecia; species Eupithecia exiguata. Next base: position 3,197,231 of record OX352229.1, read on the forward strand.
TGTCCAGCTGCTCACGGATGGCGTGAAAAAGCGAACGACAAAAAAAGTTGTACGCGAGGTCAAAGTTTCTTAGAACGTACGGTTAAAAATCCTTGTCAGAATCACAAAAAAAATCGACAAAGAGATTTTGAAGCTTTGTCGATCGTTTTTTTTTGACATTACACTCAAAAAAAAACGATCCACAAAGCTTCAAGCGCCATAGCGCCCTGTCTTCAGCTTGCCGCATCCAGCATCTGCCAGCAGTATTTCCTCCTATTAGAGTATACAGAGGTAATAATGAATTCTTGTTTTAGAGTAAGTTTCCAATCCTGGCCCTTACTACTAAGATAAAATCTTGTATGAATATGCGAGGGATCCCAGCTTCGGCTTTTAGTTCTGAATCCGATACAAATTGAATTACCTAGGTATTGTTTTATTTAATGCTAAACTTTTTTTTTTGCTTAATACAATATATTCAAGTAATAGAATTAAATTATAACTAGTATTTACAATTGAAACAATTGAGCTAACTGCAGACTGTTGCAAACAATCTACAAGTAGCTCAACTGATCCATATCAATACCAATCGGAAGCGTGCCCAAGACGCTAGCTGCATTGCTGCAATGCTGTATAGCAATACTGATGCGCTACGCCAGATACTCACCAGCTCTCGGGTCACGCGTCGCTTCGACCAGACGCTCAGATAATTTTTTGAAAACCCGAAGAGCCTCGGTACCCCACGGACCTAGGGTTTCGACTCCAAGGGGAGCAAATGCGTATGCTCTATCGAGACCTGCATATTTACGCCTCTTGAGATCGTCGCCCAAATCTGCCGCCGCACCAGCCCTCACGGAAGTATTACGTATATCAGTTATCTAGTACCCATCATAACACAAGCTCTGCTTAGCTTGAGGCTAGATATTGCTGTGTGAATTGTTCAGCATAATTTATTTATATATTATTTATCTGATGGTTATAGTGTGATATTGACAGTGGAGCTTACTAGTTAGCTGAAATTCGAACCATTTAAAACAACATGTTTCAAAAAATACCAGTGAGTCGAATGAGTGGTTAATCGCCCAGTTACCCCTGTTCCCCTGTGAAAAAAATAACGTAATGAGGTTTTAATATTCCGTCGGTAGCAGCAATTTGGCTGGCCACCTACGCTGACATGTAATGATGGGCTAATTTTGTGTGTATGGGAGTTGAATGAATAACGTATGACATTATTTCAGTGTAAATTGTTGAGTACAAAATGTTTCATTGAATCAATAAGTACCTATATTTTATAGGCATTAATGTAGAGACGTAGATGAAGAGTTAATAATACATGGTTCTATCTTTGCTCTTCTCATTAGGATGTAATATATTCATCATCATCATCATCAGCCTATATCAGTCCACTGCTGGACATAGGCCTCCTTTAATGAGCGCCATAGCGCCCTGTCTTCAGCTTGCCGCATCCATCATCTACCAGCAGTCTTTCGCAAATCGTCATCCCACCTGGTCGGAGGGCGTCCTACACTAAACTATACTACCTACTAGCCTACCTTCCAATTTGTTTCTATTATTTGATTGTAATTTTATTTGTCAATAAATGTTTTTGTGTACACGAACCCGACTTAGCATATTATTAACATTAGCATTCACTGCCCAGCCTCGGAGAATCGCCATGAAATGAAAGAGTTAAATAACGCTGTCCTCCAAGCCGTATTTCGGCAGAGACTTACCATTATAATGATATTTATCAAGCATTTGTTAAAACAATTAGGTTTAGAAGCCATAAACAAGATTAGCTGCAGTAAATGAGCAATCAACACCATAAACTTGAGTAAGGTCATCGGATAATTGCAGCGATGTGCTAAAATATCTTAGAAACGACATAGCTTTGCTAAACAAACCTTGACAGAGAATAGATGTGCCTTCTTCTGAGACTAGATATTATTAGCGACCCCAGTGTAGAAGCGGGCGAAGGTCAGCCTGTAGGAGGTTGCGGGTTCGATTCTCGGGGACAAATGTTTGTACTATCTGCAAATATTGGTTCAGGGGGTTCTGGGTGTTCTCTATGTATAGTAAATAATAATAATTAAGTAGATAAATCAGTAATCTAGTAGGTACCCAATACGAGCTCCGCATATAGCTTGGGGTTAGATATGCTGTGTAAATTGACCAGCAATTTGTTTTTTTTTATTAGAGATGGTAGAGTAGTTAAGTATAGAGCCAATAAGGTCCTCATAATGGTCTGGAATTAATCAACACAAAAACCGAAATATCTTTGATTAAATTTTTATATTGACAAAATAAACAAAAAACAATTTAACAGATGAGCTATCAGAATATTACCGATGATAGCTCAACTGTTTCAAATCAATACACAATGTGAATTTTTTTTTGGCTACATCTCTTTTGGGTCTACTACCATTCTAAGCCTTTTCCGTGTCAATCATCAATGCTTCTCGATTACGTTTATCGAATATTTTTTTGTATCGATTCGGACTAAGGGTACTTGGTCACACGTCGCTGGATGCACCATCATTTGTCTACAGAAAAGTGTCCTTATGTTGTGCTACCTGTCAAATACCCCGATCCATCAAAAAATTCACCCCTTTACAAAAGGGTGAATTAGAAAGTGTCATACGTTTACAACCGGTCAGACAAATTGAATTTCATTACATGTTACAAAGTGTCATGTGGGAGTCGACAATCGGTTTTAAATTGTGCCCATCCTTTGAGTGCTGATGTTATTTTGATTATGGGGATAATTCAACAACTCCTAGTAATTTTATACATATGATTATTGTCCAGTTTCGATTGGGAAACAACGACGGGTCATATTTCAGCCTTAGTTATAAAAGCATCCATAGATAAGACACTTCTCGATGTTAAAAAAAAACGAGAAAATATTAGTAATTAATATAAGTTAGCAAAATTTTTTGAAGCATTTCCCATTTTCAAAGGGTAAAAACGGGACCCTATTACTAAGACTTCGCTGTCCGTCTGTCCGTCTGTCACCAGGCTGTATCTCATGAGCCGTGATAGATAGACCGTTGAAATTTTCACAGATGATGTATTTCTGTTGCCGCTATAACAACAAATACAAAAAAACAGAATAAAATAAATATTTAAGGGGGCTCCCATACAACAAACGTGATTTTTTTGCCGTTTTTATAGATAATGGTACGGAACCCTTCGTGCGTGAGTCCGACTCGCACTTGGCCGGTTTTATTATTCTTAAGGTGGGTGCGAACCTCTAAGCCCCCATACAAACGTACCTACTTTCCGATTTATTTTGCAACTACGTCCCCGATTTTAATATGTATATTTATGTACATACATATTAAAATCGGGATCGTATATAAATAGGTATATTTGCATCGTTTTAGTTTTTCAAAAATCAAAATCATCATTAAATGAGAGCGATAGTAATAAAATCGCTTGTAAATGAATTGAAATTAATTTACGCTTTCTTTTTATGATGATTTTGTATTTTGAAAAACTAAAACGGTACAAACATAGCTATTTCTTATCCAATTAAGTATGCAAAATTTGATTGAAATAAAGGGTCTGGTTTTCAAATGAATCGGAAAGTACGTTTGTGTGGAGTTTAGAGGTTCGCATCCACCTTAATTTACAATTTTCAGCAATTCCTTTGATCGTAGCCTGTAAAATTATTTAAAAAAAGGTTTCCATCTCTCTTTTAAATAGGTATGTATTTAAAAGTTTGTACTTTTGTTTGAAGTCGTCATCAAGTAACTACTGAAGCCATAATAACAACGAATTTCCTAATACATAGGTACCTACTTGGTATTCCTACGAGTCAAATCATAAGTTCGATAGAAATAAATAGATAAATACAATGAACTTCTCTTTATAGGAAGGTATATTTAGTTTATTACAATCAAATAATAGAATTAAATTAAAACTAGTATTTACAATTGAAACAATTGAGCTAACTGCAGACTGTTGCAAACAATCTACAAGTAGCTCAACTGATCCATATCAATACCAGTCGGAAGCGTGCCCAAGACGCTAGCTTCATTGCCCCGCTGTATAGCAATGCTGATGCGCTGCGCCAGATTTAGTTTATATTCAATTACCAGTGGTAACTTGACCAGGAAAAATTAAACCACTTCAGCTTCAACTCTATAAGGCCACCAAAACCTCTCCTTACGTGCACAATCGTCAAGCAGATAAGCATCAGAACAAAGTGACAATACAAGACAGTAGTGCTGTGCCAAATAGCATTTTAATTAGACGAGATAAGGTACACCATTAGCTAGTAAATTACCCGCAGAGGTGGTTTGAATCTACTGATTACGCTTCTTTAGACCAGAACATCATTAGGGGGTTAGTATAAGCGAGTTGTGTTTCAATGTACCTAACTTAAGCTTATTATCTTATGAAAAGTTTCAAATATCAAATATTAATTTAATAACGTTTATTTCTTTAGGCTTACAAAATAAGCACTTAGACAAGTAAATTTTTTTAGTATGAACAGGTTTTTAAATAGTAATAATTATCAAATAAGAAACAAGGTGTTATTGATTTTGTCCACTTTAATTTTTTGTCCACTAGTGGAAAAAGTGGAAGATAAACTACTAGTAAGTGTATTTTATTTTTTATTTATATTTATTTGGAAGACAGACAGTACATAGAAATATAAAGAGATACAATAATATTTTTCTTATACCAGTAAAGTCTCCACTATAAATATTTATACATATAAAAACTAGTGTATATATGACTTATAAATGAATACATCATTATTTGCCGATCAAAGTCAAAATATAATGTAATAAATATAATTTAATAGATACAGGTCAATATTAAAGACTATTATTATTAACTAAGTTTAACATTATTTTCCTTAGGTATATATACTATTTTTGTTCATTTCTGTTTCATCAGGTCTACACTGTCTCAACGTTGTAGGAAAACCTCTATCCTTTTTTCCTCTTCTCTCTGTTTTGGCCATTATGATCCAGCCTTTTAGGCAGGCGTGTAGTCCGTCTCTCCTTTGATAGTTTGGTTTCATCATCATATTAGTACACACGCACGTTCACTGCTGGACATATGCCTCCCTAGTTTGGTTTATTACGAGGTCATTTTTAGGGTTCCGTAAAGGGTAAAACGGGACCCTATTACTAAGACTTCGCTGTCCGTCTGTCCGTCTACCACCAGGCTGTATCTCATGAACCGTGATAGTTAGACAGTTGAAATTTCACAGATGATGTATTTCTGTTGCCGCTATAACAATTACTAAAAATTTGAATAAAATAAATATTTAAGGGGGCTCCCATACAACAAACGTGATTTTTTTTGCGGTTTTTATAAATAATGGTAAGGAACCCTTCGTGCGCGAGTCCGACTCGCACTTGGCCGGTTTTATTTGTTTTTATTGAGATCAAATCTTAACCTGTTCTCAGCCTCTTTAACCAGAGGTGGGTCTTCAGTAGTGAATATTCAAATTATACTATGTAGTTTCTACACTCTCTTTTCTATCTCTTCCATCATACGAGTAAGTGAGTAAGCAGACATACCAAAATTCTTAATATATTTATTGTAATTACATATCTAACATTATTCAAAAATCCCCAGAAATCTTGTCAAACCAATTCCCTTAATGTTTAGAGGGTCACTAATTGAATCCCCATAATTTATCACAACACGACTCAGGCATCCCAAGAACGCCAAACATCCACACAAACAAACATCCAGACATATCGGCCCTAAATAAAGTGCTGATAAATGAACAAATGACTTATATTTCTGGAATTTAAAGTGCGATTCCGATACAACCGAAAGAGGACCCTAAACGGGTATTTTAAGGTTGAGATTTATTATGTTTGGGCAAGGTGACACGGGTATAAAAGGATTTAAAAGTGAGAGTTATCACAGGGGCCCATTTGTGGCGCACGCGCGGCCCCACAGACTATAAATAAACAAAGGTAGGTACACCCTTGATGGAAGGACTCCTGTCCTGATCACCACTTAAGGATAAGGATGGATTAACAAATTTACTGTTTTCGGTATTTTGGAATTCTAGTTTTAGTAGCATTTTAGAGGGTTTTATGTTTGTTTGTGAGTCATCGGGTTGTGATTAGTTGTGATAGATTGGTAGTCAGTCTGAGTGTAGACGGTTTTATCTTAATTTAACAGTACTTTTTGGCCTACCTTGGTTGAGTGCGGCCGTAACAAATTTTAGACTACTAACAACAAATAGATTGCGTCAACCAGTCATAAAAAATCAGTAGACCATTGGTACTAGGACCATTGAATAGGAAGGAACTCTTTTTTCAAGAGCCTTCTCGTATATATTTTAATGCTTTTTGGGTTGTGACCAATTAGAATACTTTGTTGCAGTGACGGATTTTTGCCTAAATCAAATTTGATGCACCTTATTTATTACCTTATATAATTGGTGGATCTAAAAATTCATTTTAATATTAAAAAATCGAAAGTAACTCTGTCTGTCTGTCCATTTGTCTGTCTGTCTGTTACTTTTTCACAGCTAAACAGCTGAAAGGATCTCAATGAAATTTAGCGGGGGGTAAATGATATATCGAGAACATAGGCTATTTGAAAAGCGCGGGCGAAGCTGCGGGTAAAATATATGTATATAAGTAAATAATGCTGGACAATCCACCCAGCAACATCTAACCCCAAACTAAGCAGAGCTTGTGTTAAGGGTACCTACTAGATAACTGATATTCAACAACATACATAATTCAATACTTTACTTAAATAGATGTTTTTTATATTACATAGAAAATACCCAGAACACCCGGAACAAATATTGTCAGATCGTACAAGCCTTTGTCCAAAGGCGGGCATCGAACCCGCATTGAAGTCGTCTGTGACTATATGATTACACTACAACTATAAATTAGTGGTTTATTTTTCGCTTCTTCCACTAGTGGACAAAAAATTGAAGCGAACAAAATCAATAACATTTTGTTTCTTGTTTGATAATTACTATTTATTAAGCTGTTTATGTAGGTATAAAATTTGACTCGTCTAAGTGCTTTTTTGTAAGCCTAAAGAAATAAAAGTTATCGATATTTGTTATTTGAAACCTTTCATAACATTCAAGCTTGCGTTACATTGAAACACAACTCTTTTTACTAACCTAAATAATATCTTATCTGATAATAATAACTATTTATAAAGCTGTTTAAAATAGGTTTAAAATTTGACTTGTCTAAGTGCTTTTTTTGTAAGCCTAAAGAAATAAAAGCTATTGATATTTGTTTTTGAAATCTTTCATAAGATTCAAGCTTGCGTACCATTGAAACACAACTCATTTTAATAATACCGCTAATATCTTATTTGATAATAATTACTATTTATAAAGCTGTTTAATTTAAAGTATAAAATTTGACTGGTCCAAGTGCCTGTTTTGTAAGCCTAAAGAAATAAAGTTATTGGTTTTGAGTTTCGAGTTTGAGGCTTTCATTGTAAGCATGTAAATCATAAAAATGCATTTACTTACTTTCGTGCCAAAGTTAACGATGTGAATCTATAATGGCGAGGCGTAAACGTAATCCTCATTAATATTATAATGGGTAACGGTTACGCCCGGCCTCATCAAACTTCTAGCGATAAATGTGGGAATAATAATGGCGGCTTTCTTATGGTGCTGAATTCAAAATTAATTTAATAAAGTTTAAAAGCAGGGAAGACAGGAAAAATTGTCTTGAAAAATTTACATTTGGAAAAGATTTAAATGTCAAGTTAAGAAGTTCATGCGTTAAGTGAGCAAAGAGAAGTCTTTATTTTATTGTATGAATTTATTTTTGACAATATTTTAAACTTTTTGTTAACCTCTAGCAATTGACAGCTTACCCAATCTTGACTCCTCCACACAGTATAGAGGTTAACAAAAAGTGGTTAACAAACAATGTCAAAAATAACAAGCGTTCGAAAAACCGGCTGTTAAATTTCGTTAGACTAGTCGTTTATAATAAAGTTACTAGTTTCTGCCCGCGGTTGCGCACGCGTTGTTTCTCTTGAAATTATGTCCCATGGGAACTGATTTATGGGATGTTGAGCCTACATATGTTGGACTGTATATAAAATTGCAGACCGATCCGTTCAGCAGTATTGTCGTGAAGAGGTAACAAGAATTTGATTTTTTTCCTTTTTTCGATTTTTAAAAAAATATGAGTTCCAGTTTTCCCCCTTGAAAGGGGAAAAACTGGAACTCATATTTTTTTATTCCAGTTGACCCTCTCTAGAGGGATTTCAGGGGGCAAAACTGGAATAACCCAAACATCCTGTGACCTCACATCATGTGTTTGTGTGCGTAACTGTCTAGCTTACCGTGTACTTACAAATTATTTTTATTGCTATTTTTAGAGAACCCTAGTGTCTAGTTAAACCTATATTAGGATTTATGACACTATTAACCAAAAATATGTAATCTTTCTGTCAATGAATAATACCTATCTATGTATCTATCCAAACATTTAAACATCCAAAGTTTAATGTGATTGGACCAAGCATAAATTAAGGATTGAAATTGTTTTCATTTCAAGATCAAGCACCAAATAATATATATAATCATTTCATTTCAATAGAAACCCAAGTGTTCATTCAAAGCAAGATTGTAAAGATAAAACCTACACGTTTTGTTTTGCATATTGTAAATTAACTTGCATATTACTTGCACAAGTTCTAAACGGGTAAAGTTTAGCGGTTGCACCCGGGGGCTGACCAGCCGAGCCTTTATAGGAAAGTGATAATTATAACTGTACTAGTCAAATAAGTCGTAGGTACCTTTATAGGCAGCTAGACCTATTATATAATAGGCCACTACTAAAGGGTAGAGCTTAAACTCTATTTTTCACCGATTACGACGGTGACGTCAGACAGCTCTATAGGTTTGAAGTTTGAAACCAAATCTGAATAAATTCAGAAGTATTTTCAAAATATAATGTTTTGATATTAGAATTTCCTAGACTACTTTGGACCGAAGCGAGTGGGACGAACACGGAACACCTCGAATAAATATACCAGGCTATTTTATATACATTCATTTATATCATTGATTCATGATCCGTCTGTATGAGTCCACTAGACTTAGGAGTCCCTATAGCGCCCTGTCTTCAGATCGCCGCATCCAGAATACGCCTGCAGTCTTTCGCAGGTCGTCATCCCACCTGGCCGGAGGGCGTTCCTACACTACGTTTGTCGAGACTCAATCTCTACTCAATTACTCGTAGACATTCTATCTATCTAACCAGCTGGTAACACCTACTACTGAGTATAGGCTTCATAATCTCCTCACTCCTGGCTTTCTTGTGCCAGTCGGATCCACTGCTTCCCTACAGCCCCCTGAATGTCGTCTGACCATCGATCGAGCCGGTCGGCCTGGAGGCCGCGTGGTCACTCGGAGATCATCTCTCCTTGTCAGATGCCCTGCCCATCTCCACTTTTGACGACCGTGGCGCGGTGGACGAAGGAAGATCAGAAGATATTTGTTATGGGTGTTCTGGTCACTTTCTATGTATAGTAAAAATGTGTTTCTATGTATTATATTATATTATTTTATGTATATCAGTTATCATAACACAAGCTCTGCTTAGCTTGGGGCTAGATAATGCTGTGTGAATTGTCCAACAGTACTATTATTACTTTAGACTTCGTAACCAATTTATTAACAAAACCAAATGTAATTACGAGACTTGAAACCTGTCAGGTTACCTATCGATTGAGCTCATTGTACCAGTGTTGTGGCGGTTCCATTATCTTACTATACTGGCCTTTGGTTAACCTCGATGGAAAGTAGGTGTAGTACCTACCTAGGTATGTAGCTGCCCGTGAGCGTGATAATTTGTAATTTTAACCATATTGGCTAATGTTTATTTGCAAATCTTTAATGCATAAATTTCATGTTATCGTAATTGGATTTTTCTTTCAGGATCGTGTTTCACTTAACCAGGAGTTTTTCTAAAAATCCACCATGAATTCTAATACAGCAATTTTGTATTTTAAACAAATTCAGTGAAAAATAATTATTTAGTTTTGATTTAAAATTATTTAGTAGAAATCTAATAAATTCTGGTAGAAACTTAAGATACTAAACAGAAACAAACAAAAGTAATAATGTTTTGGTAAAAATCTGAATAAAATTATACTAACTAACATCTTAAAAACGACAATATGTAAAAGAAAAGTCAAACAATAACAAAAAAACCATTCTTTTGTATATTATATATATTATATAGTCGTGATTTTTCAGAAGAATTATGTTGCCTTATAAAATACGAAATCCCTCGGGAATATTTTTTTATGGGATCAATTCGGAATCGTTTTCTAAAATATTTTCATCAATTTCTCCGATTTTAAAATTCTTTTCTCTATGTAGGTAACATAGAGAAAAGAATTTTAAAATCGGAGAAATTGATGAAAATATTTTTAAATAAATACACACAGCCGAACATACATACAACTCCTCCAGAAGTCAGTAATTAATTAAATACTTGCTCCATTTTTGTTTATTTACAATCTTTCTTGTATCACCTTGAGTTAATTACAAAAAACACGGATCATTGAACCTTACAAGTACAGTCGCACGCAAAATTGCTTTGGTAAAAACATGGAGAAAAATAATTTATTTTGTCCGACGCACCTGCCCAGTATTTAGCCAGTGAGGGTGTAAGTATGTATAAGTGCTCGATGCGTTGCGGGTGCGTGTTAAACCTTCGTAAATTAACAGTTGAGTCGTCTATATTTTATGTTTTTTAGTATATTTTAACAATATAAAATTATTATAAGCCTTGTAGTGTCCTACTGTATAGTACAGGCCTCCCTTTCTTTCTGTTCTGTGGTAAAAAACAGTTGTGACCGGTTTAAATTGTAATAGGTGTCTCGTTCGATTGAAGCGAACAAAATCAATAACATTTTGTTTTTATTTGATAATAATTACTATTTATTAAGCTGTTTATGTATAAAATTTGACTTGTCTAAATGCTTATTTTGTAAGCCTAAAGAAATAAAGTTATTGACTTTTGACTTTTTGTTCTTACATTTACATATAACAGGGATTTTATGTTTCAAAAATATAATTTTTTATATTTGTATTACTACTTACTTATTATTTTAGAAATACCTATCATCGTTGACTTAGAATCCTACTCAATCTTACTACTTATCAACTAAAAACTAAGTTATTGAATAAGGTAAATTTTTCTGCTAAAACCTAACCAATGATTTTGCTAGAAACCCGGTCCACTTCCACTCTCAATACCTTTTGCCACAAACTACTTGGGTATCATTGTATCTTTTAAAGACTATCCTAAACTAAAACCTACTAACGTTTCGACAGAGCGTACGCATTTGCTCCCCTTGGAGTCGAGACCCTAGGTGCGTGGGGTACCGAGGCTCTTCGTGTTTTCAAAAAACTATCTGAGCGTCTGGTCGAAGCGATGCGTGACCCGAGAGCTAGAGAGTATCTGGCACAGCGCATCAGCATTGCCATACAGCGGGGCAATGCAGCCAGCGTCTTGGGCACGCTTCCGACTGGTATTGATATGGATCAGTTGAGCTATCTGTAGATTGTTTGCAACAGTCTGCAGTCAGTGTCAATTTATGAATGAAAACTAAACAATAACAATAAGCAACAAGGTAACAGCAAGGTCAAAAAACTAAAATGCAAACTTCAGCAACGCACAAGTGCAGCGAATTTTTTTTCAGTTCAAATAAATAATGAATAAAAGCTTTCCAAAACAAACATTATTTCGAACCTCCGTGCTTAGCTTCGATTATACCAATGTCATTTATGATTTTCCACCAATATTCCTTGGGTTTTGTATCCCGTTTCTATACAATACAAAAAATATCCAGGTGTTACAATCGGGGTATAAAACACATTTATTCACTCGTGCCTTGAACAGATTCAGCAGAAATATAAGGATAAATATATAAATGAAGCTTGGGATTCAATTCGACAAAAATAGAAATGAACACGTAGCTTAGCTTCAGTCAATCAACTGTTAGGTATTAAAATTAAACATGCACTGATGTGGTTCTTTTAAAGTGCAAGGTGGTCAGACCTCCCATTGCACAAGTTGCGTTGCGAGCTTGCGATACTTTTTTATTTTTAAAATTGATATTCGCTACTTATTTTAAAAGCGAATGGGTAAAAAGCATTACCGGTACGAGATGCATCTGGCGGTCCTTTTAGAACCGGGCCTATTTTGTCAACGACTGTACATTATTTACTTCGATAATCTACATGTTTTAGGAAAAATCTCACAGGAAGGTTGCAAAAAAGAGGTATTATATACATTGGTAATATTTTTTTTATACTTAGTAGAAACTACCAGTATTTAACAGCTTCATTATTTATACTAAGATGCAAATTATGAATATTTTTTCTTTCGTTTTATGTAAGTTGGTACATTATCATGTAGGTAAATGTATTTCTTTATCTCTTAACGGCGAAGTGTTCGTTTGTTTGTTTTTCAAGTACCTAAGTAAAATAAAAGAACTTAGTCCGGATGGTACTTGGACGTTTTGTCGGTTGATAACTATACAGTAGCCAAACTCGATGTACAATATTTGTAAACCAACTATGACACAAATAGACATCTATGATGGTTTGTAAAGAAGTAATAGGTTAACAGAATCTTTAAATTTTTCATTCAAAATCCCTAGTAAACCCGAGATCTTGCTCCCGCTATCCGCTGCCCACGCGCACAATGCACAAAGCGGCACAAAAACCATGAAATGCACAGTTTACGAGCGATATTGTGCTTATTTTTATTACTGATATGATATGTGCAAGTTAATAATAAGTAACTTGTTCCTTGTTATTTCGTAACCTTCGTTGTGAACATAGACGAAATGTGAAATATGTTTTTCGTCGACGGCATGACGACGGTCTGACGGCAACAGGTAGACGCTTGAAATATTCGCAGAATATTAAGTTCTATATTCATTTTACAAATAAATAATTAAATTAAAATAAAATAAATATTTAAGGGGGGCTCCCATACAACAGACATGATTTTTTTGCCGTTTTTAAAGATAATGGTACGGAACCCTTCGTGCGCGAGTCCGACTCGCACTTGGCTGGTTTTATTTAATATTTTTATCTAGGTAGGTAGCTAATTGAATGAGCTGCAATAAGTTACCAAATCATGTCTTAGAACATTCTGTTCATTACTCAAGTTATAACTCTACTTTTAAACCATGTAATAAGTTTCGTTGGCTTTTTATGACAAAAGACATAACATAGTTGACCAAAGAGTGTAACTTGTACCACACCGCGTCACGTCCGTGCCAGGCAGTGACGTCATAACCAGCCGCTTCCGGGGCGAACTGCAGCGCCCTCCAACCGCACTCGGGAATAAAACCGGTTTTAACGGCGAAATTGAAGGGTTTGTTTTCACACATAAAACCTGGGACTTTAGTAAAGCCTACACTAGCTTAGCTTCAAGAAGCTATGGTATTAGGTACCTTACTTGTTAAAATGTTAATAAGACAAAAGCAGATAATAAAAAACAATCTGTAATGGTTAATATAAAATATGCCACAGTTTTAAATTTGGAATAGGTTTGAGTAACTAAAACTCTTTGACTCATAAATTTGATTAACAAATCCTTTTTTGAACCCGGATATAGAACTTTTGTTTTTCTAGAAACGCCTTAATTAAAAATTCATATTTTTTTAACAATAGCTGGTCAACTTTTGTGTGCAGAAATATCTAGCAGGCTAAATACAGCTTTGATTGATTGTTTGTTTTGGCATTCAAAATAACGGGTTTATAGCATTTAACGTTAAATATTAAGATTAATTATAATAGGCATCTCTCGAAACATAACAAATTACTGATTAATTTTAAGTGTCGTTAAATATTCAAATCTCCATTTATTACCTAGGGATCACACAACTAAATTGTTTTAATTATCGTCAACATTGTACATTTAACTGCCATTTATAGCCACTTATTGCTAGTTAGAGTGAGAATTATTTCTAAATACAAGGCAGTAAAAAATCAATAAAATCAGTGTTACCAACTTGTCAAGGTGTGACGTCACGATGACACTTCTAGAATCATTATAGCATCATGAAATGGAATTTAATTATCAGTAATGGTGCTCATGCACACGTCGTTCTTAGTTTATGGTCTATTGGGCAGCATAGCTTAGGAATCGCCATGAATGTTAAACAAACATATATAGATAGTTTTGTTTTGAACTGACATTGCGGTTATCACTTGACTGTGTATGGAAATTTTTCTGGTCAATTGACCATGGGTATAGTCCATATCAGAAAATATGATAATGGTTATTGTAGAGAAAATCAATCATAAAAAATATGAAGAGCTAGTGTTAACTGGTTTTCAGTGTTTTTATTAATGGCATTCATACAGTCATGGTCTTAGTGATTAGGTGAGTAGGTATTCATAAAATGTTCACAGTGTGTACAGTGAGCGTCAGAATTAAGTATCCCCCTTGTCTAAGAGAGATAGGGAGATAGGTGGATACATAATTCTGACGCGCACTGTACCCATTGAGGGTGTTGCAGTGGAAGACCGGCCTGATATCATGCCTTGCTACTTATGGTGACTTAATGTTAATGTATTAGGTACCTATTACTAAATATTCGGAGTCGCTAAAATTATCATTGAAGAAATCGACTACTTACAACGCTAGAATGTTAGAATGTCTAAATTATCAATTGAAACACCACAAAATAAATACTTACAATAAATCGACAAAACAACACATAAATACATACAAACAACACATAAATACATATTTTAACCAAATTTTATATAAAGCGAGTCTAGCCTACACTTGACCATTTCATATTCTGAAGTGTAGTGGTTGAATATGCATGTAGTGTTAGTTATTGAATAACTAACAAAGGTAAATTATAATTAAACGGTTGGCCAAGTCATCATGTTCATTCATGCCTTGTAAGACGTGCACCTGTACACTTTGACATCTTAGTATTTTGTATTATTATCATTTCTGGTATTCGTGTATTGTAATATAATAAAGGCATAGGGGCTATAGCGCTCATTTGAGGAGGCCTGTATCCAACAGTGGTCTAATATAGGCTGATGCGTGTAATAAAATATGGTAGAGAAAGGTGTTAATGCTGTCGAAAAACAATAGTTTGCAGTGCATAAGATAATGTATTTTAATTTATTTTTCGTGTATATAATAATGATAAGTATTTTTTTATAGAATCCTTATCTAATAGCTACTTAATATGTAGCTGATAAAAATTTCGTAACGTTTTCTCTCTTAATAAACTGACCAATAGATCTGATAATGAATGAAATAAATAAATGCTTCGGTTAGTTAAATAAATTTAAACATTTCAAGATACTGCCCAACCTACTGTTCACTAGTTATTTATCATTTATCAAATTAACGTAGGCCTATTAATGCACATGAGTGGTTCTCATTGTTTCTCTCTAGTCAGACATGATAATACACTTACCATCATTGACATGAACTCTGCCGTCGGCCGGTCGATCCGAATCTTCAGTCCCCACCAGGTTACGAATACTGAACGAACTCGTCTTTCTAACCGGCGGCACTTCAGCTGTCACTCTAGTGACGTCATCTGTCACGTCACGGCATTGTTCCCGACTTGACACATCTGCCCCCTCCAACTCGCCGCGACGAGTCGTCAAATCCATGTTCACGGCTGACATTCAAAAAAGTTTTATTTTTCATCTTTAGTTTTTGAGTTCAGAAAAAAACATTCCTTTTGTTTGTGCTAAGTTTTTTGCCACTTCCATTTGCACTGAATCCTTGTTTTAATGTCACACGGTTTTGAAAAAAGAATAAGGTTTGATCACTTTTTGTTACTGGCTGCATAGAAGTCCGCGTAAAACCAAAGATTTGAAAAAAGAAGCATGTAGTTCGTATATCGCGAGTTGCTTGCGCGAATTTTGTCGATGGTTCGCACGGAACGCGCGCTGTGCCCGCGGTGGAAAATGCGACTGGTCCTCTTACCTCCTCCGAGCTCGTTCCACTCGCCCTCCCTACGCCCAGAGGCGGACCGACCCGCCCATTCCCGCAATCGTACTTCACAATTAAATTTTTTGATCTATCCGTATTAATGATTGGTAATTGCATTTATTGATAAAGTGAGTCGCGTGGCCATAATGGCGGCGTAATGAAATCGAAGTAAAAAGCAACGCTTTGGAGTTATAGTGGAAATCGTATCGTGCCTAATTGTGCGTGGAGTATGTTGACACTTGTTTCTCAGCTTTAGATAGAGTATTTTTATCGTTTTGTTCACACTTTGTTTAATATTGATACAGACACCTTTGACGTGTTTTCATGTTAAATCGATAACCTGCTACTTAGAAACTTAAGGTTAACTTGCGATCGCCTTTCTTTATGAAATAGTACGTATGAAGTATCTAACTTTTAAGCGATAGTAAATTATTTAATACTTAACTTATAACTAGCGTGAGTAAAGAAAGGGATTGAAAATTAATAGGTACCTGTCTGAAGCTGTCCCACGTACCTACATCATATTTGATAAAATATGATCTAAGCAAGACAGCATGAGAGAGAGATTGTTATTTGCAATCCCTATCTTTATTTGCGCGACTTATACACACATATATTAAGCAAGGAACCCTGGCCTAATCCAAAATTGAAAGCAAGCTATTCTAAATCGTGATTTCTTGCTACATATCTATTGTAAATTGAGTTAAATGTCTGTCTGGCCATTTATTACGAAGGACATTTCTCGTTCCATAGTCTCTACCTTGACAGAAGTCCAGGGTTGCCAACCTTTTAAAAAATATCATAGAATAATAAAAAGGTAGAGTAGATTTTTCTCAGTACACTGCATTGCTTATTATTATATTTAAATTCCATTTTTTTCGCTTTTGCTTTAAAGTAAAATGCTGTTTTATGACATAGATACCTAAAGGTAGGTAAATTTATATTGCTTTTTCACAGCGTCACCAAATTATAGTATCAAGTTTTATCACCAGAATCCCAATAAAATTGTCAAAAATGCCTCCAATGTTTTTCTTTTTTTGTAATAAAATTTAACGACGTGGCAGCCTTAGAAGGTCCAACTTTGTACCAGCTCTACATTTGTCGTTGGGCTATAAATTCTAGTTAGGACCAAATGGACCAATGCCTCAAGCGACTGCACAATTTATTTAGTTAATTATTTGTTGGTATTTATTGTTGTTTTAATTAAAATAATAACTTATAATATAAATCATTATAAATGACGTCTTGTTATTTTGGAAATTGGTAAATTGATTTGAGTATTCAATGGTGTTTTATTTTATCATAGGATTTTCATAAATCATAAACCATTTATTGAACTTTGGTACAATAGGTCTTTTAATAGGTATTAATAATAAAATAATAACTCCTATACATTCTGCGTCAAAGCGTGCAAAATTTGACAAATTCTTATGATGATTACGATTCTAAAATTTGCGTTAAATCCTTATCCACGGGGGTATCTGATCATTATGCGCAATTAGTTGAAGTTAAATTACCAAACCTGTGTGTTCCCAAACGCAAAGTTGTGGAGACACGTTCATTTAATGACACAAAAATCTTCGAGTTTTGTAATTCCATTATGTCCTACGACTGGAACAGAGAATTCAATACGTACAACTCTAACACTTTCAATAACTTTATGAATATAATGATAGGAAGAATGAAATTATTCTTTCCGATAACAACTAAGTCTGTAAAAACTGCCCGAGCATGTAAGTGGATGACCAATGACATAATTAAAATTCAAAATGATATAAATGATTTACACTTAATACAAAAACAATATCCGTTAGCTTTGTCTAAACACTGTATAAAAGAAAAAATATTAACTAGAAATGAGATAATTAAGAGACAGAAAACTGAATATGTACATAAACGTATTAAATCATCGAAGAACCCTAAAAAAGAAGTTTGGGCTATTATAAAAGAGGACACAAATAAGGAAATAAAAGAATGGAAGTGGGATTTAATTTGTGAGAAATCAAAAACGCAGGTTTCTAGTGAAGATATGTCTGATTACATTAATAATTATTTCATAGATATAGGAAAAGCCTTTAAAAAAACGGACCCACCCAATTTTGAAAAAGCAATCCATTTTGTCAAAACATGTGTTCCCGAACAAGAAGACCTGCAATTTTGCATTATTTCAAGAGAGAAGTTGATTAAAATTATAAAAAGTAAGCTACAGAATTCAGACACTAAAGATATTTATGATATATCCGGTAATTTTCTTTGTAAGCTTCTAGGACACATATTCGATCACATTCATTACCTTGTCAATTGCATAATAATCTCACCAAACTATCCAGATACCCTAAAAAAATCTAAAATAACTCCTTTGTACAAGGGAAAAGGTCTCACATCTGATGTGCGTAACTTTCGACCCATAACTCTGGTACCAACAATATCCAAATTGGTAGAATCCATTATGTCTGAAAGCATAATGAAACATGTTATCGACAATAAAATCCTATCAGAGTGTCAACATGCATACAGGCCAGGCAAATCTACGATATCTGCCACTCTGAAATGTCTACAAAGTATTGTAAAGCACCTGGAGAACAGGAATAAAGTCGCTGCTGTTTTCCTAGACTTATCAAAAGCATTTGATTCCGTGGACCACAAACTTCTCATTGAGAAGCTTGGGGTTTACGGTATCAGAGGCCAAAGCTCGAAGTTACTGCAATCGTTTCTCACAAAAAGGGAACAGACTATTGAAATAAGAGTAGATGGCAAAAAGTACAGATCAGAGGCCCAAATATGTGACATTGGCGTCCCCCAGGGCTCCTCTTTAGGAAACACACTGTTTCTGATGTTTTTAAACGATATATCAGGTGTAAGCACTGGCGGTGAACTAATCCAATACGCGGACGACACTACTATCATAATTGCTGATAAAACTGTGGAGAATTTAGTTAGCAAAATAGGCAAAGCAGTAAATGCGTTAAGGGACTGGTTTACAATCAACGGACTTAAACTAAACGAAGACAAAACGAGTGTAATGTTTTTCAGCTCGACCTCTAAGATGCAAGTTGATAACGTGCCTGTAATTTTACAAGGTGGAAGTACTATCATTAGTTCAAACACAGTTAAATTATTAGGTTTCAATTTGGATCCTCTATTATCATGGAAAAACCATATAGACATCACGCGCAAAAAAATGTCGACTGGAATCTACGCACTAAAGCAACTTAGGAGCATGACGTCAAGCAGCGACCTAAAAGAAGTGTACTATGCGTATATACACTCAATCATGAGCTACGGCATAATTTTATGGGGCAACTCAACTGACTATGAACGGATACTAAAAATGCAAAAACGAGCGGTAAGAATACTAACAAAAGCTCATTATAGAGACTCTTGCAGAGACCTGTTTAAAGAACAGCGAATTCTTACATCAGTATCTGTATACATCCTAGAGGTCCTGAAGTATATGAAATCTAACCTGAACCAGTATGACATCATAGGCAAGAATAGGGACAACACTAGGAATAAAACCCAATTGGCAGCAATATATCATAGACTTAAATTGTCAGAAAAACTTCCAAATGTCATCGGAATTAAAATTTATAATAAGCTCCCATTCAACATAAAATGTATCGAAAATTACCATAGCTTCGTCTTTAACGTAAAAAGGCTTTTATTAGAGAAAACAGTGTATACTATAAAAGAGTACTTAGAAAATAACTACAGTCATTTCGATGCTAAAATTCAGTTAAATTCAGACACATAATAACTTAGTACTTACTTATATTAAGATTACGAGAAAAATAGTGCCCCTTTACAGCACACAATTCAATTCATGTATAAGTTGACAAGTCAAAGATTGTTATATTTATAGAACAAGATTATTGTAACATAGGTATATCATCTTTGCCAATAAATGACTTTATTCTTATTCTTATTATTCTGATGCTTCATAAACTAATATCAGAAATTTAATACAAAAGAAGATAAATCAAATAAAATCAATAATAGTCAAAATTTTGTGATGTCAGGTATTACAACGTTTTGTAATTAAAATATTCCTTCATGTCGTAAAGACAACTTTCCATCAACCACATTTTCAGTACATTATAGGACATAGTTTTAAATTCACTGGGTAACGTATTATAAATGCGTATTGTCTGGTGATATATTCGTGTTGATGACAAGTTCTACTCTGCATTTCGGAGCTTTAGCCTCTGCTTTTTGCTTCGAATTTATCTTTTTCATAATGACTATCAATCAAGATATTTGAAATTACTTATGAAAAAAAAAACGAATAAAAAGTTGAATGGAAGTCTAGATCATCTATAATATCAACACGGAACTTGTGTACTGCGAGTAGACACATTTTCTGGAACGTATTATAAAACGCTGTTTTACAAAATGCATTTCAATTAAAAAGATAATACAGTCGAGTTTCGCATGGGCTAATATTGGTGGAGTGTATTCGATCGTTCCATAATGAACAAATAACGAGAGGCGCGCTTCATCAACATCGTCCAATATTTGTAAAGCAATCGTACGACTGTATAAATTGCATCGCTTTGACCGGAGCTCTACTTTGAACGGAGAGCGAAGCGAGCGGGGCGATACGCTGAGCGGGAAAACACTGACACGAAACCTGAACCTCGGGGCTCGAAGCTTTGTCAGAAATTGATTAAGATGTCATGACGTTTCAGATGTCATGTCGTTTGTAACCTTTGTTAACCATAAATAAAAATCACATAAGTTAAAAATGTAGATTTTCTCGATTTAACATTAAATTGATCAACAAAATCAACTGTATTTGTATCAATACGGCTTACTTTAAACTGTAAACCATGATTAAATTTCAAAAGGAAACATACAACGATAAATAATAATTTAATTATAGTCCCAAAATAATAAAATCGAAGTTCTTAGCTCGCTCCGCTCACCACCAAACTTCGTTGGTTCCGTCGGCGGTACAAAGCGAGTCGACGGGGCGCCGGACCCAATTATACACGTCCTAAACTAATTCTATTTGTATGGTAATGCACTCATTACCTCGGGGAGGACCAGCCGATTTATGGGGAGATCGGGGTGGGAATTTGGGTGATCTTCAACAATTAATTAATCGAAAAGTATTATTTTTGTTCAAACGATGGGCCGAGTAGTTAAAGTCGCTGGCTATTTCGAGATGCGTAAAGTTCAAGATCGGGTTAATTAGTCTCTGCTTACATTAATTATCTCTCATGAACCTCTCGACACCCAACAGTGTGGGATCATTCAATGTTCATTGCTGATCAGCAATGTCTGGAGAACCTTGGAATCAGATTTTTATCAAGGATTTTGTCATTGAACGTAAGTATATTAGTTGTTTTGATGGTCGTGCTTTTGTAATTATCCATGACTAGTTGATTAACCAATACCTACGATATTGTTATCAGACTACATAATTGACAAATTATAAGGAAGGTAAGTGTAGTACACTACAACAGTGTAAGTGTAGTACACTTCAGTGTAAGTGTAGTACACTTCAGTGTAAGTGTAGTACACTACAGTGTAAGTGTAGTTGTTATTTTGTATAGACCAATGTTATCTTTTGTACAAATAGTTTGTCATTATTTTAATAAATTTTGACGTATCTGCATGTCTATTAATTTGTTATAATTTAGTATATAATTTTACACACCAAAGCTGTTCAGCTGGTAAGTCATCGGAAGGGACATTTTAAAATATGCATATCAACTTGTAACCCGTTGTTTACAAATAAATGATTTGATTTGAGTATACTACAGTGTAGGTAGTTGCCAATTTATGTTGTTCACTTTCCCCTGACCATGGTAATAATCACCAAAAGCTTCATGGTGTAAACAAGAAGATGAAGTTCTTCACGAGCTTTTCTATAATCCACCTGCCAAACCATAACAAGAGAAATTTCACAATCCAGCTGATTACCCTCAAAAATTCACACATCATTACGGTCAGGGAAGCGGCGCCCGCGCAGGCGGCGTCGTTTGAAACAATGTGCAGGCACGTTGATTGGCCGACGATGACTTGCCTGTACGCATGTACCTGGGCACTGAAATTAATAGTCTCGGTTCCGTAGGAAGATATTGTTTATGGTATAGGAACGGGATGTGCAAATTTGGTTTTTGCTGGGTTTTTTGTGTTGGCAGATGCAAGAGCGAAGCTTTCGACGTCCTCTGTGGCGCGGTGGGAGAAGATCCGCCTGCAAGACAGGATGTTACGGGTTCGATTACCGCCTCGGGAAAAATGTTTGTATGATCTGCAGATATTTGTTTCGGGTGTTCTGGTCGTTTTTTATGTTTAAAAAATATCTATCTATTTACGTAGCAACCTACTTATGGTATTATGTATATCAGGTAAGCTCTGCTTAGCTTGGGGCTAGATAATGCTGTGTGAATTGTCCAGCTTTATTTATTACTAGCAGCGCCTCGCGGTTTCACCCGCGTAGTTCCCGTTCCCGTAGGAATTTCGGGATAAAAAGTAGCCTATGTCCTATTCCAGACTATAATCTATCTCTGTGCCAAATTTCATCCAGATCCGTTTTGCCGTTCTGGCTTGATAAAGGAACAAACATCCATCCATCTATCTATCCATCTATCCATCCATCCATCCATCTAAACTTTCACGTTTATAATATTAGTGAGATTAATTTATTTAAGAGCGTTACTTTATCATCATCTAGAAAAAATCGGCGACAAACTGAGTATTTTAATAATCATTACTGAAAAATCAGAAAAATTTAAAATCATTATCGACAAACACACTTCTCTCCATTCCTCTCCTACTTCAAATATTTGGACGATAGCTATATTATGCAATAGGCACATAGGAAGTTTAAATCCTTTGGGAAATTATTGACAAAACTTTTTGGAGCTGTCTCTTCTTTGACTTTTCGGCTACGTGTACAAACTATCACCGGCGGAATCACACACTCGTCGCGCAACCACGAGAAAGGCCAAGCAAGTGTGTGATTCCGCTATTAGAAAGAAGTTCAAAGCTTTTGTAACCTCCTTGATGATTTCTACTCAAATTACATTCTGGCACCAAAGAGATGCCAAAGCCCTGACACGCAAGTAGGTTATTACGAAGAAGTTTCTATCACAACTCCGCCTATCTCTAAACCTGAACCGGCATATCGCTTACAAAGCCAGACAAGCTCCTAATCTCATTGATTCCATAGTTCAATGCTGCCAACAATGCGGACCTATAACTACCAATAAACAAACAACGGTAGTAAATGCCAGGGCTGGTTAAAGGACTGACTGCAGAGGTCTTAGGGTTGCTGTTAAAAAGAACTGACTGCGGAGGTACCATTAGGGTTGCCGTCAGACTGCAAAAACCACTGCATCTGAGTTGACTTGAAGAAAAGTAAAAAGTCCTTGAAATCGAACTTTATTGAACACGACAAGTTGTTGACATGTCGCGATCGCGATAGCACTATTTTTAAGAAGTCCATGACTTCATGTTATTAGTATATTTGGTAGGTATTTGGTAGCCTTAGACCAATAAATGCAATGGTTGGAGTCTCTAACTAATCAGAGTTTAAACTCTAATGATCTAACCCTGAGAAGAATACCTATACAAATTGCAATCCCGAGCAGAGTTTAAACCATCATTGCCTAGGGTCAAATTAGGTTAAATCAACCTAGGGTCAAATTAGGTTAAATTAATCGCTCATCTTAAAAATAACATCTCAAAAGTACGCATTTTGTCATTTTACCTTTGCATCAAAAAAAACTACAGATGGAGGGATGATTGTCAAAGATGTCAAGGTTGAAAACATTCTACCAAATACATTCTATCTCTCCGTGCACTAGCACCACATGCACTTTATACAGTTTTTTTATCTATGGACGATTCTGCGATAAAACTATTGTACAAGATTGGTTAGCAGAATTCATTCCCATCTTTGTTTTATAAAAATTGTACCTATTTTGTCTAGTTTAGGCTCCAGAAGTCAAATTGTAAATCTGAATAGTAGCAAGTTTTGTTTCAGAAAGCAACCTTAACAGCTCACCTAAGATACTGAAATAATCTAATTCTGTGTTTATTGATTCCAATATCAAAATCAGACTATTTAAATTCATGACTTGTTCTGGCCCTGTTCTAAATGAAATAGAGCTCTTTTATCCACCGCCTTGCAGCTAAATGTGAATGATGACTGGCGCTTTGTGCTCTACATTGAAGTACCGAATACACGCCTACTTGTTTGGTGAGACGTCTGTGAGGAAAGAACCGCGATGGTGTAGTGGAGCACCCTTCTTTTTGATAGATAGACAAACAAAATTACAATAAAATTATAGCATTAAATTAAAACTAGTATTTACAATTGAATCGATTAAGCTAACTGCATACTGTTGCAAACAATCTACAGGAAGCTCAACTGATCCATATCAATACCAGTCGGAAGCGTGCCCAAGACGCTAGCTGCATAGCAATACTGATGCGCTGCGCCAGATACTCACCAGCTCTCGGGTCCGGGACCGTATTTGAATACCTTTAAATACACGTTATTTTCACAGAACATCAGATATATTTACAGACTTTACAGGAAGAAAGGATTTGATTTTGACTGCTGGATGTCAAGCATGTAATGGCTGCAGAAATGGTTTTTTCCTGATTCATACTAGACGTTGGCAGGTACTTAGCGTGCTTGATAATTATTTCACCAAAACAACCGAAAAACAAACAACACTTCGTGACAAAGACGTCTCAGTAACCGAGGCATAATTTCGCCGGCAAATAACATTATAATTCGTAATTCGTGACACAGTTTGTTCGCAGTTTGCGGTCGGAGTCGGGGCGGCGTGCTAGTCATTAGTGTGGTTGCTAATGACCGGCATTAGCTGGCCTCTGTGGCTGGGCTAGTTTTGGTAGGATTTATTGAGAACTAGATAATGGATCGAAAAGCTTGCCTAGACCAGTCTGTTTGGGTTTGAGTTTTGAATCTTTTAGCCATATTTGTCACACGGTAAAACATACTATTTATAGCAGATACAATAAAGTAAATTATGGTAGGTACATGATGATGATGATAAATCTTTGTTAATGGCAATTTCACAAATATATCCTTACTAGCAGCGCCTCGCGGTTTCACCCGCGTAGTTCCCGTTCCCGTGGGAATTCCGGGATAAAAAGTAGCCTATGTCCTATTCCAGACTATAATCTATCTCTGTGCCAAATTTCATTCAGGTCCGTTCAGCCGTTCTGGCGTGATAAAGGAACAAACATCCATCCATCCATCCATCTAAACTTTCACGTTTATAATATTAGTGAGATAAACATTTTTTTAAAACCAAGCAGGACAGTATTATTGACTATAACGGACGGCATAAGAACAAACTAGTAGTACCTCCAACAAAACTTAAACTTGTTAGCCAAAGCCCGTATCATAGGTTGGCAAAAATCTACAATGAAATACCTGAATACCTACTTAAAAAATGAAGAAAAAGATACTACGCTTTTTTGTAACAAACTATAATTATTTTCTTTCTTCAGTGGTACGGCACGCGCGATCATTATTATTTTTCATTCATTATTAATATTATATTGTACAAGCAGCGCCTCGCGGTTTCACCCGCGTAGTTCCCGTTCCCGTGGGAATTCCGGGATAAAAAGTAGCCTATGTCCTATTCCAGACTATAATCTATCTCTGTGCCAAATTTCATTCAGGTCCGTTCAGCCGTTCTGGCGTGATAAAGGAACAAACATCCATCCATCCATCCATCTAAACTTTCACGTTTATAATATTAGTGAGATTAGTGAGATTTAAAAAATGTCAAATGATTATTTTCTGATAATTCTGACCAAATTTTGGTAACAGAAAAAGTAGAGAGTTATGTGTTAATACCTACTATATCTATCTAAAACTATCTACAACTATCTCTTTATAGTAATAGAGATATTATTTTCATTTCATGTTTGTTTGTTATAAGTTCCAGTGAACGTTTATTTATTTATTTACTAAGAAAGGAACGCCAACAGCGTATACATAGAGCATTCTTACGTAGACTTATTTAAGCAGACTCTAATATATACGCTCATAACAGATGGATATAACATTGTTCATAAAATATTGTCTTCACTTTCCATTAGGTGAGATTGTGGTCAAGCCTAGATCTATTGACTATAAAAAATGGTCTGGCGTTCCGATAAAATATTTTTTCCATGATAGATCGCAACAACTTGAATGTTATGCTATGCTTAGTTTTGTCTAGTTACCACATGAACAAAGCCGCTGGTTTATGCTAGTTAAATAAATTAAAAGTTATTAATTAGAAGCACAGAAGCGGGCTGGGCGGGCGGGCGGCGCCCTACAGCCTACAAGTAATTACAAAGTTAATGTGAACACAGCCTCTTTCGCAAATCATCCTTGTTCATTAGTTCTAACATGGAACAAGTCCGGTACAGGCGCGGAGAGAAGCGGTGCTATCATTAAACTTTAAACAAAAAGGCCGCGCCAGAGTAAATTTTACAAAAAAAAGCTAAGATATGTAAAAAAATTACACGTTGCGTCGTCGGTCGACTGCGGTTACTTATTAATTGCAGACAAAAACGTGCCCACGCGGACATTTTCGAATGAGGGCAGTTTATTTAAATTACCTACAAAACCTTCATTAAAATATGTGTGATATGGGTTTAAAACGTTCTCCGAGCTGCCATTTAATCATATTGTACAAAATTGACACTCTAGAACGAGACTTATCTTTTGCAGAGTACCATAGCTCATCGAGGCAAAAATCTCCTGCAAATCCGCGTTTTTCACGCTTTGACAATTCTTTGTCTTTGACAAAATTGTCTCGAAAATCGCGTTTACGTATAAAAATTACTTATTTACATATAAACAAATCACCGCCTCGGCAAGCACTTGTCCTCCCACCAGTCCTCATAACGCAAACGATGTAAATTGAATTAGTGGGCGTGCGCGGTGGCCGCGTCTGTACCTGTCGTTTGTTCAAATGAATACACGGAAGCAAAGCTATTTATTATATTAATATTAATAAAGGGAAGAGATTCTTTTAAGATTTATCAAAAAGAAAATCCAAGTTGTTAGTGAATTGGGAAATGGAACCACCAAGCTTATACTTCTAGTGGTAGGCCGGGTCGAAGCCCTACCACCAAAATAGTGCTGTTCTAGTAGTACACCATTTACAAGCACACAATTTACTTACTACAAGGGTAGCATAAAGATGAAAGAACTATGTAGGAGGATTTGATTTTACCAGCGAATCTCTAATCAACTCTCTGTATCTCCAAGCAACTTCTGCTCTCCTGGTACTCTGGGAACTATTTAAAAAAATCTTCTCAGCTTATACATCCCAAAGTGCGGTTAAGCACCATAACAAAAAACCTTAGTATTGAGCCTCTCGTCAAACGAACTAAATGTAACTTTGGTCGTTGAGCAGGTTTGGTTAAACTGTAATGTTACCCCCTATAGGCGGAGCAACCGACGCTAAAGTCCGTAAGAGGTCCCAAAGATTTTCGTTTGAACCGACTAGTATTTCGTGGCTTAGTTGATTAGAGCACACCCGTACTGAGGGTGGGGCGCGGGTTCGAGTCCCGCCAAAACCGAATTTTTTTGGAAACTTATTTCATTTCTTACAGTTAATACATATTATTTACGCAAAATAGGATACTCATTTGATACTATGAAAGCAATCTTAAGTTTCACAAGAACTCGATTACCTATATTTTTCTTAATAATACAATTACAACTACCAAATCTTTTACTTTGAGAATTCAACGGTATCTAACCAAATCTTTTTCCGTTCTGGTACCTATCTACTGTGCAAACTCATACAAAACACTCTGGATCTTTCTTTCATACATATGAAAGGAGAAAATATTTCTTGAGTTACATTCTCACTTTAGCCAAAGTACTTACGCCATTTTCTATTGTAGATTAAACAGCCTATCTCTTGTCAGTGCAAACATGAAATTTCCTCCATCTTTCTTTTTCCATCTGCTACAAAGTCGAAAAAAATATTACTGATTTGTAGCAGATCGAAATAAAACAAACATAACAGATGTAATCGCGGATTGTCTATCGCCGTAATGCTTGCGGTCGCAGTCGCGTGCGATGTAACGACTTGAGCCCGACTTATAAGTCGGGCTCAAGCCATAAAGCCATTTCTTTTCTTCCTAGCTATAGCTAGGAAGAAAAGAAATGGCTTTATTTCTATTACAAAAGATAACAAATTCTTTAACAAGACACGGTCTACTATCATGTTTTTTGGAAAAAGCTACAGAATTAAAATATAGTTGCCTATACTTATGCGTTTAACGCTGTAACGTCGTCGTCTCGTCGGTCAAAAAAGTAAATAAAAGTAAGAAGTATTCTTATTTATGTAGGTAGTTAAACAATTAATAAGTTTAGTTTTTAGTTAGTAGTTTAGTTTTTTTTTAGTTTTTAAGTATTTTACATCCTGTACTAGACTAACGTTGCCTGAAATAAATGTTTTATTATTATTATTATAACATCTTGATGAAATTAGAATTTTCTAGTCAGCATCTCTGGTATACCAAGACCAAGAAAATTACAATCAAATAATAGAACCTACTTAGAAATAGTATTATCAACTGTAATAATTGAGCTTACTGCAGACTGTGGCAAACAATCTACAAGTAGCTGACCTCGTTCATATCAATACTAGTCGGAAGCGTGCCCTAGACGCTGGCTGCATTACCCCGCTGTATGGCAATGCTAATGCGATGCGCTGTGCCAGATACACACAAGCTCTCGGGTCACGCGCCGCTTCAACCAGACGCTCAGATAATTTGTTAAAAACCCGGAGAGCTGGAGGTTTCGACTCCAAGGGAAGTAAATCTAGAGCAAGTATACCAACAAATACTTACAACTTAGAGAAGAAAGTAAATATCTGGGAAGTGCATATATATTAGGTATATCATAGAGAACAACAGGCTTACGGATAAACCGAATTATGGTTTAAGTTCGCTTTTGGATAAAATAAGTACTTACTGTGAAACACAAATAAAAGAAAAAAAACGACTTTTTCACTAACAAGTAAAAAGTAATTAAATTAAACGTATTTAAAGATGGGTCTTTAACAAAAAAAAAAAAAAAAAATCGGGAACCGAGATGGGTCTCGGTTCCCGATTTTTTTTTTCAGAGCGCGAAACCTTACGAAATGTAGCAAAGAACCATAAAGCAAACCAGACTAGTATTTTGATTCGATATTCATCAAAATCGCGCCAACCTTGGATGCTTCAGAGTATCAGATAACCACATAAAAACTGTAAAAACAGTGGAAGGAACTCAAAAAATGCCACCTCCAAATGCAGCAAATTCTTCCGACATCCGCATCTCGATCATAAAACCGCAATCGAATTGTGAACCGATCCGAGACAATTATTCGATCTATTGTCGTGCAAATTGTTTATTGCTAGCAAATTATTACGATTATTCAGTTTTCTCGCAATAACTGTTCTTTTGAGTTTGATACTTGGTTGGTTTAACGGAAGTTTGATCTGATAATTTGAAATGCCTGTGCGGTTTTTAGTGAAAAACTCTATGAATGACAAAATTGTACCTACGTCTACCTACCTACTAAAATAACTCAAGTTCCTACTCGCTTAGACAGGTAGATACTTATTCCAAAGCCACAGGAAATTTTAGTACAAAATTATGTATTTCGGGTACACTAATGTGTGCTAAGCATAAATTGTATTACGTTATCGAAGTCTAGACGCTATTTATACTGATCGGGCTTTTTGAATTTCGTATCTTTCAAATCGAGTTTTGGCGCGTGCCCACTAATGGAAAGGTTCGATTTTCAAAAAAAGCAGGGTTGTCACGAACATGTCTTTTGACGCGATTTTAAGCTTTGTCACAAATGATTTGAGTTGATATTTTGTTGTATGTGGTTTTGATGTTGGGATGTTTTTCTTTTCTCGCATGCTGCTGATGTTATCGGCCAGCGTTATTTGTTCGAAGTTTGAATATTTCTTTTAACCTTTTATCGAATTTCGACGAGTGTTTCGAATTAAAACATTATTTGCGTGTCGTGAGCGGTTTTAGAGTGATTCCTGATTAGCTCGAGTGATTTATCGGGTCAATCTTGGGTTAATCGATGTTTTGATAATAAATCGAGTAAATTTTTACCTAATTCGATAACTCACTTTCAAAAGCCACCTGACTAACATTTTCATGGAATAAATTTAATAAAATTAAATAAACCGATTATAAATTTTCGTAGACAATTTGTCGCTTTTTCAAAAATATCTGAGCGTCTAGTCGAAGCGACGCGTGACACGAGAGCTGGTGAGTATCTGTCACAGCGCATCAGCATTGCCATACAGCGGGACAGTGCAGCCAGCGTCTTGGGCAGGCTTCCAACTGGTATTGATATAGGTAGATCAGATAATCAAGTAACATGGTTGCCAAACGCTTGACCATCACCAATAAAAAAATAACTACCCGTAGATTATTTGCAACGGTCTGCAGTTAGCAATTGTAAATACTAGTTCTAATTTCTTTATATTATTTAATTGTAATTTTCTTTGTTGATAAAGAGATTTTTTCTCACTTATTTCATACCAAAGACTTCAACGCGCTCACTCCGATAATCGTCCCTTTCCGATCTATGGTTCAGTAGTTCATTTATTGGTAAAAGATACACGTCAAATAGTGGTAGGAACTATGGTCGCCAAGTTAGCTTTGATCGATTTCGTTAACGCATTCACTGCCCAGCGGTCGTGCGACACGTGCGTCTGGAGTCATGGAAGTGATAAGTAACCCTTAAAAGTACCTACAGTAAGATCGTAAATCGAAACGCACTTTTTCATATAAAAAAGCTAACATAAAAATCACTAAACCATATAAGAAGCGAGTCGATTACACAAAGATCGTTATCATCCAAACCCGCTGTAGCAAGTGTTGATTGTTTCTATTACGAATTCAATCAGCATAAATTATGTGTTAATTCGTCCCATGACGTCAGCCGGCGCGTTTGAACCGGACTGGAATATCAGTATCCCATTATTATCATCAACTTATATTAGTCCACAGCTGGACATAGGCCTCCTATAATGAGCGACAGGTAAAGATTTAAAAAGTAGTTTTTTTTTGTCTGTAGGATCTTTTTACCGAATCAACATTGAAACTAGAAACACTACATTTAGCGGGAAATCAATCGATTAAATGGATCAGTTGAGCTACCTGTAGATTGTTTGCAGCAGTTAGCTCAATTGTTTCAATTGTAAATTTAATAATAGTCCTAATTTGTTTCTTTTAATAGATTGTAATTTAGATAATTTGAATAATACAATATTTTAATTTGTATCTACCACTCAGCACCTTAGCGAACCCAAACCTTTTATCAATAGCTAAAAAATAGCTTAAGGTTGACTGTTTGTCCTCGATCTGTCGAACTCCAATTAAAGTTTGAGGAAAATCACCGAAGAGGATCTAATATTTTAGTGATTGACCAAATTAAAATTTATTGCCATTGTAAAAATATATTATTGCATTTAATCAACTCAAATTTGGAACTAATTACGTAAATGGGTCATAAAATATTTATTTTATTTTTCAGTCGTCACTTTAAGTGGACGAGTTGACGAATAGATTTTGCAAGAATTCGTCGTAAGGTCCGTCTGTAACGGCGGAGGTTGCGGATTCGATTCCCGTCTTGTGCTACAAAAATGATTGCGTGCTACGTGTTCTTGAGTGGAGACCGCGAATCGGCAAACGTAGTGTAGGACGGCCTCCGACCAGGTGGGATGACGATTTACGAAAGACTGCTGGATGCAGTAGATGCTGGATGCGGTAAGCTGTAGACAGGGCGCTATGGCGCTCATTAGGGGAGGCCTATGTCCAGCAGTGGACTAATATAAGCCGATGATGATGATGAGGCGGGCAGGTATCCCTTAGTCGCCTCTTACGACACCCACGGAAAGAGTTGGGGTGGTGTAAATTCTAAACTGGCAACACACGGCAGTTAAGTGCAATTGTTTTTACGAAACTGACATACATGTCCAATCACCCCGATCAAGTCATTACCCAATTAACTAAAAACTAAAACAATACGAATCCAATTATTAGTAATATTATTTACAACGCTCTCTGACAGCCTGACATAAATGTTTACAACACTATACATTGATTAGTATAACGATGCAACCGACTGTTTGATGATCGAATTAACATTTTATAGAAATTAATCGATTCTGTATTTATATCGATTATAGTATTCGGATGAATCGTGCTATAAACGTCTCGTTATCGCTAATGGTAACATATGGGCGTTTTGTGGGAAACGGGATCGGTATCCTGTTTATTTTTAATCAGGGGCCTATTCGGAGAATTCTACGACTACGATAGACTTTCAAAATTATTATTTAAGTTAGTTTGAACCCTTGATTTTCAATAAAAAATAAAGTTTTAAACTATTTCTAGTAGGTACACCATGCTTATATCTTTTTATTTTCAAAGAGTCATAACATTAAATAGTTTAGTCTGTAAATGATTCGTAGGACTTAGTACAACACATCGGTAAACTGATTGAACTTAGTACATTTTCATTAATACGTCAAGGGGACTTCAAATAATCAACAAATAGAAAAACGTTTCTCTGTGTACATGAGAATCTGTTGAAAGTCGTAATATTTTACGTATCCACGAGTTGTTACTAAAATAAGACACCTTTTACTCTATTGTAAAGAACATTCCATTTGCTTTAATGTATTTTATGTTGGTCTACTGGCTGTCGATACTAGGCTCTGAACTTGATTAGAAGCTCGTAATATTTAATATAATATTTTAACACATTCGTTCTCATACATATTTTAATTTTTTTTGAACAATTGAGAGTTCTACACGGCAAACGACCTACATTGAAAGTCATCATAAGCAACGGATCAATCGGTATTTCATTTACGCTGTTTTGTTTTGAAGTATGTTTAAATTCCGTATTAAATCCGGATATTATACTGTGTTTCTTGAGTAAGAGATTTCTTGATTTCTTGGAACCTTTCTTCGAATAGGCCCCAAGTAATCAAATGATGGTTCGTTACGGAATCTACTATTTTTAATAAGCTGATTCTCAGATTATGCTTTTCTTTGATAGGACTTGTTAATTATGCACATGATGGAGCCTGGCTTTGAACTTGATTATAATTAAGGAGCTCGTTTATTTTATTGTTGGTCACAATTTCATTCATAGGCGGCAGGTTTGATTCTCGCCCATGGACAAAGTGTCTTGGTGTTGAATACAATGCATTGTTGGCTTAGCGAAGCTTCTAGGAATATTAATAATAATAATAATGCTTGGACAATTCACACAGCATTATCTAGTCCCAAGCAAAGCAGAGCTTGTGTTATGGGTACTAGATAATTGATATACATAATACAATACAATACATACCTACTACATATTTGTGATTTATTGCACTTTGACATGACAGCGGCAGTCGCGTTTGCGGCATTGATGTTATAAAAGTAAGCAGATAGATGACCTCTAACATAGCTTGGTCACAGAACTGCCTTCAATTGGTGCTTTAAGAAAAATGGGAAAACAAACGGGAAAACTTTTGACTGGGTGCTTGCACGGAATCTAAGTATTTCCTTTTCGTCCTATGAGCGTACCAAGTCGAACCCAAACACGGCAATCATAGAGGTAAAACACGCTCACTAACCAATTCTCTCGATTTCGAAGATAAAAACGAATCTATGCATGTACTCGTATGTGTGAGTTGACAAACATAACTACAACTTCAGTGCTTTCACGTTTAGCACTAATACGAATAGGAAAATGAGACTCATTTATCGCATTTTTTTTTGGCCACACTTCCTTTGTGTCTACTTCCAAGCCTTTTTCGTGGAAGATATCAATGGTTCTCGATTACGTTTATCGAATGTTTTTTTGTATAAACTCAGACTAAGGCCTCAGGACCAGTCAAGTCAACATAACCAAATATTAAAGACATTCGTTTAATGTTTAAACTTTCTAGAACAACCAAGAGTTTCTCTCATTTAAATTAATATTGCGAAAAATGAAACCAATTTAAATAGTGCCGTTCCTCTATCGATAAAACCAACATAAAATTCGATCGTGACGCACGATATCGAATTATTAAACCTAATTGATTCAACACAAAGCTTATTACAAACATTCCTCTAAAGCAAGTATTTAAAAGAATTCAAATGGAAATATCTGGGCTTGTTCACAAAACGTCTTTATTCGTCGTTATTTACGATTGGCTATAAAATCCCGTACCTAAAGATCGGTGAATAAAAGTTAGCCGGCCAGCGCCTGCGATGCGCCAACTATCAAGACAACGATACTAAAAAATCAAACATCTGTAGTTATGTCCAACGGTATCGATAAAATATAAATTGTGGATATCGATAACCAATCTTGGCTCTATTCCAAATCGACCTCTAACTTGGTTTGATATTCGTTATGGTTGGATTTAGGTGCACTCGGACTGTCTAGGCTTTCTCCTATTTAATTAATACTGTTATGACTATATTTGACATCTCAGAGCTTAAATGATTCACTGCCGGCCTTCAACTTCAGTGCGATCCGAGAGGCACGTCGTATGCTAGAACTTAAATGTTCTTGAGATACAACGAGGTGCTTTTGTTAGTAGTTAAGGTTACTAGTACCGTAACTAGGAATCAATTAAGTATGTATATACATAATGTATGATTGAGTGGAGATCGCGACTCGGCAAACATAGTGTAGGACGCCCTCCGACCAGGTGGGATGACGATTTGCGACAGCTGGATGCGGCAAGCTGAGGACAGGACGCTATGGCGCTCATTAGGGGAGGCCTATGTCCAGCTGTGGACTAATATAGACTGATGATAATGATGATGTAAGTCAATTAATTATTTGGTTGCCTATTCACTATTTTCTTAAGGTTTTAGAAAAAACAATGCTAAGAAACAGATATTTTGGAATACCAATTATTATTGATTGAATTTCATCGATAAATCTTAAGTCAACCCAGCCCTATAGCCGAGCTGGGATGGCAAAACTCGTAAAATGTTATGATAAGCGCCATTATCATCACAAAGGATGCGTGTAATTGTTTGTCAAATAAATACTAATAAAATTTTGATGTTTATTAAATATAATTTCGGAAAGGACCCTTTTATGTTCCCTTGATTGTCGTAAAGGCATTACTGTTTAGTGATCACACGAGCGTTATTCAATTTGAATTATGGATTTTATGAAACTGGCTGTAAAATTATGAAAGAAGTCCGTCGTTTAAAATAATGAGTTTGTAAATATTGTGTTGTGTTATCCACAAATAGAAAAATACAAAAAAAAAACGTTTGTGAGTACGGAATTGTCCGCCCAGACCATACAAAACTAAGGCCTGTTTTATGAAATCTTGCTCAATCATCAATGGTTGTTTGAGTAACGATTTTCTATGGCATAAACGTCACTCAAGCTTAAATCTATGCTATGACTGAGCAAGCTTTTGTAAAACGGACTTAAGCGAGCCAAACAAAGTACTTAATTAAACCGTTAGTACGGTCTAATTAAGTACTTTGCACTGCTTTGCTTTGTACTATCTCGCAGAGACACCATCAAGAATTTGAAGTAGTATCAAGGTACGTGATACATTGCTGTACAGCAGCGGGGCAATGCAGCCAGGCGTCTTGGGCACGCTACCGACTGGTATTGATATGGATCAGTTGAGCTACCTGTAGATTGTTTGCAACAGTCTGCAGTTGACTCAATTGTTTCAATTGTAAATATTAGTTTTAATTTAATTCTATTATTTGAAAAAAAAAGGTACGTGATTAATATTTCATTAAATCATATCAACTTAAATAATGTATTATGGATTTATATCTGAAATAAATGAATAATAATAATATCGCTCTCCATGTCTCTCTAGGTATGTATGTTTCGAGGATAATGACGTATCTATCAAACTAAGCTTTTATTTTCACTTTAGCTTGATTGTACTGTAATATATTTATTTATTTTACATAGATCACTCACATGCACACTCAATAAGTTTTTTTTTCATGTACCTACTAGATTATCTAATATCTTAATTAGTTCTTTTATCTTTTAAGACGGAACACTCCTAATTATTTTGTTCGCGGAGGAGGGCGCTGACTCCGCTACACAGTTGATAACTTTTGCGGTAGTCAGCCTACATCTGTACCCTATAAAATGTTCCATCATTCAACTTGTTTTTTTGTGTAAATTTGTATAATCATGTAATTTTTTTGAAATTTCAAAAGAAAAACAAATTAAGTCGATAATAAAGATACTCGTAGATACATTTTAGTACACTTGGAAGGTCAATTTTATACCCAACTAGTTTCTGCCTACTGTTTCTTACGCGTTGTATCTATAGAAACGTTTAAAAATTATTTTATTTATATCCCATGTGAACTGTTTTATGGGATAAAAAGTAGTTTGTAGTAGTTTGATTTCAAGTTTAGAGCTACATCTAAGCAAAATTTCAACCTGATCCGTTTAGCAGTTTTGACGTGAAGAAGTAACAAACATACATCCATCCAAACTTTCGTACATTTCTAATATTAGTGTGAAGAGTTATGATAGTACAAGCCAGTTTATACCAATCAAACTAAATAATATAAAATAAATAAATAAATAATGCTGGACAATTCACACAGCATCTCTAGCCTCAAGCTAAGCAGAGCTAGTACCCATAACACGTTATGGGTACTAGATAACTGATATA
Organism: Eupithecia exiguata; assembly: GCA_947086465.1. Lineage (NCBI taxonomy): Eukaryota > Metazoa > Arthropoda > Insecta > Lepidoptera > Geometridae > Eupithecia > Eupithecia exiguata. The sequence goes on from OX352229.1 coordinate 3,233,896, forward strand.
CATAATACAATTCATTACATACATAGATATTTTTTATTATACATAGAAAACGAACAGAACACCCGGAACAAATACCTGCAGATCGTACAAATATTTGTCCCAAGGCGGGAATCGAACCCGCAATCTCCTGCGTCGCAGGCGGACCTTCGCCCACCGCGCCACAGAGGTCGTCTAATTAACCAAAATTTATAGGTTCAAAGCATGGATTCTGTTGTTTACTCCACACCGCCGTGGACAGAGTGACCACAGCAAACAAGATTGACCTCAAAGCCAGCTGCCTCATTATAACAAAGATGCGGTCGCCCTAGGTCACAGATTAAATAAAGCCTAGGTCTATTGCCTCACGTAGAGATGCTCCCTTCACCGGCCTTGAGTGACGAATTAGCGATCTGTGTGTGATTGACGTGACTCATGGACTGACAGCTGGGCCCGAGTGAGAGCGGTGAGCGACTCGCTCTATCTAGCTAGTGTTTGTTTTATGGTGCCTTACGTACCTACAGATGCTCCCTTCTTCAACTTACCAATTTACAAGCTGTGTGTGATTGACGTGACTCATGAACTGCGAGGTTTGGTGCAAGTGAAAGCGTAAAGCGAGTAGCCCTATCTAGTCTACGTAGTGTAGTTGTTCTGGCAGAAATTATCCGTTAATAGGCCTTGAGTGACGGCTGAGCGAGTTGTGTGTGATTAACAGTGACTCATGGTGTGACTGAGTTTGGTGCAAGTTTGAGCGGTTAGCGAGTTGCTCTAATAAGATGATAACTGTTCTATGACTGGCAAGTAAAAAACACGCAATATATGTTATTTGTCTGTGAAGTCTGCATTGAAAAAAAATTAGTTACTGACTCTACCAATTTCTCGCTCAAAGCTCTAATCTTAGACTTGCGAATTCAACACGGCCAATTATATTATTTTTCAAATTATGCACGAACATATTTCACGAATTGATCTTTGTTGTTTTGTATTAATTTGGGTTTTGAATGTCAGCTTTAATTACAGGGGAAGGATGCGTCAACCCGTACAAGACATTTTTTATTTTATTTAGGTGCTTACCTCAATTAGAAGAATACCTAAGCAAACACATTGTAAAGAGCCCAACAAAATACTTTTTTTATAAATGAAACACAAATAACATATACTTTTAAAACTTTTAAATGGTTTATTTGAATTGGTTATCTTAAAACTACTTTATAAATAAGGAAGGATATGGTATGTAATTAAAACATTTAATTAAAATAATTGATAGTAGGGTTATTAACTAAACATGTTTACGTAGATCAAATAAATTAACTTTTCATTACCTTACCACACACTGTATCTAAATTACATATTGATACTTAAAAAAACATTAAGTTAACACAAGGATAAGTATTTATTTACAATACAACCTACAATATAAAATTCCTAAATTACCACACCATGATCTTTGAACACCCAATAATACAACTTAAAACTATATATCACGAGAGAACTGATCAACAGATCAGATCAGCTCTCTGTCTCAACAACTCCAGTCTTAACTCATGCTCCCGCGCAGCCATTCTTAACGCCGCGATACTCGAGGACCGGACGTCATCCATTGCTGACTGCATAGGCAAGGGCTCACTGCCTGGCGATATCGGAGGGGAGATCGACGGCGATCGGGTAGCATCAGACGATGTTCGGAGGTCTTCGGATATCCTCCGCTCGGGGGATAAGCTCTCGGATAGTTTTGGCGGCTCTGGGGCCGCTAAACTGGCGAATAGCGAGTGGAAGTGAGCGGGTGATGTGGCGTATAGCGGGGCGCCGAACAGGGATGGGCGCGATAGCGGTGGAAGATATTGAGCGCCAAATAGTGGTGCGTTTGCATACCTGTTAACAAAAATAGATAGTTTAGTAACGTTTACTGAAAAATGTTATGGTTTTATGATTTGTTATTAAAAATTACATAGAAGAGAATGACTTTTGGTTTCGAATTATATTACTTTCATCGCTGTTAGTAGGTACTGAATCATAAAAAGCATTCTCATTTCACATTTTCGACTATTTTTCACTTACCGGAACGAAGCCAAAGCTGCATCAAAAGGTTTCCTCAGCCCGAAGCTCAATCCTAGCGGATGCGGTGATGTAGGCATAGCGGACGAAGGTAGCGGCTGTCCACTGAGGTATCCGCTGTACGGGTGTGCGTGGGGCCCCACCTTCTCCTGCTTCCGCCACTTAGCTCGCCGGTTTTGAAACCACACCTGATGGACAAAAGAAAATCACTTGTTAGCATTTTGTTTTTTTAGCTTTTATCGCTATTCAAGATTGTACATAATTCTGCATTGCATAACTCTTGTTCCTTCTTCTTAACCCTTGGTAACTGCACCCAATTGGTACATTATAAGTCATCTAGGTAGAGCAGATAAATTAACAATTATATAAAATCTTTGTGAATATCTACCATTATTGGGGATTTTACTATAAAAACTATAGTAGTTTGACGAATTCAAACCGATTTAGGTAAGCGGGTTAACTAAGAGCCTTATTTCTGTGGGTGTTCTTCCAACACAGTGGGTCAACACAGTTCGTAGTTAACCCGCTTACAAAGTTAATGGATTTATTGGGGATATTGCAAACCTGTTAGGTTGTAAAACAAAAAACTTTAGACCTAGACCAAAATATCAAATTGAGTTATATCAAGTCATGTCGCAAGCACCTACTGACAGCCTATCCTTCTCAATAAGGAAAAGCACATGCAATGAAAGAGCCTATAAATCAAACTAATTACAAAATCATGTCACTTGCAAAGTTCCAATTCGGTCATAAAAGGAGTTACCTAGTTTAGCTCGCAACGGGCCTCGGTAAAAACATTTTTAATTATAACGGGCAATAAATGTTACAGGATTAAGAGGCTCGCGTTGAATTGTAATAATTGATTTACTTGTTCAATAATATTTTATATTGGCAATTGACCTAATTTGTTTGAATTATTTAACAACTCGATCCTACCTAGTACATGCCTAGCCGTCAAATGTTTGAAATAATTATTAACTGTGTATCTGTAGTTTCTAATTATAAAATCTTATAAAAGTTTTTTGTCATTGGAGCTGTCTAGACTTAAATATATGATCATTGAGCTTATAATTTTATTAGGAAAAGGAAAGCCACTGCCATACAGCAGGGCAATGCAGCCAGCGCGTCTTGGAAAAGCTTCCGATTGGTATTGATATGGATCAGTAGAGGTACCTGTAGATTGTTTGCTACAGTCTGCAGTTAGTAAAAATTTTTCAATTGTAAATACTAGTTGGTATTGGTTTCTTTGATTATAAAAAGGTAAATAATGCAAATCACAGGTTTACCAAGTTCAAAAATTTGGTATGGTACCTCCATACCGAAACGAACGTTACGAAAAGAGTTACAGGTTTGAATAATGATTTAATTTTTCTTGAGTCATCGTCAAACTTGGCAATACGACTTTATCCGCAACAGCCAATTATTTAGTCATTCTGCATTTTAAATCCGTTTTTTGGCAGTACAATTTTATTACTTGAGCTTCAATTGTTTGTAATTTTGCGGTTGACATGTTTATTGTTGTTTAAATTGTTTACAGTTGCTCAATTGTTTTAATTTGTACCGTTTCGTTGTATGTATTTTTACGCTCCTTAAGCGTAGCTCAACTGATCCATATCACTACCAGTCGGAAGCGTGCCCAAGACGCTGGCTATTGGCCAATTTTTGTATAAATATGTGTAAAGTGGGCGAGCTATGCTCGGAGTTTCTCTGAAGGATAGGATTCGCAACGAATACATCCGACAGAGAACCAAGGTTGTCGACATAGCTCTAAGGATTAGCAAGCTGAAGTTACAGTGGGCTGGCCATATCGCGAGAAGAACCGACAACCGCTGGGGTAAACGTGTTCTTGAGTGGAGACCGCGACTCGGCAAGCGTAGTGTAGGACGCCCTACGACCAGGTGGGATGATGATTTGCGAAAGACTGCTGGCAGATGCTGGATGCGGCAAGCTGAAGACAGGGCGCTATGACGCTTATTAGGGGAGGCCTATGTCCAGCAGTGGACTGATGTAGGCTGATGATGATGTGTAAAGTACCTTTCTACATACATACTGTTCTGGACACGACGAGCCTTCGTAGGATAGGTTGAAGAAGATCCTTCTTAGAATAGGTATAATAGTCTAGGTTTGAAACGTCAAAGGAGGTTGTAATACCTCAACATGGATGCTGGCCGCAAGCACATTCAAAAATTCAAATACCTGCGAACGAACGAACCATTTGATCGTCTATTGTTTTTTCTCATTCTAATTTTGGAAAATGTAGGGGAGATTTTTGTATAAATAGGCACGCTAGCTAGAATAAGTTTAGTTTATACTCGGACGCGATCAAGAAAACCTGAAGAAGTAAATAAAGCTGGAAACAAGAACAAAAGTGTTTTACTGGAAAAATTCAAGAAGCTTACAGTCCACAACAGTTCCTGGTCCTTCGAGCCGGATTGGAGTGAAGAGATCCTGCACCCACCGGATTGGAGTGAAGAGATCCTGCACCCACCGGATCGGAGTGAAGAGATCCTGCACCCACCGGATTGGAGAACGAAGAATCAAGCGCTCGCGCAGTATGGTTGTAACCAGAAGCCAAGTGGATACGTCCGAACGACGTGAAACTGAGGAAGAGGCTGTACGGCAAGCCGCCGAACTGGAAGCCATCGCGAACGAACGAAGACGAAGGCTGTCGCAAGAAGCTCCGGCGACACCCGCTACGCATCAAGTAGCCAGACATCGCGACCCAGCCATAGGGTTCGCACCCGACTTCACCCGCGCCGGAACGAGTACGGAACGCCATAGGGAAGAACAATCTCCCGCCCGAACTGCGCGCTCTCTACGATCGAACGGGAGCATAACGGCCAGGGCGCGGGCGGCGGAACTGGAGGCGGAAGAGAAACTGGCCGAACTGAGGCGTAAAGAACTCCAAATAGAAGCAGATCTCGTCAAGAAGAGATTGGCTGCTAACCTAGCAGCATTGGAAGACGAGGAAAGGAGTTTACATGAAGACGAACTACCGGAACACAGTGAGAGAGTCGAGCAGTGGCTGCAGACAACTGAAGGGGAGAAAAGTGACACTATTCCAAGAACTGAGAAGAACATCCGATTCAACGTCAGGAACATATCGACTACGCCGGTCAAGACTAAGAGTACTGCCAACGTCGATGCATTAGCTAATGCAATAGAGAAGCTAGCAAGACCGAGGATGAAGTGCCCAGACCTGCACGCGTTTTCCGGTTCACCGAATGAGTGGTTGCCATTCAAAGCTGCCTTTAACGACTCGACGAGAACATACAAGCTGACACCGGCTGAGAACATCCAAAGGCTGAGAAGCAGCCTTAAAGGGGAAGCAAGAGAGCTAGTTGCTTCACTCCTGTACACCGCAAGCAATCCAGAAATCATCATGAAGACCCTGGAACAATGCTTCGGAAGACCAGAAATCATCATCGACCGGGCCATTGATGACCTTCGAAGACTACCGAAACCCGGACCATCTGCAATAGAACTGAACTCATTCGCTGTCAAGCTTCAGAACGTGGTCTGTGTGTTGAGCAACATCGGGAACAGAGGCTACCTGTACAATCCGACGCTGACCAGAGAAACACTGGAGAAGCTGAGCCCCCACATTCGCTCACGCTGGTGTGACTACGCAACCGAACAAGAGGGAATGATCGAGCCCGAGATCATTATGCTATCACGCTTCCTTATGCGCGAAGCGGACCGAGCCCTGCGGTTCAGCTATGCACCACCGACCAGCAAGAAGGAAAACCTGCCGAAACCGAACACAGCATTCAAGAAGAAGACGAACGCCGTGTACAACACTACTGAAGAACTCGCTGAAGCTGAAGAGAAGTGTTCATGCTGCGAGAAGGAACACAAGTTGACAGATTGCCCCAAATATAAGGCAATGACAACTGACGAGCGATGGGAACACGTGAAGAAGAACAAGCTGTGCTTCAAATGTATAGTGAAGAAGCATCGACGCACCAACTGCAAGGCGATATCATGTGGAGTCAACCAATGTTCACGTCCACACCATCAGACTCTACATCAAGAAAGAAAAGACAGTTCAAGCCCAACCGAAGCAGTCATGACAGTGACCACCGCTGCCTCGAATGACATGGCAGTTTTGCTGAAGATGTGTCCAGTCACCGTCGTCGGTCCACGGGGGGAGATCGATACGCTCGCTCTCTTGGATGAAGGGTCCACAGTCACTTTGATTGATGAGAAGTTGGCGCGTACTATCGGAGCAAAAGGACCTTCACTGCCACTACGAATGCGTGGAGTCAACACTACGCAAAGGGAGGAAGAAAGCCAACTTGTCACCGTACAACTGAAGGGCAAGGATAGCAAGCTACATCCACTTCGGGCACGCACCGTCAAGAACATGAAGCTGCTGCAACAATCGATTCCCGCAACACTGTTGGATCAAGACCATCTGAGGGACTTACAACGAGATGAAGTCTGCTACGAGTCATCACAACCTGGGATCCTGATTGGAGCTGACCACTGGGAGTACATAGTCTCACACGAGCTACGAGTCGGAAGAGCGAACCAACCAGCTGCATCGAGAACACAGCTGGGATGGATCATCCACGGAACCATACCACGCAGCATCATCGCGAACCAAGACAGCGTTCTACACATCTACACACCTGAAGCCATTGAGAAGCAGAACCAAGAGCTGCATGAGCTAATAGAGAAGCATTTTAGCATTGAAGCGATTGGCATCAACCAGAAGCCACGTACGAGTGAAGAAGATCTCCGAGCTACAAATATCGTCGAACAGACAATCAAGAAGATTGACCAAAGATATGAAGTTGGTCTACCATGGAAGAAAGAAGACACGAAACTACCTCAGAGCTACAACATGGCACTTCGTCGTCTTCAAAGCATTGAGAAGAAGATGGATGCTGACCCAGTCTTCGCCGAAGAATATACGAAGCAAATTGAGAACTTGCTGCAGAAGCGGTACGCTGAACCATGCGATGGATCGGAGGAGTCTAGCACCGTCTGCTGGTACTTGCCTCACTTCGCAGTACGCAACCCCAACAAGCCCAGCAAGATAAGGCTTGTCTTCGATGCAGCAGCAAAGAGCAATGGAGTCAGCCTGAACGACCACCTGCTGGAAGGACCCGACCTCTTGATGTCCCTACCAGGCATCCTGTTCAGATTCAGAGAGAAGCGAATCGCGATTACGGCAGACATACAGGAGATGTTTCTACAGATTAAGATTCGTCAAGAGGATCAGCCAGCACAACAATTCTTGTGGAGAGGCAACGAGAGAAAGAAGACGCCTCAACGATTCAAGATGACAAGCATGATATTCGGCGCTGCGAGTTCCCCATTCATGGCGCATTTCGTGCGAAACTACAATGCGAGGGTATACGCTCAAACTCACCCTCTCGCCTGCGAAGCCATCACCAGAAGCCACTACATGGACGATTTGGTAGCGAGCTACGATGACGACGTGGAAGCCCATCGAGCCGTGACGGAACTGCGCACAGTGCACGCGGTTGCTGGATTCACACTGCGAGCATGGAACAGCAACAAGGATAGCGTACTGGAAGACGTGCCGGCTGAACTACGAGCTACAACACCGATGCAATTTGACGAAAGGGGGTCAGAGAACAAGATCCTTGGACTCTACTGGAACGCCGAACAAGATGAACTTGGATTCAACACCTCCATGAATAGAGTTCCCGCAGAAGTACGTGCACGAGTCCGCGCGCCAACGAAGAGAGAGGCACTCAGCGCGGTGATGTCCATCTACGATCCGCTCGGACTGCTGAGTCACTATACGATACGAGCAAAAATTGTGCTTCAGAAGCTATGGCGCATCAAGATGTCATGGGATGAACCGATTCCGGAAGAAGAAAATGAGCTGTTCGCCACGTGGTTGGAACAACTGAACGACCTGTCTTGCCTTCGGCTGGAGCGACACTACGAGATTCAAGACAACACTGACCTCGAGCTACATGTACTATGTGATGCCAGCGAACAAGCCTACTCGACCGTGGCATACTGGCGAAGCACGAGACCAGATGGAAGCTTCAGTGTTTGCCTCGTCGCTGCTAAGTCCAAGGTTGCTCCAAAGCGAACGCAAACCATTCCCCGCTTGGAACTACAAGCGGCGGTCATCGGAGCAAAGTTGGCCTACGCCATCAGACATGAACATCGAGTCGAAGTCAAGAGAACGATCTACTGGAGTGACTCAATGACAGTTATACATTGGATACGAAACAGTGCAAGAAGATATACGCCCTACGTCGCGCATCGTCTGGGGGAGCTATCTGAACTTACCCAGAAAGAAGATTGGAAGTGGATACCGACCAGCGAGAATACGGCAGACGACGCGACCAGGCTGACGAACACACGCATAATGGCAGAAGATCGATGGTTCCGAGGGCCAGACTTCCTTCGCCGCCCAGAGCATCAGTGGCCGAAGGAGACGTCTGACTACAACCACGAGGAGGAAGTTCTGCACACGCGAGTGGAAGAAGACAAGACGGATGGATGGCTGCCAGATCCATCACACTTCTCTAAGTACGAGACACTAGTCAGAGCTACAGCACGAGTACTCTTCTTCATCGAGAGATGTCGACGACGAGCCACGAACATGGAAAACCGGCACATCGAAGATGCGGAACGTGCGCTTATTCGCCACGCACAAAAGGAGAGCTTCGCAGACGAGCTGCAACGAATGAAAACGTCTCGTCCAATCACGAAATCGAGTCGCCTGTTCCGGTTGGACCCGATTTTAGAAGATAGCATTCTACGAGTACGAGGTCGCATTGGAGCTTCCGACGCACCGATTGAGATGAAGCGGCCCATAATACTCGACGGCCGTCACCGCATCACAAGACTTATCGTCTTGCGAGAACACTGCGCAGCTGGTCACGCTAACAGGGAGCGCGTGACTAACGACCTCAGACAGAAATATTGGGTGATTCATCTACGACCGACAGTACGTGGCATCGAGAAGGAATGCAGACTCTGCCAAGTACGGAAGATGAAGCCTCTACCACCAGCTACGGGAGACTTGCCGAGAGCCCGCCTCACGCCGTTCCTGCGCCCTTTCAGCCACTGCGGAACTGACTATTTTGGGCCCATGATAGTAAAGATTGGACGACGCCGGGAGAAGAGATGGGGCGCCCTCTATACGTGCCTCACTACACGCGCCGTACACATAGAGGTCGTTACTACACTTTCCGTCAACTCTGCAATCATGGCACTGAGAAGAATGGCTGCGCGACAAGGTTGGCCCCGTATCATGATGTCCGACAACGCAACGAACTTTCGAGGTGCAGATAAAGAACTGCGGGCTGCCTACGTGGAATGGGCACCAGTTCTGCGAGATGAAGGACAACTGCATCGAATGGAATGGCGATTTATACCTCCTGGCGCACCGAACCAGGGGGGAGCCTGGGAGCGACTGGTGCGATCAGTCAAAGTCGCATTAGCCGCCACCTTGAACGAGAAGGAACCACCCGAAGAAGTATTGATCACCCTCCTGACAGAAACGGAATTCTCCATCAACGCGAGGCCACTTACGCACGTTAGCGTGAACCCCGAGGAACCCGAGGCGCTAACTCCGAACCATTTTTTGCTAGGGTCATCCAACGGTCTACCTACCACTGGTCCGTGCAGCGAGGCAGATCGACGAACATGGAGAATGAGCCAAGCGCTTGCTGACCACTTTTGGCGGCGCTGGCTTCGAGAGTACCTTCCGACATTGGTACCTCGCGGCGAGCCTACGAGCAACAGACGACCACTTCAAGAAGGAGACATCGTTGTGGTCGTAGACCACACTCTACCCCGAAATGTGTGGCCAATGGGAGTCGTCGAGCGCACCTACAAGGGACCTGACGGAGGCGTACGGGTGGCGGATGTCCGGACGAAGACTGGCGTCTTCAAGCGGCCGACCAGCAAACTCGTCGTGTTGGTGAAAAAGGAGGCTGCGCGAGCTACGCCGGGGGGAGGATGTTCTGGACACGACGAGCCTTCGTAGGATAGGTTGAAGAAGATCCTTCTTAGAATAGGTATAATAGTCTAGGTTTGAAACGTCAAAGGAGGTTGTAATACCTCAACATGGATGCTGGCCGCAAGCACATTCAAAAATTCAAATACCTGCGAACGAACGAACCATTTGATCGTCTATTGTTTTTTCTCATTCTAATTTTGGAAAATGTAGGGGAGATTTTTGTATAAATAGGCACGCTAGCTAGAATAAGTTTAGTTTATACTCGGACGCGATCAAGAAAACCTGAAGAAGTAAATAAAGCTGGAAACAAGAACAAAAGTGTTTTACTGGAAAAATTCAAGAAGCTTACAGTCCACAACACATACTTACTACGTTTACTGGTATAGGAAATTTCATACTATAGAAAAAAAAATGACATTAGCTTTTCGTATGCAGCAATGTTTTACCTTAAACCTTTGCCATAGTAAAACTTTTGAACCTATCATGGTTACTAACACAGATGAAACTGAACCGAACTCTTAGAAAAATCATAAAACAACTCGAGGTTATTATCCCGTTCTAAATGACTTCATTGCCATAATGTACATACCCCTTTACATTTTATTTAAGTACTCTATACACCCTTGATTAAGTGATCATTACGGTGTCTTTACACACGGGACTGGCGTTCCTGTGTCGTTTAAGGCAGCTTGTAGTGTGGTAAGACCATAACTAGACTCACTGACCATAAGTAGGCTTAATGAGACGTTAATCGAGTTTAATCTTTGGTGGAAGTGGCGTGTTTTTGTTTGATGTAACTGAATCGGTAAGATCAAATAACGGTAATTACTTTTAAGTAGGTACCTTGTTTTAAGATTTAGGAATGCGGCTGAAGACAGGGCGCTATGGCGCTCATTAGGGGAGGCTTATGTCCAGCTGTGGACTAATATGGGCTGGTGATGATGATGATGATGATGTTGTTTTAAGATTTCATTCTAAAACGGGCTATAAACGGAGTTCTAGCCAAACAATGGTGTAGCGCTGTTTCGTACCACAGGTTCTCACCACAAATTTATTTTTGCCGTTTCATACCAAAAAATTTCAGCTTTTCAACCCACATCAAAAAAGACATATTTTTTCGGATTTTTACCCAAAATTCGTTTCCGTTTCTCACCACAAAGAGATGAACAGATTTTGTACAGTCAGATACAACATTATCAACAGATTTTTTTATAGCGTAGGTTTAAAATACGACTTGATCCGTTGTTTTAAACAAAGATGAATTACCTAGACTACGTTTTAGAATACGTTTTTAGTATGTTACCATTTTATACAATGTTTATACAAGTTATACAATGATTTTCTTGATTATTATTATCTTCAGCCTATGTTACTCCACTGTTGTTCTCCTGCAACACAGCTACATTGTAGCTACCCAAGAGACAGTGCTCACTCTTTTGTAACACCTTTTTTTTCGAAATTAACGTTTTTATGTTTATGTTTTATGCTGGACATTCTTGACGAGGACTTCATGAGTGAGGCGTTAACATGACTCTCTTTATCCCGGTTATTATGGTGAAACAGGGGCGACATAGTTCACGATGCTGTTCGACTTATACAAAACAGACTCTTAAAAAAACTGCTTTTTATAATTTTATAGCAACGAGGAGGTCCTAAACCTATTAAAACCTCGTTTGATAGTTTCCAATTCAATAAAATACATCTCATAACATCTCGCGGTGCCTTCCCAAACGGGGCCTCCAGTCGCGAGCCCGCGGGGGTCCAAGTGCGACTTTTTGTCGCTCGCTTGCCGCACACGCTTCTTCATTAAAATTGCTAAAGCTGGATAAACTTCAATGGGGCTTATTAATATTCTTTAAATGCTTTGTGAATGGAAAAAAATGTGAGGAACTGGATTGCCTTTTTAGCTGTGTTTAATTATGTCATGATCTAGAATGCAACTTTGTTGCAACACTGTTTCCTGATGAAACAGTGTTGCAACTAAGATGCAAAAAAAATGGAAATGATAGAGAAGTTTTTTTTTTAACTCGACGTGTTTATCATGAAATAATTAAAAATAATATCGAAAAAACGTAGTCAATGTTATTGTAGATTGTTATAAGAAGCTCTTTGACTTTTCGTGAGACGCTGAGAATAGGCAACGTTTCACTTGAGACCATGGGAATACTTTTCGTGAGACGTTGGGAATAGGAACGTCTCACGTTAGACGTTGGGAACAACCATCATGACTAAACTCATGAAAATGCTAAGCTCTACAAATTTTAACTTTAAAATAGGCAATAAGCTTACCTGAATTCTGGCTTCCGTGAGACCAATCTTAAGAGCGAGTTCTTCTCTGTAACAAAAAAAAAGACTTTAAGACTCTATCCACTTTAGGACATGAAATAAGTTCCCAAAAATTTCCGGTTTCGGCGAGACTCAAACCCGCGCCCCACCCTCTGTACGGGTGTGCTCTAACCAACTAAGCCACGAAACCCTTAGTCGGTTCAACCGAAAATCTTTGGAACCTCTTACGGACTATAGCGCCGGTGGCTCCACCTACAGGGGTATTCCATTTTTTCATTCATTACATAGTTGGAAAATCTTGAAATGATTATTGGGACAAGAATTAGCTCATAATATGTTATTCCAGGTCTAGACTTAAAATTTCAGCCGGATTCGTTCAGCATTTTTACGTGAAGAAGTAAGAAACATACATCCATCCATCCCTTCATCATAACTTACAAATTTATGAGTCATCATCATCATCATCATCATCAGCCTATATCAGTCCACTGCTGGACATAGGCCTCCCTTAATGAGCGCCATAGCGCCCTGTCTTCTGTAAATTTATGAGTGATCAGGACCATTAACTAACCTTGTAAAAACGTCCGGATAATGCGTCCTCCCGAACGCCTTCTCCAGCTCATCAAGCTGGTAGCTCGTGAAGGTAGTTCTGTATCTCCTCTGCTTTCGTCTAGGGATGTCGTCTTCCTCCCCACTACCTGATCCGGGCCGGTCGGGGAGGTCGGGGGTAGATGAACCAGGCTCCGACACGCCCATATTGTAGAAGGGGTAAATTGTTGCTGATTCTGTAACAATTAAAAAGAAAACTGATAACTTATAGAGGCAAACAAATTTGATGATGATATAAACGGTCTTTGAACCACCAAGCGATGAAAAAATCACGAATAACTTTTGGAATTTTGGTATAGATTTTTGGTGCCATAAAACAACTTTGCTCTTCATGGTACTTTGCGTAATATGCCACCAGACCGGCTTCCTATACACATTCTTCAAATAGGTCGGGATTGTTTTAACAAAAACTGCAACTTCGCAAATGTATAGTATAACTGCAACTTTGTATTAATCATAATGACAGTACCAGGTTATAATATATATAAGTTTTCATCAATGTATTGACTTGGTACTGTCATTATGTTTCTTTCTTTGAATTTATAACGTAGGGATTCCCTGGGACCCATATTATAGATTGCACGAAAAGCTCTCTTCTGTAATACAAAATATCTACAGTTCCTCCACAGCAGTATGCCAGCATCTAGATATAGTATACCCAACCAAGTTTCTTACATCCGTTGTATTAGAAGCAATAGAATAGAACATTTACTTATTTAAAAAAAAAATACAAATCTGATTGCTACCAACTTGTAAAAATAGACAAAGGACATAAAGCAAAAGCTTATATTATTTCTAATTTTCCCTATCAGATGGCACAGAATAAATAGGCACGTATAACGTCATTGCGTTAGGCGCAATTAACCCGTATATCTGACTCGGAATCATAATTGCAATGTGCATTACATCCGCCGTTCCTATGAATTTTATTATTACCTATACAATAATAAATAAATATAATTCGCGTATTAGGTCAGCCAGTAATTATATAGTTCGCTTTGATTATGTTCATTTACTAGCGGTAATATAGAGGATATAATTTTTGCATACTACAATGCATTTTCATTTCAAAGTTATCATAATGTTATTTAAAAAATCTAGGTAGGTTTGACGCTTTTACTTTATACTAGGTAATTATGTTTCCGCTTATAAATTCTAATCAAAAAGCCTTTATGTTTTTCTCCAACTCTACACGTATGATTTTCGATTTCACACTATACAATTGCATAAGTACTTTTTTTTTTAATTATGTAGGTAGGATACTCAGGAAAAATCCATGGTTGGTTGCATTTTATTGTAGACGCATTGTTGCAAAAAATAAATAAAACATATTTTTATTTCTCATCAGGAAAGTGCGTGTAGTTTCTGCCCCTTCCTCCCCCATGAACTTGCAAATAGGTAGTTAAGGATCGACAAAATGGCTAACGGCTAACCATGGTCACTTCAATTCAAAAAAATTATTGATGCTTTTTACTTATTTCTTTATTATTTTTATGTTTATTTGAATTAAACAACAAGAACAGTCCAGTTGTATTGATCACAAAAATGCCTATTACTGATAAACTACCTCCTAGCCTAGCCCAGGTATTATAGTTATCTAGTAATCTTCAAAATAAGATTATTTTTAATATTGCAAGTAAATATACTGCCATATATTTGCTTCTTGTGACTAAAGAAAAATTGGTCGAAGAACAGAAATGGTTAGGAATGTACAAAAAGCTGAGTCGATGGGTTACAATCCTATTCATTGGATTTATGCCATATTCGTCCCTAAGAAGTTCGGCCCACATGACAAAATCTGCTTTCGTCCCACATTGTATGCCATATTCGGCCCGCAATAAATTTTATTTCAAAAAATCTTATTTCTTCCTACTTTTCAGCTCCACATTCGGGCCACGGTTTTTATATAGGCAAAATTTTAATAAATTTAGTAATTAGATTCTATTTTAACTCGCTTTTTTAAAGGAACATTTAATTCCTTATTTTACCAGAAACTAGCTTAGTATAAATTTACTTTCTAGTTACAGACGGTTCCTGATCGATAAAGCTCTAAAGCTGCTTATAAAATGGCCGTGTTCTGATCACCAGCCGTTTGCTACTTCCACGGTAAATGTCTTCGATGATTTACAGGCTTATTGTCCCATCAGTGTTAGCATTTTTTTTTGTAATTAATGTATTGCTACATAGTTTCCTTTATAAATAATGTTCAAATCATGATCGGAAAGGTTAATATAGTTGTTTAACCACTTGAACTATAAAATGAATTGTTTATGACTTCCATACATCTCCCATAATTAGGTAAAGTATGCGAGGTATGCAAGAAAGTAATTAATAATCAACATAAAATTAAAAAATGATAGGGTAGGTGTTTGCAAGTATTTAACCCGGGAATCGAGATGCAACGAATTCGATTTCCATCTCGTAACTCAGTCGACTATTCCTGACCGTGGTGGAGACTTAACGTGGCGACGAAATCAAAATCAATTCAAAACACGTATGTACATACATAGGTATCTAGGTACATTTTTTTTCGTTTTATCTAGGATTCAGTATTTTGGTAAGAAATTATAATCAGATCACAGCGCAAGAAATTGTGCCGAAATATATATCTTTAAATAAACAATAATAATATCAATCAATGAATAGAAGAAATTAGAGCTAGCATTTACAAATAAAACAATTGAGCTAACTGCAGACTGTTGCAAACAATATATAGGTAGCTCAACTGATCCATATCAATTCCAGTTGGAAGCGTCCCCAAGACGCTGGCTGCATTACCCACTGTATGGCAATGCTGATGCGCTGCACCAGATACACACCATCTGTTGGATGCCGAAATTAATATTGAAAAGCTCTAAACATGGTTTATCCCTTTATTCTAAGGTTTTTATTTATTATACTCTGGGTAATTCTTTACCCAGAGACTTTACTTCGGGATTTATTAATTTCTTAGAAATTACCCAGAGTATAATAAATAAAAACCTTAGAATCAAGCAACGGCAAAACCTCTCGTCAAAGAACTAAATGTAAATTTGGTCTTTGAGCAGAATTGGATAACTTCATTGTTTCCTCTGTAGGTGGCGCTGACGGCGTAAGTGCCGAAAGAACTCCCAAAGATTTTCGGGCCGACTAGATAAGATCACGTAGCTTAGTTGGAAAAAGAGCACCCCTGCGCTGAAGGGGAAGGTGCGGGTTCGAATCCCGTCGGGATCGTAAATTTTTGGGATTTATTAATTTCTTAGAAATTACCCAGAGTATAATAAATAAAAACCTTAGAATCAAGCAACGGCAAAACCTCTCGTCAAAGAACTAAATGTAAATTTGGTCTTTGAGCAGAATTGGATAACTTCATTGTTTCCTCTGTAGGTGGCGCTGACGGCGTAAGTGCCGAAAGAACTCCCAAAGATTTTCGGGCCGACTAGATAAGATCACGTAGCTTAGTTGGAAAAAGAGCACCCCTGCGCTGAAGGGGAAGGTGCGGGTTCGAATCCCGTCGGGATCGTAAATTTTTGGGATTTATTAATTTCTTAGAAATTACCCAGAGTATAATAAATAAAAACCTTAGAATCAAGCAACGGCAAAACCTCTCGTCAAAGAACTAAATGTAAATTTGGTCTTTGAGCAGAATTGGATAACTTCATTGTTTCCTCTGTAGGTGGCGCTGACGGCGTAAGTGCCGAAAGAACTCCCAAAGATTTTCGGGCCGACTAGATAAGATCACGTAGCTTAGTTGGAAAAAGAGCACCCCTGCGCTGAAGGGGAAGGTGCGGGTTCGAATCCCGTCGGGATCGTAAATTTTTGGGATTTATTAATTTCATGGTTTATCCCGTTACAAAGTGCTAGTATTAATAAATATCGCTACAAAACAAAATAAATCACTTAGGTCTTCTTCATCTACTTTTTCTGCTCATAGTTTTTATTAAACTTGCGTTCAATTACCTGTTCAATAAAAACTAATTAGCTATCAGCAAAATGACAAACAGTAATTAGGTTTACTGAAAACAATTAGTTAGACTCCAATCTAATTCAGAGCGGTTAATTTGTGCTTTAATTACGACGAGGCTGTTATCGAGGGTTAAGGTTTTATTTTACAAAATGGGTCTCGGTTTTGAGATGGTGTTAGCCGTAAAATAATATTGGTTGTCCTCCTTGGATTGGCGGTAGGTACTTTGGTTGTCAATAGATTGTTTTTGTTAACTATGCTTTTTCATATTTTTCAAACTCGAATAACTGCGGAACTAGCAAGTTTTTTTTTCAAATTGTTATGTTCATATCCAAATTTTACCGTGCATCATAGATAAAAGCCAACCTAAATAGTAATATTTGCATTCGTTTCGGATTCATAAATACAGTAATAATAAAGCAGTTTTTTTTATAAATTGAAAAAAAAATGCAGTTGATAATAGACTTTCGTTGTTGACTGTACCAAGATATTAAGTTCGGTTCCGCATTTGGGTTCTCTGCGCCATTCAGTTCTAGGCACTATTACCATCAGTGGTAAGTACTTAAGTTAATACTTTGGCCTCGTGGTAGGAAGGAAGCGTGTGCGCAGATGCTCCGGCAGGTGGCGTCACGGTCGGTTACCTTAACCATAGCTCGTTCCAATCTCGCCTGTGACTGGTCATTGGAACAGCAAATTTTTGTAACCAAGAATGATTTTGTCTAAGGGTCGAGATGTTCACAATCCAAGAGCCGGTTCACATAAATATGACACTATATCAGCTGCTGCTCAATAGGGTACATCAATAAAGTACAGCCCCCCTAGCACGGGGATTGTTGTCTAGGGTAGAATAGACAATAATGACATTGCATCGCCATACATACAACAAACTCGGCAAACGTAGTGTAGGACGCCCTCCGACCAGGTGGGATGACGATTTGCGAAAGACTGCTGGTAGATGCTGGATGCGGCAAGCTGAAGACAGGGCGCTATGGCGCTCATTGGGGGAGGCCTACGTCCAGCAGTGGACTAATATAGGCTGATGATGATGATCGCCATACATTGCGTACATTATTGAAGTTGATGGAATGCATTTCAAGTAATTTACGCATTGGATGACGAAGTGACGTAATTTTTCTCTATTCCACCCTAGACAACAATCCCTGGCTAGGGGGGTCAGGTACACCAATAAAGTAAAAAAAATAAGGAAGAAGAATAAAGCTATGCGCTCAAGAAAACCAACTCGGCATGGCTATGTTGAACCTACCTAGGGTACATTATAAATCAAACTTGTAGATTTGTAGAAAAATAGGGAGGACAAAAATTAATCATTGGATCTATATTAAATGATCATTTGGGCATAAACCGGTGAGTAATAACATTAGTAGAACCAAATGTACGTTATTTTTGTCAGCTTTGAAAGTGGTCCTATATTGGAGCGATCCTATTGGTCGGCTAGAAACATAGCAACGTCAAACATTATTTCATCTGTGGCAACGTAGTCACAGAGCATCTCAGGTGGAAAAGAACACTCAGTCCTATATAAACAAATTCACAAAAAACAGTTCAAAAAGCCATGATCGCCACCGCATAATCGTTATTGTTAAAATAACGGTAATAATTCCAAGTTCATTTACCCCGTAATCAATAAACCGTGGCGGTGTGGCCAATCTCATTTTTTAAACTTGCAACACTTACCGATAATGAAGTAAAAACTGTCTAAAAAGTGACGAACTGAGAACTGGCTATTATATCGGTAATTTTGTAGAAATGCCCATTAAACTTATTTAGCGTGTGATGTAATAGAATTTTTAACGTTTTTCTTGCAACGTGAATCTGAATTCACCCGTTATTTAACTTTATCAATTATTTTCTACAGAAGTTATCAAATAAATTACATTAATTCAATAACTATAGCATAATGAACGCTATTGTGATTTTTATGTGTATAGAAAGTTATTTGAAACATAAAGGAAGATACTCCGATATGCAAGAAAATTAAGAGCAGTTTTGAAATACGCAAACGCTATTTGAATTTGAAATACGGAACGCTTTTTTGATTAAACATAGAAACAGAGCATTACTGTAATAATAATAAGACAGATATCAAAAGTGCTAAAATACCAACTACATAATAATATGTTCGTAAATTAAGTCAATTTAATAAAAATTAATTTTTGAAAATCGTCACCGGAAAGCAGAGTGCCCATAATGCTGGTAGCATTGCCACGTTGACTCCGATCGCCTGTGGACTAAAGTTCCTAAATTCTTTTCCTGATAAATTGGAAATTAAAAAACTCATTAATACGGGTGAGAAATTTCAAGATCAATGCACATTTCATTGGTTTAGCATTTTTTTAATTCCTCTTAATACTCCTTAGCTTCCTATTAAACTTGATAAGATAAATCTACCCGGGGCAGTTTAGTTCAGGAATATTTTAATGGGATTAACAGGGGATTCGAGATGGCGCCTTGGGGATTAGACTTTTTGTCCAAATGACTGGAATTCTTAATCAACTTTGTATAAAGTTGGTTTAAATGACCTTTGTGTGGTTCTAATACTGACTAGGTAATAAATTTGAATTTCAAATTAATTATAGTTAGTATTTTTTGTTATGCAGGGTGAATTTACAAGTAACTCAAGCGTATACCTAATGCTGAAGATAATGTCTAACGAAACATATGAATTTTAATGATGAACTCGCGATTCCAACTAAACACTCCCGGTTGATTTCAGAGAGTCTTACCTTTCCGCCAAACAGTCATGCTGTTATCTCATTACAGCTCCTCCTGAATACACGAATCGATTAGGTACTTTGAGGGTAGGCTTGTTATCCGGCATACATTTTCAAATCGAAGTATGCCGAACGCGTCGCTAGACATAATGTTAGCTACATTAAATCATAAAATTTGATAAAACTATATGACACATGCTTGTGTGCTACTTTTTATAAGATTTCAAATTCAAATATTTTGATTCTGTCGCATCATCTGGCGCGATTGATTTGATTGAACCAAAGGTCAAAATATTACATCGGTAAAAACACGTTTAACAACACCATTCAGTGTATTTAGGAACCTTGCAATACGTTATGCAAACGAGTAGGTGGTATTGAAAATGGTTACGTTTACGACACAGAAATCTTTAAATTTTAATCAAATTCATTATATCTAGCTTAAACGTCATTGGCTTCAATGTCAACCATACTAACCATTTTGCACTATCTGACCGAACAAGGATTAAAAGTTTTTGTCCATTAGCTGTTCGTGTTAATAGCGTCTCGGATTATATCACCGATAGCTCCCATCCGTGTTGACTGATGCCTGTCTGCTACCTGATAACCCTGGCTGCGACTAGTAGCTTAAGGTTCAAAGGCATTTGGTAATCAGGGATCTTGTCATAGATTATTCAAGTTAGAGACAGTACATTACAGTGGCTGATAAATTTCAAGTCAATAAAAAAAATAATCGCGGAAGTCATTTTCAGTAGGCATCAAACCAACCTACATAAACCTTGCTTACTTATCCATGAAATTATCTGTGTTCTCGTTTCATAGGTCCAATAATTTGCATAGGCATTAATGGCATATCCTATCTGAATAGATTTCATCGAAACATAAAGAATGTAATGTACGCGAGTTTTAATATCCGTGCATCAGAAAAAAATAATCGAAACGTTGGAAGCAAATTGACTTTCCTATTAAAGTCTCAGCAAGCGAAGCAGCCAGCGAAGCGGGCGTGTAATGAGAATCCAGAATGTTAATTAAGATCTAATGAAGTCTAATATAATCAACAATGCTGCTTGCGTTCCTTTCCTATCCGCAAGTCATCATAGCCAGCCACACAACCACTTTATTGAGACCCCTGACCTTCCAATAAAAAACCTCACAGACATAGTAAAGCTGCAGAATACAAGTCTCTCAAAAAATGGTGATGTTAATCGAATTGAGATCGGTCAACCCTTTGTTGAAAAAATCGGTGAAATCACTCATTCTACGGTGCATTGTGATGTGAGAACTCAATTTGAACATGCTGATGATGGAAATGAAGATATCACGCCGTGCCGTGAATTCGATCGTGAGTTGGAAATCGAATAAAAAATAACTTACAATTACCAATGTACACAGTGAGACTGATAGCTTTGGTCGGTAACGACGATGATAAAAAATGTCTTTGAATAGTAGATAAACATTTAAAGAAATTGGATTTTTATACTGAGATTGAACTTTTAAAAATAGTTTCTCAGAATTAACAAGTAATAGTCACGATAGTAAACATTCAATGATACCTATTTTATATTTTATGGCACTTCTATTATGAGAACGCAAATAAAAACCCACAAGCATTAAAAAATAATCTCGTTACTACTAAACATTCGTAATAAAACAGGTCTAACATAACCAAGCGTTTATAAATAAATCGGACAAGGCATTCTGTTGTAAAAGCTAATAAAATCAAGATCAATAACATAAATATGCTATTGTTGTCCACCTTTACAATATCTAACAAGTTATACGGCTTGAGATATGGGAATAACTTTCAAAACTGACCATAATACAAGCTATAAACAAAATTAACAACACAGGACCCCCTGCTGCTTTCAATTTTGAAGCTGACATCGGCCCTAATTCAATAAAGCAATAAAATGCACCTAATTATGCAAATGTTTTTGAAGCAAAGCCTTTAGAACTCCCAAAAATATAATGGATCCCGTCAAATAAGGTTGAGCCAGTTTTGATAAATGTAAACGGGTCGTAGGTTATTAAAATAATGTCATTATTCTAATAGTAATTGCGTGTATAATTAGAGAGACTGCGGGGAGCGTGATTTTGAATAATTTATTAAATAGTTATCTCTGCTATATTAAGTGGTGAACTGGTGAATTATAATTTTACTTGTGTTGGTCAGCTAAGTGTTAAATACGATGTTTTGATGAAAATATATTTTATGGTTAGTGGTTGAAACATTGCATAAATCTTATTACTAAAATTATTACGAGTATTCAAACTGTCAGTTTGTGATGATGTTGATAAAGAAATAAGCCATATTTGAAACATATACTGAGAGTATAAAAATATATCACTAATGTTCAGTGATGCCTAAGTTTCAATTATCTGGGAGACATTCATATTATTTTGGTTTATTTAAATCATTAAATGTTCAAGAGAACTTAATCGACGTATGATTGTAGTTTATTACAATTTAATACTACACTGGATTATAACTAAGAATAGTAAAAATATATTTAAATTTTCCGATAAGCGCAAGGAAATTTCATAAAATCGGTATTATTAAACAAATAATACCCAAACATAAACTTGTCTAAAAAATAGAAAAACAAATTGCGTGTGAAGATATTCGGATAAAATTATATGCAAACAAACGCTCACCTCGTCCAATCACTTAAACTCCGGAAAAGTCCTTATCACAACCGAACAGCAAGCACCAACACTATTTACATGTGACGCCAGACAATAAACTATAGCACACCAACGCTTTCCATCGACTGGCAAAGAATAAAGCTGGGTCGCCTACGCACCTCTCCGAAATAACAAAAAAAAGTAGCGGGCCGAGGCCACACCCCTGAGCTACACCGACCAATCGCAGCGGACCGGTATGGCGGCCTGTGCGAGGGTGGGCACAATCAGTTGATACGACTATACGAGTATAGAGTCCCTGCTTCGATACAGCTAATTGACTTTATCAACAAAGTGAGTTTACGGGGCGAAGTCACGATATATGCGTTTGTCTGCCGTGTCAAAAGCCTAACTGGGGCCCACTAGCGATGTAATTAAGTATGTCTCGCGGTAATGGGGGATATGAGCTGGTTAATCAGATGTCGGGGTACGTTTTAGCAGGAGATTTATCGAGTGTCTGAACCGGATTGTATATTGTGTAGTTATCCTTCTGATATAATGAAAAATATTGATGTATAGGAACATTTTTATACCATTTTCGAAACTTCGTGCTTTATATTTTTTAAGTATCTGTATATATTGGGGATAGCAAAAACAAATAAGTCAAAAACACCATGTTTTATTAAAAAACCTAATGATTAGTCAGACATTTTATAGATTTTTCTTTCCAAATACAGATCGAAAGTCCAAAAGGGCCAAGGGCTTTAAGGACATTAAGTGCCGTATTAGGCATCTAATTTGACGCTATGAAATCTCGATAATAATACGGCAGCGAACTATTCATTTGTGTCTAAACGTCGGCATGCTTGCTCTAATTGCACTAACTGCCTATAAACTGCAATAAGATCCAAGATCTTATTCAATCAAAGATCAAAGATCATAGATCAAAGATCCAATGAAGCATCACTAAAAAACAATACCAATATGAAGCCGAAACTTACTAAAATGTAGTTCGAACACCTACTACAGTGTTTTAAGAGTTAATTTGCGAAAGATATAGCTTGTACTACAAGCTACAAAAAGACGTCATTTGTTTCTTTACTCCATCTTTAAAATGTTGAAGTGAATGGAATTTGTAAATTTTTTGGACGGCTTCAAAGGAGATAAGTTTCTGGGGAATAGTTTTACGGGCCATATCAGGATCAATCGCTATATAATAGCGTAAGAATTTTTAAAATTGGTCCATAAGTGACGGAAAAATCGACGAACATACATAAAGATATACTTACAGCCAAACATAGAACCTTGGAACCTCCCGCTGAAGTCTATAAAAAAAATATTATTACAATCCGATAAGAAATCGTAGATAAGAGTCGTAGGTAGGTGAGGCGGGTTCGAATCCTGCCGAAATCGAATTTTTTTGGGATATTATTAAAAAGTTTTCGTAGAAATCGTAGAGAATTCTAGAGTACCGCTTTAGCATGCATCAGGCTTTGTTTAGCAGTAACTTGTTGCAACTTAGTTAGCAGCTCAACTTTGGCAGCGGATGGTTACATCGAATATAAAGTTTATGAGCATAAATACCGAACAGGCTTTGTACTTTTACGGGAATAGGACTAATTTATCTACATTTCACCAGAACCTAGATACCAAAGATGATGAAAGTTTGTAAAATGAATTTTAAATTAGCTGACGCTATAGTGAAACTAATCCTAGTGGATGTCGATAAAATATTCTTATTTGGCCAGCGTCGGATGAATTGCCCATACAAACGTAATACCAAAATTATCTGTAATTCGAGCAGAGAAAAAATATCTGATCTAAACTTGGAACAAAAATTCAAGTGAAGAAAAAACCAATTAATAACTAGGTATATTTCCTTTTTTACAATAATTTATAGTTTAAAATCTGACTTGTCTATTATTTTGTAAACACAAAGAAATAAAACTTATTGATTTCCGATTCCTATCTTTTTACCACCACTTAAAAGCACTGAACACCTCGAAGGAGTCAAACAGGTAAATTATCAAATTTCTAGCTCGAATTATCAAATCCATCTAAGCAAAGCTAGCTTGTTAAACACCTAATGACTCTTCCAGTGCCTTAAAAGTCACCACAACTTCAAATAGATTCCCATAATTTGTTCTCAAATCGCAATTGAAAAAGTCCTTTTACGAAGGCAGATAATAATCTACCATAATCACCATTAGCTCGCAATAACTACAATTAGCCCCCCACTCCGCGGTATAATTAAAACTATTAAAACAACATTTGGCACAATCGAGACCGTTCCGTGTTCATACACAGAAGGATTGTAGTTTCACTCTGGGTTGATATCTACTTACCAGCCGTCCTTCTCTAACATATTATATTAGAGTAGGATGGTAGAGCTCCCGTGGAAAAATTCGCAAGTGTAGGTCCGGCAAACAGGTGTAGAGAGGAAAACACAGTGGTGGGTTTAGCCGGTAGCAGGACATAACCACTTTTTCGCCTCTTTCTAAAGAAGTATCTAACAGGATTTTCCCAGTATACATTTAAATAAAAAAAGATGTTAGAGCAAGGAGATTACATTTTTTTAAACCTCTTCTCAGACGCTCGCATGTATTTTTTTCAGACAGATTTACATTATTTAGAACAGCTCTCATTGGGTGGACTTTACCATGATGTAATTTTTTTCACAGGGACATATTTTTCTGGCACTCCAAAAGTGGTATCCACATTGGATATCGAATTTAAATACACCCGAATAGAGCTTTATTTCCACTGGCTGTTGTTTACAGTGGCACGAGCAAAGGTAATAATGATATACAACCAGATTGTTTTCCAACGAGAATAAAGTTGTCGTGGAAATTATGAAGAAAGTGTTCGTGTGGGCTGTGCATGTAAAATAACAGCCTAATGTCAAACAACGTTTGTGAACCACTAGGTTTGACCCGTGACTTCGCATAGAGTGTATTTGACAATCAAAATGGCGGAATTAAATACCTAGGCAGATATAATCTGGAAAAATCCTTGCATGAACTTATCTGACATTTTTTTTTCTCGTCTTTATGTACTCAGGTGATTTACTCTAGGTGAATTAAGTCTACCCGGTGCATTATTGAAAGCCGTACTTAGTTCACCTGGGTGCATTAAGTGCTACGCAGGGTAGACTTAATGCACCCAGGTGATTTACTCTAGGTGAATTAAGACTACCGAGTCAAAATATTTCGATAGTCGGAAAATCAAAATGTTTCATAACTTTTCTTATAATAGAGGTAATAGATATTTTACTTTATGATAGATAACTTATAGTATATTAACCCATATACACAGTTATAGTATGGTAGTGCACGTTAGTTTAAGGTAGATACCTATTTATTTTAGGATTTTTAGAATTGGTATTTATTATCTGTACTATTCTTCCTACCTGTAATAAATTATTACTATTAAATTAAATTAGTATACTTTGCCCAGGTTTACATGAAGGAAGAGGAACTTCTAAAACCCAAGTCTGCAACCTAAAAAACTACAAAACACGCGGAAGTCAGAACAACAAAAACTATAATTTCAAACTTCGAATTTGTCATTCATCATTTCAAAATTATTCACAATATTCATATTGTTATTCAACAATTACTTTGTGATTTTTGTACAATCAGTTGAGCATTGAAATAAATGGTTTATAATGAATCACAAATCACCGTCATTACCTTAGATAAACACGGGGACTGACAGCATTAGATAGTCGACGACAAAAATAGCTGGACAGCTTCAATAGCGTTTTTAGAAACAACGAGACGTATACGAGTTTTTAAATAAATGGATAAGTATTGTTCAGCAACTTTTGGCCGCGCCGATGACGGCGCCAAATGTCGTAAGAAGGCCGTCTCCGATGGGCTGGTCACGTAGAACGAATGCAAGACGACAGACTACCAAAATGTCTTCTTCGTGGCAAACCTGATGGCCGGAGACACCCTGGAAGACCGAAACTCAGATGGCTCGATGGTATCCAAAGGCAATTGGAGTGACCGGCTGGCAGGAAAAAGCCAAGAATAGGATCGAATGGCGAAATTTACTCGACCAGACAAAGGCACAGCCGCGGCTGTAGAGTCAGGATGATGCTGACGATGACGGCGCGGCGGAAGAATCGTCCCGTTCAACTCATAGTCCGTTATAGATAGGTAGATCATTTATTCATTAAAAGTAGGTATCATAATATGTTAGGTTTGTACTTGGTGGTCACCTATTTTACATAGACCAGCGAGGCAGTCGCTGATAATGAGGTCCTGGGTTCGAATCCCGGGTCGAGCCAAAGAGGTTATCAGGAAGTTGGCGGTGTTACAATCCCTCCCATACATACATACTATAAAACAAACGATGATGACAAAACAAGGATTTCCTCTTGATAATTACAGCGCATGCGTATTACACAACTCTGTAATATCACGTGAATGTGAGTTTGTGATTACAATTTAACTGAATAGCATGTAATTATTATAGCAAGATAACCACTGCCTTCTGGTTTACTTGGACGGCTGGTTCCTGAAGATACATTTTTGGTTTATGTTAGCTCTATTCCTGTAAAGCATTTGAATGCTTTTTAAACTACTTCAAAAAGGAAGAGTTTAATGTTCTGCTGTGTGTGTTTTTTCTTCGCCGCTTTCTCTTTGAATTGTGGAACGATTTTAATCATTTTTTTGTTTGTATAGAAAATGGTCCTGCTGGATGGTTAAAAAATTTACTGCCGAGAGATTATTATTTGTCATGCAAAGCTAAAGAGCAGTGTAAATTTAACAAAGAATTTGAAGCCCGTTTTTAAAGCAGTTTAGTTTAGTTTTTAAAACAATCTTATCCATACATACATATTATGTTACGTCAAAAGCAACTCTGTAGGTATGTTTGTAAACTTTTTACGCCTAAACGGCTGAACGGATCTGAATGAAATTTGACAGGGATGTATATGGTATACCGTGGACAGATATGAGCTACTTTTTATCCCGGAAAAGCATAAGCTACTTATTTATATACGTTTGTACAAAAGGAATTCAGGTACCACTTTGAACAATTATATGTAGCTAATTATATCATCATTACTGATAACTAATCAGATCTCTTTTAGACTTTTTTTGCAAAATAATTCCGAACCAATACTTACCCACAAGTGGGCAGATAAAATAAAGAGGATCTTCTATTCACTAGTAGGTAACTAGGTAACTCCATCCTCCAAAGATTATCCCATTTCATCTTGCATAATCTCAAGATTTATCCGATAAAAGTTTTATTTAAAAGATTACAACTTGACTTTTGATTAATTTTTCAAGAAATGAGAATTCTTGGATCTTTGAGCGGATTAAAATGGCGTTATTTTCTGTATATTGACTACAAAATACAAGGATCGCCTACTTTTTTATGAAGTTATTTTTTCTGTCAAAATATTAGCAATGTAGTACTTTTTTTATCGCTTTTTTGGAACTTTAGTATGAACATTTGATTTAGCTTTTCAAAGTTTGTGATTGTTCTAGTATCATTTGACAATTGTTCAAATCTAAGCAAATCGCGTTTGGGTACAAAATACAAGAACTAAGACCTACCTACAGGGGTGTGACTACAGACAGATATTTCATGACCTGATTCCACCATCTCCCTTTCACTCCAGGACAAGCAGACGGACGGCGCAATGCCATCCTTATCTGTTGGATATACCGTCCACTCCCACTAAGCAGTTTTCCTCCACCTTCATCATTTGCACCGCTAAGGAATAAAACTCTCTGTCTGCTACTGTTTTTCCGCCCAACTACCTAGATCTCTTCAAGACAAGAGTGAATAGGTGTCTTTTTGACCTTCACGATACATCTTCGGCTACATCCAAAGGATCTACATGGTCACCCTCTGATCACCATCTGCATTACGAACAGACAAACAAATCAAACTGTCGTGATACCGCTCAAATTAAACTAACAATGTAATTCCCGCGTCGCCACAAAATTGGCCCATATTTAATTTTGGGAAAATGTAAAAATAAACGTTTTTATTTGTGTAAATAACACAATAAAACTGTCCGGTGTTATTACGGACGTGAAACTGCTTCGAAATTACGCAGATAAGATCTGTGTTGCCATAATTGTAATTTTAGTGTCGTTAGTGCCCTGCACAGCAAATAAAAGGATATTCATAACGAAAACATGGCTACACTGAGATAATTTATCAATGCGCCAACAAAATTGACAGCTTGACTGCTTTGAACCATTATTAGCATCAACTTTCAGCACCTATACCAATTCTACCTGTCTTAAAATTTCGTTAGTGAAAACCGTTTGTCTAACCCACATATTATTTTTGAGATATGATTTTTCAATTTCAATATTAGTTGTTGTATTGAGCGGAAGTCAGCATGTTAGAAAAAATTATGCACATCCGTTTGAGTTCGCAATTACCTACAGTAACCTACCGGTAAAGAGATAACGGCTGGTTAATTAACCATTGTCGGTGGATTTGTTAGTGAAGTGACAGGTGAGCTTGCAATGACATTTCCCTTGATATGCAAGGGTATGCAAGGTTTTGTTCCCATGAGCTTATTTTGACGGGAAATATTTGTTAGTAAGGGTTACAATGGGAAACTCGTCTTGTCATGAATTTATCATCATTATGTCTTATAGTATCAGTAGATGACCTCAGTGGGCGAAGGTCCACCTGCGATGCAGGAGTTTGCGGGTTCGATTCCTGCCTCGATATTTGCTCTGAGAATTCTGGGTGTACAAACTAATTATAATGTATTGTTTTAAGTAGATATATAAATTATCTAGTATACAAGCTCTGCTTTGCTTGGGGCTAGATAAAGTTGTGTGCATTGTCCAGCATTATTTATTTATTTATAGGTCGTTTAAAACAAGACGAAAACAATTTGGTACCTATGTACACTTTTTATATTATGATTTAAGATACAAGCGAACATACCTGGCTAGGTTCAATGGGCACGGAAATATAAACTAAACACTTTCATTGCCCATGACGCACACGGACCTGTTCAATTCAACCTGCTGTACCTACGGCGCGGCGCGCTCCTTTAGGTCGCAGAGGCTACGCAGTGAATGCGTTAAAGTGAACTGAAAAAGTGTTTCTTCTAGGACCAAACATTCCTCGTAACCAACCAAACTGTTTCGTCCATGTTTGCTATTTGCAAGCAAAGATTGCAAGTAGAAGTAACATTAGCGCTAACCCAAGAACATCCGATGCCGGATGCTTCAATCGTCCACAGCCACCTATTTCACCTTTTTTCATTGAACTAATTCAAAATAAATTGCCGGTTACATTCATTCCATTTCTTGTGGTAACTTTGAGCAAAAAGTGTGAATAATTTGACTGTACCGGAGGAAGACGGGTTTTCTTTGGGTATTTTCAAGAGGAAATTTGTTTGTTGTCAGTTTGATTGTTTATTTTATTTAAAACTAGCTGTTCCCGGTTTCACCCGCGTTAAATTCGAATTTCACATGTCTAGGAGATTGTTCCCGTAAATCTCCCATAGGATTTTTTTACCAGGATGATGCTTT
This sequence comes from Eupithecia exiguata, assembly GCA_947086465.1. Lineage (NCBI taxonomy): Eukaryota > Metazoa > Arthropoda > Insecta > Lepidoptera > Geometridae > Eupithecia > Eupithecia exiguata. The sequence continues at coordinate 3,263,611 of OX352229.1, forward strand.
ACCAGGACAAAAAGTTGCCTTTCAACTAACTTCAAGCCAAAAATCAAGTCAATCGGTTGCTTAGTTAGGGCGTGAAGGAAGGACAAACAAACAAACACACTTTCGCATTTATAATGCATTGCCCCGCTGTATGGCAATGCTGATGCGCAGTGCCAGATAATCACCAGCTTTTGGGTCACAAGTCGCTTCGACCAGACACTCAGATAATTTTTTGATATTTTTTTATATAAACGATTTTTTTATATAAATATGTGTATAAATTTACTAGTGGTTTTTTTCACTTCTTCCACTTGTGGACAAAAAAATGAAGTGAATAAAATCAATAACACCTCATTGATTATTTGATAATAATTAATATTTATAAACCTATTTATGGTACCTATAAAATTTGACTAAATAAAATTGACTTTGGCTTTCAAATCCCTAAAAATTCTCCAACGCGTTATCTTCCCACCGGACATGTCTTCGTCTTGGTACCGGTACAGTCGCGACCAATCGATTGAGTCAAGTTTGTTTACTGAACCCCGCCGAATCGGGACAAAACGAGAAGTCGTGAATTGAATCCTGCAGCCGCGACTGTAGCGGGATGTGTGACGCCCATTGCTGACTGTGAAATTAGGTACGAATACAAAACTAAACAGTGTGAGACACAAAAAAAAAGTGCGACACAGAATCAAGTAGGTATAGCAATTGGCTATTTGACTACATAAATTAAAAATTAAAAAGTTAAAAATAAATTCCAATTTGTTTTCATCCTAGTCAGTGACAACGTAACAAAGCGTAATCAGGTGATTTTTAGTATGCCTTTTTTATGTATAAAAATGGGATTAAAATTACACATTTTTTGATCCATGATCACGTGACCGAAAACGCTATGTGTTTGGTTGGAACGCAAGTGACGTCACACATCTACAGATTACAGTGTCAATGAGTTCTTCTTGTTAGGTGTGGTGTGGCGGGGTGACGTCATAGCTTAGAACACGGGAGCCATGACAGAGATTATCGTTTTGACGCGGCAATATTTTATTTAAACTTTAAAATTAGTTTTCATAACTAATACGACTGGGCTTGAAGAAATATTATTTACACTTTGCATTATTTTTATCAGACTATACGTTAGAATTATTTCCCAGTAGTAGTCAAGTAGCCTATTGTATTACCTCGACCATAAATACTTACCTTGAACGAGATCAACATATCAATTGTACAGTTTTACAATACGTTTAGTTATCAGGTTTCAATTGATTGTTACAAAGGTTAAATACTACCTCATTCGCATTTCGTATAACATTTTGCGGAAATAAACAGGCAAAAAGATAATTGTAATGACCTGACTAAAATCATGATATTAAATTGATTATCAAGCTCTTGGACTGGTGCACGTTATCTCCTATATATTGAAACGCCACTTGTATTCAGTCAGCCTGTCCTGTCCTGTCAGCAGGATTCAAATCTTATTGAGGATTGCCACACGTGTTTCTCAAATCTAAACAAGAAGGAACCTTTTGTTTGTTTAGGTATAAGAGGGGATCCCAGCAATGCACAACAAACCTCTCGTTTTCCTCAGAAATCTCAGCAGTTCAGTAACCCGAATGATGAAAAACCCCATCATCACGAGCTATCTTCGAAAATGCCGTGATAATGGTGTTTGTCCGTCGATTTTCTCTGTTTTTGTCGGTAACTCGATTTGCTTTTTGTACTGGCCCACAAAGGAGAGTAAACTTTGTTAGTGCTGAGCACAGGCAAGACGAATAAGCTATACAGTTTATTTATTGTGAAAATGTAAATAAAATTAGATTTTTACGATGGTTCAAATCGATTCCAAAAACTTTACTAACCATTTCACTGCCTAGCTTCTGCAATGCTACTAGAAAAGGCGCGCCACTGCAGCTCTTGTAGCTCGAACATTGTGATGTGTGTCAATCAAAGTGTCCAGAAAATCTCTTACAATCATGAAACAGTGACTTAGTGTTACTTACTCCCCTATCTCACTGCTGGTGAACGGTTTGATAAACAAGAATGTCGACCCGACCACCACCAGATGGGTAAAGAATATGCTCACAGGGGAGCAAAACTAGCCCTTCACCAATCAACAGAGATATTCAAGGCTAGGGGCTGTCCCCAAGGCGGAGTCCTATCGCCTGTCCTATGGACTCTAGCCGTGGACCAGCTTCTGTGTAGACTGATAGACCTCAATATCAATGCGCAAGGCTATGCAGATGACCTCGTGATCATCGTACGAGGATTCTGCCAATCCACCATCTCTAGCATTATGCAGCGAATTCTTAACACTGTCAGCGACTGGTGCAGCAGCAGTCAACGCTGACAAAACTGTGATTATACCGTTTACCAATAAACGAAGGCTAGACAAGCTTGCGAAGCCTACTCTAAACTGTAAAGTCATAACCTTTTCCACAGAAGTAAAATACCTGGACGTTACCATCAACCTAAAACTGACGTGGAATACACACCTAGTGACCTAGCCAACAACGTCTCGCAAAAAGCGAAGATGGCACTAGGAGCGAGCGGCAGACTAATGGGCAACCACTGGGGCGTCAACCCCAGGATTGCCCTATGGCTGTATACTGCCATTGTAAAGCCGATAATCACTTACGCCTCCATGGTATGGTACCTACAACAAGGACCTCCAGTCGACCGCAAGCAACAAACTAAACAGTCTACAAAGGACTGCCTGCCTTATGGCTACGGGAGCAATGTAAAGTGCCTTTAGATCTTTACCAATACATAGCCTTTATACCAACGGCTTAATATCTCTGGCTAATAAAGCCCAAAGGTTTTAAGATTTTCTGAGTGTAACTTAAGCGTCACACGCTCTCAGACAGTATCAACTAACTACAGAGTTTTTTTAAATTCCCAGCCCATTCTTGCTTACGTAACCGTTTCTTCCAACGTCAACGCAGCACTGACGGCTGTTAATCAAATGGAGCAGCTTCCTCTCTCCTCCCTGTGGCTACATCGTGGTTCACGGAGGAGACACGGCAGCGTGGACAATCGATCGGCGACGTCCATACTCAAATATTGAGTTACTGGTTCGACGCGGTGTCCGCCGTGCCCGCTGTTACTCAGATTAAATACGTGACCGTGAGAAGGATGCTAGGTTATGTATGTAGATAAGTATCTTATTATTAAATACTAGCTGTTGCCCGCGGCTTCTTAGCCTATGTTCGTCCCCGGGATACCATTTACCTCTCTACCAAAATTCATTAAGATCCGTTCAGCCGTTATTTATTTATATCTTATATTTTAAGAATGATTTTTTTTGCATTTAGGTACTTGTGCTACAAGACCTTACTTCTGGCCAATTTTCATGACTCTGGGTCAACGGGAAGTACCTATCCTATAGGTTTTGTGTGAATATGATTCCTATGGAAAATTTAAAAAAAATGCATATACGGCTGTAACTTTTGATTGCGTTGACTTACAAGTTCGATTTATATTATATTGAGTAAATGATGTAAATTTCATCTCGACAATTCCACGTGTTTCTGAGAAAAGAGGTTTGACAGATGGACAGACAGACGGACAACAAAGTGATCCTATAAGGGTTCCTTTTTTCCTTTTGATGTACGGAACCTTAAAAAGTCATGTATCCAAAATCCTAACGAGCCTTCACATTAACCCTCAGTCATTAATTATACCCTAAATTAATGACAAAATCATTTTCGTCGCCAGCCCTTCTGTATTCTAATCATTCAAACCTGTCATAGACAACATTAATCATCATAGATGAGCATGGTTATGATTATAAGTACCTATTAAAATAATCTATGACTTCCGTATAGTGTTACCACGGTAATGTTTTCTAGTGTCTAGTTACACTGTTTTCGAAAATTTACTTATTAAAATGTTCTGAATTCAAAATTCACACAAAGATTCAAAGTTTGAACGCGCGTAGGTACGTAATATTTTATGGCACAATAGAGGGAAACCATACCTAATAAAACATTTTTGGTCTGACCAGGGTCGGCTAAGCTGAATATTCTTTTTACGTGTCTTGTAAAAGCCTTGAAAATTATCACAATTTCATTAAATTTGATTTGAGTAGGTAACTTTAATTATCTACAGCATTTTAAATTATTATCAACGTTTTGAAACACTTTTTTCGATATTTTCATGATGATTTAATGCCAGTAAATCACTTATATAGATAGTTAAAAGTAGTCACTGTAAAATAAGTGTTCTTATCATTAGTAAACCTTGCCTATCAATTTCCTAAGAACCACGTGGCAACTTCCAACTAATTCCAACACGCAGCCCGTGCCCCGTAGGTTCAAATCATGGTGCGCTGAAATAGCATCACCATCATCAGCATAGTCCACTGCTGGACATAGGAAATAGCATCGAGAGAAATCTGCGACGCACGAAACAAATACTACTCGACGACGAGTTTGAATTAGTTTCGCGTATTACCATTTCAGGACTCGCATTTATTCGTGGACCGATAAACTTACATTATTCACCTTTTTGCTTATTTTTGTATTAGTGACGACCTCTGTGGTGCGGTGGGCCAAGGCATGCCTACGACGCAGGAGGTTGCGGGTTCGATTCCCGCCTCGGGACAAATGTGTGTACGATCTGCAGACATTTGCTCAGGGTGTTCTGGTCGTTTTCTATGTATAGTAAAATATCTATCTATGTATTGTATTACATTATGTATATCAGTTATCTAGTACCCATAACACAAGCTCTGCTTAGCTTGGGGCTAGATAATGCTGTGTGAATTGTCCTGCATTATTCATTATTATTTATTTATTATTTTAAATAATCAGCTGTCACAGTGCGCAAACATTAATCACATGGATTCACCTAGTTACCTGTCGGTGTATTCGAAAGCTCGCCTCGCCGCGCCAAATCGACTTTTAATTAGTCAGATAAGAGGCGCATTACACAAGCATTAGTTGTGTCAACTAACGTTTTTCCATTATTTTTTTTAGGGTTCTGTGGGATAGTTTTACTCCTTTACCAGTTATGTACCTATCGAACAGTTTCATGCACACCTTTTGGTCATTGTGATCTAAAATCTGTCGGATACACTTTACCAACGGTACCACGCCTAGGTTGCCTGTGTAATGCCAGATTATATGTTCTAATAGCATCTACAACTCACCCATGTGTCGAAGGCTTGTAAAACAGTGACCCAGATGGAACAGTTTATGGATTGATACCGCTTTGAGCAGAGGGATTCACATTGAATTGTATAAGAGACAAGTCAAGGGTGACTGTGCTATTAATTATTAATAGCAATAGGGCACTCCATAATCTGATCTCACCATGATACACTACACACATAAACAAAGTCACCATCATCTTCATCATCACCCTATATTAGTCCACTGCTGGACATAGGCCTCTCCTATGAGCGCCATAGCGCCCTGTCTTCAGCTTGCCGCATCCAGCATCTGCCAGCAGTCTTTCGCAAATCATCATCCCACCAGGCCGGAGGGCGTCCTTCACTACGTTTGCCGAGCCGCGGTCTCCACTCAAGAACACGTTTACCCCAGCGGTTGTCGGTTCTTCTCGAGATATGGCCAGCCCATTGCCACTTCAGCTTGCTAATCCTTTGAGCTAGTGTCTTAGTGAGTCTAAGGCCCGTATTATGAAAGGTTGCTTAGTCTTCAATCTTTGCTTGAGTAACGATTTTGAATGGCATAACCGTTACTCAATCATAGATCGATGACTAAGCAAGCTTTCATAATACGGCCCTAAGTGTCTTCACCTAAGTATAATAAAAAATGAGTACAATATGAAAAGTGGCAATGAACACGTTCATATTTTTATGCTGTTTTATAAATAAATTTAAACGAAATTACCCAATTGGCAATTTTATAGCTATCTATTTTGAATCACTCACTGCGCTCGTTATTAAATTTTAGAATCCTTCGCTTGCTCTGTCATCAAAATTGAAAACTCAGTTAAAATGTAACTTATAACTGTAATGTAATGTGTGTGTACCTAATGTAACTGTATATATTTTTTTCCTAAACTACCTACCTAAACAGTATTCTATTTACACGCCACCGTCTATACTTTTTCTATAACTTCTTGTCCATCCTAAGGTTGCCTGGCAGAGATCGATCTTAGCGATAAGGCCACCCATTGTACATTATTTGTAATTGTTTTCTGTTAATTGGTGTGCAATAAAGTATATTATTGTATTAGCTTTTTGCTTTGTAGTGCGTTACTCGCTCTGGGTAAATCTTCTACGAAAACTTTTTAATAATATCCCAAAAAATTTCGATTTCGGCAGGATTCGAACCCGCGCCTCACCTTCAGTACAGGTGCGCTCGACACGTGCCAGGTCGAAAATATCTGGGACTTCTTACGACTTAAGCGTCGTATTAGCATATTATTGTATGCGTATATTATTGTATTGCAACTTTGCACTTTTGTATAATAAATAACTATTTATTTATTTATTGAGAACCACCAACAGAGGATACACTCTTAAACACAGTAAAAATCACAAAAGGCATCACCAGTTGTGACCCCCAATTACGGGTAGTTACAGCTTACACAAAAATAGGTTCAAGTTGACAACAAGACTTAATGTAATATAATAATAATTAATAAAGAACCATACATAGAGATATATATAAAAGATATTTCATGTACCTACGTCAGAACCCTTGCAATCTCCAGCACGCTTCACATCCCGTCAAATACACTTCATATTATCGTTGGAGCGCAAGTGAGCGTGCACACCTAATGTCATTTTAACAGATGCTAATGCCATTCTTTGCTTATAAACCTTGTAATGCCCAGTGGTTTTATGTTACATCAATGAAATTATGTTTTTAGTCTGGAATTGAAGTGAAATCATAGTTTGTTTAAGTTCTGCTAAAAGAACAACGAAATGTAATTTGGGGATTTGTGTACAAACAAACAACCTCGCACCTTAAACTCGTATACTTACAACTTTAAAATAAATTGTTGAAGTAGGTATTTACCTAGACGACGCGTGACCCGAGAGCTGGTGAGTATCTGGTGCAGCGCATCAGCATCGCCATACAGCGGTGCAATGCAGCTAGCGTCTTGGGCACGCTTCCGACAGGTATTGATGGATTATTTGAGCTACCTGTAGATTGTTTGCAACAGTCTGCAGTTAACTCAGTTGTTTGAGAAATAAATAAATCCCAAAAATTTACGATCTCAACGGGATTCGAACCCGCACCTTCCCCTTCAGCGCAGGGAATTATTTATTATTAATAATATTCTTAGAGATTACCCAGAGTACTATAATAAATAAAAACCTTAGAATCAGTTATTTGAATTGTAAATACTAGTTTTAATGTGATTCTATTATTTGATTGTAATTTTCTCTTAATATAGGTCTACCTAGAAGATTTAATGGCTACTCAGTGTATTTCATTTTCCACTTAACGTGAGGCGGACATCACATGTTTTAAGTGGTCATTTCCTAAAATGACCTATGCAAGGTACCTCACCCATGCACTCTACTTATACCATAGCCAAACTCCTTGTAGAATTTTTATAAACAAACTGCCCATACTTAACCTAAAATTCATTCCGTTGCCGCATCCTTTCATATGCAATTTACATTGCTTGCCAATTACTTACACTGCTTTGAGATCCTTCCTTCAATAAATATTACTTACGATTATATAAGAACCTTGACGTCAAGCAATTAAGTTTCAGTTATTTGTATCGTGGTTTGTTTACAAAAATTCTATAAGGAGTTTGGCTAAGTGGGTAGTCACTCCGAAATCGATGCAAACGACCCGACGAACTCTATAAAAGTATCAATCTGGTTCAGCTAACCTACGTGAAGCTCGTGCAAAGAAAGATAATTTATTTGTGCGAGTTTGTAAAAAGGAAACAAGAATCAATAAAATGTAACGGCTAATTCAAAGATTACGGCCCATTACCCGCACTTAGAGCTGCACCAAATGATACCCTCGCGCAGTCCCACGGACGAATAATCCCCAACACATTACGGGACGATTTTCACGGCTGACTATAATTTAATATAATCCAAAGTGGTACATTTGTACTGTTTTCGAACGACACCAAACATGCCAATCTCAATTTTAAAAGCAAAACACAATAGCGTTCCTTATTCAAATCTTATGGATAACTTCGACTTTGAATCCGACGAATAAAACTGACATTCGATATTCGAATTCAAAAATGAGCTCTAATAATGATGTCCATATCGTAGACTTGTTGGAGTTGAATCGATTGAAACGATCGTGATTTCGATAATCGGATGGCATGTTATCGATCACGATGTTAAAGTTTCCAATCGATTTGATTGTGGATCAATGTTTTGATTTCCAATTCACGCTTGCGCCGATTTGATGCTAAATAGCGTCACGTAGGTGATGGGCTTATTACGCATCGCAATTCCGATTCTGATTTGAAATTGCAACGTTTGCAACACTTTTGATGATGGGGTAAGTAGGTTCTGGTGTAGATATTTGTTACCATGATCTAGCATTTAAATTATTTATTGTTACCTACTGCACGACAAGATACATGATGTTTTTATGACGAGGTACGAACGATAGATATTATGAGGGAACAGACCAATTTGTTACCAAAAAAAGTACCTAATCAATCGAAATAACCAAAAAAAGACGTCCATTAAACCTTCTCTAAAAACCGCTCCCTTACCAATTCAAAACAAAAACTTCCTAATGTTTTACCTAAACGTTATTTAGTGATTCGTAAGCGATCATTTAAATTGTCATTAAACCTTTAAAACGATTATTCGAGACGTGACATCCGCCATGCCGAAACCTAAAAAATCTAATATCGAATAATACCAAAATTACGTTGAATCAACCTTTATAAATTGTAGTGAGTGGATGATTACATACAAATCCAGAGGAAACCCTCGTGATACGTAAAAGGGACGTTTTGAGGTTTTATAATTTCGGATTCTTTTTTTATTACTCATCGATTGATTGCAGAGATTGAATCGATTATTCGTTTCCGTCTCTATTAATACTGAAAAGCAATACGTGAATTGCGGAATTTAATTTGTATTTCGAATTTGAAAATCCAATAATGTTTTCGTCCAAAAAGTTTTTACATGTAATATCAGCTAACCTTTTTAACGACAGTATTTTTGTCATAAGGATACTAATGTATTGTAGAGAGGTGTAAATCGTTCTCACACCACTAAACATGAATAAAATTGAACATAAACACCAAAATGCCGGAACCACGGCCACTTGGGGACGAATTAGATGACCTTTCGAATGAATTGAATTTTACAATAACGAGATGGATGTCATTGCGAGATTGAGGTGTGATGAGCAAAACTGTAACTGTATGTGTGTGTTTTGGTGATCATTGCACATAAAAGTAGTTTTCATTTGTCATACATAATGTAATTGTTATGTTTTTCAATACCTTGGTATGAAGTGAAACGAAAAAGTTAATTTTTTGTACGATGTAAGTAGAATAATCGTCCATGTAGTCTAGCCGCAGTATGGAACTGACGCTAGCCTAAAAAGTACTTAGAAAGAACAAGATGTCGTGGCAGGAGGTAGACACCTCTCTACATAAATTGCAATTAAACTAGACTAAAAACTCAATTAGAAATCTCCATAGCTATGTGTGCAGTAGCATTAATTTTGATATAATTCTTGACAGTTTTAAACATGCAAAACGGAAATGAACTGCTAACGATGTTAATGCAATTATAAAATCACTCTACAAAGTAACGGACAAAATTATTCAGCCCTTATTGCAAAGAAAATAAGGATACTAATTTGCACCATAGCAATAAGTCTACTGGCAACATTATTTTTCTTTGTTGCATCAAATAGGTCCGACCTTTTCAAAAGTAGAATGTTTTTGAACGAGCTGCGTGAAATGCCACCTGTCAAATGGAATACTTTGATGTTATATCACTCCTTTGTTTTGTCTGTTCAGTCGGTTAAAGCACGTTATAGGTATTATAGCTAAAGTCAATCTAGGGATAGTTTGGGTTGTTATCGGGTTTGAACTGACAGGTAGGATGGGCGGTGAGAGGTAAAACTTTTTAAACTATCATGGTTATTAACATAGAAATAATTAAGAACGGGATTTTAATTTTTTTCGGCACAGTTTCATGGCTCATGAAACTGTCGAAATATTGGAAAACTTAAAAATCTAACCATGGTAAATATCCCGTTCGAAATTATTTCCGTTTTATAGGTAGTTGTAACTACAAACATGGACAGCATTACTAGCATTAGTAAAAGCAACGACTTTAATGCCGCCATTTTGATTTTTTTACTCATATATTTTTTTATTTAATGGCGTTTGTGATACACACAACTGATATTAATGTAGATAAGTAAGAACTTTATGTTTTTATTTCCTCTTTCTCTACTAACTTTTTAACTGCCGCCCTAGTTACTCGACATGCTATTAAAAGGTGTCAGTAGCACAATCCACCGACAAATAGCCATAGATAGTAGAGTCGAACACCCACTGATATAGACTTCCATGCATCCATCGCGTGTGGCCAACCATTACCGATCCCTAACCGATTGCCACTGCTATCGATTACGTCGATGTCTTGTTTACCACATTACTAATGTTTTTTACCTCAACTTTACCAAGGTACCTACTCGCGATTGAACGAGCAAAGTGAGGTCGTTTATAAAGTTTAAACTCTTTAAACCTAGCCTTTTCTTTAAGTTTCCAGAAAGGGTAGGGTGCAGGGTAATGCATGATCGCAGATGAGGTTACCTATATTTGAATACTTTAACAATAAAATAAAATAAGCTTTATTTACTTCCACAGCATTAACATAAACATTAAACAAAGTTAAATTATTATTAAATAAATTAAAAACCGCTCTCATCGTCGCAAAAAAAGGGAGGAATCATAAACCAAAAAAAAAGGCTTAACTCCGCATATGAAGAAATCGAAACCATATAAGGAGTAGAAAAACGAGCGAGTTTCTGAAGCTAAACTATTCCAAATTTAATTTATTACCTACCTACCTATTTGTTTCCCAGTAAAACCTGCCTGAATACCTCATAAAACCATGCTCTCTGTTAATTTCCCTATAAACCGGCAGTAGCACAGGCACAGGCAAATTAAATTTGTTCAGCTGATTAGTGCTATGAAGTCATTTCAGTTTTATCGCCCTTTCGCATGTTTGCTGAAAATTTGTACTTCTGTGTTGGAGCTTTCCCAACAACGAGTTTTTTTAACCCCCGTTGAGAAAGTTCTGTGTTTTGAGTTTGACGTGTCTAATTGTCTATATCTGTGGCATTATTTCATACATTGCACTGTATCGTAGCCATAACACCCAGCAGCTCTCTCGTCGACGACCGAGGTGGCACGGTGGGCGAAGGGCCGGCTGCGACGCAGGAGGTTGCGGGTTCGATTCCCGGCTTAGGACAAATGTTGTCAATAACTTTATTTCTTTAGACTTACAAAAAAGTACTTAGACAAGCCAAATTTTATACATAAACAACATTTCCATGTACAATAAAAAAAATATCCAACTATGTATTGTATTACATTATGTATATCAGTTATCTAGTACCCATAACACAAGCTCTGCTTAGCTTGGGGCTAGATAATGCTATGTGAATTGTCCGGCGTTATTTAATATCTTTATTTTTTTTTGCTTTTCAATCTTCCAGTGTCTTCCATCTAGTAATTACCTACGTAACATCCTACTGATGTGCCAATATAGTTTAAAAAATTACCACTTCAATATTAACATTATATTTACAACCTGCATAAAAAAACTACTCATTACAAGCATATTTTATTATTTAACCGTCTTTAACCATAATTTTAATAATACGTTGCGATATCAGTTAGCGAGTTAACCTTAAAAGTTAAACCCCATGGTTAGAACACGTTAAAGTCTGTGATTAACCGAACTTAAAATAAAGTTTTAGTGCATTTAAATAAATTGCCAGGTGTTCAAGAGGTATCGTAAATGGAACCACCATTACTAGGTACAGTCAGGTGCTAAATACATAAGTGTAAGTAAAGAAAGGCCGCTCGGGACCGCTATTCGTGGCGTCGTTTTTTTTGGAAGGCCTAATTTTGGTAGTGGACGTATCGCTGATGAAGTAAAGAAATTGAGGCAACTAGGAAACTCAGGTACAGTATATGATAGATTTGTAAGCGCAATGAATTCGTCAAACTACGATAGTTTTTTAAGTTAAATAGGTAAGCATTTACGTGAGTATTTTAAAGAAAAAGTAAGATAAAAGGATAGACGGACATCGGAGTCTTAGTAATATGGTCCCGTTGAGTACGGAACCCCAAAAACAGTGAATCTCTATAATAAATAATTAACATAATAATTAGTGTAATTTTGAATTAAGTAACGACAAGAACCAAAATAATTAAATAATAAATGTATTAATAAATTGAAAATACCAATGATTCTTAGAAATATAAATATTTTATATATTTAGTTAGGTTCCATTTATTGGAAACATCGTCACATTATCGCTTTATCGTCGCAAAACAAGAGCCATTAAAATGTCTAAGAATTCGAATTCGAAATTCTAGTAGAAGAATAATTAATTCCTTCAAATTCACTAATTTACGCTTTACACTATTTAATTTATGTCATTTTTGTATCGCTCTCATTGGCCTATCACACGAGAAACACCTCGAAACTTTTCCACTCTTGCCAACGACTGTACTCTCTAGATAGGTTCTAATACAGAACCTACGTTCAAGGAACAATTAGCTTCTACATTGTATCCTTTCCACTGTAGCTAATTTACCCGACGAAATTACGGAAAATAACTTATCTACCGTACGAAGTAAGAGCCTAACTAAAGCTTATCTGGGAGATAACATACCTACTTACTCCTAAAGAGTCCACAGGTGTTTGGTATTGCCATTCAACGCGGCAATGCTGCCAGCATTCTGGGCACTTTGCCTTCTGGTGACGGCTTAGATTTTACGGTTTATGGTTTACTAGCAGCGCCTCGCGGTTTCACCCGCGTAGTTCCCGTTCCCGTGGGAATTCCGGGATAAAAAGTAGCCTATGTCCTATTCCAGACTATAATCTATCTCTGTGCCAAATTTCATTCAGATCCGTTTAGCCGTTCTGGCGTGATAAAGGAACAAACATCCATCCATCTATCTATCCATCCATCCATCCATCCATCTAAACTTTCACGTTTATAATATTATATATATAGTGAGAATGTTATTTCTCAAATTTTTTAGACAATAGATTTAATTGTTAATATTTGTTGTAATTATATTATTCTATTGTTGAAATTTTCTTTAAAAAAAAAAACTATTTTCCTACTTACGTACTTCTTACTTTGTCAAAGCAGTTAAGTTCTTCAGTAGATAGGTGACCCGCTGAAAAGAACCAAAAAGAGTTTAAGGTCAGTCTTGGGGCCATTAAGGTTTATTTAATTTGTAATTTATTTAGTAACTAGCAGCGCCTCGCGGTTTCACCCGCGTAGTTCCCGTTCCCGTGGGAATTCCGGGATAAAAAGTAGCCTATGTCCTATTCCAGACTATAATCTATCTCTGTGCCAAATTTCATTCAGATCCGTTTAGCCGTTCTGGCGTGATAAAGGAACAAACATCCATCCATCTATCTATCCATCCATCCATCCATCCATCTAAACTTTCACGTTTATAATATTATATATATAGTGAGAATGTTATTTCTCAAATTTTTTAGACAATAGATTTAATTGTTAATATTTGTTGTAATTATATTATTCTATTGTTGAAATTTTCTTTAAAAAAAAAACTATTTTCCTACTTACGTACTTCTTACTTTGTCAAAGCAGTTAAGTTCTTCAGTAGATAGGTGACCCGCTGAAAATAACCAAAAAGAGTTTAAGGTCAGTCTTGGGGCCATTAAGGTTTATTTAATTTGTAATTTATTTAGTAATGACTAAGAATTTCACTGGTTTCTTGTGCTTCATTAACTCACTAATATAAATATCTAGGTTTAAAGTACTTTATATCGTATACAAATTATACAGTTAATTTACAATCGGATAAATTATGTGTATACCTACTTGTGAATATAGTGATGAACAACAAATGGTCAACGAATTGGCATTGCCATTCAACGTGGCAATGCTGCCAGCATTCTGGGCACTTTGCCTTCTGGTGACGGCTTAGATTTTTAGAAAATAGATTTAAGTGTAAATATTAGTTGTAATTATTATTGTATTTTCTTTATCAATGGATTGTAATGAATGAAATAAATACTCTTGTGAATTAATGTATTTAACTTCTGGGATCTTTATAGTGAAAAATAATAAGTAATAACTATTAATGTAACGTAAACAGAAAAAAACTAACTTTAATAACTAAGTATTTCCTCCTTTTGACGACCTCTGTGGCGCGGTGGCCGCTGGGCAAAGACCCGCTTGTGACGCAGGAGATTGCGAGTTCGATTCCCGCCTCGGGGCAAATGTTTGTACGATATTTTTTCTAGGTGTTCTCGTCGTTTTCTATGTATAAGAGTGTAAAAGAATGTTCTTTAAGCCCACATTTATACATATTTATGTTGTATCTACTCGTTACCAAATATTACCATTACTTAAACCTAACTTACCTTTGTATTAAACGCTTTAATAACTTCCAAACTCACTACACAATCACAGTTAAAACCAGCTAAAACTTATTGAGATATTACGATATTACAAGATCACAGTGCAATTATCGGTGAAATTACAACAATAAACATCTAAGCTCGCCGCTAATGGCAATAATAAAGCTATATTCCACTGATTACAGCTACATTGATTACGGCACTGTAATGAATGCAGATGCAACTATGTTAGGCTGCTGACCAATTGCGGCGCGAACAGTTCTATGGTGGAATGAGTGATGCGGTTTTGTCCAAACAGTATTTTTACAGTACAACACACAGTACAGTACAGTACAGTAGTACAGTGATAGTAGTAGTGTAGTAGTTTGTACAGTCTTTTTGTAGTAAGTATTAGAATGGAATACCTAGGATAATATTTCTTTGTAAACAAAGTATAGTGAAAGCGGTATTTGGATATATAACTGTGTATATAGTGGTTTATTTATCGCTTTTTCCACTTGTGAACAAAAACTGATGCGATCAAAATCAATAACATTTTGTTTCTTTCAGACTTTTATTTACAGAAAATTACAATATACAATACAATAATAATTACAACTAATATTTACACTTAAATCTATTTTCAAAAATCTAAGCCGTCACCAGAAGGTATAATTATAATAATTATATAATTTTGTTTCTTATTTGATAATAATTACTATTTATTAAGCTGTTTATGTATAAAATTTGACTTGTCTAAGTGCTTATTTTGTAAGCCTAAAGAGATAAAGTTATTGACTTTTGACTTTTCATCATAATTAGCCTATGTTAGTCTTCCCTGATGAGCGACATAGCGTCATGTCTTCACATTGACGCATCCAGCATCTGCCTGCAGTCTTTCGCAGGTCGTCGTCCTACCTAGCCGGAGGGCGTACTACACTACGTTTACCGAATCGTGGTCACCACTCAAGAACACGTTTACCCCAGCGCAGCGGTTGTTGGTTCTTCACGAGATATGGCCGGCCTACTGCCACGTCAGCTTGCTAATTCTTAGAGCTATGTCGTTAACTTTGGTTCTCTGTCGGATTCGTTACGAATCCTATCCTTTACATCCTAAAGGATAGGAGGGAAGCATTTTTGTTTTACATAGGTAAAACAAATATGCTTGTGTCCAAGAAAGGTGGGCTTTGGTGAAAAGTAGCCCTGATCGTCTGTTTATTTCTTTATAAAAACATCTGATTGTAGGTTCCTCTAAAAATAGACTACTCTACAATTCTAAGTACCTACATTATCATTTACGTACACTTAAGTTCAAGGTACGTCGATCCGATATCAGACGTTTCAAGCCTTCTCAAGTAGGTAATGCCCATGCAAGGAAAAGTAATATTTTCCGTTTTTTCGCGTGGTTTTTCAGCCTTCTAACGCACAACTTATTCATAAGAATTAATATTTATATCTAAGAATCTATATAAGGTTATGCCACAGAGTTCAGGCTATGCTCATCAGACGAGGGGCGACAAAAAGCACGGTGTTTGGCGTCTGTCGGGACTTTTATGTTCCGTTTATGGGTGTGTTTGTAAAAGCCGACGACGCGTGACCTGGCGATGATGTGAAAAAAGTTTTCGGTTTATGCGATTATTAAACATAACGTGTGTTTATTTTAGTTTGTGAATATTTTAGGAAAAATTTGTGTTGTACAAACATTACCTTCTCATGTTTATTTCGTAAAAGTTTGATTGCCATATTCAAACACTAACCTACTTAAGGTTGATTAGTACCTATCAATCGTAATTTCATTTAATTGATATCCAAGTATATCAATGAAATGAAATACGGTTTTTGATGAGCCTTTTTTGTAAATGAATTGAAACTGAATCAGACAAATTGTTTTTCAATTGTTTCAATTTTAAATACTAGTTCCAATTTGTTTCTATTATTTGATTGCAAATACATTTGTTAATAAAGATATTTATCAGACTGATAAGTAGACCCAGGGCTTTTGAATGGGCAGATACACCTCAAAAAATGATAACCACCAAATTTTTAACTGCCTTTCAATGCCATCACATCACATAAAATTGCCGGCGACTTTTTGTGGGCCGGCCGTCGCTTAATTGAGCTATTTGTGAAGCCGCGAAATTATAATTGCGTTAATATTTTTAAGCTAAAAGGTCGAGGGGAATGTTGATAAAATATTTTTGAGGAAAAACCTTTGAGTTGAATTTAATTATGACTTGAATGTAGAAAGATGGCTGCCTTTTTTGACGAAGGCCAAATTCATCATCAGCGTCATCTCCTTGCCCTTATGCCGGGTTGGCACAATTTGTTTTTAACCTCACCAAGTAGTTTATTTATTCTCTCCCCCCTGAACAAGTAGTTTATATATTCCTAATGAGATAATATTCTTTTCAATTAATAATATAAGAATATTATCTCATTAGGAATATATAAACTACTTGGTCAGGGGGGAGAGAATAAATAAACTCAGAAAATTAATTCTTATTACTTAACACAAATTTTCTGACTTTTTGAGCTTGATGTTAGACCAATATTCGACGTAATTATCTCAAATTGGACACGACTCTTTGGCTAATAAGTTTAATAGGTTGTATTTCTATGACGAATTTGTCGAACAAAGCCACAACAATCAAAAACACCCAAGATCCCAAGTCCCAAGAATAATCAAATTAATCAGAACCAAATCCGAGAATCAATCGGTTTATAGTTCCTACTAACCGCCGGCGCCAAGCTTCACAAACTATAATTGTAATGGTTGAAACTTATTTATCCTATATATTTATATAATAGAGTGGAGAGTGTACAGAAACGATTCATGAAGCATCTGTCATATGGCTGCTATTTGGTTAAAAAGATACCTAGCTATTATGATTGGCAAGTATTTAAGCCAATCATAATAGCTAGGTATCTTTTTAACCAAATAGCAGCCATATGACAGATGCTTCATAAATCGTTTCTGTACACTCTCTACTCGTTTGATATTCATTCGATATTCTTCCCGATATTAGTAGAATTTTCAGGTTGGGGAGAGTCGATTCGGTTCAAAAACGTGTGCCTCAAAGTCAAGACTACAACACGGATAACATTTTGAGTAATAATGGTTCCTGCGAATCTTCTAAGAATCTTGACTATCTTATTCCAGAGAAACAATGATAGTCAATATCTGTTAACTAAGGGTCTTTCAACAAGGACGGGTCGATGTTAAAATTGAATAAAACTAGATGTGTGTGAGATATTAACGAAATTTAATTTTTATTTAAAAGGCCCATTTATGCCATTATGGATGGAATATCACATCGTTCAAATGTCCGCCGCGGCTTCGTATGGTGGCACGAATCCGAGAGGTCCAATTTAAAAAAAAAAAACAAAATTCTGCATATAATGTAGAGCTCACTGTACTTTCCGTACAGTAACTGATACATAAATGTGGTTCAACCCATATTGACCGTGATAATCCCATAATATTCCATAAACCTATCGACTATGAAGCCCATGGCGCCTGGAATGATCGTAAAATTATTCGTCTGTTTCTAATAAGACTCAATCGATAGTTTATAAAAGTTTCAGAAGCTTTCCCTTCTTATGTTATTAATGAAAATATGACGATCTCTTCCTAGCTGATCATTGGCCACGGCCAGTCTCAACAGAGACTAGTCAGATGCGCCGTACATTATTTTAGTGCACAAGTGTGTGCACAAGCACAGGTGCACTTTCTATTCCCTCACTCTCATAATGCGATGGACCGGCAGCTCGACACGACCGGGGAAAGGTCAGACACAGGACATAATTACGAAAATATGGTATAGGACTAAAGGTACTATACCCATTAGGTATCTACCTTCAGTCCTACCTTTGCAGCTCCTACCTTTCTATGTTCATCTCCTCAAACCCCCGAGGTCACTCCGTGAATCCTGAAGATCGCAGGAGAGATCTCGGGGATTCTCCGCTTTTGGTCGGACATGGTTTAGATTTAGACATTTGGTGAGGTTGCCTAATGGAGAGAGAAATAATCCAGCCGTTAGGTAAAACAGACTGATAATTGGCAGTACTTTGATCAAACCTACCTCTAGCTTTATTGTACCGAAGGTATAAAGGTTATGAAGGGGTGGTTAGAAGATTTTCAGTCTCAAGGTAGTTAAGTGTTTTTAACCATTTAGTTACTTCTCTTTCTTACTACTCTCCAGCTCCGGAATTTGTTTAATTAATTAATTTTTAATTAATTAAAAATTAATTAATTAAAAATTAATTAATTAAACAAATTTCGGAGCTGGCTATTGCGCGTGATGTCTGGAGGGAGGGGGAGGCCTTTTCCCAGCATTGGGATGACCAAGGCTAATAATAATCTTTACTTCATCATATTATAAATTCGAAAGTATTTCTGTCTGTTACCTATTCACGCCTAAACGGCAGAATTAATGAAATTTGGCAGGGAGGTAAATGGTATCCCGGAGACGGACATAAGCTACTTGAGAAGCGCGTGCAAAGCCGCGGGCAGCTGCTAGTAATAAGTAAAACATAATGCGCCGCACAATCACACAATACAATGGAATCGTCAGATAAGTTTACAAATAAATCCTTATCCTAACTAATATTATAAATGTGAAAGTGTGTTTGTTTGTTTGTCCTTCTTTCACGCCGTAACTAAGCAACCAATCGACTTGATTCTTGGTATAGAGTTAATTGAAAGGATGGAGAGTAACATAGACTACTTTTTGTCCTGGTGGAACATCAAACTCCCATGGGAGGTTTACGGGAATAATCCCCCAAAAAAATGTGAAATTCGCTAACGCGGGTGAAGCCGCAGGGAACAGCTAATATACAATAAACAAAAAAAGTAGAATACTGTTTGGTCAATCAGCAGTAATTTTCTTGATGTACCTTATAGCGTAAGAAGCCGTCATAGATTCCACACGTTAACACTTTGATATCTAATTATCACAGTAGGCCTCCACAGGACATCACAGCCTTACAGTTTACACAACAACAGGAGTTCCTTCAAAGAAAAGGTAGGTGCATGTTTACAACACTACTCAGAAGGGACCCAGTCATAAACGAATTTGTAACAATCAGTACGTCATAAAACCCAATCAGGGAAACTACGCTACAATAGGAACAAACTTGAGTTTACTACCTAATTTCGATGATTTGTTTTCTCTAATGAGTTCGTGTTTCGTCGCACTCCCTTGTCTCAATCAAATCAACATTGCTGTATCATTTTGAACTCTTCTACTTTATGATAAAAGCTAGATATATTTTCATGTCTGTGTTAGGTTTTTATTGATGCTCTGATGGATAATGGCGGTCTAATTGGACCGGCTTTGTCTTATGTCATGTGTTTGATCTAAATTACTGATTAGATGAGATGGGTTTATGACTTTACACTATAATTGATATAGAGAAAGATCTGGCTTTGGTTGGTTAGTGCCTATTCTGTTGGTTGTATAAATGTTCATTAGGATTTTAGTGATAGAATGGAGTCTTATATTTTCACCTACGCAATGGGTTAAACATCTTATATCACTGCTGTAAAAAAAAACCGTTCCGTACAAAGGAAACAAGATCCGCCAAGTGCGAGTGTAACTCGCGCGCCGAGGGTTTCGAACATTTGCCAATTTTACAAATATGTATGTAGAGTTAGATGGTTAGACTTTGTTATTTAATTCAAACTGAAAAAAAAAATGTTTTTTTTCAAAATATTTCAAAAACTGTTTTGAAATTTACAAACCAATACCTTTCATTTGATACCCCATAGGTCTCTATTGAAATTTCAATATAACAATTTGTACTGAAAATTTTCATAATCACAAAAGTAAAACGTCAAGTGTGTTTGCGCACTCATTGCGCAAACGCACTATTATTTTGGCATATAGTAAAATTACTCACGAAGTCCGTCCAAACAACCTAGCCCTTAGGTAGCATGAAATAATTGATTTTAATAAACTTAATATTTAGATGCAACAAAGTGAGGAGTAGTAGGATTTCTGTATTAGCACAATCAATTGAATGTTTTTCTAGTATTTATGTTCGTTATTCTGTCGAAAAATAGGCAAAACCACGATCAATGTTAAAGGACAGGATGACTCTACATTATCAAAATTTGAACAAAACATTAGAAATGTACAATCATTTTCTAATGTTTTGTAAGTTCTTATACACATCTAGGTTTTTATAAATTAGAAATAACTCATAAAATAGAAATAACTATTGGTATTTGTGTGAAATAACCCATCCTGCTAATTAGCTTGTACCTACTATCGAAAAGTATTTATTCGCCGCAAATACAATAAGTCTTGGAAATTAAATATTTGTGCTTCACGTCTCTTAGTCCAAGATGTTAGGGCTGCCAGGAAATACAATCACACTAATATGTACTATAAAGACAAAAGTTTGTATGTCGCTTAAATACAAACTTTCTTCTTTATAATAATAGAGTATGTTTGTTACTCATTCACGTTCAAACGGTTGAACGGTTTTGGATCAAATTTGATACTAGGTACCTATAGCTTATTCCGGAAACGTGCAGTGTTTCCGTCGGATGATCTCACTGCAGGTAACACCGCGGGGTGCAGCTGGTTTTAAATAATTCCTTATTACACTTGATTTTTCTATTTGTTATATGACTCTTTTCAGAAACCTAAGTGATTTCCTTCCGGTGATTTTGTGGATCTGAAGTACCTAAGACTTACCCCATACCTACTGCGGAATCTCACCGCGCGGTTTTTTTATCTGCAGGATTCTCTAACCTAAGAAAATTGTATGAAAGTGCGGAAAAAAATCCGCGCAGAAATAATTCCTCAACCAAATCTGTGCTTTAAATAGTACACAAAACTGGTAGTCTCAGCTGGGAACTACGTAGAAATTAAAGAAAATGCGCGGAATTTTATTCGCCGCGCGTGTATGTAAAGATTCAGTACGTGGATTATTTTCCGCGAGAAAAATATTGCGTGGCGAGATTTCGGGTTTAGCTTTAATTATTGAAAACAAAAAGTGGCACTGTGACACCTAAGCACAACGCCATTGTTTTCCTGAATCAAGATATAAACATGCTTAGAATCGGGATGTATTTATGGATCAGGAGAACACCTTTGTCCACTTGTGGGCATGTCAGGTTTAAAAGTATTTATATGGAGTCAGGAGTTCTACCTAGCTTTTTGGCTAATAAGGACTTTAGTATATTCTTTAGTTGTTAAGTTTGGTTTTACTAGCCAATTTGTCAATAACTACGAACTACAAGTGGCAACCCTACCTGAGTGAGTTATTCCCCGTGCGCCATATTTGTTTTAACTTTAACAACAATATATTACTCCTTACGAAGTTTAACCAATATATTACTTTTGTTTGTTAAGTTAATTGTTAAATGGTTCGTTATCTTCACGCATATTTAATTTGGTATCGATCGGCAATAAATAAATAAGGAATAAATGAAAATAAATAAGTATTCTTTGATTGTGAACGATGTATCCGTTTCTTGCCTCGAGGAAGTTAGCTATGCTTCTTGTTAATTGAAGTAATTTGTAACCGTTGGATTAATTTCTTCGTTACAAAAGATTGTAATACTTTTGTATTATTTTCTTTTCTTTCTCGAGCTAGAAAGACAGCTATGAATGTCAATAGGAAGACAGAACTCAAGCTTACTGACCTTTTGGCACATTGCTTACCGGTACAAATATATAATGAATATGTCTTTATTAACATCGAAAATAACAACTAAGTAGGTACCTAATAGATACCGACAAATAATTATTTGCATAAAACCAAAATATATGTTTTTATTATCTGGCTATATGTTATTATATTCTTATTAACTTACATGGTACAAAGTCAATAATTTGTTTCTATTATTTGTCTGTAATTCTTTAGTAGGCTTATTCACTTTCTGTCACGTAGTTTTATTTAAACTCAATTTATGTAAAAGCCTAATGAATCTATTTTCAGTAAAATTTCGAGCGAATAAAAATGTATAGAATACAGAGACTTTATAAATAATCCTGTATGGTAGTAATTACTTTGTAGTGGGACATCCATTTCGCGATGAAATATTGAATGGGCGAGATGACCTACTCGATTATTACAAAAAAATGTAATTACTATAGCACTGTTTTCAATTACGATATTGATTAATGTTTTTTAATTAGTAAACCAGATTAAGATGAATTAATTGTATTCTATTGAATAATTAATTCTAAAATATACGAAGGGCTGGGTACCTAGGTCAGTAAGCATTATTGCTACCTACATTGTTTTTAACTATCAATGTTCTGTTCGGTTCTGGGTACCAATAAGCTCCCTACAAACATACTCTCCGATTGATTCGGAAACTACGTCCACAATTATATTATGTTTTGCATACATAATTATTTAAGAAATAGCAATGCTAGCAGCGTTTTAATTTTTCAAAAAACGAGGAGCGAACATTAAAAAATCGCTTGAAAATTAATTGAAATAAATTTTCGTTCTCATTTAATTATGATTAAATATTTAGAGAACTAATGAGGTACAAACATAGCTATTTCTTATCCGATTATGTATGCAAAATTTCGGATAACAAACTAGCGGATAATAACATAACGCCTACAATTTCATGATTTTCAAAACATTTTTTTCTCAATTATATATTTTTAGATTTTTTCTCTGATAGAGTAAAATACTTTATTGTATATTTTATTTTTTAAATTAGGCCTATCGCAAAGCTCCTTATACAAATTCAGTAGACCGTTCTAATCTATGCCTCCGGCTCGTATATGTAGGTATCTATATGTACATACATATTTAATATTCAAAATGCCTTCTAATCTCATTTTCGACTAGGTATCTGCCTCCAGGCAAACGAATTTCATTAAACCCAAAGCTTGCCTGAAAGCATTTGCATAAAACAATAATATATTACCCACATAAGAAATTAACCTCTGCCTCAACTCAATTAGACTAAACCAAACCGTATACTAAAAGGGTTTAATAACTTTAGGTGGAAGTATTCAGGACAGGGGGTGGGGTAACATTCCTAAAGGAAACATTTCAATTTATCACCAATATTTAGTACGATTGAGCAGCAATCTTTAAGCTCCAGCTACAATAACGAAAGATCTAACTCAATTAAATCATAACCTAAACAATATTTATGTTTTTATTCTGTATTACTACGAATTAAGAAGTTTTGTATTACTAAAATAAGAAATTTTGTATTACTACAATATAAGAACATAATTATAAAGTTAAAAAACACATAAAAAGGCCATTTTATGCATAATTCGCTGAGCTGATTTCGGCAGGGATTTGTCGGTTCATTTACTAAGCTGGGTCTGTGTCGACCATCAATCACCATCGAAAGCCTTTGCCCAGAAGTGGTATTCAGCA
Organism: Eupithecia exiguata; assembly: GCA_947086465.1. NCBI lineage: Eukaryota > Metazoa > Arthropoda > Insecta > Lepidoptera > Geometridae > Eupithecia > Eupithecia exiguata. Next base: position 3,287,519 of record OX352229.1, read on the forward strand.
AAGTGACTAATTTACGTTTTATGGTAAGGTAGATGAGTAGGTAAGATAGATTGAAAATTACTATTAATTAGACTATTGATAGGCAATTTATGTACCCAAGTTACCACAGTAAAGTGGCAGACATGTTGTTGGCAAGTACGTAAAATACCTATCAATTTAAAGTATGGAAAATAGATGGCTCATTGACTTTTGTTTTAAAACCTTAAAAAATAAGATTGCATAGAGGCCATCATGGAAGAAAGAAGCTGCAAACATCAGGCAGGGCTATCACCCGTTTACAAATCACACAACACCACGCCCCAACTCCAAACTCCTGAATCCGCCCATGCCTCTGGGCGTTTCAGTTAATTTACTTTTTTCATACTTTAAGCTCATAAGTCAGGCAATCAATTAGTCAGCGTATCAGTCAGATCATGACAGACGTGCAGACATCTGTCGGACAGAACATATCGATGAACTGACTTCCCTGGGGGTATTATATAGTCTTAGCAAGTTATCTGTCGTGGGTCAGCGGGGTACTGAAGCTCTCCAGGTTTTTTAAATGCATCAAAGCGTATGGTCGAATCGACGCGTGACCCGAGAGCTGGTGGTATCTGGCGCAGCGTATCAACCAGCGGCATCCAGCGTCTTGGGGACGGATCTGATTGGTATTGATATAGATTGTTTGTTAACAGTTCACAGTTAGCGTAATTGTTTTTAATAACGGTTTCTAAATAGTAGGTATTTCTTATTTTTTTTTTATTTCTATTCCTTAATGTTTTGACAGTTGCTATTCTCATCTCATTTGATAATTGACGCTGCGGCGTCCCATAAGTGTGAAAACACATAGATTATAAGATTTTGTAGTGTAATATTTAGCCTTCATGTGATTTTCACGTAGGATGCCCTTTTGTAAATAAATAAATAAATAAATAATTACTATTTATTAATTTTTCATCATTAACGTGTAAAGTATGTTAAAGTCCTAATCTGTGGTCTAAGTGCTTTTAGATACGGGTGGTATTTTAATTTTCATCTTAATTTTATCTTCAGGGACAGACAACGATAATGCTTTCTTTGAATGTGTAAACGAGCAAGTAAACGCCATTTCCACTCGAATAGATTCTCACAACAAGTTTATTTCTAAATCCTTGTCTATACAGAAAACAGGTTATCGGCGCCGAAAGTCCTAATAACCTTTTTGTGGAGTAGAGCAAAAAGTGCGCGTTGAAATCTTTTGTAGGAAAATACGTGATACCGTGGCTTTTTTGAAAAAAGTAGAGTCCTGCTTCAAATAACTCTAATTCTAAAATGCGGTAAACAAGGATCTTCACTTACATAATAAATAAATAAATAAAATAAAAATATTTTATTACTAATAACAAGATCCCTATTTTGTTTTCTGATAATATAGTACCTATCTATCTATCTATCAGGCTTTATCGTGCTTTTATGTTCCTCCTGACTTCGTAACTGGCCCAGACAAGCCTGACTCCATAAAGTACCTTACGAAATACATTATAGCTAATCACCTATAGCCATAGGACTTTATAATAGTGGTATTTTACTTTAAGAGAAAAATTTGGCAAAAGCAGTCGGAAAATACTAGTTGTATGTAGTTCATAAAATTACAAAAAAAATAATAATATTCAATGCAGTTTTCTTAATCAGTTTATTTTAACACGAAATAGTAGGCGCAAAGTAATTATTTCATACGGCTGTGTAGGCAAACCAATCAGTATCAACCGTCATCTTGTCTCGATTTTTTGTAGTAAGCCACAAACGGTTTAATAATTTATTTGAATTTATTTATAGATCATTTTTGCAGCTCACTTGGAGTTTTCTCTTTAAAGGCAATGTATACACTTCTACAACAAAAGCGTATACATTGCCCTTTCAAAGATAGCCTAGTTGTGGGCACAGCGAGTTTATTCTTATTTCTTGTAATATAATATGTATATTCCTATTTTTGGGGAACCGATTGATATTTTATGAGTATACAACAAGTTTTTCTAAATATAAAATATAGACATGGTACTAAAACGGAAACCGGCTTTCTATCCACACAAGTTCCAATACCTCGTGGGTTGCATTGCAAGGTATCAGCAACATTAACAAATCTAACCAAACACAGGTATAATTGGAATCGCTGGAGGCTCGTTATTTATGTGCCCATACATCAGCTAAGCAAACAGCCGGACGGGATGCAAATGATATTAAAGGTGCTGGTCAACTGCACGGCGATTGCGCTTCGCTTTGTATGATTGTCTTTGGGGATAAGTGGTTAGTGGAATGTGACCTTTGCTTGGAGTTTGAAAATGTTTTGTAGTTTCTTTAATATCCTGTTAGGAGGTATATTATTTCTATAGCTTCCTTTCTTTGTATTTTGAAAACCCCCACTGCGATCATCATTCCGCGTGATGATTATATGGGAGCCCCCCCCCCCCTTTTTTTGGAGGAGGTATGTGCAGCTGTTGTCGTATGTGTATATTATCTATTTTATAAAGTATTGTTATGTTAATTTATGTTTCTACTTGCTTATGAATATTTAATAATTATTATTATGTATTATGTTGTATACACCCCTGCCTTTCTTAAATTTTCAAATTTCTTTCCATTCAAAGGTTGCCTGGAAGAAATCGCTGCTAAGCGATAAGGCTGCTCATTGTACTATTATGTTTAATGTTTATATCTGTTTCTTTTTGCTTTATTTTGTGGTGTACAATAAAGAATTTTGAGAGGGAAATATATATTCGAACAAAAAGGTTAACCCTTTCAGTCCTGAATTATATTTTTTTCAAATTAAGTTGTGATTAAATTTGTGTTGATAAAGGGGATAAATTTGAGTAAGAAAATACGGAAAAAAAAATTCCAAGATGTGTAGGTTTCAGGAAATTTTAGATTTTCTTAATGTACACAGATGAGTACATCCGGCCTACATTGTTATAAAACTCGTATATGGAGTGATTACCTATTCAAACAAAGACTGGTATATTTTTGTAGATTTGTTTATTATAAATTTAAAACTTAATAGCAAAATTGTACTTTTTCTTCGGACAAATTAAACTTATGAAAAAACCCTCTAATAGGAACATGGTAATCAGTAGGCAGGTATCAGGTATATTTTACAGTTTCATACCTATGTTTACGTATGGAAAGTTAGGAAGCAGTTGTTGTCTTTGTTTAGGCATAGGTGTACTTTACATTTGATACACTTGATGCGTGACCTTCCCTTGCATCCCACCAATTTACAGCGGGCGGGTCCCAGTTGGACCGCCGTCATCATGTACAGGAAAATGACCAACTGCATCGCGAGCTATGTCTGTTCCTGGGCGAAGTTCTCCCACTCTCCTCGAAGTAACTTCTGGCAAGGGACTGCTGCTTGTTGGACGACCTCTTTTAGTGGAAGACATTTTGGTATACAAAACTAAGCTCTCAGGGTAATCGTGGTAATAATCAATTGGAGCTAGAACCGTGGAGTCAATGAATATGGGTGGCGACCATTCAGTCGTTATTTGGTTTTCTATTTCTCTATGTCTCCATCTAATACTTGACTTTGGCTAAAATTATCCGTTGAAGCGGACTGTCGTAACTCATTCTCGAGCAGAACAGCTTCAGAATCTGCAAAGTCTGGAGTCGGTATTGCTCCACCCACTAAGTCAAGTTCAGCGCGATTATTTGTTTCCTCTTCATCATCAGATTCCGGTGGATAGAATTCTCCTTGATGCCGATTTACTATATCTGCACCCACACGGATAAATCGTGGTTGTTGACTAGGAGGATCCACATATTCGTCGTCCGAAGATAAATCCAAATCTGATAAATTTCCATTGTGTAAAGCATCCAATGCATCAGGTGTGAACATTTTGCATTACAGTAATCTGTAAAATAAACAAAAACACTTTTGTAAAACCAAATAATTGAACTGTCTAACAAAATTATCGTAGTAAAACAAAAAAGCGCGCGTTTTATAAGACTGTTACAACTTTTGAATCATGCGTGAAAATTTTTGTTCCGGCCTGATGTGTACAAATGTGTACATAAATATTTTTCAAGATTTTCGAGTGAAATATACTACAAACCCTGTAGAAATACGTTACAAATGATTTCAATACTACAATTCATCGATAAACATTTTTTGCTAAACGTATTTCACCCTAAAATTTATAATTTAGAAATAAACAAAACTGCTTACCTGCACTCTTCAAAAGTTCACTGGCCCCTGACACAAACTCGACCAAAACTTTCCGAACATGATAAGAGATGGCGTTACTAGTACTGTTTTCGATAGTTTTTAATGTGTACAAACGATCGCAACCGCTCTAAAATACTAAATAATCTTTTGAAATTGTTTTATTTGGGAAAAACCTTAATGTGTACAAATGTGACCACCGGGTCTGAAAGGGTTAAAGTAAAACTAAGCAAAGTCTCGTAATAGGTACTTTCGCCGTAAAAAGTGAGATCACAAGAAGTGCTAAGTCAGCCATTTTATTACCTTCGACCAATGAGTTATGAGTCAGCAATAGTACCAAAAACAATTTTCAGGCCCTAGTTTTTATTTGTAACAAAGATAACTGAAAAGTGACGTGAGATGGTTCCAGAAAAGGTTGGCGGCCGTGTACTAGACTTGGCAGGGCGGCTACCATGGCCGATGATAGTTATTTTTAAGGTAAGGCATCATTATAACTTCTGGCACTTAGTTGTTAACTAAATAGTGAACTTGACACGCTGTTATTTTTATGCTTGGTTTATGCCACAGGCCTCTTTGTCATGCCTACATTTTCAGGTTTCCAATCTGCAACGATTGGAGTCTCATGTTTTTTTATTTAGACGTTAAATTATATAGGTCATAATTTTTTGTAGTAAATGTCAATGTAATTTAAATTGGTGCATTGCATGATTTTTGACAGGATATATGCTTTATTCCACTACTTTTAATACTAAATTGTTCTCAAAATTATGCTGTTACTAATAAACAAATCATTCATATAGCAGCTGTGAAGTGCAACAAGTTGCGCGGTTGTCGCGCAGCGTGCGGCCGCGCCCACTCTTGCGCAGCGCCCTTACATGCGCTAGGGCTGTGAGCTTTACGTGTTATTGTACAGCGGTACTAGTTTTTGCACGTGGCACACGTTGTTTTGTGGTCAATTCTATCCCATGGGAACTCACTTATGGGATAATAAGAAGCCATGTTTTATTCCAGGCTTAAAACTACCTGTACCTATGCGAAATGTTTTAGTTTTGGGCGTGAAGAGGTAACATCCATCCATACATCCAAACTTTCGCATTTATAATATCAAGTGTGAAGTTAAGTGAAAATAGGTTCTATTCTGACGCCGCAGTGGACGCGGCGTCAGAATAGACTCCTCAAACTGAGTCCCTTATAAGTTCATCAGTTTGAGGGTGAAGACATTAATGCCAAAAACGAAAATTGTTTCGAACTTCTTGGATTTTCTCTATCAATGTTGTAGAATATTTATTTGGTTTAGTGATTCTTTTCTTTACGAAATATGTTTTGGATTCTAGTATGTCTATTCAGCCCAGTGTCGTAAAAAGCCACGCAAGGAATCTACCAGATAAGGGATAATAGTTTCCATAAGTGTAGAGGTTCTACTGCCATCATCAACCCGCTTGCAAAACTGACTTGTAATTTACTGGTAAAATATGACAAACCCCCTCCTCAAAACCCATGTGAAGAAGTTAGAAGTACCTAGTCCTCCATCAGTGAGTTGTGTACGAGTATAGTCGGGTTGTATTAAGGTGATAACGATGAACCCGTTGAAAATGCTATGGAATGGTCATTGATGTTTAAAAAAAGTTTATTTAAAACTGTAGTTGTGAAGTCGCTCCAAAGATAGGTATTGTAGGCTACTAGGACCAACCTTTACCTGGATGGTTGCTCCTGTGGAAGATCAACCATCCAGGTGATCAGATGACACTGTTAGAGGAACAGTAAAATTAATTGGCGCAGGGCTGAGAAGCACCAATCTTTTAGTTGCTCAATTTTGCGTATAAAAGATTTCAACGCGCTCGCACTTGTGTTTATACGCATGTGCAACTTTTTGAAGATTTTCACGTAGGAGGCTTTAAAGTTTGTTTTATAATCAGGCACAAAAATATTGCAATAAAGTTGGTTAAACGAATATAATAGCCAGGAGACAACCTCCAATAACTCATCATCACGGAAAAAGTAGAGGAAAAGAAACCGAGAGGAAGGAGCCCAACGCGCTGGTCTGACCAGGTCCACACCACACTCGACATCAAAATGTCAGAAGCGATACAAATCGCTGAAAGCCGGAGCAGATGGCGCGATATCGTTCGGAAGAAGCTGCTTCCATGATGGGTCACAACCCCCAGTATTGGGGAAACGACGCAAGGAGGAAGGCAACGAATATAATTAATCAGAAATGCGAAAACATTTCGTTTGAGCTCGTCCCTAATTCGCTCGCAATAAGATACAAATTGAAATCAGGACATGTCTAATGCAAACACACTGCGCATAATAAAGTTAATTCAATAGTTTGAGCCCACGTGCGACAGCTACCTACCTTTTGTCGCATAGCGGACATCAAGCCTTTGGAGTAGGGTAACCAACCAGGTGTCCTACTTTGAAACGAAATTCGAAGTTTCGGGTGACGGATCGCACGAAAAGATTAACCTGACCACCAAGTTGCTTCGGACGCGTCACTAACTGACCTTTCGTTTCGGATCACTAAAAAATAAGTGTCGAAATCATTTTTATAGTAGGTAGGTACCTATATAAATATTTCCAGCATTTTCATAAGGTCATCGACTTTTTGTTTAATTTTGCAGGTAGGAACGTAGGTACACGATATATGGACATTCCTGAGTAGATCCTCCTCTATAAGATAGGTAACTCAATTAAACTCAAAAGTTCCAATAGATCTCTTCTCTATCTCTTCTTGTACTAAACTGCACAAATTTCCCTTGCGCGTACGCATGGTCACTCTCCAAACCAACCGCCTCATAATGCGACAAGATACCCCATCTCTTTATCACAGAGGACATCACAATGCATAAGAAATTTACAACCGTTCGCAATTGACGATGTTATTCCATAAATACGCCGCCATTGTAAATAAACTGGCAACACTGAACGCAGCCAGTTATTAATTTCAAACTTTATAGTGATTGCATTATTAAAACTCCACAAGATTACACAAGCTTTATAATATTAAACAACATGTAAAACAATTATGGTAGAATTCATGGGGTAAATGAGTAAATGAGAATTGGATTACTCTTCCTAGCTTTGTTGGTGGTCAGAAGTTATTATTGTGATTTGTTGTTTTATAAATTTCTGCCACTCTCCTTTATTTACTTTTAACTGGACCTACCTACTGAGAGCGTGTAGCATATTGGCAACTTCATGGTGGGTGTGATAACGAAAATACAAAAAATAAACCTACGTTTGTGAATAATTAACAGTCCTAATTCAACAAATTTCTCATGATCCTTTCCTTCGTCTGTCTCTACCTTCACCACTACACCTCATAACGGTTCCCTTGTTAGCAATTTTCCGCTCGATTTACCGCCAAAATGTCTATAGCCAACGATGGGCCATTAAAAAAGTTCCACGTCACGCCATGGGGCATAGACAATTAAAAAGAAAGCGCCGGTGCGTTTAAAAAGAAGGTTCCAATACAATTTCAAACATCGAATTTCGAATCACCCTTTGTGTGGGTCTAATTAATTAGTCGTAAACAAGAACGATGATTTTCTGAAAAGTAAATAGAACGACCGGCGTAAATTAACAATGTTGATTTTATACCTTTTTTATGGTGGTTCGATTTCGACCCGCTTTACAACAATGGATGTGCTTCCTTTCTTTTGTTGATTCAATTTGATCGTAGCGGGCGGAAAGTCGGGCTTGTTTGATAGAAAATAATTATCTAGTTTAACTATAAAAAGCTCTATCAAAGTGATTGGATGGAAACGAAAGAAATGATTGGTTTGGAAACGAAAGGTAGGTGACTGACTCTATAAAAGTAGGTATGGCCGATTCCTCGATCGTCTACTTTACTAGGTAGGTACCTTATTAGAAAGAGATATGGATTAGCCATAAGGGGACATTGAATTGAATTAAAAAAGTAATTTTAAATGTTTCGAAATCTTCTAAATCAGGACATTGGTTGCAAGCACTTCCTTCATATAACACTGGCACTTTATTGAATCCCGTAACTTTCCGTGTCACATTTTGTCATCGGTTGGGTGCAAGGTGTTGCGCGCCTCATGAATGCCAGTGCGGTACCTACAGCTGTCAAACAGCTTGGTCATTATTTATTTATGACTAGTCCCATGGGAGTTGGGGAGACCTATTGTGTGGGATGCTGCTACATACCTACGTCGACACACTCGCGCCTTCCCATCTTCCTAAGAATTCCGTGAGGGCTGGTGCGGCGGCAGATTTGGTCGCAAAACTCAAGAGGCGTAAATATCCAGGTCTTGACAGAGCCTACGCATTTGCTCCCCTTGGAGTCGAGGCCCTTGGTCCGTGGGGTACCGAGGCTCTCCAGGTTTTCAAAAAAATATCTGAGCATCTGGTTTTCTTTGTTAATGAAGATTATCATGAATTAAATACCTAATACACCTATTTATTTCCTCTTGCATAAGATATTTGTTAAATTTTTTGACTTCAAATTATTAGGGTTACAATTGGCTGTCGTTTATCCAAAAGCCCGGTACTTACCGGTGTTACGTGGCGTACTTACCTACTACGTGCACACGAGCGTTCGTCAGCAGGAGACGTAAAGAGACGGATTTTTAACATTTCATGCTCGCCGCGAATAGGAGAGAGGTAAAATTACTCTCCGTAACACCACTGGTCAGTACCCAGTTATGATATGGAAATAATTAATGAAAAGGGTTTTCATGCGGTCACTCTTTTCATCACGTTAATGGTAGGTAGATAGGTTGGTAGGTAGGTACCTACTTACTCTACTCAGCTCTACAAAGAACATTTGCAAGTCACAAGAATAATAAAATTGCATATCCTGCTTGCATACAGCCAATTGGTATTTTCGACTATTTGAACCAATGTTTCAAGACTAGAGTTATCTATTTTCGCCTAGGTAGGTACTTTGTTTTCGCTCATCATTCCGATTTCGGCGATTCGTTCCGAAATCTCCCTAATAACCGGGAGGCATTTATTAAAATTAAACAAGGCGAGGGCGTGGCTGGGACTTGCCAGTCAGCGTCTACCGATTACCCATCCCCGCCCTGTTGTACTAAATCATGACGTGCAAAACTGTGAAGGGCGGCTGTTGCAGTCATTCTTGACAAAATAGGTTGCCTTCTATGAGGTAGACATTGTAGGTAAGGCAGGTAGGGATTTATTCCAAGTCCGACGTCTTCACTCCGTGGTCCGTCAAACTTTCAGCACCGGTATGAACCGTAGGCAAGGTTTTGTCTTATTTAGAATATCTGAGAAATACAATGCGTCAATTAAAAGAAATGGGGTTTAACCCCCTCGCTCCGCTCGCCGTCCATGGTATCATCGTGCTTGGGATACGGGAAGCACTTGGTGATCTCCAGTCGGTTCTCGACTCGACCACTAGCCCCAGTAGTTGTCCTTCTGGGTGTGGTCGACCCTCACTTAAGCTCACTTTGCCGACCACTGCTGAAAAATAACGAAAAAATTTCGCGGCTTGCTTCGCTCGCCGATGACAAACGTGTCTTTACCCGTGGTCCCGAACATGACCCATTTAAGACTGTCGTCATAAAAAAAATACACCAAAACTAGCAAAACACTCATTTCTTTGGGATAAAAACCTAATTTCCTGCGCTCCTGATTTCACAAAAATCGAATACCCCCAACGAAAACATTACTTCAAAGGCCTATTTTTAGTCGCCACTAAAAAAACGATTAATTTATAGTGACTAAAAATGAAAACCAAATTAAAACTTACGTTGTCTGCAGTGAACTGGCCATCATATTTGCACTGTGTCTAAAGATAATCACTACTAACAAAATACGTACAGACGATTACTCGCAACTTTTTAATGAATAACCTTTTTACTAGGGTTTAGTTATTTTACGTAAATTATTGTGTAAACTGATTTACCACTGGCTTTACTATGATTATATTTACTTGGTTAAATTATTATTAATTTGTACCTTTTAATTCTTTGTTAGTTTTATACAGTTATGAGTTGTTTTCAGTTATGGCTTTTGAAAATTATCTACGTAAAGCGGATCTTACAGTACCTATTTATAATTACGCTTCACCTGTCATATTAAAATTACTTATGTATCTACTCTATCTATAAAGGCTATTTTCCAATAAAAATCTAGTAAACATACATACAAAATTTATGATTATGAAGCTTGACTTGCAGTACCAGGCTTTGCCGTATCCAATGTTCGATACAAAAACAAGGGTTCACTTTGAAAATGTATATATTTATTTTATCTACATATAAACACAATGTGTAGGAGAATATTGCTACATCACTCTTACACCTAGGAGACCAGTGCATTACACAAAATTTATACAAAAGAAAAAACCCTCACCTTAGTCTTTGGCACATTATCTTTGAAAAAGACAAAGACTCTCATCAGTTCTTTCTTCACTATATCTATAAATAGTTAAGTCTATCTTGAAGCGTTTTTTATCTCTTTCTATCCAACAGCGTCCCCATTGGCCAGAACGAGAGAGATCTAAATCGTTTCAACATAGACTTAACTATACCAACCAATGCTGGGTTATTCACAGCGAATTTGGACTCTCTTTCAACCTACAAACATACTATCTTAGTCTAACTAAATATGTAATCTCAAGATTACAAAATCATTAATAAAATGCACGAGATTTACTCTACAGAAATTTATATAAATCATTACTTATATGCTTTTTAACAAGGACTTTTGAACCTATCAAACCTACAGAATGGATTAATAGCTATGAAAGCCTAAAAGGTCATAGGTTTCACACTTTCAAAAGAAAGCAAAGGTACTATTTGATAAATTTTCACAGCAGTGTGTTTGTTGACAGTAAGAAAAAACTATTTGCGATTAAGATTTTTAACCACAGTTAGTCAAAGAGGATAGAATAATTATTATAATAATACCATTTCGAATAGAAGAGGCGATAATATGAATTAAAACTAAATGTTTTATAAGAAGAAATTATAACATTCTTTAAAGCACCCAAAAGATGGGATACATAAATCATATCATTATTATTCATAACTAAATCATTACAGCTAAATCATAAAGTAAAAACAAAATAGGCGATATCATTGTGATAAAAAAATCATTGAATTTGTCGAACAAAAAACAACATAAGTATAATCATATTCATTCTAAATTCTAAGAAAGAAATCTTCGATAAATCCTATATTCTACGTATTATATTTAACATCATTGTGACTTTACAATAATCGAATTGACTATACTTTTATGGTGACGAGAAAAAACTTACTATCTAGGAACTAACTAGGTGTATTTAATAAATTGAGTATTTTGAATTCCATCATAGAATTCGGTGGTAAAAATAGAGAGATATGTGTTTAACGAAATAGATATTTCCAATATAAATATTTACAATATTTGAGGAGTTCAGTGGTGGAAGAGTTTGTAAAACCAGATTGGTTTATTAAGTACATTTTGCACTACAATTCGTATTGTTAATTACACAGCCCAAAATGGTACACAATCACATAATAACTAGACTGCATTTAACATAACGATGCCCTAGGAAAGCATTTCGTGACTAAGAAGAATATTAGTTTACAATAGATTCCAATTTCATTACACACTTGAAGTTTTTACGCATCTTGGTAAACAAAAATCTAAAAAGTCACAATAAAACAGTACCTACGCTGTATTTAACTAAAAGTTTACCTAAGCGGTTCGGTTTTATGTCTTAACTAGCAGAGTATTATCTACTCTGTCAAGATATTTACTAGAATTGTACTACTTGCTACGTTGTTACTTGTAGATTGTTTGCAACAGTCTGCAGTTAGCTCAATTTTTTCAATTGTAAATACTAGTTTTAATTTAATTCTTTTATTTGATTGTAATTTTCTTTGTTAATAAAGACTGAGCTCGTTTACTAGAATTCATATGGATTCTCTAAAACACGTGATCATAAATTTATTGTGTCAACGAATCTGTGTTAGAACTTTTCTCGTGAAAAAGTATCAATCGAGGCACTTTACTGAGAGCAGAAAAAGTCAACATTCTAACGTGCGTATAACTTGTGTAAATGCGAATTACAAAATTCCACTAGTAAATTCGTGTTTTGTGCAAAGTTTGAAGCACCTTTTGATGCCTACTTAGTTCTAAATGTTCTAATACCTAAATAGGTAAACACTTGTTTATCTAATAAGGAGTTACTAATTTGAGTTCAGAAAGTATCTAAGGATAGGATTTAATTTAATAATTACTTTAATATAGTTACCTTATTTGTCAATTTATCTAGTTGTACCACTGGAAATCTATATCACCAAACCGACGAATTATGTAGGTAATTCGAAATTGGTGTGTTATACAGGGTTATGAAACTGCAGGTCCTGCCCATCATCGCAAACACGTTCGTGAAGGCGCCAAGTCGTAATTCTAAGAAATATAAGTCACCTCTGATACTAAATGAAAAAACATCTTTGACTGGAACCCAACGAGTTACTTAAGACTGATCTTTCACTCTCATATCTTCTATAAATTCAGAGCAGAGCTATTTTTAAGTTGAGTTTCAAATAAAACCTCTCTAACGAACGATTATTGAATTGCGGGGGGTACCCATTAATTACCAATACCAAAATTAAGAATTGTTTGTGATGATGGGCTGAACCTGCAGTTCCCGTATTGTCACTAATTTACCAATAACCCTGTATAGGTATCGGTATATTATTACTAATTGAAATACATAGACCACATGAGTTAAGACTTCATTACTTCTCTAAGAGTATTTATCTCTATTTTAATATGGCAACTAACTTTGATTCGCTTGGTCACTCATTCAGACTATGAAGATTTCTATTTATTTGTCCAAATTGAAACTACTTCAACCTTATAGATAGATAATAATTGTTAAACGAAGGAATTTTCTACCGTTTTATATGTTTAATTTATTTTTTCAGAAAATTGTTAGGATCTATCCACATTTTGGACCAATGGAGAAAATTTTTTAACAATACAAAACCTAAAGATCCTTTCACATAAAGCTATTTAAGAGATGACAAGGATCCAATATAGTTATGTCATTGGAAGGCTACTCCAACAAAAAGGACCTACATTCCCTACTGTATAATTCCTGATAGATCAGTTACACAAATGTCCACATTTATGTCACCCCTACACTACAACGACAGAGGGGATAGTAGCGCGAGCAGAAGTTTCCTATGCTAGGTGGCATGTGTAGGTGTCGCCACATTTGTTACACCTATGGTACTTGTAGGCACATAGCTATTGCGACTGAGGAATACACTAAACCACCATATCACTCTACAACAGGGACAGAGGGGATAGTAGTACGAGCGCTAGTTTCTGCTACTAGGTGGCGTATGGAGGTGTCGCCACCTCTGTTATAGCCATTAGAATCTGTAGGTAAAAGCTTTTGGCGGTATGACGTCACATTAGATACTGAGGAATAAGGTAAGTGTCCACACTCAAGTCACCCCATACTAAACCACCATGTCACTTTACTACAGTGACAGAGCGGATTGCGGTGCGAGCGCGAGTTTCTGATGCTAGGTGGCGTGTGTAGGTGTCGCCACAGGCGCGGTGGGAGGCGACGCGCGCAGAGTCGAGTGCCGACGTGAAAGCTCTGATACTGTGATAGCCACTTGCACTGTGCCTTTGCCTTCGAGAACGTCTGCAGCGCAGCACATGAGTTTCTGAAAGGAATAACATGACGTGATAATGGGATAGTTTTATGCGTGTCGCAAACCGAAAGCTAAAATAACGTAGATTTGGCTTAGCTCGCATAGCTGACGCAGTTTTTCATAAGTATGTACAGACTGCACACTAAGGCCACGTCTACGGAGACGGAGTGTCGAGCGTTGCGCGGCCCGCACATAATTCAAACATATGGCGTTATAGAGTGCGAGAGAGAGGAGAGACGCCACACCCCACGCAACGTGCGATGCCCCGCGTCTCCGTAAACGAGGCCTGACCTGTATGATATGAAAAACTGCGAATTAAGTTAGATTTGCTTTCGGTCTAGACATTGCCGGTTATTAAGAATAACTAGAGAACCGGAATATTAATAAATCCTCCTGAAAAGATTCGATGTTCGGTAGAATACGTACGTACGGGCTACCGACATTCTAACAGACACGTCATTACTGAATTGTACTTAAATTGCCAGTTGAATACATCCAAGCGCCGTGCGTTGCACATCGCAAAGACTGCCGCTAGACTCGGGCATATGGTAAACAGGAGACCTATGTTGCAATGAGAATTGAACAGGGTATGATAGCTTCCTCTATGTTTATATCTTTGAATAGGTTTGTCGATGTACAGCGTAGTGCGTCGTGCCTGACCCAATGCTTCTCGATATGTCAATAATGACATCAAGTTTGCAGTAGGTTCTTAAGATTATCAGGTGAATAAAACATCGAGACTGCCAATAAGAAAATTTATTACCTTCAAATAGAGAAAAAAGAAAACACTGTAAGTACATTACAAAAAGTACACCATCAAACAGCTTAAAAACAAACTATGACTGAATATATTCATCAAAAACTTACAAACTTCCAATTTATAATAAGTGCACTATATAATTGATATTTTAGAATAATACTGCACATAATCGACTTAATATTTCTGAATTATGAATAAATAAAACAAAATGCAACGTCAATTCAAACAAACAATCTTAAATTTAATGGAATATAATATTAAACTGGTTTTCCTTATTTGTGCAATTTGTAACATTATTGGCAAGCATTGAGACCCCTAATTTGTACTGTAATTGTGCGTATATATTTGATATCGGTGCTATAAGATATTCTTTTGACATTTGGCTATTAAATATTTTTATATGAAAACCAGTTCCTACATAATATGTAAACTAATAACCCAAGCACCACAAGCCAACAAATAAATACAAGCACGCACAAAGCTTTTTTAATATATTAGTAAATCTGTATTAAATACCTACTTATAGCATTGTACTTGTAAATTTAAAGCTCAAAAACCTATTAATATAAAGAAGTTGCATAAAACGACTATTTTAAACGAAATTGAGTAGAATATACATAGATACAACGTTTAAACGTATATAAATGTGATTTGTAGAAAAGTTTGAATGAGTTTATAATATGTAGAAACGGAAACTATAGTAGGTATAAGTTAATTATATAAGAAGCTAACATCTTTGGAATGATTCGTAACATTACAAATCCAATATCTGGAATATATCTTTATCTTTGTCTTCGCAATTTTATGTTCTATTTGCAATTAATTACAATAAATATAAATATTTTTCATCTTATTGGCATCAATTGTCTTGGTTGGCGAGGAATACTTATTATAATATTAATCATAAAAGTTGTCTTTCATAAAATCTTTTTCAGAATTTTATATGAAGAAAAAAAGCCTCGAAATACAGTCTAAACATCACTAACACTACAGTCAAACAGCTGAAAAACCTACACACGGATTGGTAATAATTGAGATTCCAGGAAATGATCCTTTTTACATTTTTCGTACAGTGGCATCATTAAGCCCGGTTTCCATCGAAGCGAAGAGCCTTATGAGATGTGTAAAATCAACCATTTATATTTGGGATACATGATGTGATCGTTGGAAAACGGACCTAATAAATAATCATGTTTTGCAGTTCTTTTAACAATCTTAAGGGCAACACTAAAATTAGTTGGCGCAGCCAGCTGAGATACTGTGAAATTTAAACTTTTCTTTATCAGTTTTACTTCTGATTTTCTGCTGTTGTTTATTAATTTCAATGTGAGTAGGTTTTCTGCTATAAACATAATAACTAGTATAATACACGACGTCTTGCATTGTCAATACAATAAAGATATGAAGGTTTCGATTAAGGCATACAAGTTCTTATTTCATAAGAATACAATTACTTTAGACAGCTAAGCTACCAAAAACGTTTGAATAAGTTCAAATAAGTACCATAAAATCTTACTTTTTTATACTTTATGCACCAAAGTTTTAGCAGGTTATTTTTATTGTACTTTTATTTGGATGTATTATGTAAAGTTGTAGTAGATAAACTTTAAGTTGGCCTCGAAGCCTTTCTACGGGTAAATATAGTTCTTTTTTCTGATTTTCGAGTCGGAATACTATTCCTTGACTTTTATACAAAGGGTTACCAGTTACAATATACAAGTGAAAATGCTACACTAACATTCTAACTTGGTGCAAAAAGACTACTTTCCGATACTGCCTAAACCTGTTCTAATCTAAATAGCGTCTATATTTTATATTAAGAATAATAAAGGTGAATAAACTAAGTATAAACAATAAAAAAACATTGAGATCTCTGGAAAAGAATAACAGACAGATTCAATCAACCAGTTATACAACCTTACTCCATTGACATAAGGTACAATATCAATTAAAATTTTTCACAAAAAGGCAACTTCAGTGACCTACATGTAAGCTACAAATCAAAAACATAAGAACACAACACTCAAATCATAACTACTTATGTTACTTAAATGCCTCAGTATAGGAATGGTAGGTATTGGAATTTGATAATTTAGCCAAATTAAGGTACTTACTCGTTCTAAGCTAATGTAAATAATTGAAATGCAATTGAAAATAGTGGTTACAAATTGGGCAGCTTTTTTTTGTTTTAATTACTATCTTATTCGAAAATCGTTAGTAGGATAGATTTCTAGGTAAAGTTGGACCAATTCTATGTCTTTTCTGAGAACAAACTAATATTAGACCTAAAAGTTGTCAATTTAATGCCAAATGCATTAAAAAATGTTACTATGGCAATGTTTATGACAGTAAATTCCTTTCCAAATCCATCAAAATACCTCAAATTCCTTTTTCAGCCTTGTCGAATAAATGACAAATACCAACCTCACGTCGTAATACAAGCACAGTTTCACTGTGACAGCTTCATAGCCACCGTCAATTCATAGAACATCACATTTCTTAGATGTAATTTCAACATAAATTTAGCAATAAGATAACTATCACTGGGATTTCTTTTTGCTGTCGAAACACAATAGCTGCGACATAATTCAACTCAATACAGGACATAATGCATGACAAAGCACAATGGCGACTGATTTGTCGTCTATCGACGTTTGTGTCTATCATCTAGCTTCCTTAATCCCCTAAACATTTTCCCATAAGATGTTACACATACTAACCCTCCCTAAACAATAAAATACAGACTTCAGAAGGTTCTTAAATTACTTATCAAAACAAAACGCAGCTAAACAAATTTTTAAGTGTACAGCTGATATAAACCACAGTCAAGATAAGGCATAAATGCATTGTTTAAATTCTATATTTTGTTTCGTATAATTTGCATTGTCTCGTTTTGTCTCTACAAAGGGTATAGAATGAGAAATATTGTAGATACGACAAAAGCGCCAAGGCATAGGCAAGTATACAGCGTCTTGTTTTCGACGTCAACGGGCTTTTCCTTTACTCCGTTCAAATTGTTCTGAATATCGAGATTCATCTTCCCTCGATCATATCTCTCTGGTTCTATCTCTCTGACTTCCATCAAAGAATCCACTTCATCCAAATCGTATATTTCTAAACTATCGCTTTTCAATACGTTGCAAAACGGCGTGACAAATTGTACTTTGTTCTTATGGTAATAGGGTCCTCGATTCCTTTCTTCATTAGCGTAAATTGGGGAGAAACTTGTTTCTGCGTTGTTATTTTCATAGTTGAGTTGATATTCGTCCGTTTCATCGATGAAGTTTTCCGGGGCATTGAAGTTGCGTTCATCGGAGTATCGCCTCAGTTGTTTTTGATAGTTGAGCTCCAAGGTATCCACGTCGTTATTGTCATCGTAGTAAGATGCGATATCCTTTGTGCATGTGGCGTGTGCGAGTATGGCTGTGAGAGTGCGAGCGAGAGGTGTGAGGCTGTCGTCCTGCTCTTCCCCGTGGAGTAGTATATCTTCGGGCGAGCAAATGTCCTCCTGCAACACACGCCACCTTCTTAGTTTATTCTATACAATGCTTCAAAGGATATCGCACCCTGCAACACGAGGAAAAACGCGCAAACGGGAAAATTGTTAAGAAAACTAATGGTTATTCGCCAAAGGGTAACGTAACGCGCGAAGAAAGGTAAGATAAAGTTAAAACACGACAGCATTTAAAAATCAAATATACTGTCGAGTTTTATATTTTTATGACTACTTAGGTAGAAGGTCAGATATTATAGGTACTGTTACGTAGGTAAGTCATTTAGGATTACCTACCAATCATGTGGGACAGATAACAATTTGAAAGTTACTAAATTTGCACCAACAAAAATCAAACTTAAACAACTTAAAAAACGAGGTTTGAGGTTATAACCATCAAAGTAGCATCATCACTGTGATTAAAAGCCTCCAACTACATGAGAGAACCGCTCCATTGATAATAGTTTATAAGGATTAGTTAGTTTAGTAGTTTATTTATTAGCAATAGTTTGTACATACCTCTTCAACTCCTATTCTCCGACAGGCTTCCAAGAAGTTATCCACATTTCGTCTGCACCTCGCCATTGTAAGTTTGGGCTGAAATAAATAATAAGCATATTATTATTAGATCTCAATATAAAGTTGCTAGGAGTGTCTGTGAAATGAAATTTCTGCATTTAACGAGGGTTACAAAATGCGGTAACTTTCACAATCCATCTAGTTTATTTATTTATTTTTAATTATTTATTAATAACTTTAAATTAAGGTCTTAGTAAAAATATAGACGTAACTTAGCGATTTTTTTCTAGGATAAAATTTTATGGATTCGTGTTTTCAAAACATATGACGGATAGAGTAAGTCCTGATCTTTACCATATAATACATTTCGAAGTTAAATATTCAGCAGTTTGGAAGATATGGACATCGGAGTTGATTTGAGGTAGTACGAGGACCTTAACGCCAACTAGCGGCAGTCCTTGAGATATTGAGAAATCAGGTGAATTAGTGACATTACATTGGCTTTAGTAGTCTAATCTACTAGGAGTCATAGTTTGTTTTTATATTGTTCAAATACTTTATAGAACCTTAGCAAGACGCGGGAGCACAGGACCGACCATTGCGGCGATTTTTGTGGAGACCTATGTGCCAGTATTGAGCTCTCGGCAGATGATTGAGGTTTTATTATGA
Organism: Eupithecia exiguata; assembly: GCA_947086465.1. Classification (NCBI taxonomy): domain Eukaryota; kingdom Metazoa; phylum Arthropoda; class Insecta; order Lepidoptera; family Geometridae; genus Eupithecia; species Eupithecia exiguata. The sequence goes on from OX352229.1 coordinate 3,306,787, forward strand.
GAAAGGTCTAGTAGCACTATCTTTAGGACGCACTCTCTCTGCTTGTTGATATTACCTGCCCAGGCGACGGCACGTGCACGGAGGGCACGGAGCGCGGTCGCACGTGGTTGGCGAGGTGGCACAGCACCACGCCGTCTGCTAGCACCGGCGCCAGCTGCTCTGGTAGCGCCATCTTTAGACGGGACTCTATTATCTGCAAACGAAACTCTTCCTTAGCTATTTGTGGCAATCGCAATCGGCAAACTGTAACGCAGTCGCAATGGAGCATGTACGTGAAGCGTCTCGCGCGTGCTACAAAGCAGCACGGAGAGTGCGGCACGCTTCGCTTGCCGCATTGGGATGGCGTGTCTTTACATCATCATTCATTTAAAAACATCACATAGTCGAATTATACTATTGCGGGTAGCTCAACATAGCTCAACATGAAGCCGCGGGGCGAATGCGACTCGTTATTTTTTTATTAAAGTTAGGTAGATTAGTAACATGACTGCGAATAACTTTGATACATGGAAAGATTTTTGTCTTGTCCTACAGTGGGCTCTAGAGAAATGAGAATGAACATAATTCAAAAAACATTTGAATTATGTACATTCAAACGCTGAAATTTGATCCTATTTGACTAAAATAAGGAGACCAGAACGAGTTTAGCCTAGAAGTCCGAAGATTTCTAGACCAACCCCCCAAATTCTCAAACACCACTTAGATTTAAGCACGTCTCAAGTGACCAAAATTTTGTCCGATTTTTAATGAAAACTGTCAACAACTCGCGGCTTGAGACGCGACAAAATCAGAGTTTGGTTTGGGTATTAGGGCGTTAACTCGTTCTCGAAGACTAAGCCGATGCTTATCACCTTGAAAATGTCGAAAAATAATTTTACATTTATTTAACTCACCAATCTCAACTGCTGCAGCAACTCGGTCTCCTCCTTCTGCTTATCGAACTCCCGTTTCATAGTAAAGCTGAGCTTCTCACTCGCCTCTTTGGTCCACAGCTTGCTCTTCGGCGCACCTTTCAAATAACTGACACTTAGCAACTTCGCATCGCCGTTGATCCTAGGTATTGACGACCTCACGCCGTTGTACAGAGTATTCGTCGGTGATTTTGTAGGTGATGTCGGTTTTATGTATGTGTCGGTTTGAACCGTGCCGTTTCGGTTGTCCCCGTTCGTTCGCGGATACTCTATGTTTCCGTTGACGTAGGTTTTGTTGACCCGAGAAGGGACGACCTTTTGTACGGGTCGTTTGTTTTCTTCTAGCTTTTCAGTGTTGCCGTTGAATCGTCTAGGTGTTGAGTGTAAAAGGGGAGAGTTTGGCACTTGGGTGGGGGAGGTACAACTGGCGGAGGATACGGATCGGTAAGGACTAGGATTTTGTTGGGATACGTTACTGTGGCCATTTACTGGAGAGTGGTTTGGACTTTGCTGCGGGGAGTCGAACTCAGGGGAGGGATGGTCGGAGCGGGGCCGGTAGATGTCTTGCTGGCGTTGTTGTCTTAGGGCTTCTTTGTATTGTCTGAAACGGTAAGATCGAGGTTAAGAAACTGTGGTTCGAAGATTTAGTAACACATACTTAGTGACAAAAGGATTAGGTTTGCTCGAAACAAGAGTCTTGTGGCAGAAATTTAGACATTTTTTATTAAAATTTTAAAAGTCGTGCAAGTACACTTTACTCCAGCAGACTAATTATAGATTCAGATCTTAATATTAAAGTGATATTTTAAAGTGACTTTATGTAATTTGTGTTATCTCTATTGTCTGTAGTAAGATTGTCGCAAGATATAAACGTTGTTGTTACCACATTACAACGTTAAATTATCTTGACAAGTGGTCAATAATGGACAATAAATAGGCAGAACAATTACTTGTAAATGGTGTTATGTCACTCATTCAAACTGATAAGATAATTGGTCAATAATAAACGATTGAACATTGTTAGTAAGTACATCAAGTTGGTAAATTATCCTTTACAAATACAATATTATTGTTGTCTCTGTTATTATTGCTTAATAATTGAATTGGTCACAAACACAGCTCTGTTAACTTTAGGGTTACATGCTGTAGTGGGAAATTTCCATTATTTCTATTGAGTATATTTATTTGACTTAAAAACTTAAATTAAAATGTTCAATCTGGGTTATTAATCGGTCCTTGAACAAGCTATACAGTTAAATTTAAAATTCTTTGTTAGTTAATCTACACACGCTACCAAAACCTAGGGGGAATAGCACTAGAGGGGTCGTTAGTAAAATACAAAGCTACCCATATTCATAGCGAGGGGAGAAATCCAATTAAAAAGTATGTGTTATTAAATCTTGTTATATTTGATAGTCTGGGTAAGGGTGAACACGAGTTACGTTATTTTAGTTATGAAGTTTTGAAAGTTTTTAATGGAAAAAATTTGTAAATTTCCAGCGATTAGTCTTTAACAAAATTTGTTGTTATTAAATTATAAAGCACAATTAGGAGTATTGTAACATTAAACAAACACAAGAAATAAGGTACACAGTATCGGCCTTTATAATTTTAATAGTAATGTAAAGACGCATGCCAAAAAACCACTTTCACATTCCTTTGAAAATTACTAAAGAAGTATGAAAGCCTCATAAATGAAAAAAAAAAAACTAAATAAAGTAAATCGTGTATTACCCCAAACATTCGTGCAGTATTTTAATGAAGAGTCGTGTCATGGTTGTGGGTGAACAAGGACGGTAAAACCAATGCAAAACTCATCCAGATTTAGTGTTCAAATTATCAAATTGAAAGTGATAAATTCAGCTTTCTTTACTTTAAATGAACATAATTTTGAAACTTTATTCTCTACTTTCGCTTCGATTATTTAAATTTATGAGATAACTTATCAATCTGTGATCGAATAAGCAATTAAAACAGTTTTTGTGGTCAGTAATATAGATTTCACGAGTGTCAATGACCTGGATCCGACTTTGAGAGTCTATAACGATCGATCAAATATGAGGTTTGTCAAGAATCAAGATACTTTATGCCTTTTGACAAATTTATTACAGCAAATCACAAACGTGTACAATCATTATCCAACACGAAATTTGAAAAGGCCTACTATGATTATCCAACACGAAATTTCGTGTTTCGTTTCGGTCAAGTGGTGAACTCTAATACACCGAATAAGAGTACCAATTTGCACAAAAAACGCAGCAAACAATCGATTGTGTATGTTCGAGAAATAAAACAGGCCTTCCGAGCCCTCTTGAAATTTACTACTTTCTGCACCAGGCGTATAAACAGAACAACCTAACAAGGTTTTGACGTTTGGCAGAGGTTAATTTTTTTATGGATTAAATGTAAATTTTGTCTACTATACCCTAGACAGCGTTTTATCTAGGATAAAACAAATGCCCTACTGCGACCGTTAGTTTGCTTGGTTATACCGCCATTGCAAAATGTACCTGTAGGTTTGTTGATGGGGTAATTTATTCTTATCGTCTCCATTGGACATATTGCCATCGGGTGAAATACGGACGCTGAAAGGACAACACCGGGGTTAGAGGTTGATATAAACATGGAGCAATAAGGTATTGGTTTTCATAGTAAATGTGGCCAAAATGTGATCTTTTTCCTCTTATCTATTATATAACTATTGCGTTACTATAAGCTTGAAAATAAATACCTAATACGTGTGTCGACGTTAGTGCCGAGTTATAAAATTTGGCAAATAGACTCAAAGTCACACTTCATACGATTCTATGAAATCTTTTAAAAACAAATTGAAAATATATATCGGAGCTCTTTCAATAATTAAATTGAATTGGTTCTTTTTTATGTAGAAAACGTTGATTGGTATTGGATATGGAACAGAAACAGTTGTCAAAAACAATGTCATCACATACAGAAGTTTGACACTGTTTCTCTGAATGACAACGCCCTCCTCACAAATCAATACTAATCTAGAGTACAATTTCATACAAAAAACTTTAGACAATATTGACACAATGTTCAGATCGTGATGTGGTGCTATAATATCATATCTTTCTGATTCAGAATTTATTCATTAAAACCAGGCAGATTATATTCAAATTTGCTTACGTTCCACGCGACGAAGCATACAGATGAGTTATTCAAATAATTCTGATTACGTTTTCAGTCACTTTCGAAAAACAATACCTTATTTCGTACCACGTTAAATAAAAAAATACATAAGTGAGACAGAAGGAGTGATCGATGGGCGTGAGAAAACGGGATAGATAGTCCATCGTCTTTACCTCTGCATCGGCCATTGTGAAAGAAATACAAAATATATAAGCAACTAATCTAAAACGCATTCCGCTAGGTATACAATCTGCTATACGTATATAAGTATGTATATAGAGTAAGGCTGTGCGTCCACCAGAGCTTGACGGATTAAGATCGCGCAAAGGTAGATTATAATGAGAGGGAAATCTTATTTAAATAATTACTTGGCGATTCGATTAACCTCACTTACTCACCAGGTTCATCAAAAGTAAATAAGGCTAGGCTTCTGTAGAATGCCTTGGTGAACGCACATCTTAATTTTTTTCTACAATATTAACATTTCGCTACGTATCGCATGCTATTCCACAATTCCGTAATACCTAGCCTAATTAACATAACTGAGTAATATAATATTAAATGGTGAGTAATTTAATAAAAAGCCAATTAAATCCACGTGGCTGAATTCCGGACCAAATTAATTGAAATTCCAGCAGAGTTGAAATGTCTTCAGTGAATATTTTTGAGTATACTGTACATAGGTAGGTACCAGAAATGTTTGTCCTTGTGAGTAAGGTAAAATAAAAACTATAATAAGCCTTCCATGGCTTTGGCTTTGCTTACTCACACAACCGATATGAGTGTAATGTACTCACTCTCTCTGTGTGGTAAATAAAATTGCGATAATTACCCAACCGCGAACATTTATTATAATACATACGTTAACTCAATTAAATAGCCACAAGGAATAATACGCTACTCCATTCTAACTTTAAAATACATAATTCATTCTATATACCTTTGGTTTCAACAATGAAGCTGAAACCTATTCAACTGGAAGCTGGAATATGCAGAAGTTTGACCTCCAGCACGTACCAGTGCTACAATATGCATGCTACCATTCAACTACCACCCCGAGTTAAGAATTAAATCTAATTGCGAACCTAGTTTGAACTCTATGACCCTGCATAACTTATCCTAACCGTGCAGCATTATTATCAAGCTTCGGTGAATAAAATAGGTTTTTTGACAACGCGAGTCAAAGCTGTTACTCCGCAAAACCACTGCGATATTACGAACAAAACGAGACGATGTAAATTTTTCAATTAAATTTGTCTTGCTAATGAGCTGTGGGACAGTATAGGCTCCGAAAATCTATAAAACACTCGCCGAAGCTCGATAACAATATCGCAGGGTAAGTTATTATAAAACTATAGCTACCACACAATCTCTCAATTAGCTAGGTCCTACCACAGCATCAAAACTTCCCTTTGGAAATACCCAACAAGTTAAAATTCTAAACTACCAGTAAAACCGCAGATACATATTTCAGTAGACTTACCCGGACAGGAGAGGAGTAAGGGGTGCAGAGAGGGGCGTTTCGCTGGACAGCGACTGCGCCCTGGACAGGGCTGCCCCGGGGGAGAGTGTTGATGGCGTGCTGGGAGTCGATCGGCCGGAGCCACCCCCTCCGCCCGCTTCGCCACCGCCTGGAGAAAACATCATGATATTTAGGAAACTTTTTGAAGATATCGACAACGGTAAAAGCCTCCCGGTATTTCCATACATCATCATTAGTAACTGTTATCTATCAGCAGCTGAGAGCCTCGTTGACATCGAGCTCCATATCCATTTTTAGTTGCTATTGTATTGTAGGGCTCCTCAAGTTTGTGCCCCTAGTATAAACAGGATTTGGGCTGATCGCATTCACGACTTGTTGATAATTCTCGGTATGTCAATATCATCAACCCGTGTAGCAGGTGGTCTGCCAGAACTGCGTCTATTTCCCTTGTATTATCAAAATCATTATTCACAGCCTGACTTTATCAACTGCTGGGTAAAGGCCTGTACTCCATGTGTCTTGTTACATCCCTGCGCTAATCTCATCCTTGTTCGTATAAAATGTTTACTACAATAATGTATTGTTCAATGTTACATTGTAATAAGAATAAAATAAGCAATAAATGTTATTCATAATGAAATTATAAAAAAACAATATTAATGACATAAATCTAATTTGCATCATCAAAAATTCAATTTGAAAAATATCATCAATCAAATCATTTTGAGGTCAATCGTAACTCATCAACAGTCAGTAATTATATCGAACGACAACTTATTAGTGACGAATGAATTCCGGCCATAAATCGTCACCGCATATTTAATTTTAAGTAACTGTTAGTTTGAATACCAATTATTCAAAGAGTAACCAACGGTTGAAAATAATTTGTTAGGCCGTTGAATTTTATAGTTTAACCTGCGAACTAATGTAGAAGATAATTTCTCGTTCTAGAAGCGAGAACAAATATATTTATTAACTTTATAATATAGAGTCTGCCAGGGTATAATAAAAAGAAACAATATTGAGGTTGCCAAGTATTGACCTATATTAACCTTCATTTCTCAATTGGGAAGGTCTTGATAGCAATAAATAGACGAGTCTAGATTTGAAGTAAGTGACGCTAAGGAGCATATGGAATAAAACTCTATTTATGTTCAAGGTCAATCTACCTACGTTGATGTAGTTAGAAGCCGATTTTGGTTGAAGTTCCCTCTTTTAATTGACCAAAAAACGGGTTGCACCAAAACCAAAAGAAGACTGTGGTTTATTTTGCGTACTATCATTGGATCTTTTGTCAACCCCATCGGTACCCACTATCGAATCGAATACCTGCGTTGTGCCTGAGGAATTCTATAGTAATATTTCCCAGTTGTCTGATCATTGAAATCCTTAAGTTTTTTTATTGTTTATTATAGATAGTTAACGTTCTGGCACAAAGTAGTCTGTAAGTTAATTATTAAGCTTGAATAAACAAATATCTAACTGATTCAGAGAGTTTACGACCTTACTCACTATCATTGGATCTGGTATGTGCTGTATCCACTATCGAATCGACTACACGCCTCGGCATGTGGCTGCGTATATTAATATTTCCCAGTGGTCTGAGAGAGTTTTTGAAGACTTTACTCACCATCATTGGACCATCTCTTGTCAACCCCGTCTGTGCTGTACCCACTATCGACAACATGCCTCGGCTTGTGCCTGAGGCAGTCGATGGTGGCGTTTCCCGACGTGATCTGATGGTTGATGCTTTGGTTCGGTGAGTTGTTGATGTAGGAGTTGTGTTTGACGGTTCGTTTTGTCTCGTCGACTTTTCTGTGGGGTAGGGTGTCCTTGTTCGCCATGTTTTCCAGGTATTTGAATATGTGCACGCGCCCGCGCATGCATACCTGAGAAAATTCAAGATGTTTGTTGAATAATATAATCCAATATTTATCAGTTTCTGGTGCTATAGTTTCAGGTTTTATGTGTTAGTTCCCTAAAGAAGCACGTCTTTCGCAACAGTTCGTTTTTATAGATAGGCTCGAGGATTCTGCGCATTGACAGCTGTGATTCATTTTAAATCCATTGAATGCAGAACACTTGACGCTCAGGAAACTTAGAAATCTTCTTAGCCACTAAACAGGCTAAAGCCAAAACCGATTAAGAGATACCTTAGCCAAGAAAACAGGCTTAAACCCAAAGCGTTCAGCCTATTTAGCAATGCTAAAAACCTACCGCAGTGACGCTATAAAAGGCCTTTGTCAGAAATTCCCGGCCTAAGTTCCATTCAAATGAGGCAATTATGCAGGCATCTCTGGCACATGTTCACACTAGGCTTGTGTTATTTTAGAATTTTCCCTGAGTGACGTATGTGGGACATCTGCACATATTTATTCTAGTTTCAATGAATATGCAGCTCTGATAACTTATTTACTCGTGTCTATTATGAGCTGAGATTCTACGTATTTTCAATAGGCAGTAGACAGGCACTTGGTGCCCGTACCACAAAGTCAAAGTCAAAGTCAAAGTTCGTTTATTGCTTGAAAATACAATGTTTTAAAGATCTTAAAGTACACATTTGGATCATTGTTTTCTGCCTCTGCTTAGGCATGCAATTTTTTAATACAAATCAAATACTTATCGTCTAATTAAAAATAAAACATAATAAAAAGAAAAAATTGTAGTAAATGTCAATAAATCAAAGAATTAAAATTAAATAATATTAGTCCAAAACTAAATAAATAATAATAAGCTGCGTCAAATCATATTTGTATTAATATTTTTATCAGTCATAAATTCATTAATGGTGTAATAGGCGGTTTTCGATAAGAATGATCTTAACTTACTATAGAACAATGAAGAAGGGAGTTTACGCAGCGACTCAGGGAGTTTATTATATATATAAGGAGCCATATAAAAGACGCTTTTATGCATGAACGTAGTTTGACATTTAGGGACACATACTTTATTATTGTCTCGTCTATTCCGCACAACGACATCGGACAGTCTACAAAATAAGTCGTTGTTATTTTTCACCAACATAGCAGTTTCCAGAATATACAACGAAGGAATGGTAAGGATATTGTGTTCTATGAAGTATGCTTTACAAGATTCTAGCACGTTGAGGTTGAACATCGCCCTTATACATCTTTTTTGATGTTTAAATACCTTTTCAACGTCAGTAGAGTTCCCCCAAAAAATCAATCCATATCTGACGCGAGATGCAATGAGTCCATGATATGCTATGAGTAGTGTTTTTATATTTACAGTTGGAGATAGTTTATACAAAACATACGCAGTACTATTAATTTTCTTACATAAGAGCTCTATGTGCGATTTCCAGTTTAACTTTTTATCAATATTTAATCCTAAAAATTTCGTTACGTTTACTTGTTCTATTAATGTATTATTGTATTGAATGTCAAAGTTTTTAGAAGCAGCAGGGTCACGTTGTCGAAAATGAATAATTTTAGTTTTAGACAGATTAATTTTTAAGTTATTGTCATCTAGCCAGGCTATTATATCACGCAGGGCTGCGTTAATGTCATTTTTATATGTCACAATATTTTTACATTCTATGGTCACTGTACTATCATCTGCAAACAAAGTCATGGGTTGCGTGGTGGCTTTTGGCAAATCGTTAATATAAATAATAAACAAAAGGGGTCCTAAAACACTACCCTGTGGTACCCCGTACTTCATTATCCGCTTTTTGGATGTAAAGGATTCTTCGGTCTTGGTTCTAAAGTTAATATTGGTTATTTCTGTCATTTGTATTCTATTTTCTAAGTAAGATTTTATTAGCAGTAAAACGTTACCTCTTAATCCATAGAGTTCAAGTTTACTTAGCAATATGTCACACACTAGGTATGCTTAGCTTTTTTTGTGCTTTTGTTAGATACGTACTTACGTTGTTTTGTGATTTAATGATATTATTTTTTTAGAGCGTGTGGAGGGACACTAGATTTTGGAGGCCTATACCCACAGCAGTAGGTAAAGTCGGGTTACAGAAGATTATAGGATATTGTTTTGTAAGCTTTTTTAAAAAGAACTGCAAAGCAATTTAAAAATTTGGCAGATTTAGGGAATTGAATTCCGTCGCAATCGTATATCTCGTGCCAACTGCCAAAACCACAAGAAATTCACTGTTTTATACGATTTTTGGGGATTTATCTTCTACAGAGACCGACGTTGTACTTGAGTCCACTGCTGGACATAGGCCTCGCCTAATGATCGCGACGGGACGCCATAGCGCCCCGTCTTAGGCTTGCCTGATGCTTTTTACTTGAATAAAATAAAATTGTCATCGTTTAACTTGAATAAAATTAAATTAACATAGCATAATCAACCACGCCTTACTTAGAAAGAAGCTTAAATTTCGTATGGATCTTTATTTTTTATCTTTCACTAAGTAGGTGTAGGATTTTTGACTAAGAATATCTCTAATAAAACACAATTTTAGCGTAATTTTATTATGAGTACTTACTGTTGTCGGTGGTGAAACAAGAGGGTTGTTGTCCAAATTCAAAGTGACTAACGTGACCATGTTGCGGAGTTCCAGCGGTAGAGAAGAGATGCTATTGCAGCTGACGTCTAGGTGCTCTAGTCGGAGGTATGTTATTTCTAGAAACAAAGGTCAGGGTTATGTTAAGATTATTTTCACCTACGCTGGGTCTTTCAGTTTACTAGCAGTAAATACAATAAAGGCAGCATCATTATCAGTCTATATCAGTCAACTGCTGGACATAGTCCTCCCGTAAAGAGCGCCCTGTCTTCATCAAGCCGCATCCAGCATCGCCTACAGTCATTAGCAGATCGACATCACAGCTGGCCGGACGCCTACACTCCTCATCCAGTCCTATGTTTGCGTCGCGGAACCCGTTTACCCGAGCGGTTGTAAATTTTTTGCAAGAAAAAGCCAATCCACTGCCACTTCAATAAAATTTGTCGTAAATTTACAAGTGTTAGCCCACAGTGTTAGCCAAAACAAATAGCAACAATTCTCAAAACTTAATTGAGCAAGAATATTTAAAATTTTGTTGATATGGTAGCACTGCTTCTTCGAAAAATCAAAGAAAACTTCTCGTATTTTCATTTAGATTTGTATAATGAGGCAAATCCAACTCGTATTTCAAACATTTCATCCGCGACGTAACATCAAAACGTCGGCGCCATTAGCTAATTATACATTTTGTTATTTCAAACTGAAGAGTTTAAACACAAGTCACGACTAATTATTATGTAAGTAGACCTAACATAGCGCATTATCACGAAACCGCATAAAGTAACGGATATAATGAAGCAATTTTATATATACATTACCATAACAATACAATGGTAATGTTTACGTAAACAAGCTCGTCCCAAATGGGAACTGATGCCAATATTTGATTCTATTGTGTTCTTTCAAACTAGATCTGACAAGTGAAAGGCTACTGAGTTATTCTGTCTGCATTCGGTAGCGATTCTTAAGGGAGATTTATCTTGCCTAGTCAAAACTTTTACAAACTAAGCAACTGATGATATCTTCATAACCGATATTGCTACTGTGTGTGACCGACCAGACCGCCATTTAATCTTGAATTTTAACAAAATCAATATTTACTTTAAAACTTTTAAATGCTTTTGTCCACTACTGAACGTGCCTCCCCCGAACAAGGGGGGTTTTGCCATGTAGTCTGTAAGTTAATTATTAAGTTTGAATAAATAAATAAATAAATGTCAAACGAATCACCACCTCATGTTGGCTAGCTGGACATAAGTGCCACTTAAGTGCACTTAACTCAGTCTATTCCATACTGCTAGTCACCTACGGCGTCTTCCCTAGTGGGGGAAGCCACGTTTGCAAATTGAAAAGGAGCGTGCGCGACAATAACAGAATTACTTACGTAAAGGCAGAAGTCCCAGCTGATTATTACTAAGGTCCAGTGCACGCATGCCAGCGCAATCCCCCAGGGTCATAGGCACTTGTGTCAGCCGGTTGTTGGAAGCATCCAGCTCTGCTAATGTCGTCATCTTTCCTATCTCCTTGGGTAATGACATCAGCAGGTTGTCTGAGAGTAGGAGGACTTGCAGCGGCATCTGACATACTTCCCGGGGCAGTTCTGACAGCTGGTTTGAACTGTCGACAAGAAAAGAACAGACTTTTTAGGTTCGTAATTCAAAAAGTTTGGCAGGCTAGGGTATTTTTTTTGCTCGTGGTGGCTTTTGGCACTGCGGCCATGGTAGACGTATTGTGATCACTATTTGTTGTGTTGAGGTTACCCCTAATGCTGCGGCGTTTGTGGTAAGGGAAGGTGCATAATGGACAATAATGACTGCTAAGCTAGATGCCGCGTCAGTGCAGAGCTTAATTCCCTGCACAGAATTACAATTTTTTGTCTAAAATAAAGAGAATTATCATAGAGAATGCATAAATTCCTCGAGCCGTTGGTTGTGCGGGCACCCTTTACGGAGAGCGTATAATAAATCTATGCCAAAAGTCAATGAACGTGAGTGTAAACATTGCAGTGGTGCACTAAAATAACGTATTTCACATTTGGGAACTTAGATTGAGTGTAATTAGATCGAAACGTAAATCGGTCATCGCTTAACCTAATAGAAACGAAACTTCGTGCCAAGAAACCTCGTAATCGGATGCATAGTTACTCAATCTGCAGATTTCATTGTTTATTTTGCAGTTTAGGATTCTGTGTGGATTTGCTTGGCTGTCTAGTGAACAATGAGCACTAGCAAATGAGGCGTGTTTCATCCCTGAACGCGTTTGTGACCTGACCAGTCGCCCAAACATTTAACCCAGCTTTAAGCTCAGCTTGTTACATTCTATGAAATGGTAACCCTTAAATGTATAACGAACCAAACTTCCTGTAACGCTGGAAACGGAGTGCTTTCACATTTTTATCTAATACCCATGGTGTGATGCGGGATCGTAAGTAGAGCATGACTAATAGGATAGGTCTGGCGTTATGAGCTTGTAAACATATCAGTACCACACACGAAGTTTCTAGATAAGAAAGTAAGGTACTGAGATGTTACAACAGCATGTTATTGTACTACTATGAACATAACACTGTCTACATTACTCTACTCTATATAGATCGGTAGCAGACTAAACATTGCGGCACAGAAGTTTCAGGATAAAACCGTAGACCTATAGTAAACAACTTGTCTCGCTGAGTTTTTGCGTCTTAGATTTTTTCCCCGTCTAGACGCCTAGACTCGCTTTGAAACAGGATCTAAGGGAACAGCAATAAATATATTTGGAGTCAATGCTCTCTACTTTTCTTCGAAACAAAGAAATGAAAAGATCATTGCTGTCGAAAGTTTTGGATTGGTAAGCTAATGAAATGCTCCCAAAACAAACAAAACTGTTCAGAAAATACAATTGACAGGCCAGCTAAGTAAAACACATGGAATAATCGATTCTCGTGTAACTAAAGAGCAGCTTTGACATAAGCCAAGTTGAAACAACAAAGGGTGGTTGTTTATTTACACAGCAATATTCTCATGAGAGGACGAGTTGAAATGTTTCTATGTGATGATACGATTGAAATAGAACGCTCTGGAATGACTTGGTAATGCAACTGGCACTTATACCAGCAGTGCAAAAAGCTGATGAGCATAAAAAGCAAAAATGCCAAGCCCGATATGGACAGTGAAGGATCTCAATGGTCTGTGTCAAGTGAACACATTGCAACCGTTATCGCTGCGTCGAGTACGGCTATATCCATAAATAGAGTAGTATGCGGTTTCATCAGAAATCCCAAGACGAGAATTTCACGACACGGCTTTGTATGCCACACAATTACTTTATCGCTAGTAGACGTAGTTTACTTGAAACAATAGTGCACAAACTTTAAGTGAACGGCAACAATAAAAGCTCTTAAAGAAATCGTTAGCAATTCAATTTACGTTGTAGGAGCTTACTTGAAAAGATCGCAAAACCAAGGGGAGAAAAAGTTCAATACATTTTCAATGGTCAGAGCGAGCCAAGCCCAACTTTGATGTTATCTTTGGCAACGCTCTCACAATGTTTGTTTGCTTTTCTGCCAAGTCTGCAATTTTCTTGATAGAACCATCTCGCAACTTCGTTCAAACCCCGCAATAAAGTAATGCTACAATATTTGGGTTCGAGCGCTTATTGGCTGCCAGCAATGTTTGCGAACAGACAACAGGGGTCGGTTCGGAACGTTGAAATTTCATAGCAGCTTTTAATATTCAGGCATTGCGCAAGTATAGTAAATGTACAACTAAACCAACATACGATAAAGGCTGTTTCTACTTGAATATTTAAGTTACGGCTTATAATTTCGTAAGAAAGTCGAGAGAAGATAGAGATAAGATACATTTATTTGACTCAACAAGAACAGCATAGACGTAGATGTATAAAGTAGGTAAAATACAAAATTGAGGAGTTGGTACTTAGGTAGATAGATAACAGATGTATCAGGGAGAAGTTCATTAGTATGTAGGTATAGCAGAAGAAGAGAGAACGAGTAGGAAATAAAATAACCGACGTGCTAATTCAGTAAATGGATGTTTGTCGTATTTCTATGGCACTAGGTAGGGGATTTCAGTCACCCCACGGAACCATTTACAACAAATTATTTGCACGTTCCGCAAGGGCGGTTCAAGGTCGATATTACATCGATTTTACTAGTGGGGTGCAAAGGAGCCAGAGCATTTGGGGGACAGAAGTTTGGGGTTATATGGGTGATAGCGAAGATTTTTATTTTAGAGTTATTGAGGATGAGTATACAAATACGAAGCAAATCGGAGTTTCGACACTTCAGTCACGGATCAATAGAACTGATTTGAATTGGAAATATTGATAACTTATCTCTAGAATTTGCATGGTCGAATTTAGTATTCTGTAGTCCCACCCAAACCAATGGATTGATGATGAATGGGACCAATAGATTTTTTATTTGGAACTCAAAGTACATGTTAGTGCATAAAATAATAAAGAAAGAGACATAATAAAGAAACAATTTTCTTGAGTCACAAAATGGTCCCAGCCTCAGCATAAGTTGGTTGCATTTGCAACCAACGCTGATCAATAGAACCAAGACCTCAAGTTAAATTGAAACGTTTGGATTGACATCGATATGCCTCTGCAATGGAAATGTTCAGTGTTGACTAAGAGCAAATCGGGCCCCAAAGCCAATTGCACAATGACAATCTATTGTATGTCGCATTTGGCGAGCCCGTGCCATTTTCGAAAGCACGATCGTATGTCACGCGCCTGCGCGATTTGATAGTCGTTATGGTGCGTGCGCGTGCAACGAACCGCGATCACAATGCGTGAATTACAAGCGGGTATGACAGTGTTCTAGCTCCGGTGAGCATAAAATAAGCACCTAGGCGTGAATGCAACTTCACTGGGCGTAAGCTTATCTGGATAATGAGACTTTCTATGTTAACATTGGATGTGCAGCAAAGATTGCATCGTTAGTAAGTAATGTTACTCAGCGTCGTAACGCTTTACCTACTTACTGTATTTATCGATGAGCTTTTATAGATTAATCAAAGAGAGATGTTAAATTGCAACCGTAAGTTGAACATTTAAAGCGTTAGTAAATTGCAACTCCGATAAGGGACTGATAGTTTACTATCAATATGCGATAACTTTCGTATCCCATATATTTTATAAACTGGGTAAAAACGTTTTGAAGTTTGTTGTTGAAGCTTTAAAGTCCGAAAGCGCACCGGCAAGTGATCAAACGGCCACCACATGTCCCGAAGTCACGGTTTGAACCGGTTTCCTGATAAGAATCTGGTTAGAACAACTGAAAGTGGGTGCCTCACCTGATTCCACTGTTAGAATTTACCAATGTGTATTTGAAACTGTACTTACATACAAACGGCAAGTGAAGTTACAAAACAAGTTTCAGCCAGAACTCCAAAAATAGCTGATGCGTTATTGCAAGCAGATGTTGCCGATTTAACTTTCTGGTATCGTAAGTTGTATATTATTTTCGATAAGCGGTTGAGTCAAGCGATATGATATAATAATAATGTTATTGTATTATCAACGTCATGTTAGCAGGTGACAAGCAGCTATGATAAGCTAAGAAGTTATGGGAACTGGTTCCTCTAACTTCATAACAAAATATACTACATGATCACGGACAATACAATTTAATTCTTTGTATAGCTACACCTATACACCAAGAATTCAGAACTTTCAGTGATCTGCTTTGTAGTAGGTGAGATATTCGGTTTAGAGTGTAACTTTACTAAACCATAGTAAAATAGTAAAATAATTTGGTTTCTCAATAACCCACAAACCAAATATCTCACCAATACTACAAAGCTGCACCAAATCACTGAAAGTTCTGCGCATGTCAAATGATAAACATTACTGGACTGCTAATTGATGAGCAATAAGCCATAATAAACATAGTAATTGTTTTTGAAAACCGACCCCGAGCCCTCTTTTCCAGAATTGTCCTCGATAAGATAATTCATGTTGTGACAATAAAGTCAATAGTGATGGATTCTTTGACGCCATAGCTCGTGTTTCCAGAACGAATGACGGTAAACCTAACAGCACCTATTCTCAGAACATGTAAGTACCAAACCAAGTACTTGAAACTTACCGTGTATGTAGCAAATGTAGCAATTGAGAATGCTCATGTTTCGCACGGCTAAAGCGATACCCAGCTAACCGTCTTGTTGGTAAACAATACTCGTGCTTTCATGCTAATTTACTGTTTTAGACCATGTTTAACTGCTGGTTTAAAGGAGAGTGCGTTGAGCATTCGTGTTTACCATTTTGCAAAGCGTTAAACACTTCGTAGTTTGGTTATTGAAAGATTCTATCAGCGACTAAAATAAAGTTCTATTCTTAGCCCCGTCTCTTTACATAAACACGAATCCATTCAAATATTTGAAATGGTAATTTGTTCACAGACTAAACAACATTTTGAGGCATCTTCAAGATAATTTTATTTTAGTAGTTTTACTTCATTATTATTATTATTATTTTCAATACTCAATCATTTATTGCATTCTATAGTTATACAGAGGCGCTGCTGGGCACACAATATGTAGATATTATGTATAGAGAGAGAGGAGGACGTTATTGTTGCTATGTTAGGTACATTTTTAGATTATAATATTCTTCTTATTTAAATATTTTCTGCCATTACTGTCTTACTGCTGGACTGGGCTTCTCTTTTCTCCTTCCAATCTTTGCGATATAACCAAGTCACAGTCCATGTAGGATGGTGCATGAAATTTATCTCGCCATCTCATCCTGGGCCTTCCACGTAACCTACGAGCGTTGGGTGGGCCCAACTTCATTGCTTGCGATTTTTATTTCAAGTCGTGAATACTTGACGTGTCTTCGAGTTTATCATTTTGCTGACTGGGACAGAGACAGTATAACCACGCTCTGTCTGATCGACATAGGTACCGGTTGCGTTTATCACTTATCACCTAATCCACGTGCCGGCAGCGAATAGAAACAAGCGGCCATGACATCTCCGGACGTTCACCCCACCCAATGATCTTTACACCGACCTAAAAACTGGCGGCTCTTATCGCGAGGCGTTAGAGTGCTTATTAGCGAGGTGCTGTAGTAGGAAGTTGGCTGGCATAGCATTTGCCATGCCATTGTCACGGTGCATGGTGTATGAGGCAAAAGTGTTGGAGGTAGAGTAGATGTTGACCTGAATACCGAGGCAAGGAAATGCTGAAAACGAACCTTTTTTTTTAAGCTTTGGTATTATACTCAAGCCATTCTCGAGATTTTCTATTTTACACTTTCTACAATATGTTTATGACCAACTAACAAAACACAAAATTTAATTTGGCGTGTTTAAAAAAAACTATAAAACCGACACCAAATTCCTAAATAGTGAAAATGAGTTTGGAACACTACTGGTTTGGAAGGGACACTTCAACAGCGCGATCTAATTTCTCAAGTGGCGACATTTACTAAAATTCGAGTCAAATTTTTGTTTGAAGTGATGAGTGCTATACTAATCCCTTGGGAATACCTTTTTTATGGGAACAATTGGGATCAATCTGTACACAATAGCGAAATAATTTTCAAAGGTCCATAATTGACCGAGTAATAGACGAACTTATATAAAAAAGCTGAAGACAGGGCGCTATGGCGCTCATTAGGGGAGGCCTATGTCCAGCTGCGGACTAATATGGGCTGATGATGATGATATAAAAAAATACATAAACAAACACAGAAGCACCATCTGAAGTCGGTCAAATTTAAATGACCTCAAAACGACAAGTAGGTACTTTAGTGTAAATTCGATCAAAAAATCAAAAAGTAATTGTTAAGTGTAATGTTATAATAAGAGGCAATGTTTGTAAACATTGTATCCTGACTTTGGCTACAGTATATGTAACTTTTAAAACTTAGCTATCGAATTGGTGCATTTCACGATGACTGCATTGTTATCTAAGTATCTGCTTGCTGCGTCATTTATTATTAATATATCGCTATCATTCTGATTCTGGGAAATTGTGCCAGTATCAGATGTTGTATTAGCTACGAAATACTAGGTACCTATTTTTACCATTTTCATGGCCGTTAACTTTAATGTCAATAAATATTGTTTGCATATCTGCTTTGACGAAATTTATATTTTAATGTTATTATGTTTGTAATCATTTTGACCGACACTTATTTTTTAATGTAGGTTATTTTTATGATAATAAGGTGCAATTAATTTTTAATAATGACTAGGAACTCTTTTGCATTGGCACGCCTGTGGTTATGCGTTTAGTTGTAACACAACACAGGTCATTTGTTATGTGAGCGCGCTGGGAGAACGTACCTTGTCTTCCGAATTATACTGCTGATGTTAAGAATAGAAGTACCTACATGTTTAATGTATAAATACAAAACAATTTATGTATGTAGGATAGAAACGAACCTTCGTTTCCTTAAATGGTCAACATCCTAGGTACACTACATATTAAATAGAGTGTACAATACCCTTTAAGTAACTATAATACCCGAGTTTGAGTGTACTCGCAGTATTCCGTAAATAGCAGCAAATTGACGCTCAAAGTAAAATGTTTTCCTTATAAGAATGCGGTGGCAGTAACGCTATGGGAATTTACGGCGCTAGGAAGGAACACCAAAATATAGCGTGTCAATAAAAGCTTCAGTCATAAAAAGCATAGAAATAACCATTTCACGTCAATAAATCACAGAGTTTATTTGTTTTGGTTTATACTTATAGTTTTAAAATGCAGTCAAAAGAATGAGGATTCATAGGATTCTTTTAGGACCTTTAAGCTTAGTGTGTTTTTTTGGCATAGCGCACAAACCTGCTTTTTGAGCAGTAGGTTATCATTATCATCTAATTATCATTATGCGCAGTCTCAATTTAGACACTGCCTTGACGAAACTAACAACATAGCTAAGACAAGTTTCTGTCTAAGCAAGAACAAAGAAACATTTCATATACGCGTAATTTTAGATATAAATTTTCAACATTCCACGCATTTGATGACGACAGTTTCTCCTATTATTTCTCTACAAATCGTTGTCTAACTGAGCGGTTTATGTGCTTGCTATTGCTGGACCCGCTGATGCGGGGCTTTGCGGTCGAGCCTACCAGCGCGCAGGTTGGTAGGTTCAACCGCAAAAGCCGCAGGGCGCCGGGTGTTGAAGACGCAGGGCGCCGTCGCCGCCGCGCCGTGCATCGTCGTCGTCGGTCGTCGTTTAAACGCGCGGGCGCGGAGTCTGTCTAGTGG
Source organism: Eupithecia exiguata (assembly GCA_947086465.1). Classification (NCBI taxonomy): domain Eukaryota; kingdom Metazoa; phylum Arthropoda; class Insecta; order Lepidoptera; family Geometridae; genus Eupithecia; species Eupithecia exiguata. The sequence continues at coordinate 3,326,047 of OX352229.1, forward strand.
GTGCGGCGCGGGGCACAACGCTAGTCACGTCAATGCGATAACTGTGGTGTCTGTATTTGACGACTGCATGAGACAAGGTAAGATAACAACGGCCGAAAACCGTATAAGGAACGATGCATGAATTGATGCACCTAGATAAATCAAATGCCTACATGATAAATACAGTAGGTACAACAAAGTCAAAAGTTCTTCAGAGACTATGCCTAATCAACTCGCACGTCAAAAGCTAGCTACTTCATACCGACTTCAAAAAAGTAGAAGGTTCTATGTTTGGCTGTAGGTCGGTCGGTATGTAAATGTATGTTCGTCGATTATTCCGTCAGCTGTGGACACTAAATTACTATTACTAGTAGTGGACATAAGTATTTGGATGATTCTTTTGTTATTGTATATACCTAACCTAGGTACTATAGAGAATGATCTCAATACAATATTTATTTTTATCCCCGAAGTATAAGTGTTTATTTGTCCTGTAAAAGTTAACAATGTAAAAATCAAGGAATTTTTATGTCGGGTTTTTAGTTTCGTTCAAAAGGCAATTTATTTTTGACCGGACGAAAGTTTGCATGCAAACTTTTTAATCAAAGGCTCACTGACAAACTTTTTGGTTAGTGATGAATGACATAAGTACAGAAAAATAAACAAAACAATTACGTCATTTCATTCAATCAAGTAGATTTTTGCCGAAAAAATTCAACGGTTTCGTAAAAACGCTCTTTGTTTTCCCCGTCCTATTGTTATTCAACAAACTAAGCCACCCTAACCAACGCGAAATACGCGGCGGGCGTGGCGCTCGGCCATTTTGCTTTTCAACCGCGGCGTCAGTCACGCGGCGTCTGGCAGCCTGAGCGTACGGGCCGATTCCCGCGCGTTTTTACGTTTTAGTTCATTTTGTAACCACATTCGCCATCATGCAGTTCGCATACGACCCCGAAATGCTGATAGGCGAAGTCGAAAAGCGTCCCGGAATATGGGACTCCGAACATGCGGATTATCGCGCGAAAAATGTGAAGGCTAGGCTTTGGCATGAAGTTGTGAAGGAGCTAGTAAGCATGAATGAAATAGACATGACCAAGTCGGAGATGAGAGAGCTGGGTATGTATATTTATGTGTTTTATACGTTTTCCGGGCGTACTTTTTACCATGGCGGGGCTGATAGGTTAGTTAGGTAGGAGTTGGTTTTTTCCCAAACGCTCACTATCATAATATCGGTCAAAGCCAATGATAGTGGCGCATGGCGGCGCAATGTTATGTAGGATGAGTTTGACAGTGTGCGATAGATGGCGCTTTGCATTGCTTTCGTTTTTATTTGCCTCGGTCACATTATCACTTCAACAATCTCAACTTCAGAATAAATTTTTGTGCCTTTTCGAGGTGAACTATGAAATTGATCATAATTTTCCTTTTGTTACAGAACTGCAGCTGCAGAAAAAATGGAAGAGCCTCAGGGACTGCTTTCAGAAATTCATATCGAATCCGTACAAGTTCAAGCGAGCTTACATTTACTCAAAGCAGTTACAATTTCTGCTCAAAGACAAGAAACTGCCGCCATCGCCATCGGAAAAGAGAAAGAAACAGGTTGATTCGAGCGAGAGCGATGATGATTCTAATCCTAAGCCGAAGAATGTATGGGTGCCAAAGAAAAAGATCAAGATTCAGAGGAAAGAGGAGTCGGACGCTGAGGACAACGAAAACGACAGTTATGGCGATGGCTACAACTTCGAAGTAGCCACGACAATTGAGTCTTTGGAAACTAAGCCCTCGATTTCAGGAGCCGGTGAGTTCGCTTTCGCAAATGTGGAATCGGAGGATTTAGACAAGATGTTTCTCTTGTCTCTGCTACCGCATCTCAAGTCTATACCTGAGGAGTTCAGGTTGAACGTGAAGATGGATTTATTGCAAGTTCTGCGTGTGGCCAATGACAGCACGTCGAGTCTCAAGTATTCTTCGATTGACTAATTTTATTTGTGTGGTTGTTTTGAATTGAACCAGAGACTTTACTGTGTGTGTATTACAGTTTACTTTTATTCGTAGGCATGACATTAAAAAAAACAGAGTGAGTACATAATTTCTCGTGGAAATTTTATGTTGTGATTCTGGCGCAGAAAATGGAAGCCTGCTTGTTTGTTTTATTAGGTTTTAAGTTCGTTCTTAATTTGATTATAGCTTGTTAGCATTAAAATATGACTATTAAAGATTTTCATAAAAAGTTTCATTTCAACGGTCGTGTTCGTGACTGAAAGGCGCAATAGGAGTCTAGTCAGAGAGAGTGTTAGGCCTTCGCTGCCTACCTAGGCAGCGAAGGCACTGCCTTAATTACCGTGAATGAAATTAGCCAGCGTATCTATTCAATTCATACTATCGGATTTGGAAGGGAGGTATGGATTGAGATGTATTGCTTCGTTACTCAAACCTTCTTTCATCATCATCTTATACTAGTTCACAGCTGGACGTAGAGCTTCCCTAATGAGCACCATAGCGCCCTGTTTTCAGCTTGCCGCATCCAGCATTTGCCTGCAGTCTTTCGCAAAGCAGTCGTTAGTTGGTTCTATCTGAGTAGCCAATAGAAACAAAAACCCTTACCTCAAATCTAGATAGGTGAGACTGGACAGACCGCCGACAGCATCAGGCACACTCCTGATGACGTTTTGTGAGAGCAGTAATTTTTCTAAGAAGACATACGTCGTTACTTCATCGGGTAGTTCATTGAAACGATTTTTAGATAGATCTGAAACAAAGGAAAAGTCTCATTAACAAACGATCAACGATTTCTCCGCCATACAGACTGATTTTAAAAATTCTTCAATATTTTAGAGAATAACTGCCACGCACCGCCAAAAACCGGATTGGTCCCATTAAAAATGTATCCCGCAGTTTTATTATTTATCCCGCGAACCAACATGATACTTTTGAAAAATCACGACTAACTACAAAAATATTGGTGATATCTGCGCCAATCCTGCATAGATTTTGATGATTCTTTCGTTGTTATCTAAAGGTTGATATTGAAGTGGTCCCATAAAATAAATATTCTCAAACAATTTATATGTATGCCGTAAAACGTATCTAAAACATGATAATTTTCACTGGTCTAATGGTTTCCGTGGCAACGGGCGTCAACACGAGACTTGATTTTGTCAGGGTTTTGTACGCGAAGGGTCCCAACATATCCTATTACTAAGCCTCCTGTCGGTCTGTCCGTCTGTCTGACAGCAGGCAGTTCCTATTTTATAATTAAGTATTCAGGAATGAGAAGTCAATTTAAGTATAGTTTTTAAAAACACGCCAAAAGGTTCTACAGAACAAGAAACACTTAGGCCCTATGGGTATCATAAAAGCTTGCTCAGTCATCAATATGTGCTTGAGCAACGCTTTTCCATGGCATAAACGTCACTCAAACATAGATCTATGACTGAGTAAGCCTTAGAGTAAGTCACAATACGTTCCTAAGAGACGTTTTACTCTTACCCGTCTAATGGAAGGTCTGTAAACCTATCACGGCAGACGGAACCTTCAAAACAAATTATGTCACCGTAGCATTACGGAAAATCATTTTACACCAAAAGGAAACATAACACTAATACCGAGGGATTACCATGGAAGAGGGGGACCCGAAAATATATTTCGAGTGGGATTTTTAACTACCAACCTTAATGGCTTGGCAGCCATGACAATAAACCGTTAATAATATTAGGGTGCTCGTTAACTATTAACACAGAAAAAAATACTGAACTCTTTGAACAAAATTATTATTTCTGGTGTAAACCACTAACGTAAACAAACTCTGGGTAGCATAAATGCACGTCTGTTTTCCGTTAGGGGTGGAGCAAAGTAAAACTAGTTGCTGTCGAAGTTAACTTGTAGAATAATATTACAAAACCACAGAATTCCGTACACAGTTTCGTCATACAATGCAAACTTTAACAGCATTTGGCTCAGTTTGTCGAGAGTTGGTCGTCTGGCAGCACCATCGAGCATGTATGTGCTCGATGGGCAGCACTAAATATTAATTTGACCTTTTTAAAGTAATAAATCTTTATTAACCAGAAATCAGTTGAGCTACTTGTAGATTGTTTGCAACAGTCTGCAGTTAGCTCAATTGTTTCAATTGTAAATACTAGTTTTAATTTAATTCTATTATTTGATTGAATTTTTCTTAGTTAACTTGAACTTGTTGTTTATTAAAAGTAACTTGAATCTTTTAGAAAAGTTTAGACGTAAGCGCCTTGACAAGAAAATGTGTTGTCTTCGAAGCAAATCTGCAATAAGAGCATATTATTTTGTATGGCACCTACAAAATATTTTAAATCACCTTCCAACATGCATCATTGAAACCAATACAATTCATTTTTAGGGTTCCGTACGCAAAAGGTAAAAACGGGACCCTATTACTAAGACTCCGCTGTCCGTCTGTCACCAGGCTGTACTTCATGAACCGTGATAGTTACACAGCTGAAAATTCATAAAATAAATAATCACAGATGATGTATTTCTGTTGCCGCTATAACAACAATTATACTAAAAAACAGAATAAAATAAATATTTAAGGGGGCAAAAAAAAATGCTGTATTTTTTTTTTGCCGTTTTTATAGATAATGGTACGGAACCCTTCGTGCGAGAGTTCGACTCGCACTTGGCCGGTTTTATTTAAAACTTAGATTAAAAGACAGTTGCTGATTGAGAAGGCTTATTACAACGTAAATGAATATGTTATGGACAAATTCCAGGATATTAAGACAATGAAGTAGTCCATTTTAAATCAAAATAGATTAATAATACCAAATAAATAAGTTAATTTACATGCTGTAAAGCTGATCATTGCTGTGCTTATTTTAAGACCAATGTAATGTTACCACCTAGTTATACAACAATAAATACATTTATTATTTATCTTACTTTATATTTATATCTTTATATTTTAATTGCCATCCCTGTAACCCATGTTTCGCAAAATAAATGAAATTGAAAATTTGAACTTGGTATTAGAAAACCAGTTCGACGACACAAGCCTGGCGTTAATGTGGTCTGAGTAAACCGCAGAAATTATATCCTAAGCCAAGAACTGGACGGAGTCCATTACAGGTTGTGCAATCGTAATGGTAAGTACTGCCTACTCGTTTATCAGCAATCTTAGGAGGAAATGGGATTCGTTAATAACTCTGAGAACGGCGGAGAGGAAGATTGGATTTATTCTGTGAATTATTAAGTATATGGAAATACAGAGCACATCCATTAATAAGTAAGAAAGTAGGTACAGTCAGCAAAAGTCCATGAACACATCCAAAGTTACAAAACAGCTTAACACTTAACGTTTTCTTAAGTTATCAATAAAATAGACATGGAAATTATCTTGTCGTTCTACGGTTACAAAATTCAATGTATACCAATTTTCCAAAACATACTGATCAAATTATAAACCTAAAGCACACATGAAATAATGTTACTTCGTAACCTAAACGTACGTAACCGTAACCGTTTTACTCAGTTATTTTTGGCACTGGTGCTGTAAAGTAACGAAATACCTAATAAAGAATTGTGTTGAATGGTTGATAAATTAATTTTGATTTTATTGTCAGCTGGCTATGGGTTCATGCGTTGTTCGATATGTCAGTTATGTAGGTAAGTATGTGTGATGTGCGTGTTGTGTGACATATAAGAGTGTGTGTTGTTTAGTGTGTGTATAATAAATGAAAGAATTTAAATTTCAAAATTTCGTTGCTGGACTGGACGTACCTCAGCCCAGCAGTAAATTGCCCAGCCTTATAATAAATTCAGAGTGAAGATTTTATTAAATATGCAAGGTGTTCTTTGCATTTTACCCTTTACTTTTACGCTGCGTTGCGTTTTATGATCAGATTGAGGAGTTTATAACAAAGATAATTTCATCGATAAGATAATAAAGGAAATAAAGCGAATGACAGAGACAGCAATAGGTAATCTAGCATTTCCTGGTTCACGCGTTTAACTTAGAATTGTTGCGGTGGATAGAAAGAAAAACCAATGGGCATGACATGAATAAAAGGAACATGCCTCACTATGACACCAATAAATTGATCATTTAATTACAATCTATTTTATACTAGCTGGCAGCTTTTCAAGTAGCCTATGTCCGTTCATGGGATACAATCTACCTTCCTGCTAAATTTCATCAAGATTCGTTCAGCCGTTTAGACGTGAAAAGGTAAAAGACAGACAGAGATACTTTCGAATTTATAATATTATTAGTATGGTATGGATATAGCGAATGACAGAGTCGGAAATAGGTAATCTAGTATTTCCTGGTTTACGCGCTTAACTTAGGAATGTTGCGTTGGATAGAAAGAAATACAAATGCGCATGACTAAGAACATGCTTCACTACAGTTTACTATGACACAGATAAATTTATCGTTTAATTACAATCAATATTATATTATAAATAAGTTATGTATTTTAACGACATTCAATTCAATTTAATTTAATTTACATCTAGTATCATCGTACGTATAGCATCTCTAGCCTACCATACCGGACTGATAAACCTAATACGTAAGCTCTTAGTTAACTAACATTGGATGCCCCGTTAGAACTATATTATGAAGTCCATTGGTTGTAAGCCAGACCGGAGATGAGCTCATTGTCATAGAATTCAATGAGTGTATTTTATAATCACGATCACACGTGTCGACGTAACCAAACCAAGGACTAAGGACATAGAGCATACTTATGCTGACAGTAGTTTGGAGAAGCTAACACAAAAATCTTGCATTTCAATTTGTCGCACCTACATTTTCTTTCAGTCTTAATCTTTCGGCCTAGTACAGCCAACATTTCTCATAATGATCAGAGACATTTCGCTGCCCTCATGAGGGCATTCGCATTCGCCGATAGATTAAATGAATTGATCAATAAAACAGCGATAGGCAATCAAGAGATCCAGTCAACTTAGATCATGTTAAGTTTAACAACAGTTTAACCGGCCGGTCCATCTCCACACACACCATGCGTGTCATGGCGACGCATGCAGTAAAACAGGTTTGGATATGAATGACTTCGTGAGAACTGTTCATTTAACAAACGAATTTAATACTTTTTCCTGTTGAGTTCGATAATGACCGTAAACATCAAGGTTCTAAGAATTTGCCCTAAATTTTCCACCAATCATAAATAACGCTAATGGTATACGATCCCCCGAGGTTAACAATAACAAAACGCAAGAACTAGGTCGCTCACCGCCCTAATCTAATCATGTATATTGAGTGACTTGATAATAAACATTTTGATATTTTGCGAGTAATTTCGCAAACAGCATGTTTTCACCTAGATGGTGGATCTATACTAAGGCTCAAGACACTTGTAAGACGCAATCTCGTACAGTGTAAGGGGGAAAAGGATATCACGAAGGCTTTCGCTTGTCAGGCTAAAATAAAGGCAGCCTTTCTTCACTGTGCGACTACAAAAGGCCTCGTAAGCATTAATGACTCCGAGACATCCCAGAACAATGAAGACGGCTACAACTACTCCAGACTTGATGAAAGTATTATGAAGCTCACTCAACAAACTTGTGACTCCTTTGAACTTTCCAGTAATTATAATGGCCTGGGAATTTCGGAAGTATAAGTGACTCCGGTTGATGGAAATACTTCAAAATGTCGCTGCCAACAACATAACTGAAGCTCGTGTAAAACTGTTGACAGGAATTGCAGAGGCGTTTGAAAAGGAAAGTAATTACTCGGCGTAAACTAGATATTATGTAGGGTGAACGAACATAAGCCACAGTAAATTTATGTAAAAGCTTTTGTTTAGGCAACATTTCTGTAAGCTCATGCAACATGTTGGTCCTGGAATTATAACTATAAGCTATAGTATCCGGCGAACGATAATAATCTTACGAGAACATGATTCATTGAGTGAGTAACCTCGAGCACTAAGGCATTTAGGATCTCGATCGTCAATGCAAACACAGACCATAATATTTGGATAAAAATTGACAGCATCAAAGGTAAACGATATCACTGCGGTGATAAGGTGATAATGATAACAAATAAAATGCAGCTTAAAATAGCAGGTTGTCGCAAATAATTTCTTATACCTATGAGCCAGGTGATTTTTATTTAGGTTGGGACCTTGCGATGCGACGTGCCAAAACATAATAAATCGAAGAACCTGTGAGCAAATAACAAAATCTGATTATTTGGTTAATTTATGCTGCACAAATTGAAATAATTAAATATTAACTTAAACGCATACACTGCAGAGGCGCAGACTAAATCTAGAAATGACTCGAAACGCCAAGATTACTTAAAATATAAGCATCATTAACATCACTAAACGCAACTCCAATAATAAGCTTTTAAAAAGCTCAATCTTCATCAAAGCTTGCTTTAATATTGAAACACATTTTTAACGCGAAGGGTGATCTATTTTTACTTGACGAGGGAAAGGTTGAAAAGGGCCATTAGATATCCCGACCATGAACTTTTGATAGACGTTACGCAAATGACACGCAGGTGGATCAATCAAAAACTGAAAAGAAGCTGGGTTTACTAAAAACGAAAGCAAAATTAGTTATTACCTTGCGAAAACAGTACTTATGTAGATAAATATAAGCGCCTACGATTCTGAAATGAGATTACTCGTCCCACGCTTCGCTAAGCCCCAGCAAGAGGGTCTCAAACGCCTACACAATCAAGAGATACTTCAGATAACATTAAAAGCCTCTTGTGTTTCAGTTTGCGGAAACTCACGCAACAATTTATTTTGAAAACGACAAGAGGAAAATATTAGAAGCCTACTGATCACGGCACGACGATACCTCTGTTTTGCTTATGCAATCAAATTCTCATAATGACTGTTGGCGTCGTCCGACATGGCTTAGAACTGTAATGAAATTAGTAATCAAGATAATGATCGCTCTGGACTCTAAAAGGATTGGTCAAGACAATACCATTAGTGTCCATTGTTGTAAATATTTCATGCTCCTTTAATATTTCACAACGCAACAATTCGTGGTGTAGGTGAGGCCGCAAACATATCGGGTGTACAAATACAGCTCCCGTTTTATTTACTTTCGCTGGTAACGTGCTTTTAACGTCAAAACATGTTCAAAATTAGCCATTAGCATCAACATGTCTTCTAAAGACTGCCTACAAAAATTTGAAACGAGTTGGTAGTCTTGTTTTTGTCGGGTCATGTGTCCTCGAAAAATAACCGCCGCGCGTTGCTATCCGCTAACGAGACCCATTTTGCGACCATGCTTTTCGCTTATTTCTGTAGTTTCCTTCCGGAGAGACGATAAAGTATCTACGGCATGTCTTTTCCCTACATGCAACTTTTCGTAGCATGCAATGCAATGCTTGTTATCCAGGACTAGTCAAGCGCATCGCATTCTTCTCTATACTGCAAATGTATCTTAGCTTTTGGTTTAGTGCCAAGTTGTCGCAGTATGCTGGCAGACTGCGGGGCTTACAACCTTGACCGAGCAAGCCATATAATAAATCTCTAACTGACTGCAATAGATCGATTTGACTAAACCAGTCGAGGTAGCTCATCTATTTAAGATTTGTCCAGCAAGCAGAAGATATTTGATACTAGGATTTGAGCAATTTACTCATCAAAACTAAACGAATTAGATTGAATCATCTTATATTACCGGAAAATTTCAAGGCAACATAATAAAGAACATTATGGTTCGTGGTTGGTCAACAATCACAGCTTCCCTTGACCTTGGCAGCTGATCAGATTTGTTGTAGTACACGGCTACGTCCATTACATCACGTAATCAAGTCATCGGTGTCCGTGCTCACGTAGTGTGACCGAATAAAACTATTTGTAGCCACATAGCTACCAACAGTACCAAAGCACCAACCATTGCCAATAATACGATCAGACCAACCAATAAGGAGGGAAAAACGTCTTGTAAGCTATTAATCAGCATTGATCGGACTGTCAACAAAGTCCACTAACCTGTCGATCAAGTCACAACGAACGACCGACTGACAAGATCAAATGCCCTCATTCACCATACTGAGATGGTTGAGTTATTGAATATCAAAGCTAATATCACGCACTCAAACTGTCGAGACAAGTAGCTTTATAACATCTGGTGGCTAAAGTAGTTCAAAGAATGTCAGGCCTTCTTCGTATGGCATCGCATGCGTCATACATAAAAACTAATTGTATCGCAAGTCGAACGCAGTTGGTCTTGATAACTGTACAATAACGTACACTTAGAGACCAATTACTAATGCTATTGTTTTATTTGGAGGCGGAACTTGTGACCGTATGAACCGTAATAAGATAATCCATATATTTCAAGGCAATATTTGTAGGGCAGCGAAAAAGACAAAATTGCTATGACTAGTAAAGATTATTGAGATTATTTTATTTAATAGTAGTTATTAGCTGTAAATAGATTTCTTCCAATCTTCATTTGTAGTTGGAATTATGGAGACTTTAAATGGCGCAGGCGTGCGGAACTCAGCTGATCGATTTTATGCCTTTAGTCTGGGTGCAAGCGGCTAAAGTTTGGCAACACGTGCCGGCTGATCAATACAGTCGAGACGGTGGGTACGGCGACCGGCTGTCGGCATGGCGTGACACCCCACACAGCTGATACCACCCTCGGCCAGTTCGTTCACCCTCGCCCCGCACCCTCACACCCACTTTATACTTGCGATTTCTGCAGGCAAGAGATTTCTGGATTCCCTTTGGACCTCGAAAGAATTTTCGAAAATCCTGCTTATATTTTGTTTGAATCTCATAAATCATTATTGCAATTTTGTTCAAGTCTCGATGGCTATGCTTTGAATGAATCATTGAGACATTACCTACTAATATGAGTTCTCGAAAAGTTGGTGAATCTTCGAAAGAACTTGGTTTCTTTAAGCCTGCCATGGCTGCCGTACGTGAAGGTTACACTCCCCAGCAACACATGCAATATACCAAATATCTGCAACAACTAAAATCCGAATTCGAAGACCGATGGTGTGCAAAAGTAAAATATTCCATGTCCTTTGCTGACCTGGAACGGATAAAAACTTTGGGCACAGGTGCGTTTGGTAGAGTTGTACTTTTAAAACATAGTAGGACTCAAAAGTACTATGCGATGAAAGTTTTAGAAAAAGAGAAAGTCATCAAAATGAAACAAGTCGAGCACACGCTTTACGAAAAAAGAATCCTTGAAGCCATCCGGTTTCCTTTTACGGTATTTATGGAGTTTAGTTTCAAAGATAACAATTACATTTATTTCATCATGCCCTTCGTAGCGGGTGGGGAAATGTTCACTCACCTTCGACGAATGGGAAAATTCGACGAGCCCTTAGCGAAATTTTACTCTTGCCAAGTAATAATGGCCCTGGAATACCTGCACTTTTGTGATCTAGTGTATCGCGATCTCAAACCGGAGAATATCTTGATTGATAAAAACGGCTACTTGAAGATAACCGATTTTGGATTCTGCAAACTATTACAAGGAAGGACGTGGACACTGTGTGGCACTCCTGAGTATTTAGCCCCAGAATTGATTTTGAGTAAAGGATATGGATTTTCAGTTGATTGGTGGTCATTTGGTGTTCTGCTGTACGAAATGAACGCTGGATATCCTCCATTCTACGCAAATGATCCGATGAAAACTTACGAGAAAATTGTCAACAGTAAATACAGATGTCCTTCGAGTTTCAACGCGGATCTCAGAGATCTTGTCAGAAATACTCTGCAAGTTGACATAACTAAACGATTTGGTGTCATGAAAAATGGTGTTTTGGACTTCAAGAACCATAGGTGGTTTAAAGGCATCGAATGGGAAGCTATATTGAATTGCCGAGCTGCTCCCTCATTTGTGCCTAAATACAGAAAGCCGAGCGACACTGGCAATTTTGAGCGATACGATGAAGAACCTATAAAAATGGCCTCACGCTGTCGGTTTGAATCAGAATTTGAAGATTTCTAGCTCTAAGTCAAAACATTTCAATAAATACCTAGGTACTTCAGGGTACGCGCCTGTTTTACTGCAAAGGAAATATCTATCATGTATCTTGATTGGTTGATAGCTTTGTTTAGAGTGGTTTGAATGACGAAGCACGTGCGTGGGGCTCCCCTGATGCGCTCGCGCAAAGGGACTGCGTTGATAGCTGAGGCACGCGACGGATCCCCTCTATTTATAGAAGTGACATGTGAACAAGGACCAATTTATTAAGCTTATAAATGTTGAAGTGATTTGGAGTTTGTGGTCTAGTTTATATTTCGAATACCACTAATATACTCGCAAGTCCTAGCTAGAGGTTATAAAATATTATCCGGAGCATTAAGAAGACTTAACAGATGTACTAAGCGGAAACCTACAGTCTGTGACCCGAATTTGACTCGGTCCTCTCTGCCAAGATTAGCTTGCGTGATGCGTCTAAAAAGAATGTTTGGCTTTCATTTATAACATTCAGACGAGACGTAAGTATAATATACAGATTTCTGTGTCATCGTCCAAAACATTTACGGGCCAATTTTTATTTTAACTTCCAGGTTTTGTACCTACTTAAATGACATTCGGCTCATGGTTCACAAACAATAAGATACCACACATTACGTCAGTTCTTTGTCAGCTCAATAAGCTCTCCCAAGAAGCCGTACCCATAACATTACCATACAAAAGCTTAAGACTGAATCCGTAACTCAATCGGTTGAATTTAACTGACTTTTTTGACGATCGTAATGTTATCCATTCCATCTTTAGATTATTTGAACTTCTAGTCTATTTCAGCGAGTTATTCATTAGTAAAATCGAACAATATCATCCGGCTCGAACGACCAATTTATTTATAGAAGAAAGAAGAAATATTCGCGGTTTTTGTTGTCCACGATTAGTAAAACTAGTGATGTTTGTAAAGCTAAGAACGAATGAACTATTTTGTAGACTAGACATGATGCAACAAACAGAAGTAGGTACGTAATCTAGAAGCACAGCTCATAAAACCACTCTGATACTTACGCGGGATTTATAAGCAGTTGAAAGCTTTGTGACCCAACTAGGCGCCATGATGGTGTTGATACAAGCATTTTATGGTCTGACCGTGCCATTATGGGGACATTGTCTTAGAACAATGGCCCTGTGACACGGCCAAGGGACGAAGTCAGCCAAGCGAATAGGAGGAAGCGCATTTCCGTCTGGGGCTTGTAAGTTTAGTTGCAAAGGATACGGCGCAGGAAATTGCTAGGGCTGAGATTGAGAGGATGCTTAAGCCAGTCATGGTATGGAAAATATAAATACATTTTATATATATATTAAATACATTTTATATGGAAATACTTAGCAGCATCTACAATAACTACATCATTTTGACGACCATCGTGGCAATTCCCGCCTCGGGACAAATATTTGTACGAACTGAAGATATTTGTTCCGGGTGATCTAGATAACAAAAAAAAAATTATCTACGTAGCGCACTGTATTAACTTAAAACGTATATCAGTTTTCTAGTAGCTATAACACAAGCTCTGCTTAGCTTGACTCTAGATAATGCTGTGTAAATTGTCCAGCACTATTTATTTTACTGAGCTGATGAGTAATTGTGAACTTAATTAACAAACGATAACTTTGCAATATAGGGAAATTACATCACTCAGGCCGCATTTCATAAGCTGACCTCCGACTCTGCATAAGATTAAGATAATAATTATCACCACTAAAGGTAAACGTTACGTAAACCGTAGTTTAAAGTTACACTAAACTTTGAATAGTAAACGGTAAAAGAAATCAATGTGTTCTGTCCACGAATAGAACGAACAAAGACATAAGGTCCGTGACCAAGTCATGAATTGGCATATTTAGGCCAAGCAAATCGAATTAATTGGTTGTTAAATTCACATAAACCGTCGCATTATGTGTTCAAAGTATTCGGGCGATTGGAGCTTTCACAACATCGAATTACTCAGCCATCATCGGTGGCAACTAAAGGTTTGATATGCCATGAAATGCTAGCGTTAAACTTATGGTGGATGCGAACCTCTAAGCCCCCATACAAACGTACTTTCCGATTCATTTGGAAACTAGGTACGTCCCCGATTTTAATGAAATTTTGCATAGGTACATAATCGGATAGGAAATAGCACCGTTTAAGTTTTTCAACAAACAGAATCATAGAGCAAAAGTAATAAATCGCTTGGAAATGAATCGAAATGAATTTTCGCTCTTATTTAATGATGATTATGTATTTTGAAAAACTAAAACAGTACAAACACTTTTTACAAAATTACAGCATAAAACATTTCTTATCCCATACCTATGCAAAATTTTATTTTTCCAACTGAATCGGAAAGTACGTTTAGAAGTTCGCATCCACACCTGTTGTTTTGCATGGCTTTTAGAATTCAAAACAACGTTTGGATGCAGTAATGAACCGAAGTAAAAGAGGATCGTAGACATAAAAGTCACATTTAGTCAGAGTTTGTCTAATCTTGACTCGAATGAAGCTTCAGATCTGATTTCTAGCAAGATGTTTTCGTAGGGTTTGAAAAGGAGGTACAAAAAGTATCAAGATGTAACTACTAATGAATGGCTGGAGGAAACATAATTTAAGAGAATAAAGATGTCAAACATTCGCGTTGGCGTAATAACGCCTACGAAGTCAAAGGGAACTTAAACGCGCTTAAGTATTTCTCCACGGACCCGAGCTTTGAAAGCTGGCGGCACTACACAAGTTATCGAGCTATTGATAGTCTGTGTTGATCCATCAGGGCTGTCAGTCGGGGCTGGTGTTTAATCTGTTTAAAGATAACGGTGATGTCCATTTACCAAAGCTTTATCAGTGGATGGACTAGGTTCAGAAAAACAAGATAATGCATGTTTACATGATTTTTGATAATGCATGTTTTTATGTTTTTTTGTCTTCTAATCCATCTTTATCCATATCACGATGAAGCCAGAAATTAAGATTTTAATAAGCTTTTAGCTCCTTGTTAGGTGGGTCAACGACATAGTACGCGTCGGGGGACGTCAATGGAAATGGTGAGCACAGGACCGCGGTGGATAGCACAAACTGAGGAAGGCCTATACCCAGCAGTGGGAAAAAACGGCTGCGGAAGATGATGATGATGAAGCTTTAAGCGAATCTCTTGCTGCAGACGTCGAAAAATTATCCTCACCTGCATAGGGCTGCTGATTTAGAAAAAGACTTACTATAACTATTCTAAGTAGGGCCTTATCTTACTCAAGCAGCCCTATCGGAACTGTATAAGTATCCAACGGTATAGCAGTTATCGCCTATGTGGGTCACTGACGTTGCAGAAGCTGCCAGCAAGACGCAGTGAAACGCAAAGGTCGATGTAAGAGGGTGTCTGAAATAGTATCGGTTTAGAAAGGTTATGGGATGAACCAGAAATCGCCAAAATGCTAGGTCGATTATCAAAATGTCATCCAATATGCCAAGTAGGAGTTGTCTTGGAACTTACCGTGAGCAAGGAGATCATGCGGATTTCCTTTGGTTCTCGACCTCGACTCATCTTTATTTCGGGTTCGAAAAGTTTAGTAAGATATAAGAACGCAAACCTAGATCATGATCAGCACTTCCATTGACGATAATGAGAGAAAACCTAATCTAATCTTTCGTAGTACTTATGCGAGTCATTTGAATGTTGTGACGTGACCAAGAGTCCTGTAAGGACTAAAGGAAATAAAGAACTTTGATATTTGACTGTCGCTGTGTAATAGGGCAATAGATTCATGCCGCGCCCCCAATTAGTGTTCTTTTATATTTGACAAAACCATTTCGAAAACAAACCCAAGGTGAACATCGAGGCAGTATCAATAAATTAGTGCTCATAATAGATTGCAGCCAGGCTATCCCGTTTCAGACTACCTTTCCCATTTGGAAGTCAATTAGCTGAAATTAGTTGAACTAACAGTGAACAGTGTTGACAAGAAATCCGAGACAGTTCATTTAACTCCAACACGCGTTAGGAGCCTGATCAGGACTCGGTTTTTCGACTTCGGTAGACTCGCATAAGCCCTGATCAGGGTCTACCATAGACATAAAACCGACCCCTGATTTGGGTCCAAACAGTGTTAAAGGAACCAAAGGTAACCGAATGCAGGGTATATTTTACTAATGCTTACCATAAAAAACCAAAACTTCACGTGAATCTTCTAACCTGGTTGCCTATGGCCTATTTTATAGCCTTTGTAGTTTGCATGGCCATCGGAAGCCCAGCCTATGTTTTGAATAAAGAGCCCGAAATAATTCTCACTAGTATTTCATGTTAAGGCGCATACCCGACCCAAACCAGCGCCGCCTTTACACCTGTGCCTTTACTTTATCTTATTATTCCGTTTAACCAAGGAAATAATTCAAAAATTCATAGCAGTTTGTTATACCTATGATAATATATAATATTATAAGCTTTTTTTATACCTATGTTATAGTTTTATTCTTTAGTTTAGTCAGTGAATCGAAAATAGATTTTGGTGGCCACCAAGGGCAACTCTTTTGTACGCTTAGATCATGGCCAAAGTACAAAGTTATCATTCGCTTTATATCCTTCCGAGGAAAGGCCTCCATCATCTGAGTAGTCTCAGAAGTATCTAACTAATTAGTCAGCATATCTCATCATGGGAATATAGCATAATAGGGGCTAACCATAACGTTATATTACATAGCGAGTATTTACATAAACGATGAGACACAAGGCCTATTCCCACCCGTAATTGTTTAATGCAATTTATCCGCAACACGGGCTCGATAAGCACTAAGAAGCTTTAGTTCGCGTACAGTAACCCCTTGTACAAGCATCAATCGAGCGTTAAACCCCTGCACATTTTAATCTCGATAGCAGTGGAGGAGTAAATTTAATTCTATGATGTTCTTAACATTGCACTCTCAGCTTAGGATTGGCTTAACAGGGATGTGGATTGATCGCGTGAGATTCAACTACATATACTTAATTTAATTATTGTTTTTATGATTCAAAAATATAAGCCGTTTAATCACTTCACTATTGTCACAACAAATCTAAGTTCTAGTTAATAAAATTGGTTATAATGCCGCGTACAGACTAACGCAACGAACATGAAATGTACTATTAATGGAAAGAATATTCCATCCACACTTGCGTGATGTAACATGCAATGGACGCCGATTCTATAAGTGTGGACGCCTTACGAGCGCGAACCGAGCCTTACGCTACGCGCATTTCAAGGCGAGATCGGCGCGATCCGCGATATGACGGTTATTCTAACGAACGCAAAGGGGCTTGCATGCACGGTTCGCCAGTGTGGACAGGTTTTGTTGAGACGACCGCGAACACGACCAAACTAGGAAACAGAAGCGTTTAGGTATAAGTTCGGTTCGTGCTCGCAGTCCGTCCACACTGGTGAAATGCTCCATCCGCATTATATTGCGTGGTACATTACGTAAGTCTGCACAGGCATAAGGGTTAAAAGGCAGTATTAAGGTCATGCAGGTCACACAATTAAACTGTTTTTCTATTGTTATGCTTTACAAGACATTGATTATGCGATGGTAGCAGAATCAATGCACTTCCCACGATATTGGTGGACAACACGCACGCTTGCGAAATCGATTTTCACGAGCAAGAGAAAGTTACTTCTTCATCTGAAGAACACCTTTTTCTTATCCTATCTTTATTTATTACTAGAAAGTGATTGTGTTCAGAGAATTAGCAACTTTTTAGCTGCTAACTAGATATATCTTGTTTATACTATACATCTGCGCTCATTAGTATGCCTGCGTCAACAAAATTTTACGATCCAGCGTCCGACGAAGCATTT
Organism: Eupithecia exiguata; assembly: GCA_947086465.1. Classification (NCBI taxonomy): domain Eukaryota; kingdom Metazoa; phylum Arthropoda; class Insecta; order Lepidoptera; family Geometridae; genus Eupithecia; species Eupithecia exiguata. Next base: position 3,343,801 of record OX352229.1, read on the forward strand.
CGGGCAATGAAGGTTGAATAAAACATACGCGCCTCCACAAAACACATTTTCAGCAGAATTTCAAACGAGATCCAACCGCAGAGGTCCTACACTTTACTAAGCCTACACCTATGTAAATTTTAGAGGACATGGCCAGACATCCCCGGTTAGAAGGAAGTACCTGCATACTAATTTAGAACAATGAAATCAGCCGGTGATTGAAAAACGAACTTACTCAACCGAAATAAAGGTCTATGCTACCTAAGGTTCTGATCAGTATTCTTTGCAGAGAACCACGTTGAATAGGAATGAAGGAGTGTTGTTCGCCAAAACAATTGAGTGCGAATAAATCAAACGCAAGAATATCGAGGTCGAGCGACCCGACTGACCCAAGTTATTTTGATATAATTTTTATTCCAGGCTTTCAGGGCAAACGGTGCGATGAGATGGAAAATAAAAGGGCCTATTTAGCTACAAAAGGACTGATTTAGCTTTATAAGCAGCCTACGCAACGGTTCAAGTGAAAAGTGATAACGCGTTTGTTTACTTTTTTTCTGGCTTCCCACACATCCGCCCACACAGACCTGTTACCTGCCTATCAACATTTGGATGAGGCTCGGTAAAAGCGGTCGTATGTCGTAGTTTTTAACGATAGTGCATGGAGTGGATGGAGGGTTATGTTTTCGAGTTGTCTGTCTCTCCGTTAGTTCCCTCTTGTTATCGTAGTCAGACTAACATTGACGAATATAATATTATAAAAATGCGAAAGTACGGATAGATGTGTATGTTTTTTGCTTCTTTACGCCAAAACTACTGAACAAATCGGGCTGAAATTTATGTAGTAGGTCTAAAGTTTAGACCAAAGTACTACAAAAATTTTAGCCCGATTTAGTTTAGACTCTGAACACTAGACCTGGAATCACACATAGGCTTTTTATCTCATAAATCAGTTCCAAGGGTTCCCCACTGTTTTCATGGAAACGTAAAAAAAAACTATATTTTTTTTACGTTTCCATGAAAACAACGCAGGCGAAGCCGCAGGATTTGACATAGATTATTCATATTATTTCCAGGATATTTAGACCTTATTGCAGAATTTACCTCATACTCGTGACTTTTCCTGTGATCTGAAAAGATATTTTTTTTACTATTGAGTTATTGGATTCGACCTCCTAATCCCTGAACTTCAGACTTACTTACCGAGGAATTGCTTATTACTCGACGGTATTCCGACCTTTGAGCTTGTTCTATCATATTTCCCTATATCCCTGTATTATTTATTATTTGCTTTTCGCAAGCAGCGAGCTGTAATGCTGGTTATCGGCCCCCTGTATCCGGATTGCCGGTCGGGCGCGCACGGTGCACCTGTCGCCAGCCATTACAGTTTGTCGCGAAGTTTATACGAGTTTATTCATGGCATTATTAAAGTTTTATTATCAAGCGGAAGAGTTGGGTATTCGTGAGGTTCATAATTTAATAAAACTAGACGGGGATTGATCATGTCCTTGTTATCAATGGCCTTCTACATACACAAAAGATGGTTTATGTCGTTTTCGGTTGTCGACACTTGCGTTGCTTAATCAGATGAAATAAAAGATAGAAACAAAGTACATGTTGGTCAATAATTAACACTTTCATGGGCCTCGACGCACTCGTTCATCCGGAGCTCCGTTTAGCGGGGCGGCGGCGCGGCGGCATTTTCGGCTGCAGGCTGTATTTTTTTTCTTAATATATGTTCGTCGATTTCTTCGTCAAATAAGGACGACTTTATATATTTCGTTATTTTATAGAATAGAGAATAATCCCGAAATGGACCCATAAAAAATATTCCCGAGGAGTTCGTGTTTATCCCGTCAAGCTTTAAAAACAACTTAAAACTTTTAACTCCAAAATGTTATTTCAACTGCTTAGTTCAATTCTCAAGTAGTATCTCAATACTTTATTCAAACTTTAAAATTTATTTTATAACGTTACAGTATTTTATTACTAAAGAAAATACAATAATAATTACAACTAATATTTACACTAAATATCATATCATGTATGTATCTCAATTATTATTTTGTCACATCAATATTATAAATGCCAAAGTTTTCGTGTTGCAAGAAAGTTGGATATTTCTTATCTCTCCATGCCAAAAACTACTGAGCAAAATGGCCTGAAATTTTGCATAGATTCAGTTTTAAGCACAACGTAAAGTCTACACGTAAAAGCTACTTTATATCCCGAAAGAACGCGAAGCCGCAGGCGGAAGCTGGTATTCAATAAAAGCACGACGTCTGGAGGTAACCTTTCCTATAAATAACGAAGGACGACATTATGCCCTTGTATTACCTACGATCAACTGAGTCTGACCTTCGTCTTATTGGATTCCACATGCGCAACTTTGTAGCCTTCAACCACAGAAATATGTATATTAGGTGCTTTCAGCGAAAATAATAAAACCGGCCAAGTGCGAGTCGGACTCGCGCACAAAGGATTCCGTACCATTATCTATAATAAAACCGGCCAAATGCGAGTCGGACTGATTATGGAAATCGGTGAAGCTGTTCTAAGGTTATGATGATTTAATCAAAATATAGTCGTGGGGAATCGAAATTTTGTGATAATTAGATTTAGACTAACTTATCCGCTTTCTAAGCACTACTCGAGCCAGTTTAGCAAAACCCGACCAAACATCTACATATTTATACAACTTTAATGAATTCAGAGAAATATCTATAGATATCGTAGATTAAGCGACGACCTCTGTGGCGCGGTGGGCGAAGGTCTGCCCTGCGACGCAGGAGGTTGCGGGTTCGATTCCCGCCTCGAGACAAATGTGTGTACGATCTGCAGACATTTGTTCAGGGTGTTCTGGTCGTTTTCTATGTATAGTAAAAATATCTATCTATGTATTGTATTATAATATGTATAATCAGTTATCCAGTACCCATAACACAAGTTCTGCTTGCTTGGAGCTGTGTGAATTGTCCAGCATTATTGTTATTATTATTAATTATACAACACGCGATCTAGATTCTAGATATAAGATTTCGATAAATTGCCTCTTTTATCGCGACCGCTTTCGTGATTCGATACGATTTCTTATTAGTAGTGGAAATGTAATCACAATCAGTCATTCGATTTTCTCTATGTACTTGAGTAATTTGAAATTTACCGTTACTTAAGTAAATAATAATCCGTGAAACCGTGTGGTGCTTGCTTAGAACTTGCACCAACACAACTCTTCCCGTGGGTGTCGTAAGAGGCGACTAAGGGACATACCTACACCAGGGGGCGGGCAGCAGCGACTCTTGCAGAATAGATCTACCACCGAACTACGATCCCCAACCCGCATGCCCAGCGTGGGGATTATGGGCATTACCCACCAATGATATAAAGCCAATAAGGCGATTATCAGGGAGAGGCCTGCGTCCAGCAGTGGACTATTATAGGCTGTTGAGGTTAGTAAATAAATGCTGCTGGACTGTATAATTCACCCAATTTCCTATATGAATAATCAGATAATATTCAGAAGGCAAGTCTTTGAATAACGGGTGACTGTTACGATAACCACGTAATTAAATTTAGCCTCTCACTGTCCACTGTTGGACTAAGAACCTCCCTTGATCCCTACATGCAACAAAGTAACCCTTGGTAGTTGTTTATTCCGCTACCAGCAATAGGTAATAGTTATTTCCCTGCTCTGAGAGCCAAGGCTATTGTTTTGCTAATTTATGATGAGATCTACAGTTAGAACAATCACAATATTCACAATTTTCCCACTAAGACGATCACCCTTAGTTTGTTTTCCCATGTGTGATCTGTTAATACGTCAATTGATGTTACTTACATACACAATCGAAGTACTTAAGTAACTATGCACTTACTCAATTGATAGGCACATGCAAAACCTATTTTGCTAATCCTTAATTACTAAGCTTTTACAGAGTGGCTGACTGCTGCTTTATCAGAATCACACACATATCTAAAGCCCGTATTATGAAAGCTTCCTCAGTCATAGATCTATGCTTGAGTGACGTTTATGCCATAGAAAAACATTAATCAAGCATAGATCAATGACTGAATAAGCTTTCATACTACGGGCCTTAATATTTCAGAATAAAAATCATTAAGATGTTTTTTTTTCATTGATTTGTATACTTATTCGCTTCTGATCTTACAGCAGTAGTTTGTACTTTCCTACATGACTAATAGTTTATTATAATTGATTATGTTCTTGAGCAGTAATTAAAATTACCTACTTCAGTAATTTAATATAATATGAATGGCATAGCACAAATATAAATTTATGCCGCTAACCATACCTACAGCTAGTAACAACCTATCATAATAATTATGTATGCCTAATAATAATTAACTTTACAAGCGCGTTAGTTCTGTTAAGAAAGTATGAGTGTCATTATAATATTTATATACCAACTTACATGTCTACAGAATTTTTCAGTTGAGTTTTGTTTTGACATTGAGTATCTTTTACACCCAAATGCAATGTAATTTAAATATAAGTTAAATATGAGTGTGAGCACCAATACAAACAACGTTGGTTACTATGGTTAACTATGTATACTTTTATAAATAAATAAATATTCTGAATAAATATTAAAGCAGTAGGTAATAAATATAAACATGAGTAACATCTAACCATTAACTAGCAGTGGTTGTGTGATAGGCATATTGTGTATTTTTAGCCTACTCTTAGATATTAGAAGAATTGTTTTTTCCTCAAAACTCAGAAACTAGTCGGGTCAGCAATACTTTGCTACAAAATCCAATCAATGAAATGCAGATACATTAACTTACCAGAAGATGTTTGTAGCTTTCCAAATGTAATTTGTAACCAAAACTTTTCTAAATAATGATTTTATACTATTTTCATAAAGTTGTAGGATTTCTTGATACTGCTGTTTTGGTATTTCTACCAACACTGTACGTTGATTTGCTTTAGGAAACAATCACATACACATTACCCGTGAAAACCTTCGATAAGCTTACTGGTAATTATCAATTTGTTACTCTGTGTATAAAGCTTTTGGTTTTCCATCAAATAAATAAATAAATAAATTACCTAAGAAAACGCGGGTCATGACCTTTCAGTGATATACAAAAACAAGGCATTTGGTGTATGAAACTTTCTTCGTGAGGCTGATAATCAAACCTACAAGAACGCAATGAATATGATAGACGTAGACTTTTCTATAAATTCTGTATATTATCAGACGGTTGAAGACTTACACAACATAAACCCGGCGTTACCGTTTATTAGCGATCGATTTGAGGACAAAATAACCAATTGGGCGCAGGTCAGTGTCTGCATATTCCTTGAACGCAAGGGATCCCCCTTGCGTATTACTACTACTAACCAACGGAAGGTTTTAACTAAACCAAAAAACCAGAACAGAAATAAATTCTAGACGCAATTTGAAGCAGCAAGATTATTTTTATAACTCACCCGCAACAACTGTATCGCTCAAGTCGTATTTCACCGGCTTCGGAAACTCCCTCAGCTTACGTCCACTTAATTTTAATTCACCACTTAGATAAGCGTCTTCTAAAATTCTTTCTAAAGATTTTGTAAGCTGATTGTGAATATTATTGTGCCCGTTCATATTTACACTCACGCACGGCCCTAACACGGCCATATTCTTTTTGAACTGACGAAAAAACTGTTTTTGGTGTCTATTCCTAGACTGCCCAATGTAGCCAACACAGACTATTCAATTTCATGTCACTTCGAATGTCTATGGTAGCTCAGCTGCACACAATCCGATACGAGCGAACTGCCAAGTTTCGTGCAATTTTGCACGGATGATGCTAACACCACACCTATAGATGTAAAGCAGCAGGTGGACACCATAAACACCGAAAGTCCCTAGTGAACACTATTTGGCAACAGGTAAAAGATGGCAGCCCGACTCGAACGGGGAAAGGTGGTGGGTTACAAATGTTATGGTAATCTTTCTGGACAGGGTTTTTACCCCTATTTAATGGGTGATAGTGATTAACTATGTGTGTTTATGAATTGTAATATTATTATGAAATTCAGCAATTTCATTAACAGCAAATTCACTTATATTAGCCGTGGCGATATATTATTATATTGGATTTTACCTACCTAGATATCGGTTACATCGATTTCATTTACCTACATTTAAAAATATTACTTCAGGCTTTTTCGTGAAGTAAAAAGTGGCTCGATATCATGCCTAATCCACGAGACGTCAAAAATTATTCCGTTATTTGCAGTCTAGTAAACGTCATGTAAAAGTGGTGAAAAATATATATAAGTACATTTATAAAATATTCCAGTGTGCGTTTTACTTTATTCTAGAGAAAACATATTATTTATTATATCACAACAAGTAGGTAATGGCAGTGACGGCGAAGCGTGGGCTGGCACCCGGGGCGATTTTCTACCAAGCACCCCAAAAAAACGGGAACTAAAATACTGAACCACCTTGGGGGTTATTTGACTATCAGAAAACTCAACTTCTATCAACTTTTGGAATTATAAGTAACGCGGAGCGGAGCGAGCCACAATATTTTTTGGATTTTCGGAAGTTTGTCACTGTTTAGGTCACCTTGTTGCACCTGTTGTCACGTATGACAAAGTAAATATCAATATCGGCCGATATTGATATTAAAGCAATATCGGCTAGTGGAGTGAGCCGCGGTCGGTAGGTAATTTTGGAGTTCGGTGATGTTAACAAAAATTCACGTATTCTAAGACCACGGCGAAAAAATGTTTTTTGGCGATCTACAACAGCCACTGAAATTTTTGTTATTTCAAACGAGTGGAGCAAGCCTCGGTAATTTTGAAGCTTGGTGAGGTAGGCTTAGCAACAAGGAAACCAAGACGACGACACGTTGATGAGCTGACACAGCTGTAGTACCTATATTTGCGTTTTTTTCGGGGATCAGCAAAAAAGTTTGGAATAGGTACCTAAAAAAAAGTGTAACGGCGGCGTGGAGCAATCCGCTGATTTTTTCACTTTTTCGGTCCATAAGCAAATAAAGAAGAGTTTGTAAAAATTAATAACAGCGAGCCCCGAAACGTTTCGGGAAATTGCGGCGGCTGCGAAGATTGTTGTGAAATGAATACAAAATAAGTATCACTAAGTAGAGTGAGCCACAACTTGTTTTGGAATTGGTGAGGCATGCTTAGCAAGACAATTAAGCTACGACAATCAAATGAATGAGTAAATATTTTTTCGATTGACAACAAAATAGGGCACAATAAAATACAATTACTCATTATTGCACAACAAATAAAATAGTTACACAGAACAGAGAAAGATTAATATAGATTAGTAAGTTGTTTGTCATCTTGCCTTATCGATTTGATCAATCTCCGCCAGACAACCTTTCTTCGCCAGTCTTTAAAGTAGGTACGTATTTATTTTGCTATCATGCATTCTCAGTAATTATGATAATTTATAAAGATATACGCGAAGTGCTACTATGCCATTTTTACTTGTCGGCATATGAACAGATGCCTTTATTTCAAATTGCAGCTTATTTCAGAAGCCAATGATACCAACATAATTTTATTATGCTTACATCTGGTTCTTGACATTGACATGTGTTTGAGAAAGAGAGAGAGAAAGAAAGAAGGAGAAAGGCATAACACAAGAAATCAAATGAACCTTAAAATATAACCTCAATTTTATTTCGATTTTGTGTAATTTCTGTGATAATTATTATATTATTTTATAGAAAATGACCATTTCAACTATGTTACGAATAGCCAATTTATTAAAAAATGCAAGGAAATCAAATGTATTTCAAATTGAGGTATGTCAAAATTTAGTCATAATATTACACACACAAAATCTATTCAGTTTCGGTTGTGTTTTACGTAATAAAACAATAGAAGAAAAATTACTCTTACAGCAGTATAAACCCATGAATGGCGCCAATAAGTAAAACAATAATCTGATTAGTACTTATCTACCAAAACAACATTATACCAGCAAAATTTTTCATGAATCTTCTCATATGTTTTATGATGCTCATAAGCTTATCCATGTCTCGTTTTCAGAACTACTCCTCACATGCCAAGCCCGGCGATCTCATCACCCTGGAAAAGATCAGAAACATTGGAATATCAGCCCACATAGATTCTGGTAAAACTACACTAACCGAGCGAATATTGTTTTACACTGGCAGAATAGAGCAAATGCATGAGGTATGTTGAGCCCATTATGAACAAATCTTTTCCTGCAGAGATTTTTAAAACTCTGTTTGCTCAGAGTTGGAGCTTAAATAATTGAAATTGGTGATTTTAATCATGATTTAAATAAGTGATTTACTTAAATAGTTTGTCTTCATTGCAATGAAAACAGAAAGCAGTCAAAAATGTATAGGGAGTACCCAAACTAAAATTTGGTGCATGTAGGCAATGCACCTATACCTGCTAGTAGGTAATTTGTGAGAGGTTTAAACCTTCTAACACCTTATTATACCAGATTAAACCTTTAAACAGGAATAATAAAACCGGCCAAGTGCGAGTCGGACTCGCGTACGAAGGGTTCCATACCATTATCTATAAAAACGGGAAGAAAATCATGTTTGTTGTATGGGAGCCCCCTTAAATATTTATTTTATTATGTTTGTTAGTATTTGTTTGTTATATCGGCAACAGAAATACATCATTTGTGAAAATTTCAACTGTCTAACTATCACGGTTCATGAAATACAGCCTGGTAACAGATGGACAGCGAAGTCTTAGTAATAGAGTCCCGTTTTTACCCTTTGGGTATGGAACCCTAAAAAATATCACTTAATTTCCTTTTTAGTGTGTTTGTTTTACTTTAAGAATTCACCTGTTATAAGTGTACATTTGTGTATATAAGGAAACAAAGAATTTTAGAATTTAAACATGCCATGCCAACTAATCTCTCCAACCCTTATTCATTTTATTAACAAGTAGGTAAGCTAAGATATTGATCTATCTTTATTGGTGGTTTACTGTCCATCATATTGGCTTTTTATTATCTTTCCAAAACAGAAAAATCAATATTCTACAGGTAAAAGGCAAAGACAACGTTGGTGCTGTAATGGACTCAATGGAGCTTGAGCGTCAGAGGGGAATCACCATCCAATCAGCAGCTACCTACACAATCTGGAAAGACCACAATATCAACATTATTGACACACCAGGCCACGTAGACTTTACTGTTGAAGTTGAACGAGCGCTGCGAGTGCTTGACGGAGCGATCTTGGTACTTTGTGCAGTGGGTGGTGTGCAGAGTCAGACATTGACTGTAAATAGGCAGATGAAACGATACAATGTTCCGTGTCTGGCGTTTATTAACAAGTTGGATCGGATGGGGTCGAATCCTGGCAGGTAATCATTCATTATCATCCAAATGTTATATTCTTCTATCCTGCAGCCAAATAAAATGTAACAAACTGCCCATAATTAACTTTACATTAACAATTAGATCTGAAACTCGACGCCAAACAAGTAATTTTTTTATGTGGTGTTTTATGTACGAACATTTCACATAAAATTTTGCTGGAGTATAGGTCATCATCATCATCATCATCAGCCTTAATAGTCTACTGTTGGACCTAGGCCTCCCCTAATGAGCGGCATAGCGCCCTGTCTTTTACCGCATTCAGCATCTGCCAGCAGTCTTTCGCAAATCGTCATCCCACCTGGCAAACGTAGTAGACGTTTGCCGAGTCGCGGCCTCCACTCAAGAACACGTTTACCCCAGCGGTAGTCTGTTCTTTTCGAGATATGGCCACCCCACTGCCACTTCAGCTTGCTCATCCTTTGAGCTATATCGATAACCTTGGTTCTCTGTCGAATGTATTCGTTACGAATTCTATCCTTCAGAGAAACTCCGAGCATAGCTCTCACCATAGCTCGCTGGGCGACTTTTAACTACCGAACCAGCTCTACCGTGAGTGTCCACGTCTCAGATCCGTAGGTCATGACGGGTAGGACGCATTGATTGAAAACTTTCGTTTTCAAGCATTGCGGTATGGGTGACGAGAAGACTCCCAAACGCTGCCCAACCTAGCTGGATCCTCCTCCTGGTTTATAGGTAAAGGCAGTAAATTAAATAAAGTTAATTGTAAATATCTTTACAGAGTTTTAAAACAACTGCGCTCAAAAATGAATCACAATGCAGCATTTGTTCAGATACCAATTGGATTAGAAAAAGATTGCCAAGGTATTCTGGACCTTATTGAAGAGAGAGCCATATACTTTGACGGTGATCTGGGAGACAAGATTCGTTATGATGAGATACCCAAGGATTATAGATCTGAAGTGCAAGAGAAGAGGCATGAGCTAATTGAGCATTTATCTAATGTTGATGAACATTTAGGTAAGATTTATTTTATTTAAATATGCGAACTCGAACCTATAGTCTGTTCAATACTTGGATTTCATAAAGATTGATGGAGGCCTCATTTATTTACTTGGCAAATGCTAAAGCCCCTTTATGCTGGGTAATATAGTTACTGATAACTCACCGAGCTTATCATCTTATAGAGATGGGCTGACAATGCCGACATGTATGTCACATGTCAGCCCATCTCCTTCTCTAAGTAATAACTAACGATATAATAATGAATTACAAAGATAAAACATGGAGGATGCCTCACAGAAAATACTATCAATGGAAGTTGAAGCTGAAAATACTATCAAGAAGACTATCGAAAAAACATCGATTCATATAGGGTATTTACCTTCTTAGGACATAGGGACGTCCTTGAAAGGACGTCAAGGACGTCTTATTAAAAATGAATAAATTGTAATAAATTTTATTGAAATACTTCCAAACTTGACATGATGCAATATACCAAGTACCCTTAATATCGCGTTTGACTACGGACCTTATTTGCTACTATACTACCTTATTACTGTCGCGATAATGTAACTTTTTCCGAAGGTACCCAACTAATTAAAAAAATTTTATTTACAGGAGAGATTTTCCTTGAAGAGAAAGCGCCTACGGTAGCCGATATAAAGCAAGCAGTCCGACGAACCACACTCAAGCGTACTTTCACACCTGTCTTCGTTGGCACAGCCCTCAAGAACAAAGGCGTCCAACCTTTACTAGACGCTGTCATAGAATACCTACCTAACCCAGGAGAAGTTGAAAACATAGCTTTATCTAATGAGACTAAAGATGGAGAATCGCAGACGATAATACTTGATCCAGCTCGAGATGGGAAGAAAGCTTTTGTTGGATTAGCGTTCAAATTGGAAGTCAGTAAATTTGGACAGCTGACGTATTTGAGGTGTTATCAGGGGATATTGAAGAGAGGTGATAATATTTTCAATGCTAGGACAGGGAAAAAGGTAATTAATTCATGTAACACTTTCATTGCCTACGACGCATATGTGCATCTTGAATTCAATATTTATTATTAATATAAATAATAATTAGAGTATTTCCATTCTATGATCAGATATTAGTACATTATTCCAAAACGCTGTTAATTAATATGAGCGCATATGAACTATAGGCGCCTATATATAAATAATAATTAACACAGCAGCTTTAATTTCCCGTCCAAGGTAATTTTCAAGATCAGCCTAAATTATGCAAAGAGCCGAATAAATAAATATTAAATATTGCTCGACAATTCACACAGCATTATCTAGCCCCAAGCTAAGCAGAGCTTGTGTTATGGGTACTAGATAACTGATATACATAATACTATACATTACATAGATAGATATTTTTTATTATACATAGAGTACACCCGGAAAAAATACCTGCAGATCTTACAAATATTTGTCCCAAGGCGGGAATCGAACCCGCAACCCGCGTCGCAGGCGGACCTTCGCCCACCGCGCACAGAGGTCGTCGAAAACTAATAACTGCAATATGCTGTCTACGAGTTTATCAAAATTTGCTAATTTGTTTTCAGTTACTAACAGATTTGCTAAGCATATTCAATTTTCTATTGCAGGTGAAAGTGTCTCGCCTAGTACGCATGCACTCAAACAACATGGAGGAAGTCTCAGAAGTGCGAGCGGGCGATATCTTCGCGCTGTTCGGCGTAGATTGCGCATCTGGTGACACGTTTGTGAATGATAACAAGCTGGAACTGTCGTTGGAGTCTATACATGTACCTGATCCAGTTGTCTCGATGGCGATTAAACCGAAGAATAATAAGGATAGGGATAATTTCTCTAAGGCTGTTGCTAGGTAAGTTCTCTATTTATCTCTAAGTTTGTTCTGAAATGACACGTCAAGGAATACCAGTAGCTTCCTTCTGTGTTTCGATTCAACACCATCCCTGCGATCAACTTATTACACATTATTTGATTGAATTACAAGCTTTTTAAATTCGCTAATTGTACAAACAGTTAGAGGTCATAATGGGTTACGGTAAAAACCCTTCTTTCTAGGAAGCAAAGGTAACGTGTTCTTGAATGGAGACCGCGACTCTGCAAGACTCTGCCGGGGGGTGTCCTGTACTACGACAGGACGCCCTCCGGTCAGATAGGATGCCGATTTGCGTAAGACTGCAGGCAGATGCTGATGCGGCAAGCTGAAGATAGGCCGCTATGGTGCTCCTTAAGGGAAGCCTATGTCCAGGAGTGGACTAATATAGGTTGATGATGATGATGTTCAGCAGTAGACGTATCCTGATGACTTCACGTGAAAGAAACCTAGACGTTCTAGTTTATCCTAGGTGTTCTATATCTATCAACAAGTTATTATTCTATTACAGATTTACAAAAGAAGACCCTACATTCCAGTTTCGCTACGACCCTGACAACAAAGAGACCATCGTATCCGGTATGGGAGAGTTGCATCTTGAGATCTACGCGCAGAGGATGGAGAGAGAGTACAACTGTCCTGTTGAACTGGGCAAGCCTAAAGTGGCCTTTAGGTAAGATCTAGTCCTATTGTCTTACGGTGGCACTACACGCTCGGCGAGACCCGCCGAAAATATGAGATAGAGGTTATCCGAGCCGAATTTCGACTACGTCAGCTAGTATCAATGGAAAGTAGCCAACATTGATACTAGCGAACGTGGTCACGTATGACAGTGCACAAGTGCGTGCGCAAACAATCCATACCCTCACTCTCATAATCCGATGGGACAACAGACCGACGAAACCGGGGAAAGGTCAGGCGCAGGACCAACGGCTTAAGGTGCTTTGATATGACATATCTCGTGCGACCGTTTAGTTTAGAAGGTAACAGAATGACAGATATTTTGCATTTATCCCATCTTCAGCTCAGATAATTGAGATAAGGTTAAGTCCAACAAATATGTCCGAATCTCAAGATCGTGAATCTTGCTAAAAACTTGTGTTCAGAACATAAGTTTCTTGCGTCTAGTACTTTAGCTTATATATTCCTTAAACAATGGAAACGTTACATTGAATAGACTTGCAAAATAATTCTTAAGCCTTTACTATTCCGCCTTACCTTCTATAGTTGGTTTTGTTGTACTATTTTACTTATATCCGCTTGAACCTGATAATACCTTACCATTAAAACGTATAATAAGTACACTTATGAAATTGACCTTGCTTTTTCAGAGAAACCATGATGTCACCGTGTTCATTCGACTACCTGCACAAGAAACAGTCCGGCGGCGCGGGACAGTTCGCCAAGGTTACAGGAATCATGGAGCCTTTAGAACCTCATCAGAACACTAGTAAGTTACCATACTACACACACAATACTCATCTTATTTTAAGAAAATTAAAAAAGTTCCCAAAAATGTTCGATTTCGGCGGGACCCGAACCCGCGAACTACCCTCAGTACGGGTGTGCTCTAACCAACTAAGCCACGAAATCTTAGTCAGTTCCATCGAAAATCTTTGGGACCTCTTACTACTCTTTGGGACTGTAGCGCCGGTCGCCGACATATTATTTTAGTATTATTGATGTTTTTAACCCCGGAAATAAAAAGATGATGAAAATCTATGACGCTAGGTTTGATGGTTTAAATCCAGGTGCCGTTTTTACAAACTTTTTTTTACACATTGTTTTTACACTTATACTAACAGGACAAGGAGAATTGAGCTGATATTTGGCATACTTATGTAAGTTCAGTGACAATGCAGTTTTATGGCACCATCTCGCTGGTCTGATAATGGAGACAGAAGGTTTTTAATCTGCATGGGACAAATCTTGAAACAGAATTTTAGACCTGTTATCCTCAACCGATAGAGCTGATATTTGGCTTACTTATGTAAGTTCCCAGACAATGCAATGTCATGGTACCATCGAGCTGGTCTGATGATGGAGATAGATGGTGGCCAAATGGACTCCTTAACGACATAACCCTGTCGACGTACCCCGTAGTTTAGGTTTGTTGGATTTATCTTCCCAAGCACCATGGTCCTAAATGATACTCATATAAAAGCTTGTTTAAACAAAGATTTATATTTTTTTTATTGATGTTGTGATAGTAAAAACTGCTCAAAGTAAAATTGACGAATTTCTGGGTAAACTTGTTCCAATACTCCCAGTTTTCATTCTGATCTGAGCATCCGAACTCAGGGCCCTAATTTAACTCGGAGTTTTCTCTAAATTCTACCTTATCATCTCAAAACTTATTCTAACATTCTAAATTTCTTTCCAGTGCTAGAGTTCGTTGACGAAACAGTGGGCACCAACGTGCCCCGAAACTTCGTGCCCGGCGTGGAGCGCGGTTTCCTCGACACATGCCAAAAGGGTTATCTGACCGGTCATAAGATTTCCGGAGTCAAATTCAGGCTGCAGGACGGTGCGCATCATATAGTGGACTCTAGTGAGCTGGCGTTCTTCTTGGCTGCGAAGGGTGCTGTTAAAGAAGGTATGTGGATTCCTTGATTACTTTAATTTTATCACATGATTTATCATTCGGCCCATCGCCGACCACCTTGTTTTTGTTTTTAAATCTCGGCACAGTTACAGTAATATATTTGGATATAGAACACTTAATAATACAAATAAAAAATGCTACACACCATTATGTACTAATTTTTCCTATCAATAATATATTTTTTTAAATCTGTCTATGGGAATGAAAATTTCCGTACAAATTGTGGATAGTCTCCCAAGACCATTTTGCTGTAGCTTCAACGGTAAGTTAACTGTTTTTTCTGCCCCGTAAAAACTCATCCTAAAAAATCAACCCTGAGTACTTAAAAAAAATTGCACTCTGTCAGTCGCAGCTTTGCATTCGTTTTTACGGGATAAAGAGTAGCCTACATGTTATTCTAAGTTTAGAACTACATGTATACAAAATTTGATCCTAATCCGTTCAGAAGTTTTGGCGAGAGAAGAGATACCTAACATAGATCCTATAATCCGTGTTTGCATCTAAACTTTCGTTTTTATAATAATCAGCTAACAGTAGGTTGATAGTGATGTTTCTAGCATATAAATTTTCTCTGGACCTTAAAAGTCATAAAATATTTTTATATCTTTCCAGTATTCGAAGACGGCGCATGGCAGATCCTCGAGCCCATAATGTTCGTTGAAGTGGTTCTACCAGAAGAGTTTCACGGCACGGTCATCGGGCAACTGAACAAGAGAGGAGGGATCATCACGGGGACGGAAGGAGCCGAGGGGTGGACCACCATCTACGCAGAAGTACCGCTCAACAACATGTTCGGTTATGCAGGAGAACTGAGGTATGTATCATGATATAATCCGTCGTATAATGATTCGTAAGTGAAAAGTTCCACAACACAGTGATCGAACAAATGAACGGCATCATTACGGGGACGAGGGCGCGGAGGGGTGGACCACTCTCTATATATGTATACAGAAGAACCGTTCAACAACATAGTAGTAGTGGCAGTTCAGTACTTTTCTATGTAAAATATGTTCATAAGGTATTTTATCTGACTCCCATAACATGCTTTGAGGTTCGATCGTCATCATATCGTCGTATCATGTTCTTTCTTTAAATTTATAAACTACTCTGCGGATCGTCTTGAAACTCAAGTACATGTAATTTCAAGAATGACGTATAAAATTTGACTTGTCTAAGTGCTTTTTTGTAAGCCTAAAGAAATAAAGTTATTGACTTTTGACTTTTTGACAAATAAGTCTACATATAACATTTTGAATATTAAAATAATTCTACTGTAACTCTTGCCAACAGATCAATGACACAAGGCAAAGGGGAATTCAGCATGGAATACAGCCGATACTCGCCGTGCCTTCCCGACGTTCAAGAACAGCTGATCAGAAAACACCAGGAGGAGATGGGGCTACTACCAGACCAGAAGAAAAAGAAGAACTAGGGTATTACCTTAGTATTACTAGGTAGTTAGTTTTATCTACTGCTTTGGCATATTGAATACGCGCAGTAGAACCAATGAACAGCGGAAAATCTGGGGGCCTACTTGTAAATACGGAAATCGAAGTTTTTTTCGTTCAAAATATACGCTTATGTCACTTACATAAGATAGCATTTGCACGAAAACGAATCAGAAACTTAGATTTTCGTTTTAAGTACAGGCCCAGAGCAAGTCACTGATTGTCCTTTATTGATTATATCATCATTAGCCTATTCAAGTCCACTGCTGGACACAGGCCGCCTGTAATGAGCAGCCTGCATATTGAATCGTTAAGTTGACTAAACGTTCCTATTCTAAGTATTTTGTATGTATTGGTGTTTGAAGCGAAAGTTAAAGGGCTGTACCAATTTCTCATAAAAATGCAACGAGCACCAAATCTGCCCGAAAGCGCCATCTTTCGGACCATACTGTAAGTCAAGCATAGGGATTGTTGTCTAGAGTAGAGAAAAATTACGCCTCATCGACATCGTACAAATATTTGCAGATCGTTTAAACATTTTGACCGATCTGCAAATATTTGTTCCGAGTGTGCTTGCTGGGTATTTATATGGATAATAAAAATATTTATTTAATGTATTCTGATAAGAGTATCAGTAATCTAGTACCCATAACACAAGCTTAGCTCGGAACTAGATAATGACGTGTGGATTGTCCAGCGTTATTAATTTATTTACATATTTAACAATTAACGCAATGAATGACGATGCGATGTAATTTTTTGTCTATTCTACCCTAGACAACTATCCCTCTACCTGCCCCCCTAGCACGGGGATAGTTGTCTAGGGTAGAATAGAGAAAAATTACGTTACTTCGTCATCGAATGCGTAAATTATTTGAAATGCATTCCTTCAACTTCAATAATGTACGCAATGTATGGCGATGCAATGTCATTATTGTCTATTCTACCCTAGACAACGATTTCCGTGCTAGGGGGCCAGCCCCACCAAGGAATGCATTTCAAATAATTTACGCATTCGATGACGAAGTGACGTAATTTTTTTCTATTCTACCCTAGACAACCATCCCCGTGCTAGGGGGGCTGGCCTACAGAACTGTCAAAAGCGGTGATTTGAGAAACTATAATCGATGCAAAAATTTCGTACACCGCCTTTAGCGGATTGTTTGAGAACCTGTTGTTGTGTTCAGTTTATCGTATGTATATCGATAGTATCTAGTGGCCCAAGTTTGTTCTTTGTTTCCTTTTAAAATTTGGAACGCAACATGTAAATTTCCTGAAGATCTTTAACATTCGCAGAAATTTGCAAGTTATTTTAGAAAGGCGGAGTATTAAATAAAATAAAAATATCATGTATTTAAAACCATCTAAAATAAATAGAATTCAAAGCATTTTTTTAACAATCAAAAGTCATGACTACCTAAATGAGTTACCTAATCGAATAAGGTATTGTTTAATTTATTTATTGTTACGTTTATTTTTAAGGTATAGAAATTAAAAAATAATTGTATGTTCGTAAAACGGTTTTTACTTTTCTTACTCCCAATTAATTTATAGTCCCTTAGAAGTTTCTTTTTACCCGACTACCAACAGGGGAGGGTTATGAGGTTAGCACCCTATGTTTGTATGTATGTGGCCGATTTCTTTGTTCCCACGTAGCGCTAAAACTACTAGTTCGATTTCAACAAATTATGTATCGATTGATTCGTCTCAATACCCCGATGGTTATAGGCTATAGGAAGGCTATAGGTAGGGGGCTCCGACCCCGAATAAGCCTTAAAAACGCGTATTAAAGTTTAGGTAGCCGCAGGCTGCAGGCCCCATAGAGAAAAATTACAATACCTACGACCTATTTCATTTTCAACTCTATGCCTATCAAATATGACCGATACGTCATTCTATTTTATTAATGTAAATGTTTCAAACTTTTATAACTTTCACGTAGTCGGGTTGTAGTTTTTAACTTTATCTTGTTGTTTTCTAAATCAACCAGAGGCCACAACCCTATAGTAAAATTGAAAATCTGTTTGGCAGTAGAGTAGAGCAGTATTTCTCCCTTAGACAAGCCAGAACCATGACCAAAGTATGTACTGATTTGGATTGAAAAATATACCTTTTATATAAAACTCATTTATTCCATAACAATTCTCACACAAAATCGATACAAATTCATTCAACATTCAATACAAATTAAGCGCGTAAGAACAACAATATTAGACATTGATATTAAATTGACGAAAATACTATTTAATCTAACACATTGATTAAATATAGATTATTCGGTAAAGGTGCACTAAATATAGTTACCAAAATACCTAAAATTCTCATTATAAAATCCCTTGAACAATTTGGGTTTACTCAAAACATTTACCTCAAGCGCCATCACGGAGTTCGATAAAGATCAATAAACATCGATTTAAGGTTTTATGTTATAACTAATTATAGTGCTTACCCGCACTTTGGGTATCTCTAAGAAATGAAATAAGTTCCCAAAAAGCCACCGGCGGCGCTAATAGTCCGTAAGAGGTCCCAAAGATTTTCGGTTGATCCGACTAGGGTTTCATGGCTTAGTTGGTTAGAGCACACCCGTACTGAGAGTGGGGAGCGGGTTCGAGTCCCGCCGAAATCGAAAATTTTTGGGAACTTATTTCATTTCAAACATCGATTTGTCTAGAATATAATCTAGTGAAGATAGAATTCGGTGGGAACGGGTCGGTACTAGTCAAATCTTATGGACACCAAAGACTAAATCGGTGCTTATCAACCCTTATATAGCCTGTGGTCGCACTCTCACCTAGTGCAACAAAACAAAGGTTGGTACAAAGAGTACTATTTTCTGTTTTTTTTGAGCTTATGCTACTATAATACTTACCTACTATTTTCAGTACTATCAAACTGTACTGTAGGACAATATTATTAAGTGTACGAAATATAAAGGACCTACAAAATCTACGACAAAATATACAAATACTATAACTATTGGTGTTCCTCTATTGGCACTTGTATGCGAGTAATTGAAGTATATCTCACGAAACTATTAGATATTTAAGGGTGATTAAATTACTTACATTTAAAAAATATAAATTTTCTGAAGCTAAGTTGGTTTTAAGTTAAATAAGTACTAGATGGATATAGCATTATGTTGATAATTTATTATACTTACCTACTCCTAAGATGGGTACGATAACGTAAACGCAAAATGCATGTTATTTTCTAATACATAAATTCAAAGGTAGAGTAAAGAATACATTTTAAAAATACATTGGCATAGAAGATTACTATAAACTCGTAATTGAAAAAGTTCGTACGACAATCTTGCATCCATTTATGAAAAACCATTTACCATTGGGAGTAATTTTATACATAAAATTTATTACAGAATAGCTTAATTTTTTTTTAAATTTAGTTTTTCAATAAAACAATACAAATTTTAAATACCGTGCTATATTAAACTAAAAATTGCCATTTCGTACGAACCGCCTGTCAAAATAAATCAAGAATAAATAACCTACTTAGACCGAAGTTTCAGCAGAACTATTTTTCCTAGAATCACACTTTTTCCCACTCCAAGACTCCTTTCGCCTCACGTAGTCGGTCTGTGAACATTCAGACATTCACGTTTTCCTTGGGGAACAAACTTTTTACTTCGGTACGTCAAAACTTTATATTAACACACTTGGGGACAAAAAATGCTATTTTCCTTTAGTACCACGAAACATGCTACTTACAGTGCCCAACTCTAACATGCATGGGTAGGTACGAGACAAATAGAAAAAAGTAAGTTTTTGTGAATAACACGTAAAAAGTGCAATGATTTTACAGATGGTAAAAATATAGTTAACTACGAACCGTAAAACTAAATCATAAATTCATAAGTTGAGCCGCTCTGTTACATTTATTATTTACATTAATAATACATGTACTTTAAGAACCTACATGTAACTTTAAAATACTAAAGAATACTAAGAATATGTATTCGCGATTCTTTGATACATTTTTTAACACGTCATCAATTAAGTAACAGGTAAAATTAAACTTCACAAAATGCATCTAAAAATCTCTATCACGATTACATACAAAGGAGCAGTTTATGCGACATAGTTAGACTTTTTTACTAAGATTTAAACACCAATATCTACAGTTGAACTAAAGGGACATGCATTCATGCCCCATGCTGTGTCAAGCCTCAAAACTTCGTTTCAAGCACCTTGACAGAATCGTCTTCCTCAACCTCGTCCATTGTCGACAGTCTCCTTTCTATTTCTGTTTGTGCGTTTTTCGAAAGGATTATCTTCTTATGTTTGTTGCTGGAATTTATTTATTATCTTGAAACTAGGAATATAGAGCACCTTCCTAGTTTTAAAATGTTGACAACAAGCAGACAACCGGCATAAAAGTATGAAATAAAATTTGTCACAAACAAAAAGTAATTAATTACAACATGAAATTTTGTAGCCATTTGATCAATTTTCACTTAAGGCAGAGCGCAGACTTGAGTCACGATAGTTTATAGACAGGCAGACTTGAGTCACGATAGTCTTAAGACAGACTAAGTACTATACAAAAATTAAGAAGACGCGCAATCTTCAAGTGAGGAAAGTCTGTATTAAAACTATCGCGGCTCAAGTCTGCGCTCAGCCTAAGGAAAACAATGACTGTGTTCTATGTTTTTCATTCCTACTTACATCTTCTTTCCCTTAGATTTCGCGTTATTCTTCATCTTATTGCTATTATTCACTTGTTTCCATATCCCTGTCTTGTTTACCTCCTCCGAAATATTAATGGACGCCAGCGGTATATTCATAATATTCCCATTTATCAACGGTATCTGAAGGTTCTCTTGATAACTTGGTGGTATACTTTTCGTCGTCTCCTATAAAAAAACTCACTTAGACACTACTATATTTTATAAGTAAACGGAAACAAGAGCGACGATGGATAATGTGTTCTACTCACCAATTAAAAAGCCACAAAGTGGAGCAAAGGAAACAAAATATGGAAGGAGTAAAAAACAACGAACATAACATCGATTTATTTAAACAAACTTTGAAGAATACGTGGCAATTGATAACGAAAATCGCTCCGCATTTTTTATACGCGGAGAATGGAATTTGCTTGCGATATCATTCGTTTTCATTCGCCAAGTTTCAAGAATCCCAAATCTACATGACAGTGACAAATGGGGTGGTCAGATCCGGCGGCAAAGGCGCAAGAGTTTCACATGCCATCCCACCTCAGCTTCGCCGAGCTCTCGTAGATCGTCCTCACTCCGTTTTGTCATTTCCGGCATGACGTCGTCCAGTATCTTCATTTCTCGACGTGTAAAGAACAGGTCTAATGCCTTCCGGATGCCAATCATGACAACCAGCATCAGAGGGAAGAGAATTGAGGTTGAGGAGAAGGATTTTATCACCCAGAGGCAGACTAGACAAGTAAGCTGGATGGCTGTGAATATATGAACCCGTTTTATTGGAACCTGCAACAAAGGCAATAAATTTAAAATCTTAAAATGTAAGAAATTACTCAGCGGGATCTCGGAAACAAAAGTGCCTTTTATTAATCGGCGTCTCCAATTATAAAGTCGATAGTGCTCGCGTTTTTAATTATGTAATGTATGTGTCAGTCAATGCTGTGTAAAAGTGAAACTTGAAGTGTGCTGTATTCAATCTCACCTGTCGCAAAAACATGTGATCTGGCTGATACTTCTGAGGCATAAACATTATCAATATCCTGTCGAAGAACTGAAGTCCTTTGAGCGAAGCCACTCCCATGTACAAGAACACTCCAAACAAGACCGGCATGGGAATATGGCTCAAAACCGGTGTTAGGATCACAGAGAAACCAATCATCAAAAATATTAGAATGTGGGTGACTCTTTGTTCTCTGACCCCTAGAAACTGAGGTTTCTCTCCCGGAGCAGCGCATTCAGATTCCACCTTCAAGGAGTTTACGTGATTTATGCTCAGTACTGTTGCTGCAACGAACCATGGTAACCCCATCACAGAGCAAATCTGGATCAAAATAGCCAGCACAAACAGATCCAAGTGGTACCCACAGCCCTTCTTTAGTTTATTTTCTTTCCTGTTCACGATAACGGCCGTTATTTGCTGATCCATAAAGATCAAAATCGTTCCTAGTAATGCTGGTAATACGGCCACTAGGGCAGACCAGAGCGGGTTTCCGTTAAATGGTGTGATAACCCAATTCCGGGTGGGAAGTGTTGGCTTGAACTCTGCGGGCACTTCGAGTTTCGGGGTCTTCACTCCGACTTTGTAATCCAAGAATGACATCGATAGAATGGCTATTATTACTGAGAAGTCGCTTATTATTTGTCTAACCTGGAAAAAAATACAATGAACATTGTTAGGGTTTGTTTCAAATTGCGCCCTTGTAAACTCTCAACACAAGAGCAGCGCGGCAGCGCTCTGAAATTTGAATATTACCTTTGATGGGAAGAATAACGAATTCTTAAAGTCCTTCAAGATTACAGATATAATAAAAGTCCCTAGAAAAAGTATAATGGACATTAGATATACGTCTGGTACGTATAATTTTGTGTCACACCCTCCCCCGGCCAGAGTCCCGTTATAAACCTGGAATAGAAAATTCCAATTAGTAAGGTCAACTCGCGGGCACGTGCTATGATGAACAACCTGTAGATAAGTGAACTAGGCTTTGAAAGTCTTAAGTGGATTAAAGCCTTGGCTAAACGCTATGATTGCTTCATAAGACTAGTTACGACGAACTTAGTCTCAGACGGTGTAAAGTTGAGCAGTAAAGTGATTAGCTCTCACCTGGCAAGACTCTCTGTCAACCGAAGTCCAATTAAACTGCTCCGGCACTCTAGAGTAATTGGTTGGCAAACAATAGCACTCATAATTTAGAACTTCGTCGGGGCGTGTCTTCAGAGGATACTTCTTGCCGATGGAAATAACATTCTCTACCGCCTACGACAAAACACTTTAAATTAAAACGAAATCCAATTTCCCAAACCAATTTCCAAGTATGCAATTTACCTTGTAAATGAATATGAAAGCTATAAGCGTAGCGAAATTTTCTTCAGTAAAACGCGTTATGTAACAAACAAACGCGCTTGCATCGATTGCTACAAGTATTACGAGGATTATTGTTATCCAAGTCCCGATACAGAATCTAAATGACATATAATCCCATCCAACTTGCTTACAGAATTCAAATACTATCGTTTCGAATACCAGCACAGGACCTGTTGATCCAAGGATTGTTAAAGGCTGCCCTGAGAAGAAGCCATATCCCATGCCACATACGAAGCCAGATATGAGGGATTCCATAGCAGCCATGTTTTTCCCAGTCGCTTCTCCCAATAGTCCTCCAAATGTTATGATAGGCGATAAACAAGCGAAGTACAAAAATATCCACGACGCAATACACTGCAGCGCTAACGCGTCTTTGAAATCTGACCAATACCAGGGCGCTTTTCTTTTAAGATCATTGATTAATCCGCCAAAAAGTCGTCCAGTCCTGGCTAGCCCTGATTCCTCTCTCTGTTTCGCTTCTTCCTCCTCCTCATCGAGCTCTTCTTTGTGATTGTTGTGATCGTTTGGTCTTTTCCGAGGATCTTGGGAAGGGATCGCAGCCGGAGGCTCGATACGAATAGCCGGGTCCCATTCGCCGGGGGGCAAGACTGTTACTGCGTCTAAAAACTCGTCGATTCCCGCTAAGAGATGGTCTCTCTTCTTCGCTCTGTATGCCACCTCGTGAAATATTTCATCGGACATAAGTGTTGCCATTGCCCGTCCGATTTCGTGAAAGCTTGAATTGCTGTTCGGAGGTCCGAGTAGGACAAACATGAATCGAGTTGGCACGGGAACTTCAGTAAGATCTCCCATAAATGTTCCGGTTTTGAGTCTAACAAAAGCTGAGAGGGTTTTTTCGAGGAAGTCAACTTCTCCAACTAAAATATTTGAGGCTTCTGCTCCTGGTGGTATCTTTCTCATAAAGTGTGTATTCGTTTTGTGGTTTATGTCTCCATTCAGTAGAAGATCTCCGGAACTGTGGTTCCTATTCATTGAGATGCTGCTGGGGCTTTTGATCATTCCGTCGTCGTTTGCACCTAAAATAGCATTAACGTTAAATACGTGAAGGGCAGCTGTATGACAAGAAAAACATTCAAAAGCTTTGAATACATCCAAAATATGAAAGAGGAAAGTGCAAATAAAGTCTATCAAGAATCTAGTTATCGGTAGGTTGTTGAACGCTGACCTCGAATCCAGTCTTAATGAATTTGAATCATCTGTACAGACATGAATAATACAGACATAAATATTCCAAAGATTTCCGCTAAAATCCGTCGAACGTTCAAGATCCGTGCCGGTAACTATACACAATATGCTTGACTTGAACTTCCAAACAAATATCCAATTGTAATGCAAAACTTTATGAATCAGATTACCTAGGTACTGAAATTTAATTTCCATCTACTTAAAACTTTTGCTGTTGAAACCGAATACTTTACTGATTGTTTGTTAAAAAGCTTTAGCGAAAACATAAAACTGCACATCAAAGAGTTTGAGTTTGAAGAATAAAAGAAAATCTAACAGATGCTTTGCTAATGATATGACGCAGAACACATTAAAACAGAGAACAACATGGATTAATTTTGAGTAGAAGCGGTTACCCGCACTAGGAATGCCTAGGAAACGACTGATTTCCCCTTTGTATGTGTGTGTTTGTCCACTTGACGAACTGCTTTCATCCACTGTAATATAAATTGCCAATTTTCATCTCTGTTATCACTATCACATCTACATCACTATACCTAATCACGAACTGGGTTGGGTACATCGACAGCCAGATAGATATTTTTCGTGTCTTGGTGGCGGTCGATGCTAAGTTCGAAAGTTGAATGACCGCTTCAACTTTCCAACCGAACCGAAACATTTCAGTCGAAGACAAAATAAATATTCCACCTTATTTACTAGCTTGATTAGGTGTATTCACACAGGGCAATTATACACAAAAGGTGAAACAAAGGTTAGCTGTGCTCGTGTGCTGATCAAAATGGCGTGAATGGTGTCGCACACAAATAACCATTCCTAACCTGGCACGGCTAGATATGAGCCCCTTGCGTCGCCGGCTTCGAGTAGTGCTGTGTGGGCTGACGAGGCGGGCTCTCGACAACTCCTGGCGCTGGAGCGTCGAGAGCCACCTTCCTGCAAATCTTTAATCACCAATACATCATCATGGAAAATCTGAACTGGCGCTATACACCAGGAAATCTGAATCTGGCTTACACGCGAGGGTTTAGGACTCATCAGTTCCTAGTTTGTAAAGGCTGTTGTTTCTGAAAGATGACTCAAGAACCCTTGCATGAGCCATTCACGGGTTTTTGAGTCTCAGAGTGTCTCTTTTAAAATACCTAATGTTATTTGAAACTTATAGCGTCCTAAAAAACAATGAGTCACGTCTATCATGTTTAAACAAGTCAAAGACAATTCATGAAATCTAGCAAATCATTACTCACTTTTACACGATGAATGGTTCTTTCCGATATCAGCCAACGACCGAATCAACGGTAACCTTGACATGTTATTATGATTCCTTCTTTCGTGCTGATGCCTATGCCTCCTCAGCAATGCGTCTTTGACCTTTTCCCTGCTATCGTAACCAAGAGATCCATCAGATACCATGCTGTCCAGCACTGTATCAGCGACTTGCTCTAACGAACCGGCTTCCATGTCCAAAATAACTGATCCATTAAGAAGAAGACTTCGCAGTTCAAACAGTGAGTGAAGAGATAGAGTAGCGACGTGGGGTTTGGACCATCTGTTTCCACCTTCTTCGACATCCTCTTCGAATTTAATCCATCTTGCTGTCTCCTTCCATTCGAGTTCATCACCCTCTTTGACTAGTTCTTCCATTTCTGAGAAGAGGGGGTGAGATTCCATGGTGGAATCGTCGAGATCTTCGCCAAGTATGAATTGGACTCTTTGGGCAGGGGGTGTCACTGAAAATAGGGAAAATCTTGTTAACATTCACGAATAGAGTAGTCTATCACAAATAGATCGTTAAAATGTAAGTAAAGCTCGAAACGGGTTGATGGCTTGCTAGACATAATTACATGCTTCGCTGGCACATATTTGAAGTCCTACTTATCAGTAGTGCCAGCCATCCATTTGATATTTGATGATTTTTTGATTTTGTAACTTTAGCGTAAAAACGATACTTTCGTCCTGATGACAAGATACAGGAAAAACGGCCCAACGCAAACAAACTTCTCCAACAAAGTTATGAAGTTGATCCTGATTCCTGAGCCTATAACAGAGCTTTAATCATATGAACAAAAATTAGATACGAAGGGTACTTTTATTTCTTTTCTGTTTCACCGTTTTTCCTGTAAACAATAAACATTCTTTCACGTTATTTTGGTAAAACATTGATGAAATATCACAAACACATTAGATAAACACAAAACTTGAATTATACCTAGTTAGCTGAAATAGCCTTCATGCGAATGATTTAAAATACCTGTTCTGAGTCAAATAAATTCATGCTTTTTTGAATATAACACGTAAAAAGACACAAAACACCAACTAAATCAATGTTGACGAACATCCATGCTTCAATAAAATGAAGTAAAGTAAACAGAATCTTAGCATTAAGGAGATACGGCTGCTTCTTACATGTCTCTCCGTCATCCGTGACGCTTAGTCTTCTGCGAGCCACTATCCCAGGGCCTATTGATTAAATCATGCCAGTTATCATCTATGACACAATAATCTTAGTGATTTTGTATTCTCTAGTTTTCTAATACAACCTAAAGGTGGATATTGCCACCAGCAGCGAGCGTTCGTGCAGTCAGCACACTGCACTGGGAAAAAAGGCGCTCGCAAGAGCAACGAGATAAAATTTAGTACATGTCGTAACGTTTCAAGCGTACTGTGAATGGTAATAACGCCCCGTAAGGAACTTGCGATACCCCGACCGAAACAAGCGCCGCAACCTACTTTATCTTATTATTTCATTGAACAAAGGGAATTTTAAAAATGTCATTGGGCAGTTTGTGATACCTATTATAAGTTGTTTTTTAATGCCTTTCTAATATTTTTAATTTGTATAGTTTAGACAGAGATACGAAGTTGCACTTTGTGGCCACCAATCTCTCATCATTTTCACATCTCTTTATCAACGTAATAAGAAGATAAATAGGTGAAGGCGCTATTTGGGTCGGGGTAGCACCTTACACGTTTTTTTTTTATATGTTTCTAGAACCAAACTGTGGCAAAGGGGTCTTATTACTAAGCGTACGCCGTCTGTGTGTCCGTTTGTCACAGGCCTTTATTTCTGTAACCCTAATTTACCGTAAAAATGTATCGAGTAAGTTTTTTCGCAAATACGTGTTAAGAGGGTCACTATCACAATTACAATACATTATAGTATGCAGTGTAGGTACGTTTACTATATCTAACTTTGACAACTACACCTAACTTTATACGCATGTGAGGTGGGATTCACGAAAGCTAATGACGCAGCAATATTAAAAAATGCTTAACTTAAAACCCTCCGTGTTGAATCGTCACTTCAGCGTGACCTTGAATCAACCAGGCTCTTTATCATTGACACAATATCACATCAATTCAAGGCAAGTCCTTGCAACCCACGCATATACAAGTTCGAATAACATCAAAGACTAACGAATCTCTTTGTGGCCTGAAAATAGGTAATTTTACTCATTATCTGCTTCGTAAAGTCGGAGCTAGCAATAATTACATTAATAATAAGTATAATCTTTTGATTCTTTTATCCTTAGTGTTTTTATTATTCCGGTAGGTAAAGGAATTTTTGGCGTGATTAAACGTTTCGCCTTTTATTCATAGTTATAAATGTCGCGCTACACAGCTTCTGCAAAAACTGCTACGCGACGTAGCTAAATGTCTACGTAATTGCTATGCCGTAGCAGAACGTCTACGACACTGCTACGACGTAGCATGTCTACGCAATGACATGACGTAGCACGTCTACGAAATTGCTACGATAGCACAACGTCACGTCGTAGAACGTAGACATTCATGAAACTACCTAACCGACGAGTCGAAAAAATTAAGACCTTCTACGGACTAGAGTCCGAAAATCTTTTGATTTTCGACTCGTAGGTTATTTGATCTCGTGGCGCGGCAGTTGGTTAGCGCATATCCGTACTGAGGGTAGGCCGCGGGTTCAAGTCCTGCCGGTGTCGTAAATTTTGGGAGTATTATTTAATCTTGTACGACTAGTTTTATGTCTACAAAACTTATAACAAAAACAAATATGTATATACCCGGTCTTTCCGGCTCTGTCTCTCCATTGCGATGGTGGTGCTTGTGTTTTCTGTGCGTGTGTCGACGCGCGGGAACGTGGACGCCGACGAACACAGTGTGTTGACGGTGACCTGCAACAGAACATGAATTTTAACATCGATCAACGTATTTTACTTGACCGATGTGGCGCGGGGGCCAAAGGTCTTCCTGCGACGCAGAAGGTTGCGATTCGATTTCTTCAGTTTTTTTAGTTTTGTGCTTACATCTCGTTAACGATGTGTTATAGGAAATATTGTTTTGCTACATAACGAAAGCTAATAAAATTATCTGCAACTTTGGCTCTATACAATTTTACTTATAGCCCGATCGTTGTCTAGAAATTAGTCCCTCGTGTATGACAAACTTTACTATGACGCATCGCTTACGAGATATAAAAAATTATGAACGCGAAATCCTATATGCCTATGCTATTCACAAAATGGCGTTATAAGGTACCCTCTTGAGCTCCTTTGGAACATTTTTTGCATTGTTTGATGGCACCTCGCTCTTTATTTCTTTAAGTTTTAGCTTTCAAAATTCTTGTTAAACCCATTAGCACAATATCGAGGCTTGACTGATCAAAGCCAACGAAAACCTATTTCCATAAAAATCCAAAGGAATTTAGTTATACCTCTTTGGTCGTTGACACTTACTTCCCAAAGACTAAAATGGCTTTTTGCTTAAACTAATTATATTTTCATAGCTTTTGGGGAGTGTCGAGCTTGGATGGTGTAGTAGATTGTCTGAAGCAGAGATTTTTGATTTACCCTTTGGTCGTTCGATCTTCGTTAAGGCAGGGTTAATAATAATAAATAAATAATGCTGGACAATTCACAAAGCATTATCTAGCCCCAACCTAAGCAAAGCTTGTGTTATGGGTACTAGATAACTGTTAAACATAATATAATACAATACATAGATAGATATTTTTTACTATACATAGAAAATGACCAGAACGCCCAGAACTGCAGATCTGCAGATCGTACAAACATTGGTCCCGAGGCGGGAATCGAACCTGCAACCTCCTGCGTCGCAGGCGGACCTCCGCCCACCGAGAGAATATTAGATATTATGTAGTCATACATAATATTCTTATTTATTTACAGTAATAATTCCTGTAGCGTGAGAAAAAAACTTCGAACACGGGTCTTGTCTTTCCCCAGATTGAGTTCTTTCACTACTTCTCTCACCATAGTAGATAAAATACACCTTTTTGTAACGATATGTTTAGCTGCTAAATATATATTAACTAATAAATAGTAATTATAGTAGAATATCTATTTATGTAATGTATATGTATTATAGAAATCATTTAGAACGGGATATTTACCATGATTCAATTGTGACTTTAGTTCTTCCGTGATCATGGCGCATGAAACTGTGCCGAAATATTGGAAAACTCAAAAATTGAATCATGGAAATATCCCGTTCTAAATGATTTCTATAGTAATAACCATGATAGTTTCAAAAGTTTTATATGTATTATATATATCAGACAACCTCTGTGGCGCGGTGGGCGAAGGTCCGCCTGTGACGCAGGATGTCTGACCTGCGATCATATTTATATTCATTTATTTGATTGCAATCATGGTGTACATTTTTCAGGTCTTAGTATTAAGGTAATGTATAAGAGACACAATGGTACCCAAATAGGGCGTAGCAAAAGGTATTGAGAGTGGAAGCGGACCGGCTTTCTAGAAAAATCTTTGGTTAGGTTTTAGCAGAAAAATGTCACTTCAGTAGCTTTGGCGTGAAAAGGTAACAAACATCCAAACTTTCGTAAAATTTGTGTGAATAGCCTAAGTCCTTAGCGTATCTATAGAAAAAGACGCAAGTTCGCAAATACTACTTTCGAAGAACAAAGTTACCTGTAATTTAGTATCTGCTGATAATGCTCAAGTTTCATTTGTTGACTGAAGATATCAAGCACAATAATAAAATTATGCCTTTGTTTTTGGAACTTAGTTCAGTTCAGCTCTTTATTTATAAGAAAAAGTTCTTACATGTCAAGTAGGTACATACATATTTATAAACATAGCTTAGCTTGGTACGTAATAGTGATAAAACTAAGTAGAGTACATTTTCATGTTCTTAAGTGAAGACCACGACTCAGTAAACGTAGTGTAGGACTCTCCGGCCAGGTGGTATGACGATCTGCGATAGACTGCAGGCAGATGCTGGATGCGTCAAGCTGAAGACAGGGCACTATAGCGCTCATCTCTAGGGAAGACGTATGTTCAACAGTGGACTAACTAGTTTGATGATGATGTGGAACCTATCTTTAACCACGACGGAATGGAGACGGTTGTGATGTTGTTTGTTTGTATGTGTGTGCATTTGCAAATGAGTGTTCCTAATTATCTCCTTAACGGCTTGACCGATTCACATACGGTTTTCTTTATCGTGTTCGGAATTCATTGGCGGTGGCATAAGTAACAAATTAACCCAGCAACGGGTACATAATATACAATACAATAACACTTTATTGTACACCAGAAAAAGAACATTACAAAAAGACATTACATGAGACAAGTACAATGGGCGGCCTTATCGCTTAGAAGCGATCTCTTCCAGGCAACCTTTGGATGGAAAGAATTAATATAGGTCCCTGCTTTGAGTTTAAAGCACCCGACAGGAATCTACCTGTAGCCTAATTTTAATAAAATTACATTCTTGACTTTACACGAGAAACTTACCTGTAAATTAATTACAGTGATCTGATTATAAGATAAAAGCGTCTCTCTGACTCGTAAAATTCACGAACAAAAGGATACCTCTTCCCATCAAATACTCTATACCTACAGTCTATACTGGGCTTTTACAGCCGATGATGGAGATGGGGCCATAACGCAGCGAGGTTAAGCGATTAATGTTGTGGCTGCAGGAAACCGCTCTTAGGATAATGCCCGTTATTTTTCCTTGCGGTACGATGATTGGTTATAGAAGGTACGAATAAAGAAAATGTTTAAAAATAAAGCCGGGCAAGTGCGAGTCTGACTCGCGCACGAAGGGTTCCGTACCATTATCTATAAAGCTTAAAGCGTATTTTTTTGCCGGTTTTATAGATAACGGTACGGAACACTTCGTGCGCGAGTCCGACTCGCACTTGGCCGGTTTAATTTTAGGTACGTTCGTTGATTTCTCCGTCAGTAATGGACCGATTTGTAAAATTCTTTCGCTATTGTATTGGGAATGACCGCGTAGGTTGCCCTACTATGTAACTGTACAATTCGTGGACAACGGGCCTGATTATACCTACTTATAATTAACTTATATTATAGGTATCACAAACTGTGCGATGGATTTTTGAAATTTCCTTTGTTCAACGTAATAATAAGATAAAATAGGTGGCGGCGCTAGTTTGACCCATACCACAGCCTTAACTAATGCGCTCATGTTGCTTGACTTTAATATACCCTAACGCCTTTTGTTTCATGTTGTTTAAAAACAGATTAATGAAAAGAACATCGAATTTAATTTTAATATTTACTAGCAGCGCCTCGCGGTTTCACCCGCGTAGTTCCCGTTTCCGTGAGAATTCCGGGATAATAAGTAGCCTATGTCCTATTCCATACTATAATCGATCTGTGTACCAAATTTCATTCAGATCCGTTCAGCCGTTCTGGCGTGATAAAGGAACAAACATCCATTCATCCATCTAAACTTTCACGTTTATAATATTAGTGAGATTAGTGAGATATTAGTGAGATTATGTTTTTTCTACGAGTCAAAACTAACATTTTCCGACTGCTTTTCGCCTTAGCTATCTCAAAAATATATTTTTAGATTTTTTCTGTTATACAGTAAAATGTTCTATTGAAGTAGCTATGTAGGTACTTGTAGGTACGCTAAAGATGCAGCGTTTCTAACGGTTGTAGTGAATGTCTAACTTGCTTAAGTTCTAAATCGGCAACCCAATATAAAGCGGGTTGCCAATTCAGAACTTAACCAAGTTAGACATTCACAAGAACCGTTGAAGTTGAGGAACCGATGAGGTATACCTCACCTGAACGTTCCACCCTGTATATCGAGTATAAAGCTACGTATTCGGGGCACGTATTGCCACCTCGGTGGAACGAATATCCAATCTATCGGATAATGTTTTACAGGGCTCAAAATATTAAAAGCGTGAGAGGATTAATATTTCCTATATTCTCTTATATTTTAGCTTTATTGTGTTGTAAAAAGTTTGGGAAAACGTATTGGATAAAGTGTCAGTAACTTTTAGGTAGGTTGTTATCACTTTGATAACAGCCGGTTTTTTGAAAGCTTGTTATTTTTGACAATAGTTTAAACTTTTGTTAGCCTCTATTGTGTGGAGGAATCAAGATTGGGTTAACTGTCTGTATTGCTTGTGTCTTGAGAAACCAAGAATTGGTTCGTAAAACTAATAAACAAAACTTTGTTAGGATAAGTGCTATATATGCTATATTAGTGCTTTGTATAGTAGTGAGAATAGTCCCCCTGCGTAAAGCTAGATTTTATATTTTTTACGATCCCAGAATTGAACGCTTGTTGTTTTTGACAATAGTTTCAACATTTTGTTAACAATAAGTTTAAACTATTCTTTTCAAAATTAATAACATTTTGTTTCTTTTTTGATAATAATTACTATTTATGAAGCTGTTTGTTTATGTATAAAATTTGACTTGTCTTAAATTCTTTATTGTACACACAAGAAATATAAATACACACAAGAAATATAAAGTTAGCAATTAATGGCTATGTACAAAGGCGAGCTTAACCCTAAAAGAGTTTTCTTACAGCAAACCTGAGGGTATAATGAGAGATAGTGCAATGCGTGTGGATAGATTTGTCTATGTGCTTATTTTGTAAGCCTAAAGAAATAAAGTTATTGACTTTTGACTTTGAAACCCTTTATTGAAGCGTACGATTTTCGCATCGATGAAATGTTTCCTCGTAGACCTTCTACGAATTTCGTCGCATGAACACAGATTAATTCCTGGTATCATTTGTCGAAAAAATATATATCTGTGAGTCGAAATACTTACCTCTAAATACAGAATTTCATATCGACATTCTAAGCTCCTCATCAAATACTTTCGTTCGTGCCATTTCTTATTTGAATTTATACATTAGTCATACCTTTTCGCAGAGTTTTTTACCCTTACCTTATTAAATTCTTATTGGTGTTTTATTTCACTTTTTTATAGAGTTGATCAGACATTTATAAAGATCGTTTGGTTCTTTAGTAATGTCTTTTTTTGCAATATCTATCGTTACGCCGGAGTTACCTTACAGTACCTTTTGTTACAAATAACTTAGTCTAGATAAATTATAACGAATTTCACAGTGATTGACCGGCTTGTGTTTCTGACACATATCGACAGATTTGATAAAATTAAATGCTGGCCTTTTGTTTGACTCTTTTTTGTGGTTTCACGTAAATTATATTTAACCGAGTCTATTAAACGTGTTAGGGCAAGTATTTTAAGCACAATTTTTTTTAACTATTCATGACAACAAGTGTATTCGTGCGCCTTTGCACGCGTTCTTTCAGAATAAAAAGTAGCTGGAATGTTTTTATCAGGTCTTGCCTAAATTACATAACAACATCCTTTAATAGTCCACTGCTGGACAAAGGCCTCCCCTGATAAGGACGTTGATTATATAGCAAACATTTGTGCAAATTTTAGTACGATCAATTCAGAAGTTTTGTAGTCAAGAAGTCAGAAATATCCATCCATCAAAACTTTCGCTTTTATAATATTGGCGTTCGGTGATATTCACCTAGCATTTTAAGTAAAAAATCTTGTTGATTTAGTGTTTCCAGATCGTATAATGGAGGACACCTCTGTACAATTTAAGGGGCAAGCAGTTATCTCTTGAAGCTAGATATATATTTTAAGCTGGCAACCCTACATCTACACACACCCCTTACATTCCTACATTCTACACCGTGTCCTTGAGTGGATACCGCGACTTGGCAAACGTAGTGTAGGACGCCCGGCCAGGTGGGATGACAACCTACAAAAGACTGTAGCCAGATGCTGGTAGCGGCAGGCTGAAAACAGGGCGCTATGGTGCTCATTAGATGAGGCCCATGTCCAGCAGTGAACTAAAATAAGTTGTTAATGATGAACCCTACAAAAAAAGTCAGAATCTCAGAATCAGTAGGTTTCTAATCCTAAAGTCCTGCTTGACCCACCTCGATAAGATCTTACTCAACAAGATTCCATCGATTTATGCAAAACAAGTTTCAATACGACGTCCATGGTCGCCTTTTAGCGCTATTTCCAATAGAAAGAAAGTCTTCTTTTGTGAAGGATAGACATAGGATTTCGCGTTCATAGGACAGGGCATAGCAACGCAAGCCCAAAAACCAAGTTTTTGCCTAATATCTATTAATTAGGACATTATTTGAAAAAAAAACCGCAAAAAACAAAACATTAAATGTTAGTTATTAAATGTTAGCTTTTTGCTTTATAGTGCGTTACTCGCACTGGGTAAATCTTCTACGAAAACTTTTTAATTGGTTTTTTTTAGTTGGTTAGAGCGTAACCTGTACTGAAGGTGAGGCGCGGGTTCGAATCCTGCCGAAATCGAAAATTTTTGGGATATTATTAAAAAGTTTTCGTAGAATATTAAATGTTCTTTATATTTCGTTCAATTACTATGCTAATTCTCAAGATCTTAAGAGAAGTTAAGATTTTTCTTTAAACCTTGATTTCTCAATAAATACTTCTGTATTTATTGAGAAATCAAGGTTTTATTTAAATACTTCTGTATTTATTGAGAAATCAAGGTTTTAAGAAAAAATTTAGAGGTAAGTTTGCGATTTTTTTCTATCGAGAAATTTTTATGGAATCGTGTTTTCGAAACATATTGGTAGAGTAAGTCCTGAACTTAACCATTTATAAATTTAAAAGTTCAAAAATTTTGTAGTTTGGAAGATATGGAGGTCCGGCGGAGTTGATTTAGAGTAGTATAGGGCCTTAAGGACAATCACACTAGTAAGTGAGTAATAAATGCGAAAGTTTGGATTAATAGATGAATGGTTTGTTACGTTTTTACGCTAAAAGTACTGAATGAAATTTGACTTGTCTAAGTGCTTATTTTGTAAGCCTAAAGAAATAAAGTTATTGAATTTTGAATTTTGAATGAATAGTAGCGTTTGG
The DNA here is from genome assembly GCA_947086465.1 of Eupithecia exiguata. Taxonomy (NCBI): domain Eukaryota; kingdom Metazoa; phylum Arthropoda; class Insecta; order Lepidoptera; family Geometridae; genus Eupithecia; species Eupithecia exiguata. The sequence goes on from OX352229.1 coordinate 3,379,483, forward strand.
TGATATTTACGTAGCAGTTGTTACGTTTTCACGCTAAAATTACTGAATGGATAGTGCTGAAATTTTAAATTTACTTTAAAGTAGGTCATAACCTGAATACAATAAAGGATACTTTTACTCAGAAAAAACGCGTGCGAAGAAGCGGGCGGAAGCTAGTCTAGAATACAATAGTATACTTTTCCACGACAAAATGCGTTTGAAATGAAATTCTAAGCTGTTTCCTAGATTCTCGGCAATTGAAATTGTGAGCTTAAAAGCTCTAAGCTATACGGTTTGCCCGCGACGTGGGAAAGCTTCTGTATAGCACTTAAGCACTTACCTAGGTCAGAGCACTAGAAGTCATGCTCCCTAGTGTTTACTTCTAAATACGCTGATAGTCCTGGCACACGGGGTAAGTAATGAAGTCTGGTGAGTGCTGGTGAGTGTAAAAGATTTTACGATTCTATTTATTATTCTAGAAAATTTTCCCTGGAAGAAACGGGAGAAAAGTTGGTGGAATCGAAGTTGACTTTCACCGACCTTACAGCTTAATTGTCTTTTTGCTTTTGCTGTCTTGTATTTTCCTTTAGCTAACCAAAGAACGCTCGAAAATTTTCTGCAAGAGGGTTTTCGTAGAAAATTTTGGTTCTTGAGCTCTACGTTTTCGAGCGGCTTTATGGGATAGGCAGTAGTAGCAAGAGCGAAATTAAAGGGTTTTTCTCCACTGGTGAGATGGAACCCTATCATTGTAACATTTACCCACTACATACGAAATTTCCCAAAATCCCGCTCTCGCACATCACAGAAAATGCACCCTTACTGCCATAAATCTCTGCCACATTCTATCACGAACTCATTCTTGTTCTGTTCGACCATTTACAACCATTCATTTCTAATAGACTGTCACGTGTGAACAAACGCTTTGTCACGTTCCGTAACACCTGAATGTCGCACAAAGCCTTCATGGACAGGCCGGGCATTGTAGCTACAAACCTAGGTATGTATTTAGGTAGTATTACGACACGATGTGGGTTTCACACTAATATTATAAACTAGTTTCTGTACGCGGCTTCGCACGCGTTGCGTCTGTGGAAGCGTTTAATAGTATATTTTTTAACAAGGGACCAAACCACTTCATTATGATCGAGGTTGTTAATACTCCCAAGCGTATAGCGAGGGAGGATGACAATTCCAAGTTATAATGGGTGGTTTTGGCCCGCGTGAAAAAGAATACTTTTCACTTCGAGTTAAATTATAGAAACTACGCGACATAAACTAGTGTTCTATTTTGATATTTTGCCATTGGGTTTGAATTTCAGAAAACTTGATAAATTTATGTCTGGCATCAGAGATAATGTAGGATTCTAATGGTGAAAGAATTTTTGAAATTTCGGAGCCTATTCAATTCAAACAAACAAACAAATCTTTCCTCTTTATAATATTTTTAGTATACAGTAGTTCCTATGAATCTTATTTTCTTGCTCTCTAGAAATCTAGACAGTAGGTAATCAACATTTAAATAAAGATTTTAGCCAAATCTTAAATTTTTCAACCGTCAAAGTCACAGAAAATCTTGACGTAGGCATTCAAACAAAAACTCTTGCTTCACAAAGATATAAAACCAATACGTTTTCGCTTTACACTACATAACTTTACATGTAGCAAGTCCCAGCTGCGCACACTGAAGGTAATCAGATGCAGATTGCATTGCGGCGATATGCTATCCTGATACATTGGTAGAGAGGTGTGTATCGATTACGAGTCCACGTGTAACGTACGAGTACCTAGGTATATTTTAACAGTAGATGTCGATAATAATAGACGTGACATCGAAACCTATACTTGTGTAGCCAACTAATTGACCAATGCGCCCGGCATGGATTGATTTAGTACCTTGTTATGTATAAATAACTAAATAAATAATGCTGGACAATTCACACAGCATTACCTAGCCCCAAGGTAAGCAGAGCTTGTGTTATGGGTACTAGATAACTGATATACATAATATTATACATTACATAGATAGATATTTTTTATTATACATAAAAAACGACCAGAACACCCGGAACAAATGTCTGCAGATCGTACACACATTTGTCCCGAGGCGGGAATCGAATCCGCAACCTCCTGCGTCGCATGTGGACCTTCGCCCACCGCGCCATAGAGGTCGTCGTATATCTTTGATTCATGTAAAAACAGTTATTTTCTTTTCGTGTTATAGGTACATAGTCATTTGATTTGACACTACCTCAACTTAACCCTTAGTTATTGACGGGTCCATTTCCCACTTTTCAAACGTTTCCATCTGAACCTTACGTAAACTGTTACAAACAAAGAGCACTTAGTCGCTGTTATCACAGGTTACAAACGTAGAAGAAAGACAAAATAACAGAAATAATCTGTATTACCTTTTCATGTCATTTATCACCAACAGCATTTCGTTTTTTAGGGTTCCGTATCCAAAGTGTAAAACGGGACCAATATTACTTAGACTCCGCTGTACGTCTGTCACCAGGCTGTATCTCATGAACTGTGATAATTAGAGAGTTGAAATTATCACCGATGATGTATTTCTATTGCCGCTATAACAACAGATACTAAAAAACAGAATAAAATAAATATTTGAGGGGCCTCCCATACAACAAACGTGATTTTTTTGCCGTTTTTACAGATGCCGTTCTTACAGTACGGAACCCTTCGAGCGCGAGTCCGACTCGCACTTGCCCGGTTTTTGTTGTAGTATGAATAAAATCGAACAATAACATTTCAATTGCATAAAACTACTTTGTGATAAAGTATGTTATTTTGTCAAATTCTAATCTCAAAAAATAACATTCATGACGTTACAATTCAGTTCCCTTCTCTGAATATTGTTAACATCATACCTCTTTGTAATAACAAAGAGGTATGATGTTAATAATATTACTGAATTGGAAGTAAGAAGGATTACTTCCAATTCAGTACCTAACTGAAGACCTAAAAGATCCACTCTGAACCTTCCCTGCGCAACTAAAAGGTTCTTCTCAGGTCACATTATACTGCTAAGTCTCTGACCTTTTAATATACTCGTAGATTAAAACGAAGATTACTCCGTGTTGGTTCTAAATAAATCCTTTTAAAGGTACAAGATTCTGTGAACTCATTTGCTTCATAAATTATGTCGTATCCCTTTAAAGATGTTCTTGTATTTTCTCTCTCCCGTTTGATTAGTATTGAGAGTCAAAGTAAAACCTGGGCTTTGAGAGTTATTCAGAATGAATGAATGAATATATTTTTAATTTTTCTTGCTCAAAAGGTGTGTCAATATTAGTAAAATTCTTTTTGTAAGGTCTAGGGTTAAAAAGTAATTTTTCTTTTTAATTTTGGTTTGAATTCATCAGCCAGTGCAAAATATTCGTCCTCGTGCATAAAAAGTCGAGTTTTTGGTGTTCCATTTACAAAGAACATATATTTCATTTGAATTTATTTTTGAAAATGGAACTGAAAGCGCCTTTTTGGACATTGTTGGATGTTTTGTATGGTTATTTTTCCTCATAATAATAACTATAATAGTCATTTAATAATAATAAAATTATAATAATATCTATACTGTACATACATATATATATAATTATAACGGAGTAGGTTCATTATTTGTTAACTGCGAGCGTATCTAGGTAATACCAGATGAAAATACAGCTCTGAAACACAGAGCCAGGCCTAGGGCTTCTATCTACACGAATCGCGTGACCGCTTTTACATGGATTCTATGACCTTATTGTACCAATCTGCTACGGAAACTCTACCAGGCACTTATCTGAATCTTTTTCCATTTCTTCTCTGTCATCCTGTAGAATTGATCCAACGTCAAAACATAGACGCTTGAGATTCGCATAGAGTAGAATAGGTGCATTGCAAATGATAAATAAGGATTTAACTCCGAAATATATATAATTATTATCCATAAATACACCTTAACAAACTAGTGTACGAGTTTAGCTTATTATCTCTCATTCCGAGGTGAAACCCCAATATGACTGCACTATAAAGCTTAAATTAACTAAACTACGCCTCATAAAAACCCATTGTCCTGTATGATTCCATTTCAATCTTATCTAATTTAGTCTGTGATCGAAAGGGGAGTAAGTTAATAAAAGGTATGCTGAAACGCCTTTCAGACGTCTTTCAGGAAAATAAATCAATAAAATATCGGAAGGCATAAAGCGGTACGATAGATTATACTTTGATTTCCCTTTAGGACTACCATTAACAAAAGCTTTGTAAGAAGTTTCGGGAATGATAAAATCGGGTAACAGGAAAATAGTGCGAAATTCACTGAAATTAATCATAATTATAAGTACCGGAACGTATGTACCTTATCTTTTACGGTAGACTCGTGAGGCATAAGCCTGATCAGGATCTACCATAGTCGTAAAACCGACCGTTGATTTGGGTCCAAACGAGTCCAGAGACTGCTGGCAGATGCTGGATGCGGCAAGCTGAAGACAGGGCGCTATGGCGCTCATTAGGGGAGGCCTATGTCCAGCAGTGGACTGATATAGACTGATGATGATGATGAGTCTAGAGACTAACGTATGTTTATTATAATTATCTACTACTAGCTGTGCCCCGCGGTTACACCCGCGTTAAATTCGAATTTGACATTTCTAGGGGGATTATTCCCGTAAATATCCCATGGGAATTTGATGTTTTACCAGAACAAAAAGTAGCTTATGTTACTCTCCATCCTTCCAACTAACTATATGCCAAAAGTTAAGTCGAATGGTTGTTAGTTAGGGCGTGAAGGATGGACAAACAAACACACTTTCGCATTTATAATAGTAGTTAGGATTAGGATAATCAAGGTGCCCATAAAATATAACATAAAAAGCTTTATCACGCTGCACCTTTAATTAATCTTGATAATAACCACAAAAGCTCTAAACTCTGATGTTAAACAGTATGTTAAAAACTGTCGTATCACGTCGGTCGTTACTTTTGCCGCCTAGGTAAACTAAAAAAAAAAAAAAAATGCTGGACGATTCACACAGCATTATCTAGTCCCAAGCTAAGCAGAGCTTGTGTTATGGGTACTGGATAACTGATATACATAATATAATACATTACATAGATAGATATTTTTCATTTTACATAGAAAACGACCAGAACACCCTGAACAAATGTCTGCAGATCGTACACACATTTGTCCCGAGGCGGGAATCGAACCCGCAACCTCCTGCGTCGCAGGCAGGCATTCGCCCACCGCACCACAGAGGTCGTCAAACTCTTTATAAAACTTTAATTAAACGATATCGTCTAGTAGGTACAGCATTAATTAAAGATACAGAAAGATACAGACCTTTATAGACCCTAGCGGTCTATGAACCCACCCCCTGGGTTCATAGACCGCTTGGGTCTCTCTTGTGGAACATTGAAAAGATATTAACACCCCTTAAGGATAGGGTAAAAAGATGAGGATAATCTATTTTTCTCATTAAAACTCAATCTTTTATTTTTATAAATAACTTTAACATTTTTCACGAAAATGCTTCAAAACACTTAATTGATGTAAAAGAGATTGAAAGGTTATCGTGTCCGCATCTGTAAATCGGATTTTAAATGTTTTATCTATTTTTCTATTTAAAACTTAACCTTTTATTTTTATAAATAACTTTAATATTTTTCACGAAAATGCTTCAAAACACTTTAATGATGTAAAAGAGATTGAAAGGTTATCGTGTCCGCATCTGTGATTCGGATTTTAAAATTTAATATCAAACTGTCACACTATGAGGATTCATATGCTACTGTGAAATGTTCACTTCGTTTTATCCAAAGGTTCGGTTTATTCACCATGATTGCTTATTTTCGGTTTATTTACTAACAAAATTAAATGTAGGCAGGTAAACTAAATATATATTATTCTACAAGGCTTTTTGCATTAATCATTATTTTAGGGTTCCGTACCCAAGGGGTAAAACGGGACCTAATAGTGTCCCTAAGACTCCGCTGTCCGTCTGTCACCAGGCTATATCTCTGATAGTTAGACAGTTAAAAATAGTTATTTATATATTCACTTTAAAAATCAATGGGTAATTATTAAAATCAAACAAATATTTTAGGGGGGCCATTTTTATAGATAACGATACGGAACTCTTCGTGCACGAGTCTGACTCGCACTTGGCCGGTTTTATTTAATGTAAGACAGTATACAAACCCGTAATTAATTAAAAACATGCACACTTTCGCATAGTCTGGTAATGTGAGGAGAACCCATCTCCCTAAAGGATCACTTTATTGTCCTGCAGATAAATGGGTTAAAACAGCCAGCCCTTCTGACCTAATTTCCTACAAGACAAATTTATTGCCACATCAAACGCTTCTCCATTCATCTGAAAGAACCGTCTATGTTGTATCACTATGTAGGTACTAGCGGTCCGCTCCGGCTTCGCACGGGTATATTCTATAGCCTATGTTCATCATCACAAGGCATTATATCTATCTATATATATAAAAATCAATTACTGTTCGTTTGTCTCGCTAAAACTCGAGAACGGCTGAGCCGATTTAAATACTTTTTGTTTTGTTTTCTTCTAATAAGTACAGGGGTGGTTTACAAAGGAAAAAATAGGGAATTTTGGTTATTGTAAATAGGTTGAGTAGCTAACCTAACGAAGTATCGGGTAATAGGTTGTAATAAAATAAAAAATTCTACGAAAAAAGATTCGTTTGGGGCTTGGTTTGTTCACTGAATATTAATCTGAGGTAGCAGGTGAATAACCTCCTTCAGTATTGTGCCCAAATTTAGAAATACCCTGTATACTTGTATAGTATAACTCGAATTATAATAATTTCAATCTGAACTAAATTTTATTTCTCTAACTTTTGGCAGCAGACGGTGAAATCGAACCTACGTGGTAATGGTTAAATTTTTTCATAGCTCACTGTCTCGTAAAACTAATATTAATTCATCGTAAAATAGCTTTTACAATGAATATAATTTCTTGTAAATTTTCTTCATTAAAAAGTCTGTGAGGGTGACAAACTTTGTACTTGAAACTTATCAAAGCGATTCGTCTGTCATAATCACGACCTCGCTAAAATTTGAATGTTAAAGAATGCTTACTTAGCCTGCTTAGCAATTCAAATGAGTTCGGTCTGTAATAACTAATCTAAATCACATTATATTTAGACTTAGATGGGCGAATAACATTGTATTACATTTTAAGCATTATACAAACTTACTAGTGGTTTATTTATAGCTTCTTCCACTTGTGGACACAAAATTGAAGCGAACAAAATCAATAACATTTTGTTTCTTATTTGATAATAATTACTATTTATAAATCTGTTTATGTATAAAATTTGACTTGTCTAAGTGCTTATTTTGCTAGCCATATGAAATTAAGTAATTGAATTTTTGAAATTAAACTATACATAAGAACCGATTTCAGCGGGACTCGAACCCGCGCCCCGCTCTAACCAACTAAGCCACGAAACCCTAGTCGGTTCAACCGAAAATCTTTGGGACCTCTTACGGACTATAGCGCCGGTGGAGAGCGGTGGTTAGAGCACACCCGTACTGAGGGTGGGGTGCGGGTTCGAGTCCCGCGAAATCGAAAATTTTTGGGTACTTTTTCATTTCGTAGTATTCCCAAAGTGCGGATCTCTTTTTCATCATCCATTTGTTATAACATATTTTGAGCAGATAGGGTCCTCAAGTTTTACCATCTCTAAACTTTGACAAAATTTATATTTTAAAAATTTCTAAGATACTTAGGTACCTAAAGCAACTCTGTCATTCGGTCTTTCGTTTACAATTTTAATTCTTACCTTCAAAGTCCTGTTCCGTGTAGTCATGATGCGTGAGCTTCCTGGCAGCAGGGTCTGTCGGTGCCTCGTCATCATCAGCTCGGGTCTCCATATTCCACGGTCTGCGGACAAGAAAATATCTCTAAACATAATTTTAGAACTCTAAAATACCGTTTATATTTGACAACCGCTTGTCCTTCGAAAAATGAGAAAATTAGCGGTAAACAAAGAGCTACAGGGTAGACAGCGACAGATAGTCAACTAATCTTTGTTAAATACCAGTCAAAGCACCGGGCAACTGGAAGATGATTACTCATACTTAATTATTCACTGTGCTCCCAGCACACGGCAAAATTGAAGCGAACAAAATCAATAACATTTTGTTTCTTGTTTGATAATTACTATTTATAAAGTTGTTGTTTATGTATAAAATTTGACTTGTCTAAGTGCTTTATTAATAATAAATGTTATTATTAATAAAGCACTTAGACAAGTATTATATTATTATATTATAAATGTTTATTTCGATTATAAGTTATCGAAATATTATAATAATATTATTAATTATTGTAAGCATAAAGAAATAAAGTTATTGACTTTTGACTTTTGGATGGATACGTATTGACGACCTATTTTGTATATTGATACAAAATAGGTCACAGTAAAAGGTGCTTTGACAACAAGAGCTTTGACTGGTTATGTGTTTTTATAATCCTATAAGAGATTATCCTAAAAAATTGTATATCCATACAGGGTAACGTAACATGTGTTTTAAGCCAAAAAAGGGTGATTCGGACCCCAAGAAGATCAACTTAACTTCTACATTATTTTTTAATTTTGAATTTTAAGCCCTTTTTGGCTTAGTACACAGGTTTCGTGTCACCCTATAATAATTATTATATTTCTCACGCGAACCGAATGACATAATTAAGGTCCCAAAGATATTGTAAGAAGTGGAAAACTAATTTTGTAGGTAAGTACAGTCAGCGTCAAATTGATATGAGCGTCTAGATTAGTCAAAATGATCTGAAAGACATAAAAGCAACTTGATATACGCAGTTCGATTCATCATATTATTATTGTAAGCACCCAAGTTGTTCAAAATATCTTACAACTCATTGTTACATATTTATATGAGCAGGCAGGTAGACGCTTCATCAATTTGACGCTGACTGTACCTTAATGCCTAGGTTTTTTCACCAGCAGCCACGGAAAATATAATTGAAAACCATTTATGAAAATGAAAGTACCTACGGATGGATTTTTATCCATACCGATTGGCTCATTATTTTAAAAGGTTTCTTGTATATAATATACCTAGATTTATGATAGTAAACGTTAATTATCTGCCAAAATGACAAGCCATCCCCAATTCACTTTAAAAGCCCATTAGTTAATTAATGAAGGTTACCAATAATGTACAATGTTTCCAGTAGGTTGGCGACTCCTAATTGGCGTCCTATAGTGCCTCTTCCTGGTAATTGAAAATCTGACCTGATTAGCTGAAACACATTTAGCTTAATTTTGTTCTTGCTTCATCACTTATTTATTTACTAAAGGGACACCAATAGTATTCATATTTTGCTTATTTTAATAAATGTTGACATAAGACAAGTTCTAATATTATATACTTAAAAAAGGTCGACACACTGCACTTACACTGCTTAGACGCAGCCTTAGACAATTTAACCCGCTGTCTAAGGACGTAGCAGTGGTTTCAATTCAAAAATAAACTACAACAATTTGACAGCAGTTAAAAAGGTTGCGGTCCCTTTTATAGTGATTGGAATACAAGGGATGGCATTAGTTTTAGTGCTTATCATCGACAGCAGATACCGAATCCAAGCGGCCAATAGGATATTTTGCATGCGACTCAAAAAAGCTGATTTTTTTTTTGAATTCTCTTTTGATATAGGAATATAATCTGCATATTATTATTTTTATATTTTGATGTTTTTATTATAAAATTTTATAATGTAAAAGTATATAGGATACGAGAAGGTAACGCAAAATACTAAACGTGACGTCACCGTTCACTGTATTGCCATGAATCTCATTTTTTTCTTTTTCTTTTATTAATCTAAATAAATATGATTCTAAATGGTTGTGGTCGAAATCACGTGAAATATGGTATTTAAAGACTCACGACAAACTCTACTAACTCGGTCTTGTCATCCAGTAAAAACAACCTCGTCTATAATGGGGTGGTTTGGTCCCTTGTGTAAAAATATACTATTAGGTACTCACTTTCTATAGGCTACAGGTTGGTATTTACAGTTGTATTTTACACTTTGAGACATGCTATACAGAAGGAACAGTTGTAGGAACAAAAACTAGCAAAGATATCTGAACTTTGCTCTTCACCGAGACACAAAACTGATTTTCTCTATCTTTTTTATCAATCTTTAACTTCTCTTCTTTTCAACACTACTCCACTTAATGTTTTGCCAAGTTGATATCACAGAAGAAATAGGTCCTTCCTCCAGAAAGGTCAGGCACGAACTCAGTGTGCTCGATTCTGTTCCGCTTCTTAATAGCAATACCTAGTAGGTATATCGATAGGCTATCAAGTCTGTTTGTATGTATCCAGATTTTTTCTATCGTTTCGAGAGTGGTCCCAGTTGCCGGAAGAAAAATAATAAACTTAAATCTATCCGGCGACTGGGACCGCGGTCCCAATACCTAGAGGTCCCAGTTGACGGAAGCCTCTCCATGCTCTCGAGGTAGAGTGTGTCTACCTACGGTGAACGAATGCAGATTTTAATTATAGACTTTCAGAATGTGAAATTGGAATGGATCTTACTGGTATGAATTGGATCACTGGAACTACCTGTAGATTGTTTACAACAGCCTGCAGATAGCTCAATTGTTTCCATCATAAATACTACTTCTTATTTGTTTTTATCATGTTTTTATTTGTAATTTTCTTTGTGAATAATGATTTTTACTGTAATAAAAAAACAGACATTGGGCATAAAATAAAGCCGCAAAAAATTGTGCTGTCGGTCTCTTTATAAATTCTTAATAATTAATTTATTTTTCAATCTTATGGGAATGCAAACGCCTATTAAAAAGAAGGTATCGATCGGCAACAAAAAAATTGGTGTGTACGACATACGACAAAATAAATAAATTCAAAAGGTAATACAAGAAAAGTCCAGGATACAAAGTCACGGAAGCTACATAAATCGAACATCTCCTTGTAAAGTCTCGTACGGTAAAGACCTTCTACAATCACGATATTTTAGGGTTCCGGTGCCAAATAATAAAATCAGAACCCTTATAATTACGTTATGTCTTTGCCCGTCTGTGACAGCCATGTTTCTCGTTCGTTTATGCACGTCGTCAACGTCGTAGTAACTTTTGACGACCGATGTGGCGCGGTGGGCGAAGGTCCATCTGCGACGCATGAGGTTGCGGCTTCGATTCCCGCCTTGGGACAAATGTTTGTACGATCTAAAAATATTTGTTCCGGTTGTTCTGGGTATTTCTATGTATAATAAAAATATATTTATCTATGTATAAATAATCTATTGTATTAAGTATTTCAGTCATCTGGTACCCATAACACAAGCTCTGCTTAGCTTGAGGCTAGATGATGTTGTGTAGATTGTCCAGCATTATGCATTTATTTATTGTATTTATTTCTAAAATACCTATACTCCTAGGTATAATAAAGAAACCCTCATAGACAGTACTTTACGAAATTATAGCAGAATCTTCAAAATATCTCAGTACAAAAACAAATCGACACAAATCAAATTGCAACAGAACCATTCATTGTACGTGGTTCGACACACTTGCCAGCTCTATTCCAAACAAGACGTATTCCGTAATTGGGCAGTTTGCCTACTTAGGAACTCCGTACGGCTTATTGATTAGCGCGTGTTGCTAATTACCTGCAGAGTCTGAGATCACGTGAAGAAAGGTTGTTGACCCAGCTTCGCCAACGGGTCAGGGGGAACTAGTGGCATTGCAACGTTGCAGAGCTGCTCATGTAGGGTTGCCAGGTGCTCGGTATTTTAGCACTGCGTTCGGTATAGCAAAAATACAGAAGTATGAGTGGCTCGGTATTTTTTTAAATCTTTCTCCTTATCAAATGATTCGACTGCCAGATTAGACTCAATAAATTGATGCGATGTTGCCGCTTTGGGCACGTGCTCACTCTTTTCGCGGATTGTGGATCGTGGATATCCACGATCCACAATCCGCGAAAAGGTTTTTAATATCTTTCTTAGTCGCGCACTGAGCCCTATACGTAGGTACCTACCTAAGTCTGAATTATGCATAAGATGCAATTTCAGTCTGACATATCGCGCAATGCACGGGGCTGTTAAAGCTAAAAAAGAAATTGCCGGAAGCGTGCGACAAATATATCATTTTTATGTACAGACTAATTTTTTTAATTCTTGATTTCTGAATCAATGTAAAAACATACTGTTTGTAATGAGGGGTTTTCGTTTCGTATTAAAAAAAAAAAGCTAGTTCTAAATATCTCGATAGATGGCAGTGTGTCAACTGGCGATTAGGGTATGTCTATGTCAAATGAAGGGAAAACAAACTTTTTCTGAGTGTTGCCATTTACGCATTTTTTTAATGCTAAAACTGGCAGATTTTGTGATCGGTTCACCTTCTAACATCAAACCGATGACGGGGACATAATTAAGTCCCGTCCCCGTCGGTTATGGTACGTAAAAATCGTAAAAAACGGGGACATAAGTCCCAATTAAAAATATTTTGGTTTTGAGCTTTATTTTGTTCAAATGAAGAACTCTTTTAATCAGATGTATTTTTGAATGAAGATGACGAGAATGAGATGAGATGTATTATTACTGAATAACGAGTCACACAATCACAAAAAATCTCCGCCATCTTAGTACAACATGTCGTCCCAAACAGCTGCGCAAGGTCAGTAACCCGAGCCGGCGCGGCGGCACTCGAGTTTCGTCTCAAGTCGTGAATGATTTGTTGTTTTTATAAAGTTTTGAAAAAAGAATCGAATAGATCTGTGAAGGTTATACCTAAAAATGTCGGGTTTACCTGTAAGTAGGTAAGTAACTTGCAATCAATCAATCAATCAATCAAATATTTATTGCAAGAAATACATGTTATTAAAAGTTGTTATTAAAAAATTCAATGCAGATTTTAGAATAGAGAATTGCATATCAGAAAAGGACCTATTTCAGTTTTTAATACCTAAGTGAATGAAAAAATATGTAGGTAGGTATGTTGTTGGTAAACCTTTATTATATAAGTAAATGAAGGCGTCACAAACACACTATACATTTTATACGTTATTTATGCCTAGCGATATTAGTTTTAAAGGTGATTACTGTTGCTATTTTCAGCTTGCAATATATCATTTTGCAGTTTTCCGGATATTTTACGAAACATCTTTTAATCATATATTTCGGACAAAATTTAAGTTCGGTTTGGAGTTTTTTAATTTTGACTGTGGCAACACTACATTCGTTACCTATCTTTGAGAAACCAAAATAATTTCAAGATTTTCTTCAAGTTTTTAGTGGTTTCCCGTCCTTCGTCAGTTCTGGAATCGAATGTTCTTTCTCTGGCTGCGCCGCCGCCGCGCCGCCGGTTTTTGCTGTTGGTGAAGTTATATTCTACCCGATAAAGTTATCTTGCTGTGTTCGAGTTATTGTTAATAACTGGTTGTGTTTGTGCTGATATGATAAAGAGGTTGACTCTGAGCCTATGAAAAACTGATGGTAATGAATGTGTACAAGCAGACGTACAAGAGGTGAATATTGGTAGCGTGTGTCAACAAAACAGCCGAGCTCTTGGGAATATCGCAAAGAAGTGGTTATAAAAGAACACAAATCTACAGGAAGAATTTCTTCGCCCAAAAAAAGGTCGCAAAACCAATTTTAACAAAGTATTGACAATTATACGTATTCTGCTATATGAAGAATCGTCCATTCGTTTTTTCGCTGAAATGAATTATCTGCTCTAACAAAGGTAAGAATTGAGTTAAGTATCTACCTCATTTCAAAGAGAAGTCTATTTAGTTATTAGTGTCTTTATTTAAAAAAAGTAAAAGGATAAAAAGCAGCCTATGTGTTATTCCGGACTATAATCTATCGCTATGCGAAATTTCATACAGATCTATTCATATGAGTAGAGAGTAACGTACATCCATCCATCAATCCAAACCTTCACCATTATAATATTAGTGGGATAAAAAGTACTTTGTGTTTGCGCTGCTGTAACTGTAAGCCACTGCACATTAACATAATGTCAGGATTTGATTTAACGTTTTAGAGCTTCTCAAATTAGTGGTTAACCAAGCACACCTACTGCATCTGAAAAATGACTTGTATCACTCAGGCATTATAGCTTCCTGTGATCTGCATGTAAAATATTTGCTATTTTGTTGCAGGCCATACAGTAATAAAAACAAGGGTGGATACCGAGGTCAAGTCATCGAAATAAGCTTTCTTGGAACGCTTAACAACAGGCTTGAATACTCCAACGGGAAAAGGACAATAATTGATATTCAGCTGTAATTATAGGCAACGAAGAAATAAAAAACAAGAAATGTATTTGTTTATATTTATTTCTGATGTCAAATAAATAATGCCTTTGTAGGACTAAGGTATTAGTAATTTAGGCAGTGAGAACTAATACCTATAATGTACCTATGAATAAACCTTCTTTTAAAAGTACTTCTCTATTAAAAAAAATGCACTTATTTGTTTGTTTTATGTACTCTCCGAAAGGCACAACCAAATGTTGCTTTGCTTTGTTGTTAGGTACAAGCATAGTGAAGGGTGGTGCGTGAGCCTAGTATTATTATGACTCTCAGAAAAAACCACCAGCAGCGCAGCGTGTAAAGCTCTGGACGCTTAACTAGCGTGTGAGATTGAGCCTTGTGAGATGAATGGATTTAGTAAAATAAATACCTATAGCTTTCTTCAAGAAAATTTCCTGCTCAAGCAAAGCCGAGGGCAAGAACTAATGATCCATAAAAATTCAAGGGTTTGCTTCACTGTCTTGTCACTTTCATAGTGACATTTCTTTGTTTATTTGCAGCATTTGAAAAATCAAGTTTGTTTGCCAGTTTTTTCATTGTTCAGACATAAACAATGAAAAAACTGGCACGATGGTTGTGACAGAGAAACATTCATTCTATCTGATTTCTTCTCATGCTACAAGCATATTTTTATATCTCTCTGGTGTGAATGAGATGGGTATATGCACTACCTCTAGTACCTTGTTCTTTTAAGCGATCGACCGATTATCATTTTGACGTTTTCTTTCATGTGACATTAACATACCATAGTGCCTTGTTGAAGCCAGTTGAAGCCCTGCCATCTATCGAGATACATGGAACTAATTTTTTTCTTTTTAAAAATGTAAAACGAAAACCTCTCATTAACTATGTAAGTGAAAAAGTTAAATTTACTTAGGTATCTAAATGAGAAAAAATATAACTGTTGTTTATTATTATGATAATGATCGCTAATGGTTATTTTCTCTTGTGAAATGGTAAATTGTACTTTATATTGAAACAATAGTAAATAAACATTTATAATTTTTTTTTTACTCCTTTGGTATTATCTTGAATACGACTTGGCAACCCTGCTTATGAGCCATGAGAATAAGTATACTTATTAGGAACCACGTAAAGTTGCCAATTTTTAGGGTTCCGTACCCAAAGGGTAAAACGGGACCCTATTACTAAGACTCCACTGTCCGTCCGTCTGTCACCAGGCTGTATCTCATGAACCGTGATAGTTAGACAGTTGAAATTTTTACAAATGATGTATTATTGTTGCCACTTTAATCAAAAATGATAAAAAACAGAATAAAATAAATATTTAATGAGGCTCCCATACAACAAACGTGATTTTTTTGCTCGTTTTGTTCGATATTGATAATGGCAACAAGCAGACGTTTGAAGTATTCACAGAATACTTAATTTATATACTCACTTTAATAATAAGTAATTATATTAAAATAAAACAAATATTTAAGGGGGGCTCCCATACAACAAACGTGTTTTTTTTGCCGTTTTTATAGGTAGAGATAGTTTTTACAGATCAGACAAACATTTCTCCCAGGGCGGGAATCGAACACGCAACCTGCTGCGTCGTTATACTTGTTGTATACTTGTTCTTGTAGTATTTTATATAATTGTACCTTTTTGTGTAAAATCATATGTACCTAAATAAAGAGTGCAGCGTCTTAGGTTTAAGCAACCTTTCATGTTATACCTCTAACGTTTAATAAATAAATTACATATTTTTTTTGATCATCACATCACCAAAACTTGATCAAAAGGTTGAGAAAAAAATCCACCCAAACTACAACAAGAGAGAGTTACAAAGGGTTGACCTCAATAAACTTGCCAGTGCCTGACAGCTAAGTAATATTTTAATCCGTAGCTTGGGGAGGTCGTGAATTTTAAATAAGGCACGTTTCGTAAAAAAACAATGGTTGGGGTAAAAATATTTGCTGGATTTTGGGCGTTGATGAGGTTATAAAATTTAAATGAGTAGGTATACATCGGGATGTATAATAAGAAGGATCTCATTATACGAAATATAATGAGATATTGAGATTCAAATAACCCTGTATAGGCAGGAGCCTATACAGGGTTATTTGTAAATTAGTGACAATACGTAAACTGCAGGTTCAGCCCATCATCACAAACACGTTTGTGAAGACCAGGTCTTGCCAGGTCTTAATTCTTAATTTCGGTATTGATAGTTAAATAAATCATTTATTTTTCGCCTGCAGACACACATGTAACAAAATAAACAAAGTAACAAAAGTGATTTTAAACTACTTAAGTGTTAAATTATCCTAAACATAAAACAGAGATTCATATAACAATCATAACAAAATTAGAGACACATATAACAATCATAACAAAATTAAACACCACAACACAACACTTTTATTGGTAATGGGTACCCCCGTAATTCAATAATCGTTCGTTAGAGAGGTTTTATTTGAAACTCAACTTAAAAACAGCTCTGTCCTGAATTAACAGAAGATATGAGAGTGAAAGATCGGTCTTAAGTAACTCGTTGGGTTCCAGGCAAAGATGTTTTTTCATTTAGTATCAGAGGTGACTTATATTTTTTTTTTTAATTTAGACTTGTCACCTTCACGAACGTGTTTGTGATGATGGGCAGGACCTGCAGTTCACGTATTGTCACTAGTTTACCAATAACCCTGTATACAGATAAGGTTCAAAATCGTGTACTTAATAATAGGTTTCAAAAACAGCCAGATCTACATTAAAACTCAGTGGGATCTGGGATCTGATAACATCTGCGTCTGGGGGTTACGTATGGAAACCGAAGGGTCTTTGTGTCAATTCGCCCTTGGAAGCCTTTTAGTGAGTTTCAGGGTCACTAACCGCATCCCTGGTACAAGTGTACTTGTGCCTTTGGTTCCTAAACTTACGGAAACAGAACAGGCAAAGCGAAGACTTAGTAATAGGGTCCCGTTTTACCCCTTGGGTACAGAGCCAAAACAAAAATAAAACAGGAACTCGAAACTAACTAGTACATCTAACGTGGTACGGTACAATTGTATTGGTTACTCGTAAAGATTCGCTTCGCTTCTATTCGTAGGCACTCTACCTCATCATCATCATCAGCCTATATTAGTCCACTGCTGGACATAGACCTCCCTTAATGAGTGCCATAGCGCCCTGACTTCAGCTTGCCGCATCCAGCATCTGCTAGCAATCTTTCGCAAATCGTCATCCCACCTAGTCGGAGGGCGTCCTACATTACGTTTGCCTAGGTATCTACCAAGGTACTCTACCTACAGTCTGATATTTAATATACGCCTGACAGATCACGTATTTTCTTCCATTTTCTCTCCAATTTATACAATTCTTTATTACATGCCAGATTCCTTCCGTCATGTTCCGCAATAAAAACGCGTAAACAAAGGCTAATCTTGTCAGATTACTGTTTTTATAAAAGCTTTGCCCTTGTTTATGAAATTGTAGCAAACTCAATTTGGCGTCTTTTGACATAGGCCTGCCACCGTTTTGCGGACAGCTACTTGTAGATTTTTTACCGACTTCAAGAGGAGGTTTAATGTTCAGCTGTAAAATGTATTTTTTCTTTTTTTTTTTAAATTTTTTTTTGTTTTTTTTTGTTCGTCGATTTTTCCGTCAATGAACAATTAAAAAAATTCTTTAGTTTTTAGTGGTCCGTACCTGAAAAAGAAAAAAGGAACCCTTATAGGACCACTTTGTTGTCCGTCTGTCTGTCTGTCAACCCTCTTTTCTCAGAAACACGTGCAGGTATCGAGTTGAAATTCACATCAATGCTCAGGTTTGTAACCTCTTGGAGCCGCGATATAAATCAACTTTCCGTTGACCTAGAAGCAAGGTTTTATAGCTTGAGTATCTAAAGGAAAAAATCCGAATAACGTCAAATTAAAGTTTATTAATTGAAAAAATTTTTGAATCTCGCCATGGACCAAAAACCTATAGGGTACTAACTCCCGTTGACCTACACATAATCATGATATTTGGCAAGAAACATGGTCTTATAATTAAATAATTAATATAATGTGTAGTTACGGAACCCTCGTTGCGCGAGTCTGACTCGCACTTGACGTTTTATTGTATAGATAGGGGATGATCCCGAATTGGTCTCATAAAAAGTGTATACCCGAGGGATTAGAATTATAGATAAATATAACAACACCTGTACTTACATATATTTCATGCAATAAACGATACTTTACTTTAGTAGTAGGCGTACCTACATTTTGTGAATAGGATGGGAATAAAATTTCTCGTTCTAGGAGCGGGATTGGGCAGAGCAACGCAAGCCCAAATATCAAGTGTTCGCTTATTATCTATTTATTAGGACATTATTTGAAGAAGAAAAAAACGCAACATGTAAATTAGTTCAATTACCATGCATATTCTCAAGATTTTAACTTCTATACTTATATTTTATTGAGAAATTACGATTTTAGTAAAAATTTCGAGATAACTTTGCGATTCTAAGGTTTTTATTTATTATACTCTGGGTAATTTCTAATTTAATTATTTTTTTTTGGCGTAAGTGCCGAAAGAACTCCCAAAGATTTTCGGGCCGACTAGATAAGATCACGTAGCTTAGTTGGAAAAAGAGCACCCCTGCGCTGAAGGGGAAGGTGCGGGTTCGAATCCCGTCGGGATCGTAAATTTTTGGGATTTATTAATTTCTTATAACTTTGCGATTTTTTTCCGTCGAGAAAATTTTATAGAATCGAGTTTTCGAAAAATATGTCGGATAGAGTAAGTCCTGCACTTTACCTTAAATAAATTTGAAAGTTAAATATTCAGTCGTTTGGAAGTCGGAGAGGCTTGAGTCGGTCAATATGTTAACAAATTGCGAACGTTTAAAAAGTCTTATTTGAGACCTTATGTGATTGTAAAACTGGCGTAGGGACGTGTTTTATAGAAACTGTGTAGGTAAATAAACAACATGAATGAGCATCGTCATACAGCACCCTACCCCCATCTCATCTTGTGACATGAGAAAATTACACAACCATCTTAGATTTCCTATTTCATTTCCATTTACCCATGCATGTTTGCTTTAGCTGAAACTAGAGGAAATGAAAATTTCATACCTACGACATAAAATATGTATTATATTCCCAGGTTGATATGGTTGACCTAGGCCAAACACAGTGGTTTTATATAAGGAAGGTAGAAGAGAAAAAAATAACATCGTACTTGAGGTGCCCGGAAAGTAGAGATCGATTTAAAAAAATTTAGTACCGATCACTGAAGTTAAGCAACGTCGGGCGTGGTCAGTACCTGGCCGGTGAATGACAGCGTCATGATGGCTTTTTGCTGTTAATTTTTTCAGTTTTTTACGGTTCCTTTTGCGAAATAGTTATATACAACGGTACGGAACCCTCCGTGTGCGAGTCCACTCGCATTTGACCGGCTTTATTACTTTCATTGTACTTAGATACCTACTGCAAACAGATTTGCGAGGTAAACATTTAGTTGGAAATCGTTTAATTACAATAGTTATAAAGTGATTAAGCCTTACTAAAACTAACTATTGATTTACCTTGGATGAACGATTACATTGTGTACTTTACCCTACAATGGACCTATCGGAATATTTACCTTCTTGCAATTATGTGTCTCTGTTAGGAAACCAACCCGAAAGTTTTGATCAAACGGAACCCTGTGGCGTTGTAAGACCAATATTTTGTGGAGCAACGAAGTTAAGGACTAGTGCGGTTTTCATACATTGATAACTTAATTTCTAGTATATAAGAACAAGTAAGCCTAGTTTTTCGTAAGTAAAAGTAAATCTTGTATGTAGAATATTGTCAAAAACTGTATTGGTTGCCCGAAATCCTTACACCATATACTTACATTACTTTGTATACACATCTAGACTAGTGTGAATACATGTCGCCGTCGGATCGTAGAATCAGCCTTGTTTAATAAATAAATAAATAAATAAAAAAAGAAGAAGAAGAAGAAGAAATACATTTATTTACAACAACAATACAATACAAGAATACAACAGTTAGAATTAAGTCACACTTTGAGATTAGAAATAGGTATTATTATAAAGTTGTTATAAAAAGGCCCCAAAAGGGCTTATTCAGGCATCTTTTCAGCCCATCTGTCCTATTTCAGCCTATTTATTTGCGACGCCTATCACGTTACTCGAACATGGGCGACAGAAGATAGCTCATGCTTAGGTATCCCATTGAGAGGAGAGATTTGATACCGTATGACATTACTCTGTGATGAAGGTTGACAAATTGGCTTTCTGAGTACCTTATCCAGTCATTTTTGGAGTATTGATAGGGGTGTGTTACGGAATGAAGATTGAGTGACGTATCAAGGTCCGTTTATTTCTACTGGTACAGTGCGTGTCAGACCCGCGCAGACCAAAGGTTCGTTTATATCTACAGCGAGCGTGCCAGACACTTGCCGTGACAGACAAAATAATATTATTCTATACAGTATACTCTATAAGACACAGGCTGTGGTGGCGGAATAAATATTTAGTCTTCGCGGGTCTGACACGCACTGTGCCGTTAGATATAAACGGACCTCTAGGGTTCGTGACAGACAAAATAATATTATTCTATACAGTGCGTATTAACGTATTTATATCTACATTGCATACGCCGATAGACACAGGCCATGCTGGTGGAATATATATTTAGTCTGCGCGGATCTGATACGCACTGTGTCGGTAGATATATCGCAAATACCCGAAACATAAACCTTTGGGTGAGGCCAATATGTCCAGCCGTGGACATCGAACGGCTAAGATATATACCTAACTACAACTTCGCTTCAACTTTACCCTTTATTTTGCTCTTCTCTAGATAAAAATACTTAACTATAAACAGCTACGGACCAACCAGTTCCAGGGAAACTGGTTTTGCTCTTATAGTACCACCCGACCGAGGGCTCGAATGTGGTTCGCTGAGCACAACCTATGCACGATTACCATTTATTTACTCAAAGGGGCTTAAAGGGACCCGCTGGATTTCCAGATTGCGTAAACTATGCTATGTTTGAAGTATATACTATATATATATATATATATATATACTATAGTACTAAACCTTTTGAAGTAATAGTCGATACTGATTTAGTTTACCTTTGAAGAAGCAAGCCTAACAAAATAATGATATTACTCCACAGATCTTGTGGAGTAATATCATTGTGTATTACTCCCTATGATACTACGTACACCTTCTTTTACTTTATAGTACGTGTTTTTGCGCGACTTCATCTATATCCGTCAATTTGAACATAAAGTCGTAAGTGCAGGTCGGTAATTTGACTTAAAGACCTTTGTCCCCGGACGGATTATTCTTCCGTTAGAAGATTATTTTCATTTGCTAGTGAAAAATTACGTTTCAAATTTGACGTCTGTTTTGATGTCTTGGCGTATTTGGCATCCGTCTAAGAAGAAACCTTTTTTGGTTTTGTTTGACGGAAGAATAATCCATCCGGGGACATAGGTCTTTAAGTCAAATTACCGACCATCACTTACGACTTTATGTTAGGATTGACGGAAATGAAAAATTTAAAAATGAAGAATTGACGGATGACGACGCGTCGTCATCAAATGATACCTTTTTGCCATATTTCATTTAGATCAGCGATTGGTAGTGAAAAAGTGTCAAACATCACACTTCAAAGTGCTGTAAGTGGAATAGAGAAATTGATTTATCTAGTACCTAGTTCTATAAATTAGTATTGCAACGTTACAGCTAGTTCGTGTCGAAACTACATCACTAGAAACTTCTTCTTGGCAGGTGCTCCTATTGAGAAGTCGGTGCTCCTAAAATTGGTACTATAATGGGAATACTTCTATTTGCTTTAGACCCTTAAGTACTCTTGGACACGTCACAAAAATTCAAATTATAAAACTAGGAAATGAAGGGATCACTGATTTTTTGTTCACTTCAATCTTTTTAAGGTAAAGTAAAGAAGCGAATAAGAAACCTTTTCCTTGTTCGAATGTTAGTTTTCGAGTTGGAGCAAAACTCGTCCCAAGTTTTTTATCCTCTAGAATCAGGATATTCTGATATTTTGCAGTAAACCTATTTACAAAGGACTTGTTAGACAATTTGTTTGAATTGTTTTATTGATAAATTTTGCAACTCACTTGGAGTTTTGTTGTAGAAGCGTATACATTGCCTTTTATAAGCTACATTTATTTTGTAGCCTAGTTTTGGGCACAGCTGATTTTTTTTATGCTATTGTGTAGCACAGTAAAAGATCCTGAAGATAGTGTCTAATAGTTGATTTTACGGTGGTTCCATAAAAGTTTGTTTCTCGAGGAATTGACAAGTATGCCGTAAAACGTATCTAAAACATCATCACATGATAATTTTCACAATCACTGGTCACTACTGGTTTCCATGGCAACAGCGCATAAGTAAGAGGTATATTTCGAAAAACAAATTACAAAGTTGACGGATGGTGGAACGCATAAAACGAAGGACGTCCGATCCGTTCTCTCGATGACCCTTTTATGAAAATGATTTTGACATTTATTTCATAAAGATCCGAAACCAAAGGTGTCATTTAGTGACGCCTTCGAAGAAACGCACATTTGTAAGTTTAACGGTAAGGTTGTTCGTTTCGTGCGATCCGTCAACCGAAACTTCATATTTCCTGTTGCAAAGTAGTAAAGTACAGTTTTTTTTTCATAAGTCGTTTCATCAAGATAAGTGTCATCAAACTAAATTAAGTTCGAATTTCAACTAAATGTCACCACTTGCAAATTAAATCGCGCTATAGAAGAGAAGATTTTAAAATAACATCCTAACACCCATTTTCATTATTCAGGTAATAGAAGTCGGTTAATAGTTTTTTAAAACACCCTAAATTCCACTAATATTATAAATGTGAAAGTTTGGATGGATGGATGTTTGTTACTCAATCACGCCAAAACGGCTGAAAGGATCTGGATGGAATTTAATTAAAAAGTCACAGAGATAGATCATAAGCTGGAATAGCACAAAGGCTAATATAATATAATCATAATTTACTCGCTGGATAACCTAGTTTGCTCGGATAAAATAATCTTCAGTACGCTTATGAATGTACCTATTTTCGTCCTTACTATGTAAGATACCTTAAAAATGGTTCCCTACATATTTGGTGTACACACCATCGAATCAGCTTACATATCTTTCAAAATCATGATTCATCTCTGGCACACAAAACGAATCTGCTACACAATAGGAGTTATGCCTAGATATTTTTTTTATCGGTTATTTATGGTCGGTATTTGATTATCACCGAAATAAAATATAACAGACACAATTTTTTTAATGGTTAAGAAAAGTAAAACTGTACTCAGTTTCGGGTGGTAAAAACACTGGCCTTGTTCTGTATCGTCACCGATTAGTTTGTTAACTCAGTGCTTCTATCCCTATTAACAAAGAAAATTACAATCAAATAATAGAATAAAATTAAAACTAGTATTAACAATTGAAACAATTGAGCTGACTGCAGACTGTTGCAAACATTCTACAGGTAGCTCAACTTCTATCACTTCAATCAAAATAAAACTAGAATCAAATAAATGATAAAAATCATCATGTTTGTTGTTTATGTGTTGTCTAATAAATAATTTTCATCCTTTCAAAAAAGAAATCACGTTAAAACTTCATGACAACACGGTGAACGGTGAAGTCTCGTTTAGAAATTTAGCTAATGAGTCTCAAAATATCTACTTTTCAATTATAAATTTTCACAAAAATACAAAAATAAATATGCAGATTTATTTCTACATCAACAACGACTAAAAATATAAATATTAAGCTTTTGAAGTCACACAAACACCCTATTGTCAAGCTTTTCTTACCAAAAGAACAAAATAATATTAATTGACAGTGATAAAGGTTCGGCCACACCATGGATAAAGTGCTATCTATCCATGAAACACGCACGGTGTGAACCTACCCTTTCAATTACGGCTAACGAGGCGACTGCCCAAATATTCTCGCCCAGTTGAAAGGTAACGAGATTTACTATTGATTCACTCTTGTTTTCCTAGTTTGGGAAGGCTTTGTATTTCAAAATTCAATTTAAGCGTAAATGGACAGTTATTTGAAAATTGTAAGTTATTCATACGGATATAATTTTCTCAATTGGTTCAATAGGTAGCTAAACACTTTAGTATTTGTCACTACTTAAAACAAAAACAATTCGTTAGCATAAAAGTAAATTGGGACAAATCAGTATCAGTTTTTACTGTCTTTGGTCCATAACCAAACACACCTTCAGACCTAGCTGAAAGTTTTCCTAAAATATAGAAAAAAAAATAATAATAATAAGTACTGGTAACTGCACTGTGTAGGTATTATTTTTTAACCGACTTCGAAAAAAGGATCGAGGAATTTCTTTGATCGGCTGTATGTAGGTATGTCTTTTTATGTAGGTATGTCCGTCGATTACTTCCTCAATTATGGACCGATTGGGAAAGTTCTTTCGCCTGAAAGGGGCCACTTTAGGATCATTCTTTATTCAACAACTAGCTGATGCTCGTGGCTTTGCCCGCACTTTTCATGTATCCCATTTTTCGGTTTAATATCATAGCCTATGACACTCAAAATTAAAATTAAAAATTCACCAATCCTCCCCCAACTCGATGGCGGTAAAAATTTACAACACTTTACCAGAAAACATAAAATGTATAGAAAAAAATTACATGTTTGAATCCAAACTAGAAGCGATACTCTTAAAAAAATGTTCTTACGAACTTGACGATTTCTTCAATGCTAAATTTAGCGACTCGTAATTTTTGTAATAGGTATTGAATGCATGAAACCTGGCCTGTCTTCCATTGCAACACCCTAAATGGGTACATACTGTGAACATTTTATGAACACTTACCTAACTACTAAGACCTGACTGTATGAATGCAATAAATAAAATACTGAATACTCACAAATAACGTGGCTTTCTATTGGTAAAAGAATTTTCAAAGTCGGTTCATTTGATCCAGAGATTTCCCTCTACAACCTCACAAACTCACAAACATTACCTCTTTTTAATATTAGTATAGATTAAGGAGAATCCCGAGGGTGGTCCCATATTTATTGAGGATGGATAAGTTTTTCTCCCGAAAAATTTGTAAATACTAAGAGATTTGCAGTCTCAAAAGAACACTTCATTTTGTGAACTTCGTTTTGTGTCTCGAAGTCAGAGTGAAACATAAAATATACGCGATCAATCCGGTAAAAACAGTGTTTTATTATGAGTTCTCGCGAAAATAACCTTAGAATATACTAGACTTGAAGTCGTTTTTTAGTTATTTTTTCAAAACAATAAAGTTGTTGATTTGATACGTTCTCATTCTCTTTTAAAAAAGTACCTAGTTTTTAGTAGTTTAGCCAGTTTTAAACCATAATAATATGTGAACACGCTAAAATTTTAGAAATTTACGAAGCTTCTTTCTTGTCCCTTCTTCGTCACAGCTGATGGCAGTGTACAATGCTTCAAAACCAGGTTGAAACGTTTGCTTGTCGAGAAGAATTTCTATTCAGTTAAAGAATTACTGGGACTGCAAATTTATAATTTTATTGTAAGTCCATTAATTTTTATACGAAAAAAATCATTCTATTTTAATACTAGTTAATTAATTTGATTGGTTTTTACATTACCTACCTAATTTAATCCATTAATTGGTTTGAATATAACAATGCAATTTGTAATAACTATTGAAAATTTGACATGTCAATGTTTTACCCGTAAATTGTATTTCTATATTTCAATTTCTAATCATACAAGTGCTTGTTTTCCTTCAAGTACAGAAACTAACCTTCTGAACAGCTGATAGAACACCTCTATCTATTTCAAGTGCAAAGATTGTAAAGGGCTTCAGTGGTATTTCTTCGGCTTCATTGCGAGGAAATCCTTTAAATAATGCATTGTACGTCCAACAAACTTACTACTTGTATACTACATGTGTTACTACTGAGCATTGTCTAAATTCTAAATCACAAAAAGCATATACATATTCAAATATAAAATAAACACACATATAAATATTGCCCATAGTTTTACCAAATGTACTCTAGTATTGTATAACATTCTTCGGACATGTTTCCCGGCGTGACAATCAGTCCATAGAACGCCTTGTCGTCCAAGGAAAGTAGAAGGCACTAGACCGCGCGGGAGGTCACCCACGCGTTGGACTGACCAGATCAAGTCTGCCATTGGAGGTTCAGTTAACGAATGCAGCAGAATGACCTCTAGCAGGCAGCGGTGGCGAAATGTCGTGAAGCGCATCACATCTGCCCCTTCCAATACTGCTACGAGTACTTAACGATCACGACCGCTCTGTCAAGAGCGTACCGGATAAGAAGAGATTGTATATGGTAGTTATTAACAAATTCACTGCCCAGTCTCTACAAGGAGCTCCGGTTGAACGAGTGCGTCCAAGAGCCATGAAAGTGTTAGTTTCAGGGTCAACAAAAATTAATTTAGTGAATTTTAAATTCATAAATACTTATTATAATAATGAAAGTAGAGTAGACAGGACCGATTTTGTTTCAAATAAAAAACAAGTCGTTCTCGCCAAAAGTATAATTAGGGATTCAAAATTGATTTAAAAAAATAAAATGATGTACCTAATTCAAACCTGCCTATGCAGTACTAAGTTAATAGACATAGTTATAACTAAGTTATTTGACGATCTCTGTGGTGCAGCAGGAGAAGGTCCGCCTGCGACGCGGAGGTTGTGGATTCGATTCCCGCCTTGGGACGAATGTTTATACGTTCTGCAAATATTTGTTCCGGGTGTTCTGGGTATTTTCTATTTCTCATAAAAAATATCTATCTGTGGAATGTATTTTATTAGTATAACATTCCTCTAGTACCCATAACACAAGCTCTGCTTAGCTTGGGGCTAGATGATGCTGTGTGGATTGTCCAGCATTATTTATTAATTATTATTATTTGTTTAAAGGACAATGTTTCAATCCAAAGTGCTTCCGAAATAGACAATAAACATGTAGCTTGATGTTTGTCATATATTAGTACCTACCACAGATATGTAGGTAGATAGGTTGCAGGTTGCAGAATTGTTCTTCCAGATCTCGAATACGACCACAATAGCTTACGTACTAAGCTACGAACAAAAATAAACGAGCAGGTTACCCATTACATGTAGCTAGGTCCTCTTTTTAATTTTGCCGTGTATTGTTTTGATTTTCGTTTTGTTTTTCTTTTGGTTTTCTTTTCTTACATGGTTTGAATTGTAATTCTAACATCCACTTTATCCATACTTCCATACTAATGTTCTAAATTGGAATGTAATCCTGTCTGTTTATCTGTCTGTCTGTGTAATTTAAAGAATGGCCGTATTTCATGTTATAACAATATCTCTGGACGACTGCAGATTTACTTTACATGATAAATAAAACTGAATCTGTAATGCCAGTGGCAATAATATTTCATATAGCCTCGCTTGCAATTATCACAAATAAATAAACAACTCACCAAATTCAGCAGTTCAACAAAACCATTTCCAAACACGCCCCAACAATAAAACACACTTCCCTCGTTCTTATCTAAGAATTAGTTCACAATAATACAGATCACGGCTAAATATTTCACAAAAAACAATTGACAGGTACAGTCACAAACATAAACTACCTATTTGTTTTATTAAACAAAGATGAGGCTGAAAACTTTGAAACGCGCGCGTTCTAAAGCGAACGACCCACGTCTGGTGGCAAGGGATGTTTGCCGTTCACTGCGCATGCGTTTTAGCTTCCACATTTTACTTGAACACCAGAAAAGTCTATGAAACGACTTTGTTCAGATGTACAAATATACAATATGCGTTCCGTTAAAGTTGAAAGGTTCTTATTCGTATGTAAGTAGAAGTTATAATTGCTTAGCAGAGATATGGAATTTTATCCTGGCATAATAAATCATGATGTATCTTTAATAAAGAGTTGGTAAACATTCGTTTTATCTCGTTACTTTTACACATGTCGAAAATGACAAATGGAGTTCCAACATAATGACAATAGCATTGGCTTCGTGAAACTCCCACAAAACTTAATCATAAATAGATATTTAAGAAACCCCTTAAAATGGACTGAATATCCCAGTGATAATTTTTTAGCTTTGTGATATTAAATTAAGGTTTTCGTATTAAAGAGATGAAACAAAAAAAATTGCGAACCTGTAAAATAAGTTTCAACTACGATACATTTTCATGTTTTTCAGTGAACTCAAAATGAAAACACGTTGTTTTTTACTGCACAAATTGATTTATGGATTTAATAATTGATATAGGTATCTCGATTTTGTACGTAACTGTACTTTATAATCAATTTTATAAAAGCGTAGTTCGTTTTATCGTAACAATACCAACTTTATGTATATTTTTAGCTTGCACTGTCTCACTGTAGGACAAAGCCCTCGCAACTACTAACCAAAGGTAACAGACAGACAGATTATAGCTACCTACTTTCATATTTAGGTATTAATATGGCCAGAATAGAAGTATGTACAGATGACTAGCTGCTGCTCGCGGCTTTGCTTTCGTTTTTCAACTATCCTATGTCCGTCCCCGGCATCAAAATCAAAATAAAAAATTCTTTATTTCCATTAGGTAATACAAAAATGTATACTTCGAAAAGGTCAAATTCTTAAAATAAAACACTGACACGGAAATAAAGTGGTATTTTTGATTTCTGTCGCTATGGTATGTAGACTAAAGTAAAGAAGCGACTAAGAAACCTTTAACCTGTTAGTTGTTATTTTTCGAGTTGGAGCAAAACCCGTCCCAAGTTTTTTTATCTTCTAAATAATCTGATATTTTGTAGTAAGCCTTTTTGCACAGAAAGGTTTTGACAATTTGTTTGAATTTATTTATTGATAGATTTTGCAACTCACTAGTAGTTTTGTTGTAGAAGCGTATACATTGTCCATTACTGCAAGGCAAGCATTACAGAGCTTACATGCCGCGCCGTGATGGATAATTTAAGACGTCGCCGCTTATAGGAGTACCACGATCGTAACGGATTACATTTAGATAGTGTAATTTTCAAAAAATAATTCCCTTTTTATAAGGATTACTACAAAATAAAAATCTTATGTATTATGTAATTAGTTTTTTTTTTTAATATTTTTTACTTTTGACTTATGGGCCTCCCTGTATTTAGCTTACCACAATAATACGTTAAACAAAGGAGTTTTTATAAAAACCATTCGTTGGGCAGTTTGTAGAGATGTATTATAAAGAAGTTTATGTTTGGCCCCTATTCCCAGCAGGTCTTCACTTTCCCTTTTTTGCACAGTCTCCATTTTTCACATGCCCAGATCTTCACTTTCTCAATTTTGGACATTTCCAAATCATCATATTGCCAAATTTTGACATGATCAGTTCTTCACACTCTCTTTTCTGCACATGCCCAATTCTTCACAGTCGCAGTTCTTCACACTCTCTTTTCTGCACATGCCCAATTCTTCACAGTCGCAGTTCTTCACACTCTCTGTTATTCACATGCCCAATTCTTTACACTGTCAATATGTCACGCAAAGTACAGTCAGTAGTAGAGAAGTATACTACTGACTTAAAGTATTTGCTCAGTTGTAAGGTCGCGTGCATTTTCTGGAGTGTCTTTAATCAAAGGGTTCTTCGTGACAACTCTGTGACGATACCATAGTTATATTAAAGCGACTGGTTAGCAGATTTGGGCCCAGGCTAAGCGGAACTGGCTCTGTTTCTGTAGCTTCCCCATAAAACCTTTATATTCCAGTCTAGAGATTTATCTGTCGGCTGTCTAGCCGGAAATAGAGACCGTAAACAGGGAGGGCATGGGCAGCAGCAGCATTTTCATACAGTAAATTAACCGACGAAGCTGTTAATTTTACGATTATCTTTTGGAGAATATTTGCCTAATTAAAACTCACGTCCGTCAGAATTTGTAAAACTATGTTAGTATCACAATAAGATGTTATGTGGTGGACATCTAAAAATAGTGTATCTTTAAACAAACAAAAGAAATACAGCTTCCTAGAAAAAGCTTTCTCTTGAAATAGATTCTCTCAACGGAAGCGATCAGCCTCAGGTTGTTAACTCCTTTGTCTGTTTCCGGCTAGACTTCAGACAGGCAATGTCCTCGTATAGGGGGGCACCAGAGCTTGAGGGGTTAGGTAGTTGAACTGTATACAGGGTGGTTTTTTGAGAGGGCGGTGATGGCCAAGTCTGAAACCAGACAACTATCTTAGTCTATGCCGTCTATGGTAACCACTTTTTTTTTATATGCGCATTGAAAAGCCCTCCTTGACGGAAAAATCGATGAACATATATAAAAAAATCCACACAGCCGAATATAGAACATCATCCTTTAAGTGGTTTAAAATAAAGATAGACCGACATGATGTGTATAAAATTTGACTTGTCTAAGTGTTTATTTTGTAAGCCTAAAGAAATAAAGTTATTGACTTTTGATAATAGTTTAAAATAGAAATAATAGAATTAGGAAGTTTAAATTAAAGTAAAATGGCCCTGTTTCATATGTAAATATTCTCTGGACAATTTATTTAAAATCAGTTTCCGCATCTGGCAAAAGGTTGCGCCTTCCCGCCACGCGTCGCGTTGGAAGTATGCCAAGGGTCGGTGACCTCCCACCCTCGTCATCCATTCGTAACGAGCCATTGATACACTGGCTTAGTTTCTATAACAGGAGGATTACCTGTGAATATAGTCACCTGTCTAAATACATGTCCATATTTATATCACACTAGCTTCTATCACTAGCTTTGTACGCGTTTTATTCCAATAATATTAACCTTTTTGTTATTCTTTCAGTTCTTTATGTGTGCAAAACTTTAGCCCGATCCGTTCAGTAGTTTTGGAACTGTCTTCGGCCAATCATTTTTAGGGTTCTGTACCCAAAGGGTAAAAACGGGACCCTATTACTAAGACTTCGCTGTCCGTCGTAGTATTAAATTCTCTTTGGTCCGTCTAGTCTGTCCGTCTGTCACCAGGCTATCTCATGAACCATGATAGTTAGAAAGTTGAAATTTTCACAGATGATGTATTTCTGTTGCCGCTATAACAACAAATACAAAAAAACAGAATAATATATTTAAGGGAGCTCCCATAAAACAAACGTGATTTTTGGCCGTTTTTATAGATAATGGTACGGAACCCTTCGTGCGAGAGTCCGACTCGCACTTGGCCGGTTTTATTACAACCGCACAAACTTTTGCCTTTCTGATATCAGTAGGGTTATAAATGCGAAAGTATGTGTAAGTCTGTTTGTATATCTGTAATCATTTCTCGCCTAAACGGCTGAACGGATAAAATCTAATTTTGCTAGGATAATAGTTATTTGTTATACAAGAGTGCAAAGTTACTTTTTAACCGCGTGCTCAATTTTGATGACCGAGCAAGCGAAAGAATCTAAAATTCAAAAATTAGAATCCTGAGCGTTAGCGAGTGAATCAAAAGAGCACGAGGTAAAAAATCTTTGCAATCGAATGCAACACGTAAATTTTCATTCCCCCATCTCGGAGAGTATTTTTGCTCTTCGATATCCGAGTGTAAAAGCCGTTTTTATCCGCTAGAGGATAAAGTAAATTCATCGTGCGCACGATGGTTACTCTTTCCGAAATCCCTCATCTGAATGATGAAAAGATTATTTTATGCCGAAGAAAATAGTCAAGTTCTTATCCTGGGTTAAAAGCGAGAGCAGTCGCGAGCAGAAACTAGTAACTGGATGATAGTCGATTCCTAGGATACCTACTATAAATATTTGAGAAAAAAATTAAAAGCCCCAATTTTTTATTATCTCAAATTTTCTCGCGATAATTTTTCTCGCGTAGAGGTGCTACGACGTAGCAGCAGCGTAGCACTTCGTTCGATATCGTAGGTACGCTGCCGCGCCATGTTTGATGTTAAAATATAGACATACTAGCTTCCGCTCCCGGCTTCGTACGCATATTTTTGTGTGATAATTAGCCTTTTATCTAGTTAGTTATTAAGTTATGCTATGTTCTAAATGCACGCCAAATTTCATCATTGTTTTGGAAGAAAATATGGCAAATAAAACACGAATGGATTTTTCCTGAAGTTTATTTTATGACACTCTCTTTATATCCGGGTTTAATGTGGAGCAAGCTTATTGATAATTTATAACTGCCGTGTTACAAACTAATGGATTCTCCACAGTTTTCCTGTTTTGCAGGAACGGGGCTGTCCTTGGCAACAGAGCATGAATAAGAATAAAATAGCTATGATTATTGGTCTCTTTAATGTGTCTATTAAGACGTGGGCCGGTAAGCTGATTAACGATCGATTGCCACTGAAATTCGTGATTGCTGTCGCTTCATATCTTTACAAAAACTATTAATTGACAAAATAGGGAAAGACTCTGTATCTACTTACAAGGTATATAAGTATCTATAGTATGTTGTTTTTTAATTATATTTTATATTTATAGGTACCTACTATTTTTCCTTATTAATTAAATATCAAAAACACTAACCGGTACCTATAGAACATACAGGGTGTTTAGTGGAGGGTTAGACAAAATCTGTGGGTGCGTAGGTGGACCTATTTGTGAAATACAATTTGAAGCAGAAGAGCCTAACTGTTAACATTTATTTTAAATCCTGTTTTTTGTATTTTTTTAAGATTTTCCGAAATTTTACCTCTCTAACCACATGTAGCCAAAAAGTCTATGAACTTGTCAAAAATTAACACTTAAAAGAAAATCGGAGTAAAATACATAAGTAAAAATAAACATTTTATTTTAAATATATGCTAAATTTAAGAGGAGTCAGATCTGGGGTCCTTGCAGGCCATGAGAGGGTTTTTTTTTCAATTTTTGTTATGGGTACAAGTCATCCGAATCAAAATAACGACAGTTGATAATAGATAGATAGATAATGTTTTTATTTGCAACTTCAGACACACACATACAAAATACAATAATTATACAGTACACTAGTAAAAACAAGCAATAATAAAATGTAGTTGACATAAAAAAACAAACAATAATTAAATCTAGGTAAGGTGTCTATGTGTGCTGCAGTATGCCAAAAAGGCCTTGGCTCAGTGTAATATTTTGCTAAAGAAGCAAAAGCACTGATTTTCAGCATTTTGCCATGACCTATTGAGGGCAAGCAGAACGAGGTACAACGCAATGTGTTATTATTATATATAATCTAGCTACTAAATGTTTCTGTCTTCGTAGTAATAATTAAATCCTTTTAGTGTGGCGTCCTTTTATTTGATCGTGAATCAGACTACTGATTAGTTTTACCTACACTTAGTACAGAGCCGGTTCGTTTCTTTTCTTCCAACCTTTTTACACTTTTCCAAGGCTTACCCGAGGCAAAAGCTTTGTAAAGACTGTTCCACATTGTCTGCGCTGCGGTATCGATCCGGTGTAAGAAAAGAACCTCTTTCAACGACCTCTGTGGCGCGGCGGGCGAAAGTCCGCATGCGACGCAGGAGGTCGCGGGTTCGATTTCCGCCTTGGGGCAATGTATATTTGTTCCGGGTGTTCTGGGTATTTTCTATAATTCATAAAAAATTATCTTAGTATGGGTATGCATCGTAATAACTTTATCCGTCATATATACAAACACGACACATTGATCGTCCCAGTATATATCTGCAACGGATACCAAGGACACCTTTGTACCGGGTGCAGTTTGTACATTGTTCATGTCGCGCGGCTTACCAAGTGGTTAGGTAAATGTAGCGTCGAGGTAAATGCTAACTGCGGACTGTTGCAAACAATCTAGAGGTAGGCCACAAGTTCTATTTCACTCTTGAAAGACAATCTTTTCATCTTGTATTACCGTTTGAGTGAGGATGAGTAAAGAGTGATTTTATGTGGTGATTAGACGGGACACTTGATACTTTACTCATGTTGAGGTTTGCGGAATAGGCCCTTATCTCATCTCACTATCTCACTATCTCACTAATATTATAAACGTGAAAGTTTAGATGGATGGATGGATCTTTGTTCCTTTATCACGCCAGAACGGCAAAACGGATCTGGATGAAATTTGGCACAGAGATAGATTATAGTTTGGAATAGGACATAGGCTACTTTTTATCCCGAAATTCCTACGGGAACGGGAACTACGCGGGTGAAACCGCGAGGCGCTGCTAGTAGTTGTCTATGTGTTAGTTTGCGATTGCCTCGTTGGTCTAGCGGTCGCGAGTTCAACTACTGATAACGAGGTCCTGGGTTAAAATCCAGTCCAAAGTTGCTGCTGGGATTTTTCTTGTAAGAAACATTCACGGTAACAGCCCGGAATAACAAAGTTGGTGGTGTTACACCTCTATGCTACAGAAAGCACTTAAAGCCGTTGGTCCTGCACCTGACCTCTCCTCGGTCGTTTCGGCCTGCTGCACCATCGCATTATGATAGTAGTTACACCTGTGTTTACGCACACACGTGTGCACTATAATATGTCCAGCCAACTGGCTAGTCTCTGTTGGGAAAATTCTTCACTTAATTCACTTCGTGGCGGAAAATACACCTTGGAGAACCACGCATTAAAGGGGCGACGTGATATGACGCCATTTTGTGAAAAAGATAGGTATAGGATTTCACGTTTATAGAAGCGGGAGAGAGTAGAGCGGTGTAAGCGAAAAAATCACATTTTTGCTGATTATCTAATAATTAGGACATTTATTTGCAAAAATAAGCCGAAGATGCCCTTAGACGGTATAAACTAAGAAAACAGATGGTATACCTACTCTGATATTTAAAATATATTTTTTTCAATTTTAAACGAAGGGGATCTGCCTAGTATCCCATTTAATATGTGTTTTTTTTTACTTTTTCGTTAAAGATGAGAGGAGAAAAAAGGTTTTATCGTAACCCAATTCATATAGTTACATCCACACCATAAGTATATGTTGTATAGTGAGCGTCTAAATTTTAGGTAACCTACAAAAAACAAGTCTTCTCACAAAATTTTGTAGCAGCTATTAACAAATTCATTAGCTTTATAGTCATGAAAGCTAGCTGAAACAAGAGGAAACTTCCCACGTCCACCCAAATTAAATAACTAGGACAGACATCGGACATTGTAAATGTCTCTGGCGGATACACACAACGGAAACCTCATAGTGTCATCTCACTACCAGTGGAGTATCGACCGGAGTCGGGAAACAAAGATGATAGAAAAATGTATCAGATGCGGTACCTACTAATAATCCAAAATTTTTGCCATTTTGATTCAG
Source organism: Eupithecia exiguata (assembly GCA_947086465.1). Taxonomy (NCBI): domain Eukaryota; kingdom Metazoa; phylum Arthropoda; class Insecta; order Lepidoptera; family Geometridae; genus Eupithecia; species Eupithecia exiguata. The sequence continues at coordinate 3,414,993 of OX352229.1, forward strand.
AAAAACCTTGGAGCGAATATGGAGCTGAAAAGTAGCACTAAATAAGATTTTCTGAAATAAAATATATTATGGGCCGAATTTGGCATACAATGTGGGACGAAAGCAGATTTTTTCATGTTGGCCGAACTTCCTAGGGACGAATATGGCATAAATCGTCGCGTCGAATGAAAGGAAATGCCACTGAGCTGAAATTCGGAACATGGTTTGCATTCTTCTACATTGGTTTCAAAATCGGCCCATTTACGTCCAACTCTGAACATATTCGCGGGGAATTAATGTGGGCGAATGGTGAACAATTAAGCCTACGTTTGCCGAGTGGTGGTCTCCACCCAAGAACACGTTTACCCCAGCGGTTCTCGGTTCTTCGCGAAAACTGGCCGACCCACTGCCACTTCAGCTTGCTAATTCTTTGAGCTATATATATCGATAACTTTGGCTCTCTGTCGGATCGGATGTATTCGTTACGAACCCTATCCTGCAGAGAAACTCCGAGCATAGCTTTTTCCAGAAATTTAATTGTGGTTTAATGGTAAAAATTTGATGAATTTTGTGTACCTTAATATTTATATTCTATTCATTTAGAAGCAGAAAAAAACAAATATTAACGCTTGTGGGTAAGTTACCACATCCAATACCTGGTAGATCACTGCCTTCGTAGGGATAACTGCGTCCATCGTTCTTTCGAGTACACAACCTTAACTACAGACGTGACTAGACTGTGGCAGGGTACATGGTGTCCTAGAAAAATAGAAACATTTATGGGTTTCAAGTTCTTTTTTAACCTACGTATCAAAGTGGTGCCAAAAAATAGAAGAAGAAACAGCAGAAACTAAATCATTCACGTTTACTTTTAAATTAGCACTTATTTGAGGATTTACATTTTAATTAAAACAATTAATAAATGTATATGTGTAGAAACAAAAATTAAATTACCAATAAATAATATAATAATTATAATAATAATAAAGTTATATAACAAAGGAAATTACAATTAAAAATGGAATTAAATGAAAATTTGTATTTACAATTGAAACAATTGAGCTAACTGTATAACTACTGTTGCAAGCAATCTACGGGTAGCTCAACAAAATGCGAGTTGGATTCGCGCACGAAGGGTTCCGTACCGTTATCTATAAAAACGGCAAAAAATCACGTTTGTTGTATGGGAGCCCCCTTAAATATTAATTTTATTCTGTTTTTTAGTATTTGTTGTTATAGCGGCAACTGAAATACATCATCTGTGAAAATTTCAACTGTCTAAATATCACGGTTCATGAGATACAGCCTGGTGACAGACGGACAGACGGGCAGACGGACAGCGCGGCGAAGTCTTAGTAATAGGGTCCCGTTTTTACCCCTTGGGTACGGAACCCTAAAAAGCCTGGCCCAGCGCATTTTTGTTGACAGCAAAGTCCAAGTTTCCCCTGATATTATTTTGTATTTAATTTTACGGAAATAATTATATTTTTTTACATTTCATAACCATAAGAAAATTTATAGAAATTTCGCTACCCGATTACACAACTTTGAAAGTCCACTACATTATTGATAACGATTCAGTTTTATGTTCTTTCACTATCACCTTTTAATGCCTTTTATTTGTTGGTTTAGGTCATAAAGTCAGCAAAAACATAGAAAGCATTACGAGCCATCAAACCCCGCACACAAGGCAGCTATATCCATATATGAAGTTGCAGTCTGGTTTGTGTTGATATATGTCTTGTCTAGACAGACAGCGGCAAACGGATTGCGATGTACTACATTTATTTCTACCGCATCTGGGCTTGCAACTTTCAGCTCACATGCAAATTCATAGTTATGGCACACTATACATATGGACAGTATGGAAACTAAGCCTAGTTGATGAAATAAATACCTACGCTCCATTATAGCAATAGGGTTACAACTTGTTTTTGATACAAGTATATTTTTTTATTAAGACGGTTTTTTCTGTAGTGATTAATCAATAAAATTGGCTTTTTGCTTCAACTGTACTGACATAAAGCAATCCCGTCGTTTTGCTACCAGGGCATTTTACTTTAACGACGACTTGAATACTAGGGCATTTCACGTTCTTGGCGTTTTGTCGATATCGTCTTTTTGCTACATGGGTATTCTGATAGATACCCGAAATAACTAGCAATATGATCAGGGCATTTTTCAAAAAATATAATTACACGTGACCGCTCGTCTAGACGCGACAACCGCTACTGACAGCACCACGAAAACCCCCTAGAGGTCTCGTCGATGCGCATGTTTGTGTGAGTGTGCCGTTTCGAGCGCTTGTAGGTAGTTTCCATACTGTCCATATGTGTACTGGGGTTATGGTTTGCATAAATTAGCTACCAGCAAAGATAGGAATTTAATAATAATTTCTGGAATACACTGCAACCAACGAAGAAATGGCTTCACAATTAGAATATTACCTTATTTCTAGAAGAAATAAGAGCTTTGCGTTTGGTTGAATGAATAATATAAAAATAATAACGATTTTACTTGGTCTGAATGTTATTATGAAGTTCTAGCACGTTCTAGCTAGTCGATAGAGCGATAAATTGATCGGACTACACAAATTGCAAAAATGTTTTTTATTCATAATGAAATGAGGTTTTTACTTAGAACAGGGAAACTTTACGGTTTTTCCTTTATTTGAGTCAAAAAGTCTCATAAAATATTTTGTGATATTTATTTCCTCCGCCAAGGGTGGTGATAATGCCAAAACTCCCCCTTCCCCTCGTTTTTTGGCCGAGTTCAGCTGTAGACGTTATTTGTGCTGGTAAAGATTTCCTCCATGGACCGGGTATTTCTAAGATTGTCTATGACGAGTACACTTGGTTATAACTAGATTCCACTAAGTGTACTCGTCGTAAGCTGGCGGGTGACGGGTACCTATGCCTTTGTCATTCTGTACAACAGTAAAACCACAATGCCTAGCGACCATTATTTGTCCATTGTACTGTATGCACATTGATTCCTATATTTGCAATACCATTTTCGTACAGACCCACCCTTCACAGATAACGACTTGTCTTTGACTCATTCCAACTGCATTCATTTGAAGCCATGTGATTGTACGGATCTCTTGAAAATGTTTAGTTTTAGTTTTTTTGTTATATTAATGTGTGTTTGTGTCGCTTCGAAAAATAATGAAAGGTTAGTTCTTGTGTGATTATTTGTCAAACAATCCATAACTAAGTATAGACATTTATGTTGCAATAGAAAAGTTAGCGAAAACAAATCCAATTCTGTTTGGAAACCTACCACTTTAAAATTTAAATCCAACACAGTCTGTAGCTGTGGCATAGTCTGTGTCTATTCTAGTTATACCCAAAACGGTAGGTCCCAATATTGAGTCCTGACCTTTCTTTACATTGCTCTCTTGTTTTGAAGCTTTTCTACATTTTGTAGTTGGGGCACGGATATAATGTAAGGGCATAGAAATGTGTTCTACAACACCTTAACCTAAAGCTAACGTTGGCTAAGAGAAAGTGACCTACCTTTCTATTATCATAGTAAAACTACGGTTGCTAACGTTTATTTTATTATACTAATTATATCTACTCTACTCTCTCTTTTTACTGTAAAAGGTTTCGTGATGTACCTAATAAAATTTAACACATCTAAATTGGATTCAAAACGGGTTTATGGCGGCTAATCTTTTCTTGATACATACAGTAAAGGTATAAAGGACTTTGTACCTACTTGGTACCAAGCAAGTAGGTACCAGAGCCCCGTTTATTCTTCAATTCACGCAATAAATAAATAACTAAAAATGCTGGACTATCCACAGCTATGTCTTAGTCCCAAAGAAAACATATATCTTGTAGTAGGTGTAATACTAACATTACTGCTGTAGGTACTGTATTACAATACATAACATACCTGCTTACTAAATATACCTAATCATAATACAATTACAATTCTTGTTTCAGATCTCAGTCCATTCTTCAAAGGACAGTCGAATCATTGTTCACCGAGCGGTCCCATACGACCCCCACGGGCGCCTGCCAACTGCCTGGAACCACCAAACGGCAGGCGAAACTCTGCAAACGAGCCTTCGGTCTCCCAAACGCCCTCGCAATAGCCAAGGAACAAGCCATCACAGCCTGCGAGGAAACCTTCCAATACGACCGCTGGAATTGCACACTAAAGTTCAACCGGAAAGCAAACAGAACCATTTTCAGCAAGATTTATAGAGAAACTGCTTTTGTGTATTCGTTAATGGCTGCATCTATTACACATGCGGTCGCTAGAGCATGTGCGTCTGGCGACATGATGACCTGCTCCTGTCTAAGTACCTTTGGAAATAACTCTACATGGAAAGGCAGCGGCTGCGGCGATGACTTCAAATACGGAAAACGCGTAGCAAAGAACTTCCTAGACTTCAAACACGGAGGCAACGACCAACCAGGAGAGCTTTTAAAACAAGATGTGATCGTAGGAATCAATGCTATTGGCGAACAATTAAGAGAAGTCTGCAAATGCCACGGATTTTCCGGTTCGTGTACAACGAAAACCTGCTGGAAGCGTCTCGGGCCTTTCAACTCCGCAATGGGCTTGCTGAAAAAGCATTACCATCACGCGGTGAAGAAGAAACAGAATGATACGGCGAAGCGATCTGTTAAAAAGAAAAGGATCAAAAGGAAGGACTTGGTCTATCTGCACAAGACTCCGAATTTATGTGCCAGGACGAAAGGCAGGGTTTGTAAGGACAGGAACAACTGTGCGACGCTTTGTTGTACGAGAGGATATGTGACTGGAGTCAGGAATGTGACGTCACGGTGCAGGTGTCGAATGGTGAACTGCTGTTTTGTGGAGTGCGACACTTGTGTTGAGGAAGTGGACTTTTTTACCTGCAAGTGATCTATTATTTGTTTATTTAATGCTATTCTGTGTGTCCCTGGAAAAAGTGCAACAAACATGCATAAAGTACAAAAAGGGGGTTAAATTAGATCAAAAATTATAATAAAAAAATATTTAAAAATGTTAGTTAAATAATTAACTAACATTTTTTTTCTTGATGAATTGAATGTTTTATAACTCACCGATGAATTTATTTACAGAAACATTGATATTTTCCAAAGTAGGGGGTCTATTTTATTAAAATAAAAATCAATCATGTCAAATATGTGATAGTGACGAAAAATTACAAATAATTCACAAATGATTCGCTTTCGTGACTTTAAGTTTGCTTATAACATTTTTAATATTTTTTGTATTAAACTTTTTTGATCTCGTTTCACCCCCTTTTGGAGTTGCATTTTTTCCAGGGATACACTGTATACCTACCAAGGTACCCGGCACGGTTTTTATCATAATTTTTCTTTTTAAAAATCGGAGGCAAGTGAATTGTTTGCACTACATGAACCCACAAGAGTGGGAAAAGTGAGTAACTCAACAAGCCGGGAAAAATGACTAACTTATTTTATACTTGTAAGGCTGTTGGAAAAGGTGTCGACTGTCGAGATAAGATTAGTAGGTATGTGACCTTCGTATAATTTCAAGGAGTGGCAAAATATCTATGCTGTGATATAATGTAAGGAAAATATGTACTACTATAAGAACAATAAGTAATAACGTAAAATTAAGTAGGTATTTCTTTAAAATTATAAAAGCTACCAGTTACGTCATCTATATGCGTAACGGTGAACTACAAAGTGAGCTCGAACACAGCTTCAAAACGGCCTGAGTTCACGCGTATTTCGTTTGTAAAAGGTAGAGCCTTTTATTAAGCTTGACACTAGATGGCGCTTTTTCTGCTTCAATGCTTGGCACTTAGAGGGCGTGCAAATAAAATTAACAAAAAGCTTTTGATGTAACAAAATATTATTCAAACATGATGATATTCGCAGTTTTATTTTAAATTCCTGTTGCCCACACGTTCATTCAGATATTTATATCTATAGCAGCGGAATTAAGATGCATCGAGATAACATCACTAATGCATGTCGATCGCGAAATATTATACGCGTGGAAGAAGCGATGGGATCTGGATGATGACAACACGGGGATCAACTGGATATTTTTACAAAAGCTCTAACAATTAATGCAATATGTTTTGAAAAGTGGTATAGCAAGATTAGAATTGTGACTGGAACATTCTTGCAATATTTCTCGTTGGACAGTGAAAGTGGGAGTAGTTTTTCATTGTCATCGAAGGAATTCCGAAATTTGCTTTCAAAACTATTTTTTTGCAGATATGTTATTTATTTTGACGACCAGGGGTTGCGGGTTCAATTCCCGCCTCGGGACAATTGTTCTCTGCAAATATATGTCTAGTTTGTTCTGGCTATGTTCTATGTATAATAAAAAATATCTACCTATGTATTCTATTAAGTATATCAGTCATCTAGTACCCATAACACAGGCTCTGCTTAGCTTGGGGCTAGATGATGCTGAGTAGATTGTCCAGCATTATTTATTTATATTGCATTCAGTAGATGTCTATAAACATCTCGGAGGATCTCAAAATCGATAATCATGCTCGTTATGGATAGTTGAGCACGCTATCGCGTCTAACTCGGTCCTCGCCTCCGTATCTCAAGCTCACGGAGGCAGCGGAGCGCGTGATCGTACACGACGCTCCCCGCTCGCAACTGAAGGAGCAATAAGTGAATTTCACCTCCTCACATGCAACCTCTTCATAATATTTGAAATGTCACGTATCCAGTTTATATACAGGGTGCTGAAAATTGTTCAACGCATTTAATACTGGGCAAAGCTATGCAGATTAGGTACGGAAATGGGCGCGGTTTCGTTATTTGTATCCGATAGTTTTTTTTTTTGAGTTTTTTTTTAAATAAAATTACTTTTAATACACAGGAATCTAGATTCAGCTACCTTCTGTGTATTTTTAGCAACCTACTTACAACCAATATGGACTTAGGTACCCATAGTCTACTGCGTTCACCAAACCACCTGCCAAGCACCCAAGTGCCTGCGCCTGCGTGGTAATTGTTGCAAAATTCCTCTTGTGAGGCCTGAACACCGAGTCCATTTGACATATCATCGAGACGTGATCCTTACGTCTCATAATTGTATGAGATTTTCGTAGTTCCCAGTCCGCACGATAGAGGCGCTGTACCAAACTCTATAGAGAAAAATGAGACATCACGAATACGTTTCGATACTGACGTAAAATGGACTCTGTTTTTAGTTTTATATTTTAATAAAATTACATTTAATACACAGAAATCTAGATTCAGCTACCTTCTGTGTATTTTTAGCAACCTACTTACAACCAATATGGACTTAGGTACCCATAGTCTACTGCGTTCACCAAACCACCTACCAAGCACCCAAGTGCCTGCGCCTGCGTGGTAATTGTTGCAAAATTCCTCTTGTGAGGCCTGAACACCGAGTCCATTTGACATATCATCGAGACGTGATCCTTACGTCTCATAATTGTATGAGATTTTCGTAGTTCCCAGTCCGCACGATAGAGGCGCTGTACCAAACTCTATAGAGAAAAATGAGACACCACGAACCCGTTTCGATACTGACGTAAAATGGACTCTGCGCTTTCACTGTTCAGCAGTGGTGGTGTGAGACAAGGATCATCCTTACTAATATTATAAAATCGAATGTAACTCTGTCTAGTCTGTCTTTATGTCTATCTGTCTGTCTATCTGTCTGTCTGTCTGTTACCTTTACACGCTTAAATGGCTGAATGGAGCTTATTGAAATTTGGCAGGGAGGTAAATGGTATCCCGAAGACGGACATAGGCTACTCGAAAAGCGCGTGCGAAGCCGCCGGCAGTAGCTAGTATTCCACGTTTTTCAAATAAATATATAAATAAATAATAAATAACAATGCAGGACAACTCACACAGCATTATCTAGCCCCAAGCTAAGCAGAGCTTGTGTATGGGTACTAGATAACTGATATACATAATACAATACATTACATAGATAGATATTTTTTATTATACATAGAAAACGACCAGAACACCCGGAACAAATACCTGTAGATCGTACAAATATTTGTCCCAGGGCGAGAATCGAACCCGCAACCTCCTGCGTCGCAGGCGGACCTTCGCCCACCGCGCCACAGAGGTCGTCGAATAGATACTTATGTTTGAAATTTTTATGTCAGATTCAGGAGAAATACGATTCAAGGTAGGTGCGTAAATATGACACACGATGATTCAAAGATTTCTTTTTAAATTTATTATTCCCAATAATAAAGTCGTAAGTTTCTTCATCGATAGTCCCCAATTTAAATAAATTTAGTCGCAAATGACTAACACGGATACACTTTCAGGTATCTGGCTGAACTCAAAATCATCATTATAACGCCTCTAATAGCTATAAATGGCCATTAGCTGACCACAGGTTGCGGTTTGTTTTCGATGCCAACGCACATAATTACGATATAATAAAAAAAAATAAAAAAACAGCAGCGAGATTTATTTATTTATTGACCCTAAAGTCGCGCTACTTCTGATACTCGAACTGTTCTCGATAGCAAATTTTTTTTTTTTTTCATTATTTTACTTTAAACACACCAACGAAATTAAACAGACAGATTAAACTAGATGCACCTTTCTAGACTATAAAAGTGCAATCAGTTGAGCCACCAACGAATATTTTTACTATTATTATTGATTCAATTGATTTATATGAACAATTATTGATAAATGCTGCTCGTTAGGTTCTGTACTGACTGGCGTATTATTGCTTATTGATTGAAATAGAAGACACCAACACAAATGTTTAATTGGATCTGATCGGAAAAGAAATGGCGCAAAAGTGTTACAAAACATTATTCCCTCTAGCTCTCTTTACTAACTTTAACAAAATAAGTTCTAAATACGTTTTTACCAACAAGTTTATTTCAAGGACGAGGTATCATTTAAAAGAATTTTTATTTGGGTGACACGTGAGTTACGATCGAGTTTTAAAAGTAGAGGATAAAATAAAGTTGTCTGAGACAATGCCAATAAAAATGATGTTATTCTAACCAATTACTGGCTATTAAACAAAACTCTTTTATGGCTGTAATGCTCACTTCTTGTTTTATTTTATAAGCTGATGAATTTTATTATTCTGAATTATTTATTTATTATTTATTTAGAATTATTTAGAACTGTTTTATTTAGTTTTTAAATGATATTAATTATAGGATACTCATGAAAACTTATGTCGTGGTACCATCAATCGTGGATTTTTAACTTTGCGTAAAATACATTTGTTTTTAATATGACTAATGTCTAAGTAGTATATTCTAAGGTTATTTTCGCGAGAACTCATAATAAAACACTGTTTTAACCGGATTGATCGCGTATATTTAATATTAATTGACGGTAGATGGGTCAAACTCAGAAAAGATGTACATAAATATGTAAAATTCAAATTACTTGTAAAGACAAATGTCACCTCAGTCTGCCTGTGACCATGGAAGCTGAAATGCCTCCGAAACGTCAGGTTATAAACAAAATATAAAATATACGCGATCAATCCGGTTAAAACAGTATTTAATAATATCTAAGTGCTTAAACTAAAATAGATCCAAAAAATAATAAATAAACCATCATTACTAGTAAACGAAAAATAATTGGTAAAAGAAATGATACCTTAATAACCCGAGAGCTGGTGAGTATCTGGCACAGCGCATCAGCATTGCATGCAATACAGCGGGGCAATGCAGCCAGCGTCTTGGGCACGCTTCCGACTGGTATTGATATGGATCAGTTGAGCTACCTGTAGATTGTTTGCAACAGTTAGCTCAATTGTTTCAATTGTAAATACTTACTAGTTCTAAGTTGTTTTTATTTGATTGTAATTTTCTTTGTTAATTTTTTACATTTAGCTTTATTTTAACGGTTTAATAAATATCTTTTCACAAACTTAAAAATCAAACACGCTGTATCATAACAACGGAAATCAAATGTCTCTATCAATTATTAATTTTTGCTTTAACCGATGAAGTTGTCGATATCATATAGACATAAAATACTTTTTGTTTTGTCAATCCGTCTGTCAAGGGGTTTTGGTTAATTAATTATGTATAGCTGTTATTATGCATATCGGATCATATGGTTCGGTTGGTGCCTTTTAGCGATTACCTATCGATTTTTTTATCGATATCAAGCCACCTAGTGATCTAAACATGCATAGATTTATAGATTACCTAACTATGGTCTTTGAATTAATAGGTAGACTCTTGCTAGACCATGTCCACAGCCTTCTATGAAGCAAGAGTCAATAATAATTTATTTTATACATTTCTAGAAATACATGTGTAGTTCTAGATGCAAAAGTCATCATCGGTATCATCAACAGTTGATGAAGACTAGAAAATTGATTACAAAATTCTATTCCTTATTCTGCTTCGACGCAGGAGGTTGCGGGTTCGATTCCCGCCTTAGGACAAATGTTTGTACGATCTGCAAATAAATGTCACTGTTCTGGGTATTTTCTATGTTTAATAAAATATACTTTTTATTTTATTTCTATCTTCAAATTGTATTCAGTAATTCAGTGGTCTTAACTAACCCATAACACAAGCTCTGCTTAGCTTGGGGCTAGATGATGCTGTGTGAATTGTCCAGCATTATTTGTAATTTTATATAATTCCAATTTACTACGATATGCTCTTATCAGGCTATGATTGCTATGCATCCTAATCGTAGGATGCATAGCATAGGATGTTGCTATCGAGCAATGGGATATCATTCAAAATAGATAAAATACTCAAAACCGATTCAAATATTCAAGATCGATTGAAACGGCGAGCGATGAGTTCTCACTCGAATGCCGGACTCGGATGGAGAGATTAAGATACGAGAAGCTGACCAGTTGGACTTCATTCCCAATTATCGATGCACATCGAATGCTCGTAATTAAACCATCAGATAGGTCGATTGCAATGGGAAGGCCTAACTATGTATTTAGACTCAACGTACTTAAAGTTGATTGTGTCTATTTGAGAATATCAAATAGATATAGAAATATGCTTAATAGTTTCAGAATTTAATCAAAAAGTCTTAAAAAAAATATTTGACTAATTTTGCAAAGTCATAAAATAAAAATCGAATACTAAATTTGTTTTAGGTAGGTACTGTGAAAAAAGTACAGCCACTGCTGGCTGTACTTTTTTTTACCTAAAACATTTTATTGTAATAGCCGTCGCCTACCAATCTCAACGTCGTACCCATCCAAATTTTCGTCTACGAATTTGCCCCTAGTCAAAACGTTAGTAAAACTCTTTGCTCCCAATAAAGAAAACCATTCTATTCTAAGTTTCAAATTACCCAAATATCCCTCTCAAAACGTGCAACCTTTTTACACGTAAATGCAATCTCCTTTGTAACACCCTATCATACGCTCGACGGGCCACGAAAAGAAGGTTCTAACTGTAAATTTTGTCACAAACAAAACTCATTGCATTTATTGATCCTAACTCCTATTGTGTGAGGATTATAAGTCTTTACTGGACATCAGGTAAGTGTGCAATACTTGAAGATGAAGATCTGTTGCATTAGTTCTGGTGGGATGCCTTTGTTGTTGGGATTGACGTGTTTATTTCAAATTGATCTGATAATGGATGTTTTTCGGTGTAATTGTTTGCCGTAGATACAAGATTGTATGAATTATTCTTTATTTGACGTAAAATCTTCATGTTTACTGAAACACAGAAGCAAGTAAGGAACGTTTCAGGTTATAGAAATTAAGAAAAATATTATGATCCTTGGTAATTTCCGTATTATAGATCATAAGAACATAAAATTATAAGCCTGTATGTAGGTCACTTAATTTTTTTTGGGTTCTTTTCAAGTACCTAATTATTTAGATTAAATTGACGGTACTCGTAGGTACGATGTGATATTTTCAATGAACTATAATATGTTTTTCAAATGCCTATAAAAATTAAATGCATCTTAGTAAGTATCAACTTAACAAATTATTTTCCTACCGAACTGTTACTTACAAAAGCAATAAGTACTTAATTTCTAAATCTCAGAAATCCTACCTCTTACAACCTCGTAAGTACTCTCATAACAAAGCCAAATTACGTTTCATTTTACGTATCGATGACTTTTAAAAAGCAACAAATGACTACCGAAAAGCTATGTGTGAGGTTAAACGGACACAAAATGACTAATTTGCCTTAACTGGCTGTCATCCTATTGTGAAATCCCATTTTTTTATTTTTAATCCTTTGGGGACACTTTTTGTGGTTTGTAAGGAAGCCTTTTTAGAAGTAAATATGCTCAATTATGTTTGTTAAATGCAGAATTACTTATAACTTATTTTAGGTCGAATGCTGGGTGGTATGATTTTAGTTTGTAGCAAATTTTTTGTCATTACTCAAACTGGGCTGCCATTCTGAAATGTATCTATTTTTCGGTTGCGCTGTGTTGTAATTCAAACGACTGTAAAAACATTTAATGATTTTATTGGTTTTTCTTAAGGAAATCGAATACCTATGTTTATCTGGTTCGCTACTTTAGTTTCCATTGACATCATCATCAGCCCATAATAGTCCACAGCTGGACATAGGCCTCCACTTATAAGCGCCATAGTGCCTTGTTTTCAGCTTGCCGCAACCAGCCTCTGCCTGCAGTCTTTTGCGGGTCGTCATCCCAATTGACCGGAGGGTATCCCGTCCTACACTACTTTTGCCGAGTCACGGTCACTCAAGAACACTACCTACTATCCAGTAATTTAGCCACCACCAACGCCAACCCAGCAGTTGTCAGTCTTGTGCGAGATTTGTCTGGGCCACTTGCGTCTTAAGCTTGTTAATTCCTTAAGTTATGTCGATAACTTTGGTTGTTTGTCGAATATATTCTTTACAAATCCTGTCTTATAAAGAAACTCTAAGGATTGTTTTTCCATTACTTTAGTTTAAATTTTTAACCCTCAAACTCACTTACTCGAGTCCTAAATAAAACTTATTAGTAACAAAGTGGAATTTTAACCTAACACATTCCAAGCATAGCAGACTCTGCTCATTGTCTTGCTTTTAAATTATGTATTACAACGTTAATGTATTATTTAACACCCAGGCCAGTTTCGACACGTCTTCAGACTCCCCGTAGAGTCCCTGCTGTTGGAGTGTGGTCCAAGTGAAGAGCGGAGCGGAAGGGGCAATTTCACCATAGCCATACCGCAACTTCAAAACTGTGTGAAGGTCTGTTATTATCATAAAATATAAAATGCAAGAACAAGCATTTTTATTTGGAAGCAGCAGGTATTTTTTGTGAAGTTACATCATGTCCTCTACAAATTATCGACAAATTATGTGTCATATAATTTATTGGACTAAAATAAAAAAATAACTAGCTGTTACATGCGGCTTTGCACACGCTTTTCAAGTAGCTTATGTCCGTTCCCGGGATACCATTTACCTCCCTGCCAAATTTCATTGAGATCCGTTCAGCCGTTAAGACGTAAAGAGGTAAAAAATAGTCGAATCGAAGCATTAACTCTACATACTCTAACTTGTACCACAACCACATCAGCGACTCCCAAGGCGTTGACTTTTTCACGGTGACAACGAGATCGGATTGACAGGAGAAGGGTTAAAAACTATGATACTGCAGCAGTGTTTGTCAATCAACATAGCAGGGTCTCAGGGACCTCTCGCGGCTGCGAGCCTGTTTCTGTACGGCTGTTAGTTAAGAAATTACGATCGGACGAGAGACTTGAATGGTATTTAAATAGACTGTTGAATGAAGGTAACACATTTATTTTTAAACGAAATTAATTAAATCTTGTTTTTTTTTTAAATAAAATTCGACTATTTTTCAATAGAGTATTTTACTCTACATGAGACAAAAATAAAAATAAAATTTATGAGATAGTTTAAGAAAAATGCAGTCGCAAAATGATCGTTTTACTTCATAAAATAACAAAACAAATTTTATAATTTAATTCAAAGTTTTCAGTTTTTAACTGTTTTTAAACACCATGAAATAGTATAGGCACTATGTTATTATGGCATACGGCTGTGTATCAGCAACATCAGTATTTGTTAAGGTCTCACATCCATCTGACGTCATGACCACAGAGCAAGAAATTATAAAATATTGAGCTAAATTATCGAACACAGTATTCTACGAAAACTTTTTAATAATATCCCAAAAAAATTCGATTTCGGCAGGATTCGAATCGAACCCGCGAAAAGTTTTCGTAGAAGATTACCCTAGTGCGAGTAATGCACTATAAAGCAAAAAGTTTACATTTAGTATTCTTGACGACCTCTGTGGCGCGGCGGGCGATACAGCGATGGCCCGCAGGAGATTGCGGGTTCAATTCCCGCCATGGGACAAATATTTCTACGATCTGCAAATATTGGTTTCGGTTATTCAGGGTTCCTTCTATGTATGTTTAATACCTAAAAATATCTACAAGTGCATTGTTTTAAATTTATCAATTATCTAGTACACATAACACAAGCTCTGCTTGACTTAGGGCTAGATGATGCTGATGGATTGTCCAGCATTATTTAGGCATTAAGCATTCATAAAAAATCAGGTATTAAACGTAGTTAGCGTAAAATGAATGTTTTAGCTTTTAGCAACTCCTTCAACAATAAAGTTATTAATAAAACACTGTTTTTACCGGATTGATCGCGTATATTTTATATTTTGTTTATAACCTGACGTTTCGGAGGCTTTTCAGCTTCCATGGTCACAGGCAGACTGAGGTGACATTTGTCTTTACAAGTAATTAGAATTTTGCATATCTACCGTCAATTATACAACTTTAATTATAACGTTCCGTATGTACGCAGTAATCACTAACAGTGTCTTGATGGGTTGTAGCTATGGATTGCTGGGTGTGGGACCTGACTCGATGTAGGACTGGATCCCAAGCAGTAGGTACTCTCCAACCATCTTCTCTATTGAAATTATTCGGATGTTTTTGAATTTCAATTGCTTCTCGGCGCATTCTAGGAATGAAACAAAGTAAAAAGTTATTAAACAAAGTATAAAGTTTATTATTATTAAACTAATATTATGAATACCTACAGTCACTACACTACGCATTCATTGCCAACATAACAAAAATAATTATTAAAGGGTAAATAGCGCCGTCCCGGCCGATATTCCCCATTACAAGCGTGTACGTTTTAATTGCATTAATACTAACAAACAGCTAGTTAACGCTTAATTAACACTTCTCTCATACAGTGATATATATTTTAATTAACTATACATTTGTGGGGGCTGTATTAAGGGACAAGATTGGGGGGGTTGAGATAGTTCGTTCTCCATATCGTTCAATTAATGACCTTCTCATACAAATCAGCAATAATTTATGGTGATGTAAAGTAATGTCAAACATGAAGGCCTAGTATTTAACTTCGACAAATATTAGGTTCTTTTTCTGGTGTACAATAAAGCAATTTTCAAAATTGCGAGTATTTTATAAAATTATAATCTTGAACTATTTTGGTCTCTTACAATTCGCTTTTAAAATTCAAAAATAATTTTAAAAGTGCATTACTATGCTTATTTATAGGCGTCTCTGAGCTAATTCATAATCATTCTGTAGGAACAAAATGCTCTAATCTAAGCTGATAGTCCTAGTAAGGTTGCCTGGAAGAGATCGCTTATAGCGATAACGCCTTTGAACTTCATCTAATCGTAGCATTTATTTCTGTACTGTTTTTCTGTGTTTGTGTGGTTCAATAAAGTATTATCCATCTATCTATAGTCCAAACCTAACTAGTTAGCAAACTGGGTTAGTTAGCCCCCGTACAACCGCCCTAGCTCCCACCCTGCCTCTACAAGTGAGATACCATTTATAAAACTTTGCGTGCAAAGCATATTTTTATACACAGATCCGTATCTCGCATGGCATTTGGGATCTCATTCTTAATATCAAAATTTAATTATCTGAAGGCGACAGCAGCGCCAGGCGGTTCCTGAAGCTGATGAGAAATGCGATTGACGGTGAATTGATAGTATTTATGGTGAACGGTAGACATATTTAAAGTTATTTATGTATTCAGAATAGATATTTGAACGACTCCGTGAGCGAATCATGGGAACCTTGCAAAGGTATTTGTGCCAATGGAGCTACCACATGATTTGATTTTGTTTCGGAGATACAGGTAAACATCATCGAACTCGTGTGACGCACTCCGTGAACGGTTCCCATATTATGAGATGAGCTGAAAAGTAGGACGAAATAAAATTTTGTGAAATAAAATATAATATGGGCCGAATACGGCATTCAATGAGGGACGAAAGCAGATTTTATCATGTGGACCGAACTTCCTAGGGACGAATATGGCATAAATAGAGGAATCATCTCATATGGGAGCCGTTCACGGAGATTATCATATAGATTATGCAGGTCAGACAAATCTTACGTTCGTAGATAGTGTAGGTAGGTAAGGTACACGTAACGAATAATCATCTTGTCGCTGCCGGCCACTGGCAAACCGGTGAGAAATGAGATTTAAGCTGCCTAAAGGTGGTGGTTCCGAGACAGAGACCAACAGAGACGCGATACCGAAGACAACCAGGCGGTCGCCGCCCGTAAAATGCTAAATGAGAACTACCAGTCGCGGTCTCTGTCTCTGTATTTGGTCTCGGTCTCAGGTCGCGGTCGCGGTGCGAATTGCCACCTCTCCAGTATGGCCCGGTCAGTACCCACTGACCAGTGTTACGGGGCGTAATGTGTACCATTCGCAGCGAGCATGATAAGTTACGCAGTGTGTTACAATCCGTCTCGTTTCTTGTGACGAGCGCCCTCTTTCCCCGTACTGACTGCACGAACGCTCGCTGTGTAACGTTACATTACACCCTGTAACGCCGGTCAGTAACCACCTTTAGGCTCAATTCACATATTGATTAACTCTATAGAATTTGTTAATGAGCAACAAATAAAAAACCGGTTTTAACAAGTTTATAGGTACAAGTTTGTACCTACATACTCGTACATATGTATTTAACCTTTTCGGTCCACTTAGTCCACTGTGATGAACTGGCCTGTCAAAATGATAAGTAAACTAAAAAAGCAAGCATAAACTTTCGCATTTTTTGTATTTTTGTGAAATTATTTTCTTATCCGCAGACATCGCAATTTATCGAATATTTTATTTCACAGATTACGTGACGACTTCGTTTAAATACGGTAATCCATTTGAAAGTTGATTTTGACACTCCAATTTATTTGATTAAGCCTACCCTTGATTACGTTTGGCTTGAATGTTTACTTTTAAATAACGTAATACATCTTTGATACAAAGATCATTCGTTTATATTCGTTTAAAAAACTCTTTTAAACCCGTAAAACAAAAATCTCTCCTAGACCAAGGCTGCTTAATGATATTGATAGGCGCCTATACAATTCGAACCATTAAATTTTCGGTCTATTACTGCATTGTATAATTTTACTTTGACGCAATACGTTCTCACTTGGCGCCACTTTTTACTACAGCAGACACCAAAAAAATCTATTGTTCCAGGCATCTTCATTCACAATTTCACCCATTAACAAAATTAGTACCAATAAACTCTTTCATTCATAGGCTGAATGTCTGGGCTGACCGTTGCTTTGCATCGTTGGTGGGAATTTAAAAAAAACTAGACGCCGCCGCTGTCTATGGTGCTGACAGCAATATCGTAGCCAAAATCGAATTCTACATTTGAAATTTCCGATCGTCATTTAAAAATTGAATTGAACACTGGCAGGCAGCTGATGAAAAATTGTTTCTTTCTTTTCATTTGTAAATAGTCGAGGGTTTATTGATCATATAGAATGGATGTCCATTAAACTATTTACTTTTGTCGTAGTGGGTCACACACAGTCTATTCACAGTATTTATGACATTCCACAGCAGACATTACCACCATGAAAGCGCGAAATCGGAAAAAAAGATGTCAGGATGAGAATGAACACAAAAATAAATATGTAACAGTCGCCCATTACAGGGATACGCCTTAGAACACCTTTTGTACCTTCTGGTCGGCCGGCGCTAGCCTCACAAAGGCAACAAAAGGGAAAAATAAGAACAAAATCATTGAGATTTGATTCGGTGCGAGACACAAGAGAACGCGGGCTTTAATGCCTACGGGTTACCCGCGTTTTTCTTTCATAACGAAACCTTGTTTATTAATTACACTACTATTATAAATGTGAAAGTTTGGATGGATCGATGTTTGTTACTCAATCACGCCAGAACGGCTGAACGGATCTAGATGAAATTTGGCCCTTAGATAGATTATAGTCTGGAATAGCACATAGACTACTTTTTATCCCGGTATCCCCACGAGAACGGGAACTACACGGTTAAAACCGCGAGGCGCTGCTAATTCTGTTATCATTTTTTATTTTAATTGTTGTGTGTCTTTTAAATCGTTTTTAAAATGCGTGTTGTAAACCTATGGACTAAGTATTGTTTGAAATTAAAACTTTTTACTCTTTTATTATTCATAAAGAGATACTGTAAGTTCCATGCCTGTCACACTGGTCCGAAAGAAAACGAAAGGCAAATCTTTCTCGAAGGGGAGGGGTGGGGGAATGGGCTAGGAACACCAAAACAAGGAAATATTTGAAACCTACGAGAGGAACTAAGTTTTTAAGATCCAGATCTTAGTTTAACAAGGGGTGAGTACTCCATTTTAGCCTAAAGTGTATTAGCTACTTCTTAGGTTTTTTGTTATAGTACTAACCCGCACTTTGGGTATCTCTAAGAAATGAAATAAGTTCCCAACCGGCGCTATAGTCCGTAAAAGGTCCCAAAGATTTTCGGTTGAACCGACTAAGGGTTTCGTGGCTTACTTAGTTGGTTAGAGCACACCCGTACTGAGGGTGGGGCGCGGGTTCGAGTCCCGCCGAAAGCGAAAATTTTTGGGAACTTATTTAATTTCTTAGCTACTTCTTCTCTCGATCTGCTGCTTGAAGGGACCATTCCAAATTCAAAAATGGCCGTTGAATAATGTTCGACATTATGTAGTTTTCACTCTGTTCTTGCCTCTTGTAACTTGCGCCACCCGGCAAGGGCAGCGTCGGGTCCTTTAAGAAAACGCGAGATGCCCCGGTTGCTAGTTTTTTTCTCTTCACGTGGGAGGTGGGATGTAATTGCCGAAATTCCTAATTTTTGACAATCAATAGACAGGATATTGCTATTATGAAGTGTTATGAACATGCCGACAGTGTTTTATGAAAAGCTTGGGAAAATTTTTGATGTTCGACATGATCGGCCGTTTTTGATGGAGTTTTGTGAATTGGGTACTCTGTAGTGTTGAGTTTATGTGTAGACGTGGAGTGACGGTTATTGAATTTTTTATCGATGAATTTTTAATGCATCTACCTACCTGACTGTTGATGTTTTTTTTATTTTATTTATAAATTATAAAGAAACTGTGTTAAGAACGAAATAAAATTACGTTTTAAATCTTATGAAACATAAAGCTCTTACATTAGGTCAGTATATAACTTAATATTAATAACGCACAGTGAACCACAGAGGTTTGTAAAGGAGTTATTAGCCAGTCAGCGAATAACACTATCACATAGGTTTCAAAATATTTAGATGTGTTAGTGTAATTACAATACAATATAAAACTCTTTATTGAACACTACAAAATAAAACAAAATAAACATAGACATTAACATTAAAAACATTAAACATAAAAATGCAATGGTCGGCCTTATCGCTAAGAAGCGATTTCTTCCAGGCATCCTTTTATTACGTACTAAATGTTATAAAAGTAGGCATTGTGAATTAGGTACCTATTCCTACCTACGTATATTATTATAATAAAATAAATTTATCCTGAAAATCAAGTTAAAATTGGAAGTAGGTGAGTAAATTTTCTTTCAGTTCCAAATTTAAATAATTTCTCATCCAAAAAAAAAATACTGCCAGAACAATAAAATAACATTCCTAATTATCTCCTCCAGCAAATCAACACGTAAAAACCTGAAATAAAAAAACCTCTAAATAACTAATTCGTTTCGTCATAACAAAGCTTTGTTCAAATTGTATTATTTAGTTTAATTATCCATTCATACGCCAGCGGACTCACACGTTGATAATAAACCTGATGTTTTAATAAATTT
Organism: Eupithecia exiguata; assembly: GCA_947086465.1. Lineage (NCBI taxonomy): Eukaryota > Metazoa > Arthropoda > Insecta > Lepidoptera > Geometridae > Eupithecia > Eupithecia exiguata. The sequence continues at coordinate 3,435,024 of OX352229.1, forward strand.
AGTATTGCTTTCTCGCTCCCACAAGGAGAGGTGAGTGGGTGTGAGTGAGATGGGGTGTAATGGGAATAGTTTCCCTCAGGAATCTCGCTCACCCTGTAGGCTCATTCGTGACGCTCGTCCAATTTTCATTTAAGAATTGTGGTCGCTAGTGATGGGGTAGGGTTAGTTGTTATTGCCTTTTTAGCTTTTATTTCTAACTTGCCAGTGATTTCAGGAGGAGGCCTTTACATTTTTGTTGGATCCAGGGGCTGTTATAGACATTTATTATTATCTCACTGATATTATAAATGTCAAAGTTTAGATGGATGGATGTTTGTTACTCAATCACGCCAGAACGGCTGACCGGATCTGGATGAAATTTGGCGCAAAGATAGATTATAGTCTGGAATAGAACATAGGCTACTTTTTATTTCGAAATTCCCACGGGAACGGGAACTACGCGGGTGAAACCGCGAGGCGCTGCTAGTGTGATATAAGAATAAATGTCAAAATAGCTAGCTGCTCGCGGCTTCGCACGCGTTGGTTAAGGTTTTTTTTATCCCATGGGAACTGATATACCTATGAGTTAAAAAGCCTGTGTTACTCTTCATCCTTTCAACTAACTCCATGCCAAAAATCAATCCGATTGGTTGCTTAGTTAGGGCGTGAAAGGACAAACAAATAAACACCCTTTCACATTTGTAATATTAGTATCAGATATAGATTTTACTTTATTTCATCAAAAAAACGATGATTTAAATATATTTTTTTAGTATTTTCAGACTACATTCAAACATTCTTTTATTGAAAGTAGAACTTTTGAGACTTCACGTTATGCTTATTTTGCCGCCAAATTTAATCAATCATAAGATCTGGTTCATAAAACAATCATCATCAGCCCATATTAGTCCACGGCTGGCCATACGTAAGGCTCCCCTAATGAGCGCCATAGTGTCATGTCTTCAGCTTGCCGTCAAGCATGTTCGTAAGATAAGCAGCAAATAAATGAATGTCTATGTCTATGTCTATGTCTATAAGTTAATAATTTAAATCGATAAGACCTTTCCCACCCCTTCGTCCCGCCCGGCACATCAATAATACCAATCCACAAAACAATCTTAAACACCGTAATTTACTCTCAAAAAGTGGCGATTTTGTCGCCTAATTTGTTAAAATTGTTCTTTATTTTTTGTCCGACCCTATTTTTCACTTTATTTAATATTTTCGACCATTTTAACATTGCTAAAATGAGTAAGCGATTCCACGCTCTGTGTGTTCTGAAGATTAATTGTTGTAAATTCATCATTATTAGGTTTTTTGTTGAAATGTCTCTATTAATATTGGACTAAGGTACCTGTGGGGGCGTAGTTAACTAATGGTATAAGAATTTTCTATTAAAATTATTGAAATGTGGTTGAGTTTTAGTTTTACAATAGGTATTTAGAGTGAGTATTATTAGTAAAACAAGAAATATAGAGATATTATACATAAAAACTATCGTAGTTTGACGAATTCATTACGGATGTAAGCGGGTTAACTACGAACCTTATTTGTGTTGGAAGAACACCAACGTTTCATCCCTTAACCGGGGACTTCTTCAGGGTCCTCGTTAAGGGATGAAAAGTTGGTGTTCTTCCAACACAAATAAGGTGCGTAGTTAACCCGCTTACATCCGTAATGAATATAGGTATGAGTATAGTCGATGTCCTAGGTCGGTTCCTTCTATCAGAGATTAGGTAATATTACTTTCTAGTTAGTACAATACCTTATTTTTAAGTAGATTCGTGCCACCTGCTTATCCATGCAAACTAAGTTAACGAGTACACACACAAATTCCCGCAACAAAACAATAAAACCTTTAATCCTTTGTTTACCCCAGCAGGACTTAGCACAAACAAATTCTTAAAACCCTACTAATCCTTTCATCCATATGTTAAAAATATAGACTACCTTGCAAGCGTAAACCTGACCGAGTTATATGGCTCAAAATTGTTTAAAAATAAAGAAGACCCACAAAGTAACCCACTCAATAAATGTTTACAGCGGCCTGCTGTTGGCACAATAAAATAACTGTAGGGCGCCTGAGATAAGCTATTTTACACTTAGTAACCTTTATTGTTTTATGACGGGTAGGAAGATTGCCAGTCCGTGCCGTAGGTCTTAAAGTGTTGGTAGGTAACTGAAGTTTGTGCAGGAGACAGAAATGCAAGCAAAAAACGCTCTTTCTAGCTCTTTCTTGGCATAATCTCTCTACATCAGTAGAGTTACTCATTTGGATTACCCAAGCTTTTAGAAGTTAGAACATACCAACTGTTATGAGACGGTATAGTCTACAAAAGATGCGCAAAAACTAATGTCATGTTATGGATACTTTTTACTACATCGTGTTCTTCGAACCCTTTTAAAAATTCCAAATTCCTTTCGTTTGTTTTGGGTGCAAAAAGGATTACTCTAATTACCCCATTGTCTATGGCCATAAAAGACCCGCTCCCAATTCATGTTACCGGAACGTGAATGCTATCTATCATCTATCGGTACGCTATGGTGTGATAACGTTCTGTGAAAATAGAGTATTATTCTCTGTAGATATTGTTCAATAGCTGCTCTTTTAAAAGGCTTAACTGACTTGTTCCCACCAGTTTCAAAGATCAGACATACGTTTACCCAACTTTTTTCGGAATTTGATCTCATCTCCCATTTTTTTATGACGAAATACGCGAGTGGTTCGAGTTTTCCCGCAAGTAACAAAATACACTTAAATTCACTCTATGCTCAAAGAACTAGGTCTAGTAGGTAGTCAAAGAACTAACTAATCTTCATAATTTGAAACTCAAATATTTGCAATTATTTTTCACATTGGCAGAATTGTGTTTTTGTTCTTTCCTGTATCCGCGATCAGTCATTGACTATATATGCGAATTTGTTGAGTGCGCTTCTGTCATTTAGGAGCAGTCCTTCTTCTTTCTAGTAATAGGTTGTTCAGAACGTTGCTCCTTTTCAACTGCTTTGTTTTAACCGGGTCATCTACAAGATCTCTTGTCAGAGGATTGGAGTGGTGCTTCAGGCGGTAACAGAACGACTGCTTAGTGATTTGATTTCTTCTTCAACCGTAAGGACCTCCAGGTAGTCATGTATTTCTTGTCAGTATTGAACCAGGATGAGTTGGTTAAGGAATTAATAACCCAACTACCAAATGACGAGGGTTATTGTCAATTCCATTTTTAAGATAATAAAGTTAAAAACTAAAACCCGACTCCGTGAAAGTTATAAAAGTTTGAAACATTTACATTGACAAAATAGAATGACGTATCGGTCATATTTGATAGGCATAGAGTTGAAAATGAAAATAGGTCGTAGGTATTGTAATTTTTCTCTATGGGGCCTGCAGCCTGCGGCTACCTAAACTTTAATACGCGTTTTGAAGGCTTATTCGGGGTCGGAGCCCTAAATCATATAGCCTATAACCATCGGGGTATTGAGACGAATCAATCGATACATAATTTGTTGAAATCGAACCAGTAGTTTCAGCGCTACGTGGGAACAAAGAAATCGGCCACATACATACAAACATACAAATATACAAACATACAAACATAGGGTGCTAACCTCATAACCCTCCCCTGTTGGTAGTCGGGTAAAAACTATAGAATACGTTCCATTAAAATATATCCGCTATAAACTCGTAATAGTGATATATTTAATTTAATTGTGACTTTCGTTCAAAACATTTACAAATAAGTTTGACATCAATAAATACGTGCTTTTATAACCTGTCGGATATCTACTATTTGACTTTACGATCGTGTTCGGGAGGTAGGACCGTTGTAAAATTAAATTGGAGTGAGAAGGCCCCAGGTTTGTCTGTTTGTCTGTGGCATCAACAACCTGTGAAAGTTTCAAATTATAAACAATGGTAATGCAATAGTCAAGCAAGAACCATCGGTTATTTTACTATAAAAACTATCGTAGTTTGACGAATTCATTACGGATGTAAGCGGGTTAACTACGAACCTTATTTGTGTTGGAAGAACACCAACGTTTCATCCCTTAACGAGGGACTCCTTCAGGGAGAGTGCGGTTCTAGGAACCATCGGTTAGTTTTGTATTGCAATGTTATACTTACTTACCAAAAGCTCTAATACGATACGTGATCGTGACGTCTCCTATTTCTATAGGATTTGGTAAAGCGCCTCTATCGTGCGGACAGGGAACAACGCGAGAAATATCCCATACAAACGTTAGAAACTCAAAACTGCTCATCTCTCTCTCTACTATTTCCTTTATACCTTACAGGACTCTTGGACACGTCACAATGACGTCTCGTAGTAACGTCAAATAGATTCACCCCCCTGATAAGTCTTTCGGCTCTGTCGGTGCGTTCGCATCAGAAAAGCGTGCCTTTCTGATGCGAAATATAAAGGTTCCTAAATTAAGCGTTGGAAAATGTGTGGAATCCTACACGCCAAACATAAAAACAGTAACCAAAATAAAGGTTTCAATAAAAATCCTTGACATGACCACACGCACAATAAATGCCCGCCTAAATTAGGTTTATTTTGAGATAAAATCTTATTTATGCTAATATCTATATCGAACTTTACAGGTCTGTTTTAATGAATTAAATTTTCGAAATCGGAAATACCGCAAATATACGGTATATACGGTACAATAATACGGTTTTGTCAACATGGCGAGCATTAAGAGATAATAATTTTTACTGGAATTTAATCCTAATTATGTCATCAAAAGACTTACCCTACTTTTTAAATATTTGTGGTTAACCAGATAGATTTATCGCTTATCGCTTCATTTAAATTAAATTCCTTGTCAAAAGTACTGTTAATAAAATTCCTATAAAAATAATAAAACCGGCTAAGTGCGAGTCGGACTCGCGCACGAAGGGTTCCGTATCATTATCTATAAAAACGACAAAAAAATCACGTTTGTTGTATGGGAGCCCCCTTAAATATTTATTTGATTCTGTTTTTAGTATTTGTTGTTATAGCGGCAACAGAAATACATCATCTGTGAAAATTTCAACTTCTGTCTAACTATCACGGTTCATGAGATACAGCCTGGTGACTGACGGACAGACGGACAGACGGACAGCGAAGTCTTAGTAACAGGGTCCCGTTTTTACCCTTTGGGTATGGAACCCTAAAAACCAAGTCGTGTCCAGTCCAGTGAACTAATCATGCCTATTTTCATCTCACGTAAATTTTGTAACATTAATAACTTTGTTACTTTTAAAATACATTATTATAACTTATTTCTATACCACGTCTACTGGACCACCCGACCACTTCAAACCATAAATTTCCAATACTACTTAAATTCAAATTAGTATAATACCCGGTTATTCAAAAGATTTACAACTATATTCTATTACGAGCTAATCTAGCAACATTTTAACCCTGCCGGTACATAAATGTCGTTTTCAATAATAAATTAAGCGCAGGCGGCGCGAACTCACGCGCATCTTAATTACCTATTACGGGGCCCTGACTCTCGCACATATAGCCACAATTATCGTCTCAAATCTTCCACTACATGAATTATCTGAAATGTTTTGCCATACCAACACAAAAATAAAGGACCAAACATTCTTCGATCACAGAAAACGGGGAAAATATTTATAAAAATCCCGACTTTCAATTTTCGAAAAAAAATATATCACTAGACTGATGCATATTGTCATTTAAAAAAAGCTGTTCTGGGTGTTGGTTTATAATGAAAAAATATCTATGTAGTGTATTGTATTATGTATATCAGTTGTCTAGTACCCATAACATAAGCTCTGCTTAGCTTGCTTTGGGGCTAGATTATGCCTATGTAGAAATCATTTAGAACGGGATATTTACCATGATTCAATTGAATCATGGTTAATATCCCGTTCTAAATGATTTCTATAGTAGTAACCATGATAGTTTCAAAAGTTTTATTATGCCTATGTATTATTACAACAGTCTCATCGTTTAGAACACCCGCATCAAAAATGTTCCCCATAGTCAGGGCTTTAGTCCCCCGCTTCTTTGTGACCACTTTGCTTATAGCCAGTGATTTTTAGGTCTTCCTTTTAAACCAGGGTACTAACCAGTGTTACGATGCGTAATGTACCAACCATTCGCAGCAAGCGTGCTACGTTATGCCGTGTGCTAAAATCCGTCCGTTGCTCGTTGCGAGCTCCTTTCCTCGTACTAACTGCACGAACGCACAGCGAGCGTTCGTGCAGTTAGTACGAGCAAAGGTTACTTTATATCTACCGGCACAGTGCGTGTCAGACCCGCGCAGACTAAATATTCATTCCACCAGCACGGCCTGTGTCTGTCGGCGTATGCACTGTAGATATAAATATGTTAATACACACTATATGTACCTATATAATAATATTATTTTATCTGCTACGGCACGCTTAATGTCTGTAGATATTATCGTTTATATCTACAGATATTGAGCGTGCCAGACACTGGACCATATACACAGTACATACGTCTCGTAACATCAGACAGTAACCGGCTTTAAATTTGCCGGTTACTGTCTGATCCGACCACTAGAAAATATTTAATCAGCTACGTATAAAAACTGATTTTTAGAGAAATATACGATACAAGTAATGAATGAAATGAATAATGTATGTCAACGCTCTCGCAAAAATAAAGGTATTTAGTATTCCTTAATCATTTTTGTCTCGTGTTTCGTTAAAATTATTTTTTTACAGGACCGTGTTTTACGGATCGTTCGCTACTAGATCCGGAATACTGTCAGGGTGTGAACTCGCTCCTACAAACTTACGCCGTCACGGAAAAAAACGGATCCTTTATAACGGATGCTGTGTGAAAGCTTCCTAAGTTCCTATTCCTACTAAAATAAACACGAGATTAGTCTTACAATAAAACTAAAAACTGATTCTCAAAGCCGGATAACAAAATAACAAAATGCAATCAAATCAAAATGTTATGAAGGCGCGTGATAAATTATCATCTGGTCGATCATTAAACAAACCGTATTCTGGTACCTAAATGCAGGAATCCTAAACTTGTACCTAATAACACCTTTGAGTGGCTTTGCCCGGGGCTTACAATATCTAGATGGTTTTAAAATGCTGCTTTTTACTGTATCCGGGTCAAAAAAGGCGTTCGTTTTTAGATAGAGCCTTAGACAATTTAACCCGCTCGCTGTGGTAGAGCAGAAATCAATGTTATTCATTGCTTAGATACTTTAGTGTATAATTGCTGCATCTGGATCAACCCAGATCCAAATACACTAATTATATACCTTTCTATTAATTATAAGGTTTTTGTTTTATAGTGCGTAAGCTGGGTAAGAACCGACAACCGCTGGGGTAAACGTGTTCTTGAGTGGAGACCGCGACTCAGCAAACGTAGTGTAGGACGCCCTCCGACCAGGTGGGATGATGATTAGCGAAAGACTGCTGGCAGATGCTGGATGCGGCAAGCTGAAGACAGGGCGCGATGGCGCTCATTAGGGGAGGCCTATGTCCAGCTGTGGACTGATATAGGCTGATGATGATGATGATGAAGCTGGGTAATCTCTAAGAAATTAAATAAGTTCTTAATTTTATTTAATATATTTATTTTCATATATATTTTCATCTTTTAAAAATCTAAAATTCAATGTTATCCTCCTGCGTCGCAGGCAGATATTTGCCCACCGCGCCACTGAGGTCGTCAAACGAAGAAATGGCGGACTTAAGCCAATTTACTAATAATGTTTAATGTGAAGTAGGTAAAACCCATATATAATAAATTTCATCATCCATCGCAAAAAAGCTCCATTTTAACATCCTACTACACGTCGCGTCAAGAACAAACTTGTCCAAGGTTATGGCCTAGTCGATTCGCTATTTCGTTCCATTATTAAAAACAAGTTTGTCGTTTTTGCCTTTGAACGAAAGCGAGTCTTGTCTACGGCGAAAGCGTTTATACGAGTTAAAATTCCCTTAAATTCCGATGTGATTTAACTTTCTTGACGACCTTGGTTGATCATCTTAAATTGATTATCATTCTTTCATCTATATAGGTACATTATTAGGGTTGACTTTTGATCTCACATCAGCGTCATCTTCCATATGGGTAATCAAATTAGTTTTTTGGGTTCCGTATCTCAAAAGGAAAAAAGGAACCCTTATAGGATCACTTTGTAGTGCGTCTGTCCGTCTCTCATTTCAGAAACAAGAAAAGAGAAGCAAGATTTTATAGCACAAGTACCGGAAAATAACTAAAAACCGTGAATTTACTCACAAAAAACAACATTTGATTACTTACGAGTACAAGTTTGTACGGAACCCTGGATGCGCGAGTCCAACTCGCACTTGTCGTTTTATTTCAAAGTTCAAAGTCTGCTTGTCTGCAGGAAATAACCCAATCTTTATATCCTAAGTTTTCCGCCACCATTTTTTATCCCTTATCATGACTAACCCGAGTTATTAAAACGCGATTAGTCGATGCCATATCATTCCGATTACATCGCGGCTAAAACAGAACAAGAATTTTGATGTCTCTATTTTTTTGCTTGCGGTTTTAACAATGTGTGGTCATTAGTGATGCGAAATTTCGAATGTTATGATGGTTTATGTGTGAGCTTGGTGTATCTCACGGTAGGAGATAGACCTCCGTGTTGCGACTTCGGGAGTGCTATTTGGACTAGCCATGGGAGGTCTAAAATTAATTTCGGTGCGTGAAATCTGGACCTTTTCAAGTCAATTCTAACGCATTGATATTTGAAAAGGACGAACGTGATTTTTAATCTTTGTTGTAGACATCTTTAAAATTGAATGCTATACGGACTGAATATATGTGACCTCAAACGTAAGGATCATTAATAAACTGTATACAAATACAATACAAATGTTTTATTTCGTTTACAATGTACATTTGTATCTAACATAATGTTTTGAAGCCTCCTTTTAAGTATAAAATACTTGTGCTAGGAGGTTTCGCTCTTCCTTCGTTACGTTAGCCAGAACTTAACAAAGTATTTTTACTGTAAAACAACTTTTCTCATAAGAAACACAAATTTAACAGAACAACGCATCGCTTTAAAAGAAATTAGTTTAAGAGCCTCAAATCTACTCCTACGGATGTCCTTATCTTCCAAACTGCTGAATATTTCGCTTTGAAACATACAAATATGTATATGGTACAGTTCAGGACTTACTCTATCCGTCATATGTTTCGAAAACACGATTCCATAACATTTTCTCGATAGAAAAAGAATCGCAACGTAAGATACTAAAGTAACTAACGACTAACTTTTACTAAAATCTTAATATCTCAATAAATACAGAAGTTAAGATCTTGAGAATAGCTCAAGCATTGTACAAATACAAAATACAAAATGATTTATTTGCCAATTAACTTATAGAGATACACATTACTGGCGGCCCCCGCACGAGGCAAGCCTGTGTCGCGGGAAGCCTATTTACAAAAGTAACTTTAACGGTAGAGATTAGTTGTAACTTATATAGGGCAAAGAAACAAAAATTAATTATAATAAATCTAAACAATTAGGTGATGTAATTGAACTAAGTGTAAAGAACGTTTTATATATTGCGAATAAGAACATTTTAATATATTTTTCAAATAATGTCCTAATTAATATTAATAAGCAAAAACTTGATTTTTGGTTTTGCGTTCATACGCGAAATCCCATGCCTATATAACCTTTATCAATATAATAATAATAATGCTGGACACAACCGCGCCTTCTGTCCCGATCAGATCTTTATCTGAGTCGACTAATGTAGACCTTGTAATTGATTCTCCTTTTAATTCGATTCATTTCAAATATTGATGTTGGTCTCCGAAATAGGTGCAATAAAAAATGAATCCATTTCTGATTCTGAATAAAGCAATCATAACCAAACTCAACCCTAACAGGCATTCACCATGAAATAACCCGGATAACGAATTCAAAAGATGACATTCGAATTCCCTTGGAACCTGCCCTGTCATAGACAAATCATCAGCTCCTGTATCTATCACAGAATATATGATTTGTAGCATTCATAGCGGACTCACTCATAAAAATGTAGGTATGTATTCCTAGATATGATAGAGTAAAATTACAACTAACGACTATAGAGTTTCCATTCTAGACAGTTCTTTTTAGAATCAAGAATCTGTTTCTTTAGTAAGTTTATTCTTTAATGCACGATTAAAATGTACATTAAAACATTAGACTAGAAAATTATGTCAAAGGCGAGCTTAACCCTAAGAAGAGTTCTCTTCCAGCAAACAGTTATTAGAATCAAGAATCTGTTTCATTCAAAATTGATTCGAAGAAGAAGTTTCTAAGTTATCTCTATTCTTTACTGCACGATTAAAATATACATTAAAACATTAGACTAGAAAATAATGTCAAAGGCGAGCTTAACCCTAAGAATAGTTCTCTTTCAGCAAAAAGTGATTAGAATCAAGAATCTGTTTCATTCAAAATTGATTCGAAAAAGAAGTTTCTAAGTTATCTTTATTCTTTACTGCACGATTAAAAAATACATTAAAACATTAGACTAGAAAATTATGTCAAAGGCGAGCTTAACCCTACGAAGAATTCTCTTCCAGCAAACAGTTATTCACTTATTCCAACGTAATAAAGCTTATTTTACAATGTAGGGAGTAACAGTGGCACAGGCCTGACGATGTGTCGAATTTGGCGTTCATATAACAATTCCACCCGACTACTTGTACTTGTCATCGCCATAAATGTTTTTTTTTTAATGGGCGGGATGATTTTTTCAAGCTCATTGGGGGGCGACCACACTAGCTGAGTTTAGCTGAACCTCACCTATTCGTAAACACAATAAACTTTAATATTGACGCTTACTCAAAGCAATAAACATACAATGAGCAAGTACCAGTAAAAATCCGCTCAATTTTCCGACTATCGAAACAAACTTTCGACCCTAAGTGACTTATCTTAAAGTCGGTATTTCGATGCCTGCGGTTTTTGTCCGTTTATAGTTATTTGTAAAGTAAGGCATTGTCTTACCTTTTATTTGCGTTTCGTAAGAGATAAGATAGGGATGGGAAAGCTTCGGATTGAATAATACTGACTTTTTATTATTGTTTACTTTACGCAGTGAGTTGTTTGATCCTTTGGTAGTTTGGGTAAATAAAATTTGATCGGTCTGATAAGTGTAGTCCTTTATTAACTGACAATATGTACCAAAAGAGGAGTAGGTTCAATGTTCGGCTGTACCTCTGTACTTATTTCGTGTGTTCGTCGATTTTTCCAATTATAGACCGATTAGGATAATTCTTTCGCTTTTGTATCGAAAATAAATAAATACAGATAAACATTTTATGCATAATTTGTCAAATTATACGACACATCACATCAATTCACAGTTAATCATCATAGATAATTAACGCTGGATGATTCACACAACATTATCAAGCAAGCCCCAAGCTAAGCAGAGCTGGTGTTATGGGTAGGTACCAGATAACTAATATACAAAATACAATACAACACGTAGATAGATATTTTTTATTATACATAGAAAACGACCAGAACACCCGAGGCGGGAATCCAACATCAAACAAACATCAAACATCAATGAACCCAAGGTGGCCTTGTAAAAACTGTATGCCTACGCGATAATTATGAGTCCCGAAAATTAAAAAAAAACAGTGTAAATACTAAGGAATTTGAAAAAACCATAAAACTATTTATATTGTTCTGACATTCTTCATTTTGACAGTGTTCTAAGTAGACTTACAGACCCGCGACTCGTGCACCCACTCGCTTCACCCACCGGTGGGTGTAGGGGTAATTCCTGTTTACCCGTGTACTCACTGCGATATGGTTGGAATTAATTATCGATGAAAAAAATAAAATAATAATACGATAAGTTTATTTGCTTATTAAAACTAACAAACTAAAGGAGACTGGATTACATTTAACAGGAACAAGATATAATCATAACAACAGATAATCATCATACCTACATAGTTATAATATATTATTGGTAAGTATACCAATGTGTAATTTCAGTTTTGTACTAAGATATTTCAAGCTCACCTCAACAGCTTATAATGGCCCACTGCAAGACGCAGGCCTTCCCCTGTTAATCAGCTTATTGGTTTTTATCGCATTTGGGCTAATGCATCACAAGGCTATCTCAAACTATTAAAATTTTATTGAGCTTTTTTCACCAAAAAGGTTTGTACATTTCAGGACTTATTACTTACCTAGTCTAAAAAGTTTTACATCTCCCAAAACCTGTTTAAAAATGTTCACATCCGCGTTCGATTTATAAACCTTTGTTGTTTATTTCAAGATTCTCGTTTATAAAGAAACGATTGAAAAACCATGCTCAAAATGTCTGAAAAAACGGCACGTGGCTTGCAAGCATGTGCTTGTCAATATGTCAAATCACAGATAAATTAGATGCCTACAAACAAGGTTGACGGTCACAGCAGATTGACTTTGCTTGTATTTGACTCTAAAAGAGGGCAGATGTGTTCATCATTTAGTGGATTTTCAAATATACTTTTTTTATCTGATGGCAGCTGTTGCGCGAACCTCTATGCTCCCATGCAAACGTACTTTCCGATTTATTTGTAAAATACACCTTTTATTGCAATGAAAATTGATATAGGTACATAATTTCGAACAAGAAGCAGTAATGGCTGTACCGTTTTAGGTTTTCAAAATACATAATCATGCTAAAATTAATATGAATTTATTTTCAAGCGATTTTATTACTTTCGTTCTCATATAAAGATGATTTGATTTTATAAAACGAAAACGGTGCAAACATAAGTATGTCTTATCCGATTATACATATAAAATGGAGACGTTGTTTCCATATGAATCGGAAAGTACGTTTATATGGTAGCTTAGAGGTTCGCTCCCACCTTGAATGTCAATTGTCTATGAACTATGATAGTGCACCAGTGTTTGCGCACACACTTGTGCACTATAATATATGTGCAGTGCACACCTGGCTAGTCGCCGTTGAGACTGACCGCCGTGGTCGAAATTCGGCTAAGAAGACATCATCATTATTATCATCAATTGTCTATGATTTTTATAGTAATCAGCAGGTGCTGGTTCAGAACCATATACATTTTGCCCACATTATAGCTTAAATTCTTTCGAAATTCAAAAATTATAACACTCCCTCTTTCACCCGTCTTAGTAAATTATGACTTCTTCTGTCAATTTATTACTTCACTCATTATTACACCCAGTAGTGCCAACACAATGAGCCAAACAGTCGCTAATTAACGGAACTGCTGCCTTAAATCTACACCATTAAATTCATTGTCGTACTCAATAGCATTCCTTACCACTAGCAGTGTGCCGTAATTTTGGTAGTCACATTTAATTTCATTAAACATTACAGCCTTACGTCTATTGTAATAAGATTTATTTTGTAGCGTTTAATTCTGAAGCATGACGCCTTCATTCACTGAAACGGGAGTGTGCCAAACAAAAGAATCCGTGAAATTACGACTAGTGAAAATGAATAAATGCTCATTATGACCACTTCGGGCATTGTCCCCTGCTTCACTTGTCAAGCAAGAACTGTCCTATTCCCGTTGAAATAAAGTTGGTTTTCTGACTTGAGTGGAATTAAGGTAGTCAGATTTTTCACGGCCTCCTGATTCCCGATAATTAACAATAGAAATATTGAGCTTTTGCAGTTTTTGCGACTCTCCTCTTAACGTCCTATCTGCTACATATAATAAGCTCGTTGTTATACAAGTTTAAAAAACGTAAAATACCTGAGTGATACTTAAGGATTATGATCCTTTGCGTTTTAAGTTGCGATATAAGTAATGCTACTTAACTTTATTTTTAATCTTTGCGAGTCATTGTAGATGCGAGACAATGCCGTTATATTTTTTCGATTTCCGTAAATTTCTTTTTGTCACATTAAAGTCAATATTCCTCAATATTCTAGCCCGGTCAAAAAACATTTCAAATTACCAAAAATCCGACAGAGCTATGTTTTGGTAGAGCCCTTGGGTACAGCAGTAGAAATAAAGTGCCAAAAGCCCATAGATCCCATGTGTGCCGAATGTGCCCATGTGACCAAAATTTTTGGGGTTTTGGATTTTTCTCAAAAACTTAAAAAATATAACCCAGACAAAAAGTGTAAATTATAAAATGATCTACAAAATGTTCCTTATACTTTTTTTCCTAAGAATTACCATTCCTAGGATATTGCCATTCTAAAAGTTGTAAGTATACAGGAGATAAATAGCATATTATTATAATAATTACATCAAAAATAACTTAAGGTAAGAGAAAATAAATTACTAGTTACTAATTGTTTATAAACGATATAGTATTAATAACAATAGGCCATAGAACAAAGGATATAATCAAATGATAGAAGCGATAGTGGGTGTAAATTGGCTAGTGCGTTCGGACCGCCCGCGTTGATGTCTTTTGTATGGAAAGCTTGCGCGTAGCGTGCCGTAGCAGTTCGTAGAGGTAAAGCACATACTGTATGACGTTATTATGTTTGAATTTTGAAAATAGTATCATATTTTTTTACATCTAACATCTATCTTCCTACGGTAGTAATATAAATATAAATCTCACTAATATTATAAACATGAAAGTTTAGATGGATGGATGGATAGATAGATGAATGTTTGTTCCTTTATCACGCCAGGACGGCAAAACAGATCTGGATGAAATTTGGCACAGAGATAGATTATAGTCTGGAATAGGACATAGGCTACTTTTTATCCCGAAATTCCTACGGGAACGGGAACTACGCGGGTGAAACCGCGAGGCGCTGCTAGTACCTAAATACTTATAAAAGTTTAGGGAACTTTAATGAAATATTTATAGTTAATAATAATTCATTAAATTTTTATAATTTTCTTGTGTAGGTATACCAGGTAGTATAAGTACAGGATTTGGTTAGTTGCTTACAAGTTAGCTTTTATATTTATTTTTTATACCTTCCTGTTATCGTCCTGTATAGGTACTTATTGTAACACTAGCTGGTGTCCGCGGCTTTTCACACCTATAATTTTGTGCATACAATTATAATATGTCCGCCCCATCCCTTGAGTCCCTTCTTATTTTTGTTTTCAACGACATAAAAAAACGAACATGACTTTAATCCAACTTTCGCATTGGTTAGTTAAGTGATTTTCATTAACTTCACTGACGACCGATGAGGTGCCGCGTGCGAAGGTCCATCTGACGCAGGAGGTTGCGGGATCGATTCCCGCATTGGGTCAAATGTTTGTACAATTGCAATTATTGGGGTTCCGGGGGTGCTCTGGGTATATCTATGTTAAATAAAATAAAACTATATCTAGAACCTACAATAGAACGAACTCTGCTAAGTTTGGGGCTAGATGATGCCGTGTAGATTTACCAGCATTATTTATTTATTTTTTATATTTGGAATGCTGTCCGCAAAGCGAGGCAACACGTGTTCGCGGCGTGCGCGGGCGCAGACTCGCCGCGCGCCCATTGGTCGAGCGCTCGCCGCCCCTCCCACCACAGACCTGCTGACTCACCGCGATGATACAATTTTATTGGAATTCGAGTAATAATTCTTGATTAGGGGATAGAATGGGAACGTTCTGGAATTTTTAATGTTAATGTGTGAGATACGAGCTTATGTGTTTTTTTTTAATTTTGGTATCATTTTGTTTCCATGATATGTTTTGAGCCTATGCATTTCTTTTTGTATCTAATTTTGGCATGATTTTGTTTGGAGAATAAATAATAATGAATAAATAAATAATGCTGGACAATTCACACAGCATTATCTAGCCCCAAGCTAAGCAGAGCATGTGTTATGGGTACTAGATAACTGGTATACATAATACAATACACTACTTACCTATATAGATTTTTTTACACATACAAAACGACCAGAACACCCTGAACTAATGTCTGCAGATCGTACACATTTGTCCCGAGGCGGGAATCGAACCCGCAACCTCCTGCGTCGCACGCAGACCTTCACCCACCGCGCCACAGAAGTCGTCAAATGCTTAAACATGGCTATTATTAATGTATAATCTACTAGCGGTCTGCCCCGACTTCGCACAGATATATTCTATCGCCTATGTTCATCAGGGATAATGTAGGTTTCTAATGGTGAAAAATCTTTTTTCAAATCGGTCCAGTAGTTTTGGAGCGTTTAGCATCTTTTTTCCCGACATCTTGCAGTATTTAAACTTTTTACCATCAATTACAAATGGTTGAGGGAAACCAGGAAAATTCGTATAAATTATTAATTTCGGGGCATCCCCTGAGTCTTCAACCATGAGATTAGGCATAGGTTCTCATTGCCCGTGTGTGTACCGAAGCCTTATAATTATGTGAGCAATCCTTATAATCTACATTTCGGGCCGGTTTCTGTTTTCGTTGCAATGAAAAAACAAATGAAATAGACCACATGACTTAAAAAAAGCATCTGAACCCTACAATTTATTTATTTAACATATTATGTATTATTCCAAAATGTACATTTTGTTATTCAGCGCTTAAATTCATTTCTTATTTTAAATACATCATAACAGCAAAAACTTGCCTCTCTACCTAGTCAAAAATATTTCTTCAAAGAATATGTAGGCACATTTTTCACAGAACTACCTTACCTACCCCTTTACAGTAGGTAGAGTACCTATTTCTATTCACAAGCCACCTTTATGTCGGTCAACCTCCTTTGTTCCACACGGTAGACAACTACTAGGTATTACCACCTATTATGTAAATATTCCTCGTATTGCAACAATGTATACCTGCTCTGTAGGAACCTTCAGGGCATTCGTTCCAGGTACTTATCTAACATACCTAACTGTGCACTTCTAGATGTTTCTATCGTATGTCACAAAGGTTGTTTCAAAGAAATAGTGACGCTAAAATTAGCGGAATAAGACAGCATTTGAGAAATTATTAGAAAAGTAATTTCAGTTGAATTAGTAAGATGATGGTCACGTCTAGTCACTTACGGTTATGTGAAGTTCGATAAATTATTGGTGCTTGTCTACCTACTATGAGTAATTTTAGTTCATAAGTTCTAGTACCTAAATCAAAGGTAAAATAGTACATGCATGCTTACCTACTTAAAAGTATAAGTAGGTAAGTACTCAACCTAAATATGTAGGTATATCAAAATTAAAAATATCTACAGGTATTTTTTGGAATTGTCTTATCATGTTTCCGATAACCTGGACTAGATAAATTAATTTAAAGAGTCTTACTTAGTTTCAAATGGATGAAATAATGCCGCTTAGATCAAAAATAAATACAATTTCCGCAAAAGTTTACGAACAACAGATTAAAATCACACCATACAGATAATCCACACGCAAGCCGTCAAAAATTGCATTACCTATCATAATCCGCTATCAGCAAACCTAATGACCTAAACGCCAAAGATTATAAAAAAAAGGAAGAGACCAATCGGGCGTTAGGCAGGTAGGGCCTCCCACCATTGCACCGACCCCGCCTCAAGGCAGTGGACGGCCGTAGCTCAGACGTTGTACCGTGCTCACCGGCCGCGCTCATGCGAGCCCGCCCATCGAAATGAAGTGTTTGTGGTTGTTTGTGCTTACGGTGCTGTGTTTGAGGTGTGACGGCAGCAAGCCGCGACGAGGACGAGGCAGTATGTGGTGGTGAGTTGTCCTATCTATTTCTTATTCAACTTTGACATTTTCATGCCTTGTTCCATTTTTAAATCACGTTAAAATGGCTTGAATAGGTTATAAACAGGTTATCCGTGTTTGTTTACAAGAAATTGTTAAATGAAATATTGTATTTAGTAACACTTTGGCAATCTTAACCTAAAATGAACTTTAGACAGTTCGATTTTATGTCATTAATGTAATATTTAAAGTAATTTGTTTAAAATACCTTAAAAACAAAGTTTAAGGCATGATTGAGATCAATATCTAAGATGTCTATAGGTAGTAGGCCAAAGCAGTAAAAGATGGTCCAAAATGAAAAAAGTGTAAAATATTGTTAAAAAAACATGACAAGTAACTAAAATAAGTTGTCGATAATAAAATAAACGACGTAGATTATAAAGAGGCCCGCGTTCATTCACAAAAATGTGAATCAAGACATGTGACGGCATTCCAAACGGTACTTGTCAACGATACGCCATTCTCGCATTCTAATTGAGTTTCTTCTTGATTTTATCTAATTATTTCCCTACTAATTAGTTATGTAGCAGTCTTTTAAAACTTTTAAATGAGTACACTCTAAATTCTACTGACTTTTATTGATATTTGAGATTAATTTTCTTTTATCAATTCACGAATTTTAACATACCATTTCACTTTGCAAATAACGTTAACGATCGGTACCTACTCATTGTCAACACTCAACTAACGTACAACGGTTTATGTTATGACAAGATATAAAACTTTTTAACCACGTCGCGAATTCTTCCGCGTTCCTATAGAGTTAAATTGCAAGGCCCAGAGCAGATGTGCGACCATCAAGCGGATCTTTCCACTCAGCGGATAATTAGCGGATCGTTAAACGGAGCGTAAAGGCTCTTTGCAAGATCGATAATGGCATCATAAAGTTTAATACTGACTTTGCCTTTCCTTTTATGATGTGAAGGCGTTAAACTGTTGCATCTTGCCTAATTGGTGGTTTTAGGTTGCTTGTACTATTTTATTTTGCCTGTACGTATGCCAAGATAGATAGAAAATAGTTTTATTGCACACTTAAGCTAAAAAACAATATACAAAAGAAACAAATATAACATAAGTGACAATTAGCGGTTTTATCGCTCAAGAGAGATCTCTGTAAGACAACCTGGATAGGATCATCAGATATAATAGTAACCCCATATACATATATCCGATGAATCCATCCATACCAGGTTATCTTACAGAGATCTGTGTGAATCTAATATATCTATAAGTTCATATGAGCATAACAATTTAATTATTTTTGAAATAATCCAAAGAAGGAGTTGATTTCGTTTATTTTAAACCATTAGAAGGTAGGTAGGTACGTTTTGTTCTTAAGTGAAAATAATAAAGATAAAACTAGCAGAAATTATAATTTATGAAAACGGTTTTGTCAAATAATAGTCCTTGTTGCCAATAAAATAAATCACGTTCAAGTTGAATTTGTTTTCAATGCATTACAGTTGCTTTGACAGATAAAATGTAAGTATAAAAAGAAATTATTTACTCAAACAATCGTAAAGACAACGATAATGGGACAAAACAAGTCTCCCGTTGGCATCTCCCGTCGCGACGTCACTGTGTGACGGACGGGAGCATCAACTTTGTATTTGTACAGCCTATCAACGCGCTCCCGGTATGCACCCAGCCTAATCTCATATTTATAGACTTTCGCTTCTATTAGAATTCATTATATCTTTTCTGTCATTAAATTGAAATAAAAATAACCACCCACAGATTTAAAACCAAATAAAACAGTTACTTTGAGAATTACCAATTAGTTAAGTTAATATTAAAATAACAGCTTTTATTTTCTTAATATCTTTATTTCGACATGTCTCCGTTTCAAGAAAAAACATCGAAAGTTGTAAAATGACAACCAAAAAATCAACCTAACTAAACAACCAATCGAGTGATTTTTGGCATATACCTACTTGGTTGAAAAGATGAGAAGAGGTTGAAAAAGTAACTATACTACATATAGATGGCAAGTAGCATAGTACTTTTTGTCCTGGTGAGACATCAAATTCTCACCGGAGATTTACGGGATTATTCGTATTTTTATAAGAAAATTCGTCCTTCCTTCACGGCCTAACAAAGCTACCAATCGGTTTGATTTTAAAATAATAATTGATTTGAACGCGAGTGAAACCGCGGAGAACAGCTAGTTATAAAATAAAATGTTCTAAATATATTATCCTCAAAGACTTGAATTTTAAAAATCTTTTGCCGCTTGTATATCTACAATTGAGAAGTAAAAATGCCACTTGTCTTTCTTCACTATCATAATCTGTAAACAGTGGCGCGTGTTGATTACACTACACAAATAATACTTATAATTTATAAAAACGTTATAAATAATACGTTATCGTTATATTAATTTTCTGTAAATAAATACTGTCCAGATTATCTGTATACGTTTACCTTTAATTAAAATAATTCTTCAGGTTGAAAAAAAACGTTATAAAAATTTAAAGAAATAAACGCAATTGATTTTCACTATTAACTAAAATGTTTAAATTCCGAACCCGTCGGCGAATGAAAGACAATTAATTTACAACTTACAGTACATTTAATATTGCATGAATGTCTAACTTCCGTGATTATATTTATAAACAAATAATTAACATTGTATTGTAATACGCGTTAAATGCGCAATTAAAGATTTTAAAAACCTGAATTTTAAAAGCCTGAGACTAGCAGCCGAGACCGACGGCGGCGGCGGCGGGCGGTGGCGTGGCTTTTTAACTTTTCTTGGTTAAAAATAACCAAGAGGTTTAAATTAAGACGTAGGTATGTATTTTAAATAGAACAAAAAACATTGCAGTTTACATTCGACTTAAAACAATTATAAATAACATTAACTTACAATTAGGTATGCCTTAAATAGGCATACCTAATTTTTTTTATACATAATGTACCTAAACGTTTTTATATCAAATTAAATCCACGATAAAATAATAATAAAAGTAAGGTACCTACTTTCCTATAAAACCATATATTACTTAAATACCTATAATAAATTATAAATAGTATTTTTCAATAACTATAGGTATTAGGCATGCATTATGTTTAAGAAATAAGTTCCCAAAAATTTTCGATTTCGGCGGGACTTGAACCAATGCATTATATTTTTCATAAAACTTAAACCTATCACCAAAATCTCAAAAAAAAACCGTGGATGTATTTCCTACTTTACAAAAAATTAAGTACCCTTTCAAGTACCCAAGACAGCTGCCGGAAGGCACCAGATCAGCTCCGTTCCCTTTATACTTACTGCAATTAAAACAAAAAAAATACGGTGACACATTTAAAGACTTACGGTACTTACGCTAAACCACTTGACATGTCCGCTGAGTGTATTAATAAACATTTCTTTCAATTTTTATTATGTATTTATGAAACGTTTTGAGGGGTTCATGATAGATGCCTATGACTTCAATAAAATTTCACAGATGTTGATTATACGGATCATAATTATAATAGCAGTAAATAATTCGAATAAAAAAATTCACTTAAATAATAATAGTCTTGCTTTGAATGAATGAATGAATGAATGAATGAATGAACACATTATTGTACAATACGTACAGTATAAATAAATATTAATCTTATACAGAAACTAAACACAGTTCCTACCTACTATAAAAGCGGCCTTATCGCTGAGAGCCAACAAAACCCTAACCTAACCTACTAACCTAGAAGCAAAATAAACTAATACCTACAATAATTCAAGAGGAAACAATAATTATAAAAACTTATAATTATAACTAACTAGCAGCGCCTTGCGGTTTCACCCGCGTAGTTCCCGTTCCCGTGGGAATTCCGGGATAAAAAGTAGCCTATGTTATATTCCAGACTATAATCTATCTCTGTGCCAAATTTCATCTAGATCCGTTCAGCCGTTGTGGAGTGATAAAGGAACAAACATCCATCCATCTATCCATCCATCTAAACTTTCACGTTTATAATATTAGTGAGATTAATCTGAAGTAACAGAAGAGAGAGAGAATGAAATGAATGCAGCGCTTTAGACAGCTAAAGAAAGGAAATGGAACTTCAGTTTGGATGCTGTATTTGCTTGTGCTCTATCTTTGATTAAGATTAACTGCTACCCGCGGTTCCGCACGCACTTTTCAAGTAGCCTAAGTCCGACCCCGGGATACAATTTACCTTCTTCTTATGAAAAAAAAGATTATATAAAACCGGCGAAGTGCGAGTCGGACTCGCGCACGAAGGGTTCCGTACTATTATCTATGAAAACCGGAAAAAATCACGTTTGTTGTATGGGATCCCCCTTAAATATTAATTTTATTCTGTTTTTTAGTATTTGTTGTTATAGCGGCAACAGAAATACATCATCTGTGAAAATTTCAACTGTCTTACTATCACGGTTCTTGAGATACCTACAGCCTGGTGACATTGACAGACGGACAGACGGACAGCGAAGTCTTAGTAATAGGGTCCCGTTTTTACCCTTTGGGTACGGAACCCTAAAAAATTACCTTCTTGCAAAATTTCATTAAGATCCGTTCAGCTGTTTAGGCGTGAAAAGGTAACAGACAGACAGACAGAGTTACTTTGGAATAAAATAAATAAATAATAATGGATAATCCACACAGCATCATCTAGCCCCAAGCTAAGACAGAGTTTGTGTTATGAGTACTAGATGACTGATATACTTAAGAGAACACAATTTATAATATTAGTAGGTATGGATAAAATCTTTATTAACAAAGAAAATAACAATCAAATAATAGAATTAAATTAAAACTAGTATTTACAATTAAAACAATTAAGCTAACTGCAGACTGTTGCAAACAATCTACAAGTAGCTCAACTGATCCATATCAATACCAGTATGGATTAATATATAAATAGCATAAAAAACAGGAATGTTAACATAACTTAGTTACCTACTAACCCGGAACCAGCTAAACTAAGCCTAAAGGCAAACTAACAGACTAAAGTCATAAAACTCAGCCTCCAGCTAAAAAGAAATCGCCACACCTATTCTGTATTCATCACCCGTAGCGCATATTACATTACGTAGGTACAATATCGCGTGCCGCTGCTGATAACTACAACCGTTGTATCCAGACCCTCAAACCTGAACTCTTTTTTAAGTAAACCCCAGTACAAGCTACAGGCCTTTTAAAGCTGGTCGTTCAACATTGATATTTTGACGCCTCGCAAAACAGTAACAAATTAAATACTAAAGGTTAATTTGTATGCGGGACACGGCGCAGATTGGACTCCTCCATTTAGGGACAGTGCAAAAGTCAAACGCTGCGAGATAGCAGGGTTTTATCAAAGTCAAAGTATTGCGTGACATCCAGAGAGGCAAATTAAGACGAATACACGATATGGGTTGTATCTTCCGCCGGCATATGTAAAAGACTTAAGATTATTTAAAAACGTACTTGTCAAAAAGATTGCATTTTAATTCCAAGATAGCTATCCATTTAAACTTATTTCAGACTTTAAATACCGTGTGTCTGAGATGTCAAACAGGTTCAAGTCTTTGACACTTCATTCAAGGAAGAACTATTGACGGAAGATAAGGCAAAGTTCATACAAACGTTACAAACACCAAGGAAAACGCTTTAATTACCTAAATGAGACACAAGTGACACAAGCCTTCACCAGACGGCCTTTCCAAAGACAATATTTGTTATTTTGACATTCACACAGACATTATCGCTGTGCCAACATCACGATTGCCCGTGAAAGCCATTCAAGTTCTTTTTTTGTAGAGGTCCTATTTGGTTTTCTACCAAACGTGACAAGTGCAGGATCTTATAGGCAAATATGGATATCCTCGGTTTTTGTTTTAGCCGTGGGTGTCGAAGACGGTTTCGAAATTTATGGCGCCCACTAAGGGATTATGAGCGTATTGGACGATTATCGATGATGCATGCCGTATCAAGTCTCATTATTATGCGTAAATCTAAAAAACGTTTACTTTATTACAGGTTTAAAGACTTGGGACCCATTCAATCAATAAATTCATTTTGAATCCGACAAATTTGATATTTTATCATAAAAAGTTGGCTTACAACAGATTTTGTATCATTTGTAACATTTCGCTAAATAAATTGGTGTAGGCCACTTATACATTTAAATTAATTCATAAACGGTAGATACCTAGCAAACAAATAAGGCAGTGATATAATATGTACTTAATTGTCAAGCTATATCAGCTTCCTCTTACAAGACATTAAGGCCTATAATGGAGGTTTAATTGAAGGTTTTGAAATATAATGTGTAAGATTGATAAATGGTTAATGGTCTTAATTGGTGTTTTAAGTTGGCACATTAATGATTTCCTTGACCGATAGTAGGTACCTACCTATACCAATAATAACTTCTCCTAAAAGTTTGCGATCAACGAACCGCGACAGAGAACGTGCTTCTTCAAAAATTTGAAAACTATTTAAGTAAAACAAAACTTTGGAGCTCTCAAAGCGACTCCACGATAACAGAGAATTTCCGACGAACGCGTTCATATTTACGTAACACTCGACTACAAAGAAAGATAAATAGAAAAGTAATACGATTTCCAAGTTTGTTCGCTGGCAGGCGAGAGTGCACCGTTTTTTCGACACGCATCTCGAGTCAACAGGCCTGATCGCGATCCTTCTTCGCCCTGAGCCTCTGGCCCACAGGACTAATACCCGCCGCAAATATTTATCCGAATGTCTGCAGATTGACAGTTCAGTCGACAATTGTTTGTTGTCTTTGCCTTTTCAAATGAGCATTTCATTTCGAGTTGCACCCAATGCCTTAAGTGGCGTTCAAGCGTTGTTTATTCTTTTTTATCCGGCATTGTCTTTCGACGTGACAAAAGTTTTTTCTGCGTATTTGAGTTGTACGTTTTTTACAGGGGTATGGCGAAAGCTGGGGAGCCGAATAACCTGTCACCGGTTTCGCCAGGGGTTTTATACATGGACCAGTCGATACACGAGTCATTGCGGAGGAAGCAAAGACGGCTAGCGAGAGAGAACCCGGGGGTGCTGAACGCTGTGGCCAAGGGCGCGCGCATGGCCGTCGCCGAGTGCCAGCACCAGTTCAAGCAGAGGAGATGGAACTGCTCCACCAGAAACTTCCTCCGAGGCAAAAACCTCTTTGGCAAAATCGTCGACAGAGGTAAGTCTAAACCACTTTACAAACTCGGCTAAGCGATAGCCTAATCCAAACGTGTATAAAAAACAAAGAATAACAATTTTGAGAACACACGTCATTCATTGTCAATCGATTTAAACAAAGCGAACAAAACCTTAAAAAGGTCATAATACTTTAAGATTTAACCCTTAAAATACTCAAGGAAAAGATTACACAGCATTGAGCCGTTTAAGCATCTAATCTTTAAAAAACTCAATCGCAAATTCGCCCCTTCTCAGTTTAAACCTGCATGTCGAACAAAAAGATGTGTATTGGATAAATCCCCGATTCCAGTTACAAAGAGAGGCTACAAATTAAGTGATATCTTAGTTGGCAACCCTTTTAAAAGATTTTATCTGTATTCACCGGGAGGGTAGCGCGTCGGGGGCACATTATAAAAGACTCATCAAGATAAAACATCCCGGATCAATTACATGCGGCCCGGTGATGTTTCCCGTTTGTAAGTATACTTCTCTTTTTATAATAATTAAATACTCCCAACAAAATGTTCCCCTTTTAAACCAATACGATACTTTCAACGTAGCCTTTCATATACTGAAGATATATATCGTGATTAAAAATTCTGACCAAGAATGAGAGGAAAAATGTTTTATGTTCCATAAACACTGGCTCACAATTGCGCAGCTTCGATTCCATATAGACGATTTCAATAGACGCAGATTATATCGAAGATTAGAATCAGTAAATAGATATCCATTAGCCATACAATACTGGACACAAGCAATACCAGTTTGATAGTTTGATATCACTTGTATCATATTAACTCAAAACGGTGAATTATTAGCGAACTCTAAATTATCTTCTCGGGCTGTTTATAGATTTGAATTTATTTCACTGTAAAATAAAAAGCAGAGCTTAAAGGTACACATTGAAATTAAAATGTTTTAAAAAGCATTACAGACTTGGGTTCTGCTGTTGTCTGGTGTGATAGTGCATCTTATTTCTTGCGGGGTAAGGTCGTGGGTCAAGTTTTTTGTGTTTTATAGTTGGTTTGTCGTTGAATTGGAGCTGCCCTATCTCCGGTGTCCGATGTCGATGCTTTGTGCCCGATACGGCTTATTATGAGTCCGCGAACATCTGTTCTTTAGTGAATTATTCGCTATTATAGCAAAAAGTTTTGTGATTCGATTCGTATTCATTAGTTTTTTTAACGATGTTTTTGTGTAAACATTCAAATCGCGAGAGGACAGATATTGGAAGTCGAGATTTCAGTGAAAACTTTGTAAAATCAGTGTTGTTTTGTTTAACATTTTACCATGACTTAAACTTTGTGCATATTGGAACACTGTATTATGTTTTCTACACGTGCGTGTTCCAGTTTCGAAAAATACTGCGTATTTATAAATTTATCGCAATATTTACGAAATAAAATTGATGAACGTTCAAAAGCTCTTGTAGATCTCGACCTGCATTAAGGGGTTATCTTGCCTTGCTCTCAGTATCTCCACTAATTCGATCTGCCTGGAATCCACGTCCATGTTCCAGCAGCCTCACTCGCCCCGGTTATTGACCCCGTTAATGAATTGTGCAAGCGTCTTTGAAAGATGTTTCTATTAGTCGGAAAGTTGCTCCGTAATGTTTTGACAACAAATTCTCTCTTGTAAACGGTAAACGAAGAAACGAACGTAAAATATTCATTGAAAACTAATTAACTAAAGTATCACTATAGATTTATATGTTTACATAAACATTAAAGTTTGTCGTAAAGCATCGGTCGACAGTCTTGCCTCGGGCGATCTCTTAATGCGCAACCAAATTATACAAGAGCCTTTAAAATATTAAGCATACATTAGATGCCTAAATATCATAAATTGCTAAGACAGAAGCAATTATACCAACCGATTCCGTTCCATTTTTCCAATTATTTAAACGACAAAATTAAACTTAACGCCTTAGGCTAAAACCAATATTGAAATATCTAGCAGGTCTAGAGAGTTTTTTCTTAACGGCATAACCAAATATAGCACAGCAACGCTTCGGACCACCATCGTTATAATTTCACATGGTAAAAAGAGCACAGAGATTATAAAATTTATGTTATAAGCGTGTGCATTTAGAGCATATTACTTTATTAAGGGCAGGCAGGGCGGGCGATCACGCGGCGCGCATATTACAGACCGCGGCCGGTACCCACGATATAAAACTTTTAATACATTGCAATTACGGACATTTCAGAAACGCATAAAACGTACCAGCTCCCCGGGAGCCGTCAGAGCGTCTACTCTTTACACTAAACTCGCAAATATCATGAGCGCTTCGGGAACTCATCAACCGCCAGCTCCGGACAGGGTCACATAATGACGAACGCGCCACAAAGCCCCCCCGGAAGGGACACGAATAATTACTAATTTACACGTTGACACCATTGACACTTCGGAGATGTCGTCATCTCATTGTGGTGTAAACCTCAAGGATCATATTAACACAAATGATGACAACAGCACAATAGTGAGGGCTTTATCCGGCGTCATTGTCGACTCGAGAATAGAAAAATATATGGCGGGTCCCCGCGGCGCGCCCTCCTGCCGCGTAGTTTAGCGATCCCCGGTCCACGGAAGCCCCGTTTACACCTAACACGACTCCTAATGCCAGGTAACTCGGACAATAAAACTCGACCTTTTCCCAATATTTCCTGTTTTGGTTTGTATCGTATTCGCTCCCAAGATTCCGACGTCGTGGGTGGATAAAAGGTATAAAACGATCGACGCCGAAAATAAAGTCCATATTAAAATGCCCTCGACGAAATATTTAATGCTCAATTAGATAAGCGTTTTGGGTTCTGTGGCGTTTGAATTGTTTTTGAGATAACGCGCGTTTAGTGAAGCTGAAGCGATGATTAGGCTTCGATAGGTATCGTGACATATAGAACCTTTTTTCGGAATCTCCGGTCGTCCATTTATTGTCGTTGACAGCTCACTTAAAACCAAATTATTTTCGGTGTTTTTTGTGGAGTTTGGAAACAAACGTCTTTGTGTATTGTGTGAATGGTCGCAGCGATCGCTGGTAGCCGGTGGTGGCTGGTAGCTCTGCTTTGTGCCACTCACAATGAGTGATATACGAGCGACGTAATTCTGAATTGTCGCCCGACCTCTCGGGATGCGCGCTCAATGTGAAATTATCACCCATACACGGCATAACGAAAATGAATTATTGCTTTTTATTGCCCTTCTTTGATGGACATTTACGGCGAATAGCTCTTACTCCATTTTTATTTGTAACTTTCTATAATTTACTTGTCATTAAACGGACAAAAGAATCGGAATTTATCTCCGAGATTGAAACGATTCATCTCGAGTAGATAAAACGTCATTAGATTCTCGTAAAAGACATGTTTGGATCGGAGAGACGTCAATGACTTCATCGTACCGCGATAAAACGGAGTGTTTCCCAACTGTATTATAAACCGAGTGATTTATGGCTGTTTTGAGTAATTACGTCTCATCAAATTTGAATAATGCAAGTCGTCGTAAAGAAGGCACGAGAGCGCGAAACATCATAAGTCAATCCGGAGCGCGGGAGACACCCGGCCGCGCAGCGCTGCGATGATGACTCAATGCGAACGGAAACATAATATAATTAGTACATTAATTTTGAATTATTTAATGCTCCAGAGCCAGGTGTTCGTCAAATGTCAACAGTGATTAAGTTTATTTCAACGGAGCGAGGTCAAACTTACGAGTTTTCGAGTGTTACAAATAGTGGGCACGTCGCCTTAAGAGGCGATCTGTCGAGGATGGAATTATCGCTCTGTGCGCGCGTTGTAAACCGACTTCGGGCCCATTCATTATCCGCGCGGATAATCCATGGACAGCACTTTATTATCAGTTATAATAATAATTTACTTTTATAGATCCACATTACTCATGTTTGTTCTTATTTGACTGCGATTTGATGGGACGAAATTGCCTCAATACAATAATAGCGTGGCTTAATTATGAATATTTATAGAGGTGGTGGACGCGCTTGAGCGATGGTTTGTTGGTGGGTTCTTTGTGATTAGGCTCGTAAGTTTTACATTTTATTTAATGCCGTGACTAATCCTGTAAACTTGCATTTGTCATAATTTTTCTACGTCGCGATTTATTCGCATAACGCGACAATCCGCTTTGTTCGACTTAACCCGTGTCGCGGGCGCCGGTGATTTATTTAATCAATTTATTTGTACGACTACTGACATGCCAAACGAGTACCTACTGTTAATCACCGTTGAGCCTTTATTCATGAATCTATTCGAAAATTCGAACAGTTTTATTTTTTCGCGATAAAAAGTAGCTTATATGTTATTTTAGGCATAGAACTACATCTATGCCAAATTTTACCCCAATCCGTTCAGTAGTTTTACTTATCAAACAACTAAAAATCTATACTCAAACTTTCGCATTTATAATATCAGAGTGATGTGATTTACCTGTAGGTATTTTCTTCTCGATATAGTAACAGATTGATTTACTCTTGATAAGATTTTACTTATAGACTCTCAAATGTTTTACGGGACTATAAAATAATACAGCTTAACTTTATTGAGTGGGATGAGAGAAAACAAAAGTATGTAATTGTCTGCTCAGCACGTGTGGAGGCACCTGGCGGCGCCCCGTGGTCAGACCTCCGACTACGCACCACCGTGACTACTGCAGTGCCTTTTATTACATTCTATCAAATCCAGAACAAACCAGTTTTACAGGTCTTTGTAATACTAAGTGATAAAATATGGACCTACGAGTAACATAACGAAACAGCAAGGAAAAAACACTATAACCACCTCTGTGGTGCAGCGGTTGCATGCGACAGGCGGACCTTCGACCGCTAGAGGATGTCGCGGGTTCGATTCCCGCCTCGAGATAATAAATATCTGTTTATGTATGATATTGAATTAAAATCAGTTATATTAGTACCCAAAATGCTCTGCTTAGTTTATTTAATTACTGCACCTAGCCTATGTGCAAGATGGCTGACGTCTCATAGGCCCTTAGGTTTTGCTGTCAATGATGATAAAATGGAGGTTCTACAGCTCAATCCTCGGAATAGGTCACTGCAGTCACTTCGCCAGTTAAAACGTCACCAGCTATCATTTTACGAGCGTAATTTACGTGTGCCATATTAAATCGACCAGCATCTATTCCACAGTTAATGCCAACGAACGTTTTCAACTCATTACAGAAGATAAATGCGAGACTCGTATAAGTATTGAATTAATTCCGTCCAAGCATTGAATGATGGCCAAATTGACATTAAAATCCCTCTCAATCGTCAGTAATTGCTGAATAAAAGCATAACATCCCAAATGGAGCAAGACTAAAGCGGCTACACGTAATTTATATCTGTGCACGATGACAACTCAATAAAAAAATGATTTCATTTGCTTATTGAGCCCTTAATAAAGCTGAGGCCGGTTTATTATTAAAAATAACAAATATAAGTAGGTTCGTACACCCACGGGCGAGGCCCGATTGAATTGAAGCGCGGAAGCCCACCAGGGAAGACGACTATAGTATCGAGTGTATGGCATTAGCAGGTGACATGTTCATTATACGGTACAAGATCGACGTTAATAGTCCAGTTTATATGCGCCCGCGCATTTAGCGATCCTGATCGAACTTTTAATGGCTTTTAAGGAATCTCATCATGCGCTTTCAAGGCGAGCTTTAATGAGAGGGTTTGCAACAATAGCGAATGCCTATTAAAATTATGCTATAAAATTACAATGTATCGCGCTAACACATGACTCAAAAAATTATAGCTTTTTAATCCATTACAAGCTTTATCCATGAAGGGTCTCATCGGATAATCGATAGTCTCGATATTATTCGAGAATCTTGCCGGATATTTCGAATATTTCTGATGCGGATTTCCATCTCACACAACAATACTCTCATCGATTTTACGCCGTATTAATCGTTCAAGTACAGGCTATAAGTCGATGTGAAGAGAGAACGAGCGCTGAGTCTGTTGTAAATGTTGTAATGAACGAATTTATAATCTTTGGTGGAGGTAAAGGCTTGCCTCGTGCTTCACTTGGGCACACACAAACCATTTTTATACAACCCAACCTTAGATAACCATTATTTTTAATTGCGAAGATGCACTTCTGTTCCCAATGAGTATTCTTTTACTCAAAGTTAGAAGTTTCAATTCGATTAAAGTTTTTGTTTCATTTAAGTTCGTTACATATTTAACGTAAAATTGTTCCTAATAAGTAATAATTATTCTGACATGAAGCTAATCCATTTTTGCTGAGAGATTCTTCATCTTTCTCTTTTAATTGTATTTTATGAGTGTTTGATTCTAATGCTAGGGCCATTAATTTATTTATGGTTTTCGATACGGCATCTTGTTAAGATTTATGTTTTAGTTCCAACTAGATGAATGGGAAAAAGCTTGATTGCATTCGTTTATTGAGTCATCGGTTCTTGATGAAATCAGAGGCCGTTAAGAATTTAATAATGAGAACATGTAACACAGTAAAATAAAGGTTCAACCAATTCAGTGCCAAAACAATGAACTCGAATCAAAACAAACTAATAAAATGCTTGTGAATTTTATTGCTACCCATATTTTCGAATGCGTCGTCAAGATCATTTCAATGCAAATGAAAATTCAAATACAATGCACTTCCCTCTGATGAGCGCAAATGTTCTCGAATTATTTTAATTCCTTATTTAATACAGGATGTTTTTATAACGAAGCAATAATATTTGATTAAAATATGGACCCCTCTGCTTGGGATGAATTAATTATAGAAATGCCAAACATGCCAATGTACCTGCCCTAAACAAGTTTGAGTTTGATAGGGTTGTATTGTATTCTCATTGACAAAACAAAGGATTTTGATAAATCAATTATAATGAATCGACATGTCGTCGTTACGATAGGCTTATTATTCATACTTCCGCATTGATTTATCACAGAAATCTCATCACACTGAATGATAAACGCGGAAGTTTGAATGTTAAGATGGATACAGCACTATCTAGCCCCAAGCCAAGCAGAGCTTGTGTTATGGGTACTAGATAACTGATAAACATAATACAATACATTACATAGATTGATATTTTTTATTATAAAAAGAAAACGACCAGAACACCCGGAACAAATAACTGCAGATCGTACAAATATTTGTTCCAAGGCGGAAATCGAAACCGCAACCTCCTGCGTCGCATGCGGACCTTCGCCCGACGCGCCACAGAGGTCGTCATGATGACAGGATGGATGTTTGTTACTTCTTTACGCCAAAACTACTGAACGGATCGGGCTGAGATTTTGCATACTTACTAGCTCTAGGCCTGGAATAAAACATAGGCTGTTATCCCAAAAATCAGTTCCCGTTGGATATAAATAACCATAAAACGATTCCATAGAACAAGCCGCGGCAAGAATCTAGTATCTCACTAATATTATAAACGTGAAAGTTTAGATGGATGGATGGATAGATAGATGGATGGATGTTTGTGCCTTTATCACGCCAGATCGGTTGAACGGATCTGAATGAAATTTGGCACAGAGATAGATTATAGTCTGGAATAGGACATAGGCATTTTTATCCCGGAATTCCCACGGGAACGGGAACTACGCGGGTAAAACCGCGAGGCGCTGCTAGTTATAAAATAAATAAATAAATAAAATGTTTTTATTTCAGACACAGATCCATATCATGTTTAGTAACAATAACAACTTATACTATGCTAGTAGGCACAACTTATAGGTATGTAATTGATAAAAAAGGTATAGTCAGAAAATTTGGCCCTGCAATTCGCACGCTATCGCAGCTGTATTATAAATGTGAAAGTTTGGATGGACGTTTCATACTTCTTCCACGCCATAATTACTGAACGGATTAGGCTGAAATTTTCCATAGATAAAGGTAGACCTGGAATAAGATATAGGCTTCTTTTTATTCCATAAATCAGTGCCCATGGGATAGAAATAACCTTTAATTGTTTCCATAAAACAATGCATGCAAAGAAATTAATAAATCCCAAAAATTTACGATCTCGACGGGATTCGAACCCGCACCTTCCCCTTCAGCGCAGGGTTGCTCTTTTTCCAACTAAGCTACGTGATCTTATCTCGCCGAGGTGTAAATCTTTGGGAGTTCTTTCGGCACTTACGCCGTCAGCGCCGCCGACTTTTGGGATTTATTAATTTCTTAGAGATTACCCAGAGTACTATAATAAATAAAAACCTTAGCATATGTACATGCAGAGCCAAAAACCTACCTAAATGACCTGTGTTCTAAAGTTGTAAAATACGACAGGTAAAATTTTTTAAGCTATGCAAGGCAGGTGACTTATCCAGCTTTTCTTTCGCAGGTTGTCGAGAAACTGCCTTCATCTACGCTATAACCAGCGCCGGCGTCACCCACTCTGTCTCTCGAGCCTGCGCGGAAGGCTCCATCGAGTCCTGCACCTGCGACTACTCCCACATTGACAGAACCCCCCACAGGACCAGGGCAGCAGCAGCTTCCAACGTCAGGATCTGGAAGTGGGGAGGATGCAGCGACAACATTGGATTCGGCTTCAAATTTAGCCGAGAATTTGTGGATACTGGGGAACGGGGGAAAACTCTGAGGGAGAAAATGAACCTGCATAATAACGAAGCAGGCAGAGCGGTAAGTGCAGATTTCTAGTTACTGTCTTTTAAAAGCGCACCTATAAAAGTACGTAATAGTCTTTTTGCAAATCAGGAGGAAGGATGAATAGGGAGGCTCCCGTTTAGATTTTATAGCTCGTTGAAATTACCCACTTGAATCGCTTCTATCTAAAGCGACGATCCAGCCAATCGCGACTCAGTAGCACTTCTCCATTAAACAATCGTCAATTGGACCAATGACGGGTATTGTCAACGAGCATGTTTACATTACCATTACGGGTGACGATCGATCGAGTCGTGTCGCGTACTTCCACTTGAGGAATATTAATTACGTCGGAGTCGGCCTCTCGGCGACTGCGCTCGCTCGCGCATCCCCCCCCACTGCACTGCACACCCACATTTGCATATCCACGCGGACCCACGAGAGGACGTCACTCCACCGCAACACGCATCATTAACCCGAGCTTAATTCCTGTCACGGCAGACGCTCTGGGTGTCCAGCTGATGAATATTCACAGCATTCCATTCTCCGACACATATTTCGGACACTAGGCGCTCGACCCATGCCGCTGAATAAACTTGTACACGAATAAGCGCATAGGAAGACGCGGCCTGTCTCCACTCTCGTCATTTATCTACCTTCTAAGAATGATGAATGCGCCTAGTGCATGATTTATGAGCGGTCCACGCGCAGTGACGACCGGCCCACCTCTTCACTATTTGTAACAATTTGCTCGATCGTGAGATGCGATCGACGGGGTGCGCTTAAAAGATCATCGATCACGCAGTATCGGTTATCGGAGGAATTTAGAGATATTTGGACGTTTAGACCCTCGTCTACGATACATCGGACTTACTTATCACGTTACTTATTTTATTGTTTTGTCAACAGCATGTGCAGACGGAGATGCGTCAGGAGTGCAAGTGCCACGGCATGTCGGGTTCGTGTACGGTCAAGACCTGCTGGATGCGGCTACCAAGCTTCCGATCTGTCGGCGATGCTCTCAAGGATAGGTTCGACGGCGCTTCCCGAGTGATGGTCTCCAACACGGACCTTGAAACTCCAGTGCAAGTGCAGAGAAACGACGCCGCCCCGCACAGGGTTCCGCGGCGGGACAGATACAGGTTCCAATTGCGACCGCACAACCCCGACCACAAGTCACCGGGCAGCAAAGACTTGGTTTATCTAGAACCTTCCCCAGGGTTCTGCGAGAAGAACCCTCGGTTAGGGATCCCGGGGACGCACGGGCGGACCTGCAACGACACGAGTATAGGGGTCGACGGCTGCGACCTTATGTGCTGCGGCCGTGGGTACAGAACAGAGACCATGTTCGTGGTGGAACGGTGCAACTGTACCTTCCACTGGTGCTGCGAAGTGAAGTGCAAGCTGTGCCGCACGGAGAAGGTCGTACACACGTGCTTATAGAGTATTCTAGAAGGATCAGGACTCAGTGTTGTGTCAGTGTGAACTAGAGGATGGTGATGAACTAGTGGAGCCGTGATTGTGACTCAGACTTGGACCAGTTATAACGGACTCTGTACATAATCGTTATTCAATGGAGTCGTCGAAACCGTATATCATGACTTATGTAAATAGTTCTATAATTTTCTTCTATATCGGTAATCGATCTGGCGTGTAAATTGAGCTACTACTCGATTATTTATTTGGCTATTAGTGCGAACATGTGATGTAGTGCGTTGTGGACACTGTCGCTTGGAAATTAATGAGGCCATTGCTAGCGATGTGAACCTAAAATGTTGTCATCAGTATTATTGAAATGGACTTGTTGATTTCCGGCGCAGTTGGCCGAATTTTATTTATAAAGACACTCAACCGAACCCAAGAAAATACCTTTGTTTATTGTACACTTTATATGGTATTTCTTAATATCATTCCAAAGTTAATTTAATATCTTTAACGTTTCTGCATATCAAAAGTGCGGTACTGACTAAGTGAGTTTTATACCTAAATACTTTCTATTTTATAGACGTCCTCGGCGGCGCGGACGCATAACTGTTCTGAGACTCAACAGCGAAATTATCTTGTAATTATAATTTCATATTATAATTAAGCTGGTTAATGGAATTTGTGGCTTAATAGCATTTGCATAAAGTATCTTCTTGGGTGTTCGGCTTCGGAGGCTGCGTTCGGCCCTTATCAGTGAGTAAGTAGCGCCATCGTAAAAGTGTCCCACATTACGAGATAAACGCTCTTGAGAATTTTAATTAAATATTAAATGAATTAAATAATCAGTATTATACATATATTATTGTATGCGTGTTGCGCAGATATTTTGAGATAAAGTTGCACGCAAGCCAGTTGACGTGTAGGTATACGATCTATCTCGGCGAGTGTCCAGTAACAGGTACCTATTCCTAGGAATTAAATGCATGTGTTACTAGAATAGTAACTTTGTGTTTCCACGCTTATTCTATAAATTACGTAGATTAAATCGCAAACTGTTGACATCTGATTTTATTGCAACTGCAACATTTTGCACTATTTACATTTTTAACCCTTATACTCACGCACAAAAAATCAGTTTGACAGAGAATAATGACTTATCTTTGACATTCCATTTTGATTAGGCGGTTTGCCATATCTAGGGAAGCTTTACTAATCATAGATTGTATCAACGTGAATGATATTTCATATGTGATATAAACATAGGTAGCTCTAAGTTTTGATAGATAGCTTAATCCTACTAAGCTTAATTTTGTAAAATACGGCGATGAACCTAACTAACTCGATACGAATGTGTTTTTATGAAAATATTTATTAAAACTTGTTTTAATTTATTAATTTCACTTTAAAATCTGTTCTTGTATCGGTTTTTGAAGTGAAATGAAATGTTAGTTGTAGTGAAAAATCCGATGTCAAAACTATCGGTAAATAAGCAAAACAGGTAAAATGTGAATTGTGAATCGGTGTGACATTTGAGCTCTGTTTAAATACGCACTACTTCAATTGATTAAAAACCTTAAAATTATGACAGAGCTCGGAACCGCCGCGTCGGATTTAAAAGACTGAAGTTTTTTTATCACGTAGTTGTAACAATTATATCCATGACTGGATTCATAAGCATTTTTTATTAAATTTTAGCATGATAGTTATTGTGATAATTTTAAAGTACTTAATTGAAAGCCAGTTTCATGAATTTGGATTTTATTTGTGCCATTTTAACCTTTTCGTATCTGATTATTGGTCAGAGTTTTGACAAAAATCTGTTTCCGCATCAAATTATTCAAACGAACACAATATGTTTTACGCATGTAAATATGAATATTTTAAGTTATTTATGTGAATGTAGCATTTTTAATTGTTAATATTAGTTAAAATACAATTGAAATCAGCTGAACTTATCTGAATCTCAACTACGATTTGTAATATAAAATGTACCTTTTGAAAAATATTTCGTCCAGTGACCACTTGAGGGTTGACATTATTATATTGGTTGTACATTAACAGTATGTATCTATTTATAATTAAAATATTGATTAGTTGTTACTAAAAATATAAAATTGATCAAAAAATCTACACATTGTGTTTTTCCACCTTCTTTCAAAAATCCTATTCGGATAGGTGACCGACAAACAAAACCGAATAAAACGAAAACGTTATGCGCACATAAAGCCATAATTTTATATGGCAATATTTGCATTATCATAAAATGCAAAGGTTTATGCAGGCAGGGTTAATACTAAAACAGAGTAAACTCAAGTCTATTTGTATGTGTGCTACGAGCGCTGGCTACGAATGCCTACGATCTTATTTATTAGAAAAGACGACAACGAGCGCAAATGTCTACGGATTGTTTTTACTGAAGTTTTAGTCACTTCAGGTAGGTAAGTAACTGACTTGGTTGTACATTTTTAAGTTCGTTCATTTTTAATCATCCTGAGTCTTTTTCGATGAATAAAATGTCTTCAAAGTCAGAAGATCACATGTATTGTTTTAAAAGCTTGCGCGATCCCCTTTTGTTTTTCGTCTAATGAAGGCATGGACTTCTGACGTCAGCGTGGATTTGTATGAAAAAACAAAAAACAATCAATCGGGCTTGCTTTAAAAAAAATCTACATATATGAGGTGCAATGCTGATGCGCTGTGCCCTTGGCCAATTTAACCCCTGTGCTATATACTCTCGGGTCACGTGTCGCTTCGACCAGACGCATATATAATTTTTTTAAATACCCGAAGAGTCTCGAGTCTTTGCGTAGAATGCTTGTAGCTTAACTGAGATCGACCGGTTATCAATTACCTACTTTCAAAAAACCATACCTACCTTCTAGGGAAATCGACGTTGGTATTATGAAGGCAACTTAACATCCGTAGCTAGATACTTACTTTTACAGGTATGTACCACGCTCTTGGGAACAAGTGGAAGGAGCTTACCCGAGAGTAGAAGCTGTAGTCAGATTTAATACAATAGGATACTAAAATCATGGCAATATCGTATCCCATGCCCTACCCCTACTATGATTAGTGTGTCTACAAACTAAACATTAGTAAGAAATTAAATAAGTTCTTTAATCGTTATTTAAATTTTATGATTTCGGCGGAACTCGAACCCACACCACACTCCAAAAATTGTTGGGAAATTATTTAATTTCTTAGAGATTATGAGTGTTAGGGGCTTACGCACTGTAAAAAAATCTTAACCACTAGTAAGGTCTTACCTACCTCGGTGTACATGAACGTATGTTCATCGTCGTTTCAATTTCGAAAAATCTACATCTGCCATTTTGTATCATTGCGAGTTGTAATTTTACTTACAACTTTATTTGTAAGAATACATTCCAAACCAAAATTATATCTACAGCATAACCACAAGGTTGATTCTACCCTGGCAGTAAATCTCGAAAGTGAAAAGTCGACCCGTGTTGGTGGTCGTAGAAGCCCGGAGCGTATTCCCACGAATATCGGGTCCATTGGAAAATTTATGTGTATGCACTGAGAAATATGTCATAAAGGATACGAATGGCGTGCTCCGAGCTGAAATAGCGTGAATAATTTTTCACGCTTTTGCATCTTGAGGTGAGTTTACGGAGATACCTACCTATTGATGAACAGTGGACTTGTTCTACTTGAATAATACAAGATATCTTTGGGAGTTTAAAAATAATTTCCTTGTATTCTCTCTCATTTTTATTCTCTCTCTCAATTTCATTTTGTGATTTGAATTTCAAACCTATTTTCATTTAGTTAGGTACTATTTTTCTAATAGGTAAGACTCAATCAAATACAAAATTTTTCGAAAAATATGCAGTCCAAGAGGAGAAACTAAATAAATAAATTAATAATGCTAGACAATCCACTTATCTGCATTTAGCCAACCCAAAGCTAAGCAGTGCTTGTGTGGGTACTAGAATGATAGATAATACTAATACATTACATGCATAGTTTTTTTATTATAAAACAAAATACAGAACTTACAAACATTTGTCCTAAGGCGGGAATCGAAACAGCAACCTCCTGCGTCGCAGGTGGGCCTTCGCCCGCCGCGCTATATCAGTCGTTTCAGGTTGATTATCTGCGCAAGAACATTGCAATGTTCTTATATTGTGTTAATACCTAATTGAGCCTACTTAAATCCTACTTAAGCTCTTCCTAAACTATGATGAGGTCTTCCTAGCCGAATTTCGACCACAGCGGCCGTTCTCAACGGAGACTAGCCAGGTGCACAGGCATAGTGTACAGGTGTTTGCAAACACATTTGTGCATTATACATATTCTCACTCACTCTCATAATCCGATGGTACCTAAATTATGGTACAGTTTGGGAAATCCTTGGAAACCTAATAACTGTCGATTAAATAACTTAAACCGAAAATGCATTAGGTGATAACAGATTTTATGAGAAATAATATAATAAAATAAAACATTAAATCACTTCTCGTGAACAGAAAATGCTTATACGAGTGTTTCGATGCTGCGTTTTAGCATTTCTAATATTTCATACAAGTGGAATTCGACAAAAAAATAAAACTTCTCTAAAATTCATAAAAGCTATAACACGGCAGAATGATGAGAATTTGTCTGGTCCTATAGATAATGACGATGGTTTTGGTGTAAGTGAAGATGATGGAGGAGAATATGAAGACGATGTACAAGGAAATGAAGATGATGCAAACGGAAACGAGGAAACTAACGCGCATGATGAAGGCTCCATCCAAGAAGGAGACTTCGTAGATTATGAGGAAGCAGAAGAAGCTCCTGATATTCAAATGCCTTCTGCGCGAGAGTTACTCGACCGCAATAAACCAGAACCTGGATTTGATCTGAGCCATGCCGAGATGATGAAATTCAAGTTATGGCCAAATGGTTTCATTCCTTATTTTATCGATGTCCATTCTTTCAGTGGTGAGTTTTGATAAAACCTATAAATTAACTCTTTTTAAACGCTTTTTACGATATTGTCTTTTATTTCGATTTTATATTGACTTACTAAATCGTCTTTTGGCATTGTTTTCGTAAAGATTATAATGTATGGAGTTTTACAATTTAATTGCATGTATACTTGTATATCAAATCAACCTTTGCGCTACATTTTCGGTACTTTAAAAATTTAATTTCAGATAAAGTTCTACGCGATAAAATCCGTAGTTTCCTTAGCTCTGTGAATAGTTTGACCACTTTGAACTTCGTTGAGCTGCCAAGACCACCTCGCGACAACTCCAGATGGGTCATCTTCATAAACCGCAGAGGTCTGCTGGGCTGTGCTGACCATTCTATCAGAAACTTCACGAATTCGGGATTTCAGGTAGGCATAGAGAAAAGCAATAAAGCATGAATTTTGTAATACAGTTTCAGACGACAAGAATTTAAAATCAGGAATCATGAATTTCGAATGATGTCCACGAATGTATTATCGTTTTGAAAGCTTCAGTGACGATGAATTCGTCATGACTTCATTTATGAAAATCGATATTGTTAACGAAAAACTTGTAATCAATTTTGTTGTATTTTACAGATTTCTAAATGCCTTAATTTTAAGATTCCGAATTCGCAAAACAATTAAATAGTATTTATTTATAAGACGGGTATCGAGAAATCGAAGGGCAAAATGTGGGAGTGAGTTGCGATCATTTTGTGAATTTTTTTGGCAAAATGACCTAAAGCAGTCTCCGAACCTGTCAGATAGTCAGATGGAACAAATTTTATAGGTGCAGAACTAAAATAATAGCGGTAAGATCCGCATCTTACCGCGATTATTTGAGTTGTCTCCTTAGATTTTTTTGTGCAGGCTGACAAAATAACCTTGCAGATTATTTATTACATTTTTGATGTAAGGCAAGAAGGAGTAATTTACCTATATCTTATTTCTAAGAAGTCTTGAATTACCCTTATAATCAAAATTTAAATGAACGGCATTAGATGACGAACAGCTCGTGGGCCACTCGAACGAGTTGTTGGTCACTACCCACAACACAAAAAAGAACATCCAAACACCACTGGTATTGGTTGTACCTACGTGCTCAGACCTAAACGCAAGCAGAAAGTAGTAGGGAAGGCATTTCTTGTTTTTGACCCCTTTATTATAAAAATTATGTTTGTTTTCAAACAGCGTGTAATTCTTGGTTACCACTGCATGAGTACTGAGGGTGAGCTAGCTGAAGCCGTGTTGTCCATCGCAGGAGTCCCAGCTCAGCATACCGCACCGGATCGAGACTACTATGTCCAGGTTAACGAAGAATTTATCATACCAGGTGAGGATTAAGACACTTCCAAAGAAGTAAGCGATCTGTAAACATTAGAGGTGTAACCAATCAAACAGCTCATCTATGTTTGTATGTGACCCCAAAGAAACTTTCCATAAAACATATTTCGTTAGTACGAATCGAATCTCAACTGAGAGGAGAATATGAAATTAATAATAATAAAAACGAAAGTGTGCAGTTAAATGGGTAAATAATAAAAAAGAGAAACAAAATACTTAGAAGCAAAGGAACCGATGAGAAAATTGTGAATTTTTACCCGACTACCAACAGGGGAGGGTTATGGAAGTTATGTTGATAAAATTGACTATGTGATTCGATTCTTTAAAATTTCAGAAAAAAGATACCTGTTCGATAAAATCAGCGACAACGACTGGCTGTTTCATGACTTAGAGTACGACTTCCAGAGCGCCGGTCATTTCCAAAGCTACAGACATTCTTTGAACGGCCGTGCAACTATTGAACCTACGGTAGGTTTGATCTTTCTTTCGTGCCGCGCAGCACGCACCATGTTTCTATCATCATTGTTCTTTCCCACGCCAGAAGCATGGACGCACACAAGCGATTGGGATGGAACAACTCAAGCAGCAAACTCAGTGCCGTTGTTGGATTCATGCCATTTAACTTCTTATATTGTATAAGCTCGCTGAATCTAAATAGGTTGCGGATGGCGTTTAATTTTTACTTTCTTGTTTTAACATTTACATATTGAAAAACAAATAAAAACTTTTAACAATTGAGATAAATGCAGACTGTTGCAAACAATCAATAGGTATCTCAACTGATCCATATCAGTACCAGTCGGATGCGTCCCCAAGACGTTGGCTGCATTGCTCTGCTGTATGGCAATGCTGATGCGTTTTGCCAGATACCAGTGCTCGGGTCAGGCGTTGCATCGACCAGACGCTCATATTTTTTTAAATCCTGGAGAACCTCGGTCTTGAATCCAAGAGGAGCAATGCGTAGGCTCTATCGAGATCCTCGTAATTGCGCTTCTCGAGACAATTGTATACTATTAGGCCATAATACATGATGTAAATGTCACTTTCACCAATATTTTTTTGCAGGAAAAAGCAAATGAAATAGTATTAGGACAAGCAAAAGAACTATCGCCATTAGACATAAAGAAAATTAGAATGCTTTACAATTATATGGCTAAAAAAAGACTACTGCAAGGTCCCGATTGCCATAAACTGTTTGAGCCTGGAAAGAAGTTTAATGAATATACACCAAGTGAGGAGAACTTTAAACCAAGAGATAAGCCTTACAGGTATACTGGTGAAAATGCAGACGCTCCACTAATGAATGCAGAACTGAACTATTGTGGAAGAGATAAAGATAAAGATGAAAATGTTACATTTAATGAAACTAAATATGAAAGCACCACTGCAGCTACTACTACAACTACCAAAGCAACAACGCGGAGAGGAAGGCATTGGGACTCACTTGAATTTCTTTTTTATCTAGATTAGATAAAATTTATTGATTACATGTTTTACATGTTTTTTGGTTAATAGTTTAATAAATCCTAAACAAGGTTTACCCAGATAAGGTTTAAATATATCAATTAAGAGAATTTGTGCACGCGGTAGGTAGGACAGAAATGCAAATTACGGAGGCCAGACAATAGTTTAAAAAAAAACTAAAAAAACTTTTAAACTATTTTTAAACTTTAAGTTTACAACTGTTTTTCTGTAGCTGAATTATTTTCTCTCTTCATATTCTCATATATTTTCTAATCCTTTTTCTACTTTCTTGTTTAGATTTTGATTGTTTTCAATTACAATTTCTTGTAGGTAAACATCCTTTTCTGCCAGTGTTTTTTTAATGTTGAATT
Source organism: Eupithecia exiguata (assembly GCA_947086465.1). Lineage (NCBI taxonomy): Eukaryota > Metazoa > Arthropoda > Insecta > Lepidoptera > Geometridae > Eupithecia > Eupithecia exiguata. The sequence goes on from OX352229.1 coordinate 3,477,987, forward strand.
TTGTTGTAGAATTTCTTTCAAGTATTCTGAGCTTTCATCCAATTCCCTCAAGAGAGTAACATACTGTTTTTGAACCATTTGCAACGCATTAGTGAATTTTTAAATATATTATAATAAATCCTAAACAAGGTTTACAAAGACAAGGTTATCTAAATATAGCAATTAAGAGAATTTGTAAAGACGGTAGGCAGGGCAGTAACGCACCCAAACCACAGCGGTGTCACCGTCTTATTTCCCTGTTGCTGTATGGCGCGGTATGCATTTGCACACGAGCTTAGATATAGGATGCTCATTTTTATGGCGAAATTGGTAAAATTTGGCTTGTATGAAAAAACTATAAAATCGACATAAAATCCCGGAATACCTGATAAAATACAGTCCGTTGACAGATGGACAGGAGGCTACGTAATAGGATTTATGTTGAGACCATGTTGGATCCTTCTCGTACAAAATCCTAATAAAATTATCAGTCCAGGATCAGTCGTCCTTCGTTTTTAGTTAATCCACCATCCGATAACTTTGTTAAACCACTTGTTTACACCGTTGTTGCCACGGAAACCTTAGACCAATGAGTGAAAATTATGATGTGATGATGTTATAGACACGTTTTACGGCGCACATACAAATTCTTCGAAAATATAAGTTATTTTAAAATAAAATAAATTGAGTGGCGATGAAAGGCGGAAAACAAATAACAAAAAAAAAACTTAAGTGCCTACCTAAGCCTTACCTAAGCTATTCTAAAACTATGATACTGTTTGGGAAATCCTTGTAAACCTAATATAACTTTCGATAAAGTAACTTAAACTAAAAATACATCAGGCGATAACAGATTTTATTGGAAAGACAATAAAAATAAAACATTAAATCATTCTTTTCGTGAACAGAAAATGGTTATACGAGTGTTTCGATGCTGCGTTTTAGCATTTCTAATATTTCATACAAGTGGAAGTCAACAAAAAAATAAAACATCTACAAAACTGAAAAAAACTGTTGTACGGCAGTATGATGAGAATCTGTCTGGTCCTATAGATAATGACGATGGTTTTGGTGTAAGCGGAGATGATGGAGGAGAATATGAAGACGATGCACAAGGAAATGAAGATGATGCAAACGGAAACGAGGAAACTAACGCGTATGATGAAGGTTCCATCCAAGAAGGAGACCTCGTGGATGAAGAGGAAGCAGAAGAAGCTCCTGATATGCAAATACCTTCTGTGCGAGAGTTACTCGACCGCAACACGCCAGAACCCGGATTTGATCTAAGCCATGCCGAGATGATGAAATTCAAGTTATGGCCAAATGCTTTCATTCCTTACTATATCGATGCCCATTCTTTCAGTGGTGAGGGTTTATGGATAAAAAAATTAAACAAAAATAATAATTTATGTATCGGCGCCGCAGGCAGGCATTGCCTGCAGTCATCGGATTTCCTCATGGCATTTTACTGAAATGCCGCGGGTTTGCTGCCGATAGGTGTGCGAGATACTGCATACTATGTCACTTAAAGATTTAGAACTTTGATGACTGCAGGGAATGCCGCGTCTGCCGTGCTCCCAGGTGCGCGCTCACCTCTTTTACAACAGTTTTTCCGCTATCGTCTTTTATTTCGACTTCGTATTTTTAAATCGCCTCTTGGCAATGTTTTCGTAAATGTATGGAGTTTAACAATTTGCTTGCATGTTACTTGTACAGCAAATCGACCTTAGCTCTACTATATTTTCGGTACTTTACAATTTAATTTCAGATAAAGTGCTACGCGATAAAATCCGTAGCTTCCTTAGCTCCGTGAATAGTTTGACCACTTTGAACTTCGTCGAGCTGCCAAGTCCCCCTTACGACAACTCCAGATGGGTCCTCTTCATGAACCGCAGAGGTCTGCTGGGCTGTGCTGATCATTCCGTTAAAAACTTCACGAATTCTGGAGTTCAGGTAGGCATTTATAGAAGTAATGTTTTTTTTACATCCGTTTTGTTATTCAGTTTCACGGCAAGAACGAGAAACAAGAAATATTAAATTCAAAGGATGTCTACGCATTTACTATCTTTTCGACAGCTTCACACAGCTCAGAGACAATCGATTGATCATGTCCTAATGTTTTACTTTTTCTTCTTTTATTTTATGACAGTTGATTTTGTTTATGAAGATTTTGTTAATTTTGCTCATTATTTTAATTTATTTTATATATATATATATATTCATTTATTTTATACGGCTTCGCACGTATTTTTGGATTTCCGGGATACCATCTACCTGCCTGCCAAATTTAATTGAGATCCGCTCAGCCGTGTAGGCGTGAAAAGGTAACAGACAGACAGACAGACAGACAGAGTCACTTTCGAATTTATAATATTAATATGAATTATATTTCTTATCAAACAGCATGTAATTCTTGGTTACCACTGCATGAGCACTGAGGGGGAGCTAGCTGAAGCCGTGCTGTCCATCGCAGGAGTCCCAGCTCAGCATACCGCACCGGATCGAGACTACTATGTCCAGGTTAACGAAGGATTTATCATACCAGGTGAGGATTAAGACAATTTCAAAGAAGTAAGCCATCTGTAAATACTATACGTAGGGTAACCAGTTACCAACCATACAGCACATCTATGTAGGTATGTACCACTATGTAGGTGTTTATCATGTGTAGAAATTTTGTAAAAAACATCTTTACTTGCTTGGCACGAATCGAATCTGAACTGGGATGAAATTATAAAAATAATAATATTAACGAAAGTATTCTTATGCAAATTGTTAATGAGTTACAATTAATTAACAATAAAATAGAGAAACAAAATAGAAGCAAAGGAGTGAGAATAATTGTAATTTTTGGAAGTTATGTTGATAAAATTGACGATGTGGTTCAAATTCCTAAAATTTCAGAAAAAAGGTACCTGTTCGATAAGATCAGCGACAACGACTGGCTGTTTCATGACTTAGAGTACGATTTCCAGAGCGCTGGTCATTTCCAAAGCTACAGACATTCTTTGAACGGCCGTGCAACTATCGAACCTACGGTAGGTTTTTCCTTTCTTTCGCCCCGTGCATCGCTCACCAATTTTCTATTATGAGCATCAAGCACCAATCATGCCTTAGCAACAAACTTAGCACTGTAGTCGGATTCATGGATGTTTTTTATGCTGCTATTCAATTCATTTCAATGCATTTATTTCAGCTTCAGTACATATTTCAACTATAGATTAAATAATTACCACACAAAAACATCAACCTCTTAAATTAAAAGGACACAATCAAAATGAATTCACAAACGCATGACATAGTACGTGTTCCTCATGAAAGCGCAATCCTTTTCAGCTATAAGTGTCAGATAGCTACTGGTATCGCCTCACTCGGCGCGGCGTGTCAGGGAGTCCGTTCTGTTGTTGTTCTGTTGTTATTATTATACATTTACATTGGTGGCGATAAAGTCATCAACGCGGGACTCTACATACATCCCAGGCTACAGAACATCAACGTGCTACAGAAGCGGGGCAGTCCCAATAGAACTCTAAATCCATTATTGAACTGGACGAGCGGAGCATTTCAGCATGTCTGCGTCTAGACAATCCACAGACAACACGTATTATATTAAAACATTGGCAGTACGCTCTAAACGAACATATCTGTACAGCTGTACTGCTCCGCGCGAATCTGCGGGTCAACATATTTGCTGTAACTGATAATGCCCTGCGGTCCCTTTCTACATCTAGGTCATCTGAGAGAGTCTTGGAAACCCAGTGACCTAGATACTTGAAGTTTCTTCAGTTCAATGCCTACCAGCAAAACTGATGGAACCGTGGAATCATGTTTTTTGCTCCAGCTTTAGAAACCATCAGTTAGCTTTTGCTGTCGTTGTATCTGATTTCCCATGATTCCATAGCATTTCACTTATGAGTTTCAACCTTTCAAGATCATTCTCATCATCAACCCGTATATGTCCAATGCTGGACATAAACCTCCTTCAAACGACGCCATGAATAGCGGTCCTGAGCCGCCTCCATCCATCCGGAAGCGATCCCAACGGTTATCGCTTCTGCGATCTATATACCCACTTCAGCCTATCGGTCCTAATCTAATTATAAGTTGCTGATTGCGGATAAACCAGGAATTTGTAATTTTTACCTTCTTGTTTTAACATTTCCATATGTAGTTATGTATATGTATGTATGTATGTTATACCCTCAGGCCAAAATGCATAACTGTCACTATCACCAATGTTTTTCTTACAGGAAAATGCAAATGAAATAGTTTTAGGACAAGCAAAAGAACTATCTCCATTAGACATTAAAAAAATTAGAATGCTTTACAATTACATGGTTAAAAAAAGACTGCTAGAAGCTCCCGATTGCCATAAACTGTTTGAGCCAGGAAAGAAGTTTAATGAATATACACCAAGTGAGGTGATCTTGAAACCCAGAGATAAGCCTTACAGGTATACTGGTGAAAATGCAGACGCTCCATTAATGATCCCTGAAGATCAAAAGCTTGTTGATGATACAGATGCCATGGCTATGCTGGAAATTCCATATGAAAATGATTATCAAAACACGGATCTGCACTTTGGCGACGACAATAACGCCGATGTAGAGCTGGTGCCAGAATTGGCAGGGAATGCCCATGAAGTAAGACCTGAAATTATTAATATTCATGAAAGAGGAAACATGCAAGCGCTAAAAGCTCCAATGAAAAAAAAAATGCTCTCTGGAGATCTTGTTTCTTACCTGTCTGATTACTTGAGTGACGATGAAAGACGGAAAACAAATGACAAAGAAATTAAAAATGAAAAACTCAAGTTCGGTAAGGTTGGTACTGCTAATAAACAAAAAGGTGGGGTCAGTTGGTAGACAGAAAATAAAAACTTTATACATAAAATATCTAATTACTTTATTTCAACATTTAACTATCACAATATTGTTATAGGCACGTTTGTATGTTCCGTTTGACATAGCATGTTTCGCAAATGACTTCGCAGCACCATTTGAATTGGCAATTGCAGTTTTCAGTTTCTCTGACTGTGTTTTCCGTGTATCCACGTCTACAGCACATTTGGTCACAACTGTCAGTTCCCGCTGAGCTGATGTTGCACTGGCGGCCTTGGGTGCCGAGGGACCCGGAAGTATTGGGAGCGCAGAAGTCTGGGGACTCCTCGGAGTAGATTATGTCTTTCTTCCCTGGCCTTTTGATGCTAGGGGTTTCGGGCATGAAACTGTCGCCGTCGTTGCTGGCAATCACCTGCAGAATAAAAAGAATGTTTGAATCAAGTTATTTATAAGTGAAACTAGTACTGACATTCAAACAAACAAGGATGTCCAAAACATTTTCAACCATTTACTATTTTGCGAAAGAGAAACGATCAGTAGGAATTACAATCCATACCTTTACTATAAAACTGAAAGTACTTCTGTCTGATAAGTACCTGTCCTCACCTAAACGGCTGTACTTGAAAGCGGGTTAGATGGTCTAAAGGCTAGACGGATAGTAATGAAATTTGGCAGGGAGGTAGACGTTATCCCGGGGATGAACATAGGTTTCTCTGTATCCCGAAATTGATCGTGTAAAACCACGGCCAGGAGATATTTATTTATGTTCAACATAATTAGAACTTTTAATATAAAAGTGCTTGTCGTTTGGTTTTTTTTTGTAATGATTTTGTTAGGATTTCGTTCTAGTGCTGCATAAATAGATCGATATTTTTATTATACATTGATTGATCGGGAATCGAACCCGCAACATCCTGCGTCCTGCGTCGAAGACCTTCGCCCGCCGCGCCACAGATGTCGTCAGGAATCTGTGTGACTTTACCCAACAAAGCTTTGATGCGAGTTACCTTAGCTGCCCCTTCGAATCTATCTCTCAGTCTGTTTCCGACCTCTCTGAACGTCGGCATCCGCCACCAGCAAGTTCGCAGTGTGCAGGATCCTGACAGCCCGTGGCACTTGCACTCTATCCTCATATTGTTCTTTATTGCCTGTAAATAACTATACATTAGTTTATAAAACATAGAGCTAACTATCAGTCCACAAGTCTCCATAACTTTACAAAATCGTACTAACCAACCTCCCAGCGTGATGATTGTGCAATTTGATGAGCGTCTTAATGTCGCTTCGTTTCCTATACCGGCTGTCCATGAACTCCCTGGACTTCTTGAGGCCAAATCTGACGTTATCGCTACATCCCCCCCATTGCCACCGGTCCGTCGGGACCTGGGAAGGGGGGAGTTCTGGCTCGCGGCCGCGACGAGGCTTTGGTGCTCCCTGGGGTAATAAAAACTCATAGAAACCAAATGCCAAATGGTAAAGATTACTACATTATTATATAGATTAATTTAGCAATGTCATGTTTAATACTAAAATAATTGTAAATAAGTATTAGTATTGAAATACTTTTATTAACAAAGAAAATTACAATCAATCTTGTAGATTGTTTGCAATAGTCTGCAGTTAGCTCAATTGTTTCATTAAATACTAGTTTTAATTTAATTCTAGTATTAGTTAAATATTAATTGAATTTAATAAGATAAATCTAATAAAACGAATCGAAAATTAATGTCAGATCACTTATAATAGTCACTAGGTAGGTTATTATTATACATACATAATGTTAAAGCTTTGTCTCATAGCAGTAGGTATGCTTAGCGTCATCTACACAACGACAAATAAAATAAAACATTTCTTTCATGTAAGAAGATGCAGTTTCTTGGAATTGGAAGCTTTAAAGTCTTACCTTTTCACACGAGCATTCTAGCAAGGATCCTGCAGTGCAGGCCCTGGTGATGGAGTAGGTAACGCCAGCAGACGTGATGGCGTTTACGAACCCCGTCTCTCGTGTATCTGCCGACAAATTATTATTTTAGTTTAGGACTTGGATAACTAGATACGCTAAAATTTAATTCAGTATATCTCATAGTCGGTGGCCAGGTCAACAAAGGTCTTCTTTTTGATAAACTTTTTAGTCGTTTGAAAAACATATACACACCATGTATGTTTTTTTATGTATGTTCGTCGATTTTTCCATCAATAATTGACCGTTTTTTGGGTTTCGTACCCAAAGGGTAAAACAGGACCCTATTACTAAGATTCCGCTGTCCGTCTGTCCGTCTGTCACCAGGCTGTATCTCATGAACAGTGATAGTTAGACATTTGAAATTTTCACAGAAGATGTATTTCTGTTGCCGCTGTAACAACAAATACTAAACAACAGAATAAAATAAATATTTAACGGGGCTCCCTCAACGAATGTGTTTTTTTTGCCGTTTTATAGATAATGGTACGGAACCCTTCGTGCGCGAGTCCGACTCACTTGGCCGGTTTTATTGAAAATTATTTCACTATTGCATAGATCCCAAGGGGGTCCCATAAAAGTTTTATTCCCATGGGTTTTGTATTTGTCGCACAAAACACAAGTGCTGCAAACATTTCTCGTGACTTCAAGAAATTACCACAATTTACAGTTTTCCAGTTGTATAATAAACCCATGCAATCTTGGGATCAGAACTCGGGACTTCGTGCAACTCCTCTACACTTATATTATAAATAGAAAAGATTTTATTGTTAGTTTGTTTGAATTGAATAGGCTCCGAAACTACTTGACGGATTCGAAAAAGTCTTTCACCATTACAATCCTACATTATCTGATGAACATAGACGATAGAATAACCTTGCGAAACCGGGGCGGGCCGCTTGTCATTCATACGTAAAAATCATTGATTCTCAAGTGTCTGTATACTGATACAAACTTATTTGGAAAGCGACCCTATCTAGAAAAGCGATGTCAACCTAAAGACCATATCTAAGCATCTTAGAAATCTAAATTCCCTGGTATCGCGGAGCTCCTTACACAACACGCTCAAACATTACCCAATTCCTCACTCACTGATAAGCACGAACGGCATTGTTCACCTCTTCACTCCAACTAGGTATTATTTTATAGCCTTATTCGCTTCGGGCATAAAACACAGGTGTACCGAAACGGCTGACCTAAAAATCAATATTCACAGTTGGGAAGCCCATCAGTAGATGGGCATCGAAGGTCCTATACATAAAACATGGCTGTGGCACACTGCTGTGATGGTTGGGTTCATGTTTCTGTTTTGCAATTGACAGCTTCGCGCTTGTTAGGCTGTGATCAGAAAATCTTGGACGAGGTGAATATATTTTCACGCTGGGTTTCAAATCTATCTGAAGAACCTGCGCTGCGGTTGCATTGTCAATCTTGTTCATTTTATATAAAATACTGTGACGATACTGTGACATCATTTCCACTCTATTTTCTAATCAGAACAGCAGAATTTTTGACGACCTCTGTGGCGCGGTGGGCATAGGTCTGCCTGCGACGCAGGAGGTTGCGGGTTCGATTCCCGCCTCAGGACAAATGTGTGTACGATTTGCAGGGTGTTCTGGTCGTTTCCTATGTATAATAAAAAATATCTATCTATGTATTATATTATGTATATCAGTTATTAAGTACCCATAACACAAGCTCTGCTTAGCTTGGGGCTAGATAATGCTGTGTGAATTGTCCAGCATTATTTATTTTTATTTATTTATTAGTTATTAATTTAAGCAAAAAAAACTGTGCTCCTTCCTATTCAGGATATTTTCATATGCGTAAAGTAACGGGCCTGAAGTAATTACCTACCTACTAAACTGTCTATAATGACTCGGTTTAACCTTGCTCATAACTGAAGTATTCCCGTTTGAGCACCTATTTTTTGGGCACCTATGCATTGAGCACCAAAGGCATTCCCATTTGAGCACCAATCAATATATTAACGTGGTGCTCAAATGGGAACAAGAAATAAAATTTGATTCTATTCCCCATTGAGCACCAGCTTCTAGTGATGGGGTGTATAATAAAACACATCGGTAAAAATTGGCAGTACTTCAACTTACCACGTTCAAGAAGACCATCAGACTTTCAACCAGTATGTCCCTAACAGGCTATAACAATGAATGTCAGGTCAACCCTATCGGATGAATATTCAGATCGCATGAATATGCTATCGGTCATCAAACTAACAATAGCGTTCGAGCCTTTACGTGCTAGAATATAATAAGTCTATTGAGTTGCGAGGTTTTATGGCGATGAGGTATGGTATGCCATTCTTCGCGAGAATCATCGATACGGGTTATTGGTGTTCTGACGTCTATTTGCAAGGCAGTTGTAGCACAATCAACTATCTTGAAGGCGTAATATTCTATTCTGCGAATGTTACAAGGTGAATAGTACGGAAAGCTACATGGATATTGTAATTTCTGAGAGCACACTAACCAATCAGAACTCATGAAAGAAAGAAAAGAAAGAAAATACATTTATTGGCACACACACAATAGAATATTTATAACATTAAAAAAAAAACACAATTACCTCTAACCAAAATGTGTTAGTGAACCAATTAGGTCCTGCCTCAGCTTAATGTTGCTCCACAAAAAGTTGAGCAACGCTGGTTTTCTGGCAGAACCCTTGGTGCGTACGTGTCTATACGGCTGACTACAAAACAATGGAAAAAATATACAAATTTTTGTGACACTGATAACTTATAAAATAATAATATTAAAAATAATAATGATAAACATATCGATTAGGACTACTGTTATGTTTAACACGGGATCACATTCAAAACAGCATTCATGAAAGGCTCATAAGGCCACTGCTAACGTAAAGCACGTATCAGTGGACCCAAATAAAGAAAGGTTTGAATAATGAATGAATAAACATTTATAGAAGTACAAGAAAGTATAAAACAAACGGAAAAACAGAAACAGTAATTAGAGGTAAGTATAGATAGTACGACATAGTACGGGTTGGGGTCGTCAATGGAGGCGGTTAGCAAAGGACCGTGGTGGATGGCACAAACTTCGGGAGGCCTATTACCCAGCAGTGGGTAAAACCGGCTGCGGATGATGATGCTGATGTATAGTCCTGAAGTATAGACACAAAAAATCGGTAGTCAAAATTGGGTAGCTCTTTGAGGGAGTGTCAGTTTTACTGTATTGTAAAGGTACATACCCTTAGTGAGTGATTATGATCACTCACTAAGGTAATTTTGACGCAACGTGTCTTAAAACGTTGCGTCAAAATGACGTTTCTTAAAACGTTGCGTCAAAATGACGTTTCTTAAAACGTTGCGTCAAAATGACCTTAGTGACCTTAGGTCTTCTTAATTAATTATATAAGCCAATGACCTTAGACTGGAATTGGCTTAGAATTCGTGGAAATTAATTTTAAGAGTACTATAATAAATAAAAACCTTAGAATTAGAATTCGTGCTCAAAATTTCACGCTCAGGGCTGTTTTTCTGCAAAGACCTTACTATTGGCGTTCCGGATGGCAAGGAAGTGACAAAAAAATAAACAACAGTTTTTCAATTGTCACCAAGCATGGCGCTCATTAGGGGAGGCCTATGTCCAGCAGTGGACTAACATAGGCTGATGATGATGATGATGACCAAGCATGGCAGATAGAACACTTAAATAACTACAATTTATCCGTCATCTTTTGCTTTCTTGGTCATCGATCGATGTCTACGGTGAATCTAAAGAACCCAGATTTCGTTCAATTAGGTACTCTATCGTTGGTCTCGATTCATTTCGATTTTCCCATCAATTGTGTCATATTGTCCATTCATATTGTAATGAGCTAGTCATCCAGTCTGAATGCACATTTCATTCCGTCATGGTCGGCAAGCCTCAATTATTGATTATCAAGCAGTTTCTATGTCCTCTTTTGTGTTGTTGCTGATGTGGTTATAGCCAGCTAGTGAAATCGAAGGTGGGCAAAGCAGCTCAGTATTGGAATGTCGAGAGGTCAAAATGCATAATTGGGGTTCCGTACCCAAAGGGTAAAAACGGGACCCTATTACTAAGACTTCGCTGTCGGTCTGTCCGTCTGTCCGTCTGTCACTAGGCTGTATCTCATGAACCGTGATAGTTAGACAGTTGAAATTTTCACAGATGATGTATTTCTGTTGCCGCTAAAACAACAAATACTAAAAAACAGAATAAAATTAATATTTAAGAGGGCTCCCATACAACAAACATAGATTTTTTTGCTGTTTTTATAGATAATGGTACGGAACCGGTAGCACTTGGCCGGTTTTATTTGTTGCACGACAACGACAAATCGGTTTTAAACTCAGTGTTAAGATAGCATTCCTGAAAACCGTGAATCAAATTGCTATAACTCTTATGTTCATGTCATATTATGACTTGAATATTTATCCTGACGTCATTCATAATAGCTAGACGTGAATGCCTACGGCTTGGCATCTTTTGATTGGAGTGTGACCTTGAATCGCGTGTCAAGCACCTTATTACCCGCGCTCATTTTCGGGCGAGTATGTACGTTGGCTTTCATTAAAAGTAAGATTAGATAACCGCTGGCTTGCGCAATGCGGAGCAGCTGACAGCAGATCGGCATCGAGCGCGCCTATCGATCCCATGCTAATTGGGCCCGATGCACCAGCGACCGCGTATCGTCGTCGCATTCCCGCTTCTCCCAGCAGATACAGAGAAATTTATTGCATTAACAATTTATATAATTGACGCGCGACAAAAAAGCGAGAGTGCACACCCATCCGCGGCAGAATCCGACCCGTAATTACTCAGAACCGCTCGATTTTCATAGGCATTTCTTATTTATAAATCTCAACGGACTACGTCAAGGATGCGTCCTCCGGTGTTATGAGAGGAATGCCAATTTCGAAATATTTCGCTAGTCGTTTAGGCGGGGGCAAAAAATATCGGTCCGGTGCATGGGAACGGGTGGGGCTGGGAGCTCGCGGATGCCGAGGCCGAGGTTTTTCTGGAGCGCTGGCGGGGCGCGACCCGCTCGTCATTACGCGAGCGGCGGCGCGCTCACAGCGCGGCATTCCGCGCGCATCGCCCGCGTTATGCGCTGTAATTATCGCAAAACGCGCCCCTGACTCGCAGATATGTCGTTGGGAACAGGGGACATGACATTCTCATCACCGAACGCTGCCTTTTTTCGTCCGTCTCCGGCCTCGAAACGGGTCCGAGTCCGAGCCACTCCCACGACCTGCCGCCGATTATATTAGGGTACTTCTATATGTTTTTGCGTTGCCACGATCGCTCGCGGTATGCCGGTATTCGTGTCCGCTGAATAATTCAGCAAAATTGTCAATCGATCAATAAAATCGTATCGATTCACACTTGAAAGTTGTATGGCTTCAATAACTTGGTTTTTGCTAGTTGGAGATACTTGGAAGTCGTTCCGCAGCCCGAGTCAATCACGCGCACGTGCTGTCTCGAGTCTCGATGGCTCAGGAACAGAACTCCTGCTTCAGGTTATGGAATTGATTCATGTGTAAAATTAAATGTGATCGATTGATTTGCCTTTTTTTTTGTAATTGTAATATATAAGAGTGTTGGAGTGGGTATTATAAAGTTGAAGGTGATCAGCATGCATGGCATTTAAGGTATCTACTATTTTCAAGTTGCACGTCTACCACATCGGGATCGGAGCGTGTGTGTAAGTCTTACGTTCTGTCAATAAAAAAGAGATCTCCTTCTCTTCAGTGGTATCCAAGTCATAGACAATTACGTTTATTAGACTCATTTTGCTTTATGGATGTTCCGTTTCTTCTTCGTACTTATTGTCTTTGGTTATTGTCTTGTCTTTGCATTGTAATTTTTATGTACAATTTTTGTCTAAATTGCAATACTCGATGTAGTTATTGTATACTCTTTGTATTCTATGATTATCTAAAATTTTTCCTCCAACAATTATTGTTATCCACACAATTTTCAATTATGTTGACACGAGTAATATAACAATATGTTTTAGTGCAAAAGCTAAAACATACCTACGTCCATGAAAAAAAGTCAATAAATGATTTTTGCATCATGGATTTAGCAATGTCCTTTCACTATCTAATCTTCGGGATAGTTATTTTTACGACTCTCTATGAAGAAATAAGCGAAGACGACAATCCCTACACGTTCGCGCGGTTTGCAGCCAACGAAGAAATCCCAGGGATCAAAGGGAACATAAACACTGCAAACAAGGATCAAAATTGAAGCGGTAAATTATAAAATAGTGCTGTTTTTGTATTTTATGCGTCTGTAGAATTAGTAATGAAATTATACAGTAAAAGTAATTTTTTATCTAAACTTAGTCTTTTTAACTCAAAGTTCAATAATTGCACATAAAATAAACCTTTTGCACATTAAGAAAAAAGAAATTTGATGAATACCTTCTTTCATAGAAGAAGAAGGCTCAGAATGATAGAAGACACAGACGAGGTGTCACCGAAAAATTGCGACAAATTTGTCTTATTTTCCTATTCATATACGTGCGCTCGTGTGCGTGAAAGCACTGAAGTTGTATGCTTGTCAACTCACACATAGATTCGTTTTTGGCTACGAAAACAACAAATTAGTTGAATGATACTATCCCTCTGCTGTACAGTAGCGTGTTTTTCCTCCATGCCTTCTCTATAACTACTTCTCTACCTTTAAGAGAAGATATTTATCAAATTTCATCGATATTTTTTGATCATATTCACAAGATTGCAGCAGAAATACGATCAGATTATATTGACGATACAACCCTACAAAACGAAAGCACTATCAGGCCTATTAATAAAGAACAGTATATTAAAAAGATTTCAACATTAATCACTTGTAATAACAACATAAATTATGTTGATATAGACCATTGGGAATGTTGAGTTCGAGCATCAGAGCTCTATCATTTAAATCAACTAATAATGAACTTTATTTCGCTGGGTTTGAGTTGATTATGATTGTACGAATATTTTTTTATGTCAGAGAGTTGGCCACTCTATTTTTGATTAAACTTTGCAACGATATAGAAACAGATAGTTCATGAGTAAGGAAACTAGCCTCTACCCGCTGCTTTAATAACGGGCTACCTGGTTAAAAATTAGCTAGTATCACTATTGAGTGATACTAGCTAATGAGTGCTAGTGCTATGCTAGTGAGTATTCACTAATACATAAATAAAATAAAAAATAAAAATAAAATAATTTATTCAAAAATATCTGAGGACCAAAAGGATAACAAAAAAGTATGTAATCTTATTCTAATGGATTTAAAACAATGCGTGTGCCTGAACTAGGTGATAACCTGTTTTTTATATTAAATAATATTTATAATTATATATAAATTTATATAAATTTTATATTAAATAGCTGCATTATCATTGGATAATGCAGCTATTTATGTATTAGTGAATAACTTTTCAAAATCGTACCAGCTTCCGAAGATTACAACCTTCCCTTGTACAAAATTCCAACGAATTCCTAATATTACTCGTGTAGGTAACGCGTGCCGCGGGCATAAGCTAGTCTATATCTATACTATCATTATAAAAAGGAAAGATTTGTTTGTTTGTTTGTTTGAATTGAATAGGCTCCGAAACTACTGGACCGATTTGAAAAATTCTTTCACCATTAGAACTAAATTATCCCTGACGGAAATAGGCTATAGAATATACCCGTGCGAAGCCCGGGCGGACCACTAGTATTTCATATTTACAGTTTTTGAAATATATTGATATAGATATACAAGACAGGGCGCTATGGTGCTCATTAGGGGAGGTCTATGTCCAGCAGATGATGATGATGATGATGATGATTGATATTGTAAAGTGAAACTTTCATCTCGACACAACATAATACTCTGTGATAAATGCTGAGGCCATCACAAGCGGCGATAAGGGGACTCAGATCATCTCGACTCGGCCTATATGTGAAATTGCTGGGAATTTTGCAATTTTAATTTTATTTATAACGATGCGCTGTAATTCACGAGCTGGAAGCGTGTTTGGTGCAATTTTTTTGCATTTATTAAAGCGGAACAAAGTCTAAGAACGCTCTCATACTACCGCGCCGTACCTTAGATGCGGTGCCGCAAGAGTTTCGCTATGACGTTGTCCGTTGTACGAGATGCGAAACTGCCGCGGACGCGTTGCGGACCTCGAGTTGCGGCTCCGCAAATTCGATTCCGCGCGGTAATGTGAGACGGGTGTATTTTTTTTTGATAGAAAGCATTAGTCATAAACTAATTTCCAACTTATCGCACTTCAATAACATAAAACTTGACAGTTTTGATTTGATTCATAAACGATCATCACCGACCTTGTTCCTTCATGGAGACGATTTAGATAATGCCTGTGGATTCTTTGAATTAACAATTCTCGGTGTGGTCGTGCAGCTCTATGCGCGAACGCACTGATTGATGGCAAATTGAGCAGGTGTATACAGTGGTGCTCGCCGGAGCCGAGGTCTTAGTAAACATAGTGTAGGATGCCATGAAGCCTCGTTGGATGTTGTTGTTCATTGGAGGAGGCTTTGTCATCATATTCTATTCTACTGCCAGGAAATAAACCTCTTTTAATTCGTGCCTATCTCTTCGGTCCCATGCTTTCCCTATCCTCTGTCGTCCTTTTCTGCTCTAATACTTTCACTGCCCAGCTCTACCTGTAATGTAACCGCATGTAATGTAACCGCATGCAACCAAGCATGTAATGTAACCGCTGCCTCCCTTCCTTCAAATCCACCGGACGTCGCCGCCGCTAGATACCGATAACCTGAAACCAGCTCCGATACGGATCGCGACGTGACTTTAAATTAACTGTTCACGCACTAAGGGAATTTCAGATCCGATGGATGAAGTGCGATCGACACCGTCTGACTAGTGATCAGGATTTAATGGTTTTGTTTAACGATAGGTTTCAGAGAGATTCAGAGTTACATTTCATTTCAAAACCGGTTGTTTTTTAAATTTTCATCTCCGGACAAAATTCAAGTTTGTTTCTTAGTTTTTGACTGTGAATCTACTGAACGGGTTAGACTTCGACCGACGTCTTTCAAATATTGGAAGTGCCATTCCTCATTATGACCTTGTAAAGATAAAATGATGGAACGTTTTTGGTTTGGTAGTTGTCAATGGAATGTTATCCATCTCACCGTCTCCCAAAAAATGTCGCCTTAAAGGTATAAACCCATGTTCATAAAAGGACCTCTACGACTTGGCTCTATGTTCAAGCAACAACGATGCAACAATCCCAATCTACTATTCCCGTTCCGATGAAGATACTGCGACAGATCACAAAGAAAGATACACAAATGCGTGCATCGAATCGGTCCATTAATAATTTACTTGACTTGTGACATCTACATTCCTCGCGAATGCCTGCACGTAAGATCTTCATCCAGTCTCAAGCCTCATCCTTCCATTTCTTAGGTTTCCTTGCAAAGTTGACAAGTTTGAGTGAAACACGTTGTTTACTTGTGAAGTTTCATGCGATTCATGCCAAGTATCGTGTGTCGGGTGCAACGTCGTAAACACGTTTGTCATACAGGACCTGCGTGTGGGGAAGTCTGTTGGTTCATAAAACCATCATAACAGTGGTTTACGAAGAGATGAATACCAAAATTAGATAAAGGATTGTACTTTTGTTCCGTTTTTTAAATTTGATTGGTGTACCTAGTTGGTAGTATATTAACTCCTTAGGCCGTAGTATATTGAGGTTCTGGTAAGTAACGTCATAGAAAACATGTCTAACGCACAGAGATGGAGGACAGAGGTCAGCTTTTGGACAATAATATCATCTAGCTAGAACGAGCAGGTTTACTTAAAAAGGGTTTATTTTATTACAGTTCTGAAAAGTCAATGTAAAAAGGTAGAAACCACGGATCAGCCCAATGCGGAGACAATACATCGGGTTGTCACCGCGACCGCATCGGAATGTTTAAACGAACGCGAGCATTTTATCTCATCTGATTAATTCAAATATTTAGCGCAATAAATACGGGTAGGCGGGTGAAGGGGAAAGACAGTGGGGGTGAGAGGGGAGGGAATGACAGTCTCTGCTGACGGCGCAGGCGCATGCGAGCAATTGCGTCAGTGTCATCGTGTCACCGGCGCGCCATTGTGGGCCCCTTGGCCGATATACGAGCGGGGCCGCTGCGGCTGCACCTGATTTATCGACGGCCCGTCCCGCCCCGCACCCGCCCCGCTCTGTCCTCGCAAGCGCATTCTCACGCTACCGAACGCACGCGAACCCGCCCGTCTCCCTCATTTAAATGGAGCGATTTCTCATTCCTTTCCCTCAGATATTTTGTGGGTAATACGATACGACACTGTCCGGCTCTTTCTGCGTTTCGCGTTTGTTTTTTCTCTGGGCTGCTATTGTTCACTTGTCAATTTCTTTGGCTAATGCGAGTAAGCGTCTCATTATGCGGTGGGGTGCGGTGAGGAGCGGTGTGACGGGCATTGCGTGTTGTGACGGCAGCCACCCACCGGAAGGGGCCGCGTCATTCAGTCGCGCACAAAACGCGGATCCTTATTCAACGACGTCCGATGGCTAATTTGAATGGATTCTGTCGGTAATGGGAATAATTAGCTCTGTGGTGCACTCTGCGCCGGAATGTCTCTGTTAGGAACGCGCACGCATCGTGCCTGTTGCCTTTGTTTTACTAGTTAACGCTTATTAGTAAGGGATGCGTTCAGGAAGTCGTTGATTGTAGGTATGCAAGCTCAATGTTGCTTTTTCGAGACAGGTGTCACTCTAAACATCTTTTTTTTTGTCGGAAGTTTGAACTTTAAACCGCTGAATAAGAACTGACCTTAGTTTATAATCTAATATTTAATATAAAATGCTGAAACTGACCGACGACACAATGATTTTTGATAGTAATTTATAGAATTATTTATTTGACTTGTGCAAGATCTAAAGTCATTGATTTTGTAGGGTTCCCTACCTCAAATGGAACCCTGATAGGATCGCTTTGTTGTCCGTCTGTAATGAGAAATAATGAGAACACCAATGAACCCGCTACAAACTCTGAAATGGTTGACACCATCGCCTCTGAATATTTCTCATTTTCTCTTTCAGATTTATTTTAAATGCAGTAAAAGCAATATTTCAAGTCACATTCCCATCACGTGAGTTACTGTGACTTTTTGAGGCTCTACTTAGTGGAGAAACTAAGGTATTCGTTAATTTGGCACTGAGTGCGCGAGCGGCGCGCGGCTGTCACTCAAGCGATGACCTGTCCCCGAGAAATGGAAAAAACATCGAGGTGTTCTTGAGATAAATGCTTCACTTTACAGGTAGAATTCCTTGAAATATAAAAAATAATAAGTACCTAGGTTGGTACATTATTAATAGCGACGGAACTCCGAGCTCTACGGTGCGTAGTCCGACGCGCCCTGAACAGTTTTATTTTAGAATGTTTTCTTAATTCAATTTCCTAATTCAAAAAGTAAGCCCTTGAAATAAATATGTAGTGCTGCGCTTAAGCCAATAATCGATATCGATAAAAGTAACGGGCAGCGACCACTGGCCGTCGTAAGAGCAAGATTAGATACCGCCGGATGTTACACTATAATTATTAAGAACATTTACGTGTTCAGGGCGCCAAATTTATCGCCGAGTTTTTTTGTCGATATGAGGGTATTCTATGGTATTTATGTGTGGTTGTGTGAGGTCCTGTGGGTCGGTAGTCGTATCGTGTGTAATCTTTACGAGGCTGGGCTCCTTGCTGCGACCTGTCGGCAGTTAATGACTGTTGAGATTAGTATGGGCTCTACTAATATTTTGGTCCGTGTTGCGGCTTTGTTTATAGCTTAATTAGGCTGTTTTGTTTAAGTAGAAATTGAGCTTCGTTTGCTAGATAAGGTGTTGTGGAATTTACAGCGTTGTAAGGTACCTCGAGTCACTATTTTTTAATTATATTTTATTGAGTCAAAAAAGAGATTTTCTGTTTAAAGGCATTCAATATGTGGTATGTTGAATGCCTTTAAACAGAAAATCTCTTTTTTGTGTCAAGTAGTTTTAATAATTTACTATCATTTTGTTTGAAAGAATATACCTAACTATTTTTCATTTCTTATAGTTTTATAAATTTGGAAAGTCTACGTTTTTATCAGCATTTTTAGCGTACTTCAACTCTATATTTAATAAAGGGTTTTAAGAGACCTCTTAAGTAGGCACGTAAGTGAAACATTATTTAGGCGATCACCAGCCGTCGTACAGTCGATAACAAAATTTAAATAAGAATTAAATCCTTTTTTCATTGATAAAGATTTGACACCGAAAAAACAAGGAGTGGAAGAATGCCGACCGACTTACTAATGAAAGGGACCAATTAACGATTGATTATTTTTTCCCATCAGTACTGATTTATGTACAGGGTGTTTGTAACAAAACGGTAAAATTAATACTCTCTCGGAAATATTGATGTTTTAGTAACGTTGGTAGAGTGATGCTCTGTGGTCTTAGCAAAAGCAGCAAAAGTGGGTACAATAAAAAATTTATATATTTATATTTACCAACAGTGACCCACCCCGGCTTTGCACCGTGTGCAGTGAGCAGCCGTTGAAGCCAACTTTACAAAGCTTAATTTGTTTTGCGATCACTCTATACCTATGCATCCATATTATTATGGGTTTCTAAAATATTTACTATAAAACATATTTAAAACACTAACAGTTCACAAATTTAGCACCATGACTTCTTCCATAGTCTTATTTCCATAAATCACGCGAGAAAACTTAAACAGAAATAATTAAGAAAGAGTCCTGACTTTTGTAAATGATTCACACAAAACCAAATTAAAGTTAGTATGTGACCAACCAAACTCAGCCTGTACACGACTCTTTTTTCTTGTCACCAAGTGATAAAAATCCGGGACTAATTCAACTCCTGAGCCGTCGCTCGCCACCCATCGCTGATCGCATCAATTTATAGGCTTTTAACCTAATTTGTTGACTTTTCTTGAGAGGGGGCACTCCTACCCCGACTCACGACCCAACCGCCCACGCGACTTATTTTACACTTTTAATATATTCATTTAGTACCAAACCTTCTTATCTCTAATGGATTCTATCCAGAATTTAGTGCCTAAAAAATGACGATTGCCAAAAAGGTCATTGAGCATGAAACAAAGACCCAAATTAAGCTATCATGTCCAGCAATAAAGTGCCTAATTAATGTATTTTGCATTAGCAAAATGCCTGTCGATACCCAGCATAAAACGTCATAAAAACGTTGACATTTGATATTCAGAGCATGTTACATTATAGGTTGCAATAAACGACTACCTTAGTTTTTTCTTAATTTGTCCCGAAAATAGTTCCGATAGGTACTGTACTGTCATAATCACAAGCTAGTCAGTACACAGGTTTAGTTTTACAGAACAAAGTTATAGATTCGCTCCTCGAAAATATTTGAATTTTAGCTGAGGACGTAATTTTATGCAAAGTAACTTTTGCTGATAACTGTACTGGCCTCCAAACAATTAACAATTAAGTTTTTTTTTAATCTGACCCGTATGTTTTGGTAAAATCTCGAGGTAAGTTATTGAGGAATGTTATAAAGCCCTCGGGGTGGTTCGGTTTATAAATATTTTGTGTGCGCACGAAATTTTGACAAATACCACTTAATTTACGCTAATGAAGCCGAAATGAATGCATCGACGACTAATGGTCGGGCCGATAGTGCTGCGACTTGCTCGATGCTGCGTAGGTGTTAATTTATTTACGTCATCATCATTAGGCCTTATTTCTAAATATTTAATATCTTGTGTGATTCACTATTAAATTGATTTTTATGTTATCTTTTATGTTTTTCTAAACTTTCATGTTTTTAACAGGTACAAAGAATTCACAAAATTCACTGCTTGCCTATAAACTTACGCAATCGATGAATTTTATTTAATAGGTGCGTAGCAAAACCTCGTCACATGCATACCTGCTCTAAAACGTAGGTGTGAATTTATTATAAAATATACAATTATCACGTCGATTAACATGCATTTAAGATATTATCTAAATGTTGTACGCCTTTGATTAATGATAAATACATATTAGGTTGTATAATAGCGCTTGTGTGCTCGAATATACACGTTTAGAAACCTAGATTTGTTCTTTTATTTTAAACCAATTAGGACTTGTTTAAAAAAGATTATCTAACAAAAACTTATTTTGCTTTTGATTGCAGAACTAAACGAACAAAAAACAAAATGTTTGATAATAGGTATTATGCAGAAAATTGTGGTAGGTATTGTGCATAAAATACTTACCTACAAGGACGAAAAACTTGAAATATAAATTAAGTAATTTAAGTCTCGACATAAAAAGTTAAAAACATCTGAAGCTATAAATGTAAAAGCCCGGAGTATCGACAACTTACCTTTCAGGAACATCACTATGGACGCATTTAGATAACCGAGCGGTCGCATAAAAATCAACTCTTTTGGGCTAATCGAATTAGGGCCGATATCCATCTGTGCAATTTAACACGTTTTGCATTCTTTTGTCCATCGACTAATAAAGGTAGCAGGTAGCAAAACCTCTTCCCACATTTTACAGCGTATCTTAAATGTTGATGAACTCATCGCGACCGTTCCGATGAAATATATCTATGGGCACATTTACACTGTACACTAAACTTATTAAATGGTAAGATAAAGAACGTAGATCGTGTTTTCAAACCGTTCAAACCATGGTGATACTATTCAAAAGTTTTAAAAAGTAACGTTCATTGCTGCAATAAAAAAAATAGTATAAATTTGCTTTTGTCAATAATGGGACCTACTTAGTTGACATTAAAATCTAAATAAACAAGCCTAAAATTGTTGCCGTCCCTTTTTTTCGATCGTAAAAAAGAGACGGAAACATTTTTACGCTCTCTTAGTTTAAGTTTTATGTCAACAAAATCACTACCAGCATTACCAAATGCTGCATAGGTACCTACTACGCTTGTGGCGAAATTCTAATGCAATGTCGACTGTATCATCATTTTGAATGTGTCTTTTTTTACCATCGAAAAAAAAAGACAAACATTTTTACGCTATTTTAGTTTAGGTTTTGTGTCAACAGAATCACTACCAGTATTATTCAATGCTGCATAGGTAGGTACTACGCTTCTGGCGAAATTCTAATGCAAAGGTTATCAATTCCGCTTATTCCCAGTAGTTCTGTGCACCAGACTGTTGTCTTGGTAGTTGTCCCAGTAGTTCTGTACAGAACTACAGCACAGAACTACAGGGAATACGCGATCATTTCTGCCGGCAACCTGCTTCCCACATAAATGCGTCCCATGTTGTCGATTGGTAATAAATAGAATTCACAATTCAATATAGTGATTTGAATGGCCCGTGATTCAGTATGATGGTTCGCAGATTATAAAGTGTATTGTGCCTTTGGCGTAGCCTTTGGTTATATTGTGCCTTTGCCACACAGCGAGGTGCGGTCGACGCAAGGTCGTCTAGAAGAGTCTGATGTTTTTTATCTGTTGAAATACAAATATGAAACATATTTTGTGGGTTTTTGGATTAAATCGGTGTAGTGTAGATAGACAGACTAGTTTAAACTAGTATACAATATGTATAGTAAGTATATTTAAGTATAATATTATTTGATTGTAATTTCCCTTTTACTCCACAGATGATTAGGTATATCAATGATGTTAATGCTTGCCCAGTTCCGCACCGACAATAGTATTATAGGAGAACAATCTTAAGCTTAGTTTCATATAAATATTGACCTGTATCTAAATCACATTATATTTAGATAGGCAAATAATATTGTATTACATTTTAAGTAATATGCAAACTTACTAGTGGTTTATTTTTCGCTTCTTCCACTAGTGGAAAAAAAAATTGAAGCGAACAAAATCAATAACATTTTGTTTCTTATTTGATAATAATTACTATTTATTAAGCTGTTTACTTATTAAATTTTACTTGTCTAAGTGCTTATTTTGTAAGCCTAAAGAAATAAGATTATTGACTTTTGACTTGTTGACATAAAGAAAATTTTGTTTGTTAGTCTACAATTTTATCTACTTATCATTCGGCTTTTATACACAGGTGATTATTTTTCTGGAACATTTTCCTACGTATTTTACGGACAACGGTTGGACCCGTTGGTTCTTGAGTGGAGACCGCGACTTGGCAAACGTAGTGTAGGAGGCCCTTCGACCAGGTGGGATGACAATTTGCGAAAGACTGCTGGTAGATGCTGGATGCGGCAAGCTGGAGACAGGGCGCTATGGTGCTCATTAGGGGAGGCCTATGTCCAGCAGTGGACTAAAATCGGAACATCTCGGTTTTTTAGTTTGATATTTTTACAAAGCAATGTTAGGTTTCTATAATTTGTGAACAAAATTTTCATTTCTGTTACTAAAAGGAAATGTATTTAGGGTTCATTTCGCCACCACCAATTCCCGCATGGTATAGCTGAGCCTTAATCCGTCCCGATTCGCAGATTGTAAAATAAACCTTATTCTGTCAGTTTAATTGTTGTTATTGTGATTGATTACTTATTTGCATTGAATGGACTTCATTTTATTGATGTTTGGACTACAATAATACAGGACCAAGTTATCTTTGCAGTTGATAGAAGCGGTGACAAAATTGATAGTATCGAAAAACTTCGACGATTGGAACTTTTGATGCAGAATGTTTTAGGAACATATTCAATTCTTTAAAAAAAAGCAAGAATCAATTTATATAAAATAATTATTATTTCCGCTTTATTAAGGGGGTGACCTATGACGCCATTTTGTGCAAAGGATAGGCATAGGATTTTGCGTTCATAGGAGCGGGACAGAGTAGAGCGGAGTAAGTACAAGCTTATTGCTTATCGCTTATTCACAAGATCTTAACGTATTTGTTGATAATTTAATATTTTAGTAAAAAAAATTAGATAGCTTTGCGATTTTTTTATGAAATCGTGTTTTCAAAGCATATTACGGGTAGAGTAATTTATGAAATTTACCATATATATATATTTTTTTTTTTCGAGACCCTCCAAATTACTTTATTTAGTATATACAACAAAATACAAAATCGTTTATTTGAACAAGTACATATATTTTAAAGTTAAAGATATGGACATCCGGCGGATTTGAAAATAAACTTGTGTTTTTAAGTGCTTATTTGTAAGCCTAGACCTAAAGAAATAACGTCATTGATTCTGATTGTGAAAAATTTACAAATTTACACTAAATAGATACTACAGATCATAGGATACTAGACATTTTAGAGAATGTATTTTCAACTTTATGCACCTGAATATAAACGTTTGTACATCTTTAATTTATGTTTATGGATTTGCTGATGATCCATTCAAAGGTGTATTGGTTGCTTTAGAATTTTGTGCACGTGAACATGGTGTCAATTGCTATTTCGTTTTTATTGTCAGACCCACCTGATCGATAAGGTCATTCACATTTGACTATTTATTGTAAGATCGTTGCACTCTCGTTGAGTCTAAACATGGTGTTTGGGGGAACGTTGTAGGGGTTGCAGGAGCTGATCAAGGGTACCTATTAATAATCGCAAATATGCAGGTCTCGACAGAGCCTACGCATTTGCTCCCCTTGGAGTCGAGACCCTAGGTCCGTGAGGTACCGAGGAAATCCGGGTTTTAAAAAAATTCGCTAAGCGTCTGGTCTAAGCGACGCGTGACCCGAGAGCTGAGTATCTGACGCAGCGCATCAGCATTGCCATACAGCAGCGGGGCAATGCAGCTAGCGTCTTGGGCATGCTTCCAACCGGTATTGATATGGATCAGTTGAGCTGCCTGTAGATTACAGTTACAGTACCACCGTCGTTTCCTGAACTGATCTGTTCCCTCTGTAACTATTTTATTTTTCTACTCATGGAGATCATAGTGTGTGTGACTATTCCTAGAGTCACACACACTATGATCTCCATGCGACAGAATGTGTAATCCCGTTGACCTTACGTGACCTTACCTCTTACCAGTATCTTCCTCATACTCCGTCTTAGCGTTGTACGTACAGTTCCACCTCCGATTCTTGAACTATTCTGTGCCCTCTGTAGCTCCTAGGGTTACACTCACTATGATCTCCATGAGTAGACAGAATATGTAATCCCTTTGTCCTTACGTGACCTTACCTCTCATCAGTATCTTCCTCATACTCCGTCTCAGCGTTGTACAGTTCCACCTCCGATTCTTGAACTGGTGTGCACACTCCGTAGCTCCCAGAGTCACACCCTTGGTGATCTCTTTGAGTAGACCGGTCTCGTTGCGGCAGATCTGTGCGAGACGACCACGCGTGCGCCGGTTCTTCTTGCAGATCATGCGAGGGTCCAGGATCACTGCGCTGCCTGACGCCCTAAGAAGCAAAGTACTTAATTAACAAATTATCCGGGAAATGCCACACAGCGTCTCCCAGCTGTGGGACTATTTGATACTTAGATATACTATACCGTATAGTACGAGTATATCTCGTACTATACGGTAAAGCAGAAAATGACGGCGCTCTTCTAAAACATACAGAATGTGGTAACAATCTTGTCAAGATTTGTACGAGAAAATAGCACCTCGCATGATGATTTCGTGAACCTAAGAACGTAAGTCTAAGGACCAAAATGTTTAAACCCCATGACAATACGCGATCAATCCGGTTAAAACAGTGTTTTATTAATAAGAAGTGATTTTTAGGTCTAGTATACGGGTCATGTTTACAAACATTCGGTCTCGATTTTGACCGGAGTATCATTATTCCGTCTCGCCACTGTAGGCACTTGTGTAATCAAGACAAGGTAGATACTTCTTTTTCTAGCATTTACGACTATGATTGTTTGCATCGTTCAAGACTAGTGTTGTGCCTTGGATTTACGACCTGCCAAGCGCGTGTCGACAGCCGAGCGCCAGTGCCCGCCGAGTGATCCATTGTTTATCCGATAAGAGTTCATTGTCAGATTCGTGCGAGTGCGAACCAATCGAATAAATTTAGAAGTGGTATACAGGGTGTTAAAATGTCTAGAAAGGAGGCCTATAAATACACCTAGCACTAAGTGCTCACGGGTTTAGATAATATGCGGGAGACATTTTACCATATGGTTGTTCCATGCGGGTTTGCTCGAGATTACATTTTTAGAGGTTTTTAATTTTTTCTGCATTCCACAAGCAATAAAACTAGCAAAAAAGTAATTTCCCGCAAATCGCTAATCATTTTCTATGAATTTATGATAAAACCAACTTCGATTCATTGGTATTTATGGTACACTTTGGTAAATACGAAATTTAGTGCTCGAAAATCTTTTTCGCTAGTTTTATTGCCTGTGGAACGCAGACAAATTAAAACTACCTTAACTCCCCTTAACCCAGATTATTCAGGGTGTCTGTACACTGAGCTTCCAAACTTAGATATCTGACGTGACCAAAAACAAATTAAAAAAAAAAACAATTGGAGTCAGTTGTCTTAGAACCAAGACTAAATCAAATTTTGAAGTTTTTGTTGAAAAAATTATTACCGAGATAAAATTTCAGCTGAATCGGCTTCGACAATTTCGTTTCGTATTCGATACGTTTTCTTCACCCTGTATATCTCAGACTAGACTTCTACTAATCGGACTATTCACGGAAACAGCTGAGTACATTAGATTGATTTGTTTTCATTGAAGGAAGGATATGAACTTTTCATCCGAATTCTGATTGTAGAATCTTTTACCTACCTAAATTTTTACATGTCATTACACACAACTTATACGTATTACCAAACTTTCAAATGACGCATTATTGTTGTAAACATCTGAAAAATGCAATACATATAAATTTCTGTATCCAAGAAGGGTTGAACATAGTTGTTATTCAGCATTGCCGTACAGCGGGGCAATGCGGCTAGCGTCTTGGGCACGCTTCCGACTGGTATTGATATGGATCAGTTGAGCTACCTGTAGACTGTTTGCAGCAGCCTGAGGTAAGTTTAATTGTTGCAATTGTAAATACTAGTTTTAATTTAATTCTATTATTTGATTGTTATTGCATAAAATGCAATTATATGAAATACAGAAATTAGCTGGTAATGAGTGTTCGTTGTTACATAAACGACTATGTTCGCGCTTCAAATTAACTTGGAATAATCTTGAAAGCTATATAATTAAATAATAAATAATGTGCCGTCAAAATTTTCATAATTTCTCCCGATAATGTAATCTCCGGCCAGGCGGAATGACGACCTTGCGAATGACTACAGCCAGACGCTGGATGCGATACGCTAAAGACAAGGGCTATGGCGCTCATTATGGTAGGCCTATGGCCAGCAGTGGACTAACATAGTCTGATGATGATGATGATGATGAAATAGTGGAATAAGGTAAACATTGAGCATGAGTAACCTTAACAAACTTACCAGGAATTTCAACTAGAGTTTGGCCTTTGGTTTACTACAACGGTAAAAATGAAAATACAGCAGTAAAAGTCAGTTGTTTGGTAAATTATGGGCGCAGCGCACAATTACGACCATACTAACTAAGATACGTTCCGTGGCTTAGTATACAGCATGATTTTATTAACCCTGTGAATTGAAGACGGTTGTTTACGTAAGCACAGAATAAAATGTAGTAGCGCTTACTGTTTCATAACCTGATATAAATGCGAAAGTTTGTGATGTTGCGCAATGTAACTGAAAGGGCTGAGTGAATGGTTCAAGTAGTAATTTAGACGAAGATTTTGAGTGACGTATTTTACGATGATACTTTGAAAATTACTGTTTACGTAAAATTTACATCACATAGCTTACATGACATCAATACAACTTACGTATTTAGATTTTTTTGATATACGATTACTGATATAATTTTTAGTTAAAAAGTTATAGTAAAAGTTGATTACAAAACAAAGTATGAGTTTATTTCAAATTATCCTCACAGTATTTTAGTGGGGACGAACGCTACTGAAAAACTTCCCGCTGGTCCCCATCGGGGACAAAGCGTGGGGACGAGCGGGAATAACCCATTTTATCACCAAGATTGGTCTATTCATGTCGGTACTGGGAAAAAAAATCCTTTTGTAGGAATTAGATATATGGAAAAAATGGTTCCTACAACAGTTCTTTTGGATTTTTTTTCAGGCTCGTGATAAGTATGATATTAATGTGATAAAATCAAAGTTCACTTCTTCATTCACTCACAAGCGGAACCGGTGCGCAAGTGCAGTTCATACAGTGATGACTAAATCCGAGAGTTGATTGTTTATTTATTATAGAGTTCTCGCAATCAAGCCCCTTGAGTGATGAATGAGTTATTATTTAAATAGTTCAAGAAGTGTATGACTGGTTCTAAGTGATCTTAGTAAAGCAGATGGAGTCTATCGAAATGTGATTTGCCATTTGCGTGCATGCTAATTTCGATATATTATGTACGTGTACTGATGTATATTTAAAATGTAATTACCTACTACCGCTGAAATGCGCTGAATTGAAAAGTTTTTCTTACGCTGAATTTCAGCGGAAGAAAAACTTGTTACTCTAGCGAGAAAGTGAGAGCACTTTTACCAAAAAAAAATATTTTTACTGTTAATCAGACTACAGAGAGTGTAAAAATTAGCCATTGACTGAGTTTTTGGTAAACAGCGGGAATGGAGGTGGATTCTTCACAGATTAATGTACACACAACAAAATCCGCTTTTGGAAGGACAAACGTTCCTTCCAAAAGCAGATTTTACTCTCTACCAAATCAACCCTTTGATAGAATGGTAAGTTTCCAGCAAAATTTAATAATTTGATAAACAAATGCCTGCTTAAAATGTTACTTTCCGAATCACCTAATCACAGCCCCTTGTTTATTTCAAAATACATAAAACAAACCACAGCAAAACAAACAATCGAATCAACAAGTCGAAGCGAATCATCATTACCAGTGCTTACATTAGCCGAATCAATCCGCTCGGAGTGGCGGACAATGCGCCCGCGCTGACACCTAGCGACGGCCGTCCACGGGAATTTATCGAGTTATTTTTACACCCTGTATATTTATTGTGAGGTTCAAACAAGTGTCAAATCATTTAAGGTAAAGTGGTGAATTATTGAAGTAGTTTTGCACCCTCTATAAAATTTTGTAAGTATCGAGTCTTGGATTTTTATGAAGCTAGCTGATATGACAGGTGATATGACATATACATACATTATTGAAACTACCTATGAAAACTGATTTATGGGATTGATTTCAGGTCTAAGGGTACACCTATGAAAAATCTCAGCCTTCTTTGCTCAGTGATTTTAGCGTGAAGAAGTAAAAAACATCTATCCATCCAGCCATCCATACATAAATGCGAAAGGCATTTATAATATTACTGTGATATAAAATTAAAACTCGTTAGATATAAAAAAAACTTGTTTAAATAAGCTAGATTTTTTTATTAAAATCAAATGATTTTTACTACAAAAATATTTTTTTAGATTCATCGGCTAAATGAAGGATGTACAAAAATATCTCTGTGTGAATTGTTATAAAATGACATGAACTTTTGCGACAAGGTGTGGCAATTTACGAGATAAAACCTCTCACACGTATCCTGAAATTATTGAGACTTATTTACGTCCTTTTTCCTTTGGTTTAAGGTTTTAAATGGTTCAGTAAGTTAGACGTTACGTGAGAAACCGAGGCGTCACGTAGCAGAGATGGTGATATCATTTCGTTGATAAAAGCAATGTGCTTGTAGATAGGCAGCTTATGATTTATGGAAAAAACGTTAAGTACAACTACATACTTTGGTTTGTAGGCGTTTTATTACTTAAATTCAAAAATACAATACAGTTCATACAAAAAATAACTTTTGTATTTATAATGAAACTTTTACGAAATTTTAAGGAACAACAAAAAAAAAGAGATCTCTAAGAATGGTGTCAATTCAGATGTCGCCAAACTAAACATCAACTATAATTTTGACTGTTCTGAAAAAATCAAATTCAAATTCCTTATTAATTACACTTTTTCATTTTTCAGAAAAGTAGGTACGTTTCGGGAATACCACTTTTTATGGGACCACCTCGGGATCATCCTCCATGCAATAACGAAATGATTTTCCATCCACGAACATACATAAAGCTGAACATAGGACCTCCTCTTTTGTTTTTCATTTCGTCGGTAAGAAAAATTGGTCCTGCCAAAATAGGTTAGTCGAGTTTTGGCGACATGTGAATTGACACCAATTTTAAATTGTCCTACAAGCAAAGTCATGGACGCCAGTCAACCAAAACCGGTTCCATGCTATGACCATGACATGACCAATGCTCCAATCTGAACTAGGTCCATCGATCCAGAGTTACAATCATTAGCTCTTCCTACAAACAAGTCCTGCTTCAACACCATCTGGTGCTTTGAAGAATAATTAATTGACATACAACTTATCACGTCTAATTTATACGTCTGGACACTGAGGTGCGTCGCCTATTTGGCAAAATTCCATATCACCATCCATCAAGCAACATTCTACCTTATCTCAGGTATGAAAAGCTCATTTTGAGGGTGCACAGGTCGAATCCTGGGTGCACTAAACCAATACTGTCTAAGATTTAAATTGTAGCCAAAATAAATTTGAAACCAATGACTATTTCGCAATTCTTGAGAAATATTATTTGGGCACGAGAATACTTTATGAGAAATGTGTAATTCACGAGAAAATTAACAAAAATTAAGGCTTTGCGCGAGCAAAAACATGTTTTCCGAAGAATTTAATGGGTCTTTCTTATTTGCCTCTTAGTCTTAGGTTATTATAATGAACGACAAGAATAGGTCAAACTTCGATCAGGGAACCGCTGCCTCCTCCGGCGGATACCTTGATCGTTTAAGACAAATAAATAATCAAAACGACACTTCTTACTTCTTTTGTTTTGCTTAAGTATTACGTGTAAGATAGAGAAAGAAAACAGTAGATTAGATATATGTATAACTATCCAGAGTCAGGTATTGATGTTAATTTTTTCAATTGAAACTTCATGTAAAATCTATACTGCTTGAAGCAGACGTCAGAGCAGCAGGGTTCAAAGCCTTCAAAATCGTGATTCAGTGACACTTTCAGGTATGTAACGGGGCTCTACGTATTTTCATGATAATTTATTAAACACGCTTCGGTTGATGTAACGCACGATTCACTTTTTATTTGGAAGGAAAATTGATGCTAATAGTCCGGAAAATTTGCATTCAAATTTAGCGAATGTGTACTTTGTAGTTAATTTTACCAGAGGTTATTTATATTTTTTTTTAATTGAATAGACCTTCATTTGACCCCAAACTCACCTGATGATATGTAAAGGTTTGTTAGTCGCTTCTTTACTTTAGTCTACATACCGAAGCGACAGAAATAAAAAATACCACCTTATTTCCGTGTTTTAGTTTAAGAATTTGACCTTTTCTTAGTGTAAATTTTTGTATTTATGAAAATAAAGAATTTTTGATTTTGATTTTTATGTGACGATGAATCACGAAGGTCTAGGAGACATCTGCTCACTATCGTCTCGAAGAGACCTAGGTTGTTTTACTCAAAAATCTCTTGCAGCATTTGCTTATTGAAATAATACCTGTCCACTACTTTTCACTTTATATTGGTACTTACGTCGGTATTTCCTAGTCATCCAGTGTATTGATGACACATGAGTACGATATTTGGCTAGTTATCATTCGACGAGAAGTTTGTTGGCGTTCGCCAGTTATTGGGTGTCGAAAGGAGTAGGTACCGCTGGTTAGTAGTCCTCTAAATATCTCTGCGACGACGGCAATAAAGCGAATAGTCGTGCCAAAGATGCTTTGTTGTCGTAGGTCATTGTTAGTGCGGTCATTTGTAAAGCTTTCTTCAATGGGTTCATAACGAGCTTCTAGCCAATATTTAACGCTGATCTAACCTTCTGTAAAGTTAGTTGTAAAGTTTGGTTTAGTAGAAAGGTCTATCGAATATTGTATATTTATCTTCTAAATTAACTCATATTAGTTTTAATTATTGTATTCCGTTCTTATTGTAATTTTCTTTAATCCTAAATATAATACTCATCATCCATTTTATTTAGTTTTATCCATCCAGATCTTGCGCGTTTTAGATTCTTTTCATTTGGAAGGAAAATTGACGCTAATAGACCGGAAAATTTGCTTCTAAATACAGTGAAAGTGTACTATATAGCAAATTTTCCAAAAGAGGTTATACACCAAAAGGGGTTATTAATGTAACATTTTATGGTTCCGAATTTAAAATCGAGTTTAGGATTTACAAAGTAAATATTGTATTGGTATTGATATGGATCAGTTGAGCTACTTGTAGATTGTTTGCAACAGTCTGCAGTTAGCTCAATTGTTTCTATTGTAAATACTAGTTTTAATTTAATTCTTTTATTTGATTGTAATTTTAAGATAATAAAAAAAATAAGATAATAAAAACTAAGTAGAGCGCGTGCTCTTAACTTCCAATTGACCTTACCACATTAGTCGCTCTGAAACCTTTTAAAGGACTTTCCGGGACTGGGGGTGACAATGAGCGTCAATGTTTGCGGACACCGGGAGAGCCGCTAACTCGCGACATCTTTCCGATTAGCGGACGCATGACGACCTAACCGTAAACACCATTACTACACAAAGCAATAAGAATATCCATTGAAAAAACAACTGTAACATCAGCCGCTAAGGTATAAGATATGTTATTACAGTCGTAGGCTTGTCGCAGTAAGTAAACACTTTTAAAAGTTTATGAGCAATGTTTTCTGAAGAGTTAGCGTTCGCATCATGAACTCTTATGGTTTGGAATCGGGGCGGACATCATTGTCATCCTATTTAGACGTGGACGTTTCGAAATGCGTGTGAATGTGTTGTTTGCTCTCGATTTGAGTTAGATTGCAGAGCTTGAGAGAATTGGGAGAATATTGTACATTCGAAAGTAACTCTCGTCTGTCTTCCTTACCTTTTCACGCCTAAACGGATGAACGGAAATTAATTAAATTTGGCAGCCAGGTAGACGGTATCCCAGGGACGTACTCATGGGCTACTTTTTATTCCGGAACAGCGCGTGCGAAGCCGCGGGCGGAAACTAGTGGTGAACAAGGGAGCTTCAAAACTATTTGAAAGTACCTACTTTTGATATGTTTGACACTTTTTCTTTTAGTATTCTATCGACACGACGGGTTCGGTCTGTTAGGTCTAATTCCACGAATGTCTAGTCTGTCTATTTCGTCTAACTCTCTGAATGTCCCTTCCCCGAATGTCTAGCTCCCCAGATGTCCAATTCCCTGAATGTCTGATTCCCTGAATGTCTATCAGAAAAGTTAATGAATGACAGAAAATGTCAGAAATGACAGAATGACATTGTTGAAAACCGTGCAATTTTTTTTTTCGCTGGTTATTGAATAGGTATTGGACACATGACAGGTTTAATTTTCATTAAATACGCATTTAAAAGGCTAAGGATTTTGAACTTAGCACAAGATAATAAACATGAGAATAACAAAGTGCAATTCTGAAAATCATCATAAAGGAAAACGTATGTGCAATATTTCACTCGCTCGTATGTCCTAACTTGTGAGTAAATAACTAATTATTTAACCGGTAGAAACAGCATGTCGCTGTTTTATGGTACTAATGGGTTTCGCTACTATTATGTAGAAATGAGTTTGAGCTGTCACAATTTGATTGTTTTGAACCAGGACTTCAATTTTTTTTTAGTATTTACACAGTTTTTTGAGTTTTTTGGGACAAGTGCTTATATTTCGGGTATAACATTTTTATGGGACCTTTTCGGAATTAAATACACAAAAAAATACACAAATATGACCCCAATGAAAAGTTTCCAAACCTTGTCGGGCCGGACCGACTGGTGACACACAATGTCATATAATAAGGTTTGACGTGACAGTTTTATCAGTAATATTGCTCCTCCTTGAATACAGCACCCTGTACAGTACAATACGCTATGCGTTAGCGCCATGCGCCATAATGGACGCAATACGTTAATTGAAGGTTCTACACAATGACGCACACTGTCCCTTTGAATATTCCAGGGCAAAGAGATGTAAGAACAGATGGTATATTTGTGGTCCATCCCGTGGTTGAAGCTCGCCGTGTCATGGCAAGCCCTCAGTCACTTAGCGTCAAGCAAACTGAAAGTGAGGCGTCAGTAAAAATTTACGCTACGGGTTTTTTTCAGAGTCCTTTATACAGGCTGTCAAATAAAGCAAAGCAACCGTAATTTACGGTTGCATGGCCAACACGACATAAGCTGCATCTTAAATTAAGATGCAGCTTCTAAATTTTTGATAGTTACATCACATTCAAAGTAATTTATTGGTAAGTAGTGTCTTTATTTACAAAGAAAATAACAATCAAAGAATAGAAACAAATTGGAACCAGTGTTTACAATACAAATAAATTATTTTGAATGTGATGTAGCTACTATCTAAATTTTAGAAGCTGCATCTTAGTATGAGATGCTGCTTATGTCGTGTTGGCCATGCAACCGTAAATTACGGTTGCTTTGCTTTATTTGACAGCCTGTATAAAGCACTCTGTACACAAACCGTAACGTCAAATTTTATTGACGCCTCACTTTCAAGGAACCAGTACTTACAATTGAAATAATTAAATTATTTCAATTGTAAATACTGGTTCCAATTTGTTTCTATTCTTTGATTGTTATTTTCTTTATAAATGAAGACACTACTTACTAATAAATTATTTTGAATGTGATGTAGCTACTATCAAAATTCAAAATTATATAAGCTGCATAGTTTAATTTTTTTAATATATAATTTTAATAAATTTTATTAAGCTACCTTCAGACCAGTAGTAAGCGTCCCCAAGACGCTGCAGCGCTGGCTGTATATAGGTAGATCTATACATATTGGTAGGTGTTCGCGTCAGAGTAGTAAGTCATCTATAAATCAATTATTTTTATAAAAAAAAATATATAATATGATTTATTTGTCAATTAACTTAAAGAGATACACATTACATCCTGCACGAGGCAAGTCTATGTCGCGGGAAGCGTTACTCAAAGCTATTTAGGAAAATCTTTCCGGCCAACTACAACCTGGGTCTCTTCAAGACATGAGTGACATAGTGTGGTGTCTCCTACACCTCCGTGATACACCGTGGTGGGCCACATTGTCACATAACATCAGGTGAGATTGTGGTCAAACGATGGACTATTCACGACTTATAAGACTGTCTCTAAAATCGAAAAATTTCGATTTCGGCAGGACTGGAACCCGCGCCCCACCCTCAGTACGGGTGTGCTCTAACCACGAACTAAGCCACGAAATCTTAGTCGGCTCCATCGAAAATCTTTGGGACCTCTTACGGACTGTAGCGCCTGTAGCTCCACCTACCAGAGGTAACATTAAAATTTATCCAAACCTGTTCAAAGACTAAAGTTACATTTAGTTCGTTTGACGAGAGGTGTTGCCTTTGTTAAATTTTAAGGTTTTTTGTTTGTCTGTCATTACTTGTCGCATCTGTACTCCCTTTAAGCTCGTTGTCGCAGCGACACAGTGTTAGCGACGCCCCGCTAAGCAGACTGCAAACAGGCGCGGGCGGTCGCCCTGCTAAATGGTCTAGTTGCACTCGCCACTGATTTATACCTCACTTGAGCTTGTCCGCAGGTCAGTGGAAAGCACACACGCACTGCCAGTGCACATCAGTTACATCATTTTTAGGGTTCCGTACCCAAAGGGTAACAACGGGGCCCCATTACTAAGACTTCGCTGTCCGTCTGTCCGTCTGTCACCAGGCTGTATCTCATGAACCTTGATAGATAGACAGATGATGATGTATTTCTGTTGCCGCTATAACAATAAATACTAAAAAACAGAATAAAATTAATATTTAAGGGGGCTCCCATACAACGAACGAGATTTTTTTTGCCGTTTTTATAGATAATGGTACGGAACCCTTCGTGCGCGAGTCCGACACGCACTTGGCCGGTTTTTATAAACGATAACGTCTAAATGATGGCAGTTCTTTTTAAATTTTCTTACATTTAGTTCTTGCGAAGGTTTCTCGCAAAGTATAGTAACTTTTCTTGAGATCCCGACCAATTTGCATTTTATACGGGTGGAGCTATAATATCTTTTTCAAAATATCGTGCACTGTTGGTTTTTTTACTCCTGTGGAGGCCGCAATCTCTTCCTTATCGATTTACATGGATTTCGAATAATTTCATTTCGAACTTGAGACAGACTCAGCCATAGGTGATTACTAACTTGACTATCAGTCAAGTTAGTGATTACTTGACTGAACTTGACTGATAGATTTATCAGTCAAGATTTATCGTATTGTATTGAACGATTCAGAAGTATTAACTTCTGACTCTTTCCTACGTGCAACATACTCGTAGCATTTAGTACTATCTATCTCACCACACGAAGTCCTATTCAAGTGCTATTCCTCATAATGGATTGCAACATCTTGACATTTAACACTGCAAGCGTGAATATGGATGTAGTCACACCGAAAACAGGCTGTTAAAACATTACTTTTCGTGACACATAGCTCTGTCCCGAACCGACCAAGATTGACAATTCAATTCAATAAGTTTATCAGAAGACAACAATGGTCCATACACAAAATTACAAAGTAAAACAGTAGAAAATTAAGGAAATTATATAAAGAAACATCAAAGTAGGCAATAATAATAATAATAATGCTGGACAATCAGCATTATCTAGCCCCAAGCTAAGCAGAGCTTGTGTTATGGGTACTAGATATCTGATATAGATAATGCAATACATTACATAGATGCATATTGGTGTAAATCTAAACCATAACTAGTTTCACCATGGTGAAGAATGGGACAATCGTACTTCACCGATTTTTTTTCACTTTTATTTTCACTCTCGATTTTCGAATTAAATTAATAATTCAAACAGTTCTGACATGTACCGGAGACTCTGTTTTCTACGTGAAAATCACGATTGTGAATATACGGTACATTTAACTTTCAAGACATCTGGAAAATGGCAAATGTCGTAATGTTTTCCGTACAACCTTCGTTTTCGAAAGTAGCATTAATGATAGGTACTTGTTTCTCTTCTGGCCCGAGCTAAAGATCAAAATCTACAACAGGAAAAATTACCACAAAATATCTTGATTTTACAAGAACCTTCACAAAAATAGTATTCGACCAATACACAATTTATTGGTCGAATGCGTACTATTATTTATGTCTCAAAGTCCTAATCCTTTACGAAATGGCTATTGGTTCATTCAGATCCGTTCAGCCGTTCTGGCGTGATAAAGGAACAAACATCCATCCATCCATCTAAACTTTCACGTTTATAATATTAGTGAGATTATAATCTCACTTCTCACTAATATTATAAATGTCAAAGTTTGGATGGATGGATAGATAGATGGATGGATGTTTGTTCCTTTATCACGCCAGAACGGCAAAACGGATCTGGATGAAATTTGGCACAGAAATAGATTATAGTCTGGAATAGGACATAGGCTACTTTTTATCCCGAAATTCCTACGGGAACGGGAACTACGCGGGTGAAACCGTGAGGCGCTGCTAGTTTTAATAATAAAGTAGACTACAACGACATCAAGTGTTTGATACACTACACTGATACACTACAGGTACCTACGGTGGAATAAATAAATGAAATTAAATTAAATTCCTAATAGATAAGCATTAATAGGTATAACGACCGAAAATCTTAGAAAAGTGTAAATGCTAAGGAATTTGAATTTGGTTTTTAGGTTTTTAACACACGTCTTTTAACACAGTCAAATTAAAATATTAATTAATGTAACCCTACGTAGATATTTTAGAAGTTTCAATCCTCGTCATCTGTTGTGATATCTATGAATTGGTGAACATTTCCCAAAGCTCTTCATCATGACCGAGTAGATATAAACACATGCCAATTAAAATTGTTGCCACAACTCAATAACAAATCTGTTTTGTATCAATCAGGTGGTAAGACTTGTTGCCGAAATCGAAAAGCTCTGGCAACGCATTGAGTGCAGGTACAGTTT
Organism: Eupithecia exiguata; assembly: GCA_947086465.1. Classification (NCBI taxonomy): domain Eukaryota; kingdom Metazoa; phylum Arthropoda; class Insecta; order Lepidoptera; family Geometridae; genus Eupithecia; species Eupithecia exiguata. The sequence goes on from OX352229.1 coordinate 3,515,752, forward strand.
CATAGAAAAAGTTATGATTATTACCCGACTACCAACAGGGGAGGGTTATGAGGTTAGCACCCTATGTTTGTATGTTTGTATATTTGTATGTTTGTATGTATGTGGCCGATTTCTTTGTTCCCACGAAGCGCTGAAACTACTGGTTCAATTTCAACAAATTATGTATCGATTGATTCGTCTCAATACCCCGATGGTTATAGGCTATAGGATTTAGGGCTCCGACCCCGAATAAGCCTTCAAAACGCGTATTAAAGTTAAGGTAGCCGCAGGCTGCAGGCCCCATAGAGAAAAATTACAATACCTACGACCTATTTTCATTTTCAACTCTATGCCTATCAAATATGACCGATACGTCATTCTATTTTGTCAATGTAAATGTTTCAAACTTTTATAACTTTCACGTAGTCGGGTTGTAGTTTTTAACTTTATCTTGTTTTAATACCTACTACACAGGGCCCAGATCGCTTGATTAATCGCTTGACCATACCAATGATATCGTCTCGGGATTACACTTTTTATAATAAGGTTGGGCTCCTGTGAAACCTTCATTTAAACTACAGAATAAATAAGTAACTTCGTAAGTATCAAGCTTAAATACATTCAAAGCTCACCCGCCTAAATGAAATAAAATAAATAAATAATGCTGGACAATTCACACAGCATTATCTAGCCCAAAGCTAAGCAGAGCTTGTGTTATGGGTACTAGATAACTGATATACATAATACAATACATTACATAGATAAACATTTTTTATTACACATAGAAAACGACCAGAACACCCGGAACAAATACCTGGAGATCGTACAAATATTTGTCCCAAGGCGGGTATCGAACCCGCAACCTCCTGCGTGGCAGGCGGACCATCGCCTACCGCACCGCAGAGGTCATCAAATTCCACCGGCATGGAGGCTATATTGTATAGCGTGTGGGCTTTCGAAGTCCCAATTAGATACGAACAGTGAAATGAGTTTTTGTATCGAGTTATCTATCAAGTTTTATAGAAGCTGTAAACGGAATCTTGTGTTGCACTCGTGCATGTGGTTTGAAGCTCTCAGTTTTATTTAACTGAATTCAATTTCTACTTAAGGCTGTTGTATGGGTCAAACTAGCGCCGCCACCTATTTAATATTATTATTACGTTGAACAAAGCGCCATAGCGCCCTGTCTTTAGCTTGCCGCATCCAGCATCTGCCAGCAGTCTTTCACAAATTGTCATCCCACCTGGTCGAAGGGCGTCCTACACTACGTTTACGTTTGTATGGCGCTCATGAGGGGAGGCCTATGTCCAGCAGTGGACTGATATAGGCTGATGATGATGATGATGATGATGAACAAAGAAAATTTCAAAAATCCATCGCACAGTTTGTGATACCTGTTATAAGCTTTTTTTTTAATGCCTCTGTAATAGTTTTATTCTATTAGGTTTAGGCAGAAGATCAAATTAATTGCCCTTGGTGGCCCCCAATATCTGTTTTAAATTTTCTGGCGAAACTTAAAACTGCATCTGCTGGAATGGAAAACATTAGTGAAGAACATACACATTTATTATAATCGGCGACCGTCATCTTCACAAATGCTTTCCAATTTAGCTGATACAGTTTCAAGATGCATATCTCGGCGACCGTCACTTCACAAACGTTTTCCATTACAGCAGATACAGTATGCATATCTCGACGACCGTCATCTTCACAAATATTTTCCATTTTAGGAGATACCTACACAGTATCAAGATGCATATCTCGGCGACCGTCATCTTCACAAATGTTTTCCATTTCAGCTTTTACAGTTTCAAGATGACGACTCGACGACATTTCTATTAGATCGGACTGTGTAAATGCGATCAAAAAGTTACCAACATCTCTATGTACGTATGTATTAAAATGTGAAGAAAATTAAATTATCCCTGCTGTAATATTATAAATGCGAAAGTGTGTTTGTTTGTTTGTCTATCCTTCTTTCACGCCCTAACTAAGCAATCAATCTGAGATCAAAAACCCAATGAATATTAGTGGAAAATATTTAACGAAATTGGTATCACCGAAGCAAAGCACAGACGCTCGAAACAATTTTTCGTTTTGAATGAAATTCATCATTTATTTGATCTCTCGTTCGTTTTCGCATTCAAATTTTAACAGTTTCGCTGCACATGTGAGATTATCCGGTATCGTTATGTTTTACTTTTTAGTGATAACGTCACTGTTACTTTGTTGTTTTCTGTTATTGTTATCAGTTTTTGTTAAGTTTTCATTCATAAATGACTTTGTTGACATAAAATATCTAGGATTCTAAATCGTAGTATAGAAATGTGAAATTGGAATTTAAGGCAAATGAAACCGGGGGGTACAGCTAGTTACATCATAAATATTTCGAGATGTAGAGTTCTCATTACCTAATCTGTTTTGTTTAATCGCTCCGAAATCATAATTAAAATGTTATTGGTGTCTTATCAAATTAGATTGGAGCGAATGATTTATTTATCTACTTCTAATTTACGATTATATTGAATATAAACAACGAAAACACAAATTAACCTACTGGTTATTCAAGTTACGAACTCTACCATATCTATCTATCGAATCGATGAAATAATAACTCGCGTAGCGTTTTGGTAACCTGGGGCGGTACCTACGCAATTTCTTTTATCGATATAATCTACAAATATTATAATATAATCTAATTTGATTGTTTTGAAAAAAAAATACAAACCGACTTTGAATATTTTACAATGTTTTTTTCGTTTTGCGGGATATATACGAATCCCTCAGAAATAAATTTATGGAACCACCTCAGGATCATTGTCGATACAATTAGTGCAAGGCTTTTCATAATATCGATTTCTGATGGAGAAATCGGAGAACATACTTTAAAAATATACATATAGCCGGACATAGAAGCTCCTCTTTTTTCGACGTCGTTTGAAAATGGAATGAAATAAAAAAAATACTGGACAATCCACACTTTATCATCTAGCTCCAAGCTAAGTAGAGCGTGTGTACTAGATTTTAGTTATTGATTTTGACTTACCTAATAACAAAGTAAATTGCAACTGATAGAACCAATTTGAAACAGAAGACCTAACTGCAGACTGACGCAAATCAATACCAACCGGAAATTTCCCCAAGACGCTGGCTCCAACTGGCCCAAACAGGAGGCGCATAATCCCGCTGTATGACAACGCTTATTTAGGTTTTGGGAAAGAAATACAAAATTTTCTCTTCTTTTACTGATTTTTAAAATTTAATTCAAACAACTATAAACAGACTTCGAATTCTGTAGTATTTACACTGTTTTTTTTTGGGGAATTGCATATTCCTCAGGAACAAATTTTATGTGACTACGTCGGGATTATTCTCCACAAAATAGCGAAAGAATTTTCCAAATCAGTCCAGAATTGACGGTGAAATCGAAGAAAATACAAAGTTTTTCGTCAGTTTTTTACAAAAACAAGCAAAACCTCAGCGGGCATACACCTCTGTTTTCCTCAACAACAAAAAAAACGCCAACCAAAAGCACTATCAACATTTAATTTACGACACACGACCATCAAACCGGCATAAACGTCAAACCATCAATCTAAGGGCACCAAATTGGCTGAATTAAGCCATTGCTCAAGATAACAGTGTGGCAATAACTTACTTGTCCCATCAACAGTCACCTACCTGCAGTGCCTGCACTCAATAAAACTAAATCCTTGTTCACATTTGAGTGATTTTATTGTCTACTTAGCAGTTGGGATTGGTGTCATTTTATGACTAAGATGGCTCGGGACAGGACCTAAACTCGACTCCTTCCAGCAGCGACGGTGACGCGATAGAACCATATTTTATACCATCCTACTGTTGTGAGATTATTTGAATGGATTCAGTCGTGCCGTAGTCAAACTGCAGTGGTATGGAACTATGCGACTACAACGTAAGAATTCTTGAAGACGCTACGTTGCTATGTAGCTGCGAAATGCGGCATCTGACTGTCGATTTTCAACTGTCAGATTCTCAATGTGGTCGCAGCTTTAGATTTTTATTTACCTATTGACAGTTACTACTGTAATACATTAATTCATGTCTTCATTGGCTATTGTTTTGTCGAAATTGAAACTAGGAAATTTGCAAATGAACAGTTAAATTCTAAATCAGAAGCAGTTTTCACATCAGCTTTCTCAGTTTTCTTGGTAACTCATGACTTATACTCAATAAGCCAGTCTGTTATCCGGTCTATGAGTACTCTACTTAATTAGATGCTTAATGAACAGGCACACAAAGTCTTACTTAAGTATGACAGCTTGCACTTTCTACGTCTAAGCTTGGTAGAATTTCAGGTTAACTTCAACCTATATGATTGATTTATTAATTTTATTTATTATTTATTTATTTAACAAAATCCACAGTCCTTAATCTACATAAGCTTAACAATTATCAGGAAGATGCCTGCGTCCAGCAATGGACCATTATAGGCTGTTGAGAATGTCTCGCAGTCTTTCTTCTTGTTAACCTACTCATTAAAGTTCCTCTTATACTGAAGGGCTATGATAATGATAAAGTCTTGAATGACGTCCTCTGAATATTTGGCCCGGCAGCCAGTCTCAACGGGGACTAGCCAGGTGCGCAGGACATACCTAGGAACCAAGTGTGTGCGCAAAAACTGGTGTACTCTGTCCGGCCGGGGAGAGGTCAGGCGCAGTACCAAAAGCTTGACGTACTTTTAGGGACATGGCAGTGTAACACTTTCAACTTCCTGATAGCGTGAATCTAAACTGAACTTGAGGGTTATTAAGCTATGAAACTACAAACCATGCATTTACAAAATTCTTTACCAGTTTCCCATAACAAAAACGTAAAAATCAGTGTGCACGATGCATTACAATCTTTTATTTTTTACAATATCGTGCACAAGCATCCTAATTTAAGGCCAGACTTGATTAATTGCAAATTAAAGTCTTGGTGCTTACAAAACGGCTTTATTGAATTTCATGCCTCAAGATTTATGCCCTGGATCAGTAATTCATTAACGGTAAGGGCTTACGGACGCGTTTTCGACTAGATTTTGCACGTGAGAATCGTCGATTCAAATATTTAAAAAATAATTAACTATAACTAAACAAAAAAGTGCTACTTTTCAACCAACATCAATATAGGTTGTCAATTCGGCTGTCGATTTTTTCCAAGAATTTATGAAAACATGTATGGAGGATAAAGCTCTTCGCTCATCAATCCAATACAGTTACGTCCCAGCAAAAATCGTGCATACAAATATCGGCGCTCATTATCTTTAGATACATTTTACAGTGACAAAATGGCTTCCCACAAGCTACAAACGCCGCGCGATGTCTGTCATCTGATGCCGTCAATATAAAATTAATCTTAACATTACGAGTTAAAGCTCCTATTCCAGTGCACATTTTTATGCTGCGTGGTAGCCTCTGATGCGACAACGTTCAGAATATAAATTATGCCGGACAATTTGAATGTAAAGCTGTGTAACAAAGAATCACGAAAAATGGTCGGAAAAATTCGCTTTTTGGACGACCTGCGTAATGGGTTCTTGACCAACCTCTTGAATAAACAAAAAGCGATTTGAATGATCCCGTTTTGGATGAATAGCTTACAAATCGTTTGGTACATGTCGGTTTTAAAACAATAAATGTAATGTAATGTTTATATTATTGAGCCTTTTTTAGCCGTTTGGGATAGAACCCTAGGTCCTTGGAGTCCGGTGCTCACGCAATAAACAAAGACCTCACAAAACTCCTATTAGAGTCCACAGGTGATCAATGCTGGCCTTTATTTCGATCAACAAATTAGCATTGCCATTCAACGTGGCAATGCTGCCAGCATTCTGGGCACTTTGCCTTCTGGTGACGGCTTAGATTTTGAGAAAATAGATTTAAGTCTTAATATTAGTTGTAATTATTTTATTCTGCTAATGTCATTTTCTTAATTATGAATGTACGTACTTAATTTAGTCATAAATTAGATTTTTTCTTATTTAACGTTAAAGAAACGTTTAATATGAAAAAAATTGTTTATTCTGTATGAAAGATAATGTAGCTTTGTAGTATTGTAGACAATATCAAGAGCTACTCGTATCACTACGACGACAAAGAAGCAAAGTGGAAGAGATTCACCAAGACTTCATCACCATAATATATGGAATAAGGGCAAATGTAGAGCTAGGGAATGTAGAGCTAGGGAATGTAGAGCTAGGGAATGTAGAGCTAGGGAATGTAGAGCTAGGGAACGTAGAGCTAGGGAATGTAGAGCTAGGGAATGTATAGCTAGGGAATGCTAGGAATTACTTGCTTGGGTTGCCAAGCATGCATATTACTAGCATAAGACTAGAACTATTGCCCCTCTACAGCAAAACTTGACTCGTCAAAAAACGGTAAATACAATTACCGTTTTTTGACGAGTCATAGCCTCATCATTTAATTTAAGTTACAGTATTTTGTAATTTTTTTATTTTGTATGATGTGTGACAATAAACTATCTGAATCTGAATCTAAGATAAGAACTTAGTAGTCCTCAAATTTCTCTATCTCTCTTCGTCATCATCAACCCACATTAGTCCACTGCTAGACATAAGCCTCGTCTAAATCTCTTTCTCTTGTTATTTATTGAATAAATAAATCCAGCAAAGGTTTCCAAATGGCGTCCGTCTACTCGACTTGGTGGGGCCACTAAAGTGGCTCCTAATACTGCTGGACAATTCACAGAGCATCATCTTGCCCCAAGCTAAGCAGAACTTATGTTATGGATACTAGATATCTGATATACTTAATATAATACATATTATAGATAAATTTTACTATGCAGAGAAACACCCAAAGCTTCCGGAACATCGGCAGATTGTACAAACAGTCCAGAGGCGGGAATCGAACCCACAACCTACGTCGCAGGTGGCTTTCCACCGCAACGTCCACAGAGGTCGGCAAGTCAATGAAGTTGCAAAATGCGAACATGAAGGTTAAATCAACCTCAACTTTCTTTCTTTCGAACGATGTTAGAATTAGAACTTCAGAAAGTGAAGTTCTAAAAGGTGGTTTCATCGTACTTTTACGTACTTACTTAGATACGGAACGTAAGTTACGCTTATCAAACTTTATCCCGCCCACTTACTGTCTCTAATCGCATCATAAATAATAATCTGTCAAATTAAGACCATTCCCTTTATTTATTTGACAATAAAGTTAATAAAGACAGTACACTCATATTGGACAGCTGAAAGTCGGTTTTACATCACTTCCTAGTGATAAATCTTAGTTGTGGTTGCAAAAGCTCGATACGGTATTATTTGTCTGGCTTTTAATAGTTGGTAAAATTATTTCTACCAGTCAAGTTAACTCAATCAGGTAAAATTGAAAACGACGTCTTTGTGAACAACTAAGTGCCTATGTATTTATTTTTATTTAACCCATGGCATATACGTAACGTAAATAAATCGCACTCCTGATAATACCAAAAGTTCAAGTAAAAATTTCATTCCTTGATCGGAAAATTTTCATAAGAAAAACTTTTACTACAAAAGCAACCTAATCAGCTGACCCGACGATGAACACATACCATTTTTATCTCCACATGTTTACTGGCTTATTAATACATTCGCGGTAGTAACTCTGAAGAGGCGAGTTTGTTTACCGATTGACAACTCACCACCAGGAGTCAGTGATGGGTGCGAGCACCAGCAAGCAGGCGGCAATGACAACGGGCCGCATGGTACGAATGACATCACTGTCCCACCGTGCACCGCGACCCCACTCGTAATCAACCGTTACTCGACTTCCATCTGTCAAATTTGACAGATATTTTCGTGACGTTCGATTTTCGAAAGAGTACCGAATTCGCGGCGTGTCACGTTCCACGCAAGGGATTCCTGTCCGCGAGAGATCGCGAGGCAGACTGACGCTCGCCGAGGCCCACCCCGCCGCAAGCGCAGCGCAAAACGATATTCGCGCTATTTTGGCTAAGATTTTAGCAGATTAGGCTTCGCTTGCTAATCACGCACGGTGGGGATACGTGTGTGGGCGACCCGATGAATTATGGATATTGCCCGATTAATTAATGTACGAGCTTATAATAATTTAGTTTTACAAGCAATCCGCTGTTACGATTTGAAATAGTGCTTTTACAGTGCTCGGAGCACATTTACTGATTTCTACTTAATTACGATCTTGTATTGCAAATAATGAAAAAGATTATTCGGTGCTTTAGGCTACATATTAATCGATTGAACCGGCCAATCAAGGTTTCCAAGACAGTCAATCTCGTCCCGGAAAAAGGAAAAGGATCAAATTGTCATTGTTATCAACTCCTGGTCAACTCTTGAATTGACCAGGGTTTGCGTGTATTGGAACTTGTCACCTCCTGAACACTATATTATTGTTGACTACCCTGGTTTCATGTCTTTTTGGTACCGAAGCGACCTCACTCAATCTCAAGCTTGCTGATGAAGTTTGTGCAATATTAAGGTACCTACTGAATAAGAAACAGTCATTCTATGCCATGTCAATTTTAATATGTAATAAAATAAAGGCGAAGAGTGAAATTGTTTCCTATAAGAGTCATCCAAAAGATGCCTTTACTCAGCCTTAAATATGTACCTTGGCCTGCTTCCTTTTATGCTTACCTAAATTACTGTTTCAGTTTAATTTTTTTTCTGTATTCCTGTATTTGGTTGCTGTTTGTGAGATATCTTCGTTAAATATCTGTCTTTCTATCTATCTTTAGGTGAGAACAAGGTGAAGTAGGGTACTAACTAAATGTCTGTCTAGATTCTACTGAACCAAACCGAGTTACAGGGACCCAGTCAAATAAATAAAAAAATGCTGGACAATTCACACTGCGTCATCTAGCACCAAGCGCAGATTTTTCAGTTCTCATTAACTTTATTTCTTTAGGCTTACAAAATAAGCACTAAGACAAGTAAAATTTTATACTTTGAATTAAAAGGGCAAGATATACAGAGCCTGTGTTATGGGCACTAGAAAAATAGATAAGAACTGAGTCTAGTTCCCCACGGAAACATCGAGGAACTTTGAGTCCATGGTAAAGTGAAACGTATAGGGCATCTGTACGCAGACGAGATGTGATAGACAGCGAGATCTCTAATAATAGAACACACGTGCGAAACTCTAATTGTGTTAAATAAACACTCGTGTGCACCTGGCGTGGTGGCGGCGTCTCGTTTTCGTGATGACACGATGGATACTGAGTTTTTAGGAGGTTTAAGTGAATGGTAACTCTACTTCCCAATTAAATATTAACCTTAGAAAGGTGATATCCAAGACCTACAAAGCGGACGTAGCTGTAAAGTCTGCCAAAATTGAAATATGACTGCGCTGGACACGTACGTCGCATGCTGGCACTCGTGGCGAAAGCCGTCACGGATTGGGTTCCTAATGGGCGAAACCCCCGAGCAGCCCCCGAGAATTCGGCTCTATGACTTTCTGAATCAAACTGGGTCGGTATAAAGGTTTTTTTTTGGATGGATTAATTTTTCTCTCGAATCTCTAAAGCTTTCTAACAAGTAAAAAACTAGCAGCAACTCTTGACTCCGTCCGTATTTTTACATCAAGGTAATTTATAAATGTAGCCGGGGGGTTTAATTATTAGACAGACCGTGACATGTACCCTGAGAGAGATTTATCACCATGTAAAATTTCACTGAGATCTGTTCTAATAAGGGTGCCAAGTAACATGTGTAGAGTCCAGGTTCAAACATTTCGCCTCGAAAAGGTAGCGAACAAACATACATTCAGTTACTTTCACATTTTTATTACCGCTTCCCGACAAATATTTGCACGATCTACAAATATTTGGTCCGGGTATTCTGGGTGTTTTCAATGCATAATAATAAATGTAATATACTTACGTTGTCTATGATCTAAATAATTTAATAAAAGTATATCTAATATATTTGTATTATAATAATTTTTTAACATATTTTTAGGGGGACATTACAAGCCCGTTGAAGTAAAACTAACCTATGAAGGTTAGTTTTAGTTGACAATGAAGTCATAATAGCAGTCATTACATACAGCATCTGTGTATTAACAATCGCAAAGCAATTTGCGCCTTTTATTAGCCCATTAAAGTAAGATGCGCCTTAATTATAAACAATTCTATATTTATTGGTTCACAAACGGCTCTATAACGATTCTGCGCCGACGACGGTGCAGAGGTGGAAAATTTTGGGTTTAGTCGGAAGTTTTCGCTTATTCCCACTAGTTCTCTGCTGTATTTCTAATAAACTACTGGGACAAAAGTTGTCTCGTAGTATTTTTTGTTTTCGTTGTCTTTTTTTGACGTCATTGTTATCATTTTCATCTGTCATTTTTGACAATCCTGTCATTTTGAGATTTGCTATCATTTACCATCATTTTTGACATTTGCTGTCATTTTGACATTCGATGACTTTCATTGCCTGACCTTTTTGCAATTTTAATAAGTTTTTGGTACACAGAACTACTGAGACAAATTTTGTCCCAGTTGTCTGGTGCACAGAACAAGTGGGACTAAAACTATCCTATTAGTTCTGTACAGAACTACAGCATAGAACTACTGGGAATAAGCGGAAGTTTTCACGTGAATTTTTCTTTTTAACTCTGACCTCTTTTATATCCATGTCTCTCATGATAAGATATTCTGAAAGAGAACTCTTTAAAGGGTTTAGCTCGCCTTTACCAATATCTTTCTAGTTTAATGTTTTCTAAGTACTACATTTCATTTCGAGTAATAATGAATTAAGACCATCAGATCAGATTGTGATCAAACGAAGGTCATTAATTTTATAGTAAAATAAATAAACCTTAAATCATAAAGGCGACTAAGACGATGTACCAGGGACAAGGCATCAGTCTCCTAAATTCAATTCAATAGGTTCCCTGCCAACATTTATAATTATTTAGAGATAAACCATGCTTCTACAACCTGGGTCTCTTCATGACAAGTGAACAGCTGGCTTCTAGATTTTCGTGATACATCATCGGCCACATTGACAATTTACATTAGTTGAGATTGTGTTTAAACGAAGGTCATTATATCAGTTGTAATTATTTTATTTCATACAAAATGGAAAAATACCGATAAAAATATTATAGTTGGCGTCATTTTTCTTCTACAACGCGAACTACATTTTGTTAGAACTCATCGGAGATAGATATTTTCATCCTTATATTTTGCAATGGATTTCCGCAAAGTACCGCCTGAATCTATTATTTATCTTAGTAAATGTTATAAAAACGAAGATCTATTCACGATTTTAACAAACCGCAAATAAATACTATCCTTCATTCATTCAAACAATAAACGTGGTAATTATGGCGCCATCACCACGCTTCAGTCTTGGAGAAGGTGTGGCAGCAAAATGTTTTGGTAAATTTGATTTTTGGTCCATGACAAATGAGCTTTCGTCAATGTAACCTAAGCCCTTAGGCTTAGGTTACTTATAACCACCTACTTTTCAGGATTTCCGCTATAAAAACTGAAAAAATCACTTCTCTGAAGTCAGCTGTGATGTTTCACTCTAAGAAATCAAACAATACGTCTGAAGAAATCTCTGAGACGATGGAAAAACGAAATATTTTAGTAGGCAATGGTTTTGCTTTGATCTACCAATTCTTTTGGTGTGGATGTAAACATGTGTGTATTGTTTTGGTAAGTTCTTTCGATTATTACTACATTTATGTAGAGCAGGTCGAAAACACAAACTTTCAGACTTGCTTCTAAGCTCGGGGGATATGGACCAGTTTTGTTACAATTTTATGTCGTGTTTGTTTTTGATACGGATATGTGCTTTACTTCCATACTCCACTGAGAAGATAAGAATCCAATACGTTGGTAAGAAAATTGCCGTTTCAGAAGTATTGCTCATTATTGATCATTTATCTTGTTGAGTCAAATAAATATATCTTTATCTTATATGCAGGTATATTTTGGTTGGACAGTACAGGAACCGAAAAAGAATAAAAAACAAAAAATCCGCTATCAAAGCACCTAGCAGAAAATTGTTCCACTCAAAACTACCAAACACTCTATAACTGCTTACCAAAACAAAAACAGGTAAACACCGCCAACTGAAAAACAAAACAGCAATGGAGACAACCGGTCTAAAATTAAGACAATTGACGATCAACGACAACCAATGACCAACCGCCTCTGGCGCACGTCATCCACCGATTCATCGGCCTACCTCCACTGCACATCCAAACAAGCCAAGCACGCTCAGCGCCAAGCACCTATCAACAACAAACACGCCGAGGGCACTCCAGGCTAAGACAACACCACGGTCAAACAGCACAAGTGCACTCGGCTTAAAACGATTCCTGTGTACCCGTGTTTGTCGGCGCATCATCTGGTTCAGGTGAGGTAATACGTAAAGACTTCTGTCTACTGAATCGTAAGGGATTTTTATTATTAACTAGCTTATGCTCTGCATAATCGGATAAGATATGTTAGTACCGTTTTTGTTTTACTAAAATTAAATGCATAATCATTATTAGGAAAGGATAGGATTCGGAACGAATACATCCGACAGAGAACCAAGGTTATCGACATAGCTCAAAGGATTAGCAAGCTGAAGTCGCAGTGGGCTGGCCATGGGTACCTCAAGAAAAACCGACAACCGCTGAGGTACCTAAACGTGTTCTTGAGTGGAGGCCGCGACTCGGTAAACGAACTTGCGAAAGACTGCTGGCAGATGCTAGATGCGGCAAGCTGAAGACAGGGTGCTATGGCGCTCATTAGGGTAAGCCTATTTTGTTTTTTGAAAAACTGAAACAGTGCAAACAGTTATTTCTTATCCGATTATTTAATTATGTAGTTTATTATAATCGAGGACGAAATTTCCAAATGAATCGGAAAGTACGTTTGTATGGGGGCTTAAATTACTATATAAAAAAAAAAAAAAAATTGAGGACATTTTTACTATTTTTGCAAGATTGTCATTTAGTTGGTATATTATATACCAAGTAAACGACAATCTTGCAAAAATAGTCCTTATTTTCTTGGGGCATGAAGTCGCTTGGATATTGTACTAGAATATGATGGAAGAAAGAACCTATTTTTGTACTGTGCTAAAAAACTGCCAAAAGTGTAACATAACCTTTGATTTTCATTATATGATTGTCGTTCACTTGGTATATACCAACTAAATGACAATCTTGCAAAAATAGTAAAAATGTCCTTAATTTTTTTTTTTTTTTAGTTTAATATAATTATATTAAACTCACTAAAGTGTGTGCCCAGTGAAACTCTTTTAAGGCTCGAAACGAAACATGGCTTCACGCTATCCTTATCGTTTACCCTATCTCTATTATAAAATCTTTGTCATCGTTGTAATGGACCAAAAGTATCTCTGTTTATAAAATTTAAGTATAATTACCTTACAAATAAATATCAATTCAGGTGGTCTCGCTTTAAAGAAACATGGAGTCTCATCTAAAGATGGCTCACTCAACAAGAAATAGGTATCTAACAAATCAATTAAGTAATGCAAAGAATTCATTCAACTTTAGTGATGAGGTTGTAATGAGTATTTAAATTATCGAATTCGATTGAATTTACCAGTTTCGATAATTGCTATTTTATGGAGATGCCTAATTTTACTTTTAGAATACCTACCGAACATAATATGAACAAATAATGCATAGCCAAAAAGGAATGTGGTTTCAGATAAAGTGAATACTTTTATGCTGAGCAAATAAAATAAAAACCATAGATGATTAAATCAATGTAAGCCAGATCTTGGAAGGATTACAACCTGCTGGTAGCACCGCAATAAATTTTATTGCTAAAACTGTCTGAGATTATCAGCCAAAGCATCGGTTAGGTTGTAAACAACTATAAAAACGTTAAAGACGAACTTCATTATGTACATAACTAAACATACTTTAATTTATAATAAGTGAACTTAGACAAATAAACAGTAAAGCTGTTTCATTCATAATTCAATGTTACTGTAAAATAAATACAGTTCATCGATACAAAAACTTGGAAACAACATAAAAAGCGCATCACTAATGTTATCGCGTCATCGATTAAAACATTTTGATTAGCTTTCAACTTACGAGCAATGTCATAAGATGTTAACATGAACGAAACGTCTTAAACGCCATTACAGTCGCTTTGGAACCTGTCTTTACGTATCGACGTGGGTTTTAGAAATTAAATTCCATACATTAGACGCTTAATATGGTACTAGATAGCTGTTACACAAAGATGTGATGCCACCCCGGTCAAGTGACTGTGCAGGAATGTTGATAGTGATCTGAGATGGCTCGATGTCGATACGTCTCGCAATGCTCGACATCCCTATTGAAATCATGAGCTTGACGATAATTTTAATGAATTGTGACTTTTAATGACGCATCTAGAATCGACACGTTTCTATCGACTGACAGTTTATCGATAAAGTCTCATCTCTAGTGCTTTTTATTTCGATAGGAACAATGGTATGAAATTGCAATATTTTTATTAAGTCTGGTTTTCTTCATCATTAAAGATTGTTGAAGATAAGATGATCTTTTCATCGCTGAGCATATAAAATACATGGTGTCGTATCACCACCGCTAAGTAAATAATTAAGGCTAATGACCATTATGGTAGCAAGGGTTGTAAAAGTTGAAATGAAGTTCAAATCAATTGTTAGCCGCCTTCGGGTCGATTGTAGAAATAATTAGTGCATTTTGAAAAAAGCTTATTTACAATGCGTGATAAATATTTACGAGTTATTGTTCTTTGATGGAGGGAAATCTTTGTGTGGATGCGACGTGTGTTGATTTTCTGGTAGGTAGGTACAAGATTTAAGTGCTGATACTATTTGCTGATTCTTGTACTGATTAACTGATACTGTGACTATGATTAACCCTGGATACAACCAATGAAAACTCCAATGAACCTACCTCATAAGACAGCGGTTCGCGCGCGACCGCGACCGGAGACCGAGACAGGAGACCGCGACCGGTAGTTGTCATTTAGCTTTGTGCGGGCGGCGACCGCCTGTCTTCGGTCTCGCGTTTCTGTCTCGGCCCCCTAGCACGGGGATTGTTGTCTAGGGTAGAATAGAGAAAAAATACGTCACTTCGACATCTAATGCGTAAATTATTTGAAATGCATTCCATCAACTTCAATAATGTACGCAATGTATGGCGATGCAATGTCATTATTATCTATTCTACCCTAGACAACAATCCCCGTGCTAGGGGGGCTGTAGTTGTCGCACGCGCGAACTTTCGTCCGTACAAAGCTAAATGACAGGTTCGCACGACTCACGACTAATGTCTAAATAGAAAAATGTCAAAAAAGACGAATGTCCAAAGCCATGTCCAACCAGCTACCGGTCGCGGTCTCCTGTCTCTGTCTCGGTCTCCGGTTGCGGTCGCGGCATAAACCGCCACCACAACTTGTCGTTGTTGCCACAACAACTGCCTACTGGGTATTTGATGGTTCGTGTCTAGTCAGATTGCCTCTCCTTGAATTATATCGCAGTTTTAAGCGCGGCCCCGTGACACTTTTACCAATTATTGATTATTGAGATTATTCGAGTGATTACTGATCTTCTAGAATTAATGATAAAGAGCCATGTAAACTTATATATTTATTATTAGCCTAATTGTTACGGTGGCCTGTTTGAGAGTGATATTGATGAGAAACCTGTGTATTGAATTTAAACGAAAATTTATTTGTCTACCTCTAGAGCACTTGTATTTGTTGAGGAGCAAAGCAAATCCTTTTTTTTAATAGCGGACGTTTCCGCTAACAAAACTATTTATATCCATAGATAAGTAACAGAGAGGATGGCATAGACACGAATAATTCACAATATATTTCTTGTTTGTTCGATGCCAACACTAGTCGTGGTATACTCAGAGATACCTATAATTTGAGGAGGGATGCTCCAAGTAAGGCCGTGGCCCCATCACCACGGTACGGCGCCGCCACCGTAAAATGGCACGGCACCGGCGCCGTCCATGGCCTAAGGATACCGATAGATAGAGCTTCCGCTGTTTTTCCGTGTACCTGCTGAGTCCACACGTGACTTTCCCAAACTACAAGCGCGTTTAACATCACGGTAACAAACGTTAACAGTAATTTCATAATAAAATAACGTAATGCTGTGTTTTATTGGCGGCAGTTCGCAGTGAAATGAGTTAGTTAATTAGTTGTATTTAAACAATGGAGCTTGACCGACTTGAGTTTTATGGCAAAATGCATTTAAAACCTGTTGTTGGTCTTGTGTGTGTATGATTATTTTGAAACTGCTTCTTTGACCGATTTTACGCTTGGGCAACCTGTAATGGAAGCAGTTTAGAAGAGGAATTGTTTTAACGTGATTAATGATAAATTAACTGATTGGTTAGATACGATAAAGTTGAAGGTAGAAATACCTCGGCGTTAAGCCCACCCTTTGTACTACAGTACTCATAAAGTTTTTATAACAAGAGAAAGAAGTTTACTGAACTTTCAATTTTAAAAAGACACGTACCTCGTTATGAAAACACCACACCGACCACAGAAAAACGCATAGAAAATGTAGCCCTGTCAGCGACTTTACACAACAAAGTCGGCAAGGTGTCGACAAGTTGACAAAACACTGCTGCCTGCCTACAATATTTTTACTTTACAATGAAATGTCGTACCAACCCGATGCCATGACGGGATGTGTTGGCGACTTTGGTGTTCAGACTCCATTATGGAGTTCGTCGGTTTGGTGCGACATTTCAGTATATGTACCTAATTATAACATACACCGTACATACAGACAAATATCGCACCAGCCGAAACTGTTTTGCCAACTTGTCGGTGGCGGTCCACCTTCTTTATGGTGTTGACTCCATCAGCTCTACATAGGTTGTATAAAGAAACATCGACGTGTAGATGAAGAGCTTAAGAAGTTGTAATAGAATTAAGCGGAAGGTACAACGAGACTACCATCGTCAATACAATCGCGTGTAGATGGTCCTTGTCTTGTCTAAGTGCTTATTTTGTAAGCCTAAAGAAATAAAGTTATTGACTTTTGACTTTTTGTCCCTTACTGTTAGTTGGTACGCATTGTAAATCTTTCCATGACTCAAGTGCTCTGTCTTCTCAGTATTTCAATCAGTATTCCCAATCGATCGACTATTCATTATAAGCTGAATCACTTCAGTAAAAAGCTCAATTAGGGCTACCGTTGAATCACCCTAGCGCCCATGACGTCAATGAAATTCAGCGAAATTTGGAAAATATGCTTTGAATTTTCGTTTAATAGGGACGAAATCCGGGTTGGTTTAATGAATCATAATCAAAGTTTTCTTTCTGTGGTGCAATAAACTGCTGACTCCTAAAGAAATATTAGGTATAATCGTTAAGGCTAGTGAGACTCAAACTTGTGGGGGAAACCCGACCGTTTTGAAAAGCTTTTGGGAATACTGAAACTATTTCTTTAAATATTACTCAAGCCATGTTCAAGGTGCAATAAAAAAAAACGCAAAACAAATACCCAAAATTCTCTTTTCGCGTCGAGTTTGAGAAACAAATTGTCAGCATTATGTTAGGAAAAAACTCAAATCGACAAGTAGAGCTAATTCTGACAAAGAATCAACAACAAGAAGGAAGAACATAAAGTGATTTTCGGCTATGGCTTTGCCCCGGCGCACATTCACCTGCAGTATTGTCCACTATGGGACAACCTGTAAATCATCATCGACATCAGCCACTATTAGTCCACTGCAGGACTAACTTCCCTAAAATGGCGCCATTGCACCTTATCTTCCTGCAGCTTACCGCATATGCCTGCAGTCTTTTGCAGATCGTAATCCCACCTGGCCGGAGTGCACCCTATACCCTGTATAACATGTACCAAACATATTGGACGGAGCATATGTCAATTTAATTTATTTATTTATTTTTTATAACGTGTACAGAACAAAATATGAATACCATAAATAAAATCTACATCATTATTCAATTAAGACTGGTTGAATGAAGCGGGGTTTCCCACTGCTAAGATAAATTATTCGTCCAAACTCAGGACACACACCGCTATAAATTGCTAGGTATTCTAGGCACGTAGACATTCAGCCTTCGATCAAAAATAAGGAGTTCGCGGCCTCCCCCGTAGATACCTAGAGCCTTACAAAAATGTCACTCAAAATTGGGTTCGTTTTGTTTTGACGCAGACAGTTTGCGCAGAGCCTGACAAGTTTTTTCCATACGGAACAAGAGATTGGTGGAGTCGAATTCATTTTATTTTATTTTGTAAGTAGGTAGGTACCTACCTGAGAATTATATACCTACCTACTCAGTTTATTTTCTATAATGATTAATTAACAGAATTCAGGTAAAGATAACGAATCATTTATTGATGAAACTATAAATTGGTGTCTCAACAGTAGGTATTTATACAAAAGGGTCATTTCAGACATACAATAATTTAAACTTACAATACAATTTCAGGCAGGCACTCTAGATTAAAAAGAACTGGTTCCTGTCTGCGGCTTTGCACGAGTTTTTTTTACGGGAAAAAAATAAACGTTTTATAAATTCATACTTCTGGTAGGTAGGTAAGAACCTAGTCTTTCTTTTATTAGAGAGTCTACGCAAATGAAAATTTAGGGCGGGCCAACTAATTATTTTAAAAATCATCAACTAGTAATATTAAACTTATTTTTATGAAAAATATATTAATACATACTATAAATGAAAAAAAAAATTTAGAAGAAATAGCCTCTCCATTTATCAATTTAGAACAAAATTAATATTTTAACATAGGCAAACCAAACAACAATATTTTATGCTGATTTCACAAGTATATGACTCACATCTCAATATACGGGTAAAAAGTATATATAAACTTACTGAAAATAAGAAATTCCATCCTTTTTCAGCACTTTGGACGAGTGATTCTTGCATTTTTTGTACCCATGCTTTTTGTCTGAACGCTAAAATGACACTAGTTGAAAAGCTTCCCTAACATGTCAAATGGTCTCTCTTTTGCTACTGAAGGTTGTGGCGTGCGCATTGTGAATCTAAGGGGGGCCGGCAAAGCCGGACATTTTTGATCGATGCATTCAGCCCATAAAATCATAATTGATCAGAAGAATCAGCCAGTCCCGTCAATCAGAAACATCCTTCCGTCACATTGCAAGGTGATAGTTATCTACACAGCTTATGTGAGGATTCGCTGGGTTAGTTATTACAAAACAAGGGAATCATTATTATTTATTCATTGAGATAAAATCTCATAACATGTATTTTTTAACCAGACGATGCTTAGAAGAAGATTTAACGTTCAGAGAAAAACGTCAAGGATTTCCGGGAAACTACCTACTTTTGTGCATGTGTCATTCCTTGCAGAACGCAGAAATCGCAGGAATCTTTGTCAGATTTCATCGAAGACTCGGAAACGGAATTTCCGTATACCCAAACTGAAGTTCGTTATTTACTTTTCACTTCTCTCGCTCAAAAAATGTGTCAATATAGTGGAGCCTAGCGGACATAAAAATAGTTTTAAGTTCTAGGGTTCCTTAAAAAGTAATTTTTCTTTATAATTTTCGTTTGAAATCATCTTGATCTCGAATAAAATATAATATATGGGACGTATTATGTGATTCGGTGCGAGATTCAGGCATCCGTATCGGTGACTCACGCACTCGAAACAGGTAATAATGGTAATATGGGTGGCATATTATGCCACTTTTTATCACGGATAAAAGCGGCTGGAAGCTACTAAGTTAATAAGTTATAAGCAAAATACCATATCATCTCAATAAATGCGCGATTGTGAGCACAACTGCGATAAGTATGCTAGCTGCGTCCACATTAGCTGTTTCGAGTGCGTGAGTCACCGATACGGATGCCTGAATCTCGCACCGAATCACATAATTCGTCCCATTCCCAGGGTCTGCTTACAGGATATTTTGGCGGGAATGTTAGCGCTTGGACTAACTGGCTGGTTCTCACTGGGATATTCAGATTTATCAAGGGTATCGAGATTTATGCGATGAACTTGGAAATGCTGGTCAATTTTTATTGGGAGGATTAAATATTCAGAGGAGGTAGTCAAATACACGGCACTGACCATCACACACGGCTTCATCCTAACAATTTTAACTTGCATGTTAGTTTTTAAACAATTTATAAGTACCTCATCTTGTATATTTTTTATGTAATGTGTAATGTTTGTAATTGTATCTATCATATAAGTTTTCTTTTACCTGTACTGTCAGAATAAATATACCTTTTTTCATTTAATTTCATTTCATTAAATAGTTAAAATTCATCAGATGTTATGAAAATTAAGGGTCTTGCGAGTTATAACAGTATTTAAGACGTTGGTTGATACAAAAAATGGCATGGGGAACAATCGAGTTTGAGCATTTTTATTTTACAGAAATTGATTAGAAACGACTTGAAAAATAAAAATAAAATGCAAAATGAGATACTGTGCACTGCCCGGGAATCGAACCCGGGTCGCAAGAATGGGAATCTTGCATGATACCACTACACCAGCAGTGCTTATAGTAAGTGCGCGAAAATATTCAACCATAGTTATGAGTGATAGACACAACCAAAGAAAATGGATGGATGGTTTCATGTTTTCTTCTTTTAAGTCTGTGTCGTGAATTACTCCTGCACCAGACCGATAACTGAAATATATTATCAACGTACTTTAAGTGAACAACATTTTTATGCAATATTTTTATAAAGATTGTGAATATAAATACCCAGAAATCTAAACACCTGTTAATATTGAGACCGTAGAGAGACAGTAATTGCCCTACCGCATACCGCCGCGACAATGACACAGATTAGTAATAGTTACTGCGACAATGTCATCGCGCGCCTGATTCGACACACCCTCCCGCGTTATTTGCCCAATTTATTTATTGTGCCCATATTAACATTTTAATTTATTCGTCCAATATTTATTTCGGAGTAAACCGGCCACTTAAAGTGGTTTTTGATCGCTGGCCTTGTAACACAATCCCACTCGCACAGTTTTTTAACTTACATAAGTAATTAATTTTGATTAGTACTTAAGTTGTCATACCATAGGACTATTAAATACGTCTTTATAATTAAGCATTTTAAAATCATTGTGCCAGGGCTTGTATCATTATGTCAATTGTAATGGGCTAGTATCATAACAAATATCCCCAAATCGTTATACCTAGTAGGTATATATTGAATCTCATAAAGTTAACAACTACAAAATAATGAAATTACTACAATTATTGAAGTGTTCTTCCAACACAAATAAGGTTCATAGTTAACCCGCTTACATCCGTACTGAATCCCTGTGCTTGGCATATAGGTTCGCATAATACCTAAATGGGTCGCTGCCAAGTCGCCCGTTTGCTGCAACCTTAACCCTTCGAGGATATTAGGTACACATACAGGATTAGGATCAACATAAATTCTTGTCTTCATTTATTTTTATATTTCCATAATATTAAATTAAGTTTACCTTTTTAATTACCGAAACCGAAAGGTTCGGTCCAAAGCGACTTTTATAATTTTATCATTTATGTTTTTGTAAATTACCACCGTATCTAGAATTACTTTTCACACGTTAATTATCGCCTGTATCAGCTATTTATTATTCTAAAACTTTATGGACATTCAAAAAAATAGTTTCACCTTGTAGCCACCGGGATGGAAAGCGGGCCGGACGCTTGTACGTAAACACTCGCATCGCGCGGGTGCAATAAAAACGCTGTAAAATTTTGATGTTTCTATTCAACATGCTGCGTCTCTGTCTTACACGTACAGCTTCCCATCTCCATCTTTGTCGCTCACCTGAGAATGGCTCAGATTATTATCAATGCACTTTACACAAAGCAGAAGTTCCGTACTCAGACTGACAGTTATGTGACTCTGAGAGTAAATTGTGTATGTTTAGTGGCAGATAACTGGCACGTGAACGAGGTGTCAAGCGATAAAATTAATAAATGGAGCTAGATCACATCCGCGCGGCTTTAGATATGTTTACTATTGAAATATCTCTTGATATCACAATATTCGGGGAAAATTACGAACTAAAGTGGTCTACACGTTTGTTTTGATGGATAAAAAGCTGGTTAATTTCAACCTCAGGTTTAGAATTGCACCCCAACGTGTCGTAAGGGGTGACTAAAGGTGGCGATTTGCGCCGCGACCGCGACCGGAGACCGAGACCAAACACAGAGACTGGAGACTGCGACCGGTAGTTGTCATTTAGCTTTGAGCCACAATATACTTAGTTATGCATCTTTCCCAAAAAAAAGATGTGCGAAAACTCAATTCCTGCCCGACTATGAAAAAGCTAAGGAGCTTAATGAATGAATGAACACTTTATTGTACTAAAAATTAACATGAATATAAATCTTAATATATAAATAAATAAATAAATAAATCTTATACTCACTTGGACGACCGATATGGCGCGGTGAGCGAAGGTCTGCCTGCGACGCAGGAGGTTGCGAGTTCGATTCCCGCCTCGGGACAAATATGTGTACGATCAGCAGACATTTGTTCAGGGTGTTCTGGTCGTTTTCTATGTATAATAAAAAATATTTATCTATGTATTGTAAATAGTTGTGTTGTTGTGGTTTGGTCGTTCTGCAAGAATTTTCGGGCTGTTCTACAAGTATTGAGTATTGCAGGTGTCTGTATAGTTATAAAAATGTTTGGTTGAAGTCCTATAACACTAAGGTAATGAGCGAGGTTTGTAGGAATAACCCCGGTACTAGAGAGCACTAGCGGAACTATGTCAACTTTGTTTATCTTCCACATCCTAATTATTTCCTCTTTATGTTCAGTAAATTACAATATACAATACAATAATAATAAACTAATATTTACACTTAAATCTAGTTTCTAAAAATCTAAGCCGTCACCAGAAGGCAAAGTGCCCAGAATGCTGGCAGCATTGCCACGTTGAATGGCAATGCTAATTCGTTGACCGAAATAAAAGCCAGCATTCCAATCACCTGTGGACTCTATTAGGAGTTTTGTTAGATCTTTGTATATTCCATGTGCCCCAGGACCCCAAGGACCTAGGGTTTCCACAATTTTAAGTTCAGTATATTTATGTATTTTTTCAGTTACAGTTTTTTTAATGTTATGTGTATTTGGTATTATTATTTTATCTAAATAAAAATAAACAGTACAAAAGGCGTGTTCTTGCTGCGATCAAGAACAAGTTTACCCCGGTCGTCGTTTCTTTGCGAGATATGGCCGGCCCATTGCCACTTCAGCTTGCTAATTCTCATCCTAAAACATATATCTGTGTACCTAAAAAAATTTAATTTAGAAATATCGTAGAGTATCCAACGAAAAAAAGGCTAACTTAGGCCTTAATATAGCATTAGGCGCATTATCTTCTCAATAATGCGTTCAAGATAATTCGACATAACCCAACAAACACGGCCAAACAAAACCAAAGGCAACTGACTCAGCACACTCTCACGCTAATAAGTAAATTAAATAAAATTAATTATAAGCACAAACCGACACCAACAATTACTCAATAAACGTAATAATCCCAACAAAATTAATAGTTGTAGACTCACTTTAAAATATTTCTCACGCGCTTCGGACGACATGATTATTAATATCGACTTTAGAAGGAGGAGCGATTGACGCGTTAATATCCGACATACCACCTTTAATAGACCCCATACCAGTCAAATTCAACCTTAATATAAGGTCATAAAGACTCCGCAATGCGTTTAATAGAGTCTTCCCGATGTATATCACAGAGCACTCGAGATATCTCGAGATATCTTTTTCAAGTCGTTTGAGACAAAGTGATTGTGACGCGTCATGTTATTGTCGATTATTGGCATGTCATTGTAAAGGAGGCCATTTTGTTGTTTTAGGCCGCTCTTTAATTGGAGATTACTGATATCAATCTATTGTTTTCTCAAGGGAACTAGGCACTTTGTAATATGCCACTTTAGTTTCAATGGGCTAAGATTTTTAAAAGCTTATTTTTCTTGCTTCGGGTGTCTTTCTTTGGGTCTTAAACTTACACCTAAATTCACCTTAGAAGTGATCGGTACCTATGTGTTTTGACCCTTGAACCCTAGTGCTTACTTACCTACCTATAGCGAAATCTCTATCATCTTATCTAGTAGGCATTTTGACAACGAATTCTAAAAAGCAAAAAATAAAAGTGCTTAAGTTGAACTCTTGTGTCGCTAACCGAAATTGATATTACCCTAATCATAACCTTTCTTCTTAACCACCATTGAGTCAACCTTCGACTCTTTTTGAAATTCCCAGCTTAGAAGTGCCCATCACATTTTTATCGATACTAAATCGATAAAATGTACAACAAACACTAGTGTTTGATGAACGGTTGATAGGTATTCAACCTACGATAAAACACCTATACACGACCTTACGCCTTAGGGCGACTCCGCCCCTCCACGCCCACCGCCCCCGCTCCGAACCCCTCTTTTTTAATTCAAAATTCCAAACTTCCAAACTTAAAATGTGAAATTTTTGAACGAACATTCCAAACGGAAGAATTCGTACCGAAACTATGCAACTCAATAAAGTTTTTTCGAGAGAGCAAATGAAATATTTCGTGGTATTTTCCAGCCAGGCAGTGCAATTTAAACTTAAAATTATTTACTGTTCGCATAACAAAATTAACTTTTGAAGTTTTATACGTCTACAAACTTTTACATGATGAAAATTCAGCTACATAACAAGGGGAACAGAGATAACAATACTTATTTATTTACCTAGGTACTAAAAAAAAAGAAAATATCTTGACTCTAAATTCAATAATCAAAAAATACAATTACAGAATAAAACAATTTACAACAACAAGCATTTACACTTAGACTTAACATAAGTAGGTACCTACTTATGTAAATTGTTTTATTCTGTTATTGTATTTTTTGATTATTGAATTTAGAGTCAAGATATTTTCTTTACAATATTTAGCAATAAAATAAAAACACAATAGTTCTTAAAAAGAAAAATTCTATTCTATTATATAGTTTTTATTCAGAAAACTGAATAAAAACTATTTAATCACCAATCAAAGCCAAAAGCCAATGAACTCAAAAGACTACAAGGTCAATAAAACAAAGTTTTAATAAAACCTTAAACCCCTAAACAGACGGAGCTATAATATTCATTATTATAGAAAGCTATATATTACGGTAAAGAAAACTGCCACAGACGGTGGCTTGGCTATGCTATAATATATATTTTTGCACTCATTAGCTCTGCGGCCGTCATGTCTTACTATACCAAAATATATCGTGCTATATCTGTCGACATATTTTGGTAACTTATTAAAAATATACGGTATAACTGCGTTTGTGGTCACTCGCCGATAACTATAGAAAATATACCGTAATACCGTAATATAGGTATAGGTATATTACGGTATATTTTCTATAGTAATCAGCGAGTGACCGGAGCTATAATATATATTAATACTAGCAGCGCCTCGCGGTTTCACCCGTGTAGTTCCCGTTCCCGTAGGAATTCCGGGATAAAAAGTAGCCTATGTTCTATTCCATACTATAATCTATCTCTGTGCCAAATTTCATCCAGATCCGTTTTGCCGTTCTGGCGTGATAAAGGAACAAACATCTATCCATCTATCTATCCATCCATCCATCTAAACTTTCACGTTTATAATATTAGTGAGATATATTATAGCTCCGTCTGTTGTGGGCTTTATGTTACCAATAACATTATTTCATTGCTCATACAATAGTTTTTTTATTCGTTGAATCATTGACCACAATGGAAGGTAATTAAACAACAATCCAAATATTCTCATGTCTAGGCGGATCTATCGTTGGTGGTCGCAATAGTAAAAATCATTTTCAAAGATTAACAAGTTAATATTAAAATAGCTCTACCTACATGCATAAAGCCTCACTGAAGCTTCTACTTTCGGTAACTAGAAAACTTTTTCGAAAGGTTGAGAAACTCAATTGTAATCTACGCTGGTTTTGAAAGAAGAATAGAATATCTATAAGGGCAACAAACTGCACGGCAATATAAATACTTCTTTTTAACAACTGGTTGTGAAACTTAGGTGCCAAAGCGAACAATGAGCGCACTTTTACTGTTCGTGTTCATGTATCTTTTGGGTGATTTTTCTGAGTATGTCACATCTGTGCATCATTTTAGTCTATGGCATGACTGCGCACCCGCAGTGGCGTTCCCACAGCGAGCTCAATCGCTCACCGAGTGAACTGATGAAATTATATCGATTAACATGATAAATCAATCGATAGTAAGAATTGATACCAATCGATATGCCACTGACAAATTATTACGCTCTGTCCTGTCTGTGACTGCTTGATCTAGATTTGATTATTTTTAAATGGTTTGATATGGCTCGCACAAAAACATATTAATACACTGTCTGTTTATAGTTTCTAACATTTTCCAACTTTTATTTAGCAATCAAATAATAGAAACAAATTAAAACTAGTTTCTATATTTACAATTAAAGCAAGTGAGCTAGCTGCAGCCTGTTGCAAACAATCTACTGGTAGCTTAACTGATCCATATCAATACCAGTCGGAAGTGTCCGTAAGACGCCGGCTGCATTGCCTCTTCCAACCAAAAAAATAAAACAAAATTGTAAGAAAAAAATTGCGTCACATGAAATTTTAAAATCTCGTTTCTTAGATTAAATATCTTGGAAAGTGTGTGGGAGTGGTTTATAACCATTTCATACCATTTCACCTGAACGCATTCCAAACAACCTTTACAAAAAGTATGACTAATTTTTTTGATTAAAAATGTTAATTTACTAAAAACAAATAATTTTCATCAAATCAAATATTATAAAGGAGTAACTGACTCACAGACAGACAACGCAGAGCCCGGAACCACTGGTTCTGGAGACTTGAAATTTGATGTGTTTGTTCCTTTTAGGGTGTGTGTACTAAGAAAGGAATTTTCAAAATTCGAAAGATATCATCCCCCACAGATGATAGAATTCTGTCATCTTTGACCATACCTGTCTAAAAGCTACAAATACATATATTATAAGTTTAAACTACAAGTTCTACACATTATAAACTTAACCTACAAATTCTACCAATAGAAAACATCATACAATTTAGATCTCTCTCTCTCTCATGTGAATGAATAATTTCCCATTTAGCAATAACGTGTAAGGCCTCTTCCTTTTTGTCCCACCTGCATGGAATTCTCATGAGACTACGCTAATTTTGAGGATGCACTAGCTTTAGCTCCTGGTTTCCATTGCATGATATTCAAAATTCAAATTTCCATAAATCAAAATTGTAGGAACACTTAGAAAAGGTCAAATTCTTAAAATAAAACACTGACACGGAAATAGAGACATTTATTTGATTTCTGTCGCTTCGGTATGTAGACTAAAGTAAAGAAGCGACGAAATCCTTTAACCTGTAAGTTGTTATTTTTAGAGTTGGAGCAAAACCCGTCAAGCTTTTTTTCTTAGGGAACATCTGATATTTTTTAGTAGTAAAACTTCTTGCACAGAAAGGTTTTGACAATTTGTTTGTCATGAGATAAATCCGGCTTTATAGTTATAGATCAGACTTACATACAGTGATTGTGATATGTTATATGAGTACATAAATTAAATATCACATCACACATTTCATCAAAAAGGTAAAAAAAAAAAAAAAAAACTTATTACAATGACGAAAGTTGGAACATGTGTATGTTTTTACTTCCTCGCGCTCTATCGACTTATCGGATTCAAATAAATTTATTACCAAGATAGCTGATATCCTGGATTATAATAACATACGTTTTTTCATCCCGGAAAAATGTAGTGTTCCCGTGAGATGGCCAAATATGTAAGTCTATGTATTTGTTACTTAATCGGCAGGTAGAAAATGCCTCGGCATTAAGCCCACCCTTTGTACCTTAGTGCAATAAAGTTTTAAATAAATAAAATAACGTCGATAGAACAGCGAGGTAAATTTTATTTTGTAACCCTTTTGAGCAATATAGCTAACTAGCTGTAGTTACTTATATTGCTCAAAAGGGTTAAAAATAAAATTCCAATGTAACACATCAAAATTCTGCCATTTTGTCTACGTAAATTTAAGATTCGTCCATATTTAATAGGCAGAAATGTATTTTGTATATTTTTATTGAAACAGACGGACAAGCCTTTCTATTTCAATAGAAGTATATTTTGTTGAAACGCGTCTCTATACAAGAGCAATTAGAAAACTTAAGACTTTTATAAAGGGTCCATAAATCAGTGGAGAGTCGAACGCGATATCTAAGGGCACGTTTACACGCGCCGATTTATTATTTTTATTTGAAATTAGTGTTTTATTTAATTTAGTGTTTTTGTTTTTGAATCTACTAAATTAAAAAAAAACATGTATTTTATTTGGTATTGTTAGTATAAGTACCGATAATAAGTATGCACGATCATATAAGTACATCATAATGATGCATCAGCATTGCCATACAGCGGGGCAATGCTGCCAGCGTCTTGGGGACGCTTCCGTCGACTAGTATTGATATCTTTTTATCATTGATCACTTGAATTAACTATAGATTATTTGCAACAATCTGTAGTTACCTCAATAGTTGCAACTGTAAATACTAGTTTTAATTTAATTCTATTATTTGATTGTAATTTTCTTTGATAAAAAGTCTTTTCAGTATGTGGATAGGTAATTTAAATACCATATGGTATTTACTGGATATAACCTGAAAGTTAGAAAATTTAATGATTAAAAAAGTTATATCCATTTTTTTTACAAAAATTTAAAAAGACTGGAAATGAGTTAATTCATACAAAAATATCAAAAAAAAAATTTTTTATTTTAATGAAATTTTTTGTAAATAAACCTACTTTCAGCCACTTTCTATCCCCGTGTGTAACTAGGATGCGTACGCGCATAAGGCGGGATCTCGTTAGCGTGTGTATGCGACATTTCACATCGGCTAATTGCGAGCATTTAGCCATCTTGATAAACTGTGCTCGCTGCTACACGCATCTCGATGCCATAGAGTAGTCATGTACAGAAGAAGCAGTTCGTAAAAAATACCTACAAATTAACACTTACTGACTACCTAGTGGTGCAGTTAACTATTTGTGATACTGTGATGCGTCAGACGGAGGGTACAGTCACATGTTGCCCGAGTTACCACAAACGAAATCTATTGTTTGTGTATCTTTGAGTCAAGGGTCGCCATGACACATAACCAAAAGATTCTTCACAAATAACTATGCGATAGTATCTACTTTAGAATATTTTTCGGTATCACAATACAGAGTACCTATTGGTCCGGCGTACATAAAACAACATCGGGCTATGGCGGTCGAGGCCGCGGCAGTAGCGACGTTAGATTCAACTCCTCTAAGGCCCGTATTATGAAAGCTCGCTCAATCACCGATCTATGCTTGAGTGACGTTTATGCCATAGAAAAGCGTTACTCAAGCATCGATTGATAACTGAGGAAGCTTTTATAATACGGGCCTAAGTCAGCTCGCCTACAATTGCATTTTAGTGTCCGATCTGTGCCAACTCTTTGCCCAATATCTCCTCATCGATTTCCTTCCATTAGCATTCTAAACACTGCTTGCAAAGTATGATAATTGAAACACGGCCATAAACCGTATTGACCAACAATTTACATATATATTTTTATAACCACATCTGGATGTTGATAATTTGTTAACTTATTAAAGGCATGGGAATATTGTGGAGCATTCTGGTATTTAATTTTAGATTTAAATTAGAAAAAATATCTAGTTCCGGATTTCATTTTGTTATAATTTATTTGTTTTTAAAAAGTAAAATCCGACGGAATTCCTCAGTATTTAGACGGTTTTTAGGGTTCCGTACCTCAAAAGGAAAAAAAGGACCCTTATTATAGGATCACTTGAAGTCCGTCTGGCCGTCTGTGAACCCTTTTCTCAGAAACGCGTTGAGGTCAACTCGATAAGTTGAAATTCACATCATGTACTCAAGTTTGTGACTTCGAGCAGCCGCTAGAAAAATCAAATTTCTCAGTCAACGCAATCAAAACTTACAGCCGTTTATACCTAATTTTTTTGAATTTTTCAAGTGAATCACATGCACACTAAACCTATAGGGTACTTCTCGTTGACCTAGAATCATGAAATTTGGCAAGAAGCAAGGTCTTATAGCACAAGTAAAGGCAAAAATCTAAAAACCGTAACCTTTTCTTTTAATTAAAAAAACGTTTGATTACTTACTTACAACTTTGTACGGAACCCTTGATGCGGGAGTTCAACTCGCACTTGACGTTTCATTTTTATGTTTTTCAGGACATAGATTTATCCCTCGAGAATAAATATTTATAGAACCACGTCGGAATCATTCTCCATACAAAATCAAATTAATTTTCCAAATCTATTCTTAATTGACGAAAAAATCGACGAACATACAAAAAAACATTCATATAGTCAAACATAGAACCTCCTCTTGTTAGGAAAAATAATGGTTTTTGTAACACGGTGAAACGGCTAATTATGGTTATGAAAAGTCTAGAAAGGGTCTACGAGAATGGTCTACGTCCGTAGCACACAGCGCGCGTTCATGTCTTTTCTATGGTACATAATAATTATGTACACTCATGAACACAAAATTTAAATCCACCATCAGGTACTCTCATAGAAAAAAAAATGGACCAATGTACGGTGAAAATCGTATAATTATTATACAATTTTCACCGTACCTTGGTTAATTCTTTTTTGGAATAATTATACGATTTTCACCGTACCTTGGTCCATTTTTTAAGGGTTCCGTACCCAAAGGGTAAAAACGGGACCCTATTACTAGGACTTCGCTGTCCGTCAATAATACGTGTTTTGTACTTAGAGCTCAGTTATAATATTATGCGCCATTAATAACGCATTGGATTATAAATTCTGTAATGTTATTATTGTGATTAATAAATAAATAAATCGGTAAATACATAATTTTGGTGATTTTTAGTTACTTTCATCATCCTTAAGACACCTGAGTGACAGCACGATATACGATCAAGAAGCGGCTAAGAAAATAAATAAATTTGTTTGTCGATGCCAGATGTTAACTATAAAAACGGTATTGTGTGAAAAGAACCACACACATTGATCAATAAAACAATTCAGAACAAAAGGTAATGAACTTGCAAGGTAATTTCACGAGTAAGCTGGCAACACACGCTCTGCGGTGTTGCGGTGCATTCGCGAGGTAATTGATAATGATGGAAAATGATGCGTGACAGTAGCTGCGAGCTATGTGCTGTACACATAATCGTGTGTACGTGCCGATGGCGGTATTGCCAGGTGCAAGGATCCTCCTGATTTCACGGGAACATGTGGGAATGGGTAATTCTGAGATTGATAGCCTAGGGAGCTTCAGAAATGAGGTAGGTTAAATCAAATTCGTCTAGGTATCTTTGGTTAGAATTATTTTAACGCTATGACAGGGATTTATTTTGTAATAAGATATACCTACCTAATAAGCTTAAAAGATTACAGAATTTAAATAAATAAGCCGTAAGAAATTAAAACCTTAGAATTGAGCAAAGGCAACACCTCTCGTCGAACGAACTAATAAATGTAACTTTGGTCTTTGAGCAGGTTTAGTTAAACTGTAATGTTACCCCTGTAGGTGGAGCCACCGGTGCTATAGTTCGTAAGAGGTCCCAAAGATTTTCGGTTGAACCGACTAGGGTTTCGTGGCTTAGTTGGTTAGAGCAAACCCGTACTAGGGTGGGGCGCGGGTTCGAGTCCCGCCGAAATCGAAAATTTTCGGGAACTTATTTAATTTCTTAGAGAAACCCAAAGTGTGGGTAAGCACTATAACAAAAAACCTTAAATAAGCAGTAATTTAAATGTAAATATCTATTAAACTAACATTCATATTTGATAAGTAAAGTTTACTAAAACAAAAACCGATTAAGAGCAATTGCTTTTTCTGACAAAGATATTGTTTATTATTACACATGCTGACCCTGAATAGACCTGTAATATATTTTCAAACCATGGCAACACCACAATAAATGTGGCAACCGATTCATAACCACAATGGGGTATTTATATAAACACAAGTGTTTACGTACTAATGATAGACAATAACTATTCATTTGCCCACTCTATACACCTTGTGATATCTATGGTGTTTTGTGATAGGGTTGTCAAGTTGTATTGTTGAAGAAATTAAAGGGATACTTAAAGCAATGTTCCTGTAATAACTTACATATAATTTCAAGTGCCAGAATTTCTATGAAAAAAAAACGTTATTAATACTAATATTAAAATGCATATTAATATTTTCACACATATATCGCCAATCGTAAACTGACTCAATCCTGATCCATGCATTATCATCTAACCCCAAACTAAGACTTAGAGAGCTTGTAAAACTTATCAATCAATCAAATCATTTCGGCGGGACTAAATCATTTATTCGCTTAGTTAGAACATGGGTAGGAATTAAAGATACAGTTGGTCGTAAAATACATGTTTCACCATATTCTGCTTTTCGGGCATACGAATGTCAATATAACTTATACATAAAATACTTAGTTACTACTACAAAAAAAACTAAGTCGATGTTTACATGAAAATGATTATGAACAGTTCCACCTCCGAAGAGATTTGAAACCTCACCCCTGACTATATTTAAGTGTACCCATAGCAAATTAGCATGCTACCATACATAAATAGGAAATTACAATAACTTTGTTTATGCTGTAGCGTGTCTAATTTTAGGTGACTTAGGTAGTCATTTATTGAAAATCTCTTCTGAACAGTTATATTTTGAGTCCAGTTTACATAGTTTATAACGATTAGTCTCTTGGTATATTAGTCTACCGAAGTTTCTCATCGAGTCTTTAAAGCCAAGGGGCTAAAGTAGGTGCGTCTAAGACGACCCACTTGGGTCTGTTGAGTTCCTGGACTTTACTAATTAAAACTAGGAGGTTCTCGCGGTTTCACCTGCGTAGTTCCCGTTCCAGTGGGAATTCCGTGATAAAAATGTAGCCTATGTGCTATTCCAGATTATAATCTATCTCTGTGCCAAATTTCATCCAGATCCGTTCAGCCGTTCGGGCGTGATTGAGTAACAAACATCCATCCATCCAAACTTTCACATTTCTAATAATGTTTATAATAGTGGGATTTCCCCAATTCAAACCTCGTTTTACGTTTAATTTGATTCATGATTTACGGTTTAAAGAATGTATTCCCATTAACATTTTAAAAGTTTACTTGTAATGAGACTACATAAGGTTAATTATTTCTAGCTTCTTTATGGCTAGCGCCCAAGCTTCATTAATATAGATTCTTATAAAATACTTTTCTTCACAGACATACTTAAGTATCGGGACGTATCTAAGAAAAAGAATAAGAATAAGAAAAGCTTTATTTATAGCATTTACAGTTAGTTTCTTAAATTACCTAACACAAATATAAACCACTTATCTACTTAATATCTATGAAATCACAAAACTTAAATGCTATAAAATGGCGTCCGACTCAGCATTATGTTGTGATAGCCATTGCGCATTGCGCTGTGGTAAAGAGCTTTTTAAAAGAGTGGTGACGCGTGGCTCAAGATCAAAGCCAGTTGATTTGCATGCGCCTGACCGTGCATAATGCCAGTAGACGTATAAAATAGACTCATTATTTGATAAGAAAGCAGGCATATATGAAGTCATGTTTTAATTTGGGTAGTCATATCGTTCATACAAATCATGCTTCTATTTTGCTAACTTGATAAATTTGCTGGTAAAAGTAAATTGAACTAAGACAATTTAATTTTAACAACCCCAATTCAGATTTCTCTGGATGTACATTATCGACTTTTTTATCATTTACTATTCCTGAGTTATTTCGGTTTTAATACATTATGAACCAAATTGGTAAGTGTTTCATTCAAATTTTTATTATTTTTTCTATTTCAATAATTTTTTATTTCTTATTTCATGGTTTGTTGAGATTTCCAATTCCACGCTGCTGTTACGAAAGTATTATTCATTTTATTGGAAATAAAACCTCATTTAAATTAACAAAATCACCCTTACCCAATTGAGAATAGGGTCATCATCACTTACAGTTAAACGGGTTTTCAATAATAGCTGGTAGGCACGCGACCGCTCTCCCCTATTTTTAGAGTTCGGTGTAAGAACTGTAGAATTAAGTATTCCTATAAAAAATTATTTCGTAAAAAACGACTAAAACAAGAAAGAAATTTGTTGCAAAATTTACAAAACGTTTGAGGCGGTTCCCTGAACACTATGGGATATGACGTCAATTGCCAACAAAAAACTGATTTGAAGATGAATCATAAAATTATGAGTGTTTTCGCAATACATACATATGTGGTACCTATCGACACTAATTAGAATAATCAAAATCTTTAAAATTAAGTATTATTTTATTTTATTAAAACACAGTAAAAAACAACTAACTTACTTGCTTTTAAAACACGCATTAGGAAAAAAAATAGTTTGTTGACTGTTGTCAGAGTAATTATCTGTGTATGAACTACAGAACCCTACCATACAATCCCTGCTTACACTTAACAATAAGTTAATGAAGGGTTCATTTCACCCTTAAACCAACAATTGTCAACCCTCTCGATCACAAATTCATTTGTCATCGTGTTTTACATGTTCGTCAATGTCGACATTTTAAAGCCCTTTTGTAAGCACGACTTAATAATAGTGATGCTTCTGATAACACTGTAGTAGGCGTAAATGATAGAAAAAATTAAAAAGACAATTATGGAAAATAATAAGAGAGCTTTTGATTTCTCAATAGGATAGATTTATCTAAAAGGAAGTTAATTCTACAGGTTGGTAGTAAGAGTCAATTCAATTTCAAAACATTCATTATTCAAACCTCAAATTCCATTGATCTAGTATGATTTATAAAAGTTTGATCCTAGAATGAACAATTTTACTCATAATATAAAATATTTTAGACGCCAGGGCGGGCGCTTTTAAAAACTTGCTACGGTACATTTTTGAAACTGAATTGTTGATTTACAGAACCTTATTTGATTGCTTATGCTTCAGACGTAAGTATCGTTAATAAAAATTACAGCAGTAAAGAAAATTGTGCAGCGAAGAAAGATCATTACAGCGTAATCGACTATACCTTAGAACTTGCACGTCTTCGATTCGTTCATTTAAACCAAAATTGTTCATCAATAATCAAGTCTTTTTTTTACAAATTCCAAACCAAAACTAAGCATCTGACAACACAATGTTACCCATGAATGGCATCAAATGCGTGGTGCGACATTTTATAGGCAGGGATTGCGTAGAGCGCGCCACAGTCTCACCAGACCTCAATGGGGGCACACGGCCGGCTATCTTATCACAAAACCGCCGAAATATTGGCAATCGAGTAAACAAGGATAATGAGAGAGTAGGTGGGGCCGGCAAGCAGACGCCCCTTGGTTTTTTAGCGTGGCGTCTGGGCGGGCACGCCTTTCGACCCACGCAACCGAGCCGCGTCATGTCAGCCCGATCACGCTAGAAAGCCGACGGCGCGTTCGGTAGATAAAAAAGTAAACAAACAAAATCGCGAAAAACCGGCCAGTTTTCGCGCGCTTTCAACTGTCAAATTCAAAATTTACATAAACGAACAGAGCTTACAATTGCAAGATTTTTAAACGTGTGGTTTTACTATTGTGTTTACATTCGATATTTGAAGTGAAAAGTTAAAATGGTACCGCGAATAAAATTGGTGTTGCCAACATGAAGCAACGAGTTGCCAGTGAAGAGGAACGCAGAATGCCAAAGACATTTCATACGGCTATAGTTTTTTTGCTATTTGTTTTATTTAAAATGGTGTGGTAAGTACATTTTTTTTAGCCTTAAATAAAATTTGTCGCTTATTTTATAGGGAAAGTATACCATTTAAATGAAAAAGAGAGGGGAATTGTGAGGAAATACTAAATTAGCTTAGGTCTAGAGACTTATCGACTCTTTTTTTTCGAACAAAACAAAATATTTAAAACGTCAACGTTTAAAAAGCTCTCAGCAAACGATAACAGAAATGAATGTAAATGAATGCAAATTTAAAAGGTGACAATCAGTTTGTCGGCCACCCAATAGGTTGAGATTTACAGTATGGTAATAGCTCGTTTTACTAAAATACGTAAAACTTCATATAACGGCGGTGGAAGTATTTAAAATATTTAATTTTTAGAAAAGCTTGTATTAATTGCTTAGCCCTTTTAGGTTTGTGTATTAAAACAAAGAAAGTTATCAGTATCTACTATCATCTCATTTAAAATACAGTAAAATTAATATACCGTACCGTAGGTTCGTATCTAGCTAATATAGTATCGAGATAATGTAGCTGTGCCACACAGTTTTACCCGCATATAGTTTAAGAAATGAGAGGTGTAGCCTTTTGCTCGAAACCGTATATGAGTACCAATTACTTACTGCAAAAATAATTTTCAACTCAAATTGCGATTGAATTTAACCAAAAAATTACAACTTCTTTTATTCTGTATAGGATACAAATTTACAAACTATAACAAAATGTAAGGTTTTTTTTATAGTGCCTACCGCACTTTGGGTATGTCTGAGAACTTTTTGGGAACTTATTTCAATTATAACAAAATGCACCGTTACATGACGCGAAAAGTAAATCTGGCGCTCTCAGTAAATCAGAGACAAATCCGTTTGTACAAACAAAATCTTCAGCTTTATTATAGTCGGTATACATAATAAAACGAAGAACTATTGCTTGTTGTGTTGCCGTTTAAATACGGTCACCGTTATTCTCAAAACATTACAGCATGGTAATATGCTACAGGCCACTACAGCGGCTGCATTAATCGTTTTGTACTTGATCACTGCTTGCGAGTGATTGATACACGCACATAAGTCTTACTGGAAAAGACATAGACTTAGTCAAATAACTTGCCACCACTGTCACTTATAAAGTGACGTTTCAGTGCCTATATTTAGGGATTGTATTAATTCAAATACTTTCGTAATTGTGAAATACCTATGCTAAGTCTGGCAACACCATCGCTTTGAGTTGAAGGTATATCCAGTAAACCTAAGCAAGGATATTTTATCTATTCATAATGGATTAATTTGAACATTGGCACCAGTGAGCTTTATCATTATGTCTGTTTAGTATGCAATAATTTGCATGGACGTAACAAGTTGATTTATTATTAAATTGTGAAGGAGTTTCCTTTGCGAATCGCATTGTTTGACTGTAAAAATTTTTCTTTATTTTTCAAAGGAAGAGTGTAGATTAGATATTTTAATTCACTGAGAAAAACTAAAGGTAACGAAGAAATCAGAAAATAAAAAAACGTTTAGTCCTTTGGGTTAAAACATAATATGCTATTAAACTAAAAGTTACAATTATTTGATTAAGTATCAAATAAGAAATAAAGTGGTAGGTAATTGATTTATCTTCATTTCAATGTTTGTTCACTACTAGCAGAAAAAGAAACAGTACTTTACGACTAAAGTTGTCATAAAAAAAATCTTGTCAAAAATTATCTTGGCACTTTAAGGCTCGCGTCAACAGGCCAGCATCGGACGCTTCGCAATGACCGCATCAGATGGATTTTTTGAGCGTAATGCTGGGTGGTGCTTGCACTGTAACCGCAGCATCCGGATTGCCGACGCGACCGCCATTTGCAAACGACTTTTCAAAAAAATGAAATAAGTTCTCAAAAATTTCCGGTTTCGGCGGGACCCGAATTTTCAAAATTGACATCCGGTTTTGGCAAAAGAATTTTGTACGATGAGAATGGAGACCCAGTGGCGCGAAGCGCGGGAGAGGAGGAAAGGCGGGCAAGTGAGTGCGTCCACCGCTCGGCGATCTTAATTACGTTATCCGCACCTAACGGATCACCGGCATTTCCGATAGTCCGATACGTCCCCTACGTGCAGCGTGGATCAGTGGACGACTAATCGACATCATGAGTCTCATGAAAAGTTGGGTAATAAAAGAAAACTCACGCACAGTTTAAGAAAGAAATCATAACCATTATTCATCATAACTAGCAAAAAATATCCATACGACGGAACGCAAACCGCCTGCCATCAACCCAGTCGTTAACTCCAACTGATCCAATTAAATGTATTAAAACTCAAATAATTGCTTTAAAAATACCACAAGTTGAGATAAAAACAATAATTTTGCGCTTTAATACCGTCCGGTAAAAAATAATAAATCCAAAGGATGACGCTACGATACTTTCAAAGAGCTATTTCAATACAAATTGTTGTTACTTGTGCGCCGGCAATTCAGCAAATATTTAGCTCTACACGAGTCAAAACAAATGGTATAAAAATTCTGCTAGAGTAAACGAAAATAATCCTTAACACAACGTCGTAAAATTCTGAAAAAGATACGATAAATTTGCGCTGTAAGCTTATTTCATTCAATAGTTGGAAGCCCTGATTGAAATTCCATGTTCAAACAATGTTTATACGTACTCGGAGGTACTGAATCCTATTTGTTTCCTATCTATAGAAAAAGGTGGTGATTTGTAGGGATTCTGAAAAAATACGAATACGTTCAATTAGCGATAGTGTTACGCAAATAAATCCGATGAGCTTATCTAGTAGGTATAGGAATAAATAAGGGCAAGTGTAGAGCAGTCTCGCTGATTGGGTTCCGTAGGTTTATATTTTGCGCTTTATATATTTTGGTGCGAAGTTATGATCCCTGATTTTATTGGAAGTACAGTTTATAACTAAACGTTACGTGTACCTACTACTCTTACCAATATTTTGAGCTCTAAGTTTTCGATCAACATCGATGTTATCTCAAACTTATTCAACAAAATAACTTTTTATAACTGAAACGAATCGTAACAGCATTGCGTAGCTATCCTAGTATTTAAATACATATTAGTAATCGATCTAAATATACAACTTACTTTACTTTATTTATTTATACATCCAATCTCTGTCACTGGGTTTCTTAAAATGTATGTGATTCTAAAAATAGAGCGCTACCCTACCGTCCATTAAGGCAGACCCTAACAAATCAGTCCAGGTTTGTTTGTTGCGATTAAATCACCCGTAATTAGCGAGATAAATCTGAAGAATTGTCTAATTGCTGCGCTAAAGGCAGGGAATTTTAATACGAAGTATTACGTTCGAATTGTTATTTCTTACGTACTTTTGTCATATGCCTAAAGTGTTTTGTTTTCTTTTCTTTTTACCGAACTATTATTTTACTAACGTAACTTTTTAACTGAAAACTGG
Source organism: Eupithecia exiguata (assembly GCA_947086465.1). Taxonomy (NCBI): domain Eukaryota; kingdom Metazoa; phylum Arthropoda; class Insecta; order Lepidoptera; family Geometridae; genus Eupithecia; species Eupithecia exiguata. Next base: position 3,554,944 of record OX352229.1, read on the forward strand.
TGTAACATAATGCCATTATTTTTATTTTACTGAAATTCTACGTAATTAGTTTAGCTTGTTGCTTCGATTTTTAAATGTGAACGAATAAAAATAGTAAAAACGATAATATGAGATTCTTTAATAAAAAAATGGTTAACATGTGCCTTTTACATCATTCGTCTGAACCATTATTTGCTTTAGGTATAAATAAATGTATAGAAAATGATGACGAGCATTACTCTGGGTTACGTTTCATTAAAATCATTAAATAAAAAAGGGTAGCCAAGTTATCCGGCACTTCAACTCTCGATCCGACTTTTTAGGCAGAAAACGGCCTTTTTGTCCGGCCAAAAGTATTGGCAAAACTTTGCCAAAATTTTAGAATTTACCTGCGTATTTTACCCTAAACAAAGGCTTTTCGTACTAAAATAATGCAAAGAAAAACACCCATACACATTCTTTTGTAAAATATACTTTTTTTTACCAACAAGTAGGTCATTAACAATCAGATAATAGAAACAAATTAGAACTAGTATTTACAATTGAAACAATCGAGCTAACTGCAGACTGTTACAAACAATCAATTGTAATTTTCATTGTTCATAAAGTGTCTATACTATCAAAAAAAAGTAGGTTATAAAACTAATTTATAATGAAGTAAATATTTAGGGCACTCAAAATGAATCATTACCTACGTCGACTTAGTATTTTTGTATCAATAATAAGCCCTGTTACACTGATGTTAATTCAGGAGCTATCTTCCATTTTCAAACTGGTAAGAGTAGAAATCCGATTTCTGTGATACTCCGGCTTTTACCATCAACAAGGCAGCTCTAAATGGTTATAATACGTTTTTAGACCCACCTTTTAATGGTACCGGCATACCGCGGTCGTGGGAACGACTAAGATAACTACAACAGTTATGTAAAGAAGGAAAACAGTGTTTAAACTTTTGTTACGATTGTTTTTGGTGTTCCATTTTCAAATTGAGCGTGAAAATTGAGTTTTAATTGGCGGGTCATCGCTCGATTTATTTTATTGGGTGTTGAAGATTTTATTGCTTTGATGTTGAACTCTAAAAAATGTGAACTTGTTGTTAATTGTTAATTTTAGACAGGTTCATGTAGTTTGAAATATATTTAGTATTTTATTTTCAAATATTAAAATAGTTTTTTTTAATTATTTATAAAAAATAGTTTGGCTGTCAAATAATCACTTGAATTAATTAATAAAGATATTTGTCACCTGGATAAGCTCAAAATAATAAATTGGGGGATTAATTAACAAGTGTGTTTTTAGAAATCTTCAAAGAAAATATTATTTTTGAAACCCGATTCAAAAGTGCATGTTCACGCTTGGCCCTACGGTGTTTCCAACAATTGATAAGAAACAGGACTTGTAAAGACAATACTTTGTCAATATTAGAACAACGGGTGTGCTGTCTTATGAAATGTAGTGATTTAAAAATTTAGAATTTAAAATGTTACATATTTATTGCATGCATAATGATAAAAATAAATGTACGTAAGTAATATCAGAATATTACTTGCGAAGGCCCAGTAATCCAAGATAACTTTATAATAAGGACTTCTCTGTCAGAGACAAAAAACTAATAAGTAACGACGACCGGATAACAAAAAAATAAAATAAAATTTGTTTTTATTTTTATATTGATAGTTTTTTATATTTGTCTGTTTTTCTTGTCTGTTTGAGTAGTTAGTCCGTAAAGCCAACAAGTGGTTCTGACGGAAGACCAGCGTTGGTTGCTAGCTTGCTAGTCAACCAACTCATGCTGAGGCAGAGCCATTTTGATACTGGGCTTACATTTTTGTATGTTAATCTAAGTTTATTGTGTATTTTAGTGTAAGTATGTGTAAGTCTTTTAACAAATAAATTAATATTCTATTCTAAAAACAAAACTAAACCAAAACAAACGAAACACAGAAACGACCAAAAGCACCCCAAGCCGGCCGGAGACGAGCACGAGCCCCCCGGCCCGATGGGGGGTTGTGAAATTTTGCCAGCTCTGCCATCCTATAGTTACGCCACTGTCCGATTCAAATGAACTTGTGACATTATTTTTCAATGGAACCAAAATGTATTTTTTTTTCTGCCTCACGCAAACCGCACTCTAATGAAAACTTTTTCCGCTTTCGAAAACCGCTCCCGCCTCCGCTCCCGCTGTACACCGAAAATACACCTTAAACAAGCGTTGGCAGGTCAAAACAAAATGTGTCATAGTCATTATTATCAGATCATCACACGTCGATCTGTGACGCTCCTACGTGACGCCTCAGCACCATTTAATCTGGAACACTTCCTGTAGATCTTTCTGCTTTTGGTAAAACACCTGATAATGAAAGTATGAGTATTTATTATGAATATCAGCGGGTTAACTACGAACCTTTGGAGTTGGAAGAACACCAATGTTTGATCCTTAAACGAGACGACTACTTCAGGGTGAGTGCGTAATTCATCGAACTACAATAGTTTAATAATAATATTTGATTAATATTGAACTTCACTTCCCCGTGGCACCGAGCTGCGTCGCGCTGCGTCACGCTACGCCGCGCTACGTCTCGAGATGCCTCGTGTCGCGTCGCGTCTCGGTGTGAGCTGACCGTAATGCATATTACGTCAATGGCATTTTGACACATAAAAAGTGCGCATGTTCTTTTAGCAACCAACCTGGCAACAACCTTTGTACGCTATGGTGAGCAGAGCACAGGCACTAAAACCAAAATTTCGGGTTTGATGCCATCGAAACCAATGGTTTCGATGGCATCATTAGATTGGTATCATAAGATCGAAAGTAGGTACGTATTGCAAAGAACTTAGAGCAGTAGCAAAATTAGCTCACTTATGTGATATCATACTAAATGTTATTAAATTAATTTGAACATTTTATGATTAAAATTGTTAATAAAATTTAAGTGACTATAAATAATGTCATTAATAAATAATTTTGCGCATGAAACTAGAACAAAACCATAGACAATAACCATAGAGAACCATAGTGGTACGAACATGGTAAAGGAGAATATAGAAAGCCTATCCTATACCCAGAATTGTTCATTTTATGTTCTTTGCAAATGAAATTTATCAAACTTTAAATTTCATTTGCAAAGAACATAAAATATACATCGAACAACGTAAATTTTTCTATACAAAAGATTTGAACGCATGTATTTTTATTGTATTTTTTCAATTCTTCTTTCCAATCGAAACTTCGGTTGTAGTAAAAATTATGCGAGCCACGTAAATATAAGAGACCGGGACGGCTTATCGTTATAATCTAACTATACGAATAAATTAATTTTGACATAATCGACCAATTAGTAACAATATTAGAAAACACGGTGTAGTATTTCAATGGGAATTATATAGAAGCGTTAACTTATAATGTTATTTGTTGAGTTTGATCAAAAGATATTGTGCTTAATTGATAACGGACCACCCGTGATAGAGTTGTAAAGAAAAAATAAACTTTTATTTTAAAACAGTTGGTTGTCCGGACCGGTTTATGTTTTCCCTTGTCTAAGAAATGAATATTTGTCAACAAAGAAAATTACAATCAAATAATAGAATAAAATTAAAACTAGTATTACATTTCCATGACATACAATTGAAATAATTGAGCTAACTGCAGACTGTTGCAAACAATGTACAGGAAGCTCAACTGATCCATATCAATACCAGTCGTATGCGTGCCCAAGACGCTGGCTGCATTGCCCCGCTGCAAGGCAATGTTGATGCGCTGTGCGGCTGTGCCAGATACTCACCAGCTCTCGGGGGTAAAAAATTAACTGAGTCTCGTCGAAGCGACACGCGTCGCTTCGACGAGACTCAGATAATTTTTTAACAACCCGGAGAGCCTCGCTACCCCACGGACTCGCATCCAAGGGGAACACACTTGTCTAAGTAGTCACACTTGTCTATAAAGTTAGACAAAACACAAAAGACAATATTAAGGATACATTCAATCATTTTTAATTTCCTTAAACCTAAAGAATACTAACACTAACATAAAGGATACATTCAATCATTTTTAATTTCCTTAAACCTAAAGAATACTAACACTAACATAAGGTCATTTAAGCATACAAACATACTAACAAATTATTGATCAGTGTAGTCCGAAATAAAGGAATTTTATTTATTTTTTATTTTATATACCTAATGTGTGTTCATTGAAAGTTTGTGTTAACCACACACGAAAGTTTGCGGCTGATTCTTTAAATACGTGTTAACTGCATACGAAAGTGTGCGACTGATTCACTGAGTGTGTTAACCGCACACAAAAGTGTGCGGCTGATTCACCGTTTGTGAATTCAATGAAAGTGTGTGTCAGCCACACACGAATGTGTGCGGCTTTTCAACCAAACTGATGCCACCTAAATCATCTTTAGTAGATGTAAACAAGTCGATGATGATGATAGCTGAAATTTGTAACTGTTGCTGAAAATGTTCAACTCGTATTACAATAAAAATCTGCTGATCTATGATTGGACACAGCATGTAATAATGAAATTGTGAATACAAAACTGGGGCCGAGTAGGGTATGACACCCATTTTAGAAAAGTGTATCAATTAAATTCTATACTGCAAAAGAACCGTGAAAAAAGTATAACTATAAAAAAAATATTCAATGAATAAGTGCCCTCAATAATTGTCCGATTATCTGTTGGTGAACACAGACCTTAGAGTAATATTCTGCTAACCAATCACGGTCCAGATTGGTAATCAATCTCTCTCTGATGGTAGACTAGGTTCAAAAAGGTCCAAAAAGACTTTTATCAATTCATATTGCATGCGTGGTGACTATGGAATAGCTCCTCTTGTTTAGAGGAGCCACGTTCACAAGTGGACGTACACGTGCTGATGATGAGACGAAAATATTCCAAAATATTTTTACTGGGTTTTGCAAACGTCGGTTACGCAGTGGGTGAAGGTCGACGCAGGACGTTGCGGGTTCGATTCCCGCATCCGGACAAATATTTGTACGATCTGCAGATATTTGTTCCGGGTGTTTTCTATGTACCTATAATAAAAAATATGTATGTATGTAATGTTACGTATTAAGTATATCAGTTATCGAGTAACAACACCAGCTCTGCTTACTTTGGGGCTAGATAATGCTGTGTAGATTGTCCTGTATTTTATTTAAAACCAGCAACATATAACATTCACTCTTTCCTCCCCAGTACGAGAGACAACATGCTTCCAACTCTCAAGCTCAGCTCAGAGCTAACCTGCCGACTGGTAGGAGGTTTGACCAAGGAACAGAGAGCCGCCTGCTATGACGCCCCTGATGAAGCAGAAGTAGCCTTCGAGGGTCTACAGCTAGCGGTCAAGGAGTGTCAGCATCAGTTCCGATGGCATAGGTGGAACTGTTCGAGTTTAGCGGTGAAGGGGAATAATCCGCACTCTAGTTCGATTATGAAAAGAGGTGAGTAAGGATTTTATAGATATTTTTATAGATTTTTATGGCCAGTATTAAAACGGAGATGTGGATCTCACATTCAAAATATTTTCTATCGTTTATTTTCATTCTTAAGAAGGCCCTGAACCTCTAAGCTCCCATACAAACGTACCATTCGATTCATTTAGAAACTGCATCACCAATTTTAATGAAATTTTGCATCGCTTTAGTTTTTCAAAATACTTTATCATCATAAAGTGAGAGCGAAAATTCATTTTTATCCATTTTCAAGGGATTTTATTACTTTCGCTCTTGTTTAATGATGATAAAGTATTTTGAAAAACTAAAACGATACAAACATAGCTATTACTTATCCGATTATGTATGCAAAATTTCATTAAAATCGGGAACGCAGTTTCCAAATGAATCGAAAAGTACGTTTGTATGGGAACTTAGAGGTTCAGTCCCACCTTAAGATCACTAGGCTTGAAATTAATTAACGATCATTGCAAAATACAAAATAAGTAAGGAAAAAGTAATTAAACCAAATGGTGGTGACAAAATCTTTTGCAATCAAACTTTTCATTGCACATTCACAGATGTAAAGTTGAAAATTCTCGGCAGTAAAACTGCATTTTTTATGTTCCAAAATAATTTTGAAATCGTGTGTGGGGTTCGTAAAATAATCATAAAATTACAAATAGGGTATGTAGGATCATAAAAAGATTGGCACACCTGCTGTATACCGGTAATGAAATTAATTTAAAACTTTATTTTATTGTGGCCGTCAACTTTGAAATGTCTTTATGGCTGTAGGTTGATAAATATTCAGCATTTTGTCATCAAGATGCGCGAAAGTTTCAGATAAGGGGGTCAAAATAGGTAGAGATAGTCGCCATGTTGTTTAAAAGAGCCCTATAGCCAAAAAAAGAACTTCTAAAATTGACAATCAAGTATTCGTAGGTTATAAATGGATCCTAGTTTCAGACCACGTTTGCCCTTAAATATACAGTACCTAAAACGGCAAAGGCATAAAAATGAGAGTGCCTACTTAATATCATTTCATCACAATAAAACGGATTTCTGATTTATACATTGTCATCGCCAGCACCAATAAGGCGGTGGGATTACCGAGGTCCAACCAGCCCGTAGGTGGCGGCAATCATTATCGATTAATGCCAAACCAGTCCCACCCGATTATTACATATCTCTCATTGAAACTCAACCCTCTCAAACCAATCGCGATCAGCCATTAAAATCCGAATTTATTACGAAGAAAAATTATTCACGCACGTTACCATACCAGGTGAAAGGAATCTTTATGTTTAATGCGTATTTACAGTACGTCCGCCTTTATGTCCGTCGGGTGTGAAAAGGCTTTGTAGATCTCGTTTTTTCCACAATCATCGCACACGTTGTCCTGGAAATTTACGAGCATGGAGGATGGGAGACAACAAATAATAAGATGCCCTTTGGTGGTGGCCAGGTGCGGGGCGCGATTTCACGCATCGTGTGGGTCCGACCGTGCTCGCCCCGCCGCCCGCGTCCACCCCGCTCTCCAATTAATACCTCCACTAAAGTCTGCTCCGACCAGCATGGATTCTCCCCCTTTATCGCTGCACGCATTCCAACTCGACATCCCCATAAAACTTCATCAACGACCTCTCGAATTCCGAACGAAACAATGCCAAACAGATAAACGTAGATTAAGACATGAATTGTACGCAGATTATGTTTAAAAATGTTACGGACTCCATTGTTGTCGACCAGTATTAGTATTGGTAATGCTCCGTAGCGACACCTTCCGGCCCTTCAACGACACGACTCCGTTTAAATTGAAAAATTGTGAAAAAACTGCGTAACTAAACACTTAAACATCTTTCTTAACGTCCATTGTCGATCCTGAATTGAAACGCCGACGGAAGAATGAAAGAAAAAAACGATAGAACAAATCGAGAGAAGCTTTTAAATAGGATAATAGCGATCCACGATCAGAAAGATAATGATTCCGGACCGTTGGCGTTTTTGCCCATAGATCCGTTGAAAGGTCCAGGATTCTGGATTGATCTGGCTTTCGTTCCGCTTCCCCGGGATCTTCCACACGTCGTTAGCGCTCTTGTTGCACGTGACGATGATACAATACAACAACAAAGATTTAATGACTTTTGTTGGGCTAATGAGGGTATTGTCGGAAAGGTACTCGCTTAATAGTCGATGGAGAGATTAGCGTGAGTTCGCCGTGAGAGAATGACGCGCAAGGCAGCCAGCCAGGCAGGGTGGCAAGCGCGTCGATACACATCTGACGGCGCGACGCGGCACGTGACGTGAATCCAACACGCCGCTCATAAAAAAAGTGACATTTATTGGCGTTTTATATCAACAACGTGGTGACGACAATGTCTGATTATGATGCTGCGAAACATTTATCTCGGAATGTCGTGAGAATTGAGACATTGTCTTGTCAAAACTAAGGTAATTTGCGGTTGGCCTGTCTGCACGCTTGATGAAATAAACAATTGAGTGAAGAGGAATCACAAACCCGCATTCAAAGCGTGGGGATTATAGCCTGACCCACTAAAAAGAGCCAATAGGGCCTTGCACTATTGGGTCTTTAGGTCATGGGTCATGGTTGGGTGAGGCCTAGGTCCATTAATGAACTTGTGGAGCCCAACTTTGGTGTAGGATAGTGTTGTTCTTGAGAGAAGAGAAGAGACTAACTCGGTAGTTTCGGCAGGAGAACGTGTCTGTCTGCGCGCTGGTTTAATGGCTGCGATACGATCGGTGCGTTACCGGGTCGTGCTCCCGCGCTGACGCCTCTTAAACTGTGAGAAGAAACACAAAAGGTTCCATAAAAAATATGATTTTACGATCTTATTTTGAGCTTTAAGAGCTCTATATGGCCTGGGACGTGGTCACGCGCAAATCAATCATCATGTCAACATTTGATTACTCGATGACAGTGCAATCTAATTGGGATTGGTCATCGAAATTGAGCAAACATATTCTCATTTGACCAACAAATTTTAGTTGCCTACTCATATATGAGTGTATTTATCGGCTTTTGTTATTTTCACTTGTTTCGACGTAGAATTAAGCAGGTCGAAGTGGTACATTACCAAATTCAAAAACTATTCAAAGCTAAATTTAATGATGATTGAGACGGGTACTTGTAGGAACCTAAAATTACGCAATTGAAGCTTACAATTTGTGTAAACTTCTAGAAAAATAGATAGATAGGTCTTTGCTCAGCAGTGGGACAGCAACGGTTTTAAATAAATAAATAATATATAACGAGATTGGTTCTCGACCAAAGCACTACACGTCCAAAATCCTCTTCAAACGTGACATCGAGTGCTTTTTTGTTTAAGTTTTTGTTACCTGTCGGATTATGAGTCCGCTTTTAAGGGTTAATTAAGTCAAGAAGTAGTGAGCTTGCGGAAATTTCGAGAATATGCAGCGATGATTCAACTTTATTTATTTAGTTTTTATCTTAATTTGATCTGGTTTTGTAATTAATTTGGGTTTGATCATAAAAAAATGCGATAACTTTTAAAAGCTCGAGCATATTGGTTAATTTCGCTTAGAATTCCGACTCTAATACAATATCCAATTTTTGGTCGACTATTGAATAAAAAGCTTTTTAAGGCAAAAGCTTTGGAATGCAAAGGTTCCTTACCAAGTAACAATACAAGTTTTATGTATACTTACCTAGCTTTACTTACACATAGGTTCGTAGGTAAGGTGGTTGCTAGTTGTTGTTTTTGCGATCACAATAGGTCTATCATGGCCGCAGTGACATAAAAGCCACCTAAAGCAAATAAAAAAAAGGTGATGCTAGGAAGGTATACATATACTTACGTATACATAGATTACAGGATACCTGCCTACCTACATTATCGAAATTATGGGAGCTTTATTACCAAAAACTCGGCAAATCTGTAATAATAACTCTTACAAGCGTATCTCTAATACGTTTTTTGGCTTTATATTTTTCTGTTTCGGCGATTATCGATTCGGCACACATGACCACACTCGATGCAGACTCAATTCAGACATTAATCTGTTTTCCCTGCTTTCTGACTCATCTTAATGTAGGTTGCATATTGAAAAAACGTACCTTTATCCGCTAATCGATTATACACTATCTATCAAACCAAAATAATCCAAAGACTTGAACTATGAATGACCTAGCACCTCTTATAATACGTGGATCTTTTTTATCCACACGCGCTAAAACTTAAATTGCAATAAGCTTAGTAGGTAATTCATTATATTATTTTATTTTAGAAGGTAATTCTTTTTTTTAATAAAATAAATGAAAAAATTATCAAATTTAATCCAATTTTGGTTTGTATATTGCATAATGTCTTACGGATTGCTTAACTGAAATAAATGAGCTAATTGAAAAAATAAAATAAAATAGCCGAAAGAGTTGACCAACATAACTTACATAACTTACTTTAAATTTTATACCGATGAATTCAAATATTCGATTCCATCGGCTTTCTCAGGACATTTAGCACTTATAGGCCAACGCAGACCGGGAGGTGATGGCAAAGGATTTTGCCGTCAGTCAGCGCACTCTACCCGCTTAGATACCGTGGCATTCCAGCGCCTTGCCACGGTATGCCACGGCGTGCCGCGGCTCGACAAAGCACGCCTCGGTAGCTCCTGCTGCCCGATGCATATTTGCCGACGCGAACGAAAATGGTGTACATCTCCCGCTTCTCTACCCCCGCCTCATCCCGCAGTATGTCACGAGCGCCGGCGTCCTCGGCATGCCGTTACCTACCGCAGTAGACCTCGGCATCCCGCCGCGGGAGCCCGTGGTGCGTCTTTCAATGCCCTGCAATGAAATCCCTTTCGATGCCACGTCATTTCAATCATTTTAAAGCATAGCAATTTATGACGTATTTCTATATCGATACGTTTGAATGACCATTGGTAAAAAATTTAATCGCTTGCCATCCCGTCCCGGTCTGTGTTGACCTATATTCGCACCTCTACAGAGTTGCATCTGTACGCACCTCTTTTACTCTTTGTTAAACTTGTATTCAAAAAAAAATGCAGCAAGTAAAATACATTAACCAGTTTACAAGAAACATGAAACCTGCTTTTAGTGTAAAATCTTCCCTTGATTGCAGCAAAAACCCGCGAGCACTACCGAATGTTATTGATGTGTATTATTTGATTCAAACACTTGAATTATGAACCTTAATGATGACAGTGTTTTAATCGATATCGGCCAATGAGGTAGAATCGATTTTCATATGGAAATGAAGACTTTTGGGGGGTCATAATCGAACGAGGCTGTAATTAATCTGATTATGCTTTTTCTTGTGGTTTTGCATGCACACCAGGCCACTCAGAAAGTATGGCGAAAAAAAGTTTTTATGTATGAGAGACTGGCCAGTTATAATCTATTTTGAAAATATGATTATTTTTATGTAAAAAGGTGCGTTCCAATTTCAAACCTAAACTAGTAAAAAGCAATTTCAATATTTTTTTTGTTTAGAAAATTTCGTAAAAGCATTTTAGGCATTCCCGCCCCCAACAACAAACTAACTTAGTTTACATTATTTTTACCCACTTTTTTGTTTGAAGTGTCTGTATCGATATATCTTTTATCTTTGTTAATGTTGATTAGTTTGAGATCGCGTCTAATGCAAAAATCAAGCAAAATGTGAAAATACACATTTTGCTACTAAGATAATATCTAGGTAGGTACTTTCTAGGTCTTTCTTACAAATAAATATAAATAAAAAGCTTATACAGGAAATTGAACAAAGCGTTATAAAAATGTGTAATTAGGTATATCCCTATCGAATCTAGACTACTATACATAGGTCTAACCACATACTGACAAAACAAAGATATAGAGTTCTTTACATATTTAGATGATTGAAAGTCCATCATCATCTTCCTCCGAAACCCTACTGCTGGCCCTGCCGGGTACAGTATAAGATCATAGATAGAAGTTTTGGCCATATAAATTCATTGTCTTCAAATTGAGTAAAGCCTAAAGTGACGCACCATTCTCAACGAGCATGGAACGTCAAAAATCCGTCTTGCGAGCGCTTTTTTTCCCCGTACCGACTGCACGAACGCTCGCTGTTACATTACGCTTCGTAACACTCGGTCCGTACCCGACTTGAAAACAATGCAACCGTTAGCGACTATAAAATGCGCAAGTAGTGAATGAATTACAGAAATCCCGTTGTCCATTCAAAGAACTTCAGCTTCTCAGTAATCATTCAGTACCGAGACGTTATGAATAAATACAGAGTTTCCAACAAAATGGGGTAAAAACTTGAAGTCCGTTCATTCATTTTGGCGCCGGATTTATAAGCTTTACCGTCGAAGCGAGAAGCGCGCTAAAAACTGTTTTAATTCTGGTCAGGTACGCGTAGAGTCGCCAATGTGCTTGGGTTTCGCTTGTCGATGTTTATTCTTTACTGATCCTGATATACTAGGTAGAGAATTACGCACAATTATAATGTAAATGTGTCCCAAAATTTACTTAGAAGCTGAATTTCAGAACCTTTATAGTTTTTGCTGAAGACATTATCAGTATAATATCAGCAGTAGCATAATTTAGGCTACTGATGATAGTTATATCCTTCTGCAGTCTAAAGCCGATCTATCTTCAGTAAAGCTTTTGCCATAGAAAATCGTTATTCAAGTATAGATCGAAGACTGATCATACTTTTAAAATACGGGCCTAAGAGTTTCGCTAAGAGTTTGGAATTTTCACAATTTTACAACAAGAAAAAAGTACTTATATCTACTTATTTGAAATTTGAATATTTTTGGATATTTATGGCGATGTGGACGCTGAGCGACGAAGTCCCTTTATAATTTGTAATATATTACAAAAATTTGATATATTGGAAAACAGTTTGCAGATACTAATATTTCGCTGATGACAACAAACAGTGATTTCATCACCAATCCCGGTACCCCAAAAGCTGACAGTCAATATACATAAATCACGCATGACACGGCCCGGGCGCGTCGCATGCGCAGTGTCCTTACACGTCGATGTCCACGCTCCGGGAACAATGTTAAGCGCGGAAAAAGCGACCACCGCCGCGCGCAAAGAAAAACGCTTCATTATGCGCATAAACGATCGACAACGTTTTTAAAATCACGGATGAATAAAACGCTCAATAATTTAAATTTGTGTTTATTTAGTAAAGTTTTTTGCTTGACGGCGCCGGGTTGCCATGTATGGGAATGTGGATTTGCCAATTTAATCCAAGAATAATTGACCCGCAGATAGCAGATGTCCTACCGACGTGCCTTGTAGTAACTAAATGCCGCAAGACCGCTAGTTTTTAAAGTTGAAACGTTGAGAAATGTATAGGTTATATAATCTGAAATGGAAATAAATTCACCAATTTTAAATACTGTACTAACTTAAGTTAATGCTGCAAACCATTAATTACAAATACAGCACGAGTGTCTTGAATCGCCATTCGTTTTTACGATGACGACTCGCAACGAAAATAATTACCTACACGTCATGCATTATTAAAACAAACACGGACAAGAACTAAATGGACAAGTGTAAGGGAAGAATTTAAAATCTGTCACCCGCTGGAAATCCAGAGCATTTCGTTGGAAAAAGTCGAAAAAGAATAAATCGGAATTCATTAAAGTCGATTAAGGAATTCGGCACGGGCTTCGAATGCGGACGATTAACGACCTTATAGTCAACTAATTGGCACAAATTGACACTAAAATGGGCTGAGGGTAATTATAATACGAGCATGGTGATGACCACTATTCGATATTCGAGAATTAATTAATCTGAGCGATCAATTTTCGAGCATCAGAATGAATAAGATTTATATAACTATACATCAAATCCTTTTAAGGAGTCGATAACGACACGGCCATAACAGTATAGGCTTGCGAGTCACCAATAACTTGAAATCATCAAAATCGATCAATCGAGCGTGGTATAAATCGAGTCGTATCGATACCATCACGTCTCGGACGATCGACAAATATAAATTTGTCACTGGCAACTCGGAAAAGCGTTCTGCGACTGGCCGTTGGCAGTTTATAAATAAACAATAAGTGGACGTATTTGGTTCGGACACGGTAACATTCGTCAGGAACCGTAACAGCATGATATGAATCATAACGACTGGAGTACATTTTGATATCAATGAAAGGCATCTATGTGCTGAGGACAAGCTGCATTAAAAATAACATTATCTACTAAATTCTTAAATTCGAGCTCCTTTTTTTCCCTAGCCGAGACTTTAGCGCGTTTTCTCAAAACTGGATTAGTTCGCTAAATCAACTACCTATGTATTTTAAATCTGTGAAAACTTTTTTCTGACTAGATGAATTTAACTTATCAATGTAGTTGCATTACAAACAGACTTCCCAACGATACCCATTTAATCAATATGACTCACTCGATATCTTGATGTCTCGATACGAAAGTATCGAATAAACGAATATGCCGAGATGCTACGGGCCCTTATCTGGGATTAGGGCCGGGTTAGAGTGAGCCTAATTGACACCCAGTGATACGGTTATTGGTAATGGCGTTTTTATTCTTTCAAAATTCGAACAGAGGAATTTATAAAGGGAACGCTTTTGACGCAGTCAGTTGTTTTTGTTGCCGCTTGTCAACTTTGGTAGGTTACGGTCTGCATGAGTGAAGCGAAGCGAATTTCGAGAACTTTCGACATTTCAGCAGGCTTATTCTATAAACCCATTTCGAACCTCACGAAGCTGAATCCGCGGTGAGTTAAACTCGAACTTGTCAAATAAAAGGTAACAAAGGAGCGATCGAATTTGGTCACTTAAGTGTATTCGAGTTCGAATTCGAACTTTTACATGAGTCTACAGATCACAGATGGTTCCACGCATTATTCTATGCTGATGGGTTCACCAGTGGAATTCATTTGTGTATCTATAACAGGTATTTCTTGTGTTGTCATTAAAGGAAAATTAGAATAACGGTGCCGTAAGAGGCCCCAAAGATTTTCGACAAACCGACTAAGGATTTCGTGGTTTAGTTGTTAGAGCAAACCCGTACTGAGGGTGGGGCGCAGGTTCGAGTCCTGCTGAAATCGAACAATTTTAGGAACTTATTTAATTTCTTACGAATAAGAATAGCCCGGCGAACAAAATTTAACCAACTCATAGTCACTAACAAAGCTTTGCTTAAGCTTGGAGTTGCTTCAGGCCTTCCATAAACAATTAATCAATACAACCGTAAAGTACCTAATACCGTAAAATACCCAGCAGGGGTAAACTAAGGTAGGTAACTAAGTATGGTACACCACAAGGGATATTTGAGCAAATGGTATTGCATTTACCATAATTACCGATTTAAGCTCTTGGAATGCCTATCTAGTTGCTTCCCTATTCACAAATTGCTGTCATTGCTGGCATTGCTTGAAGGTGAATGCCAGATAGGAAATAAGAATTAGATATGTAAGAAAAGAGGTGAAGTCCTAGATTCAACTGCGCTTCTATTAATCCCACTTATTCCGCTGTGCGAACTCTATGGAACTAAATTCCATTTTGGTCACACCTGAGTCGTAAAAGGAGGTTCGATGCCTCATCATCATCATCAGCCTATAGTAGTCCACTGTTGGACACAGGCCTCCCCTAACGAGCGCCATAACGCCCTGTCTTCAGCTTCACGCATCCAGCATCTACCAGCAGTCTTTCGCAAATCATCATCCCACCTGGTCGGAGGGCGTCCTATACTACGTTTGCTGAGTCGTGGTCTCCACTCAAGAACACGTTTACCCCAGTGACTCAGTGAGTTCGATGCCTGCCGCGTGACAAATATTTGTAACCTCTGATCTATTAAATGTTTAATTTTCTTCCGGGTCGGCCCGAGAAGGTAGTACTCGTAAAAACGAAGTTACTGATTCGTTACAGAGCATTGTTTTATGTCACTAACATACATACATAAATGAATTGATTTTTCATGAAAATTTATGAGATAATTTGATTTTCGTTTCCCGAGTCCTTGATTTTTACGAGGCATATCAAAAGAATGCTTTTTATGGGCATTAATATGTTAAAGTGTATGTACCTACTCGTATATCTATGGATCAACTGTGGTCTGAAATAAATGATTTTTATTATTATTAATATTTACTTTCACCCAGAATAAAGTCTTGAAACACCTAAGAGGAGAAATGACTATAAAGGCACACACAACAATTATATGAACCTGAAAATAGGTACGTACCTACTAATTTATAATACTTAGCGCAATTTCCCGAATGCCGCGCAAACTCCTATTCAGAAACAATGAAAGCAAACCTTCACAATTAACTAAGCCGACCTAACTCTAATGCAAATCCCACATCACTTTATAATCTGTTTATGGTAAAAGATTACATTGTGCAGCAAAGCGTATCTTTACACAGATGAATTATCAATTACTTGGACAATGTTCACTTTGAAACTAAGATCAAATTCATTCGAGCAGGGTTGATATCCGAGCTTGTTTTAGGAATTTCATTCCTTAAGTAAACTTTTTTGGTGTAGGTAACTAACTGCCTGGCGGAATTTCATTCCTTAAGTAAAGTTTTTTGGTGTAACTAACTGCCTGGCTCTTTTTAGAATCTTAATTTATGAGAACAAACCAAAGAATTCAATTTAGTAGGTAGGTACTTCAACTAAAACAGGGCAACTATCGTGCGGACTTCAGTCAAAAAAAATAACAATTTTAATTCATAAATATTTTTAAACTAGCGGTCCGCTCCGGCTTCACACGGGTATATTCTATCGCTTATGTTCATCAGGGATAATGTAGGATTCTAATGCTGAAAGAATTTTTGAAATCGGTCCAGTAGTTTCGGAGCCTATTTAATTCAAACAAACAAATCTTTCCTCTTTTTAACATTAGTATAGAAAAAACTTTTCTCTCATTTGATTCTGATCGGACTGGCTCTGATTTGGTAACTCAAAAAATTAGATTTGTCGAGATTTGAACCCTAAGGTTCAAAGTAAGATCTAAACAAAACTGGACCCAAGTGAATGAGGTCTTTGAAGTGACAAAGGCCAACATAACGTATCTTTTCATCTCCAATGGATTCACCATTTAATTTATAGCAATAAAACAGATAAATAGAGGTTGTAGACGTTCCGCGTTCCTATAAATCGAGAGTTGAGAGCTCCAATACTATGATAAAATACTGTATCGGGAGCAGGACCGTTGCAAGGCTGGAAATAAGTGGGCTTCCAAAACATGAAAATGACGTAGGTCACAACTTATAGGATTTCAGATAAATTATGCCACATAAAAAAAAGAAGTTTTAATACTTACTTAGGTAGCATAGGTACTCCTGGTTTGAACGTAGACGATGACGAATGTAACAAACTCAATCACCTAGACCTGTAAAAAAAATTCTATGTTGTCATTTACTTTTTATCGTTATTATCTTATCTAAGTAAATTATGATATTTTCCAAGTGGAAGTTGTGGTCAAAGCATATGGAAAAAGGATATTTTGAGTTTGAATCGTAAATGAGCTTACCGACTAAGGTTTTGCTAACCACATTAGATTGTAGGCGCCTGGCACCTGATCGTTCTGCCTGTTTGATATACTCTTGGACGCTTTGGTTTAAAACTGTAAGTCCATGTGTGTAAAATAAATAAATGAAATGAAATGAAAATAAGTAGTAGTAGTAAGTAGGTCTCACATTTTGCCCCGCATATTGCCCTTATTACATCCCTGTCCAAAGCATCCAAGTGGTATGATATAGCACTATATCGGGACTATCGATGCGATCGGTATGCGCTGCAGTCTTGTTGCTTTAATTTATTTGAAGTGTGGAAGCTATCTACCGAAGCGGTAATGGACAGCAATATGAACGACGACGCCACAAGATTCGCTTGTCGATAGAGATTGAGGAGTTTGTAGAACACTTTATCTCCATCAAATGATGACCTCAATGACGCAGCGAGTGAAGGTGCGCCTGCAACGCAGGAGGTTGCGGGTTCAATTCCCGTCTCATGATAGATAAATGTTTGTACGTCTGAAGATATTGGTTCCGGGTGTTCTGGGTGTTCTGGCCCCCAAACTTTTTTGCCACTCCACACGGCCCTGCACCAGTTTTTTTTCTATATATAATAGAAAAATACAAATACAAAATCGTTTATTATAGAAAATATTTGTAACAAATAAAGTTAGAACTCTGTCTCCCGTGGTAGCTACAATGTAGCTGTGTTACAGGAGGACAGAAGAACAGTTCTTCCCATATTTTAAACTTAAAATAGTTAAGTACATAAGTATAGGTATAGTTAATATATAGCTTAGCTACTAAAATAATACTAAAATAATAAGAAGGTTATTACAGCATACAAATCTATAGCACAGATTATGTAGTGTTACCAAGGTCGCCTGGAAGAGATCGCTCACAGCGATAAGGCCACCTTTGTACTTCTTCTCGTAGCTTTCATTTCTGTACTGTTTTCTGTGTTTGTGTGGTACAATAAAGAATTATCTATCGATCTATCTTCATAATCTATGAGTAGTCAGTATGATACATTTTTTGGAAAACTTTCTAAGATTTACTGTACACCAATCTTTAGAGTTGTGCACAAATTTATATTTTAAGATACCAAAAATCATACTTAGTTTGTTTCTAATAATAATGAAAAGTATCTATCGTTGCAGATAGCGGCATTGCACCCATACCGCTGTTTTTCCATCTTTGACATATCTATCTATGTAATGTACTTTTTACGTCTAATTACTTAGTTATCTAATCAGTTAATAAAATTCTACCATGTAAGGTAACCTTTGGATCTAAATATAATTAAACTAGCTTCTACCCGCGGTTTTGCTCAGACAGAGTTCAAATATTAGTATGGATAATATGGAAATTATATAGCCAAATGGAAACGCTACAATGATACTGGATGAGTCTATAAAACTAAAATGTATTCATCAGCTATTAAAATTCTTCCAAGTAAGGTAAACTTGGATCTCAATATACAAATTCGTTACGGATAAGTTATAATTGTAGATGCAGGTAAGCAATATTTCGTTCGTTGAAATAAAGATAAAACTGCGCTACAATTTGGTTTTTGTAAATCTGTATGTTTGTATTCATTTTGGTAACCAGACAGTTAACAACTTTACAAAACATAGGTTACTTAAAATAAAACTTTAAAGATCAACGAGGGATTCGAGACGAAGGATTCAAGATCAACGAGGGATTCTCTCGTACCAACTAGTATGTCGATGTAAGGAGGAGTACCTGCTGTCTCTTACAGATTCACTAGAGTAAAAGCTTCAGATAAGTATGTGTGCACTATTCCACTCTGACTATAATATTATAGTCTGTGTTGAATTAATAACACCAATAAGGTTTGTACTTAATCCATTGACCTAATAATTAATGCAAATAAGTATTTCATGCAGAAAACCACGACTAGCGGACCTTCACTAGTCAAAGGATTTGCTAGAATACCTCAGATACAGTTGCGTGTGGTCTTTCGTTGAAACGGAGCAATTCTGTATTGAACCAGTTCTAAATTGAATCGGAGTATTCAATAAACTATATTTGCCTATTTAATAGGTAAAACTGATTGAAGCCGTATTTTGTTGTGAAAAACGACGTCGATTTGTACTTAACGTGGCTAAGCAGAAATATTAGATATCTGTCTGCAAACCTGTTTTGATTTCACTAAATTTCTTTTTTCTTTATGATTTACACTTAGGTACAGTTTAAATTGGCATGTATGTAAATATTTTGTGTAGGTACTTACACTGAAGTATTTTTTTTCATTTTTATTGTCTTGATACACAGGTTTTTTAAGATTACTCCAGCCAAGAGCTTTGAAGATGGTTATGCGCTATTCCTTTAACTCAATTATAACTTGAAGGCTCTTGTCGGTGCAATAAAAAAAAATGTTTATTTCAGCACCATGGCACCATATACAATAAACAATAAAAAAACAGAGTTATAAGCAGAATTACAATAAAAAAAATGTACCTAGAATTCCTGGTAACAAAAAAAAACAATGATGAAGGTTCCTCCACTTTTTTCATTCCAATGCGATGTCTCTAACAGAAATACCAAAAATAACCCAATACAAGAACAGTGATTAAAAGATAAGATATAAAATTTCATAAGTACCTAGTTACTCTTTTTCCCTACAGGTTTCCGCGAGTCATCATTCCTGTACGCACTGACAGCAGCAGGCGTCGCGCACGCAGTGGCCCGCGCCTGCGCACAAGGCAGGCTCCTCTCCTGCGGCTGCGACCCCCTAGGGTACCGAACATCCTACGATCGCGACCGAACCAGGCCGAACAAGTGGGAGTGGAGTGGTGGTTGCTCGCACAACCTCAACTATGGAGTCGAGTTCTCGAGACAGTTCTTGGATGTCAGGGAGAAGGTTGATGATGTGCAGTCGAAGATTAATATTCATAATAATGAGGCTGGGAGATCGGTGAGTACGATTTTAAATCTGATTCTTATGTCCTTTTTACCGTATGTAAAGGTAATTCTCGTCAGAAGATGAGACCATTTCGCCTGGTCGCTCTGCCCCTACCTACTAGGGCCCGTATTATGAAAGCTTCCCCAAGCATTACTTAAGCAATCATTACGTGATCTCTACTCAAGCGTTAATTACTCAAGTAATGCTTGGTAACCGTTCAATAATATGTCTAAGCAGTTACTCGAAGGCGTGGACGGAGGAAACCCGCTCTTGACGGCTACTTGACTGAGTGTAGATTTTGACATGAGCTCCCAAGCATTCCTTGACAATTAGTATTCACTCAAAACTAGACATAAGCATCACTCAAGCAGAGCTCGATGACTGAGCATGCTTTCATAATACGGGCCTAGGAGTGGTGAGGAAATGTTTAAAAAGCTGAAAAGTGATTCGAAATTGCTCGAGAAACGGGTTCCCGGCCGTCTATTCGACTTAGCGGGCCACTATCGTGACCCTTAGTGAGAGCCCAGTGTGAGCTTACGGGTTACATGAAGTCTCCAAATTAGACAGAAAAATATCTGATTCTTATTCTTAACCAAGATACAGAACATCATCAGGTGACCTGATCATGTTCTATTTATTATAGACTAGCAGCGCCTTGCGGTTTCACCCGCGTAGTTCCCGTTCCCGTGGGAATTCCGGGATAAAAAGTAGCCTATGTTCTATTCCAGATTATAATCTATCTCTGTGCCACATTTCATCCAGATCCGTTCAGCCGTTTTGGCGTGATAAAGGAACAAACATCCATCCATCTATCCATCCATCTAAACTTTCACGTTTATAATATTAGTGAGATTAGTGAGATAGTGAGATAATAAACAACAGAACAAATTAAAATGTTGAAATAATCATGGTTATTACCTAACACTAAAGTCATTTACAACCGGGATATTTAAAATGAATAGATTTTTGAGCTTTCCAATATTTCGGCATAGTTTCATGCGCCATGATCACAGAATAAGTGAAGACACTGCGAGTTAGTTTTTATTGGCAGACATACCGATCTACCCTCATTTTTAGAGTTCCGTACCCAAAGGGTAAAAACGGGACCCTATTACTAAGACTTCGCTGTCCGTCTGTCACCAGGCTGTATCTCATGAACCGTGATAGTTAGACAGTTGAAATATTTCACAGATGATGTATTTCTATTGCCGCTATAACAACAAATACCTACTAAAAAATAGAATAAAATAAATATTTAAGGGGGCTTCCATACAACAAACGTGTTTTTTTGCCGTTTTATAGATAATGGTACGGAACCCCTCGTGCGCGAGTCCGACTCGCACTTGGCCGGTTTTATTTTGTCTTCTGCTACGAACGCCAACACTACGGAGAGCTCAAAAATCAAATGGTAATATCCCGTTGAAAGAACAAATGTATACATTCCAAGATTTCAAGAAAAAAGATGCCTTCCAACAGCTCTCCACTTTCTGATTCATTTTGACTCACAAAATTAAAAGTGATTGAGCAACGACATTCATTGGTGGTGTGTTTTATGTCACGTCGTTACTAATTTGTTATATTTGGGATATAAAAACCAGATTCAAGACAAGATTGTAAAAATGATGAGGTCTTCTGCAACGAAGATAGAAGCTCAAAGATCTTGCTTTTATTTTCGGTTGACCTTCAACTACATAAAAGAAAATCAAGAAAGGGATTACCTAGTTATTATAATTGAATTATTTTCAAAAAACTAAAACAGACTTCACGTTCCTTATTTATTTTTATTTATTAATTCTTTATTGCACGAAAAAAAAAAGTATAGTAATAAAACATTAAACTAGGAAAAATATGGCAAAGGCGAGCTTAACCCTAAAAAGAGTCCTTACTCCCTTTCTTAATAGTCTTTAATTTTTTTAATTTAGTTAATATTCTTAATAGTCTGCTTACTTAGCACATTAAATAGGCACTTAACCTTCTAGGTTGCCTGGGAGAAATCGCTCTTAACGATAAACCTGCCTATTGATCATCATCCTATTTAATAAATAAAAAAATTTAATCATTTTTTATTTATTTAATAAATAAAAAAAAATAAAAAAAATTTATTAAAATTTAGATAGATATTATAAAGTTTTATATTTGTTTAAGTACTGCGAAAGACTGCAGGCTGATGCTGGATGCGTCAAGCTGAAGACAGGGCGCTATGGCGCTTATTAAGGGAGGCCTATGTCCAGCCGTGGACTAATATAGGCTGATGATGATGTTTTAAATGCAATAAAGTGTACATTTATTCATTTATTAAAAAGGTTAGTATTTACCTATACTGTTTTTTTTTAGTTTTTCGGGATAAACACCTACTAATTCCCCGGGAAAAATTATGGAGACACCATTGGAATCATTCTCCATAATAATTCTCCACATAAAGTACTAATTCGGTCCATAATTGAGGGGGAAATCGACGAACATACATAAAAAAAAAACATAAAAACCTAACTTAAATTCCTCTTTTGTTTTTCTTCGTTAAAAAAAACATTCACTTTCAATGTACTGTATATTGTTTTTGTTTTCGATACACATTAAAAGTTAGCTGATGTTTTTGGGAATGAAACATTTAACTGAGAGGTTAAGTTACGACCGTCAACAGCGGCAATAAAAAAGCTTTCGATCAACTTTGCTTTGCGTAACTTTCTCTTGTTACTTATTTTTGTTTTGCGCATTAAAACGATCCCCAAAACAAAAACCTCTCACGCAACATCAAATAAACAATAAAACCTTTAAATCAAGCATTGTCTTTGATATTTATTCAAGCACAGGTTGAAAAGACTTGTCGATGGCTCTTCAATTTACCTCATTAGAAGCTTGCATACCGCGCATACGGGAGGTTTGATCATGCGGGGTGAATTTCTAATTGAGAGCAGGCTTGATGCTTGAAGGTGTAGATGTGGAATTGGGTAGGCGATGAGTGGCCTGTTTCTGAGGTAGGTAGATAGATCTTGTTTTGCATGATGGGGGCTTTTAAACTGCAGGGTTGAATTTGATGATGATTCTTTGTTAATGGCAATATGAGGCTGTAAGAAATGAAAATAAGTTCCCAAAAATTTCCGGTTTCGGCGGGACACGAACCCGCGCCCCACCCTCAGTACGGGTGTGCTCTAACCAACTAAGCCACGAAACACTTAGTCGGTTCAACCGAAAATCTTTGGGATCTCTTACGGACTATAACGCCGGTGGCAATAGTGCGGGTAAACACTACAAAAAAAAACCTGGGTGGACTCTTTTCTGCCAGTGTCAAGAAATGGAAAATAATTGTACAAATTATGAAGATTGTGTCATATTTTCACCAGGTCTGGGTGGACTCTTTTCTGCCAGTGTCAAGAAATGGAAAATAATTGTACAAATTATGAAGATTGTGTCATATTTTCACCAGAGCCTGGTTCGTTATCTAACAGGGTGCACCACGTGCAGGTTAGATTGGCTTGGGAGACGAGATGTTGGAGTGCCCCTTAGACCCCGGTTGATTTTAATTTACGGAATACTCTATAGTTATTTTAAGTATATTTTTAATGTTATTTTTACTTATAGGCATATTCTAAAGCGTCTATACACAATACTCATCTATGTTGTATTTGTGTACTATACCTAAAATAATATAATATCTACCTAACACAAAAGAAAAATTTCACAAACAAAAATTTAAAAGTAAATTTTTAAGTCGATATTAAAGGATAAATCGATGTATGTTTAACTTGAAAATGTTATACTTTAAGTTTAAGTTTAAGCTCAAACATTAAGTTTCAGGTAATCCAAAGAACCTCTTAAATTGAGATATTTACCAAGGACACCCGAAAGCAAACCATTATCTCGAACCTCAATTACTATAACTACCCAAATGAAGTTTTGCAAATTCCATTAGCAATTTTTCGTGTATCAATAACTGTCCGTAAATATGGAATGAGATATAGTTTATAGCACATAAAGTGGGGTGTGATCGCGGCTGGCTATATAATAACATATTTTATAGCCATGTACGACCACCCACGCTGGTTATTGTTGCCACGCCTCCCACCGCTATCCAATTTGAGCTAAGGAGCTCCCAGATGGCTTTGTGCCTTGATACAAGACCGTTAAACATCTGGAACATAATGGATCTCATTGTAATGTCACGTCATTTATACGACGGTTCTTTCACACACACTAGCATCTCTATATAAAACAGAAAAAACTTTAAAGAGAAGTAGCTTAGAGGAGCTTGCCCGCCACATCGCTCGTGTGATAGGTATTGAAAAAAAAATCGCAACGGAGCAGTAGTGAGATTACACATTAAAAACTTAACAAACATTCAAAAACCTCTGTAAAACTTTGACACTAAGGTCATACGCAACGGGAAAACCTCTTAAAATATAAGTAAAGATCTGACTGAATCTGACTGGTTCAGAAGCAACGAATTAGGTACCTACTTTGACGAATAACAATTCAACACCCATTAGCATTTCTCGTACCTAAAAGATCCAAAAATAAAATAGAAGGTCTCGGTTCAGGGTCCTGGGCCATCTAACCACCAGATTCCATTCTACACGCTCGATGTTGTAATTTGGACACCTATCCTGTAAACCACAATAACCCAAATGTGTCTTGTCCTATTTTATTATGGAACCCCAAATTGGACATTAAAATTGGTCGCTTTTTATAGTTACGTCAAATAAAGGTGAATTACGTGTCACATTTAGGCACTTTGGGATAACAGCTGTTACGTTAGTGTGATCCCTTTTGGTTTTTGGATAGGATACCCTTTGGTCAGGTATTAAATGACCTAATTAAGAGGCCTGCGGATGATGATTTGCCCAAACAAATGTACTACCAAAATGATTTGTAATTCGAGCATATTTCCACCATATCATGTTGTTTTTAGTATTCGAATAGTATATACCTAGGTCCCTGGTTGTTTTTTCTTAATAATACACACCTAAAATGAAATGTAAGAAAAAATATGCTATATGCGATTTTGAATATTTTTACGTCGAAAATTACATGTTTTCGTCCTATTTGTTTTGTATTAAAATCAACAATAGCTTACGGTTTGTTTGTTAAGGAACATAGCTTATATTGTCTAGTAACAGAATAACAACACAATGTCGAAAATACAAAAAGTTTTCAGTCATCATTTTTGGTATTACGGAACATCATATTTACGAATTGAAGTTGCGAGTAGCTGTCGCCGGATCCTTAATTTTCAAAAAATCTCTCTAGGTAGATAGGTAGGTACTATAAAAACTAACGTAATTTGACGAATTCATTACGGATGTAAGTGGGTTATGCTGATGATCGTGATGCTGGATGCGGCAAGCTGAAGACAGGGCGCTATGGCGCTCATTAGGGGAGCCCTATGTCCAGCAGTGGACTAATATGGGCTGATAATGATGATGATGTAAGTGGGTTAACAACAAACCTATTTAAAACAATATTAAAACAAATAAGGTTATCAAAGCGGGTTAACTCCGTAATTAATCTCTATGTCTCTCTTTAATTATTCCTACCTAATTATTTTATATGAATTTTAAAAGAATATTCGAAATTACTTTTATCGTTGTCATTTCCCGACGTTTTTATTTTAACTAGAAATAAATTAGACCTAACACTTATTAAATCTTAGTCTTTTAGGCAGGTACTTACTTAAATTAATACTTAATATCTTAATCCAAACTGCGTAATTATTTTGTTTTAGATACCTAACTCAATTCAAAAACTAAAAGTTTTTCTACCTTACAAGACAAAAACTCGACTACCTATAAATCAACGTACCTATGGTATAAATTTGCATTTTCGCTCTCGCGTAACACAGCTAGCTCACTACTTCTCGACTTGATGCATACTACAGCTGTGCTTCCAATGAAATCGTAATAACTTGCCCACTGACACCTAAAAACGTCCGAGTGGTTATTAGTTACCGTCCACTAACTGATCTAAGCCACTGATATGATAGCTGGAAAGGCAAAGCTAGGTCATTTTGTGAAGAATGGTCTCAAAATATGGGTTTAAGAAAGTAAAAAAGGGGAGATGAGGTACTAGCTTCTCGAAAGTGGAAGGCTCAAATTAGGTGCAATTAGGTCCACCTACCTCAGTTATTTCTTATTAGTCGGACTAAACTAACTAACAAGTAACTATTAGTGGGATTAAATTATCTAATTATTCCCCACCGACACTGAGGTGACTTTTTAACCGACTTCGAAAAAGGAGAAGGTTCATTGTTCGTCGATTTCTCCGTCAATAGTGGACCACTTTTTTTTTCTTGCTATTGTATAGAAAATGATCCCAAAGTGGCCACTTTAAAATTGTACTCCCAAGGAATCAGTTTTTATTCCGCAAAACTTAAAAACAGTGTAAAATTAAGGGATTCGAAGTAGGTTTTTAGTTTTAAAAACAATCTAAATATAGTAGACCAACATTTTAGTTTTTTAAGAACGTTAATTAGTTCATACGTTTTCTATGATAGCTTTTGGTTATTCGTTGTTACCCACTAGCACTCGGTAACGTTTTCCTCCTGTCCACCTCTGTGGCGCGGCGGATCCGTATGCGACGCAGGAGGTTGCAGGTTCGATTCCCGTCTTGGTACAATTGTTTGAACGATCTGCAGATATTTGTTTCGGGTTTTCTGGTAGTTTTCTATGTATATAAAAATATCTATTTATATAGGTAATATTGTAACCATAACACAAGCTCTGCTTGGCTTGGGGCTAGATAATGCTGAGTGAATTGTCTAGCATTATTTATTTATTTACCTATAAAATTATCTTATTCATCATAAAAAAGCTATGTAGCGAAGTGAACCAGCTGTACCAAAACTACCCTGTGACCACTACCGAGTAACCGACAGCCAAGCCAAAATACCAGACGGAGGATTACTTCTAATAATTTAATAGGCCTCTAATAATAAACATGTCAAAGTGATGTTAAATACAAAATAACCAACTTATCAAAGCGTCCAATTAAGACGCTACAATCAAAATGAAACTTTATTTCAATAAGTCATCAGTTTATAGTTTCTCAAAACGTGACTATAAACTTTTTGTGGGTGATATAATATTAGTAGTAACTAAATCTGACATTAAAGGGGCATACCTCGGGACTTATTAAAGGGATTTACGATTGATACAATTTACGTTCTTACAAGGTTTTATAATACAAACACGACGTACAAAGTTATTTAATTTGTTATTCGTTTATGGTTCTTAATTAGGTTGGGGTGTTTAATTTATATTGGAGCCGCTCGCGTCGCTGACATTTACGGTACCGTAAGGTTATCGAAATATTTTTTAATTATTACGTTGCAGTAGACGTTAAAATATACTCTGTGATCGATGCGATGCAATCACAGTTTAAGTTCGAGCTTTACAAATATATCTAGCGTTTTTAAACCGGCCTTGTGGATTAATTGATAGAAATCGCGCAAATCTTTATGAATTCTGTGAACATAGACTCGAATGCGAAACTGCGCAGTATGAGCTCTCCGCGATCTTTTGGAACCATAAAATACGCGACTGCGCAGCCACGCCACGTACTTCCGAGAATTCATAAAGATTGCACGTACTTTACGAAACTAACTCTAAAAGAAGATCTCTACAGGTGAAGCGTAGATTAGTAAGGTTTGTACAAGAAACCCAGTCTTTTCCAGAATGGGGCCTAGTGTCTTTGGAAGACTAAAATCCACCCTACGGTGGGGCGCGGGTTCGAGTCCCACCGAAATCGAAAATTATTGGGAAGTTATTTCATTTCTTAGAGATACCCAAAGTGCGGGTAAGCACTATAGAACTTGACTCCTTTGAGACCAATAAAACCAATGGCAAACTTGAGAATCTATATGCACGTTCTTAGGCTATTGGTTCTTTATTACCAGTAGCAGAGAATAGCAAAATAATTGACATAATTTTAAATGGACAATTTAATAGGACGTTTTTACGAGCCGCTCTATGTGGTCGGCCATATTTTTTGATCTGTCATTGGGAGCTAATCATTGCTTACTATGTTGCTTTTTATTAGTCAAAACAGTCAACAAATTTAATTTTCTATACTCTTTGTCACCTTCAATATTTAACAAAACACATATCCAAATCACAAAAGAATTGCAATAGACGGCAAATCACTGCCTACCTCAATTGGAACCGAGTAGGTACCTACATATTACGTATTTTGAAACTGAACCTACATTATGATACCTAACGAAAAACGTGTTCAAATATTTAGCTTCACATTCTCAAAACATTCTAAAATAGTTTTCAACAATCTATCGGACCCAAACCCCCTTCAAACGTGAGAGCTTGATGATACGCAAATCTCAATTGAAAATTTTAATCTATAACCCATCATGAGCCAACGCAAGCCCGGTGGTCCGCCCGACGCTTGACCATTGTTCCCCCCTGGCCCATTGTCCCCCCTTGGCCCAGGAGGTACATAATTAACAGCCTCCCAGTGAGATCTCTGTTAGACACGCTTGGTAATAACCCCCGCGATGATATTTTTATTAATGTCAAAATAAAGGCCACTGCAGTCACACTGTAAAGTCCAAGGCGTTACAAGGGGCAGAGTTCGGAAAGTCAATAATGCAGCACAAATTACATGAATTCGAAACGTAATTGAGAGAAATCAGTGACATATTGTCAGAGCTAAAAACCCGAAAGCCATAATTAAGTAATGTACTCGTGCCTACGTAATAAGGATTGCATGTTGGTGTTAAGAAACGATTTATCCGTTTTCCTTTTAATATTCATTTGTTTCTATCGTTTTTTGAAGGATTCATAGTGAATGTAAGCAGGTAACCTAACTACGAAACGGTTTGTGTTAAAGGAACATCAATGTTTCATCACTTAACGAGGGACATCAAAATGAGTGTGGTTCTAGAAACGCGTGCTCCGCGTCCCGTCATGAACTGGTTTTTTTCTACTAGACAAGTCCAAAGATACGTAACAAAACAGACCCAAAAAAGTAACCCAACCCGTTACAAAACAGTGTGACAGTCAGCCAAGGTCCGAAGCGGACCATAAAAGATTGCCCGACCCACACAAGAAATTAGGCACCGCATTAGAGTGCCGAGGTGATAATTATGTTACAAAAAATGTATTCGATGAGTTAATATTTTGTCTCGATGACTATGATATCGATTTAAATATTATGGCTATCTATCCTATTGTAGTTGGTAATTAGCGGTTTCCCGTGACTTTGTCGAATAGACTTTTATTATGGCAACAGAAAAGTGTTCTACCTTTCTTAATAAATAAATAAATATGAGACTTGAAAAATACCTGGTGGAGTAGAGCGGTTTTTATAAGTAGACGCTGTGGGTATAGCGTTCAAAAATGTTCAAAACGCACAACTTTTAGACTAAACCGTGCAGAATGATTGAGGCAATGATTGAGGCAACGAAAAACGTGTTCAAATATTTAGCTTCACATTCTCAAATAGTTTTCAACAATCTATCGGACCCAAACCCCCTTCAAACGTGAGAGCTTGATGATAAGCAAATCTCAATTGAAAATTTTATTCTATAACCCATCATGAGCCAACGCAAACCTAGCAACTCTGCTTGGCGGCAGAAACATGCAAGGCGGTAATGCAAACTTCCCAGACCTTTCACAAATAGCTCTATTACTCTCTACGTGCCAGTGATGTAGGTCCCTCCGCTTCACATCAGGGCAATGGAGGCCCTCAAGGGCATAATTACAGTCTGGCACTCCACTGCCTAATGGTAATGACATCATGTTTAGTCTACCGGCGATGTTTATTAACACGTACCACATTATAAATAACTTCGACACTTCAATGGTAATTTAGATTGATGACACTGTTTATCTGATGATTGCAATTCATCGCGACGGTAATTTATTATTGAGCACAACCAGACAATTATGTCAAGAAGATGTTTAGACAATAATATACCAACCTCTGCCAGTACTATGAGACTAAACAAAAGAGACGATTAAGAACAGCTTTTTATTTCTAGGTTCAAAAGCTCATTTCAGCGCCGTAAAATATTAAATCACTAGCAGTCAAATAATTAACAGCCGTTGGTAGCCAAGAAAACGAACAGGTAATAAATTGCTCAATTAAAAGAAATGGCCACAGATGGTGCTAAAGCCAGGCAGCGGCTGACTTTTCATCTCGAGCGTACGCCGAGATAGCTCAATAGACTGGCTGATTGTTTTCCATGGGTGGCATGTAATAGCTATCAGGGAATTCGAAACCGAAGGGCTGGTGTTGCTAGCGCCACCATTAAGGCCTATTGAGCCGCGGTGTGGCGTGGCCGCCCGCTCCGGGCCCTGTATTAGCCGGCCGTATTTCACGAACCAGCCATCGAGGTGAGAACATAATAAGCGGTTCGGGCCATTTTTAATATTCCGGCTTCATTACGGCGTATTACAAACGTCTTGGGTGGCGAATTCTATCGCGAACGCTCTTAATACTACGTTATTAAGGCCCGTCCGACAGAGGGGGCGGGCCCGGACACCGATTTATTTGAATTTTTGCCCCGACTCAATTTGGGAAATTGTTCCGCCGGCGGCGTTGGCGAAATTAAGACGTCAACGTGATTGCGCCCTGCGCCCGCGCAAGGCGTTTAATTATGTAAATGTTATGAGCTAGCTGGTGGGTGGTGCATGGAGTGATTGCGGTGATGTGGTCACGTATGGGGACAATTGAATTTATGCTTTTGTAAAGGGCATTTCTCATCTCGAGGTCGGGATAATAGTGTCGGCATTGCCAATTTTGCAGAATTCGTGAACGATCTCTGAGGTCTTTTGATGTACTTTTATAATGTAGGCAGTGGGACTTTTAACGCTAACATTGTAATAGTAAAATCCGATGGTCCGAAGATGGTGTAATTCCAATAACATAATTACCTTATGTATATGTACTTATTTAATGTGATATTAAAATGAACATGCTTTTTTTATCTTCTTGCAGATTCTATCATCCCACATGGAAGTGCGCTGCAAATGCCACGGCATGTCAGGAAGCTGCCAGCTTAGGACCTGCTGGAGGACTACTCCGGACTTCAGGGTCGTGGCTTCCACTATCAAGAGGAGGTATAGAAAGGTGAGTCCAATTACCCTACAAATCTTAAAAAAAATCTTCAAACCTATTACAAATCTTAAGCTTACAACTCTAGGTAGGTATTTATTTGAAAGTTGTTTGTAATTATCAACTACTCAAATGATTTTACAAGAAGGTTGCTACATTATTCTAGGGTCATTGATTAAGTCTTAAGCTTCCTGGGACTAGACGACCAAAGCCATGGGCAAAGGTAAGTCGTGGCGATAGAAATTAGTGAGGTGGACATGGGCATTGGGCATAGTTTGAGCATCAGACAGACACTCGTCCATGAAATAAGTTCCCAAAAATTTTCTGTTTCGGCGGGACTCGAACCCGCGCCCACCCTCAGTACGGGTGTGCTCTAACCAACTTAGCCACGAAACCTTTAGTCGGTTCAACCGAAAATCTTTGGGACCTCTTACGGGCTATAGCGCCGGTGGCGAGTGGGTATCTCTAGGTGCGGATAAGCACTATAACAACTATGTTCCTATGTACCTAAACAAAACGTATGATATTGTTGTTTTTAATAAAAAACCTTAGACACTCGTCCGTTGATTTGCAAACACAAGCTGAGATTTCTGTTCTTCTGAGATCGATTGCAACTGCTGTCCTGTAAATATAATTTACATTCTGTAAATATAATTTACATTCTGTAAATTATATTTACAGGACGTAATAAATATAATTTAGGTACATTCTGTTAGGTACACAACGGCATAACAGCGGTAGGTCCAAAATGCAATAAGACTTTATGGGAACATTTTTTTTCTTCAGGCACTAATCATTGCTCAAGAAGAAATGAACAGCGGAGTGAACGTGCTGAGGGGTAGACCTCGAGGAAGAAAGAGGAGCAAGGCAAGACCTGCGCCGAAGACTAGTCTGCTGTTTTATGAAAAGTAAGTCAAAAATCAAAATCAATGCAATATCAGATGCGTGAGCTAAGCGCATCACGAATTCATTGATATTTGAGTTTTGATTGTTCACTAGTCAGATCTGTGTGGTAGTTAGGATCATGGTTAGCTTTTAGTTTATTGTGGCTGTACAATTATTACTTACCGAGTCTATGTAGAAAACTAAAAGTCAATAGTGAGTTCTCACTCAGAGCCTCTCGGCTCTGTTGAAATGAATCGGGAAAATGAATAAAATTTATTTGGTTTGATTTGATGGAGTTTTTGGTGTCGGAGAGGAGACCTACTCTCCTCAGCATGTTAGGGAAGCCATAGACGGCGAAATTTTTATAGGTTTCTTTAATAGGTTTGTTATCAAATTTTATGCTATCCCAATTTAAACTTATTTCATCAGGTCCCCGAGCTTTTGCGAAGCCAACCCTCGCATGGACTCCGCAGGCACATCAGGCCGCGTCTGCCGCATCGGTAGAACCTCTCGAACCGGAGCCTGCGACCTACTCTGTTGCGGACGAGGCCATGCGCTCATCCGACGGTCAAGCCTGAAGCCCTGCAACTGCACCTTTCACTGGTGTTGTCGGGTCGACTGCCAGAAGTGCCGTGATGATAAGTGGGTGGCTATTTGTAAGTAGATTGTTTTTGGACGAAGGGGATTTGAGCAGGGACCCATTGGACGCTATAGATTCGATGACCAGTTGTTAGAATTTCTGAATCGATGAAGCTGTTTCATCTTCTCTTAATTAGAGCACTAATTAACCATGGAAGTGTTATTTATTATTTGACTTCGGATTGACCTTGCCAGCAGTGGCTGGCAAGGCTGGCGCCTATTACTCTTGTGATAAATATTGCACATGTTATGATAAATCAGTATTATCTTATAAGCTTAAAAAAATTATCGATAATACCTTTTTAGAAACTTTTGGTAGTTAAAATAATCACTTACATCTAGTATTTCTACATTCCATTTATTAGTAGTAATTGTAAAATATATACAGTTTTTAATTTAGATTTAAGCAACTACGAGTATTGTAACATTCCAATGAAGTGATAACTTTAAGTAATTAGGTATTTATTGTTCATCATTTTATTTATTTTAATAATTAATGATTGTATACCGATGTAGTTATTTAAAAATGAAATCCTTTTTTATGAAATATGCGTAATTTATTATTAACTAGCTTTTTTACTCCTATTTGAATCCAAAGGCTCTTTGTCAGAAGAATATCTAAATCAGAGTACCTTCCTTCCTATATTTAGGCGATACCTATACCTACACAATCGAAAGTTTCCTAAACACGCATCGATCAAGGTATCCACCAAGCGGCGGCAGATACTAGATCGAAGTATACACGTAAGTAAAAATATTGAGACTCAAAGCTCTTGAGGAATTTCAATGTTAAAATTGAACAAAATGAACTCGCAAATAACGTTAAGCCTATTCACGAAAATAACAAACAACTTTAGCACCGATCGATCACCCAAGTAGACAATTACAGAGGCGATGTATCAATAGCACAGGCACTTTTGTTAAGTAGCAATTACCATTTCGCTTCCGCCTAATTTGGCAGTTGTTCGAGAGTCCTTAAGAAAGGTTCGACGCGTTGTGATAGGTATACATTGCACAAAGTAAAGCCGATTTGGGAATATAATGGGAGGTTCTAGTGGAACCGTCAGAAGTGGGATTGAATAACAACAAATTAATCTACACAAGATGTTCAAATTAATTTTTGTGACGGAAACAGATAAAACAATCCCTTTTGTCAAAAGGCAAATGTATGGGTATTTTAAATTAATATTTTAGTACAGTAGACACACCAGAGACAATTTAAATCGATAATTTGACGGAGATCAGTTAATTTTAAGCAATTCATATCCTAAGAAACAAACAACCCAATCCTCGAAAACAAAGATAAAGAATCCCAAACACAATACGAACTCAAAACTCATAAGCACTTCCACTTCACCGAACAAAACATCCTAACTGTGCTTTTACAAACATGAATGAGAAGATTGAGTTTGAAATAATTTGACAGCATAACAGTACCGAAGGACCAAACATACTGTTAAACAAACTGCGACCAGAAAGGCTCAATGAATGAAGCCCTTTGTACCGATGTTTTAGAATTCAAGTACACTTGATCAGGCAGGCGTGACTAATATATTTTGGAGATCATGAGACGGATCACATATTTTAGAGATTGGAGATGCGAATCTATTGAAAACATTGAAATGGATTGAGTTACAACTTACATTGATGTAACTACTTACTTACCAGTGACGGATGGGTTTATTTTGAATGAGACAGTCCCTTTTGTTGCCGTCAAAGAAGAAACTGTGAACGATAATGCTTTCCGGATAAAACCAGATGAAGACTGAAGAAAGGAAAATCAATGTAACTTAATTGGTACCTATTAGTGTATAACCTAAGGCACCTACTACATCGTCGTAGTCATGGATATTTGCATCGTATCAACCCGTCTAAAAGAAAAAAGACAGGGAGCAATAAACCCAACTCAGGAAGCCAAATATGAACCACGTGAAAACACAAGCCAAAACAAAGACTTGTCTAATCCTCTTAATAACAAATCAAATTACATTCCAATTAAAACTGTACGTCGTCCCCAATTAATAGTAAAGGCGTCCGAAGGTCACAAGCTATTACCTAATGGTATTACGAGGGATTAGCACCGTGGACTTAATACAAGAAGCCGTAGCACTTGGCGGAGCTCTTGCTAGCTGGCATTTACCCTGGTGGAGTGTGTGCAGTGTGGACGTACAGGGGTGAGTCGATAGTTTCTAAGAATGATAAATATGATAAACACTTGGTATTGTTGATCGAAGAATAATCACAAATAGTTTGAAATGTTTAGTTCACTTGGCTAAGGAGGAAGAAATGCTACAGAGTTTTAGCTTAAGTACCTTCTGAAAATAACATTTGAGAAATATTTAATGTTTCGAAAGATAAAAGTCTTTGTTTTCATTCTTTGTAGAGCATGGTAAATAAACTGAGTCTAAACTTATTGAATTAAGTGAGCTTCAATAAACTGTATAAAAGTGTAAATCTTGAAATAGGTAACACAAATACACTTTTATACAGAACTCGTAAATATCAGTAGCGCCTGTCTAACAAGAAAGTCGTAACCACCGTATCGTTAAATCAGAAGAAAAGTAATGAATGACCCGAACGAGTATAGTAACAAGCATTTTCATTAAAGCAACTTGAGCATTAACATTGGCCAGAGTTGACAATAATAAAGGTTGTAACTTATCCAGCAGGATTGTTCTGTCAATTATATGTTCCGCTGGCAAGCCAGGCAAGCATGAAGGACGGCCTGAATGTAGCCTCCTTACCGAGTCCAGCGGAGCGGTACAATCTCGGGACTAAACTAGGCTCGGGGATATTCGGAGCCGTATACAAAGCCACTGACACCCAGGCAGCCGGCAAATCAGTTGCCATCAAAGTACAAACCTACACAGACGAAAATGAAACCCACATTCAGGAGGAATACAAAATACTTAGGGATTTCACCAAACATCCCAACCTTATAGACTTCTATGGAGTTTTTTGTGAGAAGTCCGAAAGTGCACGCGACGTCTGGTTCGTCCTCGAGGTGAGTCAATGCCATTCAACCACCGCTTGATTTATATCGTTTCGGGACAGATACTGTATTGTGTTGTTTGTTTTCAGTTGTGCGAATGTGGGTCTGTCATCGATGTTGTCAGAAAGCTAAACGCGGCAGACAGAAAAATGTCCGAGGAACACATCGCTTACATCCTCAAATATACGATCAAGGTAAGTCCATATTCGACTGACTATAAACATGTCCCTCGTCACATTCAAGTTGAGATGGCTGTTTATAAAACAAAGGGCCTGACAGTCCAGCCTTCAACGGCTGAATCAATTGGTGGGTACTTTGAATGCAAACTCAATTGTTCTCGAATCTGAGTCGAGGCGATTTCTGTTCGCGTGACGTCGAATAAAATATTGCCCTGCGAATGTCCACGTACGTTGGAATACAATCTAGGGCCATTACTTAAAATGCACGCCGCTTTATTTGATGTGATTCGCGACGGAGCGTTCGAACTTGTCGATGTGAATGTCGGAGCGCGCCCGACAACACCGTGATGGCCCCCCATCGCGGCGCATCGCTCAATTATCGTAAATAATGCTCGCGCACACAAGATATACGAACCTCTGACGCGGTAGCCAATGATCTCTCTAACTCAGAGATCTCAGGCAAAAGCCGGTCTTATGACCTTCTCGTATGGTTCAACACAATAAATTTTATTCGACATCTTAAGCTCCAAAGGCATCGGTGAGCCTTAAATGCGTATTATCTTTATGCAAGCCACTTGGTTCACAATACCAGTGCTTGGTCCTTTTCGTTCGGTTGATCTTCCATGCATATCTATCGATGTTGCATCGTGATGAATGATTGAACTAGTGATGTAGACATTGTCGATGCAAATAATATGAAATGCTTTTATTTTATTAAAACTTTCGAATAAATGCAATTTAATGCATTCTCCTAATAAATTGGTGTTTCAATGTCAATTTCAATATGAATCTCCATTTATTGAAGCTCAAGAGATTTTGAGAGAAAGTCAATGTCAATAAATGGCGACGACTTACAATACATCTTAATGACAAGGTTGACAAAGTGAAATAGGGGATGAAATTTAATCAGCGAATAGAGAGTGCAAAGTCGCGGGCCAAAGGTGTTATGTTTTGTCTATAAATAAATAGGAAACATAAATCAGCATCATTAATTAGTACCTAAACTGAACTTAAATTGTCAAAAAACCTTTTTTCCTAATCCCAATTGAAAAGATTTCCGACGGCACTTCACTAACCGCTAAAAGTCCATAATGAACGCATTAAGCACACTGATATATCAGACAGCAGAGTGCGCGGACAAGCCGCCTGCGCCGGCGACATCGAGCCAGATACGTATGCAAATAGACCCCAATGAATCTTATGGGCGTCGACCATTTGACTGACAGTGACGCTACTATCGCCAGCCTTAACAAGATGCGCCTTAAGGGGCGGTCATTCCATCACTCCCTGTCAAACTCACGTGTTGCCTTCTCCGATTGGTCCGATAAATCTCATATGCATTTCCAGGCCCTCGTTTACTTGCACGAGAATAAAGTGATCCATCGAAACATAAGATGCAGCAACATTTTGATTACAAAGGATGGGGAGATCAAATTGTCAGATTTCGGGCTGTCGTGCAAGTTGAAAGACACGTTAGACACGAGTAGGACGAATATCGGATCGCCAAGCTGGATGGCACCTGAGATGGTGACGTGTGGTGACGAAGGGTATACGAACAGAGCTGATGTCTGGGCTTTAGGAATTACGACCATAGAGATGGTGGACGGGAAGGCTCCGTTCCAAGACATGCATCCAACCGCTGCTTTATTTCAAATAGTAAGGAACCCACCACCGAGCGTCGCGAAACCTGCTATGTCGTCGAATGACATCAACGACTTCATTTCAGAGTAAGTTTCGATATTATATTAATTTGATTGGTGTGGTGATATGATAATGTTCGACAATTTGCATACCTATCGGTTTTGTTTTACAGATGCCTTGAAAAGAACCCCGAACATCGGCCTTTTTCTATAGAGTTGGAAGAGCATCCTTTCTTGCAAATGGTCCCCGAAAATGATTTCCATGTAAGTAACATTACTTCGAAAACCACCCACGAATACCCAGAGACCGAACTATCATCGAAAATATATTAAAATTAATTGCTTCAGCTATCTACAGAGCTCAAAATGCTTGCATTTGAAGTTAAAGATTTTGAAGCACCAAGTAAAACGCCAGAGAGGATCATTAAAAACGGTCTATTAACCACCGAAGGCTGTCATGAGGCTGAGAACATGCAAGTTGAAGATCTCGCAGCTCTAGAAGAACTAACTGAGGAAAAGCTTTTGAGTGAACTACAGACCAAGTTAGTCAAAGGCGCTTTTACATCGTTTGTTGGAGATATTTTACTGATACTTAACCCTAACACTAATGAAGATATTTATAGTGACATTGTAAGTACTGTTCCCTTTCTATTGTTTGGTACCGTAGATTAAATACCTAAGATACCATGACAATAATATTTTATTCTAACACTAGTATTTACAATTGTTTCAATTGTAAATACTAGTTTTAATTTAATTCTATGATTTGATTGTAATTTTCTTTATTAATAAAGTATCTCTTCTAGCACCACAAAAAATACCAATGCAAATCAAGATCAGATAATGAGCCGCACATTTTTGCCGTAGCTGATAGTGGCTACCAGGATGCTCTCCATCACAATGACCCTCAATACATAGTGTTTTCGGGAGAAAGTAAATCTGGCAAGTCTACAAACATGATGCATGCACTGTCTCATTTGACATTTCTTGGAGCCATGAAGAACAATACAGCTGACAGAGTACAAAAAGCCACAAAGGCAATTCAAGTGGCAATCACTGCAGGGACGCCATGTAATGCTCATTCTACAAGAGCAATATTTCAGATACAAGTAACCTACGGTAGCTCGGGGAAACTTAGTGGTGCTATATTTTGGCTTTATCAACAAGAGAAGTGGCGGGTAGCTTCAACAGATATGTAAGTTATAAGCAAACGCCTAATTCAAATAACCTGAGCAATGTTTTTATGTGTAAAAAATCTGTTACAGGACTCATGCCAACTTTGACTTAATGTACTATTTTTATGATGCAATGGAAGCTGATAATCGACTAGAAGAACTTAGCCTAGACAAAAACAGAAAACACCGATACCTTAGAATACAAGACGAACCTATTAAAGGACCTAAAGGAGTGAGAGAAAATCCGGAACACAACGTCGACAACTACAAGGAATTTATTGATAACTTAAAAGCCGTAGATTGGGAAGTAGAAGACATAACTTTCTTCGAGACAATTCTGGCTGCAATACTAGTACTAGGGAACGTTCGATTCAAAGAAGGCAAAAGTGGATCAGCGGAAATAGAAAACCCAGAGGAAGCAAAAAAGGTAGCCAAGCTATTATCTTTAGACGAGACCAAGTTCCTCTGGGCTCTTTTGAACTACTGCTTGATAGAAAGCGGAACAGCCGTTAAAAGAAAACATTCTACGGATGAAGCAAGAGACGCAAGAGATACGTTAGCAAGTGCTTTGTACAAAAGACTCATAGATTGGATGATAAACATTATCAACTCAAAACTATCCTTCATGAGATCGGTTTTGTAAGTAGTCATAAAATAAAATTAGATTTTAGCTCTCAAATACATGTTTTTACGTCAATGTTTGACCACTTGTATTTTTTCCAGTGGCGATAAGTTTTCGGTGAGCTTGCTCGACATGTTTGGCTTCGAATGTTTTCATAGAAATCGGCTGGAACAGTTGATTGTGAATACAACAAATGAACAAATACAATTCTTGTATAACCAAAGAATATTTGCTTGGGAAATGAATGAGACGGCCGAAGAAGAGGTTCCTGTTGTACCATTGCAATTCTATGATAATAAAAACTCTGTGGATCAGTTAATGGGCAGACCACTTGGCCTTTTCTATATTCTGGATGAGGCCAGCCGCACTGGGAGTGGCCAGGAGTTTATTATGAGTAAGTAATTTTGTATTAATATCTAAAAAAGCCCAGCACGATCTTACGATACGCAATGTTTATTCAAGGTACAATAAAGACCACATGTAAAGGCCCCTACATAAAACTCTCTGGAAGTCACGAGTTTAGTGTAGCACATTACACCGGAAAAGTTAACTATGACGCCAGAGAAATGTCTGACAAAAATAAGGACTTCCTACCACCAGAAATGATTGAAACTATGCGAGCGTCAGTAAATATCACAGTGCAACAATTGTTCAGGAATAAGTTGACAAAAACTGGCAACTTGACTGTGTCTCCGAGTCAACCGAAAGTTGTTGTAGCAAAGTCTAAATCGGAGAAAGAAGAAGCAAATAGTAAAGCAAGGGTGAGTTTCGAAAACAAAAGCAAAAACAAAAAAAGTCCGTTCCTAAGAACGTCTAAGGATATTGTTTTCTTTTTTTTCAGAAATACAACACGGAGTCAAAAGGGCAATTCTCCCAGGTGCACAGAATGCGAACAGCCGCAGCAACATACAGAGCAACAAGTCTAGAAATTCTTAAGCAATTATCATCAGGCAGTAGTGGAACACACTACGTAAGATGTATCAGGCCAGACATGAGTGACAATCCCAGAGGATTCCAAAGAGAAATCGTCAGACAACAGCTAAGAGCCTTGGCAATTTTAGACACAGCGAAAGCTCGGCAGAATGGTTTCTCTTGCCGGATACTCTTTGCTGAATTTATACGAAGGTATAATCTTAGAGGCTGATAAGATAACGCAGCAGAAAGAGGTGATTTCATTTATCGATGTTCTTTTTTCCAGGTATCGCTTTTTGGCCTTCGATTTCGATGAAAATGTAGAAGAGACAAAAGACAATTGCCGACTGCTGATGATAAGACTCAAAATGGAGGGATGGATTTTGGGGAAGACTAAAGTTTTTCTGAAATATTACAATGAAGAATTCCTATCAAGGTAAAATAAAAGTTTACATGGCAAATATGCATAGCTAAGGTTACAAAAGTATGTATAGGCATATAACAAAGTACTTTTATGGGACAGGTTATACGAGACCCAAGTAAAGAAGATAATAAAGGTGCAATGCATGATGAGGGCATTCGTAGCGAGGAGAAACGCGATAAAGAGCAAAGCAAAGAATTTGCATAGTAAGTTATACTTAAGTACTACCTATTCAAGTAAATAATGTAAACCACGTACACACAAATGTACTTACGTGTTGTTTTGGTTGCAGTAAAAGAACTGAAAAAACATCAATCTATGAATGTTACGGAGGATGAAGCTGCTCTACTGATACAAAAAGGTAAACATGGAATTGTCAAAAAACTAATAAATTACGCCTTCTTTCCTAGTAAACTTTGAAACAAAACAAGATAGTTGATAGTCCAAGAAAATGACAAATAACATATTGATTACAGCTTACCGTGGATACATAGTCCGAAAAGCGTACGGGCCGCTTGTGAGCAAGACGACGGGAGAGATAGATGAAGAAACGGCTTCGTTCTTGAAGAGGTTCGCGCAGAAATGGAAGAGTCGATCCATTTTCCAAGTGCTACTGCAATACCGGGCAGTGAAGTATCAGGACTTGGTGAATTTTTCACAGCAGGTAATAATTTAAAACTTTCTGACTCCCACGGCTTAGCGACCCGAAGTGTGTCTTGGCCTCCGTTAAGAGAAGCCAATTTGTCTGTCCTGTGCAGCTTCCCGCCAGTCCTCCGCTTATAGCTCTCGCAGTTCCGCTCAACATATTTTTCCGGTGGAACATCATCAATATGTAAATTAAGAAACACATGAAAAATTTGGAACAGGTTTAGTATGATAAATAACAATACGTAATAGAATTATTTACCAATACCTATTAGCCAATCAGATCACATAAAGAATAGTTAAACAATTTTCGCTTACCACAAATGATTCAAAAGAGAGGAAAGGCCCAATAAAACTCTCTTTCTATGTTATCGTCCATTTCACAATTTCAGGTGCACATTTACAACCAGGCCGCCATCGAAACCCTTCTTGGCACCAGCACATCTGTTCTTCTAGACCGCGTGGACCCACACGCGAAAGGACCCGAGTTCCTAGGGTCTACGCCCCCGACGGTGTGGAAACTACCCTTCAGAATTGATCAGCTCCAATATTATGATACTACGTATATGTGCGATCCAAGCGCTAAGAGCAAGTGAGTAAACCTACCTACGGTGGGGTATTTGCACTATGGATAACCTTCGAACAGTTTAGTTTAAAAAAAAAGGAACTGTTTGCATCCCTTACTCCATCCAGATCCACATGCCCAAATGGGTCGTATAGCTTTAGGGTTTTATTGATATAATAGATTGCAGGAGATTTCCTGCAATCTACTCGTACTATATCATATCAAAATTCAATTATTTTCTTTTCAGTGATACATTCGCGAGCCAATACGACTCGGATCACGAGCCTTGGGACGAACCCCTAAAGAGGCGGTTCAGTTCATCAGCAGATGTATCAAAAGCAACTGCGAGCACCCAAACGCTCATCGCCGTACCATTCTGCAGGGATCCCACACAACCTGTCACCGTCTTACCAGCTGACGACATCAAACCCGCAAAAGGAAGACCAGCAGTCTACAAGAAAAAGTCGAGCCACGCCCCGCAAAGTTACTACCAACCACCCGCACCGTGGATAGGAGCAAGAGACGATACAGACACCTTAGAAAACAGCGGCCCTGTTCTAAGAAAGACTTCACACAGCAAGAGCTTACACGGTATTGACTTGTCAGAACCGAACCCGATCAAGGAGCTACAAGCGATGGCAAGATCGACGAACAATATAAACGATGACGACCCCCCGTTCAACTTCCAAGCTATGTTGAAACGCACGCCAAGAAACCGAGCGTCGATGAAGAGATCCGGAGAATCTGAGAGTGCGTCACTTGAAAAGCGTTCAGGGTCGAGGAAAGCTGTGGCACCTCCGCCGCCAGTGTCTTTCGCACCCGAGATTGACATTCCAAAATACACACCCAGCCCAAGAGCAACACCAGATCTATCAAAAAAATATGGCGCGCCAACACCTCCCATAAAAACAAGGACACCAACACCATCTAGGGATTTCCCCCGACAAGACTCCCAAGAAAGTATAATAGCTGAATTGAAAAGAGATAACAGGCCTGAGATGATATACCCTATTGTAGATAATAGAGAGAGCGAGAAGATAGAGCTAGCCCCGGGTATAACTATTGAAGGTACTGTTACGGATTTATAGAAAAACAGGTTTTGGAAAAAAATATATATTTTTTCTCCATTACATTAAGTTACCACAGATATTACTAGCAAGCTATAGAAGTTTAAAGAACTACATACTTTGATTAAACATACGATCTAAGTTTTGGCAACATTCTATAACTTGCTAAACATTACTGTTGGTGCTTTGTTTTTATGGCGTTACTATTAATGATCTTGTCAATGTTTAAAGCCATAAGTTTTATGTTAAGTCATATCATAAGAGATTTGTTATCAAAGGATAATGTTTCTCAATAGATTGTATTATTGGATATAATACTAGTCTTAAAGCAAATTATGGCGTAAACACACTTTTTAATTTCGACATAATCATAGGAGCTCTCTATGCTTATAAAAATATAATTTGATTAATTCGACCTTATCTGTACTTATCTTAAAACTAAATTATAATTGCTTTGGTAACTTATTTAACTTATATCCTAAGAAGAGTACCAAATCTGGCATACGTTTAAGACGTGAGCAAGTGATTTTTATTTGACTTTCTCTGTAGAAAATTGGACAAATTGTTATGTGCTTATTAAACACAATTTACATTGGAATTTTGAACATATAAAAGAAACTAAGTATTATCGTGGCTTATTTGAATGAGTATTTATAATAATGATATTCTTTAAATATAAAGCTCCGAATAGCTTGTACAGATTGATATGTTTAATAGTTTTTTTTAATTGCATCATTAAATAGCATTTTAACATTAGGTAATGAGTATGTTTAATTGTTATAGGTGTATTACCTGAGTTGTTACTTTTTCCCGATTCAATATAGAATGTTTAATTTCTCACATGTGTTCAATAAACATTAAAAGTGATACAAAAGTATTGTTTTATTCG
This sequence comes from Eupithecia exiguata, assembly GCA_947086465.1. Lineage (NCBI taxonomy): Eukaryota > Metazoa > Arthropoda > Insecta > Lepidoptera > Geometridae > Eupithecia > Eupithecia exiguata. The sequence goes on from OX352229.1 coordinate 3,598,479, forward strand.
ATTTTATATGAATTTGAAATTCAAATTTTATAAAATACAATATTTTTTGATACGTTTTACAATGTTAATCACATATTTTATCGTATATTTTTGAATTTAGGCCTTACACATTTAAATATAATTTCGTTCCAAAAATACTTTTCTTAAAATTACGATTAACTTCTTGAATCACAAGTTTAAGTTATTGCTTATATTGTAACATACAACATTAATGCATTCAAGTTACCATTTATGTTTTAAAGGTACCTAACCTATAGGTACATAATTACAAAAATATCGCTAAATATATTTATCAAAATCTTAAGCTCTATAAACTCTGTCGTATTACACTGATTTCATAAATTTTAGACAATATTTTAGTCACCCATGCAGTATTTTTTTAAGATTTATTAAAAATAATATTTCAATAAGACTCGAACCTCTAATAAATCAGTAAGTAGGTATAAAAATATAAAAAATCTTAATTATAAACAAAGCAAATGACTTCAATGTAACTATTGAGATCACAAACTTAAAAAATAAAGAACTTACTTAGTTTTATTGCTTACGTAATTATAGTTTTCACTGAAATGATAACTAAACTAAATTAAATCTTAAAAAAAAGTGCAATAATGGAAACAAGTGTTTTATTTAAGATTACTAATATTATTGTAATAATGCCTTTACTAGCCATAGTTATTAAACCGCCATTGTGTTTAAGTAAAAAAGTTATGTCTTAGAATCTTATAGTATAATAAATTGGTCAAATATTGCATTTTCAGCACTTAATCTGGACCAGAAAATATATCACTGTCGAAATAAGTTAACCGCATAATATTACGAGTCTAAAAATACCTTAATTTTATATTAGATCAAGAAATCATTAAGTCTGTGGCCTTACGCCAAAGGAATAAGAAAAAGAAGTACATATAATTTTTTTTAATAGAATCTAGTCTTCGTTTCAAGAAAATATTCAGTCCAAAGACATGGGCTTTACCAGCGTCTTTAGCAAAGCCGGTCACTCGGGCAGATCAGTAGGTCGCATAGCGTTTGTTGTCAAGGGTAGAATAGATAAAAAAATACGTTGCAACTTAACATTAACTCCTTCAACTTGTGCTGGCTCAAGTGGCACCTTAGCTTCATAAATAGCAACACGTAGGTAGGTAGTTAAGTAGTGACTAAATAGGTACTCAGGTAAGTAGCTCAGTTATTTGTTCGTTTCTTTTTTTGTTAATTCCAGGAGAAATATTTTTGTTTACTTCTAATATTTTTTATTGATACTAAGTTAACCGACAAACATTTGTTAAAAGGTTGTAAGACCTGAATAAAAAAAAACTTGAATAACTCACGCAATGTTTGACGATGCGCTGTCATTTTTGTCTATTCTACCCTTCGATCAAAAATAAGGAGTTCGCGGCCTCCCCCGTAGATACCTAGAGCCTTACAAAAATGTCACTCAAAATTGGGTTCGTTTTGTTTTGACGCAGACAGTTTGCGCAGAGCCTGACAAGTTTTTTCCATACGGAACAAGAGATTGGTGGAGTCGAATTCATTTTATTTTATTTTGTAAGTAGGTAGGTACCTACCTGAGAATTATATACCTACCTACTCAGTTTATTTTCTATAAGGATTAATTAACAGAATTCAGGTAAAGATAACGAATCATTTATTGATGAAACTATAAATTGGTGTCTCAACAGTAGGTATTTATACAAAAGGGTCATTTCAGACATACAATAATTTAAACTTACAATACAATTTCAGGCAGGCACTCTAGATTAAAAAGAACTGGTTCCTGTCTGCGGCTTTGCACGATTTTTTTTTCGGGAAAAAAATAAACGTTTTATAAATTCATACTTCTGGTAGGTAGGTAAGAACCTAGTCTTTCTTTTATTAGAGAGTCTACGCAAATGAAATTTTAGGGCGGGCCAACTAGTTATTTTAAAAATCATCAACTAGTAATATTAAACTTATTTTTATGAAAAATATATTAATACATACTATAAATGAAAATTTTTTTTAGAAGAAATAGCCTCTCCATTTATCAATTTAGAACAAATTTAATATTTTAACATAGGCAAACCAAACAACAATATTTTATGCTGATTTCACAAGTATATGACTCACATCTCAATATACGGGTACAAAATATATTTAAACTTACTGAAAATAAGAAATTCCATCCTTTTTCAGCACTTTGGACGAGTGATTCTTGCATTTTTTGTACGAGCACTTACCCATGCTTTTTGTTTGAACGCTAAAATGACACTAGTTGAAAAGCTTTCCTAACATGTCAAAATGTTCCTCTTTTGCTACTGAAGGTTGTGGGCTGCGCATTGTGAATCTAAGGGGGGCCGGCGAAGCCGGAAATTTTTGATCGAAGATTCTACCCTAGACGACAACTACTGTGCTTTACCTACAGGGTGGGAAAGAAAGGAGCCTCGAGTCTAGCTGACGATGGTATCTAGACGTGATCGGGACGCGCCTCTGTCGTGCGGACAGGGAACTACGCAAATCCCATACAAATGAGAAGTCACGCACGATCACGTCTCTATACTATCGACAAATGGGCTCGGGGCTAGCGATGCTCAATCTGCGGTTTAGGGAAATACGATGCCACAGACACGTTAAATATAAAACTACCCTCTGTGTTAACCGTTACTCTCTTTACGGCTGACGATTTACACGATTTAGGCCGAACCGACTCTTTAGGGCGACAGAAATGGGTGACAGTTGGTATGATTTTGGAGTCACGCCCCTGCGAGTCGCACCGCTGAAGCTCGGCAGTGATTGCGTTAAACCCCTTTGGTGCCGACCAAAAGGAAATAGAACATACCCTATTTCGCCGCAGTTTTCTCTCCGTTGCCATCAATGCCAACCTGCCCCAATAACTGCGTCACACTGGGTTCATTCAAGGTCAGAACTGCATGAGCCTCCACCATCACCACGAGAGAGTTCCTGGCTTCCTCGTGAGGTATTCCGTGGGCGCGCGTCGCGTGTGTGTACCATGCACCGGTAGATGGCAGCACTTGGACGCACCATTTGCAAGATAGCCTGGAAGGCAGATAAATATTTTGTTTGATTGACTTAACTTTGAAGCAAGCGGCGCCAATAAGAAAGAAGTTGAAGTTGACTAAACCTGAAACTTGAACCTGTAGGCTTAGCATGGACTGGACAATCTAGACATGGTTCGTCTAGGGTAGAATAAACCAAAATTACATGGAATCGTCATCGAATCAATTCCTTCAACATCAATAATTCACGAAATTTGTAAAACTTTTTCTATTCTAGCCTAGACACACAATTATTTTGGCTTGTTATGTTATCTAGTAGGTACCCATAACCAAAGAAAAACTTTAAAGTACTTGTTAAACTTTTTCTATCCTAGCCTAAATAATCTGATATTTTGTAGTAAGCCTTTTTGCACAGAAAGATTTTGACAATTTGTTTGAATTTATTTATTGATAGATTTTGCAACTCGCTACAAGTTTTGTTGTAGAAGCGTATACATTGCCCTTTAAAAGATTAGATTAGCCTTTAAGAAAGGCACAGCGAGTTTATGTATATTTGTAGTATTTATATTATGTATATCGCTATTTTTAGGGAAGCTTTTGATATTTTTATGAGTGTACAATAAGTTTTCGTAAATATATTGAGAAGGATGTCCGATGTGGGTTACGTCGGTAATGAATGTTGCATAGACAATATGTACCTGTTTGTAAGGTGTCTGGATTTAACATGTCTCCGTCGATAGCCCCAGCTGTTGTAGACCCGAGGGCAGAATGGGCAGGGAAACGACGGACTAGCATAGCATGTGTTGTTCTTTGAATCTGTAATAACACAAAAATAGTAAGATAAAATTATGGATAGCAGAACCTGCAGTTTACTTACGGTGCATTCCGAATTACGATTAGAGCGCTGATAGCGATCACAGCGATATTTTGCGTTCCAAATTAGATATCACGATATTGACAGTTGAGTGCTGTCATTAAGTCGGAACACTCATGAGCGTGCTCACGAGTCGCGGTGTCAATATAATATATTATCATTACATTAAATAAGCTTTAATCGTTATTATCACATTCATCAAGCTCATGAGTGTTCCGAATTACCGTAAGCGCGACAACGAACGTCCTGTTTTACGTCTATCAGTCAGCCGAAAGCCACTTTTGACAGAGGCGCTCACAGTGATCACGATTTGTGGCATGGTCGGTGATATCGCAAAACTGCACATGTAATGACGTCACACAGGACTGCAAAGAATATCGTCGTCGCGCTTACAGTAATAATATCGATTTCAGCGTAATTTGGAATGCACCTTTTGTGTTAGTACTTTACCAATAACCCTGTATATTTTATAAAAGTTAAAAAGATGTTTAATTATTATCATCAGCTTATATTAGTCCACAGGTGGATATAGGCCTCCCCTAGTGAGCGCCATAGCGCCGCCGCTGTCTCCTACTTGCCACATTCAGCATCTGTCTACAGTCTTTCGCAGGTCGTCATTCCAGCTGGCCGGAGGGCGTCCTACACAACTTTTACGGAGTCGGGGTCTCAACTCAAGAACACGTTTACCCCAGCGGTTGTCGGTTCTTCGCGAGATATGGCCGGCCTACTGCCACTTTAGCTAGCTAGTTCATATGCATCGACACTTTGCTTTTTAATGATTATCATACTTTTAGTGTCAAAAATTAAAATAACGACGAAATTCAAATAATATAATTAGATTAGTATCTAAATATATTATTTGAATTTCGTTCTTCATGCAATTTGTAGTCCGATATTGCAAAAATCCACTTGTGTAGTTTCAACAAAAATTTTATGATGCACTAGCTTGTGCAAAAGGCGGCTTCCCACGCATTTTCCCGGGACAAAAAGTAGCTAATTGTTAATCCAAGTTTAGCTACCGCTGCAAAATTTCAGATCAATCTGTTCAGTAGTTTTGGCCATTTGATCAAACACCCATACATCCAAACTTTCGCATTAGTGTGATTCCCACTGACAGGGAATAGGGTTGAATCAACCAATTACACTAATGTAAATTAAACTCTCGTCGTCTCAATGGTTCCTGATCGACGAGTCGACACAAATCCGCATCAGTGGGATCACTCTGATGCTGCCTTTCCACCAGAGATGTGCTATGTGGTGTTAGCCAGCCCACCAACAGGATCGCTCTATTATCGCGTGATTTTTGTTAGCTATGAAAACGACGCGATAATAATGCGATTCTTTTGGTCGGCTGGAAACATAGCAACGTAGAACAGATCTCTGTGTTTTGATTTAACTACAAAAATATTTTAAAAAATTGTGGTTTCCACCAGAGATTTCATTTTTAGGCAGCCTAATTCTTTGACTCACCTTTGCAGTTATGAGCTTCACTCGACACTGAATTAAGATTCTCTGTAGTAATACTCAATGACTCCACAATGGTTCCGCTCTGCAGTACAGTTTCCACTTCCTTATCAATTTCAACACACTCTTTATCTTCATCAACATCGATTATACTCTTATCGTTTGCATTTATGCATGGTTGGGTACTACTGACTTCGCTGATCCATTTCTTCATGTTCCGTTCGGTAAGTCTAGTTGTGCATAGGGACGTTATGGACAAGTTCTCCGGGCTTATGGGGTATTTCTTGTCTATCGCTTCCTCTAGCAGTGCGATTTCGGTGTCATTTGTATTCTCGCCAGAGTAGTCTGTGAGTGGAGAGTCTACCGGCTCTAATTTCGGGATGATGTTCTGGAAAATTAGATGTTTGTTTTTAAGGGATTGGGTCTGGCTGGCTGATAATAGATTTTGCATGTATAATGGTCACTGGTTGTAGTATTAGTGCACACCCACAGAAAAGGTGAAACGAAGCTGTCAATCGCCAAAAGTGCTGCAAGGAGCTGGGCTGGTTAAGACCTGGTCAGGCAGGGGACAATGCACACACTCCCATGCGAAATGACAGTGCAGATTCCAGTTCCCACACTTAGAATTAGGTGCTTACCTGTGATGTACAATGTTCTTTTCATCAAATCCATTGAGCTCAATATTGCAGCTATTAAGGGTGTGTTCTTAGAAAAATAACCAAGCAATTTAGCAGCTTCGCAGATCAGGGGTGCACAGCTACCATCCACCACAAAAAAGTGCATATAAATATGGGCTTAAACTCGTTCATCATAAGATACATTTTACAGTGACAAAATGGCATTCATAGGTTTCTAATGTGTGGAGCAAGTTTTCTTTCATCTGAAAATACATCTAAATGATACGAGTCAAAGCCCATATTCAAATGAATATTTTTGTTTTGCGTTGCTGCATGCTTTTCAGGTGTGGGACAAACTTTAACATTGACATTTAATATATGAAAACTTGTATACTCACATTGTGTTTAGAAGAGTCCACAACCAGATTTGGTGCAGCCTCTAATGGTGGCTTGACTAGACTAGGCTTTTTAGGCCGATTGTTATTGTCCTCATGAACACTTTTCCGCTTTTTAGGTTGTGTTGTTGCTGACACTTTCTGGAAATCGAACACAACATAACACACCCAAAGCTGTTAAATGCAGAAATTGTGCCATAAGCAAATTCTGGTTTTTGTCAAACACACTATACAAAGTAGGCTGTTGTTTATGAATCAAAGCATCTTCTATACTCAAAACCTTTTTCTAAATACATAGTATTCATACAAATACTTACTTCATCACTATGATTAGTGTCCTTGGCTTCACTTCCCGCAGACAATCCACAGATCCTCAAAGTTTCAGCAGTCTTCAAAAGCATAGGAAGAAATTCCTCAGTCACATTCACTTCCCCATTGTACATAAACGTTAGTAACGTTCTTAGAGAGTCATTATTGATGTCATGGAGCACTATAATTGGATCTTTGTGGGGGTTTTGCTGTAAACGGCGTGGGTGTTAATCGATATCTTAGCGGTACTGAATAAGTATTATATTTAAGTAGACCTCAAAATAACTTAAAACGGAACTTACCCGGAATATACATCTGAAAACAGCACTGTTAGCGGATAGAATCACCTTGTGAGCCTTGAAACTCTGCCCATCGGAAACCAATGTCACGTCTGATAGGCCTTCGTCTCTAAATAGCTCCTTTACGTTTGCTAAAATATTGTTTTGATAGCCATTCCACTTCAGACTTATCTCCTGGTTTGCCATAATTCAAGCATACGTGCATGTAAAATGCTTAAAATAAACTTAATTTGAAAGAAAATAAACAAAAACAACAAAATTGTGATGCGATATCTCTCGCAAGAGAATTTCAGAATGAAAACAGAAAACAAAATCAATACGACCATAAACAATTTGCTGTCATGTCAAGCAAGTTTGTCGATGTCTCTGTAAACTGCGGATTCAATACCAACTTATCAAATTCAATTTTCAATAAAGTTATCGAGAGTGCCGTCTAAAAACTACGTTTCCGGTAATTCAATACATCTACTCGCTACTAGATGGCGATAAAAAGCTTTTATAATTTCACGCTAGATGGGACTAGTAGGAAGTAGTAGAGTACAATGAGTGAAATTTGAAACTAGCCTCGGCCCGCGGTTTCGCAAGCCCTATTCTCTAAAAAAGTAGCCTGCCAATTGAGTCGGATTACTATCAGTATGCAAAGAATTTCATCCGGTTGTTTAAGAGTTTGGAGTTTAGAGACCTGAGAGGTAATTATGCACAAACTTAATATACGCATCCACTGCCCAGCGGCGGAGTGACCCCCAGGGGCACGCAGAAAAAAATGGAAGCCCCTTTTATTTTTAATATTTATTTAACATTTACGAATTGCTATTTTAGCTATAATAATATGTTATGTTATAGAAATACACAATCTGTGAAAATTTCAATTGAGTAGGTACTTTCCAGGTTCTTGAGACAGTCCGCTGACAGAAGGACAGACAGACGGACAGACAGCTGAGGCTTAGTAATTGGGTCCCGTTTTCACCCTTCGGGTAAGTACGGAACCCTAATAAATTAATAAGGGCTCTGAGAGTCGCTTTATTATAGGTATTCAGTCATTACATAAACCTAAGGCAGGCCTTCTAAGGCTTATCTAGTAGATCTTGATCCATATTTAAATAGGTCATAGCCATGAAATTATCGATAGTAATCTTGTTATTGTTTTTAATCGATCTTATGGTTGACTAATCGATTAAATTTTAGTCAACATACGCGTTTTTTCGAGTGCTGTTGGCTCTTATAATTTTAGTTAAGTATTTCATAAAAACAATACGAAAATTAAAGCCTATCCTAGGTACAAAGCCCTGATCACGTTCAAAAAAATAACATCTGGCCCCTGTAAAAAGTAAAAAATGAGCATGAATCTAGTTGCAATACTGCTAAGTTTAGTTTTCATCAGCAATTTTTTTGGAATTCCCAGCTTTGCTCTCAGCCTCAGAACCAATTCAGATATACTTGAAGACTCTCAGCTAGATACTGTAAGTACGTAGTAGGTACCATCACAACCATAACCATAACATTTTAAAAAATACCGGGTGAAAGTAAGGAACATTTTTAGGGTTCCGTACCCAAAGGGTAAAACAGGACCCTATTACTATGACTCCGCTGTCCGTCTGTCACCAGGCTGTATCTCATGAACAGTGATAGCACCAAATACAGAATAATATAAATATTTAAGGGGGCTCCCATACAACAAACGTGATTTTTTTTCCCGTTTTCATAGATAATGGAACCCTTCGTTCGCGAGTCCGACTCGCAGTTGGCCGGTTTTATCAACCAACAATTTGTTCGAGGTTCATCAGACAAACAGATTTATCATTGAAATTACAAGCGCGTTGAAATCATTTGTATAGAGCGTACATTACAAACGTTCAATGATCATTTTTCATAGAAAATAATGAAACTGCGGGCTGTCTTGATCGATGCAACTTTTTTGTGAGAGATCATTTTATAGCCATAGTCCAAACTGCCAGGATAAAAAATCATCATCGTCATCATCAATTTCTATTTCATGTCATTGGATGGTTAAAACATTAATTCAGCGTATATTTGTTACGTCTTTTTTTTATTATCCTGAGGGAAATGCGCACGCATATCGTACTGCCACGGAGAGACAGTACTATTATGTGGGACTCCAACTCATTAAAACCCCCAGGGTGTTTCCACCTCTGCCGTTCGTGATGGGAACGTAGGACGCTTTCGCTTTCTTCCACGAACCCAGCGCGGCTGCCCGATACCCCTCACTGGGGGATATGGAGCACCCCCCTTCGCGACGCGCCAGAAACACGTGATGCGCCGCAACCACCACGGGGACCATACCCGCCAAAAGGGCACCGGACGACCCCGTGTCCGGACGTCCTATGTCCCCTTGCGACGGTTCAATCGAGTGGCCCCGCCGCCTGCCACACGGTTGCAGAGGATAGGGAGAGCGACCTTCGCAATACCGGCACTCCTTCCCCCCTGCGACCCCATAGCGTCCGCCATCAAACGATGGCGACCCTGCCAAGGCCGCGGATGGCAGGGAGAGCGGCGCACCTTAATATCGACACTCCTCTCCCGCCGCGGCCTCCATCTCTCTGTGGCCATGCTGCACCTTTCTCACGCCTACTCCATCTTGAACCTACCTGCACGAATCGGGATATTTATTTTTACCTTGCTTCATCTGTGACAGAACTCTTGTATTTATTTTACATTCATATTTCTAAAACCGTGGACAACTTACCAGGTAAACCTCATAAGGAAATACGGATATCCCTGTGAGGCACACAATGTGCTCACCGAAGATGGCTACGTGTTGGAAATGCATAGAATCACCCACGGCAAGGACAAAGACCCAGGGCGAAGACCCGTGGTGTTCCTGATGCATGGTCTATTGTCGTCCTCAGCTGAATGGGTGCTCATGGGGCCAGGGAAAGGACTTGGTGAGAAGTGATATCATTATATTATCCGGATTTTACTCATATTTACTCTCAAAATGTATTAGATTTACTAGCTTTTCTGACTGTATTGTGTGACCAAGGTGAGCTACTAATAAATGCAGATCTATGCTTACGATCGACTTGTCTAGTCGAAAAGTTTTCGGAGCCAACTACTACCGGATAGAGTAAATTATTTTGATAGGCACTCCAAGATCTCACTACCCCTATCTTCTACTATAATGCTCAGGTAAGCGAATTTCAAGGTCACTTTGTACATATGGATCGGGTCGTTCAAAATAATATCTATCTAAAAAAAAAAATCTTCCACTTGCCAGGCACATGCCCGTTGAGCTCGTCTCAAAACTCAAAAAAACTCACTTTATTTCCTTTAGGCCTCACAGGACTCATGGACACGTCACAAAACTCGGAATACATATGTAAAACTAGGAAATAAAGTGATCTCTTTGATTTTTTGTCCACTTCAATCTTTTTAGGGTAAAGTAAAGAAGCGAACAAGAAATCTTTACCTTGTTAGAATGTTAGTTTTCCAGGTGAAGCAAAACGTGTCCCAAACTTTTTAATCCTCTAGAATCTAGATAAAATATCAGATTATCTAGAGTCTAGATAATCTGATATTTTATAGTAAGTCGAACAAATTGTCAAACATATCCTATGCAGAACAAGGATATGTTAGACAATTTTGTTCGAATTTATTTCTTGATAATTTTTGCAACTCACTTGGAGTTTAGTTGTAGAAGCGTAGGTATAACCTTTAAAATGTACATTAATCTTGTGTAACATAATTGTGGGCACAGTGAGTTTATTTTCTAATTATAGTATTTTAATTATGTATATCGCTATTTTTGGGGAACCGATTTCCATTTTTATGAGTGTACCTACAAGTTTTCATAAAAATATTGACATGGTACTGTCATAGGTACTGTCTTCCCAGAGCGACACTGTGGATCACACCACACCGCTGAGGCTGGGCACTGAATGGTTTCACCTCTCTTATCTGTGCCAGATCACTACACCAGCGTCAATCAGAACCTGATGTTTCCTCTCTCCAATTGCAGCGTACATCCTCGCAGACGAAGGCTACGACGTGTGGATGGGCAACGCCCGCGGTAACACGTACTCCAAAGCACACGTCTATCTCAAACCTACTTCAGCCAAGTTCTGGCAGTTCAGCTGGCATGAGATAGGATACTATGATCTACCCGCTATGATCGACTACACCCTCAACACAGCCGAGGTCAAAAAGCTTCAATACATAGGATTTTCTCAAGGAACCACTGTGTTTTGGGTGATGACGTCAACCAGGCCAGAGTATAATGATAAAATCATTGCAATGCATGCGCTTGCGCCGATCGCTTTTGTTGGGAACATCAAAAGCCCCTTGATTAGGGCTCTTGCACCTTTTTCTAATACTCTAGAAGTAAGTTTATTTTCACTTCTCTTGCTCGAAAAGTGTATCATAATAGTGTAGCTTAGCAGGCCTAAAACTCGAGTTTAATCCCTCGGGCTAAAAAGTAATTTTTCTTTTTAATTTTTGTCTAAAATCATCAGCCAGTACAAAGCATTCGTTCTCTTACATAAAAACTCGACTTCTTGGTGCTCCGTCAACCTTTTTTTTGAAAATAGAACCGTCTTGGTGATGTTTTATGAAGGTTGATTCTTCCCTTCACGGTAGAATGCGAACTCTTTCGTTGCGGGTTAAATAGAGATTTAAAAAAAAAGATGGTATTGGCGCTAAATCTCTAGAATTTTCTTCATTCCAAATCACAAACTTTTACGTTTAACTTCCTGACTTTTACTTCCAAATTGTGAACGTGAAAAATGTCATCAAGTGATAGTGAAGATGCTAATATGCAAATGGAAGAAAAGGGCAAAGAAATAATTATGAATCTGTTGCCGACAAAATCACGTGGAATATATTTAAAGAGTTACGAAAATTTTATGAAATGGAGAGATGAGAAACGTGTGGATTCTTTTACAGAAGGGGTTTTTCTCACTTATTTTGATGAATTATCGAAAAAATTCAAATCGTCGACTCTTTGGAGCACATATTCAATGTTAAGAATGACCTTACAAACGAGACACGACGTCGATATTAAAAAATATGTAAATTTAACGGCTTTACTGAAGAAATTGTCCACTGGATACAAGGCAAAAAAATCTAAAGTCTTGACGACACAAGAAATCGAAACATTTTTAAATAACGCTCCAAATAAACAATACTTGGCAACAAAGGTAACCTACTACTTATGTACTCAACTCAAACTAAATAAATAGATACCTACCTACATACCTAAATTATGTACCTAGGTTATTACGATTAATAACACACTTATTTTTTTGTTCAACAGGTTGCTTTAATTTATGGAATCAGCGGTGCATGCAGAGGAATAGAGCTTGCTAATATAACGCTAGAAGACGTAGAAACGGATACAAACCTACAAGCTGTGAGTCTGCCGAACACGAAAACAAACAAAGAGCGTAAATTTGTCATCAGTGGAGAATACCTTAATATAGTTAAAGCCTATCAGGAGTTACGTCCCACTAATGTTTCAACGTTTGGATGAATATGTCAACTCAGCTGAAGCCGCACTCAGATCTTAATAATGCACGAAACTCAAGCATGAGTCGAGTCTCTCCAACTTTTACTCCACAACAATCAACTCAAAATATTACACACACATCCCAATCACAGAGAACCGAAATAAAATTGCCCGGGAAAAACATATCACTAAACATTCAAAATTGCTCTAACTGCACATTTAATTTTTAATAAAATTTCTGAAAATTGTCTAATTTTGAATTGTTTTATTTTCTCGCAATCGAAGTGAAAAGTAGAGTGTTTTACTCGGGCCAAAACCACCCATTATAACTCGGTCTTGTCATCCTCCCTCGCTACGCTCGGGAGTATAACAACCTCGTATATAATGGGATGGTTTAGTCCCTTGTAAAACAATCTACTATTTTGTAGATTTAATACTTTGTTGCCTGGGTTTATGTAACTGTTCTCGTTACCTATATCACAGATACAATAATACTATACCTTATATCCAGAACTAGCAAGGTTGCCTGGGAGAGATCGTTCGTAGTGTTTAAGTTAAAGCCGCCTTTTGTTATGGCATGACAATTTGCATTTCTTCATATTAACTACTAGCAGCGTCTCGCGGTTTCACCCGCGTAGTTCCCGTTCCCGTAGGAATTTCGGGATAAAAAGTAGCCTATGTCCTATTCCAGACTATAATCTATCTCTGTGCCAAATTTCATCCAGATCCGTTTTGCCGTTCTGGCGTGATAAAGGAACAAACATCCATCCATCCATCTATCTATCCATCCATCCATCTAAACTTTCACGTTTATAATATTAGTGAGAAGTGAGATAGTGAGATTAGTGAGATTTTGTGTGCTAATAGAGTTACCTGCCTTTCTAACGTAAGTCTTACGAAAAGTATATTTTCAGAGAATTTTCAAAATTATGGGAACCCACGAATTTTTACCAAACGGTGAAATCAATCAGCTAGCTGCTCAAAAGCTGTGCACTGAGGAGTCTATAGTGCAGACTGCATGTGCTAATTTCTTATTCCTTATAACTGGCTTCAATATGGAACAGCTTGATAGGGTAAGAAAACCAAACAGCATGCCGAGAATTTCGTTGGTTGTGTTACAGTTTTTCAAAGTGAATTTTTGAAATTGTGTCGAAACACACTCCTCCAATTTTTTAAAATGAACAGCGACGAAATGGGTCGAACCCACCCTCATCCAATTTTTAAAAATGAACAGCGAGAATAAATGCACAGACGACTCCTAGCATGAGAAAGGTATTAAGAAAGATGTTGCTTTTTCTTCAAGAATACTGTACCTACATAAGTTCTTCTTCTCTACATTTTCGGGCATCTTTACATTTTGCAAAACCAGTCTATCGTGAAAATGTTCCTCGACGGACACAAGAATTGTAATTTCTCATAGTATCGTTCCGGCCCTCAATATCAATGAGTATAAAATAGTATATTCTAAGGTTATTTTCGCGAGAACTCATAATAAAACACTGTTTTTACCGGATTGATCGCGTATATTTTATATTTTGTTTATAACCTGACGTTTCGGAGGCTTTTCAGCTTCCATGGTCACAGGCAGACTGAGGTGACATTTGTCTTTACAAGTAATTTGAATTTTGCATATCTACTATCATAGTAAAAATATAAAATAACTACCGAAAGACTCCATATGCGGAAATAAGTAGTGAAACGACTCTACAGTTCATGAAGTAAAATTACTTTAATATTTTTTTTTCAGCAAACGTTGCCTATTGTGTTTGGTCATACGCCCGCTGGAGCGTCGACGCGACAGATCGTCCACTTCGCCCAGCTTTACAAATCTGGCAAATTCACCAATTTCAATTATGGGCTTGTCAAAAACCTACGTAGATACGGAAGTATAAGGCCTCCGAAATACAACTTGAAGAACATCAGTGTTCCTATTTACCTACATTACTCAGAAAACGACTGGTTATCAACCCCTGATGATGTCTACAAACTATCGAAGGAAGTTCCAACGGTTATCGGATCCTTCAAAATTGGCTTACCGAAATTCAACCACCTGGATTTTGTCTTCGCAATCAATGCTACGGATCTTGTCTACAAACGAACGGTTAAAATTATGTCATATTACAAACACGTAGTATAGTTTCAAAAGAGTATTATTAATTTATTACAAACAAACACATTTTACGCTCACAATAAATACGTAGTTAATTCTCTTATTCATTAAAAACATTGCTTGATGTAATTTAAGTTCATATTATTCATCAGAAGTCATCTGAAAAAAAGCATTTCTATTAATAGCAAAACCAAAAGTTTGCAGACAGGAACGCCTAGAGGAAGATAGTAGATAAAATAAGATAAAGCTCATACATGGCTTAACAATATTCTGTATAGAGTCGGAACTCTAGTCCCATGGGAGTAGTCCCCTACTCCCATGGGACTATTGTGGCCTATTGTGTGGGACGCTACATGCGTCGACACACTTGCGCATTCCCATCTTCCGAGGACATCCGTCAGGGCTGGTGCGGTGGCAGATTTGGCCGAAGATATCAAAAGGCGCAAACATGCCGGTCTCGACAGAGCCTACGCATTTGCTCCCCTGGAGACGAGACCTAGGTACGTGGCGTACCAGGGCTCTCCGGGTTCTTTAAAAAAATATCTGAGCGCCTCATTGAAACGACACGTGACCCGAGAGCTGGTGAGTATATGGCGCAGCGCATCAGCATTGCCATACAGAGCGGGTCAATCAGTCTTAGGGATGCTTCTGACTGGTATTGATATGGACCAGTTGAGCTGTAGATTGTTTGCAATAGTCTGCAGTTAGCTCAATTGTTTCAATTGTAAATACTAGTTCTAATTTGTTTATATTATTTGATTGTAATTGTCTTTGTTATTAAGTTTCTGTTCTGTAACAAAATGGTTAATAAATAAATCGAAAATGTGAATGATGTTATGCCAACTTACAAATTCAGAGCTGAGTTTGGAGCAGATCGTGCAGCAAGAGTGGGCTGACGTGGTAGTGTTGGTTTGAAAGTTGCCTTCGATATCCGACACCTGCTGCTTGAGCCGCTGCCGCCGGTCGAGGTTGATGTTGAGCTCGCGCTTCACTATCGCACCGAATGTCTTTTGCACTAAGGAATAAATAAGTTAAAATCATGGACGCACATGGTTTCCCAGGATAAGAAGAAGCATATACATTCTAGGTCTAGAGCTCCTGTATAAAAAATCAAATCAAATCAGATTAAAAATTATATTTTTCTTTAATACAAAAATGTAGGTACACTTAGAAAAGGTCAAATTCTTAAAATAAAACACTGACACGGAAATAAAGTGGTATTTTTTATTTATGTCGCTTCGGTTCGGTATGTAGACTAAAGTAAAGAAGCGACTAAGAATCCTTTAGCCTGTTAGTTGTTATTTTTCGAGTTGTAGCAAAACCCGTCCCAAGCTATTTTATCTTCTAAATAATCTGATATTTTGTAGTAGGTAAGGCTTTTTGCACAGGAAGGTTTTAACGGTTAGTTTGAATTTATTTATTGATAGATTTTGCAACTCACTAGATGTTTTGTTGTAGAAGCGTATACATTGCCCTTTAAAAGATATATTAATCTTGTGAAGCCTGTTTGTGGGCATAGCGAGTTTATATTTATTTCTGGTATTTATATTAAGTACCTATATCGCTATTTTTAGAGAAGCTTTTGATATTTTATGAGTGTACAACAAGTTTTCATAAACATATTGACAGGGGACTGTAATTATGTTTATTTCTTTGAATTTATCACGCAGGGATTCTCTGGGACCCATATTATAGATTGCACGAACAGCCCTCTTCTGCATCACAAATATGGTGTTAATATCTGCAGCGTTCCCCCACAGCAGTAAACCATAAGACATAATACTGTGAAAGTAGCTGAAATAAACAAGTCTAGATGTATCCACGTCTGTGAGATGACGGATTTTTTTGACTGCATACGCTGCAGAACTTAGTCTTTTTGATAGTTTATCTAAGTGTTGGCCCCATTGAAGTTTATTATCTAAGGTGATTTCTAAGAATACGGTAATTTCTACAATTTCTAACGTTTCTCCTTTTACGTTTACATCAGCCTTAACTTATTAAACATTAGGTAGAATAAATCTAATCCATCGTTTCGTAGTTTTGGTGTGAAAAGGTTACAAACATCCAAACCTCTTTCTAAACTTTCGCATTAGATTTTAGTGTTAAGGCTAGGTATTCCTGCAGCGTCGCCCGTAAGCGCCAGCGTGCGCCTGCCAAGCCGCCGCACTCGTGCATTTTCTACGTATTTAAACATAGTGAAATACTAATTTTATAAAGTCAAACTCTGTGCATTTATTTAGAAATATGTAGGTTCCTACCACATATTTCTAAATAAATGCACATTTAATTAAGTTCAATTTTTTTCTTTCAAATATCATTAGTTCCGTCATAACATTGAAAAAACATAGAAAAAAGGGTAACTTTGGTTGGGATTTTTGTATCCAGTGAAGTTCATTAGATCTTGTAACTGAATTCGACTTTGACTAGACTAGATCCTTATGTCTTCATCTTTTTGTTCAGATTTTTAAATTCTATATTTTATGTCTCAGATGGTTTTAAAAATCACAAAAGCGCGGCCTCTGCTGGAATACCTAGCCTTAATATTAATGACCATAGTAGTTTCAATGTTTTATTTAGAAGACTTATCCAGTATCATACCTTTTTGGTACACATAATTTTTGCAGCACCTTTGGTACGTTCTCAATATTCAATATATCTATCTCATTTGTGTAAGTACTTTATTAACAAAGATTATCAGCATTGCTATACAGCGGGGCAATGCAGCTAGCGTCTTGGGCACGCTTCCGACTGGTATTGATATGGATCAGTTGAGCTACTTGTAGATTGTTTGCAACAGTCTGCAGTTAGCTCAATTGTTTCAATTGTAAATACTAATTTTTATTAAATTCTATTATTTGATTGTATTTTGCTTTGTAAGTATATTGAATATTGAGAACTGTTAATAAATGATGAAAATGAACTTAGCTGATCTTGGGCTGGGGGGACTTCCCTCAAACTCAGTCCTAGGCGAAGAAATACCGAACTTTATGGCACTTTATTTACGTGACGTGACCTTTTAAAAATATACGAGGCATCAAAACTCAATAGAGCTATTATTTTTGTAAGCATGTAGTTAATCTAAGCAATAATATGCAGTTAAATAATCTAAGTTAAGGTTATTTATCGTTATATTTTTGATTGTTTTGTGTATAATATATGTGTTATCTTCCGTGACGTCACCAAACGGCTCTGTCGGAAGACCAGCGTTGGTTGTAAAGTGTTTACAACTAACCCATGCTGAGACAGGGACCGTTTTGTGACTCTTATCGACAGTAGTTTTGTCTCTTGTCTCTAAATTATGTCTGTACCTATATGTTGATGGAGTTACAAATAAATATTATTCTATTCTATTCTAAGTTATTTTAAAGCATAAACCCCCAAATGATAAGAGCCAATAAGGCGCTTTTCAGGGAAGGGATCTCCAGCAGTGGACTTGTAATGGCAGATGTGTGATGTGATAAGGCATACCTTGTAATGGCAGATGTGTGATGTGATAAGGCATACCTTTTTTCAAGATATCGATAGGGTCATCTTTGTTGCCGCTTGCATCATTCGGATTATTATTTGGACCGTTTGATTTATGAAGGACTTGTAACACGGACACTCGTTTGAAGTTCTAAAATCAGCAGAGTACAGTTTAATTATACAATATAGCTGGCTCACTGCAGGAGGAGTGGGAGAAGGGGGTATTTGCTCAGCCCCCCTAGCACGGGAATTGTTGTCTAGGGTAGAATAGATCATAATGACATTGCATCGCCAAACATTGCGTACATTATTGAAGTTGATGGAATGCAATTCAAATAATTTACGCATTGGATGACGAAGTGACATAGTTTTTCTCTATTCTACCCTAGACAACAATCCCCGTGCTAGGGGGGCTGCAGTGGACGATAAATATTGAAATAATAATAACAATTTGGATAAATATATTGCTCTAGGAACCCTAGCTTACCTCATTTTTGCATTGCTTCATTGTTATCACCATTTCCGAGTCAAGAACTTTTATTGGTTCTGAACTTTCCTGCAATTCAAAAGGCTGGAATGTCGTTCTTCCGTGGGGATCTGAGTGGAAGGAAGCTCCCCACGGTTCACTCGAGTACACGTTCTCCAGCTCAATCCTCAAAGACTTGTTTTCTCTTCGCAATCGCTCAACCTCATTTTCACGCTCAACAAATTTCGCTTGAAGATCTACAACATTCCTTTTGAACAAACCAAGCTTATCTTGCTCTTTCTCTGAGGAATAATTGTCACAGCCTTTATCGACCATCATAGCAGTAGCGTGCGTACTCCGATCAAACTTTTTGATGTCTTTATTCTTCTCTTCTTTTAACCTCTGCAATCGTATCAGATTTGACTGTTGCGTTTTTTTCTCAGCGTACCAGTCATCAGATGACCAGATTTTATCTGTGTGCTGTGAGCTGTTCTTTACAACTTTTTTAGCCCATGGCACCCCGCCAATCACCGGAGAAGTAATACTCTTCACGTAGTACGCCTGAGAAACTATTTCGCTTTGCCACTTCCTTGCGACACTCTTAACAGTATCTCTATCACTACATACATTATAGTTCGATTCCTGATATTTTGGAATACTTACGTGAAAAATCTTGTCAACCATTATTTTCCAGAACATTTTAATGCTTTTTAAAGCATCTAAACATCTGTCGCAAGGCCAGTGGCTGGAATCTATTTCTTCCTATGGATTTAAAAATAATATATTTATAGTGGAGGTAATATAATTATTTATAAATTAAATTCGTAGTTATATTTGAACGAACCTCTACAACGTATTTTTCAAAGTCATTTGCTTCAAAACACTCTCGTATGGCATGGCAAGAGTTGCAAATACTTTCAACTAACACCTTAGATTTACATTCTGGATGACATCGAGGAACCTGAAACACCGGAACTCCTATATCTATATCCTATATCCAATCATGTGTGAGAAGCAATCAAATTGGAAGTGCCTTTTTATAGTCACAATTTCTTGAAAACAACAGATTGGGATAAGCCTGAATGTAAGCGTCAGGAACAGCCCTATTCTGACGATGATCTGTTTATTAACGAGCAGCGTTGGTTCTCTTCTCTAAGTGCTTATTTTATAAGCCTAAAGCAATAAAGTTAATAACTTTTTGACTTTTACCGATGTTCGTACCTACCATTCTTATTCAAACTTGATATTTTTTATATTAAGAATTCTAGTCTTCTTACCCTGTGATTCCTACACGTCATTGTCCGTATAAAATTGGCGAGAGTGCTGACGGGGATCACGTAAATTGGCATGCTACACTTTATCCACTCTCTCAGATACCGGTCCTTGGTCCCCACGTCATGGCTCCACGCCCTGATGTCGCTACAGGAATCGTAAGACTTGATTTTCCCTTCGTTACGAGATACAAGTCTAAAGTTGTATGGGTGTATGTAATTCATTGAGCGCTGACGCTGGCTAAGTGGGTTTAAAACTAGTGGGCCATAAGAATGTGTAACGGGTAATTTTGGTAACCTAAATTATAAAATTACTTCTGAAATCTGCTGACTTAAAACCGTGGATGGAGGAAATCACCCCCGCCCTTGGAGGGACCGGAAATACTCTATGGAATGTTCTTTATTGACACCTCCTTTAAGCGACCAAATTTTAAAGTTGAAGGCACACGTGCCAAAAACTGAATCAACAGAAAATGTTCATTATAATTATGAATATATATACATATCTCCTTTATTCAGTGTTATGCAAGGTATTTTCAGTTGGAATCATGTCAATCAGGGAAAACATGCCAAGGTGTAACTTATTACAGTGTGTTGCTACGAAAGACGATTAACACAGATAGCTTTCACTCTATCGGTTAGTAGCAGTTTTATAGAAAATCTAGCTCATTCGTGTAATATTATGCGTTGTGTGTAAGTTTTTTGAAATATATTAGCAATGCTTTTAATATGTATGTTTAACTTTCCTTCCGTGAACCTAAATTTATTATGTTTTACATAAAAGTATAAACCCCCTTACAAAATTCAACAATATCTAGTGATGTACCACATACTGTCTTTAAATGTTATCGCTATCTTTATTCAAAGTGCTTTATTTCCTTTAGACCTTAGAGTAATCTTGGACACGTCCCAAAAATTCAAATTACTTATGTTAAACTAAGAAATAAAGTGATCATTTTGTTTTTTTACCGTTCAATCTTTTAAAGGTAAAGTAAAGAAGCGAACGAGAAACCTTTACCTTGATAGAATGTTCGTTTTTGAGTTAGAGCAAAAGCTGTCTCAATTTTTTTATCCTTTAGACAATCCGATATTTTGTAGTAAGCAGTAACAGCAGCAGTATACCATGAGACAGAATACGTGGAAGTTGCTAAAATAAACAAGTCTAGATGTATCCACGTCTGTAAAATGACTGAGGATTTTTTTGACTGCATACGTTGCAGAACTAAGTCTCTTCTTTATGTGTGGGCCCCATTGAAGTTTATTATCTAAGGTAATTAAAGTAATTAAGGTAACCTAAGAATACGGTAGTTTCTACAATTTCTCCTTTTACGTTTATATCAGCCTTAACTTGTTTAACATTAGGTAGAATAAATTTAATACATTTTGTTTTGGTTTCGATATGCAAACGATTATTGACACTAAACCAATGGACTACTTTTGAGATTGCATTATTCACTTCGTTGAAGTTTGTGTTTTATCGTTTCTTTTTAAAATTTAATAAAGTATCATCAGCAAACAGTACAATCGCGTGATTATTCTTTATAAGATAAGGCAGGTCGTTGATATAAAATAAAAATAGGAAAGGATCGAGGATAGAACCCTGAGGTACACCCATTGTAACTACAGACTCCGAAGACCGTTTCCCGTTAATATCAACTCTTTGTATCCTATCACTCTAGTAACATGCCAAAAGATCCAAAGAGGAAAAATTAGTTACGCAAAATAAGCCCTTATTGCGTATCCATATACTCCTTGATCGTTGCTGAAAACCCTGCAAACGAAAGACTTTGACCAAAGACATTTCTTTACTCTTCAGGGCCCTATCTATGGATTTTCCTGTATAACCTCAAACAATTTGGTTGCCTAATATGGCGGCTCAGAGATCCCCTTTAGACTTCAGTAGTGTTGTGCCGCATATCGACTTGCGTGAATCATCGAGAACAGAAATTATCGATAGATAAAGTAATAAGCAGTGATCGGAAATTCGGGCGCTTATTTACCTAAAGTTGTGAAAATACACAACATGGAGCAGTTAAAACCATCTTTCTCGGGAATACTTTCCCGTAAATTCCTGGGATTTCAGAATATTCTAAAATAATGATTTTTCACCGGAATCTTATTTATAGACGAAATATAAGACACTTTTATTCTGACGTGATTTTCACTAAAGTCAATATTTCTGAAAAAAAAACATTTTTAATTATATTTATGATTTTATGCCAAAATCCTTTTTCTAGACGAAATATAAATCACAAATTCATACGCATTTATAATTTGTTTGATAATTGCGTAAGAATAATAGAAACAAGTATTATTAAAAAAAATATATACTTAGATGTCTGTTTTGTGAGATGAACCCAAACTTGTTTTATTCCAAATGGGAATTTTGGAATTTTCTAGAATGTATTTTAGCTGGAATCTTATTTATAGACGAATTATAAGATACTTTTTTTGAACGCGTTTTTTTACAAAAATCGATTTTTGCGTCAGAATAAAGGTGTCTTATATTTCGTCTTTAAATAGGGTTCCGGTGAGAAAATCATTATTTTAGAATGTTCTGAAATCCCGGGAATTCTCGGGAAAGAATTCACGAGAAAGAGGTGGTTTTAACTGCTCCATGTTGTGTCACTCACCAACTTTAGGTAAATAAGCGCCCGAATTTCCGATCACTGGTAATAAGTCTAGAGACTGATCTTAGTAGTTTATCTATATATTTATTTACTTGTTAGAATGGAGAAGTGAATCTCTAGCTTGTTAGTTATTATTATTCGAGTTTGGAAGGGGTTAAGTTTTTCTATGTTTGGAATAGTTTAGACTTTACTATTACTAACTTTACTTTACTATTTAATGTAACAAAATTGTAACATTAAATAGTGACCAATTTATTTATTTACAGAAAATTACAATATAAGTACAATACAATAATAATTACAACTAATATTAACACTTAAATCTATTTTCTAAAAATCTGAGCCGTCACCAGAAGGCAAAGTGTCCAGAATGCTAGCAGCATTGCCACGTTGAATGGCAATGCTAATTCGTTGACCGAAATAAAAGCCAGCATTCCGATCACCTGTGGACTCTATTAGGAGTTTTGTTAGATCTTTGTATATTCCATGTGCCCCAGGACCCCAAGGACCTGGGGTTTCCACCCCAAACGGCTCGAATAGGTTACCTCGGTCAAGATTAGCGTAGGTATTTCCGCCGTTTGAGGGACTCCGCTGATGTTGCTGCGCAGCCGGCCCTTACTGATTTTCCTGCAAGATGAGAAGGTGCTAGGGTATCTACACAAGTGGCATCCCAAACTAAAGGCCGACCCATTTTCCAAGGAATCAGAGTCATACCGTCAGGCCTTTTACCATCATCTCGCATTAGGCCACGTGGTTCGAGAGTAGCTGCCATACTGACGCTGGTAAAAGCCCGACGGATGATGAAAGAATATTGCAGTATTATTAACCACAATTTCGATCTATGTTACACAGTTTACAATAATTGATTATTATTCTTATTCTATCGATTCGTTATCAGGTGCATGGTACATCACTATTCAATGTTTGTAAACTAACTACTTCGATCAAAAATAAGTAGTTCGCGGCCTCCCCCGTAGATTCCTAGAGCCTTACAAAAATGTCAATCAAAATTGTCTACGTTTTGTTTTGACGCAGACAGTTTGCGCAGAGCCTGACAAGTTTTTTCCATACGGAACAAGAGATTGGTGGAGTCGAATTCATTTTATTTTATTTTGTGAGTAGGTAGGTACCTTACTGAGAATTATATACCTACCTACTCAGTTTATTTTCTATAAGGATTAATTAACAGAATTCAGGTAAAGATAACGAATAATTTATTGATGAAACTATAAATTGGTGTCTCAACAGTAGGTATTTATACAAAAGGGTCACTTCAGACATACAACAATTTAAACTTAAAATACAATTTCAGGCAGGCACTCTAGATTAAAAAGATCTGGTTCCTGTCTGCGGCTTTGCACGAGTTTTTTTTACGGGACAAAAAATAAACGTTTTATAAATTCATACTTCTGGTAGAAAGACTAGGTTCTTACCTACCTAGGTAAGAACCTAGTCTTTCTTTTATTAGAGAGTCTACGCAAATGAAATTTTAGGGCGGGCCAACTAGTTATTTTAAAAATCATCAACTAGTAATATTAAACTTATTTTTATGAAAAATATATTAATACATACTAAAAATGAAAAAAAAAAAATTAGAAGAAATAGCCACTCCATTTATCAATTTAGAACAAAATTAATATTTTAACATAGGCAAACCAAACAACAATATTTTATGCTGGTTTCACAAGTATATGACTCACATCTCAATATACGGGTAAGAAATATATATAAACTTACTGAAAATAAGAAATTCCATCCTTTTTCAGCACTTTGGACGAGTGATTCTTGCATTTTTTGTACCCATGCTTTTTGTCTGAACGCTAAAATGACACTAGTTGAAAAGCTTCCCTAACATGTCAAAATGTTTCTCTTTTGCTACTGAAGGTTGTGGCGTGCGCATTGTGAATCTAAGGGGGGCCGGCAAAGCCGGACATTTTTGATCGATGACTAACTACCTCCAAGAGCGCTGAAGAAAATACCGAATTTACAGCAACAAGCGACTAGCCAGAGCCTGTATAATCTTTTAAAATCTCACTTTGTAACAAAACGTTGTATAAAATACAAAAAGATTCAAGAATAACAAACAAAAATTTTTACTTATTTACCGATACGCATGGTCAATGTTGGCTGGTTTTTGTTTTTCCTCAAACCACGCTGTTTTATACAGCATGTCGAGGGCATGATTTTGGCTCAATAAAAATGTACCTTTCATGGGTAAATTTCAAGTACATACTCTCTATGTTTGGAACCACGGGGGGGTGATTTCCTCCGTCCACGTTTGGAACACAGACATTATACTAGCTGCGCGCGGCGTCCTTAAGGTTTGGAACATAGAGTTATTATAGTGGTACTATACTAACTCTATGGTTTGGAAAGATTGGCGTTTGTGGTAGGTAGTTTGAACAAAGAGAATTGAATATAATAATTCGTCTTTTAAAATCTTTGGTAAAGTTAAAACTTATAACACTGGCCAAACATTTGTTACAGAAAAAATATTTGAAATTGACGTCATTCTATTTCAAAATACCAAGCCACCCACCTAGATTGGGCAGAAATGACGTTTTCTAAATAATATTTGCTATTTCGCTATTTACAAAAAGCTGTTTATTACAAATTGTGAATACATTTCAAATCTTACTGTTATATGTAAAAGTTATGGGGAACAAACTAAGTATATTTTCATTAGTATTTATTTAGAAATTTTATCGTAAGAACAAAAATATTCAATATGTCTTTTATAACGAAACGAGAGCGTGTATTCAATGATTACGACTCATTTGACTTACCAAATAGAAATGAGGGTAAGTTGAAAGCTTACTCATCATGCACGGATGCCAGGGCCTGGTCCCACTTCGGATCTGACAAGACCGAGCACCTGGTGGATATCATAAAGAAGAACAACTGTTTATGCAGACCAAAGTATGTTCCTACTGAAACCATTATCGATACCTTGATGGTTTCTAAAAATGCTAAGATCGCTGCTCTCCAGCGGAGGATCGAGGAGTTCGAAGAGATGATGACCGCTTATGATGATCTAGACCTGACTTGTGAGCAGAAATGCGAGATCGCTAAGGCTGTAAGCTGTTTAACTATCAATATTTATATACTTGTTTCTACCTTCGCATGCGTTTCTATGGAAACGTTTAAAAGTTATTTCTATCCCATGGGAACTGGTGCTCCAAAGTGCTTAAATATTGGTCACAAAGTAAGGGAACATTTTAAAATTAAATATCTACCTACAGGTAGATCTTCCACCAAAGTATTATTCTGATCATTCCGATTTCCATAAAACTCCTAAAACTTATTATGGCTATTAAAACGAACGCCATTATGAACATAATATACTAAACATGGTAAATATATTGATGATTTTCTAATTTCATATTTCAGCATGCCGCTATTAAGGAGGCTAATAAAGATTTGCATGGATTAGTAAGTATCTATACTTACTAATGAAGTATTTAGTAGTTTACTTATGTCTATTATTTTCTTAATCTTGGCTAACTTGTTTACATCATGATACCCTTATCATGATGATAAGGGATGATAATCATGGTAAGGGTATCATGATGTAAACAAGTTAGCCAAGATTAAGACAATAATAGACAGAAGTAAACTTCTAAATTGCAACCAAATACAAAATTTTGTATTCGTTTTGTATCCATTTTGTATTCGGTTGCAAAAATGGTAAACACGCCCCGACATTACTTAACAAAAATATCACTTTCGTGTTGATTTTTATTCACCATTCACGGTCCTTGTCGATTTGAGATCCTTCTTCACTAAAGGCCGGATAATCAAACGCAATTCACATTTTTAAGCATAGAAAATTTGACAAATTTTGTCGCGTGAGACGTGCTTAAATACCAAATTTTTATTATCTCGAATTCTCTCTATGTGAATTTTAGTTTTATATTTGTTGACATAATTAATTGTAGTATATTTTTAAGCTTCAGTATGTTTTGGGACTGCAAAATAACGTGTAATTTGTCCAATATTATAATTTATTCATTTCATCACATACGATTTCTTTATTTCAGTTCTTTAACCTGGATTTGGATGTTTCTCAATTTACTGAAGTGAGTATGAATATTATATCACGACCATTTCCTACCTGCGGGCTCGAACACGCTTCTCCGGGATAAAAATTAATAGTTTTTATATTTTCAAATTTAACTTGGATAAGTGCTTATTTTGTAAGCCTGAGAGCGTTTTCCCACGACGCACGACACCACACGACAAAATGCAGTGACGACTCCGGGCGTCGTACATTTCTATGAACCTGTCGTGCTGTATCGTTGCGTGTGTATACGGTTCATAGAAATGAATGACGCCCGGAGTCGTCACCGCATTTTGTCGTGTCGTGTCATGCGTCGTGGGATAACGCTCTAAAGATATAGGTAACGTTTTTGACTTCTCATTCATGTCCCCGGGATACACGGCTGAACGGGTATTCATGAAATTAGGCAGGGTATACAGTTAGTCCCTGCCTAATTTCATGAATAACCACCCGTTCAGCCGTGTTTAGCTGTGAAAAGATATCAAACAGACAGTTGCTTTTATATTCCTTTAGGTTTGGATATTTTACTCATTATTCCCGATGGTGTCTGTTCAATTGAATTAATAAATAACTCTTGTTTCAGGGATCTGAAGGTTTTGAGGTAGGTCATAAACATCATCATCAACACAGCACACACGTTCACTAGAGAACGTGCCTATCCCAGACAAAGGGGGAGTTTGGGCATAATCCTGTCATAAACATAAAATTACTAAACTACTTTTAAGAATACAATGGTAGTGATTCTGTTGGCACAAAACCTTGAGTAAACTAGCGTAAAAATGTTGCTGTCCCCCTTTTTTTTGATCCCAAAAAAAAACCAACAATTTGAGGCTCGTAAAGGTTATGGTGCCAACATTATCCGACTCGAAAAAAACACTGTTCTTAAACAGATAGGTTTAATTGTTACGAGTACTAACATTTTATGTCTGTTTTTAGACTGGAAAATCAAGAGGAGATGAGGTAACGACATTTTCATACGTATGTAGATCTAACAAGAAATTTATCTTATTTATTAATAATAATCATTTTTACAGGGTGATCAACATGTTGAAGATCAGGTGAGTCCCTTAAAATGTTTACCTACTGGTTAACCAGCCCGCTTTAAAAAAAATCGATGATTTTTAATAATCTCCTGATTTCTCGAATTACAAGTATCTACGTGTAGGTATAAATTATGTTCCAAGGAAATGAGCCAGTAGGACGTTGGAGAGGTGCGTTCGGGTTATAGGGAACCGAGAGAGTCCGAAATAATATCTTCTGTGCAGTGCGAGCTTTGGCTGATTACCATACCATTTCACCATTTCACAATTTCCCTAAGACATCTTTGTTGGAGACTGGAAATGCCAAAATAAGTTGATCCAATTCGTATTTCCCGGGATTTAATGAAATTTGTAGCGGATGGGTGAAATCACTGCTTCTGCCATTGCTTGTGACATTACATCGCTAGGACAAAAAAAAGTCAAGTGCGAGTTGGACTCGCGCATCAAGGGTTCCGTACAAACTTGGACTTGTTACTAATCATTTTTTTTTGTGAATTAACAACAACTACGGTTTTTAGATTTTTCATGCGAGTCCCTAGGAAAGTTCTAAAAAATTGGGCATAAACGGCTGTAACTTTTGATTGCGTTGAATTAGAAGTTTGATTTATATCGCGGTTGGGTGCCTTCACGCGTTTGAAAAAGAGTTGACAGAGACAGACAGGCGGACAGACGGACAACAAAGTGATCCTATAAGGGTTCCTTTTTTCCTTTTGAGGTACGGAACCCTAAAAAAAATGTGTCGCTTCATGAAAAAGTCATGTTTGTGGCAAACTGAGTTGTCATTTTGTAATTTTACGCGACTCCAACTGAAAAAGTTACGCTCTTAGCTTACCGTGATTTTAATAAATTGTGTTTTTACTGCTTCTTTTTTGTAGACTACAAAATCTAAGGGGAGTGATGAAAGGGGAAAAAGGGAATCGGATGAAAAGGAGGGAAAAAGTGAAAAGCCCAATAAAGAGGCGGTGATGGTGGACCAGAGCAATCAAGTTTTAGTATCGAACGTACAGAGCGCTGGCACAAGTAAGATGACCCACAAAATTAACAGACTATCACACTAATAAATTATAAATGAGAAGAAGAAGAGGAGACTGGGCAGTGAACGCGTTAATGGATGGATGTTTGTTACTTCTTCAGCCCCCCCCTAGCACGGGGATTGTTGTCTAGGGTAGAATAGACAATAATGACATTGCATCGCCATACATTGCGTACATTATCGAAGTTGATGGAATGCATTTCAAATAATTTACGCATTGGACGACGAAGTGACGTAATTTTTTTCTATTCTACCCTAGACAACAATCCCTGTGCTAGGGGGGCAGGCCAAAACTACTGAACGTAAATAAATTATTACAGTTCTAATATGTGATAGTAGGACGAACAGAAACTGGTCTCCCTCGTGGTCCTACTAGTAGGATAAAATAGTAGCACCACGAGAAAACGTCGGGTGGGACGCCTACAGTGGAATAAGGGGTCCAAAAGTTCTGTGTTGAATGTGTATTTAACACTTTTGTTTCTGATGATTCCAAAGATATAATTTTGACATGAGCATGTTGGGTTGTACCGGTAGTAATACATAGTAGTAATACATGGACATGTAATACCCCTGGGAGAAATACTTTAGGAGCAATAGATGGACTAACTCGTTAAACTAGCTGGCCGTCACTACAAGCTCTTTATCTAAACCACAAGGTTTTTTTAAATTCATTTGGAGTTTGTATTTCAGTGGCCACCGATCCAAGAATCCAAGAGATGCAAGATACTATTGTTGCTAAGGACGCTAAAATGGCTGCTATGACGAATACCATGGCGGTAAGTGACAACGAAAGGATAATATTAATAAATTTAATATATAAAGGACCTCTGTGCTCTTGGCTTCGGCCCCACGCATGCTTTCCAAAGGACCGGGTTACTGACCATGACCCGAGATCATGGAAATGAGAAATATATTATATGGATATACATATTTCTCATTTATATGAGAAATATAATATGATATATTAATATAAATAGGATATATTTGAGGATTTGTATAAAAACCACTAATACTTCGACCGAATATTATTTTGTACCAGTTAATTAACAAAATACCTTTGTAATACTCTTAGTTTTATTATGTATACCTATTTAGAAAGCTGAAAAGCTACTCCCATTATTTTAGTTAAAGTTTCACTATAAGTGAATTTGTAAATTCTTTAGAAAAATAAATATCTCAAACCTAAATTATACGCGCACTAGTGTACACTTTTAACGTACGCTTTAGGCCCGTGCACTTTAGGAAACCGGCATTTATAAAGCCTAGAAGATGAAAATCTACAATAATAATAATAATAATGATGAATAAATAATAATAATACCACACATAATACACATGGAAATAGCCTATTACCTCGGGCATAGGAATATTATAAGTTTTGAGTGTTTTTGTATATTAAACTAGGCTGCTAGGTATTACGAACTAATAAATAAACTCTTAAGCCTTTCGATTGCGTACAAATATAACAAAAACATGAAATGTTTGATGAAAATTTCAGGTCATGGAGAATGACGTTTGCGAGCCATACTGCATCTACGCGCACATTTACACAGCGCTGGAGAAAATATTTGCAGTTCTTTGTCAAAACGATAAATACAAATTGTATTTGAATATGATGGTGGGTTTGCCAACCTAATGTGTTACCTCTACCTTATTGAAATTTCCACGAACCAAAAACCGACAGAGAACTGGAAACAGTAAAAGTTGCTAGTTCCCAGATCCAACCTTGTCCAATATTTTTATTTGATAAAGTTCGAAAAATTTACCTGCATTATATTTTCAGACTAGTGGAAGAGACACACGTTGTATTGACATAAAAGGCAAAATACTCCTTAAGTTGAAGGTGCTCGAAAAGTTTAGCCTCGCGCTAATAAGCCCTTGCGCGCAAGAGTCGAGCAAACCAATCGACAACTGTTCATGTTATCGAGCCGAGTTTAAGTCACGGGTAGAAGCCACCTTCGCACTTACCGCCGCAGAGTCCACACGGCCACGACTTGACAACCAGAGAGCGCAACTTGTTGCCGACATCATGGAAAATGATGAAATGAGGGAAATCTTGAGCAAGGAAAACTCATTCGTTAAGACCGATCAAGACGTGGACGAATATGAAATCGAAAACTACGATATTGACTCGGAAAATTTGAAACGACTCAAAAATTTGCAAGAAAACTATGACGATTTAATGACATGCTATGAAAATCTCAAACATGAGAAAAATTGCTTACAACTGCGGTGCTCTAAATATGATGAGCTTCAGAAGGAGTTTGAAGCGTTGAAAGATCAACTGAGAGAGTACAGTATGCTGTGGAATGAAAAAGAACATTACCGAAGACGATCTGTAGATCTAGATTCCCTGAAAGAGCAATACTTGGTACTCTCTGAAGAAACGTCCAATATTGAACTACAACTCAAAGCTGAAGCAGAAATCAATAATATCAAAAGTAAAACCATAGAAGAATTGAGACAAGACAATTTATATTTAGAACAAAAGGTCAATGAGGCATCAATGGTATTCGAAAGAGAGAAAAATGCTCTCCATTGTAAATTAAAAGAAACTGAATGCAAAGCTATGTGTCAAGATCAACAAATAAGAAGTTTATCGACTCAAATTGATAACCTTCTTGAGCAGGGTCCTGAAAAGGTAAGATAAAACTTCAGCGTTAACAACAAAGATTACAAAGTCAGTGTTACTGTAACCAGACCCAAGATAAAGTAACTTACAACTATGGATTTAAATATTTATAAATTATAATTAAGAAGCTTATCGGCAACATTGTTTTCGATTCGGGCAAAAAGTACCTAGTAAACTATAAGTAAACCAACCTAACTTTACCGGTGAAGGCGCCTTCTGCGTCCGGCAAAAGTCTGGTAGCGCTGTCATGGCTATCAGCGGTTAATAACATGTTAGTCCATAAAAAAGCGTTAAACTAATTTGAAAGCACTAAAAATTACCATCCGTAAGTATAGAAAACTAATTTGAAAGCACTAAAAATTACCATCCGTAAGTATAGAAAATGACTACAACCATTTTTAGTGCAATTTTTTTACTAAGTATGTAGTATGAAATACGTATAATACAATTTCTTTTCATAAATCGTTAACGATATCTAAACGATTTGACGACCGCTGTGGCGCGGTGGGCGAAGGTCCGCCTGCAACGCAGGAGGTTGCAGGTTCGATTCCCGCCTTGGTACAAATATTTGTACGATCTGCAGACATTTGTTCCGCGTGTTCTGGTCGTTTTCTATGTATAATAAAAGTATCTATCAATGTAATCTATTGTATTATGTATATTATTATCAGTTATCTAGTCCCCATAACACTCTGCTTAGCTTGGGGCTAGATAATGCTGTGTGAATTGTCCAGCATTATTTATTTATTAAACAAAAAACTAAAAAACGGAACCCTCTCTCTACTTGACTACATTGAAAATAAGTTCCTAAATGTTATAATCCTAGTCAGTGATAACGTAAAAAAGCGTATTTTGGTGGCTTTCATTAAAAAATGTGTCAATTTAGGCAAAAAAGTTTTTTTATTTTTTTATGTTCGAGCACATGATCGAAAACGCTCTGCCGTTGATGATGACGTAACAACTTCATCTTCAACTTCTTTACGGCGCCGTTTTCCTTTCGCAACGACTCCGCCAGTGTCTCCTTCAGAGTGTCATTCATAGAGTTTATATAAGTTCTATATAAACTCTATGGTGTCTATCATACAATGTGGTGGGTGTAAAGCATAGAGTTATTATATGGTACTATAATAACTCTACGGTGTGAAGTGTGTACCATCAAGGGAGGGGTGATTTCTTCCTTCCAAGGTTGACATGGTGTTGGTTGACGAAAGGAGTTGTGACGTCATCGAATCATGTCGCCGGAGCCATGAGCGTTTTGGGCGCCATTATTTTATTCAAACTTTAAAATTAGTTTTCACAGCAAATACGATGGGCCTTGAAGAAATATTAGTATCATTTGCATTATTTTTTATCAGATAATACGTAAGAACTAATTCCCAATAGTAGTCAAATAGCCTATTGCTAGACTGGAGCAGAGATGCTGCAGGTTAGAGCGGCTGAGATGCGTGCGGCGACCGTCGGATGTTTGTTAAGTAGAGATGAATGTACTAGCGAGGCACAGCTTACATCTCCGCTACGATTTTTGTATTTGTTTCTTTGCATATAGATATGCAACATCTCCACTCGGTGGTCTCCACTGAAGCTTAGAGGAGACGAGATGTGTGAATAACAACGTTCTATAGGTTGTTTAAAACATCTTTTTTCCGCATACTCAGCTCAGCTTTGGTGGAGTCTGGCCCTAAGACTCACCTAAAAGGGGTACACTACACGCACACACACTAACACACACCACTGTAAGGTATGTTTGTCTCCTAACTAGTTTAAACAAAGTTCCGTAGTTAAACTTTCTGCTTTCGTACCTTTCCATCCACCCCCCTTTTTTAGCAATCATTAACTAGACTAGTACTGAGGTAGGGTTAAGGGTTCAAATTACGTCGGATTTGTTGTTTTTTTTTTTGTATATTATTAAATTTTGAGTACTGTCAAATTAGTAGTATTAAGTATGTACTTTTTGCATCAACCAAATCGAAAACCAATGATTAAAAAAATAGCTTGTTCCCATTTATGATATTAAATTCGCAATGGCTTAGGGTGGAATGGAACTGTTTTAAAAGATATTCGGACAGTTTTTATTGATGTTTTTGATAGAGATGTCTAAACTATTCGACGATACTACGTAAGGTTATATTATGTTCATGAGCTCCACCTTTATTGTACGTATCATTAAGAGTAATAAATAAAATGTAACCTGCCCTTCCAGTCCTGAATTGTACTACTCGCAAATTTTAGGAACATAGAGAAGGGGATACTCTGGAACTCCAGGACGAAATTAATAAACTGAACGAGCAAATAACGAATCTAAAAGCTGTTTGCATTTGTAACGACGAAGGGAAGCAACAAATGCAAGAAGAATTCCAAACTAACCTAATCAATAGTTTAAAGATGGAAATTGAAGAATTAAAAAGTAATGGCTAATTTATAAGATAATATTTGCTTATTTTTCATCACAAACATTGTAAACATCTATTTAATGCTAGCTTAGTCAAGTAAACTTTAGGGGAACAAAACAGTTTATATGTAAGCAATGTTGCAGGTGGATGTGAAGAGATTCTACAACGCAATGATTTCTTAGAGAAAAATGCAGAGACTTATAAGAATGAAATTAATAAACTGGATCAAAACGTTAAAGAAAAATCAAAAGCCCTTGAAAACCTAATGGATGTGTTACAACGAAAGTCACATGAAGTAAATAGACTGATGAGTGATATGGAACAACGCAGCAAGGAAAATGGTGAACTTTATAGTCAAGTTCAAAATTTACAAGAAACCTATAATAAAAGTTTGACTACCTTGGAGATAGAGAAAATGCATGCAGTTAACCAATTACATCTAGCAAATAAAGAAAGTCAAGAGCTTATAAAAATGGTTAATAGCTATGATAATATGGCACTTAAACAAGACGAGCTAGAAAGTTCATTTCAAGCAAAAATTGCAGATTATAACAATCTTAAATCCTTACTCACTGAATCCCAATCCCAAAACTCAAAATTACAAAAAGATTTGCATAGTCGTGATAGTAATAACTCTGTATTGCTTCACGAATTAGATCAACTCCGAGAAGCTAACCGTATAACTGAAAAAGAATCGAATAAGTACAAACATTCAGTAGAACTGACCAAAAATGAAAGCAAAATGCTTAAAGAAAAACTAGAAATGTTTGGAAATTTATCAGAAGAGTTTGAAAGATTAAAAAATTCCCATGAAAGACTAGAGAGAGAAAAGAAGCAACTTGAGACGACGCTTCAAAATAAAACTGCAGAACTTAATGACGCTTTGTATTCAATAGAAATAAATAAACAAGACAGTGAAGAACTGTTAGACAAACTACATAGTTCTGAAAATCTCAAATTGGAGCTTTCTAAATTAAACGACGCTTACGGCAGAATTTTGGTTGAAAAAAAAACATTGCAAAATGATTTCGATAACCTTTTAAAATCGTCTTCTTTAGAAGCTGAGGCTTTAAACCGTGAATTATCGGAGATGAAAGCTACTTACAACAAATTACTTTCTGAAAAAAATGCTCTTCAAGATGATTTTGATAACAAAGCTGATCAGTATAATAATTTGTATAATAGTCTGGAAAATAAAATTGATGAAAATAAGGATCTTATGAGGCGCTTATCAAATTTTGAATATGTACACAAAGCAGCCACTAGTAATATAGCTTCTTTGATAGAAGAAAATTACTCCACAAAAAGTAATTTAACTGCCCTAAGAAAGGAAAGTGATGAGCTACTGGAAAAAGTTAAATACTATGAATTACTAGAATCAGAATATAATAAGTTGAAAAACGAGCATGATCAAATCTGCATGGAAAAAAATAAACTTCAAAGAGAACTAGATCACAAAAATTGTGATTTTAAAAAGATAGAGCGAGATAATCTCGACCTCAGTAGACATAGCAATGAGTTGCTATCCAATAGCGAAATTTTAGAGAAAGCTTTGATTAATGCCAGGACTGAGGTATGTCATATCATAATATTCAGCCATTTTAATGTCCCGGAAATTTTGGGATTACATTTGAACAAATATCAGGATTTTTAGTTATTAAATGTTGCATCAAACCATAGAAAATAATGATCAAACGAATCAAATGCACTAATTTCACATATTACAATACAAGCATTGTGCAATTTCTATAGTTACCATGATATTACTTTTAAAAACATCTAAATTTATTTTGACTATTTACAGCTTAGCGAAAAATCGAACCAACCTGACAATTCGTATGCTGAAATCATAAAAGAAATTGAAGAAATGAAAAAAGAAAAGCTCAAACAACATAAAAAAATCAATGAACTCTTAGATAAATTAGACGAATCGGTAATAATATTGAGTTATTATAATTTATTTTAGAACGGTTTTTTGCTTTTTTTTCAGCTAAGGCCAAGGTAACATCATCGGTACGAATTTTGACGTTACGTCAGAGCACGCTTGAAGAAAAGTCAAGGATGCTCTTTTAAAAAATAACCAAAATAAATCGAGTATAAAAACACTTTTGTAATCTTTATTTCAGGAAAATGAGTTTACAAAACTCTACGAGGTCATTGGAGCCCGAGATGATAAAATAGCAGTATTACAAAATCACATCAACGCATTACAAGATGAAGTGCGTAAGCTACATAAAAATTTGGAGGCCGTGGTCGAGACTGGGGAACAAATATCAGATAATTCTTCGCGAAAGTTAAACGAATCATTACTCTCAATTGACGCTCATCGTAAGCTACATTTAATATGTCTTTTTTTATACTTTAAAACGCACATACTTCTAATCATAATATATATTTTTAGATTCAAGAGCCACTCACAATATGAAAATGGAACTCGCCAAACTACAAAGTACAAATTCAATACGTGAACAAAGTGAAGAAGCAATGAAAAGAGAGAAACAAAAATATACATATAAAATAAATGAACTGCTGCATGAAAGAGAAATAATTGTAACCGATATAAAGCAGCTCGAAATAAGAAGTGTAGGAGATAGCGCATTGTCTCCAGATAGATGCGAAGTTGAAGATGTTTTAACATCTCTAGAAAGAATTGGAAAAATTTTAGATGTTAAATGCTTGAAGAGCAATTCATTAGAACAAACATTACTGACTGTGCAGAACTCATATCAATTGGTCCAAACAAAAACCGACGAAGCTAAAAAAATTGTAGAAAAAGAAAAACAGAAAATAATAAGTGAGAAAGAAGAAGCCATTAAGGATAAAATAAATATGGAGAAACAACTTCAAAATCTGAATGAAAAACTTAAACAGCAAAAAACACGAGATGAAAATGTTATTAAAGACCTCGAAGCTGAAATACTGAATCAAAAGTTGATAATTGATAAAGTGACCCAATCTACTCGGTGTTATATTGCAAAATTGGAAGATGATCTGAAATCTCTTCAAGCACTCTATCAAAATTCTCTGCAAACAATACGTGACTTGGAGAATAAACTCAATTCTGAACAGTCTCATAACCTGGCTGTTACACAAAAAATCGGTAAAGATTTAGAAAGTAAAATTCAGGAAGTGGAACATTTGAACAAAATACTTAACCAAGTTAAAAAAGGTCCAGAGGAGAATGTTGGCATTCAAACCATGGCAATGCCATCTCATACTGTAGAAAACCAAACCAACGACAATTTAGATTTTAAAGTATCAGATAAAAAGTTTTCTAAAGATAAATATGATAGCTTGAGTGAAAATAAAGAAGTTCACCTCGTTCCTATACATAAAAAACGAGACAAAGCATCAACTCCATCAAATGCTACCAACACAGAAGTGCAAAATGAAGTGCAAGTTCTCACGGCAAATATTGAACCCTCTTTCGACATCGTGAGAAGTAGTTATTTGGATTATAAATTAAAACGACTCGAGCAAGGCAAAATCGATACATGTTCAATTCCGTCTCATAGTGACACAAACATGAATACAAGAAACGAAGACTCATCTACAAACAAGGACGATAATCTATCTCCACGAGACCAAAGACCAAGGAGTTCCAGTAAAACTGATTCCAAATCACAAAGTTTAAAAGTAATAGACTTATACAACAAGAAATCGGTGCATACTGATTCTTCTTCGAAAGGAAACGAATTAGACAACGAATCTACTGAAAACGACAAAGTAACCGACAATATTAAAAGTAGTAATAAGCCAGGTGCTTACACATTGTCAAATAGATCAAACCATCACAGCTTTGCTACTATCAGTAAAGTAAAAAACAAGTACAAGAATAGTGAACACTTTGGATCAACTTCAGAAGGATCTACGGATAGAGATTTATTTGTGATATATAAAGACAGTGAAAGTAGTCCTGATAAATCATATGAAAATAAAAGAAAGTGGAATGGAAAATCAGAAATAGTTGTTGAGGCTGTAACAATACAAAATAATAAAGAGAAAAATGAAATTAAAATACATTCAACTAATAACAACCTCGGTAGAAAGCACGAAAGTGATCTCTTTTCAGGAGAAGATGAAGAAGAGTACGAAGAAGATGATAGCGTTAAACATAAACTTAAAATCAGTTTACCTAGGGTTGGAACAGATAGTCAATCCAATGAAGCTTCCGACGTAGACAAAAAATCACTTGACTCATGTTCTATGGCTATATTCTCCTCGCCTAAAACATACTCTTTGTCCAACGATTATAAAGATGGAAGTCATGGCAAAACGTACGTTGAGAATAATAGAACAAATTCATCACATTCGATTCCTCGTGCAGAACATCAGTATTCAAATAAAATTTCTGTTAAAAGAGGAAACATGGAAATATTGGGCTATAAAAAAGATGTTAACGAAAACGAAAGTAATAGGTCCAGTGATCAAAACCACTATCGTGAACAACAGACTGGAAGTGATTCTCATCATAAACTTTCTCGTGTTGAAGCTGATGTTTTGCTATTAAAACCTGAAGGCGATCTGATGAGTGTCTTACTTTCTAAAGCAACTCAAGAACAAAATTCACAAAATTATGGGCTAAATTATATTTTAGATAGTCATAAATATCCTGATAATATCAAAACGTATATCGCTGCAAAGGGTCTTCGAAAAACGCGTAGTGATAATCTAGTGAATGCGTTTTCATCTCCCGAAAGAAGTAAAGATTCTAGTCCCACACGTTCTGAATTCAAAAAGTCATCAACGGACAACAAAACTATTTCGATCTGTAGTAAATCAAGTCCTAAATCATACACTGAACGTAGTATAATGGTAAAGATAGGTACTGCCGAAGAATATGAGAACAAAATTCAAGCGCTTACTAGAACTTTAGAGAATATAGAAAAGGATTACAAGAAAAGAATTGATGCGATCAAAACGCAATACGATAGCAATATTAAGAGCATACTAAACGAACATAATCAAGGTGTTGAAAGTATACAAAATCTTCATGAAGAAACTTTACAAGACATACTCAAGATACACGAAAATGAAGTTGAAAATTTGCGAACTATGAGTATTGAAGCTATGCGTAAAGCAGATAAATTAGAGAAAGAAAATAAATCATTGAAAAATAAATTTGTTGAAAGCTGCTCTTGTCTAGACGAGGTTAGAACTAAATATTTACAAAAGATATAGTGCGGATTAATGAAATTCTGTTTTTGTAACTTGTTGTGTATTACAGGAACCAACAAAGATAACATCGCCAGAACTTAAACGGAAAAGGCGTCGCGGGGTCGACCCTAAAACATTAACAAAGACAAACATAGAGGCATTTAATGTGAAGCCAACAAACAAGTTAAATAGTCCATGCACATGCACACTTGATTTAAATATTTCCGATACCATTCGGAATATATTTGAGCAGGTGGATGTCGAACAGAGAAAATTGGCGGAACACTCTTATCTGAAATACATTGCAAATAAGATATTGACTGGAAGTGTTGACGTAAGTGAAATATTGGAAAACCATAAACAAATTTATTTTATATCTATACCTACATATTTTTTTCTCTTACCTGATTTAACAATAACAGTTTCTAAAACAGGTCTTGGACACGCAAGAATTATCATTTCTTCATCTTAAAGTGTGCCGCATTTGGAAAACAAAACTTACTAAGGAAGAGTCTTTGCAGAAAAGAATAGATTCGCTGGAAGCGGAGCTGCTGTGCAAGCAGAAAAATACGCAACAAAACAGTAAGCTCTTGTATTAATAATAATTATGACAAAGCTATATAATCCTCACGCAATCAATTTAATAATTAATTGCCGAATAAAGAACTTTCTAATTGATTAATCTAACAATAAAATACCTAGGTAAGTTTAAGTATTAAGATAGTTAGTTTCGTTTTGAAGCGAGATTGAAATTTATTTGTTTTTTTTGGCCTTATGGAATTAATCTAATGGAAAAGTAATTCGCCGCGTCCAAAATTGAATCCCGCGCCAAAATGAAACCAACAACCTTTAGTAGGAACTGCTAAAATTCGTGGGAAAAATGACGTCATATTTGCCGAGATCCCCTCTCCCACGTGAGATTTGGTGAGATTTGGCTGACCCCCCCCCCCCCCCTAAACGCTTCACGTAATTAATGGATGCCCCCAAAGTATGAAACCATTTCAAAAACAGTTTTGAAATGTACAAACCGATAACTTTTAATTAATACCCCATTTGACCTTGTATTAAAATTTTGACACCACAATTTCACTTGTCATATACTACCATTTTTAGTAATAATTAATTTGGTGCACCAGTTATTATGATTTGTAGGAACACATCTGAACTGGTGCACCGAATTAATTATTATCTTAAAGAGCTGCGGTATTTGCCAATATATTAAAGAGGGGAAAAAGGACGGACAAAGCGAGACTGAAAAGGCTTTAAAAACCCTATAAAAAAAACTGACGTGCTTGTGGCTAGATGATGACAATTATTAAACCTCGCAGTAGCAGAACTGGACCGGAAAGTAGCGGAGGAGAGGCGACGTCTCCAGGAGGTACGTGAGGCGGTTTGCCGAAGCACTCTGACGGCGGAGCATGTCTACCCGCCGTCGTCGACGGTGCCCCCATCAACAGCTGAACGAGAATTTATGTAAGTGCAAGTTACTGTTTTAAAGCTGAAGGAGATATTCTGACTTACTTATTTGATTATACGCTTAAGATTGTTTTATCTTGAAAATACAGGACAAAAAAAGGCTGGCAAACCCAGCGTTGGATGACACTGGCACCAGGCTAAAAGTCGGGTATTTAAATGACTCGAAACCAACAATAATGTGACGTGTGTAACAAAGAAATTGTTATTTTATTATTCTAACAATAGGCTACTTGACTACTACTGAGAAATAATTCTAACGTATTGTCTGATAAAAATAATGCAAAGTGTAGGTAATTAATATTTCTTCAAGGCCAGTCGTAATAGTTATGAAAACTAATTTTAAAGTTTGAATAAAACAATGCCGCGCCAAAACGATAATTTCTGTCATGGCTACCGTGTTCTAGGCTATGACGTCACCGCGCCACACCTAACCTAACAAAAAGAACTCATTGATACTGTAATCTGAAGATGTGTGACGTCACTTGCGATCCAACCAAACACAGAATTTTCGGTCACGTGATCATGTACCAAAAAATGTGTAAATTTTAATGCCATTTTTTTACATAAAAAAGGCATATTTTCAATAAAAATCACCTGATTACGCTTTGTAACGTTGTCACTGACTAGGATGAAAACAATTTGGAATTTGTTTTTAATGTAGTCAAAAAGCCTATTAACCGTCCGTTGCCTACGTGATTTTTGCACAGTCATTGGTCAACCACGACAATAAATGTGACGAAGCCATTTTTACCGCCAGTGGTTGCTCTACCCGTCACGAGCCCTGTGAGCAGCAGTCTGTCGTTGATCTGGCACACAGCGGGCTACGACAGAAACGAACACGAAACGAAATTAACAGGGTCAGTATCATTTTGTATCAGGAAGTATGCAGTGCGAGTTTTTTTTGAGGGCCACCGAGGGGAAGTCTGAAACCGTGAGGGTTATCGAAAAGTCATGTTAGGAATTACGTGCTCGAATTTGAAAAAATATGTAGGTACTGCATAAAGTCCGTTTTCTTAGTTTTTCTGGAAAAGTAAGTGATTTTTTTGTTCATTTTTGGGTTCTTTGTATAATCAATAAATATATGTATGATGTGCCCGAATTTATTGGAACACCTTCGAAATTGAAAACTGGGCTCGGTTTTACGACTACGGTGACTCGCATAATCCCTGATCAGGGTCTACCATAGTCGTAAAACCGAACCCTGATTTGAATCCAAACGAGACATCGTTTGGATTCAAATCACATTTCCCAGATAAAAGAATAAAATAATTGACTTAAAAATGTAGAACTTAATTTTTCATAATCGAGCACGTAGGTACCTACTCCTATCATGACTTTTCGATAACTCTCACGGTTACCGACTTCCGATCATTGACCCTGAAATAAAAACTCGCACTGTTAGTAGGTGTAGCACGGATTTGCTTGAACTCTACTTGCTCTACTCATCCCCCGAATACTAAAACGTTACTCGGATTTAAACACGTCTAAAATGACGAATTCTTGACAAATTTTAATTGAAAACTGTCAAAAAATCGCGACTTGAAACGAGCTAAAATTTAAGTTACCTACGTTTATGTATTCGTAGGCGAGTCCTAAACTAAATTATTGGTTCATAGAACAAGAAGCCAATCTAGTAAATTTTGTATGGCACCACGCCTCCATTACTTTTTATTCTCGATGGATGTATGTATTTTTTTTTGTATGTTCGTCAATTTCTCCGTCCATTATGGACTGATTTTAAACAGTTTTTGCTATTGTATAGAGAACAATCGCGAGATGTTCTCATAAAAAAAATATTCTCGAAGGATTAGTGTTTGTCCCGTTAAACTTAAAAACCAATGTAAAGTTTATGGTAAAAGTCGGTTAGTTTTTTCAAGTGGAAGAAGTAGCGGTTAAAAATAAATTAAATTCAAAGTATTTAGTTTTTTAAAAATTATGTAAATCTGTAGAAAAATACAAATTATTGTGTTTTCTGATAGGCGGTGTTGGCAAAACTAGACGCTGAGGATCGTCGTGAAAAGAAGATTTACACAGACGAGATGCCGACGCGCCTGCGCAAGTCACATGACCGCGACCGCTCAAATCGCCTAAAGAAATAGCAAAACATCAAGTCCAATTTGGACAGTCTATGCCACTTCCTTTTAGGCATAGACAAAACCCATCATGGGCAATTAACACGAACTGAATTTTCTAATGTTGTAAAGGTTCTAAAGAAAGAACCTTTATAACACTATTTTTTACAAAAAAAAATGAAGTATATTTTTATCGGTGGCGCAGTTGTGTATTCGTTAAAATTTGTTGAGATGATTATATTTTATAAATGTGTTATTTATTTTATATTTATTTACATAATTTATTGTTTTTTTAAATTTTTACGGTGGTGTTTGGTTAATAAAAAGAAGTAATCAATTTAAGACATTTAATTTTTAACAATAAACTGAATAGGTGGTCGGGATGGTACCTACTTATACCTTATATATGAAAATAATTGTTTCAACTGTTGATATGTAAAGGCGAGCTAGTTCAAGACATCATTTTTTCTGAGCTTGAAAGGCTGGGTTGACGAAGCTTACAGTGGGGTCCAGATAGACTGGATTCGCTACATCGAAACCCTGGTCAGTAGCTTCTTTACAGAACCTGTCGTACTCTCTTTTGTCGTAGATGCCGGTCACGACCTTCCAAATGATAAGTGTTAGCAGACCGACGAATAATACTCCCCCGACGACGCTTCCAACAGTAACTGGAAATAATTTGTACCTGTTATAATTATTAACATTAGTCGTGTGGTGCCGGCTTAGAATTTGCACCACCACTGCAACGCTTCCCGTGGGTGTCATAAGAAGCGACTAAAAGACTTTCACCGGAAGGGGAGGGGGGCTTTCAGCAGCGCCTCTAGCAGAATATATCTACCACCGAACTGCGATCACCAACCCGCATGCCCAGCGTGGGGATTACGGCCTTTGCCCCCCCCCCCATGAGATAAGTGTAAAAAGACGAATATCAGGCCTGCGTCCTAGTCGTGTCTGCTTTGAATTTGCACCACCCCGCAACGCTTCCCGTGGGCGTCATGAGAGGCGACTAAGGGAATTTCACCAGGGGGCGGGCCGCAGCGCCTCTTGCAGAATATATCTACCACCGAACTGCGATCACCAACCCGTATGCCCAGCGTGGGCATTAGTGTATTAAAGTAAAAAGATAAAAGTAAATAGGCGATTAACAGTGGGAGGCCTGCGTCCAACAGTGGACCATTATAGGCTGTTGAGGTGAGGTGTTGTCGTCACACATTCATTATATTAATATGGGTGTAGGAAACAGTTGGATTGGATTGTATACTTTCTATCTCATGACCGAAAGTCCTGGGGCTCCATTGGACTGCAGAGCAAAGCCCTCCTGTATTTTTTATAGTATACACCTAGTTGTTTTTCAAATAAAATTTATTAGGTATGTAACACTGCATTGCTTTGTGGGATATAATAAATAGTAATAAATAAATTCATGATTGGTATTAATACAATATAAATAATAATATAGACTCGGCAAACGTAGTGTAGGACGCCCTCCGATCAGGCGGGGTGACGATTTGCGAAAGACTGCTGGCAGATGTTGGATGCGTCAAGCTGAAGACAGGGCGCTATGGCGCTCATAAGGAGAGGCCTATGTCCAGCAGTGGACTAGTATAGGCTGGTGATGATTAATATAATTCAAAAATCTTTTCTGTTTGTCGTATGACACAATGTCTCGGCAATAGTTTTTGGGATGTGCGTTGTGTGTGTATAGAACAAAATTTGTTCTCTACACACACATCCCAGGTCCATCCCAAAACTAAATATTTAATACTTACTCCACAAGTTAACAACAGGTGGACTCTCCAGCTCCTTCTGAATCATCAATTCGAGCTCAGCCATGTCAGTTGCGGGATCCGTCCTAATAATGAATTTGTAAACCAAGATGTTTCCATCATCAAGTTTATTCCTGCACGCCGTAGCCGATGTGTCCTCCTCTAGTTGGGTTTTGTTCATAATTGTTACTTTTTCTACTGATGTTTCATTATAGCTAAAATAAAAACGAGCTCATTTATTTAAAATAAATAAGTTTCATAAAAAGTCGCGATTTCAAACTCAGTGAGTCACACGTGTAAATAAAACCGGCCAAGTGCGAGTCGGCTCGCACACTGAGGGTAC
This sequence comes from Eupithecia exiguata, assembly GCA_947086465.1. NCBI lineage: Eukaryota > Metazoa > Arthropoda > Insecta > Lepidoptera > Geometridae > Eupithecia > Eupithecia exiguata. The sequence goes on from OX352229.1 coordinate 3,642,802, forward strand.
CGTACCATCGCATCGTGACTTTTTCGCAAAAGGAACCCTAAAAATGGAATTTATATTAAAATCTAATAGCAAAAAGCCACCATGACGCGGTCTCCCATCCACTTGTTGTGACATCGGTCGATGTTGCTTAACTTCAGTGATCGGTAGGTACTAGGTACTCAACTTTGTATGGACTCATGGTCACTCTGTATATCATGGGGTCCAACCCCATGATTATTTTATTTATTTTATTTTTATTACATTATAGTGGCAATAGTAATCTACACCCTGTCAAAATTTCAACTGTACCTATTACGGTTCAAGAGCGTCGACAAAAGTAGAGCAAATATAGCAAAAAAAAAAGAAGTTTTTTTGGATGGGAGCCCTCTTTAATTTTAATATTTATATTATTTGGGTTTATAGCAGAGAAATACAAATTCTGTGAAAATTAAAACTGTCTACCTTTTACGGTGATGATGATGATGATTCTTTGTTAATGGCAATATGAGTCTGGTTGGACTATTTTCTAATCATGATATCAAATTATGAAGATTGTGTGATATTTTCATCAGTCTAGTTTGTTGTCAGGGTGCACCACGTGCAGGTTAGGTTGGCTAATTGGCTTGGGAGACGAGATGTTGGAGTCCCCCTTACACTCCTACCTTTTACGGTTCATGACATACAGCCCGCAGACGGACAGACGGACAGACAGCGGAGGCTTAGTAATACGGTTTCAGAAGTTTTATCTTTGCGAATGTTAAGTGTTCTACGGCTTCAATTGTTCTATATTTTATGTTGAGTATCGAGCATTTCCATGAAATGAAAGGTTTTCGCGAATGCACGACGCCGTGTTCGATGTAATGCTCACGGCGAGTGAGCATTTACATTTATCTGTAATATTTCACTGTACAGACATGCATCAGGTTGTAACAAAACACGCGCGGCAGTTCGAAAACGGTGAATGCTCAATATTCTGTTACTAGAAAATGATTCCATACTCACCTTTAAATTTACAAACGAAATACAAAAAATAAGCAAACCTTTTATCACAGTCGGTTTTAGGCTTCATTTCATAGCTACAGATGGCGTAGTCTTTGAGCTGTTCACACAAGTTTTTGGCTGAGTCTGTGCAGTACGCGAGAAGTCCGTAATTTGTACTATCCTTTGAATTGCATTTACATTTTCCGCATTTGCATTTTCCTTCTCCAGAACAGGGCTATAAAGAACAAGATAAAGTTAAAAACTACAACCCGACTACGTGAAAGTTATAAAAGTTTGAAACATTTACATTGACAAAATAGAATGACGTATCGGTCATATTTGATAGGCATAAAGTTGAAAATAAAAATAGGTCGTAGGTATTGTAATTTTTCTCTATGGGGCCTGCAGCCTGCGGCTACCTAAACTTTAATACGCGTTTTGAAGGCTTATTCGGGGTCGGAGCCCTAAATCCTATAGCCTATAACCATCGGGGTATTGAGACGAATCAATCGATACATAATTTGTTGAAATCGAACCAGTAGTTTCAGCGCTACGTGGGAACAAAGAAATCGGCCACATACATACAAACATACAAACATAGGGTGCTAACCTCATAACCCTCCCCTGTCGGTAGTCGGGTAAAAATGAACACGTCACTTACAATACTAATTAAACACTCCAATCCACAATCACTCTTTTTTACCTGCTTACTAAATGGGCTGACGCAAGTTTTATTACTAACAGGACAGTCGCACTGTGGACCAGCCCATTGGGTATAATCCTTGCAAGTACACTCTCCTAGGTTACATACACCCCTTTCTTCTGGACAATGCTTACGACACTCAGCATCGTTGTGCTGACAGTATGTTCCGGAATAGTCCGAGTTGCACATGCATATACCGCATCTGAAAACGATAAACTTATTTGGATATCCCAATTTTTGCGGGTGTTCTTTAGGTCTTCAGGGAGCGTGGTATAGAGAAAATGTTAAGGTTTAAATAGGGTCCGGGTTAGTGGAAGAAAAATACATCTTATGCCAACATCTACGTAATATTATGGGGTGATATTGATCTGTGTCGGAATTACGAGTATAATTTTCTTTTAAATTTTTATTTAAAGGTACTTTGACAACATCCTACCACAAAGATTTACTGTGTCATCACGATAGCTTGTGTCATCAAATGATCCGTTTATTAGCTTGCAATCAGAATTCTGAATAAATGATTTAGATTTAGTCAGTGCAGTAAATAAAGCCATATCTCACTCACAAGCAAGTTCCTTGACCGTTGCAGTATGTGTTGGCAACACTGGTTTCTTTACACAATACCATATTTTGCAATGCATCCTTGCCACTGCATTCGATGTCGCACGTATCACCGCTCCTGTAAAGGTTGTGTTTGTTTTGTAGACTTATTATTATTTTGTGTTTGTCATTTCTATGATCTCGGGCCGTAAATTGACCGGTTCCTTTGGGAGGCATGCGTTGGGCCGAAGCAACAGCACAGAGGCAATTTATGAGAGTCAATCTAATGGCGAGGCACACATAGCGGGTATCGGCGGTGCACAATATGATCCCTACACCCGAAGATGATATCTGCCAAATGTAGACTATGTATTGCAAAGGAATAAAAACCAGGTTATTGTGATGGGTGAATGGACTGAGTAATCAGGCTATGGAGGAGATCGCGGACGCGTGCCATAAACATAGTCTCAAAATTGTTAAAAGTGGCAAATAGTGGCTTGTCGATTGTTGGATTGGTTCCTCAAACAGCCAGCGTAAGTCAGCCAGCCGAGGATGCCCGAACGCTGCGGCAACTAGTCCACTCTACATTGCATTCATTGTTTTGCTAATAACACCTACCTACCTACCTAAGTTTATGTCTCCATAAAATAGGTTATTTTAAGCATCGAGTTAGAATTAACTGTGATTAGAGCATGATATGTAATGATTGAGTACCATCATATTTACTGTAACATACCTACTTACTCGTACCTGTGAACGAAGATAGGTACACTTCCTTTTTAATTTTAAAACCCGAGGAATGTAACATTCGGGTCAAATCCCTACGGGTTTAAAGAGTGTTATAAATTAAGTCCAATGTATATTCTTTTTAAATAAATAAATAAGTGCCGGAAAAGAACAACATCAGCACAGTCGAGGAGGTGCGGCCCCGATTTCACCATTACGAAGAATGCTTATGAGCGGGTTTCCTCGTTATTACGCTTTTAGACACTTCCACCCCCGATTCTACATCCAAGATGATGACTCTGATTATTTTATTATTATTATTATTAGCCTTTGTCATCCCACTGCTGGATAAAGGCCCCCACTCTCTCCAGACATCACGATCAACAAGCCAGCTTCGTCCAGTCGGGACGGAATTTGTTCAAATCGTCTCTCAGTTTCCGTCTACCGCGTCACTTTCTCGCCTGGTCAGGCCGCCAATCACGTGGCCAGTCTAATTCTTTATGATATAAAGCTGTTAAATGTTAAAATGGCCACTGCATTAATTTATTCATTTCAATGAACTTTAAATGGAAACAAGGAGAATCATATTGGCAAATTTCCTGTTTTTTTGTGGTCAAGGGGAGGGGGGAGGGGGGAATATGCAAACAGATGTCATGCATGTATGACTATGTGGTTGTGGGCTATAAGACATGGATTCCTACATCATTAAACAACTAATTATTTTAACATCAACAGCTGAGCCTACGTTTTATACGTTATTCCAGACATGCTTAGGACCACAACATCTTTATTAAATTTCAGCTATCTTTGTTCAATAATTCTAAGCAATGCCTTTGCCTAGGTACACCACAAAAGTCAATATTTTTTTTCCTTTAGGCTTACAAAATAAATAGATATAGTATATTGGTATAGATAAGTGTTGAAACATAAAAAAATTTTTTTTAGTAATTTTTAAGCACTTACACAAGTCAAATTTTGTTCTTTATACAGGTTTATATATAGTAGTGATTATCAAATATGAAACAAAATGTTATTGATTTGGTTCGCTTCAATTTTTTGTCCACTTGTGGAAGAAGACACATCCTCACTTGAAAAACTTTCGCAATAGGTAATAATATTAATTAAAAAGTTGATTAAAGCCTTACCGATTCTGATCACATTTGCAAACTCCACATAATTTATACCCAACATTATTGCAATCTTTGCTTTTGGTGGTTGTTGATGTAATTTTTTCACATTTGCATTCACAGTCTATGTCAACTTTAACAGTAAGTTTGTCTGGTAAACCAGATACTTCTAGATCAAATAATAGATCACTTTTATTTTTAGGACACTCTAAAGCGGTGACTGTAGCAGTAATAAGAACTTCTGGATTTTCTTGAGTGCTTAAGCATTCACCGCAAAAGGTGGTAACATTGATTATAGTTGGCACATTTCGTCGTACTATCAATACATTCCTAGATGCTTCCTGGAAATCATAAGTAAATTAGTAATAATTTAAATCGTAAGAGATAGGAACTTAAACCTACCATATATAACAGATTTCTCAAATTAATTTATATATTTAATTTATTTGTTATTAACTTCATGATTACCAAAATTGCAAGTAAGTAAGTAATAAATTTTAACAAAAAATATCATTGTCGTAAGCTTAATAATACATACCTAAACAAAAAGAATATCATTATTATGAATAATGATATTCTTATTATTATTATTCTATCAGTTAGGTACTAGTTTCTGCCCGCGGCTTCGCACGTGTTGTTTCTACGGAAACAATCAAAGGTTACGTTTTATCCCATTGGAACTGATTGGGATAAAAAGTAACCCTTTGTTTTATTAACCAGATCTATGCCGACATTTATGCAAAACTTTAGCCTGATCCGTTCGGTAAGTTTTGGCGTGAAGTAGTAACAAACATCTATCTATCATCTATCCATCCAAACTTTCGCATTTATAATATTAGTGTTATGTTGTTTACTAACCTTGTAAGAATCCTCAACGATTTTCACGATCTCATTCGCTTTAAGCTCAACAGCTTGCGCTTTCTGTATCCCGTCCTTTAAAGCATCATACACACTCATGACTTTTCCAAGCACAGTAAACACAATCATCATGTCGTTTTGTTGTGCCACATAATTTATTTGACTAACAGACGGGTAGTCCAATGTTAAAGATGCTTTTTCCTCATACATATTGTTTGAATCCAAAAGGCAGGTCATGTTGTTCGGTTCATATGCTCCCAGGATTTTGCCGTCCCCAGCGCTATGATAGGTCCCGTCGGTTGCTACAAGTATAATTCTTCTGGATTGAGGGCCCTTTGTTGAATTGTTTCGCCAACCGATCTTCTCATCGCATGTCATGACTTGCATTAAAGCATCCAGCCCGGCCTCGGGCGAATCATAGTTTGATCCATGACTATTTGGATAGCTGTCAACTTTTTGTTTGAATAAAATCATATCGTCTGTCAAAGATAAGTGGTGTTTGAAAGCATAACTGGTCTTTGTTCTGCAAAAAAACGTGGTTATTGGAATGGGGTTTACGGGTAACTAGCAGTGCCTTGCGGTTTCACCCGCGTAGTTCCCGTTCCCGTGGGAATTCCGGGATAAAAAGTAGCCTATGTTCTATTCCAGACTATAATCTATCTCTGTGCCAAATTTCAACCAGATCCGTTCAGCCGTTCTGGCGTGATAAAGGAACAAACATCCATCCATCTATCTATCCATCCATCCATCTAAACTTTCACGTTTATAATATTAGTGAGATTACCTAATTTACTGGGTTGTACCTAATTTACAGGGTTGTTTACTAGGTTGGTGAATCTGGCTGCGTCTGTTGATGGTAGTACGTAAACTATCCAAGCAATTTACTGTAGATAGTCACTGATACGATTATTTTCTCACCTGGGATCAGTATATGGTAATTCAGGTTTTTCGACAAAAGTACCCAATCCTATAAGTACGTTTTTCGTCATTCTTTTCAGAGCGGCGTAAATATTTTTTGCCTGTCGAGCCAATTCTTCGGCATGAGTTTTCATTGTGTAAGAATTGTCCATCAAGAAATACAAATCCAGCGGATAATCTTTGGCTGGCTGGTAGGACATGTTAAACGAGACTGGAACTCCTGGCCGAAGTGTTATATTAAGTTTTTGGGGACGAAGCTGAATTTCTATCCCTTTCTCTGATGAGAACTTTTTGTTTTCCTGGTTTTTGTCATCATAAGTAGAATTTGGGTTATGGATCCATGAGATGGATCCGGTAGGTGAACACCATTCGTCGTTTTTTTCTGAATGAGATTGGCATCTTACTGTATGGATATTATTCATAGGATCCTGAAAACACATCGGATGGATAATGGTTACAAATAGAGTTGGCAGGCTACCGTTGAGTTCTGAGATATAAACCTAACCGGTTTGATTTGTCTAACTGTAAATATTTGCTCCGGGTGTTCTGGGTATTTCTATGTTTTAAAAATCTATCTATGTATAACATATATGTTTTATGTACATAGTCATCTAGTACCCATAACACAAGTTCTGCTTAGCTTGGGGTTAAGTGATGCTGTGTGGATTGTCTAGCATTATTTATTATTATGTCGTACCTTTTCGCACCAAACGCATCTCTCCTTCGCATAGCCGATGCAGTCTCCGCAACTCTTCAAATCATTGCAGGCAGACTTGCAGGCTATAAAACTGAAGTTCAAAACCACACCTAGTAAAATTAGACTCTTCATTATAACCAGGCTCAACCTCTACTGTAGAGGGACATACATAAAATAATATGTTTGTACAGTTTTGATAACGGTTTGAGGAAGGATAATGGTCTATTTATAACGGGATTATTTCATTTTGTAATGTAGAGTACACATTGGATTACTTTTAATAATTGTTAGATATGTTTAAATTTATTCAACTAAAGTTTTTAAATAGTAACTTTGCAATGACAGATATTTGGCCTTCGTAATTCGAATTTTCATCCCTCCATCTCGGAAAGAGTATTTTTGCTCTTCGATATCTGAGTGCAAAAGCCGTTTTTATCCGCTATAGCATAAAAACGGCTTTTGCACTCAGATATCGTAGAGCAAAAATACTACTTCCTCGCTGAGGTGAGATGAAAATTTACGTGTTGCACTAGAGTGCAAAGATTTTTTACCTCGTGCTCTTTTGATTCCCTTGCTAACGCTCAGGATTCTAATTTGTGAAACAGAATCCTTCGCTTGCTCGGTCAAAATTGAGCACGCGGTTAAAAAGTAACTTTGCACTCTTGTATAACAAATAACTATTTTCCTATTCATGAGACGAATGCAAACACAATGGATAATATGGGCATTACTAAAGTAGGTTTTTGCTATAATGGTGCGTTACTCGCTCTGTTGCAATTTTCTACGATAATTTAATACTGTCACAAAAATGTTCGATTTCCGCAGGACTCGAACCCGTGCCTGACTCTGAGTCGTAAGAGGTCTCAGAGATTTTCGACAAAGCTTGTATTCGATCTCGTTGCTTAGTTGGTTATTACTTAAGTGGGTACCTAGTTGAATTAAAACAAGTTAGAAACAGCAGTAACTTTTATTTATCGTTGTGTCGGTAGCATAGCTTGATTTTGATTTCTGCCTGTGTGGAGTGCAAACGCACTACGCGTCAGATTAACTGGAACTGCGCGGCCGCGGCAATGCGCGTCAAATTAGAACAAATCAGCAAAAAAACCACGCAGTTACGCTGACGACGCGTAGTACGTTATCTCATATAGGTATCTTATACAATTTCATACAAAGAATTATTGGCGGCGGCCTCGCGTCGTTGCTCGTACCGCACAGTTCCACTGCAGTTCAGTTCCGCTCAGTGTGTGTACACCTTAAGCGAAATTTTAACTGGTAAGCTCTTGTAGGTACCTATACCTAACCCACAAGTGTTGGTCAGTCAGTGTGTATGAACCATAAAGTTTTACCTTTTCCTCCTATATTAGATTTTCCAGTCACATCATTCGTATTTTGGTCAAACATCGTACAACAATGCAACATAAATTGTTATATCTTTTTTTGCTATTAGTTTACCAAATCGGCATTTCAGGTGCATGTCAAAACCATAAGACTTGCCATGAGTGTATAACAGATCCTAAAGTGTGTGTTTGGTGCGCCTCGGTGAGTACTTGCTTATACCCATTAAATTTGTCAGGCAAGGTAAGTATATTGTACCTAATCATTTATTGAGTTGTTTCTTTAGGTGGGTGCGATCCTCTATGCTCCCATACAAACGTACTTTCCAATTCATTTGGAAACCACACACCCTTTATTCCAATGAAATTTGACATAATCGGACACGAAATAGCTTTGTTTGTACCGTTTTAGTTACAAAATACATAATCATCATTAAATGAGAGCGAAAATTCATTTGAATTCATTTTCAAAAGATTTTATTACTGTCGCTCATTTTGTTTTTTTCAAAAACTATAACGGTGCAAACATAGCTATTTCTTATCTGATTGAATTATGTATATGCAAAATTTCATTAAAAACGGGGACGATGGTTTCCAAATGAATCGGAAAGTACGTTTGTATGGGGAATTAGTGGTTCGCACCCACCTTTACGAGTTTTTAGGATTGTGACATGATATTGACATCGACGACGTGGTCCTTCTGGGGACGACGTTATTACTTAAAATTAGAGGTCAATTAACAAGAAGAACTTATCTCATCTCACTAATATTATAAACGTGAAAGTTTAGATGGATGGATGTTTGTTCCTTTATCACGCCAGAACGGCAAAACGGATCTGGATGAAATTTGGCACAGAGATAGATTATAGTCTGGAATAGGACATAGGCTACTTTTTATCCCGAAATTCCTACAGGAACGGGAACTACGCGGGTGAAACCGCGAAGCGCTGCTAGTAGAAACTAAAGGTCAAACTAAAAAAACTGTGAACCTATTTTATTTTTTCATTTAATGATTTAACCAAATACACAGACAGCCCTTAATTAATTCGACGATGTTACATAATATCAAGTCACCCAATTATTGTACCTTCCTATTGTTTTGATCTAAATATTATTTTAAATGTTAATTTTCAAAAATACTCGGCTAAATAAATATGATCAACGGAATAAGCTACAAAAATAGACGAATGTCCAGGGGCACGTTATCGTATTCTCTTTGGGGGCACGTACCCTAACCTACCGTATTGATAGCACTCGCATTGCAGTTGTGTCGTGTTTAATGCAGAACCATAGAATAATTCTAAGCAACCAGCAGAACGATATCAAAATCTGCTTTAAAGTTAACGCATTCACTGCCCAGCCTCGGCAGAGTGACCCGCAGGGCACGCCGCCAGCGGTAGTGACGACGGAAACTAAACGGCTCGACTTGAGAGGGTAATGATCCGTTTAAGATCTGATTATTAACGCGACAGCCATTGAGTTGAAATTAATAATACATTCACTGCCCAGCATCCGCGGTGGGACCCGCAGGGACATGCCGCCGCCCAGTGGTGGTGCCGACACGGAGACCAAACGGCTCGACTTTAGAGTTATGATCCGTTTTAGATCTGACGCGACAGCCATTGAGTTGAAATTAATAATGCATTCACTGCCCTGCATCGGCGGTGTGACCCGCAGGGATATGGCGCCGCCGCCGCCGTCCAGTGGTGGTGTCGACGGACACGTGTATCCGGGGCCATGGAAGTGTTTAAGCAGATAAACCGTTCTAGATAGCAGGATAGAAAGATTGTGTTTATAGTTGCCAGATTGGTAGTGTCAATTGTGCAATCGATTGATAAATACCTAATAGCTGTAGATAACGACAACAATAGCAACAGCAATAGTAATCGACGACCTATCTGGCGCGGTGGGCGAAAGTCCGTCTGCGACGTAGGTAGCGGCTTCGATTCCCGCCTCGGGACTAAATGTTTGTATGATCTGTGTCATATTTGTTGCAGATGTTCTGGTCGTTTTCTATATTTAAAAAAACTTATCTATGTATTGTAGGTATCGTATTATGTATATCAGTTATCTAGTATACACAACACACAGGCTCTAAAGTCAAATTTTATACTATAAACAGCTTTAAAAATAGTAGATAATTATTATCAAATAAGAAATAAAGGTGTTATTGATTTTATTCAATTCAATCCACTTTACTTAGTTTGGGGCTAGATAATGCTGTGTGAATTTCCCAGCATTATTTCTATTTATTTATTAGTTTATTTACTACTAGCAGCGCCTCGCGGTTTCACTTGCGTAGTTCCCGTTCCCGTAGGAATTTCGGGATAAAAAGTAGCCTATGTCCTATTCCAGACTATAATCTATCTCTGTGCCAAATTTCATCCAGATCCGTTTTGCCGTTCTGGCGTGATAAAGGAACAAACATCCATCCATCTATCTATCCATCCATCCATCTAAACTTTCACGTTTATAATATTAGTGAGATTTAGAATCAGCCTGCCGGTTGGTGACGAGTTGTTACTAGAAAACCTTTTTTTTTTTCAGACGAATCATACTTACGATAATGCGGCAAGATGCAGAACCCAAGCTCAAGTCGATGACAAATGGTGTGTCGGTTCTTTGGATTCACCAGATGAAGCCATCGCCATAGCAGATGTTAAATACAACCGTGATTTCAGTTCAGACGAAATAGATCTAGTACAAGTAAAACCTCAATTATACAACGTAAAACTCAGGGTGGGGCAACCAGTAAACTTTACATTTTCTTATCAAGAAGCGAAAGACTATCCTGTGGATTTATACGTGTTGCTTGACGCATCTAACACCATGTCAAATATAAAGGATGAACTAGTAAAAAGTAGTGAGACTATTTACAGGACTATGGAGCGTATGACAAAAAATGTACACATGGGATTTGGGACATTTGTGGACAAAAATACCCAACCGTTCACACTGTAAGTGCATAAAGTAACGATTTATTCCATTATACTATATTTAAACTTAGATATGATGCAAAAAATTACAATATTTTTGAAAATTTGTCAAAAACCCAACTTTAATACATTGAAATGGATATCAAAGGCAATCGGTTTGTTATGTATGGTTTGGTATGCATATTTAAAAAAACGTAATATTTTCATGATTTTTCTAATATATTGAAAAGAGATGAAAAATGAACCATTTACGAGACCCTTATTTCCGAAGTTTGCAGAGCGATCCATCTGAAATGTATTTCTAATTATTGCATATATAGATTATTATTCTATATAATTTTATTCCCTACCCATACTACCTACCTATTTTTATAATTTACTAAAGTTCAAAACCCTCACGCGAGACTCACTCGCACTTGACGGATTTTGTATTTAAGTAGTATACCTGAATGTCTATGTAATTGTATGTAATACCAAGTAATCATCTAAATTATTTGTAGTGACGTCACGAAGAAAACGGCATATTCATTCAATCACCACTTAAATCTAACAGAAAATTTCACGATGTTCCAATCGACCGTACAAAATACTTCATTTGGTTCCAACTACGATAGACCAGAAGGCGGCTTTGATGCTCTTGCGCAGGTAATCGCCTGTAATGGCTTCACTTGGAGAACTAAATCTCGACGAATTGTGGTTCTGCTCACGGATGCCACCCAACACACCGTCGGTGATGGTCGCTCAGGAGGGATCTTCACACCTTTTGATGGGAACTGTCATACAAATGAAAAAGGAGTCTACACTAAAGAACTCGAAATGGACTACCCATCAGTACCGATGCTTAACGCACTAGCTTCTGATAATGACGTCATCATAATTTTCGCTATCAACGAAACAACTACACCTATTGAAAAATATTACGAAGCAGTAACAAAAGCTGTACGGGGCTCTAAGTTGACAATGATTAAAGATGCAACTCTGTTGGTAAATAAACTGGAAGAGAGTTACAAGGTGAGTAAAGACAGACTAATGGAATAGTGACATTTGTAAGTTGTATTTATTGTATGTTGTAGTTGAGTAGAGAAAATGTATCTCAATGAGAATTTGCTAGTTAAATAGGTATGTACGTATATAGAGTGCCACGTACGTAACATATTGTGCACTATGCCGAAAGGAATGATTGTGGACCTCGACAGGGTAAAATTTTAATATAGGATTTTTAATATTATTGATATTTTTGTTTTCTTTATGAAAAAAAACAATTCGTGTTCTTTTACAAGCACTTTTGCAATATTTTACATTAATAAAATAAATCAAATTAACTGTGGATCAGTTGAGCTACCTGCAGATTGTTTGCAACGCAGTTAGCTCAATTGTTTCAATTGAAAGTAATAATTCTAATTTGTTTCTATTCCCGAATCCCACTCTTTTGGCTCTGTTTATTCGGTCAAATATGTTTAGGTAGGAACTTTTGGTACAAATATTGTAAATAAATCGTTTTCAATGTTTTCAGGAAATAAGTACACGTATAAAACTCGATATAAGTAACAATACTAACTTTGATATCAAATTCCACCCCGACTGTTATACGAATTCTGACGACGATGCTTGCAAGGTGATACCAGACCGTCAGATTAATTTCACTGGGACCATAACTCTGACCAAGTATACAGGAAACGATCTTTCAGCCATTGGTATATCTGTTCAGGGAACAAAAGATAAACTTTCACTAAAGGTCGATGTTATAAAATGTGCCTGTGCAACTGATCTAAATGTTACTGATCCCTACTGCAATGACCAGAAGCGTGAGTGTGGGATTTGCGTCTGTGATAAAAACAAGTAAGAAAACACTTAAGTAATAGTTTTAGAAATAACACGTAATAGATAATAAGCAAAAACATGATTGTTGAGCTTGCGTTGCTCTGCCCTGTCCCGCTCCTATGAACGCGAAATCTTATGCCTATCCGTTTCACAAAACGGAGTCGTAATATAAAGGTAACCTTAAAGGCTAGGCATCGACTGCCCGCCATCGGACGGGTTTTTAAGTGAAGCCGGATGTGTGTCCTCTGTAACAGCGCAGCAACCGGATTGGAGATACCGCCATTCACAAACGAATTTCCTACATTGACATCCGGATTTCCATAGCAAGCGGACGAATTTAGATCTAATGAGAAGAGCGTAAACATAATAGTAAAAGTAAAAAGTTTGTGCCGCTGTGAAGATTTGAGTTTGTAATATAAAAATTAAAATCACAAAATATTGACATCTGTAGTCACAGCATTGAAAAGTCTGGCACCGGGCAAAGAATTTATGATTTTCAGTAAACAGCCTAGAACACAGAAACTATTGGAGTTTTTCTGGGTTCTCATTTCTCATGAACCCACCTATTCGCCATTTTCGGCTTGACGTTGAGTTTCGGGACACCCTGTAAAGGTTACTTTTTATTCAAAAAAAGGCGTGCGAAACCGCAGACAGTATAATACATATTATAGTTAATTTCATTTATTAATTTATTGAAATCAACAGGCGGGGTACGCGATGCATGTGCGATGCGGATGCCCCTACTGATACTGATGCTGATCAGTCCTCCTGTAAAACTTCTGAGGGTATTTGCAACGAACACGGCAAATGCGAGTGTGGCACTTGCAAGTGTGATGGAACTTAGTAAGTAATTTGAATATACATAATTTGATTTTTTTACAAAAACTATGTAAGAACCGGTTTCCTCAAACTATACCTACTGTAGTAGTAATATAAAATTTTTGTGGGACATATTGTTATCATGCCATGATAACAATATATCCCACAATGCCAATGCCATGTTTGTTAAAAATATGACCAACACAAGAAAATTCTGAAAAAAAATCCTTCCATCTTTCCTTCTATCCTTTACAGCTTCCACAATTTCTGTGAATGCAATTTCAACTTATGTCCCGGGTACGACCCGATCCATAAAAAGGTCTGCAGCCACCACGGAGACTGCCACTGCATTATCGAAGACGGCAGGTGGAAGGAAACCTGTTCATGCCATCCAGGCTGGACTCATAGAGAGGAAGATCCCAGCTGCTCGTGCCAGTTGGGCAATGACTTGTGTATTGTTGGTGGAACGGTAAGGGCTTTTGTTCACATACGTTTTTTAAGTCAGTAAACTCAATCTCAGTTAAATGACTGAGAATTCTATAAGGCATACATAATAAAACTTTTGATACTATCATGGTTAAGAAATCATTTAGAACGGGATATTTACCATGATTCAATTTTTGAGTTTTCCAATATTTCGACACAGTTTCATGCGCCATGATCACGGAAGAACTAAAGTCACTGCGAGTTGGTTTTTATTGGCAGACATACCGATCTACCCTCATTCTTTGTCTTTTGCTACGAACAACCGACGTGACTTTAGTTCTTCCGTGATCATGGCGCATGAAACTGTGCCGAAATATTGGAAAACTCAAAAATTGAATCATGGTAAATATCCCGTTCTAAATGATTTCTAGGTGTAGGTACTTAGAATTCTCATCGCTAGTGGCCCTGCCATGACCTTAGTGACTGGCAATTATTATAAAAGGAATTATTTCAGGTGTGCAACAACCGTGGCGATTGTACCTGCAATGCCTGCGTCTGCGAGCCCATAGCTGCCTGGGACAAACGGCCGCTCCAGGACGAGTTCTGCCGCATGAAACCATGCCCGGACTGCCACGCAGCGCAATGTACCAACCTCCTCAATTGCGTTCAATGCACTTTAGATTTAGACTCAAGTTGCGGCTCCGAATGCAATGGCATACAAGTGGAAATAAGCGAATCTCTACCTGATGAGTTGATTAATAGCACTGATTGGATGGCTTGCAAGAACCAAAAAATCAATATAGGTTGCTACATTAACTACGTTTATCAATACGATGATGTTAATCATACAATTCTGCTGCGGGTCCCGAAGAAAACGGATTGCGTTGAAAGTTATTATAGTAAGTATCTATTAATCTTAAACCTTAATGTGTGGATTAAAGGTAGGTATCATTAGGTAGGTACAGGAGTGGTACCAATTAAATATCCATCTAATTTAAGGTTAAAGACATACTGCTACTGATCAGTGTGAAGGTAATCGTTCTTAGAAGTTTAGTGTATATACGAGATGTACTCCGACTACTATTATTAAAAGATTTGCCCTGTTCAGTGTTCAGCAACTAAAAAAAAATACTATTCACCGTAACCAAACTTGTTGTCTGTGATTTGATTGAATGCTAAAAAACTGTAGCTTGGCATGACTAGCACCGCCATCTAGCGCCGAGCAGAATAACTAAACCAACTTTCTATACTCCGCTAGATGGCGTAACTTGATTGTAATTCTCAGATGATTTTTTATTTTTATTTTATTCTAGCATACGGCGGTATACTTCTGGCTACCCTGCTGTTAGCTGGTATCCTAACGCTGCTAGCATGGAAATGCTTGACTCGGTACCAGGATCGCAAGGAGTTCGAGAAGTTCGAGAAGCAATACAAAGAGGATTTGTACAATGTTTGCCAAAATCCGATTTACAATCAGCCAACAACTACTTTTAGGAATCCGGCTTTTGAAAAGAACTAACGAACTTATTTGAAAGTAAATAGACCTACTCGATTGTAGAATCCAATATGTTTTATATAAGCACGGATATCATTATTTATGTATGAAAACTTAACAAATAGGTACCTACCTACTATACTGACAGTACATTAACAGAAAAAAGCAATGTACCTACCACAGAACAGAAAAGTAAGTGGAAGTGCTAAGTGGGCGTGGCACGCGTGTCACAATTATGCGTAGTTACGCTTAACTGATCTCAGTCGTGTTCTAACATCGCTTTGAATTGCTAGTCTCGCGACAAATTCATTTTTCCGAAGCTATGCCGTATTCTGGCCGTATTGTTCCATTTTGGAATGTAAAAATGATTGTAGGCGATAAAATCTTTAAAACGGAGGTGTTTCATACCATCGGTAGGTAGGATTTTAATTGTTTTCTCCTAAAGTTTCAATATATTTCAATTTACAAATAATTTATTACAACGGTTAGTCAAAATCAACCTTACACAATTATGATAAAGTTGATTTTGGATTGTGTCTATTCACTTCGTTCTCGAAAGTTCTTCGCTACTCGATTAGTGATGTAGTCAAGCAAATCGGCTGTTGATTTTATCGATTAATATCGATACAAGAAAATAAATATTTTATTGTGATTTTAATGTTGAATCGATTATTTACTTAGCAAAAAACATTCATTATTAGAAAAGAAAACTACAATAAATTAATAAAACCAACTAAAAACTAGTATTTACAATTGCAACAATTGAGCTAACTGTTGTAGCAGACTGTTGTAAGGATCTACAAGAATGATTGGTCTATTTAGTAGTAGCTTCTGCCCGCGGCTTCGCACGCTTTTTGTTGGGATAAAAGTGTGTTACTCTCCATTCTTTCAATTAACTCTATGCCAAAAATAAAGGCGATTGGTTCCTAAGTTAGGGTGTGAACAAAGGACAAACTTTCGAATTTATAACATTAGTTAGGATTTACAAAGCAATACAAGTCGCTAAATAAACATCATTAAGTCCAGTTCATTAAGTTCTCAACAAATACGTTTTATTTCAGGGGCAATAGATAAAATTTCATTTATTTTTACCTGTCTGTCTGTGTGTCTATGTGTTCATTAATGGTTTAAAATATACTACCGTTTGTATACCAAATAAACAAATAAACTTCCAACAAGTTTTTCTTATTTTGCGAATTGAACAAGATGTCTGTATTAAAATATCTATCAATATCGATGAAGTAGTTCAATGTGCTACCAGCAGGGCTATTCACGATGGCTCGGAATGAAACCGAGGCATGGAATCGAAAACAGATACGCACGAAATTCAAATATTACGCGCGAAATCAGAAAAAGAAGTTTTCTATATAAAGTAAAAAAAAAAATCTATACACCCATGTTTTGACAAATTTAGATTTATAGCTTTTATTTGAGCAATTATTATTTAAGGAGTTTTACTACTAAAAATCAACATAAATTACCTGTTGCTCCATTAATTTTCTTTATTGTAATATGGGTTCATAGAAATATATGTCTACGACTTCTTTTCTGGTAGTTTAATTCCTTGCAGACCGCAGAAAATATAAAATACCGCTAAAATATTTGAATTTCGCGCGTAATATTTGAATTTCGCGCGTATGTCTTCTCGATTCCGAGGCTCGGTTTCATTCGGAGCAATCGTGAATTGCCCTGCTGGTGCAGCCTTAATCGAGAAGCAGTAGATCTGCGAACTATCAATCTTATATCTAACGAAATTAGGTCTAAAATAACTATCACGGAGAATACCGCCATCTATGGTCAAGTAGCGGAATTGACTCGTCAGGCGAATGTTTGGTGAGTATAGATCGTAAATACGTTCTGCTGCTAAAGTAAAATGAATCTTATTGAGTAGACTTCAAGGTTTATTTCCAAATCTTTGACGTTGGCTAGTTTTGACTGAACTTGAACTACCAATCAAACGAATTGTTTCTTTGTATTGTTTTATATGATTCGGGGTTTATTTGTGTGAGTTTGGCGACATCGGTTCCCGTAGTAATTTTGTTGCATTGCACTTCCACTTACTTTTCTGTTCTGTGGTACCTACTCATAAGACGCGTAATGGCACACGCGCAGCGTAAATTGTGCAAATTTGACTTTGAAAACGGGCGAGAGACGAATCATTATTGAATGAAAGCTTTACAATGCAAAAAAGTAAATTTTCTACTAATGAAGATAATGGTTCGGGAGCAGATAGCAGAAGTAATTTTTTTGTTAGTTATTTTAAGTAAGTTTAATTATACTAATTATGCTTTACTTAAATACCTACTTTAAGTTATTAAGGTTTTACACTAAAAATGTGCTTAAAATTAGGAGTTAATACAAAAAATAATGGACTAATCCGTTTATCCGTTTTCATTTAAGAAGCAATGTCAACAGAACCCACAAACATTTTCATGTTCTCATTTTCCTGGAAAAATTTCAACAAAATTGTAAATCAATTTTGTTGAAATTTTTCCAGGATTTTTCCAAAATTTCAACAAAATTGATTTACTCTTGAATTATCGAGCTGATCTTTCTTGAAACTTATCCACATATTTTCTTTATTTAATGAGTAAATTTAATGAAATAAATAAATATAATGAAAAGAGCGAGAGATTTATTTTCCTTACCAGCTAAAAATTATAAATATTTTAATTATAAATGTTTTAATATTTTCTTTGTAGAGCATGGTAAACATTACTGTTTAGGTTAGGTTTTTTTCTCATGAAGGTTTTACAGTAAGTTACATATTTTAATCTGTTGCTAACTCGGTTTGTCCGTAAGGGTAGGTGTATAGCATTAGCAACCATCAAGATATCTGGATTTTAACGAAATTAGGAATTGTACTACAAGCTATTTTATTTTTGAGAAAATTAAAACCAATACGAATTAACAGTGCAACTGTGTGCCAAATATCTCAGGCAAATCGCAGCTTGCTTTGCTCACTGTTATATTTTGTTCTATGTGTTTGTGTGTATCTATCTTTGGGTTGTTGCGGCATCGTAGCTTCCAAACGGATGATTTTGACTGTTTATTTTGTCAAAAGAAGACTTAATCGAGTGTTAAGCATGGAAAGTCTGCCAAAAGTGTGTTCAAATTTTTATTTTTTTGTTAAATTCTTATATCTACCCGTGCGAAGCCGGGGCGGGCCGCTAGTTAGGTATAAATAAAGGAATAAACTAACAATAAAACTGCACATTTTCGGGCGATAAAACGCTGACTTTTTCTGTGACGTCACTGTTCAATTTGTCAACTCAGACCTTCTATTCCTTCAATCAAAATAAAATAAGAAAAAGTTGTTGTTTAGTTGGAAAAAGAGCAACCCTGCGCTGAAGGGGAAGGTGCGGGTTCGAATCCCGTCGAGATCGTAAATTTTTGGGATTTATTAATTTCTTAAAATAAGAAACTAAAAACCATCACATTTGTTGTTTGTGTGTTATGTAGGTACTTCTAATAAATAATGTTCTTTCTTACAAAAAAAGATATCCCACTAAAGCTTCATGACAATACGGTGAACGGCGACGTAACTTTTAAAAATGCGATTGAGACTTGAGACTGAAATTATTTTCTTTTCAATTAGTAGGTATTACAGATAACATGCGTGCCAGAATAAGTTACCTACTTAAATTTTTATTTACATTTCACTATAAAAAATAAATATGCAGATGTAGTATTTCTTTATCAATAGAGAATACAAATAAAAATTAACAGATTATTGGAAGTCACATCCATATTAGGCTATATACCCTATTCTGCCAGTGTCAAGCAATGGAAAATAATTATTGTAAATATCTGAGTTATCCGTGGACGGAAGAAATCACCCCTGAGTTATCAAACTATTTAGATTGTTTAATATTTTCACCAGTTCTTCATCTAGTTCGTTATCTAGCAGGGTGTAGGTACCACGTGCAGGTTAGGTTGGCTTGGGAGACGAAATGTTGAAATCGTGACGAGCTGATGAAACTCCTGTGTCTATGAAATACTTAGGTACTGTAATTCAGTATTCATACACTCATTAATAATAATAATTATATAAGCCTATAATCAGATAACTAACAATTTTCTTTAAAATTAACATATTCCGACAGTTTGGCATGGGCATCCAGCTTCTTCCACTCAACTGTCAACAATTAGGGAACTTTATAGTCGGGCCTATACCTACCTACTAAAAATTAATTTGTGGAAAGTATACCCTGTCCTAGTTCTCTAACCACGTCCCTACCGACCTAAAGGCATTTAATTAGGTACCTATGTAGATACTGTTCTAATTACAAGGGAATACCACGTGATTTGTTTTTTTTATCAAGAGACGTCTTTTCAATAAATTACGTCACAAGGATTCTACCTAGGTATTCTTTACGCTCGTGCTATGAGCAATTTCCGCGAATTTTCCTCCGGAGCGAGATGATTCATCTAAGACGGGTGAACTGTACATTCTACCAAAACGTACCTACGTCGCTCAGTCTGCACCGAACTGTGGCAACGAACGCGCGTATTTTGTATTTCGAACTGGCACTGGCGCTATACGATCGCAACAGTACGCAAAGTTCATAATTTAAAAATAAAAAGCTTCTTTGAATTTAGAACAGTGACAAAGTGAAAAAAAATGGCGAGATTGAAGATTGTGTTTGTGTTGTTATTAGCCCAAAATGTGTTAGCTATTTCCAACAATAATTACAAAAACAGCTGTGATTTGTGCATCGGAACGGGAGGAATATGGTGCCATTCCGGAAAAAAAGTAAGTCCTAATATAATCAATGCAGGTAGGTAGGATATTTGATAAGAATCTTGTATGACCACCACCACCACCGGTTTAACATTGATCCTTTGATAATTAGAAAATCATTTTCTACAAATCTACCTACGAAACGAACAAAAAGTAGTAGAAGTACACCTTTTTTGATAAAATAAAATTGAACCACCTTTAATCATTAATTCTGGTAAGATGTAGATTTCATTCTCTTTAGATTGAAAACCATTTAATTATTCAACTGTACTGAGTCTGAACTTAATTTTTATTGATTTATTTGGAACTACCAACAGAGGATCCAATTTTAATGAACGATCATTAAAACAAAGGTTGACGTAGCGTCTAGAGCGGCAAACGGAAGGAAGCAATTGAGCCAATAATGAACATCGAGATGTCAGATCGACGTCTTCTTACCATACCTTAGCCAAACTCCTTCTTAGTAGAATTTTGTGAACAAACTGCCCATACTTAACCTAAAATTCTGTTACCTACTGTCACATATCTCTAATATTATAGATGCAAAAGTCGATGTTAGGATGTTTAGATGTTTGGATGTTGGGATTGATGTTTGTTACCTCTTCACGCCAATGTTACTAAACGGACCGGACTGAAATTGTTCACAGGTAGTTCCAGGCCAAGAATCAAACATACTTTTTATTTTTTTTATATCATAAATCAGTTTCCATAGCATATAAATAATCTTAAACAATGCGAGCGAATCAGTGGGCAGACACTAGTTTTAAATATATAAAAAATAAAAAAATATCGTTTCTTTAAAGCTGACCTCTTGATCTTAATCTTCGATTAGTCATTCACATTGGTGAGTAGCTTATTGGTTTTACCGGGTGTCTCTGAAAATGAAATGGAAATATGTACTGTAACGCATACGTTGCTTCTCTTGTGTTTTGTGTTGCCTTATCCGGTCGTAAAATACACCGGAACAATGCAATTTACGAACTGCGTAAATTTTACTGAAATAATAATTCAATTCGCTACCAGAATAAACTTCATTAGACGATCCTTCATTTAAAACGACTCACCATGTAGAGTTAGAGATCAACTTAACTTATAACACTAGCGGTCCGCCCGGCTTCACACGGGTATATTCTATGGCCTATGTTCATCAGGGATTAGGTAGATAGAATTCTAATAGTGAAAGAATTTTTCAAATCGGTCCAGTAGTTTCGGAGCCTATTCAATTCAAACAAACAAACAAATCTTTCCTCTTTATAATATTAGAATAGAAAAGGGGTGCAAATAAGTACCCTGAAGTTTGTACTTACCTATAGAAAAATAGATGATCGACTTGAGACTGCTTTGTCATCAATATTCCAAGGGGATTTTTATCGCCAATAGTCATTTTACGCAGTCCGATACGATATTGTAGCGTAATAGAAAGCTATATGGTAGAGTCAGTTCTAATAACGTTTTGTCACGTACTTTAAGTCGTCATGAAAGAAAATGTCACGTAGAAGGTATAATTTAGATTTACTTAACAGTACCTATCAAAGTTGGTCAGCGAGCTATGGAGAGAGCTATGCTCGGAGATTCTCTCAAGGATGTGGTTCATAACGAATACACATCCGACAGAGAACAAAAGTTATCGACATAGCTCTTAGAATTAGTGAGCTGAAGGGGCAGTGAGCCGGCCATATCTCGCAAAGAACAACCGCTGGGGTAAACGTGGTCTTGAGACCACGACTCGGCAATCGTAATGTAAGACGTCCTCCGGTCAGGTGGGATGGCGACCTGCGAAAGACTGCAAGCAGATTCTAGATGTGATCAGAATAAAGGGTGCTATGGTGCTTATTAAGGGAAGTTTATGTCCAGTAGTGGACTACCATAGGCTGATTGATTATGATGCAACTGTAGTATAGGTACCCATTTTCATACAGCAAATACCAGCCGTTAAGTAGCGTAGGTAGAGTCGATCGATACTACTTCCTGCTTTACCCCATTTCCAAATATCCGGTTCACAACCAAACATGACATAGTACATATAGGTATAATGACTTATAAGCACACAAAATCACTGCTTATTACTTACTTGATGGTGGTACTTACAAAATGGGTGGAGTACATTTACTTATATCTATGGTTGAGTAGGACACTTTATGTATTCGTTTTTTATGAGTTCGTATTCCTTTCGCTAAGTGTATTGAACCGGTATCGCTTGCCGTTAACGCATTCGCTGCCCAGTCTTTGCTACTTCGGGGGTCCAGATGAACGTGTGCGTTGAGGACCATTAAAGTGTTAAGGCGGCGATATATGTAAATTGGGCTAATTTGGTTAACATTTCTTCTAAAAGTTATCTCTTCCAAAAAATACATAATAATCTATGACATACAAGTACCTACCTACAAGGCGTATTTTATCCTCTTTTTACGAAAATGAAAAAAAACCATTTTAAATAACAAAAATAATTGTGCAAAGTACGATCTGTTTTCTTTGTTTTAACATTTTTCTTCTATACTATCAAACACAAGATTTTTTCATTACTTAAATAAAAAATTACCAAGGGAACTATCGGCTTCTTTTTGCAAATAAATGTCCTAATGAGCCCAAAAATCAAAGTTTTTGCTTATTATCTCACTAATATTATAAACGTGAAAGTTTAGATGGATGGATGGATGGATGTTTGTTCCTTTATCACGCCAGAACGGCAAAACGGATCGGGATGAAATTTGGCACAGAGATAGATTATAGTCTGGAATAGGACATAGGCTACTTTGTATCCCGAAATTCCTACGGGAACGGGAACTACGCGGGTGAAACCGCGAGGCGCTGCTAGTCTATTATAATAAGCAAAAACTTGATTTTTGGGCTCACTCCGCTCTCCTCTCTCCCGCTCCGATGAACGCATAATCCTATGCCTGTCCTTTTCACAAAATGGCGTCATAGGTCGCCCCTTATATCGAATCAATTGATTCTATTTTAAAACTTAATATACATATAGACCTGCACTTTATTGGAACTCGTAAATAAATAATGCTGGACAATTCACACAGCATTATCTAGCCCCAAGCTAAGCAGAGCTTGTGTTATGGGTACTAGATAACTGATATAAGTACATAATACAATACAATACATAGGTAGATATTTTTTAATAGATATAGAAAACGACCAGAACACCCGGAACAAATGTCTGCAGATCGTTCAAACATTTGTCCCGAGGCGGGAATCGAACCCGCAAGCTACTGTGTCTCAGGCGGACATTCGCCCACCGAGCCACAGAGGTCGTCAAATCCGTGGTAAGAGTAAGAGGTGGACGTTGCGATCTGCGACACAGTATTTCACTTCTACAGGTCGCATCGCTTCCTACTTATTTCTGTTATTGCAAATAGTGTAATGATCCTAAAATATAAAGACTTTAATTTACTTATATTTTATTGATCTGAGTATTTGCTATCTGGCAACGTTAACTGTGTTATGGTCACTTTAACCACCCAATCGAATCAAACAAAAAAGCGTAAAAACTTAAATTAACTGTTTGCAATCGATTAGTTTTAAGCTACCGAAGAAAATTGCTATAGTTTTTTGTCTATTCGAAAGAGGTCAATCAAAGAGTTTGCCCTCTTATTTACTTTTTTTCACTAAAACGTATTTAAGCAGCTAGTCTATGTAAAACGTTCGGCAGATAGGCTTCAGTAGGTATTCAAGTTGGTAATATTTCTTTCTGATAAATATACCAATATGAGAATTGATGATGTACCTAGCCGAATTTCGACCACGTCGGCCATTCTCAACGGAGACTAGCCAGGTGCGCAGGAGATATTATTATACCTAGTGCACAAGTGAGCGCGCAAACACAGGTGCACTCACTATTCTCTCACTCTCATGATCCGATGGGAAGGCAGACCGACACGCACGACCGGGGAGAGGTCAGGCACAGGACCAACGGCTTAGCGTGTTTTCCGAGGAACGGGGTGTAACAACAGTTGATGAGCATTGATAGGCGCGGGACGCAGCTAGTTATATATCAAACTAGCTGCGTCCCGCGGCTTTGCCCGCGTAGAAATTTATGTTTTTCATACAAGTTTCAGAAATTTACTGCACACCCAGACCTCGCTAGGGGAAGTTTTGTAAAAAAAAATACGTAATAAATTTTATTATTTATTATTATTATATTATTTATTATTATTATGTATTATATTATTTATACCGAGTTTTGAGTGAATCGAGCCAAGGAATAATTATTTTCCATAGAAATTTTACCACCCTTTTTAACCCCATTGGAGGATTTTTTTTGAAAACTAGCCTTTGTGTGTTTTTAGAATCTATCATTATTAGTATGATGGTAGTCCAAGTCCAAAATTGTTTGCAACGTCGTGTTTGAGACCTACAGAGCAATTAGGTAAGTTAGGTAATTAAGATACCTATACCTACCTAGGTAGGTACATCAATTTGCACTGACTGCTCCAACATTGCATCTAATGCCGGGTACAGAACAGACCAAACGAGCGACAGCGAGCGAAGGCTAACGAACGAACGCAAAAGTACCAGTGTGGACGTCATTGCGAAAGCAAGCGAGTCCAAACAAGGGCCTTCGTTCGTCTTCGGCCGTGCTCCGGCGGCTGTCGCTACATCAAAGCAATATAGAACGATCGTACCGATGATTGTAAAATCCCAATTGATTGCATTCGCTCGCTCTCGCTCGCTTCGTCTGTACCCACCATAAAAAGTTGCGCCAGTAAATTAAGAGTTTTTATCACTCGCAAATTATCCACACGAAATCATTCTCGCAGGTCAATTGAACAATTTGGTTGTGCAAATACAAAACTCATTTTCGAGTTCACGGTACTGTATTGTTTATTCGTAATTATAATCGGTGTCATTTTTTACGGCGCGGGCATGAGGTGGTGATTCGGGGTGCGGACCAAGGTGGGTAAATGTCAGGTCTTGCGCCACCAGCCCCATCCATCAAGACAGCCCTGTGATTACACCCGATTAATTGCGCAAAACTATATTTACAGTACCACTGATAATGTTTCGAAACTTGGGATAAGTTCAATTTACTTAATGCAGCAAAAAGTTCATGGTTCATATGACGGGCATAATTAGTTTGCGAACTGTGTTTTAAGAAAACTTATTTAAATTCCACACAGCATCATCTAGCCCCAAGCTAAGCAGAGCTTGTGTTATGGGATGATGGATGACATACGTAATAAAATTGCAGATCGTACAAACCCAAGGCGGGAATAGAACCCGCAATCTCTACGTCGCAGGTGGACCTTCGTCCACCGCGCCACATCGGTCATCAAAACTCAAAAATAAAACAGGAATAATAATCAATACTTGAAATCATTTCACTTTGCTTTCCTAACGCTTAGATATTCAGTTGACACATCGGTTAAGTGGGCCAAAATTTTGCTAAAAAAGTCTGTTTCTAAGAGCTCTTGAGCTCTACTCAAAATAAAAGCTCTTGGGTTATGAAAAGTAGATTAGACGATACAAGTACATACATATCCAACAGGCAAAAAACAAGTTAACATTGAGGTAGTTGTAAATGATTAATGACCAACACGCAAGTTTCATCAAATGTAAGTACTCTTTTAATGATCTTCCATGATTACACTGACGAGCATGAAAATTGTGTAATATTTGAATGTATAAAACACGAACCAGATATAGGTCAGTAGGTATATTTATAATTTCTGAGAATGGTGTGATTGCACGGATGTTTGGCTGTTTGTTCACCACACGTTTGCTAGAACTCTATAAAGATGAATTACAATGTACTACTGAAGTGTATCAACAAGGTGTATTGTTTTGGATTGCTTTGGATTCCGAAAATATGTATTTCGATTTAGTTTTGAGTTCAGGCACGATTTGTCTTACACTGGGTGCTAATATGATAACAAATACTCAAATACGATTGGTTGGAAAGTTCGGTAGGTACCTACGTAGTTTTTTTTTCTAGGGTGTCAATACACAGAGTTAGTGACATATAAGCTGACAAATACTTTTGCCACGAAGTTTAACTCACTGTGGACAAGCACATCTCCAATATATTTTAGTTTTTCGAATGCAATAGTCCTTAAATTAATTGAGAAATTAATCTGTCTGCCTTAATTATTAAGACTCGAATTTCATACAGTTGTGGTAAGTGGAAACACATAATTTATTAAATTACCGACCAATTAATAACATGCCAACATCATTATTTTCAGAGATGTACGATAACCTTTAGAAAGGGCTAAAAGGTCGTAAAAAAGAGATTCCGATGCATATCAATCACCTCAATTAAGCCGCTCCATTTACCCATTAACACGTTTTAATGTGTAAAACATCTCAGTTTTCAATCCTTGCGTAATGTTACCTTTAAAAATTGCTCATACAAAGAGTGTTCTTGACTGACCCGGTCTCTCTCGCAATAGCCACAGTTCAGTTGAAACAGCAAGATCATACACACAGTAGTTTCCTAAAAAAACAGAAAAAAAATTAATCCTTCGTAAGTATCGTAAGGTTCTCTCTGAATTCTGCTGTTGTCTCTTTGAAGGCGCTAAGTCAGAATAACAGATTGAGCTCAGTTAAAAATGAAAATGAAATGAAATAGTTTATTAGACATACAAAGTACACGCAAATAGGTAAATAGGTTAAAGTTTCTCGCTTTCAAAAACCAATGTTCATAGGTTCCCCTTCTTTTTAGAGGTAACCAATTTCTTTTTATCCCACATTTCCTCCATCACACCAATATACGTAATTAATGCGAAAGGATATTTAGATGGATGGGTGGATGTTTGTTAGACTTCTTCACGCCAAAATACTGAATGGATTGGACTGAAATTTGAATAGATGTAGCTTTAAACCTGGCATCAAATATTGGCTACTTTTTATCCCATAGAACCGTTCCCATGGGAAAGAAATAACCTTTAACGTTTCTACAGAAACTCTGTGGTAGTGTGTTAGCTGAGGTTCATTTCACTGTAGACATACAAGACTGATGTACGAGTTGATTTCAAGACGAGATGCAGGTGGCAACGGTCATGAGGTTAATTTTCGCGGCAAATAACTTTATTTGTCGCGCATTTATTACACTGTTTAACCTTTTAAGTGTCATTACATTACGAATCACTGGATTACCTTTAACGGATTGCAGTCTAATCATTTATTGATTTGATTCTTTCCAAGCTGATAATGCATGCGGCAAGCTGAAGACAGGGCGCTATGGCGCTCATTAGGGGAGGCCTATGTCCAGCAGTGGACTGATATAGGCTGATGATGAAGCTGATAATTATTTTTAGTGTCACAATCACAAGAGCTTAGGGAATAAGAGTACTCAAAAATTAGACGCTACCCTGACCCATACATACGAGAGACGCCATCTGTATTATCTTATTATTACGTTGAACAAAGGAACTTTCAATAATTTCATTGGGCAGTTTGTAATACCTAATATAAGCTTTTTTTAATGCCTCTGTAATGGTTTTATTTTGTAAAGTTTAGACACGAGCGATACCTACTCTAATTTCGCATCTTTGCTCTAAACTATACAACATAAAAAATCTTAAATAGGTATCACAAAATGACCAATGAAATTTTTGAAATTTCCTTTGTTCTACGGTTATCTCACTAATATTATAAACGTGAAAGTTTAGATGGATGGATGGATGGATGGATGGATAGATAGATGGATGGATGTTTGTTCCTATATAACGCCAGAACGGCTGAACGGATCTGGATGAAATTTGGCACAGAGATAGATTATAGTCTGGAATAGGACATAGGCTACTTTTTATCCCGAAATTCCCACGGGAACGGTAACTACGCGGGTGAAACCGCGAGGCGCTGCTAGTAACTGATAAATAAGATAAAATAGGTGGTGGCGCTATTTGGGTCGGGGTAGCAGCATAAGCAAAAAACTAAGTAGGTATCTATATTTTATTGTATTTCACATCAGATCAATCAATCGCCTAGTAGACTTGTATCCACGGCTGGACATTGGCAGTGATGATAAGAATTTTCAGTACATATTTTTTTTATTGCATGACAAAATATTACATTTCATTTTAGTCGTGACACAATACCATGACATTTTTGTAGTATCTGAAGAGTACCAAACCAACTCGGTACTTAAAGACGCTGCTTTAGTTTAAAGTGATCGCTTTCCAACCTTTCAAATTAACGACTGGACTTCGGACACATAATTCCACATCCTTAGCATTTTACGGCAGTAAAAGTGAATGTGGATTTATCGCATCACATTTTTCCCGAAATAAATCGCAAAGTCTGTATGCAACTGCCGCTCAAATTAGAACGGTATTTATCCGTACCTAACCTAGGGGCTGTATCCTGTTGTGCTTTACTAATATGGTTACAAATGAAACCACAGAAGAGTAATTAAACCAGCTATCGACCGAAGAGTCTTGAGGTGCGTCGCTCACAGGACTAAGATTTGAGGAACCGCGTCGAGGCGCCGCGCCCTGCCGCCGCCGCCGTTTTCTTTAGAATAAGTGGCAGTGCGCTGATTATGCGAGGTGAAGACGTGGTGACGCAACGTCGAGGCGAGCGATGGAGCGGCGGGGTCGACATCAAGTCGAGGCGGGGATGTTTTCCTAACCCTCGTCTTGCGTGAGTCCACCGACATTATGAAGGAAAATGTAGTGGAAACATAGCCGACCGCGCCTCGACTCTACATAGAAATCTCCGACGCGTCTAAAATCCCTCTTTGGGGATGATCCAACAATTATATTACTCAATTATATCTAGCAGAGGCCCTAGTAGTTGCTACTGATATGCATTATCTCTCGAATACTCGCATCGAGTTCGAGTCCTCTATTTTTTTTTTTTATTTTTTTTTTCCTCTATTAGGTAGCGCCCCTACCGGATCGAGAAGAACTTCTTATCGTAGTTTGACTACGATCCAATCGTTTCTTACGAAGGTTTTGACCTAAGGTTTCTACCTAAGGTTTTGAGTTATTTGGTAGTATGAGTGTAAATTTCGATAGAAGACGAAGGTAAAGGACGTTCCCAAAAACTTCAGTTTTGACATTCGCAAAGTCACGAAGTCTACGTAGTTATTGTATTCTCTTTGTCACGAAGCAGGAACTAGTTGCTTATTAAAATAGCAAAATGCATGCGTTATGTTATTCGCACAACAAACGCAGTGTCAATGCTCTAAAAGTAGTTTGGAGCACCGCCAGAGACTCGATCGATTTTTCTACTTGTTTACATCGTCTGCGACGGTTTTCATCCTATTTACTAGCGAAGGCTTACGCACGGTGCAATGAACTTTTTAGTGCAGGGTATTAAGATTTATGACGTTGTAGAGAAACTTGATTTTAATAGTAGAATCCCTAGGATGAATAAGTAGTAGTCAAGCTAGAGTTGGAACTAAATGTTCGATCAGTAAAACACTCAAACTATACATTATATTCGGTTCCCGTTAGAGCGTTTAATATTAGCATTTTATATAGGTAGGTACATATTACGGATGTAAGCGGGTTATCGAACCATATACTACGAACCATATTTGGAGAACCAATTAGTAAGTTGAACCAGTAGTAAGGTAGGTAGGTATAATTATAGTTATATTTAAATCATAATACGTTCCTGCATAACTTGAAAACTAATGTATAATTTTCTTCATCTTATGAAAATGGCAAATCAAAGAAAAGTACTGTTAGTACCAATTCTGTTTGGCACAATCGCAACTAGGAAAAAACAAGCATTGTGGTTAATTTGTGCCAATTCTTAAGAATTTTATGAACTTTTATCCTATTTATAGAATCTTGAGTTACCGTTTCAAACGTCCCTCATCTTTCGCTTTAAAATGACTAAGGGTTTGGGATTACCAAGAAACGATGCGGGTGATCTCATTTTAGAAAAATAAAACACAAACATACCTGCATTATATATTATAATTGTATAACATGTTGTATATTATGGCTCGGTAAATCCCAGTTATAATCAGATTGTTTTGGTCAAGTGTTATTTTATAGCTAGTATTTTGAGTATTGGAGTCATTCGTGGACAAATTGAATACTTTTCCTCTTGTTTTGAAATGTGTTTTGTTTCCGCTGAGGTAAACGATCAATCAGATACCTAGCACGGTAACAATAACAACTTGCTAATAATGTTTCTCCTCGGCAAGTTATTGGATTTTTGACATCATTATTGCTCTCTCACCTAGGCGATTATTATTTTAAAGTTTTTCACCTGTAAGTAGTTTAAGAAAAGTCGTGAAAGGGCTCAATTTAAGAGAAAACTAGCTGATGCCCGCGGCTCCGGCCGCCCTTTTCATGTATCCTATTTTTCGGGTTAATAATAATAATAAGCTTTATTGCAGGAAAGATGGAAATACATTAAGTACAATAGATGGGTAAATAAAAGTTTTGGTTTTAAGAAGTTCTTAAAACAAACTAAGTAGTATCCTGTCCTGCAATTGGCGGTCTTATCCCTTTCAACAACTTTCAGGGATTTCTACCAGACGACCACTATGAGCCAGCTATAGGCTTACATCCTATGCTCCCTAAGAGCAGCTAGCTGTGTGTAGAAGTTGGGCTAACAATAATAGGGCTAATACCTACATAGCCTGTGACACTTACAAATAACGTGATTTTCTATTAGTAAAATAATTTTCAAAGTTTGTGTTTATTTAATTATTTGTTTTGTCTCATAACAGATACCTATCTTTATTTAAGTAAAAGGTAAATAGACGTAACCAAGTGTGCCTTGTGGTTCTGCGGCGAATAAATATATGAATATGATAATAAAACACTGTTTTTACCGGATTGATCGCGTATATACGCGATCAATCCGGTAAAAACAGTGTTTTATTATGAGTTCTCGCGAAAATAACCTTAGAATATACTATATGAATATGAATTAACAAGAACATCTTCAGTCTATCAGAACTTGTCTTATATAAGTGCTGTTAACTAAATTGAATATTCAACGGCTGGTGTAGGGTACCTTTTCGAATAAATAAAAGACAATGCCTTCATAATATTAATATTTTTTTGGTACTTTACTAACAAAGAAAATTACAATCAAATAGTTAATAGAATTAAATTAAAACTAGTATTTACAATTGAAACAATTGAGCTAACTGCAGACTGTTGCAAACAATCTACAAGTAGCTCAACTGATCCATATCAATACTAGTCGGAAGTTTAATATTAATTAAATTTAAATATAAGATACAGTGCAATAGCTTTACAAACTACAAACGTTTACAACAATTATGCATAATCCGTTACAGTTTAGAGCGGCAAGTACCTACCTGCTATTTCATATAATTCATTTATTTTTAGGTATTATTATATTATATTAACATTTTATTAGGTTCTAGCAGCTGCTTGCGGCTTCGCACGCGCTTTCAGTAGCCTTTGTCCGTCCCGATTCCATTTACCTCCCTGCTAAATTTCATTAAGATCCGTTCAGCCGTTTAGGCGTCAAAAGGTAACAGACAGAGTTACTTTCGAATTTGTCATATGCGTATATCATATCGTCGGTGATAGTCCAAAACCGCGTAACCAACAGTGGATGATACCGCGGAAGTACAAAAGTAGCAAATTTGAGATTTCCCGGTTTTGGACGGATTGCGCGGATTGGCGTATAACCACTCCAACAGCCGTTACATTAGTCAATCAGAATCCCTCAAAACTACAAAATGTCAATACCGCGGGAACGGGTGTTGGCTATTTTGTTTTGCTAATACCGCGTAAGTCCCTGGTCGCGCCTGTGTCGTTCTGTCGTGGTTTGTTTGTGTCCCGGAAAATTGTTGTTGTTAACAATAATAGTATTTTAAACGTAAAGTAATTATTGTTATTTGATTGTTATCTATCCTAGTATTTTCACAACCTATAATTTTTATTGGATTATCTGGATAAACAAGTTAAATTACTTAAAACTTTAAGATTGTAGTTTCACGGTTTTGAATCCTTATTATTTTCGACTCACTCTGATGTTTCGTGGAATCGTTTTCTTATTTCCTTGGATTAAAAATATCGAAATACCCGCAAAAAAAACATTTTTAAGACTTTGTTTATGTAAAAGTAGTAGCAGTAAAAATTTAGTATCGTTATACAAACTGTTTTATGTACGAGTACTTACCTACCTAAAACATAATTATTTATATAAACAGTTGTTTGTGTTTTAAGTTCTAAGTTTATCCTTCAATACTTATTACAATTAAGTACTAATTATTTCAGAGACAACAATCATGGAAGAAGAGCAGGATAACAAAAAGACTTATAATAAATTAAAAGATACCGTTAAGAATAGTAAAGTTATCACTTTACAAGATCTTCAACGGCGGAGGCAAAAACTTTTACTTAAAAAAACTAATTTCAGACAAAACGCAAAGAAATAACAAACTTACACTACACAAACTTCCTGACCAAACAGAGAGTTTGGATATCGAACCTTTACTTGATTTTCCATCTAATATAATAAGAGAGCAAGAATTACCAATTTCTAACATCATAGGTATGCACTGGACCTATATACAGTAGGATTTATTTGAGTAGAACATTCCTACACACATTTTAATGTAGTCAAAAATATCTACTTTATACACCTACTTAATGTTTACTTTTATCTTTTTTTAGTTATGGCTTCTGACTTTTTATAAACTTAGCCGATGTCAAGCATATAATTTGACTTGAATATTTGAATTTTATATCATAATTTATTAACTTACTTACTGTTTGTTTAACTTATTATTCCAGAAATAATAAACACAGAAGAAGCGCACAGCGCCAATGATTCCGAGTTAAATAATGAGAATATAGTCACAATACAAGAGGTCAACAACCAACCTAAATTACCTTCTTTTGATTGTGATACTATTTTACCTGAGAAATATCTAAATATCTCTGCTTGTCAGTAGGAAATGTTGAATTCTATTAAAGTTAACTATTAATAAGATTGTGATATTAACAAAGAAGAAATGTCCAATTAATTTAACATCCATAAATACTGATTTTGTTAATAATTTAACTAAGAATATTTACACATGTAAGAACGTCCAAGTTGTATGTAAGTTTTAATACTTTTTTGGGTTAAATGTGAGGTTTAACACTTTTCCTCCCATAGTTCATATTATTAAATTTCTTTAGTAAACAACTTGTTCCATTTATTAAAAAATACCGCGGAAATGCTTTAATGTAGCAAGAAAATTTGTACAATGCAAAAAAAATACCGCGTAAGTGCATTTTCTAAGGAAGTAATAGGAATAATTACTAAAGGGACGCTAAAATAAGTGCGTAATAATATTTACTGTGTTGTCTTAAGTTCAGTCAAGTCTATCATCACTAGTTATAAAGATATTCAGTTTTTTTGCTCTCCTGAAAACTTTGCTCTCCATACTTTCGCGGTATCATCCACTGTTGGTTACGCGGTATTGGACTATCACCGACGATATGTCGTTATTTTCTGAATTTATATAAGACTAGCAGCGCCTCGCGGTTTCACCCGCTTAGTTCCCGTTCCCGTGGGAATTCCGGATAAAAAGTAGCCTATGTTCTATTCCAGACTATAATCTATCTCTGTGCCAATTTTCATCCAAATCCGTTCAACCGTTCTGGCGTGATTGAGTAACAAACATCCATCCATCTATCCATCCATCCAAACTTCCACATTTATAATACTAGCAGCGCCTTGCGGTTTCACCCGCGTAGTTCCCGTTCCCGTGGGAATTCCGGGATAAAAAGTAGCCTATGTTCTATTCCAGCCGTTCTGGCGTGATAAAGGAACAAACATCCATCCATCTATCCATCCATCTAAACTTTCACGTTTATAATATTAGTGAGATTAGTGGGATTATTACACAAGTTACTAGAAAAGGAAAGAATGGAAAAGACCTATGGGATTGTGCGCAGATATAAAAACAGACAGACATATTATAATATACAAAAATTTAGTTTGAAAAATGTAATTTAATATTGACGACCGATGTGGCGCGTTGGGCGAAGGTCTGCCTGCGACGCAGGAGGTTGCGGGTTCGATTCCCGCCTCGGGACAAAATGTGTGTACGATCTGCTGACATTTGTTCAGGGTGTTCTGGTTGTTTTCTATGTATAATACAACATATCTATCTATTGTATTATATTATGTATATCAGTTATCTAGTACCCATAACACAAGCTCTGCTTAGCTTGGGGCTGGATAATGCTGAGTGAATTGTCCATCATTATTTATTTATTATTTATTTATTTAAAAATTAATAAGGCTGTCAAATTAGTACAGGTCCAGTCAGTCAAGAGCAAGCTAAGCCATCTCTTTCAGTCGTACTGCTCTCACACCTTGTCCAAGGATGTCGCAACAGGGAAACGACATTCTCTAGGCTGTATATCTTACCACCCACACGAAATCTACCTCAGAACTTTCATATCTATTCTATTTTCGTCTCTTTCCTCCACGTCAGTATAGACTGGGACAAGTGCAGCAATCAAATTAGGGCGAGAACTATCGTCGACATCTGTAAGATTACCGAGACACCCACATTTGATGCATTTACAAAGAGTTTATTACACTTTTAGTGCTGTTAGTTATCATTTTATGACCTTTCATAAATTACCATTCATAAACCCATGTTTATGAATGGAATAGTACCTATGTGCCTATATTTTGTTTGGCAGCAAAGCATAACTTTTGTTTTTTTTAGCCAACTTCAGAAAAAGGAGGGCGGTTCTATGTTCGATTACTGCGTCAATTGTGGACTGATTTCGATCATTGTACTTCTTCAACAGTGGACCGATTTCGATGATTCTTTTGCTATTGTATGCGAATGGTCCCGAGATGGTCCCATAAAAAAACTATTACCGGGGGTTTAGTATTATCCTGCAAAACTAAAAAAAATTGTGAATATGGAAAGCCATATATTCTCTGATAAATAGGTAGGTTCATACCTATAGCAAAAGATACCTACATCCTGGTCAACCAATCAAATGATTTGCCCTGTTCACTATATTTAATATTCTTACATACTGTTATGTTTGTAATATCTACAAACAAAACAATTCCCATTTTTCGTTCTATCCTTTTGCAGAATATAAGCGTCAAGAATCAAGTGTTCAGGTTCAAATGCCGCAGCAAATTAAGTATTTACGTCCCGGATTAACTGGTCACACAGATGGTGATGTTAACCTCAATGCACTTGGTCTGTTCTGACTTAGTCTGTTGTTTTGTCTTCGTAAGAGTTATTTGTATCTACCTACTGGAAACTAGTGGATAGGGTTTCCAATACCTACGTGTGTTTAATTAACAAGTAATACCGGTATTAAATCACAGTTACAAGACTTAGTAACTTTAATGCCAGGTTTTTTTAAGATTCGTAGATTTAAGTATTTATTAGCTTCAAATATGGTTTACAGGTGGTATAACTACAAATAATGCATTGCTATATCTTAAATGCAAAATACAATTATAATTCAAAAATTCTAAACAATTCAAATACAATTTTTATTTACGATATAACTTTATTTACAAAGAAAATTACAAGCAACTATTAGAAACAAATTAAAACTACTTCTGATTTATAATTAAAACAATTGAGCTAACTGCAGACTGTTGTAAACAAGATTTAAAAAATCATAAAAAAACTATCATTCAGCCATATAAACAATTTTGTAATTTTTTGTCATTGTGTTTTAGTTTCGGTTATAACTTTCCTCCATGTATAGTAAATTTTATTCTATTTTCTATGAATCCATAACCTAACTTCACTTTGGTCTAGTCTAGTCAAGTTTTGTATTGTTTTTTACTATCTTAGTATCTGTACCCATGTCAATGCACCTACTTACAGTCTACCGCAGTAACCCCCCAGGTCGTGCGATCCCGGTTTACGTAGGCTTCATCCTCTCGAGCCGAACCGTGGGTGTTGTTTCCTCATCTCGCATTGTAATTATGTACAATGAATATTTCATGCTCCACGCTCAAATTGCAGTCAATTTTGCAAGGGCTCATCGTTAAAGAATAATATTTGCTTCGAGCAATAAAGTGGAACTAAAAATGTTCTTTTTTCTAAGCAGTCATCAAGTCTAAACCAGTGTCAGCCCGTGTGACAAAGTCTTTGAGTTACAGTAGAGATGGCCGGGTCTTGTGACGTAGTCTTCCGAGTTACAGTAGAGATGACCGGGTCTTTTGACCTAGTCCCCGAGTTACAGTAGAGATAACCGGATCTTCTGACCTCGTCATCTGAGTTACAGTAGAGATAACAGGGTCTTGTGACCTCGTCATCTGAATTACAGTAGAGATAACCGGGTCTTGTGACCTCGTCATCTGAGTTACAGTAGAGAAGACCGAGTCCGATATCTGGTCCTTTCCACCAACCTCACCAGTTGACCTTAAACCTGCATCTCGTTCCGCAATCCTGCATCACTCAAACTTCATCATCATACAATCAGCATAATGAACCACAAGCGACTTCATTTACTAGATTTACAACTGTTTATCCAGTATAACAAGTTTTCTATGGCATTCCTATAATAATGTTGCTGTGTGGTAAGTACTAGTTTATATATAGGTAATATAATATGGGAACAAAGAAAAGCGCGCTGGTGTTTAAAGTCCTTATAGGGAAACAAGATAATTTGTTATATTCAAGAATAAGGATAAAATTCTGCCGACAAAATAAACTGGAATGCTCTTATAGCCCTGCATTCCACAGAGTCGCCAGTCTAAAGAAAACTTCCTGTTTCTTAACAAAAAAATTGTGAGCAACTTCTGTAGTGGACACCTAAATTGCATACCTAGGTAGGCAACCCAGTCAACATTGTTAGTGTTTCGGAAAGGGCCACAATCCCTAGGATATAATCAGCGCAAAGACATAATCTGTGTTGCTAAAGACATGCCCGTATAAAACTAGTTAACTGCACCATTACTTACGGATACAGTCGTCAACACAAGATTTACGAATTTTATAAACAAACATTTAAATATTTGTACTAAGATTCTATCAATTTCTAACCATGCAATCGGCGCTTCAGTTAATTGAGATCATTACAATCAAACAAGTGAGGTCTAAGATAAATAAAACAATGTTTATGTATTGTTTGTGACTGTACTCTACTATACGGCGCCTGTCTGCTTCTACAACGAGTTATTGTTAATGGAAGAGTCTGTTTATCCGTCCGTTTGTAAAATATACCTACTAAACAGTTATGCTTATTACGAGTAGTTCTGTTAATTCATAACGTAATCAAAATAAAGCAAATTCGCGACTTATTTTGTATAGCTTCTTTGAATGTATCCTAAATCGGAATCAGCTGATATTTCTAACAATAAGGTATAACGAAAAACTAGTCAAGGGAAAGTTTACCAACATTGATTTAAAACGTCACTAAAACTTTAAGTGCTTGACTTTTTCCACTAAACGTTAGTGGAACTAGTCGAGTCGCTTTGGTGTCTAGAGCATCATTCACAGTCGATCTCTCGAGTCACGTTAGAGCTGTTAGTATAATTTCACGCCCGTCACTTCCATTGAATCGATTTACAAGTTCACAACTCGTGCTTAACCAGTTCCAATCTCGCATCATTTGACTTTGCAATTTGTATAATTGTGGACACAGGCGTCGCCCCATATAGAGGTGCAGTAGTCGAGAATTACAGGGCACGCCATAATCAGAAAATATTTTATAATTGACTCATTGATATTTACACCCTTCTCTCCTTTTATGAAACTTTGTTATAAGTTTATAACAAAGGCGAACATACAATTATATGGTTAAGGTAGTGCTACCTTAACCATATAATCTCTAGATGACTGTAACGATATAACTGTCCAGTTTCAAACATTATATTATGGGCTTCATTCAAGATTTACAATGAATCTTTTTTATGTGCCGTTTTTGCTTAGCGAGAGAGTATAGTAACTCAAAACTCAACGTGCTTTATTTTCCTTTAGTTTTTCTATACCTACATTTACAGGACTCATGAACACTTCAGAACTTTCGAAAACAATACATAAGTAAAACATGTCATAGTATGATATTTATATCGCATCGGAACTGATTTACGGCGTTAAACGTATATTTACGTATCTTATTATAATATTCTCTTATAATATAATCAATTAACGATTTGAAGACATCATGTTGACTTTTATTTAGGTATGTTATTGTCCGTTTAAAAAAATAAGTGATTGGCGCTGTAGAGGACGATCCCGTGGTCCCGTATAAAAAATATCTCCGAGGGATTAGTATTTGTCCCGCAAACTTAAAAAAACCATTTAAAACTAAGGAATTCAAATCATTATTTAATTAAAGTAATTTATAAGGGGATATTTACCACGATTTCATTTTTGAATTACCCAATATTACAAAAAATACAAAATAATAATTTAATTAATCATTAAATCGTGGTAAATATCCCGTTATTATTACTTTAATGTAAACAACCATGATATTTTCAAAAGTTTTATCATTATTTTACTGTATGATCAATTTCAATGTCTATTCTCTATTTCACCAGCACTGCTTATCGAACGACTTGGACTTCAACAGCTGCCCAGGCAATGACATCGAAGTGTTGGAACACATCATCGAGAACACGGACGGCGATCTTCTTCAGCCGATGTACGCCGAGAGGACGCTGTCCCTCCGCGATTTATATCCTCAGAAGATGACGCTCACTTATGCATCTTCTACTCCGATGAATGTAAGTTGAAATATTTTTAAGCTCGTAATCTCTTAAATCTATATTTTACGATCGGTCAGAGGCTCGTATCCTAAAGGGATGGAAACTGGAAATCGAATTGTACTGTCAGATACTCGACTACGACTTGATAACCTACGATGATAAAGGGCCTTACTCACAAAATCAATATCGTGTCTGATTCGATTTCAAGCACAACCTATGTACTTTTAAGATTTTGCGCAACACTGCGCAAAAATTAATCTTAAACTTTGATTTTCCTTTTACCGAGTATGCCCCCAGATCATTATCATCAGTGGTGAGTCATTACTATATTCTCTTTAACTCCCAATACATTTATTGATAGTGATATTATGTAGGTTGCAAGAATTGCTATTGAATCCCCAGGAGGCTTACATCGCAACATTTTATAGTACGTCGTATCGAAGTTCATCGACAGATGCGAGCTCCACATAAAAATAAGCGACACCATACAGCTGGTCTTTAGGACCACATCGTAACCGAAACCGGTATCATGAATGTTATTAAAGATATTTTAGCCTACGACACAATCACGACAATTTCGTGTGCAGCTAATTTTGTAATCATAGAGTGTAATTACAGTGATGATTATAGCAGAGTACACCATGATACATTAACTTTTGATGACAGAGAGCTAAATGATCCCACGCTGAAATTGGGATAATAATCTTCAACGGTATTTAACTTGACTCCCTGGACTAATAAGTAGTAATTATTTTTATTTTGTTTACAAGAAAACGCCTTTTTGATATCCCCTATTGTAAGGCTTTTTCGTTATTGCCGATTTTTCTTCTCTGTTATATTATTATTCGCCAAATGAACGAACAATCTTAATATATGACTTTTCTTGTCGCAGGTCACGACGCATTTTAGAAAACAAGAAGCTGCTCTCGATCCCAAAATCGATATCCAAATAAAACACTCCGTCTGCACTGCCACAACTTGCACTGTCGACCTCCTTGCAACACCAGACAATGACTTCTGCTCCTTCCACAATAGCGTCGAAGTTGTTATCAAAATCGATGGCTTTCAAGATGAAGCCACTGTCAAGTATCATGTCCCGTGCTCCTGCAAATGTTCCAGTAAAACGGAGTTTAGATCACCAAAATGTAGTAATAAGGGCAATTACGCTTGTGGGATATGTACATGCGAACCTGAGTGGTGAGTGACATACACATCATAACCTTTTATAGGTAGGTGACATAAGATAAGGCTTATGTTACCTACCTAAAAGGTTTTGATGTAGCTTTAGAAATAACGACTTGTTGTGTACGTCTGCCGACCACAGGACCATTAAGCATGTCAACAGTAAAAAACTTATGAGTTTTTTGCTGATGACATGCATAATGGTCACCAGTAAATTAGGACACCAGAAAAATGTACACCTTAAAGTTAATAGCCCAACAAGAACAGCACTTTCGCTGTTGACCCTGTTATTAAATATAAACACAAAGTATCAACGACACCCCTTCTACCTATTTGCGTAAAAGCTGTAGGTACCAGATGATGTGATGTGTCGTAAATGCTATCATTGCAATAACATATTCATTTATTTAATTCTGTAATTAGATCAGCATTTAATTCGATGATTAATATTTTTTCTACATTTCAATCACAAGGAATGTCAAACTTTTGAGCATACATAGTAAAAATTTTGTGAAATGCAAAATAAACCATCTCATATGCAACTTTATAAACAAACAGTCATTCCAATAATAAAACAAAGGAACAAACAAACCCAAACAGACAAAGAATAACTAACGACACACGAAACTATACATAACACTACAAACCATAGTTAAACAATTCTAAGTACTTATAATGGTCTCTTTAACAGGACTGGCGATAAATGCGATGAATGTAAGGAAGAAATGTATCGTGGTGATATACTAGAAGACACGTGTATGCACGAAAAGCACGATGAGGTGAGTTACGTTGGTATTTTAGACGACGGTTATTGTTACTAATATCGCTATTAGGTGGCTATTCATGACGTTTACACGTTACATTATTATTATTACGCTCCTGCGATGTTATTATTTTCACAAAAGTAATAGTTTTTCTAAGAAAATAGCATCATAAGATATCTTATGATGCTTATGAACATCGCAGGATAGCAATATCTTTTTTATATTCAGTGAATTCAGGTTTATCTCTCATAGACAGTTCCTTCTTTAATCGAATTAATTTTTCCAATATATTTTTTGAACATCAGTGGATAGGTGTAATGCCTGTCTTTGTTTACCAATGTATTATAATATGTAAATATAAAATTCAACATAATAGTTTTTTTCAAGCTTGTGGTATGTTCCGGTAACGGTAAATGCGCCTGCGGTAAATGCAAGTGCTATGAGGACCGTGTTGGCTCCCAATACTTCGACTCCAACGACAAATGCTCCGACATCTGCATGCGGACCATCGAATGCCATTCTTGCTTACGGAACTTCACTCTGGGGGAGTGCCCCTGTGAAAAAAAACACATGGAAGTAATTTCTATGAATGAGACTCTGGCTGCTACTGAAATGGACGAGTTCGATGGAAAACCAAGGTAAGAATTCAAGAAATAGAAATTTTCAAGCTAGAATTCTTGCAAATATTATGAAGGCGAAAGTTCCAGACCTCTGCGATCCGTCTAGTTGTTTTGTTGTGAAGCAAAGCAAGGCAGTGAATTTAAATTGAGTTGTATTTTAGTATATCGCATTGTGTAGGTGTTCAGTTGAACACTACTACACTACAACCGGGCAGCGCAGCCAGGGTCTTGGGGACGCTGCCGTCTGGTATTGATATGGATCAGTTGAGCTACCTAAAGATTGTTCGCAACGATCTGTAGTGAGCTCATTTGTTACTAGAAACTAGTTCTAATCTGTTTCTTTTCTTGTGATGTACTTTTCTTTGTTAGTGACGTTAATTAAGAATTAAGAAATATTCAAGATTTATCAACCAAAATCACTTCAACAGAAAGCTATGGGTCCACTGCAAAGAGACCGTTGACAACTGTGGCTTCGACTACTACGCCATGATGGTCGAAGGTGATAAATACTTTGTGATGATCAACAGCAACTGTTACAACCACACCTCTGACTCGGTGGTCGTCGCTGGTTCGGGCACTAAAGGTGAGTGAACCATGTTTCTTCTGAGCTTCTTAGTTTACCTTAAAAAAGATTAAATTTAATGAAAATCGAATTGATCACCATATTTTTAAAAGTAATTCAAATTTTTGGACGTATCCAAGTGTATTGTTAGATCTAAAGGAAATAGCACAAAAGCATTCAAGTAGTCTAGGAAAACGCTTTTGAATGTTTTTCGACGTGTCTCATAATCTTTTTAGGTCCCGCTAAAGGAAATAAAATAACTTGAGTTTAAGAAAGCTTCTGTACAAAAATACACATTTTTGTATGCTGATGTATTTTCAAATGGTTTTAAAACATTCGTTCGTAAAAGTTCGTTCATTTTAAATCCTCCGCGAACTCGGAAACGTCACGTCTTCACCATGTTAATTTTATTATTATTGAACAATAGCATTACTTAAATCTGGCTAACCTCGGAATCTTGGATTTGTTGGATATGTCACTTAATTTTAGTAACTATACATAATATGTATGTCACTTTCTATTCTCTTCTTCGTCGTGTTCTTCATTACTGAAGGTCGTGACCACTTTGGAAAGCCTTAGTTGAGGAGTTGACCAGCTGCTTCCACGCCACCCTATCTTCGGCTTGTCTGAGACCAG
Source organism: Eupithecia exiguata (assembly GCA_947086465.1). Taxonomy (NCBI): domain Eukaryota; kingdom Metazoa; phylum Arthropoda; class Insecta; order Lepidoptera; family Geometridae; genus Eupithecia; species Eupithecia exiguata. Next base: position 3,685,279 of record OX352229.1, read on the forward strand.
TGGTCACTGGGAGTCCCGTAATCGCTTTCACAATGTCAAACCAGCGGTTTGGTGATCGGCCTCGGGGTCTTTTCCCGTTCACCTTGCCCACAACAACCAGTTTCTCCAGGTTATCTGGGGTTCTTCTAGCTATGTGACCAAAGTAGCTTAAGACACGTTGGTAACAGATGGTAGAGAGCCTGGTTTGAATCTTCAGCTGATTGAGAATAGATTTGTTGGTTCTTTTGGCTGTTGTCACTTTCTATTAGGTAGCTTCTATAATTCAGCATTTTCATAATAAGTTGTCTTCATGTTTTGTCCTGCACTGAATGTGAAAAGAGCTGTTTAAAAACGGGTCAGGTTTGTGTATTTTATCTGCTATATTGTTTGTTTAGTCATCAGCATGATGCATAACACTATCCACAAATTCTTATACACATAGAAATATTAAACCCACAGTGTCTATCACCCTCATGTCACTTTAAACAATGACCTTTAATCCTTTTCTTTTCAAAGCCAAGTACACAAAAAACTTCCTTCACTACACCCATATAGAGTCCACAAGTCAGTTTAAAGAATACAAAACTGTATCAATATTTACCCAGTTGTCCAATATCTCTGACATCTCATCGTATAAATATGCAATCAACAGATGTTCTCCATCATAACCTCTCTCTTTCTGTCCTTTTTATAGTAATATTTCCATCCTTGTCAAAGGAGCATGCGTAGTTGATTTGGCTGCAGCTTGCCGTTTACGCCTTTTTATCGGTGCACTATCAATGTTTCCGTTCCTGACCTCGAATTGAAGTAATACAGCCCTTATCTTGTTTGCGTTGTAATTAGTTACTATTGTTAGATGGTTTTGTAGACATTTAACCGTTAGACTTATGTTATAATTGTGCCAACAAACTTTACTTTATTACTAAGTACGGTCTATTTAATAGTTGTCGTCAACAAAGTTTGGAAAGGGTGTTTTGACACTCTTTTTGAATTTAGTAGGTATTTCTTTACACAGTTTGTAAATTGGGTGTTTCAAACGCATTTTTCATCGGAGGCCCTAGTACGACTTGTACGCAATATCTATAAACTTCCATCGAATTCGAGTCCTTCCTATGCATTTAGCGCCTTGTAGCGCCCCTACCGGATTGAAAGGAACGACTTATAGTAGTTTGACAGCGATCCAATCCTTTCTTGCTAACTGGATGATAGTTTTCGAATGATTTTGAGTGATTTGTTGCACTTTGACATGAGAGTGGCAGTCGCGTTTGCGGCATATAAACTTACTTTTATAACATACTAGCAGCGCCTCGCGGTTTCACCCGCGTAGTTCCCGTTCCCGTGGGAATTCCGGGATAAAAAGTAGCCTATGTTCTATTCCAGACTATAATCTATCTCTGTGCCAAATTTCATTCAGATCCGTTCAGCCGTTCTGGCGTGATAAAGGAACAAACATCCATCCATCTATCTATCCATCCATCCATCCATCCATCCATCTAAACTTTCACGTTTATAATATTAGTGAGATTATGTTATAAAAGTAAGTAAATATTAGATAGAGCATCTCCAACGTAGCTTGATCTGATCACAGAACTGCTTTCAATTGGTGCTTCAAGAAAAATAAGAACACACGGGGAAAATAATCACAGAGTAGGTACTACTTACACTGAATCTAAGTATTTCATTTGGAATATCTCATAGGCTCTACTTTTGTAATTTTAATCCATAAATCAGTTCCCATGGGATAGAAATAACCTGTCATTTAAATAACGTTTCTATAAAAACAACGCATGCGAAATCGTGGGTAGAAACTATTCTTACACTATAAAAAAACATTTATATCAAATAAAGTATTTGAATGGCAATGGATAATAGTGGTAGAGGTGAAAACGAAAGAAACCCAACATTCAATTTGACTTTTCATTTAATTCCAAACACCATGTTAGTAGAGTACAGAGATAATATTCCACTGTGTGCTATAGCTCTAAGCACTTAACAGCATTATCTAGTCAAGATGTCCACATCAGACAAAGCCATGTATCATGCTCGGCTCTCCCAGGGTGCGTTAAGCTGCAGACGACCTACTTACACTTCGCCGCTAAATCTATCTGTGACATATTTTAAACCATATGCTATATGCTAAGCTATTTTTAGTATGCTTGCTTACCTCAAAGCTGTACCCAGTGAACGGCTGCACATACCTAAGAAATCAAGAGAATCGTTGAGTGAGCGTGTTTTACTTTACCTCTATGATTGACGTGTTTGGGTTAGATTTGGTACGCTCATAAGACGCAAAGGAAATACTTGATTGATTGAAATGTTCTCCCAGTTGTTCTTATTTTTTTTGAAGCACCAATTGAAGGCATTTCTGTGTCCAAGCTATATTGAAGGTGGTCTGTCTACTTACTTTTATAACATCAATGCCGCAAACGCGACTGCCGCTATCGTGTCAAAGTGCAACAAATCACTCAAAATCATATGAAAACTATCATAGAGTTTGTAAGAAACGATTGCATCGTTGTTATATCTACGATAAGTAGTTCCTCTCGATCCGGTAAGGAGCGCTACAAGGCGCTAAATGTATGGGAAGAACTCGAAATCGATTGAAGTATTCGGAAGATAATGTGTGCAAGTCGTACTAAGCCCTCTAGATCTGTAAAATTATTTTTATTAAAGATATACTTTTTAATTCAAAAAACGCGTGCGTAACCGCGGGCTGAAGCTAGTCTATTTCAGTTAGTAATCGTTATAAATTTATAATCATAATCGTGAACATGTAGGCTAACCATTGTCCGTCTATATACCCTACATATTTCCCGGGTCTTGGCGAGCCTGTAAAGGACGCTTGCGATGAGTCGACCAACATGTGGACGGGTCATTAGTATCAGCTATCACTGTTTTGCGTCAGTCGTTTCTACGTAAGGCGTTCAATAACATAGGTCCCGTCTTAACTACGTATTATGTTTGATGAGATGATTATTAGACTTGCACTGAATATAAAATTACCTAGAAGTCATATTTAGTGATGCCTTTTTCAGTACCTAGTTATTAATTATTTAAAACTGACTGGCCGACTATTTATTCCAACAAAAGACTGGTCACCAAAAGTTTTGTACAGCAGCGCAATCGAGCGAGTATGGATAAAAAAACATCTTTATATTCTCCCTTCCTCTGGAAGGTTCCTTCCAACTCCGCCTGTGGATGTCGTGAGCGACTCTTACGACATCCACGGTATGAGTTGAAGGGGTCGACTCTAACGCCGCGATCAAACCCGGTCAGATAAGGCCATTTCCCTGTAACATAATATTCTGCATAATTGCAGACTCTCTCTACTTTAGAGCCATCCTAACCGAGACCCTAGGTTCCGTGGGGTACCGAGGCACTCCGGATTTTAAAAAAAATATCTGAGCGTCTGGTCGAAGCGGCGCGTGTGTGACCCAAGAGCTGGTGAGTATCTGGCTCAGCGCATCAGCATTGCCATACAGCGGGGCAATGCAGCCAGCGTCTTGGGGACGCTTCCGACTGGTATTGATATGGATCAGTTGAGCTACTTCTAGATTGTTTGCAACAGTCTGCAGTTAGCTCAATTGTTTCAATTGTAAATACTAGATTTAATTTTTTTCTATTATTTGATTGTAATTTTCTTTGTTAATAAAGTTTTCCTAACTGTATGATTTCTCTTCCAGTGCCCATAATAGTCGGTGTCCTGGGTATAATTGCCGCGATCGCTACAGTCGGCGGCATCCTCTTATGGAAGCACATGAACGCACTTCCACCTCTGCCCATGACGGATCCCCAATACGCCAACATAGACGCCGAGGACTGTACGGGAGAGAACCCGCTGTATAAACCACCTACGTCTTCGTTCAAGAATCCCACCTATGGGAAATGGTAGTCTCGGTAAGTTACATATATAATATAAAACATTATAGAATATAACTCGAGGAAGGCAGGCCTTTGCCTGGCTGTGGGATACTAATAGTCATTATTATCATCCGCAACTCGAATTCAGTCACACACAGGCCTTCAACTGTGCCACTCCACACGGCTCTGCGCCAATCTCATACAGGCTCTATAGATACTAATAGTACAGACTATTAATAACTGTCAATAGACTCCCCTTGTTTTTCAACCCATTAAAAACCGTTAAAAGTTAAACGCTATTGACGGTTTTTTTCGAAAGGTAAGCAGAAAGTTAAATCATTTTTACCCGACTACCGACAGGGGAGGGTTATGAGGTTAGGACCCTATGTTTGTATGTTTGTATGTATTTGGCCGATTTCTTTGTTCCCACGTAGCGCTGAAACTACTGGTTCGATTTCAACAAATTATGTATTTATTATTTTTGTTTATAATACTTATGCAGCACAAAAAACATTATACGAAAATGGTAGGTACTTTACCTTACCTACCATTTTCAAACTGTTTTGTGAATTTTTCAATCTTTGAAGATTTTTGTTCAACAAACAAATACCCATCTCTTACCAACAAACAGGGTGGAATTACTACCTAATTCCAAAGAAAGAGATAGGTATTTGTTTGTCGAAAAAAAATCTTCAATGATTGAAAAATTTACAAAACAAATTCACACATTCTTCCAACTAGCAGGTAACTTACAACACACAAGAATAGGAAATATTGGTAAACAGCCTACTCTTTGATTGCATTTTGTTTAACACAATCTACTCTACCTCGTAAAAATTCTGCAATAGTTTTCGACCTATTTCATTCTCACTATCCTTTAAACACATACCACCTGATATATTTATTGTGCAATAGACAATCTCTAGGTAGAGCCCACTTGTATGCATTTTGGTATGACGATGTTCGTAAAATATTTCGCCGTTAAAATATTGCACAACTGTTTGGCTTAGGTGCTTAACCATAACCATCGAAACTGAACATTTAATTATCTAGCTTCCGGATCCCACGGACGATGCAACCACTAATGGCTAAAGCAAACCGTTAATAGCTGCAACTGATGCAAGGTTAGCCAATAGTTCAAATTTAGGACACCTTCCAACTATAAAGTTGAGCTGTTTTTGTTGATTTTGAAGAGGTTCATATCAAAATTATATGTTCTACTTTTGATTTTTTTTTTTTAGCGCTTGTGGGTTACTCGTTTATGCCCGCGTCTTCATCCTAAAACGCCTTAGCAGGAAAAATCTAATTATCAGTGACAGACATAATAGTACCAAAATTCATTTAAATTAATGACGATAATTACTTGCTTGTTAAATAATTTATATGATTTTAGCTTCACTGATGTGATTCAATGAATCATCCATAAATGTTGCGAAGATTATTCACTTGTAAATGACTAACAAAACTAAATATACAGAAGTCATTTATAAAGGGATATTACCATAAATTTTTTTTTTTTTTTTTTTTAGGGGTTTAGGTCATAGAGTACATTTTATTACTAAAGAAAATACAAGTAAGAAAGCAAAAATACAAGCTTTTATTTCGGTCAACGAATTAGCATTGCCATTCAACGTGGCAATGCTGCCAGCATTCTGGGCACTTTGCCTTCTGGTGACGGCTTAGATTTTTAGAAAATAGATTTAAGTGTAAATATTAATTTTACCATAAATTGATTTTGGAGTTTTCCAAACTGCCGAAATATTGGAAAACTGAAAAATCATAATAAACTTGATAGTATTAAAACTTAGAACTATGCAGGGTGAAACGAAGAGAAGTTTAATGTGGTTCATTTCCTATCATAATTAGCCAAAGGAATGACAAAATAAGCAATAATCAAGATCCAAGCAACTTTGGATCAAATTACTAATTTTGGGATTTTTCACCTCAGTAGGTACTATTAAAGACCGATTTCAGCAAATAATAGCATATGTTTATGTGATATTATGAAAGCTTATTATCTTCCAAAGTTTTTAAAGACTCCTAGAAACCTTGGACCATATTTTTATTTTAAATTTAATGTTGAAAATTCAGCTTTGTCTCGCTCAAACGTAAATTCGTCTTCACTTTCAATCAAAAATGTTCATTACTTTTTATGCAAGAAAGTAATATTCATAGGGGCCATATTTCAACGAAAAAAACTCTGAAATTCCACAAATAATAATAATTATATTCAACATTTTTAACCGTTCCGCCCGAAAATTCTCAAACAAAACTTTAAAAAATCATAACTACGAAAAATTGGGGACATACATGGGGTATTTTCAAGTACCCCCGGGGGTGAGGCATTCATATTTTTTAGACAGACTTACAAAAACTTTTTGTTATCATTATCAAAGCTCTTGTCTCGATTGAGTTGTTTCAGCAAGGCGTTGCATTTACTAACTCCATCGCCAACCTTGTGATACTGATAACCGTTCACTTGTTGCTTGCAAAGGTCTGCATAGATTATTGCACTGGCTATAAATTTGCGAAATATGTTGATATCGATCTACCTTATAGATCAATAGATACACCTCCTTATCAAGGAAACTTTGCGTTGTATATATTCTAAGCTACTCGAAAACGCTAAAGCAAGCAATCAAGAAAAGAATAAAAAAGCAAGCTTAGGTTAGTTATATACTACATTCTAAACAGAATCATACTTTGTCTGTTAGATAAAACTACTGGTTTCTAGTTTGAAAAACCCACGTAAGGGTTTTTCAAACCAGAATTGCCTTTTCCTTCTTGGGTATGTTATTAATTACGGTGTACTTATGTAGTCGCTCATATATCAGATACCCTAATGATATAAGCCATTAAGGCACATACCCCAGTCAAACTCGCACCGCCTCCAACTATATCTTATTATTCCGTTAAACAAAGGAAATTTCAAAAATCCAACCAAACAATCGAAAATAGATTTTGGTGGCCACCAAGGGCAACTTCGATTCACTGCCTATAAACTAAATGGAATAAAACTATAACAGACGCATTAAAAAAAAGTTTATAATAGGTATCACAAACTGAGCGATGGATTTTCGAAATTTCCTTTGTTTAACGGAATACTAAGATACCCCAGCCAAACTAGCGCCGCCACCTACTTTGGTGGCGGCGCTAGTTTGGCTGGGGTATGCGCCATAAGGCGTTTATCAGGGAAGGAATATGGCCAGCAGTGGCTAGCATAGGCTATAGATATATGTGAAGGTTCCCTTCCCATCGAGTATTAGTTTAAAAATATTTACAATTTAATACAAAAAATAATTGGAAAACACGTGGCCGCCATGAAACCATCGACACTAACGATAACTTTAGAACAATAAAACTTTAATGGCCCATGAAAATCTAAGTCAACCGTAAATTAACAGCTATGGAGTTTTATTACTTTTAAATTGTTTTGACCGTTCTACTTTCTTATTGATTGATGGTGATGAAACATGGAAAAAATATAATAAAATAATGTTATAGATTTCTCATAAAATCCGTGCCTACCTACAACGCTTATCGCCCACATTTCATTCACATCTCCTATCCATTGATAAAAATACAAAAGACTACCACATTGAACATGGTACTTAGTTATCATAAAAAGATGCTAAACTATTCACCTCTCGCATATAAACATTTTTAACCATTTCAAACGCGTGCTTAACTGGTTTTTTGAACGATTTTTAACCGTTATTATTCTGTAAAAGACTAGTTTTGTGTCGAATCTCCATAATAACCTGCATTTCTTCATTGGAAGAACCAAACAGCATTGGGAATTTTCATTAGGTTGTGTTTTTCCGTCTGTTTATCACGGTCGAGAGTAAAAAAGGTATAGAACTGACAGTTTTTTTCCTTGATCAATAAAATAAAAGTACATTCACCTACTAAATAATAAAGTAGGTATTGCTGAAATGAACTTGAAGCCAGAACTGACAAGTCAAAGGCCAACACATAATTGATAAAATGTTTCATACCTACAGCATGGCACAAGGCGTCACAGACAGGCCTAATGGCCGGTAGTTTCATTTGTCAGTAGTATTGTTTCTAGTACGTGCAAAATCTCACGTAGGAATGAGTTTGGTTCTCATCAACACGCTAGTTACTTCTGCAAATATGGTTGACTTACTCTCAATAAGATCAAAAGTATTTAGGCCCGCTCTACTTGGTAAACATTGACTTAATTGGCATGAAAAATCCAACTCTACTGTATCACTAAGCTCTACCTTGAGATTTTTTTTGCTCTCCAATCTATGGTTGAAATAATTCAATCGTCGAGTTAGTAAGAAAGGTTTGTGAAGTCTCAAATTACTAAAAGTATTTTTTTGCCAAATATTAACCATCTACATTATTCTAATGGATATCTTAGTTATTATTTGTTTTAGAAGTAAAAAAAAACCTAGTGATATTAAAATGTTTCTATTTTCGGTCGATATAATGAAATATTTTGCCGTACGAAACATTCGTCACGTTACACAATGTTAAAAAAAAACGTTACAAAAAATCTTACGTTAGAAAATTAACAGTAAAAAGATTTTTATTTTGCCACAACACTGAAAAATAAAAAAACAAAAATAACCCAAATTTGACATAATCTCCGTCGACAGGTCTCCACTCAGCATGAGCTTATGGTAGAGCAGATCATACCGGTCTTCCGTGGAGACCGTGGTGCGTAAAGTGGCATCATACACACACACAATCTAAGAACAAAAATAATCTGTTAATAATATTATTGTAAATGGATCAGTTGAGCTACCTGTAAATTGTTAGGCTTACTAAATAAGCACTTAGACAAGTAAAATTTTATACTATATGCCAACAGTTTTATGTATGGTAATTCAAATAAGAACGAAGAAAAGAAAGAAACAAGGTGTTATTGACTTTGTCCACTTAATTTTTTGTCCGCTAGTGGAAGAAGTGGAAAAGAACTAAACTAAACCAAAAAAAGTTAAGGTTATGGAATTATCTTTGTACATTTCAAAATTATTTGGCATACATTTTCCATGCCAAGATGCAACAGTGGCAAAATGTATCTTTATTAGCAAAATAGACAATTACAAAAAAATACGTCATTATTTTACATTATTCACTAAGATCTAATCATCAGAGCCTTCAATACCTACCACTTCACGAATACAAATGCAGAATTCTTATGTAAATTAATTCCTCAATAACCATTTCCTACCAGGCTATCGATGTATGATTTATTCCCACAATAAATCTATGAGGCTAAGTACCAGAAGTTACTCATCACAACGCATTGTTTCTGATAAACACAACTGTCTGCGATCAAATCGGCACGTTCAATGTTTTGATATTGCACTTAATAATAGAGGGCAAATTGAAATATTAAGTAGGTACGTGAAATTCCGATAAGAATGTTCCGTACATTCTTATCGGAATTTTACATATTATGTATGGTATTGAATAAAGCTTTAGAGACATACATACATTAATTTGAATAGATGTCATTGTTGTAAATGTTTTTGCGTTCGCAGCAATGGCCTTTTATATGCTCTATTCTTCACGGATTCTCATGGTTCATTTAAGGATATTCTTCAGAGTGGATGAATACCATAACATCCTTTCATTTCATTAGCTTGTATTTTTTTTAGGTACACCGTTACGCCGTGATGGGTAATGTGGGTTTCTGTCTACAAGGATGGTGCTCTATGTATCTAGTCTTACTTACTACAAAATCTGTTTAATTATAGGTAAATAATAATCAGATTTTGTTTTTAAAAAGCTAAGAACCGAAACAAACTTTCAAGTCCTTTAAATTAACTAAACTTAATCTGTTTTTTAAGTTTTGTGGAATAAATACTACTCGAGATAATTTTTTATAGACAACAGAAAAAGAATCATCCACATCGGTCCAAAAATGACGGAGAATTATAAAAAATTCATACATCCGAATATAAAACCTCCTTATTTCGAAGTTGGTTAAAAAGAGAGAGCATAATTAGAATAATAACCTCTTTAGAATTCGAATAAAGAAGAATGAAAAAATATTGCATTGTCACATCCTGTGGACACTCAAAGAATCCCAATCGTCTTACGGTTTGCACATTTCAAGGCATTCGCACCATAACTCATAAAGTTCGTTTTCTTATTGTGAAAGGAGCACAAAATATTGACCTCCACCAGGTCGGTGACCGTTAACACGTCCCGCGGCAATCCCCTCTTAATCATTGCATTATGAAACGGAAATGGCAGTTTGCTGCTTGGCTTCCAGCTATTTCAGCCTGAAATGCGTCTAGCCAAGTCCCGTCAAGTGCGGGGTGTAGGTCACAGATTAGCCTACGTTCCGGTAGAGTACGTAATACCAGAGAATATTATTTTATAATGAGTACATATTAGGTTTTTATGAATGGTGCTGAGATCACTTCTTGAGGAAGAATATTCAATTATTTAGAAATCACTTCTGTTATTTGACTCAATGAAAAATTATAAAACAAGTCGTGGATTTTCCTTACATTAATATGGATAAATATAGTAAGTGGGTTTTGTCTAATACGTTATACTTTACCCTCGTCAAAATATGTTCTTACCTACTTAACTTGATGGAATGTGGCAAGCTAGCGTGCTATCTATGGGTGTAAAACCCGCTGAGCAGTGGTGCTGGGTGAAGGTTTTCCCAATGTTATCAATCCCGCGACAGTGGGTTACCAAAAAAATCATTTAAACCAGTCCGTACCACATATTATGCATGAAATAAAATAAAAATTCAGAATCCCGTTTTCACCCATTGGTTACGGAGCCCTAACAATAGAATTGAATAGAAAATACTTAAAACACCTAAATGAAATGGAAATAAGTAACAACTTAAAGACTAAGCGACTAATGGCGGTCTTATCGCTCAAGAATAAAGCTTTACATCATTCGAGGTTTTATTAAGTGGTAGATACATTATGAAAGGACGTAAATACACATAAACAAAATATTGCTAAAAATGGAATAAAACTCGACGGCGGGGCCTAGATTTAAGCGTTTTAATTAATCAAAATAACTGAAATTCCTGTCTCAAGTAGGTATTACAAAAACTTGCCTAAACGAGCAAAATGTCAGCGGCGCGGTTAATTAGGGTTATTCAATTAACACAACAGTATGGTATTATGTGGTGGTGCGAATGCCCTACAAGGCGGCTTGCGAGGCTGCGATATGTCAAGGCAGGGCTTCTAGTGACGACAAGGGCATCGAAATGTGACAGAATTTATAATTTCACAGGCTACGTTGTTTATCTCAATAAGAATAAAAGCAAAAAAATGTGTGTGCAGGTAAATTTAAAAAAAACGCAGGTCAATGTATGGGTTGTGTGTAAAAAACCCACCTGTGAATAAAATTCCTGAGTTCTGTTCAGAGTATGGTTCATATGACACTTCACTTTCGTGTGACTCATTTTTATTAATTTTCTGGATATTGATAGAAGTTACACATAAAAACATCATTGTAACCAAAGGTATCTACGTACTTGTTTTTTATGTGTGATCGTCATTTATACAAAAAATCGCCGATGATTATTCATGTTTCTACAAACCAGTCTGTGAGTGAGTCAGCCACATTATTTCCTCTTACGACTATCGAACTCCATCCTAATTTCGCTAAGTGCTTCAATTTGACAAATGGCTACATTTGAGAGGTCGAGCACATTCCTTATCGAACTCAACGGTACTTATAAATACAATCTAGTTCTAAAACTGTATTTGATTTATTGCGGTTTCGAATGAGCCTGTAATCTTCATCAGTGAAGGGTAAAGAGCGCTTTCGAAGCACAAAAAATAAATGGCGGTACCTTACCTACTTACTCTAGGCACCTTCCTCAAACGTTTCTATGTGGATGACGCCTATACGCTAGTAATAGCACAGCGAAGATGAAATAATGTTACTTCGTGTAACAGTACTTCAGTGGATGACTAATCCAAAAAAAATTGCAGAGATTCGCATGTGATCCGACAAAATTTGCATTCCACTTTTTGTAGTTCTGGTAATTATCTAAATAGACAGAGATCCGTGGGAGAGACTGTTTTGAAAGACAAAGTTGAGTCCACAGAAGGAATTGAACTTCTTACAACGAAAGCTAATCATAATCCAAAATTAATAATTAAATTTAACTTGTTTGACCTTTTACATCTATTCAGGATGTAGATTTCGTTTAGAAGTAAGAAGTGAATAACTTTATTTCTTTAGGCTTACAAAAAAGCACTTGTACCTATACAATTTGACATACTATAAATAATTTCATCTATGAAATACAAAAAAATTAAGAGAAGAAAAAATCAATAATATTTATGATTGACTGACTGTCTTCACTTAAATTTTTGTCCACGAAAAAGGGAAAAGAAGGGCTCTCTTTAGACAGATATAATATTAAACAGTATATTGCTTCCTATTTCCTAGCCTTTCCATTGCTGGACTATAAATACAAACAACCATAAAACAGGCCAGGGTGAACCCACAATCCTGTAATCTTCCACATTATCACAAAGACCTCATCGGTAACGGGATGAAGGCCATTACAATTGCCATGGCCTTCCTGTTGCGTAGACACAATGACCAAATAAAATGATGATGTAAATCGCCCTTGCCATAACAACCACATCCACTGTTTTTAACACTATCTAATCTTACTCGAAAAAATATGGCTTCAAATTTTATTATTTTATTACTGTAGGTAGATGTTTTTGCCGTTGCATTTAATTCATGGTATTTTGTTCGTGTATTAAATACCCATTCTTTCGTACCTAATAATAAGAGCGAAAGTCATTTTGCCTGATACTTTTTCACACCTGAAAGTATCATAGTAAAATTTAGCAGGGAGGTAGCACGGTAGATTGTATCCTGATTCCGGATCCTAAATGATAGTTCTAGTTAGACGGTATCCAGGAGAAGCATTTATGTGATTTTTTATATAGATACTTTTTATAACGAAAAAGCGCGTGCAAAGCCGTGGGCAGGATGCTAGTAATATATTTTACTTTGGGAGTTAGTAAAAACGAACATCACACCACACAACTTAATCTGCACGGATTAATAGATTTTTGTTTTGCCGGCTGCCGGGTCGGGGTGCCGCCGCCGTGCCGGTCAGTGGAAACCGATCAACAACCTAGGTGTACTTTATACGGGTCCGTTCGGTTCAATAAAATTATTATTGACAAGCAGCTAGGCCACGAGGAAAATCAATTCCTTGAGTCCTAACCTGTTAGGGATTCTAGTTAGGCCACGAGAAAACCCTGTATTGGGTTTGTATATAGGTACCTACGAGTAGAAACTAAGTAAATAAAATGGTGTCATCGTCTCCAAAAGATATTTTTCTTTACTTACACCAAAGTGGTTAATATTTACCAAATCCATTTATTTTAGCATAAGTGGGTACATACTACCTCTACCTTACACAAAGGATTTGTCCAATCAGTCATATCATATGTTACTAGGTACTACTTAGCACAAACATGTTAGCGTTATTCTTAAACGTGACTCGACCACAAAATTCAAGAAGATATCTAACTGCAGGCCAAAAAGATGATCTGGTAAAACGTGCATAACGAAAGTGGCTAACAACTCTTTTGTGCAACATTTTTACATCCGTATTTGTGTTTCCTAAACGAAATCTTGGAATTCGCCCACTTCATGGCAATTCAAATATGTGAAAAGACAATTTGTAATTGAACTACCTACTCATTCGGTAGGTACTTCAATCTCTCCTATGATTAAGGTACCTATAATCATTAGTAAAGAAAATTACAATCAATTACCTAATAGAATTAAAATAAAACTAGTAACGATTTACAATTGAAACAATTGACCTAACTCCAGACTAGATGAAATTAATAAATCCCAAAAATTTACGATCTCGACGGGATTCGAACCCGCACCTTCCCCTTCAGCGCAGGGTTGCTCTTTTTCCAACTAAGCTACGTGATCTTATCTAGTCGACCCGAAAATCTTTGGGAGTTCTTTCGGCACTTACGCCGTCAGCGCCACCTACAGAGGAAACAATGAAGTTATCCAATTCTGCTCAAAGACCAAATTTACATTTAGTTCTTTGACGAGAGGTTTTGCCGTTGCTTGATTGTTGTTAGAAATTTCCCAGAGTACCTACTATAATAAATAAAAACCTTAGAATCCAGACTAGATGGTTATGTGGTTCCCTGCTTTCCAAGTAAATCATATTAATCCCCTTCGTCGTATTTGGTTTAGGGTTCAAATACCTACTGGATTGTTTCTGTAAACTAGAGTTGGTGGGTTTTGCCTGATAAATCCCGCTTCTGATTATGTCACGATCGGAAGTGGGCGTCTCGTCTAAAACACATTGGAATACCTATCTATTATCATCATCATCAGCGTATAATAGTCTACCTACACTTATAACGGCCACTAGATTTATTCTTACACACGTATTTGGTACTTAGGGATTTCTCCTCTATTTCCTCCAGTCTTCTTTATAATGCATATCGATGCTGTGTTTTTTATGTTCGTTCATACGCCTTAATTAACGTTAATTAAGTATCAGAAACGAGTTTATTGAGGTTCGGTCGAATTGACCGCAAATTTAACGGTACAAGCGATGTGTATAGACTGTAGCCTCTTGCTTCGAGGAAATCAACAGTCATTCGGAATCTAGGCTATGCGCTTCTTTTGGTTTCATTTTTTAGAAACCTAAAGCAAAGTAAAAGTTTAAAAAACTAAGTACCTACCTACATTCGCGTTCGTTTGATAATATCAATGTGTGGGCTTTTATCTCTACCTTACAACTTTAGACAACAACCTAAAAAAGTAGCGTTCACATCGCAATGTCTCGATGACCAAAGTATGAAAGCCGGTCATTTTACGCGTGCAGTGGCCATATGATACCACTCCAGAGATAAGAGGTCAGGACCCGACCAGTCGTATAAGGACTTGCTTGTCCCGTCTATACTATCAAATCATCTGTGTCCCGGGCTATAACGACGCGGATGGACCAATAAGGATGCTTTCTCCATTTATGAATTTATGATTTTTCTATAGGTTTTATTGCTCGGTTATATTTTATTGAGCTGATCGTAAAATGCTAAGCTGCTAGCTTAAATTCAACTTGTACAAAAGCTTTCACTGTTCAGACAAAACATACGTTTGTCTAGCTTAGTTTAGTAGCTTTTACTTAATTAAAAGGCTATGGTGAAAGGCGTGTCTGTCGGTGGCACAAAGGTATCCAGAAATATAGCCCAGGGATTAAATTTATTTAAGGAAGTTTTAATAACTGAAGCAAATAATATTTATTTACAGAGTTCGTAATAAATTACCTACTCTGTAAATAAATATTATTTATGTATGGTACACCATACATTAGGTTATTCTGTAAATAAGTAAATACATTTCTGGTATAAAGTAACTACGTCATTATTGACTTAATTTCCTTTTACATATTTAATTATGTCACGTTTATTCCTAATCAGTTTTTATACCTTCTTAAAAATACGTACTCGTCTATTGTAGTGTAAAATCTATTGTTTGTGGATATTAATAATAATTCATAATCAAACAGCCTATTGTCCTTACTGGCTGCAGTTGTTCGTAGAGTCATTGCTTTGTCTTAGCAAATCAATTGGATAGCAAAAAGATTAACTTATTGTGTGTTTTGAAATGGCAAGTTAATAGGTAAAATATTGTTCAGAAAGAGAAGTAGGCGCGTACAACTTGTGGTCGAAATATTATTAAACCTAATTCGAAGAATGACACACTGACAACAGGAAAAAACAACTATAGGTATGTAATTAGGCTAGCTCCGACTGGTTCTGCCTTAGTGTAGCAATATAAACTAAGCTCTGGTTTTTACACGGAATTGAATGAACCGAGAAAAGAAAGACCATATCTACGAGTAGGTCTTTCTTTAGGCCTGGAAGTATCTAATCAGCCAGAACATCGTTGTGTCAGTCTCCGTCGACAAAAACGATGATTCTTATTTTCTCTTACAAAAAAGCGGCGGTCCTCATTGTGCTTGTTGGACCAGCTCTTGCGAGATAATAGTCCGACCACGACCGGTCTCGCTCGACGCCCGTGGGCGTCCAGATGAGTAGGTAAGCCTTTATCGTAGGCTTATAGGCCTTATAGCTTATAGCACCTCAGTATCTCCCTTAATAAACGATCTTGCAACCTGAGATTGCGATTATTTGCGGCCTATCATATTTTATACAGTACTTGCCTAACAGATTGCAACATTTGCGATTAGCACGTAGCACTTGAGCAAAGTTGTTGGCACCCTTTTGTAACAAATACAACTTATGCAGGGAACGCCTGTTCTTTCCTCGTCTTTTAATCGATGTTTTCTATGAAAATCCCATTTTAAACTAGGTACTACTTATAGTAAACATTCGTCATACCATATGCAAACAAGTGTACGGTTGACATTCGATTGTGACCGCTAACATTGAGTTGAGTCACTATAACTGACTCACTGCTATGCTCTTCTCACATAAAATTTTATTTCCCCATAGGTGCTACCTGCTGAATCACCGACCTGCCAAGCCAGCTGGGGTCACGAAAAGGACCAAAACACATAAAGGAACCGATACCGAATGGATCCGTTGGCCCGGATTGCTCCTCTCGTTACCCATTCCACTGCCTGTGATCAACGCCACGAATGAAGAAATTGCACTCGTCCGGTGTTTGTCGCAAACTGTGAGCTGTAGAATACGTAGGTATTAGGCCTTGTTTAGACTGAATGTAGAACGACACTGTCTAATGCATCTCTATCAGAAACTCACTAATCATTATTGTACCGTAGAATGTCTCGTAGGTCCAAGATACTCGTTTGATAGTGTGTCACTGTCTAAACAAGGGTTTGGTTTGATCGTACTCTCATTAGTGTATTATGTAGGTAATTACTGTGATATTTAAGATGTATGACTGATATGTAATGGTTGAGTCATTGTAGCGTTTGTTTGATTTGTAATCTCTAATCGCTGGTTGTAATACTTGCTCTGACGTAGTGTTGTAATAACGATAATTTTTATTATTGTAACAGCACCACTGTTTACTTGTAGTTTAAGTAGAAAGATCGTGTGTTTCTCTCAAATAAAGTTTCCTGGAACTGACGGACGATAAACTGACGCAATTTGAGGAAAGTAGTTTACTAGAAAAAATCATTTTTGATAACCAAATTATCAAGTCTCAGGTAACTTAACGACTTTTTAATGCAATTAGTTAACGGTAGGTAGATTTATTTATCATGGTCAGGTTTCAAGTTAAATAAATTGATTTGTAACATCGCTACCATTAGCTCTACCATAAATAAATATAGTTAGCCGTTTATAAGGACACAATCTTGTCCTGTTTGTGTCATCGTTGTAAATATGGATGTGTGCCCTGCCTATGTTAAGGATATCGTCATCTGTCTTCGAATAACAAGCTCTTAAAAAATACGCCGTAAGTAGGTAGGTACTGATTATGTAGAGTCCCGTCTTACTCATTCACATGATAAACTGTATAACGATAGCGTCCTAACTGCATTAATTTTTAATACTTTTGTTATACCATAATTTCGAACATATTTATACCTACATTAAACATCCAAAAAATAAAATGATTCTATGGTGATTTAGAGGTCTAACTTCGCCGTGAGAATGGTAGAGTTAACCTACGCATGAATTGCTCATGCTGACGCTCTAAGATATTTGAATCATTCCTATTGCCCCATGACGCTCAGCTAAACTTAATTAATAGAACACACGTCTTAGCAATTTTTATGATGTTGTATGAAGGTACAGTTTAGAGTTCTGTTGTACAAACTGTGGAGAAAGTAACAGTGGGAAGTAGCGTAGGTTTCGGTGTGGGAGTGTCAGCATTGTGTTTACGTCTTTGTGGTGAGTAACGGGGTTGGCCCGCCACTAAACACAACAGGATAAATTTGTTTTAACGCGCAGTTCTGAGATTCTTTGTTGAGACGATTCTAGTTAGGAAGGAATGTTGATTGGTGACGTTAGAAAAGTTCCTAAGATTTCGCCATCATTAGATTTGGTACAAAATTTAATTTTTATACCAAATTAAGATTTTTTCTGGTATTATCAATTTATTCGATATTTTCAAAATTGCACTCATAATTAATTAATTAGGTACACCGTATCACGGATCAGTTTTGTTTTGTGTTGAGGCAAATAGTGTTAATTTCTGTAATTTCAAGTTGTACAGAAGATTATAGGCTATGATTTTTAAAAGCGTTGTACTTCAATATAATTATGTATAATTTAAGCTTGTAAATATAATTTTTAACTACGATTGTAGATGCGGTTTAGTTTTCGTGCTTACTAGGTGATAAACTTAGGTACCTAAGTAGAAGTAATTTATTAACATCACATTAATCAAAACTATTTAGACTTTGGATTTAATATTACTCTACTCACTTATTAAACAAGCAGTTAGTAATTAGGCCAAACTCATTAGGTGATAAATGTGATATCTAATTCACAAGATAAATATATTAATCTCAAGGCCTATTTACAATTTGAATCAATTGTGCCTAAAATTATAGTAAGGTACTTAGATATTTTGTATTTTTGTAAATTCGTCCTAGATGTTAAGTTAGACAATAAAAATATAAAATAAACCTGACTTTGTTTATTCGTTCCTTCCTTCCATAAGGTATCCGCGCAGGAGGTGGCGGATATCGGTTCGAAGTTCCCATTCTTTAAAAAATTCAATTACCTAACCTGCCTAGTTAGAAATGTTAATATTGTAACAATAAAGCTTAGGCGCTAGCCATAAAAGAAACTAGAATTATGTATTGTACCCTCAGTAGTCTACCGATATTATGTACAACATAGATACGTAATTTTAATAAGGTAGGTACCTACTAGGTGCAAAGGTAGTAATTTGAAACTAGAGACTGAACTCAAATAGCTAAACATAAGCTACCTATATTAGAATTCCTTTGCGATATATCACATAACATTACATTAAGGTCCTCATCGGGACGCCACTGCGACATGGGGCGTCGCTAGCGGCGTATGCTAACTACACAGACTGACATTATTATCTATCAGGCAGACGTTGCCAATGAGCGAAACGACACAACTCGGCCAAACCTTCGTCGCCAAGTAAGTTGGCTGCCATACAGAATGAATAGTTACGTTGCCAGCGACTTGGGCGTGGCGTCCCAGTGATCTAAGGCCATTACTCTAACTCCGTACTATCAAAGAGTATACAATAACTAGCGTAGGTACCATCAAAGACAAGACGTACTATATTCAATTTCAGAAACGAAGTCGTCATGAAACATTACTAGGTTATGTTAATAATACTAACTTATTACGTCTATGCTACTATCTTGGAAATATAAGTACGTTACCTTACAAAAACCATCACATACCTACCTACAAAGAATAAGGAGTCGGACTTCTCTAGAGTCGATTCCCATAACCGGTAACATCGATTCTTGTAAAGTCGATCACGCCCGAATTCCCTTCACGTCGACCTCGGCTTTTTCGTGGTGTAAGGAAAGTATTTACTTTCCTTACACCACTTTTTGTTATCGAAAACTACAATAACTCAATAAAACAAACATTTCCAAAATTAAATAACTTCTTTTATTCAGAGTCAAATTTGTTTCCTACGTGTTAGAATGACAGACGGCGTAACATTAATTGACCATTGCACGCCGTTAGCTTGGTGCGAGTGGATGGTCGGTGAATTTATTTTATAATAAACCGTTAGTTCGCGCGTCATACTTCGAGGAATTCGCGTTGCATCTCCCACATGGAACCGAGACTTACCACAAATGAACGCACACTTATTCTAAAAGCCTGGTACTAACCGGTGTTACAGGGCGTAATGAACCATTCGCAGCGAGCATGATACGTTACGCCGTCAGCTAAAATCCGTCTCGTTGCTCGTTGTGAGCGCCTTCTTTTCCCGTACTGAATGCACGATCACTCGCTGTGTAACATGTTACAATACGCCCCATAACGGTCGGTCAGTACCCACCTTAATGTATTCCAGAAGTTAAGCGGCTATTGCGTCATTTGTTCGACAACTTATCATAAACCACAAAACAACAAGTTAGAAACCACAAGTGTTCAACGCGAGTTATGTTTAGTCACAAGTGATGGATTAATACATTGTCGAGTTAGTTTCGTTTCGCGACCACTGACTCAAAGTCTCTGGTTCCACGTCACAATCACCTAATGAGCTCCCGATATGACATCGCTATTTATAGCTGAACTCATTCCGATGAAGGTATGAACATGAACTTTTCGCGAATATCCCTCGGTACGACGCACGGACTAACCTACACAGATAACTTACTACCAGTTTTATTACAGACTTTTTAAATATTAATAATAATATAGATTTTTTATATTAACTATGCAAGTATGATCACAAATACCCATGAACCAAACGACGCGTTTCAACAATCCGCAATCCCGAGATAACAACAACTACTTTCGAGCGCGGACTGTACAGGGCCCACATTTTGCTTCTCTACATCACTTTATGTACTGTGAAGGAGTTTTGACTGGTCCGTTATTTAGGCCACGGCCGCCGTACCGCATTTGTTGGTTAGTTGGTGTATGCTAGATGAGAAAACAAACTGCATGGGCCTGGCCACTGCAAGCGCCTAGCTTAGCTAATCGCCTGGATATAGCGATGCGATGTTAACGGATTAACTCTAGGCCACGCGTCTAGCTACCATCCAAGCAACCAACCAACCTACAACCCTGCAATGGACCGCGGCCTGAGACCCGTCAAGCATCAGCCTAGCCCCACACGGTCACACGCCGTCAACGCGTCTTCTACAATCCAATGCCACAAACACCTAATTTTAATCAATAATCAACAATTATCGCCCACCTCTAACACTACACGGTTTATTAAATACGTTCAAGTGGAAAAATAATTTTTGTTCTTCCATCGAAATTAAATTAACATCTCCCATGTTTTAACGACATGGCAAAACAATATGAAATACAGGGTAAGGTCCGACGCAGGCAGGGAGGGTGGTAACTTACAGCAACGTGGTCAAAGCGTCTACGTCGTCACCCACAGATCACGAGTTACTAGTGTTACAAATGTCACGAGTGTTACAACCGCCCCCGCTTGCGTCGGCTTCACCCGCTCTCCATATGCTTATAAGAACACTTCATAAAACAGCTTTATACTACCTACACAATTTACACATTTATATTAGGTTTACATTTTTACACAGCAATTATAATTGTTTGTAGTCTTCGTAGTAAATACTCTACATAACTCCGATTGCTAGATATTGTCGCATATTAAGCATTTTTTTTGTTATAAATCACACCGTATGGTCGTGGTGTCACCATTATTTTATACCTATCTCCAAACGTTTATCAACACCCCTCTCGCTTCGGTAAGATTCTATTTTATATGATCGGATATTTTTAATCTATTAAACTTGCATGTTAGTCAATAAACACCGATTCTGTAAGTAGCCAAATAACTAAATCTAAGTTTCAAAACTAAACTACACAAGTTTATAACAATTTTCAATAAAACAGACACATTTCATAGATGTTTAACTTCACAAAACAAACCAAAATAAGTTCAAACAATTAACTATAAATGCTGACAATATTGTCTTTTGTCTGGAATGACACCTTAACTTTTGCTAAGCCGAGTTGGAAAACAAATTTTATAAGCACATTACGTTAAAATTTTGACAACTAATCACAATACAAATCAGACTATACGAAAGCCAGTTAAAGAACACGTTTTAGAAAAAGTAAGTATGGCAAAATATTGGCGAAAGTAGCGATAGAGCCGTCCACTAATATTTATATAAAGATCCAATAACTTCGTCAAGACAGTATTTACCGGGGTGGCCTCAAACGCGGGCGCGATAACAACTAAACAGGTTATAAACTAATTTAATGTACAAACACAGTGACAAATAACATATTAATAATGGAACTTTTAACAGGTTTTAATGTAACATCTAGAAATCGTTACATATTAGCACAACACAATAAAACGGGTGAACGGTGAACTAAGTGATATTTACATAATAAAATATTAGAATACATAACCATAATAAGATTTTAAACTTTTAAATTTATTACACTATGGCATAGCAACTTTGTGACTCGGTTGCGGCTACAACGGATAATTACGTTGAAATTTAACGAATAGTACACGTTTTTGAGGATAGTTTTGCTGTAATAAACAAGCGTCTTTTACCGATCAATCTTTCACCAATCTAACGAGCCATAACTGACCACCACACAGACTGTTCACTATCATTTATAGATTACAATTTATACAAGCTAAAGCAAGCAATATGCCCACTTCAAAATAGTGATGTACCATAAAAAACGAAGCAGGTTTGTACAGCTTCTGTTATAGTACTGTAAGTCCAGTATGGCTATTAGGTGAATGCCGAGTAGAGTCGGGTGCGGGGATGTAGCCGCAAGCCGCAGGGAAGCCGGGACATGCTGCGCCACGCAGCTGGAGTCAGCTGCACGCGTTATAGATCCCTGCAGACAATAATCAACATTTGTTTAACAAAAACAATGGAACGTCATCTATACAAATTATATCAAAGAGAATTGATTCGGGGGCGATTTCGCTTTAAACGATTTTGGCCTTTACTTTTTAAAACGAATATTTGCTACTTCTTTTTTATATCAGTGCAAAGAAGAATGTACAAATTTAAATATTCAATAAACAACTGTCGACAACTTCACCTAAAAAAAATTGTGGCGCTTGAAAATATTACCCTTCGAAGAATTGGGATAAAATGCAAAATCACGGAAAGCACGGGGATTGTTGTCTAGGGTAGTAGGTAATAATAGAGAAAAATTACGTCACTTTGTCATCAAATGCGTAAATTATTTGAAATTTATTCCTTCAAAGTCCATCATGTACGCAATGTATGTCGATGCGATGTCATTTATTGTCTATTCCACCCTAGAGAACAATCTTCGCGCTGCCCCCAGCATGGGGATCGTTGTCTAGGGTAGAATAGAGAAAAAATCACTTCGTCATCGAATGTGTAAATTTATTTGAAATGCATTTCTTCAACTTCATTAATGTACTTCTGTGTATGGCGATGCAATGTCATTATTGTCTATTCCACCTACGAATAAATAATATATTCGTAGTATTCCACCCTAGACAACAATCCCTGTGCTTGGGGGGTAGGGCCTGCGGGCAAAACTGCTCGAAATTGCTGTCACCAACGTCGGTCTGAGGTTAAGTTTACCTGCTAAGCTTGAAGTGATAATATTAATTTCTTCTTATGTGCCAAAAAATGTAAGTACTTTTTGATATTTTGTAAACATCATTAACTATATGACACCCTTAGTTTGTTGCACCCACGATACAAAAGATATTAAAGTTTTTGTTTTTCACACTAAATAAAGTGAGTAAGTTAAGTCAGTACTAAATAAGTTTTGAAAGTTTGTAAAAGTAAGAGAAATCGTAAGCAAAAATTTTATGATTTATGATATACTACTTTCTGCCCACGGCTTCGCACGCGTTGTTTGTATGGAAACGTTTACAAGGTTATTTCTATCCTATGGGAACAGTACTGTATCATTTGATATGTGCTATAAAAAGCCTATGTTTGATTCATATAGTACATTAGTCTTGGCGTGAAGAAGTAACAAACAACCATTAGTGTTTTTTTTATATGCCTTTAATAATAGTTTATATGCTGTGTATGACTGAAGAAATATATTCAATATGTGTATCTATGTTAGACTCGGTGTAGAAACTTAGAAGCTCGCTCTACTCGCCGTTATTTTTTTTCATAACTTTTTAAATACCTACGGTCTTTATAAATTTTAGGGTTCGCTTCGCTCACCGTTACGTTTGTTAGGGGTTGAGTCGGGATTATCAACCTCCAAGACGGTTCAGTAGAAAACCAACCCACGCTCCACCGTCACCACTGCGTCCGGGCATCTGAGACATTCGACGAGATGTCTCGGTGAATGTTTACCGTTGCCATTTTAGTCTAAGCTCTGTTGTCATTATGTGTAACCAGGGCATTATGTTTGTCCAAAGCGATAACCACCACCAATGCCGACCCAGCACCACCCATCCACCAACATGCTTAGAGTATAACGATCCGTACCTACCTCATCCACTGCGATGCGCTGTTGTGCGAGGGAGTCGACGGCTGGTGCGACTGGGTTGCCACCCTTTGTACCACCTGCGAAATAAAAGATAAATCATGATAAGTATCGATATATACATGTGGTGGTTTTAATGTTCGTAAGCGAATTATGCCCTATTTAAAGCGCCCTTCGTATAAATAATTATACATAATACAGAGAACATAGATAATTTGTTTGTTTATTTCTTCTCAGACTCACGTTCACAATACAGTAAATATTAAACTAGTCCTGAGTTAAGTACCTAGATAGAATGGAAACATTCTCTTATAATTTCTTTGAGAATAATAATGGTCATCGCCCGTTTCAAGCGCACTACACAAATAATATACAAAATTACAACGTCTTGATGACGTGCTCATCAGACAGCATTACCTGCTGTACGAAGGCGCGCGTGAGGTGCGGCGCACTGCGCTCGGCGTGCTCGAAGGCGCGCCGCAGCTCCTCGATGGCGGCCGCGCTGCCCGACCCGTGCTTGCGAGATAACTGCAAACATTATATTGATTATTGCAATTATATATATGTAGTCTCCGCAAAAACTATTCCACAAACAATGAGTAATATTTGTTATTCCAGACCTACGTGTCGAAGTATCTGCACATAAGGACAAGACACTTGGTCCCTTTGACAGAATACAGAAGACGCAATATGTGTCTCCGACCCATTATTAGTATTTTTGTGTGAAGAAGTAACAAACACCCATCCATTAAAGCATCTAAACTTTTGCGTGTAGGTATTGTGTTCCATTCTGTGGGTTGAAGACTTACTTCATTGAGTAGCGGGTAGATAAGTTGTTGTAAATATGGATGCTTTCTGACTTTCTCCTCGCTGTTGGGCCCTCTGTGGTCAAGTGGCGTTGACTGGAAACAAACAAAAATACATTAACATTTGAATAAAGAATTTATTCATAGCCACACACATATTTTACAAAAAAGGGAAACACAAAAACATTGTTAAACAGAAACATAATCCTTTGAGATTAAAATTTTAAACATATAATAAAAAATAAGCATGTGCAGGAAAAGACCAATTATTTCTACTCTTGGGACACTACTCCCAAGAGTAAAAATAATTGGTCTTTTCCTATGTGCGCGGCTAATCAGGTCCTGTAGCTAGATTGTTTTGTTTACTTTTGTACCTACATTATAGGTGTCCGTTTGTGTCGAAATAAATGTTTTTCTAACCTAATTTAAAGGAAATTTCTTTAGATTTTTCTTATTGAATTATAGTTAGTACTCACAGCCTTATTGTTATAAACTACGCTGTCCCGATTGGAAGGTTGATGGTCGGGTCTCTCCTTTCTGTCCTCTCTATCGCTTCTATCTCTCTCGCGCTCCTTCGAGCTTCTCTCTCTGTGCTCGACGGGCGCTGGCACGATTGGTGATTGTCGCGACTGAAATTATTAAGAAATCAATTACGAACCACCAAAAAGAGTTTTTAGAAGAGTTATTGTGTAAGATTTTTTTATTTCACACCACACAAAAAAGTCTTTGTCGCTGAGCGACTACACCGCCTAAATGGTACATAATTTGCATTATTTTCCAAATGAAAACAAAAAACGAATCTCTGATTTGGGTTTCGAAATAAGCGAATGAGCACTGCTTTTCCTTGTTCTATTAAGCTGTAGTTTTCCCGAATGTTAATGGCGTATGTGCGTTTTATGTTTCGATTTATTGACCATTTTAAAAATCTAGTGCGGGAATCAAGTTATGACGAGTTAATGTTTTTGCCTTTCTGTTAATGTCTTAAAATTAATGTCGTCACGGTATTTTTGATAGCTCTTTGCCTATAATATAACAAAAAATACGCTTCGTATATGTTCCTTGTCGGATTATTTTCTCGGTTGGCAACATTGTTTAGGCTCCAGGCACTTTGCCGCTAGCCAAACATAGCGTTGAGTGTGGCTGCTTGAGCACCTCCTTTTTCTATTTTCGACAGATAGTTCGTAAAGAGAAGTGTTCTAACTCACAGTCTGTTTATCATTCATGTTGTTGTTGTTCTGCGGAGGCTTGGTGAGCGGCAGGTCAGGCACGGGCTCCTCGCTGCGCGTCAGCGAGCCGTTCTGTTTGGGCGCGCCGAGCGACAAGGGGGGTGCTATCACTGAAAACAGACAATTATCTTGTTAAGACCAGCTATATGTAAATATTAAGGAAAGCTTTGAATGTTTGGTGGCACAAATGATTATTCTGAGGGTTACCCTTGCCTGCAAAAGGTCCAGAATAGACCTTTTTTGCGACGAGAGACTAGGGGCGAGCTAGGGATATAACGTGTTTATTTATAATGATTGATGATGTCCTCATAGTCGAATTTCGACGTCGGCGGCCAGTCTCAACGAACTAGCTTTTTACGCACGACAATTCTATTTAATACTCAGCAATACATTGATCGATCGGAGGTACTTGCATTTTACAGAAGCTACGATTGTTCTAGTACGGCAAGCGAAGCGAGCATACGTTGGAATGACGACCTCTGTGGCGCGGTGGGCGATGGTCCGCCTGCAACGCGGGTTGCGGGTTCGATTACCGCCTTGGAACAAATATTTGTACGATCTGCAGGTATTTGTTCCGGGTGTTCTGGTTGTTTTCTATATATAATAAAAATGTTTATCTATGTAATGTATTGTATTATGTATATCAGTTATCTAGTACCCATAACACAAGCTCTGATTAGCTTGGGGCTAGATTATGCTGTGTTGATTGTCCAGCATAATTTAATTTAAATTTAATTTAATGGCATTCTGTTACACAGTAGGGCTCGCTTTGCTCTGTAAGCCTAAGCTGCGGAGCAGCTCGCTTCGCACTGCGTATATTTACGTGCTCTGCGAGCGTGGTGCGCTCTGTGCTACTCTCCCGCACACACCAGACTTTACATGTACTCCACTGCGGCTGCATCCCTGATACAGCCTACCCGTTTTTCACCAACCAGCTGGAATTGTACCACCAAATAACAGTGTGAATAGTCGTTGTACCTGCGTCCTCCAACGTGCGGCGCTTATTGTCGAGATCGGGCGGCGGGTGTGAGGGCAGTGCGGGGTGCGGGGGTAGCAGGGCGCGCGCGCCGGCGCCGCCGCGGACCGTCATGATCCATGGCTCGTCCGCGTCGCCGTCACCGCGACTGCCTTCCT
The DNA here is from genome assembly GCA_947086465.1 of Eupithecia exiguata. Classification (NCBI taxonomy): domain Eukaryota; kingdom Metazoa; phylum Arthropoda; class Insecta; order Lepidoptera; family Geometridae; genus Eupithecia; species Eupithecia exiguata. Next base: position 3,712,372 of record OX352229.1, read on the forward strand.
CTCTGGAACATGATGCGATACAAGTCAGATTTAGCAGATTTATAAGGCTGAAGGAAGTCCTTTAGGCTTGCTCGATGCATCGATCACGTAGGTATATGAGCATTATCAGCACCTGGCATTATCGTATAGTCGGCTCTCGATATCCACGATATTTTTCGTTAGATTTATACGATATTATTTTTTGAAAGAAAGATTACATATTTTTGGTTCATAGTTTCATAGTAAATCCTAAAGTAGTAGTTGTATTAGTCAATTCGTTTTGAATACGGAAGTAAAATAACGATAATTTTAAAACCTATCTATTTGCTTTGCTGACAAAATTTTTGATTGTCTCCTGTCCCAATCAAATTATTTGTAAACTTACAAATAATTACATAATTATTTTATACTTACGAATCTGAATTCTCCGATTCCGTCTCGCTTTCTTCGCTTCTCTGTGCCTTCCATTTCTTATACCTATCTATAAGATCCATTAGATACGAATTCTTCTTAGCCTTTCTGATGAATTGAAACTTTAATAATTCCTTAGCCGTTGGTCTCTGTAATAAACGTCATGTCACAGTTAATCCACCATTACAAAAAACAAATTAAACACACAACATGCGTAAGTCGAAGATTGAAATATCCATGTGATTCGAAACGTTCTCAACTAATTAAATGCCTCGCATGCATTACATTAAAAAAAACGTATGCGCTAGCAAGCAGAAACTAGTTCATTTTATAAGGCCCAGACTCCACCTTAGCGGAGATGTGCGGAGATGTCCGTAGCGGAGACAAGAAGAGACGTTTTTCTGCCAGGGTGTCTCCAACGAAGCTGTGCGGAGATGCGTACTGGCTAGACTGGAGCGGAGATGTGTGCTGGCTAAAGCGGAGATGTGTGCTGGATAGAGCGGCTTAGCTGCGTGCGGCGAGCGTCCGATGTTTGTAGATATGAATGCACTACTGAGGAACAGCCTTCGCTCATCTCTTCTCGTATCTACTGCGTGACGTTGCCAGCTTGCGAGGCACAGCTCACATCTCCGTTTCGATCTTTCTTTGTTTCGTCGCATCATCATCTCCGCTCGGTGGTCTCCACTGAAGCTGAGCGGAGAAGAGATGTCTGAATAACGACGTTCTATTGTTTCTTTAAAACACATATTTACTCCGCTCGGCTCAGCTTTGGTGGAGTCTGCCGTAAAATGTGACCGATAGTTTCAATGGTTGTTGAATAGAAACGTTTCAATGATAGTTACTTTTGTATACATTAATACAGCTCTGCTAATCAGATCCTCTATAAATTAGCAGATTCGATAATTTCAAATTTAAGTATCCACTCCCAATACAGGAGCTTACCCTACCTGCGTCTAAGCTAGTAAGCTAAGTTACAAAGATATCTTGTACATTCACAAACTACGAGAAATATAACTTACATTTTCGGGGTCCTTATTCAAGCACGCCTCAACAAACTCTTTGAAAGGTTTCGAGTAGCTCCCTGTGAGTTGCGGGGGGTTGTTCTTAGGTATGAGGAAGAGCACCCTCATGGGGTGTAGCTCTGAATTGGGGGGTTCGCCTTTGGCCAGCTCTATGGCGGTGATGCCGAGTGACCAAATGTCTGCTTTGCTGTCGTAGCAAGACTGTTTGATGACCTCGGGTGCCATCCAAAAGGGTGTGCCTACGAATGTGTTGCGTTTGCTTGTTGTGTTCGTTAACTGGCCTGCTACTCCTGGAATTAAAAAAGGGTTTATATAAGTAAAATAATAGGAAAAGTTTGGGGGAGATCTTTGCCCCGGGTGAACAATAAAGTCCTTAGTATGTAGCTCAGTAAAAGAAAGAATGATTTTTTGGCATAAATTCCTCGACTCGACATGAAAAGATCAATAAAATAAAAATGAATATTGGCCAACCATTAGGAGTCCAATAACAACTTAAAGCCTATTGACCTCGACCTCAATTAACAAGTTAGGAAAGTAAAAGATTAATTATCAAGAAAGATTGGATAAAATTATGGAGAAACTCCGGCCATGTTTTGGAAGACTCGTAATCCCAAGTTCCGTTATTACTTTATTTATTTTTTTAACAATTAACGGTTAAACAATAAATAGAAAACTAGAAAAATAGTAGTGAAGTACCGTTATTATTGGATACAAATAAGCTCAATTTAGTATTTTCTACTAATTTCCAGTTCGTCGTATCGATATTCTTATCGCATGATTGCGGAAGGAAAATGCTACCAGGAATATTACTATTAATTTTAAATCGATTACCCCATTAAAATAGCAATGAAAACGACGGTTCTGTGTTCTATATCTGCCAGTTCATTTGCATATCTGGTAGTGTACAATACAAAGTACCACGCAGATAGATGCCGGCCATATTTTTTTATTCTTTTTTTTTTAAAAGGACTATAATCGCTTAGCCTATGTACCAGTCCCATTTTACAAACACAAACTTAACCCTTACTTTATGTCATAATATCATATACCATTGTGTACAAGGCTTTAACGGCCTCGCACAGTGGGATGTAAAGTAAACTTTGAACTAAACCTAATTCTGCGAGATTCAATATCAAATTAAATCTCTTACTGACCGAGTCCGAACACATTCCACCAAAAGATGGTGAATGTCTTCTGTGACACCGCACGAGGAGCAATCAGCAGAGTCAACCTTTCTCGTGAGGTAAATGAAATTATTTAGTGGAATATGTCCAGACCGCAGCCTGTGAGCTATAACCAGGTGACGCTTCAACCTACTGTCCACCCACCAAGAGATACCGGACAAATGTCATCTCATTTAGCCAAAGTATGTAGATATAGAGACTTAAGTACATCTCAGAACAGCGTTACGTATTCAAGCATAAACGCTGAACTATTATTATAACATCAAGTCTGTATAGAACATGGAATCGACAGGCATTTAAGTCATAACAAAAGATACTTTTCTCAACGAGCATTCCACTGACCTGCATTTGTTCATATTCAAGCCGCCATGCAGCACTTCCAGCCACGTATTAAACTTGGCAAGATGTCGCGAACAATAATTGTTGAAATGTGTGTCAAAACATTTTAACAAAACGTTCTGTTTGAAGAGGCGTTAGTAAAATTGTACAGTACTCTTCTGAATGCAAAAAGACGTTCAGTATTTGCTTTGACGCGGAACAAAGCCGCCTCGCAAATGTTCAAACATTGGCCGAACGCCAAACTCCCAGTGGCTGTAATACGGGCCTAACTTATAATATAATGCAACTTCTTGCATCAGCGAGGTTAAAGGTTGTCCCCTTAGATGACTTTATATGAAACACGCCCACACGACGGGATTATCCTACCAATAGACAAAGAAACCGTGCCCCTTTTATACAATTTCAACCAAATCATACATATTTCATCAAGCCTTTCTGTATTTGCGACTTCACTAGAAATATTAGAGACGAAGAAAGGAAGATACCCTTGAGAGAACAGCGGTCGCCAGCAAATACGTTATATCGATTCCTATAAATTGAAAGAACTGTGCGGTATTAGGTGATTTAGGAATGTATTTGTTCAGAGGGTTCCATTCCAGTTACACAAGTTTGAACAATAAGTCCACAGAAGTTAGACAACTAATATTTATTGACGTAATTGCCTATTTACAGCTTCGAGATGATGTCAGGTTTCGATTACTAAATCGATAAATTATGGGTTCGAGTTTAACTCAATGCGTAAGGCGTTCGTCTTAAATCATTGATATATCAGCAGCCGCGATAAGGCGGTAACAGTAAATAATTTCGTGCTCAATCTTCACGCATCGTTCGCTCTACATCGGCGTAAGGAGTGGCCGCCCATCCGTAACGATTCTATTCGACATCGTATCGCCGCTGCATATCGATAAAAATACGATAAAAACTTTACTACACGATGTACCAGAGAGAAACTCAAGATGCTTTAGATTTTGCGTCGTTATATAGTGACGGCACAGCAGAGCACTCGATGAAAAACACAGCGAGTCAAGATTTATCGGTTCTAAACTCTCGTTCAGACGTTTGTATGGCTTCACCTGTAATGCTTGTTGGCAAGCCTGCGATTAATATCCACGATAAATCGAACATGTATTTGTTCGATTTCAAGCATAGATAAAACATATACAGAAACAAGAGTGAGTCACGAAACAAATATCCTATATTTTATCAAGGGTGACAAAGTGCGAGTGTATTGTGCCAACTTATTAAGAGCCATGTGTTCTTTCCATATTTCATTTATGACAGCCTTTATTTCATAATCTATTTGCAAGCGACATTGTAAAGTCGCTTACAAATGAAATCCACGTGTAAGATAATAAAAGCACAACTCTCCGATTTTTAACAATCCCCGTGCCTGGTGCCAATTATTTTCTTCGTGGACCATTAGCCTTTCATAGCTCTGACAACGGCATGGCATACAAGCGTATGAAGTCAGATTTCAAACATTGATGACGTTATAAAGACGGATCGGATCATACACATACTCGTACGACACATTTAGAGTCAGTGTTTGCGACAAGCGACAAAGGCGACTAGCAGTTTACTCATACCTAGACGTAGGTAGTGAAACTCGTTGATCGGTAGATAGGGCATACTGGGGTGAGAGAAGAAGAAGAGAAAGGCTGGTGGTGGCGTAATAATGCCTGTTGTGGCGATCCCATTAAACGATGGCTTACCGAAATCAGCTAGTTTGACATCCCCCATTTCGCTGAGCAGTACATTAGCCGCCTTGATGTCCCTGTGCAGTTTCCTCTCCGAATGCAGGTAGTCGAGCCCTCGCAGCACTTCCCGTAATATCACCGCTATGTGCATCTCCTCGAAACTGCCCGCCTTCATCAGGTCGAGGGCGGAACCGCCCCCGAGGTATTCCATTATGATCCATAGCTTCGTTCCCTGGAACAAATAGAAGGATATTTGAGTTAGGACCACAAGCATATGATTCTTCACATCGGGACTTTCTCTTATAAAATTCGCCCACATTTACTTTGCAGCATTAACTCATCGCTAAGGCCTACTTATGTCTATAGTTATGGCCGTAAATCGCGGGATTAAAATCGTTATCATTATATAGGTACATACAGAGTACAAACTCATTTTCTGATGAGACGGAAGTGTATTATGAAATAACTCTTTGGTCGCCCACCAAGGTGATTTCAAACTTAAACTCAAACACTATCGTAGAAAAATGGTAATGTTGGGCGTTTAATTTGCATAGGTACCGCTCATTGTGTAGGTAGTTGAAAGAGAAATCTGGCCGATAAATAAATTGAATGGACGGTTCAACTCTTTTCGACAACGTAAATTCTAAGCCTGCTCTTCTGATCATATTTTCATTCTCCGAAAAGAAGATAAATGCGCACGAATATCAATCAAGAAATGCTTTCGATAATTGAAAAGCCTCCCCTGCTGATAACTCGAGCAAAATACAGAACTCGCTCTAAAAGTACTTTGATTGAGCAACCCGAATGAAAACATGAAAAGTGAAAATACAATTTAAAATTTTTCCCCAAACTTTGTAAAGGCCAAGAGACGGTTATAATTTATCGGTGAAGTTACACAACCAGCACGAATACTTTGCCAAGTTGTTAAAATTGATAAGTCTGACGTTTCACTGATTACAGGGAAACTCCCAAACTTTCTAATAAAGTAGCGTTACGTACTAAAGATTTGTTTGATAATAAATGACGCTGAACTGTGCCAAGCCCTGAACATCTTATCAGAAGAATCCAAGATCGTTTTAAGTTCTGCTGATTCGACGTTGCAGCATAAACAAAACGCGCGGGGAACATTTCCAGTGAGTCGGCAAGTTGACGGTTTGGGATAGGAGCAAGGATGGCAGGAGATTGTTTCATAACAGGAACAATAAAGCGATAACTCATGTGCAAGGGGACACTGTCGTCACATATTGCGATACACGCGCGCGGAAGCGACAATGGGCGCACCGAAGCGGGGTTCCGTCGCCTCATTCACGCTCCATCAACGAGCATTTGCCTCTAACATCAGCATCCATGGACGCCATTCAAATTATACATCGTCTTTGTTACGGCACGGTCCCTAAATAAGATGATTCGCTGATAGGTACGGTTTACAAGTAGTAGATTCTTAGATAGTCGACAAGGTGAATAATAATAAAAAAAATTTTACGTTAAAATAATAAGAATAACTAAGATTTCCTATTCTATAATTATCTATGATACTTAACTGTAAATTGTTGTGACGTATAATTTGACAAATTATTAATAAAATGTTTATCTTTTTATCTGGTGCCCATTCCACTCATCCAATATCTTTGTATATTTACTAGCAACACCGATATTTGATCAAATATTTGGATACTAGTTACTGTCTGCGGCTTCGCACGCGTTGTTTCTATAAAAACGTATCAGGTTAGTTCTTTCCCATTTAATATTGGATAAGTGGCATGGGCATCCATCCAAAAAATTTGATCAAATATTGGACAAAGATATTGGATGAGTGGAATGGGACCCTGAGATTAGACCAGTAGATTTTCTAACAAGCCAATAAGATCGATTTAACTATTTTACTGCCTCCCATTATTTCCATGAATTATCAGAAAGTGTTTTACCATGTCATCAGATAAGTTCACAAAGCAATTTGAAAATAAACATTTTATGAGACATCAGACGCGCGCTTGTTTTGAGCCTTATAATGTGCTGCTTAAATACACGACGACGCGTAGCAATTGATATACTGTTAGATCTTTGAAGGCCTTCTTTGAGACGACGACGCGACGACGACGCGCGACGAGTCAAAGAAAATGGATACAAGAACAAGATAAAGTTAAAAACTACAACCCGACTACGTGAAAGTTATAAAAGTTTGAAACATTTACATTGACAAAATAGAATGACGTATCGGTCATATTTGATAGGCATAGAGTTGAAAATGAAAATTGTAGTAGGTATTGTAATTTTTCTCTATGGGGCCTGCAGCCTGCGGCTACCTAAATTTTAATACGCGTTTTGAAGGCTTATTCGGGGTCGGAGCCCTAAATCCTATAGCCTATAACCATCGGGGTATTGAGACGAATCAATCGATACATAATTTGTTGAAATCGAACCAGTAGTTTCAGCGCTACGTGGGAACAAAGAAATCGGCCACATACATACAAATATACAAACATACAAACATAGGGTGCTAACCTCATAACATAACCCTCCCCTGTTGGTAGTCGGGTAAAAATCACTATAGCAAGGTGGATTCCGAGAAGCGAAAATATTTTTAAGCAAAAATAACTTTATACGCAATAAATAGACGGGAACATTCATCTTCATATTTTCCAGAGGGGAGGGGGGACCAGACAACAAAACAAGACATACCTACATCAAAATATGAACATTGCAACATTTTCAGCAAAACAACAGAACCCAGAGATAAAATGACGTGAACGGAAATGTCCGAATCTGAATGGCTGCACATTGAGGTATCAGATTTTTATTTTATTTTAAGGGTTCCGTACCCCAAAGTGTAAAACAGGACCCTTTTACTAAGACTCCGCTGTCCGTCTGTCACTAGGCTGTATCTCATGAACCGGGATAGTTAGACAGTTGAAATTTTCACAAATGTATTTCTTTTGCCGCCGTATTTCTTTAACAACAAATACTAAAAAACAGAATAAAATAAATATAAGGGGGCTCCCACAATACAAACGTGATTTTTTTGCTCGTTTTTGATCGATATTGATAACGGCAACAGATGGACGCATGAAATATTCACAGAATAATTAGTTTTATATTCACTTTAAAAATTAAAAATTATACTAAAATAAAACAGTAAATAATATAAAATATATATCCTATACAACAAACGTGTTTTTTTGCCGTTTTTATAGATAATGCGGTAAGTACGGAACCCTTCGTGCGCGAGTCCGACTCGCACTTGGCCGGTTTTTATATAAGCCTTCCTATCATTTGGCGAATGGTTTTTGTTCGCTATTTATAAATGAATTTTAGCTCCAGTTTTTCGCATACAGTAACGAATTTGTTGTCAATAAATATTGACAAACAAAAAATACCACGACCGGCTCTGTCGTCAACAGGATAATCCCAAAGCATTAACCAAATGTAAAGATAAACAAATCAATCGAAGTTATTTCCAGTTATTTGTGCGTCGTCGGTCAAACATAACTATGAACATCCGTAGGTATGTACTATACCTACAGTTTTATATTATGTACAACGAAATCTCCCTGTGCCAACAATAACGCAAAGATATTATAAATGTAGTATTCCAAGAACTTATAATTATAATTGACGACTATTATCCCGAGATTTTTGCTTGGCACGAATAGTAATAATAATATTATAACAATAAATATAGTGCGTTCTACCCATCATGACCTAAGGAGCTGAGACATGGACACTCACGGTGGGGCAAATGCTGGATGCGGTAAGCTGAAGACAGGGCGCTATGGCGCTCATTAGGGGAGACCTATGTCCAGCAGCGGACTAATATAGGCTGATGATGATGATGAATAATAAAAGTTTATTTTCCAGAATACAGCTTAAAACTACAAGGTACAAGTTAGGGAGTATAAGAGTATAATATTTTTACATGCCTATGTAGAGTCAAAAAGCTTTAGGGGTCGAATAGATTGATTCTTTGCTCGTATATATAGATGCAAGGGCTCATTCTCTCGGCTCTATCAGGATTTTAAATGCACCTAATTACATATTGAGATTATCATCATTATTTTATGGTATTCAGTAAACATAAGAAATAAACAGTTTTTAAAGTAAAGGTTGGATCCTTAAGATCTAAAGTTATTTACAAGACTAGCATTACAGTTTTATGACTTAATACTAGATAATATAGCCCATTAATTAATCTACGATTGAATCGATAACATCTTTCTGTTTGCTTAAGTAACTTCAAGCACTTAGTTTAGCGAAGGTATCGGCTGCTATAAACGAGATCTTTACAAGTGTTTTGTAAATACAAAATCCACATACTTAAAAATAAGTAGGCTACATTTATTCAACGATAAACCGAGTACTGTTGCTTGGATTTTGAATGTATAAATTCAGCTCATAAATACGGAATACGGAGATTGGTGAAGCATGAAAGGGTAAAAAGACCGGCACACTTTTCAATGTACGTGCCCCACGTAACCATTGCAGAGGAAATTTTTAACGAGAAAAACTCAAAAGCTCCTTTCTTACTAAGCTGTTCCGAAGCCCGTACCGGAAGGCCCGCTGCAAAGCCCCGTGTAGGTACTCGTTTCTATGGATACTTAGCGGCGTCGGTCGATGACCTCTCAATCGCGACACCTACCAAAGTAAAACAAGTGCCACGCTATTTACTCTGGGGTTCATATAAGGGCATTGATGTTATTTGATAACAAGATGGACGAATACAATAAAAGTCAGTTTAATCACGTTCAGAATTAACCCCGCGCTGAATGTTGTTAATTCGATGTAACTTCATTTGCTGTGTTGCTTCATTAAGAGGCGTGGAGTTTCTTTCAGGCGTATAATTACTTAAGTTTAAACGTCAAAATAAATATGTACCGACTCTGATACAAAAACCTGGATATTTTTTGTTTACAAAGGGTTTACAAAACCTAAGGAAAGTTGATTGAAAATAACTAACGACATTGGTATCATCAAAGCTAAGCACAGAAGCTCCAAACAATTTTAGGTTTTGAAAGCTTTTATTCATTCTTTAATTGATCTCTCGTTCTGTTTTCGAATTCAAATTTAAACAGTTTTCGCTGCACATGTAAAATTGTGCGTTGTTGAAGTTTGTGTTTTAGTTTTAAGTGATAACATACACCTTGTTATTTTATGTTATTGTCATTAGTTTTTGTTAAGTTTTTATTGATAAATGTCTTTGTTGACATAAAATATCTTGTTTTCTACATCGAAGTAATTACTTAACAAGCACGTAAAATATACCTTGATAATTTTAAAATTAACAGTCGAGTCAAGTCGGCGTCGGCAGATGCGGGAGCGAACAAGCGTCTCGGCAAAATAAAGCATGCACAAAGAACGTACAAAGGGAACCTGTGAGTTGGATCAATAGCGGAGCTTTCCTTTAAATATGGAAAGTTTCGCGTCGGAAATTTATTTCACCTGATGTTTCAACTTTTTAGTTCAGCTTCACTTCAGGCAAACAGACTTTTATAACTAGAACTAAGTACCTAAGTGATGAGATAATATATTAAAGGAGTGGTCTGTAAACTTCCAATATCAAAGTCAATGTTAAGCTTAGTTAAGTGTGTAAATCTGTCGAAACGTCGGGAAAAATAGGTAAATAAACGCGATAAATACCATTAATAATAGATTCAGGCGTTACTTTGCGGAAATCCATTGCAAAATATCAGAATGAAAATATTTAGTAACAATTCCGCGAAAAAAACGTCTTGCTTTGATAGGTATTTTTTCATTTTGTAGTTGGCGTCGTTTTCTTCTACAACGCGGACTACATTTTGTTAGAACTTATCGGAGAAGGTTTTTTTCGCGGAATTGTTACTAAATATTTTCATTCTGATATTTTGCGATAAATACCCGTTAAATAGTATTAATAGTTAAGCTTAGTTAGTTTTATACAAATACTAACTGTTCCCCGCGGTTTCACCCGCGTTAAATTCGAATTTCACATTTCTTAGGGGATTATTCCCGTAAATATCTCATGGGAATTTGATGTTTTACCAGGACAAAAAGTAGCCTATGTTACTCTCCATCCTTTCAACTAAATCTATACCAAAAAATCATGTCGACTGGTTGCTTAGTTAGGGCGTGAAGGAAGGACAAACAAACAAACAAACACACTTTCGCATTTATAATATTAAGTTAAATAGATATATAGTTAGGATTGACCTGTATCAAAATCACATTATATTTAGACTTAGATAGGCAAATAATTATGTATTACTTTTTATGTAAAATATAAACATACTAGTCGTTTATTTTTCACTTCTTCCACAAGTGGACAAAAAATGTAAGTGAGTTAAATCAATAACATCTAATTGATAATATTACTATTTATAAAGCTGTTTATAGTATAAAATTAAACTTGTCTAAGTGCTTATTTTGTAAGCCTAAAGAAATTAAGCTATTGATTTTTTCAAATTAATCAAACGCTTTCCAAGATCCCAAATATGAATTCAATACCCACTGAATATCCTATTCCATCCTGTGTAACATTAATAAAACCAATTCAATCGTCACTTCTGTTTCTATGTGCCTCTCGTGTTTGTTTTGGCCCTCATGCGGCGGTAACCAAATATTGATCCATAGTTCGGTTTGCGCAGACTTAAGACCAAACTGGTTTTATTATCACATCACATAATCATAAATGCAAAAGTATGGATGTTTAGATGTTTGAATGTATGGATGGATGCTTGTAAGTAGGTATTGTAAATGCGAAAGCTTGGATGTATGGATGAATGTTTGTTAGTTCTTCACGCCAAAACTACCGAGCGGATCAGGCTGAAATTCTGCATAGATGTAATTGTAAGCCTGGAATCAAACATAGGCTTTATCCAATGAAATAGTTCCCATGGGATAGTAGTAACCTTTAAAAGTTTCAATAGACGCAACGCGTGCCGTAGGCTGTAAATAATCGTCATGCATAAACATTTTGCAACCTTTGAACATCAAGGACACAGGATGCAATGTCAAAGTTAAAATCCGATTGTTAAAAAATTAATCTCGGTTACTCCTTAGCATAAATCTAATTAAATTAAACCGAAGGGTGAATAATCGGACACGAAAACTTCGTAATAAAACCTGAAAGAAAGTAAGCGGAGTCGGTGCAACCGTTGGGGAGGCGTTGGCAAAGGGGAGTTCATCATTCGTTTAACTAATTCAAGGCTCGCGTTGTCATGGCAACACTGCCACACGTTTCCTTAATAATTTCCCGGGCGATTGGATTCCTCAACTACCTGTACACAAACACAACTGCTGCGAGGACAATTTAAGTTTGTAAGTTGTACTGTCGTCGTCTCTCTCAATGGTTTTCAATTTGAAAAAGCTAAGCCAGACATGTCAGAAATGTTCAAAACATCGGCAAGCAGTTTTATGCCACCGATGCAAGTTCTAACTTTTCTAATTTACTAGAGATTTTCACTTATCTAGAGCTCGCCAAACTAAAAATAACGTCAAACTATATTTATGGCCCTACGTGTGGGTTTGAGGCAATACAAAAGATTAAATTCTGAAGAAAAATAAATGCATTTGATAATTTGATCCATCAGCAAACTGTAACCAGCTGAAAATGTTTGCTTCCATACAGCGAGTAGCTTACTGTGTACTTTTCAATCAACGTCAGAATTAATTCGATGCACTTCAATTTACACGGCGCTCGGGCGTTTGAATCAGTTTTTTTTTAAACCGGCCAAGTGCGAGTTGGACTCGCGCACGAAGGGTTCCGTACCATTATCTATAAAAACGGCAAAAAAATCGCCTTTGTAGTATGGGAGCCCCCTTAAATATTTGTTTTATTCTGTTTTTTAGTATTTCTTATTATAGCGGCAACTGAAATATATTATTTGTGAACATTTCAACTGTATAACTATCACGGTTCATGAGATACAGCCTGGTAACAGACGGACAGCGAAGTCTTAGTAATAGGGTCCCGTTTTTACCCTTTGGGTACGGAACCCTAAAAAAACTTGCGTCGGCGATGGGGTCGGAGACTAATCTAGGGATAAACGGAAATGGGAAAGATAAACCTTGGGACTAATCCGTGTGGTCGAATGGGAAGCAAACTATCTCCCAAAGACGGTATTAGTCCACATTCCGACTGCTCCTTTTATCTGCACGATAAGAAGCCCTCGTAGGTATTTTCGCTAGGGACAAAAAGATATTCCAGTATTTTATTGGCGTTTGTGTTACACATAATCAGATAAATAGATTCAGTTTATCTATTGTGGCAGTTCTAGGTGATATTCAGGATGCTTTAAGCACAAATAATATCATGAGTATTGCAAGACAACGGCCAAAGTAACATCTGCTCATCTTTACTTGATTCAAAAGTTTTGGCATGACCAAAAACTTTATCCATGTAAAAGTAACTCAAGACGACATCTTCTCATTTGTCATCTTGAGACGGGTCCCGCGACGACGTAATCCCCTACATTACAGGGAATTATCCAAGAAGCAGGGCAATGTACTCCGCCAAACTTCTCTAGATGCCATAAACGTACTAAGAACAAATAGCTAGGAGTACCCTCTCTGGAGAGCAAATAAAATGTTTCAACATTACTTAGTGCAGAGTTATGAAATGATTAAGCGTTCGCCGCGAAGGTTTCCCTGCCAAGTTCCAAGAGATAAGCTAAGAGCTGTAAAGATAGTCAGCTGCGCCGTCGTCTAGCAAGCATTTCAACAGAGGCCTATCTCTGTCGGCAGCGTGCCCCGGGCTCTTTGTTCAAACATCTTTCTTGACACGGATAAACCAAACAACAATACGACGTCACCGTAATAGAAAAATACGTTATTCATAGTACGTAGGCGCGCATCAATCTCCTGACGAAAGATTTGATGCCATAACGCAAATAGAATCTGCGAGATTGTTTTGTTGTGCTCCTCTAAATATAGATATCTGTTTGTGGGAATCTCGTTCCATTTCCTACAGGAAACGGACAGGTAATATCAAGTGGCGGGTGTCGGAAATGGTTTCCTCGTAACATTTTCAAGGACCGTCATTCCGCGTCGTCCCACCGGCAATAAAACCTTCAGTACCACCACACCATAAAATTCCCCTGAAGACTCCACCGAGTCCGCTGTCGTAAGTAAACTAAGGTGGAATTGTGCAGATCGTGTATAGAGCGTAAAATTCTTATGGATGCAGGAGTACATATTAAAAAGTCAACGTGCGTGGTTTGATTTCATCGAGATACTCGGCTTTTACGAGAGCAACCCAAATAAAATTAGCTATAAAGATTGCGGGTCTGGGAATACGCCGACGACACCACTTTCTATCAGACTGGGGCTCGGATATGAAATAAGCTTTATGAAAATGCAAATATATCACTTTTCTTTTGTAAACAAAAGTAACAAGTAGCGATAACTAACGTCGCAGGACTCCATTAAAGCCGAAATTAATGTGTCTGGAAGTTTAACGATACGTTTTATTCTGAACAAAGTATTTTCATTTAAAATTTAAGTTTTATGAGGGATCGAGTTTACTGTTGTTTTCCATTATTATACGTACAAGCTTGAGTAATAAAACCAATGGAGTTATTATAGTTACTATTGGAATAACACTAATTAAATGTTGTTGTGCTTTCGTAAAATAGCTCCTATGATGAACAAGAATAGCGTGGCTTCGTCATCCGTTGTTTTGAAATGTCATTTCGACATATTCCGCATTCCTCGTACCTGCACACGCTTATTAAATTGAAATGAGCTATTTCAATCAATCAAATGACATCAGGCGGCTGAAGGCCAGCATTCTGCACATTGTTTCTAGTCTAATTAAAATATTGTACTTACAATTATTTCAAGACATAGCCACCCAATGCCATTAATTTGCAGTTCCCTTTCCTTTCCTATTGCTACATATTTTAAAGAACTAACAAATTTTATTGAGTTCTCAAGTAATGACAGAAATTAAAGTAAATGAGTAAACAATTATACGTTTCCTCTTCACAGCAAGTCTTTGTTTCGTCAACATGAAACCTTTTACATCAGCATTAACCAGTTCCATAACCGTTAAACTAATTCAAGCCTGAGTATCGTGTAAAACAGCCCATCAAGTCAAAGCAAAATTACGTGGAGAATCAAATTTTTATAGGGTAGCGAGCGCCTTAGGCCATAACCCACGTTTTGTACGATCAGTAATATCAATTCTAATTTATCGAAAGGTTATGAACAATGTTTAAAAGTCGCATGCGTACTCAGTTGCGGTATATTTTCATTTAAAGTCATGTACTTACTTGTACTGTTTACATGAAATGTCATCTAAACAGCTCACCCCGCTTGGAAACCTACCTAGATGATGTTGGATCGGTCTTTCTTTCGTTTTAATGACTTTCCGGATTACAAATAACTCGTATAAAACTGAGCAGCTCGTCAACAGGAAGGCAAATGTAAACAACTGTGAACCTGTGACATTTAGATGATCGTAATCATCACATCCTGCGGCTGCTAATTTATCAATGAGACAGTCTTGGTTGAATTGCATAATTGCTTTTACTAACATTACCGAGTCGCATTACAAGGAAGTTACCCTACTTCAATGATGTTGAAAATAAGATTGACTGCGGGAAATTCAGAAATAGGAAGGCACAATCAAGTAGATACGTCATTCGATAAAGCCGCGACATTTCCCCGCGGAAACAGGCACGCGGCACTAATCGCCGTAACGGGAAGGTAGCCCGCTCCCCAGCGACTCGCAACCTTAGGGTTTTGGATATTGACGGAATGCAAATGCTACAGTAATCTCATTTGAGTCCCGTTCGGAGGAAAGGATAATTGCCGACTTGCGTGTTCCGTTCTCATACGAAGTTGAATTATGCACGTTTATTAGTTATAGGAGGTACAGGGGTTCAACAATCCCGTAGTGAATAATACAGTCCTTAATTTAACGATGTCAAATTGGTCTTTGACTTTGAATATCTTCCGGCAGCGTATATGAGTACATTCCACGGTGTTCATTAGTTTTGGTGTTGGATTTGGCACGGTCCGCAACGACGCGACGCCGACGGACGGTGAGACAATACGAAGCATACCATATACTCTCTCTCAAACTATGCTGGTAATGGATTTCCGTAGACATTGAATAGTACCGGAGCTGAGTCACAGAGGCGACACAATGCTCTCGGCGGGACACGTGCAGGCTGGCTGCACGTTCACCAGGATAAACTGGCCTCGGTACGTATATTAAGTTCTGAATACGGGCGAGTCCATTTCATTGGAGAAAGGAACTGATATTTTTGTTTACTCGGTCTGTTTACATTTCATGTACCAAACAAAGGCGGAGATGATTTAGTGCGCCCGTCACGTACGATGAAAAGGTCGACCTAATAATAAAACACATGCGGTTTGGCTAGTACTTGGGGGTAATCCGTGGTTAGAACCTAGCAAAACAGATAAGGCCTATTAGCAGTCCTAAAGCACATAACTTGAGAGCTCAATAATTCCCTAGGATCGTGACTATGGATGAAATCAAGACCCATAGTAATCTACTCCGGTACACGAGTAAATTCGTATTCAAATGACAAAGAGATCGTGTTCCATTCCAATGAGAGAACAAAGCCAATGGTCCTTGACCAACAACGCGACCGGCTAGCGAACATACTTTTACTATTACAAAGGCCCGTTTCATTCACTATTCCTATAGCCCAGCTTTTGATTCAATAGTGCCTAGTGCATAGATAGACAATGGGTATGAAAATGTTTACTAAACCAACGAATGCATTGTATTCTTCAATAGCTATCTAAAATGCATGTTCGTTCTCACCGAATATTATTGTAAATTTTTCGTATCTTGATATTTATGAAATCTGATAACGAGTCCTCTGAGAAGAGTCCGTTGAATCAATCAACCGCCAAACGTTCGTTGCTTTTCAACTTTTCTGGGAAATGCCACTTCGTCCCCGTCCATTAACTCCTAAACAATATGACTAAATCATTTTCGAAATACTCCATCACTATCCTCATCAATCTCAATTTGACACATGGCACATGGCATGTTCTCGTTGGCTCGCACTTTGTTTTCATCCGCAAGAAAATTCTACGTCGCCAGTCGCGGTGCATTATCAGTGGATCATCTAACGACATCCTGGTTTCCAAGGTTACAGTTTGCAGCTTTCGATGCCAATCTGCAAGCCATCAGCTTATTTACGAACTACGGTCGGTTCATGTATCACGGGCACAATGGAGGGCTCCCACGCACGCAGCGACGTATTAATGCGTACAACATTTACCAGTTCGTTATTGCTCGCTAAAGTGGCACTGTATGTCGTTTTACTACCCATTATACCGATGAATAGCTACTAACATGACGAAACTTCATACTTTCTAATGTTGCAATGCTGGCGTAATATTATTCGCCGCGTCTTCTAATGATATGCTCGTTTTAATTGTATGAGAATTATTATTTTTTATTAGAATCCTCATTTCGTGTAGATGTAATGGTAACTATTGAGCAAATCAAGAGGTCCGCCAAACTGGTTCGGTCAGTTGCACAAACAGGCTTTTTATTAAATAATTCTATGATTTATGTTATGATGCCATTAGTTATGAATAACCAATAAACTGGTTCTTAATTTGTAAATTTCTGTGCCTCTTCTTCGGTAGGAATACAGAACTAGGACCTGCACACAGCGGACTCAGATGAGAATTTGAATAATTTCTCGGTAGGGTCGAAACGCGATGAGATTGCAAGTGCCAATTACAAAGTAAAGGTTCGCTACGTTACCTTTTTGCTCATTGCATTAGCTCATTGCTAATAGCACTTACGTTCCCTTTCAGAAGTATGGTAATATTCTTTCCATACTTTTTATTACTTTCAAGCCATTCTTCGAGTTCTAAGTTATCTTTTATTAAAGACGTGACCTTTTTATTATGAGAGCATTCTACTTTTTGCTTATTGAGGGATCGAAGTGGGATGACGGGTCATTGCTGTTTTTATGATTGTCATTGTTGTCTAATTTTCATTCTATTGTGTATAAGAATGCGTGTGTAACATTATATGTACATACAATTAAATTCATATATCTTCACATTTCTCACGGGTTCTAGGGTTAACGTTCAAGTAGAAATTCAAGCGACAACGTCCCATAGTGTGATTCAATGCCTTGTCTTACTCATTATCATATACGACTTGTTCAATCATTTATCGATGAAAATGTTTTAAGAATCCGTTTCTGTACGAGGTTTTAGCTGGTAACTTTTAAACGTGTAAAATATTGCAGCCATTTGTTCAGATGCAAATGCTTTCCTCCGTAAGTTATGCTACTTTCGCGCTATGTATGACTTCGCGTGCTATGATGCAGTTACAGCAATATCCTCAGCATTGTGCACAGAAAGAAATGCTCTCCGAAGTGAATAAAACTCGTCTTAAGTTCTTCCGTATGATAAGAAACCAATCATTGTCAGAGGAAAGACATATCTAACTATAAAGCGCTATATAAAGCGATAAGGCCGCCCATTGTACTTGTGATATGTAATGTCTTTTTGTAATGTTCTTTTTCTGGTGTACAATAAAGTGTTTTGTATTGTATATCTTCCTATAACGTCATAGTGATTTGATAGGTTTGTTTGCATCAAACCATGTCGCGGCGAAAGCGAGCGGGGCGCCATAAAGAAGAAGTTGAAGTTGTATCAAACCATCATCATAATAATGTAGTCTATGGGCTCTTTTCCTGTCATGCTGTTTCTGACCTTGAAAACTTATAATTTCATCTTATGATGTAATTATAGGTTTCGGGTGGCTCGCACGCGAACCAGATCCGCACGCAGGCGCGGGCGCAAATCTGCATGGCGGGAAAAGAGCCCTAACTTCACCTTCTGCTAGCATAGGCCTCATCTCTACTCTCTTTATTATGATGTCAAATCATGAAAGGAAAAACTGACATTAATAACTTTAATAAGTCGCAGGGTTTACCAGTCCTCTAACGCAAGAGGTAGGTGTTTGTAGAGTCACTGCAACAGTTCCAAAGAATCCCGTTGTTGACTCGCGTGGTGTAGCGTGTGCTCGTGACCTAACGGACCCCGGTGTTGTGCCGCATACGCATTTGATGTGTGCTGATTAGCTTTCGTGGAACAATGGCTGCCACGACCCGAGTTAGCATTTAAAATTCTACATTTATATACGTTTTTTATAATAAACTTGGTGGCTTTTTTGTTCACTTATGAACTCTATTACACGACTTTACTTCTGCAGATGTCGCATCGGTTTGTTTTGTTGTAACATAGTAGTCGAGGAAGCGGTTATCATAAAAACTATAAAATTCCTATAAATTTACTATTTATACGATTAATTTTATAGTTTATAGGAAAATATAAACATCCTTTGTAATACGTCCGTCCAATACCTGGCAAATATCTGTGTAATGTCTAGTACATAAGAAATAGGTAGGAAGGTACCTACGACCGTATTCATTTACACAACATACCTTAACTTGATCAAGCGAGTAGAAACCGAAAATGGAAAGTAATAAAGCCTGCAAATTAATTTACCCTCCGAAGCCCATTGTAAATCCAATTTTATTCTAATTTGCGGTGAATGATGTAAACGAACCGATTATAATGAAAATTGAATTAGGTTACAGGTTTGAAGCGTGAATTTTAACTTGTATGTCAGTAAAGGTTAACAAGATATAAGCTTATTTTAAGTATTACGAAAAAATAAAATACCTTTCCATATTACCCCTCTTTTGATGTAATACATGATAACAAAGAAGGTAAGGATAATAAGATTTAAGAGCTACTCCTCCAGCGAAAGAGACAAACCTTTTTGTTCAGGCGTCATTGCCTGCAAGCGTGTATTGTTGTTCAATTCGGCCCTGATGGATTCTACTCGTTGTTAGTTTACTCCGGTCACGAATTTTAGCGAGTAAATTCGATAAATTCTCGTACAATGCAGTCTATCTTTGGATTAGCGAACCACGTGCTATGCAAAGAGTAGACTGAATTATCCATCTGCGTTATCGCGGTTCCCACAGTTTTCAGCAGCGGGATTTGCATAATTACCGGAGATTAATGAAGCGAATGAATATACATATTTTCCGGGAATATCCTATCTTATATCTCCTATATGTTCACTGTTTGCTTTTCACATTACAGGATCATCGGAATACATCATCCATCACGCCCAAACCCGATTGATCGACGATAGTAATATAATATGCTACAAGTAGGTTATGTTATGCACAAGAGTTTGGAGGCATAGGTCTATGCCTCCAGCAGTGGGTGAAGTGAGGTTGCGGATGATGATGATGAGGTTTATTAAGCTAAGTATTTCACAGGTCAACGAATATATTCAAGGTACATGAAGACTGCAAAAAGCCGCCTCGGGCGTCCAAGGGCCGGTGGTATAATCCAATTTAATTTACTCGAAAGAACGTTTACGACGCTCAACCCGTTTCGCCAACAGACAAGTGTATATGACACGGAGCGAAAGGCTCGACGAGGCTCGACAGGCTACATTTATGATGTTCGAAGCAATTTATTAGCAAAGCTTTGTTCGATGGATCGTAAAGTAAAAAGCTCGTACAAAGTGAGATATTTTCCGTTGACAGGCTTTCAAAAGGGGCACCGGCGCGGCGGCTTCTAGAGGCGAGCCAGGGAGAAGTAAACAATTTAAGAGTGCCGCTGCACTTGAGGCTAGGCACCGGCAACCAACCAACGGAGCGAATAAAGCAGCGCGCTAACCACGCAAACACGAGGCACCCAACCTAGGGATGGGAATGGAACGCCTGATGAAGCAGCAAAAATAGAGTATGTTTGATAAGATTCGATTTTAAAATCAAAACTTTTTTCGATGTCTCAGAATTAAAAATGGCAAGATATGATCAAAAATAAAATACATGCCGAATTGCCGATATATGTATTTTCTGAGTAGAGCCTGGAATACCTCTATGTACTAGTTGCTTCCGTGGACCTTCGCACAAAACTACTTTCTATTTAAATTGGGAGCTAAGCAAACTTCCCGTCTATGTGTACTTCGCTTTAAATTTATATTAACGAGACTTCTTTTAAATTCCTTTATGGTTTTCACCAAACCGTCCTAGGTTTCCACCTTAAAGAACCATTCGAATTAATGAGGTGAACGAGCAAATACAAAGTTTTTCATGACTAACAAACAATGGTAGATTCTTACTGATTTCAAGAAGAATCGTAGGAAGTGGGGTTAGGACGGAATGAACAGTTCACCCCCCCGTTTATCCTCAATATAGCCCATGATGGAAGTTCTATGATAGATTTACCTATTTTTCTGAAGAAGTAAACTAAAATATAACAGAATAAACAGACTTACCAATCATACAAAATGCGAAAAAGGCTTTTAATTACTGATAGACTTGAAAAGCAATCTGCCTTATTAGAGTGTCGATAGACGTTAATAATATTCAGCCAGATTATGAAAGTTTCCTAGCCTTCTTTTAAAATTAGTGTTTACTCAAAATCACTATTTACCTTTGGACAAGTTGGTCCGGTAATGGTGTACCTACAGTTTAAATATGACGCACATTTGTGGTAAGCTATTAAACCAATAACCAAAATGTGTTCAGGTGAAATCATAAACGAATGGCCAACCTTGAATGTTTCAGTCCGGAAGAGCGAAGAGTAAAATTACCTGAAACAAAAAATGTATTTGTTAAATCATGGGCCAAAACTACATACATAGTCGTATCTTTAATGTATGCGAAGTATAAATCTACTGTCACGAGATTTCCATGACTGTTATTTATTACGTAGTGAAGTATAGGTAGGTACGTAGTATACGTATCTGCGTAGCTATATTCCGATTTAGAATCCAATATATTTTATTTTAACAAAGACATTTGTGAATGAGAACTTAACAAAAAATTAAAATAATTACAGATAACAACAAGGTAACAAGTGATTACCTTGCGATAATCATTAAAAACTAATACATTAACTTCAACAACGCATAAGCTTGCTCACATGTGCAGCGAAAAATGTTTAAATTTGTATTCGAAAATTAACGAGAGATCAATTAAATGATGAATGAAAGCTTTTAAAACCCAAAATTGTTTCGAGTTTCTGTGCTTTGCTTCTATATAGACACTAATGTCGTTAAATATTTTCCACCAATACTCCTTGGATTTTGTAACCCCTTTGTATGCAAAAAATATCCAGGTTTTTGAATCCGAGTGTATGTCATCGCAAAGATAATCCGTGAAAACAATGTCTTGGCATGGAGTTTCGGTTTCCGCAGCCAGAACCAAGTTTCAGAATTAGAAGGGCGTAACAGGAACAGAAACAGGCTGGATTTAATGAGAGTTGAGCACGGAAGCCTTTGCTTACGTCATGCACTATTCTTAGAGAGCTATTATTGGGCGTTGTTTATGGGTAACAACTTGTTTATTCGTTTTTCTTTTACGATTTTTCAGTACAGCTAGGTATAATGCATTGAGGCTATGCGTCAAGACAAATTCGATAGTTTAAAGTTAACTTTGCCTATACTATATATAAGATATAATCTTTTCCTTTTCAAGAATAGTATTCGAATTGGGAATTTCTCCTAGTTTCGAACAATGCCCGCGAATCGCATTAGGAGAATCCCGTATACGCGTCTAACAGTAATCCAGCCAATTACTAAAACGTGTGAGCCAGGTCAGCACTGTCACTGACAACTCGTAATGGCTACGAACTCGTAGACAGTAAGAAGACAACTGCAGTGGAACTTTACCCGAATCCGACGAGTAATAACTCGTTTTATATTCCCCCCGAAAACTGAAACTCCAGTTCTAATCTGTGTCAGGTAGTGAGTCTGCGAACTTTTAATCTATACTAATATAATAAAGAGGTAAAGTTTGTGAGGTTGTAGGGGGTCTGGATCTACTGAACCGATTTTGAAAATGATTTTACCAACAGAAAGCCACGTTATTTGTGAGTGTCATAGGCTATATATATATTAACCCATGATAAGACTTTTTTTAGGAAAAATGTTTACCGCTTAACAAAGTGGGCACGGGTCAGCTAGTATTTTATATCAAATTAAGCATCGAGTAACGACGAGGTGCATGTCAACTATGATTAAAATTTTGTTAATCGTAATCAGTTCCTAAAGTGACGTCACTTGCTTGTAAATTTAGAAAGTAAGTAAGTACATACTTATAAATTATCTTTAACGGCTTTGCCAATTATCGTGTTCTGTAAATGATTGGCATTATCGTGCTTTGTAAATTATTCTTTAGACTAGACTAAGGTAGAGAAATTGCTAACCAGCCGAGGAACAATATCCAATGTAGTATAATGCGTGCGTCATCCACCACGACCCGTGCAGACCCACCCGCTTACTCCGGCCACCATAAATACCAGTGTAAATAGCGTCCCATTAGTATATGTATAAAGCCGGGTTGAGACGGGCCCTACCTCAACACGGAAATTATTATCACACTCATAAATCAAGCGCAGCTCACAAAGACGCGGTGAAATTTGTCCCGCTGCTGTCAGCTTTTTACGAACACTTTGAGCGCATTTCGGACGAGCTCGTTCGCACAGCCGTTCATGCGATGTTCTTATTTTCAACCATCGATATTTCAGGTTTGTTTAATAACGCCCGCCACCTGTTTTCAATTGTGGCAATCTATTTAATGTTTCGCAATTGACTTAGGTTAAAAATCGGCAAACAAACACGGATTTGGGGAATGTAAAAACTAGTGTATTTCAGGAGTTATTTCGAAGCGCATTGTCGGACATCCATTCACAGGACAAAGGCGAACGTCCTTGAATTAGCACCGGAACTGTTGTCAGCGGGCACAATGGATAGGATTTGCCTAGATTGCCAGGCACGCGCCGGCACATAAAACTCTATATTGATGTAACAATCAAATCTACAAAACAAGGTCATAAATTAGTCATAAATTTTGGGCAACATAATTCAAACCGTGAAAATATTTCCCTCACAGGCGCCAGAAAAAATAACCAAATAGGTTTTATTGAATGACGTCAATTTTCCAGAGATTCAAGGCTGTAAAATTTTGTTTGACCCAATAAGTTTGTGATCCTTGGAGCTTCACAGTCGGCTGGTTTTGCGTGTAATCCGTCAATGTCACGGGGGAGATATTATTGCTGGCAATGAAGATGTAGGTACAGGATGTGGATGATTATCGGAGAGTAATCTTCACATCACAACATGCCCATTATCATTAATAGCTAGTCTGTGACCCTGACACTGCCATACACCGCACCGGTAAGTACGATATCGGATTTAAGAGTCCACCGTATCTGTTAAAGTTCTACAGGTAGGTAGACTTTCGGTACCAGACATTATAATAAGCCTGTTGGCGATCTACTCCTTACTTCTGGCAGTTTTATTGTTTATAATTTCATAATAAATCAAACAACAAAAATCTCTCGTAGTAAGGTCGTATTTATATCAAATACTGGCACACAAAGTGAACAAAGGCGAAACCTGCCAGCCATATTTAACATATTCGATACCGCAAAATACTATTTAATTGCACATTCTGTTTAACTTGCTGACGCATACAATTACGAACTTCGATAATAAATCATTTCGTTGATGGCCATGAATAATAACGGTTAATGACGGCAATGGTTTTTACTAAAGTAAAAAGTAAATTGAATTTATTTCAGGTATATATTTTGCAATCCTAATACACTGTGAGGTCTTAAAAATTTCACTTAATCTATGTATTAGGAGAATTAGAAACTAGGTAGCAGATATTTTACCTACTGTAGAGAAATAAGAAAGAATTTGCAGCAGGATAATTTAACAAATTCCACCAAGTAACAAGCCAACAACACGGAAAATAGTTACAAAGATACGATGCTGACCCTTTTTATAACAGCCTTAATTTGCCCTATAAACCTTTCTTCAGAGACGGCTCATTTATCTCCATCTTCCTTGTTTGTTGTAAATACCGTTTAAGTTTCCGCTTACCCGTGTAATGAATGGTCTGTTTTTTTTGTATGAATGTCTACTGAATGAGACTATATTACCTAAATAAATCATTAAACAAAATGGCCTTATCCCCATTAAAGCGACCGGTAAATAAAGATCCGACCCATTAAAACGCTGCACTCGTTCATTATTTATTCCTGGCGTGAATGGACTTTCAAATAAAAATATGGTTGAATGAAAATAGGGCAGTTTTTATTCGAGGAGTGCGGGTTTCAGTTGAAAGTGCTTAACTGCTGCAGGTACAATACTCGAAATACCTGTTTCAACAAATAATAAACGTGCAAAGTAAAAAATCTCTATAGACAGGTGAAAACAATAATGGTTGTCATATATTCTACTGAAATAAAAGTAGAGCAATGGAACTTTTCTGCCAACTAAGGTGTAGCGCAGCACAGCATACTCAACCAGTAGAACCGTATGAGTACGTCAGTTCTATGGACCGATGACATTAAATCATGGGGCCACTTAACTTCCCGACCAGAGTGGTACTGATAACGATAAAGTCGGATACATAATTAACATTATCGATAAGTGATAGACAGCGAGTGGATGCGTCACAGGCATCGATCGACCATCAGGTATGCATACCGTAGTACCAGAGCCGGGGTAGAAAGGTGGTATTGTCTGAGCCCACACAAAGACTATAGAAGGACGTCGCATCTCAAGAGAGAATGCTATTGCATTCAATTCATTATTATACGCTGATGTAAGACGCAGATAATGGCTTGTGCAATAAACGGGAGTACTTAGGTACAGTTGCCAGAGTACAAAAACGGAGAAAAATAATGGAGATAATAAGAGTTCAAGCCTAAATACAGTGGAATGAGGGGTCTACGGATGAAAATACACAAGCGAAAGAGCCCGACATTCTTAGCGGGATAGCTTTAGGGCATATTTGTTGTTTTCCCTGTCCTTTTTGCGCCGAGCGAGTGCCGGCAAGCCAATTCAAATTTCATTATGATCATACGCTTACCCATTGGCATCGCTGCAGAATCACATCATACATTTTCTAGCGATACCTAATAAAATAACGTAAGTGCAGTTGCATGAGTCACACGCATTACCCGCGGCGAATTTGGGTTAAACGATAAAATTGTGTTGTAACCAACCAACCAACCAGAGTTGGTGGAACGATGATGCGGGCAACATATTTATCAAGTACTCATAGATTCAGGATCGATTACTGTCACGCATCAATAAAACATTTTGTTATCCTGACAATACGAACGCAACACAACGAACGCATTTATGTTGTAGAAACATGCGAAGGCGCATAATAGATCATTATAATCATTTCGCCGTTCGATAAATTTCACATTACCAATTGAAACGCGTATTTCCAAATAAGTGGATAGAAGACATGTTGGCGTAAACAATACGCTGTGAATCACGGCGTAGTCATCGATAAAGCCATTGTTTTGAATTGCTTATTAAATCTCATTGTGTTTGTACAGGTGTTTATTATGACTGGAATTATGAGAGCAGCGGCGGGAGCATAGACTGCAGTCACCGCAGTGTCCCATGTCGTAATCACAACGCTCGCGTCCGAAATCCAGTGAGTAATTAGCCGAAAAACCAAAGGTCCAGCAATTAACGCGCCCGCAAAAACAGTCTGACGCAACAGGGATTCAATTATGGCGTTTTGCGCACTTAATCGGATACCTGACCGCAACTGGAATATCAAGTATAATTGGCACTGCAAACATTTTTGTTCCTTTCCACGGTCCATTTGATCCATGCAATCAAAACGAATACGGGGAACCAACGGAATACATTATTGTATATACATCATAATTATTGGAAGCACGGGCTCAATATTTGCGCATCGGTCATCAATTCATTATTGATTATAATTAATTGTAGTCCACCAACCCAACATCGCCATTAAATCAAAACGATTACTCAATTTATCTGAAATAGAGCTAATTGAAACATTATGGTCCCAAAACCAGTAACATTATTTCATCTGTGCCAATACTAACAAATCACGCCAATAGCTTCTGAATGGGTTTCAATTATTAGCAAAGGGCTTCCTTTGTCACATTTGGTGAAGCCTCACATATTCAGCAATGACTGAATATGTGAGGTTATTTGTTTTGACCGATTTATTAGGTTCGATGATAAAACTACTGTCTAGACGACTCTATTCATACATAATTTACTAGTTTTTTACAGATCATACGCTGCACTAACACGAAGGGCTAACTTACTTTAAAACTAAAAGAAGCATATTCAAGTCAAGTAATGTAGATACATTACTTTTTGTTTATTTAATACTGAGATGAGGAATTTCGTTTTGAGGATTTTGAAGGAAAGTAGTCAAAAGTACAGACAGACCCATGAATAATAACTTTGTATTCAGGTGCCGCGGGGAGCAGCGGATAGGGGCTTAGTGATGAAGAAAACAATCGAATATTTGCAATCAAACTGATGCGTTGACAGTGTTATCATACGAACACGGAGTCCGAACTTCCAGTCGAATTCATAGTTCATCAGTCATTACAGTAGGTATATGTACGTAGAGGGATATGGACTGGAAACGGGATGAATCAGTGAGCGACGGGAAATTGAATGCTGTTTGGGAGGTATGGGAATGAATACTGGTTAAAATTTATTTAAAGAATTGATTTTTTGATTGGCAATCGTATTTGCCTGATTGGTTCTTTCTACTTTGAGGGAGTGAAGCTTAAATTAAAGACAGCAGCAGCTTGATTATGTATTTTTAACACCTTCACTGCGATCACGAATCCGGCTGCCAAGCGTGGTGATATGGTAAAACCCCCCTTGATTGGGGGAGGTTTGTTCAGCAGTGGGCATTCGTCCACTGCTCGTTTTCTGATGAGTAGAACTTTCCAAAAATTCGATGAAATTGGCCACGTTTTTTAAAACGCCTGTTATGCAGGGGATATCACATAAAATATTAATGAAGCCGATAGCAGCAATTAACAGAGGTATGGGTGCGCAAGCGCAACACAAACACATGCAAATCGTTTATTGGTGCGACAATCAGATCGCGACCAAACCGGTCAACCGGACAGTCGCTCGGTCGTTGACTTCATATGGTGACAGTGAACAATTGTGTTTCCACAAACAGTAACGTTTTAGAGGACATACTCAATGTTATATATTAAACTAAGTATAAAACACCGTTCTCTGTGTCTGTTTGTTTATCCTCCTAAAGCAAGCAATGGATTTTCATACGGTTTTCACCAAATGTCGGAGTCATTGAAGAGACAGGTTGATTAGGTACATAATTTACTACGGTTTTGTGTAAATAGTCTGAAATAAAACGATAGTCGTCGAAGTTGTCGAAAAAATCATGAGGACCAAGATTTAATTTTTCCATGCGGACACAACTGCTGCTTATTTCCAAGAAAACTGCACAACTTATGAAAAAACTATCTGAAGAAACCAAGTAATATGTAATAATAATAACCTACGAATCAAAACATTATATCGTTTCAATAGACCGTAGGGTTCCCAAGATCTCGACCAAATGATGTGCAAAACAGTGCAATTTCATGATTTTTTCTTATTCTTGTTTTCACTTTGGAGGAACCAAAGAAAATATGTAAAATTTTATGTAATTCGAGTTTTTAACCACGGCAATCCCGTGAGTACTGAGATCTAGTCTTAATTTGACAAGCAAACACGCTAGGTTCGCCACTTAAACCAATAGCTAGGTATATGAAAACAATTTATTACGGAACTGGTCTGAATCACGTGCGAAGCCGGAACGGGTTGCTAGTAACTCGTAATATACATAGTTATGTCCTCTAGAGATAACCATGTTTATAATATGAAATCACACATTCGCGTACTCGTTACAAGTTCGGTAAACTTTTATGAGTACCCCTCGTCAAATTGTCGACAGCATAATAACTCCCGCAGCATTATCAAAATTTCATACCTTCTCAGGAGCGCAACTTCGTAGGAATATTGTAAAGGATCACATAATCAAATATTAACGAATTCTGACAGCCACTTATCTTCTTACCCTGTTTGAAGTCTGAATACCCAAAGTTTTAAGACAAGGGGCGTTTAGACTCACCACAAAGGTTGCCCTACCCACTTATTCTCTACCAATTTAATTTTCAGGATAAGGCTTTATAAAGTTTTTCTAATTAATTATCTGTTACTAGTTTCTGTCCGCGGCTTCGCACGCGTTGTTTTTATGGAAACGTTTTAAGATTATTTATATAACCGGGAACAGATTTTTGGGATAATGAGTAGCATAATGTTTTATTCCAGGCCTAGAACTATCTGTAGCAAATTTCAATCCGATCCGTTCAGTAGTTTTGGCGTGAACAGTTTACAAACATCTAAACAAACAAATCTTTCGCAATTATAATTATTGTGTGATTGTTATTCTTGGTAGGAAAACCATCAAGATATTTTCATTAATCTCACAGCCTATAAGCTACGAGATGATATTTGCTACGAGATCGAACGGGAGAAAATCCTTAGCATTTGATAAGACAAATTTATTAGATAAAGATGTACCGACAGTGGCTGAGGGCACTTGAACTGGGCTTAGTAAAATAACGCCATGTCTCATCGAGAACTGGATATTTTCAAAACGCATCATTTAGATTCAGCAAAGTTAGCAGAGCCCGTGTAATAAATTTTATTGAGCATAAGCCTTTAAAGGAATCTCGTTTTGTTTTGCAGACCAGGTGAAAGTTGGGAGCTGTGAACCAATTGTATGATGAGCCGACGCATCAAAAATGGTATATTCCGAAATCCAACAACTACGGTCTCAGGATTTCCTATTTACGGGCATCATTAAAACGTAATTTATCGACTGTTTGTCCCACATAGACGGAGAACCTTGCTCCGCTCAGTGGCAATTTAAGACCCCCTCATGAAGAGGCACTTAATCATCACATCATCATATAACACAAATAGCGTCGGACCCCCATGCGGAGACATTTTAGGGACGGGACCACAATAGATTATTTCCGCGATTTGACGCTTCATCGTATATCTCTGTAGACTGTTATTTCAGAGCAACAGGACAATAGAGGAAAATTCGCAGATCTTTACGATTTGTGGTTGACCACTGCTGACCGTTTCCGGGATAGCACGGGTTATGGCGCATCATTCTGATTTATTTCCCACATCCCAGTAATCCATTAATCATGGCAAACATATTCAAAAGCGAAGCAGGCAAAGGGCTCCAATAAAGCCGTAAGATTACTCACAAGATCTCAGGGACAAGGCAGGTCGCCTTCGTCCGTATAAAAGTTTTTCCCTTCGCCTTCGTCAAGTCAAACAAAGAGGCAGAACAAAGCGGAGAGAGCGGCTTTGTACGGATACGTCGAGTGCGACGGCACTTAACTCTGACATCGGTGACGGAAAAAAAATACTACTTTGACCGGGGAATAACTGCGATGTGTCAGTGTAGGATATTCATTGAATCAGCAAAATATGGAAGCATGGTGTAAGAAATAGATTTCTTTCAATGAAACTGTCGATTGGAAAGTCCGTCTGACCTTAGCTTCATTTGTTCTGCAAACGGTATTATTGACTGCTCAAGCTTGAGTAACTTTCATACCGAGCGGTCGATATAGTTACTCAGGCAAGCGGATGTCAGATATAGTAAACCATGCTGCTTTATTGGTTAGCCAAGTTAGAAACCGCGAGTCTGGTACATCAGCTGGGGAACTAGTCCTGCTGGAAAACGCGATGGCGTTGTTTTATTGGTCTACCCTAATTGCCTCCCGCCCCACATCAAGCACGTCAGTTGCGACCTAGATATTGCCATTTTCTATTTTTAGTATGAAGGCAAACTCAAATCCGATGATTGAATAACCAATAACCGTTATCGCCGGCGGCTAAATGACGACGTTTTCACTGAAAATATCTGATAGTGAAATATTTTTCTCCAAACAAAATAATATGATTACCAAGTGCTATACTTCAATTTGTGAAGCGGGGATTTTGTTCAGTGAAGATTGTCCAGCTGCGAATTTAATCAAGGACTTTAGGGACGGACGCACGTCGGTTTTCTATCACCTATCCCGGGCGCGAGGGAAAAGCAATATGGGAATCTAAGGGAGATCTATTGTGTTCCGGACATGTGACACCAAATCTTACACAACGTACACAACCCAAGACCGGGATTATGTTGCATATCAGAATATAAGCAAACGTTTTAAATTGTCAAGTGTTGCTATGCTAGAAAATTAGTAGCCGGTTCCTATGTGTAAGTTAGGTACGTAATAGTGTTAGTAAAAACTTGCACCTATCTGTTACAGGTGGAATTGCGTGTGCGACGATCCGGTTCGGCCTCTGACAAAACTACGTATTATTTTGTAGTGATCACAAGTGGTCTTGTTACATCAGGCTTTCGTTGCTAAACCGAGCGCATCGTGTGACGCATACGGTCCTGCGGCCAATTTAACTGAATTTATAGCTGCTGCAAGGTCGGGAAAGGATAACGAACTCGTATCTTTCGAAACAGGTATATTTAAACATTGATTGGTGTATTCGTGGAGTGGCCGTTTTGCCCGTACCTGAAAGCGCCCGCAGGCAGTAACTGTATAGGCATTGCAACGAAAATAAGACACCGATAATTGCGGGGTGTTGAACTGGAAAATGTGTTCAATTAATAGCGATGACCTCACCGCGACCTGGATACTAAATTGGATCTACAGATTGGAATAGAGAGTGAAGAGAAAAAAAGGTATTTGTGCGGCGAATGGACTCCGCCGTGTGTAATCTACTAACGTTGGATTAATTGAATCGCCGCGAGCAACTTTATTTATAAAGTTCTTGTGCTTTGTAAAAAGATGATTAGAGCAGTTGTTTCATATTACTTTTACTTTAAGCTACTACTTTACGTATACTAGGTGATTTCTAAACCGAGCTGTGTATGTAAGAAGAACAAGCAGTATATTTCGATAACAATAGCGATGGTAGCCTACGAAAGTAAAGACAAAGCCCGACCAAGATAGGCGAGTGTCGCAACTACGATCGCGCTAGTTAAATTCAGCTGCTTCGAAACTAAGCTCATTAAAGTTGGTACAATCTAACGGTATCCTTTGTCGTCTACACGCGCAGACTACCCGCCTATTATAGAGCATCTGCTCCAATCTACTGAACCGCAATTTATGCTAGATAATAATGCTACCCGGCACGGACACGAAAAACGTAACTACACCTCGACAGTAGCAACAAAAGTGAAGGTCTTTAAAGGGCACATCAAGGCATAACTAAAGATGACATGTGCATTTAACACCCGGTGATCTAATGATACACATATCTATAAAGATAGGAAATGTTTTACAAGATGGAATACCATACACTCAGTTAAAGAGTGTTGTTTCAATTTCAAAATCTCTCATAATAAATCGTCAAAAAATCGCAGCGTAATCGTTTTATTTTTCCACTTGTGCACGATATTCAATTAAGCCGAGTTCATCAGCGGAATAACAGAGCGCGCGGGTGTGGTGTTTAAGTTATTAGGGAAGCCTCGACGCTACGTCCCGTAATAAGATTAGCCGGCCCGAACTGGTATACGTACTACGTATTACGATAGAGAGCTTCGAGATTACTAAAGGTTTCCGATCACGTATCCTATCTGCTTGACCTGTTAAAAGATATTACAAGACATTATTTGGTAGGTACTGTACATAGAAACCGCTGTTATCAGTAAAATGAAGAACTTTGTTTTTGTGAGGATATCTTTTATTCTTACTATAATCACTTCTATTATGTTAATTGGAATTTAAATTTTAAGAGTTATATAATAAGTAACGTTGAACCTTTCTCTACAGCATCATCTAGCTGAAGTCTTTACTGCTCTTTAAAACCACAGACTCTTTGCAACAATGTTGTTTTTAATTCGACATTAATTCAAAACAACTGCAAGGCATTGTACATTGCTTTGTCGATAACGACTAAGTCTTCACTGTCTCGTGTATTGTTCCTCAAACCATTCATGAGTAAGTACTTAATTTAAAACGGCAAGATTTAATTCCATTCAGAGATAATCTGATTCCCAGCTGTATAAAACCAAGCAGCGGTGAAAACAAAACAATTAATTACGAAATGCCATTAGATTCAATTAAAACAACATCCCTGTAGGAAACAAAGACCAGTTTAATATGTCGGCAACGGCAACGTATTTCAAATGGGAGAAATGTTTCTGACATTTAACTTGCCGAGCCCGAAGCCCGGGTACCACAAAATAGAGAGAGATCGTTTACAAAGGTTGTGTTGTGATGCTTGGATTTGATTTTGTAGCAAAATTTAGAGTTCATTACAATCTCAGCAGTGCTCTACTTTGCAGATTCCTAGATAAACCATAGTAGAACCGGTTAGAGCGGGCCCTGTATTCATCGTTGTTACAAAGTCCGGTGCGTGCCTGTCTCGTCTCATCTTGTCAAGTGAGTCCAATGTAGGCGACGTCGGAGAACATAGAAGATACGTCCAGCACAGTGGTAACACCGCTGTAATCTCGTTATCGGCTGAGATGTCGTCACGTCACCGCCTCGTCGCTGTCAAGTCAATTTACTGCCGGTTCTGCCACTACGGTATAATCTATGGTTCGCTGGCTCCACTGGAATGGTGTTGCAGAACCAACCTTGAGTAACAGTTATTAGACCATTACAAATCATTGCTAAATATGACGATATCGCTGTTTAAACGTTTTATTTTACCAATCAAAACCTAACCCCGTTTGAGATTCCCATAAACAGTCTGTATCATTTTGTGAGTGCATTAAACATCGTGCGAATACACAAGGCAAGGTTCATTGGTAAGTACATTGAGTGTAACATTATAGCCAGCAGGTTCCCAGACGATATCGAGTTAAGCCAGACGGTCGGCGATGCCGCCAATAATTCGACACAAGCAGTTATGGATTCAACTTGACTTCAGTATATTGCTCTACCAGTTGGGAATTCGAGATATACGAGATACTTCAGCTTGTAAGAGCCAAGCATTCACTTGTTGCAAAACTTGCGAAGCTTGCAAACAACGTGGGGTACCAGCAATAATGCAAGGAAAAATGGAATCTCTTACAATGTACTGGTTGGAATGGAACTTTTTAAGGAATTTGCAATTCACACTCACTGCGACTACATAACTTTTCGCTGAGCATTGTATGTAAGCTCGTAAGCGTTAAGCAACATTCTTGGTCACAAACTATACGCATTTAAAGCCAAGTAATAATTTAATGGGTTAAAGGATTTTGCAACAATGTTAACGAAAACAATCCTTTGTTAATATAATGTGGTTGAAAATCGTCTCCTGAGTTTGAAATCAAATATGTCTGGTCTGGGCCGTAGTCTAGACGGGTCGGAATTCATTAGATCATTCATTTTAGCATTGGACATCTCACCGTGAAATTTATAACGTAAGCGTGCAGTGAGGATACGGCATGTGGACATGGACTATGGTGCTTGCTGCATTGTTGGATCCGTTATCTATCATTTAGCAAAAGTCTATTCATATGGAACCCAAAATCTAAATTAGAAATGAAACCTACTTGAAAATGAAGTGATGTTCGCTTTTGACATAGAGAAGACAAGAGAATTGAGAGGACGAGAAGATATGAGGTGAACGGATTTTTCCAAAATGTGCTTGGATACCACATCTCAGTTGTTAGTATGCAATGCCCGGCACTTATGCCAACAGCCCCGAACCGGACCATCCCGAGTCGTTAGCATTCATTGCGTTAGTCCATCCTGGACTAAGGCTTTATGTGGATTATTACATCGGGACCCCACTAGGGTTATAACAATAAAGATTATAACAGTAACGGTCTGTCCACATGAACGGAACGGCGGCGGCTTATCATGGATGTGTGTAATGCCACTGTCGTAATGTCCATGTTATTTCGGTGGCCAATAATAATAAAGATACAAGTTAATTTTATGACAGTACTATTAGTAAGATCTAGTGGTATTTCAATTAACAGGCCATTACAATAATTGAAAAGGAATGACTTGTATGCGTAATTGTTTAAAGTTATCTCGAAACAAACCTTTCATTTACAGTCGGAAAATCGCCCTTATGTCAGCAAAACAAAATTTTAATAAATCAGAGTAAAGCAATGAATAGGCAGATTAATTCTAGTTTTGGGCCATTTATCATGTGGATAATCCGGGAAATGTATTCTGGCGCAAAAAATGGTGATCAATTAAGTCAAAATGTGAAAAATAGCAGAACAAGCGTGTGAATATTGTATAAGGCAACTTTGAAGAAGTGCCTTAAAGAAGCCTATATCCTAATCTGTCCTAAGTATCATCATGAATTAAATATTTGAAGGTTCTTACCATCAGAAAATACTTATTTCAACATTTATTAGAAAATTGTTGCAATTTTAAAAGCCCAAACAAATATCAAAAACTAAATAAGTTTTCATTGGGGACCGCAGTCATACCTTTGAAGAGTTCTAGACAGAATAAACTTGATCAACGCGAGAGCTTCTAAGTAAATAAAGGTGGAACTTCTGAGAAAAGAAAATATATTTCAAAAACTGATCGGTCGAATTTGTGTAGAAATAAAACGACTGAAAATCGTTTTATTTCTATTTAATTTTGCGCTTGATCTATTTCGAGCAAAAGAAAACCCTTTCTAAAAACCCTCCGTTTGTTTAAAACAGCCAGATGAACATGGCGGCGGCGGCGGCGTGCGGTACCTTATGTATTGGTTTATTTACAAGCAAAATTAAAGAAATAAATTACAACTGTCCCTACCTTGTCCGCTCATTTATTTGAAGATTTGCTGTTTGGTACATGCAAGACTATGAAGTTCCCTAATTATTGACAGGGAAGTGAATGAAGACTGAATGATAGAACTAAATCTCACTAATCTCACTAATATTATAAACGTGAAAGTTTAGATGGATGGATGGATAGATAGATGGATGGATGTTTGTTCCTTTATCACGCCAGAACGGCAAAACGGATCTGGATGAAATTTGGCACAGAGATAGATTATAGTCTGGAATAGGACATAGGCCCGTATTATGAAAGCTTCCCCAAGCATTACTTAAGCAGTCATTACGTGATCTCTACTCAAGCGTTAATTACTCAAGTAATGCTTGGTAACCGTTCAATAATATGTCTAAGCAGTTACTCGAATGCGTGGACGGAGGAAATCCGCTCTTGACGGCTACTTGAGTGAGTGTAGATTTTGACATGAGCTCCCAAGCATTGTTTGAAAATTAGTATTCACTCAAAACTAGACATAAGCATCACTCAAGCAGAGCTCGATGACTGAGCATGCTTTCATAATACGGGCCATAGGCTACTTTTTATCCCGAAATTCCTACGGGAACGGGAACTACGCGGGTGAAACCGCGAGGCGCTGCTAGTATTTCATAAGCAGTTACTTTTGACAGATGAGATGCGAATCTGTCGATTCGAAAAATAGGGACTTACGAAAGTTTAAATTTTTATAGGGCCGAAATAATATGAAACGAAGATTATTATAGATGTTTTTCTATGAAAATAGTATAATACATAGAGGAAAAACACGCTGCTGTACAGCAGAGGGATAGTGTCATTCAACTATTTTCTTGATTTCGCAGCCAAAAACGAATCTATTTGTGAGTTGACAAGCATATATAACTTCAATGCTTTCACGCACACAAGCGAACGTATACGAATTGGAAATCAAGACAAATTTGTCGCAATTTTTCGGTGACACCTCGTTTGTGTCTTCTATCATTCCAAGCCTTCTTCTTCTATAGTATAATAATTATAGTTTACCACAATAACTCAATCTGTCTCACTTTTTATCACGGAAAAATGCGTGTAATGCCGCGCACAGAAGCCATTTCTATTCAATTATATTCTGATATCAAAAATAAAGTCATTTAGACGCCTGAGTTAGGTTTGTATAATAAATCAAAATGTTGATCAAAATAACAAAATCGATTACAACTTATTCAAAAACAAAAACGATTGTCATAAAAATCGAATCGGTAAAGCATTAGGGCATGACTTCATTTACAGTCAGAACTACCAAACAGCAAATAAGAGAGGAATAAATGTGGTATTTACAATATACACATTTGAGCTTACATGCTGACAAACTAGAGGTAGCTTAAATAACCCATCAATACGAAAATGAAACTTCCTTCGTGGTTTATTTATTGCTTTCGAAAACAAAACGTATTAATAGATAAACGACCGAGATAACAAGAGACTCAATCAAATTACTAAAAACAAATTATAACCAATAACAAGAAACTTGACAGCGTATTATACCAACTGAGTTTGAAACTCTTAATTGAGTTAAAACTGAGTTGGGTTGAGGCTACACAACCAATATGGTGAATTGCAAACTTTTGGAACTTGACCTTCCAAGTTCAGAAGCGGGCCCCTCCTCCGAAGAACCGCGCCGTGCCCGGCCCGCATTGCAGTCAAACTGAAGGACGCCACAATAAGAACGAGATAACACGACGCATTATACAAAACAGCCTTCAGAAAACCCTTTAAACAGTGATTCGACTTTCACGTGGCCCTAATGTCGTCGACCTTTCGCAGCGCGGCTGGAACACGGTTCTTGATTTGCGATATTATAGTCCAACGAGCAAATAGTAATTCGGGTGGCAATAACCGAGAGAACACCGAATGGCGAGACAATTGGCTATTTAGTGGAGAGGCTCGAGGGATAGTCCAGTAATGGAACCGCTACGCGGCATCAATAAGGCGACCAGCCTTGACTTCAGCCGTTATTTGCACAGAGGTCAAGGTGCCTCTAATACGTTAACGGATCTCCACAGCATTTTATAGGCATCGTTCAGCCCTGAACGAGCATTTTATCTTATCCTAAAATAAAAGCGTAATGAAATGAGCAGTAAACGAGATTCTACTTTGATGCTGTCGTAAAATTAGGTGCTAAACAACACCAAGGTAATTTGAAAATTGCTGTACTTAGCATACCAATTTCTTTATGGCTCGCTTTTTAATTATATTTCGATTCCCTAAACAGAATAAAACATGATTCACCTAGAATGCGTACGGCTAAAAATCGTGGCGATAAAGTAAGTCAATTGTATAATGTATTGGCATTTAGCGTGGCGCTCAACATTTTATTCCTAACAACACACGGGTGACTCACTCGCGGCCTTCACCTCTGCTGGCTCGACATCCGCATTCACATTTTCCCCATTCAAAACCCTCTGCGTAGAACGAAACCCGGCTTATTCGCGTCACATTTAAATTCATTTATGCCAGTGACGCAAATACAGAGTTTTAGAAAAAGCCGTTTTAAGCACCGATATGTAGGTACCTAGTACCTATAGGAGATTTGGCTGCTAAGTGAAGAAAAGAACTAAACGACTCATTTCATTTGACTTGACCTTTAGCTTAGAGTTGGATTGTTGGCTCTGGAATATAATATAAAGGTTATCTGCTCGTGACCGCAGTAACAATGCTATCATAAAATTGCTTTTGGCAATGTTGTGTCGTGTTGAGTGAGGCAACTTTCTAAACCATGTTAGTAATTTAGAAAATATTGTGTCATCTTTGAAGGCTCCATCGCTAAATGGAACAAATAGTACGCTGTAGATTACAAGACCTTCAGAGAAAACCATAGGAAAGACGGTGGGCCTGTCATAATCATAACTAAAACAAAAGAAGTATTTCAAACGGTTTTTTTCCTTTTTCTATAGTCTATAGATAGACCTTCGTTTGACCACAATCTCAGCTGATGGAAAACGTCTATTAAAATCTAAATTAGCATTTCAAATGTCAGACACTCGTATTTAACTTATTCCAAAACTCAACTTTTGCAACACTGCGGTCTTTTTCAAATGCAAAATGAATGTGAAAGCGAAAAACATTCACTGAAAAGTTTCGACATGACAAAACATAAACGCGGCTGTTTTCGCGGTTGCGAGTGAAGATAACGAGGGGTTTCAGATTTAAGTAGGTTTGCTTACATTCGCGCGTTGCATCGCATTTTGCAAGGCATGCATAACAACAGCTTCGAAAGTATGTCAAGATTGCAGTGGGCTACGCACATTTCCGATGCGCGAACTGGTAAATGTACGTACAGTCCAATCTTTTCGGTACGATTAACCTAATAAAGGAATCTGAAATCGACGAGGACGGGCCCTTAAATGTACGAAACGGGTACTTATTCAAATTTGCCTTTAACCCAATTCACGTGCAAGATTAGTCGATAACGTTCTGTGTCAAAACATTGAAACATGCAACTTGATAGAGCTTTCTAATGAAATTTAAATAAGATTTATAACGGTGTCATTTCTAAAAATAGGCCAAATGAAACATGAAATATTAAATTTCCCAGGTAGATTTTCCGGAATCCCTTTGCCGAGCGCTGAAACGAAAATATTTCGTCGAACAGCCAAATTTCTGCCATAACTTCCCGTTAAATTAAAAAGTACGGGGCCGAACTGTTCCATCAGCGAGCTGGTAAATACAGGGTGAAGTCATAAGACAAATTAATAAAGTGCCAGGGCGAGGAACAATAAAAATGCAAATATCGATGATAACAGAGCAGACATTATTGTCTGTCCCCCGTCCGCTGGAAGCCATTCTACTCGGCTGAGGGGCTATAGACTCGGGATGAGCGCTTTCAAACATCCATATCGGGTTATTGTATATTTGAGGGGTGCAATATGCTGAGTGT
Organism: Eupithecia exiguata; assembly: GCA_947086465.1. Classification (NCBI taxonomy): domain Eukaryota; kingdom Metazoa; phylum Arthropoda; class Insecta; order Lepidoptera; family Geometridae; genus Eupithecia; species Eupithecia exiguata. Next base: position 3,751,550 of record OX352229.1, read on the forward strand.
TCAATGGCATGTTCATATCGTTTCACAGACAAGCAATCTCTACTTATAGGTAAAAAAAAACAGCGGCTGATCATGAAAGAGTTTACAAACAATTATAACCGTTTTACAACTTATTAAAGATTTATCGGATGTTTTTCGCGTACCTTTTGTTTTATTTTCCCCTACGTTTTAAAACTAATGTGTGGTAAGGTAAGAATTGTAACTACATAGGTACTAACGATTATATCTTAATTTTTATATTCAAAAACAATTGGGTATCTTAATTTGATTTTAGGTTTCACGATACACCCACGAATATCTTAGTCATCGTTGATCAATAAAAAATGGCAAAAAGAAACATGATTTATGAGAAGCATTTCGTGTTAATGTTACCATTCTAAAGCATAACGATCATTTCAGGGAATTTACACGCAAAAATCGTAGCATCGCTAGCGTAAATTAATGTTAGTTGTTTATTGTAGAGCGACATTATTTGCAAAAAGTTTTTACGCGGATCCCAACATGCGCAAACGAAATGCTATCATTGCTTGCAAAACCAGTTATTTTTACTTTTCTTTTGATAAAGGTGAAGTGATTTCAATAAGAGTGCACCGAGATTCTAATAAAATAACCGGTTCCTGTATTTATGCCGTGATCTCGGTTTGACCCCGAAGCATTCGTGACGGGCTTCGGTTAACTACACTGGGGCGGAGCACGCAAAGGAATTACGCGATCAGCTGAATGTTCCACGGCAATTTCTATTACCAAATTTCGTGACACTCTATCTACTATAGAACCTTACGCAAGCTATTAATCTGACGTCGATTTCAATAACGCACTTAATGTGGGCTAGATGAAATTGCATTCAAATTACAAAGTGAAATCTTATTTCACTCAGTCACGACATTATCAATGTCTGATTACCTAGACCCGCTAATATACCACGGGGTACAATTACGAAGATTGTTATTGCAGAAGAGACAACGACAATTCTGCAAAATGGCAGGTAATAAGGTATCCTAGGCGGTACTTTGTCAGCGAAATGGTTTCTGTCTGATATTTCAATCAAGTACTTAAGAAGGTTAGAGTTTTTCCTAATAATATCATAAAAGCGAAATGTTTGGTCTTTTGATCACCACGCAGTACGCTACGTACTGTCACATCGACACTCGACAGTATGTGCGGAGAACCGGTCATTTGATTTTCACACCGCAGCGTGATATGTTATAAGTGATAACATAACACAGATTACAGAATAATTGACCGCATCTCCGCACAGATAGTCGACGTGACAATGCACAGCGCTGCGTGGTGATCAAGATACCAAAGCTTTAGCTCACAATTCATGATTTCGCTTTCGATGATATTATTAAGCTTAAGGTGAATACTAACCCAAGAAATAAAATTTTGTCCCGCGCGCCCATATGCAGCAAAGAGTGCTTGTTTTCGATTCAGCATACCATGTAGTGCCCTAATCAACCAATAATACAATCCTCTGCGGTTAGATGACGTGTAACTGGTCAGATTTGTATCACAGATTTTGTCGGCGCAAATACGTTTTTACGTTTAATATCGTAATTTTAACTGCTTTTCGAAGCTAATAGACCTCCAAGAAATAGGTATGAACTATGTGAATCACTCATACTGAATTTGGTACTAATCGAATTAGAGACACCGATAAAAAGTGGGTTCGAAGCAACTACATATACACACACACATACACACACTATTACTAACACTATAACAACAACACTATAATTAACGGCAAGCATTTGGGACCTCCAAGAAACCCTTCAAGATACGTGTTAGTTACAGGATTATACATTTCGAAGCTCCACAATCAATATTTTCGTCAGAAAACGGGTTCAAAAACACCTAATTTTCGTGTTTTTGCCTTAGTATACGCCTTAAGATACTACGGAACTCCTGATTATCGGTTAAATTCCCAACACTGAACCAACGGAACGTAGCTTACGTTGCGGTTACGACAAAAAGATTCGTCTAAAGTAAATGGGACACGCTGATTCAGTCGAATAACTCCAAATGGCTGCCCTGACCCAAAGCGAATAACTTACGGGGCCGCAGTACCTACAAAGTAATGGGGTACATTACATTTGATCCTTGTCACTTACAAAGGCCCTTCATGAGATAAGAAGACGAAGACCCTGCTTCGTAGACAATGATTGATGTGCCTCGCTCGGAACGGCCATATACTCCTCGAGTTTTATCTCGTAATGTGTTTAATGAATAAAGCAGGTTATCGTTCTCGAAACTGCAGTACCTAAATGATTTCAGAGAGAGCAATCGCTTTCATTAGGCCGATATTAATCAGGGCAGGCTGGTGCGATTTATCAAGTGGGCGCAATTAAGTTTCATGTTATTGGCATCTGGAACTGGTTGGCATTGGCACTCACCTTTAAGTATGATCCATAATATTTAGTGACGTAAGGGCTGTCACATTGCGACAGCACCATGATTTCCTGTTGAATGTCCTCGATTTCATCTTCGGCCTCCTCCAAGTCGATTATTTTGATGGCGACCACTTGCTGGGTCCTATTGTCGACGCCCTTGAACACCTCGCCGAACGAGCCCTTGCCGATCTTCTCTTGTTTTGTGAAGATCAACTCGGGGTCGACCTTCTGTAAACAAAGATAAGGAAACATTAACAACAAATACTTTGGATTGGAGACTATACCAAACATTCCCAGCATTGTTTGTTAAGGCATTTAATCGAAACGCCGATATGAGACCCTATTGTAAGCGAATGGCACGCGAAGTTACGGGTTCGATTCCTACGGGACAAAATGGTCTTGTTGATTTTCTACTGAAGGTGTTTAACAATGCCAGATATCTGGTTCAATAGCCTGCCGTGTTGTTGGTATTATAGACGCATTAAATTGACCAGTATTAGTTATTCAAAGAAACAGCAAAACTAGATTTTTCAAGAGAAATAGGAACTGATAACGAGGACACGTGACACAAAGAATGAGAATAAATCATTTGTACGCAAATAGAAATCTTCAAAGGTCTTTCAAGCAATAATTGAATATTCAAAACGTAATAATATTCACGAACACAGTCTGCCAAACTGAAATATGTTCAGACTATTTTTTACATAATTTTGCGAGACAAGTTTCCAACTCGGAACTTTATTTCAGGCTACTACTACGGCAAAATTGTGATTAGAAGCATAAGGATCACATTAATTCCTAGGAATGCGATGCGATAACATTCGATAACAAAGATAAGTGTGATAGAAAAACGTGACAAACTCTTGAGTAAGCTTACCTACTTCATTTAGCGCAATAAAGATTACAAATCAATTTATTAATAAACTTGCGGAAATAGAAGCTTAAGCCAGACTATAAATTATATATTATCAAGAGGAAGGTATTGCATCTCCTTGTGACGCGGTAATTCTATATAGCTTTCACATGGTGCCCGCTCAGGCACTTAAATGTAAGTCAAGCATACTCCGCCGCTATCTGAATGAAGCTCATAACCATGGCGACTAGGCTTCGAGATATACGTTAAATAATTCAAGCCAAGAGGTCTCTCTTGACATTTGGATGGCATTGCTATCTAGAAGTCAATGCTTCGTGGTGCAAGATGCAGCGAAGACGACTGCTACGTGATATTTTTACAGAAATAACTAGCAGTTTAGAGAAAATACGGTTTTTTTTTATGAATTACCAACTTAAAATAATATTACAATGAAAATCTTATAATAATAACACTAGCTAAACCCCAGATGATTGTAAAAGAGTGTTGTTGTGAGTCAGCCGAGTAACTATCACATAGGTTTAACAATATTAGGTATATTTCCAAGTGTTATATAAAAAAAAAGATCAAGCTAGTTTTTTTCTAGTAAGCACATAATACTTGCTAAAATAAGAAAACCATAACTCTAAAATCAATTTGAATAAATGACTCATCTCCAAAGAATTTGAAAAATATAGACAACCAAATACTGGTGAAACAAACGGTTGAAAACGACACGTAGTGACAAAGTGAATACAAATGAAGGCGAAAACGTAAATCCAGTTGGAAGCGAAAGCACGTCAGTTGATTCGGGCTGGGTTAGTGCGATGAGTGCAGCACGTGGCCCTGGTAATCCGGCTTTCCGGCACAGAATAGACACCTGCCTACGAACAATAGATTCACTTGAGTGTCCAAGAGTCCAGTAAGGTCTAAAGGAAATAAAGGACTTTGATGTTGATGTTTGACTTCGCCATGCGAGACTATAGACTGGCAACATTCATGGTATTTTATAGTAGGTATAAAGGTGCCGATTACTTTCGGCTAAGTTTCGGCTACAAGATACCGAAGCAATATCAATATCTGTCATAAATAAATCAAGATAATCTGCATGCTATATGCTTGTCTTTTTTTAAATCATAGGTAAACTGATTTGTAACCGAAAACGCCAAAAGCAAATTTGAATTTTAAAATGTTCCGAAGTGACACAAGCCTACTGCGGCATGGAGCACCACACGTGACCTGACTGCCAATGAGAGACACCCTGCATATTGAGATAGTAATCACGGCTTAAGTAAAACCTCAAGTGCTGTTGGTATACGTTACATACTGCATGATAAAGCGGTTTAGTTGAAAATAATCCACACTTGGAGAATAGAATTTGCATTTCTAAGAGAAATTCCGTTAGGGCGGTATCCCGACTCACACTATCGCCTCCACCTACTTTATTTAATTATTTGCGGTCCGCCCCGGCTTCGCACGGGTATATTCTATCGCCTATGTTCATCAGGGATAATGTAGGATTGTAATGGTAAAATAATTTTTCAAATCGGTCCAGTGTTTTCGGGGCCTATTCAATTCAAACAAACAAATCTTTTCTCTTTATAATATTAGTATTGATAACGATAAACAAAGGAATTTTCAAAAAACCGCTGCAGTTTGTGATACATATCGTAATCATAATTTTTTGAACATGTGTAATACAGAGGTACGAAAACAGAAATACTAAAACTGTTGCAGAGGCATTAAAAAAAGCTTTTTATAATAGGTATTACAAAGAGCCCAATGGATTTTGAAAATTTCTATGTTTAACGTAACTACTAGTAAAATAGATGACCGCGCTAATATGCGGCGGGGTACCGCTTTAAGCGCAGAATATAAGTTGGAGGAATGTTAGGATCTTATGGGTTGGTGAAATAAAAGCATCTACTTATGTAGGTACCTTAGTAACCTTTATAATAATAAAACCGGCCAAGAGCGAGTCGGACTCGCACACGAAGGGTTCCGTACCATTATCTATAAAAACGGCAAAAAAAAATCACGTTTGTTGTATGGGAGCCCCCTTAAATATTTATTTTATTCTGTTCTTTAGTGTTTCTTGTTATAGCGGCAACAGAAATACATCATCTTTGAAAATTTCAACTGTCTAACTATCAAAAGTCAAAAGTCAATAACTTTATTTCTTTAGGCTTACAAAATAAGCACTTAGACAAGTCAAATTTTATACATAAACAGCTTAATAAATAGTAATTATTATCAAATAACCACGGTTCATGAGATACAGCCTGGTGACAGACGGACAGACGGACAGCGAAGCGTTTTTACCCTTCGGGTACGGAAATGGTTTTAAAAGCATTAAAGCTAAATAAAAAGGTATCTGAGACCAGCTAGAAAGATACCATTATTATTACCTGTTAAAATACCACCCTTAACGGGGCCTGAAAAGGGGATGATAAAGCGAAAGGTTCTACGAACAAAAAGGCTTATTGACTTGGTTGGCCAATTTCCCACGCGAGACCGAGAAAATACGAGCTCATTTTGGAGATGAGGCCTTCCAAAGAATTTTGGATAAAATAGTCTTGCTAGCTGAACTGTACTTGTAATGCCGTGAACGCTGACGGGAGTGTTGTGTTCATAAAATTGTATCTACGTCTACGTTGTATCTTAAGTCGTCGTCGGTGCGCCTGCCAGAATCGTTAGGTATGTGTTTTTGAGCAAGTTTTGAGGAGAGAGAAAACACTTTTATTCTGTTTTTACATAACAAATTAGTTATTGAAGTATGCAAAATGATAGCAAAAAATATGTTACACAATGATATATATAAAAAATATTACGATACACTTATCATGCACAATATTTTTTTTTGTAATTTTCGTGCACATATCGGTTTTGTGTTGCGGGTGCCATTTCTTACATGTGAAGATTTGCACATGTCAAGTTTGTCAAGTAGCTCATTAGCATCATCTAGTGCCACTAAGTGCATTATAGTTATGGAAAAAATGTTAACTGTTGTTTTTTTTTTTACTAATTGATTTAACCGTGGCTGAAAAATTACTCAATGAACCTCACGAACTTAACCTTGATAAGCCTATAATGTTAGTATACATAGTTGTTCATTTAAATGATAACATGCTTCAACCGTCAGTATCGCATCCATGGGATCTCATCTATCTCTTTGTCAAACGTAAGGATCTGTTAAACTGCTCACTGCCAGTGACCAAAAACATTTTTCTTCTAAAAATGCTCATAACGTTTTTGGCAAGCGCACCGATTTAATATTCGTGACATACCCGCAATAATCGTTTTAATTTATCAAATAAAATTGTTGATAAAATCGTTTACCAAATTCATCGAAACTTTTTCATTAACAGCTAAAGAAAACCTTTTAAAAGATTAAGTTCGGAAAGTTCTAACGAAAATTGAGTTCAAAAAGAAATAATTAATTTAACTTTTAAAGCTCTCAAACCGGAGACTGAATATTTTATCGGGATCTTATTTTGATACCAGCTGGATTTTGGTAGACCATTCGATTAGCTATTCCGTTGTTTCTCCCCATTTTGTGTTGTGACAGAATTCAGATGTTTATATGATAATCATTGACCCTATTCCTGATAAATGTTAATCTTAGATTAAAGCTTACCGATAAACTAAGCCTAAAGCAAAGAATGGTCTGGTAGATGTATTCAATATTTTTTCAGTAAGTGCTATTTTATGGCATAAACATAGAGAGGCCTATGCCCACGCCCAGCAGTGGGTCGACAAGGGCTGATGATGATGAAGTACTATTTGGGTTAAGCGCCGGTATTATCCTCTTCAATGCAATTTAACTAGAAACTAGCCTTCTAGAATCATTCTCCTAATACTAAAAACGTAGAATTCAATGATAAGAAAAATACAATGACGGGCTTTGTGTCTTGTTAGATGTTTTAGGTTGTTTATCATACCGTGTCAACGCTACTTGTGTTGTTTTGTATTGTGACTCATCGTGTAACTTAGGGACAGTCACCTTTGCCTGTGTACAAGTACCGTAAAGAGAACAGCCTCAGTTACGAGGGCATTTGCTATTCATTAGATACGACGATACCACCCTATATGGGAAACAGTCTTACACCGACATACCATATAAGGGTTATTGGTATGCTCTCAGCAAACAAGCATTTTTACCGAACCTATATAAGAGTTACGTCAATAAGTAAACACTTTCTGAGGCTAAGGTAAATATACGGATTAACCTTGACAAAACTCAATGAGTAAGAATTATATTCTACTGCCTTCGATGACTTCATTTTAGAACCTGATTTGCATATCTCTATCTCCGATGTCTATCGCTCACGGATGCTTCTGGTTACCAGAGGAACGAAAAAGTCCAGTCTTACACAGCAAAAGGCTTGTTCTACACAACATGACGTACAGCAGTAGTTTCGTTACACTAGGAAATAAAATAAGACATAAACCAACAGCCAATCAGATCCCTCGCACGCATTGCATCAGGACATGAAACCGATGAACGCAATGCCAGGAAGTGTAACATGGCCATTACGTTCTCAATTTGCAAGCATAAAAAGTTGGTTTCAAAATCCGATACTTAAACTCACATTGGTTCCAGTATATCTGTTGTACGATGGCCTCACGGGGGCGGGGCGGGCTGGCTGCGGAGGTACTTTCACCTGCCTCCTGTCGAACGAGGAGACGTTACTGCTGGACCAGCTCCATCGTCCCGGCCCGTTGCTGCCGTGAGGTAGAGAATACGAGGACTGAGGTCTCAAGTGTCTGTTATGGGGCCCCACAAGCATCGGACCGCTCGGTCCACTCTGAGGCCCATTTTCTTGGACATAGTGATAGTGGGACGGCGGATTCGATACCGCTCCCCACATCGTACAAAACACTTCTACGTAACGAACTTAACACTTTAACACCAATCGCCCCATCACACATAAATTCGGTTGCGCACTGAAATAGCCCAAATTCCATTGGTATCACAATCACATCATTGTTTTATCACATATCACTTAGATCTGATAATTGTAATTAGCCAATCAATAGAATTCATAAAATTTAGTGTTTTGAAGATAGTATTATAATATTCCTATCACCTACTGGCAGTCAGTAGCGACGAGTAAACCAGGCCACTGTTCGCGATGGAAAGACTGTTTGAAAACTTGGACTTCGAAAGCCAAGCCACCGTCACCGGACGCAATCGAGACGCGCAAAGAATTAATTTGTGTTTGATGGACAATTGTTTTACCGAAAAAGGTCCGCCAAAGAGTAGTAGCTATTTCATAGCTTTTGCGAAAGACATTTGGTTCAATGTCGATTGAAACCAAGTGGTAGACGACTCCGCTGGTCTATTTCTTAGAACTTATTAAAACAAGAGGTTTGTGTACCATCAACTTAGTATTCTGTATGTTTATAACATTACAGGAAGGAGTAGCACAGTTATCCAGAGCTCAAAGTCACAAATGTGAGAGAATCAGCTGATCACAAAACAAGACAGCAAAACGAGCAAACAACAACCAAGAAGTTCACAACACTGAATAGACAAGATTCAATGGCAACTTTGATCGCGATACTGTGGTCACTTGCACACAATTTCCGCGCCACTGCGTAAGTACCTCAAGAGAAATCGGTTTCCCGACACGAGCAATCCATCGTGATGGACGGCGTGTGGGTATCAACGCATTTGAATGTAGACTGTTTGCGTGCTGCGAACGGCTGCCGAGCGTTCCACGCCAGCCGTCCTGGCGATTGCATTATGATTTTTTCGCAAGGGACCGCGGGGGTGAGGTGGGTGCGCAGGCGGCGGGTAGCCAGCGGAGCGTGCAGCAGCCGCTGCTTCGGCGCCGCAACGCAGCGCAGCGAAACTCGCGCCTGCGCATTCTACCAGACACGCCACCTAGTGCATATTCATATACACCGTTCCATCGGCCGGTATTTCACCATTTGCTTATCCGCGAACTATTGTTTTGAATTTCCCTTGTTTTTATTGCTAAACACTGAAAGTATGTATGTACTCAGTAACAGTACCAAGCCCTCCTTTTCATTCTCTCAAAGAAAGAGGAAATAAATTTCTAATGTACTTAAATGGGATAGTCAAAAGCACCTTCTCAAAACAATATTTGCCATACCTACAAGAAATAACATCAATTTCCCAGCCAAAGCTGAAAAAATAAGTAGTCGTATAGTTCTAAAATCTGAAATCTTAAGTTCTTATTTGCCCGCAGCTGAGTTGTAGCGGTGAGAAATGGCACAGGTCATCCCTCAATCCTGATTCGTTGTTTGTCGAGGGCGAACTCAGCCAGACAGAACAACAATAGTGTAACGAAACTGTTCAGTCCGCTGCGTGGAATATCTGGCCATGAGTACTTGAACGCACAATGGGGGGCATTAGTATTCAGTGAGCCGACGGGGGCCACGGCACAGGGTACTGCCCGAGGAGTCACCGCCCGCTGCGTCGTGCGGTGAATACCAACCTATCTTTCAGGACTCCAAGCATTCCATGCGTTGACAACTGCTACGCATCAATTATTGTTCAATTTAGGCAATACGACCCATATACATTTGTTTAGTCAACGGACCGTTATACTACCATTCCAAAAACCAAACTAACATCATCTTGATTTAAATTTTCTAAAGTCAAACCAATTTGGAGAGGCAACAAAATTTAGGCAGTTGCAACAAGCAGGTGTCAAGTCGTGTGGGTTTCATACAGGAAGGATGACGACGACGCCTCACATGGGACCGCCCGAAACCGACACCAATTGCAGGAAACATCTCATGCATGGAAAAGAAAAAGAACGTTTTAATCTTTTGCTGTCCTCAGACGACTTCATTATAAGTGGTTACAGTACACTTTATCTCAATTTATTGAACCGTTGCTAAAAAAGATAACCCACGTGCTTCGAATTGGATTCTAACTCGATGCCCACGTGCTTTTTATTTTTTGTCACACTCACTGAAGCTTATGAAGCGAAATATTTCCTGACTAAATTGTTTAAACTCCAAAGTGACCACATAATTTTAGTTACAAAGATAAAAATTAAACAATTTACTGAATAGTTTGTTAGAAAACGGATTCCAACCACTCTTCCAACCGGTACACGCCAAAGCCTACGCGTGACTAAAATCGACGACGAACAAAGACGCATACTTTTTATAACAACAAGGACAGTGCAACATAAGGAACTGTACCTAGTACAGCCCACCTAAGGCTAAGTAATGAAAAAAGTGAGTGGCACATAAAACAGTCTCCGCGTCGCATCGTTACTGAGCGGTCGTGTACAAGGTCGGTCGCGCACTTCGCAATCATGTCGTCGAGCACGGTTAAATGTGCAAGTTGTAATGTGGTTATTGATGAAGTGTTAGCATTCATAACCAATAAAATTGATGTTATGGACCAGGAAAGTTTGGTGCGCATTTGTGTTTCTGCTTTTAAAATGGAGGAGGTGGAGAAGTCGAAAAATCTTCTGTTCGACTCCATCACTACTGATATACGGAAGATTACGAGGAAAAAGAAAAGCGAGGGGAAGACACAAAGAGACCTAGAAGACATTATAACGGTCCTTAAAAGTCTAGATCCTGAGTTGATACCCATTTTTGTGGCTAAAGAGTTACATCGTCTGCCGCCTGTGCTTTTCGATCATTTGGATTGCTCGGCGCTATTGAAGGACATAACTCTATTGAAAGCGCAGGTAGAGAATATCAAGAATACATACGTCACTACTGAACAACTAAATAATTTGGAACTCAAGTTGAATTCTAATAAATATGACTCTATAATTGATACTCCTATTCAACATCGATACGATCGTTTTGTGTCTACCCGCGCGCGCGGCGCAAATCTATTAAATAGCGGACCGATGGCAATAGCTTCTATGGCCGAATCAACGTGTGCGCCGCGGTCAAGGTCCCCGCCGCCGCCGCCGCCGCCGGTCATCGACCCGACACCGACCCGACCGTACTCGGCGCACTCGTGTCTGAGTCGTGTCGGCTCGGCAAGCTTCGGCGCTGCAGCGCGCGATTCAAACGCAACGCCCACCCGCCTGTGTGCGGGGTTGCACGTGAGTCACCTAAGCGCAACCTCCTCCGCGGCTAAGGAAGACGCTGTGCACGAATCAACTTCGTCGCCGCTACCGCTGCCACCGGGACCTGCATTTTTAAGTGTTGGGGCGCGGTGTGATAATGAGGCGATTTTAAACGGGAAAAAGGATGATAAAGAGATAAAGGAATTATCTTCTAATAAAACTTTTGCTGACATAGGAAAAACTAGAGGCTTATGGCATGTACCGGAAAGGGATGAAGATTGGAAATTAGTGCAGAGAAAGCGTCTGAAGAATAAATTTACTACGTGTAAGGGAAAAGCCAGTTTGGAACAAAATAGTAAATTTAAAGCTGCTGACACTAAAATCCCGCTTTTTATTACGAATGTGCACAAAGATGTCTCGGAGGCAGATATTGTAGAATACGTTCAGACAAAAACACGAGAAAAAGTGTCACCTATCAAAATTAAAATGGCAAAACAGCGAAATTACAACGCCTACAAATTTTTTGTCAGCAAAAACAACTTGCAAGCTTTTCTTGATGTCAGTTTATGGCCCAAGGGAATTTCTTTCAGGCGGTTTGTAAACCTGAAAGACAACGAGCATGGCCAGCGTGCGCCTGTTGGTGAGAGGCTACCACACTACGCTCATAATGGATAGCACGCCCTACAGTAGGTTCATTTCATTCAACTGTAAATCGCTCAAACGATCCATAGATGGTGTTCGGAGTCTCTGCAGACAGGCGGATGTTATCGCACTGCAGGAGACTTGGTTGCTGCCGCATGATTTGTCTATGTTGACAACTATAGCTGACGAGTTCGGAGGCACCGGGACTTCTGCAGTTGACACGTCTGCAGGCCTACTACGAGGGCGGCCCTATGGCGGGGTCGCTATACTGTGGAGAAAAAGTGTATTTCGGTCGGTTAGTGTAGTAGAGTGCGATGATGTGCGTTTGACAGCCATTAAAGTCAGGTTGTGTGATAAATCTTTCATGATATTTAGTTGTTATATGCCTACTGACCATTATGAGAACTTACCCGACTTTACTCAATGTTTAAGCAAAATAAGTTCAATCATTGAAGATAATAGAGACGCGGACGCTATTTATATGTTGGGTGATTTTAATGCACACCCGAAGGAGCTTTTCTGCAGTGAGTTATTGGATTTTTGTAGAGAACAAGATTGGACATGTGCAGATATGACTATTTTAGGTGCCGACTCAGGCACCTTCACATTTGTAAGTGAAGCACACGGATGTGCGAGATGGTTGGACCATTGTGTAGTCACTGGTGCTGCATTACTATCTATTAGTCGTGTATGGGTAGAGCATGGCGTGCAGTGGTCCGACCATTTCCCACTTTTTGTGGAATGTAACTTAGGTAAGATAAAGGCTAAGATAGATTTAAACGTGACATCGTATGTTAATAAAGTTGTATGGGGAGAGCGTACTACTAGTCAAATTGAACATTACCATCAGTTTTGTAACACTCGACTAAAAGAAATTGTTTTTCCGGTACAGCTCTCACATTGTTGTTGTGACGAACTTTGTTATGACGTAGACCATAGAATTATATTAGATAATATGTATTCAAAGATAGTTACTATCCTAAGAGAAGCCGCAGCATCTTCTTATGAGCGAGTGAGAACACAGAGGAGGGGTGGTTATGTTGTCGGGTGGAACAAACACGTGGCAGCGTTCCACAGAGAGGCCAGGCTGAAGTTCTTGGCCTGGATTGAAGCTGGTAAGCCAATTAGTGGTAGAGTCTATGATGATATGTGTGAGAGCAGAAAGTCTTTTAAAAAACAACTTAAGTGGTGCCAAGATAGACAAGACCAGATAAAAATGGACATTCTTGCATCTCATCACACGGCCAAGGACTTCAAACATTTTTGGAAACATACAGATAAAATGAATGCGAAGTCTGGCCTCCCTGTGAGTGTGAATGATGTGACTGACCATAACTTGATCGCTGACCTCTTTAAAGATCACTTCAAGGTAAATGTGCCCCAGGACTCTACCGCAGTTGAGTCTGTCGGTGATGGGACTGTCATGCACAAGAGAGCTACAAGTTTTAAGGCCAAGGAAGTGCGAAAAATAATTCAAACTATGCAAAGAGGTAAATCTCCTGGGCATGACAGTCTCAGCATTGAACATATGAAGTATGCGGGTGTGCATCTGCCGCACGTGCTCACCATGTTTTATAATCTGTGTCTATGTCATGGTTACTTACCTGACCAGCTAACTAAAACTGTAGTGGTACCTATTCTAAAGTGCAAAACAGGAGATGCGTCGGATAAGAACAACTACCGTCCCATCTCACTGGCTACCGTAATGGCAAAGATTCTTGACAGTTTGCTTAATAACGTAATGCTGCAACACGTCCAACTTCACGATGCCCAGTTCGGTTTCAGAGCTGGACTCTCGACGGAGAGTGCGATCTTATGTCTTAAGCAGACTGTCAGGTACTACACGGAGAGGAAGACGCCGGTATACGCCTGCTTTCTGGATCTGTCCAAGGCGTTTGATACGGTTTTGTATGATAGGCTTTGGCGCAAGCTGGAGGCAGCGGGTGTGCCGGCTGACATCGTCTATTTACTGAAAAACTGGTATCGATGCCAGCGAAACCAGGTGAGGTGGGCGGGGGCGTTATCCGATGCGTACGGCATGGAGTGTGGGGTGCGGCAGGGCGGGATAGCATCTCCTCTGTTGTTCAATCTGTATATGAATGATCTCATCGGCGAGCTCAGCAGTACCCATACGGGTTGTTTTATTGATGGAGTTGCCGTGAACAACTTCAGTTACGCGGATGACATGGTGCTGCTGGGACCGTCAGTGAGATCTGTTCGCCAACTGGTCAACATCTGTGAGGCATATGCGACTAAGCACGGACTGAGGTATAACTCTAAAAAGAGCGAAGTTCTAGTGTTCAAGAGTGGGAGAGTTAGACCAGTCCGTGTTCCGTCTATTATGCTCAATGGTGCGGCTCTGCGGGTGGTTAGAAGGTTCAAATACCTGGGGCATATTGTGACCGAAGATCTCAAGGATGATGAAGATATAGAGAGGGAACGCAGAGCGCTGGCGGTTCGGGGTAACATGCTTGCACGCAGGTTCGCTCGCTGCTCGAGTGAAGTAAAAATGACTCTCTTCAAGGCCTACTGCCAGTCCTTTTACTCGAGCAGCCTTTGGGTAAACCACACCCTACGGGCTGCCAGCTCTCTGCGAGTCCAATATAACAATATCTTCAGGATGCTTATGCGGCTGCCTCGCTTTTGCAGCGCATCCGGGATGTTCGCGGAAGCGCGCACGGACGGCTTTCACGCGATCATTCGCAAGAAAGTCGCTTCCCTACTCCAGCGTACGCGAGGCAGCGGTAACAGCATCCTGCAGATGTTTGTTGCAAGGGCAGACTGCCCAATTCAAAACAGGTGGATGCGTATTCTAATCGGCTCCATCTGAACTAATTTTATTTTCGATTTTGTGTAATTTTATATTAATTTTTAAATTTCCTGACATTTTATTTGCTAATACTAATTTTGATTACTTTTGATTGATGCTGTAGTTATAAGTGTTTATGATTTAAATAATGTACTATGGATTTATATCTGAAATAAATGAATAATAAATAATAAAAAAAATCAAGGACGCCGTCAACCTGGGGTCAAATTCCGCTAACCAATCGCTTTACTATGGCTATGGTATCGTCGCAGGATTGTCCATAGATGAAGAACAAAGTCTAGATAGTGCGATCGGTGCTATTTGCACGGAGAGATTGATAGAGTGGTTGGTGTTAGAGTAACACTTTTGACTCGCATTCCTCCTCCATGTGTAGTTTATGTATTTCATCAAAGGTAAAATGCTAATATCTGCCATTTTGAGACGATACCATTGTTATGGGTAAGCGACTAATTTAGTGCAATTAGGGTACGGTCATAGAATTTGATTAATATGTTTAGATTTTAAAAGACGATAAGTAAATAAAAATATGTATGCAAAAATGCGGATGCATATGTTTTATCTAAGTTATCTCGTGAAATAACCGAACGCCGATGTTATCGTGATACGATTCAAGTCATTTGCTTCAAGATAAGCTTGTTTCAAAACAAATTTCGAAACAAGCCATACTGAACACTGAACCCATTTTACGGCTGACGACTTTACTTACGCATAGGTAAATTTAAAACTCTTATAAAATAGACGTCATACTGATGACCATCTGGTCAGCAGACTGGAACGCATCTTTGTCTCAATATTCTTACCCAAAGATATACTGAATCAGAGACAAACTAACCTGCAGCTAGCTAGACTATTGAATACAACGGCAACAACAACTGTGTCCGAGCTGGAGTTTGGAAACATTCCGAACATAAATCGCCTAAACGCATCGGTTCGGTTCTGCAAATTTATAGCAGTGATTTAGGTTTCGCCAGCATAAATTGCATAAGTTTTAGTCGGAGCAGTAGCGAATTAATCGTGGATGCGACTTGCATACTATTTAGAGATCACCAGGAATACTATAATAACTTCATTTTATTTGTAGGTAGGTAATTTCAGTTAATAAAAACCAAATACAAATAGCATTAATTTAAACTATTATTAATTTAATTAAACCCACAGGAAACGAGATATTTGCAATAAATGTGTAAAAAATCGTTTTTTTAACCTTTGACCTTGGAAAATCTGTAGTCGCGGACACCCTACGATAAGTACGTTTTCAGACAAGTTAAAGGGTGCCAAAATAAAGGTATATACAACTTATATCTGACTATATCTGATTCCGAGATACTTGCCCTCATTTGACTAATTTTCTTGGACTTAATTATAATAAAACTTTATGATTAGATTTTATGAAGTGTCAAAGTCAATGATTCATTATTAGATTAGATATAGAGTTTAGCTATCAGCTCAAAAATACTATATGCAAATACCTCCAAAAGTAAATTGTTAGAATATTCATAAAATATGTGTCATATTTAATGAATATCCTAACAATTATGGTTTTATTTGTGGGTCCAACTCTGAAAGCCGAAACATACGAGTTTAACAATTAACGCGAAACAAGCGCTGGCCTCGTAACCGTTTGCGATGTCATCCTATAACGACAACACTGTACAGTAAGCCGTCCCAGTTACCAGTCAATTCGCACCTGAATGCGCAGTGGAGAGGCAGCAATTCATTTGCTGCAATCGGATATGCACTGCGCGAGCCGACAAAGTAGTAAGAGCGTAATATCCGACCGGTAGTCATCAACATGGAATCTTCGCCGACTTATAACGTTTTGAAATAAAATTGACGAGAAAGTTTCCTGCTAGTCGCGTGGCTTTTTAAGATTGTAGTGGATGGCCAAATCCGAAACCATGAGTTAGTTAGAGAAAAGTCGTCGTAGAAAAGAAGTTTTTATTTTCTCATAAATTGAGTTCATGGCTCCTTTCACGACTTTTCTCTAAATCTCATAGTTTCTGATAAGGCCATTCCCATTACTCCCATCCCAAAAAAGACACCTGTATACCCTGTCATATTACTTCAGACGCCGCTGCCTGTATGTTGTCAGTGTAGATCAGCAACGAAAGCCGAAAAATACAGCTATGTTTACGTTTGTCAACTACACAAAGATAAACATTGTTGGGTGCTAAAAGCTTTTTTCGATAAGAAGTCTCACCTTTGTCAAAACATGAAAACAATGACAATAGACGGGCCTTAGCGCTGAAAGACTCGATTTATACTATGATGGATCACAAGGGCAGTATCTATGTTTATAGCTCTTTATCACATTGTACCTAATCTTTCTGATGGAACTTTAACAATCGATGAGGCGCGGTGGGCGAAGTTCTGCCTGCGACACAGGAGGTTGCGGGTTCGATTCCCGCCTCGGGACAAATGTGTGTACGATCTGCAGACATTTGTTCAGGGTGTTCTGGTCGTTTTCTATGTATAATAAAAAAAACGATCTATGTATTCTATTATATTATGTATATCAGTTATCTAGTACCCATAACACAAGCTCTCCTTAGCTTGGCACTAGAAAATGCTGTGTGAATTGTCCAGCATTTTTTTTTAACAAATTTGATGACAGACGACTCTTCACAGTCATTTTAACATTAGCAGAACAATAAAGCGAAGTAATGAAGTGAGTAAAGATTTAAATGAAAATGCAAATGCCCAACTTCAGATGTAAATGAGTTTAAATGGTTCTCTTGCTTCCGTCTATTGAAACTGATTTCATCTTAATGGTACAAGGAAAGTGAGATATTGTACACAAAAGCAGTTTTACGAAGTATTATAATTTAAGCTACCTTTTACAAATACTAGGTCATTACAAGACTCAAATAACCGACTTGCTGCTTTAAACAACAACTACGTTTTGTTAACAGTATAGGTACACAAAAAAAGAGCTTGAACAAGTAAGCTATCAAAAGCGGCGTCACATGCTTTATGTTCCCCACAGGAACATTAAAACAGAAAGGGAAATAGTGTCAAAAGTGTTTATTACATTGTGAGTGCTGGAGTTACTTTACTGTTTAGAGGGTCTATTATAACAATGGACGTAAACTCGTTTTTAAACTGAAACAACGGCACTTTGAAACAGGACAAAAATACAACGAAGTATGTAAATGAGATCAGAATAACATGTGCAGTCCTAAGAGCAGAGTGCTTGAAGCGCAGTAACGGCGCTACGATACGTGAGCTATTTCCAGTTTTCCACCTGGAGGATTCAGAGAAAATCGACAATCGAACATGAAACCAGCTACGATACAAATATATCAATATACAACTGTAAAGCTCTTGGAAACTTTAAAGGAACAAACCATTCTAAAGTGTTGGTTGCGGATTTGTTTTAAAGCTTCGAATTTTACCGCATACGGTTACGTTACGTGAAATCCGAGTGTAGTTGTAGAAATGTAGAGAATTTTAAGTATAGTTTTGTTCCTGTTATTTGTTTCGATTATTTTATAAGGCAAGCGCTGTTAAGAGCAAGAAAGAAGGAAGGTCTCTTGAATAGTCGCATTTTATTTAAGTGTAAGCAGTAAATATAAATATAAGGCCAGGTTCATATTGCATGCTGGTAACAAACACCGATTATTTCCTCTTTAGTTGTGTAGTGAAACATCACGTTTTCATAGTAAAATATTACTCGTTCGCATTGAAACTTGACTCTTCGTACAATGGTTGCGTACGTTATTCAAACATTTACGGCAGCTATTCTTTATGCTCAGCAGTATTGTTTTATGTAGCTACACGGTTCAGGAGGGAGGCTGTTCCATTTCTTGTGTGGGTACTGTGTACCGTTAAACTGTTTGCGGTTTAAGACGACTTACAAAGCTGGAAGTAGCACTAGCACATGATTCGAGTTTATAGATGGCACTTGCTTTACATATTAAATTAATGATTTTTAATAGAGAAGACCCAAGACCCATTTGAGAAGAAAACGAACTTATATTCCGCCTAAGCCCAAGTACTAAAACTGATGGTAACCGTTACTCAAATGTTTGATTAGAATAAGCGGAATCGCTATCGTAACGTTTGGAACACGTAGGTACAAATTTTTTGACTTTTGCGACAATTTAAGGATTTATTTGCATTGAAAACCAGTTCTTCTCCTATAAAATTCTAAGATCCTAGTACGAGCATGTAAAGCTGAACGCGCACCGCGCGCAATCGCGCACCTATCGGCAGCGAACCCGCAGCATTTCAGTAAAATGCTGTAGGAAATTCGATGATTGCAGGCAATGCCTGCCTGCAGCGCCGACAGATGCGCGCTCAGCTCTAGGAAAAGCATACATAAGTACGTACCTAATCTTAGAAGTTAGCAAAAACTTGTACATTAGGAAATATTCAATATAACTTGACAAACATGCTAACATTATTCATTCTCAACTCTTGTGCAAATATTTACGCGTAGGCTGTTATCTAATTTAACATTTCTTCAAGGTCCTCTCGATATTTTCATCACGCGCGATCTTATGTATGTAAACCAACAACATGTTTTGTCGTAGATGGAACTATTTGCACACCCGGATTTCTTGTAACTAATATTTTGACTCAAACTAGCACCCGGATTTCTCATAACTAATATTTTAACCCAAACTGTCGCCGCTACCTATTTTATTTGTTGAACGAAGAAAGGTGTACGTTGAACAAAGAAAATTTCAAACATTTCTATGGGCAGTTTGTGATACCTTTTGTAGGCTTTTTTAAATGCCTCTTTAATAATTTTACTGTCTATAGTTTAGGCAGAGATAGGAAAATAGAGTTGGGTGGCCAAGGGCAAGCCACAACCAAGGGCAACTTCGTATATCGGCCTCCGCCCAAACTATACAAAATAAAACTTTGACAGAGGTATTAAAAAAAGCTTAAATACGTATAGCAAACTGCTCAATGAAATTTTTGAAATTTCCTTTGTTCAACGTAATAATAAGATAAAATAGGTGACTGACGGCGCTATTTGGGTCGGGGTAACGCCTTAAGGCACATCTGACTTAAGTAGGTACCTATGTAACGTGTTCGTAGTTCGTACTGAATATAATTAATGTAATTGATGTGAAAAAACTAAACCGACTCAAATAAAACCTTCTGTTTCGAAGTAACATACGCTTACTAGTGGTTTATTTTCCACTTCTTCCACTAGTGGACAAAAAATTGAAGTGGACAAAATCAATAACACCTTGTTTCTTATTTGAATACCTAACTATTTATAAACCTGTTTATAGAATAAAATTTGACTCGTTTAAGTGGTTATTTTGTAAGCCTAAAGAAATAAACGTTATTGATATTTGAGTTAAAACATCTATCATGCAATACTTCATACTCATCCACAGAAACAGAGAAGCACGTGACTAGCCCAAGTTAGTCACGTGATGATGCACTACGTAACTAAGTAATGTTCTGTACCTAGCAAGTGTTAGGTAATAAACGGCATGCATTAAACACACCCACACAACAAAACACTTAGCAGTAACACAGAGAGCTGTAGGCTATGTTGATCGAAAAGTGGTTAATAATATTACCGCCATATTTCGATCATTGTCGTCTGTATGGTCTGTAGGCATGATCAAAGTAATTAACATAATAAGTAGGTACTTAAATAAATAAAATAAATAATGCTGGACAATTCACATAGTATTATCTAAGCCCCCAAGCTAAGTAGAGCTTGTGTTATGGGTACCTACTACTACTACTAGATAATTTACAATCATAATATTATACAATACATAGATGGATATTTTTGTATTATACATAGAAAACGATCAGAGCACCCTGAACAAATATCTGCAGATCGTACAAATATTTGTCCCGAGGCGGGAACCGAACCCGCAGGCGGACCTTCACCCACCGCGCTACAGAGGTCGTCGACATTGAGATAAATTATAAGTATACGCTAGTAAGTATATAAATAAAAAATAAAATAAATACTTAATGCTGGACAACTCACACAGCATCATCTAGCCCCAAGCTAAGCAGAGCTTGTGTTATGGGTACTAGATAACTGATATACATAATAATTTATTGAGAAATTGACGAACATACATAAAGAAACATACTACAGCAGAACATTAGAACCTGCTGCTTTTTCGAACTTGATTAAAAAGCAGGAATTGGTATTAAAGTATTTAATTTCAGTTAATGAGTTCAATCAGTTAAGTAATACAGTTATTTATAACAGTTAAAATATGAACCTAATTCCTGTCGTTTAAATGTCATAAATCCCTACAAATGAGACAATCTTCGTTTCCTCGAGTAATTAACAAAATTAATTAGTCAGAAACAGGGAAACTTCGAAGTCATTTTCATCAAACATGACGCAAGATTCTTTCAGAATTATCTTATCGAGACAAACACGATCTACAAAGATGATAAGATTAAGATAAAAATAAATTGTGGGCTCAAAATCACGTAGGTACGCGATAAATTTACAGGTTTAGAAAAACCTAAAGATGCTTGAACTCTGAATTTTTAAATGACGTCTAACACTGATGGAATAAGATTCCTTGATGTTATTTTAATTTTAGTAAACAGTAATACCTACTTGTATTACTACGGTAGTGTTAATACTTTAGTATTTATGTCGCAGCTGGATCGCAGAATCAGCCCATTTGTAGAATGACGACCTCTAGTGGCGCGATATAGTTTTTTTTGGAGGGCAAAGGTCCGCTTGCGACGCGTGATGTTACGGGTTCGATTCCCGCCTCTGCAGATATTTGTTCAGGGTGTTCTGGTCGTTTTCTATATATGTATTGTATTATTATCTAGATATGAATATTATAAAGAGATAAAGCTTGTGTTTATAGGAAAACTCAAAAATTAAATCATGGTAAATATTCCGTTATAAATGACTTTTATGTTATAACGATGATAGTTTCAAAAGTTTTACGATGATGATTACGGCCTGAATAAAGCTATCACGGCAATTACATGTTTCAGTTGAAGATATCCTTATTAGATTTATAATAGTAGAGTGGTATCGGCTCAGAAGCCTTTCCGGTTGCGTGCTGAAGACCCATCCCTAGGCCAAGGACACGCACGCGAAACCAATTAATGCGAACCGTTGCAATAGTCCACAATTCAATTATATGCCTGCGTATAAGCAGATGACCAAGCAAAACGAAACGTTTTATCATTACTAGCTTAAGTTGATTTGATATTGACCGACGTAACCGTTTCCTATCGATTTCATGTGACGCAAATCTTTTTGATAGGAAATGGAAATTTTAATGAATGAACCGGGGTTTTCATGTTTCCAATGCGGTAAAACTGTTCCTTCGTGGTATTTTTAACCGACTTCGAAAAAAGGAGAATGTTCTCTGTTCGGATGTAGGTAAAAATAAAACTGTACACAGTTTCGGAGGATAAAAACACTGCCCTTTTTCTGTGACGTCACCGTTCAGTTTGTCAACTCCATGCTTCTGTTCCTTCAATGAAAATAAAATTAGAAACTAGTAAATGATGAAAACCCTCATGTTTGTTGTTTGTGTGTTGTGTCTAATAAATTTCTTTGTCTTTCAAAAAAGATATCCCGCTGAAAGCTTCATGACAATAAGGTGATTGGTGACGTCACGTTTAGAAATTTGTGATTGAGATTTATTTATTTATTTGTTTCTATATCAATACAGAATACAAATAAAAATTATTAGATTTCTTGAGACATCCATGCATATACCCTATTGTAAACAGATCTTGATGATTCTTTTGGTTCCGTAGAGAGAATGATCCCGGGCTTTCCATATACATTTTATTCCCGAAGGATTACCATTTGTCCCGCATTTAAATTTAAGTTTTAGTAAAAAACCAAAATTATTAACTTAATTTTTACTTGCAACAGCATAACTTACAGCCAATTTTAGTTTATTTATTTACTTAAATATACCGCAATGTAGGTTAATCTTAGAGCTAGTTAGCTACTTAAAATTACACTACAGTAGACGTACAATAGCCGTGAGATTCCTCAGTCGAAATATTTGCTTATTTTCATAATTCTTTGGTCTGTAGCTGTTACGACATTAAAGTAGTCAAACTAGTCGACTAACGGAATGCCATCTTGCCAGTTGAGCCATAATTACATTCAAAACGCAAATACATGACCGTTAATACGCTTCGAAAATAGTTTCAAATCTTGCAAAGAATATTGAAGCATATTCATGTTATTTGTGTAGAGGGAAATAATAGTTTTTAATTGCAATAGGGATCAGTGCTATATTATATATATAGGCTAACCGTTATTGCAATAAGCTGGATCGGCGCTCACTAGGGGAGGCGCTCACTAGGGGAGGCGCTCACTAGAGGGATATGTCCACGGCTGGACATATCCAGCCGTGGACAAAAACAGGCTGATGAAAAAATTAACTATAATTTGATGTTCTGTGGATGATGCCTAAATAAAATAAATCCCACTCAAATGTTAATGGAATTAACAAGGAAAACCTTATTTATACCTTTGCTAACAAATTGTAGACATTAGCTTTGCTTTCGAAAATCTCAAAAATCGATACGAAATCTATCGGACAAGCTGTTGATAAGTGTATGATGTGAAAAGAGTTAAGCAAGCCGTTGAATTGCTTTTCAATAACAAGGCTCTCGTCAACAACTTAAGAAAAGTTTAAACTATTGTCAAAAATAACATGCGTTGAAAAACCGGCTGTTAACTAAACACCATCTATTTTCATTCTATGTACATGATGAAGCTGTACATTCTATGTACAGCTTCATCATTATGATACTGCTGTACATAGAATTAGAATAGATGTTGGTGTTTATTTATCGATCGTTACGAAACCCAAGCAGCTTAACGGTCCCCTCAAGGTTTTGCAGTACAAATTATTCATCTCAAATATCAAAGATCAAGATTCAAATGTAATTGTGGTACAAGCAACGAAGACTAGAGGCTCCAGCATCAAATTATCTATTAAAATTACTTACTTGCAGATGCCAGCATCAATTCCTATCATAATAGAACCTGTCGCTCATTCAATACGGTGAGCAAGTCAAACATGGTTCTTGTAAAAACGCCATCATGTAATGATAAATGAGGTACGTGCTATTCGAGTTAGGTTGATGAGCAACTGGTGAGGTTAGTTACCTTAAACTGTAAGTATGTATGCAAAAACTTATCAATCTGTGCGATGAAGCTAACAGCCGGTTTTTCAACGCATGTTTTTTCTGACAATAGTTCAAACTTTTTTGAGAAATTGTTGACGAGAGCCTCGTTTTTCAAAAGCAATTCAACGACTTGCTTAATTATTTTCACATCATTCACTTATCAACATAACAGCTTGTCAGATAGATTTCGTATCGATTTTGAGTTTTCGAAAGCCAAGCCAATGTCTACAATTTGTCACAGAGTTTGGCGAGCCGAAAATTAGTTATAAGATACATAAGCAAAGGGTTTAATAAGGTTTTCCTTGTTCATTCCATTGTCATTTAAGTGGGATTTATTATTTAATTATTTATTTTATTAAGGCATCATTCACATAACATCAAATTATAGTTAATTTGTTTTGTCTTAGGAACACTCAGAATGGTCTAGGATATGGATACACTCGCAAGTGCAGCATTATAATGGTGCTTTACCATGATTGCTTCTCCAATAAATAATAACATAAAACAACTGGCCCAACTATTAATTTAAGGACCATGATGAAAATTGATAGTTCAACCGCAGAATAAAACTGTTCCCCGAGCAATTTATTGGCGGAGCACTTTTCTATCACCGCGGGCGGCAGGTTATAAATATTGATGGCCAGAGCCCGGCAGCCTGCATGAATATTTAAGGTCCACGTTCATATAATGGATTGTAGGCGACTGTTTCTTAGGCACGTCTTAGGCCATAACCACGTAACACAAATTATATTGCCTCTTATCTTTGTAGATTTGCATTTTAGAGCATCGTGTAACGTAATATATCGTCGAGTTTGACCTAAACCGTTCCCGTCATTAGGTCAATAACGATTTGACGATGTAAACGTGTTCTTGAGTGAATACCGCGACTTGGCAAACGTAGTGTAGGACGCCCTCCGACCAGGTAGGACGACAATTTGCGAAAGACTGCTGGCAGATGCAGGAGACGGCAAGCTGAAGACAGGGCGCTATGGCACTCATTAGGGGAGGCCTATGTCTAGCAGTGGATTAATATAGGCTGATGATGATGATGATGATTTGACGATGAAGCGAGTAATTTTCAAAATGTCTGATACCTAATATAATAGCTAAGAAATCAAATCCATTAACTTATTATAACGAGTATTCGGAAGCCCATTAAAATACTATCGCATTTACTTATTTGCTTAGTACCTGTTTACATTACAGGTTGGATTTCAGGTCAAGTGTCAAGTGCTTGCCCTACTTTCCTGTGGCAGGTTTGAATTAAGTCAGTGTTTTGAAATCTTCAAGCACGTCGCTTCAGCGTGTACCACAGTCTGACAGGAGCAAGTAACACGGTGCTTTCCAATTCCGCCCCATATTCCTTCACGCGTGTTTATTTAATTCTATCTCGACTGGCTCCGGGCCCGTATCAAAACATTCAATGCAACTTTTATAAAAATACGCTGAAAAAATTTAGGTCAACCTTTTGGCGTTCGATCAAACTGGATATTCTACTCGGAGCTATACAAATTTAATTTAGCTGGTGGACAACGGTTCGGTTACCGGAATTATGTACTACAGTGAGTTACGTGACCGGTTAGAAGGCTGTGATTGGGACTCAACTAGTTAAGCCTACGTTAAACCTGAAACTCATACAATAACGAAGATAACTGTTAAAAATATTTATCGAATAAACTACTATTTTTTTGTAATACGAAGCATTATGTTCATACGATATAAACATTTTCAATCAGAATAGGACTGGCTTGAGTTCTAAGTGTCTACCTTCTGGTTCAGCTGACACATTGCATTCTCAGACAATATCAGATATTCATACACGTAAAAGGGAATATATAGTAATGAACGGCTAACACGACTGCCTTTCACCTAATAGGTTAGGTATAACCCCAAATGGCCCAATAGCCGGCAGTTGAGTTGGATCACGAACCGTACGGTCAGAGGTGAGCGTAGTTATATTTCGATATGAATGCTGAGTAAACCATTTTGTAACAAGATCGATGTGGTACGAACAACAGGCTTTTGGCTGGTTTTAAGAAAGTGGAGTTCTTTTAACATCATAATCATCATGGCAGTACATGTCGGTGAGCGCCACCGTGTAGCGACCGTTGAGGCTGGACAGTGCATGCGATATACCAAACTAAAGTCCCGAATATAAAGAGTTTCTGTGCCTAGTTTCTCATCTGTTATCATTCGAGGCAATTAAAACTGGTTAAGTCAGGTGCCTGCATCCGAAAAACGCTCGATAAACTTGGCCGACCATTGGATGCCATCCAAGTAGATTCGTTGCTAACTGGCACGGTTCTATCTACCACTAAAGTTCTGCCGTGTAACTATACGGGCATACGGCCCAGTAATGTGTGCTATGGAAATATCCAGGTACCTATGATTGTTTTCGGCGGCATGATAGCCCCTATGCAAATACGCCGGAGCAACACGAGCGGCCCTACGAATTTGATTGTTGATAAGTCCGGGTTGTTGACCCTGCGCGCACGACTGCCTGAGAGAGATTTTACCGAATCCAATTGACGCGATCGCGGTAACAATGGATGGATCTTGCGAGATGGATATCTTGACTATCTGTTGAAAAGTTTTAAAACATTTTCTTGAACAAGAGACGTGAAGTCTGCCTAGCAACATACGAGGTACCTATGTACTACCTATATAGGAAATTGTTGGCGCACAGGCATACGGGTGCTAACATGGCCCGACGAGGAAACCACGTCCCATTTAGATAAGGTTCGCCACTCTTTGTGCAATGCACACAATGAAGACAGGGATCTAGTTGATACTAGCACAATGTTTGCTTCCTCTTCTAACCTAAAGTTTCAAGCGTCATTGGGGTAAACGACGAACCAACGCTGCTGCGGTAAAATTGCGGTGACAATGATATTCGTCATCTTCAACTTCCATTAACATAAGTGTTTTGTTTTATGAATTGTCATCTTAACATACAATAAACAAGAACGACTGCAACAAAAGTGTATCCAGTGACAGTAATATCGCTTAATTCACTGACCTAGCTAATCTGAATAGTGATCATCCGCCAACGGAAGTATGTAATGTAACAGCCAAGTAAAAACAAGACAATGTTTTCTATGGCAACAATGGCCGATTTTCCACAGAGATTTGGCTATTTAAGTACAAATTATACTAAAGAGGTCAGTTCCTAAAGTGTAGCGGTGCAGGGTCTCACGCAGAGTACCGGTATCAACCGCCACGCACGACGTAGTCTCTGCTGAGGAATAATAATTGAACCGTGGGAAACTCCAACGTCACAATTTTGTGAAACGCATTGACAATAACGAAGGTTCATTTCACTTATTTTACCCACCTGCAAAGATATTAACGAAGTCTAAAATAGTACGCCAAAGATAAAAGACGTCTTATTCTTGGTAAATTCGAAGTAATATCCTAGGTAATTAAAACAATGTTGCTTCTTGATCAGGTTTAATAACAGCACCACTATTAATAGATTTCCGCAGCCACAATCTGCCTGCAAGTCTTTCACAGGTCGTCATCCCGCCTGACCGGAGGCACCATTGACTATTTCAGCCAAGAAGAAGACTATATAATACTTTTTCAAAAACACTCATCAGCTCAGAACATTCCTCAGATGGTGATGTGATAACATAAGAAACAATAAAATGAACCAATGTGAAATCCAGTTATAAAAAATATTGTGCCCCCTATGTGGCCCTTCTTTGTATACCTACAAACTAATATAATTTACTAACATACTATTAACTTACACCTGAAAATAATGTTAACCGATGCAGGCAGACGATTAATTATGTAATTTATAGTTTTTTATTAGTATAAAAACTATAAATTACCACCTTTGGTAGTCCAAGGTGGCAAACAAGCAAGCGGCCCCCCCCATGTGAAGTGGTTACCGCAGCCTATGGACACCAATAACATCACACATTATATGCATGTTGCCGACCCTTTAAACGGTTAAGTTTATTGTAGCTTTACCTTTACTTTAAACCAGCTGTTCGTGAAATAATTCTTATTATACAGCGCAACTAAAAGTTAAGCCATCAAGTCTAAGATGTCAGTAACTTTTGAGGATGATGAGTGATTCTTTAGTTTATTGTTTTCCATTGCAGGCAGAAGTTAATGATTATAATCTATATTTTACTGGAACACAGAACTATCTCTCAAAAAGATTGTATGTAATCAAAGTGAGAGGTATATTGGCCAGTTTAATCTCAAAATATTGTCAATACCTCATATTATACTCAAGTTAGGTATAGTAACAGAATACAGGAGATTATGTCATAATACAAGTTTTATACTTGTATTATGACATAATCTCCTGTATTGCATAGTTTTATACTTGTATTATGACATAATCTCCTGTATTCTCTAGCCAGTTATTTTGTAATCATACTTATATGTTTAATGAGTAGGTCCCCATGCATGGGAAGGTGAAGTGATCCTTAAGATAAAATATAGCATTAGTGAAATACTTTTTATAACAAGAACACACTTTTATTCATGACCTCAAGGTACAATGAATATGTGTTATTTATTCGGATAACAGCCAAAAAATAGAACTCACTCGGCAATGTCACCTATATCTCAGATTCATACTGATATCCCTCGAGATAACATGCATATTTGATCCAGATATCATCCAAGTGGCTCTCACATTCAGTAGATAGCAAGTATGCAAACAAATGAATTGATTGCTATAAGAAAGAA
The DNA here is from genome assembly GCA_947086465.1 of Eupithecia exiguata. NCBI lineage: Eukaryota > Metazoa > Arthropoda > Insecta > Lepidoptera > Geometridae > Eupithecia > Eupithecia exiguata. The sequence continues at coordinate 3,780,122 of OX352229.1, forward strand.
CCACCCAATCTCTTATTTGAATCCGTTTAACAGATCAAAGTTTTGCTGTTGGCACTGAAACTAAAAACTACATCACAACCAATTCATCCTTATAAATTACTTAAACACAAATATTACTCAAGTTCTGTATCTGCTGCAGATGCAAGGAAGATAAATTTACAAGAATAATATAGAGGAATAGGCAGAATGTTTTTCAGGATTCTCCATGGAAACCAGATGACAATGGAATGAGGAGGCTGCAAGCGAGAGAACTCACCTCACTGAAGGCCATCATCCGGCCGGAGTCCAGTCCAATCTTCTCACTTTACTCTAGCTTGCTGTCAAAACAAATAGTTCACGCTTTTGTTTCCCAACATTGAAAACGGTCCCGACATCTAGCATCCCCGCGGCACAAATACATCTGAACTGCAGAACTTCACTCACTGCGCAAGAACAAAATTTTAATTTTGACTATAACGAAAACACCTGACTGAATCACAAATCACTGAAAAAAAACCAACATTCCTCAGGTGGGCTACGTTCACATTATAGCAGTTACTAGCACTTTAGTAGTAATACAATCACTTTAAAAACACTTCTAGATTTTTTTACTAATTAAAATTCAACTCGTTCATTACGAAAGAAGTTCGAAAAATTACAAAACGTGTGAAATACTACAGAGGACCATCAAAGCGGAGATGAACACGCCATCTTGCTTCATGTTGTAATCAAGGTTGCCAAACCGCAGAAACGAACGAAAGATGTCTTCTCATTGGTCTGTTGTTCAACGTGTTGACATGTTGAGCAACACAACAAACCCTCTACGAACCTAAGTAAGCGACAGATCAAACAAAATGACAATGACATACTCATGACAAGACAACGCCATGTGAGTACAGGCTATAGAGAATAAGCAACCCCACCCTACACTAACCAAGCAAATACTCCATCTACGAACCAAGCACTGAAACCGAGCGAGGCGAGCGACACGGGGCGGCGCGGCGCGGCGACGCGCGACGGGGCGGCGGCAGCGGTGGCGCGGCGGCGACGGCAGCGGCGGCGGCGCGGCGGTGTCACTAGCGCCATGCAGCGAAACCGAATCAAATACTAGAAAAACCGCAGATGCACCTGGAAAAAGTTTGAATAGATATTTTACTCCCTATAACTTTAAATAATATACCTATTATTAAAGTAGCTCGGAAAATGGTAGTTTTAGTTCATAAAATAACAAAATAATTTAACAAACAGCCTTCTATTTTGTTAATAACCAATTAACAAAATAAAAGACTGTACACGGTGCAGTAGAAGCCACACATGCAAACACGCAAGTAAGCATACGTACATAGGGTACTTCCCGTTGACCTAGAATCATGAAATTTGTTAAGAAGCAAAGTAGGTATTATAGTATACAAGCAAAATTCTAAAAACTGTAATATTGTAGTCTAATCAATCACAAAAAAACAGTTATTGGAACGAAGTTCCTTATCGCGCGTTGCGAAAGGGAGCTAGACCGAAAAAATTATTACAAAAATTTGTAGCGACCCCACAAAAATCCTAAGTCTATGGTAAATGGTAACGACACTTACGTTTTGCTATTGTTAGATACGACATTATTACAAAGAAATAAGGTTCAAATTGAAACACCGCATATTTCAGAATTCATAGACAATGATCGCGCAAATGCGGCACTGACATTGTTGATGCACGGACGAAGGAAATCACCCTTCCGTGGTGAGTATGTCTAAACTACCTCTGTGAAGTTGGCCGCCAGACTTTGTCTTTTTGAAACTTCGATATTGCTAATCGTTTGAGAATCGTTTGAGAGAGATTGAGAGTTCATCAACATTGTTTGAGAGTTATTAATTTAATTATTATAATAAATAATCATTTCTGAAACAGAAATTTTGATTTTCCCCGCCAATTAGTAAACTTCCGGTCTGCGGCGCAGGCGCAGTGGATGAAGGCAGTGCTACCAGATCAAAAAACCTATAAGACAGTTTACACTTGCAGTGTATGGCACTGCTTTCGAAATGAGGATTTTTGACTTTTAAATAAATCAAGGTAGAAGGATTAGTGAATTTCCGCTAATTTAGCCCACATGGAGGCAATCTTTTGTGAGAGATACGCCACGCCTTATTAGATATCTCGTACTACGTACATACAACTACATGTTCCTTTACTTATTATCATATTATTATGGCGTAGCGACACGACGAGTCGGCTACATCGTGAGGCGCGGCGGCGCGGCGGCGGCGCGTAGTATTGCCGAGCCGTGTGATAATGTTTGGTAATTTCACTCGGCCAGTATGAATTTCCGGTCTCAATGATTCTCTTTGGGCTGTATTTCGTTCCGTATTGAATGAAGCTTGACATTGGTGCAGCCAATGGGCGTTAAGATAATTCGGCTTTGAAGGATAGAAGCAACGAAGGAGACCGAAGTCTTGTGTACACCCGTGTGTTCACTAAGCACGCGGGGCTTTCAAACTTAGTGAACACCCGTGTGTGCAGTAAACATTTCAAGGGTTAGAGGTACTTTTGGAGCAATTAATTCAATTATTAATTGTACGGGACACCTTTAAGTGTATAAATGATACGAAGAGATTGATAAAGAACTCTTATATTGATATTATAATTGCTTGATATTTGAGCACGCGCCTACCATGATGAGGTGAAAACGTGAACTGATGAAATAAACTAAGTGAAAGGCGCGTGTAACAATTGGCCTTAATAATATTGATGATTTGACAATAATTACTTAGTTATACCTAAATGCACGGTTGCGCTGCACCGTACATAAATAAAACTATTACTATAAACTTATAATTTTCGTTTATTTTTTACTAAAAATCTACATAATTTAACTATGTCTCCATTGTTTCAGACTTTATTGTAACATGAGTTCATAGAAATATGTCTAAAATTTGTGGAAAACTTCTTTTCTGGTACCTAGTTTAATTCCCAGAACGCAGAAAATATTAGAATTTCGTGCGTACGTATCTGATTTCGATTTCGTGCCTCGGCCAGACATATCCGACCTATCGTGATCGTGAATAGGTTTGTTTCGCTTGTGTCTTCCTAACTTCCTAATAAGTTAGATTTTTTCGAAAGGGCAAGAGCGTGTAAGGGATTGGATTTTTTTTTAGCAATAACTATCATAAATTTTAAGTGTAGATAATTTTGTGGTAAACTATTAAGTATTCAAATAATATATTCATAACTACTAAAAAGTAACAAACTTGATTTCCTACTTGTTCGCTACTCAAATTCAAATAATAAGACAAATAAGTTTTAATAATGAATATGCAAAAGTTTTATTAATAATATTGGGTGTAGTAAGTATCTAAATTGATATTTTTATATTTTAGAATATTTGTCATGGATATTATATGATTATTTAAACATAATTATTTCAAAGTATTAACTTGTGAAATGGTATTATGACTAGACTAGCTGGACTATGATTTTTCTTCTTTTTTCTAACTTTCTCGCTCTACGATGTTTGGCGAACTTTAACGACGGCTGACACGATTGGTTTCAATGAATGTCAATGTCTTTCTATGACGTCTTTTCCCACTCATTCTTTCATTCACACTTTTACTCACTCTTCTTCACTGCGCCTGCGCCGCAGACCGGAAGTGCACTAATTGGCGGGGAAAATCAAAATTTCTGTTTCAGAAATGATTATTTATTATAATAATTAAATTAATAACTCTCAAACGATGTTGATGAACTCTCAATCTCTCTCAAACGATTCTCAAACAAATGAAACAAAAATTAAACGTCCAAGTACATTTTTGCCGGAATGACGGCCAACTTCACACAAAAATTTAAAATGGTTTTTACATAAAAATTAATAACTCTCAAACGATGTTGATGAACTCTCAATCTCTCTCAAACGATTCTCAAACGATTAGCAATATCGAAGTTTCAAAAAGACAAAGTCTGGCGGCCAACTTCACAGAGGTGTCTAAACTTCGTACATAATTGTACGAGGTTGATTGTGTCCTCGTACCTCGTACGGAAGTATTGCGGTGAGCGAAGCGAACCGCAATGCGGCCACCATAACAAAGCAAGGCGAGCGAAGCGAGCCGCGCTTCGTGTTCGGTGAGCGAAGCGAACCGCAATACGACACCTATCGCACTGCAAGGCGAGCGAAGCGAGCCGCGCTTCGTGTTCGCAACCTGTTGGCGTGGGTCGGATTGCAGTGAGCGGAGCGAACCGCAATACGACACCTATCACACTGCAAGGCGAGCGAAGCGAGCTTTGCTGTGTGACAGCACAAGCGGGGTCGTATTGCAGTGAGCGAAGCAAACCGCAATGCGACCCCTTTAACACAGCAAGGCGAGCGAAGCGAGCCGCGCTTCGTGTTCGCACCCACCCACTTATATGGGTATGGATTTCGAGTAACTCGAACTCGAAGATTACGAAAAAGATGTCCATTTCCAAATCCAAGATGGCTGACATTTTTTAATCGCAAAAATCACTCATGGGTTTCGTTTTCGACTAATTCAGATACGTAGATTACGAAAAAGATGTCCATTTTCAAATCCAAGATGGCTGACATTTTTTTTATCGCAGTGGTCACTCATGGATGTCGTTTTCGACTAACTCGGACACGTAGATTACGAAAAAGATGTCCATTTCTAAATCCAAAATGGCTGACATTTATAGCTGCTTGCAGCTCGCGCACATCTAAAAAACTAGTTACATTACATTTGTTAATAATAAAAAAATATTATTATAACTTAATTTTTTTTTATTACAATTCCTTCACTAATTAATTGAAAGGAACTTCGTTCCATCCGGGTGTCCCTTGACACCTCTCAAGTTTTTTTTTGACTTATGTGTAGGTACTTCCCGTTGAGCTAGAATCATAATCTTTGGCAAGAAATAAGGTCTTATAATATTACCTATATCTACAATTAATATAATTGGTCACTTTGTGACAAAACTCCATTCAAATAAAACAAGATTTAAAAAAAAAATTGTTACGGGACCATCGTTGCGTGAGTCCGACTGGAACTTGACGTTATTTAAACCAAATTATTAAAATTAAGTACGCAACAACTGGAAACAGTGAAAACATTATAGGTACTATGATATATTATACAATACAACAATATATTAACAAAACAATATAATTATACATGGTCAATCGGGTGGGCAGAGAGGACTCGCAGCGTTTATAAATTTGAGTTGGTTCTGTTGAATTTTGTAGACATCTTACTTTTTTTGTTGATTATTTTATGATTATTAGGTACCTACCTATGTTGCTGTTGATTTGATGATGATGATGTCGAAGCCGAATATCGGTCTCGGGGCCGCCAGCCTCACTCTCTCTCTTTCTCTCTTGTTAGAAAACAATACGAAAAAGGCTGATTTAACTGTCATTTTCTTGCTCGTCTCCAATCCTGGGATCCCAGGATTACCAAAATATACCTAAATCTGTCAATCCCGACATTTTTGGATTAGATATACCTAAGGGCCGGGATAGTGTTACATAGATAGATATTTTTTATTATACATAGAAAACGACCAGAACACCCTGAACAAATGTCTGCAGATCGTACACACATTTGTCCTGAGGCGGGAATCGAACCCGCAACCTCCTGCGTCGCAGGCAGACCTTCGCTCACCGCGCCACATCAGTCGTCAATCATTAAATTTAGTTTGCGGCGTGGGATGAGACAGATGATTTAATCCCAACGTTAAAAACGTACCTACCTACCTAATAAACTAAATAATTAAAAGATAGCAGAAGTAATAAATCTTGGACAGAAACCTAAATACCAGTTATACCTATACTGGCAAAATGCTCTTTCTTATGATTTACCTAAGTAGATACTAACTAACTATATATATCTACATAGAGCAAGAATAGTACAGCAAGGATAGTAACTACAATATACCTACTTATGTAATATATTTCTTTATCTAATCCACGTATTTTTGTTAGAGTAGAATAGGTACTTATTTTTTCTTTGGGGGCTCTACCTACGAGGGCCCGACTTTACGCACAACTTGGGTAGACCAAAGAGTTTCGCATAAAATATCCTATGACCTGACCTACATTTTGTGCCTACCTCATTGATCTTTAGTCGGGATCTCTTTTTTCATTGGCCTACCTTACCTACCCAGTCCTATAGACTAAGAAGAAAGTTTAACTAACCTTATTGGAAACAGGTGATTTGTAAATTGGTTCACTGACAATGACTTCATTTCTAACGTATTGTGCAACAATGAATTTGAGTTTTGATAATTTTTCTAAATGTCATTCATCAAATTCGTAGTTTCGAAATCAACATAACATTTTTAATGATTTTTAAATGGAACGCTATTGCGTTTTGACTAACCTAGTTTTCTGAGCAGCGACCTGGTTACTGAGCTGAAGGTAGGAGTCATTAGGTTTATTAATTTCCGCGTTGCTGTTTTCTGCACGAGGTTCGCGAGGACGTACCCAGCTGTGACGTCACTCACAGGTACCACCCGGGGCCTCCCACGGCTGGTTCGCTGATCGTTGATGAGCCAAGGACCCGCAATGTAGGTTACATTAAAGTAGGTTATTGCACTACTCAGTTTATATTTAGTTGGGCAGTCCGACTCTGGCTCCTTCCCCGTGTACACGTCATGAAGGACTAGAAACCATGGTGAAAGTTAACCAAGCTATATTTTACAGGGTCGAAAGAGCTCATGGCTATAACGATGGAGTTTGTGGAGAGCGTGTCAGACTCTAAACTGCACAAAGATAGCACAACTAAAAAGGAACTGCGGCCCATCAGTCCCGTTTCAGTCTCCAAGTCTGAGCATGCAGCTCTTTTATCTACAGGTTAGTCCTAGGCCTACTTAGCAAGCTAAGTATTTGTGCTACCAAGCAGCATTGTTGCTTTAAAGTACAATAGGGACAAATAGAGTGTTAAAAATTACTGAATCTTTAAAAACTCTTTAAATAGGTACGTAAAAGCCTTTTCGGAAAATTCACTCTCCTCCGGGATTAATCTCTTTGAACGTACCAACTTACCGGCACAAATTTTTATCTCGCATTGCCAATGTTTCAAAACTCAAAGTGCTTTATTTCCTTTAGACCTTAAAAGACTCTTGGAAACTCAGATTAGTAAAACTAGGAAATAAAGTGCTCACTTTGATTTTTTTGTCCACTTCAATCTTTTTAAGGTAAAGTAAAGAAGCGAACAAGAAACCTTTACCGTGTTAGAATATTAGTTTTCGAGTTGGAGCAAAACTTGTCCCAAGCTTTTTTATCTTCTGCTAGATAATCTGATGTTTTATAGTATAGGCCTTTTTACAAAGTTTATGTTTAACAATTTGTTTCAATTTATTTATTGTCCATTTTTGCAACTCACGACCCCGAAGACGGTTCCCATTAATTTCAACTCCTTTTATCCTATCACTCAAGTATGTAAGAACATCCAAAGAGGAGTCTACTATTCCATAGTGATGTAGTTTCCTGATTAATGTTTCATGGTGGTTCACCCACCATGGTGTACGCAATCGAATACTTTTGACAAGTCGAAAAAAACACGGCATCTTGTGACTTCTCCCAAGCATCAAAAATATGCGATACTAACTCTACACCGGCATCAGTAGTTGACCTGTCGCGAGTAAACCCGAATTGCTAACAATATAGCAGGTCATTGCCATTAAAATGCCTAAGCAATTGATGTAAAATAAGATTTTAAAAACTTTGCTGAAATAGGCAGTACTGATATTTCTTTTCTAATGTTTCTTTTCTTTTAAAAAAAAGCAGAGACAGTTTCCACTGATCAACTCAAACAATACAAGACATGGGTGAGCAATGAGAGATGGACTGAGCTCAAAAAAATTGCCGAAACTGCTATGAAGGATCACAAGGTTTTTATGATCAAAGGAGGAGGATTCCCCGCCGTGCGAAGAGCACTTTTAGAAAGAGGATGGATTGAGAAATACGAAACACATAAGGTATCTGGTAATGAACCCGCTTTAGAGATAACTTTGGTATGTGGATCCTTTTAACTTACGCACAACACTTTCATAATCATCCGAATTAGTTTTGCTTCTACTCTTCCTGACGAAATTTTCACGATATCATAGGTTTTGCACCTTCAAGTTACATAACCACACGAATTATAACGAACCTGCCTCAATTTCAAGGTCCGCCATCCGCCTCCACACGTAGATCCAAAAAAATGCACAGGAAAAGAACTTTCGAAGGTAGAAAGAATTATACTGTTCAAATTTATGGAGCATCATTCTGTCGACTTTCTCTGGACAACTAAAAGAGATAGATATGATTGGTTGCTCAGCAATAAAGAAGTTATGATAAGCAGGTAACAAAGACCTTACGAGAATCGGTATTATCAAGCATTAGCCTAGCTAGAGCCTAATTTTGTCCCCGTTTTAGATTTTGCAGATCAATTTTCACCACCAAAGAAGGCCTGACCAATGCTCTGACTCAAATGCATTGGCACACTGAGCCCGGAGTATCAATGACAAAGTTCCCACGGTCTTACAACATCTACAACTCGGATAGCCTTGAGGAATTTGTCGACGATTTCAGAAAAACGGCTTGCGTCAGCGTCCTTAAATGGTTATCCAACACAATGCGAACCGCTAGTGAGGAATGCATAGTCGCGCCTTACGGCAAGGTCCCCTTCAGCGCCATAGAATTTGCTATAAACAGATTGAACGAATACATTTCTTTCTACACCCATAAAGATATAGACGATACGGACGACGTGGTGCACGTGTGGGAACACGAATGGGATCAGTTTCTAACTTATCATTATCTCCTTGTTCATGAAAAGGCTAAATTCATGGATGATAAAAACGTCAATATAAGGTAAAATTCCACACAAAATAGAAATAAAATACTGCATTAGCGACCTCGACTATTAGAGACGTTTGCTGATTATTTATATTCAATTCGTAAACAATGAATTCTAAGGATGTATGTCAACAATAGGGAGTTAGGTAGATCGCGATTGTCGCTCGACACAATACCGTTATTATATCACCGATGTACAAATGAGAATTCGGATGTGTTGTTTACGATTTCGCAGATGTTGATAAATAACTAGAATGCAAGAGAACCTGCAATGCCTATGTACAAACACACTTGCAAACAGCTATTTGAAATATTTTCCAGGCATTTAGAAAAAAAAGGAGCAAAACTTTTAGCTACGTTGACAAAATATTGGCCGCAGTTAGGAATTGACGGTGTTTTAAATATTTGGATCGTAAAACCAGGCAACAAATGTCGCGGTCGGGGCATTCAACTTATGAACAACATCAAGGATATCATAGGCCTCCTAAATGTTCCTGCTCAGAAAACTAGATATGTCGTTCAAAAGTACATCGGTAATTATCGTCTTATTTTATAGTTATTGGTTTTAGTCGTAAAAACGTGTCTCCGAACGCTTACAACGTATTAACTTTTCCAGAAAATCCTTTAGTGATATACGACACTAAATTTGATATAAGACAATGGTTTTTGATTACCAATTGTCAGCCTCTCACAATATGGGTGTACAGGTGAGTACGTATTTATCTGTTTAAAAACGACATATTACTGGATTAAAAAAAATTGAAATAATGGTAAACTTATTCCATTTCAGAGACAGCTATTTGCGATTCAGTTCTCAAATATTCAGCTTATCAAACTATCATGAATCTGTCCACCTCACAAATAATGCTGTACAGACCAAATATAAGAACTATGGAGAGAGAGATAAAGCTCTACCCGATGAAAATATGTGGGACTGCCATACCTTCAAAGCTTATCTTAGGTAGGTAGGTAAGAATAATTATTGTTACTGATGAAAGTTAATATAACTAATAAAGTTAATGAATAATAAACTACTATTTAGTACTTATACAAATCAATTATGCAGACAAATAGGAAAATACGAAATGTGGGATACCAAAATCTATCCTGGAATGAAGCAGTGCCTAATAGGAGCTATGTTAGCTTGTCAAGATGCTATGGATAAGAGGCAAAACAGCTTCGAATTATATGGAGCTGACTTCATGCTGACCGACGATTTTACTCCATGGCTCATTGAAATTAACTCGAGTCCTGATTTGGCACCGACAACATCAGTTACAGCACGTCTGTGCCCACAATGCCTTGATGATGTTGTAAAAGGTTGGTAAATATGGGAAATACATATTTTAATACAGAACTTATTCATGCATTGAGATTATATTTAGGACCGTCATCGATCAAGGTATTTGCCACCCGATAGATTCTAACCCTGCATATTTTGATTGTTTTAGTGGTGCTCGATCGACGTTATAACCCCGAGGCTGACACAGGATATTTCGAAATGGCTTACAGACAATTGATACCCAAAGCTCCAGCATATTTAGGGCTTTCTTTATGCATCAATGGAAAACGAATGATCAAGAAGTGCAGAGAAAGAAAACACGAAGCACGCAGTGCCACCCCATTGCCACCTCGTATTTCATCTGGTGACGCAATTCATCAAGATTTAGCTAAAGAGGGGCCAATACCAGCTGAATACAGTGGGCCAATTATAACCGATTTCCTCAGTTGGCTGAACCCTTATGATGTGTTACCGACGAACAAGAACGGCATCACTCTCGTCTCTAGTAAGGAATCGCTAACGGTACGACAAGCTGTTACAGTAGTCAAATCAGGCATTTCTCTAAAAAGCAGTTCAAAAAAACGTAAATCGTCCGCACACTCTTTTAGGACACACCGAGGAAGGCGCGAAAAAAGTACAGGAGCTAGTCGTCACGTTGTTCGCCACTCCTGCTGCCAACAAGACGAGGGCGCGTCCGAGTCCACTGGTAAATACCGGACCGAGTCGGCAAGAAAAGCGGAAAAGCCAAGGATTAAAGTGAATAGGTCAGTAGGCAATAAACGTTGTTACATAGATCCAGACGAGTGGGAACGAGAAACTGCTAGTATTCTCCGATCCACGATATCAGTCCAAAACAAATTGGTTGATAATACTGAATCCACTATACCCATTAGACAAACTAAATCTGGAGTGGTCTCTTCTACCAGGCGTTCGTCGTCGCTAGCTCCGCTTAGCTCAAGAAAGCCAGTGGAGGATTCGGACCCCATCAAAAAACTAAGTGCGATTGGTAGAAGTATTTGCAAACTTCACGAAGAAAATAAAATAAAACAAAAATCAATTACATTTTCTAAAAGCTGTACCTCTATTTATGCGCCATATCGTGTGGTTACGTTACCTCTGAATGATGAAACATCTACAACTAAGAGAAAAAATAATTAATTAAAAATACAAAGTAAAAATAAAAAATGCATATCAAACATTATCAGGATGCTCTCATCGAAGTAGGACATTAATCTATGTTGTGTTGTGAACTTGTAACTCTACCATTCTTCTCTAGGTAGATATCATTTAAAGACTCCTGATAAGAAAACTGCATGTATTTTATTTTATTGAATAGGTAATAATTATAATGATGTCTGTTGATCTTTGAAGAGTTTATTAAATTTTACAATAAGTTATGATTTTTGTATGTTTTTCAGAACTAAACCAGATGTCCTGTTTCCTTGATTAAAATGAATAAAGTTTGGATCCTCCTTCCTGAATCCCTACCATACCCAATAAGTAGTTCTACTACCTATTATACGTAACTAAGAAGTAGATAAACAGCAAAGATCAAAGCTTTCAAAACCTATATATGGTTTAAGAAAGAGGTAGTTTTATTCGTGAGTTGCTTTTAAGGGCGTTCGATTTACATTGCGAGAGAAAAAAAAGTCTGCTCATAATTTGTCTGCGTTTTACAAGAAAAACATTAGTCAAAATATTTTTTAAAAATAACAAGCTTCGGGAGTTATACCCAGCAGAGGATAAAATGCGGCTGCGAATGATGATGACGAAAAAGTTATAAAAAATACTGCATTTCTAAAAAATCATTTTTTTTAACACGTTAGAAACTTCGATTGAACGGTAACCATTTTTTTTTGTCGAAAACTAAGTGAGGCCACACACCGGCGACGGCGGCGTCACCACGTATAAACCTATCGACACTACATGTAGCGTAGCGACCTAGCAAATTTACAAACTGCACCTGCTTTATATATTATGTCCTTGGAGTGCGTGTTTGCGCGCAGATTAATATAGGTACGGCAGCGATGAATATATCGCGTTTTAAATGTGGCGCTATAATTGTCGTAATAGTGTGCGGTCTCTTAATAAGGGTGTATGCGTTTTTTTAGTACCGTGAAATCCTCCAACTTTGGCCACATTTTTAAGAAAATTTGTTGTAACACCAAAAAAAAATAGGAAATAGTATTAATTTTATGACGTGAACGTAAAGTAAACACGAATTACTATCAGTCAAGCATAAAAAAATCTGTAAAAATGACTAATTTTATATCATAAAAGTAATTTGAGAGACCGGCCAAAGTTAGCTCGACTTTCTGTCAACATGGTCCACAGCGAATATCTTCTAAACTATCAAGCTTATTTGCATACTATTAAAAACCATGGTAAAAATATGGCCAAAGAAGGCAACAAAATAATGTCCAATATCAAAAGTGGCCATTTTAGCTATTTATCACAGTGGCCAATGTTAACTGGTAATTTTTGCTCATATCCATACAAATGATTTTAGTTATCAGGGTTGTCACAAAGAAAGGTTAATAAATTAAAACAATGTTTTTACTCTTTAATTGTTTTATTTAAAAATTAAGAATCAACTAAATGCGCGCTCATAGCGACTATAGAAAACGTATATACCTACTTAAATAAAATCAAAACGACCCGGAGCTGGGCCTCAGTCATGTGAGTTTACAAAGCTTAGGTACAGTAGTTTGTAGTTTATATAGTATAAAATGACACAATCAAAATACATGATTTTTTTTCGACTTAACTTATATTTAAATGGCACTTCAGCGTTTCAGTACAGTACAGCAAATTAAATTTAAAGTTAAAATAAAACTAAAAATTAAAAGGATAAAATTAAAAATATAATGTAAATATAAATGAAAGGTATAAAATAAAAAATTCAAGATAAGTAAGTACAAAACTTTTTGGAGCAAAAATCTTAAAAGGATAAATTAACTAGCAGGTAGCAGCCCTAATGCATAATTGACAGCGGCCAATGTTTACACTCTAGGTACAGATAACTGGTTTGTAACATTGGCCGCTCACATTACTCAAACAAAAACACCAATCGTAAATTAGAAATCATATTAAAATGCTCTCCTGACATCAGTTTATAACATATCTAAAAACTACTTACCCAGGCTTCTTTTTAACAGGCTGCCAGTTAAAAGTTCAAATGTAGAAATTGGGCCGCACTTGAATAGCGTAACTTTAAACACGGCTGACAGACAAATAAATGACGTAAGTAAACTAATAGACAATTAGTGTTGTCAGAAGTATAATTTATTTTCTACTAGTGTTTTAAAAATAGGCATAACTCACATCATTTTAATGTTACGAGCTAATTCAGTTTTTTTTTTGTTTTGGCCAATGTTACCTCTTGAAACCAAAGTTGGAGGATTTCACGGTATTGTTGTTATAGCGGCAATAGAAATACCTAGGTACATCATCTGTGAAAATTTCAACTGTCTAACTATCACGGTTCATGAGATACAGCCTGGTGACAGACGGACAGCGGAATCTTAGTAATAGGGTTCCGTTTTTTACCCTTTGGGTACGGAACCCTAAAATGGTTTAGCATATAAATTACTTTTCTGCTAGTTTTATCTCTTGTAGAACGCAGAAAAAACAAATTAAAACCCTAAAGTATTCCCGCGCATTTGAACTCCAACTTTAGTTTAAATGGATTAGATCTTAACCATAGAGTTTTAATAAAGTACATGTCAAAGCCAATCAAACCAATCAAATTGACAGTTGGCTTTCGAAAGCATAATGTCAAATGCTTAGCCATGCCGTTCTAGCACACAACATTTTTGTCAAAATGTACCAGTTATAATCACAAAAAATGCAAAATTTACTACCTACCGACTAGTTTTCACAGTGAGTGTTCAATTTAGCATTCCTATTATATTCCTTACTAAAAGTAGAAACATCTTTTATAGTTAATTTTAATGATGTAAAAAATTACGTATAAACATCTACCAGAAGGTACTTTTACTTAGTTATTTTCCATAATATTCGTACTTGTTTCTACAGGTACCTACACAGTATAACTTTATAAAAAAAAGCATGCTACACATAACCACAAAATGCCACACCAAAGGAAATCAAAAAAAAACAAGTTAAAGAGAGTGAGTATCTTGTGTTGTGTACCCAAGCTACCGGTATTTTAAGGTACCGGTATTGTAACCTACCGCAAAACTCTTGAATTAAGTTTACGACAATTACACAATTAAACATTCGTAAATCAGCCCCCCTAGCACGGGGATTGTTGTCTAGGGTAGAAAAGAGAAAAATTACGTCACTTCGTCATCGAATGCGTAAATTATTTCAAATGCATTCCTTCAACTTCAATAATGTAGGCAATGTATGGCGATGCAATGTCATTATTGTCTATTCTACCCAACAAAGGACACTAGACAACAATCCCCGTGCTAGGGGGGCTGATATTTACCGCGGGATGGTAGCAAATGTCATATCGTGGAGAGTAGGTCTCTGCCACTAAAAGTCTGTTATGAAGCTGACTAGTATTTTAAGGTACCGGTATTGTAACCTACCGCAAAACTCTTGAATTAAGTTTACGAAACATCAATTAAACATTCGTAAATCTCATACTTACCGCGAAATGGTAGCAAATGTCATATCGTGTAGTCATATCGAGTAGGTCTCTGCCACTAAAAGTTTGATAAGAAGCTGACTAAGCAAGTACGAGTATTCCTATTTTTTCAACAGACCAAAGGATACAATTTGCGCAAAAACTCCTGTAAAAGAGTAACAGCTATTCGAAGACATAACAATGGAAACCTCGACAGTGACTCCCTATACAGAACTCCTTTTACCTCCTGCAGAATTTTCAAAGTAAAGTAGTGTGGCCTACCACCACTTCTTTAAACTTGCGCGCGGCTTACGTACAACATTTTGTACCATGTTGTACAAAAGAAAGACACGAGTAGGTAACTAACAAAGCTTAGTGGGATTATCGAATAAATTATTGTAGTTAGTGGTTTAACTTCGTAGACAAAAGAAGCGGCAAAGCCGCGCGCACAATTAGAGATAATTTAATGTTATTAATACATAGGTAGATAAATAGATAAAGTACTAGTAAAAGGTGAAGGTGGTAATGTGGCCCCCCATTTTGTTATTAGCCAGTAATAGTAGATTATACACTAAGGGGATAAAGCACTGTTTTATGTCACGGGAGCGAATTGAATCCCGAACGTAACGAAGGACTCATAATTTAACTCCTGAGCGTAGCGAGGGAGTTATAAGTTAATTCCTGAGCGAAGCGAGGGAATTAAGACTGAGTCCTGAGTGCAGTGAGGGGTTCAACCGCCCAAGACTAAAACAGTCTTATCCCCGAGGTGTATACTCTACTTTTCACACCTTATGCGAGACAAAAAAACAGGCTCAGTAGATAAACTTCATTTATTTTGTCAAATCAAGTAGGCCATGGCCTAGGACAAATTGTGTTTAGCAAAATTAAACTTTATGCATATAGTAATAAGAATTATGAAAAGTGAAATCATATTATTAACCAGCGGGTTATAATGAAATTCAGTACAACATTATAACCCGGCTAATACCAAGGGATTTAATGTCTTGCTTTCGGTAGGGTTTACATGACCTATAATTCGGCATTGTCGAGCATGTGGTTTGAAAAATTTTAAATAAGCCTATGAATGAATATTACACGTTAAAAGATTAAGCAATTATCTGTTTAATCTTCCCTGGTATTAAATGAAATTCAATTATTTTGTCGTGAAAATTGTTTAGTAAATAAAAGTGCGAGTCGGACTCGCGCACCGAGGGTTCCGTTTAATTGTAAACCTTGTTTCTTGATAAATACCATGATTGCAGGTCTACGAGACGTTAGTACCCTGTAGGTTTTTGGTCCATGACGATCATCATCATCAGCCTATATTAGTCCACTGCTGGACATAGACCTTCCCTAATGAGCGCCATAGCGCCCTGTCCTCAGCTTGCCGCATCTAGCATCTGCCAGCAGTCTCGAAAATCGTCTTTCCACCTGGTCGGAGGGCGTCCTGCGATATATCCATGGCGATACTCAATAATATACCGGTACCCTATACTCTATAGGTTTTGTTTGCATATGATTCGCTTGGAACTAAAAAAAATGGACATAAACGGTAACTTTTGATCGCGTGGACTTAGAAGCGAGAGTTACGGACTTGAGTATTGATGTTAATTTAAACTCAATACGCATCTACGAAAAGAGGGTTGACAGACGGACAGACGGACAACAGAGTGATCCTATAAGGGTTCCTTTTTTCCTTTTGAGGTACGGAACGCTAAAAAAGTACAAATCTAAGTAGGTAGTTGGTTTCTGAGAAGGGTATTATGGCACCCCTAATTAATAGACATTTCACAATTACTACGTTATAAATGTTTTAAAAATAAAAAATATTGAATAATCTGATATAAATCAAGTCCCTGACGTTCAACACCTAGAATATTATGCAACCGATGCATTCAGAATAACTTTTAGCACAATTTGTGGAATAAGCAACGCGCGGAAAAAATCTATCGCGCCGTCACCTACTCGTTACGACTTACTTCAAAAAATATGAAAGGCTCTCTAGCGGCGGTTTTACGTATAAATTAACTTAGTCACGTTATCTACCATTTCAGCTACTTTCTACGAAATGGAACTGTTTCATACAGAAATATCGAAGGGGGACAAAATACCTGCAGGGGCCGTATTATCACCTTCTCCCGATTCTTATTGAATAATAGCCTACCCGTGTAGGTGCTACTAGACTAGAAAAACCTAGTTGGTATACTATAATTTTACTTAGTTATATATATTTGCAATCATTCGTAATTAGCTATATTCTAGTCCTCTACTTAGAACTTAGATACCTATAATTAACATAGAAGGTAGATTTTATCTGGAATAGGTACAAAATCCATAAATAGATTGCCTAAGTTGCTGCTGAGATTTGCACCAAAAAGGGAAAAAATACATCCATGATTTGCAATCCTTCCTCGATCCAATCGGCATACGGTCAAATATCTGATTTAAGGCTGATTATTCCCCCTTTTTCAACAGGCCAAACTATCTTCAAGTGCCAAACACGCTTCCAGAACCACTACTCGTAGTCTCAAAGATTACAAGCATGGCAGTAACTCTTCCTTGGACAGAAGACCTTTTTCGTCCAACAGGCCAATAATCATAAGAGTGAGTCCGTCGTTTTGCAATCGCCCTAGACATTCTACAAAAGGGCTGATTCTATGATCCGGCGGCGGCGCGGGCGGCGCGGCGGGGCGGCATAAACAACTCACCCCCGAATAGGTTCCTACTCAAATGCAACTCAGATGACGAATTTTGTACAGATATTCATTAAAAAATGTCAACAAACGTGATGTGAGACATGCATTTGAATTGCGTCCAAGTATTCGGGGGTACTAAAATACTTATAGGTACAGCAGGATCATAATAGCCCAGCAGCTGTTATGTTCTATACATACCACAACAGGCAGGATCAATTTTCTCAATCCAGCAGGGCTATTTTAGTTCGATCAATATCAGTCGGACACTAGGTATCTGACACGGATTCGCGCAAAATTAAAATATTTTAAAGATTTCTCAATAAAAAAACGGCAAGTGCGAGTTGAACTCGCTC
Organism: Eupithecia exiguata; assembly: GCA_947086465.1. Classification (NCBI taxonomy): domain Eukaryota; kingdom Metazoa; phylum Arthropoda; class Insecta; order Lepidoptera; family Geometridae; genus Eupithecia; species Eupithecia exiguata. Next base: position 3,797,847 of record OX352229.1, read on the forward strand.
ATCAAGGGTTCCGTACTGGCAGCCAGGAATCTGAATCATTGTCCCACCCACCATTGTCTTTTTATTTAAACAAACATGTATTTTTAGAAGACATCATCAAAAAAATCAACTAAAATTGGCGATAGCGGAGGTGTAAAAAGGATTTACTCACCATTCGTGAGACTAACAAGCACTACAAAAAGAATTAAAAAAATGCCTTTAAGCGAGTATTGCCCGACAGGTATGTCCTCTAAAGAAAAAAGCTACGTAATAAGCAGCTGCCAAAAGAGATCTACGCGGTATCAAATGCTGAAAAAACGTGCTAATGATGCTATCAACGAGGGTAAAATATTTATGATTTGCGGTAGTTGTCCCGCTGTTAGGAAAGCTTTAATAGAAAGAGGTTGGGTTGAAAAGCTTCCAGCTACTAAAATGAACCTAGCAAAAATTCGCGCAGGCGTTTTAACTGAAAAGAATCAGATACACGGCGAATTAGAAAAGTTGCTACTATCGAATTTGGTCGAAAAAAATATGCCAAATTTTATTTGGAAAATGAGAGAGGCTCGACCAGATACTACAATCGATATGAGAAAAGAAGGAACTACTATTATAAACAAACTAATAACTGATGCCATGTGGACCTCCAAACAAGGTTTGTGCTCCTCGATGAAACGCAATTACTGGTTTTACATTGAAGACGAGGCTGAAGTTAACGGACCTCGCACCTACAATATTTACGATTCAGGAGAGAAAGAAGGGTTCGTAAAAGATTACAATATGACAGCATGCACCAGTTTGCTTAAGTGGATCCTTGCGATGGTTGCCAACGATCGACCGGTTTTTGTTGAGGGTGGGAAATTATCAATAAAGGTTATGATATTCGCACTAAATAGATGCAAAGAATACTTATCTAGAAAACAAAATGAAGATCTTGATCGACCGTTAAAAAAGGCCTCCAATAGTCAATGGGCTGCTTTTCTGAAAAAGTTTTTCCGAATTATTAACAAAGAAGATGTTTTTGAAGCAGATAAAGACAACAAACTGCCAATTTATTTAGCTTACGCAAAGTTTTTGCTGAAAGAAATTCATAGATATAGACCTCAGTTAAGTTGCGAGGGTTGTCATAATATTTGGATTATTAAGCCAGCTCATTGTTCAAGGGGAAGAGGTATAAGAATGGCTTCAAAATTAACAGTTATCATGAACTTGATCACAAAAGCCAACTCCAAATACGTCATACAAAAATATATCGGTGAGCATTTGTATACCTAACTGATACAAGCAAAATAGAAGTAGGTGGGTATTTTTACATTTGGATAATATATCAATTCATATGGTTTGTTTACAGAAGAACCAATACTTATTCATGAAACAAAATTTGACATAAGACAATACTATCTTATTACAAGCACTTATCCCCTCGTTATTTGGATGTATAAAGACTGTTACTTGAAGTTCAGTTCTCAAAAATACAATTTGAAAAATTACCACGAATCAATCCATTTGACGAATAACGCCGTGCAAAAGAAATATATTAATTGCACAGGACGACATGAAGAGCTTCCCCGAAATAATATGTGGGATTCAGAAAGATATAAAGACTATTTGAACAAAATTGGTAAAGATTGCGTATGGGATAATCTCATCTACCCTGGTATGAAAAAAGCAATCGTCAGTATTATGTTGAGTTGTCAAGACTCTTTGTCACTATGTAAGAACCGTTTTGAGCTCTACGGTTGCGACTTTATATTAGACAAAGAATACAAGCCTTGGTTAATTGAAATTAACTCGTGTCCTGATCTGAATCACACGACTCCTGTCACAGCAAAGATTTGCCCCGCAGTCATAGCAGATATAATAAAAGGTAAATTCAATCCGGGCAAAATATTCATCGTTTTAGCTACTTATTAACAGACTTTAGGGAGAGGTTCTATGTTCAGTTCAGCTGATAAGTATTTTTTTTATGTATGTTTGTCAATTTCGACAAACATACATAAAAAAAATACTCCAATTCAGGACAGACTTTAAAAATTCTTTCGAGATTGTATAAATTTTGTTTTAAGCTTGACGGGATAAATACTAATACCTCGGGTTTTTTTATGGGACCTATTCGATATTGTTTTCTATACAATAGCGAAAGAATTTAAAAAATCGGTGCATTATTGACGAAGATTTAGATGAACATACATAATTGAACATAGAACTTCCTCCTGAGTCCTGAAGTTGGTCACAATATCCGAGTAATATGGATTTCATCACTCACAAATCCGGATAATTCGAATAAAGTTCAAGTTTATTTCATCTTAGACACAAAAATAAGAAAATGACAAATTACAACTAGTATTTCCACCTATAGGTTTATCAATTTCCTAAAAATCTAATCCGTCACTAGACGGCAGGCAAGGGGGGGGCGTGTCACGGGGGTCATGAACCCCCCCAAAATCTTAGTGCAGGTACTTGAATTAGGCCTCCCCTAATGAGTGCCATAGCGCCCTGTCTTCACCTTGCCGCATCCAGCATCTGCCAGCAGTCTTTCGCAAATCGTCATCCCACCTGGTCGGAGGGCGACCTACATTACGTTTGCCGAGTCGCGGTCTCCACTCAAGAACACGTTTACCCCAGTGGTTATGTTGTTAATTGCATGATCGAACAAGCACAAATTTACAAAACAAATGTTAAAATTATGAAAAACATAAAAAGCTACTCGGCCCGTATTATGAAAGCCTGCTCAGTCATAAATCTATGCTTGAGTGACGTTTATGTCATAGAAAAGCGTTACTCAAACGTAGATCGATGACTAAGCAAGCTTTCATAATACGGGCCTAACCGTGGATTTGAGATCTTATAACAATGCATTATAAATAGTGTATTAACGTTGTAATCATTTTATATAAGTATAACGTAATATATTTTCCTTCGCAGTTGTTATTGATTACCCGAAGAACCCAAAATGTTCAACGGGAAAGTTTGAATGCATCTACAAGCAGCCTGTTAGCATACCCAAGTATGGTATTGCAGATATGGCCGTGCGGGGTTATGCGTTGCCTCCTAATTACTTTTACCGGGGTAATATTGTAATAAAAGAGTCTTATGATGACGCGAACATTGGACATAATCGTGAACTTGAAGTAATTTTACATAAACTGAGCAAATACTATGAGCCTGATATTGCGATTGAACACGATGATGTCGACGATGGTTCTGACACGAAACATGATTCAAATACTCACAAAACAGTATCAGAGGACGAACTGAGTGAGGCTGCCACAGCTATAACTGAGCAACTGGAAAATCTGATGGATAAGATTGCTACACCTGTAGATGATCGCAGCACCCGATCTTCAGCGTCATCTTTGTGGAATAAGGATGAACAAAAGGCAGAAAATACATATATAGATCCAGAGTGTTCCAGAAGTGAGACAAATATACAATCTTTGTTAGAGGAGTCTGAGAGGGACTTCTCGGCCGTCAAAACCGTGAAAGACATCCTAGCGAAAAGCAAGAGGTCTTATTCGACAGCACATCGTATCGATAAAGATATATTAGTGAGGAAAACTAAGGTTCTTTCGATCGCTAACTCAGTTAAAGACAGAATTACAAGACGCTATGGGTCTTTTTCGACCATTAACTCAGATCAAGAAAACCAAGCGACAGACGAGTCTTTTTCAGCTGTTAACACCGTTAACGGTATCCTAGCAAGACGTGACTCATTTAATTTCAGTGAAAATGACAGCCATTTTGAGTGTAATAATTTTGTAAGAACACATTACTTAAATCACAAAATTAGGGACAGTTTGGACACAACTTTATCAAATAACGTTCTTAGAGCCACGACGAATCTAGTTTCCTTTATAAAAAATAAACAGAAGGAATATTCTTTTCCAAATAATTACTAACGTAGCGTAGGTATAAATGTAGGTACGACATTAATTTACCTATTTCTGATCCGATCACTATTTTTTCGTGAACATTTTACTAAATAAAGACAACAATATTTAAAATTGTTTAATTTTATTTAGACCTGTAAATTTTGTTTAGATACTTGGTCTCGCCATTCCGGCTTGCGTAGTGTGGAGTCCGCTTTTTCCCCTCGTTAATTTTTCATAATATTTTTAATTAGATATTTCGGGATGGAGACAAATCGAACAAATCAAAGATCATTAAAATCGATCAGCCGTTCTAAGTTATAAGATTATAAATGAAATAAAAAAACTAATACCTACATAAAAAGTACATGAATCTTTTATAAGCATTTTTTTATTGGTAATGTGAGCGATAGTTGTGAGATGGTGTAGAGATAATTTGACGAATTATCTATATCGACGAATTATATATATTATATCTGAGCCCTAATTATTTATTTATTACCAATTTATGTTATTCTGAATATACGTGGGTTTATTGTGTCTGGCAAGGCGCCCTTTCTATGGGATGATAGTACAATCGAAATCTTGCAAGTAGATCCACCATCTTGCCACACGCGTGACACGCGGCAATAGGTCCTTCCTTCTGAGTTGTGTGAGGCCACGCGAGCGTAAATTTTTGAGTTGTCAGTCGCGTAATTTCTGCTGCTTTTGGTTTCGTAGAAAAGTTCTGATTGATTAATACGGCGAGGCAAAATGAGTTATCTGCTGACTCGCATGCATTATCCCAACCGAATTGTGTTCGCGGGGGTGAGGGGAGCGAGAAATACGTCGGTCAGGTACACATTGTGTGAGAGTCGAGAACTGATCAAATTGCGCCCGTGTGGCAGCCCAACAGATTTTCTGCTGGGCAGAATTTATGCGACCGAAAATACGCGACTCACAACTCAAAATCAATGTACGTTCGTGTGGGCTCGTAGTTAGAGTAGCTCTAAGAGCATTACAGTGTAACTACAGTGAACTTTAAGCCTGGTTTAAAGAACTTTCTTCTCATACAAACACGAGTTACACTTTTTGTGAGATGCATGAGAAACAAATTAATCTAGGTTTATAATATTTAAACTAAACTAAACTAACCTCTGGTCTATCCTTAACCAAAAATTAAATTATAACTAAATACTAAATAAATGTAGGTACCTAATAATGTTGTGGGCTTCCTTATATTTTGGTGTTACTAAATATTAGTTATGTAGGTAAGCATTTTTATTCGTGCATTGTTAGTATGTACTTGCATGTAACTGAAGTTTATTTTTAAAGGCATTAAAGTTTGGCAAATTGTTCAACCGTCGACACCGGCAGAAAAGTGGCATACCAGCGTAGATTGAGTGGTATATACTCTAAGCATACCAGTTAGACACAATGTTGCCATTAGGTCAATCTACGCAGGGAGGTGTGATTTCCTTCGTCCGAGCCATTAACAAAGACGTCAAGTCAAGGCTTGGCAAGGCAAGCGAGCAAGCATCAAGCAAGCACAGCAAGCAAGCGAGAAGCGAGCACATGAATGTCATCACGATTGAATGAAGGTGGAATGAAGAAATAGAAATGAAAAGAAAAGAAAAGAAGTGAAACCTAACAGCTGCAGCACGCACAATATCCGAAAAGTAAAGAAAATACGTATCCTATTTTCTTTTTGAAGTGCCCTTGCTATAAATCATCCGTTCAAAATGGGGCGCTCGCGGTCACGCAGTAAAACACCAAGGCGTCATCATAAAAGCAGCAAACATTCGAGGAAGAAGAGTCGGTCCAAGGATCGCTCTGAATCCCGCACACGAAGTTCCAAACTCATTGAAAAGACAAAAGATAGGAGTTCCAAATCCAGGTAAGACATAACATTGTTTCAATTCTGGTTCATAGTTCTCTTGTATCATAATTACCGGTTTTCATTATGTTTTTCCATAGTTTCATTTTTGTTGCTATTACATTTTTGGGACATCTATAGATTAGTGGGTCATTTGTGGTATTACTGTCGCTATTAGCTATGCGCTTATTAGGGAAGGCCTATTTCCAGCCTTGAAATAATAAAGGATGATGTTGATACGTTAGTGCAGGTTCAATTCCAATAGCACAAACAAAGGTACTAAAAATGTTTTTTCTTCTGCAGGAAACGCTCACACTCAATATCTTCAGTAACCAGTAGTGATGGCTCATATGATGGCAGAAATCATAGTAGAAAGAAGTCCAAAGGTCGCAATAAAATGGATGAAGTAGATCGTTTAGCAGAGAAAGAGCGCCAAAGACGAGTCAGGGAAGCTGAGGCAAAGGTAACTTAGTCCTACAAACACTTTAGAGCTCTGCAGAATAGCTTATGCTGCAACTGCTTCGATCAATTCTCAATAGTTGCAAATTTCCCCGTTTAATTTGTGTCTACACAATTTGAAAGCATGTGTCTGCATGTGCTATCTTCACGATAACCTTCATAAACTGTTTGAACTTATACAAAGTTTCTATTTTAGGTTGTTGAAGAAGAAGCAGCTAAACGAATAGAGCTGCTTGTCAAGAAAAAAGTAGAGGAAGAGTTAGAGAAAAGAAAAGATGAAATAGAACAAGAAGTTGCAAAGAGAGTTGAAGAGGCAAAACGGAAAATGGAAAAAGAAATGATGGAAGAGCTGGAGAGGCAGCGAGAACAGCAGAGGAGAGAGGAACTTGCCCGACAGGTAACTGCCGTGCTTCACTACCAGTCAGGTGCCAGGGCAAGCCAGTGTCCCTTGCACTGGCATGTGACACAAACATTGACAACAATCTGCATTGTTGTCTCACCCTATAAATGACAGTGTTAATTCAATGTTTTATACCTACAGTTATAAGACTTAAAACTAATAAAAGTATTCAATGATATCTGTTAAAGGTCCAGTCAGGTGTAGTTCGAGCTTACAAGTTGTTTACTTATTTTCTATTTGAGACCGTCCTATCTGTTTCACCATTATGTAACATACATGCCATTTGCACCTGTGGCAGAGTCCTGCCTTAAGAGATAGCCGTTGAGGCATCAGGATAGCATTTTTAAATTGTTCACTTGACTGTCCCTGGCAGTCACGTAGTCTATAAGTCAGGTCTGAAGACTGAACAAGACCGAGAAGCAGTAAGAATGTTTTGGAGATGCAGCATGAGGATCCAGACGTGAGAGCTGAAGGTATTTTTGAACCATTTTTTTGAATAACCACATTTATAACAAAGTTACTTTTTGTAACAGACCTAATGGAGCTTTATGCTTTTGAGCATTCTCCACTGGTGATAGGATAAGCAGTTTCTTCCAGCTTAATTTTTCAGAATGTTTTGAAAAGTTTTAAATTGAAATTCACAATTTCCAAATTTGAATTTGAAAATCATTTCACTGATTTGATGGACCACCGATACCGTACTGTTGATGCTGTACAAATTTAAGAAAATACATATTATACAGTAGAAATGTAGTTACATGCAGACTATTGATGTGTATCCTGCCTTTATTGGGACCAAGAATTAATATGATTTCTTTATCAAACAGGAGGAAGAATCACGTAAAAGGAAAGAGTTGGAGGAAATCATGGCAGAAAATAATAAAAAGATTGAAGAAGCTCAGCAAAAGCTGGTAAGTAAACTATAAGCACAGTACATTCTTGTTTAGTTTAGTATATCGCATTCACTGTCCAGTCTCGGCGGCGCGCCCCTGCGGGTCCGCCGCTACACGGACCTCTGGATGAACGAGTGCGTCGAGGGCCATGAAAGCATTACCAGTTTATAGTATCCATAACAAAAGCTTTGCTTGGTTTCTGACTAGATGGTGTTGTGGGGACGGTCCAGCATTATTTACAGTAGACTCAAAATTATTGGATGCTTATTAATACAGTCATCAAACCATTGGAAATCATACAGGTAGCCAATATAAAGCATCGTTCAATATTTAGTCTTTTTATTTAACCTATTACTCACAGAACGAAATAGGTAAAGGTTTATTTACAAGGCCCAGATTCAACCAAAGTGAGCGGAGAGATTATCTAGCTATCTAACGGGCTAGATTCTAGCCCCAAGCTAAGCAGAGCTTGTGTTTATGGGTACTAGATTTAAATAATACAATACATAGCTAGATATTTTTTAAATTATTACATAGAAAACGACCAGAACACCTGGAACAAATATCTGCAGATCGTAAAACATTTTTCTCGAGGCGGGAATCGAAACCGCAACTTCCTGCGTCGCAGCCGGACCTTCACCCACCGCGCCATAGAGGTCGTCAAAACGTCAAAATAGAAAGTCATTATTCACACATCTCGTCTCCACTCGGCTGCAGTGGATGCCACCGCGCCATAGAGATCGTCAAAACGTCATTATTCACACATCTCGTCTCCACTCTGCTGCAGTGGATACCACCGCGCCATAGAGGTCGTCAAAACGTCAAAATACAAAGTCATTATTCACACATCTCGTCTCCACTCGGCTGCAGTGGATGCCACCGCGCCATAGAGATCGTCAAAACGTCATTATTCACACATCTCGTCTCCACTCTGCTGCAGTGGATACCACCGAGTGGAAATGTATCATATTTGTAACGCGCGATCGCAGCGGAGATGTGAACTGTGTGTCATCGAGATGAAGCCCATATGTTAATCTAGGTTCAGAACTACATGTAAGCAAAACTTCAGCACGATCTGTTCATTAGTTTTTGCGTGAAGAAGTAACTAACAAACATCCCTCAATCCTAACTTTCGCATTAGCGTAAAAAGACAAGAAACAATTCAGAGAGAAATGCTTAGAACAGACGAAGTATAAAGAGCGGCCTTATAACTGAGAGCGATCTCTTCCAGGCAACCTTAAGATGGGCTGGACATAAATAACAATATTCTAAACGGTGGCACTTGAATAAGGATATCAAAGAAAAAATACACTGCATACACTGACTAGCTAACATACTATAACACCTACATAACCTACAAACATTATAAAAATGTTATTTAACAATAAAATAATACTGATGAAGTTTTTAATATATACCTAATGAAATTTTACTAATACAACTTCACTATTTTCCAGGCGGAGGAGCGTCTCGCGATGATTGAAGAACAAAGAAGAATGGACGAGGAACGTCAGAGGATGAAGAAAGAACAAGAAAAGCGAGTCAAGGAAGAACAAAAGAAAATCCTTGGCAAAAACAATTCTCGGCCGAAGTTATCATTTTCCTTGAAGCCACTCTCCTGAGCCGGCTAACTGAGAATGCTTTTTAGCATTCTGAACTTTTCTAGTTTTAATATAGCGGTAGTTATTGTTTTCAAATAGTCTAGCATTGATAATTGCTGCTACGTGCCTGTAAAATGACATGTTATTGTTTATTTACTTTATGGTTTTTGATATCACAAATTACAGCAGAAAAGAAGTGTATTCGCAATGTTAGACTATCAGATTGTATATATTTCAAACCTGTTAATCGTTCTAAGGCATTATTCCCATGGATATGAATATTTATATTGGTGTTGATTCATTGTAGAATCTACGACTAAACACTTAAACTGCGCGTAGAGCGATTAAAAATGGATGGTAATCATATTTCGCTATTTAGCGCTTCTCATTAGCATATGTTGCTTGCTTGCTGCACACAACCAGCAGAGTCATATTGATTTACATTTTAGCATTCAAATGACTAAAATATCAACCTTTTGAAGATAGGAACAGTTGTGTTTTGTATCTTCAAAAGGTTTCGTCTTCAATTTACTTGAAATACTTTTTTACTATGATATACTTACTTAGGTATATTCACTTAAATACTTGGTTCACGATGAATGAACACCACTGTATGCTGATCAATCTACACATTTCTACGAGATCAGAATTTCACGCTATTAATCCAAGATGAAAAAGCCCAACATGATTGCAAGCAGTGTTATACTTTTAACAATAGAGTAAAATCACCTTTCATAATGTGTTTCGCATAATTATCTTAGATCCTTTAAAGAATGGGTAAAGCGCGAAAAAAAATCGGTATTTTCTAGGTTCTACAACTAATTTAGATAGCAGATGAGAAGTTTTGCGCAAATTGTAAGCCATTTCTTAAAAACCCTCGCTAAAACAAACTACGAATCAATTGTCGTTTTGGAGTCTTTTGATAGAGATTTATTACTAGAATCAACATGACAGACTCAAAAACAACATCCAAAGTTTGTTTTAGCGAAGATTCATAGCAAAGGGCATACAATATGCGAAAAAGTTATAAAAAAAAATTGAACCTAGAATGTTAGAACCGATTTTTATTCACGCGCGACCAACCACCGTAACTTAAATTAATGGCATTGGTGCCTTCTGCCATTAGCCCATTAACCACCAACTTTGTCATGATACAAACTTGGGAAGTTGATACAACTGTGAAGTGTATGCCTGCTCATTACATGCATTATTCCATGTAGATAGGTAGTCACTATAGTCATTGTAGGTAATCCATACTATTACATTGTATTAGCAAGATATTCTGTACTTTAGATATTTTATAAGAGGATGTGAAATTTAACTAGCATAACGTTTTTTTTCTAGCTCTTGGATAGTTAAAAATTTTGCACTTCAGGTGTTTCTGTCTCTTTTTGTTTATTTAGAAATGGAACGTCAACAGTGTATACATAAAGCTTCGGAATTATTCTATTCTATAAGTAGGTTCATTGATTTCCTACCTAAACATGTTCATCAGAGTTGAGGTTGAGATATACATTTGAGTATAAAATATGCTATTTTCCGAGCTGTTTCCATAGAAAATGTATTTTTCTTATAAGTAAAACTACCTGAATGTTAAAGTTAAGGTTATCCTTGAAGCCTTTTAGAGCCGAGTTATAGTAAAGAAATGTATAATCATTACGCCGCCGAATCCTTGTACTAAAATAGAGCATTATAACTAATCCATACTCATGTCTATCTGTCTGTTACTTTTTCTCGCCTAAACTGCTGAACGGATCTTAATTAAATTTGGCAGGGATGTAAACGGTATCCTGAGGCTGGACATAGGCTACTTGAAAAGCGAAACCGCGGGTAGAAGCTAGTAAAATATATATGTATATGTACCTAATGTGTAAGGATATCAAGAACTCCCGATTCATTGGCAGTACCTGCCTATTTTTATGAAGTAAGTAGGTGTTTTATTAGGTGTCAACGCAACACAACACTGCTGTCGTCGAGTGAATCGCGTCAGATTCAAAAAACGTGAAGAAATAGCTTCCTGTTATTTAACTTGAAAAATTCAATAAAGCTCCTGCACATCATTCAGAGTTTTCTTCCAAATTCTATCTTCTTTAATATACAGGGTGCAACAGCAATAGACCGAACTTTCAGGGGGGTTCAGCTTCCAACGCTGAACACGGAAACAATAAAAAATAAACTGACTTCGAAAAAATCGGAGCAGGCGATCGGGCGGCGATTCCTTCCCATAGCGATCTGATCTGATCCTAGCATACTCATTCTGCCCTGCATAGCAATCTCGCAGGTGGCGGCGCTGTATACGAGGAAGAACTTTGACTCGTACAAGTGCAGCAGTGCATACCTTAAAGTATACCTGCATACCTTTAAAACTTTCAAATTTTAGAACGGCGATTATCCGAAAATTTAGACCTTGGACCTTGAATAACTTAGCACACGGGATCTATCTATGGGGACTTTTGCCACTTTGTTTCTACTGGTCTCAGACCTCAGACTAAGTAAGGATTTCTTACTTAGTCTGAGCTACTGGTGTAGGTACCCAAAGTTTCTAACAAAATGCAGCTCTTGTCGGATTTTTTGTTATTTGATCACTATTTTTGTGTCTAGTACTATTTATCCCATATAACAGTTCCCACAGGAAACAAATAACCTTTTAACGTTTCCCAGTGTTTATTGATATTTAATCCGTAGGGTTAACTGGTTTAAGCTTATGCTGTATTTCAGGATCCAAGGCTTCTCTTTAAATAGTTTTACATGTGTGCCTCCAGTATAAAATAAGAAAGTAATACCTACCAAACTAAAAAATAAAAACCTATTATGTAGATATTCAGGTTGATATTATGTTTATATATTATATATATTTATTTATTGGAAAACCAGAAGCTTATATAAACATAGTAATATGAAGAAAATATGTCCTAGAAAGCTTAAATTAAGGACTAGACCAAGTATGAAAATGCAGTCGTAAATTAATTGCATTTCACATATATGTGAAATGAAATGAAATTGTTTACCTAATTTTCTAATTGTTTTTTCCATGTATGGAAAAAACAATTAGAAAATTAGGTAAACAACGCGTGTGAAGCCTCGAGCAGAAACTAGTTGATAATAAAATTGTCGGTCGCCCTATTCGGAACTGTTAGGGCAGAAGCGTGAAAGGCGGTACAAAGTATTTCATCTTTTTCCATCAATCTAAAAAGTTTGAGAGCCGCCGTCGGCCGGTTGGTGTCTCGGAATAGCATATCTTATCATGCCATTGTCACAAAAGTCACCCGTCAACTGTCAGAATGGTCATTGGGGTCAAAGGTCAACGAACTGTTTCGTTCGCTCGATTTTCGCATTTTCCTTTGAATTGAAACTATTGTGGGTGGTTATTGTATTGTACGGAAAGAAAACAAAATAGAATAAAGAAGTACAATGTGTATGTGATTATTTTGAGAGAAGCAAAATACATCATACAATGGCAGATCTTGTGAAAGGTTTATTATTATCGTTGCTGTCGGAGAAGTGTTATGAAGAATACTTCAATAATCATAACTTTCTTGATGGTAAACACGTTAACTAAGTAATCCCAGATTTGTAATCAATATTTGTTGCTTATCAGATTTTATCAATATCTATTCTTATTTCAGTTCCATGCTTCAAATCAACCCTGAGCACGGGGCTCGGGATTGGTATAATCGCTGGCTCCATTCTGGTGAAAGTGCCTCAAATTCTGAAAATTCTTAGCAGCAAAAGCGGGGAAGGCATTAGTGTTTTTGCCATATATTTGGAATTGTTTGCAATCACCTCGAATTTTGCCTACAGCTATGTTATGAAATTTCCATTCAGGTAAAAGTTACACATTGATGAGCCTATGCTATCTTCCTGGGCAAAGAAAGAATCTGCAGTAACCAAAGAAAATACCATTGTTCAGATACCTACCTTAAATCTAATTTCATTCATTTCTGTGGCCCTCACTTCTTAAGTCTGTGTTCAAATACATAAATGTTTATCTATACTATTCTCAGTGGATATGAGATTAATTATTTGAAAAAAGGAGGATTCATTATTTGAATTTTTATTTCAGTGCATGGGGAGAAGGCACTTTCCTAGCCATCCAAACGGCAATCATTGCAGCTCTTGTGTTGCACTTTGGAGGCTCACCAACTAAAGCAGTTACCTTCCTGACTGTTTATGTAGGACTAGTATCTGCTCTTGTGAGTGGATTTACACCGACCAATGTGCTGTGGGCTATGCAAGCCAGCAATGTGCCTATTGTACTCATTGCAAAGGCAAGTATATAATAATAGCCTTAATTGAGGAGTCCATAGATTATAATAATAATAATTATTATTTGGTGGCTGACAAACCTTATTTATGATATTGTAGGGGGAAGCCAATTTCAGCAGTTGACTTTTCTGGGCTTATATAAATAAATAATGTGCTGGACAATCCGCACAGCATCATCTAGCCCCAAGACGAGATAAAATGGAGTCTTGTATGCATATAATAATAGCCAACACACACACAAACATGCAACTAAAGATATTGGAGCCAATATAATATAAAAATGGTGGCATCATCGCTTCATATAATTCTATATTTTTAAGATGGCAATGTATTTTTTTAAAGATTCGTTTCTATGTAAATTTCATGTAGATTTATGTCACCGTCATAAATAAAAAAAGGCTGTGTGGTGTCAGCCTAGAATCGCACCACCCCAATCCAGTGGTGTCATAAGAGTTAACCATGGAACATACACCGGATGGCAGGCAGCAGTGCCTCTTGCAGAATAGATCTGCTGCGATTCCCAACCCGCATGTCCAGCGTGGGGATTATGGGCATACCCGCCGTGAGATAAAAGCCAATAAGAAGCCTGCGTCCAGCAGTGGACCATTATAAGCTGTTGAGGAGAAGATACCCAGAACACCCGGAACAAATATTTGTCCCATATGATAATGATGTGCAGTCATCATTACATTTACTATAGGCAGTTGAAACAATATTCTGGTTGAATCGTGTACTATAGTCTCTATAATGTTCTAATAATAAAATTCATAATTTTCTTTTACAGTCAATTCAAGTAGTCACAAACTACAAAAATGGAAGTACAGGACAGCTGTCTGCAATAACCTGCCTCCTCCTATTTGCTGGCAGCATAGCTAGAATATTCACATCCATTCAGCAAACAGGAGATAAAATTATGATAATAACTTACTGTGTAGCAACTCTTGCCAATGCAGCAATTGTTATACAGTTGTTCTGGTATTGGAATGTTAAATCTTGTAAAACAAAAAGTAAGAAGGGGTGAACTGTTGTGATTCTAGATAATTTTTACTTCTATAGTAATAAAAGAAATAAAATGTATCATACTTAATCGAAAATATTTTTTTATTCGGGTCGCATCTCAGATACTAATATAATAAATGTGAAAGTGAGTGTGAATGTTTGTTACCTACTACTAGTTCTAAAATATATTGTCCTCCATTTCACACTTATGTCACGCGGACGAAGCCGCGGGACGCACTAGTGTAGGTATATTATTTCCGGTTTTACTGGTCTACCTCATCAATAGCTTTGCACATACATACATGATACACTTTAATTCAGTTTTGTTAAATTACCTACCCGCAATGTTAGAGAAAACCTTGAGTAAGCATTTTAATCTCATTTGTTACTTTACATGAATTAATATTTCCTCATTTGTGCTTTAGATTAGATACTAGAATATAATAGGTAGGTACTTAGGTAATGTTACCTACTTCAATACCTCATTCATGATAACAAATTCATAGTTATACCTAATGAATGCCTATAGCGTTATTGTTTCAGAAAAGTAATTTAATTTAGACATGTTGTATTTAAGTGCCTAGCCTTGATCAAGGTTATTAGGTATCAACCTTGTGGTAATCTATGTTCTGTTGGTAGAAAATGAACTATTTGAAACACACATTATTACTAATCCAGCTGCCGTTGTTGTATGGCAAGGCAATGGATGGTGTATGGATGTGCGTGGCGCCGCCACATACTAACCACTTCTTAGGTCACGCATCGCTTTCACCAGATCTTTTCATTACCTATATGTTGAAAACCCGGAGAACCACGTTACCCTACTACGGGCAGACTCCAAGGCGAGCAAATGCGTACGTACTCTTTGTCGAAACCTGCATATTTGCTTGAGATTCTCAAACAGATTTGCCGTGGTACCAAATGCTTGACGATGTTCTTGGCAGATGGGAAGGCGCAAGTGTCGGCCGGCGCAAACGTCGTCCCACACTATGGGCAACCCCTACTCCCAAGGACTATCGGTTCCAAAATCAATCGATATATTTTTTGTAAACAAAGGACAAACTAAATCCTTGTCTATAGGTATAGTCATCATCATCAGCCTATTAGTAGTCCACTGTTGGACATAGGCCTCCCCTAATGAGCGCCCAGTCTTCAGCTTGACGCATCCAGCATCCCACCTGGTCGGAGGGCGTCCTAAACCACAGAACAGAAAAGTAAGTTTCTGTTATGTGTCCTACACTACGTTTGCCGAGTCGTGGTCTCCACTCAAGAACACGTTTACCCTAGCGGTTGTCGGTTCTTCTCGAGATATGGCCAGCCCACTGCCACTTCAGCTTCCTAATCCTCTGAGCTATGTCGATAACCCTAGTTCTCTGTCGGTATATACAGTATATAGGATAAATGTGATACGAGTATTATGAAAATGGAAATATTTATGACGCTGTTAGGTACAATCGATGCAAAACCTAGAAGTAGGTACCTACGAAATAAATTTTAGTTTTGAAAGCATCCAGAGCGCATACCGTCGTCGTCGGGCCTTTTACCACCGTCACGGAACAGTCGTTCGGCTCGAAAGGCCTGCCGCCGCGCGCCGCCGCCGCCGCTCCGCCGATGTGGATGTATAAATTGCACTTATAAAAATATTAACATCTATCTCACAATATATACTAGAAATACTAAAATATGTACGACAAAATATGAATAAATATAAAATAAGGACAACGATTAGCCACTTCTTTGGCTAATCGTTGTCCTTATTTTATAATTATTAGGAAGAAAATAATTTTAGAACCCACTGAACATAGACTTCAGAGAATATCTAACAAAATGCCTACTGCAATTGGCCGGAAGCTATTCAACAAATTACCTGAATTTATAAAACTTGCGCCGAATGAACGCCAGTTTGACAGTCACGTTAGGACGCTCTTATTAGACAAGACATTGTACAGCATACAAGAGTACTTGTTAAACGACTACAGCCATTTTAAGGAAAATCATAGTAAGTATGTAGATGCTCAGTGTTGACAAAAATGCCCCTCTACAATATTATTTAAATTCACGGACTTAATTTAGTATTTAAGTTTTTTTTTTTTAATTAATAAACATTATCTTATCTTATAACTTGTACCATAATAAAATACCAGCTGTGTTTTACATTTTATTAATGAAATAAGTTCCGCTTAGCACAAAAGGAACACTGACTTAGTATTACTTGGAAACTTGCTTTTTTGGAATGATCTACCTTTCTTTTCGTCATTAGCAAAATTAACCTCTAATTTTATTTGAAATCCTTCAAGCCAAACATAATATTTCATCTATATTTACAGTTTACTACCTATAACGAATTTTACATTTTAAAATAATTGTAGCTCGAATTGTTATGTTCTTATAAAAAAACAAATGATGCTATATGTCTGGTGAGGGCTTAGATTTTAGGCAATAGATTTGTGTATATTATATACTAGTTTTATTCTGTTATATTGAATAATGATGATTTTTAAATGCCAACTTTATAGTAATGTAGGTATTTTTATAATTAATACTGACACCAAAAAAGCACCCTAAAATAACATTTGGGCCAAAAGCAAGTTTAATTACATGGCAACTATTTACTAACAATGTACTATTTACTAAATCTGATCATAACTCAAACCAGGCCAAATCAGCAAAGAATATCAAACTCGCAGCAAAAAAAAAAATGTTATTAATTGTTTTCAATCTCACAAACAAAATATGACTTTTCTATAAAATACATGTTCCACAACTAGACAACTGCTACAGATACAAAAATCCCTAACCATTTGAGAATACGTACAGAATGTTTGCTACTAGATTCTTTGTCACTAAAAACTAGATGAACATGACTGTAGCCACTATTATCACTGTCAGTTTGTTTATTCTTTGGGTGCTGGTTCAGCGGGTTTCTCCTCCGGGTTGGGGGCACTCCTCTCGGGCTCGTTGCCGTCGGCCCACTTTCCGTCGTATTCTTTTCTGTCGACGTATCTCTCTTCTTCATACTCTCCCTCGCTTCGGTGTACGTCTCGCTGTTCGGAGTAGCGGGAGTAGCTGCAAAAATATAAAATATTGTACTAAAAAGTTTACGGGCGGTCCTAATCCTTATTACTCTACGTGGGGGCGAACGGCAATATGTTTGTCTACCTACTCTCCTATAAAACGTCATTTTGTTTATGCATAATATCATCTTGCATACACTTCCATCTATATTTTCCTCTCCCCTTATATCCAATATTCATTTTGTTTTATCATAATCATTTCAGTCAATATACTTAGTCCCATCAACTTTGCAGTCTGTTTTATCCATTGCAGGATTACGCTTTCTGCAAACAGTGATGATAACAATCCTACTAATATTACAAATGCGGAAGTTCAGATGAATGTTTGTCAGGCCAGCACTGATCAGGCTGAAGTTTTGCATACATACGTATTTCAAGACCTGGTATAAATTTATACATAAGATTCATTATGATTGTAAGCGGGTTGACTACGTACGTTTTTCTGAATTGGAAGAATACCAATGTTTCATCGCTTAACAGGGGACTTCCTCAGGGTGAGTGCGGTTCGAGTCGCGCGCGCTCCGTGGCCTAGCGAATTCTGAGTTTCGTAGTTAGGTCGCTTACAATCACAATGAATTCGTCAAACTACGATAGTTTTTATAGTAAAATAAATAAGGATATCGAAATATTGGCGCTGTGCGGTCAATCAGTGTTCGCATAACTCATACCTTTCTCCCCTGTCTTTATCTCTCCTTTCAGGGCTGTAGGAGCGGGACCTCCTCTGTCTGTCAGGACTGCGCGAGCGCGAGTACCGCCCGCCTCGCCTGTCGCGGAAGTCACGGAAACCGCCGCCTCTGCAAGAGAGCATGCGATTAGCTATGTAGCACAGCCCTAGGCACCCTTACATAAGCCATTGTGATGATGATCTCTGCTGCGCAGTGGAAGAAAGTCTGCAGAAAAGAAGGTAGCGGGTTCAGTTTTCACCGCCGCGCCGAAAAACGTCTTATGATCTGCAGCTGTTTGTTCTATGTCTGTTACACGTCTGGTACCCATAGCACAAGTTCTGTTTACTTTTTGGCAAGATAATAACAAAATAAGTGCATAAACAAGTTATTTAAACTGTAAGTAAGACTGAACTGTAAGTACATTTTTATCAATTATTTAATAAGAAATGGTGTGAATCGCATCTTCACTTCAATATTTAGTCCACAAATGGAAGAAGTCAATCTGATAATTTAACGTTATTTATGTATTTACTCTATAACTTAGAGGGTAAAATAATTTCAGTAACACTACAATACAAACCTAAACGGCCTGCCTCTGCCGCCACCTCCCCGCCTCGGTCGGAACGGCCGTCCGCCTCTAGAGCGGTTGTCCCTCCACTGATCTTGGAAGCGCCGGTTATCGTCCCGCCGGAAGTCTCCGCCGCCACCACCGCCGCCGCCGCCGCGCCCGCGTCCTCGTCCGTTGTTGTAAGTGTGGAAGCGAGGCCGGTAGTAAGTGCCGCGCTCGAAACCTCCGCGTCCACGCCAGTTGCCGCGCCGTGGGAAGCGGCGGAATCTTGAAAGAGTGATGATTTAAGAATACAATGTGAGCGTGAAGGGTGGGGGGTATGGTGTAGGTCTCACATCAAAACAAAAAAAAGCTTGGATATGTCCAAGGTTACCCCAGAGGCTAATTTAGTCCGTGCTCGCGGCGGCAATTTGTACCTCATCATCATCAGCCTTTAGTAGTCCACTGTTAGATATAGGCCTTCTCTAATGAGCGCCCTGTACCCATAGCTTGCCGCATCCAGCATCTTCCAGCAGTCTTACGAAAATCGTCATACCACCTAGTCGGAGGGCGTCCTACACTACGTTTGCCGAGTCGCGGTCTCCACTCAAGAACACGTTTACCCCAGCGGTTGTCGGTTCTTCTCGAGATATGGCCAGCCCATTGCCACTTCAGCTAGCTAATCCTTTGAGCTATGTCTATAACCTTGGTTCTCTGTCAGATGTATTCGTTACGAATTCTATTTTTCAGAGAAATTCCGAGCATAGCTCTCTCCATAGCTCGCTGACTACTTTAAACTACCGTGAGTGTCCACGTCTCAGATCCGTAGGTCATGATGGGTAGGACGCACTGATTGATAACTTTCGTTTTCAAGCATTGCGGTATGGATGACGAGAAGATTCGACGTAGTTTCCCAAACGCTGCCCAACCTAGCTGGATCCTCCTCTTGGCCTCCTTCTCGAAGTTGTTTTTATTCAACTGCAGAATCTGCCCCAAGTATGTGTACTCGGAAACAATTTCGAGAAGGTGGCCATGTAGACGACTGGTCCCGGATTGATCCGGGAATTTGTACCTAGATAAAATCAAATGAATAAAGTGTAGTGTGCCTGTGGCACAGATCATATCTGAGCTGTCATGTACGTGAAATACTTTCATATTCCGACCAGGTCCTGTTCATGTTCAACACTTCAACATTATTATGAAGCAATAACAAGTCTTACCTGTCACCAGAGCGCGAGCGAGACCGTGACCGGCTGCGCGAGTAGTAAGACCGAGATCCCTCCGACCGGGACCGAGACCGCGGCGACGCGGACCGGCGGCGGCGCGAAGCCGGCGACTGGCTGCCGCTGGAAGCAGACCGGGACCGCGAGCCTGATCGAGACCGGTACTTGCGGGGCCGAGACCTAGGGGAAGAAGCTAGTTAGCAGGCTGTTATGGACCCCGCACCGATTAGGCGGCGAGAAGTAGGAGTTATTTCTAGGTCGCGGCAGACTAGCCGAGACGTCTCGTCAATTGGGCGCTCATCATGTCATTGTCAACGAGAGGCACCATGTACACAAAGAGAGACTTCCTGACTCCGAGGGAGGCTAGCGCACCAAACCCATATACACCCTCTTGCTTGGCCTGTCTAAGAAATAAATATCAGAGGCGTTATAATGCAACTGCATTCAATCTAATGACTTACGCTATAGAACGAAATGTTAGAGATTCTATAATAATGTGTCCAAGTATTAGCAACAAACCTGCTTCTAGACCGTTTCTGTGAGCGATCAGATGAGTTCGACGACCGTCGTCTAGGCGACGGCGGGGACCGCGGCCGGCGACCCGACGGAGATGGCGGCTTGATACGAGTGACGAACTGCTCCGGCCTTCCGTCGCCGACTGAGACCGGGGTTTCGCCTTCTTTTGCAAGACGGAAGGACCCGAACTTGTCTAAGACGATGTTGCCTTTGCGAACCTGTAAATAGGAGAAAAGACGTCGATATCACTATTGCTTACTCGTCTTTTGTTGCCACAATAGAAATTAGCCTTTAATGTGAATGTTATGCAATAATCGGTATCGGCAGGCGGTTTGGTGATCGTATCATTTTCATCATTTTATACTCTGCTTAGAAGATTTCGAATTCTTATATTAAATTCGCAGCAGCACGATTTACTAAGTGGATCAATATGTTATGGTGGAGTCGAGATCTTCAGAATATCCCGGGTTATTCTTTGTTGGAGCATTTCCTCATCTAGAACTTGTTTTCCATACGCAGGGTTCATAAGTTACAGTAACATGGTATTAGGCAGTTACTCACAGGGGGATGCGGGTGCTCCGTGCCAGGCGGTTCGGGCTCGCGGTTTTTTGAAGGAGGCGGCGCCGACGGCAGGGGAGGGGGCTCTTTCATGGCCATGGCACGACGCACCGAGACATTCTTGTCACCGGGTGCCTAAAATTCACATAATTCGAAATTAGGCAGCAAGCTCATAGTGTGCACTGTTGATACTGCTACAGAAAGTAAATATGTCGACACCTTTATAGACTCGAGGTTACATCCAACTCATGCCGATTGAGACAGGGTCCATTTTGTTACTGAATACAAAAATAAGTCTCGTTTTATCTGTACTATTTTATTTTACATCTTCTGTTTTTGTATCGGTTACAAATAAAATATTCTTATTCTTATGTGCAGAACCTATTGCCTCTCTAGATCTGCTTGTGGAGACATATTACTGTATGATGTTCGCTGCAGTCTATTCTTTATTTGTTTGCATAATGATGTCTTAATATTAGAAACATAGCTATGGCATGGAAACTTACAGGTCTTACCTTATCCGAATCTTCAGAACTATCTTCAAACGCGTACCGCTCTTTGTACCCCTTTGATGATGAAGATTTCTCTTTTTTCTGAACCCTACTGGAGATAATATTAATTAGTGATGTCTTGTACACACTACAACCAAGACTATCTATTACTGACTATGGGTTTAGGGTTATCTGCTCTGGTGGCAACAAAACTTGAACGAATTCAAACTAGGTTTCTGTACAACTACACGTTAGTAACCTTTGATTTATGCAAGTTGAACTAGTGAGCGTAACCTGGACTATTTCCCCTCACTTTACGTCGATGTTATTACGCCACAGCCTAAAAACCACGAACCACCGCTAATTGGTCACCGTTAGCCACAGACAACTGGGACGACACGCGCCATAGACGATGCTGTGACTTTGTTCAAGATTGCTCATGGCAAGAAAGGGTTGGAAAAACTAACGGATCTTTGACAGCGCTCATAGACATCTTCCATTTAGGTTTCTCGAGAGGCGGCGGCGGCGCCTGGTCAAGCGGGGAGATCGAGCCGCGACCGTCACGCTTGTTCAGCACCTCTTTATCCACCATCACGTGGTATGCGCTGAGTTTCGACTCCAACTCTTCAAAGCCGTGCATGTCGTGAGCGTCAAGAATTCTGCTGAGTAAATGGTATAGTTAGTATATTTGTTTTATGGTTATATTTCTAACATCAATAATTTCGTTACTGTAGAAGAAAGGTAGATAATACATTTGGAAAGCGAGGTGTTTCAGAATAAAAGAATGTAAACATTTAACCTGAATGTTATATTCCTGTTGGATTAAAATTCGTGCAGGATAATGTTTTTATACTCGATTTCTTCATTAAATAATCTAAATAATTATATCCATATCTCGATCGATCCATATATTGATGTGAATTGCAGTTTTTTTGTTTCGAATTGTTGACTAAATTTGGAGCTAACTCTAAGCTCGCCCTTACGGCAAACTGTTGCTGCCGAGAATTTCTTTCACAGTGTAAGTTATAATAGTGGTTTAACTTGTTCAATCGATATTTTGCATCTCAATTCGGCCGATCAATTTTGTAACACATTTTCACTGTTGTCTTGAATATCAGTTGAGCAAACATGTCCCGATTTTGTTCTGCTGCTAAAAAGTTGTCATGATGCAGACAATTTGCAGAAGTAAGAAGACTTTTTTACAAAAGTTTTACTAATAATGCAAGGCAACTACTATGAATGTACTAAAGCTAATATACACTATACAACCTCTTGTCATGCTTTCTGTCGTAATCGCCGTCTTCACTTATATCTCTCTTTGATTTTCCCTTCAACTCTTTCCTGAAAAAGATATGTTTTATGTTAAAAATAAAAAAAAACAACTATGGGTACCATTATAAAGGACTAGCCAGAAGATGTCTCAGTCTTGTTCAAGATTGTCCTGTAAGGTCTAAAGGAAATAAAGCACTTTGATGTTTGATGTTTGATGTTTAAAATTTGACTTGTCTAAGTACTTATTTTGTAAGCCTAAAGAAATCAAGTTATTGAATTTTGTTTGCCTGATTAATTTGGTGTTTTAATGACTATGTCTGTCAGATTATTGTTTTATCGATTAAAATGTTACATATCAGGCGACAGCTCGCGGTGAGGGAGCGTCATCGCGATCATTTCTGTAACAATCCTGAGGTCATAGCTCATAATCTCAGGATTGTTTACACAAAAGGTCAGTCAAACCAGTTCTTTTTACAATGCCAGATGCATACTAAAAAGTATGTATTTGAGAGCTATCTTTGCAGGTTATTAAGTCCTTCTACAGGTAATAGACTTAGGCATGTATTATGAAAGCTTGCTCAGTCATCGATCTATGCTTGGGAAACACTGTTCTATTGCTAAACGTCACTCAAGCATAGATCGATGACTGTACATAGTTTCTTAATATGGGCCTAAGATAATCATTGTTACTTTAAATAAGGTGGGTTATCATAATCATACACCAACTGCTCTAAATAAATATACGAAAATATACAGGCTAGACGCCTGTATATTTTCTGCCAGCCTTTCCTATCCCATGCATTCCTATATCCAGAAATGTTTACCTGATAGCATCCCTCAGTTTCTTATCTCCAATCCTCTCCAGCTCTCCCAGGCTGTATTCAGAATTATTTGCGGCTTGTCGCGCCAACTTTGCTTTTCTTTTTTCTTCCCTTTCTTGCTCCTTACGCTTTCTCTTTGACTCCTTCTTCTTTTTCCTGTAAATGCTTCAAACTTAGTTTGGATTGCCACTTAAGTCTTAGTGAAATGGGAAGGAGATCATTTATCTCACAGCCAACTAGTTGCCGCCCAGCTGTCCTCATCAATGTAAATATGTAATAAGGAACTCTAAATCGGTTCTTAGGTTTTGCATGAAAACAATTTTTGAGATTTGTAACTAACTTGTCTTTCTTTTTCTTCTTCTTCTTGTCATGCTCTTGTGGCGCGCCCGGCTGCGTTTGTTGTCCTAGCTCTTGCATCTTGCGGTTTCTCTTGTACTGGGCAGTCTCCTCGAGGAAACTGCGCACTTTCTCCTCGTAATCAGAATCTTCCTTCGTCATGTCAAGGAATTTACGGATCTGTAGATTTAAAATTTCATATTAAGTTTCGTTTGCAGTGGCGGTTCGGGCAAAAATTAAGAACCACTGCTTATCCTCCCGTGGATGGCGTAAGAGGCGACTAAGGGCGCATTCACACAGCGGATCCGTTTTTACTGGACCGTTTTTTACGGATCCAGTAGCGAACACTGGAAACAATCTTTCACTGAATCCGGAATTATGTGGGTGAACTCGCTCGCACTCGCAGGAAAAAACGGACGCTGTGCGAATGCGCCCTAGGGCACGAGGGGTTTGTCCGCAGCATCCACCTGAATACTTGACAACAATACTACGATATTTATGTTCTCATTGTGGAAGCTTACATAACTATCGACTTTAAAAAGTAAATAAAAAAAAATAGACTATTCATGTGCTGTAGATGCGCGTGTTTGAGATGCAAGGGTATTCACGCACAACTACAAAGTCTGCTGTGCTAAATCGAGATTTTACCTTCAGTTCATAGTCAAGTTCAGCCTGAGATCGCGGCGGGGCGGATATCTCTTCAGCCGGCGGCGGTGGCGGTTGATACCCATACGGATGATTGAACTGAGAGTTGTGGGTCCGCGACGCAGAATCATTCTCGCCCAGCATTGCCATTCGCTTGCTGAGCGGCGACAGAGAACGCTGCCGGTTCTTGTTAGATTGAGAACGACGTTTCTTCTTGCGATTGGGACCTTCTGAATCTGGAACAATGTAGTATTTCAATTCCTAACAGGGGATTACCTATTCACCGAAATTTTTATGTTACGTGTTTATGTCCCACTGCATGGCGCATTTGCGCACACTTTTCAAACACAAGTTTTCCTATTTCTCTGGGTCAACCAACTCCATAATTGATTGGTTACTAATTAGTTGCTCTAGTGGCCCAGTTCTTACCTTACCCACCCTTAGCTATCATAGTTCAAAATATTTGGTGTTAATGATGAGACAAACCACTAGATTCCGATGACGAAGACGAGGATTCCGAAGATGAGCTGGAACTCGATGAATCGCTGGAGGACGAAGACGAACTGCTAGACCGCTTCTTCTTGCCTTTGCCTCGCTTCTTCTTCTTTTTCTTATCCTTCTTTATCTCAGTCAAGTTCAACAACTGCTTCACAGCCTCTTTTACCTCGTAAGACTTGACTCCCGCGAGACCAGGTAATAGCAACTCTGCTGGCTCTATCAAAGGCTTTACGGCTGAAGTTTTACTCTTCAAAAAGTCCAGGGAATTCTGAGCTTCCTCATGAAACGGTATGATGGCTAGACAATCTTCATACGCCTTCTGGGCTTCTGTGATCTTGTTTTCGTCTTCATAGCTCCGCCCTAAAGCCACCAATGTTTCTCCTAGATACTTTCTAGCGTTTGCATGGTTCGGATTTAGTTTCAATGATGTTTCAAAATCTTCTATAGCCTTCTTGAAAGTGCCGCTGTTGGCGTATAGAGCACCTCTCGCTACTAAGCCTTCGACGTTTCTAGGGTCGATACTCAGGGCTTTGTTTAGACATTGGAAGGCTTCTGAATGTCTTCCGGCTTTGAAATGCTCTATGCCCTCAGCGACGGAACGGAACGCCCACTTGCTTGCCTGCGCTTGGCGAAGTTCGTCCGCGTATTCCGTCGTTTGAAATCCACCCCTGTGAGAAATATTGTGTTTTTTACAAGTTTCATGTCATCAGAGTTATAAGAAAATGCTATCAAAATATTTAAGAAAAATTTGATATTGACATGTTTAGGGTCATCAACATCAGCCCTTGTCGAACCATAGCTGGGCATAGGCCTCTTTATATTTGTTTAGGTAAATAATATGTATAAAATAAACTTAGTAGGTAACTTACCTAAGTGAAGTGAAGTTGGTGCAATGCATGTTCGAGATCCCAAGAATTTCAGAGAGATATTGCACGCAGTTGGGGTTATTGAAGCCAGGACTCTTCTCCAAAATAACTTCATAACTCTCTCCTTTCATATCCACAGTTTTCCTGGTAAAACACAAAAGACATAAGAAATATTGAAGTACAGTTAAATAAACGTTATTTGAGACTCTTAATTATTATTGACGGTAGGTATATTTATTGACGCAATATAAAGGTTGTATTGTAAGTAATTGAATTTCAAGCAAAACCCTATAACAGAGTCACGCAGACATAATCCTCACCTGTTCCAATTGAGCTGTTCAAAAAATCGTTATTTTACTTGTAAATTGCTTTCACACACAAATAGAACATCGTTATGTATTATGTGAAGCCGCCTCAACAATGTGACATTAATATTACCAGTATGCCTCAGCAAGTCACAACATAATGTAGAAGGTGTACAAACAGGTTTTTGAGTTCCGTGCTATACCTAGAAAAGAACACCCTAAAGTTTTGGGGTAACATGTTTCCAAACATCGTTGACAGCCGCATCTGACAAGAAAGTCCACTGGACTATTCCATCGAAATAATATATCAATGGTCTTCTATTATAGAAATTTAAAAACTCCGACATCCAAAATGCTCTTTACAAAATCCAATCATAGGTCTGATATTGCTGGAATGTAAATATTAGCTTTAATACAGAGTTACATGGTTCCGCTTACAGATTTGAACTGTCCTATAGCTGTACTGACCTTGGTTTTAAATTATAAAAAAAGTAAGTACACATCTGTTTTTTTTTTGCAAATCCTTGATGTTGAAAAGGTAGTTAACAGCCCAAGGTCTTCTGTCAATCCATGTAAGATAGTTTCGTTCAATCAGTTTTTGAACAAAAGCAGACATTTTCACAACTGGTGATTGAACAGTGTTGCTCACAAAGTATTTTTTGTTATATTGGTGTTGTGATACTGAAAAGTGATTGTAAGCCAGTGAAATCATCAATCCAATATCTTTCACACTGGTGACTGATATACCTACCAATGTGCGACATAATATTTCAAACAGGTGATTCTTGCAACCTTGGTAGGGATCTAGCAGTCTAAAAAAACAGAGGTATTTTTACATTTTCTTGCAGGCTGCTTTGTTGTTTCATCAATCCATGTGAAATTTGATCATTTAGGTTTGCATTTCAGCCACTTTGTCAATATCCATTAGATCCATTTTTCAAGTCTGTCCGTCTTCAACATCATGGAATTCAGCATGATCCTCTGTCACTTGTCAAAAAATCAAATACCACTGATTTTATAGTCTCAAGATCTTTTAACTACAATGATAAATATACATATATGTACTTAGAACAACAGATTTTTGCATGTGTATAAGCAACAAAAAATCTTAAGACACTGGTGTTTTTTTTGTGAATTTTACGTACTTGTAGATGAGGGGGAAGTCATCAGTGCTCAGGAGTCCTAGCGGGGGCTTTGGTGGGGGATCGTCAGGGCCCCGAGTGACTCCTTTCATGCCGCACACCATTTTGTCAGTGTCTGGTATAACTTCAATGACTTCGCAGCAGACCGTGTCATTCATCAGGTAGTTTCTTGATACATTTTTCTTGTCCACGGCTGGTATGATATTTGTCACTGGTAAGAATGCCTGTGGAAATGAGGTCAATTACACAAGTGCTGCATTATCTAATCTTAAAGATAATAATGAAGATTTTAATCAAAGAGTAAAAAAAAGATATGATTATCTTAACCCTGGTTCAATGAACTAGAGAAATGAGTAACAATACTTTCTGTATCAGTATGGTTTTGATTATTTCACTGAACCAACTCTTTAAAAATTTCTTGTTGGCATTTAAATAACTTCATTGTCTATGTAATTATGCATCAATATAACATTCATGGCCAAAGAGGTGAAGGTGATATAAACTTCAGAATATTCATTTCCCAAATGCTAATGTGTACTTTACGCAGCCATGAATCTATTATCTTCAGAATAGACTAGAATTACAAAACATTGTGCAATAGACTTGATAAGGGGCAACCAAATGAATTTCATAAAATTACCTTCACATTGATATCAGCCACATATCTGGAGGTTGGTCCAGCCGTGCATAATACCTTCAGCATCATACCTGATGCTGTCCTGTTGATCACTGCTCCAATAATCAGTTCTCCAGTCTTCACATTCTGTACCAAACATGTATATTTCAAATACATTTGGGTTACAACATTGTAGTATTTTTAAAGGATTATGGAAGTGGCAATGCTATAGCTGACTTTAGGTACCTCATTATTATTTAAATTTATTCAATGGCAAGGAACATTTCTATTTATTGAAATAATATAATTGTTTCAGTAGTAGGTATTGGGTTTGTTATAAACAGTAACTTACATCAAAGAAATGCCTCAACCTCGCAGCTTTGTCAACACTCAGGAATGTCTCGAATGGTGGCATAAGAGCATACATATCTGAAAGAGACAAAAAGTACAATGTAATGTTTGTTATATGGTAACCTATAGATACAAACAAAAGACAGCATAACTTTCTGTTGATAGTATGAAAACCAACTTACTGTCTTCTGGTGCAACTCCATCTGTCCCCAAACTGGACGAGGATGGGGCCTCCTCCAAGACAGAAGAGTCAAACAAAGCATTCGCCTCCCTGGCGATGAACTGATGAAGTTTCAGCCGCTTCCCACGGTCTTGGAAAGTGAGGTGCTTGTGCCTTGTCTGGTAAATGGCGAAATCCAGCGGGCCCACGCCCAATTTACCGAGATCTTCCTCTCCTCGCTCGCCCTCCCACGTTTTTTGCAATTGTTGACCATGATAGTTGATGGATTGCGTCACAAGGGACGCATCCAGTTTTGATTCCATCTTCGTAATCTGCAATAGTTAAATGCTTTAGCAAACCATATTAGGCCTATTTTCGTACATAGTTAATCAGTGAAGTTTCGATCAATTCATGAAAGTGAAAGTAAAATCGACGCCATATTATTTACCGGTAAGCTAGCTCCTATCCTATCTACAAAGGAGAAATATAAATAAGTTATCATAATAGTTATACATTCTTACCTCCACACTCACTAGTTTTTAGAAACAACTACAATTACGAATTTTCATTGAGCTTATTTTATTTTACACAAATTCACATGAACAAGCGCACTCGGCAACATGCAAAATAAAATGGCGACCACAGATTTATAAGTATAGTACTAAAGTAATGGCGACAATACAGTGCTGCCAGATGGAATTTGACAAAATTGTAGAAATTGGAGTAATAACTCAGTAGATAGCAGAAAAAAATCAGTAGACGTAGCAAAAAAAATTTTTTAGCCATAAATGCGGTAAACGCGTGTAAAAGTGTCAACCTGCACGTTTTTTGTCCCATTAAAAGTTCCTGAGCGGATGAACCTATTTTAATTTAGATTTTTTATGTGTAACAAGCGTATGTTTCAATTTGAGGAAATTTATTAAGGCAATTTATTGAAAATTTTATAAATATGCAAGTTGCCTAGTTAAATATTCACGGCTCTAAATTTTTTTTAATTGGTTTTAAAGAAGGTATTTACCTACTTACCTAGGTTTGTCAAGCAAGAAAAGTCTCAAAGCTTATTCGAAATCAAAATTACAACCAAGAGATTTTTTTTTAAATTTGTTTTACTGTTATGAGGCCATATGGGTCTCTCTCAGAGAAACAGGCAGATTTCTCAAATTTCAAGAAATAAATCAGTAGATCAGTAGACTGTTCGAAAATCTGGTAGATCTACTGCTAAATCAGTAGATCTGGCGACACTGACTTAATGAAAGAAAGAATGACTGAACTGAATGAGTGAATCGAAAAGAATGAATGGTGTGACTTGAATGAAGAAATGTTTCGTTTCGGTTGGAGACTGAACCTTAGGACTGAACCTGAACCTTCGATCAAAAATAAGTAGTTCGGGGGGCCGGCAAAGCCGGAAATTTTTGATCGAAGGACTGAACGAATAAACCTGAATAAACGAAAGATCGATCGATCAACGTTCTAATGTGCGAATTGTTTTTATTCGTCCGAATCTAAATGGCTGACAGCACGCAGTCGCAGCGCAAGCATGGTTCATCATCATCTGCCCATATTAGTTCACAGCTGGACATAGGCCGTCCCCAATAAGGCAATAACACCATGTCTTCAGCTTGCCGCATCCAGCATCTGCATGCAGTCTTTCGCAGGTCGTAATCCCACCTGGGGGGAAAATTCTTCCCACATAAATAAAAGAACGACTACGATCACTCACTGGGGTTTATTGGCGTACCTACAGTTATTACGAAGTTACAAGGTTTACATAAAATAAAATGCAATGGTAAAATGAGATTCTGGTGTAAACTGAGAAAACCAATGTGTTACTCGAATAGAAAAACGAATAGGGTTGTGACGAGCGATGTAATCGATTCGCCACACACCACACCTGGCCGGAGAGCGTCCCACACTACGTTTGCCGAGCCGCGGTCTCCACTCAAGAACACTTTTACCCCAGCGATTGTCGTTTCTTCGTGAGATGTGGTCGATCCACTGCCACTTCAGCTTGCTAATTCTTTAAGCTATGTCGATAACTTTGGTTCTCGATCGTTTGGAGATAACGTTTTTTCTTCTGCCCATGGTGTGGGTAGGGTATCAATCAATAGTTCGTACGATACAGGGATCCCGTTGCGAAATATACATTTACAGAGTGTCCCGAAACTCAACGTCAAGCCGAAAGCGGAAGACAGGTGGATTATAAATCCACAAAAAAAAAAATCACGTTTGTTGTATGGGAGCCCCCATAAATATTTATTTTATTCTGTTTTTACCCGACTACCAACAGGGGAGGGTTATGAGGTTAGCACCCTATGTTTGTATGTTTGTATGTTTATATGTTTGTATGTATGTGGCCGATTTCTTTGTTCCCACGTAGCGCTGAAACTACTGGTTCGATTTCAACAAATTATGTATCGATTGATTCGTCTCAATACCCCGATGGTTATAGGCTATAGGATTTAGGGCTCCGCCCCCGAATAAGCCTTCAAAACGCGTATTAAAGTTTAGGTAGCCGCAGGCTGCAGGCCCCATAGAGAAAAACTACAATACCTACGACCTATTTTCATTTTCAACTCTATGCCTATCAAATATGACCGATACGTCATTCTATTTTGTCAATGTAAATGTTTCAAACTTTTATAACTTTCACGTAGTCGGGTTATAGTTTTTAACTTTATCTTGTTTAGTATTTGTTGTTATAGCGGCAACAGAAATAGATCATCTGTGAAAATTTCAGTCTAACTATCACGGTTCATGAGATACAACTTGGTGACAGACGGACAGTCGGACAGACGGACGGCGAAGTCTTAGTAATAGGGTCCCGTTTTTACCCTTTGGGTACGGAACCCTAAAAAAGCCGGGGCGGGCCGCTAGTATTATATAAATAATATATCTACAGGCAAAGTATCAGATTAGGTAGGTACTTAAGAAATTACATAAATAGGAATTTTTGGATAGGTACCATCACCTCTCCATAAATATCTCACTGCAAAGCAAAGCTATAAACCGTCATTGGGAAAGTCTCACTTCAATAGAAGTGGCGAATACAAAAGACGAAAAGAGGGCTAGGTAATGGCAGACACAATGGAATACTGTTTGGACTAGGCGGCCGCCGCCCCCACACAATAGCGAACTTATTCTATTCAAAGACACTTATTTACTTTTTGTACCTATCTACTTAAATTTTCACGTGAATGCTTTAATATCTTGTTTTGTTCAGCTTATTTGATGTTGGTACGATTATAATGTTGTTACCATCAATATTGATATTATGATATCAAAATTGGTCTACAAACCATGATAATGAAGCCGCTAATTAATTTATAAAGCATACCCCATTCATTTTTAGGGTTCCGTACCCAAAGGGTAAAAACGGGACCCTATTACTGAGACTTCGCGTTCCTTCTGTCCGTCTGTCCGTCTGTCACCAGGCGTATCTCATGAACCGTGATAGTTAGACAGTTGAAATTTTCACAGATGATGTATTTCTGTTGCCGCTATAACATTAATACTAAAAAACAGAATAAAATAAATATTTAAGGGGGCTCCCATACAGTAAACGTGATTTTTTTGCCGTTTTTATAGATAATGGTATGGAACCCTTCGTACGCGAGTCCGACTCGCACTTGGCCGGTTTTATTGTTAAGGTAAAATTGATTTTGTTATAAAAGTTTTTTAACTGACCGGAAAAATCCGAAGTAAAAGCGGATGTCTAAAGACTACGAATCACAGAGCTTTAAGTTTCGTGCGTAGACGTTGCGTAGCGCTACGCTGCCGCGCTCTCTGCGTGCTACGAGCTACGCTGCTACGAGACAGCTACGAACGAACTTTTTCATAAACTTAAAACATAAACTTCTTCTGAAATACCTGTGTATATAAGTTTTGTGCATCAATAAATTTGTTTCTTCATCTACTTCATAATTCTACTTTTTATCAGTTCGGCGCGATTGCGCATCAAAATATTTCATATTTCATTTATTTTTGCTTGCATGTTGGTACATTCCATCTTATTTCTAAGGTAAATGGTTATCACTATACATACATGCACCCTGGAAGGGCACTGCAAAACCGTCAACTTTATTTTTACAATGTCAAATGGAATTTAAAATGCTTACATAATTTTACAATAACATAAATTTCATGCAATAATAAATATAATTAATTAAATTGAATTTTGAATTTACATGCCCAAGAAATAAGATGAATATCAAAATAAGATGTATAAATTTATATTCTTCGATCGGCTAAAACCATTGAGGTAAAATTGTGGGTAGCTACCATCGATCAAAAATGTCCGGCTTTGCCGGCCCCCCTTAGATTCACAGTGCGCACGCCACAACCTTCAGTAGCAAAAGAGATACATTTTGACATGTTAGGAAAGCTTTTCAACTAGTGTCATTTGAGCGTTCAGACAAAAAGCATGGGTACAAAAAATGCAAGAATCACTCGTCCAAAGTGCTGAAAAAGGATGGAATTTCTTATTTTCAGTAAGTTTATATATATTTTTTACCCGTATATTGAGATGTGAGTCATATACTTGTGAAATCAGCATAAAATATTGTTGTTTGGTTTGCCTATGTTAAAATATTAATTTTGTTCTAAATTGATAAATGGAGAGGCTATTTCTTCTAAATTTTTTTTTTCATTTATAGTATGTATTAATATATTTTTCATAAAAATAAGTTTAATATTACTAGTTGATGATTTTTAAAATAATTAGTTGGCCCGCCCTAAAATTTCATTTGCGTAGACTCTCTAATAAAAGAAAGACTAGGTTCTTACCTACCTACCAGAAGTATGAATTTATAAAACGTTTATTTTTTTCCCGTAAAAAAAACTCGTGCAAAGCCGCAGACAGGAACCAGTTCTTTTTAATCTAGAGTGCCTGCCTGAAATTGTATTGTAAGTTTAAATTATTGTATGTCTGAAATGACCCTTTTGTATAAATACCTACTGTTGAGACACCAATTTATAGTTTAATCAATAAATGATTCGTTATCTTTACCTGAATTCTGTTAATTAATCCTTATAGAAAATAAACTGAGTAGGTAGGTATATAATTCTCAGGTAGGTACCTACCTACTTACAAAATAAAATAAAATAAAATGAATTCGACTCCACCAATCTCTTGTTCCGTATGGAAAAAACTTGTCAGGCTCTGCGCAAACTGTCTGCGTCAAAACAAAACGAACCCAATTTTGATTGACATTTTTGTAAGGCTCTAGGAATCTACGGGGGAGGCCGCGAACTCCTTATTTTTGATCGAAGGTAGCTACCTACCTTTTCATTTGAAGTTAGAAAAATTTTGTTTTTAGGAACTTATCGGTAAATTTTGACGAAAAAGCATTACCTATTCAAAAATCTTTAGTCAGATACAAAATGACATTCTGCCAAAAAAAGTTGGTTGTAAGTTTCAATCGACTCTTTAACCCATTACAAACACGTTTTTTCGAGTAGGTAACTTACCAAATTAAACCTTTTTAAAATACCACAAGACACGGAACGCTACAAAGGTCTAACAGCCCCATAAGTTTCTATTTTCCACTGTAATCTAGGTATGTACCTACTCGAAATTTTAGACAACAATGTATTGTTCCGCGCTATTCAATAGCGATTCATTTGTATAGATAGACTAACAATCAGCAAGGACACATAATGAAAGATCAATTCATACAGAAAACTACAATTTCCATTAATAACAGTTATTTTGACACGCAATATACTCTATGTATTGCAACTGGGTTACATCAAACACTCTATTTTGTATGGCTTTACTTATGTCGAAGCGATAGAGTTTAGTTTGGCTGCGTTTGCGATTTCGCGGGTGTACAATAGGTTGGTTCTGTGTGTGTATGCAAGGTGTATTGTACGGGATCACACAATACGCGGTTCGGCTTTGTGTCTCGCGTTCGCTATTGTATTCGGACATATTACCCGAAGTTACCACATTGTATCTGCTGCTGCTCTAGCTTCTTCTTTTGATGAGACGTGTATCTTATTTGTCGTACGCACTACTTTGCTGAAAGCTGAAATGATGGGAGGTTTTCTTTTGTTGTTGTACAAAGGCATGGTGGCGTTGCGGTATAAAGAGCGTATTTGCACTCGCTTTGAAGAAAATAATCATAATAATGAGCTAGGTAGGTATTAAATTAATAAAAAAATAGAGAGAAAAATTTACAATGGTCAATTGGCAAAATAAGAGATGGAAAGAAAGGAAACTTAAAACCTTAGTCATCTCGATTTTTTTTAAGGATAGAGTAGAGTCCGATCAGTCTAACCAATCCGGGAATATGACTACGTTTTGGTTAAAAATAGTTACCGGTCTATTCAACATACCTAGGTACTATAAAGAAATTAAAAACCTAACTGAAGCTTCGAGCTTTTACTGATCCTCCAAGAACAATTAGTGTGTCTAATAATTTACCATCATTGATTTTCTCTTCAAATAATAAAGCCTATTGTACTTATAAACATTAGAATGCATTATGAAGCGGGAAATGCATACAAGGGTTCCCAATAGGGTGCTGTGGAGCGTGCGCAAGATCTATGCGCGGGAAACCCGCATTCGTGCCTCGCGTTTCGCCGGCCGGTAGTCTCCTCCTGTCAGTGACTGAACGCGTTCGCTTGGCTGTATGGCCCGCCCGTGCCGTACAAAACTACCGAACTTTTTCGACGAGCATGCAGTTTTAGCGCTGTTCTTTCTTCGAATTTGCAGTGGAAAAGTGATTATTTTGTGCCAGTTTTTTGGTGTGTGAATGGTGAATGATTTTGGGTGCGTTCTGTGCATTTTGGTGGATGTTTGGATTTGGAATGCCGATTGGAAGCAGCCAGAATCAGCTGTTGCCAAGGTAAGTGCATGAAAATTTGAAAAAAAATCTAGTTAGAATAAAACATCGGATTTTGAGTGCGTTTTTTGGACCTGTTGTTTTAAAATTGATACCCGAAGCTACCGCGTAATATTTATTTAGTAAGGTAAATAAGATAATTATGTAGTTTTAATCGATGGACCTGCCTTCAAATGATTATTTTCTTTTTCTAATGAACAACACACGAAGAGAGGGGGCTTTCAACAATTTTCGTGTAATAGTGCGACACTTCCAGCTGATAAAGAGAGCGCTGAGTGAGTGTAAGCGATGCGGGTTCGATTCTCAGCAACGCGGGCGCTGCGCTGATAACGCAAAGGAGGTGGAAGCATTTACCTAGGTATGTGGTAATACAACTGCTGGGAATCCATTTAAAGTACAGGGAATCTTCTTCATGTACTTAAATTCCCGCCGAGCAAAAACAACAGCATTAATCAGAGTCAGCGGCCGCAGTTCGATCAAAATGCATTTACTGGCGGCCGTTCGTTAGCCGTCAATACGGCTCTCGGTCCAGCGGCCATAAATTTAGTATTGAGCGGACACAACAACAAAGCGCGTTTTGTCTTGCAAATGAAAACGCGCACATTTCGCGGTATTGTGCGCGGCTGTTTCGGCGCCCGCCATTATTAACGGCGAACATGAAAGACAAAAGGTTCGTCTGCAGCACTGAGGCTGGCCTAGATAGCGGATTATTGTACTAACACAATAGGAGCGTTAATTTCGCGACTCTATTTTGTTGTTTGCAACTTTATCGCTATTATCGGCAACGCGCCCGATCGGTTTTTGTTTACGCTTGTGTTTTAACTGACGGGAGAGCGGTTTTTGTTTCTTTTATCTGTAGTGGGCCAGTTAAATCACGTCGATGGAAGCTTTTGTACTTGATACAATTACAATGACTCTTCAAATTAATCTTCTAATATAAAATAATTCAGATACTTACGTATTTAAATGCTGCATCAAGACGAAATACTCTACCTAAATAGGTACCACCTGATTGTAGATTATCGGAGACATGGCATGCTTAGACCTTGGACTATAGAATACCTAATTACCTAATACTTAATGGCATACCTTGGACCATAGAATACCTAATTACTTATTCTGAGGTTGCAGAATAAATAAGTAGGTATTCTATCTTTGAGACTATGTAAATAAAAAAGCTTTTATAACAAGCTCGCTTAGTTCTTCCAGAACAAAAGCTCGAGAACAAACATAATAATTTTCTTCTTCGGTCACAAAAGATATGAAAAACACCGACAAGTTGAAGAGGGCATAATTTGTAGGAACTTCAATAGTTATTGAAACAACTTTCCTCACAAAAGCGGCGCCGAAACCGTCGAAACCGAATAAAAAGCTTGATCCTCACATAAAGTTACACTTGAGACCCAAAAGAGGTCGCCTCACAAAAGCGTCGTAATTGGCCCGTTCTTTTTCAACTTCCCTGAAGCATTCAGAGCCAATGAAACGTGTGCATTTAAATGACGTTCCATTGCTTTGTGGGGTCACACAGTCATACTAAAGTTGTTCGTGAAACCGCGTACGCCTACCCGCACTTTTGTTTGGGCTGAGGCTAAGGGCTGCTAAAGAGTGACTCTTTTCTTGTTAGGGAATCATTAGTCATGCTTAATGCGTCACCGAGTTAGTTGGGCTAGAGTGTTTTGAAGATGTTCTATGGTTTGTTGGTAGACACACACTTGACTTGAGGGACTTGGAGGATCAAAGAAGCTGGGATCAAAAGTGAAACTTAGAGATGTGAATGGTAACTCTACATTTAAATTGACCTACATAGGTATCTTTAATAAGCTGGCCTTGTTTAGGTAGAGCTGAAGCTTTTTAAGTAAAAAATATGTCCTTTTAGTAGAATTTCGGCTACGGCGGCGGCGGCCAGTTTCAATTTCAACGGGGACCAGCCATATGCGCAGGACATTTATGGTGCACAAATGAGTGCCCAAACACAGGTGCACTCTCTATTGCCTCACACTCATAAACCGATGGGACAGCCGACTTACACAACCGCGAAGAGATCAGGCGCAATTAAAAATATAACAATACCAAACAACTGCTCAAAATAATTCTGTTTAGGTTACCGGTTTTAAAACCAAATTAATAAAAGTGTTTTTTTTCCTAAATATACCTCGCCATCAAAAGCAAAATAAACACTCTTTAACTCTGCAACCCAAAGAAAGAAATGCGGTTTCCTAGCACGCATCACCAAACATTACTTACAAAACACATCGCCCTCTATTCAATGCCTCCCTTGCCATTCATTCTTTGCTTTGTAGCGTTCAGCTTGACAATGACGTCGAGAATTGGAAGAAAATTCGAATTTTCAAATATAGAAAAATCGGAGTTGTGGTTTTGTTTTCGAATTGTAGGACATTCCAAAGAGTGTTGATTAAAAAAAGGTCTCTGATATGCTTCTGATGGATGTTACCAGCTCGTGTTTTAATTATTCGCGTATTCACGAACGAAGAGACATTGTATGCGCTGATAATAGCAAAATCTGTCACGACGGGAACAATGCACGTAATAACATGGATCAGAAATTAACCGTCATTGTCCTAAACAATAGCGACGTCGCAATAATACGGAATAATAAGGTTATTTGGCTATATTGATAGAGACCAAATTAAACCATGACTTGACGTGTACAATAACTACAGAGTCCTTGGTCGATAAAAGTCAAATTACGGACAATTTTCATTCATTTCATTTCATTTATCAAACCATAGGAACATAGTAATGTCAAATGTACCTACAGCTTAAAAACATAATACAGAAAAGGCTATTGAAATAAACATATAGAATAAATAAACCTTACAATTGCAAAACAAAAATATCAGCTTTTAGGGTGGCTTTTATGGTCTCAATCTCTGCCAAAGGGCTGCCATCAAATCAAAAACGCTAACAGACCAAAGAATACCATAAAACATGTTTTTTTATATACCTTTTTTACTATAATAGTAATAACTACAAGGCAAATAAGTGCATACTTACCATCGCTAGATAATATTGATAAATATTATAATCTCTCAACGTGACTAATGACAGAATTTGTTAGTATTGCATGCCTTTTTTGCATTTTATCTGAAGAACGATACTAGGTACATACTTAAACGAAAGTAACGAAACAACTTCGTCTACATAGAGCTTTTTTAGAGACTCATCTGGGGCCTCGGTACCAAGTCGAGTGGACGGCCGTCACCAGGAACTCTTCTTCCGAACCATCTCGAGGCACTTTTCAGCTATCGATATCTTTGATAAAAATTATACCTTGGACCTGAAAATGATTTTAGGTCGGTACTCTTCCTTCATGCTATTTTCTAAAAAAACCTCAGAAGCCCAGCAATGCATAAAAAGTCAGACATGTCAGGCCTAATACTGAGATCTGGTAACCCTATCCGATATAATTTGACGTGTTTTAGTTAGAAATATTTTGAAAAACTTAGGCTAGATAAATCATATTATATTTAGACTTAGGCGAATAACATTGTATTTCATTTTTTATACAAACTTACTAGTGGTTTATTTTTCGCTTCTTCCACAAGTGGACAAAAAATTGAAGCGAACAAAATCAATAACATTTTATTTCTTATTTGATAATAATTACTATTTATAAAAAAAAACTGTTTACGTATAAAATTTGACTTGTCTAAGTGCTTATTTTGTATGCCGAAAGAAATAAAATTATTGAATTTTAAATTTTGAGATAAGTAGGTAGGTACTCTGGAATCTTTGAGTGAAAGTAAATTATTAACAGAATTAACATGGTGTGCACACAAAGAGATCTGAAAGGGGCTGATAATCGCGAGCTGACTTTCAGAGCAGACTTGAAAACATCTTTTGTTAGTTTGTAAAGGGATGAGAAATAAGATATCAGCTACAAGGGCGAAGGCGTGTCTAGTGCCTTCTATTCAAAGATCTTTACAGAGCTTTATCAAGCGAAATTAAATAATCAGGCAAATTGGACTGAAGACAACCGAAACTTTGATTTACTTACGTTACTTAAGGTTATAGAATCTACCTAAATTCTATAATCTTTAGTAAAAATTGGATCCCTTTATTTCGTAAGGGGCAAAATAATGGTTATGCTGACTGGACTCCAACCGGCTAAACCCACCACTGTTTTCGGCTCTGCACCTGTTTGCCGGGCCGACGGGTACGCTTGCGAATTCATCCGCGGGCCTGACGGTAAATCCATATCTACCTATACTATCCATAATATTTTACTATAAAAACTATCGTAGTTTGACGAATTCATTACGGATGTAAGCGGGTTAACTACGAACCTTATTTGTGTTGGAAGAACACCAACGTTTCATCGCTTAAGGAACGCGCACTCACCCTGAAGAAGTCCCTCGTTAAGGGATGAAACGTTGGTGTTCTTAACTACTCCGTAACTTTTGATTGCGTTGACTTAGTTTGATTTATATCGAGGCTCCAAGAGGTTACGAACCTGAGTAGGTATATGATGCGAATTGCAACGCGATACCTCTGCGCGTTTCTGAGAAAAGAGTGTGGACGGACGGACAGACAGACAAAAAAGTGATCCTATACGAGTTCTTTTTTTCCTTTTGAGGTACGGAACCCTAAAAGTAATCTGTCTGTCAGTTACCTTTTTAACGGCTGAACAGATTTCAGTGTAATTAAGCAAATATATCCCGGGAAGGATAAAGGTTACTTTTTATACGGAAAGAGCGCGAAACCGCGGGTTTAAGCTTGTGTTCCATTTGCGTAGCTGCGGCTAAAACAGAACTCTATATTAAATAGCCCATAGATAAGAAACTGCGTGTGAGCCGAAGTCCACTCAGCACCACAAAGCTTTTTGAGACAATGGAACAAATGAGGACGCGCTCAAAGGAGTCGGGATATGGGTTAGTCGGTCCACGGCTGCTTTATAGCTGCTTAGCTTTCAACGAGGCGAGGCGTGTTCCAAAACAAAAAAAACTCTATTTATCTTAGAAATCAATCGATGAAAATAAAATAGATATGAAAAAATATATATTTTTGAAATGACTATTCCGGTGTAAGATATAATGGATTGAGCGAATTAACAACTTGCTGCGATCTAGAATCTAAAGTATAAACGTGGTTTTAAAGCCTATTTATAATTTACAAAATATTTTCTTGATAGTATAGGTGAAAAGTTTTATGTTTAACTACGACTAACGAACAATAGTTATAAGTTTTATGTTTAACTACGACTAACGAACAATAGTTATTTGTTATACAAGAGTGTGCTTTCAAAGTGGCTTTTTAACCGCGTGCTCAGTTTTGATGACCTAGCAAGCGAAGGATTCTAAAATTGTAAGTATTTTTGGTCTTCGATATCCGAGTGTAAAAGCTGTTTTTATCCGCTAGAGGATAAAGTAAATTGAATTTAGTACCTACATCGTGCGCACGATTAACTAAACGCACAAAAATACTCTTTCCGAGATGGGGGGATGAAAATGTCTTTTGTTTCTTGACTTTTAAAGCTCTAGCGAGGGCTCAGCACTCTACTATAGAGCCACTCGCTAGCTTGGGATTTAATATCGGCATGTTCAACAAAAAATTGTTTTGCCCACTTATTGAACATGTGAGTAAAAGCCGATTTTGAACACTGTTTTTGAGCAGCAAAGTCACTGTTTTCGTGCGGAAGTGGTGTAAAATTATTTTCGGCATTCTGGGCTGAATGAGGTAGGTGAGTGACGCGGTCTTGATGCATACTTTGACTGCCGGCAGATGCTGAAGAGGGCGTTATGGCGCTTATTAGGCCTATGTCCAGCCGTGGACTTATATATGCTGATGATGATAATGATGAGGCATACTTACTGCCCGAAGGTCAAACTACACTGTGAGAGTGAGCAGTCTCTCTACTTTTCACGCTGTGATATGATACCATCATCGCTGCGAAAAACTTTCATTTTTGTGCTAGGTAAATAAATATTTTTAAGATTTATTTATTTCAACTGTTATGCAGCGCACACTGAGCAACTTCAGAAAACATATTTGGACAAGATTTTACTTTAAATAAATACGGTACGGAGTAAGTTCAAATCTTTAGATAAACGATTTATGATCATATCTATTTACACTTCTTCCGGCTGCTAACCGAGTAAAATGAAACCTGAGGTATCTACCGACATAAGTAGGTATAGGAAGATACATAAAGAAAAATGTCTCAAGAATTATGAAACCGGATACCCATCTCCCCTACAAAAATGCGTGTGACGCATTTGGAGTGTTTGTCCTGCACTTCATATTGAAAGCTTCTCCCCCGACCCTCGTGATATGCAATTCCTTCTGTTATTTGACGACGTTGTGGAATACCACATGTCTTGTCTATGACATGCCTGATAGATTTTCTGGGAGATCGAAAATAGAAGGCGTCCGTTCTCTACGGTTCGAAATTCAAACCACGAAGATACAATCATCAAATTTATAATTCTAATTTTGTAAGACCACGAAACATCTGACTAAAATTTAAGAAATGCATTGGGTATAGGTACCTACCAAAATACCCATGTACAAACTGTCTATAGTGTGTACAAGGACTCCCACCAACCAACCAACCATAAAATATAAAACAAATAATTCCATACAGTTACTAGACAATAGCCAAAGAACATTTCCAGTTTCAAACATGAAAATTCATATCAGCGTTGCCGCCAACAAAGGCTTGCGGCCTTCAAACATAAAGGGACCCGCACATTAGTAGTAAAGTGACCGAGGGTGAATGCGAGCGCTGAAGCGGCAGGATTGCAGCGCCATTGTTGAAACACGCATTGGGTTGGTACTACTGGACTTAGTAGCAGTCGAAAAAAAAGATGCTTTTTGAATTTCCTAACATTATTTTTAGGCTTCGCACTGGACTGGATGGAGGCGGTGCAAGACAGAAGCTGACGGCGCGATCTTTTGGGTCTTGATGCGCCAAAATAGTGAGTGTCAGTGGGTGTCCTATACGTTTGTCGAGTCGCGGTCTTCACTCAACCCCCTTACCCTAGCGGTTGTCGGTTCTTCACACTCCGGCAGGTGAGATGACGATTTGCAACAGCTTGCAAGCAGATGCCGGTGGAGGCAAGCTGACAACAGGGCGTTATGGCGCTCATCAAGGGACGTCATGTCCAGTATGTGGACTGTATAGGCTGTTAATAGGTTTAAGAAGCTATGACGCTATGAACTGGACAGTTTTGATAGAGCGTGAGCGAGACGGTCCGAGTAGCTCAGGATGGTGGCGCATGGTGAAAACATTAAAGCAAATTAGGTATATGGTCCCAGTCGACCGATTCAAAAATGTGATCAGGTGACTGGGACCGCGGTCCTAGTTATGTATGGGCCCAGTCGCCTGTATCCTCAATCAAGCGGAGGCCTTTGTCCAAAAGTTGTACAACTCAAGACGATTTGGGCTTATTATAGTTTTAATAAAATCCGATCATCAATCTGCCATCCCAGCATTTTGGAGGACGAAAAGATATCGTACATAACCCAAAGAACGATTCCTAGTGGATAATGACGAAATGACCTGAGTTTGTTTTCCCGGTCGAATACAATCTCGGAGTCCTCAATTTTAGAATGAGAGTGAATATGTTTCTTCTGGGGTGGCATCTCAGGATCAGGCTTCTTCGCTTGCTGAAGTGTAATGACAGCCCATATTTAAAGGTCCTCATGAAAAAAAATTTAAGAGTGGAAGAAACTGCCGTACGTTGGATGGAGAAGCATCGATCAGATTTTTTAATTAGTATCGAACCAGAACCACCTTATTTTTTATAAGATAGAGAGATAGAGATGCATTTATTGACACAACAGAGATACAACACAGAACAGAAAGGAGGAAAAAATATACAAAAGTTACTAGGCCTTACCTACCCACTCACCCACAGACTAGATACAAGAAAGAAATAAGCTAGATAAGTGAGATAAATAGACTATATATAAATAGAATATATATTTAAAAATAGACTTCCCTTGTATCCAGCTTCCAGCAAAGATAGATAAAGGTTTGTTCGTTTTTCATATAACCAACATAAAAATAACAGCATTGTACACATCAAGCCCAATATGAATAGCTAACTTGTGAATAGCACTGCTCTACGTATAGTAACGCGAGTCCGCAAAGTTCTTTTGTCACGATTATCGTACAAATCCGATCGGGGAAGTGTGCCGCTTTCAACGGCAAACTGCATTATGAGCTATCAGCCATTGTGTTGTAGGGCTGTCGATGGGTGTGTGGAAACTGCTGTGTTCGAATTTCGAATGAAGTGGTGGT
This sequence comes from Eupithecia exiguata, assembly GCA_947086465.1. Lineage (NCBI taxonomy): Eukaryota > Metazoa > Arthropoda > Insecta > Lepidoptera > Geometridae > Eupithecia > Eupithecia exiguata. The sequence continues at coordinate 3,841,362 of OX352229.1, forward strand.
ATTCATCGGGAATACAGAACTACCAACCTAACCACACAAAGCCCGAAAGAATAGCTGCGTTTCGTGGGAGTTTGCAAACTGTTGAAAACTGTAGGATTTTTTAATCTATTTATTGTGTCTTCAAGTTGAGTAAACTTATAGAGCGTTTTTGTGCCCATGGCGGACGAGACGTACGAATCGAAGCCTCCAACTCAGCCCATGAACGTCGTGAAAGCCGCCTAAGACCAAGGCCACGATATCGGGCGATGCGTCTTGCGGCGCGTCCTGCGTCTTACGACTGGCGGTGTCGCTATGTCACATTTCCGCAAGTCGCACCGCGGACACAGTTATGGCACACTCAAACAACTTTTTCTTTAACTCTTTGATTTGTTCTCGCCGCGGACGCAGACGCAAGACGCAGGACACGCGGGCGGGCATGTCGTGGTCTTGGGGTAAGGAAACCTAGAGACAGGGCAGGAGCTTCCTTCTGTTTATTTTCGAGACATAGGCCTCCCCTTACGAGCGCCATAGCGCCCTGTCTTCAGCTTGCCGTATCCAGCAGTCTTTCTGTAAGACCTTCTTGCCAAATTTCATGGTTCGAGGTCAACGGAAAGTAGGTTTTTGGTCCCATGGCGAGAAACAATAAATATTTTTTCTGTGAATTAACACAGTGAAGTTCTGTGAATTACAAATTAACGGTTTTTGGATTTTTCCCTTTATTACTTGTGCTATAAGACCTTGCCTCTCGCCAAAAATATCAAATATCGCCTTTCAATATCAACACGATACACGCGTTTCTAAGAAAAGAGGGTTGACAGACGGACTCAATTGAGCGCGGAACTCCAATACTAACTTTCGTTCAAAAATAGAACCTTCAGATTCCGTATCCGACTCTAGAGCTTTGCTGTTCGAATTTTGAATGAGGAAGTTCCGCGTCATATGGAAAACTTACACAGCCTTTTGAACTTTCGAGAAGAACATGGAAAAAACTTATAAAAAGACGGTGATGCAGATATCCAGAGGGGATAGACCGACTATCAATGATTTGGTTTTTAGGAAAAAGGCAGCCCTATTCAATAGGTAGGTACATTACATAGGTACCTACTGCAATCCAGTGCATTCTGTGTAGAGAACTTGTCGAATTTGAATGGTCAGCCAAGAAATCTACCTACATAAAGAAGGACTCAAGGATGCATTAGTTTCTGCTTAGTCAAAAAGATATGGAAACGGGAAAAGATATCTTTTTAAGCAACTAGTTTCTGCCCGCGGCTTTGCACGAGTTTGTTCTAGAAAACGTAATGTGCCATTCCGGGTGCAAAATTTCAGCCGATTCTTTCGTTTTCGTGTAAAAAAGTAACAAACATACATTCATCCATTCATTCAAACTTCTGTATTGTTAATATTCGTGTGAAGTACGTTTCTGTAAAGTATATTACGCCACGCGATGTACTTCGAAATTGTCAACGATGACCCAAAAAAGCGGGTTAAATTGACTAGAAACTAGTTTAGAGATCAATGATTGTAATAGTTTTAAGTCTTAAATCTTTTCAATAAAAATCTTTTCAATTTCAATTTCAATTGTCGAAGCTCAAAAACGACCAACCTTCGAAACACAAAACAAAACAATACCTACCTACCAACTTATCGAAAATTCATAATCAAAAACTTAAGAACCTACTTGTTCAGTCAGACACAATAGCCCAGATACTAGAAGTTCCGAACTCCATCCTCAGATTACGAGTATAGCCGATCCATTGAAAATATCCATAAAAGTCGAACATTACCCAAAACAATGGAGGGAGGGCTACGGTATTAGGTGCTTGCGCTTCTATTGAGCAACTTTTGTCCCATTGTGTTGTCCACTGAGGGAGGCGAACAAAGACACGAGACATAGACCGAAATTCATCAGCTACCCGATTGTTTGCTACATAAAGGGGTCTATTGTCGACAAATATGATATCGTGACAATGTGGATGTAATAATTAGAGGACCTAGGACGTGAACTTGATTTCGCAATTACCTACCTCCGCTGAACGTCTTGGCTTTGTTGTTTGAAGTCTCACTACACACATGCCGTGATATCCTCCCTTGGTAACAAAGCTGTCAATAAGTTTGTTTTTGTATTTGACGACCTCTGTGGCGCGGTTGGCGAAGGTCTGCCTGCGACGCAGGAGGTTGCGGGTTCAATTCCCGCCTCGGGACAAATGTGTGTACGAACTGCAGACATTTGTTCAGGGTGTTCTGGTTTCTAAGTATAATAAAAAAATATCTATCTATATATTGTATCATAATAAGTAGGTATATCAGTAATCAAGTACCCATAACACTAAGCTCTGCTTAGCTTGGGGCTAGATAATGCTTTTTGAATTGTCCAGCATTATTTATTATATATTTGTACCTATACAAGGGTTTCGTGCTATGTTTTACTTGATGAGACAGTCTACAAAACACAGTTCTGAGATTTTTTATAACTATGAATATTTTTTGTGGTTGATTATAACCTACATTCCTATAATTTTTTTAAATACATTGATGGCGGGTATTGGGCTAACAGAGCTCACATAACGCTGTAAGGCGACGTGGAAGGCCTATGATGAGATGATGAGACGAGCTAGACGCACGCTACCACCAATGGCATGTTCACTGCGTTGAATCGTGAACATAACCTTAAAGGACACAGAGAAGCCCAGCTGTGGGACAGTAATTTTACTATTTTTCATTAGGTAGGTACCTACTGACCGAAAAATAATAAAATTGATACGCCACATCTAGAACTCACCCTGTAAATCCGTGCCTCACCGCGTACCGGAATGATTCCCGTTGACAATAGCCCCACTCTCCCTTTTTCGTATTTGAACTCACTTAAACAGCCACAATTGTGGCCGGCTACTTTGCCTCACTTTGTTTGTCTCCGTATTTCCTTACCGCTTCTGTGGAGCGTCTGTAAAGCATGGCAACTTGGCATTGTTTATTTGGAATTTTGTGTTTACTGAAGCTTGGTAACATTTTTCTGATTCTTTAGCAGTTGAGTGTGTCAATCTTGATTCTGTGTCATTGAGCTGGCAACACGTGCTTCTACTGACGTGAGGTTGCTTTGTTTATTGTGAAAATACTAAGATCAAGCAGCTTACGTTTCTCTTAGGGGAAAAGTACCAACGCCGTGGACGGAGGAAATCAATCTGTATACGGAAGGTATTCCCTAAAAAAACCGTTCATTTTGAAATCTGCCTGGACATTCTATACAAATGGACTAATTCTACGATCCGAAATTCCTTGCGAATCGAAGGAAAACAGAAAACAGAAGAAAATCTCTTGGCCTATTTTTCTGCTCGAGTTTTCAAGCACAGACTTAAGACTTTTAGTTGTTAAAATATCAAATTGGTAGGTAGTATTGCCAATGTTGCCATTCATTTAATCGCTCTATTCTCATTTTCGATATCATAATATAACACCATGATCAACAACTTTAGGAAGACTCTAGGGTGGAGCTAAGGTACCCATTCCGCTCATCCAATATCTAATCAAATACCTAATGAATGCCTAACATTTTGTCACTTGGAAATGGGCCAAGCAAGCGGTTTTTTATCAATTTCCTATACAATGGACGATGTGGCACAATAGTTTGAATGGCCTGCGATTAAAGATTAGACAGGCCACCCATCTGGAGCCTGCTTATCAGAAGATGAGCTCAAAAGTGCCTGTCTTGAAATAGACTTTACTCCAGTCACTCAATACTCATTAACTCCTACATTCGTATGGAGCCTGATCAGGGCTTGGTTTTTTCAATATGGTAGACTCGCATAAGCCCTGATCAAGGTCTATCATAGTCGAAAATCCGATCCCCGATTTGGGTCCAAACGAGTATAAACTTTACAAACCCGCAGAATTTTTACGTACAGTGCGCGTCACAATTAAGTATCCCCCTATCTCAATGTATGTGGGTTCAAATCCTGTCAGCGATCGTTGGAGATTGGGTGATCAAAATTACATGTTTTTTTATAATTTTCCATTTTCTTTTCATATTTTTGACGTTTCCAACAAAAATTATATGTTCTGTATCATTAAAATGTAATTTTTGTATAAATTGTTTCATTTTAATTTCATTTAATTTGGTAACTTTACTTAAAATTCGATATTGCCTCTAAGTATCAACTTGGCCTTGCGGTAGTAATCGGCAAATTAATGCAAGACAAGATAAGAGTGACATGGTTCGAATCTCGTGAGCGGTGTTTCTTTTTTTTATAATAATTGTTATCTATTTTTTTTGCAATAATGTAAGATTTTTAATTGATATTATTCTTTATAGGCTTAGTTGCAAGTTAATGAAAAAAAAAACAAAAATTACAAAAAAGAATATTCTATAATTATGTCTACAATTTTATACAATAACTACTACGTATAAATCTATGATATTATAACGAAATAATTGTTTTGATAAACCATAATAACAAATAATATCTGTAAGCAGTGAAAGGTTTTTTAAAATAGATTGTGATATTTTAATCAAAAATAATTTGTTTACAACGAAAGAACATTGGTAACAATATTTCGATCTCTCGCTAAATATGCACAAAGCAAACCACACGGAATAAGACGAGTGACAATTACTTTGTTCGCTAGAAACGACAAAGTCAAACCCTACCCGCATCCATAAAAAAAATGTAAGACTTGGCATTAAAATAATTAGACCGATAGACAAAATTGGACGCATTGTTCCAACAGCTAAATAGCTCAGTTGATCTAATGCCGAGAATTCGAGTCTCCATATAAAGGGTGGGTGGTTCGATCCTTAGCGGCTTGATAAGTTTTTGCATTAAAAATTAGTCACAAGCGAATAGAAGTTAGAAAATATTTTGTAGGCAAGGGGGATACTTAATTCTGACGCGCACTGTACATAATACACATTCATGAGTAGGTAATATACGAGGCGCCCAAACCTGTACCTTCGCGAGTGAAGAAGCTATAATACTGCGACTACACCACTTTACAGGGTGCCAACTAATCAACTTGATAACCGATATGCATATTACAATACACTACACTAGCGACGCGTGACCCGAGAGCTGGTGAGTATCTGGCACACATAGCGCATCAGCATTGCCATACAGCGGGGTAATGCAGCTAGCGTCTTGGGCACGCTTCCGACTGGTATCGATATGGATCAGTTGAGCTACCTGTAGATTGTTTGCAATAGTCTGCAGTCAGCTCAATTGTTTCAATTGAAAATACTAGTTTTAATGTAATTATATTATGTAATTGTAATTATCTTTGTTATTAAAATATCTGAAATACACTACATAGAGTTTTTGTTATACATAGAAAACGACCAGATTACCCGGAACATCTACAGATCGTACGCAATACAATTAAGTTTAAATGGATCCACACTTTGCTAGGTTATTTAATTACTTTCTATTTTTAACTTAGAACTGCAGCTTAGCTTAGAGCATTTAAAACCTCTTTCAACTCCCAAAACCCACTTTTTTCGAATATTCGACTGACAACCGTAAATAAGACAAGTGCCAACCCTGTTTTATCAATGAATGGCAATATTGAATCACATTAGGCTAATACACTATGAATAATACCGCTTTATTACTATTGTTGTTGTCAGCGGGACGAGGCAATTTAGTTTTTTAGGGTACAACCCTATTGTGTGGGTGACGGTGACAGTTGGGGTATTTTTGACCACATTGACTACTACATGCTGCACTGGTGATTGTAAATCTTAAAAAAAAATAATTGATGGTTAGCACAATAAATAATTCTCTAAAGGATAGGATTCGCAACAAATACAGAGAACTAAGGTTGTCGACATAGCTCAAAGGATTAGCAAACTGAAGTGGCAGTGGGCTGGCCATATCGCGAGAAGAACCGACAACCTCTGGGGTAAACGTGTTCTTGAGTGGAGACCGCGACTCGGCAAACGTAGTGTAGGACGCCCTCCGACCAGGTGGGATGACGATTTGCGAAAGACTGCTGGCAGATGCTGGATGCGGCAAGCTGAAGACAGGGCGATATGGCGCTCATTAGGGGAGGCCTATGTCCAGCAGTGGACTGATATAGGCTGATGATGATGATGACAATAAATAATTATAATCGAATTCTTATAAAACACAGTTCTTTAAGTTTTGCAGGACAAATAGTATCCTTCGGGAATATAATTTATACCTATGGGACCACTTTAGGACGATTTTTTATAAAAAACCAAAAGAGTTTGCAAAATCGGCCCAGAATTGACGGAGAAATTAAATTCTTTATTTCCTTAAACACAAAAATGTATAGACATGAAAGGTCAAATTGTTAAATATAAAACCAGCCAAGTGCGAGTCAGACTCGCGCAACAAGGGTTCTCTAAATTATCTCTAAAAAAATATTTGTTTAATTTAATTATATATTTGGATATTATCTAAATATTTTGTGAATATTTCAAGCGACCTTTTGCCGTCATCAATATCGAGCAAAAAAGTGCAAAAAAAGCGGAGCCCCCTTAAATATTTATTTTATTCTGTTTTTTAGTATTTGTTGTTATAGCGGCAACAGAAATACATCATCTGTGAAAATTTCAACTGTCTAACTTAAAAAAAACTTAATCACGGTTCATGAGATATTCTACAGCCTGTTGACATACGGACAGCGGAGTCTTTAGTAGATAATAGGGTCGTTAAGTCGGGAAGCTTTTATAAATTATACAATAAGTATTATCATGTTTTTATAATGATTAAATTTGTACTATCTATCTAACTGCATATTACTGAAATTCTGGAAATAGCCTTTTATCATTAAAATAAATTGACCTACCTTTTTGGTTCCATAACTATGTAAAATCAGGAGTTACTAGGCACAAGGTCGTCAGGGGTAAGGTACCTCTGAGAACTCAAACCAATTGGTTTCCGGACCAGCAGGTATCACCAACAAGGTAGGTGTTACCAACTGGTTAGATATAGGTATATTAGAAAGTACTAGAATAATAATAATTATGTACCTACCCTGTTGACACATTCAGTGAACTGTAAACTCACAATAGGAAATTGATAACCCGTATCGTCTCTGATTATCCGCTCTTTACTCTTGGCTTTGTCTAACCTGAATTCCGATCGACAATAGTAGCTGAACTTCTTATGTGAGTCAATAAAGCTACACAGCTGTTTAAACGGAATACGATCATCACGGCGCACGTGTCTGAACAACCCACAGGTCAAAAACTTCGATATTTGATTCCGCCACCGTGCAAAATTTATAGTAGTACCTAGTACTTTTCTGTGACTGAAAAATATATGATGATTTAATTAAATAACGTACGGTAAGTACGTTATTTAATTAAACCACAATTGTACTTAATTTCCATTTCAGTCATCATCATGATCCGGGATACGACTTCACCCACTAGTGCCACTGGCAACTGGCCTCTGGTCTCCTAGACCTCCAAACTGTTGTCCAACTGTACACGCCACGCCAATCTTCACAAGGTTCGGTATGCGACAGATTAGCGACATCATCTGCCTATCTCGACGCTGGAGGTGAACGTTTTACCTACTGTGCTGGGGTTTGGAACACGCTACTGTTTTTCCCGTCTATTAAAAGAGTGAATGTGGGTATGTTCTGGACCTTCGTGATACATCGTCGGCCACATCTTGACTTTCCATCAGGTGAGATTGTGGTCAAACGAAGGTCTACAGACTATAAAAAAAACTGTCTGGCGCCATTCTGTTAGCGTAGTAACCTGTCGTTATTTCAGGCATAAGGAAAAACAATAAGTTTTTGCGAGGCTGTAATTTCCGTAACTCTTGCGACAAAAAAGTTGCATCAAAATCAAAACTCTTTCAACTTCACTATTGCCCCACACTTTTCAAAAGTTGGTGAGCACGAGCACGTGCTCAGCTACTTTTGCTGACGCAACGATTGTGCTGCCACACATTAATCAACACTTCCGATGTTTGATGAGTTATTGTTATGTAAATAAGTGGATATTGATTTGGAGAATTGGCAAAATTTATATCACGTAGGGCGTAGAGCAGGCAGAAGTGATTGGTTAAGGCGTAGTCGAGGCTTACCCTTCTTACCAACGAATAAGGCAAAGTTTATGGAGAAACGGGCGGTACCCCGAGCGAAACTAGCGCCGCTACCTATTTTATCTTATTATTTCGTTGATCGAAGGTAATTTCAAAATTTTCAATGGGCAGTTTGTGATATCTTTTTTAAGCTTTTTTTAATGCCTTTGTAATATATTTTTTTATTTTGTATATTTTAGGCAGAGATACGAAATTGCACTTTGTGGCCACCAAACTCTATTTTCGCATCTCTGCCTAAACTATAACTATATAAGTTAAAACTATTACAGAGGCATTTAAATAAAGCTTATAATAGGTATCACAAATTAGGTACCCATTAAAATTTTAAAATTTGTTTTTTTAAACGGAATAATAAGATAAAGTAGGTGGCGGCGCTAGTTTGACTGGGATATGCGCCTTAACAGACACAGACATAAACCTTGGCTGACATGCAGCATATCATGGGAGTGTAATGCCGTTATCCACGCTGGCACTGGATGTGGGCACGCGGGTTGGAGATTCTAGTTCGCTGGTGGATGTGTTCTGCAGGGTGCGATGCTACCCGCCCCCTGTAGGGGTATGTCCTGACGGATCACGCAAAAACCGATCATATCCTGACGGATCACGGCAAAAGGTGCTATCCGATATCGTGATCGGTCAGGATAAGAAACAAGATAACGAATTAGTGCTATCCGATCACGCCATACAATTTATACCTTACTTTTAATTTTCGTTTGTGCTGTTAATAGATTTTCTTTATTATTTCCAAGTCGTCTCTAACGAACGACACCCGCGGGAAGAATTGGGTTGTGCAGCACGGACACCACAGGGCAAGTTTTAAAGGGTTATCATTATCAACGTTCGATTGAAAACTGTTTTAAATCTACTTTGGCTAAGTGCTTATTTTGTAAGCCTAAAGAAATAAAGTTATTGAATTTTGCTATATCTAAACATAGGTAGATAACTTTTGACATTTATTCACTTAGTACTTGACTTTTTTGGATAAGCAAACTTGGTTGTGTGTATACACCCTGTAGCCTTCTGGATCGTATGACTGGAAAGTGGTTGCGGATTCGATTTCTCCACTCGGACAAAATGTTTCAGTATACTGAAGTCAAAATACAGTTTATTTCTTACCAGCTTCTGCTGCTTCGTGCTGCTTCGTAAGCGACCAAATGGTCGGGATGAAAAGTAGCATAAACGAAATGTTATTCCATTATCTATATCTAGATCTAGATCCTATATCTAGAACTTATTTTATTAGGTATAGGTAGGTACATTAACATTGTTTACAAAATTGGAGACAGATTTATCTATGGAAGAGAAAATGCCTGCGACAGTAGGATTAAGTTTCGAAATATTTGACTTTTTTGTCTCTATCATTATGACTTAATATGAGTCAAATTTTTCGTCACATCGTCAAAATGTATATAGGTAAGTAATCAAAGCACGTAGAAGGTAATTCTCGCTTCATTTCCTTCCACCTCCAGTCCTCCATCGATCGAAACTCAACCCCCTTCAGAAATAAAACTCCATCACAATAGTCCTGCTCGGTGGACAATAGATGGCGCTGATCGTGATAACGATATGTTAACATTGTCACAATGCTGCGTAATAGCGCGATTGTACTCTCACAATGCTTTCCTCCACAATGGAACTGTGAACTCAGACAAACTGATCGAACGGAATCGTGTTATTAACGCCGTGTTGTAGTGTTATCATCATCATTATCAGCCGTGGCTGTATGTCCGTCCACTACTACTGGACATGAGACTCTACCAACTGCCTAGGTATCTAGGCACTGCAATAATAAACTACCTGTAACTGTAATGGTTCTGCCACACGCTCTGTCTTATCTGCGAGCATGCCTGCACAAACCAATTTGCACAGGTAAGAGCCACAGATTAGTAGGATTAAGTACCTCATGCAGGCCTCGAAGCGACTTGTACAATCGTTGACATGCGACATCGTTGAGGATTAGACTGTGCAAAAGAACTTCGCAGGCAAGACGGAGCTTTTGGACTGTGGCTGGTCATTCAAGCCGCGCTTAAGTCCGGTAAAATTGTTTAGGTAGTAGGAACTGGACTGTGGAAACCTTTAAAGGTTTCCACAGTCCAGTTTGCACGCTCTTACTAGAACGTGTGGCCACTGAACGGTGTCCCGTCTTTTGGTACAGACAGAAAAATTGGACTGCACAGGCAAGACAGAGCGTGTGGCCGGGCTTTAAGTTAAGTATTACGACTATTATGTTAATTTCGAAACTGCTATGATAAAGTTTAGAACTTTTATACAGCATATAAATCGGGAATCTCAAAGCACCACATCTCATGGTTAGGTAAATACCTATCCTGTAAAAGGGTTTTTTATTGCACTATGATGTTAATGACTTGAATTTTTAATATTTACCTAATGTTGTGTTATTCTTCTGGTGGTCTGTGGGAGTGAAAGAGCTTCATTGTGGTCTTGACACGTCTTTATTGCACGGTGTCTTTACATGGAGTCCCTGATTCTGCTATTAATTACATTGTATTCTCTGGTTACATTGGGATGTGCTTGCGATGCACTGCGCTCACATTCCATTATAAAGAATCTACTTACTAAGTATTTTGTCTAAGTTTACCTATTTTATTATATTTATTGTTATTACTAAGAACCTTTACCATACAGCAGCAGGGCAATGCAGCCAGCAGTAGCGCAGCGTCTTGGTCGGGCGGAAGCGTCCCCGCTTCCGGCCGACTAGTACTGATATGGATCGAGCTAGCTGTAGATTGTTTGAATTGCAACAAACTGCTGTTAGCTCAATTTTTTCAAAAGTTAATAGATACTTGTTTTAATTTGTTCATATTATTTGATTGTAATTGTCTTTGATAATAAAGCCGGTCTATTAGAACATTTATAATTAAATACATGACGGTCCTCTTATCTGAGTAAATGCTGGAGACGTACCTCCACAGAAATCATAATAATAAGGTACTGTTATTATGATTTCTCTGGGTAGCTCTGACGGATGCTGCTACTTACCTACTTCCGGCGAGATCAGTCCAGTCTTCTTGACAGACGCATAAAAATAACTATTTTAAAATCTACCCCATACCATCTCTCATCCATTTTATCCAAATGAGTCATCCATTTGTTTGCAGTTAAATAATAAGCGATTGATAAAATCGCCCGACTGTCTGTGACAATTCGCACTCGATCTGTAGCAACAATGGTACGAAACCGCCAGGATATTTAGATCCCCTTTCGTATAAAATATTATCCTGATCCAGAAGGGATGGGGTGTATCTACGGATCTGGTTAAACTGGTCCCAGCATAAGCTACTCGCTAACTATTCAGTGCGATGTTATTCAGTCCATGATGGATCACAATTTCAGACAACATTGTATGAAAACAAATGAAGTACGTATCTACTAGCTCATCAAATACTAACTGTTCGGCTTTTACCTATACCAAGCAACACCTAGGAACGTATGCTGTTTTGAGTGTTAAAAATCTATCTTTGTAAAAATCCTTTTAAAAAAAACGAGTATGTATGTAAATAATAAAACACTGTTTTAACCGGATTGATCGCGTATATTTTATATTTTGTTTATAACCTGACGTTACGTGAGTATGTGAATGTTAAATTGCTGGACGCGACGTAATTTAACATGATCAAAAGCACAATAATTTTATATTTATAAATCAGAATTTCAATAATGCTGCATGTCAATGTTAATGGAAATAATTAGATGTCATAAGTACCTAAACTAAGAAATATAATTAAGATTTATCACTTAGGAATTCGGAATCAACCGGTATAAATACTTTTTCCTCCAATAGTTTCTTCAATTTGTTTCTAAATGCGATCGAATTACATTTGAACCTTTTCAATTTATAATATTAGTTTGGATATCTGGTCCGTTTTGTATATAGCAGTCGTTCTGAGGCTGACGCGGCGTATGAATCTAGTCACGCTCAGAAAATCCAGGGTCGATCTTGCAAAGTCACTATCTCTACAACAATAGCCAGATAGTGGTCCGAAACTCAGGTTCGGTTCTATTGTAATGAATTAATTAATAAAATCGCAAGGGCGGCCATTGTCCAGTGGATCCGATCTCATTAAGCAGCATTGTGACGTAACAATGGCGGACCACCTAAGCGCACGTCAGCATTTAAACTTTAATTGAAGCTAGTGCTTGTCATAAATTCTTGTTATTGGGCGGAAGGAACCTAAAATATTAAGTCAGGCACTGAATGGTGGTGTTGTCAGCCAGCTCACACCGAAACGCTACGCGACACGACCCGAGGCATCTACAGACGCAGCGCGATATCGCGAGGGTTTTAGTACTATGTCAAAATGGTATGTCTGTCTGATATTGATCAGTTGACCTACCTGTAGATTGTTTGCAACAGTCTCCAGTTAGCTCAATTGTTTCAACTGTAAATACTAGTTTTGATTTAATTCTATTAGTTAGAAGGTACTTGGTTTCGGTGTGAAACGTACAACACTTAGTTAACATTACGCCCCGTAACGCCGGTCAGTACTCATCTTTAGATAACTGCCCTATAGGGTAAGGTAATTCCTGCCATCAAACCCGTCTGCAGTCGGACATGAGCCTCATCTTAATCCCAGCTGTGGATCTAGCTGAAACCCTTTAAGGAATGTTTCAAAATTAATACCTGCCTACCTAAATGATCCCGTTAGTTCTAGGCTGTTTAATGCAGTAGGTACGTATATATTTAAGCAAACTTTTACCCATATTTTGAAGGTTTTTTATAATTAATAGAGATTAAAATCTTTGTTTGACGACAATCTCAACTCACGGAGTGACGATTTGGCCGATTTATAACAAAGGTCTTAAAGAAGATTTAATCTTGTTTTGAAGAGAACATCGTAATTGGACGAAAAACTAAAATTGTATAAGCAAACTTTCCTTCTTAAAATTTGGATTCACGTTCGCCAGCAAAACTCCGTTTATTCCCATTTTAATATTATAACATATCGTATAAGCGATGAAATCCAATTTTAATATTGCAATCCATAAAGCAGCGTGAGATTGAATTTGATACGTCTCATGCGAGCCGGCTATTCACTGCTACCAGAGCGAAAGCTGCGAAAGCACGTCCGCCCAAAAATATGGTTTACCGCCCGCCCTGGGAGTGCTCATGCTCAGGCCTGTTTTCACGAAAGCTATACGGAGATTATAAACAACTAAGTGATTGATAAATAATAGATTCAGGCGTTACTTTGCCAACTACAAAATGAAAAAATACTTACTTACGTATTTTTTCATTTTGTAGTTGGCGTCGTTTTCTTCTACAACGCGGACTACATTTTGTTAGAACTTATCGGAGAAGGTTTTTTCGCGGAATTGTTACTAAATATTTTCATCCTTATATTTTTTAATGATGTCAAAATACGCGATGGTATATGCGGCATTCTTGGATAAGATTTAACGTAGCTTCGTTCAGGTCAGTTATTCTGGAATCCGGAAGATCTCTTAAGTTGCATATTTTGTTTTTGTGTTTGCATATATTTGCTCTAGGTGGCGTCGTTTGAGGGAGGCCTATGTTCTGCAGTGGACGTATACGGGCTGATGATGATGATGATGATAAGGAAATTATGAGAGATAAACAAGTAAGTTTGGCCGGTAAGTTGGTAAGTTTTGATGACAGACAGAAGAATATTTCCAAACAGAAAAAATAGGATCTGAACAAAAACGTTAATGTAAAATGACTTAGCAAGTCTGGTCTCGTAATACTAGTGTTGAAATTTGAAATGCGTGTTCTAATTAAGGAGAAAAATATGGGGAAATTGTAAAATTATGATTTATAGGGTTCCGTCGTCCAAAAAAAAAATTATTTCTGGCGTACAGCTACAGAATTGAAATTTGAAATAATAGTAATATAGCCATTTATTCCAATTTCTTATAACAGTAAATATTTTTTTATAATTAGAATGATGATAGTAAATATTGTATTATGCATGCATTAATTTACCTGATAAATGTATTAAATTAATTTCAAAATACATAAACGATGGAAAACGGGCGCCCGCGCCGCCGCTGGGCGGACAACATCGTATCCATCACGGCGCCACTTGGACACGGCTGGCTCAGGCCAGGAACGAGTGGAACTGGATGGAGGAGGGACGTCCCAGAAAGAAAATTAAAATCTAAATTTTAAATACACGTTCTAATTACGTAGATTGTAGTGGGGAAATCTATAATACAATAAGTAATAAAAGGGTTCCATCATCGAAAAAAGAATCCTAAAGTTTGTTTCTCGTTTTTGGGGTTCCGTACCTCAATAGGAAAAAAGAACCCTTATAGGATCACTTTGTTGTCCGTCCTTCCGTCTGTCCGTTTATCTCTTTTCTCAAAAACAAGTGGAGGTATCGAGTTGATATTGACATCATATACTAAGTTTGTAACTTCTTGAAGCCGCGATATAAATCAAACTTCTACGTTAACGCAATCAAAAGTTGCATCCGTTTGTGCCCACTTTTTTTTTTAATTTGCCAAAGGAATCACATGAACACAAAACTTATAGGGTACTTCCCGTTGACCCAGAATCATGAAAATTGGCCAGAAGCAAGGTCTTGTAGCACAAGTAATGAAAAAAAAAAATTGTCTACGGAAAACCGTAAATTCGTCGTCTACAAACAGAAAAAGAAAATTTTTGAATCTCGCCATGGACCAAAAACCTATAGGGTACTTTCCGTTGACTTAGAACCATGAAATTTGGCAAGGAGCGAGGTCTCATAGCACATTAGTAAAAGGAACAATCCGAAAACTGTAATATGTAATACGAGTATGTAGTCTAATCACAAAAAAACTTTTTTTTGTCCTCGCTGTGGACCGAAACCTTATATATATATAGGGTACCTTTTTTATAGTCTATAGACCTTCATTTGACCACAATCTCACCTACTTCCCGTAGAGCTAGAATCATGATATTTAGCAAGAAACAAGGTCATATAACTATAATGTTTAGTTACGGAACCATCGTTGCGCGAGACCAGTCGGTCTTGCACTTGACGTTTTATTACTTATACCTACAGTTTCGAAATTTGAAAAACATGTCCTTATTATGGAGAAAAAATGGGGGAAATTCTAAAATCTATTTTAGGTTTCCGCAGTAAAATAGAACTCGTTAAGTTTTCAGTAAGTAGGTAGAATACCTACAAAATATGGTGAGATCCGACCAAAAAAAATGTATAATTAGTCTCGTCTCGTAATCCTTCCGCCGTAAAAAGTGTTAAGATCATGTGAAGATCAAAATCAGCAAGTTGCCAACGTCGACTATGAAGTTGGCAAATACCTATAACTTATTACTAAGTTCATAGTTTAGGATAACTTTCGAGCAGGTAATTGGCCAACTATGTTGTTTTTAGAGTTTCCTCTTTAGTTTGGTCATGAATTCTACCTATATACCAAACTAGCAGCGCCTCGCGGTTTCACCCGCGTAGTTCCCGTTCCCGTAGTAATTCCGAGATAAAAAGTAGCCTATGTTCTATTCCAAATTATAATCTATCTCTGTGCCAAATTTCATCCAGATCCGTTCAGCCGTTCGTACGTGATTGAGTAACAAACATCCATCCATCTATCTATCCATCCATCCATCCAAACTTTGACATTTATAATATTAGTGGGATAACAAAATAACAAATACCAAATTTCACATTAGGCCTTATGGATCCCGTGACAACCCATCTTTATATCCTAACTAACTTATGCCTGCGGCTTCGCGGGCGCTTTTCCGGGAAAAAAGTAGCCTATGCCCGTCCCCGGGATACCATCTACCTCCCTGCCAAATTTCATTGAGATCCATTCAGCCGTCTAGGATTGAAAACGTAACAGACAGACAGATAGACGTTTCCTTCGATTTTATAATAATAAAGTATTACTTACTTTATATGTATGGATGGATACTAAAATGCGCTTGGGTAAACCACCACAGAAGAACTCGTATGAATCATAAAGGCAGAGATCAAACGGCGGGTCCTTTTGACCCCGATAACGAAATGATGCTCCCTGAACACACGAGGGTTAACCAATTAGCGGTGGGGTTTTATTGAAAAATAATTGCATCTCGTCCAGTGTGCATAAAGTATTTTGAAAATTAATTAATTTAGCCGAATCCATGTCGGTAGCTAAGTTTTTATCTTTTTTGTATCTAAAATGTCTTTATTTCGGACTTTTCAATCGCGAGAAGCCGGCGCGCGGGTCGCTAGTTTTTCTTAATTCTTTCGCTCGTATGGAGACCGATCCCGAGGTGTACGGGTTTTAGTTTTTAATTAAATCACCTGTTTTATTTAATGAGTGTTATTTTTCTTTTACAGGATTGGTACAGGCAGAAGAAAAACCATCGGTAAGTTACATACAGTTCAGTTTTAGTACCTATCTACCGATTTAGGGACCGCGTGCTCTAGGCTAGGCACCTGTCTGGGCAGCTAGTCAAACATGTCGGTGTATGGGAGCCCACGCACTAAGGAGGCACGAACTACTCTCAAATGCCTGGCCTGGCTGCGGCACAGTGGACGCATTGCAAAAATGACTCCGTATCCCAGACAGGACCAATCACACGCCGGGTGCCTGAGGTCCGGCGACGATGCCCAGCAATGGGTTTATGATTTTAATAATGCGATATCATTTCTAGTCGTATTGTTTTAATGTTATTATTTTATAATATTTTAGTTTTAAATATGATAATTTCTTTTAACAATTTATTGTAGTTTATAATATGACTTTTTTATGATGAGCTTATTTTTAATAAAACACTGTTTTAACCGGATTGATCGCGTATATTTGTATTTGGTTTATAACCTGACGTTTCGGAAGCTTTACGGCTTCCATGGTCACAGGCAGACTGAGGTGACATTTGTCTTTACAAGTAATTTGAATTTTGCATATCTACCGTCAATTAAACAACTTTAATTATAACGTTCCGTATGTACGCAGTAATCACTATATATAAATATACACTATATATACATATAGAGCTTATTTTTTCGGCTTTTCTTTGTACTACAAGCCTTGTTTTTTCTTGTAGTACTTCAAGCCTAAGAAAAGCCGAAAAACTCATAGTATTAAGCTAAACATAGCCTTGGTATTACAACAAGCCCAAAAAAGCCTGAAAAAGCTCATGCAAATACAAGTCACATTATAAACTACAATTGTTAAAAGAAATTGTCATATTGTGAGCCTCAAGAAAAGCCGAAAAACAAAAAACTAAATTTTTAAAGTTTTTATAGGTGAAAGTGGACGCCCTAACGATGGTTTTCTCATAGGAACAACCTATTCCATGGCGTCTTTAAACCAATATTTCTAGCTTTTGTTTGACGAACGGTATGGCGCGGTGGGCGAAGGTCCGCCTGCAATGCAGGAGGTTGCAGGTTCGATTCACGCCTTGGACAAATGTTTGCACGATCTGCTAATAATTATAATTTTTGGGTAATTTCCATAAAATGAATTGTATAAAGAATATTCGTCAAATGGTAGGTACTCATAAAACAAGATCAAAGTAGTTTGAGCCTAGATGATTGGATGGGATGATTCTCGTTTAACCCATTGACTAGATCCATAATGGACCTATTTAGAACTTTATATCTCAGTAGATCCACTTTGGAAAGTGGACTGATTGTCTGACGTCATAGAATCAGGTTTGGTTAAACTGTAATGTTACCCCTGTAGGTGGAGCCACCGGCGCTATAGTCCGTAAGAGGTCCCAAAGATTTTCGGTTGAACCGACTAAGGGTTTAGTGGCTTCGTTGGTTAGAGCACACCCGTACTGAGGGTGGGGCGCGGGTTCGAATCCCGCCGAAACCGATAATTTTTGGGACTTATTTCATGCCTTAGAATCATTCATTCATTCTCTGGTATGCTAGCTGGTAAGTTTATATACTCAAAGGCAAACTGGTAAGCAGACACAAAGGCTCCGGCGGCAAGGCCACCTCACCATGTCAAGTTCGCAACGCAGCTACATATTCGTAAAGCGCCACAGTAACAATAATGGCTGAGCGCTATTGTTTGAGACCGTGGCACATTACGCTTTTGTCTCTGCCCTCTCCCGTTCCTCACAATGCGGCCAGGAAACAAGTGAGCCTTTATTTCGCCTCTTTTTGTCTCGGAGTATCGCTGCTTATTGTCTTCATTCGATTGTTCGGGGCCTCGCAGCTCTAGAGGGCACATTGTTGTGGGCCGTCGTTAGCTGACTCGGATGTGCTGTGTTCTAAGTGTCGTCAACTTTAATACCTACCGCGGTGGCCTTTGAGCTGCCAATTTGTTTGAAGCTAGTTGGGAATTTAATGGGGAATGGCTCGTTCATTTCGTAGAAGCTCATCTCGGAAATTATCTTATTCTCAGGTTTTTTTTATTATAGTGCTTACCCGCACTTTGGGTATCTCAGAAATGAAATAAGTTCCCAAAAATTTCCGGTTTCGGCGGGATCTTCTTCTCATTCTTTCAATACATTCTATCTTCTTCATTATCGGCACACATAACGTTCTCTGCAGAACATCTATACTTTACTTAAATAATAAACTTAAAATAAGACCTGAAACTGTTCTATAGTCTGAAATAAATGATTTATTATTATTATTATTAACTACACTAATATTATAAATTGGAAAGATTTGTTTGTTTTTATGAATTCAAGGCTCCAAAAATACTGGACCGATTTGAAAAATTCTTATACCATGAGATTAGAATCCTACATTATCCCTGATGAAGATGGGCGATAGAATCTACCCGTGCGAATCCGGGGCGGGCCGCTAGCATATTATAAATTCAAAAGTAACTCTGTCTGTCTGTAAGTCTGTCTGTCTGTAAGTCTGTCTGTCTGTAACCTTTTCAAGCCTAAACGAATATTGAAATTTTAACTGTTCATTACGAATATAATTTAACAGCTGAGAGTCAAAAGAAAGAGTCGTTTCTATGTTTAGGCGTATGAAAGTTCAGCACAAAATAACAATCGCAAATACAGGGTGTTATTTTTAAAGATATTAGTGGGTTCGATTACCGAATAAGACAAATCGTTTTTCACAATTCAGTGAATGCAGAAATACCAATTTAAAAAAAATTAAGGAATTTTTCGGGTCATTATAATTTGCTATCATGAATATTTCGGGTAGTTGTCCTCCATATAACGTTCTACACACCCTATATACCACCAGAGAATATATAATAAACTAGATGGTGCCAGCGGCTTTACCTGCGATTTTCAAGTATCCTATGTCCGTCCCCGGAATACTATTTTACCGTCCGTCCAGCGAAATTTCATTAATATGCGTTCAGCCGTTTAGGCGTGAAAAGATAACAGACAGACAGATAGAATTACTTTTGAAATTATTATTGTTGTATGGATACTACCTTATAGGTACTATAAACCCTTTGTCCTTGTTTTTTTTCTTTTTTTTCTTAGTTTTTAAGTTCAGCTGGACTTAAGAGCAAGTTGTCATCGGTAATTGAGACCAAACCAAACCTTCAGCATCCATCATTGTGTGTCAGCAGTCTCACTATCATAGGGCTGCCACCTGACAAACCCTTTACTGAAGATTTGATTTTAGGGTAAGCACCAGCTTTTTAGTGTTTTAAGTTTTTTATATACAAAATCTTCGCAAGTAGGTATTTTGTTTCGTCTTTCCGTTTCCTTTTCCACCCCTTTCGAGAAAAAGAAATGTTTAAGTAATTGTGGAGGTGAGGAAATTAACGACCTCTGTGGCGCGGTGGGTCTGCCTGCGACGCAGGAGGTTGCGGGTTCGATTCCCGCCTCGAGACAAATGTGTGTACGATCTGCAGACTAGACTAGAGATCTGCAGACTAGAGATGGGTACTAGATAACTGATATACATAATATACTACAATACATAGACAAATATTTTTTATTATACATAAAAAAACGACCAGAACACCCTAAACAAATGTTTAGGGTGTTCTGGTCGTATATAATAAATACGACGTGTATAATAAAAAATATTTGTCTATGTATTGTAGTATATTATGTATATCAGTTATCTAGTACCCATAACACATAACATAACACCACACTCTGCCGGTGATACGTTACGAACTGACGCGCTATTATTTAGCTAGAAAGTTACTCTATACTCTACTCTAACACAAGCTCTGCTTAGCGGGGGGCTAGATAATGCTGTGTAAGTTTAGGCATTATTTATCCTATTTATTTATTTAATTAACTAACATGCCTTAATTAGAGTCATATTTTGACTAAACAAACTAAACTTTTTTAATTAAACATGCCAGTTTCTTCATTACTTAGTATTGGCAAAGCACTGCCTTCTATTTAAGAGTATGACACATACAAGCAGCCTATACCAGCAACGAAAATATGACGTCATCATATCTAGATGTTCAAATTCACCGCGTTCTATTCTGAACACACCAGCCCCACTTTCTTAGGGTTGTCACCCATCGATATCCTTTATCTGCGAGTGATACAAGCAGCATAGTTGGCATTGTTCGCCCGCCATTGTGTAGGCGGCTTTGTTCAGGCACGCTCCGTTCCTTTTCACTTTTGGAACGCTGTAGCGCCTGAAAAACATTCACGGAGGAAATTCTGGCGGTATTCGACAAACTGACAATGACAAGCAAATGTCGCGTGATTAAAGAATCGTAGGATTCATAAAATTATTTTTTAATTCAACTTCGTAGGAAATGCAAAAAAGACGACCTCTGTGGCGCGGTGGGCGAAGGTCTGCCTGCGACGCAGGAGTTTGCGGGTTCGATTCCCGTCTCGGGACAAATATGTGTACGATCTGCAGACATTTTTGATCATATCACCTGATTACGCTTTTTTACGTTGTCACTGACTAGGATGAAAACAATTTGGAACTTATTTTTAATGTAGTCAAATAGCCTATTGTCCAGCATTATTTATTTATTATATTTACTTGTACCTTGTACTAACGAGTGGTCTCGGGATCTCTTTCTCCGTCATTCGATAAAATTTCGAAGCGATTCTATGTCGAACTTAGAAATAATGTCGAAGGATGTGACATACTCATTCGACAATTGAGAATCTGGTCCCAGGGTTGTCCGTATTGTGTTTACATAATGAGCGGTCGGTCTTGTATGGTAATGTGAATGAGGGAGGTATTTAAAAATTTAGATGAATCTCTTTTTAGGGAAGGCGTGTGTGAATTTTCTTCTTATTTAGTTCTGTACAAGGACACACAGGACTTGATATCTTGTTGGAATTCTAGGACACACGTGTTTGTGCTCGGATATAAGTACCTATTGCTTTTTTGCACTGATTTTCGGTAGATAACTGCTAAACTATAATTCATAATTCTTTATTGCACTAAAAATAACCTATTTTGAAACCTTAAACAAAGAGAGGTATCGCAAAGGCGAGCTTAACCTTAACAAGAGTTCTCTTCCAGCAAACCTTATTGGGAGAGAGAGACAAGTTTGTAGAAGTGGGTACGTGTGCATACAGATAGAAGATACCTACATAGTTAATAAACTAATACATAAAGTAAAATAAAAATATATAATTCCATATATATAAATCCTTATAAAAAAAAACACATTAAATATAATAACAATACTATTACTAACTAACTATGTTTTTAGGCTGTAGAAATATGGACCGAATTCGGTAGTTGTTTTGAAGTTTACCTATCCATGTATTATAATCATCCTTTTTAATTAAATTTTCGCTTTTCAAACCATAAAATAAAGCATTCATTTCCGAACTTAAACATAGAACGGTTTAAAGCCCTTCCACCTAAGAAGTGGATGTTTATGAATGCGACCAAATTGTATGAGAGTAGTCCTCTTTCAAAGTTCCCGTGAATAGTGTTAATTCGCTATAGCGAGTTTGCGAAGCTCCGTCAATGGACTATTTGGAGACTTGAAGAGCGCCACAGGGAGGCGGCAGTCGAAAAGGAAAATTATCACTTGGTGACTCGTGCATAAGTGCTATCTTAAAGAACACATAAACAAAGTGTCTTCGCCTTAAGTACAGAGACAATAAGAAAAGTGCCAATGGACACGTTCTTATTTACATGTTTTTATAAAATTAATTTAAAACTAAATTACCCATTAGTCAATTCTATGGCTAGATTGTAATTATACTCTAGTGTACCTAACACTAATTTAAAATGTGTATATTAGACAATAAAAAAAAAAAAAAAACTTGGTGACTCACTATATTGTGTCGATTAGCCTATCTTATTAGATGAAAGCCATCGATCAAGGTGTTCACCGTTCCCTTAGAGCGGAGGAAAAACTCAGGAACCTCATAAAAAAGTAAATACCACTTGTACCTGCCGGTGGTGGTAGGTATAAGGTTACCTGTGCGAAAAAAAATCTGGGGAACTACACCTACCTTTACCTTTTAGATTGATTTGAAAATTACTAAAATCTGACTTCAAATTCCTTAGTATTTACACAGTTTTTAAGTTTTTCGGGAGAAATACCTACTTATCCCTAGGGAATAAATTTTTAATGGGACCACCTCGGGATCATTCTACATACAAAACTCTTTTGTTTTTCGTTTCGTCGTTTAAAATGTCATTTGATCAACGTTCCCCATAATAGAGAAAAAACTCAGGAACTACATACAAAAAAACAATAGGCTTATCACATAATAAGAAAGCTAGGTTATGTGAGTAATTTTGTTGAGGTACTTACATACCTCAACAAAATTACTAAAATTAATTGTAGGTAGGTAGTACGTAAGTACTACCTTCCACATGAAGTGGAAATTGTTGCATAATGATTTCACTCATAAATAATTTGGTTACGAAATAAGTTCCCAAAAATTTTCGTTTTCGACGGGACTGGAACCCGCGCCCCACCCTCAGTACGGGTGTGCTCTAACCAACTAAGCCACGAAACTGTAGTCGGTTCAACCGAAAATCTTTGGGACCTCTTACGGACTATAGCACCGGGGAACTTATTTCATTTCTTAGAGATACCCAAAGTGCGGGTAAGCACTATAGCAAAAAACCTTATAATTTTGGTTAGCCTAACAAAGGGCATAAGAATCCGGAACCTAAATAGCCACTAGAGGTAATAAATAGGTAGGTGAGAGATTTAATTAATCCAGCTACCTAATTAAGCACAAAAAATGCGGGAAATTATAGTCACGCTTGACAAACGGCTGACTGCGAGCCTGCTGCGAGGGATTTTTGTAAACTATATTTTTTTATTTCTAGCAAAATTCATTCAAAACACTTTGCTTTAGTGCGTGTTTTCTATTGCCAGGCGTAGTGAAGTAACCTTAGCAAGTGAAGCCGCCATATTGTGTATGTAAAACGCGGGAAATATGAACGCTCTATGACACACTGCGGGCGATTTTGTAAAGAGCTTCGATGAATGCTAAAGCCCGACTCTTTGAACTACTGTTTCTATAGAATAAAGTTTAGCCGCAGAAAACACCGGAAACTGCTACGGGAAAACGTGACTTAACGTGTTGAAATGGCTGAGGGTTGTAATTTCTAATCGAGTTACAACACGATTAGAAATTACAAACCTTGGCCCTGTTTAAAAACTTTTTGGTTTAGGCCATATGAAAGTTCTTTTTATTACAAAAAGGCCTTCAATCAAAAATTTCCGGCTTTGCCGGCGGGGGAGGCCGCGAACTACTTATTTTTGATCGAAGAAAAAGGCGCATTATTATGAAATTTTTGAAAGCGAATCTAGCGTGTTTGCTTGTCAAACTAGGACTAGATCTCAGTAGGTACTCACTGGATTTCCGTGGTTAAAAACTCGAATTACATAAAATTCTACATTTTTTCTTTGGTTCCTTCAACGTGAATACACTATTAATAAAAAAAAATGAATTTTTTCTTTTTTGTGAAGGTTGAATACGGTCTAACCTCCTTCACTTCGATAAGCTAAATGCAACTCCCATAAAAAGTCCATGTCCTGTTGTTTGAGAGATTATTTATAGATGGCGCTGCCCGCTTAGGAGAATGGTTTTAACAAGCTAAATTGTAAAGGTACCCAAAAAATGGCGCTGCCTTTCGTGAGAAAGTGGACCTCTGCTGGTGCAGATTGCGTAATTTTTTTATATTTTTCGGCGCCGTCCATAGAACATCAATAACTTATTACACCATCGACATTTAGTGCAACATTCTGAATTCAAATTCCTTTATTCCACTTTGTTTAAATGTGTGTATATGAGCAAAACTCGATTTTGCTGACTGTTTTTGAGCAGCCAACTTACCGTTTTCGAGCGGGAGTGGTGAAAACACTTTTAATTCAATAGCCTGCAGGTCGAAGTTCAATAGCGCGAAAAATAAAAATATCTGGCTAGGTATACCTCGGTCTGTATGCTATGCTGTAGGTAGGTACTCAGATCATGATATCCAAGATATTTTTTGTAAACATAGTAGTGACAAAATTAAGAAATGTACTAGAAATACTTTCGAAAGAGAACTAAAAATAACTACTCTAGGAGTAGTAATAAGGTAAATTTCATACAACTTTAATCGAAAACTATCATCAAAGAAGTCCAAACACCAGAATTCAATTTATTTATTTTTTGTATTCTTGAAAATTTCTGTAACCTTTAAGGAAGAGCGAAGATCTTCTAAGTCTAACACAAGTCAAGTTTACAAAAGATATTTTGGATCCCTAGCCAAAAAAAGAGGTTGCTCTTTGTCATTTCTATGCTTTTCCTAGTTAAAAGCATAGAGATGATAGAGAGCAACCCACATCCAATTCAAAAGCACCACTAACAACTTACAAATTCCAAACTATGTTCGCATTTTGAATGCTGTTAATTTACTGAATTGGCACAGAGTTGAATTTCAATAGTCGACGCAAGCTCGAAATTGTATATGGAAAATATGAAAAACATAAACGAAGCTAGCGTCTCGAAAGGAGGCTGATTTTCTAAAGCTTCCTTTGAATAGAACACTGTAACATTGCTCATTGAACGATATTTTCTGATTCCTATTCAATGTACAAATTCTATACAACTTACTTATTTTGTTGTTATACTATAGGTAATACCTACTCTTTAAAAAGCCTTGAGTCTGTGGTGGTAGTCACCTAATGTGTTTTTGTTTCATTGAACATTTCACAGAAATGTTATTTTTACCGACTTCAGAGGAGGTTGTATGTTCGGCTGTTTTTATATATGTATATATATTTATGTATTTTCATCGATTTCTCCGTCAATAGGCATGCATGTAACTTGAAAGAAGCTGATTATTGCCGAGTGCAGTACCTATTTTTTTAGTTTTTTTTTATAATTTTAAATTTGTCGGTTTTAAGTTTTTTCGCTAATGAAATTACATTAATAATCGGTGAATAAAAACGAATCTATGCATACGATTGCGATTTTAATTTAGTATATTTTTTAACAAGGGACTAAACCACTTCACTGTAGACAAGATAGGTTAGTTTATGACGGATGACATGACCGAGTTATAATGGGTGGTATTGGCCCGCGTGAAAAACAATACTTTTCACTTCGAGTGTGAGAAAATAGACCACTGAAAACTTACCTTCAAAAGTCAATAACTTTATTTCTTTAGGCTTTCAAAAAAGCACTTATACAAGTCATATCAATAAATATTCCACATCGATTTCACTTCTCTACTTCACGAATTTGTCGTCCTAAACGCAACAGATAAAAAGAATCATATTGATTATTTCTGTGCCATTCCGTCCCATTTGCATAATATTAAATTAATTTTCGCTTGATGGCATTTTCGATTAAATGAGCCAAGTTCATCTTTAGTAAGTAAGTAGTAAACAAATATTCCAGAGATTTCGCGATTGATTGATACCTATTTTTTTGTGTCTTCGTTACGCGCAACGCAAAGTTACTAACTACCAACGCATTCTGCCATGGGCGAAGAATCACCATACAAAATATCCGAACAATTACAAAAGGCGCTTTCAGTTCCATTTCCATAAATAAATTCAAATGAAATGTATTATTATGCTCTTTGTAAATGGAACACCAAAAAGTCGAGTCTTTATGCAAGAGGACGAATTTCTTGTACTGGCTGATGATTTCAAACAAAACTTAAAAAGAAAAATTACTTTTCAACCCTAGACCTTAAAGACGAAGTTTACGCCCGCTAAGACGCACTTTTTGAGCAAAAGAAGTGAAAAATGTTTTTTTTTAAATAAGAATCATCAATATTATTTAGTCTACTTCATCTCAAGTCGTTTCTTTATCGCAGTCGATGAAGTATTGTAGTTACTAAATCCCATTGATCGTAGTTTCTTCACTTTATCCAACACTTATCAGAAATCGCTCTGTTTGGTCAAGTCCACTGAAAATAAAATGTAAGGTCAAGTCCAAAAAGTTTCTCACTAAAGATAGCGTAGCAGCTCTACGAAGTACTACAAAATAGTGCGTAGCAGTTCTACAAAGTGCTACAATAAGGGCGCGTAGCATCTTTACGAAGCGCTACATGCACGTAGCAGTTCTACGAAATACCTACTACAAATGATGCGCGTAGCAGTGCTAATAAGTGCTACAAAAAATGCGCGTAGCAGCTCTACGAAGAGCTACAAAAGTGCACGTAGCATCTCCACGAAGTGAGCGTAGCATCTCTACGAACAGCTACAAAAAGTTCGCGTAGCAGCTCTACGAAGTGCTACGAGCGAATCAATCTTTCATTTATTTATAGCTCCATTTTGGCATATGTATACGTTGTTTGTAGTACGAAAGAGACCCATCTGGCCCTCACACACGAGTTACCACTCCCACACACTACTCCCGGGTTTCACATGATGTCAGCAAAACTCAAATACTAAAGGTCTGGTATTGTAGTAATTATGTTTTTGTGGAGTGATTCTTCTGTAAGTTTGTTGTCAACTCCTGATGCCTGGTTACCCGGAGCAGGCCGTCCTTGTGCCCCCTTGCAGTGTTACTGACTTTAAACAAGGGATGAGCCCTGGACCAGAGGTAGGCAAAAATATTGACGGCGAGGAGAGCTAGCGGAGCGGCGCCAGGCCACTCCTGGTTGCCTGGCGCCCTGGGCCATGGCCCAGGTGGCCTAAAGGTAAATACGTCACTGACGGCAAGGAATTCGGCACAATTATCGAGCAAGCATCCACACGATCGTCTGTGATCTGATCATTCATTGAGCGGCAAGCCTTTAAGACATTAGAGCGGAGACGTTAGAGTTTATAGCTGCTTGAAGATAGCAGCTATAAACTGTACGTCATTATTAGTTATAAGCGTTTGTGATTTAAGTAATGTACTATAGATTTATATCTGAAATAAATGAATAATAATAATAATAATTACTTGTTAACCGTTCATTTATTTTCATTATACAATCATTTTGAAAATTTAGTTTAACGAAATTTTTTCAGACAGTACTAAACTAGAAAGTTGGAGTAGGAGAAAAAATTTAAGAAGAAAAGATAGGGTGTTGAGCATTTATCGTAATAGAACAAAGTAAATACGAATTTTGTTTGTGTGTGATCGTGCTCGCTTGTAATTGTCGGTATCCGCCGATCGTGAAGAGGAGTCATAAAAACTTAGATTTATGTAACCTCCGTGGTCAGATTTCATTCTTGACGTCGTTTGCGTCACTTGGCCGTATGTTTACTTTTTGGCTATTTATTATACATAGTTTATAGTGATCTGTGTTGTACATATTTCACTGTTTGTTTTTATGAAAAGTTCCAAGAAAAATCAGCCAAGATAAAAATTTAATTCAGTGCCCAAATAAAAAGAAATATATATATACATCCACCAGTCACTATAGTAAAATTGTTACCTACTTATAGAAATAATCGAAGACGGTAGAAATACAAAGAAACACTCCCTTTGTAACAATATGTGTACCCACAAGTACTATATAGTATAGTACGTGTACATAATTGTTTCCAAGAGTGATTGTTCAGTTTTGATTGTTACTTTATACAATATCTGGTCTTGGGTAAAGGGTTATATAAATCTATTGAAAATGCCGAAACAGAAGGAAATACCAGCATTCATAACTTTAACGAAAGACCCAAGCCGTGGATATCTGACAACACCAATCATTTACGAAAGAAGACCTTTGAACATGAAATGCTTCATGAAAGTTGCATTCTTCGTTGTGATAGTAACTGTTCAGATCTGTGCGTTTGTTATTTTTTATATGATCCGTCAAAAAAATACTGTGGTGATAGAGGAGATTGTGAAGATGTAGTTATTGTGATAAATTATTTTATGGAGGAAACGTTTTCTTTTTCATTTATATTAAGTTGTATTCACGTTTGTGCCGCACCAAAAAGAACTATTCGTTATTGCTAAAATCAAATAGCAATGCTTTCTTTAATTGAAATGCGACCTAGTGCTGCCACCTGTTGTACACGAGACTAAACCTACATCAAACTCCCGCAAGTCAAAAGCGAGAATATGGTAGCGCTGTTCGTACTTCTATCGCAAACTGGTTGGGCGTTCAACCTTCTTAGTGCAGTCAGAGTACGATAGGTGGCGCTTATGAAGTTTTTATTCAGACTACTGTGTGTGCCGACTGTTTTCACATACTTTGTAGACAGACAAAAAAACTTGACAGTTAGTGCTTTTCACGAGCAATTGGTGGATCTAAAAAAAAATTCATAGTGAAATACACTAAATTCAGTCGGTCATAGATGAATACTAATAAACGGCAGTCGGTCACGTCGCACTGCCTACAGCGAGCGCTGCGTCTAGCTAGGGGACTTCTTTCATGAAAAGCACTCTGTCTAGCTAGGTATAGCTTAGATAAAAGCAAAAAGGTAGTGGCGTTAATGGGTTCCAAGTCTCGCATTGCATTAATATTGTATTTTTTACATAAAACAACTGGCTAACTTCATTTTACCTACCTACTACACTTGCTAGTTTTAAACTGGAATCGCTTCATGGCGGGTTGATATAGACTAATTAGCAGTGTGATAATATGCAGTGAACTATGAATTGTGGTAGGTACCTACTACCTATATCATTTGGAAGGTAATTTTATTAGGTATTAAGAAAGACTTTATTATCAAAGAAATATTTTACTATCAAATAATAGAATTAAATTAAATCTAGTAGGTATAAACAATTGAGCTAACTGTAAACTATTGTAAACAATCTACAGGTAGCTCAACAGATCCATATCAATACTAGTACCTATATACAAGCTAGTTCATTGTACAGAAATTGTCTTGATCAACTCGCGATTCCAGTTTAAAGTTCGCGAGTGTAGTTGTAAAATACATATCAGGGGGGTAACCTATCGATGAAAACCAGTGGACCTTCCTTCAGCCAAGCAATAATACTTACGAAGTAACATTATTTCATCTGTGACAAAACCTAGGACAGTGAAAATGTTACCGCCTGTTCGTTTACCCTCGTCGAGTTAATTCTAAGTCACATGAAAAATAAGGACACCTCATACCTATTCAACTGTGATTTTTGGCACAATGCCCGTTAAGATTAATGCCAAGAAACGTAACTAAGCAACGTTGTGTTTAGCATAGCAAAGTATATTTCTAATCTAACTTAATTCCAACTAGAATGACAAAATAGCTTTATTTTATATTCCTAGATAGACCCATTGGCATAAAAGCAACCAGGGTTGCCAACCATAGATTTTTTTTCCTCGTACTATGCAGCTTAAAATCTCGTATTATGGCTTTCGAACCTCGTACTTGCCTCTAAAAGGTGACTAAACCAAAATTAATGCATATCAAACTGTTGAATTTATGACGTTTTACACAACGAAATAAACTATTGCAAGTTTCTACTAAATAAAACATCACTTTGTATTAAATTAATCCTTAACATTACTATCGTAAGTAACTAATGAACGAGATTTGTTTGTAGGTTCAAAACTTTGCATAGCATAGGTAACTATGTACTTCTAGTCTCAGTTTTCATTTCCAAATATTATATCAGGAACATCCTCATTCTCATCGTTTTTCTTTTTATTTTTGCACGAGATTTTTATTTATTTTGTGCAGTTACACCTCTCTGGTTGGCGCTATGACATGTGTGATCAAGGCGACAGACAAATAATGCGAAGAACGTAATGTTTTACTTCTCGGGGATTTCTTGGTTCATGGGAAGCGTCGAACTAAAGACAATCATCATTGTAAGTGTTATGTTATGTCAAAATCTCGTACATAATTGTACGAGGTTGATAGTGCCCTCGTACCTCGTACGGAAGACCAAAAATCTCGTATTTGTACGAGGAACCTCGTACGGTTGGCAACCCTGAAAGCAACCCTGTAGTGTTTGTGTAGGTACCTACTTCGGACAGGCTTGGGATTGGGACCAATAAAACATCATGTTACATATAAAAATATTTTATTAAAAACATTTTGGTAACATTTAATAAGAACACTTAGGTAAAAATAAATCGACCTCAAAATCATTTCAAAAGAACAGCCTGGACTGGAAGTTCACGGAGGAAACCGGAACAGCGAAAAACTAAAATAAATAAAAACAATGATAACACTCTAGGCAGAGACATGTCTAATTGACAACCAGAATTAAGGCATCGCAAGAATAATTATTAAGTACGATAAAATCCTATGACTATTATTATAGTTACAACAAAAACTCCTTAGTTACTAAGATTATCGTTCAGGAGCCGGCGCCGACAGCGAAGTCGCGGCCGGCGCCGACTCTGTAGTCTCTTGGCAGGCGACTTACATCGAGTATTATTGCCACTAACATTATTACACACACGAGACATTCTGCTTGCAACTACTAACGACATAAATACGACTACTACTTACTAAAACATCCCAATTATACGAAGCTATGTTAAAATTTGACCTAACTAAGTTATAATTTAACATCTTCGGCTAATTTTGATACTAGAATGATATTATAACATCATCTCATATTGTACTCTTAATATTACGATGTATTTAATTAAGTATGAGGAATAAGACGTATTACACATTTATATTGCAAGCATTACTGAGATAGTGCACGTTATTACGTGATTATATTAAAAGGAAGGAAGGTTGCTTATCATACTGATGTGGACGGGCCAACGCGACATGCGGGCCCCTGATACTTCCGAGGAACAGTCATAAAGATTATATTACGAGCATTGGCACTTTCAATATTAATTCTTAATCATACTCTCGAAATAGCACGGCATACCAATAACCAACTTAAAAACTAAATTCAGATCAGTCATTTATGATATCACATCAAAATAAACAGGGAAATACATATGTGATTATCGATTGGATATAATTATAATAATAAATATTATATTCTTTTCAAAAGAGGTATTAATTTTCTTAAGGGTTACTAAAAAATATTGAGCTCTGCGTCGCTTGCGGCGCACTATATCACGAGAACAACATTGAACCAAGAAGAGTTGGTGCGTGGAGTTCGTCTCCAGTTACTCTATTTCGCTAAACCTACATAATGCCTATCAGATATACGTAATACAAGGGTAGGCCGCCGCGGCCGGCCGCGCCCTGCCAATAACCCTTCGTCCTTATACAATTTTCATTATAAAAATACTGTCATTTGACTACAGTTCATTGAGAAAGAAATATCATAGATAGATAGATAGATAGATAGATAATTCTTTAATCACCTTAAATTAAAAAGAAAAACAGATTATATAAAAATTAAAGAAAACAAAGGATTTGGCGGCCTTATCGCTTAAAGCGATTTCTTCCAGGCAACCAGAACAATTGAGAGAGAAAAGGAAGGGATGGCGGTGCCTAACATTAAAAGTTACAACATATACATACATTTAAACTAAATACTAATACACATAATACTTATACATAAATATATATCATTATATGAATGAATAATATATATATAATACAACGTATAGGTACCATGTATAATATCGTGTATAATGATTTGACTAACAAAATAAAATGCATAAAATTGAAATGATTTAAACATTATAAAATAACTCGAAGAAACTTTTTAATGGAAGGAACTAAATTGATATTTTTAGAATTTAGTCGAATAAATAGCACAAACACCAAACTTTTTGGCAATGTGGATTAAAACAATAACAACTAACTCAGCTGCTAACTTAACAAAAAACTGGAATGCAAATAATGCATCGCACCTCGGCCGCTCGCCCCTACGCCACGGGACACTATCACGAGTACAAGACACTGTGCGTTTGCTCCAATACTATCTTTGAACTACATTCGCAGCTTTGTCATTTTACAATTAAAAATATTAACTAAAATAAATCTGAATGCAACATTTGATTTAACATTAACCAATAACAACCATTTTGTGAATGTGCGTGTGACTGAGAATATAGCACACTTTTGGTGGCTGACGGAAGACGTAGCATTGCCATCGAGAGAGCGTCTTCCGGCAAGGCTGACGTATCACTGATAGCTGCATTCTGAGATCCATGCTATATGTCCAGTCAAGACCCACTGAATCATAAATAATTAAATAAATATTTTGTTATGCTTTACCTACTCTCTAAGGTTTAGTGTTCATAGCCCTATGAGTGAGGAGAAAAAGCTACATTATTTTATGCTACTGCGATGACTCGACATTAAGCGTTTGATAAAATGCATGTAAGTTTCTATTTTGATAACTGCGTTGGAAGTGAGCACGCTACGATATCGCTAAATCAGAATCAAGAGAAAAACAATACGCGGGTGTTGGTCCCTTCCAAATTATTTGCTGAATTTTCAAGCGGACCCCGTATCATTACTAAGAAAATTTTGGACTACAAACTGTATTGTCACATCAACATTTTATACAAAAATAACTTTGTGGAAAATACTCAAGATTACATTGTACAAATACTCCAGTTCTAATTTAAAGCTGATCACAACGTAGCAGAATTAAAGTTGCACAAAAGGACAGTATCAATATTAGAGTTAGTAGGTATTTTATACATTTACTTACATGTAATCGAAGAGACTCACACTATTAAATATCTTGACTAAATTAGGAGACCACAAATATTACACTTTAAATATGCACGTACATAGAGATATTGCCAGTCTGTCAACGACACTTACCATAATTTCACTAGGAGCCCAGCTTCTGGGCGCATCAATGACTCAAACGTTTTAAAACGGTATGTAACAACTACGAATACCTTAAGAATATCTAATCACTGCATTAATTGTGATGATATGCACTGATAACCCATTTCGACTAAGTTCCATCATGGGTTTGACAATACGTGAGGTTTGGAAGCATTGTGTGTGTCATGTTGATAGATAGTTGAATTTAATAAAACGTGTCGGAATCGTATCGTCTAATCTAAATAATA
This sequence comes from Eupithecia exiguata, assembly GCA_947086465.1. Taxonomy (NCBI): domain Eukaryota; kingdom Metazoa; phylum Arthropoda; class Insecta; order Lepidoptera; family Geometridae; genus Eupithecia; species Eupithecia exiguata. The sequence continues at coordinate 3,874,582 of OX352229.1, forward strand.
CGTCATCGCTATTTTGTAAGTAAAGTAATGCTCGGACGGTAAATCCAACAATCATAATTAGACCTTAAATTAACCTACAGCTTGGCTTAAATTCGTGCCTATCTCGTCAAAATCGTACATTTAAAAAACATCCGAGAAGCAGCCTTTTGGTTTATATGACGTTCCTATTGTTAAATGACTGTGGAATATATCTAAATAATCTAAATTCTAGAGAATATTTCAAAACATTAATAACTATTACAGTTCAGTGGTGGGAAATATTAGCGCGTTATGATGATACTATTATAGACTATAATTTATTAAATTGCTATTAGATTTGGACTCTACTTCATTCAAATTTTACACTAATATGTATAAAGTGTGAAGTTCATTGATTTAAATATTACTATATTCTTTGGATAACAATTTAATTAACAATTCTAAGAGGAACTATTTGTAAAATATATTAACTGAGATGACAAAATTGAATAATTTACCATCAAGTTTTGTCTTTTATAATAATTTAGCAGGGAACCTAGAAATGCTTTGATTTGGAATATGTCTGCAAATCCTATGGCATTGCATGTATATCATTAATTAAGCCTAATATTATCACACAAATAAGTTAACAACACAAACAATGTTATCATGTATCGTCACGCAGCTATCCAGAGAATTTTCAAAAAAATTGTCTTGTTTTAAATTAAGATCACAGTATTAAGTCACGTTTTTGAAACTCTAAGAATGCGCGAGACGATATCAACGTAAATATTCCACAGTCATCCGAGACTGGGCCACAGCAGAGTTTCCACACAACTACTTTATTTGGAAAAGTCACTAACAATGTCTTTAGCTCATACAAATAACGCTGAGATAAGGTATCTCACTTCATTTTAAACATTAGATGAGGTTCTATATAAAACTAGAAATAAAATAACAAGAATACAGTAATTGATAACTTCTGTCACCGTATTGATGACATGTCAGATAATCAGATTAATGAACTAAAGTCATTGTCTTAGTGTAAAGGTAGAGGTACCACTAAATGATAAAAGATAAGTGGATATGTCTGATGTGTCCCCGTCTATCTCTCTTATTTGTTCGGAGTCTCATCAGTCAGTGGCGGCTACTACCCAGTTGAAGCCACAGAGGCGACAGGAATCTTTTACATACTGTGTGCGAGTCCCGTAGGGACCCAGGCGGTGATACTGTGAGCGGTTGGCGAAGAACAGAGCGGGGTTGTTCGGAGGCAGCACTGTGGCACGGTAGTTCCACCGGTTGTCAGTCAGATTGCCCATAAGGTTGAGCACATCGCGACCACCGTAGGCCACTTTGACGATTTCTGGCTTTTGTTCTATGGGACGTGGTTGTGGAAGCACTACGGGCTCAAATATCTTCTGAAAACAAGTTAATTTTATAAGTATTTATGAAAGAAAATGTTTTTCAACATTGCTCAATATAAATCTAAAAATAGATGATTGTAAGCAGATCAGATTTTATCATGACAAAACAAACAAAAATTAGGGTATGTGTAGGTAGCTAGGTATAGATTAATAAAATTAACATCATAAATTGGTATTTATTGCTCTCAAATCTTTCCACTATCATGCGTCGATAATGTACACAACATTGATAGCGTAATATGGACATTCGCCATTACAGAATATTATGAAAATAGAGAGGTCAAGGCCAGGACGAACGCAAACAAAACGAGTGCAAAACTTCCATTTACCTTCTCTGTGGTATGAGGACTGGAGGGCAGGGAGTCACTGTTCACCGATTCGGATTTGAGCGATCCCAGCGAGCCGATACCGCTAGATTCACTGGAGACAGATGGACTCGGGCTCGACTGCGACTTAGCAAGGCCCGCTATGTCGATTATATGCCCGAACGAGCTGTATGAATTGAAGTTTTCCGTCTCCAATCCAGCGACAGGTAGTACCACGCTCAAAGCCATGTCTGCGAACGGAAAATCACGATTGTATTGGAATTACACGTGCATAGAACCCTTTTTACGTGAGAACACTGTTGACAGAATCCGATACGCGCCAAATTGTTACGGTTCTACGATCACAGCACTTTGAAATCACACAACACTCACCTTTTACTAAAATATGATTGAATTCGAATGTAAATCAAACAGTTTAAAAGATGTACAACAATATTTACCGAAAAATTAATCCCAGAAAGCACAAGCCTCGACGCAGACGTAAAACAGATCGAACATGAATATAGTGAAGTTAGCTGCAAACTCGAGTTTGCGTGATGTCGGTCGTCGAGCGCGAACCGGAAATGCTAAAATAAATTCTATTGCGCAGCATATTATTGGTGTGATTTTAAAAGTTTTTGTAAGCAATCAAGATAAATAATATTTAATAGATTTTTATATACCGAAGAAATGAAATAATTTGAGAATCTTAACTACTCCAAAATTAAAAGAGTACGTCACACAAATGCTATCAACAAGAGCGCCATCTCTTATGTCTTTTGTGAAGCAGAATTGAAGGCGCGCAGGTACGCACTGCACCTATGTAACAGAGAGTTGGAAGCAACAACTGTGAGATGGCGTAGTCGACAAAATTGACTGCTCAGTTTCAAATTTCCTCACAGAGGGCGCTATACCAATTTTTATTTACTGATGTATTATTTTTGTGTTTGCATTTGCAGAATATAGCCCGGTTTGGCTAAGCCTACTTACATACCTACATCACAGTATACTTTTATCCTAGATAAAACTAAATACCTATATATAAATCGTTAGTACGCCATAAGCATAACTTACTGTTTATTTACCCATGTGCCTTGCCCTCGATAATTTTTTATTTTTTTTTATCGAATGTCTTGACAACAAAAGCTGTCGCCAGGGACGAGTGAGATGAAATTTCACTCGTCCCTGGCTGTCGCATTGTCTTTGAACTTATTACGATTTAAATCTTTGCTTATAACAGTGTAGGTACGCTATTAGTATTAATAAATAAAGATTATTATAAAAGTAGTTAGTATTAACCCAGATAATCCTGAAACTATTTTTCTTCTTCAGACTTGGTAAAAGGTATAAAACTATTTTTTTGTTTTCATTGTTTACATGCTACAAAATCCTCCAGATAAAGTTGTTAGTTATCTTCTCAGACTAAGTAGGTTATCTTACGTCATGGCTACTAGTTATTTTATAATTTTTACCGACTTCGGGAGGAGGTTCTATTTTATTATATTTTATTTTCGTTTTTAATATCCTTTCAATATTTTTTATGAAATGGTTTCGAATTGGTCCCATCATTCCCAAGGGGGACGACTAGGTACAACATTATAGTGATATCTTAGCAGATTCTTAATATATTTTGATGATTCTTTCGTTGTTGTATAAAGGTTAAATTTGAATTTGAGGTGATCTCATAAAAGTTTTATCCTCGAAAAATTTATAAGTGCACCGTAAACGTATCCAAAACATCATCACATGTCATGATAATTTTCACAATCGGTAACAAATTTTCACCATGGCAACGCACAACGAAAAGACGTCTTGTTGACTCTCTATGCATTGGAAGTAAAAAAAAGTCTTTTCATTCGTCGTTTCATCCATCACATCAAAATTAACTAGACCCGTTAAACTAAACGTGAAAAATTACATCGCGCTATCGAAGTGTTCCTTCCAAACAAATTTTCACTATTTAAGATTTAAGTCAGTTTATAGTTTTTTTAAATATCTACGTGATAATCAGTTTTTATTTATTTGATGCGTTTACATGATGGCCTCTGTGGCGCAGCCGGCGAAGGTCGGCTTGCAACGCCGGAGGTTGCGGATACGATTTCCGCCTCGGGAACAAATGTTTGTATAGTAGGGTACCTAATTACGATCTACAGGTTTTTTGTTCCATGGGGTTCCGAGTGTTTTTTGCCTACATAATTATATAGTTAACTAGAATCCATAACACAGCCTCTGCTCACTTTGGGGCTAAATTATGCTGTGTATTATTAATGAGGAGATATTTATATTTATTTCATATTAAGAAATGATTCATTCGTTATTTTACCCTTCTATACCTTCCTAAAATATAAGTACCTACTTAAAAGACGTTCCTATTAGACATCACTTGCTCTCTCAAGGCCCGAGAGGTCCCTAATTGCCCCAAATCGGGGGCTTACGATTTGTAAATATTCTTATATCACCACTTAGGAGCGTCCGTTCAATAAAATAATAATAGTATACATCCGTGCAAATGGCCGGCGGGTGGGGGTAGCGGGGGGAGACTGGCGCGGGCCGCGGGAGGGGGCTTATCGATTCGCGCCCGCGCGACACTGTATCTGTCCTCTCATCGATGTTCGCCCAACGTCCTCATAAAGAAAGAGATAGGTTTCGCAGACTTTGATCCTTTTGTTTTTGGGCAGCGTCCGGTGGGGGGGCGGGGTAGAAAAATGAAGGGGCGCTGATTGGCCGAGGTGGCCCCGCCCCCGCGCACCCTGCGCCGCAGCCTGCGGACCTCAGTTCAAGGGCGGACGCCGACGCACGCTCATTTGTTTGGTTATAGTCTAGCTGGTCTATAAATAAACTTAATGCCCAGACTGTCTACATTTTTATGAATTCCAAGAAACTTTAAATAAATGGTAACTTCTATCTAGTATGACCTAGTTAATAACTTGAAGCAATTCAGAAAAGATGGTCAATGTAGGTATTATCGAACCCCATTGTCACTAGTTCCCCACATTACCTTCTTTTTATTGCCATGCCTTTAGCTTGGTATGTTATGGTATGACTATCAATTTTTATAAAAACAACCAGTGGTTTAATTAAACGTTTCAGATTTTGGTAAAAAATACATTCAGATTTTTTATATATCATCATCATCAGCCTATATCAGTCCACTGCTGGAGTTTTGTATATATGTTAATTATTAAATAAAATAGAAAAAACATACATTTAATTTTTTTATACCTACCTACATTTTAATTATATTTTTTGTCAAAATAAAGCTCTGCATCGTTTTGCCCTATATAACTTGCCCTTCAAATAAAAAAATACAATCTAGAAATACATACCTAAATACTTGTACAGAATGTAATAATTATACACCATTCTATAAACATATAAATATATATATATATATATCTATGTATTTAATAAAACAAAGTGCGACTTAATAAAAAAAAACTAAAAACAAGCTCAAACATAATCCTCACTAAGTAGTTTAGCAAAAAAAAAGCGCGTTCATCGACCCTAAACAATAGGACGGACTTGGAATCCTGTTAACCTGTCACCATTGTATTGTGTAGAATCAATGACTCAGGTAGTTATGTGCTTAACAACGTGATCGCAAAAGTACCTATCCGTTAGACAAGTAACAAATAAGTCTACAGTAGAGCAAAAAGTTATATGCGTACCTGAGGCACGATTTAGCCATTCGTTTACAGTTAGAATAAGTTAGTCAGAGGTCATTGGATCATGCAATCATGTACCCATATAAGAATCTGTTCTACATCTAGGTGGGTACCGAACAGACTAAGTACCTATTTACCATGGGTACTTTACTTAGTCTGTTCTGTATATTTTTGCGACGAGGTTATTATTATGGTATAGTGCGTAAGCACTCACACTCAGGGACTCTTTCGCCAATCTTATTTATTTATTTTATTTATCTTAGGTCAATTAATATTGACCTCGTGGCGCAATTCGCAGCGCATTCCGTACTGAAGGCGGGTTGTGGGTTCAAGTCCCGTCGAAGTCGAATATTTTTTGGAATATAATTATGTTACTTATTTTTATTAACAAAGAAAATTACAATCAAGTAATAGAATTAAATTAAAACTAGTATTTACAATTGAAACAATTGAGCTAACTGTAGACTGTTGCAAAAATCTACAAATAGCTCAACTGATCCATATCAATACCAGTCGGGAGCGTGCCCAAGACGCTAGCTGCATTGCCCCGCTGTATAGCAATGCTGATGCGCTGCGCCAGATACTCACCTGCTCTCGGGTTACGCGGCGCTTCGACCAGACGATCAGATAATTTTTTGACAACCTGGAGAGCCTCGGTACCCCACGGACCTAGGGTCTCGACTCCAAGGGGAGCAAATGCGTATGCCCTATCGAGACCTGCATATTTGCGCCTCTTGAGATCTTCGGCCAAATCTGCCGCAGCACCAGCCCTCACGGAAGTCCTAGGAAGATGGGAAGGTGCGAGAGTGTCGACGCATGTAGCGTCTTATTTTTTGCATTTCACAATTACCGTGGGTATATAGCATTATTATTATTATTTACTACTTCATGACCAGCCTTCTTATCTACGCACTACGTTCCGGTTCCCTGTGTGCGAGTTACTCTAGGTAAAGCTTGGCAAAAATATTTTGGAAAAAAAAAATTGGGTGGCCTTGCCATAATTAGGGTAGGACATTCTTAGATACCAAACTGTTTTTAAAAACTTTTTTAGCAACGTGTACCTAGGTAGGTACCTGCTACTTCAAAGATTAAAAAAGTTACGTCTAAATTTCCTAACAATGTTGTAGCATTGGTAGATTAGGTATAAGAGCAAAAGAATCAAAATCTGTAAAATTAGTAATGGTGAAAACGAACGTCAATCACTCTGACATCTCAATGTACGCTACGGTTCGATGTTCACATGCGTCATTTTGACGTTTGACAGATAAATCGACGAGTAAATCGTGGCGCAGCGACATGACATTGTCACGTGAGCGCTATGATCAAAGAAGGGGTTATTTCCTCTGCCCACGCGTGAGCGGGAGTCGACGTTTGGATGGTAAGAATTTTAGAAAAGGAGCATAAAATATCTGGTCCGTTAAAAAACCTTATGAGGCGACTTCCAAATAAGAATCAACCCTATTTACCATGAAGGATATATTGTACATATGGCAGGAATCTTTCGCGAAAGGATAAAAGTTGTGATAGAGTGCCATGTCAATCTGTACCATTACCATTCAAATACCTTTTTAATTTCACTAAAAGCGCCGTCAGTTTGGTCGAACTATTTTTTGACATTACGAAATCGCCTCATTTCTCATTCAGATATGCCGTGACAATTGGCGAACTAGCTTTAGGTCGCAGCTCTGCTTGCGTTTTTCTTTTAGAATTTATTGAAAAGACTAAAAATCTACTTCGAATCCCTTATCTTAAACAGTTTTTTTTGTCAAATCTAATAATCGTCTTCGAATCCCTTATCTTAAACTGTTTTTTAAGATTTGCGGGATAAACACTTATCCCTTGGGAATAAAATTATGGTCTACCTCGGGATCATGCTCTATAAAACTGCAAAAGAAAAATCTTAATTGGTTCAAATGAGGGAGAAATCGACGAAGATACACAAAAAACACACATCTACAGACAAACATCCTTCTTCTTTTTCGAATTCGGTTAAAATGTAGCGCATGTGCGCATGGCATGTCCTTCCCACTTGTACTAAAATCATCCTACCAAGGTGGGTTAAAATACGTTCAGCCGTTTTAGTTGCGCGCGCGTGTGTGTGTGTGTGTGTGTGTGTAGGTAAATAGACAAACAGTGTTATTTTCGTAGGTTCCTAAAATATATTAAGTATCGCTTACTTTTTCTTTTTAAAAGTATCAAATGAACCCTTAAAAATTATTTATATATTTTCTGCCTCACGTCAAAACTGTGGTACGGTAACGGTATTTATGTTAACACTATGCCAAATATGCGTCTATGGAATCTTCCTAAACTAAATAAACCATTAGCTACCTTGCTAAACGACGAAATATTTAAATAGGTATCCGCGGCTATCTCAGATAGGACGCCCCAATTCACATGCGTGAGCCGTGTGATGGATGGGCTCGGCGATCAGGCCCTACCTTACCCCCCGCGCGGGCTTCCCCCGCCGGACCTTAACGTTAGGACGCGTTACATGCGCGGATGAAGCTGAAATGTTGAATAATGAAAAAAATGTGTATGTGATTTGATTTTTCAGGGTGCTTCGGGATGTACCTAACTATGGGTAAAAATAAAAAAAACGCGGGAGGAATCCCCAAAAATCTGTTTAATCATTTGTTAAAAAATTTATACACTAGAGAACAAAAAACAAAAAAACAAAAATAAAACCGGTTAAGTGCGAGTCGGACTCGCGCACGAAGGGTTCCGTACCTATAAAAACGGTAAAAAAATCACGTTTGTTTGTATGGGAGCCCCCCTAAATATTTGTTTTATTCTGTTTTTTAGTATTTGTTGTTATAGCGGCAACAGAAATACATCATCTGTGAAAATTTCAACTGTCTAACTGTCACGGTTCATGGTGTCTGACGGACAGACTGACAGACGGACAGACGGACAGCGGAGCCTCAGTAATAGGGTCCCGTTTTACCCTTTGGGTACGGAACCCTAAAAATAGATATCCTAACTGTGTGTCATATAGGTAAGTAGGGTAAACTCATTCATCATCTTCTCGACTGATTTTCAGTGGCAAAAAAAAGTACAGCTAGTGGTCTATCAATAAAATTAAATTTACCAGAACATTTAACCCCGCGAAACAGGCCTAGCCTAGTGCGGGGGTCATGGTTATCCTTCATAACCACCTAAAATTGTCACCACTGAAGTCATAATTATAAAAAAAAATAAAAAATTAAACTCTTCATTCCGCCCACAGCTGATGACCGTTGACGTAAACCTCGTGTGTAAAAGCCCCCTTACACCGCCCGGCCTAAGTCCGTAGGTGATCCATTACATTTTTGCGTAATCCCCGTTTATAAATATGAAATTGAAGGAAGATGCTGATGTTTAATCGACTGGAGGTCGGGGTCACATGGACCTACATTATTTATGGTGGTGGCAACACTGGACCCGGAAAATGAGTTTCGTGTTTACATTTAAATTTCTGGGGTAATGCATGACCTAGTAGGTACGTAGCTACCTATGATGTGGTGTAAGTGGCAGTGGGCCGGCCATATCTCGCGAAGAGCCGATAACCGTTGGGGTAAACGTGTTCTTGAGTGGAGACCGCGACTCGCTAACGTAGTGTAGGACGCCCTCCGACCAGGTGGGATGACGATTTGCGAAAGACTGCTGGCAGATCTAATGAGAAATAAAGTTCTCGATAGATCCATCATGGATCTAGTCAATGGATCTATCGGGAATTCTCTATATTCATCGGTATTTTACAGTACTTATTTAAAAATGATTTTAGTGTATGGGCTTGATTTACTGATCCTTGCTATCCATTTTAGAAATATATTTTTATTATTAATTTATTTTATTAGGTAATATATTTTAGGTTTATTATTTTCGTCATGGAAATCGATTCGACCACGCTATTATTCCACCCACAGCTTCCGCCCTTCTATATTATTCAAAACAAAAGAGACCACATTGCCGCTGGCTGAAAATAAATTCCTAATTTGAAATTTGATTCGAATAAAAACAAACGCCAGTGCTTGTCAATCTGCAGGCCGCATGGGGTAATCACGTCTCGCACATGCAAAACATAGCAATTGCAGCTATGATTACAGCCTGCGCTTGTTCTGATTATACAAGGTGACCCGGAATAACTGTGCTGTTTTGTTTACATCGAGTTACTTGAAAAAATGCTCATGAAGTAAAGAAACTGACCTGATATAAAACCTTAGGTAGTAGACATGATTTAGGAAACTATCGTGAAAAGAAAGAACATCGAAATCCTGATAAAATATTTTTCCATTAATTTTAGACGGGTAACATAACCTTTTAATTTTACTAAATGATAACCTATGTTTAATTTTTTTTAATGTAATCTCTTATTATTTTAACAACCAGAGAAACAACAGACAAATAACTTGTCCTCATATTCCGGGGCACCTTATAGTATAGACAGTAGGGTATACCCTGATTATAGATAATTATAGTGAGGGGAAGGGTAGCTGATGAGCGATTTGGGTATTATTTGCGCTTTATTTGGGTATTTATTGCGCTTGAGTGACTTCGCAGATATGAACGTCCCGAGGGCCTCCTTTATTGTGCTTGGGACGTTGATTTGATATATTTGCCGCTGTAAATAATTTAAAATACATACTAAAAATAATATGACTTGAGACAACTTTGGGATACAAGTTTTATTTTTGTGTGTTAGCAACACATGCTAGGTTTGACGATAGGTTATATTGTATGATCTTTATTTATTTGGACGTCTACTTACTTCGACTATGAACAACTTTATGTTATAATGTCAGTAGAGCCAATCCCAGAAAGCAAAGGGGTTTAAAATTAGGCCCAGTAAAATAACTGCCTAGTAAAATCGATAATTCTAAGAACTTGGATAGGATACTTTAATATGAGTTATTTTATGTAGATCCCTGGTTTTTTCGTGATCAGTTTTTAATTAACTACCCAACATGATGATACCTCATAGATTCAATGGTGTTCGTGAATATTTATGCCTAGAAATACGTTGACCATAGGGCTTAAGCCAATTTATCGGCTTACTTTCATTTCAATTCCTACACGCATCGCCAACTCAAACAAAACGGGGGTCGCATTTCCACCTCAGCGACCACATAACAATATCTGACGCTAATATACCCAATCCTTTACGCAATATTGTATACTCTAATTGGCATCAGAAAACTGAGGTAGCCTCAAACAAGAGCTTATCAACACATCAGTGGCTCTAAACCCGATATGACCCTCGGTTGCTAGGGCAACGCTTGGGTTGTGAGAAAGACGGATATTTATAGCCGGGTGTTTAAAGCCGGACGCTGTAAAGTAGAAACACACTGAATGTTGCACTTTATTTTTCTGAACTTAGCCGCCACTTTTCGATACTAGTAGCTGAGATCAGCATCAAGGAAAAATTTCGAAAGCTTTCTTGTTTTGAGGCACAGTATGACTCCGGGTTCGGACATTATAATCCCACTATCCCACTAATATCATAAATGCAAATTATCCGGACATTGTCAAAAAGACGGATACACCCCAATAGACCTCCTTACTCGTATCTAATGAACGTAATACATGCCCCCCAGGTATTAAAAGTTTTGTGGTCGGAATTATCTCGGCTTCCGTCGGTATACATCGCAAAAATATGTTACGTAATACCATTGTTATGTGGGATTGCCTGCCAATTATTTGGTTTTATTTGGTCCTAGTTAATTAATATAACAGTTTGAATACAGTTGTTTGTAACTCAATCTTGATTTCTGAGGAGGATGTTTATACCTTAAGTTTAATGGCATAGGGTTTAAATGTACGAAAGAAGTGCGGTTACCCTGCAGAGATCGCTCAAAACGATAAGGCCGTCCATTGTACAACATAATAAGTTCTTTCCTGTACTGTGTATCTATTTTATTTGGTGTGTGATAAAGAGTATTGTATTGTAAACAAATCCAAGTTTAAGAAACTCTGGCCTTTTCATTCACCTCTTAAGGGCATGCTACCTTCTAGTAGGTAGATAAAGATACATTTATTTGACTCAACAAGACCAGCTACAAGACACACACACAGATACACACATAATAAAATACAAAAAAGAGATGTTACTCAGGTAGATAGATGACAGATGTATCTTCGAGAAGATAATTGGGACTTATGTAGGTAAAGCAGTAGTTAGCTAAGTAAAAGACAGTTTAGACCTACGCATAACGTAGGTAGCACATATCCGCTACCAAGAGCAGTAGCGAAAACCAAGTGGGTAAGGTATACAGGATGTCCCACGGGCTTGGGACCTGGAGGCCAAATACCGGATAGAAAGTTGTCATAAAAGAAACATTTCACACAACAACAAACATTTTTAAAAATAAATAAAGTTGCATGCACTGACTTTTGAAAAATTACTTGCCTGCCACGGGACTCGAAGCCACATAAATCGAAAAAAAATAACAATTTGTATTTTTTTTCACACCGATTAGTAGAGTCAATCAAAATCAAATCTTTCCAATGAACATTGTAAATTAAATAGGTACGAGGAAACCATAAAATCCGCCAAAAACTGGAGAGACGAAGCACTTTATACGACTTCCTGTTTCCAATTATTCTTCTTCCTATCTTCAATATTTCTGGTACTTGCCCACCGTGTCCCATGACCGTGGAACAACCTGTATTTCTACAAATGCCAGGCGGAATGATGTGCGAAACGAAGTGATATTTTTCGCAGCTAGGTAGCAAATAGCGGGCTTTGCGAATTTCCAAAATCCAACAACATACAAATACATCAAACATTAATCTACCAGAATGATGGATGATATCCACAAATTCTTCTTGTTTTTTACCCTCTACAACTGGCATCTCCCACGATTCTAAAACAGCATCAAATTAATTGCATTATATCGTGATAGATAATGGTGGGGTTCTAGGGGTTCTACTCTTTAATTATGGTTACTCATGAGATGTACTAACTAATAGATATGAGTTATAGCAGTAATCATTTTTAAGCGCTGCATTGATTGGGATGAGATTGTACGTAATATTTTTGGTGCTTCTATGATGTGACTTTTCTTTGTTTTTTCTTCAATAGAGCAAAATTTAGAGTCGATCACTCCAGACCCTATCTAAGTATGTTTTTAAAGCTAAGTACATTAATAAATCCAAATATAAAATCTAAAGGTTGCCTTGTACTTATTATGTGATGTCTCTTACTTATGTTATTTTATGGTGTACAATAAAGAATTTTTGTATTGTATTGAATACAATACAATACAAAAATTCTTTATTGTACACCGAAGAAAATCTTACGAAAACTTTAATGTACAATAGTACATTAAAGTTTTCGTAAGATTTTCTTCTAAGATAACGATAAGATATAGAGTAGTTGCTCTACATTTAAACCGACTTTGTAAGAAAAAGGAGGTTCTATGTTCACTTGAAAGTTTGCATTATCATATTTTTAATGTTAGATCGTTGATTTCTCCGTCAATTATGGCAATTTTGAAAAATATTTCGCTTTTGTATTGGTAATGCTATTGTCGAGGGATTCGTATTTCTCTATTCTTACCATTCATCTTGGTTTGGGAACACTATTCGTAAGACGTTGGAAATGACCACATCTCACGTGAGACGTTGAGAATAATGGTGGGGTTAGGGTATATCGGGGTATGATCGGACGCGGGGGAAGACCGTATAACGCTAATTGTAGCCGAATTAAGCCATATTTTCTAATGATGACAATATTTTATGCCGATGCCATTAAATAGAGTCGCAGAAAATGGTGGCAGCATTAAGAAATAATCGATTTAATTCGTTTTACTTAGCTACCTCAAATTAGTAGTCACATGGGTTAAACAATTTACGTTCTCAGCCAGCTAGAACTCGATCAGTTTTGGCTACCAAATTAATCATTCACCAGCAATCCTACACCCCGAAGGTATAGGTACTGGTGTACACGCTACATGTCCCCCACAAAATAATTACCAAACACAAAACAAATTAATCCAAAATTGCGTTTAGATTCTCATTAGTGGAGCCGCGCTAGGAATGTGGGCCGCGCGAGCCTCGCCACAAATTCGGCCACGCGAATGCCGAATACCGAAAAGCCGAAAGCCGAAACCCGAATAACCGAATAGCCGCGGTGACATATTGGAATGCGGCTCTTTATCCCGCTTCCTATTGGAATCCGGAGTGACGCGGCAAATTGGAAATGGCGGTTTCATTTTTACGTTATTGATAGGTAATTTCTGTTACTTTATTGTTGTTTTTGACCTTTGTGTTAAAATAAACCTTATCTAGGTAAAGATAACGGTATTATTTGCTATTTTGGATATTCCTGTGCATTGACCATCATGTCAGGATTGTGATATATGTCTAAAAATAACCTACAAACATAGTGAAACCGTGCTCCCTTCTAATTATTAACAGAGTTAAATGGTTGTGTGATGTCGTTCAAACAGCTTTATATTTTCAATTGAATTTTTCACAAGCCAAATGCACTTCATTAGTAAAAGCCAAGCCAACCCAACCGATTAGGTCCCCCAGAATCAGCACTCGTACAAACGGACATGCACGTCAAAGCCCGTATTAAATCACATTTTGACAAGCGTACCGTGAAAATTAATCGAGTGTCGTCGAGTGCGGGAAAAAAATGAAAACATGATGGCATTTTGGTCCCTTGCGAGCAAAGGTCGGGGCAGTCAGTTGTGAAATGTCTTGCCCTCGGCAGACCAGTCCACGGGGAATTGCACTATTTCATTGAATCAACAAATTACTGGACGGAGCTTCGTCATAGTGAATTTACAGAGGTTTCTGTGATGCGAGCTTGATAGGTAGATAGAATGAGATAAAACAGCAACCGGCAACTAAAATTTGAAAATTAGTTCTGCCTGGTTGTATTTGGGCGTAAATGGGTTAATATCTACAGATCGTATAAACATTTGCCTCAAGGCGGGAATCAAACCGCAACCTCCTGCGCCACAGGGACTTTCACTTCACCCGCTGCGCTACTGGTGGTCGTTAAAACTTAACACGAACCAATAATTTTCATGAAACATTTTCAGAATACACGTGCGACTTCAAAAAGCTTTTTTTCTAAAGCATATTCAGTTACACTCAGGTACTAGATGCAGCTAAAAGCCTATAAATAAAACTTTCCAGTCATGTTCTGCATTAGGCGCTGATATACGAAACACATACCAATAAGAGGTGAAAGGCTGGGCCCTTTCACGGGCGCATTAGGAGTCTCCACACGGCATGTGGCACGCGTGTCACGTCAATCGTTGTGCCGATCTGATTTGAAATATTTTCACGGAACCACTTATTCGCACCTCGCGAGTAGAATGGGTTCTGGAGGTCTTGATCCTTTACTATATCGTGGATGAAGTTTCAAAACAACTCAATCCGTCACGGATCGTTTGTAATTGTAGAGTACGCTATGAATTTAACAATTACATAATACCATTCCATTTAAATAGTTAATTATACATTTAAAACTAAACTAACTAATTAAAGCAAGCGATGCATTCTGATTGATGCATTCCAATCCAAAAAAGAAAAACATCCCAACCGTTTTGGTTGGAGTATATTTCATATTTTACAGTTTTACAAAAATACATACCAAGGAAATCATTTAACGAAAACGTTATTTAATTCAGTATAATAATTATCTGTATCAATGTTATTGTAAAAAAATATGATATAAACTTTTTGAAAATTGAAAAGTTACGTGCTTGAAAGTATCAAGATTTAAAATCAGCTGCGTTCCCCGCGTGCTAGAGGGTAATCGCTCTGTAGTGGGAGTACTTGTACGTCATTGTACCTCGCGTATATTCTAATGGGCTGCAAGCAACTGAAGCACATACAGCGAAGGCTATGGCCTATCAACTTTGAAGATACAGGTGGAACTTTAGAAAAATCTAAGCCGGATTGTTGAGCATAATCGACTTTTATGAAAAATTTAATTTTAGGCTTAAATATCCCGGTTCAGGTTTACTGCTAACTTCAACAAAACGTTTAGTCGGAGAAACACCTTCTAGTAAATATGTTTGTTAATTTGTTTGTTTGTTATAGCCGCTCGACAAAGCCTTTTGTTGTGTGGAGTTAAGAACATTAAAAAAACATAGGAAAGGTGGATTATTCTGAATATTACATTGAATTGCATTTGTACAAGTAAATTTATTTTAAATGTTTATTCCACGAAAACCATGAAACATAAAGCCATCTAGTCAAATCTGGTATGAACTGGTTGGCCAAATTGACGTTACTGTCTGATTGACAGTTCTGCGCGGTGTTAGCTGTTGGTGCCTCTATGTTTCATATTTCATATTTCATTTATTTTTGCTTGCATGTAGGTACATTCCATCTTATTTCTAAGGTAATTGGTTATCACTAGTACATACATGCACCCTGGAAGGGCACTGCAAAACAGTTATTTTTACATTGTCAAATGGAATTTTACAATAACATAAATTTCATGCAATACATAATAAATATAATTAATTAAATTGAATTGAATTTTGAATTTAGAAGCCAGAATGGTCAGCTAGTCATTGTTTCATCATAAGGTCACGTCATTTTAGTTTGTCAGTAGCGAATTGGTCAACACAATAGTAACATTTTTCTAATAAAAATAATTTTAGTTTCTTACAAAAAAGCGTATCTTTTTCTTCATTTTTTAAATTTTCAGGTATTTTATTGTATATTCTTGCCAATCTATGATATGTTACATTGGGGCCAATTAAAGCTATTATAAACAGGATTTTATTCGAACTTGTGGGTGTCGAGAACTGAATAGCTGAAGTACCAGCGACGAATTTTCCATTCGATTTTCCTGGATCCAAATATTGTATTTCTTTGCATCAGAAGGAATCAGAGGTTCTTAGGTTCAAAGGTTTAACTAATTCTTTTCACCTATTCTTGGTTTTTTATTTATACATACAACTTGAACATTTAAAAAAAAAATTCAGTGATTTGATGTTTAAAACTTTTGAAACTTCCGCGATTTGTTAATATAGGTATTACAGATTATAATTTTTGATCGGGTATTTATCGAGTACCTTTTGTTATATTTTCCCCAACGTTTCAACCGCGTTACAGCGATCGTGGTCACGGGGCGACTGGATACAGTTATGTACGAACTCGGAGTTACAGCAGAGAATTGACGGCAGCTCCACGACTACCCTCAATTCGTTTTCAGAATCAGGAATGTCCAAGTTCACATAGCGACACACTACACTAACCGTGTCCGTTTGCAGTACAGTTGGATCTCGACGCACACACTTACTTACCACAGGATTCCACGAGGAAGAGAGACGAAAACCATCGCGATAAATAATCATTAATATAATCTCATATTTACCTGTCTAGATCATAATAATTTTGTCTATGGTTGGATGTTTCGGTCAATCAATAATCGATTTAAACCATTATTATATCTAAGTCATCTAAATAAATCGTTTAATGATATCATCATTAATTTAAACCTGACACTATAAAATTCGAAATCAAAAGTGTGAAATAGCAAAAACCGAGCAGCTGCGGCCGCGGGAGGTCCAAGACGCGAACTGTCAAAAAAATATCAAAATACCTAGAGAACTGTCATCATTCGAAAGAGCCGATTAAAATCTTGCACAAGCCGACTTTTTTCTTCTCTAGCAGATGTGCTCGTGCGCATCACCTGCCCCACGTGGCCAAAGATAATAGAAGTACAAAGGAGGCCGTACTGTCTATTGTTGAAATGGTACCTACCATTGATTTAAGGTCTATGCCATTGTTGGTTGTCGCTGGGTCACACCTGTTTGTCATTGAGGAAGGTTATTGCCGATGACCAATTCTTAAGTGCCTGGAACTTGGCGAAGAATTGGCGGTAATTGCCAATTACGGCCGACCAGATCCAGACCGTTTTTAAAATTACAGCTGCGAAATAAAACACTTTGTTAATGTCTTTTGCCAACTGAAGGGAGTCTTTAATTTGTGATTCTAGCTGATGCATTAATGACAATAGGACATTATGGAATTGACATAAAACACCATAATAAATGTCAGCTATTTGAGGATTTTGGCATGATCATTTGACAACCTCTGTGGCGCGGTGGGCGAAAGCCCGCCTGCGACGCAGGAGGTTGCGGGTTCGATTCCCGCCTCGGGACAAATGTTTGTACGATCTGCAGATATTTGTTCAGGGTGTTCTGGTCGTTTTCTATGTATAATAAAAATATCTATATATGTATTGTATTATATTAAGTATAACAGTTATCTAGTACCCATAACACAAGCTCTGCTTACCATGGGGCTAGATAATGCTGTGTGAATTGTCCAGCATTATTTATTATTTATTTATTATTTATCATGGTGCCAACTGCACCAACACTGTCGCAGCTTTGTCACCTTTTAACTTTCATCGACTGCGATGCCAGGGTACTTCTTCAGTGGCACATATCACAAGCTTTCTGTGATGTTCACACCATCCCACTTCGTTCAGTTTTAACATTCTTAAAAATCAAACAAATCAGCCTTACTTTTAAGCCATCAAAATGTCAAAGCCGCAACCGCTAAAATGGATGCACTTTCGGAGTTGCACAAAGTGAAAATGTCCGTGTCCGAATAATTCCGAATCCCCATTCATAGACACGCACAAAAACACTGCACGTTTACTTACCTGCTATAACATCGACATTGATTTATAGACTTTACCATTATACTTTATTTTAATGCAGCTAGAGTTTAAACTTGAGTAAGACGGGTAGTAAAATTTTGTCCTGTGATATCCTGAATTGCTTACAATTATCGTATTTTAAGTAATTTTACGATGTCGTATTTCATTTGTTTTGTCGCAGTCAGCAGGACTTGGACCACTTGGACATCGTATTTGGAAATTATCTTTTACTTTTACGGGGTAGGAATAATCAATTTTAGATTGGTGCTCTTTGTAAGCTTTTAAAAGATGTCCCATTGAAATCATGGTACCTACATCCGATCCTTAGTCAATTAAAGTCTAAATGTCGTTCAATGTCTCTATACCTATCTTATAAGGAGTTCCAAAGATTCTCTACTATTTTCCGTGGAGGACCATTTCGCCGTCAAATCTTCGATAAATCATGTATCAGAGAATATAATATAATATAATAATAAATATAATCAGAGAATTAGAAAGCTGAAGTAACAGTGGGCCCGGCATATCTCGCGAAGAATCGACAACCGCAGGGGTAAACGTGTTCATAAGTAGAGACTGCGGCTCTGCGAACGTAGTGTGGGACGCCCTCCGGCCAGGTGGGATGACGATTTGCGAAAGACTGTTAAATAAATATCTATTTTAATATGGAAATAAGCTGTTCTCCTGTAACACGTATGCTACACTGTAGCTATCACGGGAGACAGAGTTCCAACTTTAATTGTTACTATATTTGCCTTTGTACTTCTTCTCGTAGCTTATGTTTCTGTACTGTTTTTTGTGTTTGTGTGGTACAATAAAGAATTATCTATCTATCTATATTTTTCAAATAAACTATTTTGTATGTAAACGGGTTAGTTACCGACCTTGTTTGTGTTGGAAGAACACCAAGGTATATCTGTTCTAATCGCCATTTCCAACTTTTTCACAATATATGATTAAGTTAACATACACCGAGGTACCTAATGCCCATAAAATAGTTATTCTACCATGGCGACTAAGCCATTACTCAGCGCCTACCTGGCTCGCTACGCAGAATCGCACAATGCAGTTTTTTTTCTGCAACTTAAAGCGCAGTTTTTCGGCGCAAATTCCAAAAGGACACCTGGTCGGAAACGAACCCCTTGGGGGTCCAATACCCTGATTGATGGATCGGATCGTAGACAAAGAGCGGTATATCGGCCCGACGACGGCGACTGGCTGTCTCTAAAACAATCAATGATCTAGTTTTGTGAATGGGAAGTGAAACAATCACCCTTTGTAAGGTGAATCGGCTATTGCAAGACAATGTCGTATTTTTAACTTATTTTTTGGGAGGAAATTGATCTTGTTTGTGCAAATTTCTGTTCGTGAATGGCAAGAAAGACTAGGTAGGTGTGTATACGACCACCCAATAAGTTCAATCGTACATTTTGGTTACGCGGAGAGATAGAAAAATAACATAATATAGTATTCTTAGATTTTTAGTTTGGGATGCCATTTGTGTAGATACCCTAGCATCTTCTCATCTTGCAACATCAGTAAGGGCCGGCTCCGCAGTAACATCAGCAGAATCCCTCAAACGGCGAAAATACGTAAATCTTGATCGAAGTTACCTATTTGAGCCGTTTGGGGTGGAAACCCTAGGTCCTTGGGGTCCTTGGGCATATGAAATATACAAAGACCTTACAGAACTCCTCATAGAGTCCACAGGTGATCGGAATGCTGGCTTTTGTTTCGGTCAACAAATAAGCATTGTTATTCAACGTGGCAATAATATAAATAAAGAACACTATTATAAATAAAATAAAAATTACAAATTAAACAATAATGTTTTCAATTGTAAATACTAGTTTTAATAAAACACTGTTTTAACCGGATTGGATGCATGTCTGCCTGTGACCATGGAAGCTGAAAAGCTTCCGAAACGTCAGGTTATAAACAAAATATAAAATATACGCGATCAATCCGGTTAAAACAATGTTTTATTATGAGTTCTTGCGAAAATAACCTTAGAATATACTACTAGTTTTAATTTAATTCTATTATTTGATTGTAATTTTCTTTGTTAATAAAGTTTTACTAAAAAACAATAATAACGGCATAGCCGAACTTTCATACAAAGACGCACTCCTGCGTGCTTGAGTCGTAGATTAGGCACCGACTTTATTTTCTCATTTCATTACGTAGCGTTGACAATTAATTGTAATCCCGAAAAGCTCCTTCAATTCAGCAAAACGAAGAACTTTTGCCAAGCAAGCAATTTCACAACCATTTCACATTAAAATCCATAACACATCCTGATACTAGCTTTTACCCCTGACTTAGGACTTCAAAAAGAATAATCAAGCTAATAATTTCTTATTATTTATTCATAGAAATCAAGTCAAAGACATCAATGTTCTGTTCTTTCCTTTCATAAATTAATTGTTTAAGATGAAAATGTCCGCTATAACTTGACAGCGGCGCTTCATAGATTTTACCAACTTCGAAGAGGAGGTTCTATTTTCAGCTGTTTTTTTTTCTTCGAGTCTGTACATACCATAGACATAGAATTTTTCACTACGCTTAAGCCTATGGTACATACATTGATTTCTCCGTCAATTATAGACCATCATCATCATCATCATCATCATCATCAGACCGTTGACACCAACTGCTTGAGTATAGGCTAGAGATGGGCCGAATATTCGTTTTATATTCGGTATTCGGCATATTCTGCAGCTTTACCGAATATTCATATTCGGCCGAATATTCGGCTGAATCACCTAATGTTCAGCAAAGTGATACTCAAAGTATTTACTGTTAAGACCCGTGTATTATCATGATTTGAGTGTACAGTGTAATGAATAAAGTATTTTAGAGTGTAGCTTTCTGATTTTGTCGTCACTGAAGCTTTATTTTCAATTAAAGTAGGTTGGTAAAAAGATAATAACTTCACGCCGGATCCCTTGCAGGGTAGGCAAGGAATCCAAAATAACTTAATGCAAAATATAGGTATCTAGCTGTTTTGGGATTAGGCTTCTGTGTTAACTCTTTATAACAATATATTAAACAGGCCTTAATTGAAGGAAAATAAACAAGATATTTATTTCGGTCAGTCTTTATTGTGTTAGAGAATAGCTGAATCAAATCACAACACCTTAGTAGATTATGAATAATATTTTTTTCTAGTTTCTACTCAGCATAGCGTCGCAAAATATATTTATTGATATTAAACGTTTAAACCTATCCTATTCAACCAATACAGTTCTTTATAAAGAAAATTAGTAATTTGTTTGTACTTTTCAGGTTGATATTTAAGAGATCAATCACTTAATCTACACATTAAGAGTTAGGAACTTAATTATAGTCTACTGAGATATAAGACAAATATGACATCTCATATACGACGGAACGGAACTAAATGTACCAAATATTCGGCCGAATATTCGGTTCGGTAAAAGTTTTACCGAATATTCGGCCGAATGTTCGTATTCGGTGAAACCCATGTTCGGCCCATCTCTAGTATAGGCGTCCTCTTTTACACGCTCGGCAGTTCACTCGGTCCTGTGCGAGCCTCATCCACAGACCAAAATAAAAGACAGAATTATAAACCGATTGTGATAATTCTTTCGCTATTGTAGAATGATCCCGAATCGGTCCCATCAAAATTATATTCCCGAGGGATTTGTATTTATCCCGTATACATTATATGCCCATGTCCAGCAGTGGACTAATATAGGCTGATGATGATGATGATGATATATATAACTGATCCCGTATGTGTAACCTATAGATGAGATTGTAGTCAAACAACGGCTAGAAAAAAATCTAAACATTCACCACTGATTTGGAATACAGACGTCAAACACAAACGTAAAGACAAACCAACATCCATACATTTTCAATTCTAATTCCCACATAAGAACAGATTCCTTCAAACATTATGATTGATATTTATGAATATGCAGATATGTAAAGCGGCGATAAGGCCGCCAGTGAGCCCAGGGGTGTGATTGAGCCTATGCGTTCAGATTTAATCTCAGATAGCTGGTGCCGTTTGCATAAATCCACGGTAAGCACCTTGTTAACAAACTGTTCAGCTTGATTATAAGAACGGTTTTGTTTCTATGGGAGTTGTCTGTTGTTTACCCGTAGACTAAACAACTCCCATGGAGTTATAGGTAGGACCTCGACTCTGGGAGACTACGAACGAAGTAGGTATTGCTATTTTACTCAGAGATTGCGATGGGCAGGTCGGTTTTTGATCTTCTGCAGTAAATCGTTACGATCTTATTGAAAAAAAATATTGGATTATCGGCCCAGGAAGGTAGGTTTATTTTTATTTCGTAACTAATCAGGTTGCGACGTATAGAAAGAGACACAATACACAAAATAATCAAAAGTTACGTTGATTTACTCGAGGTCATTTATTATTAAACATTAGATCGACTGTGGCTTTGATAACGGATAGCGAACTTCTGATTTGCAAAAACGCGTGGTTCCTAGATTATGTTAAGTACCTACTTTAAACAAAAAAAATAACCCCTCAATTGCTTTATTTCCTTTAGACCTTACAGGACCAACTTGTTAGAGATGCGCATTTTTCCGAATTATACGACGAATTTATTTTATATTTAATTGGTAGGCACGACTATGAAGTTCCCTAATGGTTGACAGGTGAGTAAATTAAGACTGCATGAAGTATATCATAGACACAGTTACTTTTGACAGATCTATCCGTCAAAAATATGGGGACTATCGAAAGTTTCGATTTTTATTAAGCCACCATAGTATGTGACGAAAGTAATTCTAGATGATTTTCCAATGTAAAGTACGTATTGAAAATAGTAGAAATATTATAGTTTACTGCTAACTCAATCTGTTTTATTTTTTATCACGGAAAAACGCGTGTAATGCCGTAGGTAGAAGCTAGTAGCAAATAAAACAACAAATAATAAAACAACTATATTATTCTAAGGTTTTTCGCTATCATAGTGCGTAACTCGTACTGGGTCAATTTTCTACGTAAATTTTCTTTAA
The DNA here is from genome assembly GCA_947086465.1 of Eupithecia exiguata. Taxonomy (NCBI): domain Eukaryota; kingdom Metazoa; phylum Arthropoda; class Insecta; order Lepidoptera; family Geometridae; genus Eupithecia; species Eupithecia exiguata. The sequence goes on from OX352229.1 coordinate 3,897,581, forward strand.
TATTCTATTGAATATTCAGATTAAAAAAATAAAGTTATTTAAACGCCTGAGTAGTCTATAAAATATTGAGCAACAATAACGAAATCTCCCTCAGTCTCTTGTTGTAAATAAAAATATAAAAAAATAACAAAATCGATTACAACTTCTTCATAAACAAATCGATTCGGAAAAACATTAGGACATGACTGTTTGATTGCCAGTCGAACTACCAAAAATAAACTATTTTATGAAATAGATATAGTTTGAGTTCTCCAGAAATAGATGTATTCATAACTGAGCTGATTTTAAAAGTTTCCACAACTCAAGTCTTTCCACCACTCGCTTGAAGATAGTGTCAGAAGAGTGGCGCCTGAATCCCATCCGGAAGGGGTGGAAAAGAGAAGAAATAATGAAATATCTTCATCCAACCCTTCTAATTAATTGCCATCAGTGTCTGCGCCAGTGTTGAGAGCCGCTTTCAAGTTTTTTAATATGCTTCCTCACCTCGATAAAACAGTGGGAATAATTGCTTTTTAGGGTTCCGTGGGAGAATCAAATTGGATACTTAGTGTTTATTTCTGTCATAGGTATTAAGGTATTATACAACCTCAGGTTTATTTCTATTATTCGGAAATTTGGTGAACAGTAGAGGCGAAAATAAAACAAAAGGTACGTAATAAATACTTTATATATTATCTTTTATTTGGTGAGGAGGTTATAATTGCTCTTTAGTTGAGCCCGGTTTTTATAAATTGCCTCATAAAGTATTTGAATTTGGGAAAGTAATTTCGAAATAAGAATTTAATGTCAGTCAACTTTGTTGCAACCACGCACTATATTAAGCAGAGCTAGTAAAAACTATTTGGTTATTAATTTTCACGTTGTTAGCAGAGTTGCGCAGTGGAAGCGTACTAGGCCCATAACCTAAAATGAAACGCAGTTTCTAAGCAGATATCTTGTCACAGAGTATTTTTTTTTTTTTTTAATTTATTTATCAACTTAAAGGCTAGGTATTACAAAATAATAATAATAACACCCAAAAAACCACACGGAAGGATTTGGAACAAATGAAGTGAGTGTGTGAATTTTGAAATAAACATAACAGTAGGTGAATGTAAATTCATAATAAGTGTGTGATTAAAGTGCGTGCTTCAGGTAAACATGTACTAGTATGGTAGTCTGAGCTGACAACTTTTCAAAATTAAATTGAAATATGGAAGGAAGACAGGCAGAACCCTCTGTGTCTAAACTCAATTTTCCAACCTTTTTTAACAATCCTGCGAACTTGCAGGCCCCTGACGTAAATCTTTCGACAATTAGCGAACTTTCTGATGTTCCTGTGATTTTGTACCCCATCTGTTTTGTTATGTAAAGAAAGGGGTAGTCCCCTTAATGACTATAATGTTAAAATTGGAATAAATGTATAGCATGACCATACAAAAATACACTTAGCATTGTCTCATCATTAGCCTATGTTAGTCCACAGCTGGGCATAGGCCTCCCCTAATGAGCGCCATAGCGCCCTGTCTTCAGCTTGACGCATCCAGCATCCCACCTGGCTGGAGGGCGTCCTACACTACGTTTACCGCACATCTTCAGCAAAGCATCGTCGAAAATAATAATTTTAAATTCAATCAGCATCTATATTTTTTAAATAAAAAGTGAAGGTATTCTTTAAAATGGATTTATGGAAATACCTACAGGTTGTTTTTGTTACTTGTTACAAGAAAAAACACTAATAAAAAAAAATTAAAAAAAATTTAACACCCAGCAATCCATAGCTACAACCCATCAAGACACTGTTAGTGATTACTGCGTACATACCGAACGTTATAATTAAAGTTGTATACCTAAATGACGGTAGATATGCAAAATTCAAATTACTTGTAAAGACAAATGTCACCTCAGTCTGCCTGTGACCATGGAAGCTGAAAAGCCTCCGAAACGTCAGGTTATAACAAAATATAAAATATACGCGATCAATCCGGTTAAAACAGTGTTTTATTACTAATAAAAAGTTTAAGTAATCTATTTCCGGGCCTGGTTTGAAGATCTCAAGAAAGTCTATTGTAAGTAGATCTCAGGTCTGGATTCTCCTAAAACTCCTATCTCTAGTATATTCGCACCAAAATCCGAAAGCAATATTCAAAGACACTAAATAAGTTGGAATCGTAAGCTGGACGTAAACCCTCTATACCTACCTCGCAAGTCGGTCTAATACTTAATTGCGTCCTATGTCCCCGGCACAATGGTGCGCGTAATCAGCCCGCGGACTGTATACAATATCATTTCTAGGGTTGCCCTAGAATCTTGTCAAACGTAGTATAAACAAAACACGGTTTAGTCCGTCGATGATAAACATAATGACAGTACCATGTCAATATATTTATGAAAACTTATTGTATACTCATAAAAATATCAATCGGTTCCCTAAAAATAGCGATATACATAAATTTAATACTAGAAATAAGAATAAACTCGCTGTGCCCACAACTAGGTTACACAAGATTAACGTACTTTACCTTAAAAAGATTGAAGTGGACAAAAAATCAAAGTGATCACTTTATTTCCTAGTTTTACTTATGTAATCTGAGTTTTGTGACGTGTCCAAGAGTCCTGTAAGGTCTAAAGGAAATAAAGCACTTTGAATTTTGAATTTTGATGCCAAATTTCTGTAAATAAATAAATTAAATAAATAGGGTGTTACACTCATTTTTGAAAAGTGTCTCAATTAGGTTAAATAGTGCTAATGAACCACTAAAAAGTTACAAAATTATTACCTATTCAATTAGATAGATAGATATTATTTATAGACAGAAATATTACATATTTTCGGTTTATAGCATCTTAAATCCCAAGATAGGTTTAACTAGACACTAGGGTTCTCTAAAAATAGCAACAAATATAATTTGTAAACACGGTAAGCTAACTAAATATGATAATGTTGATAAGACTAAGTGTCCTAAAGAAATGCACTTAAAATAAAAAGAATTGAGTGGCGCGCGTAACTTGACGAAAACGCTGGACGCAGTGGACACCATTATTGTTCTCTGGTCTAATTTTCTAAAAAAAGGACACTTAAGACAGTGTTCCTAACTATCCACAATAAACTGTGGTGACTGTATTATTTGTACGCTCGAGTGGCAACCCTACGCCCCCCGCTAGGTCGCGTAATCCAACTATTCAATTTTCAGCAAAAAGGATTGTCCACGTCTTAGGTTTTTTATCTTCGCCGTTGAGCCGGTACACGCTGTTATTGCTGCTGGTAATCACTGGAATTTCGACTCTACGACAGCGATACATGATTTAATTTAGGTTTATGTGTCTGTTATGTTATGTAGGTAGGTCTATACAAACGTATGTAATAACTAGTTTTCAAATTCATTATTCTTTAATAAGTAGGTACACAAAAAACAAACGTAATGAAATAAAATACCGAACAGGTAATAAAAGATACTAGCTTCTGCCCTTGGCTTCAAACGCGTTTGCCCGGGATAATATAAAAGTCAAAAGTCAATAACTTTATTTCGTTAGGCTTACAAAAAAGCACTTAGACAAGTAGTTTTTTAACCGTAAACCGTGTTGACCGTGTTTTGATGACTTATGTTGTTGGCTGTCCTTGTGATATGGAATTTAAAAAATAAACGAGGTCGTCTGAAAAGGATTGCTCTTCAGTGATCAATTTCAATTTATTTATTAATACCATTGGCTCACGAGGAGCACTTAGTCAAGTGAAATGCCTTCTCACGTAGTTACATTTCAAAAATATATAACATTAAAGTACATGAAATATTAAATATAGAACAACAGAAAATAAATAGAACATTAAAATAATTAAAGATAAGTAGCTGCAATAGCATTGTCAAAAAAGTAAAGCGAAAATTAAAATTAAAATGTTAATGTCAGATGTTAAATGTCAATCATTGTGTGACAATGAGTGATAAGCCTGCCAATGGTCACTTAGTTTTTAAGGATTGTTTGTTTATCTGTTTAATTTGAATGTGCAATAAAGTATTTTCGATCAACCTATCTAAAAGTAGGTTATGATAACAATATAAGCCTAGAACTCACTAGACAAGTATAGATAGAGCCTCCTTCCCTAGTTCGTCTCAACATTTAACCCGAATTCCGACAAACTGCATAATTCCGCCACTAATGAGGGAGCGCGTCTAATTAGCGCGCGGTAAGACGCCCACTAAACCAGACTAGAGCTACCATTACTTCAGATTTGCTTAGGACTGGTTTATATTTTTCGGAATAAGAACGTTTTCGAATCTAAGGCATTCGTCCGTACATCGGCGTTCTTCGGAATGCTTCGTTACTCGTCGGGAGTCTTCGGTTTACCTATTTAGAAGCTCTGGCACGCATATGGTGTATCTACTTACGCAGGAAAATATGTGATGCCTTGGCCTTTGTTTTTTGTTTTGTAGCTATTTTTACACCTAGTGAACGAACACGAGGGCATTGTCGTGGTGTTTTAGTCGAAATCACACAAAGTTATACGTCGTAGCAAGCACGCGCAACAAGAACGCCACCGCCCGCGCCGCCGCCGGTCCGACTATAACTGAGGTAAGGGAACATAGTTGGACCTGACTTTCGAGATGGTAATGCCTCATCTCCCTTTTTTTACTTTTATCGAAGCCTGTTAACGTAACATCTAAGCCATTTCAGCAAGTACCTAACCTTTTTGTTGACCAAAAGCCCTCATCGTTCCATCATTTGTTTTTTTTTGTTTTTCGTGGTTCCCCTACTGAGTTCGGGCCCCGAGGACTACCGAGGAGCGCCGAGGAGTGCCGAAGAGCGTCGCTCACCTAATGAAGTGTTCGTTTGACACGCGTGTTCGTTAGCGACCACTCCGCGACGAGTGCGCAACTGACAGCTTCTGGTTTTACCGCGAAAGTGCGCACACTGTGGGGTGAGTTGAAATTCGAACGTTACAAAGAACATCCTTTTTCATGAGAATTTCAGATTCTCCAAATTGCCCAGAGTGTAACATGATAGAAGATGTCCATCATGTTTTGACGGAATGTGTCCGTAACGAGGCACAACGACAAGACTGTAGATGTTTCTGTGATTTTAGCGTAGGTAGGTGTTTGTAATAGCATCTTGTCTTCCCCGTACTCCGAGGAAGCCAAGATGCTAATCAAGCTTTATTTGCGAGTTATATAGTGTTTTGCCATGTTTATTTATATTGAACTGATCTCCTATGGGAGTGACATAGTCACTTTGTGACAAAACTCCATAAAAATAAATAAAGATAATAAAAAACAAAAAAAAAAAGAACATCCTGTTATGTAGTAGAACAAACCAGCTTTAATTTTTTTATATTATAAAGCTTTGTTTTTGTAAACGGTTCTGTCGTTGAATTTCTAGAATAAAATATTAAAAAACATCTCCATGAATACGAAGTCGTATTCTTTAATTATTTCTAATTAATTAGTACTCATCTAATTAGCGACTTTTTGTATAGGTATCCCATTATGAAAATTACGTAGAATATAAGTACCGTTTAAGTATATATGCATCCAAATTCCTTGATAGACAAGGCACAAAAATACTTAAGGATACTTTTATAAATTATGGTAATTAAAGAAAAAAAGAGGCATTATTTTAATTAGCAAAAGAGCGTGCCGAAGTTAGTGCTGTATTGCCAGCTACGGATTGCGTAACTTACCACAAACTAATCTAGCATTTTAGCTGGTAATAAATTTGAGCATTTTTGTTGGTACCTAATTTAATTCAACTAACAGATGATTCTTTGATTTTTAATTAGTTCTGTAAAACTTGTAAAGCTTTCTTAAGCAGACACGTAGGTACCTATTTGTTTTGTGACATTATACCTTTGAGCCAGCTGGTCAATATAAACAGCAAGTTTTTTTTTCAACATTATTGTGTATCTTAGGTACTATACTTACCTTAAAGGAAATCATATATCAGCAGATTGAGGAAACTGAGCGATGGTCTACAATTCTATATAGCTTTACCCGTCAATTCAATAAAAAAAATAATGTTACACGGTGTACAATTATTTTCAAAACTCTACAATATTTCGGTTTGTATTTTCCAAGCTGGCAACACCAGGGGCTACAGCAGTCCGCGCGGAACCTAATAAACCTTTGATTAGCGTAATGGCGCACTCCCACTTGTGCAACGCTTTGTTGCGTTTGTTTACGAGCTTTTAGGGTACGGAATAACTGGTTCAATCTGGTTATGGGTAATCCAATAAGGGCTTATGGTTATCCGATAAGAAATTGTGACTTTATTAGTCTGTGCTTATGCTTGTCATGGAGTAGGTAGGTAAAGAAACTAATAAGAATGCCTACGCAGATTTTTTAAATATTGTACACTGAACAATACAGAACTTTGATATTTATGTACACTCTTGATATTTACCTTAAAACCTGAATATTTACGTTACTTTTATCTTACATTCGCGCGTTGTCAAAATGAAACTGAAAATGATGAAACCTTGCCAAATTAAGTCTCCGACTGCTTTTTTTTCAATCCGAAATATATTATAATTACATCACCGAGTAAGGAATCCGCGCCGGCCTTGCATAGATTCACAATAGGCACCCTGAAACTGTCAGTTTCAAAATAGAACACTTTCGACAGTTTGGGTTTTCATTTAATCTAGTGTCATTTTATCGCTCAGACAGGAAGGATGCCTAGCAAGGTAGGCAATTTTATTTTAGATTTTTTTGTTGCATTAAATTTGTTTAATTTTGACTATATAGAAACACTTCTGTGACTACACTAACTACCTATAGGTACAAATATAAATATAAAAAATACCGAATTTTACCTTAATTTTATTATGAGTTAGAAGGTACTAAAGTACAGTAAATAATATTTAATGTAATAAGTACTTACTTCGTAATATTATATGATTATCAGATTGGATCCTATAAAAAACGCGTTTATTATTTTCAGGTAACCTATTTTCACAAGACTGACAAGCCTTTTTTGCCTACTCTTATTGAAAATAAAATAAATTTGACTCCGCTAATCTCTTGTTCCGTACTCGCAAAGCTTGTCACGATTTTTTGTAAGGTTCTAGGTATTTACGGAAGAGGTGGCGGATACCTGGTCGAAGAGTTCCATCCCATTTTGATCGCGCACGCACTACACCTTTTAACTAGGTTACGCTCTAAACGATTTACTTTGGTTCCGAAGGCTTTTTCTACGAATAAAACACAACTAAGTAGAACATAGACAAACATAAAAGTAATTATGTAAAAAAAACACAATGTTTCCCACTGAATCGGACAAAATGTAACTACAGTGCGTAAACATCACTGCTTCATTTAAAATGGCGCGGAAGCATAGATTAAATAACAGTAGCACGGAACTCGCCAATAACATTCATTCTGAAATTAAACACACCTACCTGCTTGTTTACCATCACTCGAATAAAACAAGGAATTCGACGCCGGAAATTCGAAATTCGAATATCAATTTGGCGGACTGCGAACGAAGGTTCGTTACAAATAAATATAGAAACCATGTGAAGAGCCCGTGACTCTACTTAGCTTTTTATCGTAGAATTAATATAGGTAATGTTATATTTTAGAAATTTTATTCGTTAGTCATTTTCCCTAATTCACTATCAAACATCTTCGAGATTTTGTGACTAAAAGTTTTAGTTAAAGTTAAAGATGGTTCTCTCACTGTGTTAAACTTATCCGGCCAATCAAATCTTACCAATTTCATCTCTTTGTTTCTCTTTCCCGATTGAACTAACTAATGAAGTTCACTTCAGATAAATACACCTTTATTTTAGATCCTGATACATATATAGTGATCTGTGTTTTAGATTCGATAATAACAGTCACCCAGTCAGACTTCATAACTTTCATTTATTTAATCAAATTCGAATTTCGAATATCAATTTGCCGGGCGACGCACGACGTCATAGATAAAAAATATAAAATATATACAGTAGGTGCGTGAATGGTGAATGGCACTTGTGAAAAATGGACTTGCCGCTCTTCCCGCGAAGCAATCATTCAAACGGGCTGTTGTCTGGTGGCGCTGCTCTTTTACGCCCAATATTTTTTTCTCTATTTTTTCGTCGATGTCATCCGCAGAATTCAGGTGCCAGGACACGTGGTGCGGACAAAGAAAGCAAAATATTAATAACTGGTATTTTTTAAGTTTATTGTTGTCGATATTTCGTAAATGATTTGAGTATGATGCGGCGTTTTTGCTGAGCTACCATTTTGGAGCGCTCGGTGGGAGGGGCTGAAATGTTTTGTTGTTTATTTATCGTCTAATGTACAGGTTGTTAGGTTATATTTGATAAAAATATCGAATATTAATGTCCGTTTACAATTTTAAGATTAATCTCCGTAGACTTGCTTTTCTCTAATAGGTAGATGTAATTTCATTTTCTTTTGTGTATTCGACACTGTATTTAACAGTTTACTTTTTATTTGATAATAATTTATTGTTTAAAATTTGACTTCTCTAAGTTCTTTTTTTAACAGCCAAAGAGAAAATGAAGTTATTGATTTCTGATAACTACCATGGAGAATAATCTGTTTATCCAAGAATCTAAGTTCTAATATTTACAATAAGAACTTATAGGAAACTTAAAAGTGTACCCAAGGGGCGCGACGTATGCCACATGGGCAATGAAAGAGTTAGTACCTATGTAATTACTACAAATTACTCACCCTCCAATAGCACTACCTAGTCTAAGCACCTACCTTGTATGCTAGAATAAGTACCTTTGTGAGAGATGATAAACATTTTTATTATTATTAAGGAGATGGATATGGATATGGGCTTTAAATCGTTACCCTACACGGTATTGTAAAAATAATACCCCGCGTTCGTTACGTGGATTAGATAAATTAAAATGATTCCTAATATAATATTCATAATTGATTAAAGGGGGTATAGAACCCCACAAAGCCACAAAGTACGTCGATTATGAACATCGCCCCTGTTCATAATCGATCTCGCTCCTGATCCGATGTCTAATGACGTAAAAAGTATGTCCCTGCTGCGTAATGCTGGCGGTCAATATTCAGAGTTGCTGGGTGTAGATGGGACAGTCGGCTTCTGACAAGCATTTTTTGCCTACTTAGTTCTCAAAGCAGCAGCTTACTCTGTGTATTTTTGACACATCGAATGCTGTCAACTACTTGACTGCCAAACGTGGTGATCATGACAAAACCCCTCTTGTTTGGTGGAAGCACGTTCTGGAGTGGACGTAAGAACGCTGGTGGGTATAGTTCTCAATTCAACACAGCTCTACCAAATCGCGAGGTTTTTCTACTTTACTTTCGTAACATTTATGAATAAAAAATAATTATTTATCAATATACAGTTTTGGAATACTTGCAGCTTTACGTTTTAAATGATGTACTACCTAAGTATTTTGTCGACTACTAACCGAGCTTCATAGAAGACGACAAACTTGTAGACACTTTTCACGTCAGCTGCTCTATATTTTCTATGGTCTACGGCCACAGACAAGGCAGGGGTCGTGAAAGCAGCGTCATCGGCCGCCAATTTGAATAGTCGCTTAGCCGCCATGACTGATGAGGAAGGAAGGGTTGGTGATCGCTGCCTGTCACTGTCACCGACGAATATTATAAACAGACATTTTAATAAATAGTAACCTTTTGTACAGGCATCTTTTGACCAGGGTACTGGTAGAGTTGTGGCAACACAGACACAGCAAGCTATAAACCAAAATTGCAGCAACACATAAAGTTATGATTCGGGTGAATTCTAAATAAAACGGGAGCAAAAAATATATCATACTACGAAACTACTATTGACCTATCTAGTTAACAAAATGTATGTTGTAAGTATAAGAACATACCTAATACAAAATTAATGGTACTACAAAACTGTAGCCTACAGCCAGTAGGTACATTAAATTTCTAGGCGTATAACAGAATGTCACAAAATAAACATTGTTAGCGGCATAATTTTGCATGTCGGTTTAATGTGGACATGGGTTATGATGTGATATAGCTTGTCAGGTGGGGGATATTATATTATCTTGTTTGTTATTTTGTTATGAATTTTTTATGGTATTTAATTTTGCGACGACATATTGAAATTGTTTTTTTAATTCGTGTAGGCCAAATGAACGTGATGGTTTAAAAAATGCTTTTATAACGATCATTAGCCAGGTGTCCCATCATCATCATCAGCCTGTCAGCACCATCAGTCCACAGCTGGACATAGGCCTTCCCCAATGTGTGATGGTAACCCATTTCCTCTTTGTTCTAATTTATTAGCGTAGAGCGCGTGCGTTTACCTTTATGTATTAAAGAAAGCTTAAAAACCGAGCTTCTAAATTCAAACTCAAGATAATGCCAGCTTCAGTGACCTACGTAGTAAAACTGATTTCAAAATTAGAACTCGCCTCAACATTAGCAATGCATGCAACATGCGGGCAATCGAGCGCACAATGCAATGGCCAATCAATGGGCGCGCATAAATATCGGCTGCGCCCTTTGTTATGCTAACAGCGTCTGCATATGCAAATTTACTTCCGCAGACGCGTCTTGGGCGGGCGGATGGAACGTAGTTTTGTTTTAGCTTGCTGTTGAATGTGAGAAGAGTGAATTTGTGTAGTATTATGAAGATTTAATCTTTTACCTTGATTTTAACACCATTTTCAGATAACACGTTTAAAAGAATTTCACAGTCAAAATTTTTTTTTTTAGGTTCCTACCAAAGATTTTGTACAAGACAGCCATGCCTTCGTTTGTTGAAAATCGTTCAGGGTTTATCTAAAGTTCAAAATAAACTAAATCAGTTTAATATTCCAAAATCGTCGTAATCAATCCAGCATCCGCTTCGCAAGTCCGCAGATTGGCCTAACCCCCAAATATATACAGAAGTGAATTTGCCAGCGCGCCGTTGAATCGCCAATGAATCGTGGTGTCGACAATCGCCAAGTCCGTTTGCGGCGACGCCAATTCGTATTCATTCACGGCCCATTGCCAGGGGCCGGTGAACAAAATGTTGACGACCACGTCGGCCGCGTCTATTTTGTCTTTGGAATTGTTGTATCGAAGGCTCGAACCTCGTGCTCGTTCTAAATTAAAACTACTATAGTTTGAATTTAGAACAACGAGCATGCGGGGTCAGTTTGAATTTAGAATGTTTTAGTGAGTAATGTTATCAAGTCCTACTCTAACTAATCTGGTGATGTGTGTTTTGCAAAGAAATACGAAGATCATAGTTACTAAGCAGTAGGTACATACTAGTAAAAGATAAAACATAAAAACCGGCCAAATGCGAGTCAGACTCGCGCACGAAGGGTTCCGTACCATTAACTATAAAAACGGCAAAAAAAAAAACACGTTTGCTGTATGGGAGCCCCCTTAAATATTTGTTTTATTCTGTTTTTTAGTATTTGTTGTTATAGCGGCAACATAAACACATCATCTGAAAATTTCAACTGTCTAACTATCACGGTTTATGAGATACAGCCTGGCGACAGACGGACAGACGGTCAGCGAAATCTTAGTAATAGCCTAATAGGGTCCCGTTTTTACCCTTTGGGTACGGAACCCTAAAAACAACCATTACAATAAACATAGACGATGAGATAAAGTTCTTTCCATTGAGATAGCTCTCAAACATTTTCATAACCTTTCAGTAACCGATTACTCCGCAACTTAATATCTCGCGAAATTTCCTCGGAAATAAATTAAAAACGCAACAACAAGCTTGTAACGAGCCGAACAAAGACTTCAATAAATCAACTAAGGCAGGTGGGGCAGGTGAGTAGCCCGCTTGTGCATTAAAGCTTTTCCTTGCCCTTTCTTCGTTTTAAAAAGCATTCGACATTTTCGCAAAGTCATTGGCAACACATAAATATTGGAAATGGGGCTCCCCTTTCTTGTCTTCGAATAATTAATGCGGTGGCTTCTTATGACAATGTTGTTGCTTGAAATTATTATCTACGAAATTGCCTGGAAGCGAGCTGGAGTTTATTGCTTCCTAGAGTTTTCACGTAGATATTTTGCTCGGGAAATGGTTTCCCTGCCTTTTAACCTTTCCTTTTAAAAATGGAAAGGAGCAATGTTTAGTAAGGCGTACGTATTTGTTTAGTTTAACAATTTGCTTTTTGTCAACCTAAATGAAATACAATGAAAATTATTTATTTTCCATTTACAAACTTACAAAAAATATATACACTAAGTATAAACAATAACTAATTAAGAAACACTTTATTTAAAAAAATACGACACAGAAGTATTGAATAGAATAAACACGAAAGGTGAGCACCGCTTGCTTTTAAAATTATTATGAATCTTTAGCTCGCTAAGAACGTTAAAATATATTAAACCAAACAAATAATATGATAAATTAAATATGTACTTTATTGACAAAAAGACAAATTATAAAGGTAAATATTGTACCAGACAAAAACATATGTCAAATTAAATATGTACTATATTTAATTTGATATATGTATTTGTCTGGTTTCTAAAAGAAACCAATCCATATAGTAGGTACGCACGCAAGTAACCCTGAATTACGTAATTGCAAAAGATACTTTTTATCTGAGCTAAATTGCAAAAGTTTTGCTCTAATCCTAAACTTAATTGCTCATCTACCTTTTGAGTTTAAATTACTTAAGTTGGATTAATATAAGTTTACATGTTTACACGTTTTTCATTTACGCCTTTTCATTCTCTACTAAAGATAAAAGAATGTTTATTTGCCAGAATATATGTTACAATTTAGGTCTTAAAAATATAATATGTCCAGTTATATTCTACCTAACATGGCATGCAAATATTAAGTTTCCATTTATGTACACAATATTAATAGTAATTATCGAATTACAAATATAAAATAAATTAATAATAATTTCAAAATAATTATAAAGCACTAGCAACGCCTCGCGGTTTCACCCGCGTAGTTCCCGTTCCCGTAGGAATTTTGGGATAAAAAGAAGCCTATGTCCTATTCCAGACTATAATCTATCTCTGTGCCAAATTTCATCCAGATCCGTTTTGCCGTTCTGGCGTGATAAAGGAACAAACATCCATCCATCTATCTAAACTTTCACGTTTATAATATTATAGTGAGATAGTGAGATTGTCAATGAATATATTCGAACTGCTCTAAGTCCCTGTATATAAAATACTAGCAGCGCCTCGCGGTTCCACCAGCGTAGTTCCCGTTCCCGTAGGAATTTCGGGATACAAAGTAGCCTATGTCCTATTCCAGACTATAATCTATCTCTGTGCCAAATTTCATCCAGATCCGTTTTGCCGTTCTGGCGTGATAAAGGAACAAACATCCATCCATCTATCTATCCATCCATCCATCTAAACTTTCACGTTTATAATATTAGTGAGATTGAAGAATTCATGGAGTAATAACATTTATTTCAAAGCCGCTACAGTCTACCTAGCTTCTCGATCCTAAAATGTTTTACAGCACCGAGACAAAAAAAAATAAAGCAGCCCGATTATCAGCTCGTCTGAGCGAGTGCATTCAATTTAATCCCACAAAGCGACGAAAAACAAGGGACCGAGCAAAAAATTAGCTTATCACACACACGCTATTTGCGCCGGCAATTTGGGCGCTTCCTCTCATTACCCAGCGTGATATATCCTCCTGTTTATTACTGCAATTACTTAGAGTAAATCTCACGTCCTTCCTCCCCCTTACCCCCCGAGGGTCGTGCCCTCGCTTCCCCCTCATCCGGTCGGCCCTGCCCTTAAGTCTTATGTACCTCGTAAGTTTCTTAGACTTCGTAACCGGATTCAAATTGGGGCGAATTTAGTAGCAATTAATTATAGAAGCGAGGAAGTGTCCTTAGTGTTAGGCCCGTGATTTTGTAATTAATATTATTGTGGATAATTTTGTGATTTAGTGCTTGGGGTTTGCGTTGGGCGTTCAACAAAGCGGTAAGAAATTGGTTATAGGTTGAACTGCGTTTTATGGTCATGGCCGACTCACGTTATACATTTTTCTAAATTTAAATAAATAAATAAATTGTGATGGACAATTCTTTTTTTTATTTATTGTTTTATGTACCAGATGACTGCTATACTTAATACATTGCACTACATAGATAGATATGTTTCATTATAGGTACATAGAGAACATCAAGAATACATGGAACAAATGTCTGCAGATCTTATAAACATTAGTGCCGAGTTGGGAATCGAACCCGCAACCTCTTGCGTCAGTCATTGGTACCATACATTATACAATGGGTCTATTTTCTAATACAAGTACTTACTTATTGGTACCGATAGTTGGATTCTAAAATCCTATAACGTAAACAGTTAAATGTAAGGTTACCTGACATTAAGGCCAAATAACTCATGACCAAAAAAATTTACGAGAAAAATAACGTTATTAAATTTTTTGCTCGTGAAAACAGAAGCAAATTCATATACCCAACCGTTAATTCTTTCATTGGCAGAAACGTGCCATTGTGAGGGCCAACATCGCGACACTCAGTGCAATATTAAATTGGCACATAGCGCTATATAGCGTACCCCGACTTGGCTGTAATTAATTAACGAGCTTAGTTTAAAAGCAGGGCCGTAATACCCCACCTTAACTTACTCCCCAGGGGGGTAAGAAAGGGGGGTCAGAGTAAGAAATTCGGGGGAAAGTTTATCATATTTAGGCGCAAAATGGCGAATCCAGCGCTCGGATGCTGCGGAGAGATTAATATCTGGCTTTAACTCGACGATGAATTTTGTTGTGAATAATGTTGATGTTACTTTGCAGTTTCAGCGAGTGTTGCTGTTTTATATAATATCTTCTTTTATGTTGTTTACGTGTGTTCTGATAAATAAATGTAAAATGCTGGTAAGTATTACACAATGTGATGTGACGTTTTGTTTGAAATCTTTCTGTTCGTAGCTTAGTTAGGTAGCGTAGTTTTAATAAAAACTCGATTGATATCGTGAATTATTTTTACAATATAAATCGAAAAAATTGTGACTATTTATAAAACTGTTTATGTATATAAAATTTTACTTCTCTAAGTGCTTATTTTGTAAGCCTAAAGAAATAAAGTTATTGAATTTGGAATTAAAAACAAAAGACGTCATTGGTAAACGACAAAATTCAAACCAAAGCTGGATGGTTGGATTTTGTGGTTTACCAATAACACTTGACTTGATGAGGCGCTATCTTTTAGTATTTTTTCAAAGTATTTAGAATTCATTATATTGTAATTGATTTACATCAGTTGATATCTAGATGGTTAGCGTTATTCTACAGATAGCTCAACTTGTTAATGTGAATTTTGTGCATTTCGTTAATACTTGTACGAGGTCCAGATCTATTAGTTATAATTTTCTTTGTTATTAGAGCACTAATTATTTCAACTTAATAGGAGTTTACTTTAATTTTGAAGAAACAAAATAAGTTTTTTTTATGAATACAATGACAACCACAACAATTTGTAACGTTGATAAAATCACGATCCGGCGCGAAGTTACGAGCGCTACGCCGTAGCATAGCTACGAGCCTACGCCGTAGCCAGCGGGTGTCTTCTACAGGGTGATTCGTATTGTAAGGTCAAAGCTACTGACATACTTGTGTGTGTACATTGTCAACAATGGGTGAGTAGAAATCTTTTAGTCTGAACCCTTGGACGAATTGTACTAATTTCAAAGTTCTCTGTTTCCATTCTCCATTTCTACATTTGTAGTTGTTGACAATTTTTGAATAAGATTTAAAATTTTTGGAGACCCAAGGTGGTACCGTAGGCGCCGCGTGTAAAACGGTAATTGTACTGACGATAACGATTTAAGGTATTTGAATATTAGGTGAAAATATAGATAGAGAGAGAAAATGTCTCTCTCTATCTATATTTTCGCTCTGCTTAGCTTGGGGTTAGTTAACACTGAACTATCTGGCATTATTATTATTATTATTATGTCAGATTCTTTAGCAACCAAGCAAAAAACCCTTAAATTCCCTGTTTTATCTCACGTGAGTTAGTAGGTGCTTATAGGCGTAGAAAAGCACCTAATATTCAATATATATATATATATATATACCTAATTTTATTTTTAGGTCAGATAGATAAGCTAAGCCAATTTCAACATCCCATCAGATCAGTAGAATAATCAACCAACTTAACGATCCTATTTCGTCCCAAACAGTGGAATCACCCAGTTTATAAAAAATATCTAAAGAAATGTCTGCCTCGTGCCCCGGGCTCAAACCGCGCCTATCCTGTGTTATTTTATTCCTCGCTCTCTTGAACGTAAATCGCGTAACTATGTTTTTATATTTATTTCTGAAAACTGGCTCATGAGAGTTGTTTTTTGTGTTTTGTTCTCGGAGTGCGCGGCAACGTGTTTGAGTTTTTATTTCTCGTGTTTAATGTGTGCTTGACGCGGTAGCGTTGTTTTTATTATGTTTGTTTTTTGTTTGTGCATATTAAAGTTCTTTGTTTTGCCTGTCGATGGGGTCTGGCACTGTTAGAAAAGATAATAAATTAATGGTAAATGTTTTGTTTTTTTATATACGACCGATGTGGCTCGTCGGGCGAAGGTTCGCCTGCGAAACAGGAGGTTGCGGGTTCGATTCCTTCCTTGGAACAAATGTTTGAACGATCTGCAAGTATTTGTTCCGGGTGTTCTGGATAGTTAGAACCACCCTTAATAATGTATATTTAAAAGTATATTTCTAAGTAATGTATTGTATTATGTATATCAGTCATCTAGTACACATAACACAAGCTGCTTAGCTTTGGGCTAGATGATGCTGTTTGTATTGTCCAGCATTATTAATTGACGACCGATGTGGCGCGGTGGGCGAAGGTCTGCCTGCGACGCAGGAGGTTGCGGGTTCGATTCCCGCCTCGGGACAAATGTGTGTACGATCTGCAGACATTTGTTCAGGGTGTTCTGGTCGTTTTCTATGTATATATAGTAAAAAATATTTATCCATGTATTGTATTATATTATGTATATCAGATATCTAGTAGTTATTCAATCCCAGCGCTTACAACACAACTGCTCATAGTTCAAAGAACTGATCGCAGATAAAATTGGAAAAAAAAAAAGTTATCTAGTACCTATAACACAAGCTCTGCTTAGCTTGGGGCTAGATAATGCTGTGTGAATTGTCCAGCATTATTTATTATTATTATTTATTTTCATGATTTTTTGTTATGTAATTTAAGTACGTTTGTTATTATTATTCTGTGAGCCTGTAGAATCCCACAGTCCCAATGCAGGACAAATGCCTGCCTATTTTTCTTCAACTTTTCTATATTGTTAACCAGTCTTGAATCTTGTTTACCCACTACGAGTAAAGTCTATTATTTCTAACTTACACACCCTTATTTTCAACCCAAACAGTTAAAAGAATCCCCAAAACATCCCCTTGAACCATATTTCTAAATTAGAACATTTTCTATTGACTTCCGTCTCTTTTACCCTACACGAGACAAACTGGACAAAGGTCCGTTGACCTGAGCGTTAAAGGTCAAAGCACACTTAAACGTCCAACCTTCGGCAGGTTGTTGAAAGCGGATGAAAGTTCATGCTATACGGCTTCCTCTGTTATTATGTAGTGTATTACTGTATTATCCGAACGAAACCTATAACATTTGTCTTTGAATTTATTCATAACTCGAAGCGAGGAGTGAGGGAGCAGGCATGGAAGGTAGCCTATGAACAACTCTTCTATTCCACTACAATTGTGACCAACACAGGTGACCAACACGGTCGGTTTTGAGGTCCAAAAATTTTTACCATGATAAGCAAGTCTAGACCAGTTTTTAACAAGCAGCAAAGTGGATTTTTGTATAGTTACGTTGCGCTTGCCATTTTTCTTATGTTAGTTGTCAAAAATCCCCCTTCCACTCCCACTCACATACTCTGTGTGGTTGGAGGTATCAAAATTTATCAAATACATCGATAACAAATAACAAAAAAAATACCTTACTACCTACGGTTAAAAATTTGATGTTTTCTTTGGATTACAGTAATTCAAAGAAAACATCAAATTTTTTACCGACGAAAAACTAAAAGGAGGTTGTATGTTCTGCTGTATTTTTTTTGTATATTTTCGTCGATTGCTCCGTCCATTATTTACCGATTTGGATAGGCTTTCGCTTTTTATAGAAAATGGCCCCGAGACGGTTCCATAAAAGTTGTATACCCTAAGAGATAAGTATTTGTTCCGAGAAACTAAAACAAAGTGATCCTATTTTTTCCTTTTGAGGTACGGAACCCTAAAAAACAGTATAAATTCTAAGGAATTTGTAGTCGGTTCTCTGTTCTTTTCAGATCAATCAAATTATTTTACGAACGTTTTCTGAAAAAACTGACTATTTTGAAGTTTAAAACTAAAAGATAATTATTTTTTACTCGTAAAGTAGGTAAGTATACGACTACAGCCAAATTAATACTCATGAAAATACGATTTGAATTTCAATAATTAAGACGGCGCTTAATGACACGTCATGCAAGTTTTAATGAAACGACCCACGTCTGAGAAGTTTTCATAAAGTTATTCATGAAATGTATTTTGCGGCCGTTTTGTTTTGAGATTGGGGGAGAAAAGCGCCAATAATATATGTAAGAACAGGTTTTGAGGTTTGTTTGGTGATCGATGTGGCACGGCTTCGAGGCTTCGGGTTCAAAATGGCCAGTTTTTGATTTAGCTTAATGCCTATAGTTTGTAGGGTTCCGTACCCGAAGCGTGAAAACGAAACCCTATTACTAAGCCTCCGCTGTCTGTCCGTCCGTCTGTCCGTGTCAATGGGATGTACCAAATCACGCAGCATCATCTATCCCCAAGCTTAGCAGAGCTTGTGTTATGGGTACTAGATATTAATTAACTACATAGATAGATATTCTATTCTATTGAAAACATCTAGATCACCCGGAACAAATATCGTACAAGTATTTGTCCAAAGGTGGGAATCGAATCCGAAACCATGTCTTCAATGTTGGTGGTCGTGATGTACATATACAGAAGCAGAGGCAATATTAAAACGTTTATGAGGATTTTTTCACAAACGGTCCACATTTTCCGGGAAAAACTGCGCATTCCGCATACATAAGGTACATTACAGGGTTTTAAATTTCATAACAGGTTCTAGGAATGGAAATAAGAAATCTACCGAATGCAATTTCCCTTTTCTGCACTTTTATAATACAGCGGTACAGTCAGTGCCAAATTCTAGTGCTTACACACTAGCCAAATTAGATTTTGTTGAATGATTGCCAAACGCCCATAAATATTATAAAATTCACTCTGTTTGTCGGGTATTTTTATTATTACTTGTCGATTTGAGATCCTAGCTTCAATAAATATTGCTTACAATTAAATCGGAAGTCATTTTTTTTTCGAAGAATCTATGGAAAGTCAAAGTTCAAAGACCCGTTAAAATTTATCCTGTGAAACGAGTCAAAGAAACGAAAAGGATTTTTTCAGAAACACACCAAGAAAGACAAAAAGTAACACTACACTAGGTTTTTTATGAAATCCTTCTTCGTAGGTATCTGTTACGAAACGATGATGCACCAATGGAAAGTCTAACCTACAGTAAATATGTATTTAGATAGTGCTTGACCACACAGCATCATCTAGCTCCAAACTACGCAGAGCTCGTGTAATGAGATGATTGATAACGTTACTTCGTTAGATAAATTTGAAGCTGAATGTACCTACCACACGTGTATTCATATTATGAGCTGAAAATATTAGCTTGTACCTAGATGCCATTCGTGGTATTCTATTTTTTATACTATTTTACAATTTATGTATGTGTTGTAACTTTAAATGTTAAGCACCGCCATCCCTTCCTTGTCTCTCAATTGTTCTGGTTGCCTGGAAGAAATCGCTTTAAGCGATAAGGCCGCCAAATCCTTTGCTTTCTTTAATTTTACACAATCTGTTTTTCTTTTTAATTTAAGGTGATTAAAGAATTATCTATCTATCTATCTATCTATCTAGTCAAAGTATCCCATAATTATACCTACCTACTACTTAATATAAAAATTAAACCTTTAAGGGTACAACCTATTGTGCCATTTTGTGAAACGGATAGGCATAGGATTTCGCGTTCAAAGGAGCAGAGCAGAGCGGCGTAAGCCCAAAAATCAAGTTATTGCTTTTTATCTATTAATTAGGACATAAGAACATAAGTTAAAGGTTTTCTTGGTAAATTTTTATTGAATATGGTAAAGACAGTAAATAATCTTTTGATTGATAGTTTACGAGAAAAATAGTATAAACTAAGAAAACTGATCTTACTTTTCACAATTATTTTTGTTATTTTCGATAAAGATTACGGAGAAAAAAAGGTTCCATTTTAACCTAAATTCGCCCAATTTATTTACATTGCGTCCTTAAAATTAATGAAACAAGATTTTAAGTAGATTTTAATCAACTCTCGACATTTAAAATCCCGGTCTACGTGTTTCCGCTGCGTGCCGTCCGGAATTGCCGCCGGATCCTGCAGTCCTACGGAAACCTATTACGAAATGAAATCCCTGCCGTGTCCGGCTCCTTATAAACCCCAGTTCCTCGCAGTCTGGACTGGCTGAAACAGTCTGTGATTTAGTTCACCCGGCTTACTGAAAACGCATCATTGTGTCTGGTGCATGGTGCAAAAATGCTTCTCACGTGAGTTTCTAGAATTAGTGATACCATAGATAGATATAACATACCTTATTGCACACTTAAAACTAAAAAAGCATTACAAATTAAACTATAATAAACTTAAAGAATACCTTATTTCTAAATGTTATTACTCTGTTGACGAATTTTTAAATGATCAATCAAAACTAGAATAATTGACACATATTATATAGAGTTATCAATGGAATTGTTTTTAAATATTTTTAAACTTACGCGATCTGAACACATATTTATAAATACTATTTAACGGGTATTTATCGCGTTTAATTACCTTATTTTCCCGACGTTTCGACAGGTTTACACACTGCCGTGGTCACGGGATGACTCATGATGTCATCCCGTGACCACGGCAGTGTGTAAACCTGTCGAAACGTCGGGAAAATAAGGTAATTAAACGCGATAAATACCCGTTAAATAGTATTTATAAATAGGAATTGTTTTTATTCTTGTGCTTATCAATGTTTAAATTATTCGACTACTTTGTTCCTAGCTATAAATAGACTAAGCACCAAACTATTATTAAAATTTATAAATAAATTGCTGCGCCCTTACAGGGTACATGTACCTACCTGCAAGCTAAGTACACCTAAGCTGAAATTATATAATGTACCTATGTGTATGCAATAAATGAATATGAAATGTCAACTGCTGAGCCTGCCTCTCAAGGGGGTTTACCATTCAAAATTCAAAATTCAATAACTTTATTTCTTTAGGCTTACAAAATAAGCGCTTAGACAAGTCAAAATTTATACATAAACAGTTTAATAAATAGTAATTATTATCAAATAAGAAACAAAATGTCATTGATTTTGTTCGCTTCAATTTTTGTCCACTAGTGGAAGAAGTCCGTTATCACCACGGTGAGTGTTTTCATATTTGTAGCAAGCCACGGTTTCTGTAGGCATTCAATCATCACACCAAATTTCGTTACATCCCAACATCATTTCCATATCGAAGGACCATCAGTGAAAAATGATCCCAAAACACCGTAATACCTACATTTCCCCACAGCCGTGACGTCACGCCATTGTTACGTCACACAAATCATACCTTTCACGCCGCCGCATCAATCTCCCGATACTATTTATCAATCGGTGTAGCTCTTTGGCTGCGTGGTTGGTCTTACATTATCGTGGTTTTGGGTTGGTCACTTAGTTCTAATTTTGTACAATTAGTGGTTCTCGAAAATATACAGCATATTTCTAAGCAAAAAATACTTTCTCATGATATCGTGCCATTTCTAAAACCGTCATTTAGAGCGGCCTCGTACTACCGCGCGGTACCGTAGGTGCGGTGCCGCAAGAGTTTCGCAATGACGTTGTCCGTTGTACGAGATGCGGAACATATGCGAAAATGCCGCGGACGCGCTGCGGACGTCGAGTTGCAGCTCCGCAAATTCGGTCCCGCGCGGTAATGTGGGACGAGCGTTACACAAAGAAATTTTCATCTACCATTCACCTTCAGTACGGGTGTGCTCTAACCATCTAAGCCACGAAACCTTAGTCGGTTCAACCGAAAATCTTTGGGACCTCTTACGGACTATAGCGCCGGTGGCTAATACACCTTGTTAGAATGTTAGTTTTTGAGTTGGAGCAAAGTTTTTCAAATAAGTATCATACAAAAACTCACCGCCATCTCTTGATCTATCATAACATAATTCATCAATGGATAAATTATGAGCAACCTCTCATTTACCGGACCAACTGGTAAAATGCGTCGATTGAAAGAATTGTTGAAAATGACAATTTCATTGACAAAGGTATCTGTTACATAAATCTAGAAGGTTGTGACTGTCATGGCAACGGAGGGGAGATGGGTAACAATAGATTTATGGGTGGTCTGCAGTCGAAATGAAGGTACGATTAGCTGAAACATATACCTAGTTTGGTAGATTTACCCTACAGAGGGTTGAATAAATAAATATATGGTATACAGCTGGACAATCCACATAGGCCCAAACTAAGCAGAGCTTGTTTTATCTGTACTTGTAGTAACTGATATACTACATAGGCAATGCATATATTAAATAGGCATATAGTCATATTTGATTAAACATAGAAAATACTCAAAACACCTGGAAGAAAAATCTGCAGATCGCACAATTTTTTTTCAGAGATGGGAATCGGACCCGCAATACTTGCACCTTGCCCGCTGCGTCAAGGAGTCATCACGTCACGTCCGGTGCTAGTGCTCGATGCGTCCGGTTGACAAAATTAATGAAGTGTAAAAAGAATAATTTGAAGATTATACTTCTCTGACTGCTGCTTACGGTGATGAGAAATTCTTGTGTAGTCTTAGGAAAGAAGCGCCTCAAGAAACGAAAATAATTTTATCTAAACTAAAATAAATATATCTTTACATGATGCTATAAGGTTGATCATGCATGGATCACTCACTATCTCTTGCCTGACAAAAAGCTTATTAACATGCTGTTAGGTTGATCACTATTCCTTGCCTGAAGGTACACCATAAACATCGCCAAAGAAAACAACCTATTCTGAAGTAAGTAGCAAAAATTATGAATACCAATCGATGAGAAATTTTAATGGAGATCGTTGAAATAATCCATAAAACCTTTCAGAAGGACACATTGATTTCATAACTTCCTAACACAATATACCGTTTTCCAATCCGCAAATCTTTCAATAGCGTAAAAACCTAATAAATCCCGCCACATAATGGAACTTCGCTAATAGAACTTCAAACGCAAGAAACCATTTCCATAAGCTGAATGACAGAAGAATAAATAGCTAATAATAATCTGAGTCGCCGCCGACAGTTTGTAATTTGTTTTCTATCGGCGAGCGAAAATATCAAATGAGTGGATACGGCGCTCGATCGGATCGAACCTTTTCATGCGGGCAAATTGGTTTTCTTTTTTGGCCCGCTCTACCTCGCCGGGGTTGACGAGGTGGCGAATTTGTGGGGTTCCGTACGGTTAGGTTCTGCGAGAAATGTTCTTAGCTTCCAACAACAAAAACATTCTTGAAATATTGATTATTGTTTGCACTCACGTGTCAAAAAATACTTGAAGAGCTTCAGGTTCAGGAGTTGTGGTCATACACGAACGTCAAAAGACGGCATTAAGAAGCTGTCCCACTGCTGCGCATGAAGTGCACGGCAGTGGACCAGCGGCTTAAGCCGCAGCCTCCTCAACCAAACTCCTCAACCAAACGACTGAACCCCGTCGAGGTTGGGTTCGTTAGATTTGTCTTCCCAAGCACTTTAGAATGAATGAATGTAAAAAATGAATTGTAAAAGTATGCTGGTTCAAAAATCCAAAAATATGCTGGTTCATAAATCTATAAGACGTGTAGCAATAGACCTTTTTATAGGGACAGCGGTCGATGTTGTACCACGATTAGACATAGAAAACCCTTACAGAACCCTAAAGCTCCACAACCCGCACGCTTCACAGTTTTTTTCCCAGTTGTGTTTCCTTTTCACGTAGCTCTCTCGTTTTATGGGTCATGCGACTATGTGCGACTATTTTTAATGCGCCGGGACTTTTCATTTTTCCCGGGTGATAAATTGACTCCATGCCCTCGATGGATGGTCATCTTTTAGAGGTTGAAGTGTTCATATTTTCGTGCTGGGTTTTTAATTTGCTTTTCGTTGTTTTCTTGCTGTTTTTGGTTTTATTCATTGGCTGGAACTTTCTTTGAAATATGGTTTCTTCATTCTTATGAAGTAGGTACCTATTTTAGATTTAGGCTTTGTAGAAACAACAAGCATTTTCTTCATAATCATTATCAACAACAATTTTTATTCCATTTTATTTAGCTTCTGCCCGCGTCTTCGCACGCTTTTTTTTGTTATGTATAAAATTTGACTTGTTTAAGTGCTTTTTTTTTAGAAATAAAGTTATTGACTTTTCTCTTTTTTTCAGTGTTTTTGTGATTTAAGGTTAAGATCTTTATGTGTCTAAAATTTCATAATAGTACTTTTGGCACTGTCTTTGACAAACATGTTCACAATTGCACAATCTTTATTAACAAAGAAAATTGCAATAACAGAATAAAACAAATACATCAAGTATTTACAGCTATAGATACATCAGTGTTTCCTAAAAATCGAACCCGTCACCAGACGGCAGAGTGCCCAGATTGCTGGCAGCGTTGCCGCTTTCACCTTTACATTATTGGTGGAACAGGATACAATACAATACAATACAAAAACACTTTATTGTACACCAGAAAAAGAACATTACAAAAAGACATTACAAGAGACAGGTACAATGGGCGGCCTTATCGCTTAGAAGCGATCTCTTTCAAGCAACCTTTGGATGGAAAGAATTATAGGATAGGTAGGATTATGTCTTTCTCTATGTAATTTGTTACAACACCTCTATTCAAAATATTTACATCAAACCTACGAAATATATCAAAGCGATGCTATACATCAAACGCACAGAATACACCTGCCTCTGATTGGGTATTTATCAAAGTCCGCACATACCTAGCTGGTTCCCGTTCGCACCGGACCATATTTCACCCGCAACGCCAGTGTATGCGAGGAAGTGCGAATCTCGGGGACGTAGAGTTAGAAGCTTCTAGAAGTGGCACATTGGTAACGTAACTATCTTCATCATCATCATGCCTCTACACTACAGAATAAGTAAGTCCACTGAAAAGTAGCTTCCCCTGATAAGCGTCTCAATGGGTCTTATAATTAGCGGGTAATGCCATAAGCCCCACACTGCGTATGCGAGTTGGGGCATTTCAGTGGAGGATCGATCTGCTCTGCATCAGGAGGCGCTGCTGCCCGTCCCCGGTGGTTCCATAACTACCTTAGTCGCCTTGGGTATATATCAAAGTACGACCATACCTAGCTGGTTCCCGTCCTAACGTCTCGGGGACGAAGAGTTGGAAGGTGCTAGAAGTCGAATTTTCGTAAGCCATCATAACTAACATGATACGCTAATACGCGCATAATCCGGATAATGGTATTTTTTATTTATTTATTAGGTCAACCAACTATAAATGTATGAAGAGCTGCTACGTAACGTAACCAAGCCTAATAAGATCTCTAATCTCATATTAATAAGGTAGATAGGTACTAGGATTCTTTTAGGTTACTAATTGGTTAGGATGTCATCCAACAATATGAACATCACATCACCAACTTCACTATGTCAATTGTTTATCATTGTTTGTAAATCAGTAAGAAAAAAATATATCTCACTGATACTGTATTAGGAAAAGGGGTGTCCAATTGCTGATCCATTTACTACACAAAATACTGTGAAGTATCGTCTTTATTGTGATACATATGCTAGGGAGGAGAAATTTTGATAATTTTGTGTAGTCTAAAATTCGACTTGTTTATGAGCTTATTTTGTAAGCATAAAGAAATAAAAGTTATTGTTTACTAAACATACGCCTGAGTAAGACGTACAAACCAGCCTCTTCCAGCGCCGATTCCCTACATCCTCAACTCACCTTTCCCGTGTCTCGCCCGGCCTTGTCGAGCAGGCCATAAATTACCTAAAACAAGCGGCATCTGCCACCCCCTCCGGTAATGGGGGCATTAGTAGCACTAATGGCTGCGGTGACGTCACATAAATCCGTGTCACATTTAGGACGTGTTCTAGTCAGTGGCGTTGGCATTAGATATATCCATGACATGGTTTGTAGCTCTATGGTGATGGGCATGGTTTGTAGGCTTTGAGCGCGTGAGGGATTTTCATACATTTGCACCTGAAATTTAATATTATTTAGGTTGGTAGGTAATAACCCCAAGTGGTTATTTTGTCCATAGTTTTAAATAGTCTTAATACGATGTCGTCATAACAATTTCATGGTTGAATTTAGTAAGATTAAGTATTGACGAACGCGACTCCTGGAAGAGTTTGGGGGTAGTGCTAACCCGCACTCTGGGTATCTCTAAGAAATGAAAATGGTTTCGTGGCTTAGTTGGTTAGAGCACACCCGTACTGAGGGTGGGGCGCGGGTTCGAATCCCGCCGAAACCGATAATTTTAGGGACTTATTTCATTTCTTAGAGTTTGGGGGTGACCGTTATCCAGCAGTGGTGTCCCACAGGTTGGATAAAAAAATACGTTTTAGCATCACATCAATAACATACAGATTTTAACACAACCCGCTACAATTCATATCCATAAATTAAATCCCCACGAAACAATTCCCATACTTCAAATGTTGCATCAAAATAAACGATAAAATACGCACAAGGATGCCGTGAGAAACTATTCACGACCCCTAAAACAAAGTTACCCTATTTTACCCCATGTTACCCCACAGTGGGGCACTAAAAATTCCTCGTAATTGAATAAATCAATTCTATCACCATTAAATCGAGTTACAGAGCATATTGGGCGAGCGAATTTATTTAGCTAATAACCCTCGACTGGGACTTATCCCATCCCCTGTCTTACGTGAGATATTTACTCGACCGACGACGTCTCTGACGACTCTTTGGTGCAGCGGGCGAACGTCCGCCTGCGACGCAGGAGGTTGCGGGTTCGTTTCCCGCCTAGGGACAAATGTTTGAACCATCTGCATATATTTGTTCCGGGTATTCTGGGTATTTTCTATATATAATAAAGAATATCTAATTGTAATGAGTTCTCGTATATGTGTATACCTATTATTATTATTATACCTACTATGTCTAGCCAGCTAGAACTTCTATACTTTGGTCTACATAAGTCTTCTGCTTTTTCTTCAAACTGTTTTTGATAAAATAGAGCTTATACTTAGTCAAAACGTACGTCTCAACCAAAGGCGACCGCACACATATTTTTTATCATTACAAGCTTTCCTTTCATTTTTTCTAGTACCCATAACTCAGCTTAGTTTGGGTCTAGAAGATGCAATGTGTGTGATCCAGCATTATTTATTTCCAACATTCTACGTTACATAGTGAAAACAAAGAGCACTTCGTACCACTTCATCAAAGAACCACCAACAACTTGGTTACTCAAGCTCAAATAAATATTCAACCCGAAGAAACCGTCAGAGCCACGTCTCGAACTTACATCGGGCAACTCCAGTAAACTTCGGTAAACTCCGGCCAAGTTACCAGTGACAACTAACGTAAATTAATACCTGACATAAATTTGCCATAACAGTGCGAAGTTTGAAAGGCTTAGGCTGGTTGGAGACAGTTGAACAAACGAGGTGCACAGCGATTTGTGTGTCACGAACTGAGACGTGATGGGGATGTGTGTCCGGGGCATTAGCATACTGTGAGGTCTGAAAACGGATGATCCGATCTATATATGTGGTCTATCTCTATGTTTCTTCCCTTGGCAGTAGATCGTGATCACACTTTTTCACGTAATTTTTGCCGCAGATGACTTGTCTCTATGTCGCATTTCGGATCATTGATATTTTTGCCACAAGCTATTAGAAAGAAAAATACTCTGATAAAACGTGAGAATTTAGTCAACAGACAAAGAATAAGGAAGACATGTTCTATTAAATATCGATTATCTATTTCAATTATCGACCTATCAACAGATAAACTCTAATCGGTTTTAAACTCTTTTCGGATCATGAAAATGTCACTAGCCCTTAGACGCACTTACACATGTACCTACCTTGCTTTTTACAACACTATACAGAAGTAGCAAAAAATATGTCAATCCAAATTACTTGCTAAAGAAGAACGTTCCCCTACCAATGTTCTGCCTTGTCTAACAAACCGTCGCGATGGTACTTTGATACCTAAAGCCGGAAGCCACTCCGTAATGGCCGGAGGGGTCCAGACCCTCTTGATCTTATCTTGCAGATTGTGGTAGAGGCCGTCTAGAACAAATGTTATCATGGATCCATGAGATGTTGTCATCAGACGTCAATATTCAGAGTCTGACAATGTTGCTTGATAATCATTTGCAGCATATTTCGTTGCGTAGCCACGTTACGTTACGTTGTTGCGTTACGTTGTATGTGAATGGGGTAGCTATGCGCCGTTTTGTGTCTACTATATTTTATTTTTCCTATTTCGCTGTTTAACTAACTACACTCGTTTGGTAGACCTTGATCAGAGCTTATAGGAGTCTACTGTAGTTGTAAAACCGATCCCTGATCTGGCTTCAAACGAGTGTAGAAGTTAATTTGCTTTTCTAGAGCGTATTGTTTTCCCATGGTAAATAATTGCTGTTAATTCACTGAAAAGGTACTTCTTTCCGCTGGAAAGCCAAATTTTTAGCACTTGTATGCAACTTATCAGCGCCAAATCGAATGAATTTTCAGAATTCATTTGTTTCAATTTAACTCCGTTGGTTCCTTCCTTTGGCTCGGCAGGTTAACTTCACATACTTGGTAAATAGATACATTTATTTGGACACAGGTACACATAAGTATAAAATCAAAAAACGGAAAACAGGAACAATTCAACTTGGTGGTAGTAAAAATAAGATGTCTCTGCCTCCATGACTCTGCGCCGAAATAGGGGTTGGCTCAGCGAGCGCTGAACATTTTCAAACATTTGCAAACGCATTAATTCTAATTGACGATTCTTACTTAGTTTAGTTTTAGTTTCATATGTTTAACGTAAAAGTAAGACACGCATTTTCTTACATTTTCCTCTGAAATTTCTACCTGAAGCACCTAAGCTCTACATGCCGGGTCGATAGTAAATGCAGCCTTTCCTTCAGCTTGTCCCAGCGAGCCGACTGCATGCCAGTCACGTACCAGCCCGAGTGGCTCGACCCAATCACTTGCTAAACTAATCTAGAGTAGCGCTGGCGCATAAGATAGCAGGGACGAGGGTTTGTAGAATGTGATAATACCACGAAGATAGATTTGTCTCCCTCTCTCTCTATTTGTCTGGTATGGGCGGGAGTCATACTTCACTAAGCATTAGCGTAGCATATATATGGTGTGCTGGTCGTTTTCCATGACATTTAGTATAAAAATCTATCTATCTAGTATATAGTTATCTAGTGCCCATAACACAAGCTCCACTTAACTTGGGGCTAGATAATGCTGTGTGAATTGTCCAGCGTTATTTATTTATTATTATTATACTTACTAAAAATGTATTTTATCTTGTTAGCCACAAAATAACTCATACATTGTTAACGAACCCTACCAGGGGTGTACTAAGTTCAATTGCGATTGTTAACGGCATAATCAGTTGGTATTCGTACCGCAGTGGGCATGGTAATCCAGATTTATTCGTACAGGGCCGGATTAAGGCGAGAATTACACGTTTATAGGCCGTAAAGACTGATCCGGTACCTGTCCCGAGTAGGACGTGTGTGATACAGGATGTTGTTATTTGTTGTGAAATGGGTTTTTCAATTTTATACCTACTACAGAATACCAAACTATATACAAATCGTTTCTTTTATACCATGTATATTTATAAAAAATAAAGAGGGAGTTCAAAAAGTTGTATGGTTACTGAAGTTTGTATTTGAGATGTTTAGTCCATTAACGCCCGATACGGAATGTATGGAAGGAGAGAAGGGAGGCTTTAGTCCAGCAGTGGGGTCTACTGGGCTTCTTATCTCATGTTAGTACAAAGAAATTATGGGAGAGATGTAAAAAAATAATAATAAGTCTAGTACCCATAACACAAGCTCTGCTTTACTTGGGGCTAGATGTGTGAATTATTTATTATTATTAACCATTATTTATTAATTGATTGTTTTGTGTTATTTTGTTCCTTCAAATAAAATTTATTTCTTTTTGCTTTACAATTTTTGGTCCCTCTCTGCTCGAATCTGAAACAAAAAAAAGCATTAATGTAAAATATATTCTGGAACCTACCTAGGCTCTCGATCTTTGATTATATAAAATATCATTTTCTATCCCCTTCAACAAAAAGTGTTAAGTAAAACTGGATATAATTCTGACAGGTCCATCTGACAGGAGAGTGTACGGGACAAAGTGCGTAGAATTTGTAGTCTTGAGTCGCCTGAGTGGCTCTTTTCCCACGATTTGGTCTGTATAACCGCAAGGTTTGCAGGACCACCAGCACCATGGAAAGGTGGAGGTCCATCTGACTAGTAAATCTCCCATCCCCCTGTACCAGTAGGTAGTTAGTGGCATGCGTCTCGTTGCATGCGAGTTATGTCTCCGCCCACGGATGCGCGGGCGCCGCTCTCGACTGCAACTTCCTGTGCCAAGTAAACATTTTACTTTTTGATGTAAAACATACGCGAGGTCCCTTTTGTGCAACTGAGGTTGCTCAACTGCAAATAGTTGCGAAACTCATTTTGTACCCTTTTGCTCAACTCTATAATTTTAGACGAAAAAACGACAGTCATTATAATTATTATTTAAAGAAGATAAAATAAAAATAGGTTTTTAAAAATAAGACTGGTAGAGCCCGTAATAGAGAAAACCGGTACTTTCTAGCAATGTTTTTGCCCTGCTGTAACACAAAAATGGTAATCTGTTGGTAGTTTTAATAATACCAACTCTCTATAGTAGACTTCGATCCGTCCTTTAGAAATCTTTGGTGATTGAAGTTACACCATTTAATTATTTGTCAAAACAAGTCAAAAATATATTTCTCGATGTGTTTGGGTTTTCTAAAATATTGAATTGGTTTAAGCATGTATTACGGTAAGCGTCAGAGAAAGGGGTACACCTTTTGGTTAATGTTTTAAAACGGGGTGGATATTTACTTTGAAGCTTATTGTACCTAAGTGTAAGCTTTTAGCTTACTTTTACCAAAATGTATGGACAGAAGGGTTGATTCGGCAAAAACGAATGATAATTCATTGCCTTATATTTATTTTATCCAACATTTCCAGTACACTATAAAACTACATGTTTCAAGAACGTCTTTACTAGACGCAAACCTGAACCAAACTGAGCTCCAACCGCGCCGCCCGACATTGCCGTGACGTCTCATCATTTGACATTTACAACAACTTCACGTCATGTCAAGACTCAGGGCCGCCATTAGCGCAATGTTTGAGTCAAATGACTTAACTACCTACGTGATTCTTAAAATTTAAAAATCTAGAAAGATCCATAAAAATTATTCCAAATTGAATTAAACCCTCACTTATGCTTACGGAACTCAAAGAATTTCCCAACAAACAAAAATGAGTGGCTAGTAAAACTCTTTTTTATTTGAACTACTAAATCAAATCTTGTTTTTAATATCGTCCCACCCTAACTATAAATAACGTTAGTGATTTTATTTACGAATAAACCACATTTTAGGTGGGGTTTAAAACGCAGTCGGATGTTCGAATCGACGCCATTTTGGCTCACAACCTCTTCGCGTTGTGGTCTTGGAAGTGTGGGGTTAAAATCTTGAGGGGAAATGGTTGTGGTATTTTCTAGTGGGTAAGGATGTTAACGGTGAGAACGGAAACTAATAAAAGAACAACAAGAAATACCTAAACCGAACCTATGTGATTTATTCGTAAATAAATCAGTTGAGCTACTTAGTAGGTTGTTGAGCAGTTGAGCTACCTGTACCTGTAGAGTCTGCAGTTAGCCCATAGTGGACTAGTTCTAATTTGTTTCTATTATTCGATTATAATTTTCTTTGTTATTAAATATGCTTAAACTATAACTAATAAAATGATTTAAAAGTTATGTTTTCGGGGCAACTTAGATCTATTATCAGGTTTGCCCACTGTTATATCTAAAACTTACATCTTAAGTTAACACAACCAACCACTCTTTTGAATTATTCAGCAACTTCAAAATAAATACGCTCTACAAACTGGAATGTTCTGGAAAAAGTATTAGTAAATAAAGGCTCATTTTATCCGGAGACATCCGCGAGGGCAGGGATCGCGGCAACAAGGAAAAAGAAAAAATAAAGAAGTAAAAATGACAAGACGTTATTTGCATCTCGCTAATGGCCGCCGTAATGCGGGGTAGGAACAAATATTGCTCTATCCAGTCGCACAATTTATTCTAAACTCACTTTATTCGCCATTCCGAAGTCACGGCTCGGGGGAAACGGTGGCATTTGGAATTTTTAAGTGATCTGCAAATTATTCCGCTTAATCGAATGATCCTATTTGTTCGAGGATTTTCCCTGTTTACCGAAACTTTTACCTTCGCTTGTTGGTCTTTTAGCGTAGGTAGTAAAGTTGAAAGAAAACTTCGCTCGAAGTAGGCACTGAGCGTTATCGGAGAGGGGAGCGGGAGAGGTCACGAAAATGGTCTTATCTAAATAGCGTGACCGCGCGATACCGGCGCCTCACCTGCTGGCTTTATGCCTTCCCCGGAGCCCCGCCGCATACAAACGACCTCAAACCCTCTCGACCATCCAACGCTCGTAAAGTTTTTGATGCGTGAACACATCACGATTTTGCCACAGAAAAAACATCGTAAACGCTGCGTTTTCCTTCGAATTATACGAAAAATGCAAATTAAAATAAGTCTCAAATCCCAACTCAACCGTGTCGGAGCTTAATCCGCGAAGTGACAACGGCATTCTGACGAGGCGCCGGAGCTGGGAATTATTAAAACGAACGCCAACTTTTTCACTAAGCCCGTCGCAAAGCCGTTTCAATTGCGCTGCGCTGAAGATAATTCCAACTGACGTCATCTTTTTTCAAATTCTCGACTCGGTTCGTTCTGTGTGCAGCAATTATAACATTTCCACCGACTAGGAAAACAGAAACACGTGGGAGAGAGCGCGTCGAATCGCACCGTAGTAATTTAAATTTAGATGGAAATTTAATGATGCATTCACAAAGAGCGCTCGTAAAGTCGCTTGCGAGATATTTTTTACGAGGATCTCGCGAACTATTGCGCGCTTAACGACTCCGAAGCAAGATCGCCCTCGCTTTAATGAGCGCCCGATAAACGTGTTAACTGCCACGACCTTATTTTTATGCCGATGTAAATTTGCTGAAAAACGTATTCATTACTCGTATTGCGGGGTGACTGTGACATTATGGAACGTTAAATTTGCAAAGGATTTCGTGCCACGGTACCTACGTGAAATAATGGTTACCTTCGGAGCTGGAGGCGGGCTAAGGTAGACCGGGCCATGTTTAATATATGAGGGCAGGCGACGCAGCGTCGGTAAACAGAGCCCGACATAGTACAACTTTCGGACTAGCATCCCAACACTTCCGTTCGCAACATTTCCGGTAGAAAACGGTCCTTTTTTCGCGCTGGAAGTTGAAATAGCGCTGCTCTAGCAAAAACAATTGAACACTATCTCAGACCCTGTTATTTCAAACCGCTAAGGAAATAATGTTGGATTTAAAGTACTGTATCTGGATTACAATGTGTAGATACAACCTTCGCTATGTTGGCCACTGTTTACTCACTGTGCCAGTCTCGAGAGAAAATATGTTTGCGCTGCATAGCTAACCGTACCTGGCTCAGGGCGGGCTTGTTTTCCCTGACATGTTTTCAGGCTTAGCAAATATGCCCATGGCTTGGCAACAAGATTGTTAGTATTCAGCAGCTAAGATTTTCAGCTTTTTCACATATACACGTTCAAGAAAATACTAAGATTATACAAAACAAGACAAAGAGAATTTTCTCATCTACAAATGGCGGAAAAGACTCATCAAGAATTGGTGTCCCAAGGAGTCGAAGTGAACATTTATTTACAATTGTAATGATGGGGCCAAACTATTGAATTTACCAATGACATTCTTTTTGTCTACACAAGAGTCTGAAATAAACAGCTCGCATTTTGAAAATTTTTATGTCACACCAATTTTTTGAAATTCATCTATGATGGTCAAAGAGAATGATTTTGATTTTATAAACCTTTCTCCTATAAATTTTTTCCAAAATCTTTTGCCACAGCAATCCTTTTGCTGTTGAAATAAGTGTTTTACCGAAATAAACATTAATTTAGAAGGGTTTATAGAGTTCTAATTTAATGCGATTGGGCCCTTCATTACCATACACTATTAGAGCCATCGGCACCGGAAAAACCCTTCCTTAACGGAAGAACTCACATAAAGGTCATTGAGAATTACAATCGGCAGTTGAATTGGGATGCGGTCAGAGTTGGGGATGGGAAATAATAATGTATGGATGTTACGATTTATGCAAACTATGTATATTCTAACTAATAAAAAAATTATCCTTACTAATAGTATAAATGCGAAAGTAGCCTAATGAGTAAAGTACCTTATGAAAAGATAACAGACAGACAGATAGACAGAGTTATCTGTCTGTCTGTTACCTTTTCACGGGCTGTACAGATCTCAATGAATTTTGGCAGGGAGGTAAATGATATCCCGGGGACGGATATAGGCTACTATAAAATTTGCGCGTCAGTTGCTTGGCTTTTCTGCTAATACCTCGCTTCAAGGATGCACTGGAGATTATTCTCTTCCCCACAATCAATATCAAAAATCACCGATGTTTGTTCAAGTACTAAGCTGGAAGCTGTAATCCTCCAGCTCCACTTAACAAACGTATAAATAATATTCAAGGCGAGGGAACATATTCGAGGGTTGAGGGTAGTTTGACTGCGTAACGAATCGAAAAACCAAATCATCGAGTAGCACCCCTACGGCACCGCTACATGATAGTTTATAGCGGAGTGGTATGGAGACGCCTTTATTGATTTAGCAATATCAATGAATTATAATGAGAAGATTTCGGAAGAGGAGATTTGGAAAAGTTAATTTTATGTCCCCCCCCTACTAATGTATTGACTTCTGATAGAAACTGCAAGTCACTGAAAACATTGTCTTATAAACTAGAATACGACGAGGTTTTAGAAACTCCACACAAAAACCTTCCTAATTTAATTCCTTTTAATTCTTGCTGTTTTGTGAGCTGTTTTGGATGGAAGTCATTATCAACCTTAAGTCCTGAAACCTTACCTACCTTAAAATAATTACAAGATCTTTGCAGTCTTTAAAATATTGTAAAAAATACGACCCCACTTTAACGACTAGTGTAATTTAATGAGTAACTAGGTACTGCTCAAGCTCACAAGTAGGCACTTCCAACATAACGACTCCATGCACGCCGCTGTTTTTAAATCTTTAGGGTTGCCCCTTAGCGGTCTGTCGAGAGTGCTTCGCAGTTTTTTATATATTTTAATTTTAATTTCATATCGGGCACTAATGGCGATGCAGCCCTGCGTACCGAATCGCACCGAGGAAAATGTATTCATGATGTAATAAAACTTAATGTAGCGAGTGAACTAATATTGTTTTATTCAATATTTAATTTTTAAAATATGAATTCGGCCAATTTTTGCGTATCATAAAGTTTATTGGTTTCGGGGGATTGATTTTGAAGGTTTGAGAGTGGCGGGTTCCGGTTCGATTTTATGGGGGTGTTCATGGCGTACAAAATGTCACTGATTCATGAAGATTTCGCAATATTAACTATTCTGAGATTGTAGAATATTTCGCCTACTTTTTTCTATCTATGTGCTTTATTGCACGTAATAAATACCTATATGTGATTGTTTGTTACCTTATAAGTACTCTGGCAGCCATTTGGTCACTGGATTCCGATGGTGTAGTAGCCTTTTTAATCGCGTTTGTGTTTTTGATCGGCTTTTTGATGGTGATGATGACATTTTATGTCGACAAAAAAAAACTATTTTCAGATGAATATTTTTTACTTTCCGGTCTACTTTTCTAGATTTTATAACACAGAGTAAAATGGTATGAATGAGTTGGTCGTTGGTTACTACAGGCATGGGCAAACTAATACTACAATAGATTGCGGTCAAACGACGGTCTATTGACTATAAAAAAGGCTTATAGATTTGAACGACTTTGAAAACGTCTTTGGCTTAAAGTTAATGAAATTATCGCTAATGTTTCCAATGACATTGCGATAGGTCGTTACACAAAATAGATTCTCGAGCCTTTGTACAGTCGACAACTAAACGATGTTAGTCCGATACTGTTTCAAATAACCTTTAAGCCGTCACCCCTCATGTGCTGTGCAAACACGGAGTCAAATCAGCGTCAAGTTAATCCGTTTACGTGTGCGAACCCACTTGATTAAGTTTAATTTATTTTAAAAATCAGCGAGAGGCCGTTCCGCCTCCGGGTCCCTCCGAAATACATTATTCAGTGTTTTAGAATAATTTTCAAATTCGATTACATAGGACCGACCCTTGGTAAGTGGGTGGGCTGGGCGTCGGTGGCGCGGCGGTGCGGCGGCCGCCGGCGGGTGTATTTAGCCAACATGGGGGTCCTCCGCGTGCGATTCTGATTTGAATATGCGGCGCACGTGGCGTCCCGCGCCCCGGGACCGCGCCGATCATATTTCAAACGTCACCAGCGATGTCTCTCTTAGATACTATCGCCGATAAACGAGGAGATACGCCGCCGCTGGCAACTCCGGCGAGGGCGGACTAGTTCGCGCTCAGCCCGCAATGCTATTTTTTACCCCGCGATTATCGCCTGCAGTTGACACCTAAATATTACTTTTCGCTCGCTGTATAGCCCAGTGTTCGGTATACAGGCATTTTGCGGTTAGACGCTGGGTTGCGAGCTCTTCAAGTTTATTGGCATGACACATTTTGCTGTGAATTTTTCACGGGTAATAGGAAAATTCGAGCAGGGAAATCGGAATAGCTTTCTTTGGTATGCCATTGAGCGAGCAAATCACCTGAACAAGTGTATAATAGACTCTATTTGCTGAAGGAGGTAGATCATTTTCATGCTTTTTCAGACTTTTCCTCTAACGCTACCTATGACCCAATGTAATTTAAGACCACGTGCAGTATTTTGAGCCTTTTCATCAAAAATCTTGTCTTCTATTACTGATGTCGTATTTCAGGTTCGACATTTGTTTCTCACAGCGATAGCGAGTAATCGGTGGGAGTGGCGCGCGCGCCGCACGTCACGCGGGCACGTGCGCGTTGACACTCCATTACCGCGGGTACGGCGAGTGAAGCTACGACTAAATTTTGTGAAGAGTAGTGTACAGAAAGGACATTCGATCAACTCATCGAAGAACTTTTTTTAAATACTCTGTAATAAAAAAGAAAATTACAATCAAAGAATAGAAACAATTTAGAAATAGTATTTACAATTGAAACAATTGAGTTCAGTGCAGGCTGATGCAAACAATCTACAGGTAGCTGAACTGATCCATATCCATTCCGGTCAAAGGCATCCCCAAGATGATGGCACTGCTCCGCTGTATGGCAAGTTGGTGTGCACTCTTTTAGAAATCTTCTCTCTCATAATCTCTTTTAGATGTTGTAAGCGTTTGACCACCATCTCTCTTAGTTAAGAAAAGATGCGGCCTTAGAAGTAGCACGCTTTCCCAGAAAAACAAAATAGTTACTTAAGTGACGCATATTACCTAGAATAGAATAACCTAATTCATAAGTAATCACATAAAAGCGAACAAATTGTTTGTAAGAAAAATAAACGTGTTAAACCCGAAAATAGCCTAATTAAATGGAATTTTTAGAATTTCATCAAATTACCAAGAAAACAACATCGTGCAATAAGAAATTGAAAGAATCATGAAGCAAAAGTTTTGGTAATTGTACATAAAACACAAACAGAATAAATACCAGTTTCCACCAAAGCTGGTGTGCAAAAATAACTAATTACTTAACATCAACGGCTTTTGTATTTGTCCTCTGCTGGACAAGAATTGCCCGCCTGTAAAACACTCTCTTATACTAACACCCTCGAAAACAAGGAGGTGTGATAAGTTAAAGAAACCACCAATGTGGAGTGGAACCTCCGCTTTTGTAGCAACCAGCCTTGATACAAAATGTTTATGTAAAAGTCTTGAATAACATTATCTATTTATGGCGTTGAGAAGTTTAAAATGTTGTTGTGGAACAATTACGGGTTTTCCTTGAACTTTCCTCTTAGGGAATAAACACGTGACGTCACGTGTAAATCCACGCTGGATGTTAAAAACATTACTGACGCTCTATGGAAAGTACCTAAACAATACATTTCTATATTTATTCGCGTGGTATACGAATAACTAGAGGATGCCAAGGTGAAAAGAGCATTATAGACCGTGAAAAAAAAACTGGCTGCTTATGAAATAAAATGATGTTTTCAAAAGCATACTCAGTCAGTTTTCTTTTCCCACTTGCTCAGGTCTCGCCGATTGCATATATTTTACGCTTTGAAAGTGACCAACCTCTTACAGACTACACAAATTTTCAAGTTTTTTCTATTTGTCAAGTTGCTGTTTAATTTCGTCTCTTAGCATTGCTGCAACTTCAGCGCCATTTGTGTTACGCTGTTATGGAAAACTAGTGATGTAGGTAGGTTTGTTCTGTGTCTGGTTTGTCTATATTTCAACTCTTTGCCATCAGCCATAAGGGCAGCATTGATGCGATTGCAGCGCCAAATCGCCGCTAATCCACTGCTACTATCGAGATGCCGGAATTAATTTGGTCGCCCGCCATTAATTGAAAATGAAGACATGACGCACGTAGAAATAATCTGCGATTTAATTTGATTCAAAAATAAGCTCATTTGAGATGGAAATGAAAACTCTTCGACCTTATCAATTGACAAAATGTCTAATGATTATTACTTGCAACGACCCTGCGTTGATTTTACTAAAGACTCGGACTACCTATGGAAAAAAACTATACTATGTGAAGGCGCACAGCTTTACAATAATTTACCCTCCCAATTTTAAAGTGTATAAGCTCATTCAATGCGTTCAAACTCAAATTAGCTCGTCGTCATAATCATAAATGATTGTTCACATCTTATTAAGTGAACACATAAAATGAGTTACCTATTGAACGACCACAACCCATGTATCTATCTATACTTAACCAAAGAACCATTCTCTTGTAAGTGACATTTTAAAATTTGTTTTTTTGAGAGTAAAAGAATATTAAACGTATTTGATTTAGATTGGGAATAAGACCAAGGCGAATAGCAAAACAATGGGGTAAGTTGCCAAACCTACGGGGCAGTTTACGGAGTTGCTCTCCTTAGCTACGGCTTAAGAACATGGGCCAAGTTTCGTAACTTCGTACGCATATTCATACTTATTTATTCGCCGTAGAAGCACAGGCACTTTGATACGTCTATTTAGAGTATAGGTTACAATAAAAGTTATGATTTAAAGACAAAAAATAGACAATATAGGAAAAAATTCACTTATGAATGCATATATACCTAAGGTCCTTGGTCCTTGGGGCACACGACATTTATAAAAATCTTACTAAACTTCTCATAGAGTACACAGGTGATCGGAATGCTGGCTTCTATATCGGTCAACCAATAAGCATTGCCATTCAACTAAATCAAGAATGCTTCCATAAAAAATATTTTTATAGAAGTGTTTAATTAATAAGATCAGCGGATCAGACAATTGGGGCATAGGTTATGGTCAAGTTAAAAATAAATTATTATAAATTAGTAGTGAAAAAGGGCATTGTCTATCATTAATTAATTCTAAATAAATAATATCTCAATGTTTCTCCGTTTGAATTTTAGCTTTAACATAATCCAGTCTAAAATAACATAGTTTTACTTCGTTTGGAACATATTTTGTGCAAAATCTCTAGCGTTTCAATTGTTTTACAAATGTTTCAGAATTATTCGGAACAAGTCGGATACATTTCTATTTTATTTTTGGTACAGTATAGCGAATAGCCCCCCCAATAGAGACAAAAAGTGAGAATGCTCGAATGAGTTGACATCCCCCAGGATGTGCGTTCGAACAGCCGCAGCGGAGTGGCTTCATGCGTTCTAATCGCGATTTGCACATCATTATTTTAGGCTGGAGGCAATTTTTGTTAAGTGAAATAGAACGGGACATTTTTATTAACGGGTACGGCGAAATGACGATTTCAAAAGATGTGATATTTTGGATAAAGAAAGATTTAAAATCAACTTTATAGAATTTTACAATTGAAACAATTGAGCTACTGCAGACTGCTGCAAACAATCTACAGGTTGCACAACTGATCCATATCAAAATCATATCATATAGATTTAAATGGATTCCGAATTTTATTAGGTTCAACTTTAACCGTAATTTTATAAGTGACTTTCTATTTTTTAAAGCAAATCAAAATATTCTGGGTGTCCGCCACTGAATCATGTTTGACTTTTTAATTTAGCTGACAAATTACCTACAGCCAGTATAAAAAACTGCTGTACATTATCTATTTCAAAAGTTGTATGTAACCTGAACGTTGATCTTAGACGTTTTTGTAAAATAGACTCACTGATAATCGAATTGTGCCTCTCTAATCTCCCTAAAGCAAAAAAAATATCCAAAGGAAAGGGAAAGTACAACAGCTTCGTAATCACACGAAACTTCGTCAATCAATTATGTATGTTGCTCAATCACAACAAACTAAATGAAGAGTCAAATCAAAAATGCAAAGAAATTCAATAACGCCCATGATTCTTTGGATTGTCACCCCAATACAGGGAATTGTTCGACAAAGTTCTTTGCTACTACCCTCAAAAGCTGACCTAACTCTTATTTCGTTAGCAGTTAGGTTTCTTTTCATGTGATGCAGTAATTTTGTCCAATGGTTACAAATCCCCGAGATTGAGAGTACATCGGAGGGGTTCGATTATTGCTCTAGATCTCGGTACTCCATCGTGTTGCATTGCATCGTGGTATATCAAGCACTTCATGTTTGGTACCTTTTCGATTTGGGTAAGAGAATCCTGTTTTACATTATTGTTTTCTAGCTCCTCAGTTCTATTTGGCTTGCTTGCTACTTTTTAGCTTGCTACTATCGCCCGCTCTCTCACGAAGTCATCAAAGCTAACCCATGTTATGGGTACGGCAGTGTACAATAAACTGCCTGACTTCGTCACAGCTGATGGCAGTATTGTAACGTTTTTTTTTCGAGCAGCACTTTTATTCAGTGAACGAACTACTGGGACAGTGATTTTATAATTTATTGGATTTCCATTTTTTTACTTTTATTTTTTGCATTTAATTGTAATACCTTAAATTTTTTCACTTAAAATATATTACCTAATTTAATTTGGTAATCGATTTGAGTAGAATTTGTATTTTAATTTTTTTAAACAAAATTTGACATGTAAATTGATTTTACTAATAAATTGTATTTTTATATTTGGTCTGATAACAGTTACATCAAGAATTCCACTTTACTGATTGGTGTTTAATTGTAGCGTCTGGAGAGAATCTTGGAGTCCTTGATAGATGTAACAGGATTTTGTGGGAGAAAGTCAAGGAATTGATAAACTGAAGCACGCACGACAGTCGATTGTTTGAACTCGTGTTACGTTACGATAAAGTGGTTTAGAATTTGATAAAGACAATAGACAACCGGTCATAGTGTCAAAACACTAGGTTGTGTTAAATTGTGTAGTGTTACAAGTAAAATAATCTCAATCTTATTTAAAAAGACCCCAACTTTTGTTTCGATGACCGTCACTCATCGAGGGCAAATATTCTTTTGCGATACCAGAATATTTTCTGTGATTTTTACCCAAGAGTGCAGTAAGAAATCTTTCGTATCAAAGCCAGATTTAACCCCCCCCCGATCGCAATCCGCCATATGCTGCAGCGAATTTATTATTTTATTATGTTTTTATTTAGTCAATATCCAGCGAGGAGTGTTTAAGCCGACGTTTATGATATTCTCTTGCGGTTTGCTGCGAGGGGTGATCTATTGTTTCATTTGCACCCTCGTCCTGACAGTTTGTTTCTTGTCATACGCAACGTATTTGATATTTGGGATTGTGCAACTTTTTAAATGAGTTGTCTCAGTTACTACAGTACTCAGCTTTGTGCTTTTACGTTATCAACCAACAGTGTAATGGAAACATATTTTTTTAATTCATACAGTAACTAAGAGTGACAGCCATAAAACACTGGCGATTTTAAATTATTGAATTCAGCGACTTCAAAGAGATGCGACTGCGCACGATGCTTCGATTTTGAACACTGGCGTCGAAGGCGCTAATCGCGGCGTGCTCGCTGCGCAAACGCATCTTTTGAAATCGCTCGCAAATCGCCAGTGTGATAAGACAGTGTTTTGTATAATCACATCTTTAAATTCAAGGTCCATTCACTGTAAACTGAGCCATCGCTAACATAATGTATAATGATTGATTTGACAGTCTGTACAAGCCTAGGATGGCCATATGATGCGGCCGAAATGTAGAACGACCAAAAACAGCATGTCACGGCCAAAGAGTGGAATAAGCTTCCAGCGTCTGTTTTCCCGCCTGGGTAGAATCTTGGAGTTCATTACGGATGTAAGCGGGTTAACTACGAACCTTATTTGTGTTGGAAGAACACCAACGTTTCATCCCTTAACGAGGGACTTTTTCAGGGTGAGTGCGGTAAAATAGAATCTTGGAGTCTTCAAATCTAGGGTGAATAAGTTCCTTCTGGGACAGCGTGCTCCACCTTAGGCCACAGCATCACTTATTCAAGTGAGATGGTGGCCAAATGCTTGACCATCACCAATAAAAAAGGACCTAATTTAACTGGATGAGCCTTAATTTTTAACCGATGGACCTACAGTAACTCTACTTATAGTTTGTCCATGATGTAAATCTTAGCTATTTTACTATTAAAACTATCGAAGTTTGACGAATTAATTACGGATGTAAGCGGGTTAACTACGAACCTTATTTGTGTACCGCACTCACCCTGAAACCTTGTTATTTGGAAGAATAACAAGGTTTCAAGGTGAGTGCGGTTCTAGGCACGCGCGTACCGCATCCGTCAGAGTACAAACCAACGTTTGTGCTCTGACGGATGCGGTATGCTCGAACCGCACTCAACTTGAAAAAGTCCCTCGTTAAGGGATGAAACCTTGTTGTTTTCCAACACAAATAAGGTTCGTAGTTAACCCGCTTACATCCGTCATGAATAAATCCTAGCTCTTTCCATTTCATTTCACCTCCCGCCTTTCAATATCGCTCGACGAGAACTCCCATCGCAACAATATTTTTAAATCACAGACAAAACAGATGAAATAGTCTACAGTGCAGCATCCAATGATCCGCAGCCCGATATTATTCACTACAAAGGACGGCGTCCATCAAATCAGAAAGCACATTTCAAATATTAAAATTCACGTGAAAATATTGTAGGTGCGGGTATTAATTTCTATGATATGGATTTGCGAATATGATATAGTTTTTAGTGTTTTATGAATGAAAATAAATGAATCGAAGTTAATAATAGTAAGCAAAGTACTCATAAAATACGAATATAACTATAAAACGTAATATTTATATTTAACTATGGTACATTGCATTATATGCAAATATTGTACCATCTCAAAAATATTATCCAAA
Source organism: Eupithecia exiguata (assembly GCA_947086465.1). Lineage (NCBI taxonomy): Eukaryota > Metazoa > Arthropoda > Insecta > Lepidoptera > Geometridae > Eupithecia > Eupithecia exiguata. The sequence goes on from OX352229.1 coordinate 3,941,348, forward strand.
GGTGTGAGGATACAAACGATTTGTAGGAACCCAAAATTAACATTTGACCCACCATATTTCGGAAACGCTTCGATAGCGCGATCTAGCGCTCGTACACTTTTACTAGCGACATCTAGTTATGACCAAAGTGGGAATGATTCGCGAACGAGATGTGGAGGGGTGCCGTCACAGGGGGACGTTCAATTCTCCAACATGCAAATTTGCTGTTTCGTTTCGGCCAATTGGTGTACTCTAATACATCGAAATAGAGTACCAATTTGCAAAAAAGAAAGGAACGAATCAATCAATTGCGTATTTTGGAGAATTAAAATAGGCCTTCTGAGTTTTGTGTCTACTGGTCGTAGGGGTAATGACCATTAATGAATAAAATTTAATGAATACGATTAACCAACGTTATTTTAAAGTTGCTTTCATTCAACATCAGTTTTTACTTCAGATTTATTTTATTTTACTGTAAGCTTTATTTATGTTTTATTTAATTTATATTATTTGTACATTGCATAGGAATACATTGACTGACATAGATATAAAAAAAAATGTACCAACATTGTATAATTTCTTTATTACTATAAGATAGAGCTATATCTCGAAAGCTAAGATCCCTTCTTAGCTTTCGAGATATAGATTTAGACTTGTAGACTTTTTATTCCATAGTTTTGCAAAAGACTCTTTTAATTTCTTAGATTTCTCTGAAGTTCATAATCTTCAGATTTCCAGTACTGATTAATTCTGTTACAATAGAAAAGTTAAACAAAATCAACAGTAAAGTTTATTTCAAAGAGAAATTGAGAAATCGCAATCGGAAAGCGAAGTTGTGAAGTCGTGTAACGTAAATACGGTTTGCTACGAATCGCTACAAAAGCGTAGCACATGTACCTACGTCCTCGAGGGTTCGAATTGATTCACCTAACTGTTTTATATCTTCTGTTAGTTATTATAATGATTATTAGTTATTATATGTACATATCAGACCTTTTAAATTGTCTTGTACTAGTTTTAATTAAAAATTATAATATATTTATTTCAAATGAGTAGGTACAATTCAATTATTGTACCCTAGTCGCCAAGCCTTTAGCCTTTTCCTTTGTTCATTACAGCTGTGTACTCCTAATTTTACATTAAATAACTTAAAACTAATGGATTAGGTGCAATAAATATAAAATAAAATGTTTGAATCAATTTTAGGAACTATAGCGCATATACTAGTATCCTTGATACATCACCTGATGGAAGGTGAAGATGTGGCCGACGATGTATCTTGAAGGCTAGAAGATACCTATTTTTAAACTTACGCGATCTGAACACATATTTATAAATACTATTTAACGGGTATTTATAAGGTAAATAAACGCGATAAATACCCGTTAAATAGTATTTATAAATAGAAGATACCTGTTCACTCTTATCTTGGAGAGACCCATCTTGCCAGCAAACTCGTTACAAATCAATGAAATAATGGTGGAAAGCATTTTACGACACATGCATCATCGAAGCAAATCGCATAAGTTCCATACAACTTTTGGTTTTGACAGCTTTCATTCATCATTTCGTTCGTCTCTCATCCGTCTTTGAAGTCGAATTTGCATCTTTTACGCTGCGCGTGTGCGACCATGCGTTATTGATATTTCTGATTCTATTTTCAGTGGTTACTTTGCTGTTTAAAGCTCAAGGTAAGATACTGGCTTACGAACGAGAACTCATACATTTAAAATTACCTACTAACAAATTAGCTGAAATGTAACGCAGATATCGGCAATAAAACATATCACAGAACCTTCAAAAAAATCCACGCAGACAACCTAGAGATACTCTATAGGTAATTCAAAACCATTTTGCCATTTTTCATTAAAAAACGTGAGAGACGTCAAGCGCAGTGAGCTGAGTCGCATTCGGTGAGATTGACATGGTCATAGTCGAGGAGCGCAGCGGGACGCTCAAGGGTTATTGAAACTAGGCCCGCGCCGCCTTGTTCTACCGCAGGGGAGAGGGTGGCCAATATGGATTGACAAAACACTTTTAGGAACATTTTTGAATTATTGGAGCGAAAATTCAACGGTATTTTCTATGGACGGAAAATCGATTTGTGCGTTAGTGTTTTTTAACTTTTTCGAACGGTTGAGTGTTATAATACAATACAATACAAAATTCTTTATTGTACACCACAAAATAAAACTAAAAGAAACAGATATAAACATTAAACATAATAGTACAATGGGGCGGCCTTATCGCTTAGCAGCGATTTCTTCCAGGCAACCTTAGGATGGAAAGAAATTGTTTTTGTTTTAGTTAATTTGAAATATGTTTACTATAACTTTTTTTATTGGAAAATTTGGTAGGACCTTTACGAGGAAATTTTTGCACGCACTTTAAAATAGTGATTTAATTTATAATCAGTCGAGATAGAGTATATACAGTATTCATACAATAAACCTGGAAAAGATCGCTTCTTAGCGATAAGGCCGCCCATTGTACTTATCTTATGTGATGTCTCTTTGTAATGTTATTTTATGGTGTACCTACAATTAAGCATTTTTGTATTCTATTGTATTGTAAACTGTAATTAAGTAACTTTCAGTTATAACTATAGCAAAATCTTGAAGAGCTTCGTTTGTTTCAATATCTCCATATTTTATTTTGTACAAAGGGTGAAACAAACCCAGTATTTTCAAACGCAATCTAAAGCCCGTGCCACACTCGAGGGTAGATCGAAGCTATTGATAATGGAATATGTCTCCACGGGATCTGTTAATAGATGAAACCTTATTTGAATATTGTCCCCGATTGGCGGGGGGTAGTGTAAATTAAATCAGTAGGTACCTACTGTGCAGGTAAGGCAATAGGGGTTACTTTTGTTTGCTGTTTTAATGAAGCCGTACGGAGAAATTTTTATGTTATTGCATGGGAGTAAACAAGTAAGACGACCGATGTGGCGCGGTGGGCGATGGTCCGTCTGTGACGCACGAGGTTGCGGGTTCGATCCGCACGGACTAAAAAAATAATATTTTTTTACCCAGGAAGCTAATCTATTGTCGAGCAAATTTTAAACGCACTCGTGGGAGAGAATTATACCTAAAATTTCAAATATTTACAAAATTTCTTTCTAAAAGATGTTTTGAAACAAAATACAGCTACTTGCAAAAAAGTAGCCTTGCTAAATAACACAGAGCGGTCGGAGGTTGCGTGAAAAATGAGCGGCCGGGGGCGATAGCGGGCCTAATGAACCAGAACGGCGATAGTGACCCGTGTGCACGGGCCTTTACGCTGCGCTGCATTACGGGTTAGATCAAAAATGGCTTTGTCTATCATAAAATTGTTGGGTAGTAGTTTTTATTCGTAAGTTCAGAATATCTCCAAGCTAAAAGCACTTAGCCCGACGCGTGTCCCGCCCGAGAGCTCTGGCGGCATTGCCATTTACAGCGGGGCAACGCAGCCAGCTGCAGCTTCTTGTATTGATATGGATCAGATGAGCTACCTGTAGATTGTTTGCAACAGTCTGCAGTTAACTCAATTGTTTCATTTCTAAATGCTAGTTCTTATTTGTTATATATTTATTTAAAGAAAATTAGGAGGCCTACACCAATCTACTGGACGACAAAGGCTAGAAAGAAGAAGAAGAAGCTTAGAATTTCGATTACCGGTAGATAATCATGATTACCTACAGGCACTCTCAGTCGGTCCGAACAAATCTGGCTCCCTCTCCAACCAACCCTCCTTTTGTTTGGGTCATTCTATTTATTTGACAACGTTTTTAGGTTTTTATTTAAAAAATAAAACGACATCGCCCATACAAGGATGTCAAAACGAACAAGAGTGAGAGTCAATAAGTAAATTGGAATGATTTCCTGGTGAACTTAATACAAACCAAGTTTATGGAAGGTACATAAGTACTCTCTTTCAAAGTAATTGGTCAGCCGAGGATCGAGGAGGTTTTAGCGATTGGTATTATTTATTTGATTGATTCGATATGAAAAAAGATATACGTTGATACTAATCTTGACCGAGGTTAGGTACCTATTCGAGCCGTTTGGGGTGGAAACCCTAGGTTCTTGGGGTCCTGGGGTATACATGGAATATTGGTTATGGCTTTTATTTCGGTCAACGAATTAGCATTGCCATTCAACCTGGCAATGCTGCCAGCATTCTGGGCACTTTGCCTTCTGGTGACGGCTTAGATTTTTAGAAAATAGATTTAAGTGTAAATATTACTTGTAATTATTATTGTATTGTATAATATAGTTATTATGGAAATAAATAATTTTTTGACGAATATTAGCCCAAGAGCGAGGTGCTTATCGGACCGAAAATGACGTCATACAACATCATAATTAATCATTAGATTATCATATCATATTTAATGATTAGATATTATATTATATGACGCCATTTTAAAAAGCACTTTTAAAACAATAATTTAATAAAAAATACTACCTTATGTTTTAAGGCATGTGCCAGCAGAGGTGTTTTTGTGATTTTTAACATCATCTTACTAAGAAATAGAAAATAGTGATTAAAAATCTGAAAAATGGTACTACATATTAAAGATGTAGTCTTGTCAAAGTCGCATACAGTTACAAGATCTAATGAACTTCACTCGACAAAAAAATCTCAAAGTTACCCCTTCCTAATTTTTTTTTCAATATTATGTCTATACTACCTGGTCTTTATAAAAGCGCTTGGAGCTTGAACGTAGATTCACCTTAAATTGATATCCTATAGATAGATATTAGATATTTATACCAAAAAAACACAGAAAACAGTACAGAAATAACTACTACGAGTAGACGAAGTACAAAGGCGGCCTTATCGCATGTGAGCGATCTCTTCCAGGCAACCTTGAGATGGACTAGAAATGTAAGAACAACAAAGACTTTTTTTTAGTATTACTAAATAAATACATCATAGTATTACAATACAATCTAGTAATAAGTAATTTAAAAATTACCTAAAAGAAATAAAGAATAAAAAAAAACAATAATACTTACACTACATACTATATTAGTGATCGCTCATAGCGATAAGGCCGCCTTTTTACTTCTTCTCGTAGCTTTTATTTCTGTACTGTTTTCGGTTTTTGTGTGGTACAATAAAGAATTATCTATCTATCCATCTATAACTATATAACCATAGACTAAGAGCGCCTTTTAGCGATCACACGAATAGACAACGCGATCGCTACGCGAAGGTTACTTTGTCTACCAATCGAACTTCGCTATCGCTTCAGCTATGACGATAGGAGAAATGGAATCGCTTCATAGCGAATGCCGGTTGGCTAGGCCATCTGAACCATTTCCAAAGTGGCCAAATATTGTTTCTAATGAAATACCCACAAACAGTAGATAGTAGGTACTTATTTGGCTAAATTAGGAGAGTTTTTCCTCAATTTCTTGACGGTACTTGATTAACTCAGCGTAATTATTTTCCTGTCTGAAGGACTACCGTTACACCGAAGGAAAATATTTTCTTTATTTTATTGAACAAAAAATTCAAAAAATGCAAAATACAATAAGTCATATTTTATACATAAACAGTTTTATAAATAGTAGGTAATTATTATCAAATAAGAAACAAAATGTTATTGATTTTGTTCGTTTCAATTTTTGTCCACTTGTGAACCAAGGAGAAAGTTCAAATTAGGCGTTTTTAAACTACCTAATCCCTTACATCCGTTAATATCTAAGCATGTTTGAATACTTAGAAGCGGGCATTTGTGTCTATGGATGTAGAGGCCCAGATGGTTATTGAAACTCGCGTTACCGAAGTACGCATTGTCATAACTGACAAAAATGACGCGATAATGGTGGGATCCTATTGGTCCACAAAGCACCCCAACGCTTACTCTTAAGATCAGACAAAACACAGCACAAACAAAACACTGTAAAAATCATCGACTTAAATACCGTTATTAATGTGACTCAAAATTAAAAAAAAAAAAATCGGCGTTTTGTCAGTCAACGGACTGAGCGGTAAACTTTTTAGATTTTTTTTTTCTTTGCATATAAACCTTTGGATTTAAGCTGTTCGATTTTTTTAAACTTTAATGTGATACAAATGTGTATTAACATGAGTCAAGTGAAGTAATTTGAGCAAGTTTTCACGCAACGAGATAATTCTCAAGTTAGTGTGACTGCGTCCAAAGGCCGCGAGGGATTTGTATAATCCTGATTGGGTACGTATTGCGAATCGATGGAGTGTGCCCGCGCACGTGGCGACTCGCTTTCTATCATCCACTTATCACTTCATCTTCTGTCACACTCATTTAGTACGTAAGGAGTGTGAGGGAGAGAAAAGAAAATAGAAGTACTCGTACCTAGAGCATGGTACATTTGTATCTATTTTTGATACTTCACTCATAACTCATAATGTAGAAGACAGGGCGATATGGTGCTCAATACGGGATGCCTGTGTCCAATGGACTAACATAGGCTGATGATGATAATGGTTATGATGATGACGTCATAACTTTCGGCACTGTCAGTTTCATTACATATCAATCCTATCCGTCTAAACGTTGCCAGGAAGAGATCGCTATAAACGATAAGCGATAAGGCAGCATATTGTGCCAGACTAGATAATGATATAAAGTATTAAGTTTCTGGAGGAGACTCCAGATTTGGAGAAACAATGGGGAAAAAATATAATTCGAAGTACCTACCAAAGATTTTACTAAGTTCTTGTTTATTTGGGGTTCCGTACTCCCATACAACAAACGTGATGTTTTTGCCGTTTTTATAGATAATGGTACGGAACCCTTCGTGCGCGAGTCCGACTCGCACTTGGCCGGTTTAATTTTTGTTTTGAGTGTATGGCAATGAAGTGTCTATCAATCTATTATGTATCTACAAGCACAAGAAAAAAAGAAGGGAGAACTTTAGTTTATCTTTTTTCTACCTTTTTCTTTCTCTCTGTCTTTTGATATTGAAGGAGTAGGTACATAAAGTCACAGTCATCGTAACGACCTAACGACGAAGCTGTCGTTAAGTTGTAAGTAGGACGTTGTAAGTAGGACCCAAATATCGGGACTCTAGATAAATAAAAGTCTAGCTAAAAATAAAAATCTGGTTCATTTACGACAAGACTTTATTCGGGCTATCAATATTCAATTAGGAGCAGAAAACATTACAACATGATTTCAAAAACATAATTAAACCAGGATCGAATTAAAAATTCGCAAGTAAAAGAGAATTAAAGTTGACGACATTCCTGACTGGGGGCCGGCGATAACGCGACAATAGGAATTCTCGACTGCCCTTACCCGTCTTACTGGAAAAACCACCTAATTCCATCATTCATAGAGCTCATTTTAGTGGATAAAAGCCGAGAGAGCCCTGTTTAACCTAATTACCACTCAGTTCCTTGCGAGATACGACCCATTATTAGGTAATTTTTATTGCAAGCGTTGCGGGGTGTGGGGTTAATGTTCGATAGATGGCGTTACAGGTGAAATGTTTCAGGAAATTCTTGTAACCTTGTCGCATAACTTTTTGTGGATGAGTATTGACATATTTATATATTTTTTTAAACCATAACTACTTTATGAATGTACGCGGGTTAACTACGAACCGAGTTTGTGTTGGAAGAACACCAACGTTTCATCCATTAATGCGCATACCCGACCCAAAGTAGCGCCGTCGCTGCCACCTACTTTATCTTATTATTCCGTTTAAAAAAGGAAATTTCAAAAATCCATCACACAGTTTGTGATACCTATTATAAGCGTTTGTTTAATGCCTCTGTAATAGTTTTATTCTATTTAGTTTAGGCAGTGAATCGAAAATAGATTTTGGTGGCCACCAAGGGCAACTTTGATTCACTGCCTAAACTAAATAGAATAAAACTATTACAAAGGCATTAAACAAAAGCTTATAATAGGTATCACAAACTGTGGGATGGATTTTTATGCTTGGTATGTGCCATAAGGGATGAAACGTTGGTGTTCTTCCAACACAAACTAGGTTCGTAGTTAACCCGTACATTTTTATTGAACTTTTAATCATTTCTGTTACGTTGCCAATTATTTCGACGCCATTTATAAACCAATTCCAGTGGAAGTGGTTAAAATTTCATAAATTACTTAGTGCATCCTACCTTAATTTAACAATGAAATTTGCACGTTTATTCGGAAAATACATTCACAAATCAGTACATTAAAATGTATAAGAAAGTTAACCTTACCTTAACAATTTTTCAGAAATAGCTTCATGGCACAAATAGGCTATTTGACTACATTAAAAATATGTTTCAAATTGTTTTCATCCTAGTCAGTGACAACGTAACAAAGCGTAACCAGGTGATTTCTATCAAAAATATGCCTATTTTAGGTAAAGAAACGGGATTAAAATTACACATTTTTTATAAATGATCACGTGACCGAAAACGCTGTGCGTTTGGTAGAACTGCTGGTGACGTCATAGTTAGGTAGGTACTATCACAGATTACAGTGTCAATGAGTTCTTCAGGTTAGGTGTGGTGTGGCGTGTGACGTCATTTCTCAGAGCGCGGGAGCCATGACAGAGATTATCGTTTTGGTGCGCCATTATTTAATTGAAACTCTAAAATTAGTTTTTGTAACTAATACGACTGGCATTCAAGAAATATTAATTACAATTTGCATTATTTTTATCAGACAATACGTTAGAATTATTTCCCAGTAGCAGTCAAGTAGCCTACTCAGAGAAATAAGTTCAAGAAAAACTCAGCTTCGTAAATTGTGCCCAATCTTAAACTCAACGTGAACTTGCAAAGTGATTTTTTGCTGAAAAAACGAGAGGGTTCTTTAATGAGACATTAAATCGCGAGTTTTTATTTAGTTGTTAAAACTTTGTCCTAAAACAAAAAAGTTTGGTCCTAAAGGGTACAACAAACCCTTTACAAGGAATGACATTGTGCGTTCAATAACCGGAGTTGTATAATGTTTTGGAATTAGGGACTTACTTCTTACTTTTGGCTTGGTGTGTATGGAAGGGGTTAAGTTTGAGTATCTTTCGAGTTCTACCATCGGCTTCTTAACCATTTGAATCAGGAGAATAAAATTTTCGTAAAGATAATTAACAAAATATCTAGCGACTAGCGGTCCGCCCCGGCTTCGCACGGGAATATTCTATAGCCTATGTTTCTCAGTGATAATGTAGATTTCTAACGGCAAAAGAATTTTTGGAATCGGTCCAGTAGTTTTTAAGTTTATCCGATACATACAAAAATACAAATCTCTCCTCTCCTTATAATATTAGTTATTAGTGTAGATTTCAAAATTAATTTTGCCTTAATGTCGGTTTTACACCTTTTGCAAAATAATCTATAAAGTTTATCAGAATGATGATATGTGTCGCGAAATCTTTTCGGTGGTACTAGAACTGTCTACAAAATAGAAGGATACATAAAATTAGGAAAAAGATATGAAGTAAAAAAAAATATGATGGTATGTTTCTCGATCGATATCAGTATTAAAGCACAGTATACTAGTAACATACCATTTAAAGCTTTGACAAACAAACGGTCACCTTTGTGCTGTTCTCGAAAATGTTAATTACAATAGTCTCATTTGGCGGGTTTCTATTTATCGGGGGTTTCGGTTCTTGGTAGTGAAGCTGCGTAGTTTATTGAACTGTTGTTTAGTGTGGGTGTGAAGATGGTAGGTGGGATGGTGTAGGATGGTGGTAGGGAGGGATTCAGGGTTAATGGGGAAAGGAGATGTTGGTGTTAATAGGGAATTTTACTGTGTATGAGAAAAATCTAAAAATATATTATTACTAAGGCAAAAAGTATCGGAATATGTTCGTTTTAGTTAGCAAAGAAATATTTTATTTAATTAAATTCAAAGTTTTCAGTTTTTTTATCTTGTTATAAACACTATGAAATTGTAGGCGCAATGTTGTTGTTATTATAGAGAAGTCTTGTTTCGGAAGCCAAGATGATTTGGGTCGCTGATCCACAGGTGTAAGTAAGTAAAAGAGCAAGTAAGTAAGTAAAAGAGCGCTAAAAATAATGACCTTTTTGTTGTTTAAGGGAAGAAAACATTTTTTGTGCTGTCAAATGAGTTTAGTTTTGGAGACATCTGAATTATCATCGATGCTTATCTGTTTTTTTCAGAAGAAATTAGTATATAGACTGTATTCTTTTGTTTCGATTGTTAAGAAAAGGACGGCAACAATTTGTACTGTCAAATTAGTTTCGTTTAATTTTGGCGACATCTGAATTATCACCGATGTCCCTTTTCTTCAGAAAAAATTGTCTGTATTCTTTTTCTCGTGTGAAGAAGAAAGTGCGTTTTTTATTCTTCTTTTATTTGAAGACCTTAGTGGCGCAGTCGGGCAGAGGTTTGCCTGCGACGCAGGAGTTCTCAGTTTCGATTGCCACCTTGGGACCAATGTTTGCATGATGTGCAGATGGTTCGCCTGACAAATGTTTGCTTCTCCACATTTATTTTCGAATATTTTGGTTTAAAAACAATAACAAGAAAAACAACCTAAATTATAAGCCCGAACTTTCTTCCTTCTAATTTCCGATGGAAAATATTTATGAGTCATCCAACTCGGTTAATTCATTGTGTGTTTGCTCAGCGTAGGACGGCATTTACGAAGACAGCTAGGGATGTCCTAATGATCGAGAAATTCTCTCTTAATTGAATACATAACCACATAGCATCATCCAGCTACAAACTAAGCAGGGCGTGTGTTATGGGTACTAGATGACTGGTCTATATAATACATTACGTATATAGTTTTTTTTTATTATACTACATAAAAAATACCCAGAACACTCGGAAAAAGTATTTGCTGATCGTACAAACATTTGTTCCAAGGCGAGAACAGAACCCGCAACCTGTGACGCAGGAGGTAGCGGCCCGCAACCTCCTGCGTCGCAGGACCTTCGCCCGCTGCGCCACATCGGTCGTCTACGCCTTGCCCCATCCCTACAAGCCAACCCTTCTGTGCCCGTCCAAGTAAAACGTAATCGATTTATTTTTACCTTCATTAGCTGGCGACACTCGCTTGCTTTATTAATTTATCTCTAGAAGGTTTTATTTTTGTCCTTTCCAATTAACCTTTTAAGCTTTTTAAGTGGACTCACAAGTTTTGCACTAAGTAATGACGTAAGTGTCGCAGCATGAAAATCGACTTTTCCAACTGTCTCAGAGGAGTTTAGGGGAACCTTTCAGAGGAAAGGCTGCAGCTTCTTTCTGTTTATTTTTAACACACCTCTACTGCTGGTAGAGATAGATAGATAAATAATACTTTATTGTACCACAAAAGCACAGAAAACAGTACAGAAATAAATGCTACGAGTACTTCGCTATGAGCGATCTCTTCCAGGCAACCTTGGGATGGATTGGACTGGAATTTCAAAACAGGTGGCATTCGAAAAAAAGAAAAGGAAACAATAATACTTACTACTTTACATACTATAATACGTACACAACCTACAAACATTAATAACTTAGATAATGATTACAACCATATTTTTATGTATACCTATATAAAATAAGGTTGTCTTATTTTACAACGATAGATAATTCTGATGAAGCAGTTATTATAAAGATGACGGAGTGATTTGGCACGTCTGCTGTCCAGGGGGAGGGCATTCCATAGACAGCGCTTGTACAAGAGGATACAGAGCAAGATACAAGCTTGAGATCTTTTTTAGCACGCCTGCACTATACATGTACAAGCTATACATGTACAAGCTATACATGTACAAGCTATACATGTACAAGCTATACATGTACAAGCTATACATGTTTAGTGCAGGCGTGCTAAAAAAAACTCCCTTTATTTGGGAGAGGCATTTTCAGCAAAGGACTAAACAAGTACATCATCATCATCATATCAGCCCATACACGTCCACAGCTGGACATAGGCCCTATACGATGCCACAAAGTGCGGTCCTGAGCTTCCTCCATCCATTGACTGTCTGCGACCGCTACGATGTCGTCGATGTCGTGACTAAACACGTGCGTTTTGTTTAAATTTCCAATGAAATTCGTAACTCAGTTGCTATTTGGCGATATATTGACGACCTCTGTAGCGCGGTGGGCGAAGGTCCGCCTGCAACGCAGGAGGTTGCGGTTTCTATACTCGCTTCGGGACAAATGACTGTACGATATACTTAAATTTGTTCCGGGTATTCTGTGAGTTGGAAATAAGTTAAGTGCTCGCGAGGTCTACCGTTCGTAGAACTACTAGTTTATAATGCAAAGGATCCCTTGGTACTAAATCCACCACGTATAAACCCCTGAAGGTAAAAGATGAGTGACCTTTCACAGGTTCAAGTATCAATTTATATTGTGTGGCTCACGGAAGCTAATAAAACCATGTTTCCACTGTTAGCCATAGTTAGTTGGTAAAGTTATTTGTTACCAACTGCCGGCTATCCGATATTAAACTTGTTGTCTTTTACAACATTATTAATATCATCGATTCTCATTATATTTTCATCGATAGTTATTATTATATCGATAGTTATTACAGTTTACACGGGATATTTTACATGGACCAACCCTGATATATGGAAATAGATACGTGATTTGAGTAAATGGTTCCATCTATCTGACAAGCATGTATCTATGATAAAATATGTGTTCGGTAAGTGACAGGTAGGTACTAATGAAGACACGATATCACGTAAGCCCTTATACTGTTCAACCTATCAAACGATTATCCTGAGATTTTGGTGAGGTTCATCCTGAGGTTTTCTGTCATTTCTGTCATTTTTAACTTATGTAATTTTGGGCATTAACTGTCATTTTTGACCTTATTTATGTCCAATAAAAAAACAAATCAATAATAAAAAGTTTAGCGAAAGGGAACAAAATGAGTTGCACAATGGAAGCCGCGTTGCGCAACTATTCGCAGTTGAGCAACTTCAGTTGCACAAAAGGGAACCCGCGGATCAACACAAATTCTCAAACATGAAAAATAACAAAAAAATATAATTATAATTTGATTGTTTTTAAAAAACTAAAAACCGACTTCTAATTCCTTAATAACTACCCACACTGTTTTTTTATGTTTTTCGGGACAAATATTTATCCCTCGGGAAAATGAATTTTCCATATTAGTTTAGCAATTCACCTTTTTTTTTCAATTTTCCAAAGACGGAGATGTCTTAGAACATACAATACATAATGTATATACAATAAAAAAACCAGCCGAACATATAATCTCTTGACTACATTTTAATGTAGTTAGAAAACCATCCAACATCCAACCAAATATAATCGTATGAAATGAACATGAGCTTTGAAAACTCTAGCCTGAATAAAACAATCAACCCTATTCCCAGCACAATAAAACTAATAATTGCTTCCGATAAACCGTTTTCAATCTCCGAGTCTGGATGGGCGAACTGAAAAGAAATTAATTAATCGTCAAACCTGCCCCGGGCATAATGTTTTCTCATTACCAGCCCCACTAAGATTATTTCACCAAACCCTCCCCATACTAATTACTTCAAACGACACGCTCTGGCCTTTCAGAGGTCCAATTGGAACGTTTGGGCATTAGGTAGGTCTAATCTCTGGTTTGGGTTTGTTAAATTGAAGTTTGAAACATATTTTGATACAAAGCTGATTGAAACCACTGCATATTGTATATACGAGTTGTTCTCAACTCGTCCCACTTTGGGATGAGTCAACTGAAGTTTTATGCTAAAAACGTTCTGTATAATATCAAGTTTGTAAATTGCTTTTTCTCAAACGTGTTTATTACCAACGTTGGGAAAAAAATAAAAACTGGCCAAGTGCGAGTCAGTCTCGCGCACGAAGGGTTCCTTACCATTATCTAGAAAAACGGTAAAAAAAAAACACTTTTTTGCATGGGATGCCCCCCTTAAAGTTTTCTTTTATTTTATTTTCATTATTTATTTGTAAAGTGAATATACAACTAAATGTTTTGTGAATATTTCAAGCGTCTACCTATTGCCGTTATCAATATCGAGCAAAAAAATCACGTTTGTTGTATGGGAGCCCCCAAAAATGCGAGCGGCAACAAAAATACATCTTCTGTGAAAATTTCAACTGTCTAACTATTACGGTTCATGAGATACAGCCTGGTGACAGACGGACAGGCGGACAGCAGAGTCTTAGTATTAGGATAGGATTAAATTTAAAACATCACTGATAAATATGATTGCCGTTCATTTTAAAGCGAAAAAATATTCCCGCTCACAAAAGAAATCACGAATATTCCACGCAACTTATTGTACAAACAATAAGTCGTCGAAAAAACGCTTTCTCTGAAGGTTGTTACGCGTCTCGTCGACTCTATAAATGCGCTTTTTTAGCGAAGGTAAACTTCCAGATATTTTTAAAGTGTTCAATTATTATTCGCCCCGCTGAAAGCAAAACAAGCTAACTGAATTACACGAACTATTTGCAATCGAAACTACTCAGGACCGTCCAATAAAAGCGAACGAGCGCTCGGAAACATTTTCTTTCGTTGTTTCCTTTCACATTATCGTAGAAGGGGATGAGGCGGGTCCGACGCTGCTCGCATTTAAAAGCGATATAAAAAACTTGCGCTTTATTTCGCAGGATGACCTAAGTGGCCGGCCGCCCGTACAAAAACCCTCTTCGACTTACCTGTACTTTTCCACTCATTTATCCAACGTTTTTACATTCGCACTGTTTGTTAGCGGAGGCCGCTTTGTCTGTTCGGGAAGATCTTGTTTTTTAACGAGTACTTAGGGTCTAATTAAAAGGAAAGCCCGTACGGACAGTCGAGGCCTTTTGATGCCGTCTGTTATTACGTTTCATGTAAAAATTCAATTTGCTTGGATGGAGTTTGGAGTGGAGTGGTGGTATAAGTATTTTTGGGCGCGTTATTGAACTTTTTGAAGTGGTTGTATCCTCCGGTTCTTATTAAAAAGATTAATCCACTTGAGTGAACGATAATGGGTCCACGTTTTGTGTTGGATCTTGAGATATTATAGAAAAGTATTAAAGATAATGACTTTGCTTCGAACGAGGTCATGGTGAGTACACTCCGTTACTGCCAATTAACAGCTCGTTAGGTATACGTCATATGTCAGTACAAATAACTTGATTGAAAATATACCTACTGCAAAAGGAACGAAGCGCAAATCTAAACTTCAAGTTGATAGCATTTGTAGCGTCGCGTTTAGTAAGACAGATCATAAGTGGTAAGTATATGAAGTCGTCTGCGATTAATTTATGTTACGAATGGTCAGGTATTTTATATTCATAATTATAAAGGATGTATTTCCGTTCCATTGAATGCTCTAGGTACCCGACATCCGCAGCGGAGGACGCGTGGGATCGTGGTTTATGGGACTTCAGTTCATTAATACTATGGCCAAAATACGAGTGCCTGTTTAACAGGTAATAACAACAATATTACAATATTGATGAGCAATAAATTCGACGTCCGAGTGGTAATGAGGAACAAGCGTCGCTCGCACCATTTACAGTAACTTAAGTCACATCGATAGTAAACGTCAATGCGAGAAATGACCACAGCCTCCCGCGCAGACTCCATTACAAGTTTTATCTTTCTTATGACAGATGGCGTAATAAAATATATTTATTTTAAATCAAGAACGGAATAACTTCAAATAATGAGAGAGCACGTGTCCTTTGGGATCATTATTGGATCGAATATTGAACGTTTCGGTGCGAGATAGCTCTTTGATTTACTGCCTGACTTTTGAGCGCACTAAATCATTTCTCTATAGAACTTGAGAAAACTATTAGCTATTATTATTGGCGAACTACGAGCGCCCTTTGTGTGGCCCTCGACCTGACTGCGATACTTTTTACATTCGTGAGTTATACGATTCTGTGATTTGCGTGCCGAAATGTGGATTGTGGGGTGTTTTTCATGCGTGATGTATGAGGAAATCCGTCATGTGATTCTATAACGTTTGATAGCTTTATAAGAATCTTATGGTATTTTGTTAATGCCTTTATTTATTAGTCAAATCCGCAGTTTTCTTAAGAGTCTAGCTATAAATCAGCCAGAACTTATTATTTATATCTTTGGCGATGATTGTTGAGCAAATTTATTGTCTAGGTGAGTGGTTCAGTTCGATGACTCCGAAGCTACTGTAAGCAACTGGTTCACTGTCATCGCGCGAATAACTCAACGTAAAACAATTATCTTGACTCATTACGGACTTGCTAATGAACTGCAAATTACGGACTCATGCAAATCAGCTTTTTGCTTGTTGAGTAATGTTTCTTATTTGACTTAAAATTACTTAAGTACCTATTTTGCCTTGCATATAGGTATTTGTGTCTGCTCCTACTTTTTAGCCGACTTGAAATGAAATGATTTATTTGACAGGACACATTAGAATTACTTAAAATTTATGGATGAAACTAAACTAAATCGAGTTTATCAGTGAGACAGATTAGTGCGAAACCTGTTAGTACAAACTACTTAGTACAAACAAAATCCCCAGTGAACCCTGTGCTACAGGTTTTTCATAAACCTATAATAGGCACCAGTCTCTCACAACTCAGGTTGGATGAACAAATTAACGCTTTCACTGCCTAGTCTTTGTGGTGTACCCGAAGGGGCGCGCCGTATGCGACATGGGCAAAGAAAGTGTTAGGCACCATGTAATTGAATTACCCACCCACCTATTAACACTACCTTGTCTGAGCACATAAACTAGATTAAGTATGTGCCTATATCTACCTACCTTTTTAAGAGAAAATAAGCATTATTACTATTATTATAATTACCTTTTGAAGTCTTTTGAAGTTTTTCAAGGCATATGTCCTGCTGAACTTAAAAATCTGTGTAAGCATTAGGGAATTTGAAAACGGTTTTTATTTTATAGGGTTCCGTACCTACCTAAAGGGTGAAACTGGACACTGTTACAAAGCCTCCGCTGTCTGTCCGCCTGTCCGTCTGCGGACTGTATCTCATGAACCGTTAAACGTAGATAGTTGAAATTTTCATAGAATATGTATTTCTCTTGCCGCTAAACACAAATAAAATGAAATAAACATAAAAATTAAAGGGACAAAAATACAGCAAAAAAAAACAACCAAAATATAACTGTTTTCATATGGGAGCCATATAAAAGAAAAACTTATTTTTTTTTGGATGCTTTTGCTCTACGTTTGTTGCTAGAGATGAATCTCTTGAACCGTAATAGGTAGACAGACCCTTGAAATTTTGACAGGGTGTAGATCACTATTGCCACTATAACAAAAAATGATAAAAATAGAATAAATTTATTATAATTTATAAATGTTAAATTAAATTAAATTATTAGGCAACGCTGTACCACGAAGGTCAAGCCAGAAGATGTCATCAAAGAAGGTGGTAATTACAACGCTTTGTTTCAAAAAATCCTTGGAATGAATAAATCAATTAATTAGAATTCCATAAACCTTCGCAATTCGAAATTAACACGTCGCTCGGCCGTCAATCCCACTGCGTGTGGAATGCAAAGAATTCATCGAACACACTTTTTCTGTCTTTTGGATATCGAACACGTTTTTGTGTTTTTTGGGACACAATTTATGGCGACCATTAATTATTGAAGGTGGTTTTTCGCACGTTCAAATCAAATGGAGTGTTTTATACAGTTTGGTTCATTTAGGTCAGATTTATTTGCTTTATAAATATTCTAAAATGAAAACCAGGGATTCCACGGCAGAATGTGCGAGTATGTTTAATTTCAAGGAGGTAGACAGTTATCGACTGTTTGTTGGTTTTGAGGAGATAATTATTTCACGTTTGTGGCAGATGTAATTCTTTTTTTAATACTGAAATTAAGTACATTTCAGAATGTTTTTTTTTGTTAGTTATTGAACATTTTTACTTCAAAATATAAGGGATATTTTATATCCCTTTTAATGTGTTAAGTTAACCATCCGGTGGAGGATTTGGGTTCAGATTTTACGGACGCGATAAGATGGTGCCACGCCGTCTGCTGCGTGAGGTCTCCCATTGTGCTCTATGGTTTTTATGTCTATGGTCTATGATGGATTGTAAGGGTGATTTATTTAGTAATTGATTTTTAAGTAAAACGTGAAATCGTGTTAGGTGAAACCAATTTTATACAGCACTGACAGTAGTAATTCTGATAAAAGTTTGTAAGATAATATTATGAAGGTCTATCTTATTCAATTCAAAACATGAGTTAATAATAATTATATCCCACAGACATTGAACGTGTTAACCCGTCGTTATCAAAAACGTAGGTATAAAGTAGACATTATGTTACAACGTAGGTACGTAACAACGTAACCACCCACGAATATTAAAATTCATTCACAAAAACTTCATTGTATGCCGATGATCGAATTACAAACTACCAATAAAACCTCCACCATTTTACAACCAATAATTTACAACATCGCGCCAGTGAATATAAAAATGAAATTTAAAACAAACCATTAAACGATTTATACGAGATTCTCTAACAAGGACGCTTCCCTTAACCGGATCGGGAGCACACCTGGGTACTCCAAATTTTCCCTAAAAGGTCCCAAACGACATCACTTTCTACTATTAAAACGTCACATATCGCATAAAATAACAAAGAATAATCAATTCACCGTTCAAAGTAGTACGTTCGAAAATTGATTGAGAGGCCCGAATCATGTTGGTAGCATTGGACATAAGTCATTCCGGAAGCGAAGAGTGCCGAGATGGTAGATTTTAAAAATGGAACGTTTGATTTGCATTTGAATAAGAGCCCCCGGCGACCCAGGTGCGCGGTACAGTCGAGTCCTACAGTTTTTTAAGCGAGTTAGTGAAATTAATATGTATGTTATGCCTGGTTGTACCTAATCGCTCATTAATATGCCAATGACCTGCCTATTGCATTTAAACTGAACACAGTCATAAACATGTATATATGTGTATGTAGCGAGAAGTAGTGAGCCGTGTAGATTTGTGACTTGAGCTTGTATAATAATATTAATTAATAATTAATAACTTATCATTACTGAAACCTAACTTTTTATGTGTAAGCCTATAAAAACCATTCCAACTACGATTTATTATGTAGATGTTTGTTTTTTTAGTTTAAAAAATAATGTAATGTTTCATGCATTACATAAGTAAAACATAGTTGTTATTTTCCCATTACAAACAGACACTTCAATTTAACTTCTTTTTTATTGTTAAGCATGCAGCTGCATGCAATAAGCACATAAGTAAATGCATGAAATAAGTAACATACATCTTAAGTTAATTTAAAAACCTTATAAACTTTTGTGCTCGATTGTAAACCCATAATGTCAGGTTATATTCACGTGAATTTTAACAATCTAACAGAGTACTACCGGAACGCACGTGTAACTTCTCAACCTAAAATAATTATGTGATTTAAATACGAAAAAGTTCCAAATAGTAGTAACATTTTTTCAATATTGTCTTCCTTGTCTATGTCACTGTTAAAGTCAAATTCAGAACTGTACCAACATCATAAAATAAATTACACTGATATCCCCAAGACTACCTATTAGACCGATTTGGTCATTATTTTTTATTCTTTAGGTATAATATTTAATTCTCGAATCACTCATCCTACACGAAATTCCCGCGGCTCATTTTTTGCCTGATTACAAACAAAATCCTACATATATTTTTTATCGGACATGTTTGAGCTCGTTCATTGTTTGAGTTTTTATTATCGGAGAACAAAGGGCGCGTAAACGGTAGCTATCGGTGCCTCTGATCAACCTTATACTTTTTATTATTTTGTTTTAGGGGCCCGCACGAAGTACCTATGCTAGCAAGAGCCCAATGCTAAGTTGAATTAAAGCTAGTGAATGACTGTATTACTAACTCTTCATTATTTTATATGTTTGAGTCCCAATGACGCACTTTTATAACTATATGTAGAGCATACTGATGCTAGATACACACTGATAGTGAATTATGATGTGATATTTATGTATGGAGGTCATTACCTGTTATCTCTTCTATCTTTTACTAAATGGTGAAGAGATGAATCAATAAAAAAAAAAATCTCTTATAACCATGACGCGAACAATGAATTGCGTTGGTAGCTTATTAATTTGACATATTTTTAAAAGTATACACGTCAGAAAATGTTTGTTATGAAAAGTTTACCAAACACTAAACGACAAAATGATAAAAAAGATAAAAAAGGAAAAAAAGAAAATGAATGATAAAAAAGTTTTCGTAGAAGATTTACCCAGTGCGAGTAACGCACTATAAAGCAAAAAGCTACAAAATGATAAGTTTAATACTTGGTACGGAACTGTAATACTCGTACCTCAGACTCTCGCTTCTCTTGTTTTATCAAGAAAGCCGAGATGTGTTGCGGGCGATACGCGATACGAACGCGGGTTCGATTCGCAGATCCAGACCGAAGCTCAAGTGTCATGTTCCTTACAAGAAATATGGGAAAGATGTTAGATATAGTTATAATGTGGGATTTTATTTTGTGTACAAAAAACTGATGATAATATGAGGAAGATAAAGATATATCTCATATTTTCACTGTGATGTTAGTACTAGGTATATAGTTATTCTGTGGTTTGTTTGATATAGAATCAAAATCAAACTTTACAGTTATCTTTGACAGTCTAATTGATCTCGTTAGGTATAACAAAACGACATGTAGAGTCAAAACAAGCGCGCCACTCGACGTGCCTTTTCCTCTCGAAAATAACTCATCGTGGCTTTTCACGAGGTGTCATTAATTCTGGCTTTGTGCTGCGCCCGCGCCCGCTTCAGCTACCCTCGCGGGTTGCCAACTCGATCTCTCGAAAGGCCGTGTCTGTCGTGTTAATTTTGTAACTAGTGCCCATAAATCCGGCAATTTCCAAAAACAATTTCTACGCCTACATAAGATGAAGGGTTAGTGTAGTACCTAATTTATGTATTGAGCACACTAAACGGACAACAATCCTTAAAAATTCAGGTACCTTATAATACAATGTGTTGCAAATTGTCATGCACAGTAGATTTATACTGTTGTCTTTTGCTAGCTACGTTAAAATCGGGCTGTTAATTCATAAAAATTAAAATGAACTCTGTTCTTTGATATTTAACGGCCTGAAAACCAACAATCAGATTCTGGGCACGTTTTATTATGCCACAATTTGGGAAAAGAGAATTATAGCAGGCAACCCCAACTCGCGTCGCACAAGGCTTAGTGCTATAATGACGCACTCTCAGCGACGTTGTTCTAACCTAACCTCATTAACAAAATGTTGGCGACTTCTGTTTTCATCATAGAACGTCTAGCTCATTTTGGTACACAGTTTTTTTTTAATTAATCTGTCCAGCCATTTTGCTCTCCCAATAAATTAGAAAGCTTTAGCCTATTTATCTGGAAGAATAAAAGATCGTCCCCTAATTAAGCAATTTAGAATATTAATCACTTCCCAGCGAAAATATTTTCGTGAAGAAAATATGCGTGAACAATAATAAATTTTTGATTTTCCCGGGAACGGCCCTCGAGCCGTTCTTTTAATTACTGCGGCCAGGCGGCAGTGGGGCACAGTGTGGTACGTCCCAGTATCGCAACTTCATTGTTGGGTAAACGTAGAACCACGGTATTGTGGTGTGGTGTTTTGTGATTGTAATGCGTCAGAATCATAATGGTTTTATGGATTTAGCTCATAACAGGCAGAGCTATAACATATATTAGTATAGTAAAATATATCTTACGGTATAGCTGCCACAGTCGGTGGCTATGCTATAATATATATACACTTTTGCTCTTATTAGCGTCTTACTATAACAAAATTCACCCTATTTTATTTTATTCATACATTTAGGTATTCGCCGTAGGAGCACAAAGCACGCTTGGTTACGTCTATTTTAATTAATAACAATATAATTAGATTTTTTCAACAAAATAAAAACTGACTTCAAATTCCTATTTACACAGTATTTTAAGTTTTTCATGACAAATCCAAATTGTATCTGAAAATGTACAATAGCGAAAGAATTCTTCTAATCGGTCCGTAATTAACCAGGAAATCGACGAATATACATTAAAAAAAACATACTTGCTGAACACAAAAAACAACCTCCTTGGATTTCTTTTGATCTGTCTTTTCTTTTTCGTTTTGTCGGTTAAAAAGTTGTCCTACTGCTAATGCCGCTACACTGTGCCCCAGGGTGGCACGGCTCGAGAAAATATTTAGCCACGCGTCCGCGCCAGCCCTCGTAATTACTAATGAGCTTATACTGAAGTACATGTTTAAGAGACACTGAACAAACCGCGCGAAATTATGTTCTGACGAAGAAAATATAAGATTTCGTAATACTGGATTAATTAAATTTAATTGCGGCGGTGATTGCGTGCTTCAGGTGAAATTTCGAGAAACATTGCCGTCGAATGTTTCTCAAAATTTCGATAATGTAAGTAGGTAGGTACTTCATACAATAAACCTTTGTTCCTTTCTTGTGTCTGATTGTTCATGAGATTGATTTCGGTTGTCAGCTTCACAACAATGATGTGTTTCATCCTCATTAGGTATATATAATACATAATTTATACATAATACATTATGTATACATACATTTTATATTTTAGTGTGATTATTAATAAAGTAAAGTACCGCTTTTTGCATGAAATAGGTAGGTACAAAAGTTTGTTGGTATATGTTTTTTTATGATATTTTATATTTGATTACTTATTTAAATGTAAACATGCGTACTAACAACCGGACATAACGATCTGAATAGTGAAGTAGTTTAATTCTGTCAAAATAATTTACAATGAGTCAATATTTAGAGATATTTTATCTAACTTCATACGTGTACGGCCCGTGCGGGCTCAATATTCTATGCATTGGATGAGTTTATGAAGAGATATTTCTTAACCGGTATGTCGGCTGTCCTCGCCGATAAAAAAATAAATATGTACATTGTTCCTAGGTACAAGAAACCAATATTTTGCTACATATTTAATATACTTTTATTGCGTAAAAATCATAATCTCACTAATATTATAAACGTGAAAGTTTAGATGGATGGATAGATGGATGGATGTTTGTTCGTTTATCACGCCAGAACGGCTGAGCAGATCTAGATGAAATTTGGCACAGAGATAGATTATAGTCTGGAATAGAACATAGGCTACTTTTTATCCCGGAATTCCCACGGGAACGGGAACTACGCGGGTGAAACCGCAAGGCGCTGCTAGTATCTAATAATGATACCGAGAAAAATCTCAACATTCCTTGAAAAATATTCGCATAGAGTCTGAAATAATAATATACGTACAACAATATGGCCGTTATCGGGGCGCCGGGTCCACTCTTATTACAGCCCTCTAATTTGCTGGGAGAGATTCTTCTTAGGCTGTGTGTACAGTCAAGTACATTATTTTGCTAACGCGGCGGTTCTCACGAGCCACTCGCATCATGTACCTAGCATAAGTATTAGTTAATAAATCAGTTTACGTTACGACATGGACTCGGGTGGTTCTTATTTGCTCCCATCCTTAATATCATCATTATCACGATGTGTAGGGACTATCACCCTACATTTCTTTGGTCCTTCGAGCCGGATTTCACCCTACACTGTGCTCACAGTGGAATCCTGCTTTAAGATGTCATATTGAGAAGTACCTAGTCATTTTGAGAAGTAGACGCCAGGCACCTGGGCGATAAACGAGGATTAATAGTTTTTCATGATTGTAAGACCCAGTGAAAAAAGAAACTTCTCTAATAAATAAATCTAATAATAAATCATAATAAATAATAAATCTCTCTAATTTGCTGGGAGAGATTCTTCTTAGGCTGTGCTCACAGTGGAATCCTGCTTTAAGATGTCATATTGAGAAGTACCTAGTCATTTTGAGAAGTAGACGCCAGGCACCTGGTCGATAAACGAGGAATAATAGTTTTTCGTGATTGTAAGACCCAGTGAAAAAAGAAACTTCTTTAGCTATGGACTTGACTAACAAAGACAAATAGAGACTGGATGACAAATAATTGACAAACATTGTGACGAAGATGATGGCCGCAGACGTTGACAGAAACCAAGTTTAAGGAGGTCTTCAGCTTCACCAGCAGGGGCTCGATTTTTTTGACGAATATTTTGCATACCTACATCGGCAATTTTTATATTATATATTTTGTCATTTTCATTTAGAGTGCCAAACAGATTTTCAGATTGACTTTTCATACATTTGTACTGCTTTGTATAATAAAACTAACTTTTATCGTATTTCACCATTTTCAAGTGATCAAAAAAATATGAGCGTAAAGTGAACACGGCCTTACACTGCGTCGTCTCTCCCTACGGAGGCAGCCTACTTCTCTGCGTTGTTCACGCTAAATGAAAATTTACTTGGGATTTTTTCTCATTTGTTTTTGAGAATAACTTAGACAAATGTATGATAAAACCTAACGAATAATAGTAAATAAATAATAATAAAAACATAGCTGCTTACGAATTCAGATACCTTTATTCGAGTAACTATTGCTACTTGCTAGTTTATTTATAAAATCCGTCATTATAAGTATAATACGACCTCGGTGGCGCGGTGGGTGAAGGTCCGCCAGCGACGCAGGAGGTTGCGGGTTCGATTCCCGCCTTGGGGCTAATATTTGTACGATCTGCAGATATTTGTTCCGGTGTTCTGGTCGTTTTCTATGTACAGTAAAAACATCTATCTATGTAATGTATTGTATTATGTATATCAGTTATCTAGTACCCATAACGCAAGCTCTGCTTAGCTTGGGGCTGTGTGAATTGTCCAGCATTATTTATTTAAAAGGTAAAAACCGGCATTTTGCTGGAAGGTACTCCGAGGAGAATGTAATCTACAAAGTGGTCCATAAAGAGATTGCGAATAAGACGATCACTGGTTTTCTCTTTGACTTCCTGATTCCTGGTTTTATTTTCCTTATGTTCAGACAGAAAAGGAAATTATTTATTAACGATGTTATATTGTAGACAAACAATATAATCTCGATTTTGAAAAACATTTGGAAAACAATGAAGTTTAATAGATACCAAAAATCTCACTTTTTGTAAATAAATTTTCATGATAATTTTGTGTTAGTATGTAGTCGAACAAAGAAAATTACAATCAAATAATAGAACTAAATTAAAACTAGTATTTACAATTGAGCTACCTGTAGATTATTTGCAGGCTGTTGCAAATAATCTACAGGTAGCTTAACTGATCCATATCAATACCAGTCGGAAGCGTGCCCAAGACGCTAGCTGCATTGCCCCGCTGCCAATTGTATGGCAATGCTGACGCGCTGTGCCAGATACTCACCAGCTCTCGGGTCACGCGTCGCTTCGACCAGATGCTCAGATAATTATAAATAAATAATAAATAGTAGTTAGTATTTCATGAGTTATTTCTGTGATAAATCAGGGGCCACGGTAGTTGCTCTGCTAAGTCGAGCAGACAGGCGCCACCACCGGAAACCCTTTTCTAAAACCATTTCATGGCTCTTTTCAATTTCCTATCGATATCTTTTACAAATGAAAGCTAGGGTCTGAAAAATATTTCAGGTAGACCACCTAACGCAGTTAGCGGACTTCTAAAAGTCTACCAGTTTCTAATATATATCGACCCTCAAAATGTAACAAAATGTCGGACTTGGCTCTTCTCGTGATCTCAAATTTCAGCCTGATCGGTTCAGTAGTTTTGGCGTGAAGAAGAAACAGACTTCTATCCATCCATCCATCTAAACATCCAAACTTTCAACACCATACCATATACAGCGTACAATATAGTGTGAGATGTACCAACATGTCACACTATATTATAAATGGCTGAATAATAATAATAATAAAATTCATTTATTGCCCGAATAATTCCGTAGCTTAATATAAATACCTATATACAAAACATACGAGTATAATATATGAACCTGCATGCATAGGTATAGAAGATAATAAAACGAACTTATTAATTAAAATATTTAAATGTATACATTACTAGCAGCGCCTCGCGGTTTCACCCGCGTAGTTCCCGTTCCCGTGGGAATTCCGGGATAAATAGTAACTATGTCCTATTCCAGACTATAATCTATCTCTGTGTCAAATTTCATTTAGATCCATTCAGCCGTTCTGGCGCGATAAAGGAACAAACATCCATCCATCTATCTATCCATCCATCCATCTAAACTTTCACGTTTATAATATTTTAGCCAAGTATAGTTTTTTCAGGCAAAAGGGATAAACTGAATGAGAAACGAGAAATGGAAATTATAAAAGGCGTGGTCATTGAAGAGGACGCAAAATATATAAAGCCTGTTTTACACCCTATAGACCTATATGGATACCTAACACATCATCATCATCAGCATATATTAGTCCACTGCTGGACATAGGCCTCCCCTAATGAGCGCCATCGCACGCTGCCTTCTTCCCTAACACATATTTGTGAAAAAATATCTTGTCAAAAGCTCTAAGAATGCTGAGAACGGTGATAATTATTACTAAATAATATAATAGTAGATAATAAAAGTCCCCCTCACTGACCACTTTCCATTCATCCCCGCCACAGAAAGTTGCGTACAGCCCTCGAATCGCCCGATAGTGGCACTTCGCACTCCACATTAATTTCACAGCAATTATTAATGAGCAATTCGATAATTAATCGGTGCAAAAAGAGCTGGGCATCCGCAGAACCGCGCTCCCGTAAATCACGCTCGCACAATGCGGCAGGTGGTGACGATAACCCGGATTTAATTACGTGGAATAATTAGTGAACGGAATATTTTCCGGGCCCTAACTATCTCCGCCTTCTTCCGGCGATAACTAGGCGGTAATTGCGATCGTGCTTTAATAGGTGCTTGAATTAAACTCGAACCGATGACGCTATTTGTTTGTGAGACCGCGTTAATGTGAGAATAAATGGTAGGAGGCTGTAGTGTAATGCGCTGATTAGGATTTAATTAGGGGTTTTTCAAGGTGCGTCATTTAATCAGGAATATGAAGTTGAAATAAAGGTACTTGAACCAGTTCTTGTTTTGTATGAACACTTCAATGCAATTAAGAATAGAATGGAATAAAAATACATTTATTTGGACACAGTTACATACAGAACAAAATAAACAAGCGGTAAACAAGAACAATTTAACAAGAAAAGTTAAATTCCAAAGTTAAACAACGTTTTTTTAAACTACACAAAGAAGTAGGAGCTCTTCTAATTCAGAAACAATTCCTAATGATAAAATAGTTACCCGAGCACCATGACAAGAACTTATTTTTTACTGTTAACTTAGTTTACCATACCCAACAGAAAGAACCAAAGGCACCAACTTTATTAAAACGGCAGTCAATTGTTTTACCCTTCTACCCGGGTTGTTACGGATTATCCACCATCCATTAGATTAGGTCCATCCAATATTGCGTGCGCGGCACGTGCAGCGTTTTATGACACGTAAATAATTCCAGATCATCCCTAGTCGCCACGACAACGTTTGATCTCGAAAAAAGTAAATAATATAAGCGCATTTGCTCACCTGTGACAATTCACAATATAGTTGTTGCCCTCGACCCGGGGTGGTTAGTTGAGCGTGAACTTTTGATATCGAAATATTAATTTCTGCGCGCCAATAAACGGAGAGGTGGAGCTGACAAATTAAACTGTCTTTTATGCTGGGTTAAATTAAAATTTGGTACCGTTTGAGGAATTCCATTGATGTCTGGTAACGATTTGGCAATTTAAGTACCAGTAGATAGAAAAGAGAAATGAAAACATGTTGTTCTGTATTATAATGCTTATGAAGACGCACTTATGCCCGTATAATGAAAGCTTACTCAGTCATCGATATGCTTGAGTGACGTTTATGCCCTAGAAAATCGATACTCAAGCATAGATCGATGAATGATCAAGCCTCCATAATAGGTACGGGCATTAGAGTTGACTAAGTTCATTTAGAACAGCTTGTAAAGATTTATTAAGTTAAATCTATGGCTTATTCCAATTACCCCCGGCCATTTTCCCTGTGAAGAAACGTTACATAAACATGCTTTGTTTTTATCTCTATTTTCATTACGCGCAAAATTTGTTGATTACATTTACTTCAATACCACGCGCTCTATTTATTTCAACCTACAAAGAAAACTACTCCAAAACTCCCTTCAAAGAGCCGACACCTTTCAAAACTCCCTCAACGCAGCAGGTCACAAAGCAATTACCAATATTGTCGCCGGACCCGCCAGATGCCGGGGGCGATCATTTAAAAATCACTGCACATTGTTCTGCACGTCTAATTGCAGGGAAAGCAGGGTTCGATGGACTCCGACTAAATCATTTTCTAAATGGGGGACTGGGGGATCTCTGATTAATTTCTGTTTTGGTTTAGTGGATTGGGTAAGGGTTTTTGGTTTTGGTGCTTGTATTCGTTGATGTGATTGTGTTTCGGGGGATTTATTGAATATTTAATAAAATAAAGGGACTTATTTGTGTGTTCATTAAAACTAACGACCACAAAACTTTTATCTGGAATCGGTCATAATGATAATACGTAGGCCCGTATTGTTATTGTATTATGAAAGCTTGCTCAGTCATCGATCTATGTTTGAGTAACATTTTTCTATGGAATAAATGTCCTGATACCACCATCTCCCTTCCACTCCAGGACAAGCAGACGCACAGCGCATTACAACCCCTACTTGGTGGATATACCGTCCACTCGCACGAAGCGGTTTTCCTCCACCTTCATCATTTGTAACGCTGGGGTTTGGAATACGCTCCCTGCTGCTGTTTTTCCGGTTAATTAAAATCTGGGTCTCTTCAAGTCAAGAGTGAATAGGTATCTTCTAGACCTTCGTGATACATCGTCGGTCACATCTTCACTTTCCATCAGGTGAGATTGTGGTCAAACGTAGACCTATTGACTATAAAAAAAAGTTACTCAAGTATAGATCTGTGACATAATACGGATCTTAGGCCGTAATACGAAAGCTGGCCAGCTTGCGTTGCTCAAGCAGAGATCGATCTCTGCTTGAGCAACGCATTTGTATGGCATAAAAGTCACTCAAGCATAGATCTACGAGTATGACTGAGCAAGGTTTCAAGGCCTTAGTGTGGTGACTGGCGCGATAACCATGATACTTAGTTTCGTTATAGATTTGTTAAACTCTTTTTCTTTTTCAGGTTTTGGATTTGAACGAGTTTCTGTTGGTGAGTAGAAAAAGCCTACAGCGAAATTACGAAGTAATGTTCTCGATGGGTTGTATATCGTTTACTGGTGATTAATAAATAAATAGATAGGTAGAACGTATACCATAGCCATGGAGGCCTAGCACAGGACTGTATTGGATGACACCAACTTCGAAGGAGACACCAACGGAGGTCTTTACCCGACAGTAGGTAAAACCCGTATGTGGCAGGTACCTGTGGATGATGATGATAATGTTCGATAGTCACAGACTTTGGGAGGCCTAGGTATACCTAACGAACTGTAAATGATGATCTACATTGAATAAAAGTAAAAGGCTAAGTAGTCAAAATTAGATTTCGATGTAGATTGAACACCGAGTGTGTAAACAGACACAGACACAGACAATTAATTCACGGGTGTCGTTGAATCCCGAGGGCAACTCAGGATTACTCACGAGCGAAGCGAGGAGGTTACTTGAATCTCGAGTGGGTATCCAAGATATTTTATGTCTACAAAGACATTTATAAATTACAATCAAATAATAGAACTACATTAAAACTAGTATTTAAAATTGAAACATTTGAGCTAACTGCAGACTGTTGCAAATAATCTACAGGTAGTGCAACTGATCCATATCAATACTAGCCGGAAGCGTTCCCCAGACGCTGGCTGCAGTGCCCCGTTGTATACTAATGCTGATGCGCTGTGCCATCAGATACTCACCAGCTCTCGGGTCGCGCGTCGTCGAGAGGAATTTAATCACGCCCATGATGAAGACAGCTGTAAGCATGAGGAGAATATAATTGTTATTTAGCCATGATCAATTATTTAATATTCGACTTTTCACACTTTCTGCGAGAAAATTATAAAAGTTTGGTAACGTGTTTCTCGGCATTTCTTTATACCTTCTTCTTCTGAACAGAGGTTAGTTCGAATTTCGAAGAAGATCTCATTATAAGGATTTCCTTCGTAAAAGTTATCTTACATATTTTGATGTTTCAAATTCAATCTTATTATTCCCTTGAGATTTATGTTCATTATGAATCATTATGAAAATATGAATTTGGAACCTCAAAATATAAGAAATTTAACAATGTCCAGAA
This sequence comes from Eupithecia exiguata, assembly GCA_947086465.1. Taxonomy (NCBI): domain Eukaryota; kingdom Metazoa; phylum Arthropoda; class Insecta; order Lepidoptera; family Geometridae; genus Eupithecia; species Eupithecia exiguata. The sequence continues at coordinate 3,971,504 of OX352229.1, forward strand.
AATCGACTTCGACGGGTCTTGAACCCGCAACCCTCCCTCAGTACGGAATGCGCTGCAAATTGCGCCACGAGGTCAAGTGACGTAGGAGTCGAAAAACTCAAGTCCCGTCAAAGTCGAATAATATTTTATGTGACATTATTCAATTACTTAGAAAATAGGCCCAGTGTATGAGGCCCACGCATTTTAATAGAACCTGAAAATATCGTCGTATCCTACGAATAAGGTTACAGTCGCCACTGTGACCTTTTATTTTTATTGCATTTTTGGAATCTCCATTATCATTTACATCATATCATTTCGAAAAAACTAAATAAATAATGAATATAAAAAAGTTATTAGGGTTTTAAAATTTGGTTACAATTGCACTGATGCATTTAGCCCGACGAAAAAGGTAACAAAAAGCTTTGGGACTTTTTTTCATGTGCGAATCGCAACCGACATGGGTATTTTCCGCCGAATATGGTTACACGCTCCACAGTAATCGTTTACCGCGGGCGAAAAGGCGCGCGTGCGGCGCGCGGCGAGTCGTTTTACGTTGTAAACTGAGAAACTAAAACGAGGCAAATACTAAGGTATATAAATTAGTGTCTACGAAAGATGCCCCTGCGCGGAAAGAAAAGTAAAATGTAAGTACTTACCTATTTAAAGTTGAAATATGGTTATTAACACAGGTCATTAAAAGTGGTTGATCCGTGAAACTGTGTCAAAATATTGGAAAACTTAGGAATAAATTATTATTATTTATTCGTAGTAAACATCCCGTTTTAAATGACACAGATAATTCAGTGCAGTTACTAATAAATATAATGTTCTATTTGCTCTCATACATTCGCATTACATTCGCGTGCATTCTTGCGAATACGAATGCGAGTATTGAAAATCTTGCAAATGTTCGCCAATGCGAATGCAAGTATTCGTTACATCTCTATTATAGATGAATGGATATATCTATTAGATTATTAGAATAGATAATAGAATACCTAGTTTTTAGATTGATATAAGAGCCTCTGTTTAAAACCTGATTTTATTAATTACCTACATACTTATTTTCAGAGCAATGAAGAAAACTTTTGCCCTGGGCCTTCAATTGACATGGGCTACACACCTCCAGCTTCACAAGAGGAACTGATCTTGCAGCCTGATCAACTTGTCATAATAAACAACAATCTCTAATTATATACATAGATAAGTATGTATGTAAACTGCACGCCAAGAAATTACCAAATGAGTCAGTTTTATGTATTTTTTATGGATTTATTAGTTTCTGCTTTTACCAATACATTTGGTTTTGTCATTTTTACTTGCAGAAAAATTATCAACTATTTTTCAAATCTTTTCCTCATACAACCATGATTTAAAATAGGTATGGTTATATGTTTTGAGAACTAGTGGTATAAAATTAAACACACATTAATATTGCCTTACCTACCTACAAATTAGGTATTTTGTTTATAATTATAAATAGTGTTAAATGAATAGAAGGCTGTTTTAATACCTACTAAATAAATCTGATTATTTTAATGAAAAAAATTATTTGCTGGTCCCCTACCTATACTAGTAATTCTATAAACAGTAGACCTCGCGAGCACTTAGACGACCTCTGTGCCGTGGCGAGCGAAGGTCTGCCTGCGACGCAGGAACATTTGTACGATCTGCAGGTATGGTTCCGGGTGTTCTGGTCGTTTTCTATATATAACAAAAAACATCTATCTTTGTAATGTGTTGTGTTATGTAGGTATATCAGTTATCTTGTACCCAAAATACAAGCCCTGCTTAGCTTGGGGCTAGATAATGCTGTGTGAGTTGTCCAGCATCATTTATTTATATCTGATTATATTATTTATTTATATGTATTAATTTATATGAAAATATACTTATTTAATAAATATACTTTATTTATATTTAACTGAATTTATTTCATTTTTGTATTTATTTATGTTTTTTACTTTTTTTCAACAATTAATTGTCTAATTCCAAAAATTATATCATTTAGACGCCTGAGTAGTCTGTAACATAATACAAAATGTTGAGCAACAATAACAAAATCGATAACTAAAACTTCTTCCTAAACAAAACCAATTATGACAAAAAATCGCACCGGTATTAGCATTAGGATACTTGATTATTTGATTGTCAGCCAAACTACGGCATAAGTAAATAAAAAGGTTAGTCCATAGTAAAATTAAGAATTCTGAAATAAAATAGTTTGTGGTCTACTAAAAAAAATTTAATCTTTGAAATAAAATCTCATAAATCTGCAAACATACGAAGACGAAACATTTGGCCGGGCTATTACTTAGTTCCCACGTCCTACTCTCGAAGTGTTACAAAGTTGTTCTAATAGGCGGCGCTGTACGGTAAATGCTCTAATGCTTATTGTTGCATTTTGCAGAGCTATTTTTCTCGTCATGGCAAAAATCATCAGTAGATCTTTACCATTTTATACGAGAAGAAATAAAAATAAAAAAAAAACCTTTCAATTAAAAAAATAATCATCGAAATCAGATGTCTTAAAGCGGAGATGTTCGGTAGCCCCCTTTTTGTCCTTTTTGGAGGAAACAAGCCTTTCATCAAAAAACCCCGACGACTAAAAAAATCTATAAAATTGTTAAATCTGTAGGTACACCAAGTTTAGTAGTTAGTAATAGTTTCGTCCAGATCGGTCGTAAAATACGACCTGTAGAAGATTACGTACATTCTGACAGCACCCATACTTATGCTAGTTGGGTGCTGTCGCCTCTGCATCAACTATGCAGAGGCGCTTCGCTCACTTCGCTCGCTCGGTCAATTATGTAGAGACTTTATCATTATGAAATACACTATAAAACACCAAAACATATGTATTCTCTAATCTATAATAGGCTCCAGGCTCATTGACGTGTTCTTTCATCGGGTTACGGCCGAGAGAGGATGGATTAATAATATTAATCCACACAGCATCATCTAGCCCCAAGCTAAGCAGAGCTTGTGTTATGGGTACTAGATGAATTATATACTTAATAGAATAGGACAATATGAACATATCTTTTATATAGGCCTACATTTTATGTAAATACAAAATAGGTTAGAAGAAACTAACAACAAAAAAGCCAATAAATGGCCTTCACAGCTAAACGCCAGTGTGGAAAATAAATACTCGCATTCGCATTCGCAACAATGTACGCGAATGTAATGCGAATGTTAAAAGGGCAAATAAAACATTACATTTATTTGCACTGCACTGAATTAGTCATTAAAAACGGGTTATTTACCATGATTTAATCTATGAGTTTTCCAATATTTCGAGACAATTTTATGCGCATGATCACGGAACAGCGGTTCAAAAGTTTTATGCTGAATTACCTTTTTCATATGAAAGGAATTATAACGTATAAGTCTCATTAATTTATTTAAAAAAAAAACAATCTAGAATGAGTTTTGCCTAGCTTACGAAAGTACTACTTTTCGTAGTAGGTATGTCAGCAATCCTACAGTTTCATAAAAACTCGATTTAAGCTTTCGAATGATTTTGAGCCATTTAGTTAAAGAACTTTGATAAGTCAGCTGTAGTAGTTGTGATTTGTCCCGAATTGGGAATCGAACCCGAAAATTATCAAAATACCAAACGAAATTCTGGAAGGAAAGTAAAATGTAACCCTCTTAAGTTTGTAATTGTCCTTATTATTTCGTCGAATAAGGTTATAAAGACGATTGTTACCTTCTTAGTTGGACGTCGTGTAGCGAATCTTCGTGGAAAAGGGTCACAATGGCGTTTAGAATAGCATCGATTTGAAACTTGCACGCGGAACAAGGTGCTAAGCGACAAAAACTAGGGAAAACGGTTTTTTTTATTCATGAAACTTACAGGATAATTTAGCGAAAAGTATAATAAAACGCTTTATTAAAAAAAATATACTCGCTTAATAGAAACTTTTCGAAATAATTAGAAAAAACCGTCTCCTGTAAAGTTGGTGTTTTGCAATAGTGACCTTATTCGTAGGATACGACGATATGTCTGTTTACTCGAAATAGTGGACCAGACCATGAAGACACGCACTTAGATATCTCATTCGATTTGTTTTGTTTTTTTTACAAGTTTTGGCCTTAGTAAACCTTTTTCAGCCAATAAGGCTATAATTACTTGCTTTTGTTGAGTATAAAGTGCGTTTTTTACGCACAGAGAGCGAAATTTTATTTAAAAATAAAATAAGCAACTAAATCTCCCAAAATATATATAGCTGACCGTGACTGGTAGACAACAATAGGTCGAATTGAATCAATGCTCTATTTCCTGTGAATCGGGCTCATTTCCTTTTTACCGCTGCTCATTTGTCGAGTTTCGGTCGACTACTCCTAGTGCACGTTGATTGATTTTAATAAAGTACCAATGAACCCTGACATTGAGAGTTAGTACTTACGTGGGGATATAACGGGAATGTTCTGAAGATTTCAACTTTAAATTAAACGGGTTATTCCAGTTTTACCCCTGAAAATCCCTCTTAGGGGGAAAACTGGAATAAAAAAATATGAATTCCAGTTTTCCCCCTTGAAAATCCCTCTTAAGAGGGAAAACTGGAATCGAAAAAGAAACGATTCCAGTTTTCCCCCTTGAAGATATCCTTAAGGAGGAAAACCAATTAAAATACGAGTAAGAAGATCTGGGGGCCCTATTCTGCTAAAACAATCACTTCACTATCACAATCGTGTAGATACAGAATCGCCACGAAAAACACGTTTTTGTATTTTTCGTGGTCATTCGAATGAACCTCGTTAGATCTATGGGTCCACTCATGCAATATCTTTGTCCAACATTTAGCCAAATTTCTTTGACAGATCCACTCCACTCGTCAAATATCTTTGTCCAAAATCCTGTGTAATTTTAATTCACTTAATTTACTCTTCTACACTAAAATTATGAAGTAGAGGACAAAAAAAAGGTCTAATATGACCTAAAGGATAGTAAAACTCCTTAGATCGATTTGCAAGGGTCCGAGAGGATATAAAAATATGTCAGAGGCATTCGGACACATTGGCAGACCATAAAACCTTATCTCCACGGGTACGCATCGTACTTTATAACCCGTAGTGGTTTTTTTAAACCATTATTAGGAAAATGTTATAGATTTTGATAGAGACGAAACTAGCCTAAGGTCTCTTACAATTAAGAACCTTATTGTTATATAATCTATAATGTGTATATAAGTATTTATGTACAGATAAAATAGTATGTAGGAGAAGGTTATAATATAGTTTTCGAATTGATAGTTTGTAAAGTATCTATTGTATTTATTTATTTTCTAAGGAGTTAATACCTATATTATTATGCAAAGATGCCAGATGTAAAAGTTCTTCCACAAGTGGACAATAAATTTAAGCGAACAAAATCAATAACATTTTGTTTCTTTCAGTGCAAAGTGTAATTAATATTTCTTCAAGGCCCGTCGTATTAGTTATAAAACTAATTTTAAAGTTTGAATAAAGTAATGGCGCGCCAAAACGATAATCTCTGTCATGGCTCCCGTTCTCTGAGTCAAGACGTCACACGCTACACCACACCTAACAAGAAGAATTCATTGACACTGGAATCTATAATAGTGTGTCGTCACCAGCGATCCAACCAAACGCGTTTTCGGTCACGTGATCATAATACATCGAAAAATGTGTAATTTTAATCCCGTTTTTTTTTACCTAAAATAGGCATATTTTTAATAAAAATCACCTGATTACGCTTTGTTACGTTGTCACGGACTAGGATGAAAACAATTTTAATTTACTTATTTTTAATTTAGTCAAATAACCTATTACGTAACCATCCGTCGTAGGCTTCGATAAAAGTAAAAAAGGAAGATACGGTACGTTCTACCAGCGCTCACTCAAAAACTGTACCGTGTTACAGATGTAGTAGTAGTAGTAATAGTGATAAGGTATCGGATTATCAGAAAATTTGAAGTTTGGTGTATCTACTTACGCGGGAAAGAATGTGATGCCTTGGGCTTTATTTTTTGTTTTGGAGCTATTTGTACACCTGGTGAACGAACACGAGGGCATTGTCGTGGTGTTTTAGTCGAAATCACACAAAATTATACGTGGTAGCAAGCACGCGCAACACAAACGCCACCGCCCGCGCCGCCGGTCCGACTATGACTGAGGTAAGGGAACATAGTTGAACCTAACTTGAGCCATACACTTTCGAGATGGTAATGCCTCATCTCCCTTTTTTACTTTTATCGAAGGTCGTAGGGCACACACGCTAGGAATAAGCTAACACAACTATCTCATAAAAAATGATTTAGTGACTGATTTTAGACGTAGTACCTTAGACTAACATACCCACGTAGCTAGACGACCAACCCCAGTACGATCCGGGGAAAATTCCCACTTTCCTTCCGCACCATCACCGCCCGAATGGTTTTTTAGCCAAAAAGCTTTATCACTTCCGTGGGGCATGGCCTGGCGAACTCGTAGATATAAAGATGCTAGATACGCTAGCAGAATTTAGTTTAGAAATGATAATTATCGTCTTTGCTTGTCTCAGTAGTGTAACGAGCAACCACAGAATAACTATATAGTAGATACGTACGTGTAACGTAGCGGATGAGGGCCCAAATCAATTGACAAAAATAATGCATGACATAATAGAATTTATTAATTAAATAGATAATTAAAATATTATTTACAGAAGCATGAAAAAGACATAGGAACTCAAACATTCGTATGTAGTTTTTTAGTTCTATCACAATATTTTGCGTAATACATACCTGCATATCAATAAAACTTTATGTTTTAGTTTAGATTATTAGATACTAAATTAATTGAGATATACCTAGTATAATAGGTACCATAAAAATGTTACTCAGACTTTTAGACATTGGCTTACTCACTAACATAGTGTAGCCCACTTTTGAGTAGAAAACGCAATATGTAGAGTACCAGAAATTAGTTGAAACACCAAAGTAAACATGTACTCAAATAGACCTGGAAATCAGATTCCATTTTCGTTACAATGCTAAAAATGCTAAAAACCGAACATTCCAATTCAGAATCTACTCACATAGATATAGATATCATTAGTAGAAATACCAAAGTAAACCATGTATACTCAATAAACCTAGAGCAGAGAAACTAAATTCATCGAGTTACAAAAGACAAAAGAAAGAACAATCGTAGCTTTAGTTAAATATATTTAACTAGCTTCTGCTCCCGGCTTCGCAAGCGTTTTTTCGGTATAATTAGTAGCCTGTTTGTTTTTCTACGCACACAACTTCATCAGTACAATTTCATCCCGATCCATTCAGTAATTTCGATGTTGTCTTTGCACGAACATTTCACAAGGGCACAAAACTTTGCCTCGGCTTCATGCGGCAGACTTAACTTTCGTCACTAAGCTAAAATCTGCTCACTCGACATCATTCAAAGCAGAGTTCTATGCCTCTTCTAGAGCTTCTCTATCTTTGTACTGGGCAGTGGGCAGCGCTGCAGAATGCACGCAGTGGATCACTTTTATAGCCGGAAACCGTAAAATAAATGTCGTCCCATCGCTGGCCTCGGCTAATGACATCCTCTACTATGTTGAAATCAATGTTGCAATAGCGAAAAACGACAAAATATTGTTCTGTTCCGTTGAAGTGTAGTCAAATAAACGATCACTCGAAAAGAAGAATAACTGTGAAATACGATGAAGGTGGAGGCTAGATAAATCTAAAACTGTAATTTTGAAAATGAACAAAGTTTTAGGTACATCTGCAGGTTTGGAAAACTACGTCGAGTCTTCTCGTTATCCATACCGCAATGCTTGAAAAGGAAAGTTTTCAATCAGTGCGTCCTACCCGTCATGACCTACGGATCTGAGACGTGGACACACACGGTAGGGCTGGTCTAACTGCAACAGTGGACTAATATAGGCTGATGATGATGATAATGTATGTATATAAATATATATATATAAACTATATATAAACCAATCTTTAACACCATTTCATGCATGGTTTCAAAACTTAATACAGTTTCAAACTACAATCTTAAGGTAAAGAGGTATATTTAAGTACTCCAAGGGCTAAGGTATTAAAGCTTAGGATATAATTAATTTAACTGTCTTTGCTGATACTACACAAAACGAATACAAATTCCAGTGTACAGTCAGCAAAGACAGTGCGTCACGCGTACGACGTCTGCAGGCGTGGCGAGGGCGTTGCGGAAGCGTATTACTCGCCAGCGGTGGACGGAAATCGGCAATATATTCCGATCGCCGCCGCCAGCCGCCGTAAATAACCGAGATAAGGAGTGTTGTGCCTTACGCTCCGGGGCTATGATTTGTGGGATTGTTTTACTACCATTACTTACTACACTATTCAAATATTCTAAGGTTCTACTAAGGTCGGGTCAGTTGAACGTGTCAGTAGGATCTCGCTAAGGGACTTCTCAGGTTCCATTCAAGTGAAGCTATGCATGCGTTACCTCCTTGGTTTATATCCAAATTGAGTTTCCTTCAGTTTCTTACCATTCCTTTTTAATAACACGACAATAATGGAAATTGCAGGCGCCTTTTCGAGTGAGCCGGAAAGGCTGACTTTGCTCAAAGAAGGTTGTCAAATTAATGACCAGATTACGATAAAAGAGTTTATACAGTTTAAAGAGGCAGAGAAAGGCTATAAAAATAGTGATCAGAAGATCAGTAAGCAGAATTAATAATTTTAGAAATTTAATATACAGAATTGACTGTTATCATACGATATCAGAGCTTAAGTAAGAAATAATGGTCGATAGCTTCTCTGTTGCTAAGAAACAAACACCGAGGTCGTTCGACTCCTGCCCCGTGCCCCATAGCAACGTCCATATTTCAACCTTGTCCACATCATTTCTCAGTGGACACATTAAGGTCCGCCACGGAAGTCATTGGAGCCCTAAATAAATACTCTCTCGCTTAATCGACGGTGAAGTAGGGGAATGCCAATGTCCTATTTGTAAGCGATTATGATTCGAAGAATGATATTTTGCTCGATCTTGGAATAACGATTATCGGTTTGATATTCTTGTGATTGTGAACGACACGGCGACGTTGGTATTTCGTCAATAATGACGTTTTGACCTTTCCTTTATTCTGGATATAGTTAACTCAACGCTGCTGGCCAATATAGTTCGTAGGTTGCTACAATCTTTGGTCTGTATCGACGTCTCAAACCGTGTTTTAATTATTCTGTATGGTGTTTAATTTTGAATTCTGTGTAGACTCTGTTTTAAAATCATCATCATCATCAGCCTATATCAGTCCTCTGCTGGACATAGGCCTCCCCTAATGAGCGCCCATCTGTGACACGGTACAGTTTTTGAGTGAGCGCTGGTAGAACGTATTGTTTCTTCCTTTTTTACTTTTATCGAAGGGTACAATTCGGTCATCAATTTGGTAAATACATAATTTTGGTAATTTTTAATTACTGTAAAAATCACCACTACATCCCTGATCGACAGTTTAAAGTTTGAACTACTTTCACCACCAAACTCAAGCAGTAGTATCCCCATTTCAAAAAGTGCAAAAATAAAAGCAATAATCCAGATACTTGCGTACAATTAGCGGTCGCGGGTGGGCGGCGCGCCACGCGTGCACTCAAGAACACTCCGCCCGCCCTGGGGAGTCATTGCGAACTAATTAATTACAGGGAAAAATACCGACGCCTTGCTTCGAGGACTTTATGGGGTTTTGATTTGCTGTGAGAGTAAAGATTGGAATGTTTGTGTAACATTTTACTCAAACCATTCAAAAGAGCGCTCTCATACTACCGCGCGGTACCGTATTAGGTACGGTGCCGCATGAGTTTCGCAATGACGTTGTCCGTTGTACGAGATGCGGAACAGATGCGAAACTGCTGCGGACGTCCTGCGGACCTCGAGTTGCTTGGGTTGTTGAAATTCTATTCCGCGCGGTAATGTGGGACGGGCGTAAGAGAAGTATATATATAGTACCTACTTAAAATGAGCGAAACGTAAAGCAAATCGATTGGAATAATAAAGGCAGGAAAAAGGATAATAGGAATAATGTAGGTTCCTTTTTAAACGGATTTGGGGTGAAGACAGGGCGCTAGGGCGCTCATTAGGGGAGGCCTATGTCCAGCAGTGGACTAATATAGGCTGATGATGATGACCGTTTTTGACTAGAATCGAACCCCCCACTACATAATAGAAAGTAGATAGAACCACTCGACCAACAAGACTAGTCGATACCCCACAAATAAATCAAACGATCCAACCTTTAATTATTCACGGTACAACTTTGCGGTACGGTCTACATTAGTATGATTGATCGGAGGTATCATAGCATGGACAAAAAAACCCTAATGGCTGGATTTAAAGATTTAAACTCGTCACCTCGTGACTGCGATATGTGGCCGCCATCAATCGCCTATTCTGTTGCGGCTGCGCACTAGGATCTTATTAATTATGGTAATTAGCCCGATGCGAAGTAACGTACCATTTCCCATAAGGCCTGAACGAACGGAGTGATTGGTTTGGCGGGTTTGTGGATGAAATTGTTGTCATCATGGATTTGTTAGGTCTAGCTTATATGCCTGATAATAAGCTAGATCTGAAAGATTGGAACTTTGATGCGTGGAAAAAGAGCAGAAAGAACTTTGGCCATGCAGCAGAAATAGGAAAAAAATCGTTCTCTATGAGGCTATAGGAGGTTTTGAAATATTATTGCTTGTTGTTGATATTGTGCATAGTAAATTATATTGAATTGCTCTTGTATCTGATTTACGTACTTGTACAAAATATAAAAAGGATTTAAGAAATGAAATAAGTTCCCAAAAATTTTCGGTTTCGGCGTGAGTCAAACCCGCGCCCCACCCTCAGTACGGGTGTGCTCTAACCAACTAAGCTACGAAACCCTTAAATTAATTTATAATTTTTGGGAACTTATTTCATTTCTTAGAGATGCCTAAAGTGCGGGTAAGCACTATAACAAAAAACCTTCAAAATGATTTATATTACACCATACTTGTCTTAGATGTATAAATGAACTTGAGCCTTGTTATTTTTATTTGTGAAGGTAGCGCGACCAAGGAAGAAAGAACCTACGTTAAAATAAATAAAATAACTTTGTTGCCCAGAGCCAACAAGATCCATCGTTTTCTATTGAAGATCTAAGAAGAGAGGTTCATAGTTCATACCTACATTGCCTTGGGATTTTCGACGTTGATAAAAGCTTTCACATGTCCAATAGCTTTCGCTAAAAATTAAACCGTTTTCTAGCATTAAGATTGATACAACCGACCTCTTTACTTACAACCACCCACGGACGGTCCGGTTCGTCGCCATGATTAATACTTGTCGACTCATTAGCTAAGGGCTTAGCACCGAAGCAGTTAATCACTCGAACAAAGCACTACCTACTCGCGAGGAGCCGAAAGCATCATTCTTCGTCAGGAATGCTTGGGTGTGGTGGATTTGGTAAGCAAGAGGCGGCTTTAGGTAGAGCTTGATTCTCTTAGAGTTATAAAATGCATGGTTAGTATATCAATCATCACAAGTACCCGCAACACAAGCTCTGCTTAGCTTGTCGTTAGAGGAAGCTGTTTGAATTGTCTAGCATATTATTTATATTTATTTAATTTTTATTAAATTTCTGAGAGATATCTGTGTCCACGAGTTTTCTAAGGTCATAAAAAAATAAAGCACTGTGGGTTTTGAATTATAAACGCAAGAAAGTCTCTTTGTCTATAACGACAAAATAGCAGATCAGCTTTTCTTTCCTTCTTCTTTTCTTCTCTTCGTGAAATTTTAAAAGTAAGGTAAAATAGGGGATAGTAGTCTCATTTGGGAATAATAGGTGCGACGCCTTGGGTAGGTAGGTAAACTATCTAACAGAAATTTAATTTAAGATACTTAAACTCAAACTAACTGGATTACTAGCGAGTGCTCACCATAGTTTACTAATGCGTTCCCATATTTTTCAAATGTCGAACTAATATCTAGACAAAATTATTTGTAGTACCAACCTAATCAAAATTCGTCATTAAGTTAATAACATTGTTTCTCTATTATGTCAAAAACACCGAAATTTCATAAGTAGATAGGTAACATTCATCATCGTTACCATCTTTCCCGCTTCTTCTCATAACTTGAGCAGCATCATTAGAACATGCACGAGGAGTTCTGAGGCATGTTACCTACTTCTATGTACTTTCTGTCAGCACGTACCTTGCGCCGTGCCGGCTCTATTTATTATCTACTTCTATGTACACGCAGGTATGGGTTATATGTAACTATTTGGTATGGGTATCTACATAGATATTAAGATCAGTTCGGTCATAAATGACTAGGGTTTGAAAAAAGGTTCAAAGTGATCGATTATCGGATTTGTAAAATAGAATACTGTAATTTCAACCAAAAATGCTGAAGTTTATCAATCTTTGATGATGCATATTATTATATTCATAATTACAGGATAAGTTACCTATAAGTTTGTTTAGTGGAACTTAGTTTTAAAAGGATTACGGTTTAGATATCGTTGGTGAGTAAATGCCTAATGAGGAAACCATTGCATGCCTATCGTGACAATCATTTTCATTTGAGATCAAGTTTCTCACAATCAAAGGTCAGATTCAAATGATCATTAGCTGAGAATATAAATCTAAAAGTACCGACGAGACGTGTTGTCGACCGAAGCGCGCGGATGACTGACTGATCCGTCGCAAACTAATGTTCTTTTTACAAATGCTTTTTTTATTTTTTTAACACAAAAGGCAAAGACTCGTGAGTTATTCTGCCTTGTAGTTTATTAACACTCAGGATGGATTAATTTTTGAATAATTTTATTCCTTTTCCTCAGTACGTGACGGCATGTGACATTAAAATGACAAATCGGATAATTATTCTTGATCCGCAGTGAATGGTTTGATCGTGCCGGACTGATGCCGATCTGTCAAGTGTCAAGAAATGTTTATTGGTGAAGTGAAGTCGTGTTTTCTGTTTTCCTGTTAATTTAATACTCGTAGTTATAAGTAGGTAACACATAAGGCAAGGCTTTTTTATTTTCTCTTTAAAATTGAAATAATTCATTTTCTACCTACAAATCTTTCTAGGCCTTTGCCTCTCCTAACTAGATTTTACGCAAGCTATATTTGTAATTTCATATTCATATTCATTTATTGTGATTTTATGCATACATATTGTTCTTAGGTGTATAGGTAGGTTTAGTGGGTACACAATGCATAAAAACCCTGTTAGGGCGCAACAATTACAAAATTTGGGTTCGTCTTTGATAACTGACGTTTCGTTATTAAATTTATTTGATTGAACCTAACCGAAGCCCTAAAAATTAAACCTATCTAAACCACAAAATACTCGTAACTATTAAATATCTACCATAACAATACAAACTTACTAGTGGTTTATTTTTCGCTTCTTCCACTAGTGGACAAAAAATTGAAGCGAACAAAATCAATGACATTTTGTTTCTTATTTGATAATAATTACTATTTATAAAACTGTTTATGTATAAAATTTCACGTGCTTATTTTGTAAGCCTAAAGAAATAAAGTTATTGAATTTTGAATTTTGAATAACCTTTATGTTCTTAATAAGAGGTAGTAGAGGGAGAAAGTTTAAGTACACTCTAAAACATCCCATCTTCCATCCGCAAAAGTACAATTAGGCTCCTTACGTCTGAATCCTGACTGTTGAATGGTAATGCAGGCACTGTATACTGGCATTCGAAAAAATGCGCGGTTCACCAAAATGTCCGTGTTTTTTTGTATGTTTTGTGCATTATTATGATAACGAGCAGCATTACCCGTATTCTCAGGGGAATGCGGATGCATTTATTTTCATATGAACTTGTAACCGAAATCGGCTGAATTAAGGACTGGTTTCATTCAGTGCGCATGTGGGAAAATGTTGAAATTAAAGAAAAACTTGTACATATTAAAATTTACAATTAAAATGGGTGTAATCCCTAATACCGAAGCGACAGAAATCAAAAGTACCATTTTATTTCCGTGTCAGTGTTTTATTTTAAGAATTTGACCTTTCTAAGTGTACATTTTTGTATTTATGGAAATAAAGAATTTTTGATTTTGATTTCGAATACCTACCTACATATTAGGGATTTCACCCATTTTTGTAAAGTGTCTCAATTAAGTGTACCTAGTGCCAATGAACCACTAAAAATACAATTTTTTTATTCAATCGATAAGTGCCTAAAAATGCATTTCAAATTTATATTTTCAAGTTGCGCGCCATATTGCTCTGTGTACACGACATAAGTTGGTTGTGAGACCTGAACAAATCCGCTGATGTTGCTGATGGCAGTTGATACCCTTTAGATTGTCTATACCTACATCGTATGACATAACAACATTGCGCCTACTTTTTCATGGTGTTTAAAAACAGATTTGAATTAAATTTTAAAATTCGTTAAATTATTTTATGAACTAAAACGAACATTTCCCGACTGCTTTTGCGCTATCTCAAAAAGAATTTTTAGATTTTTTCTAATAAAGAGTTAAATACCATAATGCGCCAAACGACTGGATTCGAGGTTAGTTTGCTGTCTATAGTAGATTTTAGACATCTCCACTGCACTCCGGTTGGGTGGAGGCTGAAGACTGACCTTCTGAGCTTAGGGCGCGTTTTAGTGAACGGAATAATAAGAAATTTGACAGTTTATAATTAAGTGTTTCTGCCAACGACCGCTTACGTTTGTGCTGTCCACTGAATTTGCAGCCATGCAAAGCTCTTGAAATGCAACTCCGTGTCAATGCCATTCTTTGTTTTTTAATGCTGAATTGCAATCTAGAAGTGTCTTTTATCGACAGTAGTTTTGTCTCTTGTTTCTAAATTATGTATGTACCTATATGTTGATAGAGTTACAAATAAATAATATTCTATTCTGTTCTATTTCTAGACCACTGCTTAATAGAATTTAGTAATTTAAAACAGATTGAAATTCGTTCTATCAAAATATCAAATTATTTACATTGAGAGTTTGGAAGATGGACTTCCGTGTCCCGTATTGAAATTTCCAGTAGAATGAGACTATTGCTTGCCTTTGATTACGATGTCTGCGTGCCTGTAACTAGTTTCATAGGTAGTGAGTTTACTAAGAATTTATCTGTAGTTCCTCGTTATTAATTATTTGTCCTCTACAAAGGCAAAACGGAATCTGTGTACTGGATATTCTATTCATAGAGGATCAAATGAAGTGGGGAGTTTGGGGTTTCCAACCAGCATCGAATCCAAGTAGGTAGATATAGGTAAGGTAGACCTACCTAATGCACCTATGTCCTGCAATGTCCTATGTTTATCTTAACTCATTTTGTTCACGATTTTGAAAGGAAAATCTCGCACAACACAACGCGCTCGTTGAATTTTTCCTGTTGAAAAAATCACTAACCTGAATATGAATTTCAATCAAAGTTAATAGCGTTTAAAAAATAGCAAATGATTATCAACTCTATACTTCTATACTATAATATTATAAATGCGAAAGTGTGTTTGTTTGTTGGTTAGTCCTTCCTTCACGCCCTAACTAAACAACCATTTGGCTTGATTTTTGTTTTGGCATGAAGTTAGTTGAAAGGATGGAAATAACATACATAGGCATATTAGGCAAAGTAACTTTTTATCCCCTAAATAAGTTCCCATGGGATATAAATAACCTTAAACAACGCGTGCGAAGCCGCGAGCAGCAGCTAGTAAAAAATAAAATAAAACCATTTATTTCGAGCACATACAACTCATATAAAGGTACAGTTCACAGCATTGCTGTGTATAATTGTGTAGTCCACTTTAGCGGCTATCACTGCCAAGAACGGTGATGGAAGCTCCAACACCCTTGTGCAAGTTGCGGGCTAGCTCCAACTTGGAGCTAGCCCGCAACTTGCGCACCAGGGGCTTGGCGCGCTTGCGCATGGTGGTATGAAAACAGTCGACCCGCGCCGCCGCAAACATCCTGAAGCGCTGCAGTAGCGAGGCAGCCCCAACACCACTCTGAGCGCATTGTTTAACATATTTACGCACGCAAATAAGACATATTTAATTCTCTCACATCCATTTTTTCCTCCTGGATGCTACAGTAGGGGAGCGGGGGCTTAGTTGTAACAATTTTTAGTTTTTTTGATGGGGAAGTCAGGATAACCAGTATTCTAAGAATGAAGCTATTTTATAGTAGATGATATATTATATCCATCCTAGCTACTAACATATAATTAAAATAGAATCAAACAAGGTTACTTAATTTAAATATTGGCACTATTTTATGAAGTATCCAAGTAAAATTAATTATTAAACTAACAAAAGCGAACTCAATCTTTGTAATTGTTGCGCCCTGACAGTGTTTTTATGCATTGTGTGCCTACTAACACTACCTACACCTAAGAAAAATAATGTATGCATAAAATGACAATAAATGAATGTGAATATGAAGGAATATTTCTGTAAAAAGCAATTTTTGCAGTAGGTAACTGTGCGTTCAATACACCGTATGTGCAGTAATGCGTCCATAGCCACGAATGTAGCAGATCCTTTGTGTGGCTGACTGCGGGTACTCATGTTGTATAATTAGCGTGGACCGATTAATTAATAGGTAATATCTGGGCTTAGCCTGTTTGTGGTTATGTAGTGTAGTGTAGCTGCTAGTGATTGACCGGTTGATTGGGATTTACCCGTCTTGTACATGAAGACGTAGAACTAGCAATGAGAGAAAAATATATATCAAGGCGCCATTATAAATGTCCCAGGTACATATAAATGCGTGTAATGAATGTTTCTTTCAAAACTATCGGTCGTTTAACGAATTCAATATGAATTTTACTAAGAATGTCTTTTAAATTCATGGACGACCAAAAACCTTGAAAAGTATGTCGCGGATGGGTTGTCCACTTCACTTTTGGATATGGGTAGGACTCGTCTGAATAAAAAACCTAGAGAATTTCAATTCGCATGAGTTGAAGCCATACCAAAAAGTAAAGTGGACCACTCATCCGCGGATGAGTTTGTACCCTAACCAAAAAAAGTGAGGTGTTTAGAGAACTTCTTCTATTATGAAAACTATTTTCGAAAGTGCTGATGAGGCCCCAATTTCAGCTTGAAAAGCATAAAATCCTATTTCATCACAATGATGTTGACCCTCGAACAAAACTAAACTAAACCAAACCACTTATCTAAAAAATAGTTACTGTAGTCAACTTCTATTAAAATTTCTAGACCTACAGTCCACATTACTCTGTACATAATAAACTTTTTACGCTAATCAGAATTTGCAGTAGGAACAGAATTACTCACACAGTCAATGACCTTTCAGCCCGCTAACCCCAAGTCTAACCCCCTTTCCTTTCATCCTTTGCAAGTCTTCATGGAGCGTCAATTCACAGGAGACACCAGACAATGGTATTGTAGTTCACCTGTTGGATTAAAGGTCAATGCTAGCTAAGGCTATACATTTTTAAAAACTTAGATGGAAATAGAAAATAAAGACGCAACTGCATTTCGCGAAAAGTGAGCTTTACGAACCTACGCCGTTTTGAAGTGACGGAGCACGTCCATTTTGTATGTATGTAGTTGTTCAGAGCTAAATGGCAAAGTTCCTTACGCGCGCAATTTCTTTATCATCTCGAATCTTACTAGTCCCATTTTTATATGACTAGGTAATTACAGCCCGTCCAGAAGCCCTTCAAATGTCTTATTGGTCATCCACTTGTAATGATTTTTAGGGTTCCGTACCCAAAGGGTAAAAACGGTACCCTATTACTAAGACTTCGCTGTCCGTCTGTCCGTCTGTCACCAGGCTGTATCTCATGAACCGTGATAGTTAGACAGTTGAAATTTTCACAGATGATGTATTTCTGTTGCCACTATAACAACAAATACTAAAAAACAGAATAAAATAAATATTTAAGAGGGCTCCGATACAACACACGTGTTTTTTTTTTGCTGTTTTTATAGATAATGGTACGGAACCCTTCGTGCACGAGTCCGACTCGCACTTTGCCGGTTTTAGATGTGATTTTAGTGAAAGGTATATGTAAAGTAGTAGTAGAACCATTAATAGCATATCTTCTTTTGTTTTGTTTGGACCGTTTTCATGTTTTGTTCCATATTCGAAACCCAGTTAAAAGTTTGTATGTTAGGGTTCCATTCCACTCATCCAATATCTTTGTCCAAGTTCTTTGTCCAATATTTGATCAAATTTCTTGGATGGATGCCCATTCCACTCATCCAATATCTTTGTCCAAGTTCTTTGTCCAATATTTGATCAAATTTCTTGGATGGATGCCCATTCCACTCATCCAATATCTTTGTCCAAGTTCTTTGTCCAATATTTGATCAAATTTCTTGGATGGATGCCAATTCCACTCATCCAATATCTTTGTCCAAGTTTTTTGTCCAATATTTGATCAAACTTGGATTGATGCCCATTCCACTCATCCAATATCTTTATCAATTATGCAATTATGCGTGATTATGCGTGGCAATTATGCGTGAGTCTACTGTAGATACATTATAAGTTGGTATATTCACGCGTGCCCTTGGTGTTCTGTTCATTGACAATTGTCTAACAAAGAATCAAGTGTACACTACGGACTCTTTTCATCCCATTGCAAGTTTTCAAAGGGCGTTAATGCACAAGAGTCTACTGTAGAGACACCCAAACAAGAAACGCTTTGTGATTCACCTGTTGGCTCAATAGGTCAATGCTAGCAAGGAGTTAGAAACACTTTTGTGGTGACTCTATTGTGTTGGACAATGGACATGCGCGATTCTGATCCGATGGAATCGAAATGGAGAGTTGCGAAGTTATGCGAGTGTCGTGACAAACATTGTGTTTATGTTTATTTTAATTCATGTGAAAAATGTTACAACCTTCTCATTTGGTCCCTGGAATTTCACTCAGTTTAATTTTTAGACGAATCATGTTAGATGTTATATTAAATTTGGTCTCTGATAATAGATGTTTTATTTTACTACAGGTAGAGCTTTCGTCAATGTAAAAAAAAAGTAAACAACAATATTGGAGAATTGTTTCCAAATAACTTATTGTCCTAGCTATCTCGTAGTTCAAAGTTTTTATATCAACCCGGAAATAAGGTGTTCTATTTTCAAAAGAAATACTTGACAAAAAACTTTTAAAAAAAACTATAAATTAAAAATAATGTACTGGCAAAGTTTATGAAATCCTATCAAAATATTCCACTAGCTAAAAAATTAGAGCAAACACCACTATATCGAGGGTAGATTAGCAAATACTCCCAAATCAAACATTTATCAAGAAAACACGCTACCGGTTACCCGGACAATAGAGGCATGGCTCCCTCAAAACCACTTAACATGGGACTGACAGGTTAGTTCAATCACTATTATGTGGCTCAGGGCAAGCAATTCGAGTACATTTTTTCTGTGATTTTTTGCGTCCAGGGAGTCTGAATACTCATACATTCTCACGGTCACTCTTGACAACACTTTTAACCCGAAATTGCAATTCTGATCTTCTCAACATTACGAACAAATAACATCTAGTAACTAGTTGAATGACGTCACGGTTATAGATTCATCGTTAAGATAAGATAAGATAATTCTTTATTGTACCACACAAACACAGAAAACAGTACAGAAATAAAAATTACAAGATGAAGTACAAAGGCGGCCTTATCGCTATGAGCGATCTCTTCCAGGCGACCTTGGGATGGACTGGACATGTTAGAACAAAAAAGACGGTGTCACTTGATAAAAAGAAATTATAAAATAATTATATAATACTTAATCTACTAGATATCAACATAACATACAAAATAACAATAAACTAATACGAACATAAAAATAATTTGCCTAACTTTGTAACGATAGGTAATGCTGATGAAGCAGTTTTTTAAAGATTAGAGAGGGATTTCGTTATAAAATAAAAATCTATAAAATAATAATAAAAACAATAAAATATTTATTTTCCATAAACACATGCTTAATCATAATAGTTTATTGCCAGCGGAACTCAAACTAAGCAATGTGTCTTGTGTCTTGAGGATTTATTCACCGCATTTTGAAAACCTAACATTCAGTTCAATGACGTCATGAATATTTATGTCATAGTTATAAAATGAAAAATTTTAACAACAGAAAAAAAGGTTACGAAGTCATTTTATAAAAGAACCGCCTGGTAAGTACTTAATCAAAACAAAAGTTATTCCAAAATATGTAATTCCGTTCGCAACAGCGGTAAACAAACTTATTTTAAAATAATAACTGTTTTAGGAAACTCTGTTCATTATTACAGCATAAAGACGTCACGCTATCAGAACAACGTTACGTAATACACCCACTCTTCTACGATCTATGGCGCAGTAGTAACTCTTTTGTAAGCCATGCCACGGGGAGAGGTCCACAGGGAGAGGGGAGGTTTGTCCAAATATTTACCCCAGCATATGTTTGGTTTCGTTTCCTTCGCCTCATATATTTTTACTTTGATCGTAATGGGGCCCGGAGGCGGTCTCGATTTGTCCGTTATTAATTTTTGTAGTTGTAGCAATCGTTCGTTAGAAATCAAATATATAAGCAAATCTATGATCTCTCACGCGTTGAACATGCTTAAGAAAAATTCAGACCTTTTGTTCTTTTTTTTATTATGCCAACCTTTATTAACAAAGAAAATTACAATAATAATAGAATTCAATTAAAAACTAGTATTTACAATTTAAACAAAAGCTTACTGCAGACTGTTGCAAACAATCTACAGGTAGCTCAACTGATCCATATCAATGCCAGTCGGAAGCGTATACAACCACAATCTGATCCTATGATCCGATGGGAATAACCCATATTTTTGAATTAGAAAATTCTTAACGTTTTCACACACCATCATATTTTGATCATCGATTTTGATTTATTAGTTTTCGTTCAAAACCTTCTCATATGATATCATTAGCAACTTCAATTTTCGATTTACTTTTGGGCCAGGGCCCAAAAGTAAGTTGAGCGGACCCTGGTCCGTAATCGCTAAATCGAAAATTGAAGTTGCTGGGCCCAAAAGTAAGTTGAGCGGACCCTGGTCCGTAATCGTTAAATCGAAAATTGAAGTTGCTAATGATATCGTAGAAGAAGGTTTTGAATAAAAACTAATAAAGTTGAGCTTATTTTATGGGTACCAGATCAGACTCGTCTCTCGTCAATGTTAATTCTAAATATTATTAAAAAGTTTTCGTAGAAGATTTACCCAGTGCGAGTAACGCACTTTAAAGCAAAAAGTTAATGTTAATTCTGTTGTATTTGTTGTAGGGGTCAATAATATCCAATTAAAAATGTCAACCATAGACTCCTCTCAAGTAAAGGGTCCTACAATTCCTCGTTTAATGAATTGCATTAATATTATATTAGCTAGTAACTAGCCCCCACAGCAAACAATCATTAGGGAACCGGATTGCAGCGCTGTTTGCATCAGCAGATTTGTTTGCGAATACAAATTGCCAGCCGCCAGTGTACATGGTGCTTATAGTGGAATTTTGGTACACGATTTCTTTTTTCGATATAGTGTTGTGTGTCTGAAAAAGTATTTTTCAGTATGTACCTACCTACCTACCTTGTGAGTAGGTATATCATTAATATAACATGCATAGCACGAGAGAAAATAAAGCGTAGAGCTTATTTCCAAACATTCTCTCGTTTGACATCGTTTCTTTTTGGTACCAAAATAGCTACATGTTTTACTAGCAGCTCGTAGTTTCACCCGCGTAGTTCCCGTTCCCGTGAGAATGCCGAGATAAAAAGAATAGCCTATAGGCTATTCCAGACTAAAATCTATCTCTGTGCCAAATTTCATCCAGATCCGTTCAGCCGTTCTGGCGTGATTAAGTAATCAAACATCCATCCATTCACATTTATAAAATTAGTGGGATTTCCGTACATGTTCACTTACTAGCCTAGGTACTTTATTCAGTAAATTCTGACGAATAGGTAACATGTATGATAAATCATTTGTTTTCGATACTTTGACATTTCAAAGACATTAACAAACTATGTCCGCCGAATCCCAAAACACTTCATGCCTGAAAGCGGCCCTCTAATGAAATATGGACGGCATGCTCACATCAATCAAACCGTATTCAGCTATTGAAATATGTAGGTACGTGAGTTACTAAGCGACGTTGTCTATCCAACTAATACCGTCGCCACCGGAAAATTGGACAACGGCGTCGGTCCAATCACACGCGCTCCATTCAGATTAGCACGCTCGCCAATGCCCAGACCGACATACTACGCGACCGCACGACATGAAAATCCACTATTCTCGCTATCTATTAAACACTGAATAGCCAGCCTTCCGCAACCTTCCTCACTGTCCCGGCATTCTACGCTGAAATTTACAACGTCGAAATTCACGCGGGGCCGTGTACGCTTTTCCGTCGCTCTGTCTGCGCTCAAATCATATTGCTGACCACCCCTCCGACGTAGTGACTATTGAAACAACTAACAATTGTCGAACATGATTCATTTTCTATTTATTTATCTAAAGACACTGACAGAGTTGCGGCGAAAAGCAAACGGCGCCATAAAGAAGTTGAAGTTATTTATTTATGTGGAAAGCATCAACGGCGATTCTAAAACACGTGGAACGAATTACCAACTTAATTGACCTACCTACGTTAAAAAACCACGTTCTAGAAGCAAAAGTCTTCTCCAAGACAAAGGGAGAAGTCTAAACTCGTCACGACGACGTCACGTTGCACGAACGTTCCTTAAAAATCTTTACTTAGCATTCTGTATCGTCGGCGGCTTAATTTTTGAAGGCCTGCTTCAACGAACATACTGTATTCCAGGCTCGTTCCCACCACACTTACATTCATGTACTACGTAGCTAATAGTGGATTGTTCTTCTTGAATGATGATAACAACAGTGTACACTTGAATGAAAATACAGCTTAGATCGAAGAGTTAGAGTTTGTTTTTAGATGGGACATGTTAAGGTTATGTCATGAGAGTTCTATGTTGTTTCGGAAAGCAGTTTGCATAGTTATGTGCTCGTGCGTGGATCTAAGCTAGCTAGGTTGGTATATGATCAGCATAGCGTCTAGAACGATTAGCGTTGAGGTCATCTTTGATAACAGCTGATCCTGTCTTATGCATACTATATTGAATCTTTTAAGAAAACAAAAGAGGTTATGAAGTCATATGACAGTTCTTTCTCTCATACTTACTTCCACAATCTCAACCTCGACAGCCTATATTAGTCCACTGCTGGACGCAGGCATCTCCTGATGATCACTTTATTGGCTTTTATCTCCTGGGGGTAATACCCATAATACCCACGCTGGGCTGGGTTCGAGATCACATTTCGGTGGTAGATCTATTCGGCAAAAGGTGTTGCTGCACGCCTCCCCGGTGTATGTCCCTGAGTTGGGTGGTGTAAATTCTAAGCCTTCAAGGCTTCTAAGCCATACTTACTAAGAAATGAAATAAGTCCCAAAAATAATTATTTTTGGGACTTATTTCATTTCTTAGAGATACCCAGAGTGCGGGTTAGCACTATAACAAAAAACCATACTTACTTGCCAACTACAAAGTTAACCTGAAACTGAACTCAAAAATAAGAACTGTTTTTAAAACCAACAACAATCACAACTGTCACAGACCGACTAAAACAACAGTGGATTTAGCATTCATTACAAATTACGGCGAACATACTCCATGTATTTACTCCATTACGCGCCGAGGCCGGGTCTCCTATCAACTATTTATAGTGTTTGAGGCGCTTCATAAATATGCAACGGTAGGCGCTCGCCTTGCCGACACCAGCTATTCAGCTACGAAGGGACACAAGTGACTGGCGAGTAGCGATTTATTTACCGGAAATCCTGATAGTTACTGTACCTACTATTGTCGGTTAAATAAGTCAGCGGCAGCTTAGATTTACCAGCTACCTGAAAAAGCCTCATCATCCCATCAGGGTGGTAGATAGTGAGGGGCGGCAAAATTGAGCAGCTATTTATTTTAGCCGACTCAAAATTATGTCTGTAAGGATCAAACCCAAACCAAACTAAGTTAGCGCGCTGGCGCTGCACGTGCCGTTAAATTCTGGGTCTTCGATGCCTACTGACAACTTTTATGACTTTGATTACTATCCGCGGGAATAAAATGCGGCTCGTTCGGCTAGATTTTTGGGCTTTGGGAAGCATTTTTTTGCGGATCTCTGCTCGCCAATAACATCTTCCTAGTGTCCCTCGACGCGTACCCTTAGCAACCGCCATTGTAGATGAAGAGCAGCAACAATTTATCAGCTGCTCTGGAAAGCAAATACCGCGTAAGTCTGAACCAACAAGCCCTTAATTAAATGACACTAATCACTAAACATTATTGATCAAAACATCGTCTAGTTTTAATATAGGTTAGCCGAGTTATTCATACTGAAACTATAATAACACTTTTAGAAATTCTCGAGCAATTTCTGACGCAAATCGCTTCCGCTTGTAGCTTGTCCCGTTTCCTTGGCAGTACGGTTGGTTAGTTGCAGCGTTCCATGCGTTACCTCACTTTCAGAAACTTCACGATGTATTTTACAGTGCAGTTTTTAGAGTATCGCTTTTGTAGGCTGCGCTTGTTTTAATACTAAAGTAACTTTGGATTTTCACCAGCGTTGTTTTGCAATTTCAATGTTTTTCGAAGTGAATACGGTATACGTACTTACATATTTTATTTATTTTTCAGTTCAATGTTTGCTTTTTCATCGAGCTAGTAGTAGAAAAACTGAAGTTGAGAGCCAAAATGAAACTTACTTTTTTGAATGGCTACCTAAAAATCCATACATGAAAGTGATATTACTACCTTTTTGAATGGCTACCTAAAAATCCATACTAGAAAGTGAAATTACTAGGTACCTCTTTGAATGGCTACATAAAAATCCATACTAACAAAATAAAAATTAAACTCGATTAAAAAAACTATTATAATCTATGGCTTAGGTATAATTCGGTAAACACATAATTTTGAAAAGTTTTAGTTGCTGTCATCATCCCTATTTCCACCAGACTTCCATGTGGAAATCACCTAGGACCAATGGCCACCCATGGCACGAATCCAAAATGGCTGACATTTTCACCACCTATGACGATAAAGTTTTAGAAAATTGCTATTATTTTAACTTATAACATACAGTAGAACTCCAATTATCCGAACTCCGACTATCCGAATCGCCGATTATCCGAATCACAAAACACGCGTGACCTGGCTGCCCGAAAACGGTTGAAGACCGCAAAACAGCTTACATTGACGGAGATGTTTAAAAAACAATGATTTTTATTTCTAAACTTGTACATAAGTACATTTTATTTATATTTAAAACATGTGAAAATTTCATGTTTCTTTCATTTAATTCAATAAAAAAATAGTGCAATATCAAAACGTAGCTTTTATTCTCTCCAATGGCAATTTTTTTAAAAAAAATCCGATTATCCGAATATTTGATTATCCGAATGGGTCCCGGTCCCCATTAATTCGGATAATTGGAGTTCTACTGTAGTAAAGTTCACTTCGCAAATCAAATAGCAGCAAATTTGAGTTTTTACGTGTTATTAGATATTAAAAAAAGTTACAGAACTCTAATAATTATATTTTTTTCTCACAACACGGCTCTCTTATTGTCATTATACATCTCTTGGGAGGTCCTTCGATATCGATAAAGACGTTCAATCGAAAGATAATCGATATTTTTCAATTGTCCTCCACAATAGCATGACTCTTATTGCATCACAAACAGGTGTAAGAAAAACCTATTGATATGTTTATCAACCCTTATCACCCTTTAGGGCGGTTTTTGAACAATCGATAGTGCTGAATGGGTGTACGATTATAGATTTTTAGGGTTCCGTTCCGTAAACGGGACAAAATAGCCAAACAACATGTTCTTTTCTTCAACAAAAATACATACGAAAAACGTGTTTTTTTGGCTATTTTGGTTCGAACATCGCTGTGATATCTGGAACCGTACTAGGTAGATACCTACATAAAATTTTTACAGCACGAGTCTTTAAAGAAAAATATATTTAAATTAAATAAAGTAGAAAGTTCAGTGGGTTCTCATATAAGAGATGTGCTTTTTGGCGTTCTCTTGCTGAATTTAAAATAAATAGGTACTATTTATTTTATTTCATTGCAAGAAACCCTTCTTGTGCAAGTCGGACTCGCACTTGGCCGGTTTTATTATCTTGAGGTTACTGACAGGTGAGATGTCAACCACATGACTATGAATGGAGTGACGTAGTCAACAATAAGAAATGTAAGCCGATAAATGTTTGTTTGCCTTTCAAAAGGCAGGTAGTTTGAAACGAACTTTTGTATGGGTACAAATTGTGTTCATGTCTTCAAAACTTGCTTTTTATAAGTGTTTTTTTGGAGAAAAATAATATAATTTAGTTTGTACAAAGACTTTTTCACGTAGATAATTTGAGCGTTGCAGAAAATAAAGTTCACAGAAATATAAGGAGGTAGAGTGGTTCTACTCGCAACTTTTGTCCATATTTAGACGAAACTAGACAACTTTTTTTTTAAGAACTTCTTAAAACCAAAACTTTTATTTACCCATCTTTTGTACATAATGTATCTTTCCTGCAATAAAGCTTATTATTATTATTAGCTAGAAAATACAAAATGGAATATCTGCGCAATTATTTTATACTACTTTTACGTAGGTGTCAACTGATTTATAATTATATTCTTAATAATATGTTTTAAAATAAATCCTTTTACTTTTATACAGACAAACGCTTTGAGATGTAACCGTAATATTACAATGAAAAATTCACCAAATAATTATCGTAATATTTATTCTATTGTGTTATATAAAATTACCCTATTATTTTCACAAAGTTACGAGTGCTATGACGTCCGACCGCGTAATAGAATAACTGAGAACTAAACACGAAATTTCAATCTTATCGTTTGTGATGATATTGAGTTTCATAATGTTATACCATAACTTTTATTAGGCTACGAATGCTATGACGTCCGACCGCGCAATAAAATAAATAAAACGTAACAACTAATCAAAAAGTTTAAACAAAATTCCTTACAAAATTTACTTATCATTTAAAGTTCTTCCGCTAAATTACAGCATTTTGTGATGTAACAACTGAAATATGGTCTAAATGTAGAAACTCAATTATAAGTTAAAAAATATTTTAATTCGTTCACGTGTTCTGTCATAAGGTATTACGGAATGGGCGTCCGTCGTACTTTTTTAGAGGCCTATTATTAACAAGTTGATTAAAAAAGTTCACCATACTTTTCCACTGACTCTATTCCTTCTTACAATGTCTTATTACGCACACGTAGGTAGAGTTGGAAACTAACTATTAATGAATAAAGGTCAAAATGTCCTTGATGAACAAGAAGACCTGTTCATTAATCTTAATCTACTATCTTACTATTATAATCGTTTAAATCAGGCTAATTAAATATAATTAATATTTATGTATGGTAGAGATATGCCACCTTTTTATACACACACATTATTATACACCAAATATTATAAGTCTGTGAATACAGAACAGTATATTAACGGTAGTCTATCTATTTAAAACACAGCACGTTAATTAGCATTTTATGTTTGTTTTATTGTGTGTACTAGCGACTCGCCCTGACTTCACACGTGTACGTGTATGCCGTGCCTGCAAGCAAAGCTCCTAGTTACAAACCGGTCACCAGGCCTAATATATTAAACCTAACATTATGCTAGGTTTAATATATTACCTACGCTAATTTATTGATTTGTGTAAGAGGAAGTTAGCGGATAAAAAGATAGACACACGCAGAAAGCTACATAAATTATTATGTCGATTAAAATTTATATTTTAATTGTGGCTGTGTAATTTTCAAGAGTAAACATTATTATTTACTTCAAATTTTTAGACTAGAGGTTACCCATACACATTTCATATCAGGTAATGTTATTTTATGTTCCGCCCTGTCTGTACCCGCCCTTATTCGTAAGTTTCCACCTGGGCGGGCTTATTTTGGGCGCTAAATATTTGGTAACTTATTTTAAATTAATATAACTTCTGGAATTTGTTTTGTTTCGTGGAAATACTGTGTAACCTTCCGAGTGTTTCTGATGGATTTAAATTATTCGGAAATAACAATTTCAAAGGGTGTATTTCTTTTGCATTACATCATCTGGTGAGACTTTTGACGACATCCACGGCCATGGTGGACAACCAAAACTCTATAAACTGTTTATAGAGTTTAATTGGCTGATGTGTGAAAAAGATTGAGTCCCATTGTCAGTTACTTTTAACTATGGATTTAGGCATTAAGTGAATTAGTCGGTACATAAACAAATTAACAAAAAATGTAACAAAAACTTACTAGATGGCGCTTACTAGTTGGCGCTCGGACAACGCCCCATTTGCACCGATAATTCTAAATTAGAATAACGCAGAGATATTTTATTCAGTTTCAGTTAAACTCTACAAATTCCAGTTTAGCATTGTTTAGGATTGAAATGGATTTATGTATATTAATGATTTTTTCCTACTTAAAAGGACTTTTAGTTTAAAGAAACTCTACTCTGATTTTGCTTCAGGAGGAAGGCTTTAAGGCAACGCCGCAGTTTTTAACTTTTGTAATCTTTTCCTTGATTTTGTAACCTATTAAATCAAGATATACCCGTGTACATGAACAAATAAATTTTGTATTTTTTGCATTTGGTGAACTGTCTTTGAGTGTAACCCTGGCCTCATGGCCCTAACTCAGAGGCCTAATGTAAATGAAATGTAAATGTAATGGAATCGCGGCCGCACATTGGCAGCCACGTGCCGTTTGCATGCGGCTGACAGGAGCGATGGAGTGTGGGCCGACCGCTGCCGATGAGGACCTAACTACCACCATACCTCTAATTATTGTAGACAACAGATTTTCCCCCTTTAACGACCTTCTACTACAGAGTGGGTTCTCAATGAACAAAAATATCGGAGAAGGTTAGGTTAGTCTTAAATAAAATATCTCAAAAGCTCATCGACCGTAACTATTTTTAACCAACTTCAGGAGTAGGTTTTTAATTCGTCGTTAGTTATAGTTATAGTTTTAATTGACAAGGGCGTATACCATAACAAAAATGATGTGGACATTTATTTCTCAGAGATCTTAAACAAAATTGTTGGTGTTATTTAGTGACGCGTCCGAAGCGCGTTTGCACGTTCAGCAGTAAGGTTATTCGTTTCGTGCGATCCGTCAACCGAACTTCGTATTTCGTGTTTCAAAATATGCCTCCTTTCATTCATGTGTCATCCATTACTCATCACACCAGACTAAATTACTTACACTCGAATTTTAAGTCGATGTCGCTACTTGTAATATTAGATCCCTAAGACATGAAATAAGTTCCCAAAAATTATCGGTTTCGGCGGGATTCGAACCCGCGCCCCACCATCAGTACGCGTGTGCTCTAACCAACTAAGCCACGAAACCCTTCCGGTTCAACCGAAAATCTTTGGGACCTCTTACGGACTATAGCGCCGGTGGCTCCACCACGGTGGCGTTAACACTATAACAAAAAACCTTATATTAGATCCCATTTTCATTATTAAGGAGTTTGAAGTCGGTTTGTCGGTTTGTGTGTGTTTTTTAAAACAAGCCAAATTATTATTTACATATTGTTTTTTTTGTAATATTAAAGCGTTGGCACCGAATTTTCAAGGTCTGTAGGTAGAACTAAGGCGGAGTTATGTTTGTAGTTTCAATTTTAATCTCAAAAAAAGTAGTTTGTTTTATTGAATTATGTGTTGATGAATGTTTTATTGAATTATGTATAATGAAGGGTGTGTTATTTTAGACTTTCTGTTCTTTACCTTTACGTTCATTGTAGCAAATACGAAGTCTCAAGGTTCAAAACCTTGAGGCTTTTTAACCTAAAAGTTTATTGTTTTTACGCCCTTATTGCATTATGATAAGGTTCAGTACATAGCACAGCGTAGAACACGGAACACTGCGGGTGACAGCCACGATAAAGTGGCGATTAGCCCATCGTCCCTGCCTCCGCCTCTACGCCAGTGCCCGTAAATAAACAAATATGCATTATATTCACTCTAAGATGTTGGAACTATAGCTATTTAGGGAGTAGATATCCATATATTTACGAAACTATCTAAAGAAGATTTAGAGCTTACTTTACAACCTCTTTTTTTACCTTTCTTTACAAATATAATTTAAAAAATAGTAACAATTCAACATCGAGAAAGAAAACAATTGCACAAACTAGTAAAACCAAAAAAAATATAATAACCGTATTAATTTAATATTACAAACAAATGACCATAATCAAAAACTTGATATATTTGGGTAGAGCAGCTAAAAACATTTAGCAATCTGTAATTAATAAAGTCAAAATTAGTAGTCAGTAAAATTTTTGCAAGATTAAAGACGGTCTGAAATTTACGTGACAATTTCCCTGAGAGTGAAGGTCTACTTGAGAGTAATACAACAAATTTAATTGATAAAACCTTAATCCCTCACGCAAAACAATTACCAAACTCACTTCGCCTCTCCCAAATAGTTTATCTAGACGAGCGTGCGCAAACATAGTGAACGAGAAATACAAGCAACTCATGACACCTACCTACCGTTTTGCACACTGAGATCGGTATCCTTAACTACACACTTCACGTAGCTGCGTCTCTCTCGCGCTAAGAAAATGAAACGGACCAATGAGGGGGTGGGGTGACACGCATTTCCGGCCCCGGCTCCAATCAGCTGCTAGAACAAAGGAGTCGCGATAGCTACTTACCTACGAGCAGCTACCGGGGGTCGGCTCTAAGTAGAATTGTGTCTCACACATGCAATCGACGCGCACACAAGTTTTTCTACCTGTGTACGAGTTTTTATGTATAGTTTGTTTGTGTGGGGCTAGTGTCTAGCCGGTGATCACTTGGCAAAGTTTGCGCTAGTCGCGGGTGTAATTACTGGAATATATCGGCTTTGAGCCGGCTCCCGCCGCTGCCTTTGTACCAGCTAACAGCCATGAATGAAGTCTAGGGCACGTCACAATATCTAGGTGCACTGAGCCCTTTACGACGTGGAAGCTTCTCGTTTATTTTCTTTGTTCCTAGCGAGTAAGAAATCGATGGTACATTTTCATGGAAGCAAGGGTACTTATGCTTTCTAAATTTCCAGAAAGAAAAATAAAACGAAAGAGGCATTATCCTGAATGACATCCTGTTACGGCTTATTTCTTCACTCGACTCCCAGAATCCTCACGGCGTCGTTAAAGGTACATTTTTCTTTTGCAGTCCTCACGTGAGGTAGGTACTCGCGGGTCTCGACGACCCTTCTTGCCGCGGGTGATGCAAATACTACCTTATATACGCGTAACACAGTTGCGAATGTTATAATTTAATGGTAACACACCCCGTAAGACTACAATTTGACTATCGCGAATTTCCTGCGTGTATACAGCTTTGAAACGTGCGATGCCATGAAGATCTTGAGAGGTAAAATGGGGCCTATGCATTGTTTGAGAAGGTTTGTTTTGGGTTGGAGAGCGTTGAGACGCTGGGAAACAAATCTGCGTTAGGTACGTGGTGTCGAGTAACTCGTGTTCTTACCCTCTCTCCATTGTTCGGGCCGGAAGAGTGCGCTAGAATTACATGCTCGAGTCTGATGTGCGCTTATTTTTTACGGAGCTATATTTTGTTTTGTAAGCTCTCCTATAGTTGTACAGTTCAACGACTGAAGAAATGAGAGGGTGGTCGAGAGGGAGACATTAAACAAGTTTGGGTGTTATGGTATGTAGCATCGTGGGAAATATTTGTAGCTAGGTCGGATCGTGGAGTTGTAGCCTGTATTCAATTTGGCATCACACCAAGCGCGCTCAAACAAACGTCTTGCGAAGCGCAGGGTTTCTTGGCCGGCGCTTCCTTCCTCATTGGCTCGCCTCTCTCGTCCGGACGCGCCACCCCGCATACTGATATCAGGATTAAATTACTCCACCAACTATTTTACACAAAACCAGAGGCCATAATTAAAGTCCGAGCGAAAATGGGGGAAATCAAACGTCTTATCTGACCAGCGGGAAATAGCGTTTCTTCGCTGAATAGTTTCCGAGGCGGGTAGCAAGTGAGCGGAATAAATAATTATTGCCGCAATCTAAAGTTGCCGCTTGCTGCGAACTCAGTACTTCCTTAGAAGATATCCAATGAAACAGTTTCTATTGGCTGCCTTTGTGACATACTATCGCAGCACAACATCGAAGCTAGTTTGCAAGTAATCGCTTACTCTGTTATTTTGTAAAGCTTCCCTGGACGAATCTATTTAAGTTTCGAGCTGATTTCTTCTTCGACTGGGTCTTCTAACTTGAAGACCAATAAAAGTTTGGGAGACTTAGGTAGTTCTACTAGTTAGTAGGTACCTTAAAGAAGGAAGTCGTCCGTATTTCTGAACTAAGTTATGGAGAAAAGGGACTGAGCACTGGTATTATGAAACTAGAACACTCTGACACGAAGCTGTTTGCATTTCAAATCGCATTACACAATCCTGACACATGAACAGTTTCACTTTCAAACACCAAAAGTACAAAATCAATAGCAGAAATACAATTCACTTTCACGGTGTCTGAAATAAACCATTCTTTCCATTGAAAGGGGAATAATCTCGGTGTAGCAGCGGGAGTTTAATCAAAATCCGAGAATTGCTTTAAATCGGGGAAATCGGGGTAACGGGGAAAACGCAGGATATTCCTTTGTGTTGGCAATTTCCCGTGCGTGGAGCTAATGTGTTATCGGTGCGTAATGACTTCCTTAATTAATACGCAATATTGTCGCTACGTATACGAAAATACATTATACAAAGCAACATATGTTTTAAACATTTAATTTTATTTAAGATGAAACGAAGGAACTTTGTTGATATTACCTGAAAAAAAATAGTGTAGAGATCTTGGGACTGAATAGCGTCATAATAGATGGTCTTAACATAGATACAGTACATGATACATACTTCAAGGTAAGTAGAAATTGCAATCGCTTCTTTTTTCATACCAGTTTCATTCTATGTATACGTTTAACGTCACTTCGGAAATTTGTTATAACTTAAACTTTGTTTTTGATGGATTCTGTTGCTAAACGTGCTCTCAGCGGTTCTTCGAACTCGAAAAATTATTTGTTTTTGATGTTTGAAGATCTTTATCACACAAATATCGTAATACAACGCAGCTTCAAGACCCATTACATAAAGCAATACATAGAAGAGGGTTCGGTGGCCTAGCACCGGAGGCAGTAAGAAGTTATTTTAGGGGACTCCGAGACATCGGGCTTATCTTTACGGCAGGTGTTCCGTCCCAACAAATTCGCGAAATATGTTTTAGACTTATGCGGATCATGGCGGCTATTAGATCTGCTTTAGATTTTCACTGCTAATTTTATAGCGTGTTCTTTTTCGCTTTTCTTTTTGTAGATATTTCAATCGAACTGTTTTACAAAAAAACACTTTATTCGATTTTGCAAACAATTTTCTGGCGTCTGCTGTTTTTTTAGGTAACTCGAGTGGTGATGAGCGGCATTTTAGACTTCATTATCAGTGAGGGGAGCTTTCTATTGCTGTGTTCCAGAGTTCCATCTTTAACTAAAAATCTTTAAGTACCAAAACACTTACCTTTTACTTTATATTGATAACAAGCAGTCTCATGTTTCTTTGTTTCATCTAGTATTCAGCTACATTAGAACATTTTGTTTCATTCTTTCCTTTTCCCCCCTACTCAATGTCAAGTCATGTAAGAGTCGTGTAAGATTTGTTCACAAGTGTACTACATCGGCACACGTCACTCACCCCACCCACATTAACCTTATTAACCCGTCAATACACTGGTTACATGCTACCAACCAATTAAACAGATTATAATAAATATATTTACGTCATACCAATTTGCTATTCGTTCAGAACAAAGCTTTGATCTTGCGAAACTCTGTGAATCGATTCGAATAATGGTTCGATGTTTGAAACAGTGCCTTGTATTCGATTGTTTGTTGCTCGATGTATCGAATAATGTATTAATATAATCGGCTTAAAACTATAGTACCAAACTACATTTATTATCGGTTCTTGGAACTTGAAAGCACTAGCTGTATTTCTTGGAAGCTTTTGTTTCATTTATTTATTTGAAAAATTATCTTTTTTACCGGTTTTGTGCAATTTATTATATTTAGGAATTTAAAAACTTTTCTCGTTAGCATTAAAGATAGTGGCAAACTGCAAAATGCATTTCAAGTTTTGCACTCTCGGCAATGACAAGAATAACTAGGTACCTGAGTAAAGGACCTATTTATCATCAAGCCGTTTCCTCCAAATGATAAGCATTGAAATAAAATATAAAAGCAGTATCATAAACTGTTGCTCGCGTCAGTTAAATATAAATTACTGGAGAAACGTCCCGAGGGAGAGGCCTCATTGTGGTCCACAATGAGCGCGCCTGATTGGCGGAAGGATGTTCTCACTAAATAAAAAATATCGACGCGTCATTTCGCGCAATTTTCGACGAATTTTCAAACGATAAAACCTGTCATTTCGCTGTTGACGCGCCTATAAAATATTCATGTAAATGGCAAGAGCTGCGAGAATTTTTCTTCGATTTACGCGACGAAATAAGATGTCATTTTCCGTATCATTAGCGTTGGATCGGAGCTCGGCGGCACTATTTATACGCAAAATACGATAAAATGACACCCGACTGATCGACTGTTTGATGCGCGATTGATAAATTACTGCTCTTTATCGCTTTTATCTTTTATATTCGCTAATATTTCATTTTGAAGTACGAAATATTCGCTGTTACTAATCAAACGAGTAACTGCGAAGTGGATAGTCCTGAGGGATAAACCAACAACCTAATCTGCTGTTGACTGCTTCAATCTGAGGTAAGCTATTCGCTCAAATAGACCGCAAAGCTGTGCAGACCGCTCCGTATTTTCATAGCAAGGTAAATTCGATTGGAATAATACTCAATTGCGATGAAAGCGCGTTCGTTGAGCCCTCTCTTTGCGGCAAAATCGTGCAAGTAGTTTATCTCACCCCTTTCGATACCGCGGCTACAAAGGAATCTTGTATGATATCATTTAAAATCTGAGATCATTTTGTTAAACGCTCTAGATATTTTTACATCACCAAGACCTATTTACTTTAACTACCTGTAGCTTATATCTGATTAGGATAGATATTTAGATATATGCCCCATGTGGGCCAAAAGCCAGGTTTATGCTAGAGATTGTTTTTGTATGTTTCTTTAATAGAAACAGTTATTATTTAAAAAAAAAACTAGTTTTCAGAATAGTTTCAAATTAACTGCTCCAAATCCAGAAAATTCTCACCATCACCAGCTCCCAACAAAACACAACTTATTCTCCTAAATCCACCAACCAATATGGAATAAAAATCCCCAAAAAATAGTGTCTCCATATTCCACTTTCCAATTAGAATTATCTTGCGAATCCTTACATTGTATTCTGGTATCGCGAGGTGCGTCCACGCGGCTTATTGCCCCACGTCGGGCGCCAACATAGCCCGCGTTGGGCGACAATATTGCTCCCGCCGTGTCCCGCACTAATCCCTGGATTCATTTATTTTTGACAACGCAATACGATTTTATCTCACGGCTTCGGATGCTGTTTGCCTTCTGTTATTACGCTCCCGCGATATTTCGGCTACTTATTTATTTATATAGCCACCCCTTATGAGGGTGATTTGACTTTTAATGTGACGCGTTTAGTGGTTTGATGTGCTTATTTAATTTGATACTGTCGAACTTTAATTGACGTTTTCGGTGTATTATAGCGTTCTTTTATAACATAAGTGGTGGTCAAATGAATGGATCAAACATCAAAAAACCCTTAAATCGGAAATTGTTAGGACAATTTTCAGACAATATTTGGGCTAGCTCTATGTTTTTTGAATCTTTGTAATTTATAATGTTAATAAAGCGTTATTAACTTAGCAGCGCGTGACCCGAGAGCTGGTGAGTGTCTGGCGCAGCGCATCAGCATTGCTATACAGCGAGGCAATGCAGCCAGCGTCTTGGGCACGCTTCCGACTGGTATTGATATGGATCATTTGAGCTACCTGTAGATTGTTTGCAACAGTCTGCAGTTAGCTCAATTGTCTCAATTGTAAATACTACAAATTTTCTTTGTTAACAAAGTAATATATAATATTAACATGTTTTTTTTGTTTCTCGTATCTCATTCCTTATCAGTTCCTTAATTTAAATCTTTCAATCTTTGTCTTAACCTCTTAGGTTAGCTGCAGCATGATTTTTAACATAAAGCAAACAATACAATTTTCTCTGTTTACTTCTACGTGCTCTTCCAACATGCCTACCTAAATCTAAACCATTATGTTTCTCGAGCCATATTTTCTGCTAGAGAGATCTATCAATAGACTCACGTGATCCGGTCTCAAGCCCCCTTCACGGCCTGAGTGCTTAGCTGAAAGTGACAGAATGGTGCCTCCATAGTTGCATGGTTTTAATTAATTTTATGTCGGGTTTTCAATTCTTCGATGACGTCTTGTTTATTGGAAGTTTACAGCAAGAATGGGGTTGAAATTATAGGCACTGACGGTATTTAAAATTTATGGCTAATTGACTCATATGCGGAACGACCCGAAGTGTATCTTGGCCTTCAAGATGTCGAAGAAAGC
The DNA here is from genome assembly GCA_947086465.1 of Eupithecia exiguata. Taxonomy (NCBI): domain Eukaryota; kingdom Metazoa; phylum Arthropoda; class Insecta; order Lepidoptera; family Geometridae; genus Eupithecia; species Eupithecia exiguata. Next base: position 4,008,131 of record OX352229.1, read on the forward strand.
GAAAAGAGAAATATTATTTGTAAACATATTCAAATGCAGAAAAAAGAATGTTCGGAAACTTATTTCCAGTGTGGTCTCAATTTCGACTCTATCATCGATGTTATCACAGTGCCGACGGTCTTTATTAGGTGTAAAAGTATGTATTGAAAATATGATAATCAACAAACTTTGAAGACACGGTCCCTCTAAAATTCCAATTTGCATATCTTATTAAAACCTACCCGTCACAGATAAAAATGAAAATGAGACACGTCAAAGAAAAAACGGACAAAACGCCAAAGAGACAATGGATATTTTTCGGCGATACGAATAAACTTTTGTTATGGAAATTCAGGGACTCTGCATTTTCTTTATCCCCTATTCCTTGGAGGAATCTGTTTTTTTAATTATCGTGTTTGGTAATTAGTTTCGGGAAACGATCTCTCTTCTGTTTTCCTGTTCTACCGGCAACTTGTCTACGGTTAATTTGCTAATTTATAGTCGTAGATTTTCTCTAGAAATTTCTTTACACGATTTTATACATACATTACCTATTCAAAATGTTTTTACGTAGTCAGAACTGATAGATGAAGACACCGTCCATTTCGTTTCTTCGCGTGATAGACGGTTGTACCGCATATTTTGCATAGGAATGGTACATAAGGTAATTAAACCTGGAGATCGCTTCTAAACGTTAAGGCCGCCCATTGTACTTATGTCTTACGTTATGTATTTTTTGGTGTACAAAAAAGTATTATTGTATTGTATTGTTGTGTTGTTTAAGGTGCATGAGCGTGCACGGTCTAAGGCTCACGATATCTACTAGCAACCAACTATAAAGCTTTGGCAAGCAGGTTGCTGGATAGGTTAGGTTAGATTATAATATCTATCATCATCATCATAAGCCTATGTTAGTCCACTGCTGGACATGAGTCTCCTCTAATGAGCGCCAAAAGCGCCCGCCTAAGTTATTAAATGTTACAGTCACAACAACTTACCTTCATTTTCCTTTTGCAAAACTTACACCTTATTTCTCCTAGAAATATTTTCCTTATTTTGATGAAACCTGATTCTTAGGTAGAGTAGTGCAAATACAAAAACAGCTTTTGAAGTGGCTAAACAAATTGGCGAGGCACTTGGCAGGATTCTAGAGAAGCTTTATTTTCCCCAAATGACACACGTTAGGGACACGATAGGTTAGGGAAGCAAAGAGATCGAAATAGCCGGACACTTTTAAATGACAAAATGAAATAGTAAGTACAGAAAATGAAATAAGTTTGTATCTCTGTGAAAGACATTATGAGTAAAGAAAAATAATGAAGTGTGTTTATTTTTTAAACAATATAGGCTACTTATTATCCCGGAAAACGCGTGCTAAGCCGCGAAAATGGAACTTCATTGAAATATATTATTAGCGATTTATGTAAGATGCTATTTCAAAAAATTTATCGATGTTATGATAGTATTCATCGATAAAGTTTTTAAAATAGCATCTTCTTACTTATCAACGATCAAAATAGCAAGCAAAGTTACTTTCCAAAAGCGTTTTTAATTGCTCTAGTTTTTAAGTGTGGTTTCAAAGCTATTACGACTTAGAAAATGAACATGTTTCAGCATCATTTGCTGTTTGCTGTATCTACAGCAACAGGCTTCACGTGCACCTTACCTATAAAAGCCATTAAGTATCTATTTATATTTTTAGGTAGTTTTAACCGGTATATCAATTTATGTCATACCATGAATGAGTCGTCGTATTCACCGTATTTTTTTTCTTTTTCTACGTGTTTTTAAAATTCAACCAATGACCGGGAAGACCAAGATCTTCATTGTTTTTTTATAGCGAGTAGATTTCGTGTCTTAGTGCCACGAATAGAGATAGTTTGGCCACAATCGCACGATGGTAAGTAACGATGTGACCGACGATATATAACAAAAATCATGATTCTAGAAGACACCATAGACAAGCTGACCGGCCTTTTCCGACCAAACATCCTAATAAACATCCCTAGCACATTCGCCAGGATTATATCGATCTGGAGCTATACATAACAGTCTGAATAAAAAACTGCTGGGATTAACGTGATTGCTACTCGTATTTAGAATTAATTCTCCTTTGTGGATTTCGTTGTATGGCTTGACGTCTACGTTCAATGAAACATCGCTTTATTGTGATCTAGAAAATAATGTTTGACTGGTTAGGCTACCGCTTTTATTTTCGATATGATTCTGAAGTGTGAAGGGGTCTTTTCTTACCTGGTCTGAAGAAGCATATTTTATCACATTATTCATCTGTCCGATGGTCAAGCGACTTAGAAGAGAGCGGAGGGAGTCAATGCATTTGGCTGGCAGTGGCTAGAAAAAGACCACGTTATACACTTACACGTAACCTTTGACCAGCCCAGCAGTAGGTGATCCCTTTGCTAGAATGATGGATAATAGACAGTAAAATGTATTCCTCTTTAAAACCTAGTAGGTATCTTTGCGGGGGGTTATTCCCAACGTCTCATGTGAGATGTGCTCATTCCCAACGTCTCACGAAAATTATTCCCAACGTCTCACGACCAACGCACCTATGGCCAACGTCTTACGAAAAGTATTCTCTACATCATCTATTATTTATCTTTTTGGAGGCGGAAGACGAAGCACTTGGTACAGGTCCGTCTCGTTGCTCGTTGCTCGTTCTTTGTCCGTACTGCCTGCACGAACGCTCACAGCATAATCCGTCTAGTTCCTCGTTGCTCGTTCTTTGCCCGTACTGCCAGCACGAACGCTCGCAGTATAATCCGTCTAGTTCTTCGTTGCTCGTTCTTTGCCCGTACTGCCTGCACGAACGCTCGCTGTGTACCACGTTACATTACACCCCGTAACACCATGGGTACTAATTCCCACCTTTCGCCTTTGCCTTGCAGTTAGTTGCAGAACAGGCTGATGATGATGAGGTACCATGTCCAAGACACATTGACACACCGCACCAATTGCCCTATCTCAATTGAAAGCAAAGCCCTCTTGTTTTTTACCAGAGGGTCACCTAATCCTCGGGCTTGTCTCTAATACTCAGTAATTTCCACCCCGATGTTTGCAGGCTTTTACGGCCGTACTGACTTAATGCGACCTCGGATTTACGTTTTAAGTTGGTAAGTATTGCGTTCGTAAGGACTTGGGTTAAAGATGGCTTGCAAGTTTGCCGTTACATAAAAACGAGTGAGCAAGCGAGTTTTTTGTGGTCGATACTTTTAAGAATGTACTGATTCTTTTATGACATTACTAGCCGCGCCCGCGGCTTTGCTCGCGTAGAGTTTTAAGTCTTTAGTCGAAACCTTAGTTATTCTGCTATACCGGACGGAGACGAATCCTATAAATCAATGATCATCAAAATCGGTATAACCGTTGTTGAGTTATAAATGGTGTAAATACTACATGACTTTGTTTTATACCCAGATACATAGAGTTCGTTATTGGGCCAATTTGTAGATGTAATCATTAATAATATATATATATATTTCAGGCATCATAAGACAAGTACTTACAATGTAACTTAACTAGGGCCCATATTATGATAAATACCTTGGAGACTACTATGTTAATACATAATTATAAGAAAACTTATTATGCTGTGTAAAGGAGAATAAAATAATAGAATTTAAACATCTAAGACCTACAAACTGTACACACATTTCAGTATAATGTATTATAGTATATTCTAAGGTTATTTTCGCGAGAACTCATAATAAAACAGTGTTTTATTATAATGTATTATGATTATAATGATGTCGGTCAGAAAAAAACAATTTATTTATCTCATTGCTTTGTGAATTAAATCTGAAAGCCTGGTTTGGTTATGAAAACAGAAATCCTATCAAGACATTCAATACGCTGATTTCGGTGACGACGTAACGTCTAATGACAATCTCAAGGAAATTAAAATTCCCAAACAGAGGGCAGTTACAACAAATCCCGGTACTAAAACTCCTATATATATCTCGGAGAGCGTTGTAAAAAATCATTGCCTCCATCTACCCTCGGCCCTCGGCGAGGGGAAAAATCTAATCTGTGCATTTTTTGCGGGACCGCGATGCCACAAAGAATTTCATTTCCCACTGTTCATCTATCTCTATTTCACTGACGGCTCTTGTTCTTGAGTCCCCTCTTCTCCCCTTCGAACCCCTCATCCGTTTTTTAGACTTCCTCGATCGGAGATAAGGTTAAGCGAGCTCGTCTTATGAGTGGTTTGTAGGCGACATTCACAGCCGCGTTTTAATTTATTATGTCTGCATCGCTCCTCCTTAGCGGCTGATTATCCCGTCTCCACCGAGATTACATTCTACGATGTGAGACGCGTCTCTTTGTCTACCTCTGCACTCGGTGGGCCACAAGGACACACGTTAATTAACCAAAACCCACATAAATCATAAAAAAAACGTCCGAAAACGATAACGGAAACACTTTATGGATTAAATTGATACACAAAAGCCAAAGATCATCATATAATAAACCATAATAATAAACATGACAAAGAAACCGACCCGCCAAAAGTCCATGATTGTGTTAGTAGTGTCACAATCAAACGAGCCTCCACGAAAACAGAATTACACAATTGTGTACAATTGTATTCAAATCTGTGGACATTGGCGTATTGTATTTTTATTGCCACTTATTGACGCGTAATTGTCAATAAATTCCTACGGGATCGGAGTTTAATGTGGGTTTGGGTGAAAAAGTTATGTTTTATTAATATTTTTACGAGAGCGTTTAGTATGGGCGATAAGATCTGCCGATTGGGAAGTTTTTTCTTTCAATTTCCGTCACGATTTGTAGGCTCATTATAGCTGGCGATGGGGGCGATACGGGCAGTGGTCACATGCTATCGTCTAGTGCGATGTTATCGCCGCTCTTAGCGACTTTCATCGGGACTTTCGACTGCACACCCCTCAACATGATTTCAATGACGAGCCGTCAGCGTCGTTTTGATTGAGGAAAATCTCAAGTATTTACTGTGACTTGACTGGGGTAGAGTCGTGTGGGCTTGTAAGAATATTGATGTAACATTGTGTTACCGATTACATAGCCGGACAGAAGTTTTCGACTACAAGAATTTAACAAAATTGTTAGAGTGTTTGAATACGTTTCTGGCATGGCCAATGTTTTTTTTTGTAAATGGTATAAAATTAAATTAACTAAACCGAATAAGACTACTGTGGACGATCATGTTTTATAACATCGAGGAAAGATCATACAAAAGTATCCGATACTAGCGGCCCGCGCCGGCTTGGCACGGGTAGATATATTTAACAAAAAAATTATAAATTTTTACACACTCTTGGCATACTTTCCATGCTTAGAACACTCGATCAAGTCTATTTTTGACAAAACAAAAAATCAAAATCATCATCGTTTGGGAGCTACAATGCCGCAACAATCCACAGATATACACACAGACACATAGATCCACTCGTCAAATTTATAACAACCATCTTTTTGTGTCGGGGCTTAATAATAAAAATATAGTAAAAAGATACTTAAGATAATTAGTATAAAATAGTTTTTTTGTTTTTTGATTATTCTAGAATTCTAATGGTAAAAGAATTTTTCAAATCGGTCCAGTAGTTTCGGAGCCTATTTAATTCAAACAAACGAACAAATCTTTCCTCTTTAGAATATTACTACAGAAGAGCTAACCAAAAGTTGTAACATCAAGTTGAGTATTTGAGAGTCTTCAGAGACGGTGACTTGTGAAGGTCAAAGTAAATCTGAAGTGGAGCTATTTTAGGCAAGTTAGCTTCCATCGACGACATTGTAGTTCAGGCTCCACCTTTGTACTGCATTTCTATGCTGAATACTACGTACCTACTTACTACATAACTGTGATGTCGAATTACCGTTTCAGATCAATTTTATGATAGTTATTACATAATATTGTAATATTAAAAAAAACCATAAAATTGTTCTTTAAGAAAATCTTTTAATTTACAACCTGGGACTTAATTCTACTAAGTTTCGTGCAAAAAGCACCCCACGCAGTATCTAGGTTTTTTTTCATCTATGGTCGATTCTGTGACTACAGTCATAATATTAGTGATTAATTAATTATTATTATTAGTGATTGATTAATAGAATTAAGCACCTGTGTATATGTAACAAACCATTAAAAGTTTATGTTAAAACTGGAAGCATTGTAAAAGTTGAAATAAGCAAATAAATCATTTCATTTCTAAGAGATACCCAAAGTGCGGGTAAGCACTATAATTTATAACGCGTCTTTAATTTTAGTTTTTAATATTGTATGTATGTTAGTTTGAAGGTATATATTACTATGGACCGTAGAATAAGTGAAAATAAGATCTGTAACTGTTCTATAGTCTGAAATAAATGATTATTATTATTATTATACCAAAAAAACTTAGTATTGTAAGAATAATTAAAATTTAATAACCAAAGTAAAATCCGGTGCAGGTTTCTGAGTAAAATATTTTTTTCATACTTACACAATGATCATCATAAGCTTATTATAACTTAACATTCCTTTTCTAATCTCCCTGTTATACTACCAAGAATACGCAAGCTACTAGTCATATTTAAATGTAAAAAAGTGTATCAGCGTGTTTTCCCACTAAGTCCACCGACCACCGTCTAATACTCCTGCCAAGGAGGCTCTACAATATTTAGCGTATTGTGTGTATACATAGACATGTATTGTGATGTCATATAGAGGGATTAATTCAGGGCACGTCGTCGTCTCATATCAGATCTTGGGGTCGTAGGGGCTCGGACTGGTTACGGTGCAATATTAAACACTGACATACACGTAGGTACGTATAGCTAGAGGGTAGGATCAAATAAAACCTTGGGAGGAAACGGAACAGGAAAAATAAAGCCTGTTTAATAAACGAATCCTCAGAAGATTTTAAACGTTGGATTTTTACTGTTTAATTTCGATCTATGCGAACTAAGCTTATCTTCGCAACTTTCGTGTTGTTCTATTATACATTTTATTTGTTATTTTTCTGTCAATACTTTCCAGCTTAGCCTTCTTTTCGTCCAGAAGTTTAGGATTATGATTAGAATCTATGAGAATTTGGTCTTCACATTGGTCTTCGCTCTTTATGCCGGTTTAAAATTTTCAGTTCCATTAAGTTTTCTATGAATGCGCGACACCCCTTAAACATGACTGATAAGTAAGTCGGTGACAAGACAAGATAACCGCTTATTAAACACGTCAGTCAGTCTGACAGTATCTACCCTCAATCAGGGTTGAGGTGGAGGGCAAATGGAAAAATGACCGAATTCTGTACCCTTGTTTGTTAAACCTGTGTTTTGTTTTGTTTACTGTGTAAATTGTGTAATTCTTTAACAAATACCTTGTAAACTGAGTTTCTTAAGAAAAGTTAGCACAACGCTCTGTTTTAAAATGAAACTTTATATTTTTTTTCAACGGTTACTTTAAAAACTTTTAGATTAATCATTCATTACTTACACCAAAACAAAAGCACCCCTATTCTAAAAACTCGCAAAGAAATAAGAGAGTATATACGATCGACATCAAAAAGTCCGTCGCGGAGTTTTTTGCAATCATCAAATTGATCTGTCCGAGTCCGGCGCCATCTGGCCCGTGAGCGAATCGCTTTCGAACTCCGTCAGCCGACGAATTAATTCATATAAAACACATTCGCTTCGTAGAAGGGTCTTACTTAGTGTCGTTTGATATTCCTAGATAGGTATTCACTACTTGTATCTATGCGAAACGTTATCACAGGTTGCGAGATGGTTAGATGTATCATCAATTTTATTTTATTCGAAACAACCTTTTTTAAAAGAGAATCTATATTAATATTATAAATGCGAAGGTGTGTTTATTTGTTTGTCCTTCCTTCACGCCCTAACTAAGCAACCAATACACTTCATTTTTGGTATAAAGTTTGTTGAAAGGATGGAGAGTAACATAGGCATACTTTTTATCCCATTAATCAGTTTTCCCATGGGATAGAAATAACTTTAAACAACGCGTTCGAAGCCAGAGAGAGAGAAAGTCCGCGGGCAGGAGCTAGTTAACGATAAGTCTAATTGTCCCAGATGGTTTCCTCTCAAAACCTTGCAAAAGACCACAATTTGTCAATGTGGTTCATGCTTTTATTACAAAATGGACAGTTCCAACACACAGAAGTTCCTCTTCCCTGCGGGCTGACTCCAGCCAATAGGATTTCTCCTGCCATTCATCAAATTTTCGTTCGCTCGCTTTTCCGTGGTCAAAGTTCTCAACGAAAACTCATTGTGCGTGAAAGCGGTAGTTTTACCAAAACATATTTTTAACTGGGAGGTACAAAAACATTTTCATATTTCAGCTGGAATTGTAACAGTTCTCGGCTCGGGGCGGGCGGCGCGGCTAGGGCGGGCACGTGTGCTCATCAACTAATGGTCCGTGCGCATTTGAACCGAGCCTACAGCTACACTCCGCACAAACCAACCTCTAGTCCGCTTTCGGCGCAAAATTATAACGTGTAAAACACGGCTTCCCTTGCATTCCGCGCACGGGATTTTTATGAATGCCACGATTATTATACGCATTTTAAACTCGAATACGGCTCCATTCTCCCCGAGACGTATAGCAATATTCGTAACGAGTTTTCTCAACGCTACCTAATTTCAGGTCGAGAGGAGAGACGAATGTAGGTTGGAGCTGGCCACTCGGCGAGCGCGATTGCCTCGGGATCGAACGCGATTGCAAAATTTATTAGCGGGCGGACGGCGACGACTGGGCGGGCGGCACGTACGCAGTTGTTTTTACTCATCATGTATTTTTTTCTCGACGAGGCTCGGCTCTCCCCTTTTGTTCTCAAGTGGACCAGCTGTCATTATACGCCATGTTACTGTTTTTTTCGACGTTTTTATAGAGTTTTGCGTCGAGAGGGCGTTTCGTTCGGAAAAATGTTCGTTTTGCGTGCGTCCTGGAGAGTTTGCGTGTCGAGTGATGTCGACGGTGGCGATTGAAAATGAGTTATGGAATTTGTTTCAGCATTTTCCTCTTGCGGCGCTGCATTTCGAGTAGGCTTCGCGTCGAGGACTGGTGGACTTTCGAGGGTTCATAGATTAATAATGAAAATAGCTGTAGTTGCCTCGTGTTTTGTTCGAGTACGATTGCAATGTTGAATTTGTATCAAAATTAACTTTTCACCTATTTTCTGATGTAGTTGCAAATTTTCTACAACAAAAGTATAAGAGCTCGATCTGTTGCCCAACTAGTCGACCGACTCTACCACACCCCAACCGAAATGTTAACATGTGTCATTGCAGTTTTCAAGTGGCCTCTGTTTGATAATTGAGGCGACCCTTTCAGAGCTCCCTCAAGTTTCAATCAATGGAATATGTAGTTTGCCGACATTATTTGCATAAGGCCTTTAGTTGGTCGTAATAACTTTGTAGCTAAATTGTACAGTCAGCTGATAAAGTTGTGAATATCTGATTTAATCTTCTGATAGCTGCCTACGATTAAGCGTACGTCTGCAGTTTTGAAACATGGTGGTTTCAAAATTCTTCTGGCAGTTCTCCTTCTTTAGGAAACTACTTAAACGACTATAGAAAAAGAGGAAGTTCCCAATTCGTCTTTCGAATCACACTAATCCATGGCTTAGTAAATTAGAACTCATACTGCACTTCTGCGTTTTTAAGACGTTATTCATAGTTTTCTAACTTGTCAAGCTTGGGACACGGAATAACTTTTAAGTTGTGACATGAACAAAAGTCTTACCAAAATTTAAAATATTTCGTATCTGCAAACAAAAACCTCAGCTAAAACTAAAAAAGCCTTTCAAAAGCATGCCATTTTCTATAAAACGCACATTTACGCTCTTTCTATGATTAGCCAGGCAGTATCCATGGTGGCTCTTCAGTGTACGAGCGATGATGCACAATGCCGTTTAAGAGGGATCTATTTCCCTTCAGCATATTGCTTGGTTGGTAGTATGTGAGCTTTATGTGAATATATTGCTTGAGAATTGAAATTATTAAGATAAAAACCAATCGATGGACGTACAAAATATCATAAAAGCAAAAGATTGTGCCGTTGTGAAACGATGGGGTGAAGACGACGCCTAATAAGAAATCATTGTACATAAGGGGATATTTTCATTGTGTTTTAGCATTATCATCTTATTTGTGGGCATCATTCAAATTTACTGGAAACCTATCATTTTTAACATCTTGTTAGTATATGATGACAAGAATATTATTTTGTGACCAATTTTTACGATTATGAGCATCATAATACTGCCTTATTTAGATTACATTTGCAATTTTATATGCTTATCTGCTGCTCATATGCTGCTGTGCTGCGATTTATGTCTTTGACAGCGCCCATTTAACCCTAACTACCGAATAACTTTTTATTATGCCCTAACAGGGTTTGTCCAGCAACAAGCAGCCCGGAGATAGCTGCTGACTAATTACTTAATAAAACCTTACTTGCTTACTTATTTATCACGATAAAATATAGAAAACATTCCAGCCATCTCAAGTTCCTAGATCCTTATGTCCTGTTTCGATTATTGGTAAGATAAGTCGTTTTGAAGAGGTATGCAATCTCAGTTCGAATTGCGATCGGACAATAGCACTTCAGATCGCTGGTTCATAGAGCAGGTATTCTCTAAGATTTTATTGACTACTCTCGAACCTGCAACGGTAGCTTGAAAAAAAATTTAAGAAAAGAGTTTAAAGTTTTTTTTATATTGCTGCACTGATCGCTAAGAAATGAAAACAAAGATATGAAATGTCAAACGAACTAAATGTAACTGTGATCGTTGACTAGGTTTGGTTAAACTGTAATGTTACCCCTGTAGGTGGAGCCACCGGCGCTATAGTCCGTAAGAGGTCCCAAAGATTTTCGGTTCAACCGACTACACGGGTTTCGTGGCTTAGTTGGTTAGAGCACACCCGTACTTAGGGTGGGGCGCGGGTTCGAGTCCCGCCGAAACCGAAATTTTTTGGGGACTTATTTCTTAGAAAAGAGTTTGTTCATTAATTATGAAATAAAATATCATAATGTATTAAAATAAAACAGGGCAAGTGCGAGTCAACTCACATACGGAGGGTTCCGTACCATCGTACATAGCTATTTCACAAAAGGAAAAGTAAAAAGTAGCAAAAAGCCATCCTGACGCGGTCACCCATCCAAGTGCTGACCGCGTCCGACGATGCTTAACTTCAGTGATCGGTACTCAACTTGATACGGACATTGCATCCCTTAATTATTACATACATTTTATTACTTTTATAATTTGGTGCTATACTGGCAATAATAATCTACACATCTTCCCAATTTTACTTAGATCAATGCCTACTAGTATTGAATTCTTCAAACTACGATAGTTTTTAAATTAAAATAGAGATCGTTTATATTTGTATTGGTGTGAGAGTTCTGGAATATAATAATAATTAATAATGTATTGTCGACTATTGCAGTCGCTGGGAAACGATCGATGGAGTCGGCTCATGGCTGATTTTTGTGGCGTTGTATAGGGGAAGCCTGGGTCCAGCAGTGGACGTGTGAAGGCTGACATGATGCTGATAATGACGATCCTCAAGCGGTAGGTAGTAAATTTGCAAAAACGAGTTTCAAAAAAACGAAAACCAACTCAAAAACCAAATCCAATCTAAATAACAACTCAATTACTTACACGTTCCATCCCCAGTAATAAAGTAAATTGACATCGGGCCAGTGAAAACTACTCAAATGTGGCGCTCCTCTCAATCCAATGCATTTTAGGAAATTATTTCTCCATCACATTAGGACGTATTGGTGTGTCGTGGAGCGCGCCCTCTGGCCGTGCGTGAGAGAGTTCGGAAATGTACCCTCTTTTACCTTGGACGTGTGGATGCCAGCTCTGTTAGATATTAGTCACATCTATCAAATTTTTAGGACTCTAAAATTGTAGGTGACATTCTATTTATGGAGCAATATAGTTATTTGGTCACTTTAAGACCAATATCAATGTTTGCTCTACCTAGAATATTCAGGTTATGAAATGCGTGAATTTGTAAAACCTAATATACCTACTTCAATTCCAAGTACTTACGTTTAATCTCATCTGTAAATGTATGCAACTATGAAACATAAATATATATTTTTGCAACCACCGCATTAAGTGACTAATTTAAATATACATGTTTTACCTTGATAATAATATCCATTATATTTTATTTCATATTTTATCTTAAGTCAATAATGTAATTGATTAATTTTAATCGTATTTGTTACTCAATAAATAAATTGAAAATTCAAATTATTTCATTTTCTTGAAAGAAGTCGGAACCAACAAACATGACTACAACAAGTTGGCAACACTACCCCTTTTTACCTTCACAGATAACATAGCAGTAACGCCGGTGTCACCCGTCTTGAGTGGCTCGGATACATTCTCCTTTCCTTGTAGACAAAGTAGGGTAGATAATGTTACAAGAAAGGACAAATGTTACAACGTGGTTATACGTAAAATGTAGAGTTCCTCTTACAGCGTCAAATTTTGGTACAAGTTGTAAAACATTGCTGAAAGATGTGTTTTATTGGCTAGCTGGTACGCATTGTTTAAGGTTATTTCTATCCCATGGGAACTGACTTATGGGATAAAGCCTATGTTACTCTCCAGCATCCTTTCAACTAACTCCATGCCAAAAATCAAGACGATTGGTTGCTTAGTTAGGGCGTGAAGGAAGGACATACAAACAAACACACTTTCGCATTTATAATATTAGTATAGATTAGTAAAGATATAGTAATATTAGTATAGATAAAGATATAAACTTCGGTGTTTACTAGAATGTGAACAAACTAAATTTTAGGACTAATTATTTATATATTAGAACAAAAAATTTGTGTCGATATATTTTATATTATAATTTTTTTTACATTAGTCAGACAATTTAAAAAAATGACTGCATCTTCGATTATAAGAAGGCAGTTTTTTAATATCTCTTGAACTGGAAAAGTTACTGCAAGTTTTTCGAAGCACATTCAAGGTTTTGAAACGAGCACTACTCCTCTTTAAATTGATGTACTCTTAACTTATTGATCTTAAGTATATAACATTGCCTTAACATTCAAACGCGTTTCTCGAGCCAAATAAACAAATCCATTCTTTTATTTATCTTCATTTCAAAACACAAACACTGGCTTTGCGAATCTTAGAAGCATGTTCAAATTTACTAAGGTTCTCCGTACATCGGTATGTGCAACGAACCAAGGAGATACTGAGGCTCACGGCTCCCTGATACGATTACTTGGAGCCCCGACGTGACGGACAGACGGACACTTTATGTACACAGGGTGTTTACAATAACTGACAAATGCCTGGAATTTTACGAGTATGCCTCCAAGTAAAGGTATCTGGTTCGTTTCTTTACTTTACCTTTAAAACATGAAAGTGACAAGAATTAAAGTGGTCTAAAGCGGTATTTTTATAATTTTACGTAAGTATTATAATATTTCAAATTTTTGACGTATGTAAATGTCCTGACGGTCTAAAACTTTAAGGAAACAAAGCACTTCGACTTTTGAGCTGAATACTTGAAGTCGTACAAATTTAGCGATCCAGTAAGTGTGAGTGACGTTTATTACCGTAAAAAACTATTACTCAAGCATAGATCGAGGTATTCTGGGTTCGTCCCACTGGCTTCGATGACTGAACAAGCTTTTATGATACGGAACTAAGCCTTTCATTTTAATTTGGTTCAAGAACCAAACACTAACAAAACATCACGTTTTCACATCACCCTGTAGGCACTCTTGCGTGTTACACGCATAGCCCAAGACGTCTCTGCCTTACAAGTTGAGAGGGCATATATCTACAGGGTGCTTGGTATGTACAGTAGATTCATCGGATAACTTCAGACACTGTGCAATATTGGAATTTGCTTCTGAGAACCAATATTCCAACATCTTGTGAGAATATTCTAGATATTCTAGATAGCGATAGCAAGGTGTTCGTGCAGTAAGCTTGTAAGCCTCTTATGTTATCAGATGGTATGTGAATCAAGGTGCTTGAGTGCCTCATTGAACACTTAATACTCTTGTACATAAATGTTATACTTAGAAATAAAAGAACCTGAAGGATTTCTTCGAAGGAAACGATAAAAGGCGACTTACTTGACTCATAACAAATTTGGCGCAATAAATAAATATTTCCTGTATTTGACTTAAGAAACCAATATTTTATCGATTTGAGATACCTATTAAAAGTGTTAGTTGAATACATATTATATTCAATAGAAAAATTGTTTATCGTTTATCGGTTTTATTTTTAACTCTGATAACTCTGTCGGCCATGTTGTGACGGACTCTACGGACGTTTGCGGATATACATAATGCTATTTCTATTGGTCATTTTGCGATTGGTCAATTTGCGTATTCATGATGTTTTTTCATTGGTCATTAGGCGTATTAGTCAATGTGCGTCTTAACGATAAATATCTAATATTATATGAGTATGGATTTTTATCTCTTACTCACCAGAGCTAGCGCTGAACGTTGACTTAATTTGAGTTGAGTTTGTTCTTTAACGAGTAATAGAACCAAACCTTTTTTTCATTATTATGGGGTAAGTGTAAGAAGTATACCTACGCGCATACCAATTAGAAGAAGAAAGGATTGAAATTATAAACGTGTGGTGCCTCCTGCTAACTGTAGAGGTTTCATTTGTAACTACGACTTTGACGACCGATGTGGCGCGGCGGGTGATGGTCCGCCTGCGACGCAGGAGGTGGCGGGTTCGAGTCCCACCTTGAGACAAATGTTTGTATGATCTGCATATCCAATATTTGCAGATCATACAAACATTTGTCTCCGGGTGTTCTGGGTATTTTCTATGTATAATTAAAAATGTATATCTACGTAATGTGATTTATTAAATATATCAGTTATCTTATGAAGTACCTTTAATACAAGCTCTGCTTAGCTTGGGGAGGTCTGCTTAGCTTAGCACGATGCTATGTGATTTCATCATCATCAGCCTATATCAGTCCACTGCTGGACATAGGCCTCCCCTAATGAGCGCCATAGCGCCCTGTCTTCAGCTTGCCGCACCCAGCATCTGCCTGCAGTCTTTCGCAAATCGTCATCCCACCTGGTCGGAGGGCGTCCTACACTACGTTTGCCGAGTCGCGGTCTCCACTCAAGAACACTTTTACCCCAGCGGTTGTCGGTTCTTCTCGCGATATGGCCAGCCCACTGCCACTTCAGCTTGCTAATCCTTTGAGCTATGTCGACAACCTTGGCTATGTGATTTATCAAGCATTATTTATTTATTTTAATAGCTTAAATGGATTAAAAGTAGCCTATATTACCTAGGCTTAGGTCATTACAAAATTTCAGGCAGATCCAATCAGTTGTTTTTGACATTGTCTTCAACCTTACATATTAACAAACTTTCTCCTTTATTTTAATTAGTAGGACGTATGTAAGTCACTATCCAAGACCACCTGAAACACAAAATACAGTACTTTTTCTGTCAATTACTGAGTTAGCGTGTTATGCGTCATCATGCTCGATGGCGCGGCGTTGTCACTAATAAGTGTCGAGTTATTCGTGAGATGTCGACCACGCATACAGATTGAGGGCAGGTCTGGACTCAGAGCCCCATTTTTGAAAGGGGTTTGGTACAGCGCCTCTACCGTGTAGATCTGTAACTACGCAAATACCATACTAAAATCGGAGGTCTCGATGGCGTCTCTATACTATTTAGAATCCTAATTCATGGCTCTGAGTCTGGTAGGTATGTGTCAGACTAACCACTTACTTTACTTACTTTTTATATTTTTTTATCTGAAATCTAAAATTAAGCAACTTCTTTTTTCAAAATCTATCAAAGCAATCATCATCATCATTAGCCTATATTAGTCCACTGCTGGACATAGGCCTCCCCGCAAGCCATAGCACCATTGCGCCCTGTCTTCAGCTTGCCACATCCAGCATCTGCCCACAATCTTTCGCAGATCGTCATCCCACCTGGTCGAAGGGCGTCCTACGCTACGAATCAAAGCAATGTCAAATATAATTTGATTGTTTTTTTACTGTTTTTTTTTTTTTTGCGGGATAAATGCTAATCCCTTGGGCATAACATTTTTATAGGACTAGCTCAGGATCATTTCCTATACACATACTACAAATAATAATAATAACAATCAGTCCATAAATAACGGAGATAACCACGAACATACATAGAAAAACATACATACAGCAGAACATAGAACCTTTTCCTTTTTTTCGAAACCGATAAATATGACTTTTGACAATAAAAAGGGAATTTATTCCTATTACAGATGCTTTTTATTTATAATAAAACACTGTTTTAACCGGACTGATCGCGTATATTTATTATTTTGTTTATAACCTGACGTTTCGGAGGCTTTTCAGCTTCCATGGTCACAGGCAGATTGAGGTGACATTTGTCTTTACAAGTAATTTGAATTGTGCATATCTACCGTCAATTATACAACTAGTGTTTTATTATGTGTTCTCGCGAAAATAACCTTAGAATATACTTTTTATTTATGATTGTTATAAATAAAAAATATATATTATTAAAACATTTATTTCAGGTAACGTTAGTCTAGTGGGTGTAAGATACCTTAAAACTACGACCCATATAAAATATATAGCTGACAAAAAGTATTTTAATTATTTTTGACAGTAATGACGCTCTCTCGTCTATTATCCCTGAATACATCCCTGGCTCACTTCTGACTCACGTTCTTCACGCGCGACTAATAACTAATTTATGCTAATTCCTCACCGGGCAAAGCATAAATATGAGAGGCACGTATTTAGTTTCTTGAAGGATCGCGACGAATTACAAGATCTTGGATGTAACTCGCTAGATTTTGAGTTGAAACGTTTGAACCCTCTGTTTCAGTTTTCCTTGTATTATTATTCTCTTGCTATTCTTTGACATGGAGGTTTCTTAATTTTTTTTTATCCTTCTTGTGACTTATTTATTACTCGATATGACGACCTCTGTGGCGCGGTCGGCGAAGGTCCGTCTGCGCAGGAGGTTGCGGGCTCGATTCCCGCCTTGGGACAAATATTTGTACGATCTGCAGGTATTTGTTCCAAGTGTTCTGGTCGGTTTCTATGTATAGTAAAAAAATATCTATGTAATGTATTGTATTATGTATATCAGTTATCTAGTACCCATAACACAAGCTCTTAGCTTGGGGCTAGATGATGCTGTGTGAATTGTCCAGCAATATCTATTTATTTTATTATTTATTTGCTAGCTGTTGCCCGCGGCTTAGCACGCGCTTTTAAAGCAACCTATGTCCGTCCCCGGGATGCCGTTTACCTCCCTACCAAATTTTATCAAGATCTGTTCAGTCGTCTAAACGACCTTTTCATGCCTAAGCCTGAAAAGGTAACAGACAGACAGATAGACAGACAGACAAACAGAGTAACTTTTGTATTTGTAATATTAGTATGAATGGATAAGTGTTTCTCACCACGTTCGTCTTCGTCCATCTTTCTTTTGGATTTACTGACAAAGTCAAATTGTCTTTATTCCTTACTGAGGAACACTACACTTCAAAAATATAAAGATGAAAATACGTAGTAACAATTTCGCGCAAAACTGCGCGCAAAATTGTTTATTTTTACAATTATGCGCGCAGTTTTGCGCAAAATTGTTACTACATATTTTCATCTTTATATTTTGCAATGGATTTCAGCAAAGTAATACCATGTAAACAAAGTAATATTCATGAAAATACCCGGTAATATTCATTAATGATATTCGACTTAATTATTTACATTCTAATGTTCATACGACTTATTGTAGTATCTTGTAAATACCCTTTTAAGCCCTGATCAGGGCTAGGTTTTACGACTACCTATGTTAGTGAAGTTCACAATTTTCTCATAAAACTGTTTTTGTAACTAAGTATCTATTTTTGTAATGTAATGCACTATTAGTGTTTATGGGTTCAAATAAATAGATATCATTACCTACTTTGTGTACAAAATTTTCTTACATAAGTTAGTACATAAGTAGCTAAGTAAGTACCTTTTACTATGTTCCTTTGCAAGTTCCTTGTCTAATATCAATTAATAACACAGTCAATTAATTATATAACATGGACAGCCATGCGATCCATCGAACACGCAACAGCGTCGCGTCGTATTGTACTTTTGGCCGGCCGCATATATCCGATTTTTTGTCTGATTGTCGGATGAATTGTCTATGGATAGGCGTATTTGACTATCCGAATTCTTTCCATACATTTTTAAAAAGTACACAACTCGTCTTCGGAAAGTCGAATACCCCCATCCATCAGACAAAATCGGACGTGTGCGGCGAGCCTTACACTTACGCCTGGGCCACTCTAGGAACCATTTTGATGACCTTGATCACTGAGAACTTGATACCAAAAAAAATGTTTCTGGTAGTATCATCAAAAATCGATTATTGTTAATACGCTAATATTATAAAGTCAAAAGTTTTTATTGATCAATTTTATGGTCGGACGTAGGTATTCTTGTTATATTACTTCTACACAGCAAAACCACTGGACGGATCGAGTTGAAATTTTATATAGGTGTAGGTCTATACCAGGAATAACCCATAGGCAACGGTCCCATAAATCCTTTTCCATAGAAACATTGCGTGCGAAGCTCAGGGCAGAAACTAGTTAACAATAAACTAGTTAATAACGATAGATATACCTTACCTACTACTTAAATTGAAGGTTTATTTATGTATTTATTAAAAGGATTACCAACAACCACATACATATTATAACTTACATAAAACAAACGTAAATTAGGTCCTGGGGCCGAATTCCACTAAATTAATCGCTACACAATGGTTCTAGTCTCAAAATGAAACATTTCGTCATTTTTCCTTGAAGAAGAAACTACAGATAGATACGCGTGTCAAAATTGTAGGTAACTCTATCAATCTCTCCGTGGAAATAACACTGGAGTTTCTTTATTTTTTCTGACGATTCTGAGACATAGTAAAGTGATTGGCTGGCAGAATTGGGCCCCTGTCCTGACATGCATGTTACTTATTATAACGACAAACGGACGGTAAACACGATATTTTTTGGAATAGTTTCAGCGATAAGAACTCACAAGGTCTGCTACGCCTAGATCCCACTTAACATTCAAAATACAGAAGTCTTCAGAAAGTCTTCAGTTCGGTGCTTAGCATTATTCAAACACTGTTACTTGAATGCAAAGCTACAATAAATTTTATTTCGAGGTTGACTGCGTGCATGTTATCCTCAGCCATGTCAGCAGTACAACTGACCCGCTAGACTTGCATCTGAATCCTCGCCTGTCCGCATTTTAGGGCCACGATTTTCCACATCTGAGACAGCGTAGTGTCAGTAATACAATAGAGCGTTCCCGTCGAGTGGGTGGCTCTTATCGATCTAGTGGGACGTCATCAGGCGATACGGTCGACGCAAAAAGCGTGTCAGTGGGCACAAAGCCTTTGTCGGGGGACCGGACGCCGCTCGCCGCCGCCGCTGGCTTTGTTTGCTGTTTAGTACTCGCTGAAAGTGGCGATTTTAGTGTCTGTAAGTTAGTTCGACCTGTACTGAAGCAGATAGTGGAGATAGGTGGAAACTGTTTGATGCTCGGTTGATGTCAATGCTGTTCGATTGTGGCCTATTTGTTTCTCTGATGGTAATTTCATTCGTTTTGTGTATGACCTGAAAAGTGTGAAAGTTCCATCCCGGTTTCCAAGGCACTGCATTTATTGGTGTCTCAAGTACCGAAGTTATGAAAAAAATTATTTAAATCGTAAGTTTATCGAGCGTAAGTGGGTGCCATCTTAGGGTGAAGCCAAACTTGGTAAGGCTTCGAAACTCCGCGATGTTTTCACTCAAAATAATAAGTTCCAAGTCTCGCAGAACAAATTTTTTTGGCGAACTCGGTGTAATGGATTGTTGGAAAGTTCGATAACTTTCGGAAACCGCTCTTCGATTTTATTTTGCGAAAGGAATTTTTTAGCCAATTTCTCTTGGAAAGTTTTGGATCTTCCAGCCGCCCTTGAGCAAATGCGATCGGATTAATCTTTCGAATGATTTTTGCTTTTATTTTGAACTTTCGCTGATTAGGTATGACCGCTTTATTTATGGTAAGATAGGTTTAGAAAGATTTTAACTGATTGCCATACTCAAATTAAAATACAATAGAATAAAATGAGATACTCACCATCTCACGGGTGACCCGTGAGCTGGTGAGTATCTCATTTTATTTTTGCACAATGCATCAGCATTTTCATACAGCGGGGCAATGCAGTCAGCGTATTGGGGACGCTTCCGACTGGTATTGATATAGATCAGTTGAGCTACCTCTAGATTGTAAATTACGCTACGCGAAAATTGTTTGCAACAGTCTGCAGTTAGCTCAATTGTTTCAATTGTAAAGAATAGGTCTAATTTGTTTCTATTATTTGATTGTAATTTTCTTTGTTATTAAATATTATCACAATACGATTAGATATCATAAAAGCACTATTAAATAAATTTTTGTCGCTGATAAATTGCAAAAGAGAAGTACCTACATTATTAAAATCAATATCTTCACATAACCGTTAGTATTAATTTATTATTATTATTATTCTATGACGTAATAAAACAATCATCCCCAATCAAGGCTCACTAAACTCAGTTATAGCGCAACACAAATCAATAGAACTAAACTCAATTAATTTACAAAATCACATAAAATAAGGCGCGTCACGCACAAATTCACCCATAATTGAATCACACCACCGCGATGGTGTGATTCATAGTCAGAGAGCTAGGTGTATTTTTTTTACTAAACATAGACAGTCGTACAAAAAATAACATTGCAAATTTTCCTCTTCACTATTATAGTATACTTTATTTACCGATTTGATAGAGTTTCTAAATGATTAAACTAAATTATTCCATTTTGGGTTGATAACGACTTAGCGAAAGAAGCAGAGCAAACTTGGATGCGAATAAGAGAAAGCAAACCTGGATGCCAAAAGGACTAGATCTTAAAAAAAATACAACAAAAAAAAAAAAAACATAAACCAAGATACTGGCGCTGCGTCAGATAGGTACTCACCAGCTCTCGGGTCACGTGTCGCTTCGACCAGACGCTCCATCTTTGGATGCAGAATACTGGCAAATTTTACTTGTCCCGTGTTACTAGTTTGAATTGTTTTATATACCTGTAATTACGCCTGAAACGGAAAATGTTTTTCCATACTTCAGCAGCCTTTGCGAATAAAGTTGGGCTTTCCCTACGCTTGCTCCTGAACTATGACGTCTAACCCCAACAATTTCTGTTGTTGGCATATTGATGGCGCGTAAAACAAATACTATAACACTCCATCCGTCAGGGGAGCAAAAGTTAATAAAATTCATGTGTCGGAAACTTAAGGCCGTAAAATATTGAAAGGGAGACGCTTCAAGACGTTCGGGGGCTTTCAAAGCAATAACTTCAATGCTGAATGATTTGTGAATATGGAATACTTTTATGGTAAAATAATTCTTTATACGACCTATCTCGCAAACAAAAGCTTTGGTAAGAAACAAAAATAACTGTTAAAACACTCATAATCTCACTAATATTATAAACGTGAAAGTTTAGATGGATGGATGGATAGATAGATGGATGTTTGTTCCTTTATCACGCCAGAACGGCTGAACGGATCTGAATGAAATTTGGCACAGAGATAGATTATAGTCTGGAATAGGACATAGGCTACTTTTTATCCCGGAATTCCCACGGGAACGGGAACTACGCGGGTGAAACCGCGAGGCGCTGCTAGTTAATCATAATTACCACCAAAAGACCTATTTAGCTGTCGTAGATCAATCAGGAACGTAAATCTATAAATATTTTAACTGAATTAACGAATAACTTGAAGGCCTATTCAGATCTAAGACCCTGGGCAGTGAAGGCCTAATTTAAATAATACCTACTTTGGGCGCCCACGATGCTTAATGTCGCAGCAAAGCAGCGTTGGGCGGCAGCGGCGGCGGGGCGGTGCGCTTCTCCGGGTCGCACTGCCAAGCCTAGCCAGTAAATGCCTTATTCTCGAAAAAATACCTTGGGTCTGTCTACCTTTACGAGCGATTATTTCTACATAGATAAATCATAGATCAGTCAGAAAAAAACATAAATTTTCAGAAAAATCATTAATAAATATCAATAAATAATGCTGGACAATTCACACAGCATTATGTAGCCCCAAGCTAAGCAGAGCTTGTGTTATGGGTACTAGATAACTGATATACATAATATAATACAATAGAAAACGACCAGAACACCCTGAACAAATGTCTGCAGATCGTACACACATTTGTCCCGAGGCGGGAATCGAACCCGCAACCTGCTGCGTCGCAGGCAGGCTTTCGCCCAACGCGCCACAGAGGTCGTCAATCATTAAATTCAAAATGAGCTGAATTCTGTTTCATTCAGTTTTCAGTATTTTGGTTGATGGTGAAAGGAGAGTGGAAGAAAAATACACGCTGTGCCGACCCCGCCTAGCGGAGAACTTGGTCCAGAAGACGATGATCATGTTTTTGGGTAAAAAGAAAATATTAGCAGTGGCCAGCCAAAGATTAGCCGAGACACAGCGGCACCGCGCGCATCAGCATTAAAATAAAAATAAGGGTGGTCGTAAATACAACACACAAAGGCAAGATATACGGTTATAGCTTCGCCGGACGCTCTAACTGTTAGCGGTGGTGTACCTACCTATAACCTGAAATCAACGTGATCTGTTATTCTTTGTGGCCGTTCCTGTCATGAGTTTGCAGGAGTTTACTCAGTTTTTTTTGAATGCAGCTTGCACAAGTTTTACATTCACTAGCCTCCAGAAACTTCTCCACTTGAAACTCCAGTTTCTTTACCATAACGTTACATTTCTTAACATGCAAGTCATGTTTTGCATAAGTTGAATAACCCGGTTACCGGGTAACCGGTACTGGGTAGCCGATGCCGGGTACCCGGCGGCCAAGTTTAAGGGCATGTACGTTTGATAGATAGCTTGCACACGTCCCGGCATACTCAACTCAACAGCCTATAATCGTCCACTACTGGAAGCAGGCCTCCCCTGGCCTGCCTTATTGGTTTTTATCTCATGGGGTGTAATGCCTATAATCCTTACGCTGGGCATTGAGAATCGCAGTTCGGTGGTAGATCTATTCTGCAACAGGCGCTGCTGCCCACCCCCTGGTGTATGTCTTTTAGTCGCCTCTTACGACACCCACGGGAAGAATTGGGGTGGTGCAAAATTCTAAGCCGGCATCACACAGCTTCAGTACCGTCATAATTTGCATACTCGCCGCCATCTATCCGGCACCGGATACCCGGTAACCGGGAAGTGTGAAAAGGCAGAGGGAATACAAAAATGACGGATATTTAATCAAACAAAAGCTTACCCACAACTTAATCATTATAATTTTTAAAACGAAACCTGTCAATTTTGAGCTCTATTTCCAGCCCCCTATAGCACGGAGATTGTTGTCAAGGGTGGGATAGACAATTATGACATTGCATCGCCATACATTGCGTACATTATTGAAGTTGAAGGAATGCATTCCAAATAATTTACGCATTCGATGATGAAGTGACGTAATTTTTCCCTAGACAACAATCCCGCTAGGGGGCAGTACATTACTGGAACCTTGCCCACCTCAAAACTTTAATTTCAGTGTTACCATAACGAACAGCCATCATCTATCAATCGCTTTTTGAAAGGGTGGACGGTGCCTTTCTTATTTATTCCTGGCGTGTTGGCGCCAAAAAATATCGTGACCTTACTCAAAGGGGACGAATAGCTTACGATGACCGATCGGACACGGTGATGAGGGAAGGGTTTTAGTGTGGCTTGTAGTGTAGATACTTAACTTACAAAATTAAAAAGATATATATTTATAATTTTTAACATGTGTTATTATCAATTCCGATTTCTTCCAGGCAACCTTTGGATGGACAGAATCGGTACCTGTAAAAGCTGACGGTGAGCTTTCATACGTACCGATTTTGTTCATCCAAAGGTTGCCTGGAAGAAATCGCTGTTAGCGATAAGGCCGACGATTTTAAATGTTTTCTTTACATGTTGATGGTGCAATAAAGTTATAATCTATGTATCTATAGATAGATAGATAAATAATACTTTACTGTACCACACAAACACAGACAACAGTACAGTAATAAATGCTACGAGAAGACGAAGTACAAAGGCGGCCTTATCACTATGAGCGATCTCTTCCAAGCAACCTTGGGAATTGGGATGATGTATGAACAACAAAGACGATGGCACTTGAAAAATAATACGACGACTTAGTCTGTGGTGCGGTGGGTGAGGGTCCGCCTGCGACGCAAGAGGTTGCGGGTTTGATTCCCGCCTTGGCACAAATGTTTGTACTATAGTTTGCAGATATTTGTTCCGGGTGTTCTGGTCGTTTTCAATGTATAAAAAAAAATATCTATCTATGTATTGTATTGTATTATGTACATCAGTTATCTAGTACCCATAACACAAGCTCTGCTTAGCTTGGGTCTAGATAATGCTGTGTGAATTGTCTAGCATTATTTATTATTATTATTTTTATTACTCCGGCATATTCTTAATTCTCAATTTTTACGTAGGTACCTACCATAAATCACCAAATGTTAACTCTACACCAACCTAGCAGGGTAAACAAAAACTTAAGTATTGTAATTATTCAAATTTTCAAGTTCTGAGTACTCAAGCTCTGAGTACATATTGTAAAACGGCCATCAAGATTTAATTTGCTCCATTACCACAAGAGCGTCCATTTTTACAAGTGTCCTGCAAAATCGGCTAATCGTCGGAAATTGTAGCCATTATCGGCACTCGGTCCAACTAAAATTATTATTGTTCGCACTAAAAGTAGCCATTTCCGTGATTGCACCGCGAATTCTTCGATAGTGCTGGTCGAAGTGGCTTCGATTGGTTTCAGGGACCTGGCTTTTACAGCGCTGGACTATTCCTGGATCTCTTCGCTTCAACAATATGATGCGATAGCAACTTTTGTTTATATATTTGCAGGGACAAAATACCAAAAAGGTTCTGTTCCTCAACTTGTATTAGATTAAGTTGTACTATTTTCTACCATTTGTGTACTTTTTTCTGTTTTGTGATAAGTAGATAAGTACGATTATGTTAATAATCGTACAAATTAAAGTAAATTAAATCTAAGTAGATACTTCTATAATACGTAATTTTTTTGTTTTTCTCTTATATGTGGCTATTTGACTACATTAAAAATAAATTCCAAATTGTTTTCATTCTAGTCAGTGACAATGTAACAAAGCGTAATCAGGTGATTTTTACAAAAAATATCCGAAAACGACATAGCGATTTCGGTCACGTGATCGTGTATCAAAAAATTTGTAATATTAAACCCATTTTTTTACATAAAAAAGGCATATTTTTTTGTAAAAATCACCTGACGACATCATTGACGAAACGTAATTAGGTGGTTCGTCACGGTATTTTTTTTTCGTTTTTAATTTTTTCTACAAGCAATAAAACTAGCGAAAAAGTAATTAGTCGCAATCGGTAACCATTTTCTATTCATGTTAAAATCAACTTTGATTCATTTGTATTTTGGGAGCATTTGGGAAAATGTTGATTTTTAGCACAAAATTTCGTATTTTCCCAGATGCTCCAAAAATATCTGTGAATCTAAGTTTGTTTTATCATGAGTTCATAGAAAATGGTTCACAATTTGCGGCAAATTATTTTTCGCTAGTTTTATTGCTTGTAAAAAAAAGTAAATTAAAAACTTCAAAAAAAAAAACAACCCGTGACGAACCACCGAATTACGTTTCGTCGTCTAAACAAACACACGTCTAACAAAGGACTTCACCTGGCTTGTACGAAGCAAATGAACCTGATGAAATGAACCTTATGAAATGATATAAAAGATATTATTTTCATTTTCGTAATCTATTCGTCCTTCATTACTCTTAACTACTGTAATAAGAAACAGTGTGCTTTCTTTCAGTTCAAAGTTCTAAAAACATTATTTTGTCCAAGAAACCTACAAGGTTGCATAACAGCCCATAATCAACACTGCATCCCAAAGAAATTCAAAGTACCTCCGTTGACATAACCCTCCGTCCTCAAACCCTTAGCTTCCGGTTATCGCTACACAAAGGACCCCCTCCCTCCCCCTTTAGGAAGAGGAAATACCCTTCTATCGTTAAGGCCTACCCACGTCATTCGTGTCCGAAGTATTTCTCGCCCTGGGCCTAATGAAACTTTTTGCAATTTTAATGATTCTGTCTCGGTTTGAAGGTCCAAAGAATATAGCTAAAATCTTGCTGAGGTTTTAGATACATACTTTATCTTGTAGGTATATTGCTGACGGATGCGGACTAGCCTTTCCTAAGCCATGCTCGTTTCGTTATGTCATTTTTTTTATTTTAGCGTTGTTGTACGTTGGACTTTCAAACGTTTTTTTTTTGTTTTAAGCGTGTTTCGGGTGAGCATTATTTTTAGAAAAACTACTTTTTGTGCGCGCTGTGCATCCGAGTAGAATTTTCTAGTCAGAAGTGCAATTAATATACGAATTTTTTGATAAAATTATCCATATTTTCTAAATGTATCTGATTTATTCAAACTTTTTCAAACAATACCACCCACATAAGAAAGCACTCACAAACCCAGGGGTGGCGCGAGCGGAAACGCACTAATGCATCGACTGCACACGGTGGCAACCCTGCACGCGATCAATTCATTACTCGCTATTGTGACGGAGTTTTATCATAATCGATACGGTCATAATTTCGGTTGATCTTGAGTCTCGTAGAATGAAATGGTGACCTGTAATGTGTACTATACATACACATACAGTCTAGTATTAAGCTGTTTATCTATAAAATTTGACTTGTCTAAGTGCTTATTTTGTAAGCCTAAAGAAATAAAGTTATTGAATTTTGAATTTTTGAGTCGTGACGATTATCTAACCAAGCTTTTTTTGTATTGCGGATAAAGTTTAGACATGGAGGTACCAGCTAGACCATAGGATCAATGGGTAGACCACAGGATGAATGGGTAGGCCATAGATGAGTATCAATCTTACCATATCTCTACGGCAATAAATTGACACAGCTATTTGACAACGACACGTCGCGACATAACGGGGCAATGAAACTATAAATTGACGTGTCATCATCCGAAAATGCTATCAGAAAACATTGAAGAGTACCTGAGCCATCAGGCGAAGATACAGTGTATCTTTGCCCCTACACTGCATCCCAAACATATCAATGCCCCCACAAAATTTGATAAACATTTGCCATTTATTTCATCGTCGACATTTTTAACGTGAAGAGGCGAAAATGGCGGCCCGCGCTGAAGTTTCGGCGGGAAAATAAAAACGCGTTTAACTTTGCGTTAATATTATATTGTGGCATTATTGCGCCATTTATTATAATACCAGGAAGGGATGGGGTTGAGTTCGCGTTAAATGGACGTTTTGTTTGGGAAAAAACAATTTTTAACCAGTCTAACGATTTTGTGGCTAACGTTACGGAAGGGAATAATTTTTCTGCGCCGATATTTTATGCCGACGTGGAAAGTTTAATGGAATTCAGAGTTTTTTACGCACCTAGGATACTTGTTTTGTGGGAAGGTAAATACTTAGTAGCTATTCATAGAATTAGAACCAAATACGAACTAAAATACAGCGAATTTTTGAGATTTGAATAAGAATTTTTCCGTTCAATTTCATTAAGAAGGTATTTGTCGAAAATATTATTAGGTTGGATTCATGGACGGGTAATGTCAAACTCTTGGCTACCTTACCTCCTTACCTTTGACTACCCATGTTTTTAGCCAGCGCTAAAGAAATGGGTAGTCAAAGGTAAATCCATATTTTTTGGTCAAGTCAGTACCCATGTCTTTAGCCAGCGCTAAAGAAATGGGTAGTCAAAGGTAAATCCATATTTTTTGGTCAAGTCAGTACCCATGTCTTTAGCCAGCGCTAAAGAAATGGGTAGTCAAAGGTAAATCCATATTTTTTGGTCAAGTCAGTATTTCCTGTCTTTAGCCAGCGCTAAAGAAATGGGTAGTCAAAGGTAAATCCATATTTTTTGGTCAAGTCAGTACCCATGTCTTTAGCCAGCGCTAAAGAAATGGGTAGTCAAAGGTAAATCCATATTTTTTGGTCAAGTCAGTACCCATGTCTTTAGCCAGCGCTAAAGAAATGGGTAGTCAAAGGTAAATCCATATTTTTTGGTCAAGTCAGTATTTCCTGTCTTTAGCCAGCGCTAAAGAAATGGGTAGTCAAAGGTAAATCCATATTTTTTGGTCAAGTCAGTACCCATGTCTTTAGCCAGCGCTAAAGAAATGGGTAGTCAAAGGTAAATCCATATTTTTTGGTCAAGTCAGTATTTCCTGTCTTTAGCCAGCGCTAAAGAAATGGGTAGTCAAAGGTAAATCCATATTTTTTGGTCAAGTCAGTACCCATGTCTTTAGCCAGCGCTAAAGAAATGGGTAGTCAAAGGTAAATCCATATTTTTTGGTCAAGTCAGTACCCATGTCTTTAGCCAGCGCTAAAGAAATGGGTAGTCAAAGGTAAATCCATATTTTTTGGTCAAGTCAGTATTTCCTGTCTTTAGCCAGCGCTAAAGAAATGGGTAGTCAAAGGTAAATCCATATTTTTTGGTCAAGTCAGTACCCATGTCTTTAGCCAGCGCTAAAGAAATGGGTAGTCAAAGGTAACATATACACATATTTTTTGGTCAAGTCAGTATTTCCTGTTATGATAAAAATGTAAGAAGATTTTCTATTACCTAACTAATGTGTTTTCCAACATTTGTTTTGCATCGAAAGCAGCCCTTTTAGCTGAAGAGAAGGTCGTCCGTCGACCCGCGGGAAAGACGCCCTACTTTAGCCCCACACTTTGTACAAAAATCATTAATTTTATCAAAGTTGCCTACTTCCGGCCTTGTCTCAACCCTCTCTTTTATGTGCTCGCATTATTTATTAGCAGAAAAATTATATCTCCGAAATATTTATGGTAAAAATCGAATCAACGCGAGTCGGTCACTTTTACGAGACCGTATTAGATTTATGGCCAGGTGTGATGACGAACTGCGAAAGCCTGCTGGCAGATGCTGGATGCGGCAAACTGAAGACAGGACGCTATGGTGCTCATCCGGGGAGGCCTATGTCCAGCTGTGGACAACAGTGTGTGGCTGAATATAGGCTGATGATGATGATTAGATTAGAGCTATGGTTAGAAAATAAACACTTTAGAAATTGCTTTTGAATTAAGAATATTCAGATTAAGTCAATGAAAAAAAAAACAATTCTTACATCTTGTAGTTCATTTTTTAAATTACAAAATGGTTTTCGAATTTAAAAAATGTTACACTTTCTTGTTCTTTTTTTAATTTTGAGTGTTTGTTAGCCCGTCATTAGAATGAGAATGGCTGTCTTTCAATTCAATTTTGTTCCTTCCTGTGTTGTTGTATTCTCTGTGCATTTATATATTATATTTAGTACCACTGGCGACATTGACACGACTACAAGCGGCTCCCGGAGGGTGGATGGCTCTCGTGGCCACTTGAACCCATCGAGGGTCATCGCAGCACGTTCATGCCAAACTATATGCTATAGGTAGATAGGTACTTAAGAACGAGCCTATAGGTTACCTATGCAGATATGTATTTAATATATTGTTTTGGAATGTTGTTTGAGGATGGAATGTCAAGTTCGTGGAAAATATTGGCTTGAAATCAACTCAGGACGTTTATAATTTATTTTTTAGCAACTCTCATAGGGATTTTCAGGTATATGATGTGTACCTACGTGGCTTACCTATGTCTAGGACAGCGAGTAAACAGTTTCATGAGAACTCGATTATTGTTTTAAGATAATTTTGAATGGTTTATTGTATTTTAGCAGTAGGTACAATTTTGTCAACTTTTACAAATCAGCGCAGCGGTAGTAGGTAATCGAAAACTTTTCCGTTTTGGACAAATGTTTGGACGATCTGCAGTTATTTGTTCCGGGTGCTCTGGTCGTTTTCATTGTATAATAAAAATATCTATCTATTTATTGGTTATGAATTGTTCTGTTTTATTTCATTGAGTAGGCATTTGTCAGTTACAGTTATCTAGTACCCATAACACAATCTCTGCTTAGCTAGGGGCTAGATAATGCTGTGTGAAGCAATATTTATTTATTTTGATATTGCGTTAACTCATACTAGACACTCTGTTTTATTTTGTGAAGAGTGTGAAGCTACATTTTTAAGAAACTACTGTCTAAATGGGACCTTGTTATGTTTTAGCAGAAGTCCCACGGCCAGTTTTAATCAAATTTTATAACGATTTCACAGGAGACAGAATTTAGCAATCTACTTAAAAACTTTACTCGAAGGAGACAATGAAATGACTCCTACCAGCAGGAAACGTTTTGCTAAGCCAATCCATCAAGGGGTTAAAAGTAATGAGGTAAAACGAACACTCCGAAATACCTAGAATCTGGTATTTCAGTATTTTTCAGTATTTTATTTATTGCATTCATACAGTCAGGTCTTAGTAGTTAGGTGAGTGTTCATAAAATGTTCACAGTATGTGTTCCCATTTAGGGTGTTGCAATGGAAGACAGGCCAGGTTTCATGCCTTTCTACTAATGATGAACTTACTTATTATTAATGCATTCAATACCTATTACAAAAATTACGAGTCGCTAAAATTATCATTGAAGAAATCGTCAAGTCATCTAAGTTGCTAAGTGTAAGTTTTCGAAAGAGGTTAGGATGTGAGTTTATCATGTTTCGAATTTCGAACAGAACAACAAACCATCTTGATTTTTGAAAATTTAAACTCTTTGTATAGGAAGAAAAGTACAACTGAAACACAAAAGGAGGTTACATAGTCGATCTTGTAATCAGAAGACACCTAGATGAGACCTAGCCCCGGAAGTAAAAATACTTACAATATTTGTTAGCAATATACTGTAATATGTGGGTGCAACAAACATCAACAACTGCTAACTAAGTCCGAAAAACCTTTCATCAATTCACTGACGCAATATCATCCACCGTCAACCGTTATTCCGAACAAAGTCCGAATAACCTCACCCTCGTAGACTTTCACAAGGGATACTATGCCCCCTAAGACTTAGTGCGGGGGGGGGGCATCACCTGCTGAGTCTTTAATTGAATAATCCAGTCATTAATCATCTGCCGTCTGGAGGTGAACTTGAATTATTTTCACTCACTTCTAGCGACCAAGACAATGGATTATGTAATTGAAATTTAGTTCGTCAGGCTTAAGAAGTTTTGGGCTTGGTCATTTCAGATAACTGTGAAGTTGGGAGAGTGATGATCTTAAGAAAATAGGACTCTAGTAGATAAAAAGGAGTAATTCTAAGGTTTTTTTTATCATACATAGTGCGTGTAAGCCCTCACACCCAGGGTAAATCTAAAAATATAATTAAAAAAACCCCATAAATTAAAACCTTACAATTGAGCAATGGCGACACCTCTAGTGAAACGAACTTAATGTTACTTTAGTTTTCGAACAGGATTGGATAAACTTCAATGTTTCCCTTGTAGGTGGAACTAACTGCGTTATAGTCCGTAGGAAGTCCCAAAGATTTTTGACTCGGAGAGTATTTGATTTCGTGGCTCAATTGGTTAGTTAGAGCATACTCGTACCTACTGAGATGAGGTGACTGGTTCAAGTCCCGCCGAAATAGTTTTTTTTAATAAATTATTTAATTTCTTAGAAAGGAGACCATAATCAACAGACAATTACACACTTGACACACTTATCTATGTGTGGGCCCCATTGAAGTTTATAATCTAAGGTGATTCCTAAGAATACGGTACTTTCTACAATTTCTAACGTTTCTCCTTTTACGTTTACATCAGCCTTAACTTGTTTAACATTAGGTAGAATAAATCTAATACATTTTGTTTTGGTTTCGTTAAGCAACAGATTATTAACACTAAACCAATGGACTACTTTTGAGATTGCATTATTCACTCATCATTATTGATGGAGAGTAACATAGGCAAATTTTTGTCCTGGTAAAACATCAAATTCCCGTGGGAGATTGAATTTAACGCGGGTGAAACCGCGGGGAACAGCTAGTTGACTATAAATAAAAACTCCAATACGTTTTGATAGCAAAACCTTAAGTAACGCTTGCGTAACGTAAAGATAAAAATAAAGATACATTTATTTAGCAAAAAGGTTATATACAGGTTTACAGACATAATAATAAATAGGTTGGTAGGTAACGTACCGACTTCGTTCCATTTAGAATATCCTATCTACTAAAGGTAAACAGTTCACAGTTGATATATAGGAAACGAAGGGCCGAGCTCACGCCATAGAATAACAAACAGCTACTATAACTCTACGTCCATTTAACACAGACAGGAAACTCCAACTCCTTAACCCACACAAACAAACTCATCCACGACTAAATCACTTTGTAAATCACACGCACACATAGTATCGCCCCTTTGTCTTAGCTAAGTGTCAACCAATAAAAACAAAGGATTCGAGAATGGTATAAAAACTGTCGGCCAATCGGTGGGAGCGTCACGCGTGCTGATGCGCGGCTATTGGCTTGAAAAAAATCCGTTTAGCGCCGATGAGCACGGCTAGACGTTAAGATTGATGCAACGGACGGCTCTATTTACTCACATTGGTTTTATTTACTGGAGAAATCTGTGAGATGAGAGAAAATAGCAGCTCTGGAGGGGTTCTCTCCCAAATTTCAATCAAATTGTTTTAGGAGAGTCATGTGCAGTTTTAAAACAAAAACTATAATGAAAGGCTTAAAAATGTCGTATTACATGATAGATAATACTTTATTCATTACCTTTAAAAACAGATTGTATTTAATTCATCATCATCAGCCTATATTAGTCCACAGTTGGACATAGGCCTCCTACTTTCAAATTCACTTTGCAGTTGTAAACAATATATTCCTTGGTCGCAGTCTTTACCTTTAGTGGTATAGAAGTAACTTAAGAAAAGCATAATAAGTAATAATAAAAACTGACAAAGAGACTGGCTAAAACTAATTCAGCAGTTCTTTCAAAAACTTCTTTCGTATGATTGAGAACTTCTTTCGAATGATTGAGAACTTCTTTCGTATGATTGAAAACTTCTTTCGAATGATTCAGAAGTTCTTTCGTATGATTCAGAACTTCTTTCGTATGATTGCGCACTTCAGCACCACAACTCTACCTACCAAATAAGAACTCAGAAGCTCAGACAAAAATTATCAAACAAAAGACAGCTCTTGACCGTCGCGCTTGAACCGGCACATTAACAAAGAGTTCCCCGTCATTAAACAGTTCATAACTTCCCGTCAGTCGGTACCTACATCCAAGACTCAGTGTTCACGTGTGAACGGGGTGGGGAAGGGTACAGGGGGGTGTTCAGGTCATTTATCATTCATATCATCTTCGCTCCACTTCGCTCGCCGCCGCGCCGTAAATAAATAAGAACAGACTCATCTTTTACAGCCGCTTATCATACCTTCAACCGAAACTCTGTCTTATACCTTGATGTCACAGTCGAATATTGATCTTAAGCTAGGGCGAGGATGTTACTTTTTAGTTCTAGAGGTTTTGTTAGTGAGCGTAGGTAACTGTGCATGTGTTTTACGTGCACGTGTGTGTTCGTAGGTATCTGTTTGTTTTCTAGTCGGATCACGCGTTACTTTCAAGAAAAGCTCCACCTTAGGGGAGTTTTATGAAACTGCTCATTGAAAAAATTATACTTAGGTATGGAATTTAGTTTCAAACCACGAATGTAACATAATAATCCTCTAAAAGGAAGGTACCTAAGTGACTTTGATGTGAGAATGACATAACCACGTTAGTATAACAAGTTTTAAAAGTAGACCCAATTCCTGTAAGCCACTTAAGCTTTAAGACGAAAAAATATATTAGACAGGTAGCCGTAGATACGTAGAACTCATGAGTCCATAAAAAAACCAGAAGCACCCTAGAATTGAAAAGCCTACGAGTATCATTTAAGCATATTAGGTTCTTGCCAAATAATTCCGCTGTCTCGTTCTAAGAAGCTTACGAACGATTGGATGTTCCCAGAAGGTCTACGCCTTTTTCACTTAATTCCGGAGCTTAGGACGAATCGATCAATGACCCTTAATAGTTGGAGCTATCAGCAATCTCAAGCAGTTTGCGAGTAATTGAAAGGCCACGTACTGGGTTTGTTTAGTCCGTCATAATTGCTTGCTGCACCTCTGACGAGTCACAAAAACTCCTAAATCCAGTTCATTAGGGCTCTATTCAGCTCACCCCTGGATGGAGATACGCGATGATTACTGCAACCGCTCCCGACGGCGCACGAATAAAGACTGCATCATAATTTCACCAGATACACCCTCGTCTCGCATTAGAAGGAATAGCGAGCTTAATTCCGCTGTATAGGGTCTCATTTCCAATTTTGTACTGCCACGTCACTTGCACAATGATATGTAAAAATAATGAACAAACTTGGGTCAGCGGTGGAGGAATCTGTGTCTTGGATTGTTGGGGTGAAGTTCTAGTTTCCGCTGGCATGGGAGGACGGAGATGCTTTGTAAATTAATAGGAGGAAAAGTTTCACCGGCAAGGTTGTCGCAGTTGTGATTCAATTTGGACGCTAATTTAATGACGTTGTCGTGGAGGCAAACAAATTGATATTCATATGGGACCACCGCGTGGGCTTGTTTTGTTTACGTTTTTCGCTTTGGCACAGCTTACGTTAAGTAGACGTGATAAATAAGTTGATTCCTGTCGCTTTACGCTTTTGAATGTTTTGCTTTTTCTATCATTTTTCATTTAATATTGCAACATCTTTCTACAGGTGTTTAAATTTTTCGTAGAAATATTTTATTTTCTGCAGTATGGGTAATATGGGGATGGTAGAAATGATTACTGGCTAGCACTAATAAGATGAAGCTAGTACAGTGTTGTCTGGAAGAGATCACTCTATCGAAAAGGCCGCCCATTGTGCAACTCTGTTATCTCTATAATATTAAAAGGTCTTGGCTGAAAATCTGTGTTTTTGCTTCTTTAGCAAAATATTACGCTGAGCCAAGGCCTTTTTGACATGCTGTAGCACACCTTACTTACAGCAGTTAGCACAGCATACCTTAAATTTTAATTATATTATTGTTTGTTTTTATATTTTTTTATTGCTAGGTTTTACAAGTGTACTGTTTAATTGTTGTATTTTGTATGTGTGTGTCTGAAGTTGCAAATAAAGTCATTATCTATCTATCTATCATCTCTCTTTTCCTGCAATAAAGTGTCATGTATTGTATTGTATAATCCAAACGAGGTTATTATTGAGAAAAAAACTAGCATTAAAAACCAGCTAGCCTAAATTTGGTCCCAGCAATTAGCATCAATTCCACTACCAGGTTTGTAGACCCCAGAGAATCCACTTTGATCTGCACTCCAAGAAGTAACACATAATAGGAAAGTTTTTGTATTATAGTGCGTTAGCCCTCGCACTCTGGGTAATCTCTAAGAAATTAGATAATTTCCCAAAAATTTTCGATTTCTGGTTTGGATAACTTCAATGTTTCTCCTGTAGGTGGAGCTAACGGCGCTAGAGCCGTAAGATGTCCCGAAGATTTTCGATAAGGCGATTGTCGATTTCGTAGCTTCGTTGGTTAGAGCACACCCGTACTGAGGGTGCGCGGGTTCGAGTCCCGCCGAAATCGAAAATGTTTTGGGAAGTAATTTAATTTCTTATAACCTCATCTATTATAAAGCCAAGCCAAGTGCAGTCAGATCAATGATCTTCACCCTTTGTCTTCTAGAAGTTCTCTATTACTATCGATACCTAAACCAGAGTAGGTTTAGGTTCGCCCGGTTCCCAGCGTGGGCGCAACTCGCACAAGTAGGTAATTGGAGTGTCCGCGCAGACCGCGCGCATTGTTGGTGTCGTTACACCCTCGTTATTCAATTCAACGTGCGCAGGCGACTGTTTGTTTCGAGATTGAGGCTAATGGGAGATGGGCTGAGATGCGTCTGAGATCTAAGTTGTAGGAACAAGCATGTTTTATTGTTGCTGGATAGGTTATTACATTCTATCAGTCGCCTTTTCGAAAAGGGAAAGCCCCTTCTAGTTATGAACTTCTTCCAATTTCTTTGTTAAGGCTCGAAGTGGAACTTACCCTACCGAGTGTTACAACACAAGTTAAATTAGTTTTAATAAATAAATCAAAACACACAATCGTATCAAAAAATCATTTTTATAAATTCGCTAGTATTTTCCGATTCAACGATTCAATCGAGCTCGAACATCTGTATCGATACCTATTAACAGTGTCATAAACACATTCTGAATTAAATTTCATTTCATTTCGGCCCCGGTATATTGAGCTGTTGAATTGTTGTTCGGAAAGATGTAGTAATACTTTACCTGTACTTAGGTAATTTACGTATCTAAAAATTTCATTTCTTCGTCATTTAGTCGTCATGTCAATAATATTGTCATAATTATAATTATAACAGGGTAGTCAAAATTAAAATAGAGCTCAAAACTAGATCACATAAATAATTATTTTTATAAAAAACTAAAAAAAACGAAAAACGTTTATTGCAGTACCTTTTTTACAAACATAAATTTGGATTTGGGAGCCTCCATTTAAGCAAAACATTTGCTTGTGTTAGGACTCCCAAAAAACACTCCGAAAAAACGAAGTACCTAAATCATTTTTTATGCTGTATAGTTTTGTTTACAGTACTAGCCATGGTTACTGACCGTAACTATTTCTTACTTATTATAAATTTTGAGGGCTCTTTTCTACCGCCAACTTTAATCAAAACACTAACGTATTGCTCCATCTTTGCGCTCATGTCGCATAATCACGTTACCAAGTCCACTAGTGGGGCTTACTCGCTTTTTAATAAAGTCCCGGCTCGAGGGCGGAGGGACATTTTTACACAAAGAGGATTATTTCGGGCACGTTTATCTGCACCTTACAGCGGGGCTTAGACTAAATACCCCGCACGCTTATGAGAATTTCGATTTAAGTTTTATTTTGAACTAGGAAGATGTCCCGGGTTCGCCTGTGTAGTCCGTTCGTCGTAATAGTCACTGAAACTTTTGAAAACCGATGATTTTTGACAAACTACACGAAAGTCAAGTCTAAGCAATGTAAATAAAGTATGTAGTTAAGAGTTCCTAATATAAGGATGAAAATATTTAGTAACAATTCCGCGAAAAAACCTTCTCCGATAAGTTCTAACAAAATGTAGTCCGCGTTGTAGAAGAAAACGACGCCAACTACAAAATGAAACTACTAAACTTATCGGAGAAGGTTTTTTCGCGGAATTGTTACTAAAATATTTTCATCCTAATATTTTGCAATGGATTTATTTATGGATTTATTATTTCGCAAAGTAACGCCTGAATCAACTTTTTTTTTAAACTTTTTTTTATGAGTTCCTTTTTAATAACCGAAAAAGAAAACAAAGTTAGGTGTTTAAAATGTACATAATCATAATCAATTTGTTTAGAATTTTCATGAATTTGTTATTGATTTCTTTACTTCATTCTAGGGGTGGTGCTGATTCGTGAAGATGGTGGTAAAAGTATGGTGGTCTAGGGTATCTTGTGAAAGCGATTATAATAACAAAATGACACACACACACAGAGAGAGCAAAATTAGAAGCATTTAGACAGACTGACGTATAGACAGCGAAGGCTTAGTAATAGGTCCCGTTTTCCCACAGGTGCGGAACCCTAAAAACGACCAACACATTTGACACTCGAAACGTACCGATTATATAGTTATCGTTTTTTTAAATAAGTCCTCCTCAAAACATCAAATACGAAGGAAGAATGCAAGGGAAGTGAGATCAGACAACGCGAAAACAAAACAATTGAATGAAAACGCCCATGGTTCTCAAAAGTAAAGTGATGTGCCGACGTCATTGCCCGTATCTTGACACCCCGACAGGGAAGCTAGGCAGACTTCATTACTCCGGTAGGGTTGCTGCTTACAGACGGGATTTTTTAGTTTTAATCGACCTTTTTTACGTTTAACTTTTTTATTTGACGCCCTGTGTTCCTGTTGTTCACTTATTTACTTTAAAAGCTGTCAACAACCAGTCGCGCTTTTGATGCTTCAACATTTTATGAACTAAGTGCACATTTATCCAACGCCGCTGCCGTACAGCACAAATAATGACAGAAAGGCTTAGCACAAGCTTCAAACGAGTTGCCCGTGAGCTGTCTGTCAGTCATCTGATGCCGTCATTATTATGTAGTATATATTGAGTTTGAGTTTTGAGTTATGCTGTGCGGCAGCGGTGCGCCCCTAATCTGCAACAACCTTTAGTCATTCAGTAAGAGATGTCCAACATTGGGGTTCAATATCTGTAGCTGTATCCTAAAAATTCTTGTACCTACTTTACTAATCGTAACCAATCTACAAATATTTCTATTCATTCGTTGAATCCTAAAATCACGGCACCTTACATCACTTACAAAATACCCGACATTATACCACCCGGCTTTCCTAATTTTCCACGGTACCCCTATTCGCACATCAAACAATCGCGCCGCCGCCGCCATCTTGCCGGAAGTGACGTCAGTGACGAGTCGCGATCGCTTTGATCCACACAAAAATAACTTCAGTTGCGAAGCCTTGGTGCATCAAATGTAATTGCTTCTTCGTCGAGCTATAGCCAGGTATAACTGCTGGATAGGTAACTTTACTAACAGAAATGATGAACCAGTTGAAAATATTTCAAGGAGAAGTTCTTTCAATATGAAATGACAAAAGATTCAACGTCATATTAAAACTTAACTGTGTTTTACCCACCTCACACATGGTAATAATAACTGTTTTTTTGTGTTAAAATTTAAGTAAAGTTTAAAATCCAAAATCCAATCATAAATATTTAAAATTGTTGATCATTCAAATACTTGTATAAGATTAAAAACTAGGCAAGCTTTGATATCTTATTTTGTTTCTGCTTTTGAATTCAGAATTTAAAAGGTTGTCTAAACTTAACTTTATACGGTAACAATTAAGCCCACAACAAACAGACCTATAATGATATTCATATAGAAAGCTATATATTACGGTAAAGCAAGGTATCACAGACGGCTATGCTATAATATATATTTTTGCACTCATTAGCTCTGCGGCTGTCATGTCTTACTATACCAAAATATATCGTGCTATAATATCTGTCGACATAATATTTTGGGGGCGTAACAAAAATTTAAGTTATAGCTGCGTCTGTGGTCACTTGCTGATTACTTTAGAAAATATACCGTAATATACTTTGCTATGATTTATATTAATATATATTATAGCTCCGTCTGTTGTGAACTTCGGTTATTTGATGAACATGAAACATATATCATGGTCTTTCTGTAAAAGAGATTTCACTGCACTGTGGTCATAGGTAACAGCGCTGCGAAGAAAGAAATGAAATGAGAAATATCGATGTCCCGGCTTTATTCTAGCCAAAGCCTTTCTATCAGTAAAGTGCCCATAGCACGAACTCGGAACTTCTCCAATTTGCGATAAAATGGATTGATAGACTCTTAAAGAGTGAAAGAAGTAGAATGACGAGAGAATTGTTATTAGATGAGAGGCCAATTCAACTTTTATCACTTAGAATATTTTTGGTCAGAAAAAAATTCATGAAATAATTTTTTTTACTAACACGTACAAAACTATAAATCTTCCTTTTACCTTTACCGTCATCAATGTGACACCTTTTTACAATAAATCAAAACAAAAAGTATCAGCATCACACTAAATCATCCGCTATTCAAAACAGAACTCCTGCATCATAAAAAAACTCTAAAATATAAGAAAAAAACTTTTAAAAACGTTAGAAAAAGTTGGTAAAAGAGTGTGTCATCTCGTGTCAAAAGACAAAAGACGGCGTTAATTGAAAGGAACGTTTTCGATACCCACAATGGCGTCAAATGTCATGCTATATCAAGTGAATTAAGGGCATATTATGCCCGTTGAAAGGATTACACAGGTGTCCTACTGAACAAGGGAAAACTTGTAAGGACGAGATTTGTTTACAAATCTGTGGTTAGATAAACTTTTTTGTTTTTAATCTAAAATCTCATAAACTAAATCTTTTTTCGTTTCATAATATATTCAGTTTATGTGTTAGAAAATTGGTTAAAACACCTATGGTATACTAGTAAAGATTTTTTTGGGAGGTAATAATAGTTTAAGGAATGGAACGTATGCGTTTTTGTCTCAACACAACGCTAAAACTACTGAACAGATTATGCTGAGAATTTGCACATTCAATTCAGGGCCTGGAATAACATAATTAGCTTTTTTTCGCCAAAAAATGTGAACGAGGCTACGGCAGAAGCTAGCAAAATATATTAACGTGGCAAACATCTTAATAGTAATAAATAATTTTCAATGAAAACCATAAATCAATACATCAAATTTTTGTCTCTTTATTAGTCTTAAATTTTCTTGGAAATAAAATTAAAGTTTATTTTTCTGATACTATGTCCCATTAGCTGTCATTAGAAGGAAATGCACTTTGTCTCGTGTCGGGTTACCTGTCACCGGCAGCCATTAGAGCTGACCTCTCAGCCCCCCACCGCTAACTTACCCCATGAAACTTACCCAGCTCACAGCTTTTTGAGAAAAGCTAGAACATAAATGTAGAAGCTAATTGAAGCACTAAAACTCAACTCGTTTAAGATGTTAGGGTTGCCACGTTTTTGAGGGTTCCGTAACTTAAAGGAAATCACTTTGTTGTCCGTAAACCGTTTTTTGACAGGAACACGTCGAACGTTATCGAGTTAAAATTAATAACATATACTCAAGTCCGTAACTTCTTGGAGCCGTGATATAAGTCAAACTTCTATGTCTACCCAGTCAAAAGTTACAACCGCTTTTTTTTATTTTCTTTTGACAACCCTATAGGGTACTTCTTGTTAACCTAGAATCATGAAATTTGGTGAAAATAAGGTCTTATAGCACAAGTAAAGGGAATAATCCAATAACATACATTTATTGTTTATTAAAAAAAACTCACCATGGACCAAAAACCTAGAGAGTACTTCCCGTTGACCTAGAAAAAAGGTCTTATAAATTATATTAATTACTTATAAATATTATTTAATACAGGGTTATGGTAAATTAGTAACACTAGGTGAAATGCAGGTCCTACCCATCATCCTAATCGGAACCCTCATTCCGCGAGTCTGACTCGCACACGACGTTTTAATTTTTCTTATATGTCTCAACATTAGGTACTATTTAATTAAACGAGTTAAGAATTCGTTGAGTAAAGCACAGTAAAAAAATACAAACTTTTTTCGACGATATTCGATTCCAAACGGCGTAGGTAGGTATAGAATAAAATCCTTCGATGTTTTTTCTGGGGTTATGTGCATTTTTTAAGGCGCATTCTCATTCGAAAAAAATACGAACTCCAATAAGATCGCTAAAGCTCTACGTGTACAATACGAAAACGATTCAGGGATATTGTTGGGGCTCCGCTTCTGCAGCGCATTCCTCATGTTTGCTGAGACCCAAGTTGTTGGCATTCACGCCATCATTCAGAAAATGTTTCTTGCGGATGATGTACTTTCGAATATTTTAGAATTCTCTATGTAATCCTTTTTTTAGCCTTATTTTAAAATAAGTTATTAAACTGTTTTATGTAAAATGTACCGTGTGTTAAATTTAATACGTTAACCAACAGGATAACGTATTAAATTTAAATTAAAACTGCCTCACTGCTGCGCAGAAGATAGAACAGTACGAAATCTTCTAACTGTAGGCAGTGTTTGAATCGAGCATTTAGCAGTAAACCTGTTGAAAGAACAGGGTCCTAAATCTTTGGACTCCGTATAGGTTGAGATTCCGTTGAATTACTCAAGCATCAAACATCAAAATGCTGCATTTCCTTTTGACCTTACAGGACTTTTGGACACGTCACAAAAACTCAAATTACATAAGTAAAACAAGGACGTTGAATTACTGTGTTAATTAAACTTTAAGTTGTGCTTGTATCTATGATTATCAGTATATTCTTGTAATTTTTGTAATTTATGGATATTACTGAATAAACACATTTTTTATAAGTGTCCCAGCCATTTCAATCTCAGCTATGCCAGCATCTTGGATGCTAGCCAACTTACATTTGCACCTGAACAATACTCTTGCCATTACAACGTCGATAAAACAGAGCCAATAAAGTTCGATCTCGCACGGACTAAGACTTTCGAAACTTTCTGCTTGCAAGCTATAACCCAAAACTTGTCTTTAGGATCTATATCTGATACATTGACGAGCGATAATTATTAGTGCTTGGTAGTGTAAGTTACATTAGGTACATCTTATACTCGTATATGTGGGAAGTTGGAAGACTTTTCTTGAGTAAACTCCTCAGATGTTTGAAGCCCTCTGAAAATGACGTATATTTACCTACATCAAATGTTTTTATATTTGATTCTAAACAATTATCTCATATACATTTTAAAGATGCTTTTGATTCTTATTCGATTGCAAAAAAATCTGTAATCATAAAATTTTATAGTCAGTGTCACTTTACCCTGAAAACTTCTAATACAATGACCTGCAAAACTAAGTATCACACTATTAAAATATCATTTTTTTCTAAGATTTACAATAAAAAACGTTTTATAGCAAATTTTATCAGGTTTTTTAAAATTGTGTAAACTTAAAATGTGATACTTAGTTTTGCAGATCAGTGTAGTTATTAATTTATTACTTTAATTCACAATGATAATGACGTGAAGGCTTTTTACCGCCAGGGCGCATTGTTAATTGGATTGACTTTAAAACCCATTTCATTACCGAAGCGAAATCAGGACACTCCTGCAGGCGTCATTTAATATTACGACAATGGCGTATTAAAGTACTGTTTATCTCCCGAAGCCACTCATTTACGTCTCTTAGAGTAATTGTCACGAAAATATTCAAAACAAAAATGAGTTCAAACTGTCCCGTACAATATTACACGACGTTTATGAGAATTTGCCGCAGGAAATGACAATTATTTTTGGTTCAATCCTTGAGGGTGAGAATGGACCGTCTTTCACACGCGCAAAATACCTTGAAGGACCCATTGTGGACACGATCACTCGGCACGACAGGGGACAAAAAAAACTTTCATTCACAAAATATTGGTCGCGAATTTTAAAATGTTCGCCGCACGCTATGGGTATTTGGAAACAGCGTTTTTGTTGGTTCTCTTTTATTTTATGTCGGTGCTTTACTGTAGAGGCAAATCGCGAGTAGGATTTAATAGGAATGAAGGTGTTTTGTCCCCCTGTGCATTTTTTTAGTGGTAAGGTATAATATGAGTATGGTTTAATTAAATAAAACAGCACAAATGACATAATGCTATTTAACTGGCAAAGGTGATATTTTAGATGCGATGACTTAAAAAAAATTACACACATGATGTGTTGTAACTACTTCATTATTTATTTATATCGGATTTCCATCAGCTTAACAATTAAAATAGAACTTAAAAAAGACACAAAAAGCTAATAATAGGCATTCGCTAATAGAAACATAATAAACTAAGGAGTGAACACTAAAAAAAATTGTCGTCGACAATTGCGTTCTTAGTAATGAATGTAATTTATAGAGTTTTCGGCATTGGACTAATTATTATCTCGATACCAAAATATAATTCGAAACGAACGATAATTTCAATTTTCAATCCATCAACAACCAATAATAACCATTCTTAGTTAAAGGATAGGTTCTAGCATGACTAGTTTTATTTCGTAACGGAGCGGACGGACGGACGGACGACGGTTCGATAAAAAAAAACTTGGCAACAATGCCACGCTGTCTGAGCGGACAGGTATATGACGGGGCGCATTTTATTGGTTTTCCGAAACATTCTCTGCCCTATTAATAAATGAGTGGCGGGAAAAAAAGCCGTAGAATCCATTTGTCAAGACCGCGGAGATTTATGGCCGAGGACTTTTGGATTCCTAGAAGAAGCACGATTTTGTTCTATTTGCTTACCTGTCGCGGTGATTTAGACGGGTGTGAGGTAATGCTTTTTAATTTATGTATAAGAGATATATAATAAATAAATAATGCTGGACAATTCACACAGCATTACCTAGCCCCAAGCTAAGCAGAGCTTGTGTTATGGGTACTAGATAACTGATATACATAATATAATACATTACATACATAGATATTTTTTTATTATACATAGAAAACGACCAGAACACCCGGAACAAATACCTGCAGATCATACAAATATTTGTCCCAAGGCGGGAATCGAACCCTCAACCTCCTGCGTCGCAGGCGGACCTTCGCCCACCGCGCTACAGAGGTCGTCATTATAGTAAGTAA
Source organism: Eupithecia exiguata (assembly GCA_947086465.1). Taxonomy (NCBI): domain Eukaryota; kingdom Metazoa; phylum Arthropoda; class Insecta; order Lepidoptera; family Geometridae; genus Eupithecia; species Eupithecia exiguata. The sequence goes on from OX352229.1 coordinate 4,052,476, forward strand.
AATGAAAATAAGTAAGCCTTATTTCTCTAGGTTTACAAAATAAGCCACCATTGAAATTTTTAACAAATTTACTAACAAATATGAAATAAAGTTTTTAGTAAATTTATTCTTTTTTAACAAAGAAAATTACAATTAAATAATTAAATTAAAACCCGTCCCGTCCGTGTCATCCCGTGACCACGGCAGTGTGTAAACCTGCCGAAACGTCGGGAAAATAAGGTAACTAAACGCGATAAATACCCGTTAAATAGTATTTATAAATATAAATTAAAACTAGTATTTACAATTGAAACAATTAAGCTAACTGCAGACTGTTGTTAATAATCTACAGGTAGCTCAACTGATCCATATCAATACCAGTCGGAAGCGTGCCCAAGACGCTGGTTGCATTGATTTGCGTAAGCGTAAAAATTTACCTACTTAACTAGATCGACTTTACTAATATGTAGTTACCGATCATCTCAGGTACTATACACCAATTTGAGCCAATCTTTTTTTGCAAATTCTCACGCGCCTCAATAAACTACCTCGAAATTGATGACCACCTTCCCGAAGGTTGCAGGTAGCAGTAATGATCACAGATAATATCCTAGAGAATACTTGGAATAGTTTCGGCTTTCACATTACGGAGTGTCGGGTTCTTTGAGGCTAAAAAGTTTGCTAACAACTCGGTTGATAACTTTAATAAGTAAATTTAAAGTCCATTTTGAAGCTCGGGGACGAAATTGAAGTACTTCTTCTCAATCGCAAATTCAGAAATGTTTTTTTTTCTTATTGGTACGCTAAGAACTAAGTAAAACAAAGAAGAGAAAGAGACAAAGATAACTAAGAAATCAAATTCGTATTTGGGTTAGGAAATGTTCTTTATTAACAAAGAAAATTACAATAAAGTAATAGAATTAAATTAAAACTACAATTGAAACAATTGAGCTAAGAGCTGACTGTTGCAAACAATCTACAGGTAGCTCAACTGATCCATATCAATACCAGTCGGAAGCAAACAATTTTTGTACATAAAAGGCAATAAAGTGCAATTTCTTTTTAGTTCTGTTTGCTTGAAGCCATACAGGGTGTTCCTCTTTGGTTAGGAATTCCACTCATTCAAATTAAACAGTTATTTCTTCATGCATTTGTGTTTCGAAAACCATGACGCTCTACGTCAAATAGGTATATTTTATGTATTTTAGAAAAAGGTAATATTTTTTATGGACCGTAGTTTTTAATTATTTTACATCTAGGCTTAAGTTACCTGAAATCAATGTTTTATTAATATTATCATGATATTTTTTTAAATAGATGAGCTTCAATTGGAATGTCTAAGACATCCACCGCACTCCTACAATCTTGTTCCAATAAATTACCATTTTTTTAGAAATTTGGATAACTTCTTGCAAGGGTAAAAATTCAACTCCAATGGGGTAGTTCAAGCCGCCTTCAAAGATTTTATTGATTCCCGTAAGATTGGTTTTTTTTAGTACAGGGATCAATGAACTATCTATGTATGAGATGGCAAAAGTGCATAGATAGCAATTACTTACATACTTTGATAAATAAAATATTTTACATGAAAACAATCGACTTTGTGTTCCTCTCATACAAAACGCCAATTTCACATGTAACTACCAATATAATGAAAAAGTGTCACTAAGTTTTTTTTAATAAAAAATTAAAAATGCTCAAAATTAAAAAAATCGTAGGCCGAGAAGTTCCCTTCAGGGTCCAGAATCACCCCCTTTCGACTTAGACACATTTTAGTTGGCACCCTGTATATCTTGATTTGATACATACTTATAAAATAAAAAATAGAGTCTGAAACAGTGACTCAAAAAAGCATTACAACACACTTTCTATTTTCTATTCTTTTTGAAAGATAGCCCCAAAGATATATCATAAAAAGTAAACCAAATAATGACATGTAATAAAACGGCCTTCCCTTTCTTCGGTCGGTCAATATCGCTTAGATATCTCCACAATATTGCTTCGTCATCGAGATACGATCGATATGTCGGTATCACACCGCGATCGCGCCGCAATGTGCTGACCTCATGTGGGTGTTTGAATACCTTCGATACGGTTTTTAATCGATTGTTATTACGATTAATAATTACTCGATCACACTTTTAGAATAAGCCCTTACCCTATATGTAACTTTTGTTTCGCGACAGAAGATAAATATTTAAATTCTCTCTGCTCTGCTGAAAGTTTTTGGCTAAGGTTATCTAAGGTAAGATTATCCCGTGGTGTGATATTTAGCTAAAACTAAGATAAGAAGCACAAAATAATTGCGACGTAGAATTTGATCTGTTCTGATCCTAACGCAATACTCAAGTCCCCGGAAGTCTATTGTTCGGGGAAACAACCAAAATATCGGGGCCCGCCAAATCTCCTGATCGAGAAACGTTTCAAATTTTGTACGCAGAAAAAACCGGTTAAGTGTGAGTTTAGTAGCACTTCGAGGATTCCAATGATTGTGAATTACCTTCCAATCTTACCACGTATAGTGTGTCGGGGTATGATCGGACGCGGGGGAAGACCGTAAGACACTAATTGTAGCCGAATAAAGCCATATTTTCTAATGATGACCACATTTTATGCCGACACCATTATATGGAGTCGTAAAAAATGGTGGCAGCATTAGAAAATAATGGCTAAATCTGGCTACGATTAGTTTTATACGATCTTCTGATCCTAATTCTAATTCTAAGTGGGGGATCCGCATCTGCACTGACATCTCGCATGGGAATGTATTGTGCAATGTCCCCCTGCCTAATCAGGTCACCATGCACGGCATGTCACCACCTTAGCTCCTTGAAGTACCGGAGCAGGACTCTTGGTGATTGACAGCTTCGTTTCAGCTTTTCTGTGGGTTTATACGGTCTTCCCCCGCGTCCGATCATACCCTGACATAACCTACATGTTGACGCATGAGTATATTTTCCGTTTCATTCCTACTACACAGCTTAAAAATCTAAATCCTCTTTACTTTTAGCCCATCTTCTGGAATCACGTAAACGATTGAATCATCTGAATTATTACAGATTCTTGGCTTAGTAGTCTTATTATTTTATAACTGAAAGACAAACTATCCAATTTAAGACAGCTCTACAATTTTGGTGAGGAACCCTAAAACTAGTCGGATAATCTGCGGCTTCTTTGACTCTTCGGCAAAGATATTTGTTTCTGTAGCGAAGCTTAAAAAACCTTCAGATTACTGATTTCTACGAAAAGGATAATACGCCCCGAACGAATTGCTTGTTGAGGGATAAACTCACCTCTCGTTACAGAAATTACTTCGGTAATCTGAGAAATTTACCTGAGTTTGCATTACGTTTGGGATTATGAGTTCTTGTGAATGAACTACCTGCTTGTATCAAGAAGACACATCATTCTAAAAACAAAACAACCCTATATTCACACTGGCCTGCTAACTTGAAACAGCTGCTAAGCATTGTCGTTTCTCACTCTTACTTATTTCAATAGAAGAAGACAGATTGATAATTAGCAATGAAATACTAGCCAATGTGGTTATATTTTTTTTTAATCAATAAAGTAGATGTCTTTATTAACAAAGAAAATTACAATCAAATAATAGAATTAAATTAAAACTAGTATTTACAATTGAAACAATTGAGCTAACTGCAGACTGTTGCAAACAATCTACAAGTAGCTCAACTGATCCATATCAGTATATATGTGGTTATATTAAGTTTAAGTTGCATAAAGGCTATTTTTAAAGCAAAAAGCCAAACATTTTGCTTAACGGTTATTTTAGAATTACAGTCAATTTTATATAAACGAAGTGTTCTGATAGGTCCGAAAGCCTACACGAAAATTTAGCAAATGTCAAGACTCCAAAAAATTCACTGCCTACCTATTTATCTAAGTATTCGCCCGGACGTTCAAGTGGCTAAATGAGTACTAAAATCTCCGATGAATAATTATGTAGAGCAAACTCAACGTTAGTCACTGAAACTCCCAAAAAACACTGACTGAGTTGACCCAAACCTTCATTTATCACTGTAGAATTCACGCCGGGTCGAATATCGACAGTTGGTGCAATAATAACCCGAGACCGCTCCACAAAAACTTTGAGCCCTAATGAAATAAGACGGGCCATGATAGATCAAAACAATAATTAATAATAGATCCTCGACGGAACTCCGTACTTAGTCATCGTGTTTAATTAAAAATGTTCCCGCTCAAATTAACGGTTGTATTTCAAATTTATAATGTCTGTACAGATTTGATGTTGTGAGGTGTAAAGCTTTGCATTAGACCTCTATGGTTACGTGTTGCGTTACATGAAAGAAAAAAACATAGAAGAATGTTTGAATTTAGAATATTCGAAATTAAAATGCAAACTTCAATTCAGTCAACCTTCAATTGTTTCTTCTTTGAACTACTTTTATTTACGAAAATCCACACTATAATTTCTACAAAAAGTCTATGATTTTCAGTTGATTTTCTCATAAAGTTTTAGCATTTTTGCGAAGATTAGTAAATAAACGGATTCTAAACGAACTCCTAGTGCGTACAACAAGTTAATCTCAAACACCTTGAAACGTTGTTCATTTCAAGTTGCAACATTATCTAAGCATGTAGTGGACAAGTAATGATATAGGCACGGACAATTAATATTGCGTTATTCTAATCATCAATCAAGCAATGACATTACAAACTATTGCTTGACGGAATTATGAAACGGTTTGACAAATCTACTCGTACCTATAGAGTCAATCAAAGTTAAGGTCTTTCACTGAAATGCACAATTAATGAACATCATAATTACATTGCTGTTTAAGACATCGTTAATACATGAACACGCCTAACAGCTCACGTAAGCATAATGCTAGAGTGTTCATGAACTATTTCAGATGGGCTGAATTCTATTTGGTCATTCTCTTTCCACACTAAGATTTTTTTTACTAAGTTCATGTCGTTGCAGCATAATGGTGCATCATCAAGGAAGGATCAGAAGGATCCACTTCTCTATTTCTTCACAAACTTGAATACACTTGTTTGACGACCTCTGTGGCGCGGTGGGTGACGGTCCGCCTGCGACGCAGGAGGTTGCGGGTTCGATTCCCGCCTTGGGACAAATGTGTGTACGATCTGCAGGTATTTGTTCCGGGTGTTCTGTCGTTTTCTATGAATAATAAAAAATGTCTATCTATGTAATGTATTGTATTATGTATATCAGTTATCTAGTACGACATAACACAAGCTCTGCTTAGCTTGGGGCTAGATAATGCTGTGTGAATTGTCCAGCAATATTTATTTATTGTTTATTATACTACTATTTCATCACAGTAATAAAGGACGAAAGTTTAGGTGTTTCTCTTTGTGGTTATTTGTCATTGCTACTTAGAACTGGTAACTAAAAATCGGTGATCGGATATACCTGAAACTTTGCTAGCATGTAAAAACATGCTTGCAAAGAAAATGGCGTGATTTTATAGAACCGACCCCGATTTGTCATCTCCAATTTGGTTCGAATTAGGAGAAATGTTGGTTAAGGTTGTTTTATCTTGGTTTCAGTATCTAAGTATAAAAATACTTTTTTTTTATCTTGTTTTAATTTGTTTCATCTTGGTTTCAGTATCTAAGTATAAAAATACTTAGTGAAACCAAGATAAAACAACCTTAACCAACATTTCTCCTAATTCGAACCAAATTGGAGATGACAAATCGGGGTCGGTTCTATCAAATTCTATCAGTCAATTATCTGACAAAGACAAGTGTTGTAATTGGATTAGTCGATTGCGATAGGTTATAATCACGTGGCTATAATTGGTGCGCGCGCGCATGGCCCGATGATCGACAGCACCGCGGGGCGCGCTCTCAGCGCCGCCGACAATTATACCGACACTCTGTAGTGGATACACCCGGGGTATCACGATCATCATCGAATTCGAAAGACGTCTACTGCTGGATAAAGGCCCCAATGGTTGCAACTAAAGCCGGTTCTTCGCTACCCGAATCCAGTGACTTATACCGCCACCTGGTCGTCGGTCTGCCCTCGCTGCGTTTTCAGAGCATGATACTGATCTGGTTAGCTATAACTTATTTTTTGAATCAAGCAAATATAAATTCGTCGTCACGTCGAGAACGGTGTTTTATATTTGAAACATGGCCATTCCTTGATTTTCATTATTCGTTAAATAAATAAAGGGTTCTGAAAACCAGAAGTATTTTCCTTGGCTTATTCCAGTTTTCCCCTTTTTCTTGTATGATACAGCAAGGTAACTATTTATGTATTTAGTACAAGATTTTTACTTTAGGATTCAACGTCATCAACGTAGTGTCTTGCCTCATCTTCAAATTGTAATACAACTTTTGTGCTGAATATTTTTTCCATACGATTAAGAGCAACATTTTAGCTCACCGTTATCTATGGCGCTCTTTTCATATTAAGTATATGAATGTGAAGTATACGCAGTGAAACCGCAGGCCTTAATCTGAGATTATACAAAAAAACATTCGATAAACGTAATCGAGAACAATTGATGTCTTCCACGAAAAAAGCTTAGAATGGTAGTAAATTATTCGAAAACTATCATCGAGCTAGTAAGACACGATTGGATCGTTGTCAAACTACGATAAGTAGTTCCTCGCGATCCGGTAGGGGCGCTATAAGGCGCTAAATGTATCGGAAGGACTCGAATTCGATGGAAGTATTCGAGAGATAATTTGTACCAGTCATACTAGGGCCCCAGAGCATTATTGCGTGGTTTCCTATAATATCTCGAACAGTAATGTCCACAATACGAGTGTGTAGGAACCCGAGGTAATCTGCAGAGCGGCGGGAGGTGTCGATCGGACTAATGATAACGATCGATGGATTATTACGTTAAGCCAGGGCTTAGCTCAACTGTTTTAGCAACTTTTAGTAAAGCAGGAACACCAATTCAAGGTATTCTAAGATTTTTCAGTATAATGTTGGTTGTAGCAATCCGAAGACGTCGCTGTCTTGGTTGAAAATAGCATCTTTGCGTCAGTCGTCGCACCGAAACAGTGGCAACAACAACAAGTTGTTTCTTCCTTCAAAAGTTGCCCAAGTCTTTCACCTAAGACGTTTTCTGTTGCATTCTTGCTCTGAATGAATTGGCAGCCCCGTATTGTCTAGGCCGTGTATTGTGCTACTCCACATCATCATTGACCTTGTAACGCACGATGAAAGGCCTGAAAAGCATAGAAACAGGTGTTCCTTTTAAAGCAGCTCGGTTGTCCCCGGATCGAGAGCGCCCCGGTCGATGATTAGGCTCCGATGAATGGCCGAGGGAGTCGGGGATCGTACGTAGACAATCCGGCGAGTATCGATCTCTCGCGACCCTTCGACTGAGCGCCGACCGCGGCACAATGCCGCTCTTTATTATAGCATCTCACATTGTTGTCATTGTTATTATTATGATTCTTTACCGCTTTCCATTGTCGGTCGGCGTTGTGGCGGTGCTTTTTCACGTCTCGCGTTTAGTCTGGGCACTGGGAGCGAGTCGCGAGCACGTTATTCGCGGAAAACGAGTGTTTTCCTCGCGGAAATTTTGTCATGTTTGCATTAGATGGTAGATTTGATGTGGTTTGCGCGCGCATTGTTCTGTGACTGACGGCTGACGTCTGCGATCCGCATGGCGGCCAGCTGGCGGGCTGGAGCCGCCGCTCTAGCTATAGCGTGTCATGTAGCTATGTCGGCATTGCCTGTAGCGGTGTATTGGACGGTTATGAGTGCTCGGTTTGAATTTCATGTTATGTGATGCCATTTCGTGTGATTTTAGGATGTCAGTTATGTAATAGTATTGTAGTACCTACCCGTAACACAAGTTCTGCTTATTGGACACCCCACACAGTAACACCAATGATTGCTACTAATTATTTTAAATTTTATTTATTGTAAATTTTAGTACTGGTAGATTTTTATACTTAAAAATCGGACTTTCTGTTGTGTTTAATAATTAATTCGTGTTCAAACTGGCGTAGGCCGGCGGCGGCGCGTCGCCATCGCTGTATTCGAAAAGTCAGACAATCTTATTGGACAAGATTTCCATCAAGATTTTTGAAACATTGTTTAACTTTTTCTCTTATGTTTTTCTCGTGATTGACATAAATACTGAATTCACATTCCAGTTGATTTATCCCTTGTCTAAAATATCTTAACTGTGTAGAAAACAAGCATGTTAATGTTTTTGATATGAGTCAGCATAATTCTGATTAACCGTCAGCGAATGAAGATGTTTGCCCACATTTGCTGCGGCCATTTGTAATTTCTAAGCCGTGTTTATGATCCAACAATGTAAGTAATTGCCAGAGTCAGAGGTCTTCTTTTGACGTGAACTTAAAAACTAACTTTCTATATACGGGGTGTCCCACAAACGTCCGAGTGAATAGTAATAGGACCATGCTCTGTTATATACAACAAACCATTTAAATTGTTTTAGTCTTATTTTTGTTTAATTAGAGTTCAAAATCTCAGTATCAATGAGCAGGAGTTTAACATGGGTCTAGCAAAAACCATTTAAAGATTTTTTTGTCTAATATAACTAATATATACATAAACGAACACACTACAAAAGCATTAAAAATGTTTCTTTTGTGTCAGATAAAATTATAGTGAAAATGACTCCAGTAATTTGATCCTGTCATAGAAGATAGTAAATAATAAATAATGCTGGACAATTCACACAGAATTATCTAACCCCAAGTTAAGCAGAGCTTTTGTTATGGGTACTAGATAACTGTACATAATAGAATACAATTCACAGATAGATATTTTTTTATTATTCATTAAATAAAAGACCAGAACACCCAGAACAAATACCTGCAGATCGTACAAATATTTGTCCCAAAGCGGGAATTGAACTGCTACCTTCTGCGTCGCAGGCAGACCTTCGTCCACCGCGCCACAGAGGTCGTCATACCGTCGATAATACCTCATAACTTTTACATGCCCATTTAACAAACATCATGTGAGCAAATAGAGTCCATTCCCAAGATCAATACTGGCCCACATTCTGCGGCCGGTACACACGGGCGCACTATTTAATTTGCGGCCTCAGATAGGCCTCGGATAGGCCTGATGGGTCGGAGACAGGGGGCGGAAGCCGTCTCCTTCTGGGTCGCCCCGGACCAGGCCTATTCAGGCGTGACGTGGAGATATTAAAATATTAGATGCCTTTGTTTGTGAAGATTGAATTCTGAGATCTGACTCGGAGAATGGTTTTGCTTGTGAGCTCGTTTGGTTAGGTGTAGGGGAAGATATCCTCGGGTTTTATATTTACCCTATGCTTCAGATCCACCCTTCACCTACTAAGGCAGGTCTTTGCCCAGCTGTGAGATAGTATGGGCTTATATAAATAATTCACATCACTATCATCAAACCGATACTAAGCAATTGCAATCATGATAGGCGAAAGTCTTAAAAGTCACAGATATAATGTGATTTTTCATTAATTTGTTTGGTTTTCATGTTCATAAACTTATCAGTGGTAAGATTGTACGAAAAAAAATGTCCTTATAAGTGTGAAAGTTTTCTGCAATAATCTTTTTTTTTGGTACGGTAAAAATACTTGTTTTTAAAACAGGACGGAGGTTAAATTGTCAAAGAGATACTTCTTACCGAGAACTATTTAAACAACTTAATAATGACCGAAAGATTTTAGATATGATTATTATGTAGGTACCTATGTAGATGATAATAACTACCTACTGATAATAAAAAACTATACTATGTACTATTATTTATTTAAAGAAAATTACAATATACACTATTAATTACAACTAATATTTACACTTAAATCTGGTGACGGCTTAAATTTTCTAAAAATCTAAGCCGTCACCAGTAGCCAAAGTGCCCAGAATGCTGGCAGCATTGCCACGTTGAATGGCAACGCTAATTCGTTGACCAAAATAAAATCCAGCATTCCGATCACCTGTGGACTCTATTAGGAGTTTTGTTAGATCTTAGTATATTCCTTGTGCCCCAGGACCCCAAGGACCTGGAGTTTCCATCCCAAACGTGTACTAACTATGTACCTATACCTATGTTTTTTTATCAATTATGGTAAACGCGAATGTAGCCTGGTATTATTGTTTTTATGTTTTTTGTATTCATATTTTATCATTATTCTGTTTCTTTATGTTCTAACTAGTAATCGCTATTATTTATTATGTATTTAGTATTGTAAGATCCCCTAAAATCAATTACATAGTTAAATTAAAAACATTTTTCCAACTTATGCACTGTGTGTGTGCGTGTAGTTCATAAAACATAGACTTAGGTAATGATGGTGTGATTTGGCAGTAGGTATCGTTCGAGGTAAGTCATACATACATCATCTCGGTACAGGGTGGCACACCACTTACCTATGTTACAAAGAGCCTTCGTTACAAGGAGTACGAAAATTTTATGAAACTGTGAAATATCTTTCAATAATATAACTAGATAATATTTTATTTCCATTTCCTTTATATAAGTTAACATCCCTTAAGATTTCTTTTTAAAAAAAAAACTGGACTAGTGTAACTTAAATTTATTATCTGTGGTCTGGGGACACATGAAACTTGATGAGAAAACAAAGTCAATTAATTGAGCTACAGTATCGAGTTATAATTGTTTTATTTTAACGTCAATCCACCAGGAGTTGGTGTTTTATTTATTTATTTTTATTTAATTTATTTATTCATTGTATGGGTAGGTTCATGTTGTAGGGGTCCATAGGCTGCGGCGACAGCTTGCCATCAGGCGGGCCGCAAGCCTGTTTGCCACCTCGGTGATTTAAAGTCAATGTTTTTCAAAGTTGACGTTCAGTATTACTTCCTAAATCCATGCCATAATTTTATGGGGTGAAAATGTAGAATTCGAACAACTATTCGTCATGCAAAAGAAATGTGTAAGAATTCTTACCAACACTAAACCACGGGATAGCTGTAGGCCGCACTTCATCAAGAACAAAATTCTGACATTACCATCCATTTATATTATGCAAGCCTCATTATTTGTTAGGAAAAATAAACATTTTTTTAAAACCAAGCAGGACTGTATTATTGACTATAATGGACGGCATAAAAATAAGCTCGTAGTACCTCCAACAAAACTTAAACTTGTTAGTCAAAGCCCATATCATAGATTGGCAAGAATATACAATAAAATACCTGAAACTTTAAAAAATGAAGAAAAAGATACGCTTTTTTGTAAGAAACTAAAATTATTTTTATTAGAAAAGTGTTACTATTGTGTTGACCAATTCGCTACTGACAAACTAAAATGTCGTGACCTTATGATGAAACAATGACTAGCTGACCATTCTGGCTTCTAAATTCAAAATTCAATTCAATTTAGTTAATTATATTTATTATGTATTGCATGAAATTTATGTTATTGTAAAATTCCATTTGACAATGTAAAAATAACTGTTTTGCAGTGCCCTTCCAGGGTGCATGTATGTACCTAGTGATAACCAATTACCTTAGAAATAAGATGGAATGTACCTACATGCAAGCAAAAATAAATGAAATATGAAATCTAAATTAAGGGTTAAGAAAGTGCAATGACGGCATTCATCTCACTTAGAAATTCTCAAATCACACACAAACATTAAAAAAAAACACAAACACTGAAATCTTTTGAAAGAAAGTCCAAAAGATTTCAGTGTTTTTGTGCACCTCATTTAAAATCAAAAATATTTAATTAATATCAAATGTTTGTGATTGGAACAAAATACAATAATAATTACAACTAATATTTACTAATAATAATTACTAAATTCCTTTACATGCGGGAGAGGACGACACATTTCATTAACTTTCTCAGATGGTATCGTTTTCAATTTTGACCTTTGATTTGTCCTCGATAAATGATTCATTTATTTTTACCGGGCTTTCTGGCTGTGTTCTATGTTTAGCAAAAAAAAAACGATCTATGGATGTAATCATAGAACTATAGTTCTGAGCATGGAATGTATTAAGTAGGTATATCAGTTATATAGTACCCATAACAAAATCTCCACTTACTTTAAGGCTTGATGATGCAGTGTTGATAGTCCAGTTTTATTTATTTATTGGATGAACTTATTTACCTCCAAAGTTCGACCTCCATAATTCCGACTTCCGTGGTCCATCTCCTTTGCGGTCTTGTTTGGGTCCACTCACCATCTGAAGCTTCCATATTGGCATTTGATTATGACTTGCCTCCTGCATCTGTACAGCATGTGCTCCTATTCAATCTGAATAGATATATGTAGGTATATGTCTATTGAATTTACATGTATAGAAATACGTACCTTACCTACAGTAATTGGTATATTGGAATATCGGAATATTGTATTGATAGGACACGGCCTTGCTGTATCGTAATTGGCAATTAGATATTTCAAATTTGATGTTACCAACTATTTGTTCAAAATTTTAGGTTTGATGGCAGGTACTGGTTTGTAAGTTGTATGACCAGGCAGCGAATAGGGTTTATGCATATATTTTATTAATATATGTTTTATCGATTATATAAGTACCTATATTTTCTCATTACCGAAAATAAATATAACACCCACATTTTTTTAAACTAGGTTAAGAAAAAACTAAAAATAAAATTGCAATCAGTTTCGGCTGATAAACTGAACCGTGACGTCATAGAAAAAGCCTACCCTTTTTCTATGACGTCACGGTTCAGTTTGTCTTTTTTTTTTCTTATTAGGTTTAATTGGGTTTAAATCTAGTTATACATTATAAAATCAATTAAACTACTTCAATAAATAATTTAATTTGTCCGTAAGTATAAGTACGTAGTGATCTGAATTTTGTTAGTATTTAAAAACAGTTGTTGAACAGACATAGTCGTGACTACGAACATAATTTTACCTATTTGGACGGTATAGATAGTATATTCTATTTCCAATTATTCTCTGGTAGGTATAGGCTTAATTTCTAAAAATATCGAACTAGCAAATAATCTATCAAATTATTTGAATTCATCGTATTCTCCGCCTGGCCGCACCAGACACATCGTAATTAACAACGTATCTCACCACAAATTAATAATCGAAAATTAAAACGAGTTTCCCGCCAACAATGACAGTCGGCCATATTGGCGCAGTGTTGCCATGCGAGATAATTATTAATTTGCAGAGTGGCGCCGCAGTCGCGCCTCTCGCAACTGTCATTAGTGACACCTCCCGCCAATTAGGACGCTCACAGATTTTGATGAGCACTTTTTTATTTAGCACAAGCGTTACACCGGCAATTATTGAATGACTCGCGAAGCGTTATGTAGTGACATCTAGTGGCGTCGCTTGTATCGAAGTGCTGGAGGATTTGATTTGCTTGTCGTTGGGCGTTGATTGTTAATGATGTTTTGTTAATTAAAACCTTGGTAGGGAGGGATTGCGTCGTTTGAATTTTTGCTTTTCTGGATTTTTTTGTGTTTTCATTCCTACTATCTGGCAATAAAATTAAGAATTCAAATTCAATTTATTATTTATTAACACGAGATCATAAACATTACAGATGCCTCCAAATCGTTATGCCTAGTACATTGAATTATACAATTATAAACGAGAAGGGAAACTTAAAACCTCTGTAATTTTATATATTTGGATACCTTCCTTACCTACGTTTTTCAGTACCTGCTTAAATATCTCTGTACTTTGTGTGACCTAGCCAATAAATGTACCATCTTAATTTTACCAGCACGGAACTTAAAACATATAGCACTTGATATTCTTTTTTTTTCACAAAGTGTTGGCAATGTTGCTAGCTCCATCCTACTGTCATAACTAAACCATATCGTCTGTTTACAGGTAAAACGTGTTAACCCACGAAATGAAGATTATCGCAGAGATGCGTCCGGGGATTCCGCATTTAACGCCGCCGAGTCAAACCAGGATTCATTAAATTGAACTGGCAACAGTGATGTGATCCGAAAATTTGCATTCCCGGTACGGATATACGAATGTTTGGGACACATAACATAACGCTTTTTATATTGGTAAAGGCGGCATTTTTTTTCTAAGCAACATTCAAGCAAACAAAGGAAAAATAAACAACAATAACGAAAATTATGTCGAGTTTCTCTAATATTTTTTACTAAATTTCGTCAAATATACTAATTCTTGTTAGTCATTTTTGTGTTCAATTGGAATTCCCTAAATTGGTAAACTACAACCGTATCATAAAACCATTTTATCTTATAAGACTATTTAGATAGTTTTACGTATCTAAATAGAGGAAAATATCTAAATAAAAAATAATCACAAGTTAATTTAAAAAGAGACCTGTGCATTCATTATGATCGGAATGAAATAAAAGCCAAAAATTACATATTACTGTAAAAAGAAACTAAGTTTGCAGTTAACCCACTTACTAACATTCCTATAATAATGTATTAATTTTCATAATCAAAAATAAATAAATTTAGATGAATAAATACAGGATACAAAATGTGTTCTTCCTGAAAATCCTTGAATCCGGATACGGAAACAGGGCGCGTCACTTTTGCAAAATGGCGTCGACTCCAGTCAGCGCGAAACAGTTTCACGCTCCGATAGTTTTGTAGTATGTTAGAATGGACCTAACCTATCTCGGATCTAGGTTTATTAAACGTTCTGAAATAAACACTACTCTATCTTTTACATTTTATAGTTAAAACTATTAATCTATTTGTAGGTTAAAAAGCCAATGATTTACTTTAGTCAGTTTTTTTGGTAGTTAAATTATTTTTAATGTAGGTACCTAGTATAATTACAATAACGTTACGTTTAATCAATTGGCAAGTTATAAAAGTCTATATACTAGGACTATTTAAATTTATAGTTTCCTCGTCTGTTGATAAGTGATTTTGTTTGTTTATTCTATTTTTTTTCTCATCTTAACAATAATTGTGTTTTAGATAAAACTTGACGATTGATTTCCTTGGCATTTTTAATTGAGAATAAAATAAAATTTTGTTACATTTTTAGATGTATTTGTTTCATTTTATATACCTACTACCTATATCATCCTCTCCTTGTAGTCTAGCATATCAATGAATATAAAATGGGTTCGATTCCCATACTCATCATGCTTAATGTACTTACCTGACTGCTGGCAGATGCTGGATGCATCAGGCTGAAGACAGGGCGCTATGGCACTCATTAGAGGAGACCTTTGTCCAGCTGTGGACTAACTGATGATGATAAAATGTACCTAATAGGGTAAAGTTCGAATTGACGACCCAGGTGCTATACCTGCGTACCACACACTGGAAAAAACCCAACTTCTGAAAATGGCAATCATGTTTTGCTAGTCTCAGATGTAACCTGAAAATTACCTAAGCTTATAATTTTAGCCAATACTTGATTGCGATTTTATTAGTTAGGCCTTTTAATAGTGGCATACATAGGTATCACCCACCATGTTCATAAGTGAGGCGAATATCCCTACTTTACCCTAAAAGGTTAACGTAATAAAAATAGGAATCCACCGTATCTAGTTGATCATACCTTACTGAATTATTAAAGACTATTTCGGTTTAAAACGATACAAATTAGGAAATTACTCATCTAGATTACGTTACCTATAGGTACCTACCTAGGCAAAGTCAACGATGAAAATAGCTGAAACAAACGAAATCTTACCAAAGTGGTTTTCAAAGAATCTAATTTAAATAAATCTGTATAAGGTAGGTACTATCTGTCGTTTATCGTACCAGGTTACGTATAAGGTTCTGGTAGGTAAGTACCTACCAAAATATCAAGAATGAAGTAAAACGCACATTTTTAATTTGAACAAAACCTGCAAGGGTTTATAAAATGAAGTAATTCAATACCTATAAAAACAAATATAATATGTCAATAATCAACAGGTCATGTTTAAGGTACAGTCAGCTTCAGATAGCATCAAAGTTTCCAGCCAAGCCAAAGATATAAAACTTCCTGAAGTATATCCATTTATTAGAAGAAAATTACAATAAGAACAGAATACAATAATTATTACAACAAATATTTACACTGAAATCTATTTTCTAAAAATCTAATTCGTCACCAGAAGGCAAAGTGCCCAGAATGCTAGCATTGCCACATTGAATGGCAATGCTAATTCGTTGACCGAAATAAAAGCCAGCATTCCGATCATCTGTGGACTCTATTCGAAGTTTTTTTAGATCTTTATTAGTTGAAGTTCAATTTTATTCTACACGATACGCTTCGCTACTATCAGAGTAACCTAACATAGAACAAACTTGAATTTTCGGAAGGTCTAATATTTTGCCAACGCGCTGGGCACCTAGGTAGGCTGGGCGCCTAGTTAGGCTGAACGCCTAGGTAGGCTGGGCGCCTAGTTAGGCTGAACGCCTAGGTAGGCTGGGCGCCTAGTTAGGCTGAACGCCTAGGTAGGCTGGGCGCCTAGTTAGGCTGAACGCCTAGGTAGGCTGGGCGCATAGGTACGCTGGACGCCTGGTAGTCTGGACGCCTAAATCTTTTTGACGCTGAATGTAGGTAGTGTACTAACTACAAATTCATAAATAGTCTACGTTGAGAATGCTGCCGAACAACCTGCCGTAACAAAAGAATGCCAGTAAGTACCCACCAAGTTATCATAAAGGCAATTAAATACAAAGTTAAAGTTACTATGCAATTAAATTAACAATACAAGAAGCCTTTGACCCAATGATTATGCAGATCAACCGCTAATAAACATCATTGAATAGACTGCGATCATTCGTACAATAACCTACGGCGACAACGCCGTAATCTTTTATAACCAGCTCTTTCAGTGGGTGCTCCTATTTGCTAACATTGTCGAAGCATTGTTGTTGGGGCCTTGAACTTACTCCAGCTGAGCAAAGAAAGGAAAATGTGTGAAGCCTGCGAGGTGAAAACATTTACTTTTATTCATATGTAGGTATTTTCAGTTTGTATTCTTGGAACTAGAATTTTATGTTACGTTTTACAAGGGCAAGAATGAGATGTTGCTTCCTTGGTTATATCGTCATAAGGACCTATTTAGGACCTCTTAGATAACCTCAAAAGATATTTCAAAAGTATGTTAGGTAAGCAAGTAGAACAGTGTGGAAGGCTCGCTTGTTTACATGATAATCTAAGGCCGGGAAGACTGTTACCGTCGGCAAACAACATTGAGATTTGCATGAGGCGGCGGCACAGCGACCCTTGCGAGCGAGGCGTACGCTCACTCCGCTCGCCGCACTATTAAAAATGCAGGCAGCGCGGCGGGGGGGAACGGGCGCGGGCGGGGCGGGGCCGCGGATCGGACGGTGATTGGCTGCGGCGGGCGCGGGGCGGGACCGGGAGCGCGCGCGCGGGGAGCTCGCCGCGTCGCCGCCGCCCGGCGATCGAGCCTCCTCACAACGCACGTAGCCTCCGCGCCGTACGGTACCGCGACTGTACTCCGACGCGCACGCCGCGAGTCCATGTGACCGATCGACAGTTCTCTCGTTGTGTACTGTGAACGAAGGACCAGCAAGCTGTACGCGCCGCAGGAAGACGACATGTTGACGATGGAGACGGACCTCAAGGGCGGCAGCCTGCACGCGAACGTGCCGCCGCACCACGCGCTGCAGCACGGCTACGGCTCGCTGGGCGCGCTCGGCGGCATGATGTCACTGCCGCAGCAGCAGCCGCTCTCGCAGCACCAAGCGCTGCAGCACCACCACCAGATGCCGCAGCACCACCCGCAGCAGCCCCCGCCGCAGCACCACCAGCCGCCCAACAATAACAACAACAACACCAACAAACAGTCCAACGCCGATCGCGTCAAGCGGCCGATGAACGCGTTCATGGTGTGGTCGCGTGGGCAGCGCAGAAAGATGGCATCCGACAACCCCAAGATGCACAACTCAGAAATATCTAAACGTCTCGGTGCTCAGTGGAAAGATCTCTCCGAATCGGAGAAAAGACCGTTCATCGACGAAGCGAAGAGACTGCGAGCGGTGCACATGAAGGAACACCCCGACTACAAGTACAGGCCTAGGAGGAAGACGAAGACTCTCGCTAAGAAGCAGGAAAAGTATCCCCTCGGCGGCGGCGGGCTGCTGGGCGCTGGCGACGGGCAACGCTCGAGCGCGCCCTCTTCACAGCAGCCGCGGGACGTGTACCAGATGACGCCCAACGGATACATGCCCAACGGGTACATGATGCACGACCCCTCCGCCTACCAGCAGCAGGCGTACGGGTACCCGCGCTACGACGTGTCACAGATGCAGCAGGGCGGGTATGGCGGCGGCTACTACGGCGGCGGACAGGGCTCGCCGTACCTGGGGCAGCCACCATCGCCGTCGGCGTACGGGCTAGGCCCAGGTTCACCAGGCGGATACGCGCTGCCCGCGTCCTGCGCCTCGCACTCGCCCAGCGGGAGCAGCGCCAAGTCGGAGCCGGTGTCGCCAGGCCCACCGGGCATGAAGCGAGAGTTCGTGCCGCACGAGGCGCCGCAGCTGAAGCGCGAGTTCGTGCACGGGCACCCACACGACCAGCTGGCGGGCATGAAGCGCGAGTACGGCCAGCAGGACCTCAGCCACATCATCAACATGTACCACGTGCCCGATGAGCAGCGGTACGCGGCAGCCAACGAGCGCGCCATGCCGCTCATCTGAGATTCGCCGTTCGCGTGCGACATCGACATCCCGCCTCTCTGAGTCGGCCGAGTCGCCGCGGCCTCTGATGCCTCCAGTGACTTTGTTGCGAATCCCTTCGCTTTAGGACAGTGGTGACCGTTCGTTATGTCCCGGCCGTGCGTTCTGCTAGGTATGTCCTTTGTTTGTTTTGTACTGTACTAACGCCGTTAGTGTTGCGGACTGTTAACTTTTCGAGCCCGGCCCGTCGCCGACGGATGCCGAGACTCCGATTAATGTTGTTGATCATTATCTTGTATTATATTATGAATTATTGTATTTTTTTCATGGTCTAAGTTAAATATATTGTAAGATGTGCCGTGACGATGGACGCCAGGTTATGTGATGTTGCGTGAAAGACGATGTAGTGATCGGTAATTTGAATACCAAAAAAATTTGAACAAGTTGTAAATATAGTGTTAAAGCTAGAGTTAAAGTTGGAGTTAGTGGATAAAGAGTAGATAGATAGCGATAAGTCGTGCCACGACACCACTCTCGTACGCCCGACGTGCGTTGTACAAAATTATTGTTATATGGAAACGAACGTTATAAATCCTTGAAAGACTAAAATATTGTAATACGAAAATGTACAGTGAGTGTTATATAGTCAGTGGACACAAAAGTATATTGAAGAAAAAGATGAAGTTATCAATAAACGACGCGTTATGAAATTGTACATGATGTTTTGTTCTAAATTCCCAGTGACGTCCCCCCATAAAATATTTAGGCATATGAACAAGCTTCATAATGAAAAATTTAAGGAGTTAAATTTATTTCAATATTGAACAAAAATTTTGCTCTTACCCTCATTGGTAGCTAATAGCAAAATTATCTAGAAGAAAAGAAAACCGTAGGTAGTATTGCTAAAAACATAGATTTTATTCAGGCTAGTCCAAAATAAAAATAATGTGTAAAGAATTTTTTAAACATTTCGAAGACTCAGTTGTTGGTATTAAATTTTCTATACAAAAGACTTCGACGCGCTGCTACGCCTTAAAATTTGACTTTAAAATTTGTAATGTAATTTTTGCTATTACCAGATTGTTTGAACTTGCTGATACTGAACATTTCCAGTAGGTTAGTAATAAATAAGATTTTTAGGTAAAGTTATATTTACAAAAATAAGAATTGATGAGTAGATTAGGTAGATAGTCAACTTAACTACAAAATATGACAAGGTTCAGGGGCATATTAATATTTGCTTTACCAAAAAGGTTGTTAGTTTTCCAGCAACACTGTGAACATAATTTTTTATAAAAGTAAGTTAGGTTACAATTCATTATAATTAATAATTATGAATCCAAAAAATAAGATTAACACTTTAATATTTATTTGAATTTACAAAGCAAATTTAGATAACTGAGCCAATATTTGGTAGGTTTAGAAAACACTATTGTTGAGTATAATAAACTTAAGTTTTGAAAATAAGCTATTAATATTTTACATCGTTTTACTACATTGATTCTCAGTTTATTAACGATGACGTGAATATGAACAAAAACAAATCCATTTTGCCCTAAAATTTAACGTGCTTTTGGCACATAATTCTTACCTATATAAAATACACTTTTTAAACGAGCCGTTGTTGAATCGTGTTTAAGATTAATTCAAATATCACCAAAAATACAATCTTTAATACCTACACCTTAACTTCCGTATTTGACCCAAAGCTCACAAATCTATAGATCCCGGATTTGATTTCCTTGAAGTTAAAATATAATCAGGTATTTACTTTTAAGTAGAAAATATATTCCAAACCCTCGTTCATTTATCTAAAACTAGGTGCTAAGTCGAGCCCCCAGAAAAGTCGCATTTCAATCAATTACTGTCAACACGTAGGGGTGAAGGATTTAATCAAATCCCTTCGTGAAATCGTGAACTTGATTAGAATTCGGGCACTTTTTCTCCCTTGGGACCACCTTAATCCAAACTACGCCCCGGTGTTTAAACTGCCATGGTTTTAAACTATTTTCACTTATTGCTTGGGGTTGTGATGTATGGAGTGGAAAGATTAGGTAATACCTCTTATTCTGAGAGTTCATGATGTTGATTGTTGAAGGATGTTGATTGTTGAATGTTTCAGAGAGTGAGAGTCATTGATAGTATAGAAATTTGGCCGACAAAATCTGTGCTGAAACCTGTAGCATCACTGTAGGTAAATTTTGGTATAGGTAGGTATAATTACTAGCAATAATGTTGTTGTAGTTTTTATTGGTCGTCGATTGATGCTTTGTTCCTATATTTGGATGAATTAGTCAAGTAGTGAAGTCTAAAAAATATTTCTCTTTGCTTGAAAGTACATACTAAGTAGGTACTTAGAACTCATATTACTTGGTGCTATGCTTTTTGGGACGTAATTTAACATACTAAAATCAACACTTAAATGCAAAATTAACAATTACAAAGCGTTCAAATCTCCAAAATATAATAATAATACGAATAAAATATGAATTCCGGATGTAAGACCGGCCTCTCGTTTCGCACCCCACCGTTACGCGGTGTGCGTCCGCGGTCGCGACCCGGGACTCGAACCCAGGTCCTGGGGTGGGCAATCACTGTTCCCACGAGCAGCTCCATTGTTTTCTCTCACGGTTCGCGACATGTCATTGCGATGATTGCCGGCCAGTTACTGACTTTCTAATAACAAGGTGAAGACGTATTGATTATGCAACAGTTGGGATGAAAACACGATCAAAAGTATGTAGATACCTACTTCTGAAATTTCTAGGCATTTCCTTATTCCAATCGCACACAATTTGGAGGAGTGGAAAGGGGGAAGGAGGTCATTGTCCTGCAGTAGATCAGTCCTTTTCACAAGCTAATTTCACTAAAACTCCCTTAGCGACAATTTTATTTTGACCCCCTAAGAAGTCTTAGGCCCGTATTATGAAAGCTCAGTCATAGATTCATGCTTGAGTGACGTTTATGCTATAGAAAAGTGTTACTCAAGCATAGATCGATGACTGAGCAAGCTTTGATAATACGGGCCTTAGTCTAGTCTCTTGGCACCACCGATATGGTTTATAAGCATGGAAAGAAATAAAACTCTCAGTCAAGTAATTTTTTAAACAAAAGCAAATCTTTATCAGTTTATACATAAGCTACAAAAGTAAATAGTCATACTAATGCGAAAATACTTTTAGGTTCGAAGGTTAAAAGAAATCTGCTTCTGTGAAGTGTAGAAAATTCAGTTATTTTGAGTAGGTAGGTACTTAATTCGTTCAATAACATCGATAATTTTACGTAATTCAAACTACCGTAATTACTCAAATTACTGCGGTTTAATTTCAACTGCGAAATAAACTGAACTACAAATTATAATGATCCATTGCTGTATCAGATTACAATACGGCTGCAGCCTACATCTGTCCTATTCCTTAGGTACTTCCGCCAACGCTTTGGCTTGGCCCCTTTTTTGGCCCCTTTTTTGTGCCATGTCGATTCCCAAGCGGTAGGTAACAGAAACAAACAAGAAGTTTACACTAAAGTTGTCATGTAATACGTTTGTCAAACATTTTATTTGTTCTTGAGATTGACACCGGCCCGCCCCCTTGTTCTCTTTGTTTTTATGTTGTCAATATTTGTTCTCATTTGCCACTGCGGTGCTGAAGTCCCAAACGATCTGGTGATGTGGGATGGGTGTTTTGTTCGTACATTCGTTTGATTTGTAGATAGGCACGTTATGTGACCCGGTCGGGTGAACTCGTGTCTTATGAATTTTGATAACCTGCGGGATGTCTTAAGAGTTTATGTAAACTGAAGGAGGGTTTTATGACGATATGTTCCTGGAAAATGGGCTGTAATATTTTACATGCATAAAATTATATGTAATCTTATAATTATGCGCTGAATTTCCAATGCCCAGACCAATGATAATATTGAGGAACATTATCAGATTAATATATCAGTTATTTGATCCGGTGGTTTTGTAATCCCACTATCCCACTAATCTCACTATCTCACTAATATTATAAACGTGAAAGTTTAGATGGATGGATGGATAGATAGATGGATGGATGGATGTTTGTTCCTTTATCACGCCAGAACGGCAAAACGGATCTGGATGAAATTTGGCACAGAGATAGATTATAGTCTGGAATAGGACATAGGCTACTTTCTATCCCGAAATTCCTACGGGAACGGGAACTACGCGGGTGAAACCGCGAGGTGCTGCTAGATATACATAATATAGAATGTATAATTTAAAAGGACTATGTAGGTATGTAAAGTACCTATTTTATTAAATACAAGCGGCCTGTCCGGCTGACAAAAGAACAGAACAGTTCATAAATATGCTACCTACAACCAAATTTTTTGTAGATATATGTTCTTTAATGTTGTAGAACATTTTTTTTCTATCATCAATAGTTTCCGCGGCAAAAAAATTACATCTTGGGTTACATTATTGAAGTTTTAGTAGGGATCCCTAATTTTTTCTAGTAATGAATATTGCCTATATTACGGTTACTGTAGCATTCCAATGGCGAATGATTTTTTGAAATCGGCCCAGTCGATATAAATGTTTTCTCTTTATATAAATAATAATAATGCTATACCTAATATTAATAAGTGTAGATACATATCTGCTCTGCTCTCAGCTCTGCTTAGCTTGGGGCTAGATAATGCTGTGTGAATTTTCTAGATTGTCCTCGCATTATTGTCGTCGCATTATTCATATATTTATTTAATACATTTCCTACATTGCCTTAAACTACAGTTTTAACTAGTCATCAAATATTAATATTTACGTAAGTACCTACCTACATACAAAAAGAACTTCAGCCGTCCAGCACAAAGCTTTTTAAGCTTAAAACAATAAACCGACCTCCGGTAAGTACAAAATAATAAATCAGGCTGCCTCACTGGAAAAAATATATTTTAAGCCTTGACCAGCGCCGCAGTTAGAAAAAAATATGTGGAATTTAAGATTTACTTGCGCATGACCTTCTTGGAAACTTGCACCGTAACGGGACTAAATATTTCTTCAGGTAGACGCGGCGATAATGAATTTCTAGTCGATGAGAACGCCGGCCTATGGGCAATCTTGGTTGGGGAAGAAGAAATTAAATTTGGTTTTACCTTAGTTTTATTAATAACTAGCAGCGCCTCGCGGTTTCACCCGCGTAGTTCTCGTTCCCGTAGGAATTTCGGGATAAAAAGTAGCCTATGTCCTATTCCAGACTATAATCTATCTCTGTGCCAAATTTCATCCAGATCCGTTTTGCCGTTCTGGCGTGATAAAGGAACAAACATCCATCCATCTATCTATCCATCCATCCATCCATCTAAACTTTCACGTTTATAATATTAGTGATAGTGACTAGCAGCGTCTCGCGGTTTCACCCGCGTAGTTCCGTTCCTGTAGGAATTCGGAGATAAAACATAGCCTATGTCACTCTCTGAAAACTAAGCTTTCTAATGGTGAAAGAAATTTTGAAAACGGGCCAGTAATTTTAAAGTTTATTCGTTACAAACATAAATTCAAATCGTTCCTCTTTATAACATTATTATAATATCAGTGTAGATTAATATAGATTACTTGTTGGTATCAATAAACATAGTATGAAGCTTTGCTTTGCTATAAAACGTGTGCTTATCATCATCATCATCAGCCTATATCAGTCCACTGCTGGACATAGGCCTCCCCTAATGAGCGCCATAGCGCCCTGTCTTCAGCTTGCCGCATCCAGCATCTGCCAGCAGTCTTTCGCAAATCGTCATATACACAACGTGTGCTTATGCTTACTACATTTTACATTAATAAAACCGACCAAGTGCGAGTCGGACTCGCGCACGAAGGGTTCCCTACCATTATCTATAAGAACGGCCAAAAAAATCACGTTTGTTGTATGGGAACCCCCTTAAATATTCATTTTATTCTGTTTTTTAGTATTTGTTGTTATAACGGCAACAGAAATGCATCATCTGTGAAAATTTCAACAGTCTAACTATCACGGTTCATGAGATACAGCCTGGTGACAGACGGACAGACGGACAGCGAAGTCTTAGTAATAGGGTCTCGTTTTTACCCTTTGGGTACGGAACCCTAAAAACTAGGTGATGTTTGTGTAGGTATTTCATCTGAAGATAAAATCACAAGTCAGGAATGGTATCTAATATAGGTAACATATGGGCAAAATTATTCCCATAAATTTCTTTTTAAGTTACTTACTTAAACGGTAGATAAAAGTACACTTTGAATTCCTTATTCCAAAAAATCGTAAATTACCAAAAATAATATTCTCAGTAAAATGTTTCAAAATACTAGGTAGGTACCAAAGTAGAACAAAATTAGTAAAGTTCTGTTTTTTGTGGTAATAACTCAAATCCAACAAAGCGGTACATTTCAAAAAGAGGTTTTGGGGTAATAAAAATGTTTTTAGAAAGTTATATTGCCGTAAAGGGGTAGACCGCGGAGAGTCATATAATTCTCGTACATAACCCTGTTTTTTCCAGTTGTAAAGTAAACGCAGTTAAATATTCAGTTTTGGACAAACATGCGGGAACCTAACTGTTTTGTGTTTATGATTTTGGTAATTATCACCAAAGTGCTGTTTCGATAATATTCCTGAATGTGAAATGTACCTCTTGGCACTTCCCACAGTGCGGTGGTATTAGGTTTTCTATTTGTTAACTTATTTTATCACTAAGGTTTTTAGTTATAGTGCTTACCCGCACTTTGGGTATCTCTAAGAAATGAAATAAATTCCCAAAGCCACCGGCGCCATACCTAGTCCGTAAGAGGTCCCAAAGATTATCGGTTGAACCGACTAAGGGTTTCGTGGCTTAATTGGTTAGAGCACACCCGTACTGAGGGTGGGGCGCGGGTTCGAGTCCCGCCGAAACTGGAAATTTTTGGGAACTTATTTCATTTTATCACTAGCAGCCCGCCCCGGTTTCGCACGGGCAGATTTATATGTTTAATAATTATAATATAGCCTATGACACTCACAAATAACGTGGCTTTCTATTGGTAAAAGAATTTTCAAAATCGGTTCAGTAGTTCCATAGATTATCCCCTACAACCTAACAAACTTACAAACTTTACCCCACAGATTTGTTTATAAATGTGTGCCTCTTTATAATATTAAATAGATTTCTAAATTAGGTTTAATTATTCGCCAGTGCCTAATTTGGTAAATTAGAATTTTGCAAAATTCCATCCCAATATTACAGCGAGTACCTACCTACCTAGTTCTGTCAGACATCATTTCACTCATAAGCGGCTAAACGGATCTTGATAAAATTTGGAAGGGTGGTAGACGGTATCCCGGTGACGCACACAGGCTACGAAACCACGGACATAAGCTACTATCTTCATAAATAGTTTTATTTTTGAAACAAATGCATCATAACATAACTTAAACAAAAGTCATATAAAGTGTCCTTATAGTTTGGTTAGCTGGATATAGTGAACGTTTCTAAACCTTTTAGTGTTTTACTTCGGTGGTTTTATTACGAACACGCGAACTTTGAATTATCCTGCTTGCTTACTTAAAACGTGTGCTTATGCTTACTACATTTTTTCGAAAACAATACCTACTTATACAAAAATATTCTATGCGCATGAAGTTTAAAAAATGACAGTATTTTGCTTTTTCCATAAATTTAGGGTAGGTTGGTTTGATATAAGTATTCAAGTAAACATCGGGATTAGGTATGTCATGAAAATTCAATCATTAAATTCATTAAATAGGTACTTTTTTCCATAATAACTATAATATATATTACAATAATAATTACAACTAATATTTACACTTAAGGTTTTTTTCAACGTGGCAATGCTGCCAGCGTTCTGGGCACATTGCCTTCTGGTGACGGCTTAAATTTTTAGAAAATAGATTTAAGTGTAAATATTAATTGTAAACAGGTACTATATTTTTACCAATACATGTTATAAAATAAAACTGACCAACGGTGCATAAATCGCAAAAAAACTTGTAAATAAAATACCATCAACATCATCAGCCTAGTCCACGGATGGACATAGGCCTCCCATAATAAGCACCATAGCAAATGCCATCGCGTATCAGCATTTGATATCTTAATCACCATCTGTGTATTTTTAGGCTTTTTATAATAGTGTGCAATAAAGTGTTAAATAACACGTAAATGAATAAACCTTATGCTTTCATTTGGGTAACCTCGGATACCCAAATGAAAGCATATCACTTACATCACATTTATGCTAAAATCAGGTAGCGAGATCTGATAAGCGCTGAGTAAGCCGAGCTAAGGTTATCTACTGTGACTTTCTCTTTAGAACAATAGAGGCAAATCAGTCCGTTCACATTCCATGAACACTATCTGTTTTTAAAACTGGTTCAGGACCCGGGATCATACCCTAGGGTCCAAATATCTGAATCACCGATCACTGATAAGCTAAGACAATGACTGGTCACATGATTTTGAGGAGTTAAGTGGTGAAGTGGATAGAAAAAGTTATCAGCAAATTCGCATTTTTTGGAAACTTTTGTTGCGTCAGTGTTCGATTTTTTGCTTAGAAGAATTTTTGGCCTTGTTAACGTACCAACGGGCGCGGCTAGAATTATTTCTGTTGTATCAACACATTTTTTAATGAATTCCGAGGTACTTTTACCATGACATGTATGCAATAGGGGTATTTTATCTCATATAGAATCCGATGAGAAAAAAAAACAAAAAATTATTATTGAGATAGCGTAGGCAAAAAGCAGTCGAGAATTGTTAGTTTTAGTTCATAAAATAACAATGTAATATTTTTAATTTAATAATAATTATAATAATAATTATTTATAATAATAGCTAAAAAGTATCAACTGTCATCAGCAACATCAGCGCATGTGTTAAGGTAGGTACGTACTTACACAGACAACTGACGTCATGACCACAGAACAACATGGCGTCGACTAAATCCAAATATTGTTTGTATTTTTTGACACTCATTCATTTTTTTTTGTATTTTTGCAGTGGTTTATAGCGCTCTAGAATCTAATTGAGATGCATCTCAAAAACAGGTTAATACCTTATTACCTTGTAAATATAGGTATGTTTTCCATTAGATAGGTACGTGAGAATAAAAAGCACAGCTGTATATGACATATTTTCCACTTTTTCCACTTGTGTATAAAATCAATAACACCTTATTTCTTTTTTGATAAATTACTATTCATAAAGCTGTTTATAGTACAAAATTTGACTTGTCGTTTGAAATTTGAAGTGCTTATTTTGTAAGCCTAAAGAAATAAATGTATTGTTCTTTTTTTATTTTAAGTAAATAAAACTGGGACTACAGTGTCATACTGAATTTTCCATATAGTGTTTCCCCACCGTGACCGAAGTCTTCAATCAAGGTGAATAAAAAACAAAGGGAGGCTATAAATTGCCAGCGATAGAGTCATTAGCCAGGGGCGGACTCGCCACTGAATAATTAAAAACAAATAAACTCGACACGGATTACCTTATCCGAAATCTACACGATCATTATAAAATTATTTAGTAGTTTGAGTAAGCTTACTTTATACTTTATAGGGTGGAAATAATAGGCCGTTTTGTAACAGGTAAGTTTGATTTTGTTTTTTGGTTTATCGGTGATTAGTATCATGGTGATTATCATTGCTTTGATTTATTTTCATTTGTTTCTATAAACTTTTAGTGGTTTAGTGAACCTCATATTTTTTTTTATTTTATTTGTAATTTGCGTATAAATACTTAATCCTTAATAATTAATTTAGTTTATTTGTTAAATCCATGTATTTGTATGGACGAGCGGGGCATCCTGGCACAAGTATATTTACATACTTAAATGGATGTCCTAACATATCCACATACATATTTTATACAAATAAACAATTTTCAATTTCAATTTTCAATATAAAGTGCTGAAATGATATTATTTCCATTGGTCATTTCGCGTATTGGATATTTTGCGATTGGTCATTTTGCGTATTCGTGAGGTTTTTTCATTGGGCATTATGCATATTAGTCAATGTGCGTCTAAATGAAACTTTTCATATTTCATTTAATTTGCTTGCATGTAAGTACATTCATTCTTAGGTCTAAGGTGAATGGTCGTTTCTAGGTACATGCATCGTGGAAGGGCACTGCAAAACTGAGTTAACTTATTTTCACAATAATGTCAAATATAATTTAAAAATAATAACGTAATTTAACACTAACATAAATTCAATAAAATAAGTGTCATTAAGAAAGAAATATAAATAGTTAAATTGAATTTAGAAACGAAAATTCATAAAATAATGTGCACATACTTCGACTGGAAACACAGTATCACAGCGACATACTTTTAGCAAGGGAAGTCGTAACCAGGAGTTAGTTTACTAACACTTTCTTTGGCCACGAGCTGACACACATCTCCATCTGCAAAACCTGCAGGCGACCAGGTTGAATCTAGGCAGTGAATGCGTTAATAAGTTATCATCACCATTTTCACTTACTTCACCGACTTCTGGGAAAAGAACAAAAGAATGTTTAACGTATTCACTGCCAAGCTTCAGCGATGTGACTCGGAGGGTCACTCGTCGCTGTGCAAAGAACTGTCGTACATAATCAAAGGGTCCAGTAATGGCCCAGAATACCCGGTCCAGCCAGACTCATTAATTATATAGGTATTAAACAAATTGTTAAACACATCCTTTGTAAAAAGCGTTTATAAAATATCAGATTATCTAGAGGATAAAAAAGCTTGGGAGGAGTTTTGCTCCAACTCGAAAACTAACATTCTAACAAGGCAAAGGTTTCTTGTTCGCTTCTTTACTTTACCTTAAAAAGATTGAAGTGGACAAAAAATCAAAGTGATCACTTTATTTCCTAGTTTTACTTATGTAATCTGAGTTTTGTGACGTGTCCAAGAGTCCTGTAAGGTCTAAAGGAAATAAAGCACTTTGAATTTTGAATTGAATCTTAGATCAAGAAGGTTCATATCATTATCTGGCATATGGAGCGTCCCCGCATGCCGGACCTAGTTTATCATAACAACGTCTCAGGAACGTGTTAGTAGGACAAGACAACTACATTTATAGCGAGGGAGGTGAGTGTTTGTTCAATTTGTGTGCGAGGACCCTTCAGATGGGAGACGTCATGGCGCCTTCCAGTGAGCTCCAGATGGACGTGCAAAAATACTTATATGGGGATATAAGAGGTTTGTTGACAGTTTTTAGGGCCAAGCAAAACAAGGAAGTTTTTTAGCTGGCGTCTTTTGCTCTCACTGCCTTAAATCCTGGAAGAGATCGCTTCTAAGGCCGCCCTGTATTTATCTTGTGATCTCTCTTTGTAATGTTATTTTATGGTGTACAATAAAGTTTTTTTTTTTTAATCAAGCTTTATTTTTTCATTGCTTTTCAGCTTTATTATTAAATTCCATTTCTCTATGTGTATCCACCGCCCAGTTTTTTTTATTTTCGCTGGTATGACCCGGAAGCACAAGTTTCAGTGATGTAAACAGCAGGAAAAGTTTATCCCAACTAAGATACTGTTACCAAATTAATTTATAGAACGGTCTCGACTAACGGTCCGCCTGAAGACTCTTCTGCCAGTCACACAATCCATTTTCTCGCACCAACTAAAAATTGTATAAACCATCCACACTCCACAAGAGTATGAACCCTCTTCACCGACAATAGGATTCACTTTACAACGAACACAAATGAACATGCAACCCGCGAAGTCCGGACAAAGAACAGTAAATAAACAGTTGATACTCACTACACATCATTACATCAAACTGATGAATAGGCTTTGTGATAGGACATTGCACTCTGCTCAGCTGCAGATAGATGCTAGAATCGAATGGGGCTTTCTTATCGAACAGTGGGTTAGTGGGCGCGGGAGGAGTCGGGTCAAACGGTTAGCAAACAGAAGATTCGTTTTGGTTTATATCCTTACCGTGAAATAGTTGCAAAAGGTAGGTGCGAACCGCAGAAAACATGCTAGTCAGCACAATACGTAGATATAGGTATTAAGAGTACAAAGTCCGCTTCTTTCGATTGTCGAGTCTTGCTGATTTGCGCAGCTTCTTACCAATTTGCATGTGGCAACCTTGGCAAATTTTCGAGTGAATAAGTCATCTAATGAAGGTCAAACAGCAGCAATGAATGTTGAAAGGTTTGAAGCCATACACCATAGGTACCTATAACCACTCAATTGTCTGTTTTTAAAAGATTATTGAATACAAACATTCGTGCCAAGTGCACTAATAAAGGACAATAAAATTGCAACTGATCTAGAAGAGTACGATATATCAACGTAAACAACAAACGTAAACACAGATAATACAACAATCCAACAAAACAAGGAAGTCCCCAGATCAAACCGAAAAATAATAGCCCATCAATCAACCGAAAAGTATCAAAGAAGCCGCAGTATTAAAAAAAACATAAGTATAAATTCTTTAACGAGACGAAACTAGCAGATCATTCAGTTTAGTGCCAAATTATAGCGTTTTAAAACGTCCGTTTTGGTGATTCTAATATTGGGTTGCATAAGTACCTACCAGTCGGCAATCTATTAGCCGAATAAAAAAGCTTAATTTCACACCTGTTTTCTTTTAATTCCATAATGACGGCGCAATGGGCTTTTTGCACTATTTTGTGGATACTGAATAAATAGGTTAAGGCTGGTAGCTTTTTACGTTTTAAATCTAGTATTTGCAGAGTTTTTATGTTAAAAATGAAACCTAGTCACTAAATTTATTTTAAAATTCTGTATTTGATTTTGACTGTTTTGCCACGCTAAGCGTTTAGCATAATAAATTTGTATCCGGTATCTAAAAACATTATTATGCTAATGCTAACCCTATCACAAGATACGATTAGACATTCTCGCTAAGGGGCATGGTAATGTCCGAATTTCCCCTACACTACAACGTTTTTTTTTCTTTGCAGTGTTTAATATTAATACCTAGGTACCAAATGGATAACCATAGGTAAAGTAACATGTTATTTTACAAAAGATCATACCTTAGAACACACTTTTTTCAAACAAAAAATACCTTTAAGTCTTATCAAAACTGGTTCATCCCTTTGGGAGCTACGATGAGATAAACCAACAGACACATGGTCACATCAAACCATAAACCAATATTTTTGCGTCTGGGTATAAATAATAGTGGTTACCTATATTAATTTAGGAACTCTTTTCACTTTCACCTACATCAAGCTTGACACGTATAACAAATTCTCGTAAATTGCCCGGATCTCCTTGATCAGGTCGGAAGCACCCAGCATCACGCTAAAAAGTGTATCTGTTCTACACTGGCGAGCAATGTGGGGCGTCCGCCAAGGCTGCTGTAACCTCGTTGTTTGTGGAGCGTGACGGCGACGTGCCGGCACCCAACGCGTGACGTCATCAGCTACCACTGGTACCAAGGAGGTACTCTGGAAAACGGTTTGCACCTCGAAGGTAATGAAACCTCTTTGGTATAATAATAGAACAACGTAGAACAAGAAGTGAGGTGCGATACCAACTGATATCCAAAACATGAACCCGTTCTTTTTTTCTATTGATGTTACAACTTATTGTCACTCCTTTATGAATGTTATGTACAACATACAGTTTTTTTTTTTTTTTTTTTTGGACTCGCTAATGTTAGCATTTGCCATTTTTGTTTTTTTTATATTTTATACGTATTTTAAAAGAAAAAAATTTGGGAAACATTTACAACTTATAAAGAAACCTACTACGAGACGAAACAGGATAAGGATCAGGAGAGTTAGGATGGGAAAATTATGATATGGAGAATTACTATACATACTTTACACACTATATATTTATATTATTTGTACAAATAAAGGATGCTAAGCAAAGATATATATAAGGGTCTAAGGAGGAAAGGAGGGAGGCAATATTTATAGGGAGTGGAATATGGAGGTAGATGAGATCACTATACAACATACAGTTATTGACTCAAGTTACAATGGTATACATGGAGTTCGTAATTTTTTACTATCTATATTTTCGTCATATTTTTGTTATAAATAGTAAGGTAAAGTTTATTCAAAAGAGTGCTAAGGCTCTTAACATTGAGTTTTATTTACAATTATAGTACATAATTAGTTAGAGTAAGTAGTAAGACGTAGGTAGGTATTTGTAACATTATTTCGATCTTATGTTTATCTAGGTTGTCACTCGTGGTCGAGTAACTTTCTTCCGTAGGGACAGTTGGGTTTGAATTACTTCAAGAAGTCTTACTCTCCCCCAAAATATGGTCAAAATATTATGCAAACATCAAACTTTTCTATACAACAGACACATTTTGTCCTAATTGTTCTCAATTAGAACAGCATGAAGCTACACTAATTATCATACCCTCCTCATAAAGCAATACATCACCACCGAATTCTCCAGCATTCTCCCATAAAAAACGGCGTCTTTTCAGAATTTAGGAGTCAGAAACTGCAATAAAGTGATTGTCCCATCAAAAAACAATGTCCCACCTCGGGATCTAATCTTTGGAGCCAGGGACGCTTGCCCGTAACTAATCAGTGGACGTCCCAAGACAATGGCTCAGCGAGAAAGGCTCATAAAACTACGGAGCCCGTAAAGTCCAAAATATTTACAGCGCGTGACAAACGTAGCGGTCCTTTGTCTTGCTGGTTTGTCTCGGGAATTCGTCGCGGACAATCCGACTGCAACGAACATCTGAAATAAGACACGCTGATCGGCACACGATTTTAAAATGGCCATAAATGTTGGTACTTACCTAGAATTCATACGGTGTGAACTTACCTGCCCCCCTAGCGCGGGGATTGTTGTCTAGGGTAGCATAGACAATAATGACATCGCATTGACATACATTGCGTAGATTAATGAAGTTTATGGAATGCATTTCAAATAATTTACGCATTCGATGACGAAGTGACGTAATTTTTCTCTATTCTATCCTAGACAACAATCCCCGTGCTAGGGGGGCTGATGGTGTACTAAGCTTCGTTGTGTTGGTTCATCGCATTTACAAGCATTTTCTATGCATCATATAGACTTATATAATATCCTATAGGCTTATAGTATATCCTATAGACTTGTCTGCATTAGATAACGAAAATTGCGAGGTGATGAATAAAATCAGCTGCCGGCCTCTTAAGACCACATCTCCAAAGTGGGGTTCCAGAGATATGCCAAACGTAGTAGGAAGGTACAGACAGTTTATATTATAAGTTAACATCATTGGTACAGACACATCAACACAAATTTAAGTGTTCTCCTTAAAGTTAAAACATGACTTTAACTATACACTAGCCGAACTGGTAAACAAACCACGATCCAAAAATGAAACTAAATCTCTTGCTTTGGCGTCGAGTTTCAGATATAATTTGTATTTTGTAAGCAATATTTATTAGAAGGATCTCAAATCGATAAGTAATGTAAATTGCATAAAAAAAGACGCGACAACAGAGTGATTTTTAGGTTACGTATAGGTGGTTTTTTGTCAAACATTCCACTGCAAATTTGGCTAGAGTATAGTTACCTATACAATACACAAGATGCAAATACAATCTTCTAGCGATCAGTGAATAAAACTGATAAAACTTTAAAAGTTGCTCGACCATCTGTTATCAATAAAGGAAATCAAAAGCAACGACTCTGTAGCACGTGCCGCACATAATGCTTTACGATATCGAAGAGCAATCTCACATCAAATCGTGAGCATTCAAAAGGAAAAAAAAACAAACACGCCTATACACCGTCGTTAGCTATAAAACCAACCAATATCTGTGAAAGTTCACACAACAATTTAGGTTTTTAACACTGAGCCGCCACCGGTCTCTCATTAAGAGACTACAGAAATGAAGTGAGGTCCCGACGTGTCGCTAATCATTTTACTGTTTTCTCGAATTATCGGAAAGGCACGGTATGTTTGTGGGTTCATTGAAGAATGCAAGGCAATTTGAGCAGTTGCCTCACCGCGTATTGTACTCGATTCACGAACGGTGGTTTTAACGTACGGAGAGGGTTAATTTCCCGCTTTGTGGTGGATGATGTCGTGACGGGGCAGTGAACTGTCAGGTCTCGTTCACCAGCTGAGGCTTCACTATGAAACTGCTTTCGCATCGTTACTTGCTACTTACATGGGTCAAAGATGGAGATCAAAGATGGCTGAGATATGTTATTTTGTATGTATGTTAGTTTTAAGGTATATTATAAGTTTTACTTCAGAATGACTGACGACCTCTGTGGTGCGGTGGGCGGAAGTTCGCCTGCGACGCAGGAGGTTGCGGGTTCGATTCCCGCCTTGGGACAAATAGGTAGTTGTACGATCTGCAGGTATTTGTTCCGGGTGTTCTGGTCGTTTTATATGTGTAAAAAAATATCTATAATATGTAATGTATGTAGTAAAAAACATCTATATACATATTATGTATATCAGTTATCTAGTACCCATAACACAAGCTCTGCTTAGCTTGGGGCTAGATAATGCTGTGTGAATTGTCCAGCAATATTTATTTATTAGAATATTTTTTTCAGAAAAAGGTTACAAATTAGGTACATGTCATTATTCCCTATAATTAATTATATTATTCTAACGAACACTTTTATCATAAGATAGGTACTTACTTTACTATTGATATATAATGGACCGTAGAATAAGTGGAAAAAAATATCTGACCGTCTGGTCGAAGCGACGCGTGACCCGAGAGCTGGTGAGTATCTGGCGCAGCGCATCAGCATTGCTATACAGCGGGGCAATGCAGCTAGCGTCTTGGGGACGCTTCCGACTGAAATTGTAAGTATTATTGAAGGAAGGATCTCAAATCAACAAGTGATGTAAATTGCAGCTAAAAAGACGCGGCAACAGATTGAGTTTTACGTTGAATATGGACGGTTGGTTTACAAACATTCCACATCGAGATTGACTAGTGTATAGTTTATCGTCTCAACACTTGGTTCTATCATCTTATCATACATTAAAATTTCATCACAAGCAATTTTCCTTCTCGTAGCGCAGCCAAAAAAAACGACCTCCATTTCGAATGTCATTTGCACGGCGTGCCGTTGAAAAAGCAATTATTTCAATATCTCGCCCGCGCCGGCTTCGGCACCCAGCGGTGGGCAAAAAGCGGCGCACGCGCCGTGACCGCTGGCGTGACCAGAGACAAGAAAGTTTGGAGACGACGCGAAGGACTTATCGAGTGACTTGTTAGAAGGAATGTGGATCAACAAGCAGATAACTTAATTAAGAGATTATGAAAAAAAGTCCAATCTGTTTTCACGACTTCAGTGGTCCGCCTGCGACGCAGGAGGTTGCGGGTTCGATTCCCGTCTTAGGACAAATGTTTGTACTATCTACAAATATTTTTTCTGAGTGCTCTGTATTTTTATGTATAGTAAAAAAACTATTTATTTAAAATATTGTATTATGTATAACAGTGTTCTAGTACCCATAACACAAGCTCTGCTTAACTTGGGGCTAGATGATGCTGTGTGAATTCTCCAGTATTTATTTATATATTATTTTCTGTACAATCCCTAGGTCTTCGGGTAGCGTATTCAAACAGGAATACTTAGGTCTTGGAACAGGTTAAAACAAAGCTTATCCACGACAGGTTTAAATGAAGATTTATCACGGCAAGTATTCGCACTTACCTCATCGTGCACTCTCTTCTATCAGTGAGTCATTCTGATAAACACTTTCATCTTGATAAGATTC
Organism: Eupithecia exiguata; assembly: GCA_947086465.1. Classification (NCBI taxonomy): domain Eukaryota; kingdom Metazoa; phylum Arthropoda; class Insecta; order Lepidoptera; family Geometridae; genus Eupithecia; species Eupithecia exiguata. The sequence continues at coordinate 4,088,706 of OX352229.1, forward strand.
GTTTTATGCCGGGTACAGACCAAGCGAGCGAGAGCGCGCGAAGGCTAACGAACGAACGCAAAAATACCAGCGTGGACGTCATTGCGAAAGCAAGCGAGTCCAAACAAGGGCCTTCGTTCGTCTGCGGCCGTGCTCCGGCGGCTGGCGCTACTACATCAAAGCAATATGGAACGAACGTACAGATTGTCAAATCCCAATCGTTTGCATTCGCTCGCTTGGTCTGTACTCGGCATTAAACTTTTGCTCGGTGAATTTCAACTGCTATTGTATACTTTTTGTAGTAAACAAACATTCCACAGATTCTACGCTGATTGATACCAACTCTTTTGTGTCTTCGTTTCGTGCAACGCAAAGTTACTCCCTACCTACGTATTCTACCATGGAGGAAGAATCACTATACAAAGTATCCGAAAATGACCAAAAAGGCGTTTTCAGTTCCATTTTCAAAAATAAATTCAAATTAAATGTATGTGCTTTGTGAATGACACCAAGACACGTCGGGTTTTTATACAAGAGGACGAATGTCTTGTACTGACTGATGATTTCAAACAAAAATTAGAAAGAAAAATTACTTTAGGCCCTAGACCGTAAAAAACGAATTTCACGCCCGCTACGCTACGCAATATTGGCCCATTTTTTGAGCAAGAGAAGTGAAAAAATACTTATAATAAAGTTAAAAAACATACATTCAACCGAACATAAAACCTCTATCTTTTTCAAGATTGTTAAGAGTAAAAATAACGTAACGTAGATTTGAGTTCTGAAACTGCATACCAATCAACCAACTACTTATGATCAACACGGCATATTTAGATCAACAAGTTTAGACATAATAACACCAGGGCCCTCATTGTTCCACTCTACTGAACGTAGTATTATCGAAACAAATAGCAATAAGCACACTTCCGCTGATCAATTATATTTTTTATTTCCACAAAAAGCCCGTCTACAAGGTTTACTAGCCGATTAGGCACGTCTGGTTTAAACAAACCGCAGAAATTTTATTTGCAATATCGAATTGATGTTAGTTACATGGAATTATGGAAACACTTCGTCAATGTCAGTGGGTCAAACAACTCAATAATGACTGAAGTGACGGCCTGAGTTTTTGAGACAACAGATAGGTTTGCCTTGTAATCGCAGTTCGATTACAATGTTCTGATACTTAGTCTTTCGCAGATTGTCATTCCACCTGGTCGGAGGTTTACACCTTGTAATGGACATAAATACAATAAATAATAAACAAAGTCCATACCTGCCTATTCATATTACAAACAAAATACTATATAATTACACAAATAAAGATACCTACTCATTCCGAATTTTTTAGCCATTAATTTATTATTATTATTTGTTTTATTAAGCGTATTATAAAAGCGATATCTTCATGCTGTAGAAACGTCTTCATATCATATTGAAACAAAAACCTCGGCAAAACTAATTGCATCTTGAGAGCCTGATCGTTTCGACGATCGTTTTTTTCATACGTTGGTATTGAAGATCTCTTAGTCTTATCTAAAAAATCAAATAGCTATCCGATGCGCACAACTCATTTCGCAAACTGTATTTTCATTCGATAGAAACAACATGTCTTTGTTTTTGTTGCGCGGACGTCTTTTTGAAGAGGCAAACATTTGTGAGTGTCACTCCAGCGACAATGCTGCAGCATCGAGTGGACGGTCCTCGTAGCCGCTACTACTAGTTTCTATGAAGCTAAACTCACTTACACAATGTTTAATAGACTAAACAGTTTCCAATACACAGTTCAGTTCTTGTATAAGACTTTATGTCTGTGTTGCCACTCTTCCCGTAGATATTAGTATAAATGTCAAACTCATAAAGTCTGATTTGCCTATCAGTAGTAAAATTTTATATGTATAGGTCCAAACTGTGTCATTATTTGACTGTACCAATACGATGAATATTAAAGGTTGCATAAGAAGAATTACCCGTAGATAGTAACTTATATTTTAAGGATATTTAAAATTCAACAGGAGAATGAAGGAGCCTCGGATCAGCACACTTACGAGATTTTTCCTAAATGTTTTTCCCATTATGGCTAAAAACACTTTGGGTCAATTGGCTCCACGTTTGCTCACAGCGATTTTTTTTATTCTCATAACTGTACAAACTGTTCCTATATCTTGTAAGAAATCTTTGTTTTGGGGTTTTCTAATACCTACAATACAGGTAATGTTGTTGTTTAACATTTTGATTCTAAGAAATTGGATTCTATCAGGGTACAGTGGTAGGGCCAATGGTTCGTAACGGGACGGCCCAAGTGTGTCGCCACCAATCACCGCCTGTCGACGCAGGCGTGCTTTAGAAAGCACACAGTGACCGATGCCTGGTTCTAGATTTTAGCCGTGAAAGGGTTTACTGCCCTGTATAAACTAGATAGATTTATTGTGTTTTACCAAATGCGATCCTTTTCGAAAAGAAGACGAAACCTAGGTAGCCTAGCCTAGGTATTCTAATTTTTGGGATGTTTCCAAAAATTAGAATACCTTTCGCTTCGTCTTGGAAGAGGAATATAAGTACCTACGTATCTTTATATTGAAAATAACAGCCTGTAAAATATAGATACAATTTTAAATGCTAGAATTTCTCCATTCATTTTAATGACTCAGGTTTTATTGGGTTGTTATAACTTAATTTGAGAAAGATTTGAGGTACTCCATAATGCGCCAAAAGAACAGCCAGTTTTATCGCCACTTAAAACTATAATAAGCCTATTGAAGACATAATAGGTATAATTTCCACGTAGTGTGAGTACTTCACTGCAGGAAATAATAATAACCTGTACTTAATATATGTAAGAACAAGAACATCGCTTAGCAAAATCACATTTCCAATAAATCGCATCAAAAACATTAGTTCATCAAATTTCAAATGGGCTGTCAAACAAAACCGTGTAATGTCGAAACAGTGATGTGCATGAGTATAATAAAGTACAGTCATGGCGAAGATACTGACAATAAAGTCCTCTGATGCCACACGCTGTCACCCGGCGGAAGAGAAAACGTCAGTGTGAAACGTCGAACGTGATGTATGATAAATGTTAGGTGGCTTGGGAACGTGGAGCTAAGATCTGCTGGATATTCTATGGGCTTAAACTGCTTAGTACGGACCTTCATGCCGTCAAATAAGCTGAAATAATGCTAGATAGAGAAGCGTGGCTTACAATGGCGGAGACCAAGAGAGAGAGAAAAAGAACGGCGCAGACTCTAATTCGGATCGTTGAGTCATATAAGTAATTAGGAACGGATTTTCGTGCGTTTTTTTGTAAATGCTATGCATCTATGTTAATTATAATTATAACCAACTGATTTACTAATGTGTGGGGCTTTGTTCACAACATTTCACCGTTAACAAAACTTGACTTTTATTTCAGTATCTTCGACAGACTGTACTTTATTGTAGTAACTTCGAACACATCATTGTTTTCTGAGATAACTTATTTCTTGAAACCAATGTAATAAACAAACTTACATTTATTTGTCTTGATTTTTCATAGTGTCCGATCCAGTAGGTAGACAGTTGCCCAACCGGCAAGGCATGCCAATCAGCCGCGTGCCCAATGCACGTCTGACAGCGAGGTTAGAGCTTGCCGATTCCTTAATTGCCGTGACGTTTCGGTGTCACATACCAACCGACACTACTGTATATTATACATATATGTACATACTCACCTAAACTGTAAATATCATAGGTCAGTATAAAGAAGTTTTACGTGAGCAACCATTGCGCAAGATTTGCTTACTTTGGGCTTAGGTGAGGTAGTGCGAAAAACTTAACCTAGCATTATTATTTATTTTATTTTTTACTGCTTCTTTTAAAAGGCTATCAGATAGCAACGTCATCTTAAAATTAAGTTAAATAAGCTTAGGCTTAGGACCTCTCAAGCTATAATAATATACGAGATAAGATAAAACTGAAAGTCCTTAGATTTGGAAGTCGAAATAAATTTAACGAAAACGTCAACAAATAAAATCCAATAAATAAAAAAATAAAATTAATTAGATTAAACAAAACGTGAAATATGTAAACATTCAAATGACAAAAAAGAACAATTTACATTCATGCCTACCTAACTCATTTTCCTAACGAGGGATTACCCATTTATACTTAACGAAGTCCATCTAATAAATAACGTCAAAATCTATAGGATGTGTTACAAAACAAAATTATTTGGAAAAGGGTATCACATTCACGAATTAGTGACGCTACTCCACGCGTCCGATAATTATTAAAAAGTTTTTTAGAAAAAGTTGATTCCGGGTGCTTGCTTTTATTGTATTTATTTGGTGCTAGTGCTGGGCTTTAATAGCCGGACAAAAGATTAGATCGGCTTTTAAGTCATTATCGGTAAATATAACGCTGATCCAGAAATGTTTAGTTCGATATTGATTTACAGAAATGATAATATATAATGCTGGACTATTCACACAGCATTATCTAGCCCCAAGTTAAGCAGAGCTTGTATTATGGGTACTAGATAACTGATATAAAGAATACAGTACAATACATAGATATATATTTTTTACTATACATTGAAAAAACACCCAGAACAAATATCTGCAGATCATATAAACATTTGTCCCAATGCGGGAATCGAACCCGCAACCTTCTGCGTCGCAGGCGAACCTTCGCCTACTGCACCACAGAGGTCGTCAAATAGGTAAAAGTTTCAAAATTTGCTGTAGTCATATAAATCAATCAATTTTTAGTTTTACTATTAAAACTATCGTAGTTTGACAAATGCACTATGAATATAAGCAGGTTAACTATGAAAGTAGTTGGTGTTGGAAAAACACCAACATTCCATCCCTCGAGGGACATCATCATCGTACCCATCATCGAGTGTTGTTCTAGACGCGTTGAGCAGACTGCACTGAGCACTACAAACGAAGGTTGTTGGTAGTTAACCCGCTTACAATAATATTCAATTATAGGTTGTTATGAATATGACAAAAAATTTAAATGAGTGGGGGCAATCTTCTAGTGCTGTTTCGTGAATGAGACAGTCATATTCAAAAAATTCCGGTTCTTACCAGACTTTTTAGAATATAACTATGAATATGACCGCATAAATACTACTTAACGCTCAAGATTCCGAAAACACAGTTAAAAAGACGGATAGCTGTCCGTCTTTTTAGGCACTATTGATTACGACGGTATACCTAAGTAGGTACACCCTAATCAATAGTGCTATCCGTCTTTTTAGGCAACACAACAGATGATATAAAAAATGGTTTCGTTTTCTGTTTTTTATTTCTTTTACGTCACTGTTATTTTTGGAGTGTATCGTGAGCGTTAAGTAGTATTTATGCGGTCCCCAGCGGTGCGGAGGCGGTTTGGCATCGAAACTAACTTGGGTGCTGGAGGAAAAATGGGGTAAGGATTGAATTTTTGATATTTAATTAGATACCTTTTTGCTAGATAAATGTGTGAAATGATGTGGATTCCTTTTGGCCTACATTTTTAATTGGGAGTCTTCAGTTTGACAAAATACTGAAAAAAAATTATTTGTCAAAAATTTACTTTTTTAAATTTATTTTTTAAATACAGGCAATGTAATTTATTTATATCAACCATACTTTAGTTCATATTCTTTCTCTCTCTTGTTGTTAGGTAAATTGTTATTTAGGTAGGTATAAATATATACGTATTTTATTTTATCTTAATGGGGCTATGTAGTCGCTTAGCAAAAAAGTCCCTGAATATTTTGTTATAAATAAGCAAAAGTAAATAAACCAACCATTCTTACGAGATGTGTTATTGTAACAGAATAATCATTATACCTTGAAAAATCGTTTCATAGATGAGCAAGCAGCAAGAAAGACAACAAGAATATAATCTTTAATACTGACCACGTCATTTGAGAAACATTATGTGTAACAGAATAACCGATTCAAAATCTTAAAAATCAGAGTTATCCACTTCCCCCAATAACAATACAACTGATATAAATTCCTGCCGGACACTTGGGAGCGGATCGGCAAAGCTAATTCTGGTGTGATTAATGCTCCTTGCATTTCCATCTCTAGTGCAACCACCAGAAAACCGTCCATTATCACCCTTATCACGACCTAATAAAGTTTGGTTTACCTGATCAAGTGTTACCCTAAAGTGGTCAAGTTGGTGCTTAAAACTCGCTACTGCCTGTTCGCGTTTCTCACGCAAACCAAACGATTAAATAGGGGAAGTGTTATAATATTAAAACAGTAACTATTAATATTATTTCAGATGATTTAGGAAATTGTGTATTTATCTGAGTTACTACCTTTTGAACTTTAGATATTCAGTAATGCACATGAGCACTATTTTTATAATGACTGACGATTAAATACAATTAAAAATGGAATTAGATGCTGTTCGTGAATTGTCCAGCATTATTTATTTATTTATTCTTATGTTGAAAGAAATGTACTACTACATCTGAGAATGGTACCATTCTCAGATATAAGTAAACTCACATTAAGAGTTTTTTGGTTACTCACCGCCAGTGGAACTATCTATTGATTTTTAGTACAAAATCTATTATTTTCCCAAGTGCTCCAAAAATACCAGTGAAACGAAGTTGCTTTTCATGCTCGCTGAGAATTGTACATTAATTACGCCCCGTAACACCAGCCAGTACCCAGCACCAAAGTATCTGGAGTAGTGATTTCCTAGTCCCTACTGGAACAAACAAGCCACTGGCTATGACAAATGCTTTATTTAAACAAATTCAAGTCCATACTCATTAATAAAACAAAGACCGACAACCTAATAATTTCATTACTCGTGCAACGCTATTCGTGTTATCGCGCCATCTTTCGGCCCCTAATTTACAACATAGAATTATGGTGCCACTCTACAATAATTCCTATGTTAATATATTCAACCTACAGGTGAAGTGCTTTGAAATTTGCACAGAAGCTGTTCTGAACATGTTATTAATGCAAATGGTGTCTTTATTTGAATCGCATAAATATATGTTTAGCTACTGCGACAATACGTCAGTGATCTTATGGGATAATGTATACATGCAATAATGGCTGTACTACGAGATAGACATATTTTGACTTGTGACAGTTCTCCATAAAAATGAGCTTCTATTGCAAGGGAATATTCTGTATATCGTGATCAATTCTGACAGACCTATAAATTTCACATGTGTGGCGGGAAGGATTATGTAGGAATCGCGGCTAGCTCTTCCCGGGATGCTGATATAAAAGTCGAGTATGGAAACAATAGCTATATTGTATAAAACTACGACTATTTATATCAGCATCCCGGGAAGAGCTAGCCGCGATTCCTACATGGTCCTTCGAGCATCGTTCGAGGATTCATAGCAGATTCATACAGATTACCTAATGTAGAATACGGGTTCAGTTAAGTCTGTATATTTCTAATTATCCTATCTATAAGTATAACTCGTATTATGTACCTATCAAAGATTCGATCCAAAATATCATAAGGAAAAATTCAAATTATCGATCCACATCCACATCAATACTATAAATTCTAAAGTAACTCTGTCTGTCTGTTACCTTTTCACGCCTAAACGGCTGAACTAATCTTAATGTAATTCAACAGGGAGCTAAATGGTATCCCAGAGACGGACATTGGCTACTTTAAAAGTGCGTTCGAAGCCGCGAGCAGCTGCTAATAATAAAATAAATAGGTAAATAAATAATGGTGGACAATTCACACAGCATTATCTAGCCCTAAGCTAAGCAGAGCTTGTGTTATGGGTACTAGATAACTGATTTACTACATTATGCTACATAGTTAAATGAAAGTCTATGAATAGCTTTCCAGTCTCATTTATTTGACCTTTGAGTATCCTAAAATGTAACGAAAATACCAGTTAAAGATTATAGTTATAAAAAAAGCACGTGACTATAATTCCTACACATTATCAGTAATCATGAATAACCATGTTCATTCTATAATATCAATAGAACGCGATTACCAACGGCGATTACAAAATCATCCATCATCAGGTTCTAAATCGGTCCTATTTATCTAGCTAATCGAATACCTTCCAAAACACCCTTCTGTCAATGGTTGCCTGATCTACCCTTAAGGCTGCCTTTCCACCAGAGATGTGCTACGTTGCTATGTTTCAAGTTGACCAATAGGATCGCTTAAGGTAGTCCGAGGCTATACTGTAAACCGGTGGTGACAGAGAGCCGGTCCAATTCTCTGACAATCTGTTTGATACCTATCAAAGGGTTTCTTAAGAATGGATATTATAAAACTTGAAAGCCGAATCATAAAACTGCAAATAAAAAAACATAGGATTGCTTCTTTATCTCGTCATTTTTGTCAGCTATAAAAATTAAGCAATAATGGAGCGATCCATCCAATGAGTCGTCTGGAAAGAGCAACGTAGCACATTAGCTCTGGTGGAAAACCATTCAAGGAGTGCTTTTTTGTAGGTGACAAAAATTATGCGATAAAGAAGCGATCTTATTGGTCGGCTGGAAAAATAGCAGCACATCTCTATGGGAAAAGCACCCTTAAAAGTACCTAAACACCAACGCTGGCTCTGTTGTGCAACAAATAGATTAATTTTTAAAGCGATCAGTTATTGTTTTTTGTACTGGAGGCCTAGATTTGAGACATCACCGTGGATAATTGTTTTAAAAAAAGGACAATCGCACCAGTTTTTAAATATGTATCTACACGATCAGAAGCAATCTGTTCATATAAAACTGTTTCCACTAACCTTTAACTACATTTTCGAAATCTCGAATAACCTACCTTTCTTAAATTTTCTCTATATTTAAGATGTCCTTAACATTTTTTTACTTAGATGTGAGTAAATTTAATTTTTATTTTAATAAGATCACACGCTTGTTACGCTATTTCAGACTCCTTCGCTTCTGGAACTTACATCACACTATTATTGAACCTGTGTAGAATAACGACGTATTTTGTTTTAAATCAAAAGGGATATTAGTACTAATGCCCGATTCGCATGACCGGTGAATTTACCTATATTTCATTATTTATTTCATGTTTGGGCGGTGGTCGGTAATCGGTTATGTAATTATTGGATACGAAATGACTTGATAAGCGTGCCCCAGTTCTCATTTTGTTTTTATTGAAATCTATGAGGGAGATTGTTTTGTTAAGTATTGGATTTACCACAGACATTTAGTACTTACAGTTTTTTAGTTGCGGTAGGTATTTGTTGGTGTTCTTCTAACACAAATTAAATAAAGGTGGTTCGGCGCAGGTTACCGCGAGATACATTTTTTTGTGGTTTTTCTTACTTCTGCGTCCTAGTAATAAAACTAGCGAAAAAGTAGCTTGCCGCAAATCGTAAACCAACATATTATTATAAAATCAACTTTGATTCTTTTGTATTTTAGGAGCCTTTGGGAAATTGTAGATTGTCAGCACAAAATTTCGTATTTTCTTAAATGCTGAGTATAAGTACCATGTAAAAGTTATTTCAAGTTGCCAATAGTCAAAACACCTAGCCTCTACAAAATTGAGTGGTCGCTACAGTACCATGGTTCATCTGCCCCGACCCTTAAGCCGACAAATGAAATTACGAAAGACTGTAAACCAAAGTATGTAAGGTTCATTTTTCGTGTAGGATGTAAACAAAAGAACTTTTAGAAGTGTTTACCTGATGTACCTTCCTAGAATATAGTAATGGCAAACTGGGTAATCCTCTTCTATGGAATATGCGATCTGCTAAGATAAATCAAGTTAGGGTTGTCAAAATTGCAATGCGAATACCAGAATTTAATAATAACTTAGATTTTTCTGATGAAGTATGTACTTCAGTTGTGTCTCCTTTCTATTCCTATGAAGATGTTTAGCTTCATTCGCAAATGTAATTGTAACACAGATTTCTGACGTAAATATAATTAATCATATCCTATCCACCACTTTTTTTTATTAAATTGGTTTCAGTTTTTTTAGGACTCTGAAAGTAAAGGCTCTGAAGCGGGATAATCTGGACTTAAAATATTAATATTAAAAGGGAACCCAAAAATTTAAAATGTTACTCAGAATTTCTGACCATAGATGGCACATTTTTAATAACCATCACCGTCAACCATCGTTTCTGACAGCCCTACTACCACCTGAGTAGCTTTGCCCTGACGATTACCAGCCCCGTCAGCCAGCGGCGTCACAAAGTCTGCCGAAAGCCGAACGGCCGCCGGAAGGATTGCTTTTTGCAGATTAACCGAAACAAGGATCTATTTACCTGGCAAACCTAGGAATTATCCAAAACTTGAAACTTATAAATGACTGGCTCTTAACTGAGGCTTTGCACACGTGGTATTTAGATGAAACGTCAAATGAGATGGTGGCCAAACGCTTGTCCATTAAAAATAAAAAACATACTTTCACAAATCAGACCAGCTATTTTGGAGACTACTGTATGCAAAGAAACGATTAATACGACATCTGGAGATAACTGAATTTTTTTTAAAAATCTCATTTTTTCTACTGCTTCTGCTCCTGCCCACATGTCTGGTACATAACTTACCTAGAGTACAGGTAGTAACAAAATAGACCCAAAAGGTTTCAGATTCGCCACTCGTAGCAAATGATGTTAATTTAACCCTAAGTTCACCCTAGGCAGCATCGATATTACAGATATTGCAAATGAACACATGTAGACACAGGTGCACACTATTGACATCATAATGTACTGAACATAATCATGTACAATAGTTGCTACATAGGTACCTCACTATTGAAAGGTTTTGAATATTTTAACTGTAGGTATCTATAATATCAGAGATTTTCATAAAACAATCCTCAGACGTGACACACGACCTCACGACAAATTTAATAAACATAGTTTCAGGGTGGCATGGACCACATTGTCCATACAACAAAGACGTGATGTTAACATTTATTATAATAAACGCGGACATTTTAAACTAAGTGCAAGAAATGGAGGAGATTTGATTTCATATAACACACAGCTCCCTCTGTCAACAGTTCAAAAACAGACTCGACCACTGGTTACGAACGCACCATCTGACCACCAATACGAGACATTCAAGTGTAGTGAATTACTAAAAGCACTGTGACATAGACATATCTGCTGCTCGTTTATTATTGAATAATACTAATATAAATTGTTTACACCAAGAAAATGTGTATTGTACCCGGAGTAGCTCGAAAAATCAAAATCTATAAAATATAATCAGGATAAAACCTTAAGTTCATTTTTTTTAAATTTATATGTCTTGTGGTTTCATCTGAAAAGACATGTCCCTACCTACCAACCTACCAACAAATCTAAATCTATCGGTCTAACTTGGTGATTATTATACAACTCTGCAATTTTGAACCCCACAGAATGAAGCGTTTGGAAGGATTACTTGAGAATTTATACCTTCATAAACAGTGTATAATGAAATAACAGAAATGTCAGAGATATCGAGCGCTGGGGGATCTGACCAATTACAGCCTCGTGCAGTTGTTTATCAGGCGAGCTTACTCACCTTAGCGCTCAATTCACACCATCATCTCACAAGTGTCGGGAGGTGGTGTTGCTGTCGTTTTTTAGGTCGGTACCTGAGTTACGAACTGAGAGCGGCAGCGAATTGGAATACTTAGGCGTAAAGACTTGACCGAAGCCAATGTTCCAATGCCAGCTTCTTTTTCAAAGAGATTTTCAACAATCTGCAACCATAGGCATCAGAAGGAGGTTTTTAGCTCATTCTGAGGATGTTTCTGCTACTCCACGACCAAAGAGAATGTCAAAGTATGAGACTAATCTTGATAAATCTTGTATGAGCAGGATGACATTTGCTTACTAACATACAACAACACACTCCACACACATTACTTACATTTGCTTGCTTACTTCATCGGGCCACTCTCTTTTCTGTTCTTTTGATGACTCATCATCATCAATCAATTAGCAAAACAGCCAGGCCATTTATGTAATTAAGCGATCTAGCTTCCCAGTTTTGGATAGATTCTAGGTCAGCATCTTAAAGGAATAAACATGTTAAGTCCTAGTCAATCCTAAAGGGGTTGCTAGCACAAGCAAGGCATATCTAGCTCTCTCGCTATAGTCTTCTAACGCTGCACCTATATTAAACCCTGTTCTATAAGTAAACCCAAGCAAAACGTAGCTGGTCCTCTGGTTAAGGCCGCCTAAGCCGAGTATGATCAGCAGGATATAGAAGAACCGCCATATCCTATCCTCTACACCAGCTCGTGTCCATCGTCGTTTTGTCGGCTATCGGACGATGTCGAACGTCGGCGCATCAAAGCTGACCGGCCGATGCGCCCGCGACGATGACTCTGCAACTAAGCAGCTAGGGGTTTTTCCTTGTGCAGCTGCATATTCTGTTTACATTTATTATTTTTAATATTTTTAGTTTCGATTAATGTTATTTTGTATGATTTAAGTTTCGGGTTTATGTTTGGTTGCTTAATTTTGAAATCAGAATCTCGTATTAGTTTTGTCATAAATTTTTGCTTTGAAGTTAGTTTCATTATGAGGTGCATTGGTGCCTAATGTTTACTATAGATTTTATTTTACGTCTTAAGTATCTAACATAAAACTAATATAAAACTTTCTATTCATAAAACTTTGATATTTTTTTACTGGATCGTCCTTGAATACGGTAGCCGATAATCCTTCCATCATATTAACGAGCATCAAGATCGCGTTTACACAATCAATTACGAGCATCTACCTGATGCATCCGTTCGGAAGTCCTAACAAAATAATCGCCTACTTCCTACCGTTACATGAAACTTACACCGAATTACAAAAAAGCCTACGTAAAAACGTAACCGCTTATTATTTGGAATATCCAGCACATGAGAGGGTTAAGAGAGCTGGTTTCCGCTCTTTTGTAAAGATCGAGGTCGGAATGGGATTGTCTTATCTTTGTATTATGTTTAGGTATAAGTCAGTTCCTATATCTTATTCTGTCAAAATTATCAACAGCCCTGATCTGTCGTGGACCTCTTCTAAATCTAAATTTTGTAAGCCTAAAGAAGTAAAGTTATTGAATATCTGAAACATGGAATCTGGAGCATTAATGGACACTATGGACACCCCATAACATATTTCGAAGTGCATCAGCACGTATTAGTTCTTTCCGGAGATTACTTATCATTGACAATTAAACTTTAAAAGTTTATTATCTATCACGTCGGAGATATCCATTCTAAAATAAAGTTTAGCAGTTCCCTTGAAAATGATCACTAAGGAGGGCAAATCCTTTGTCAACCATGGTAGACATTTTGACCTTGGTGTGTTTGCCTAGCAGCAAGAGACGTCAGAAAGTATGTCAGTCGACACACACATCTGCAGCCCTTCTTATATACCTCCATAGGAACAAAGTACAAACCGCCAAAAGTCGGGCTCCGCAAAACGCACGTGCAAGCTCACGGTGTCCCCTTACGTCCCGCCTTCCCGGTCCCACGAAACACAACACCAGAGTGACGCCATGGCTTTATGTGACCCCAAATGCCGAATGTTTGAACAAAAACGACCGTTTAGAGTACATAAATGTCGTAGATGGTGTTGAGGGAGGGCTTAAAACAAAAGTGGGATGTCTATATGTAAATATACATGACAAGAAGCTGTTAGGAACATTTTGGTGTCATTTTTGTGCAAATTTTGCTATATGATCGGTGTCTTCACAGTTGAATTTAAATAATTCTGCGTTAGTAACCTTAATGTCATAATTAATTATTGTCTATCTAATTTTCATACAAATTTTGACAATGCCATGCAACCCATAACACCATCAATGCTCGCTTACCGCACACATAATTATACTAATCGGGTGTTGAATCACAAAAGTACACATACTATTCAAAAGTTAGCCACTATTGATATTACAACAATCACGGTTTTGGAACCTATCCACCATATCCTGGCCTTCCCTGCCTCTCCAGCTGCTACCAAACAGTGGTACCAAAAGATGGATGTAGAGTAGCTTCGCGGGCCCCAATAAATCGGTTGATTCATAAAGAGCTATCGCTTGAATTGTACACTTGTAAAAGTTGCTTTGTTAGCCGGCGCCTGTCATTGTGCTCAGACAATACAACTTGTAAGAAATGTTTTTTAGGAATCCATTGATGAAATTGTTAGATGACTCGGTTTTGTGGCAAATTGTGTGTTAATGTCAACCTGTTGCGTGAATGCGGATGAATTCTTATTCATCCTATGAATGGATGTAGGCTCATTGTAATTTTCTGGTTACCAAAGGATTCTCGTTTTATGTCTTTGATTCATTCATCTTGTATATTTGATAGCTCCTTCTTGAATATTAATTTTAGAAGATCTATGGTTTAAATTGACGTGGAAGTAATGAAAGTCGAAATAAGTTAAACGGCTGCCAATCATTCTTATTAATTCTTTTTGTCCTTTAACTGCGAAAGTTGTCGTATACGTCGCACTTATTCAAAACTTTATTAAGATTACGTGTACCTAATTAGCTTAGCTTGCTCACCATGCTGGGAGTTAGGTTGGCTCTACAATTTTTAAGCAAAAGATCAATATTTTGTAAAAAAGCTAGTCCTCAAAAATGTTTTGATGTTTTTTGTATTTGTACACACAAATTATTGATGTCTGATGGCCAGGCATTCCTGCAGCGTCGTCCGTAAGCGCGCGCCTGCCAAGCCGCCGCACTCGTGCATTTTGTAGGTTTTTTTAACATAGTGATTAATAAAATCTTTTTATCACATCAAACTCTGAATCTCGAATTTGTGTAGAAATATTTAGGGTCTTTGATTAAGTACAAAAAGAAAATGTAAAATATCAGTAGCTCAGTCATAATAATGAAAAAACATTACATAAAGGGGTAACTTAGAGATTTTTTATCAAGTGAAGTTTATTTGATCTTGTAACTGAATGCGATTTTGACAAGACTTGATCCGTAAGTAAATATATATCTATTTTGGATTTTTAAAACTATTTTATACAAAAATTGCCCAGTGCGAGTTACGCTATAAAAGCAAAAAACAATTTTCTATATCTCAGATGATTTTAAAAAATTAAATCACAAAAACACTGCCTCTGCTGGAATACCTAGCCAAAAATACTGAACATATGTGATATATGAGAAGTAAAGTTTTGAAAAATGTTAAAAATGATATTGCGCCAAGCTAAGCTAAGCTTAGTTTTTGAAAAGAGCATGATATCTGAAGTTCATCATCGTTCATCGTTGAACATTCCATATCTCCACATAATTTTAGACCAGCAAACCAAAATCACACGCGATTTACTAAATAAATCTGTACCTATACCATCATACACATTCCCCCGAACATATATTATGAACGATACAACAAACACCTTTATATTTTCTACAATAAGGTTGAAAGTTCGAGTGTGTTTACGCATACAAGGGAGTTACTTCAAACTAATCTCTATTTTAGCAACGTTACGGATGAAAGTCCTGTGTTTGTGTGGGGTGTGTTCACGCATGCGAGGAAGCTGCGCGTGAGATTTGCGCGCGCGCAGCTGCGGCTGCCAGGTGTGCGCTCTCCCCTCTACTAAGCGGGTACCGCCGAGTACAGTCACACACAGAGGGTTTAAGATGTTTTGAATAAATTAATATACGGCTAGACAAAATAAATTTAAGACAAAACTGTCGAAGTCGCTTGGCAGACGGAATGGATGCGAAAGACACAGAAGAGTCTGGCAAAAAATAAAGAAGACCTGAACCAGCAGTGGGTGTTAAAAGGTGGTGATGACGATGATGATGAAGATAGAAAACTAAAATCATTGATGACACTTATTACATTATTGAAGCTAAAAAAAGATATGGGCTCACACGGTAACGGAATGGACCGAGAGTGGAAAATAAAAACAAAACTAAAATGTAATGATTTACGCCTTTTATAAGGACAAAATTAGCCGTGGCGACAGCACTAGCGCAGAAAAAATCGACCCGTATATTTCGTAATAGCTGACTAAGGGAACCTGTCAGAGGAAACGCAGCAGCTCTCTTCTGTATTTTTAACACCTCCACTGCGCATACCAATTCGCCTGCCCAGTAGCGTGGTACTTCTGGTCAAACTTCTTTGAGATACGCATGTTCAGCAGTGGACTTATGTGTGCTGATGAATAAGGAAAAATAATTTAACGGGTATTTATCGCGGTTATTTACCTATTTTTCCCAACGTTTCGACAGGTTTACACACTGCCGTGGTCACGGGATGATGAAAATAGGTAAATAAACGCGATAAATACCCGTTAAATAGTATTAATAATTATGTGTTCAGATCGCGTAAGCTTAAAAATATTAATAAGGAAAAAGAGGCTGAAAGGTAAATTACTCAAAGTATAGAGAGCTGGGCCAGAACTATATTATTATATCTCAAGATATAAACGTGTAGTTTTTCGTACACGTAAAGTTTTATTTGGGTAAGTCTTAATTTTTTTACCGAAAAAGAACAAAAGTTAAATAGGTTTTATGTTCAGTTGCAGTATTCGTTGATTTGCCCCTCAATTATGAACTAATTAAGAAAATTCTTTCGCTTTTGTATGGAAAATGATACCAAAGTGGTCCTTTAAAATTTATTTCCGATGAATTCGTATTTTTACAGAAAAACAAAAATTGTGTAAATATAAATAATAAGGAATATGAAGTCACATTTTAGTTTTTTGAAAACAATTAAATTATCATAGGTAGATTTAGATTACAAAACTTTTGTCAACGACAGTACGTCGGTACCCCATCAAAATCTGTGAATGCTTGCGCAAACCCGCTTCCATGACATAAACAGTCCATCAAGTACGGTATTTATTTCCGTCAATGTCCTGTGAACTAGAATAAAAGAATCCCGTACTTTATGCAATACCCTCGTTGAGCCGACTCCCCGCTAGTAATTATCCTACATGTTTTTATATCTGATTTTAGTGGATTATTATTTACGGTTTGGACTCGGTACTGAAATTATTTTGATAGTGTATGCCACTGATGTGGTTTAGTGAATTAAATAAAAATTTTGAAGAGTATTTATTCTTGCTCATTTAGGCAGCTCTGCTTATAAATCTGGGGGCACGGCAGTCCCCAGCCAGTCCCCCGCCCAGTCGAGCAAAAAAGTGCCACGGCCGTACCATCCTTTTCTCGAAGCAGTTCAGGCCATTTTCGACCCCCCTATAACTTCGTTGTAGATAAAACTAGAAGCTTGACTTTTCAGTAACCAAGCAGGCATTGTATAAACACGGTATATTTCAAATTTCATTCAATTTTTACCATTATAGTTCATTCTCCCACAACAGTATACCATAAGACATAATACTGTGGAAGTAGCTGAAATAAACAAGTCTAGATTTATCCACGTCTGTAAGATGACGGATTTTTTTTGTATACGCAGAAGAAAGTCTCTTCGATAGCTTATCTATGTGTGAGCCATTGAAGTTTATTATCTAAGGTGATTCCTAAGAATACGGTAATTTCTACAATTTCTTCAACGTGTCAGAAGTAAGGTAATGAAATTTAATTTTTTTCTGACCATTTCATCCAATTTAAAACCACAGTTTAAAATACCGTTACTTACCGACTACAATGCGTGTGGTCGTGTGGTCGTGTGGTCAGTCTCATACATCACATTATTTTAGTAAATTGGAAAAGTGTGGCGTTTGCATCTCTAATTCTCCCATCGATTAGGAGCGTGCGAGTGTCCGGTCGTACTCACATACTCATCAACTATGCTTTTAGAGCTTACGACACGACTGGAAATAGCTTTTGATCCTCGTGTTTGACTAGACCTGACTAATCTATCTGGTCTTACAGAAGACGTTCTTCACATCTTCACGTGAACGAGAAGACAAGAGTGAATAGGTATCTGCTAGTCTAGACCTTCGTGATACATCGTTGGCCACATCTTAACTTTCCATCAGGTGAGATTGTGGTCAAACGAAGGTCCATAGACTATAAAAAAAGACACGGTAGATTCAAAAGTGGAGGTATAAAAAAGGAAGATTATTTCTTTGTTATTGATATGGATGAAACGAGCTACCTCTAGATTATTTGCATTTGTTTCTACTATTTAATTGTAATTTTCTTTTTCTTTCTTTTTTCTCAACGTCCGTCACATCACGCTTCGCCAGCTGTTTGAAATCAGCTCTACCAAGCAGGCAAAAACATTATTAAAATATTTGCTCAACAATAATGTACTTTGGGTAACTTTGCTGATCGCACAATTTTGGCCAAAGGAAGCGATTAGAACGAATCAAAGAATTCGACTCCCTTAGCGCATTCGAGCCGGAAAAGTGTACCAACGATCGTTCAGCTCTCTCCCTCGTTGGTCTAGTTAAATTACTCATCCCTTGATCTATAAGGCATCCACCCACATGTGTTAGCTAAGATCGGTCATGTCATGGCGAGCCGCGCAGATGCTTTTCCACCAAAAATGTGCTACGTTGCTATGTTTCCAGCCGACCAATAAGATCGCTCCAATAGCGCGTAATTTTTATCAGTTATGAAAATGACGCGATCGCGATAGTAGACAATTAACCACTCTAGCTCCAGTCGGGGTCGGGGCCGAGACCGCCACAAACGTCATTTCTAGTTGCCTAGCTCGTTGACCCATCAATCGCAGATTCTAAACGTCCGTTGACCGTAGCGCACGGTTTGCGCGGGCGCACGGCGATTTGACGCGTTTCACGGCGACGGGTCACGCCCGCGGGTCACGCTAATGTCACGCAGCTTTCTATCACTCACGGAATGAAAGTCACTTTACAGTACACGATCGATGGCTTCCTTCATTGCCGTTGGATTGATGAGTGAGAAACTCTGCTTCGGTTTGGTTCGGTTTACTTCTGGTTTCACGCCTGAGAAGCTTCTAAGTTAATACGACCCTTCTTAAACTACACCCATGGATGGAATTAGCTTCTAGAAATTAAGCTTTCTCCAAATAAGTAATTTCTGGACTAAAGTGCACCAGGACATGGGTCGTCTTATTTGGCGTTGATAACCTATAAATATGTTTTTATCTGTTATTTTCATAATCAATACCATAATATCTGGGTACACGGTAATAAGGGCCTCCTTTTGCTTCTGCCAATATTTGGCCTCCAACTCAAAGCGAAGGCCTCACATGCTATACTACAACCTATTTTATTATTTTTCTACATTACTCACATACATCAGGTACCTACAGGTATCCTCATTTAATTAGCATACATGGATGTAGATGGTATTTCCACAGATGAGCGATCGAGCGCGCCCGTGACTTCCGTTTCCGGCGGCGGCGGCGCGGGCGCAGCATCCGAGGGCAGCCGAGCGGCGCGGCCTGCCCACTGCCCAGCCTGCCTGTAAGTTATACCGTGCTAGCTTTTAAACCTGACTTTGCCCGTGTTTTTCCTGGAAAGAAAAATTGTCTAAGAACTTACACAGGATGCAAAAATGTACAAATTCAGATTGCACTGGAATTTGGCGAGGAACAGTTTTAGTGTGAACAAGTAATAAACATTGTTATCCTTCACAATTTAATTTATCTTATTGCAATGTATACAACTTACTAGGTATAAAGTGGTATATAAACAAGGTTGGTATTCCTATTCAGAGATCACCTGCATGCATGAGTGTCTCGCTTGACTGTCTGGACTGTCAGGCGGTCTGCTGAACCCTATATAGCAAACCTATTAGTTGGTACTAAGCCTACGTAGGTTTAGTAAGGGACGGCCCGAAAGCCAGAGGACGATCTCTGTCTTTTTGGCCGTCCCTCACAGGGACGTAGACCTTCTCTGTAACCGTAGTACCTGATTATGTAGTTCACAAAAAGTGACTTAATAAGTGCATAATTAAATTCGATGACCACGACCAGTTAATACGAAAGTCCGATCTACACTTGACCGGTTTATCGATAGTCGAATTCTTATTAAAATCACTTAGTATTATCAACACTGGGTACTTCACCCAAATCAATAACCTCGGCTAGTCAAACCTCAGAAACTCCTTGAACATTCATTTAAGTGCCTGCAAATCACTGTGCAATTACTTGCAGCTTGCATAACTGACGTGACAGTTGCGTTGCGTCAAAGATGCAAGTTGGCAGCGTGACGATGACATTGTCGGAAACGTGCCCATTAGCCTGTTCAAGGTGACATATCCGCCCAGCGGCAGACTAGATTGGATATTACTTATGTACTAGGCTTGCTATACGAGATTAGCTAGCTTTTATACTATTTCTGCCCATAGCCTTGCGTGCTCTTCATCTTACGGCTTACTTTTGAGCCTCTGTTACAGTCAACTTTCTAACTTACCATTGTATTTTGCAATCATATCACACTTTTATTATAAATGCAAAAGATTGGATGGATAGATAGATGTTTGTGACTTCTTCGCGCCGAAACTATTAAACAGATTTAGCTGAAACTTTGCATATATGTAGCTCTAAGCCTGGAATGGGATAAAAATACCCTTTAAACATTACCAAAGAAATAACGTGTGCGACGCTGCGGGCAAAAACTAGTCATACATAATCTTCGGCAAATTTAAGATATTTTGGATAAAATTGACCTGTGTACTGTTTTGAGAACTTCTTTTGAAAGGAAGTTCTCAAAAGTGTATATCGCCTTGTGTATCCCAGCACTAGAAACAGTTGGGCTAGCCACACATCTGAAACAGCATATTGTAAAGTACTTACTTGAAAGTTTTCTAATCTGGGAAACGCCTGCTGTCATCCAATTGCAAAACTGCATTCGCGCCCTGCAACTGCATTCATCGTGAGATGGGAAGAGCCTTCCTATACAAAGACTCCAGCCCATAGTTCTCGAACGTTCGCGATAACTCTCGAAACAGTAAGATACTATCAAATACCTAATGTAACCCAGTAGTAGAAACTGTCGGGTCAGTCACACGTGCTGTAAGAGGATCCAGCGGTCGCGCGCGCATCCTGCGCGAGACGAGACGAGCCTTCCTGCGCGGCGCGGTTGCACGCGCCGCTGAGCGCGACGGGGGAAGCCGGGGCTATAAGTGCTAGTGGCGTTAGAAGGTATTATAAGTAATTGTAGTGCTTATACTGTGCATAGATTCTACATCTTTCCAAGCGTGCGTGCAGATCCCGAAAGAATTGCATTGAAAAATATGAATTCATACGATTTTATACAACGAACTCCAAAATTCGATTTCCTAGTAACTTCGACTCAGAAATATGTGCGTTAAGATTTAAGACGGATGCGAACTTGTAGATTATTTACGAGTGTTTTAGTAGCCTGAAAAAAACTAGAATAAAATTGCATGATAACAAATATCACTTGATAATGAGATCATTTGACATTCTTGAATAGATGCCTATAAGCGTAAAATTTACTCAAGATTACATCTCTATATACGGAACCTTTTTACTAAATGAACTATCTATCTATCTAAATTCATCTAATCTTATGTCTCATTTTACCCCACCTCCCCTAGAGCGTGCGGGATAACATTACTAACACCGGACATCACTATCCTTGGTAATCACATTTCTATCTGCGAGATCGTTTTCGATTACAATAAACCACAAAGCTCCCATAGCAATTAAAAACTAGCTATCAACTTAATTTAATAGTTATTACGTTAAGTAATAAGGTTTGATTAGATTTCTATTCTCTATCCCACCGTAACAAGTCTGTTATTATTATATCATTTGACAAAGATAAAAACAACGCAGTCTGTATTGTATTTTGCTGACGATACTGGAATCCTTGGTCCTCCGATCAGGGACGACGATTTGCGAAAGACTGCTGGCAGATGCTGGATGCGGCAAGCTGAAGACAGGGCTATGGCGCTCATTAGGGGAGGCCTATGTCCAGCAGTGGAGTAATATATTTATTTATTTATAAAAAGTACAACTATTATTACAGGGGCACCCAATTCAATAGTGTACATACTTAATTAGTATTAAAATTTTAAGTTCACAAAACATACATAACATTTTACTACGCTTATTAACTTAATTATTACACATGTCAATTAATTATTAAAATAAATAAATAATGCTGGACAATTCACACAGCATTATCTAGCCCCAAGCTAAGCAGAGCTTGTGTTATGGGTACTAGATAACTGATAAACATAATATAATAATACAATACAAAGATGGATATTTTTTATTATACAAAGAAAACGACCAGAACACCCTGAACAAATGTCTGCAATGATAAATTTCGTCCGTCGTTAAAAGATAATTACACCATGTCATAATAGCATAGAATATCCAACAGAGTCCTTTGAAATTCGCTCAAGGAGCAATTAAAGAGATCGATTCTCTCGGCTACCCGATTTAACGTTTGGATGCTGCGCGTCAGAGGTGCTTTGTTCAAAAGGTTGGGATGATGCTGATGACTGTAGGAGTTCTGCTTTTTATTTTTAAGCTTACGCGATCTGAACACATAATTATTAATACTATTTAACGGGTACTTATCGCGTTTATTTACCTATTTTTCCCGACGTTTCGACAGGTTTACACACTGTCGTGGTCACGGGATGACTGCTGTTCTGCTTTTTATCCTACTATCTCAGGATCATGTATATTTTAGAGGGTAGGGATTAGATTTAAAATCGGAGCCACTGTATCTACCCCCTTTGCTTGTTATTAGTAATCTATTTTTATGAAAAATTCTAGCTTAGGTAAAATTAAAGATAGGCAATAATTCTTTTTTTTCTTCTATTTATTATTTAATTCTAAGAACTAACAAGCAACGGTAATCTACTACGATATTAGTTAAGTTAATGTTCATAACTATCGTGGATGCGCACGCGTTGATGTCTTTTGTTCTAAGAAAAGCCTGTCCTACTTAGTGCTAGCAAATTGTTTTTATGAAAAAGCTATAAAACTCTTAAACGACACCTTAGTGCGAAATAAGGTGTACCTACATCTTTTAATGGCCTGATACAAAAAACATAAACGTCCTTTTGGCACAGTCGCGTAAAAAAAGTGGCGGTTTTCTGAAACCAATTAGATAGAACTAGTATTTAACATTGAAACAAGTAAGCTAACTGCAGACTTTGCAAACAATCTAGAGGTATTCTGCTGATTTATATCAATACCAATCGTTATCATCCCCAAAGCGCTGGCTTCATGCCTCGCTGTATGGTACAATAAAAAGAAAGTAAAAGTAAAATTAGAATTAAGATTTCATCATCATCATCAACCTATTTAGTCCACTGCTGGACATAGGCCTCCCCTAATGATAGCCATAGCGCCCTGTCAAAGATTTAAAACTATATTTTTTTCAACTACATTTCTTTTCGGTTGTAAACGTAGAGCCAAGATAAAGAGCTATGTCAACAAGTTGATAAAAGAAGTGCCACGTTGTTCAGCTCTTTATAAGCAATAAGATGGGTTCAAGAAATGATGTAAATCACATAGAAATTGTATTGTATAAAGCATTATTGACCGTAAACATCAATCCACCTCGATTCACAATGCGATATTCAAATTATGCACTTCTATCAAACAGTCAATAAATTTACAAAGATTCAGATAAAATTTATTCACCGTCGATGGCACGTGACAAGATGGCCAAATCAATGACTTGAAATTGTATGGAAACCATTGAAAGGTTAGACCATCTAACAGTGTTATTGAAAGATGCCTCGTGTCTATTCTAAGTTTGATTCTATATTTTATGTAAATTTCCTTAGGCAAATGTATGATCATCGGAAGCGGCACGGGCATCAGCTTTTCGATTCTATAGTTATGCAAAATTTTATTAAACTTGATCTGTTGATATTCATGTTATCATAGGTTATTAATGGAGGTCGTTGAACTTTGTACAACTGCGAGCAAAAGTGGTTTGAATGCTATTTTAGTAGCCTTTGTCATTCAATTGACGATGGTAATCTTGTAGTAATTTGTAATGGTGATTTGAAGGGAGGAATATATTTGAATATGACGACTTACGTTTGGAAAAATATGTTTTGGTAGTCTCTTTGTGGGTCAACTATACCTACCTTTATGATGAAAATAAATCAAGCAAGTCTTTTTCTACTAAACAGGGAAAACCGACTTATTTAGATGTTTCTTAATGATAGTTTTGTATGTGAGTTTTTTACATCAGCATAACTCGAACGTTTTTGTTTCGAATATTTGAAAATGATAAACGAAATTATCGACAAAAAAAATTAAAACTGTTATTGATCATGTTTGATGCTGTCGAATTGAAGTTTGCCAAAAGTATATAAAAAGGAAGTTAATATAAATTGAATACAAATAAATTTCCAACCGGTCAATGACCTATAACCGCAACATTTCTATACACAACAGTATAAAACAGTTTTTCACGCGTCACTCCATTGCTACATTGTATTACCGTAAACCAATGACTAAATTTATACACTAGTATGCCTTCGGCTTTGCCCGCGTAAAATTATCATTTCAATGGTTTAATTTTAAACGCGAAACCTTAATGTTTTCCAAAAAATAGTAGGTAGTTTAAGTTTGTAGTTGTTTGTGTAAAAAATAAATGTTGTGCCAACCCCCCCTAGCATGGGTAGAGCATGGCACCTAGCGGAAGAAGAAGAAAAAGAAGCAGCCTATGTTACCAGCTGTATTCTAAGCTATCTGCCGGTGAAATTCCCATCAAAATCAGTAAAGCCGTTTCGTAGATTAGCTCCAAACAGACAGACAATTTTTCAAAATGGTTGTTTTCTTATCTTATGTATCATGTATGTATTTTTCCAAGCAAAGGCAAGCTGAAGACAGGGTGCTATAGCGCTCATTGGGGACGCCTATGTCCAGCTGTGGACTAATATAAGTTACTGCTGATGATGATGATGATAATATTTCCAAATGCATTTCATAAAAGCTGATACTCTGACTTTGAAAACAGACATTTCAATTTTACTTAGTTGTATGGCTTACCTATTTTGTATGACGTGACCTTATGATGAAACAATGACTAGCTGACCATTCTGGCTTCTAAATTCAAAATTCAATTCAATTTAATTAATTATATTTATTATGTATTGCATGAAATTTATGTTATTGTAAAATTCCATTTGACAATGTAAAAACAACTGTTTTGCAGTGCCCTTCCAGGGTGCATGTATGTACCTAGTGATAACCAATTACCTTAGAAATAAGATGGAATGTACCTACATGCAAGCAAAAATAAATGAAATATGAAATATGACTCGAACGCTTTTGTTCAAATCTATTATAGAGGTCTTTAGGAACATTCCATTGCTTTGTACTACTTCAGTTATACACAGTTTTTATTCATTGTTGTATAATTGAGCTGTTATATTGGTCTGTGGGTCACTGAGTCAGTGGGTGTGTTTATGAAGCATGCTTTGTCATTTTTATTGCAGAGTATAATGAATAATGATCTGGCATGCGCGAAAATCACCTGTAAGCCAAGCACGGGGATGGTTTCTTAAGGTGGAATAGAGGCATAGTCATACATTGAGTACATTATTGAACTTGAAGGAATTCATATCAAACAATTTAAGCATTCGATGACAAAGTAACGTAAATTTTCCTGTTTACTTAGAACGTAAGAACATAATTATCAATATTGGAATTACAATTTCTTGTAATATCAAGAGGTATCTGAGTGTCTGGTCGAAGCGACGCGTGACCTGAGAGCTGGTGAGTATCTGGCGCAGCGCATCAGCATTGCCATACAGCGGGGCAATGCAGCCAGCGTCTTGGGCACGCTTCCGACTGGTATTGATATGGATCAGTTGTGCTGCCTGTAGATTGTTTGCAACAGTCTGCAGTTAGCTCAATTGTTTCAATTGTAAATACTAGTTTTAATTTAATTATTTTATTTGATTGCAATTTTCTTTGTTAATAAGTAGAAGTAACATACGTAATTGTATTTAGACAGGTAAGTGACCAAATCTTTAAGTTTTCTCGACGGTCTCATAGAATTTAAAATTGTTAATGAGTATTATTATTAATATAATATCACTATTTGGATAAATATTATATATAACTGCTTTTAAGATGCTAAAGGCAAGCTATCTACTTTATCAAAATCCCTCTTTTGGATAAAGTATAATGTTAAACCAGCTGATATAAAAAACAGACATAAAACGGCTAATATTCAATGGCTCTACATGACCGTAATGGCAGAAAAACACGTGCACGATTTCGCAACTCAAATAATAAATAAATTCTTTGACACACCGAATTATTTCTGCCCTGAATAATTTTATACGCATTTTAAAATGTCTTCAAATCGTGGGATTTATGGGGCCCAAACCCGTTCAAGGGGTCCTAGAAGGGGCCGTCGGATTTCTTATTTTTTACGTCTTGACAACCCCAGCTGCTACGATGTATGTTATAAATAAAAAAATCGCGATTTTTGACCGAAGGGATGATCATAGCTGGGATTGAAAACTGCAGGTAACTTTAACCTATATTAAAATAGACGTAGAGTCGGTTTTCCGATGAAATGGGAAGCTATAACGGTGAATTTAATGTGGTAATCGTAGAGTGATTCGACACAGGACGTCCTGTCTGTTTTGCACCAATTATTATTACACCCAACCGGAACCGTTTGAATAGGAATGGGCAAGTGCGAGTTTGATTGATATTTTGTGATTTGCTATGATTTTTTGATATTCTTTTCCATCAATTTGTTGACAAAGAAAATTGCAGTCAAATAGAAACAAATAAGAACTAGTATCTTCAATTGAAACAATATAGGTAACTGTAGATTTTTGCAAACAATCTACAAGTAGCTCCGCACGCACACTACGCACTTGACGTAGTGTGTTCCATTCGCAACGAAGTAACTACTTCGTTGCGAATGGAAGCCGTGGTCCAAATTCGGCAAGGAGGATATCCGTAACACAAACTCTGCTTAGCTTGGGGCTCGATGATGCTGTTCGGATTGTCCAGCATTATTAATTTATTATTTACAAAAACCGGTACCTAAATATCCGAGTCCAAAAGGCTCTTAGATGCACAGCGGCTCTACATCAAGTTTTAGTGTCCAAGCTGATGACCTGGACCACGAAGCTCCGCATTTACAAAACTGTGATAAGACCAATCTTAATGCGAAGCCTGGTGGCTAACATAAAAAGAAGAACACAAACTGCTGGTGGCCGAAAGAAAGATCTACCGAAAAATTCGGAGCCCCACCCAGCGGGAAATGGCCGCTGCTGGAGACTTCGAAAAAATCAATAAATTGAAGATCTATAAGTGTCCGAGCCAAACATTATAGGAGAAACCAAATCCTCGAGACTCCGATGGCTCGGGCATGTATTCCGAATGGGGAAGGATCGAGCACCCAGCAGAGAGTGCGTGGGCCGCCCAAGTGGCCGGAGGCCTATTGGTCGACCTACATGAACTTCGTGCCATCGTCGTCGACGACTGAAACGGCAAGGAACCGAGACAACTGACGATCTCTGGTGTCGGAGGCCATGATCCACTTCGGGTCACTGCGCCACGCCAGTATGTAAGTATGTAAGGAAATATTCCTCGACAAATACGAGGTTTTCGCGGGGGAGTCATTCGCAGAAACATGTAATACTCAAAGTGGAAACATTTTCATAAACATACACAAGATTTTTCTGTCACTGTAATTTTACGTGAAATACAAATCTAACACTTAATAAAGCTTGCCGTAAACATCAGAGTTTCTACAGCTTCCGTGGGAAACAACTCCCCCTTTCCACCCCAGTTATGCTCGTAAACTTATGAAATGGCAGGTAGTGTTTTGTTTTATGACACTTTATTATACGTACGTGGGTATTTTCAGTAGTTTACAAACTTTTGCAATTACAAACTGTTCATATCGCGTATACGTAATTAAGACCGTGCTTTTCCTGATTGTCATAAAATGAACCTTCTATTTTGGTTTCTTAGCCGTTTCCGCGAAAACCTAGTAGTAACAGGGGTAGGATGGCAATCCTTTGTTCGAAACATTGATAAATATCTTTAGTTATACCACGTTCTTTTATCATGTTTTTACTAAAAACACAGAAACACACTTGCAGGAAAACTTCATCAGAACATGCGCGCGACCGCTTGGACGCCTCTGATTGGTCGACGGAGCCAGGAAACTAATGTTGATTTTTGAAGTCAATTTTAATTAAACACCACATTGCGGCATTTGATATATATTTTGAGAACAATATCATTGTCATTCCTATTATTCCCTAAACAGCCAATAAATTTGACAGATTGCCGCCTTTGAGGTTTGAGGTGACAGGTCGTCTAATACGAATAATGAATGCGATTTATTAAAACAACTGAAACTGTGATATCACATATATTTACGGACAATTTGTAGGTAGGTTGTTAGGTTAAATTGTAGGCTGTTACCACACAATATTGAGTCATGATCATGACCTACGGAGCTGAGACGTGGACACTCACGGTAGGGCTTGTCCACCAGTTTAAAGTCGCCCATCGAGCTATGGAGAGAGCTATGCTCGGAGTTTCTCTTAAGGATAGGATTCGTAACGAATACATCCGACTGAGAACTAGGGTTATCGACATAGCTCAGAGAATTAGCAAGCTGACGTGGCAGTGGGCTGGCCATATCTCGAGAAGAACCGACAACCGCTGGGGTAAACAAAAAAAAGTGTTCTTGAGTGGAGACACGACTCGGCAAACGTAGTGTAGAACGCCCTCCGACCAGGTGGGATGATGATTTGCGAAAGACTGCTGGCAGATGCTGGATGCGTCAAGCTGAAGACAGGGTGCTATGGCGCTCATTAGAGGAGGCCTATGTCCAACAGTGGACTACTATAGGCTGATGATGATGATGATTGTGTCAGTAACAGGCAAAAGAGTAGCCTGTTACTGACATAAGTATTGTTACCTATGTATGTCCTATACATACGCAATAAAATGTCACATCGAGGTTAAGAGAATTGACCTGGACACACCAGTGCCACCTAATTATCTGTTCAGGTAACCTTTAGGAAACACAACAGCGGCGCTAGTTATTGCTCTAAGCAAAATTTTAAACGAACATCGCTACAAATTACAATGCTGCTACGGTAGCTAAGCTGGCGACGATTATTTCTTCATAGTCTTTGGTAAAGGAATAATCGCAACGGTAAATTGTAACAATCTTGTTTAAATAAACATATAGTAATTATCTATATCTAGATAAATATCTATATCATAAAATACCTACCAAATGTATTTAAAGCATATTTGATGCTACTGAACAGTTAAATTGGTCGCACTGTAACTGACTGCAATAAAATACACGTCACATTAAACAGTGACAAAATGTCATCTTCATAAAACAAGCAATTCATTCGTAGACATCTAATAAAATCTTCTAAGAATCTGTATAACATGATTTTTTGCTGCAAGTTTCAATACCTACGTCGATGTGACAATTTTTAATTTACGCTTAATTAATAAAATTTAATAAATTGTTTTTTTTTTCAGTTCGCCTGTAGATTGTTTGCAACAGTCTGCAGTTAGCTCAATTGTTTCAATTGTAAATACTAGTTTTAATTTAATTATGTTAGTTGATTGTAATTTTCTTTGTTAATTAAGTCTTTTTTCATACCATAAAATCTATATTAATTAAATAATCCATTTATTAGGAGGCCGTTACCGGCTCCTTTGATTAATTTTATGTTATTTATTAATAAGTTCTTAAATTGAACTAAAATTATTTTACCGGCGAAATAACTTAAAAGCAACCCCACACGTAACAAACAATAAAATAAATTCATTGAACTGTCTAGAGTTAACTGTCAAATAATATTTGATAAAATATCTAAAGCCTCTAGTTATCCACAGTAATCTTATCCTTCGCCAGAAGAGTGGCAGTAGTCATAAGCACCATTATTTCCATGTAGACAAGGTTCAAACTCACTTACGAGAAGTAAAATGTCAGGAACCAACATTCCTGCCGATTTCTGAAAACTAATAATTTATTTACGGCCTCAAGCCAAAATATTGACAACAGAGGTCAGAACGGCCGTAGAAGATGAGCTATTAGTTTTATTAATTGGTACTTAATTGTGTAATTTGTCGGTAATTGCATGTGTGACCCTCTGAGAGGTCGACTTAAGGTTAGCCACTAGCATACGCCGGCGGTTTCACACACGTTATTTACCGATAAGAATAAGAAGTTCTATGTTGTCGAATAATAAAAAAATATCTATACCTACAGCGAATACCTAACTTTTATTTTGAAGCCAAGTAGGAATCTATAATTAAAACGTAAAAGAAACAAGTGAACGATATTAACAAGCCATTTTAAATATAGTTAAAAAAAAGTTTTACGAACCGACTATACTTTAGAGTCGGTAAAAAATGTGGTCATAGGTAGACACGCTTTTACTTTCAATTTAGAGAAGTAACAATCTAATCAGGTGTGAAATAAAGTTCAAATTAAATTCAGTTACACAACTATCGTTGCTAAAATTACAGTATACTACGAAACGCCAAAATTACAGCGATCTCGTAACTTTGCCTAACTTTGCCTGATTACCAATACCAGAAAACCTTCCTGTGCCGAAATTACGAAGTTAAAAATATGACTTAATTTATGTAATACTGAATTGCGACTTGCTTATTAAAAATTTTCAAAACAACATTTCAGTAAGTTATTCCCATGTTTCAACTTCCCTTGTTCGGATTGTTTTCTTTGACGTCATCCCTGATTACCTGGATGTAATGTTGTAACATGTTTTTGTTTCCGACTGTCGTTTGTTTTATTTTTTATAGGCATTTGTTTATTTCACCAAAGTTCAACGTTATTTTTTAAGCAATCTTTATTGCAACAAAGAAAATTACCATCAAATGATAGAATTCAATTAAAACTAGTATTTACAATTGAAACAATTGGGCTAACAGCAGACTGTTGCAAACAATCTACAAGTAGCTCAACTGATCCATATCAATACCAGTCGGAAGCGTGCCCAAGACGCTAGCTGCATTGCCCCGCTGTATAGCAATGCTGATGCGCTGCGCCAGATACTCACCAGCTCTCGGGTCACGCGTCGCTTCGACCTCGCTCAGATAATTTTTTGAAAACCCGGAGAGCCTCGGTACCCCACGTATTCAAAGTTATTAATAATTCTGCTGACCAAAACATTAATTTTTCTGATAAAACAGCTATTTATTAGCAAGTACTTATTAACAAGTAGATGATGGTTTATATTTTACAGCCGACCAAAACATATTATTTATTTTGTTACTATTATTTTGTTGGTTTTCTTGTGTTTGAATTTAGTAATTTAATGGATTGACAAACATTACTGAACCTATGATCAACTTACTTACATCTTTTACCGGACCTGTGCAAAGCAACTTCTACATTAAGACTTGGAACAAATTTGAAGCATATCACATGCTTCAAATTTGTTTGCTTTTGACAAGTCGAGTTAAAATTTAATTAAAAGGATAACTTTACAAGTAGATAGGTATACCTAATTTTTTAGAACATAGAAGTAGGTGACCAGTATTTAAAAAATACAGTATTTAAAAAAACTAGGACATATATTTTGAACAAGTTTTCAACTCTAAAACCACCTCTACAAAAACTGAAGTAGAACAACTTCAAAATACTTTTTTACCATCGGTCACTTACCTACCCCGTCAAACCGTATATTATCCAGAATTATTGTAATTTAATAGTCCAGTCCATTGTAGAACGACGGGTGTCATTACGTTCTGTTCACTTGGAAATAGCACAATTGATCACTTGTCAACTCTTGTGTATTGTACGAATGCAAATTCCAAAAGAAGTATTTGGTGTTGTAAATTCTCATGACTTGCGAACTGGTGATTAAATCATGTAGTTTATGGGAAAGTTTGGTTATTTGGACAGTTTTAGGGCCGCATTTTAGGACTGATTGGAAATCATCGTTGTGTGCATCAAGTAAGAACTTCAGAAATCTGAGTTTTCATTCAGTGTGTTTTTGTTAGAGAAAATATATTTTTCATACCCCCGTCTTGGAAAGAGTATTTTTGTTCTTCGATATCTCAGTGCAAAAGCCGTGTCTGAGTGCAATTTACTTTATCCTCTAGCGGATAAAAACTGATTTTGCACACAGATATCGAAGAGCAAAATACTCTTTCTGGGCTGAGGTGGGATGAAAAGTTACGTGTTGTGTTGCACTCGAGTGCAAAGATTTTTTACCTCGTGCTCTTTGATTCCCTCGCTAACGCTCAGGATTCCAATTTTTTAATCACTCAATGTGTTTCAATTTTGGAATCCTTCGCTAGCTCGGTCATCAAAATTGAGCACGCGGTTAAAAAGAAACTTTGCACTCTTGTAAATAACTATGTTCTAAAAATTTGGTATACTTGTAAAGTTATTCCTTCAATGCATGTCATATTTTTGGCATACTTATACAAGCCTTTGTATACCTAGGTACCTCATTAAATATGATACCGATAAGACAAATTTCTTGTTCACAGCCCTGTTAGATGGTTATCTCTACATGTTCGATGTAAAGATAACATACAGCCGGCAGGCCTATTTAACTTGTACTAATCGTTCAGGTTGTAGATTGCGTGATATTTCACACCCCTAGTTTTATTGTACTTTAGAATAGGCGAACTTGAGCAGGGTCGTGCTGTAGACCTGCAATATTATCTCATCTAATACCAATCTTTGAGGTTATCTAAGAGTCAATAAACAGGTTTTTTTCCCAACAAAAGACATTTTTGCAAAAATTTAGTCACAATGTTGATTAATTTATAAAAGCTATGGGTGCTGCTGAAAATTTTGTTAACAATATAAAGTTCCAGTCAAAATTTCTGGCAGAAAATTTGTATAACTAGCGTAGTTTCTATGGAACGATTTAAGGTTATTTCTATCATGTAAACTGATTTATGGGATAGAAAGTAGCCTTTGTTTTATTCCAGACCTAGAACTACCAGTGAACAATTTCAGCCCGATCCGTGCAGTAGTTTTGGCGTAAAGGTGCGTTTCTCAAGGGGGAAAACTGGAACGAGAAAAATCGTTGAAGGGGAATTCTGGACTTTCAAAAAATGATATTCCAGTTTTCCCCCTTGAACAAATTTTCTCAAGGGGGAAAACTGGAATAAGAAAAAACCGGAGGGGGAATTCTGGACTTTTAAAAATGAAATTCCAGTTTACACCCCTCAAGGGGGTATTGTCAAGGAGGAAAACTGGAATAAGTCACAAACATCTATACATCCGAACTTTCGCATTTATAATATTAGTGTGATATGTTCAGTGCAAACCATTTAATGTACTAGGTACCTGTAAGTTAGTACCCTTTTTATATATTTTATTTACCTATAATTACGTGCACCCGTAGGTATATATAAAGGTACCGTAACTGTATATATGTGCATATAGGTACATAAGCACAAGAAAAACAAGCACCTGCAATTACCACCCAACCGCGACTAAAATTAGTCACCAATTAATACAGAAGCAAATAAAGAACCGTATTAATTATTGGGTGTTTTGAAACCACGAGTCTTACAATCGACCATATGATAGCACCGTAACAAAGGATTGACCTTGGCTGATGATAAAAAAGGTTCATATTCACTGCAACTGTTGTTGAACGAGCTATTGTGAGGGCAAGCACCCGCACGGAGGCTAACAGGTGTGGTATTGTTATATGCAAATTACAACTTTCGCTCTCGTGCTATACAATTTTTAGGGAGTTTGCTGGAAATTAGATCAATGGGACAGTAAATGGGGGTATTCAAGTAACCTTTGAGCAAAACGTAACCTCCGTTGGGTTGGAAGTAACGGAACACGGTCGTTTTACAACGAAAGCAACAAACGGCTGTTGGTTCGAATCAATTAGAGCTTAAATTTTTGATAAATCTATTAACTTAATGGATATTATATAGCATGTCAACATAAAGTTTGACCATACTATAAAGTTAACAAGGAAACAAAACAAGTTCTTGAAGAAGAACTGAAAAACATAACAGATATACGAACACAAAACGCGAGAATCATATAACGCATATCGTACTGACACAACCAAAAACATATCATAAACGAAACGAATAAAAGAGCATACAACAGACGCACCAAAAACAGATCATAAACAACATCTGCAGTAACAGTAATATACAAAGCCTAACCATTGGAGCGAGCTAATAGTTCGCGAATCCTGTCCAACAAATCGTAAAGCGTTTCACACAAAAACTAGTTCCTTACCCTTTCAATATAAACATACAATACAAAAGGTATAATGTCTTGGACATTCGGACAAAGGTACAGAGACCTGAATTCAAAACCGGACGAGTCAGACCAAGACAAGACAAATGTCTAGTTAATCGCTGTTGTGTTGTAACTTAGATTATAGTAATGCAATGTATCGAGTTAAATAATATGATAAGAGAATCGAGGGTAGAAATGACCCTTTACGAATACGTCAAATAAATATCAGGTGATGAAGCTTTTGTGCAATTTGAATAAACGATTGGTTTTGGAGAAAGACTGTATTAAAGTCGAAACTGGTTTAACGGCAACGATGGCCGTGATAATTCTGTAGGTTTTGCTATTATAAAGAAAGTAAAGTATGAGAAAAAGAATATAGGTCAGCTTTACAAATTCTTGAACCCTACCTTAGTACTTGGATCCTGTTATCTAGATACTTTTGTGAAACATTATGAAAATTTGAATTCCAGCACAATTTAAAAATCTTTTAACAATATCAAACATTCTAATTATGTATTTGCATCAAACAGTTTTCCATCTTTATCCTCACACATAAGTATTGAAATTGTTATGCGTATATTTGTTTGCATGTTATGTCTGTGTTTCTAGTAATGTATAGTTAATATGTGTATCTATATACATTTGTCGGTGCCGCAGCGTCGTCCTCCAAATGACGTCGGTTTATTCAGGTGTGTGCCACATACGTGTTTGTCTATTGGCACCGTCTGTAACTCTATAAACTAGGTGGGAATGGAAATGTGCCTTACATTCTAACTGGGACATTTTTACAAATAAATGTCATAATGTATGACCTTAAATTTCGCACATCTCATATATCATTACATTGGTTTATGCTCGTGGATGGAATAAATCACCCTTTTCGGTTTGGTTTAAGTTTCTAGCTTCGACATTGCTTAATCAGCGTACCTACGTCCACCGCTGATCGTGCTTCCCCGAAACAAGCGGGAGGTTTACGAGAGCCCAAAAATTTAGAAAAGCTTAATTTTAGAACTGTGTGTGAAAAGAAAAAACGGATTATTCCGTTTTTAAAAAAATGTAGCATGTGTACTAAATGGATATTTTTCGTTACCATTTATTACACATGCTCAAAAATATCCATTTATTACTAAATGGATATTTTTTGTTACCTATGCATTAAATCACAAAGTTAAAAGTTGTTAAAATTAATTTTCAATAAATTTTAACAATTTACACACACTACATATTTCTAAGCAGAAGTAAACGACAACGCAATTAGCCGACGAAAATAATTTGCCTGTTCCTATGTCGAGTGTGAAAATTAGGGTTTCCATGACTTAACCTGAACCCCTACTTACATGTACACCAGAAATGTATATACCGTAGGCTCACATTCACACTAAAGGTACAGAAGGTTCAAACCCAACTCAAGCCTTGGATTCACCTGACCTCTAGAGAATTCTCGAAATAAATTAAAAAATGCTCACTCATCATCAATCAAACTGGCTCGATTCCATCAATATATTTTACTTTTTGTAGTTTTACTGGAAAGCCTTGGGTGACTGGCAAGTTCCCTTGGCCCTGCCAGGTACGGCTACAAACCAATCTAAAACTGCCGTTAATATCTGTAATTGATTGCAAAATGATTGGAATCTAATGCTTAAATGTAGGTGTTAGTGTACAATTTTTATACGAGTAGGTACCTGACCGACGTAAGGAAGAATTATAAACCAGAATTACTTACTAATAATGTAATTTAGTATTTTAGTAGTATTCAGAACGCAATAATAATAACGTTTATTTTTGTAGGCTTACAAAAAAGCTATTAAAAAGTTAAAACCTCTGCAGCTGCGGGAGGTGTAAGTTTTCCATGTGCGTCAGTGGCAATGAAAGTGTTAAATCACACTATCATACTTTACAATAATATTATGCGAAATTAGTATGAAGGATGGGCTTAAAGTAAATTATTATCAAATAAGTAGCCAATTTTATACGATCCATTCTAATATTACAAATTTTAAAGTAACTCTGTCTGTCTATCTGTCTGTCTGTTACCTTTTCACGCCAAAACGGCTGAACGGATCTAAATTAAATTTAGCAGGACAAAGATTATATGGTATCCCAGAGACGGACATGGGCTACTTGAAATGCGCTTACGAAGCCGCGGGAATCAGCTAGTAACAAATAAAGTGTTAATTAATTCGCTATTCACTGTATCGTTAAACGGAGACATTTTATTGGGTTGAATTGAACAAGCTCCACGCAAATAACGTGTTTTTAACTACCTATTTTCCCTGTGTTCAAAAAGGTATCAAGGTCTTATCTTTTCCCTGATAGATAGATAGATAGATAAAGACTTTATTTGCAACTTCAGACACACACATACAAAATACAACAATTATACAGTACACTAGTAAAAACAAACAATAATACGATTAAGATTAAGAGTAACATAGTATAGGAAACGTTGTGTGTCTCCACCCTAATCATATATTTATAGTGCCAGAGACTTACCATTTATAATAAATAATGTTGGACAATTCACACAGCATTATCTAGCCCCAAGCTAAGCAGAGCTTGTGTTATGGGTACTAGATAACTGATATACATAATATAATACAAAACGTAGACAGATATTTTTACTATACACAGAAAACGACCAGAACACCCTGAACAAAAATGTCTGCAAATCGTACACACATTTGTCCCGAGGCGGGAATCGAACCCGCAACCTCCTGCGTCGCAGGCAGGCTTACGCCCACCGCGCCACAGAGGTCGTCATTTCACATTCATGAGTACGCGCTTCCGAGCTTTTAGCAAATGCTTTTGATTAGCATCTACATGTCAATGCATGCCAAACCGACACTTCTAGTGCTATCCATTAAGTAAATAAATACTGCCTCAAAACCATGCTTACTCATTCCTTAGTTCATTCCAAGTTTGTGTCTGTAAAACGGGACTGGCATATTGGCTAAGTGAAAAAAGTCCTATTAAAAAAACTAAGACTGAAAAAAAAAAAAAAAAAAAAAAAACAGTCTGCAATTAGCTCAATTGTTTCAATTGTAAATACTAGACTATCATAATTTAAGTTTCTTAAGTTTGTATGGTTTGACAACTAACTAATAATATTTTAGAAAATTAAATATCTTTATGCAAGCGGAGCTTTGTGTGACTATTAAAAGTTTGACGTTTTTTGCGTCATCTGTAGCTAGCTTACCAAATCCTCTATTTCCCTCATCCAATCTGTATTGGTGACATGTCGAAACAGCTCGGACCGAGGCGCAGTAATCGGTTCTCTCCAATAAACGGCGATTAGACGCGCTGGCGTCAGCACGCCCCGGCCACGGTTGGTACTGGCGGACACAAAACGTATAAGAGGAATGAGGCTGGCTTGTACCTCCGAAGCCAAACTGATTTTGGCTGTGTCCTGCAGAAATAAATAAACGATTTGCAATAGAATTGTACCTTCCAGGGATACGCTATGGAGCGTTAGTAATAAAGCTTTGTTTTTTTAATAAAATGCTTTGGTCATGGTTGTAGCGATATTATAGGTACTAAAGTAGTGCTCATTTTATCAATCTAATGGGATTATGTGAAATATATTGGAGAGCGAAGTAAAAGACTGTCACTTATTAAAAGGTAATTATTTAATTTATTTAAAAGGTAATGTAGAAGATATTTTGTGTGTAACAGTACCGACTACAGTCGTGACCAGACGGCGATTTCAATTATTATCTAGAAGTCGTTTCCCGCTCGCACTGAAACACTTTTAATCATTCTTATCCTACGTTCTAAGAGAAAACTTCCAAGAAAATACAAAAAACATTTCTTTACCTCAATATCCACGCAAGAAATATCAAAGCTTTGTTTCTTTAGGCACTTCTGATATGACAAATTAACAGTCCACTCATTCTGTTTACCTTCTGCTAAAAATAAAAAGGCGATTCCTACTTTACACCTCATCTTGAAGTAAAAAACACAACATTCCATCTGTCTTCTCTAAGCCTTCCAAAACGATAAATAAACACTAGTCAGACTCTCGTAGTAACGTTCCTGGGAGCTATTCTGGAGGTGCTCGACTTGTTGCAGTCGCTTTGTGTTTAATAAATGTGTTGATCACGCGACTTTATCTTCCATCATGAAGTTCCAGCTAATGAAAGTTTTTGACATAGTTAGACAAAAATATCATGACTTACGACATTTTACTCGTTAGATCATTAGAAAAGTTACATAAATTCATAGAAATTTGACGCACCAACTAGGTAAAATACCAACGATGGTTCCTATCATGATATAGATTTCCTTATATTGCATGATTTAATGTTAGCAGATTTGTTATTATGACTTATATTGGTAACGAAGATGGCAATCAAAGCGGACATTCCCGTTCTTGATATGCTTATCGCATGCGACATGGAGCTGGCAGGACAGCTATATCGCACGCCCCCAGAATCCCCGCCGTCTCAGTATCTAGCCGGCCCGAGGTGACGGCGCGGCTCAAAGCTTCGACAGCCGTCCACCTCAACTCATAATTAAGAACGGTGACTGTTGAAAAATGGCTGCCGCCCCCGGCCGGCCGTGAATAATCGCCGTAATTACGAATCGGAATAATTTCCCGCCAGTCATAGCGATGCTATCGGTAGGTGTCGACGAGCGCTCGTTACGTACACGCACTGGCGCGTTTTCCGAACGTGGAAATCGCAATTTTACTAATGAAGAAATTACTAGGTGTTTATGAAGAATCTGCCGGACGATTCTTGCCGATGACGTCGATGGACACCGAATGTGGAAAAATCTATTGGTTTCAGTTACATGTTGGTCAAGGCATTACTAAGAAAGTTTTTGATGACAGATTTGACAGCCTAAGAGCGCCAAAACTTGCCATGACGTGACCATAGTAGCTCATAGTAATCATACCTATAAATTTTCAAAGGCTTGCGCGATCTCCTTTGTTTTTCACATGCTACGCCTGTATTTGTGACGTCTGCGTGGATAATTATATAAAAAAGAAAGGCAATCTTTTGGGCCAGCTTTTAAGAAAATATCTATACCTACTACAAAGATCTAAAGCAGCAATTAGATGACGGCTTTAGATCCTAATTTAACAGTAAAATGTAAGTAAAAAATGGGGGAATCCCAAATCCACATTTAATTCGTGAAACGTTTTCAAGGTTATTTACCTAAATCCTTCAAATTTTCAAATGTAATGCAAAGTTTAAAGCAAATAGAAACGATCATCGTACAACTTTCCAACTGCACTAAACTTCGCACTAAAACTGTAAGAAAAACCTGTGAATTTTGGCCACGACTATTTGTCTGACCCGGCGCGAATGAACGACAAGACGTTTATATACAACTACTAAAATTTCATTCCATCGACTCCTTCTATACTGAACGCACTCGCTTATAAAAACTTCCGTGTTGAGGTGGTCAGCAACTTCCTGCCTTTGATGGTAGCAAACCATCAACCTGATAGAGTCAGGTCGATGTAGCAAACAGATATGAGGGAGAGAAACTCGTATCAGAATCATATTTTTATCTCACCTAAGTTTTCCTACTGCTCGGCAAAGATCTCCCCAAACTCTTCCAAGAATCAATTTTGCTGGCCAAGTATCTATAGAATCATTTATTAACAGAAAACATGTCAAAAATTACAATAGTGATGACAATGCATCAGTTAAATAATAATAATTGAATTAATATAATATAATATCTGAATTCTTTATTCAGACAACTTAGTCTATTTTGTTAGTAAACTTATGGCTAGGGGGTTAGTACTTAATGCTGAACACGGATTTTCTCTGATGTAGGGTATGGCATCAGAGGACAATCAAATTTGCTGGATATCACATTCAGGATGCTGTTGCTGCTCCCGCGGGTTTTGCTGAGCAGTGAGGCTGTCTTTTTTGCGCCATATTGCATCGAAAGAGTCGGTACAAGCCTCGGCGAACATACATGAGGCGCTGCAGAACCGCGGAAGCCGCAACAGAAACCTAAATGCGTTTTACTGGATACGCAAAGCATTGTAAGCCTTTAAGGTATAGCTGACCCAAAGACCCTAAGACGCAAATATATACAAAATGCTTTAAACAATGTGCAATAATGCAATATTACCATTAGTTTTGGACTAGTATATTAGTAATGAATATTCACTTATGGTCAGAGAGCTGGTGAGTATCTGGCACAGCGCATCAGCATTGCCATACAGCGGCGCAATATAGCCAGCGCGTCTTGGGGTCGCTTCCGACTGGTATTGACATTTATCAGTTGAGCTACCTGTAGATTATATGCAACAGTTTGCAGTTTCAATTATAAATACTTTTTCTAGTTTGCTTTTATTCTTTCATTTATTAGTAATTTTCTTAATATATTATGAGTTGAAATGAAAAATGTCTCATCTGCTAAAGGTTTAAAACGCTATGCGCTATAAAAAATAACGAGATCCTTATCGATTTTCGAGTTAATAGCAAATAGTCTTAATTGTCCTATATCGGCCTAGACCTTTTATTACTGGAGATGAATAAAATATCATAACCTATAATAGTTCTACTAAATCCTAGCAATATCCGTTTTATGACGATAAGTTTATTAGTTGTTCATTCAATATTTAAGTACTTATATTTTTAAAGAAAAGACAATAACTAATAATCCGTTATTATTGTCTTAGAGCAGTGTGTTGACGGAAGTAAACTTGGAAGGTAGGTAGGTCATTGAAATTGATGTGTGCTTTCTCTAAATATTGTGTCGTTGTTTCTTTCTTCATGAAGTTTATTCCTCGGTTGAGCTACCTCTAGATTATTTGCAGTCTGCATTGAACTGAAATCTACTGTTTCAATTGTAAATACTATTTTTAATTTGTTTATCTATTCATTATTCACTAAGAAATTAAATAAGTCCCAAAAAAATTCGAATTCGGCAGGATTCGAACCTTCGCCCCACCCTCAGTACGAGTGTACTCTAACCAACTAAGCCACGAAATCTTAATTGGTTTCGTCGAAAATCTTTGGGACCTCTTACGGCTCTAGCGCAGTAAAATTGTTGAGACTTTTTTTTTTATCCAGAGTGCGAGGCTTACGCACTTTAATACAAAAATGTATTAAAGTGCGTAAGCTAATAAGTAATTACGTTAAATACT
Source organism: Eupithecia exiguata (assembly GCA_947086465.1). Lineage (NCBI taxonomy): Eukaryota > Metazoa > Arthropoda > Insecta > Lepidoptera > Geometridae > Eupithecia > Eupithecia exiguata. The sequence continues at coordinate 4,129,865 of OX352229.1, forward strand.
AATAAGTAATGTTTAGAATGTTCATTATTCGTTCTATGTTGATAAAATTGTACAGTTTGTTCCATTAGATGAAAACATAAATACCTAATAAGGTACCATATGTATTACCTTTATTTGTTCGCTTTTTTTCCTCCTACTCAAATATAACTTCCAGGGTCAGAAAGATAAATAAATAAAATAGGATTTTACAAAGTTTACGTTACAAAGTACACGTTAAAATTCAAAGGAGATAAACGTCCGTCTTTTAGCGTCGACAATCAACAGCACCTCTGAATTGGTACTGTGCTTCGTGATCTCTAAAAAAGTGTAAATCTAAAGTCTAAATAAATACTTTTTGCAATGTGAACATTCCATGACAGGTTGCGAGAAGTTAAAATAGATACTATCTAATGTGTAATTAAAACAATCTGGACGATTGACACGGGGGCGTGTCGATTGCGCATGCTCCAAAGACGTGGGTAGATTTAATTAGTTCTTACTTTTTTGGTTGCATCATCGGACAGCCTTGGCGCCTTTCTTCTAGCTAGACTATGTTCGAATTTTAAAAAGTTGGGTTAGTCTTGTCTGTCTTTTAAAATTCGAATTCGATTTAAAAAAGTGAGATTCTCTCTGGCCTGTCTGGCCGATTGAGTTCGTTTGTTGAAATTCGAACACTTCGCTAGACTTCGTTCTTATTTCAAAGTTAAGAAACTGACTCAACTGAAATAAACTGACGCGGTGTTGCCCAATACGCTATTCTTTTAAACGCTACTTTCTTGAAAAAATTTGTATCCTGTCTACCAAATTAAGAAAAAATTCAGTACAATAACTTCCTACAATCTTCTACTAGCTTCTATCTAGTGTCGATCAAGATTCCCATTCGAGGTATCTTATGTAACTTAGTATCATGATTGATTACTAAGCTAATTGCCTACTGTTGGAGTGGTCGTGTCGACACCCAACACATTACTTACATTTTTCCATCATTTATCCTGGCAACACAGTTCTCGTAAATGGAACTATTATTATGCTGCCGTGTAGTAACGGGTACTGGAAGTGATATTTTAACATAGTAACTACCAGTTCATTTCAAAATTAAGTTTTTTTTTCCAACAGTGAGATCTATCGGGCCTTTTGAATGCCTACATCATTTATATGCATATTAGCTATTCCATTGCAGTTATAGAGTTAAAATTCTGAAGGTATGCTATGGGAGTGTTACTATACTACCTAAAGCATACTTTCAGAAATTACTAATAATCAGAATTGACTAGTAATCAGAATTGAGTACCTAATAATCAGAATTGACTAATAGTTAGAAAGACAAAGCTGCCCAATTATTTTATTAAGTAAGGTATTTGTAACACGAAAATCCATTAGACCAACAGAACGAAGCTTTTATCTCTCACCTCATGAGCTAAAAACGTATTTTTTTTTCAAAAGCTTCGTGACAAATTCACGTAGCACCTCTACGAAATCTCATGTATGTACCTAATGCTTTAAGTTGGCATTACATTATGATAAGGCTCATAACATGTCGAAGTTGGGCAGGTCGCACTACTGAACTGACTGAAACTGGTCGTCGCTTCGTCGCTCCAAAGACGCGAATCTTGTCACATCCAGTAGCTCTATATCCTTGTCCACCAAACGCAGGTAGCGCCGGGCCGTGCGTGTTATTAAGATTGTAATTTAAAACGGACTCTTGTTTTAATTGAGTTATGGGTATCTACTGTTACGGGTATCAACTGGCCTCTGTGTTTTAATAGTACTTCTGTTTAGCTCTATGCTTTGGACAAACATGTTTTGCTACGCTTTTTGCGAATTATAAGGAGATGAATGATTAAAATGGTAGTAGATTATTTTATTTTATTCTGAAGGTAAATAAATAAAATAGAGGTACTTATTGATCAGAACAGGTTCATACAGGGTGTTTGAATCCACCGGAACCCTTCGTGCGCGAGTCCGACTCGCACTTGGCCGGTTTTATTGTATCAGCTTAGTGGGCTATATTTTCACTAAATTTATGTAACCCTTAAACTTAAGTTTGATGTACCTGTAATAAATAAAGTGAGAAAATAAATACGTAATCAAGGCATGCGCGAGGTGAAACTTAGATTTCAATGTCGCAACGTAATTACAGATGACACATGTCGCACACGTGATTACGTATTACGTACGTAACTATTTGTAGACAATCACTTCCCACGGGTTAATGTACGTGAATTTCGGATGCAAGTAATAATTTAATGTTCTGTTTCATTGTAGAACGAACCGTCTTTCTCACAGATAATACCTTGATATGGAAAACGGGAACGTTAAAATTTATGTTTTTTGCTTTGTAATAAGCGCTTTTCTGTGTCGTTAATTTTCACCAAAGAAAGTTAAATCTTACTAGCGTCTGCCTGCGGTTTTGCACGCGCTTCTCATAAATGAGAAGCGAGACCGAGCTATACATATAGGCTTTAGCCTATGATCCGTCTCGGTATAGCGTTCGTGATCGGATCGTGATGAAATTTGGCAGGGACCTCCCTGCCAAATTTCATCACGATCCGTTTTGTCGTTTTGGCGAGAAAAGGCAACAGACAGATAGACAGACAGAATTACTTCGGCTATTAAAATATTAAATTAAGTAAGTATGTGTATGAATTTGGCCCACTCCACTCTTCCAGTGGGTGTCGTAAGAGGCGACTAAGGGACATACACTGGGAGGCGGGTAGCAGCATCTCTTGCCGAATAGATCTACCAGAAATGACCGAACCCGAAGTGCGCTCCCCAACCCGCACGCACAGCGTGGGGATAATGAGCATTATCCCCCCCCCCCCGTGAGATAAAAGCCAATAAGGCGATTATCAGGGGGGACGCCTACGTCATACGCCTACGTAGTAACATTGTAATGTTATTTTTATTACCTATGTAGTAACATTGCTGTTTCCGACATTTGTACATGTATATTGTTACGTAATAGTCGGTAACTTATTTGTTACCGACCAAGTAATAGGTATATGTATTTTTCGTCAAATGGCGTAACAAAAATAGGTTTCAAATGAACCCAATTTGCCATTAAAAAGACGTCCAAAGAAACTCCCAATAGTAGAAATAAGTCTGCAAAGAGCGGTCGATAGCCGAATGCGCCTCACTTCCGACTCCCATCACGACGCGACGACAGAAACAAAAAGGCAATCGCGGCCTCTGTGCTTCCGATTGCACTATACTGCACTTACACACTACACCACCTGCAAACCAAAATCAAAATAAATAAGAAAAAATAAAACCGGCCAAAAGCGAGTCAGACTCGCGCACGAAGGTTTCCGTACGATTATCTATAAAAACGGCAAAAAAATCACGTTTGTTGTATGGGAGCCCCCTTAACGGCAACAGAAATACATCATCTGTAAAAATTTCAACTGTCTAACTATCACGGTTCATGAGATACAGCCTGGTGACAGACGGACAGACGGACAGCGAAGTCTTAGTAATAGGGTCCCGTTCATCAAAGTTTCGTTCCGGCTTTACCCCGGCTGCAACTCGAGGGGTGACGACCCCTCGGTCCTTTGGGTCCCGTTTTTACCCTTTGGGTACGGAACCCTAAAAAGGCTAATAAAGTAATAAATTAACGGAGTGGATACGGCGAGTATAAGAAGATGGTGGATGACAAAAACGGCTTTAATGATGATCGTGATGAAACTAACAAATTGATAAAAATAAGATTAAATAAAACGTCAAGTGCGAGTTGCGCGAGCAACTCGCGCATCAAGGGTTCCGCACACCTGTGCTCGTAAGTAATCAAATATTTTTTTTGTTGTGAATTAACAACAAATTTGCAAATTTACTTGTGCTTTAAGACCTTGTTTCTTGCCAAATTTCATGATTCTAGATCAACGAGAAGTATAGGTTTTGTGTGGTAGGAAAATTCCAAAAAACGGGGCATAAACGGCTGTAACTTGAAGACAGGGCGCTATGGCGCTCATTAGGGGAGGCCTATGTCCAGCTGTGGACTAATATAGGCTGATGATGATGACGATGAAGATGAAACACAAAAAATCGGTGAAAAAACCGTTTCACCAAAAGACGGCACAACTTGCGTTTCAGTTGAACACAAATTTTGCAATAAAAAGACCATCGAAGAAATTTCCAATCCTGCACGACCTTAAAACCTGACTGAAATCAAGTCAACTATCCAAAATATTGTAATAGGTATAATAAAAGAGAAAATTAAATAATAACAGCAAATTGTTAGACGCGTACTGATACGCTTCCGACTGGATCAGTTGAGCTACCAAGTAGTCGACCGAGAGCTGGTGAGTATCTGACCCAGCGCATCAGCATTGCCATACAGCAGGGCAATGCAGCCAGCGTCTTGGGGTCGCTTTCGACTGGTATTGAAATGGATCAGTTGAGCTACCTGTAGATTTTTTGCAACAGTCTGCAGTTAGCTCAATTGTTGGAATTGTAAATACTAGTTCTAATTTGTTTCTTTTATTTGACCATAAATATGTAAATGAATAAAATTAATGCTTCCATTTCTTCCTAGTGTGAACGTTCCCCGGGGTCGCCTGAAAAATTACACGAAATCCCTGTAACGAACGAGTTAATATATTACGGGGTGCATTCAGTTGAAATTGAGGACAGATTTATTGTTCCGACTAAAATACTCGTTTATTTCTAGTCTGGACATTCTGGCAATGCCATTATTTTATGTGGCAACACTGGTTTCTTTGGGAAAGGGGATGTACAAAGTTTTCTTTAAGAAGAAATAATGTGTGTGGGTGTAAAATTCAATCCCAGTGCTGCTTAGGTACAGGTAATTAAAAAACATTGTAGATTTTCGTGGTGTTTCGTCAAAGCCAAAAAACTGCAAATGTCAGAGCAAATTAATGACAATAACCAACGCAATAAGTCAAAACGACACAACGTTGTGGCATCAACCGGTAAACATCCTCAGAGAACACTAATGATCACAGATGCACTACCGCAAAACGTTATTTTTTTACCTTTTTTCATTGTCCAGACGTCCTTCGACCTTCCAAGAATGACCAGTTATTACTCAAACTGTTCTCAATTACTTTGTCGTCCCCAAAAACAACTCGGAATCCACGGGACGACTACTTTCGTAGAACCCTGCTTTCTTTTGTTTTAGCATCCCACAGCGAGTCAAATCTCTTGACAACATAACGAGATGTTTTGACACATTTTTTGGGCGTTATTTGTTTTACAGCCTGGTCGTAAATCGTGTTAACAATGTCTGAGAGTCTGCGAGTTACGAGTTTACGCAAAGCAAAGGTCACTGGGAAGACAATGGTTCAAATACCTGTAATGAGTAGGTAGATTGATGTTTGTGGTATGCTAAATTATACTAGTTGTTAACGTTTGCACGATTTTTAGTTACCAGAATCAGACATAAGAGGTTTTTACAGAGTACCGATGACAGAGATGACAGGTGGTTTTGTTTCCAACGACTCTCCGTGAAATCAAAACTATACTTTGAACTTACTATTTGAAAAAGATACGAGATTCGATTTTTTTAGGTACTAAGTAATATTTATTGCAGCAAATAATTAGAACAGAACACAATAGTAATTACAACTAATATTTACAATTAAATCTATTTTCTAAAAATCTAAGCCGTCACCAGAAGATAGATTAGATTGTTCCATCTATCTGACAAGAATGTATCTACGATAAGTGTGTTCTATAAGTGAGATTAATAAAAACACGACATCACGTAAGCCCTAGTACTTATATAAAATGATATTAGTTGAGAATAAAGGGTTGTCTTCGACAAGATGTAACTGTGTTGTTCATTAAATTTACACCATCATTTACAACGATATTACACTACTTTTGATGCATTGTTATAAGATCTCAAATCCACAGTAAGAGTAACCTTTTATGTTCCTCATAATTTTATCATTTGTTGAGTTTTGTGCTTATTCGATCATGAAATAAACAACATGGTACAATATCGTGTAGGTACCTAAACATTTTGTTACTGACATATTGAGACGGTTCATTGTGTTTGTCTCATATTTTTTGTGGCTATTATAGAATTTTATGATAAATATCGATATTATAGGGATCTCCAATAACATGGAGTACATTGTAACACATGTGTAAATGTAAATACCGAGGACTAATGCCCACGTAAAACATTTAACAGTCAGCTATAACATCACTGTTTTAATGTCCCCCAATTACAGTGTACTGTAGACTCCTTAACGATTTCGCTGAGCATTAACTATTCCAATTTTATGTTCTCTGACGAAACGAGAAATTCCTCGTGCCTTTTTTCTTGGCTTTTTGTTTGCACCTCAAATCTGAGTTATTGAATTTCTTAAGATTTTTTGTTGACTATTTAATGAGCGACGTTTTTGCAGATTTATTACTTACAAACAACGATTTTGAATGTTATTTCTGTGTGGATATTGTCGTTATGCACTTAATTATGTTCGTATATTATGTGATAAATGATCGATTTGATGTGTGTAAATTTCATTTCTTTAGTAAGTAAAATATCATACGCGGTAGGTAGATCTATCCATGGTAGTAGTCATTTGTTAGCTACAAAGTAAACCAGGGTTTCGCATATGGTTAGCTGCGATCATCAAAGTGTCTTAGCTTTATAATTACGCATCCATATAGCTTCTGTTTCGTAACCCAGTTGGGATCTAAAACTCAATTCAAGTGTGTCAAGCATTCGCACTGCACTTTTGTTTTGCACTCAGCGACTTAAATTTTATTATCTATGGCTTAAAATGATATACGGCCGCTCTTAACTGGAGAATCATAAAATATTTTCTGTTTGTGAAATATTTCTGAAGCAATAAAGCAATAATTCACTACGGGGAAGATGGAAGATGGTCAGGTTTATTTGCCGTCATAAACGTTCTGTTTATGGTGTACTTTTTTGCCGGTCCCGAGAGGTGCACTCCGGTACATTAACTTTTGCTATATCATTGCTGTAATTGAACGTGTCCTGCACACTGGAGAGCGATTGACGCACCGTCAATGTATAGCTAGCATGCAATGAGCGACGAGTTCTTTTACAAAAGTCATCTTCAATCGTGAAGCAAGCAAGCACGCAAAGAATTTTTGAGTATCATAACTCCAAATTCATTGGTCCTGCCTGAGATTACTTCGCGGTTAAAGTTCTTTATATCCTTAGACCTTACAGGACTCTTGGACACTTGGTCGTCCTAGACAGCCATATTGGTCGTAAAATCTTTAAAGCGACGACGTTCGCAAGCAAGTTGGTAGGTACTGTTTCACAAACGAAAAATTCATGAGCGTTTCAAATAGGAACAACTTAAGGTCCATTCCAATTTGAAAAGCTATCGATCGCTCCACCAGCGCTGACAGGCATTTCACACGCTGGAGTGTGAAACTTTAGGAAGTGTCGACGGGGGGCTCCATTAGTCAGCGTGATTAGCTCTCTTAATGTTTCAATGAGATGAGTAATCGCCAGCAACAGTGACAAATGCGAGGAAACCGTCGGTCGATGCGCGCGCGCACCTGACTCCGCCACAAACGCGCCGCGCCATCCCTCACACATCACGAATGAAGAGATTTATATTTATTAATGGTACTGTCACCATCATTTCTGACCTGAACGGATTAAAAATATCGCCTGCTATTTATTCAAATCCTTTTGCTGTCTGGAATGTCGATTGGTAAATCAGCGATGGCAAAGAAATCAAAACATGTTGTAGAACTTTATGTTCGGAATCGTGGTCACCCGGTCCGTTGATAAATGACTCAGCTTACGTCAGAGTCAAGGGTTAAGGCGGTCGATCTATCGGGATCTTCACATCAGCGCGATCCTATATTTTTTATTTTGAAATGCAATCGATATGTGTCACTTCACTATGATTTAACATTGATTGCCTTCTTTGAGACGACCGCCAGCAAAATTTACAGCCGACACGCAGGCTACTGTCCTGGCCATAGTTATTGCGGCGGTATGGAGAGATGCATGTGCTTTCCAAGAAATAGGACATTAAATTGCGCTCAGCGTATTACGTCAGGATTAGGTTGGGACGCGTCAGATTGAATGCAAGTTAGTTTAATGTGTGAGATTTCAGAGCTTCTTGAATTTATATTTACAACGCGGTGGCAAAGGCTGGCGAGTATCGGAAGCCTGGCATTATCTTTTGTAGATTGTTTTGTTTGCACTATACAGGGTTAAGCAGAAGAAAACCAAAATAAAGTTACTTTGGTTTTCTTCTGAATAATATAATTTGAATTATATTTTACGTGTTCAAGTGTCTTGTACGGTCCCGAGGAATTAAAGCACTTAGAATTTTGAATATTAGCAGGGATATCTTAATCTGTATCAGTTTTAAATCCAAACAGCATAAAAAAGAACTGGAAACGCAATAAAGTACCCTTTCATCAAATGAAGTTATTACAGTAAAATTGCTATTTATAATCATCGATCGAGCCAATACGGCTAGGAATTTCAAATATAACAGATCGGTGAGGCTTGAAAGGCTGCGCCAATGAGATGAGGGCTGACCTGCGCTTGAGCACAATAAATCATAACATTCACGGTTGTGATTAATCAAACATATCGGACGAAACATGTCAGTAATGTAATGGGTAATGCACGGTTTACGGTTTTGTGACTTTGGTTAGCCTGTTGGTTATTGGAGAGAGTTTTTGAAAGCGTACGAAAATATTTTTTTGTACGCTTTCAATCTCTGGAGGTATATACCATTTACCAGAAAAGAAAATACTTTATTGCACACTTAAATAAAACGGAAACAATGAACTACAAAACAACTTAAACACTAAGCTACAAATTGGCGGTCTTGTTAATTTAAGAGTTTGTAAACCTAGAAAGGGACACTGTCGCCGCATCGGATCAACAAAAGATAGAAGGTAATAAAAAGAATATAAACAATGTACAACGTTGTTAAAATAAAACACAACAAATTAATTATCGTTCGTACTAAACGTTTCTTTAGACAATGAACAGGTATGGATAATCTTTCAAGGTTTCCCCTGTAGGTGGAGCTAATACGACGCTTAAGTCGTAAGAAGTCCCAGATATTTTCGACCAGGCACGTGTCGATCTCGTTGCTTAGTTGGTTAGAGCGCACCTGTACTGAAGGTGAGGCGCGGGTTCGAATCCTGCCGAAATCGAAATTTTTTGGGATATTATTAAAAAGTTTACGAAGATCAAAATAATAGTTTAATTGCAGACTCAATAGCCATAAACACCTGCAAATTTACAACAATCTGCTACAGCAGCAAGAAAGTAAAAAAAGCTTGCGGCTAGCCACAGCCCCATCTAACTTATTACTTTTTAAGTCATTCGATATAATTTCCTAATGTGCGGTCAGTCACAGATCACCAATGAGTTCGTATGACCACACAGCGCGGTGACGTAGCGATTTGTACTGTCGATCATTTTTAGGGTTCCGTACTCAAAGGGTAAAAACGGGACCCTATTACTAAGACTTCGCTGTCCGTCTGTCCGTCTATCCGTCTGTCCGTCTGTCACCAGGCTGTATCTCATGAACCGTGATAGCTAGAAAGTTGAAATTTTCACAGATGATGTATTTCTGTTGCCGCTATAACAACAAATACTACACACAAGCAAGAATAAAATAATTATTTAAGGGGGCTCTCATACAACAAACGTGATTTTTTTGCTGTTTATAGAGATAATCGTACGGAACCCTTACTGCGGGAGTCTGACTCGCACTTGGCCGGTTTTATTATCTTTTTGTTTTTTGTATTCGTGCTTACTTTCCTCGTTGAATTGATCGCAATCAGTCTAACTCCATGTGTTTTTTTTTATTTGGAGATGTATGAAGGAAATCCTTCATTTATAAAATAATAGCTATAGGGTGTCATGTAACCATAAGGTTTTTTGATATAGTGCTTAACCGCACTTTGGGTATATCTAAGAAATGAAATAAGTTCCCAAAAAAAATCGATTTCGGCGGGACGCGAACTCGCGCCCCACCCTCAGTGTGCTCTAACCACAGACCAGTTAAATCAAGTGGTCTGTGGCTCTAACCAACTAAGCCACGAAACCCTAGTCGGTTCAACCGAAAATCTTCAGACCTCTTACGGAAGTTTTTCGGTTTTTTTAGGTGATTATTCGAAATAAATTCAAAAAAATAACCTTAGAATATACGAAATAAATTCTTTTGTATTTATATTTTTTGTATTTTTTGGACTCTTTCCGAAATGGGGGGATGAAAAAGGTTTTTTTTAAATTAAGGAATCCGAAAACACAGCACCTACTTATTTTGAAATCTAAAATTCATATCTTCTAATTCACAAGTAGATTTGGTTGATTCAAAATGTACTCTTATCTTTATTAGCTCTAACCTCCCAATTTGTACGCAAACATGATGCTTCAAAAACCAAATTTTATTATGAATTAACATGTTTTTAAACCAACTCATTTGGTCAGCCGTCTTTTGAACAGTTTTTTTCTTTCTCCACACCTACCATTTCAAAATCAACTCTATTTTAGTAGAGTTGAAGTTTAAATTGTTAGTTTTGCTTTGAGGTTCGAATAATACAAAGCTTAGGTCCAGACAGCGATGTCAAAGTTATGACGTGTTAGATTGATTATCAGATGGATGTTAAAATACATTTTACGACTTTTTATGACTATTGGAAGGCTTCAGTGTGTACCCATCTTAATTTTCGTTTGTTTGTCTATCTTTATATTTCATATTTGTTTTAAGGTTTATTAGATAAGATATTAAATTTAAAATCAATTTGAATTTACAACGCACCTATAAGATCGGTTAAAGCAAACTTTGATCATGTTTCTTACACATAGCACTTAAGTCGCAAATATACTTTCGCCCGTGTTTATTAATGTTTATAATAAATTCAGTACATTGTACACTTCTAAGGTTTTTTGTATTTTAGTGCGTAAGCCCTCGCGCTCTGGGCAATCTCTAAGCAATTATAAAAGTTCCCAAAATGGTTCGAATCCTGACGAAATCCAAAATTTAAAACTTATTTAATGTACATTATTGTCTAAAAACCTGTACCTATACTAAGACGAATCCCAAGAGATGAACTGTCTCCATGTGGAAACGGTTCATCTCTTGGGATTCGTCTCGTAGAGTACCTAAGCAGATACAACTTTTACACGTACCTCCCGAAAACATACACAGATAGATACCTACTTTATAGAATCTTTTTATACTTTTATACTAACTTTTGACTTTTGGAATACCTGCGAATTGATTATTTGATAAAATAATGTAGAATACCCGCGAATTGAATGAAATTATTGATAAATGACTATTCGCCTGATAAGTACAGAACTTTATTCATCGAGCAATAAAATCGTTCCGGTGGTGACCTCCGACCATCGTGTGTCGGTATGTTGGTATGCAGGTACCTGTCGCATATCCGGAACAATTACCGTGGGTTCAATGAACTGACCACCGATCTGTGACGCCAAAACATTTGATCGAAAGAGGTAAAGTGACGTTTGACCTCGTGGGAGGTACGGTCAACGCAAATAAAGGAAACTATATCTCACAAAACGGATTTTTCTTCTCTTCGCTCTAAAAGTGTGTCATTATAGCGTAGCTTATTCGTTTTTACGGTCTAGGAACTAAAGTAATTTTTCTTTTTCTTTTTTTCTGAAATCATCAGCCATACAAGACGTTCGTCCTCTTGCATATAGACGCGACTTTTTGGTATTCCAGTTACAAAGAACATTTGAATTTATTTTTGAAAATGGAACTGAAAACGCCGTCTTGGTCATTGTCGAATGTTTTGTAGGGTGATTCTTCCTCCATGCGTAGGTAACTTTGCGTTGCGCGAAACGAAGACACTAAAAAGTTGGTATCAGCGTGAAAGCTCTGAGTATTTTTTTACTACTAATTTGATTGAAGATGAACTTGGTTTGTTTAATTTAAAATGCCATCAAGCGAAAATAAATTTAACAATATGCAACTGGGACGGAATGGCTAAGAAATAATCAATAATATGATTCTATCTGTTGCGGTCGAAATATGTTCCGTTTAGGCACAATAAAAGTTAGTGCTTATGGAAAGGAAAAGAACCCAAACCATTTTATATCGAGTATAAAATAAGCAAGTTATATTATAATAAGCAAAGCAGACGCCATTAATGTCACTCGTGCAAAAATAGCAATTTTAGTAGGGACTTAAATTTTTTTTACTAATAAATTCTATGAAAAAAATCGTGAAACTTTTAGTTGATGAAATAATATTAGGCAGTTAGAGATTAAAGATCTTAATGACTTTTTGGCCAATTGTCACATTTTTTTTTATTGCAAAATGCAATAATAATCTTTGTTATATATAAGTTATTTGTGCAATAAAGAATTTTCTATCTTCTATCTATCTACTTCTCCCCTAGCACGGGGATTGTTGTCTAGGGTAGAATAGACAATACTGACATTGCATCGCTATACATTGCGTTCATTATTGATGTTGAAGGAATGCATTTCAAATAATTTACGCATTCGATGACGTAGTGACGTAACTTTTCTCTATTCTACCCTAGACAACAATCCGCGTGCTAGGGGGGCAGTAGTAGACTCAAAACAAACGCAAACTAGGTAAGTACATGAATAAAAAATTATACCATAAACCAGAAACACAACATTACGGTAGGTGAGCACAGGTGTCCATCGGAAGCGGAAGCTGCTCCCTTGCGCACGCGCTGATCTGCTATGACGTCACGTCCGGTGGTTCTCGTAACGGTGACGCTGATTGCTCGAACTGATTATGGTATACCACCTACTTACAGTTTCATACTAGTATTATGTGGGTTTGTAGAAATAACGTCATCTTCAGCATTCTGAGGCTCGACGCATGACGTGACTGAAGAGTCCCATAGAGGCAACCACCCTATCCACACCCACGGGAAAGCTGAAACGAAGCTGTCAATCACCTAAAGTCCTGCTCCGGTACTTCAAGGAGCTGAGCTGGTTAGGGCCTGTGTAGGAAGTGCCGTATTACACTCCCATGCGAGGTGTCAGTGCTGATTTCAGTTACCCCACTTGGAATTAGTATTGGAATAAACAGTATTCGTTTTTATCTACAACTGCACCTCACTGGTGGGCTTAGGATCCAAAATTCTTGTGGTAACCAACCGACTTCGAAAAAAGGAGGAGTCTTTTCTTCGAAGTCGGTTAAAAATTACAATCCAACTTAAAATCCCTTAATTTTCAAATTATTTTAAGTTTTTCGGGAAAAATACTTAAAGGGAATAAAATTATGGAACCATCTTGGGTTCATCCTTAATACAATTACAAAAGAAACATCCAAACATAGAAAAATCCAACATTTGACGGAGAAATCGAAGAACATAAAGAAACATCAATACAGCCGAGTATTAGATATCCCTCTTTTGTTTGAAGTCGGTTAAAAATTATAATAAAAAGGATCGACAGAGAAATGACTGTGCATAAACAAATTGTATATGTAAACCTTTATATCGCGCAAAGGGCACCCCGTCATTTTTATGTTTTTAAATTCATTGACCGATTGTTAACCCAATCAATGTTATTGATATATTATGTACCAAAACCAAATCAATTCATAAACAAAATTATACTACTTAGATAAAGTATAATGACCCATAACAACATAATCATCGGAGGATCCAGCACAATGTCATGTTTATCACGTATCTCGTTACGTTATATGTCATTTCGACTCCCACGCAGTGGTCCAATTCTGAATCAGACGCATTGTTTATAATTACAGGTTGTCACTTCTAGTAATGTAGAAAATTAATACGGTGTTGAAGATAGTGTGGACTCCGCGACCGGGACAAAGGTCACTCGCTGAAATTCTGAATCAAAGGGCAAATTTCATACAGCAAACTCTGATGTCCCAAAACTATGAGGTCACACACTACCCTACGTTAAATTATCGAAAGAATCCCACCATCGAAACTGGATCTAATGAGATATACACAACAAGTATGAGAGGTTCTTGCTTTATAGCGTACTAAAAGACTGACTGACCAGTGTCATTAAAAAAATCTATCTATGTAGTAGTAAAACAGTTATCTAGTAAAACATAACACAAGCTCTACTTAGCTTGGGACTAGATAATGCTGTGTGAATTTGTCCAGCATTTTATACAATGCTAACTGCTGCGGCAGTGGCTACCCTTACATGACCATCCATGGTGGTGCACAAAGATCAGCTGAGTTCTGGAAACATCTGGGCCCACCACGCAATGCTACGTCTTCGAGTGCTGTTCGTAATTTTTGTTACAGTGTTTTCTTTGTCCTGATAAATCATTGAATTGAATATTTTTAATATCTATTCATAAATATACCAGCCATTCTCGAACCGAATGGTCTGTTGCGTGACGATGGTAAGAGGCCCGACGGTATGACTCTAGTCCCATGGGAGCTGGGGAGGCCGATTGTGTGGGACGCTACATGCGTCGACACACTCGCACCTTCCCATCTTCCTAGGACTTCCGTGAGGGCTGGTGCGGCGGCAGATTTGGCCGAAGATCTCAAGAGGCGCAAATATGCAGGTCTCGATAGAGCATACGCATTTGCTCCCCTTGGAGTCGAGACCCTAGGTCCGTGGGGTACCGAGGCTCTCCGGGTTTTCAAAAAATTATCTGAGCGTCTGGGCGAAGCGACGCGTGACCCGAGAGCTGGTGGAGTATCTGGCGCAGCGCATCAGCATTGCCATACAGCAGGGCAATGCAGCCAGCGTCTTGGGCACGCTTCCGACTGGTATTGATATGGATCAGTTGAGCTACTTGTAGATTGTTTGCAACAGTCTGCAGTTAGCTCAATTGTTTCAATTGTAAATACTAGTTTTAATTTAATTCTATTATTTGATTGTAATTTTCTTTGTTAATAAAAAATCATAAATTATTTAAAATATGAACATGAAAAAAGAAAATTACAATAACAGAATATAATTATTACAGCTAATATTACACTTTTTTTTTCTAAAAATTCAATTGAATATGATACCTATTTATTTTCTCTTGCAAAAGATAATTGCTTAAAATTTTTGGCTTATGTTTTATTTAAATCTACCTAGTTATCTTATTTTGCAAGAGACTGGTGTCCTTGAGAGGTTCGGAAACCTGTGGTACTGGTCACCAGGGCATTACTCCGCAAGATAACTTGGGATACATAAGTACATAAGAACAGACGGTAAAACTAATTTTTTGAAAACATAACAGTAGACCTATTAGTATTAAATAAATCAGAAAAAAAACAGAACAGAAAATAAATAAGAACCCACTTAATATGTATGTTATATAGGTACTATGAATGTAATTTATTTATTATCCCTATTGTACCCATGCATAGGTAAACCTACGTACACAGGAGTGTGCAGTGCGCGTTACATATGTATGTAGTTAAAAAGATGATATGTAAGCCAGTGTAAGACTTTGTTGAAGCGCGGAGTCTCTTTCTTTCTGGTCCCTGACAATTACGAGGTTTTGGAGTAGGTTCCAACACCAACGCGCGCATCCATCACAAAAGTAAAAAACTCGTTTCCTTCAACTAATTTGAACATTGTATTGCGCTCTATAATTTTGCCATATTTAATATCTCTCCTTATCTCAATACTTTTGAGCGGGTACAAACGGGCCACTGAATCTACAAAGACAAATTAAACTGGGCCTATGGACACTGTTGCTTGCATAAATCATGTGTTGTGAGTAAAATTAAGTACCTAATCTTTCCATCCTTACTTCCTTCTGAAGAATCTAGTGAAAAATTTCAAGTCGCTGACAGGTGGTCCGTTTGCACCGAGCCTTAACCCACGGCTCTCACAATCATATGAATTATCATAATTTGCAATAACATCGCACGAAGCTTACGTCAAATCAGCGTAAATGAGCTTATGGTTACAACTTTTTTTAGCTTGCGTGCGTTTGGCGATGAGCCGCCACCGATTAGTGGCCAAATGGCGTTCATTCGTGAACTTAGTCGACAAATTAGTGGAACGGTGCACGCCACCGTACCGATGAACGATAAGTAGGTATTCGAACTTACAAAATTATTTTTATGTGTGATCTCTTATCTTTTACTTTTCGGATCATTTCGTGAAAATACAAGTCCCTAAATAAGATAGGTACCTACTTAATTGTTAACTAAAACCTACTTATTGTAAACACTCATCGAAATACCTGACCAAATTATCTGACTGATTATTATTGTATTCTTGCCTTAGTTTTTAGTGGTAGTTATTGGTAATATTTATTTCAGCTTCTAATAATGGTAAATAACTAAATACTAGATTTAGTTCAGCTTCTAATAATGGTAAATAACTAAATACTAGATTTAGTTATTTACCATTATTAGAAGCTGAAATAAATATTACCAATAACTACCACTAAAAACTAAGGCAAGAATACATTGTTTAGAAGTCGGTCATACTAGGATACCTATTAATTACCTATTAGTAGTAGGTTGTCTATGATAATAATAGTTATATTTATCTATAACTTCATGCCAAATGTGTGGAAACACGATGTAACCGTAGACTTCCTAGACACCTAATACCTTTCTAATTCTGTTTCAAAAGTAACGAGAGAGACATCATATCGGTCAAAAATTAAATTTAATACGAAACAAATAAATAAAAATCCAAAATGGTTGAAGGCCAAGCGCGTGCGCTTCCGATGTGTCATTAAATCGCCCGTCGAATTATGTTTGGTTAACTCTCTGATTATAGGGATTAGTGCTTAATGAAAAGGAAGTACCTACTTGAAGGCTTGCCTTCGGTAATAAGCAGGTAGCAGTTGTGTAGGAAGTATGTTAGTTTTCTATATTTATACTTGTAGGTACAGCCTAACATCTATTCATAGACTATTGTACTTCAATTAATTTGTTTTATTACGGTTTCAAAAAATGAATTTTATTTGCTTTCGAAAAATTGCTCAACAAGTCTGAATTAGTTCAATTAACTTCAACTTCTTTTTGGCGCCGCTTGCGTTTCGCCATGACTCTGCTCGTGTCTGTTTTAGAGTGTCCTAGATGGCGCTGAACGGGACTTGTGAACCTGCCGGCCGCCTTGGAAGCTTCAGGACGTAAGCTTCCAACCGGACTGCTCTTCACTGGCTCAATGGTTCCAGCAGCAGCGGGCAGATCTTAGAGAAGGCTCGCCGAATGATGCCGGAATGTGAACAATACTTCTGTACTAATCTATTCCCTCGATACAGGTCCAGTCTAGTGAGGAAACCGATGAAAATCACTGTTAAAATCAGCTCAGCAAATTGTGTGGGTTATTGGACCTTTTAGGTTTGAGCTTTTATTTATGTTCACTATTTAGAATGTTATAAAATTACAATAAGAACAGAATACAATAATTACAACTAATATTTACACTTAAATCTTCCGTTCCGACGCTCCATCTAGTCTTCATTCCGTGCCACGTGCCTAAAGAACTTTGGTATAACTAAGTGAACTACACCTCAGAAAAATCACGTCACTGACGTCACTTCGTCATCGAATGCTTAAATTATTTGAAATGCATTCCTTCAACTTCAATAATACAAATTATTTATTTTTAGGTCACAGACAGCTTAGACATACATAAAAAAATAAGAGTTGATACCTAGACTCACATTACAAAGGTAGCTAACTAATTATAGTACATTATGTCGTTCTGCAAGTTACTTAATTTTGGTTACTTATTTTAATATAATAAGGCATTCTAAGGTTTTTTTATTTATTATAGTACTCTGGGTAATTTCTAAGAAATTAATAAATCCCAAAAATTTACGATCTCGACGTTCGAGGTGCGGGTTCGAATCCCGTCGAGATCGTAAATTTTTGGGATTTATTAATTTCTTATAATAAGGCATGTAATGTATAATGTACGCAATGTATGGTGATGCAATGTCATTATTGTCTATTCCACCCTAGACAACAATCCCCCTAGCACGGGGATAGGCAACAATCCCCGTGCTAGCCCCCTAGCACGGGGATTGTTGTCTAGGGTTGATGGCCAAAGAAATAAATAATATAATAAATAAATAAATAAATATGACATCATCAAGAGATAATAATTATTATTACTATTTATTAAGCTGTTTAGGTATACAATTTTACTTGTCTAAGTGCTTATTTTGTAAGCCTAAAGAAATAAAGTTATTGACTTTTGACTTTTGAACCGCTACTACGCCATCAAAGCCGCGAGCTACAGCAATAAAGCTGCAGTAGCAAACTGTAATCAATATAGGCAATCAATCCACATAACATTTTATTCAGGTTCTAATCAAAAAGTCGTAATATTATACGAGCAACATTACTTCTGTCAGAATATACGTAACCAAATGAGCTTCCGTGCGGGTTATTTATGTTATGTCCAACGTTGGAGCCGCTGCTTTATTTATAAGCGAGGTGTAGCATTTCCTACTTAAGGCTAACGCACACTTTTCGGAGCCAAACCACAGAATTACTATAGGCTAAACGTAGAGAGGGAGCCGCACGAATCGAATTTCAGTATCAGTTATATGATTATGAACTCGTAATAAACCTTGCACATTTTGACCTCGCCGACGACTACGTGGTATTAAACGTCAGAATTCATTTGTTTTCAATTAAGAGACGATGTGTTTTCAGCTTAAGGCTCTACATGCATTAATCCAGCGCCGATACCACGCAACATATGCATTAAACTATGGACTTTAACTCGTCATCTTTATATACATTTTACAGTGACAAAATGACTTCCCACAAGCTTCAAACGTGTGGTCCGCGAGCTGTCTATCGTCTGATGCCGACAATATGAAATGTATCTAAATATTACGAGTTAAAGCCCTCATTTGTCTGCAAATTTTTGTGCTGCGTGGTACCTGTGCGCCTCTGACACAATCTTTAGGCTTCTTTTCCACCAGAGATGTGCTACGTTGCTGTTTCCAGCCGACCAACAGGGATCGCTCTATTATCGCGTCATTTTCTTAACTGACAAAAATGGCGCGATAATGGAGCGATCTATCGAATTATTACATAGAGGTCAGCATTGTAGGATATCTCTGGTGGAAAAGCAGCCTTATGGATGATTTACATTAGACCGGGCCGTGTCCAGAGCGTACCGTGTACGTGGCCCGGCCCGGGTATGGATTTGAAACAATACATACATTTTATATGAAGCAGTGTATATTAGGGATGATTTATATAAAACTGGGCCGTGTCCGGACTGGGCCGAGACCGGTTCGGGCCGGAGAACTTAGTACGGAGAAGTTAGTAGACGGGCCCGGGCGGGACACGGATCTTGCACTGTTTAGTATAAACTGCTTCATACAAAATATATGTAACGTTTCAAATCCGTGCCCCGTTCGGGCCACGTACTTACACGTTACGCCCCGGGTACGGGCCGGTCTAATATAAATCATCCCATCTCTTGACTTGTTGGTGGTATTTGCATAAAATTGGATATGGGATTGGTAATTTCACAAAAAACATTATCATCGCTCCAATCATGTTATTCAGGTCGCTAACAGAGTCTTTCGTAGTCCATTTATTCATTTGTTTTACACATTTTCTAACAAGGTAATGATTTCTTGTTCGCTTCTTTACTTTACCTTAAAAAGATTGAAGTGAGCAAAAAATTTAAGTGATCAATTTATTTCCTAGTTAAACTTATGTAATTTGATTTTTTGTGACGTGTCCAAGAGTAAGATCTAAAGCACTTTGATGTTTGATTACTGGGATGTTCACTCATAAAATTAAGAGTATTATTGTCTATGGATTATTGTCTATGGTAGATAGAAAAATATTACGTCACTTTGTTGCTAATGCGTAAATTATTTGCAATCTATTCCTTCAACTTCAATGATGTACGCAATATATGACGATGCGATGTGATAATTGTCTATTCTTCCCTAGAGAACAATCTCCGTGCTTGGCCCACAGTCTTGTACAACTTATGTAGAAAAAAAACATCTTCTAGATGATAATCAATCGAAGTAAAACGCATTTCTTTTAGGACGACGAACTTAAATTTATAAATAAGGTCCAAGTTCACAGGGCCAGGGCAGTGCAAGACCGGATCAGAGCATACCCACATGTAAAGTACAGTCATCTTCAAGTATGGTGTTATATATCGTTTCTTTTAGAGCTGACTTACTTGGCGCTTTGGTTTAAAAAACTAAAACAATGCAATGTCTCGCGTCTTGGGGACGTTTCCAACTGGAATCGACCAGTTGAGACTGACCTACCTGTAGATTGTTTGCAATAGTCTGCAGTTGACTCTATTGTTTCAACGAAAAGGTAAAATATCATCCCAAAAATTTTCGATCCTGCGGCGACATTTAAACTATCGACATAAGTTCCGTTCTAAAATGCTGCAACACATAAAAGCACCTGACTGTACCAAAGCATAAAAGAGGAATAAATAATACCGTTTAACTTTGAATATATTACGATAGAATTTCCTTCCTGTCCAATAAAATCGCATCCAGTATCGAGTCTCGCAGGAAACTGGGCACGCAGTAACTCCGACAAATAAAATAATCCCCTAGTAATATATACACACTAATGTGACTAATATTATAATATCTTACGGTCAGGGTGTCTACTAGAAACGCCGAAGATTTAGGTGTCGCGTGGATGGTAGTATGCAAGAGGTTTTAATGTAACAGCTTAGTTAAGTACATTTTGGGGGCTTAAGAGTATTCGGATGTAGATGTTTTGATCAGGATAGATTCTTCACATTCTGAAAACAAGACCAAGTCCTGATCAGTCCTAAGGGACATGACATAATTCTTAGTGGACGAGGAGAACTTCATTTCTCATTGCTTACCTTTGCAAATATAGTTTTTTTAACTACCTAGCTGTTCCCCGTGGTTTCACCCACGTTAAATTCGAATTTCACATCTCGGGGGATTATGTTGTTACTCTGTTGTTGTTGCTCTCCATCCTTTTAACTAACTCTAGGTATGCCAAAAGTCAAATCGATTGGTTGCTTAGTTATAGCGTGTAGAAAGGACAAACAAACACACTTTCGCATTTATAATATTTGTTAGATTTAATGACTATGGCTCGTAGAGAATTCATTCCAAACATATTGAGACATTCTGCCTAATGCCTCCCTCTCTCGTTAACCCATCCAGCTCTAGCAGCAGCCAGGGCCGTAAAGCGCGGACCACACGCGGGCGGAGGTGTGAAGGCAGACCGCGCCGCGGGACGCGCATAACTCACGGCCAGCGGGGCGCCCGCGCACACCATTCATGCTACCTGGGCGATGGACTCGATCGGCCCATCGAGACATGCTGTCTGTGCGCTTTTGTTTTTCGATTTCACGAAAAACTGACGTTTTCAAGCCTGTTTTCGAGCCTATTTTTGAGCCCATTGATGCTTGTCACACAAAAGATGCGCAATCAAGTAGGGATACACCCACCTGTGTGATTAATTACGGTTTTCTGGACAATCTGTCAATTTTAAGAGTGGAGGCGTAGGCATCCATCTGTTTAAGATTTTGGTTTGGGACCACAATAAAAATAAGCACTAGGAATCACTCCGAATGTCCACGAATGTGTTGTCGAATCTAGCTTCAATAATTTCTATTTGATCATATTTAACGACTTCCCATTGGACATGTAATGCCTAAAAAGTTAGAAGCGATCTCTTTAAAGCAACCAGTCCTCATTTTAATAGCGTTTTGTTCATAATTCACCCGTTTGATGTCCAAGTAAAAATGCTTTGAGTTGTTCCATCCATTCATGAACGTAATTGATGCACAAGGAAGGAGGAGCAATAATAATCACAGTGCAATCTTGGTGCAAGGTGAACTGTGATTCATATGGTTATCGTTACCTACCTTGAATGAATGAATGAATGAACACTTTATTGTACAAAAAAAAACATGAATACATAATCTTGATACCTTATTAGGCAGTTTCAATCAGTTCTGTGACTTTCTATCCATAGTACTTTAAGTCGGTTAAGTAGGTAAGTAACTGGCTAAAATTATTAGATTAATCGCCACGTAGAAGGCTTATCTTTAAAATTGTAATATACCTACACTACAGGGTCCATTTTAAATTATAATTAATTTGTAAGATCTATGTTTGTACCTACGCGATAAGAAAAATCTGGACAGTTTTTTTTTATTCATACTTTTTTATAGGACTTTTTTCTCTTAACGAATATGCCAGTCCTATTTTACAGACACAAACTTAAACCTTACTTTATCTGAAATTTGAGATTGTGATTGTGACCATACACGATACGACATAAACTAGTCAAGTGTTGTCAAGCCTCAGTATCTTAGTGTTGCATTGTATCTTTGTATCTAATTCGTATATAATTTGACATATCTGACGTGTCTGAAAACTCCTGTAATATCTGAAGGAAACTTAAGCACATTGAGTTGTGATATTTTTTAGTTTTGAACCTTTTAAGCTGAGTGCTAACTTATTGACGCTACCGGCAGGCATTGCCAGCATCATCGAATTTCCTACAGCATTTTACTGAAATGCCGCGGGTTCGCTGCCGATAGGTGCGCGATGCTGCATACATTTCATAAAAATATTTAGAAAATTCGATGACTGCAGGGAATGCCGCGTCAGCCGTGCTCCCAGGTGCGTGGTCACTAAAGTGACTAATGGTGACGGCATTTCAGTAAAATGCCATGAGGAAATGCGATGACTGCCGGTAATGTCAGCCGGTAGCGCCGATAGACGCACGTTCAGCTTTATATTCAGTAGTTTTGGTTCAAATTCCAAACATGTGCGTAAAAAAGTATTTGTACACTAGCAACTAATCGCAGAGAAATATGCGAGATCAGCATCCAATTTTAAACGTGCCATTCATGTGCAAACTCACACAAGTCCACAATCTTGTACCTTCGTGGACCGTGCGGTAAGCTGTGTTATTTATCGCTGTCCCACTGCCCACGAGATTTATAATGGCCAGCGGAAATCGCGACAATGCGACGCTGTATCGCCTACTGTGTCTCCTCTAAGGCTTGAAGTACACGGAAGGGTGCCTAAACAACACAGTCCAAAGATCACTAAAATTATCCCCAGAATTATGAACCTCGTAAGCACAAAGAACCACCGTTCTACTCTACTATACCTAAAGTTTAAAGAATTAAAAATAAGCTTCCTGATAAGATTACATCCACGCTAAGAAGTTCCAGTTCGCCGCCGTCCACTCACACGTCATAGAAAGCTGTCATCATCATCATCTATAGTAGGCCACTGTTGGACATAGGCCTCCCCTAATGAGCGCCATAGCGCCCTGTCTTCAGCTTGACGCATCCAGCATCTGCCAGCAGTCTTTCGCAAATCATCATCCCACCTGGTCGGAGGGCGTCCTACACTACGTGTGCCGAGTCGTGGTCTCCACTCAAGAACACGTTCACCCGAGCGGTAAACGTGTTCTTTCTTGTTCGTAGAAAGCTGTAGTCTTATGAAACTACACTAAAATGGAGTAAGTCTGGGCTTGATCTAACTAGGATATCTACCAAATACAGACAGTATTGCCATTCAATACTCAAGACTAAAGATTTTTAACTATTTTTGTTATATTATCTTATACCTATCTTAGTATTTTCGGCTAAGCCAACCTGCAAAAGACAGAGCAATGGCCTGTCGGACCAAAATACATTAAATCCCTACCACGCTCATGCTCTTGCATATATTGAAGAGAAATGGTATGTTCCAAGCCTTAGCGTGCTGTGATATCCACAGTGGCATTTTGCAAATTGATCTGTCTTGTTATCTGGCTTTAGCAGTTCTGTTTAAGCCATCTAGATCCATAGTTATAAAATGCATATTCATGATACGTACTGAGTTGATAAGTAAGTAAGTGAATGCATGTCAATGGCTTTTTACATTAAAACATTTTTTTTATCTCAGACAATTTTGCTGCCCACCCCTTCTAGTTAGATGCCTTTGTTGTCTTCTACGATATCCATGGTCACAAATTCAAGAAGCATTCTTGAAGGTGAACACCAACGACAACAGACTACGTCCTCTTTGACTAAGTATAGAAAAATCACAAAGCAAACCTGCCGGAAGACCTAAATGTCTATTGATGTCTATTTCCCCGGAGACTATGACTCATTGAGACTCGTAAAGTAACCATTAATGAAGAAGTGAAGTATCTCGTGTGCCAGGAATACGAGTTCTTCATATAATTTAAATGATCTTTAAATTTCATTCGTTTCGCTGTAGGGCTGACCAAAATATTTAATACCAAACTGAAAGCATCACTATTTTGATGGCAAAATGCTATGTTTTACTTTTATACTAGTTAACTCTTAGGTCACAATACTTACTAGCAAAGCCTTTCCTATAACAGAAGCAAGTCACCGAGTCTAGAGACAATGAACTAACTTTAGTGTTATCCAACAAAGTCTAAGCACCAGGAAATATTATGACTGATCGCTTACCAGTCTGAACTTGGACTACAATGAATGAATCCCTTCAATTCAATCTCTTAGCTACAGAAGTCGTACAATGACAACCCTGACCTAGGATATCGTATGAATAGCTCGGAAGCTGATGGTGGAATTTGGATATAGTAGCTGCTAGGCAGATTTTTATGTCAGGAAAGAACTACAACTAGAGATCCGTGTTCATAGGCCTGGTGTAATCGTCTTAGCAAAGTTTTTGCTTCAGTATTTATTCTAAGTATTCATTCAAATAGGGCTAATTCTTCTGCCATTATGGAAGGGCTTATATCCAAGGTTACTGATGCTTACGGTCTGTTAACCATACCAAGATCGCACAATGGACCAACCTGAGTCTCAGTGCGGATACAAGAGTACACATACACACACCATACCAAGATATTTATTGACAATCTTTACCTACTCGGGAGCAAAAAAAAATTTGACAATATAGCGTGAAAATCCCACCACAGCCTCCAGCCCTGGCCCATCCAGTCTGCGGGGGCGTCGATTGTAAAGATTTATCGAACAGCTACCGTGCCTATTTATGCAGGGAATCGTGTCCACTTTAAGTGAAATTTATATGGGTATAAAAATAATTTCTTGTTACTCCCGTGGTTCCAAGGTTGTATATCTACGCAGTGTGGCAGCAATGGTTAGCACCATTTCTTAAGTTATAGCTTGAAGTCTGGTTATATTTTACACCGAAATTCAAATGAATTTTATTTTGACGGGTACCTAAACCTAACTAGACATTGATTGCTATCTTAGATGTCTAGTTGAACTGGAAGACTAGGAACTTGGAGATCCGGACTAGGATTGACCGTGTCTTTCTTCGAACACCTTTGAGTTAGTTTACTGTGAAACTACACTCAAAGGTTCCATTTTCGTATTTTGGAGTGGAGTTTTCACAGCTTGCTTTCAACAGAGACCTTAGTATGTGGTGTAGTAAACTTCTACGTTTTTGAATACTTTTTGTAAACTCATATCAGCTACTCAGAATTAAAAATCTCTATCCTCTGTTCATCGGAATGTCACCCAAGAGCAATCTACCAGTAATATTATCTCACTCCTAACTTAGTAGTAGGTAATATTGATTTAATCTATCAATTGGAACCTCATTAAAGTGATATTAACGGGAACTGCTTCTTGGCAATTAAATTGAAATCGCTACAGCTTAGTAGGTCGATCAAGATTATGTCAAAGATCTATTAAATCCGACTTAACTGGCTGGTAATAGGAGATTATGCTTTGCGTTGTATCGAATACCTAACAAACTTTTAAGCATCTAGGTGCTACTACAAAGTACTTCATCACCATCTTATCAGTGGAACGACGTCTACAGATGGACTTAGGCCTCCCCTAAAGATAGCCACACTGACCGATTCTTCTTCAAAAGTACTTAAAAACAATGATAAAAATCCTTGGACAGACTCATACTTCCAAAACCGTTATTAGGTCACAAGTAGACTTGACGTAAACGGTTTTTAAAATTTATGATTTTCCATACATTTTTATTATAAGTACTTAACCTTTTTTATTATTCTTGTAAATAACTATATGTTCCTAATTTGCTACGCTAACACGTCAAAACTAGCTCTTGTATAACTATGTTAAACTTTGACAGTTTGTCTGTATGTGAAAGTAGGTACGTAAAGATGGGAGACTGTGAGGCAGCCTCATCAGACCTCGTTAGAGTAATAAGCAGATTGCAAAATTGAATCATCATTGCTGTTGATTTGCATCGCTGGGAACGAGTTAAGTACCAGTTTTTACCAGTTACTTACCTATTATCTACTTTACTTACTGATATAAACTAATATTACTGCTGCAGAATGGTTACCAGTGTAAGTTTGGTTGGTCATCCTCAAATATGTTGACTCTGAGGCCCGTATTACGAAAGCTTACTCAGTCACAGATCTATGCTTAAGTAAAGTTTTATATGACATAAATATCACTCAAGCATAGATCGATGACCCACAGCCAGTTTTTCAACCGCTTGTTATAATTTGACAAAAGTTTAAACTCTTGTTCAACTATCTAGTCTAGCGTATTGACTTGTGTGTGGAGAAACCAAGACTTGTTTCGTAAAACAAATAAACAAAACTTAATGAATATTGTATATGTGCTACAATGCTATATTAGTGCTTTGTATAAGAGTGTAGTCCCACTGCATAAAGCTCGACTTAAACTATTTTTAAACTATTGTCAAATTGTAACAAGCGGATGGAAAACCGGCTGTGGTGGTAACATCTTGCCTATTTTTTCTTATTCCGTCTCACAGTAAACAGAGACAAGGTCGATTTATTTGGTCTCGAGCTCGACATGTCATCTCGTCCAGGACATTCCACATCAGCTTTAGATTTCTATGGCTAGTACTTGACTGTGGTAAATAAGCTAGAATAGTCCGTAGATGAGTCGCAGCCCAGCGATTCGACGTCAAGTGAATACGCCCTCCCTGATACCACGCGATTTATCGACGCTCGCTCGCCTTAACAAGAGTCGACGTTGCGGTAATCGACTTCGCGGAGGGAGTTGGTATGCAAGCGTTGGGTGGGCTACTCTCTGTGGTGGTCTTTGAACTCTTCAAAGACCACCACAGACTTCTTCGACTGTACTTATACCCCTTTTTTTAAGACCCCTAAAATTCCTTTCCTCTCTTTGTTTTATCATCTGTACCTTGTTCGTATCTTTTTCATCAGCTGGTAAGAATATTACGAGAGACCATTTTACTCCCAGAAGTAACTGATACCTTATCGTGTTAAGACATTAGCTTCTGTGACTGTACCACTGTTTTGCGTGTGCACAGCCAGGGATGTAATCAAGACTTTTGGGCGTCAGCGAACTGTAATCCCTGTTTTTTTATATAGGAGTCGATTCTGTTAGCTCGAAACATAAAGTAACTAGACTTAAAATGTAGGCCGTCTCTTTTTTGTATAGCAAAAAATGGACGATAACTTTTTAGCCTTTATCTATTTTTAGGCTGTTATTACACTTCCAACATTTCTTTAATTTCATATCTGTTCCTCGTTTTACCAGAGCTTGGCTAAGCCAGTAGAAAGTGCTTTACTTTCATGGGGCTTACAAATCTACAAAGATTTCTTACTCACTTATACCCAACTCTTGTGCTTTATAATGTTTTTTATAAGGCGACCTTTGTTACCTATTCGACCTAAAGTTGAATATTTGTTTTTATTTATGCTCTCTTTTACACGTCATGTCTTCATTGTGATGAAGACAAGTGTGGTCAACTATGGTTTAGCTTTTTCTTTATCCTCTTTACACTTGCTACTCCCATACGTTACCGATTCACTCAATACTCAAAAAATTTAATGTAGTGTTCTTTTTTGGTAAGATTAATAGGTAGAATTTATGCTGCCTCCACCGTATACTTCCTCTACCTGTACCAGAAATCTTTCCATCTGGAGTAATGGTGGACAAAAGATGGTCTATTGATTTCTGCTGTTCGATTCATTATTTGTATACTTTCTCTACCTGTTCCATCGCCTCTCCTATTACTCTAAGGTTTGCTGGAAGAAACCCCTTTTTCAGGCTTTGGCTCGCCTATTTAATGTATAAATCCTATTAGATAATATTAGATTATAGATATAAACATATAATCATTATAATGAAGAATAATAGAATTGTTTTGTTTGGTACTAAAACAAAAAATTTCTCCCTTAATCCAGCCCTGGATGTACCAGATCCAATCTCACAGGTAACAAATCGCAGCAGCTTCCTACCGCGATTGAGTTATATACATCTTCCTGTTCAAGCTACTTGTTTTTGTGGCTCCCGTGTGTTTAAATTAATTACGGACAATAAATAATACATATTTTATGTGTAATGCGATATGGCTACTGGTTACGCGATTTTGTTGTCAGATACGCAGGGTGGCCTTTATAGGTGAGCACACAGGTGGCCGAAATACCTGCGCATTCAAAAAGGTATCCGTAAATCACGACGTGTAAAGCATTTTTGATCTATTTAAAAATACATAGTAATGGAGAGAAAAGTCAAAGCTACTGAAAGATTGGCAAGTGCTTGCGCCATTAAAATTGAAGAGTGGTAGAGAATTAATAATAGCCTCTGATGTCTCACCTGTGGACATAATGCCTTCCTCTGATCCCTCCACGCATCACAAATTTACGATCCAGACCAGTTGGACCCACAAAGGCCAACGTAGTCTTTCGAGAAGTAAAAAAATAAAAGTAGTCGAGCTAGTTCAGAAATCTTTTTACTGTAAATTCTTATATATTACATAATTCTAAATACTGAATTTTCTGAGAACATGACAGCAAATTTATTTTGTTTATTTATTTATTAGGACTACCAACTAGACATGAACATTGATTGAACACTGAAATAATAGAATTAGATAATAGAAATAAATGAACATGAAAATAAATTATTGTAACAATGACAAGATTCTTAGCTTGCTCTCCAATTCATCGGCGGCGCCGACATGCGCATAAATCAAGGCAACTCAACTAATATGTTTATAGAAAAACAATTGTAACAATAAACACCAACTTGAAAAAAAAATTAGACCGTGTTGTCCATGTGTAATTAGCCACTTATTAAGAAAAATTTATTTATTTAGCCATTACAGAATAAAACAATTACAACTAGTTTTCTACATGTCTAACTTTTTCCTAAAAACCTAAGCCATCACCAGAAGGCAGAGTTCGCAGAATGCTGGCAGCATTACCACATTGACTGGTAATGCTGATTTGTTGACTGAAATAAAAGTCAGCATAGCGATCACCAATGGACTCCATTAGGAGTTTTGTAAGATTTTTGTATATTGCGTGTGCACCAGGACCCCAAGGACCTAGAGTTTCTACCTCAAACGGCTCAAATAGGTAACCTCGGTCAAGGTTAGCGTATTTTTGCTGCGGAGCAGAAAAATTTAACTTATTTTAAAAAGAATTAAAATTATATTAAAAATAATATACGTAAATCTACGTAAGTCGTGGTGATGGATGATGAAGGTGCATAATGTGGGTGCCACTCAAGTTGCTCAGCAACTTCTGAAGACACCATACACTTGTTTATGCCCCGGATCGGGCGCTCGGATATTATTCAAACTTTTTATTGTTTCTCGGCTCCCTGATATTAATGTGTCTAAGTATGTCCCTGTAATCTGATATATTTAACAAATTGTTGCTACGGTTACAGAGTTGACATAATTTGCTTTGTTCTTTATCGATTTCTTTATTCACTGAGTCATTGTTGCCTTCTTATCGACATGGAGAATGGTTCCAGATAGAACATCAATCCTTCTCATCATCATCTACGTCATCATTGGCCATAACATCCATGAAGAAAGAAGATCAATGATTAAGTCAAATTATAAATATAAATCCTTTATTAACAAAGAAAATAAGAAACAATTAATAGCAACAAATTGGAACTACTATTTACAGTTGAAACTATTGAGCTAACTGCAGACTGTTGCAAACAATCTGCAGGTAGCAACTGATCCATATCAATACCAGTCGGAAACGTCCGTCCCCAAGACGCATTTCCCCGCTGTATGGCAATGCTGATGCGCTGCGCCAGATACTCACCAGCTCTCGGGTCACGCGTCGCTTCGAACTGACGCTCAGAGATTTTTTTTTAAACCCGGAGAGATCGATACATTCTGTACCCTGCTGACCTAGGGTCTCGACTCGAAGGGGCGCAAATGCGTAGGCTCTGTCGAGACCTCCATATTTGCACGTCAAATTAATCTCTGAAGTCAAAATACTTTTGACTGTTGACTGCTCTAAATCCTATCCCAAGTAATTTTTGTAAGTGCTTACCTACTTGATATTGTTTCGTCCTTTCTAACATTATTTCTATTTTCATCTTGAAATGCCACACATGCTACAGGGCAAATACCTCTACCTGGTACTTGGTATTTTCGGTATAACATTAGCAATAAAACAAATGTTCACTTTCTTAATTGTTCAAAACAAGTAACGACTTATAAATTTTACGACAAGCTTAGTATCATATCGATGTTCAAGAGAAAAAAACGCAATAAATCAAAGGAATTTATCGAGAACCGAGCGAGACCGGCCGGCGCGCTTGTTATGGCACGTGACGATGCAACCCGAGGGCTCATTATACTTATACATACTGAGATGTGCGAGACGTCAGGTACCACTTTGTACCAGCTTCCTCCCACGAGTTCGTTCAGACTTGAAAGTTAGGGCAAAGGTTAGGTTTATGCGTACGTAGCTTTCTGGGATAAAAAGTTGTTCTTCTTTTGTTTTACTAGGAAAAATCTGCAGGGTAAGCACAGAGATTGTTGTCAGGGTCGAATAGAGAAAAATTACGTCACTTTGTCATCGAATGCGTAAATTGTTTGAAATTCATTACTTCAACTTCAATAATGTACGCTATGTATGATGATGATGCGATGTTATTATTGTCTACCCTGGGAACAATCCCCGTAATTGGCTTACTGATGTCGATAACTTAAGATTCTTCTTCGTCTATTGGTTGGGAACGACTCTTACAACAAACCGTCCGTCTACTCTACATGTTGGTGTCATCATCACGTATGTACGTCGTTTGTTTTCGTTGATTTCGTAAGTTCAAACAGAAGGTCTAATAGTATGAAGTCAAAGCAAATCGAGGCTCACCATGCGTACACACAAACACTCACACACAGGGACAAAAAACTAGCTTGCCACTTCAGTCAATATGTGAATGGGCTTTAAGAAACCCGACAGTAACTGCATACGGGATGAAACAATGAGATTTTACTTAATCATTGGGAAAATGCTTATGACTTTTGGTTACAGAAAGTATTTTGACAAATACAAAGACACGTTTAATCGTGATCTGTACTGCCCTCTGCCCTTAAGGGGACGTTAAATTAAAAGCTGCGTCAACGCAAATGACAGTTAAGTATCTCGGTGCAGGATCACGACGTGGTATGTTCCCGTTTAAACACCCTACCCTAAACGTAACCTTAAGGCGACACGTCCTGGGACGAATTGGGAAAACACGCGACTATTGCCCGTACTAAGTCCTTGTCTAGATTGCTTTCGAGTTCTGCACGTATAAAATGTTTGCATGTTCATGAAAAAAGATTTTTTACGGTCTACCTTTTGGAATACCCACACTAACTCTGCAGATTAATTAAGCTCCTGAAGTGAAGATGTCAATATTTGTCTTTCTTTTTAGCCATAAGTAGGTAGGTACGTCCTTAGTTTGTGGCATTTTATTATTTATTTATTAATTATGTTTCCTATTTAATCAACTTTCGTGTTTTGTCACAGTATTTCTGTACAAACGGTAGGGGAACACCGTGTGACATGGCGGTGGCATTGCGGCCAAAATGCACAGTTAATGGTCGATTATTTATTATTGTCATTATGTGCCATTACCGGCACTAATAGTTCCTGACGAGGGACGACACACGACCGAAAATTATTTGAGAAAACGTCGCTTATGCGGTTCTTGTGAAAGTTGCATGCCGCGAGAGCCGCGCATAACTTAGTGAGGAGATATTCCGGAGAATGTGGATACTCTTAGATATTTAGATATAAATATGTATAAGATAGGATTTTATGAGAAACTAACTTACTCAAAGTTCTACTTAGTTACTTAAGTAACGTCCTTAACGTTACTTTAGTAACTAAGTATTATTACCCCATTGGCTATGAATTGGTATGATAGTGATTTCTTTTTGGTTACCTCGCTTACCTTGCTGACCTCGCACTCTGGGTTTCTCTTAGAAATGAAATAAGTTTCCAAAAAAAATTGATTTCGGCAGGACTTGAACCCGAAACTGACTTCATATCGAAATGTTTTGGAAATTTATTTAATTTCTTAAGTTTCTTAGTACCAGGCATCCAGCGAAAAGCAGCAAAATATTCAAGATCACGCTCATCCCGAAAATGCTGAATAGCCGTTGATGTAGCCTCAAATGTAAATACTAGTTCTAATTTCTATTATTTAGGTAATTATAATTTTATTGTGATTATATTGCATTAGTTTTTTATTGAAATTGCAGCATCATCTGTTTCTTAGGACAAAAGCATCAATCAAGGTCAGGCCGTATATCAAGGTCCGGCAAAAGTGTGGTGAAATTAGTAGATGAAACGAATATCCACGACCGAATATCGATTCCTCAAAAACAATCAATCAAAGCAGCGGGAGTTTCAACAATCCATATTTTGTCAAATTATCTGAAAACAAAAAACTGGGAACCTCAAGCGAGCTCATTAGAGGGTCCCGGCCTGTCCCGGCACGTCAGCTTGGACGGACGGAAATCACATCGGATCACCTTAACCCAACATATGTCGATATTACTGGATTAATAGACCATGTCCATAGAAATGCAGCTGAGTAGAGTAACCGCTGGGTAGCTTCTGATACGAGCTTTGATGTGAACATTTGACTCTTCGATTTAAATCATTAAATGTGATAGGCCCTGCCTATAAATTTATGGAACAGTTTTCAGCTAGCCTGTATGTACGGTTCCAATTGTTACTTATTAGTTCTAATATGTTTCTTCATAAATTGTTATTTTCTGCGTGCAAAAGTAGCGAAAAGAGGATTAAACCTAAGGTTTTTTGCTATAGTGCTTACCCGCACTTTGGGTATCTCTAAGAAATGAAATAAGTTCCCAAAAATTTTCGGTTTCGGCAGGACACGAACCCGCGCCCCACCCTAATTTTTGGGAACTTATTTCATTTCTTAGGACTATACCTACACAGCAGTAAGCTGGCTGGCCCGCTGGCTTTTATGATATAATCTAATAAACCAAATAATTTCTAAAAAATACTTACAAAACCACAGGTGTCATGTTTAGGTTTTGTAGGGATCATCATCCATCATCAACCTATGTTAGTCCACTGCTGGACATAGGCCTCCCCTAATGAGCGCATGTAGATGTAGGGATAAGACAGAAATCATAATTTTCTTTTTTCTGTTGTTTCAGTTCACACCCTTCACGCCGCCAGTTCTGCTGTTCTACTGAATGCATGTGCCGTGTAGTACCTATAGCTGTGTCTTAGTTTACAACAATTTTATGTAAGTTTTAAGTAGATAAAATTTTTGTTTCAAGAAGTCTAATATAATAATATAAAAACTTTCGTTGTTTGACTGTAACGAACTAGGTCACAAACGGTTCCTAGTTAACCCGCTTACATCAGCACACAAAACTATGACTTAGTGTGGATACCACAGAACAAAACTTTAATATACCAAGCTAGTCTGTCTGTAACTGTAATTTCTTAATGTATCTCCACTCCGATTATGTTTGTTTTTTGCCCTTTATGGTTACTAGGTATTTATTTATTCATAAATTTCACATATTCATAATGAAGTCTAATAATCCTGCAATTCCTAAACCAATATCGGTAACTTATTTAGATTTTTGTAAATCAAACACCAAAAAATTGGCTACTTTTAGAACTTAAAAGTGTTTTCCAAAAAATTGAGATTGGAAGTTAAAAAAATAAATGAGAGGATATATCAATCGAAATTATGTGAAACAATGACGATACAGAATATTAATGACGTCATGTTGCAACAACATTCTTCAATTAGTCGCGCATCAACCTTTTGTCTCAGACGGAGCCCTTTTCAAAGACAACTTTAGACTTTATACTTTTTTTATAAATAATCGCATAATTTTAATGTTAGCCCTCTACATCTAGGCGGTTAACACTAACATGTCATTGGTGGTATAAAAAATACATTTAGGAAAAGTTAGGCACGTACTAGGGACATAGGTACAGTCAGCTGCGAAAATATGTATACACTCACATGTTTTGAAATTCGACTGAATAGTAAATGTATAGTCATTGTGATAATTTATACATCGTATTCTGACAAGAACGATGACTTCTTAGTATGAAAAATGTGTGCGTAGACTTTTATATGATAAGTTCCGAGTAAAATAAAAGTGAAAGGTTGGAAGTGTATACATATCTGAGCAGCTGACTGTACTACATACTTACTAACCTACGTAGTAGAATTTCTAATGGACTCTACAAAATCTTAATGACAAGTAGAGTCAGTGAGGAAAATCCTCGATCTATCCTCACATTTTTTTTATTGAACTCGCACAAGAGGAATCCTTGAGTGACTAAAATTAAAATTACTATTTTAGGTGACCATGTAACTACGATATGCAGCTGGAATTCTTCGAAAGAGGCCCTGGTCTCTTTTTTTATGAAGCTCAAGTAGAAAACTCTAAAACAAAATGTTTCGACACGCCTGTCCACACCGAGCTATATCGAGGGCTGATAAATTAGTTTCTTGTTCCACGTGAGAAATAATAGCATAGGTGATGAAAAATGTGGTTTTTGTAAGTTTTTTGATGACGGATATTATTATCTCTAGTTTTTAGTTGAAATATGTTGTTCTAGTATTTAACTCTTCGTTAACAATCTACATCTACAGTGTAGAGACGTTTAGCGAAGTGAGGAGACTAGGGCACATCAGAAAAGGATTTATTTCATTTTTTTGTGTGTAATCTGTACGTTTTAGTTTAGTTCTATGTTGCTTTAAGTACCTGACATTGTAAAAATGTGTGTTTACTTGTGTACCTACAACTCTGTAAACTTACTTACTTACAAATTAATAAATTGAATTGAATTGAAGTTGTACTGATATAGGTGAATAGGTTAGGTTAGAACGACGGTTAGAGAATATTTCGTGTAGGAATAAGTATTTTCTTTATTGTTATTTTTACATACTTTTATTATATGTATGTGCCCTGTTAGTACTAACTTACAGGACAAATCATCAATCTAAGTGAAATTTGGAAGATTTAACCAAACCGTTATATTAATTCAAATTCGCATACTTCTATTTCAATAAACATAAAAAAAATAAGAAAATTGCGCTGAATCTTAGAAAAGTTAAGAAAACTTATCTATTAGGTACCTTTAATATAAACTTTTTTAATATAACTTTAGTCCCAGCATTATAATAATATACTCTTCGATAAGCACGTTTGAAATAACTATCAGTTGTCAGTTTGAATTGAATAAAAGGACAACGTCTGTCGGGTCAGCTAGTTAAAAATAAAACATAAATAATAAATAAACAACACTGGACAATCACACAGCATCGAGGACTAAGCTAAGCAGAGCTTGTGTTATGGGAACAAGAATGAATAAATGAATTAAAGAATGAACAATTATTGTACAACATAAGGTGGATTTTATGTATAATTTCTAAAAATGTTCAAATCTGTCGTCTGCAAGCCATCCACCACTCTATCAAATCTCCGACACACCATTCTTGAACCTGATTAAATGGTAAAAGCACAAACCACTTCGCACATGGCGCGTTGGGGGACATTATTAAGAGGGCGGGAGCGAAACACGACTTTAATTATAAGTGTAGAGCTTTTAAAACACTTTAATTTACGCTTGTTTTTAGATTTATTGGTTGAAAATACTAAGCCAATTTTACTGACACAGCTTAATTTTTTAACAGCAATTTAATTTTACAGATTTTTTAACATCAACAAGATCACTAGTTTTGTTCATAGATAGATTGTTTAAACAGTTCATTTATTCATAATGGATTACATTACAGGTCTTAAACAGTTTGCTGTTAGCTCAATTGTTTCAATTTTAAATACTAGTTCTACACTCGAGAGCAATGAATCCGGGTCACTCAAAGAATCCAAAAAATCTCGGAAAGTAAGAATGCTAGGTTAATGCAATAAATTGTATTTAATAGACAATTTAATACTCTACAAGCACGATGGAAGACACAGAGTGTATAGAAGACCAGGGGAAAGATTCAAGCAAGCATGCATCGAAGAAAAAGTAGCCTACGGTGGTGGGTCTGTACTTGTGTGGGCCGGAATTTCCTCTGAAAGTCGCACAGAGCTGGTGATCATAGAAAACGGCTCTTTAACTAGCGTAAGATATGTGGAAGAAATCCTCAACGAACACGTTGGTCCATTTATGGTCAATTTGGGTGAGGATGCTATATTTATGCATGACAATGCCCGACCTCATACAGGTAGGATTGTGAATGACTACCTTCAAGAGATGAACATTACTTGTATGGAGTGGCCAGCGCGCAGCCCGGATATCAACCCGATCGAGCATGCTTGGGACGAGCTAGGGAGATGCGTAAAACAACGAAACCCTCCCCCAATCACGCTTCCTGAGCTCAAAATTGCTCTCACAGAGGAATGGGAGAATATTCCCCAAAATCGTATAAGGAACTTGGTGTACAGCATGCCAAACCGCGTAAACGCAGTAATGGAAGCACGAGGAGGTAATACGAAGTATTGAAATTCAAGAAAATCGTCATAAAGTTCAAAAATTTCATGTTTCCTATTTTTGTTTTAAGGAGAGATCAGCAGTTTTTTTTCTTTATGTAATTTTGTGTAAATAAAATGTATGGTGACTCATATTTTTTTAACTTTCATTTAAGGAGTATTAAATTGTCTATTAAATACAATTTATTGCATTAACCTAGCATTCTTACTTTCCGAGATTTTTTGGATTCTTTGAGTGACCCGGATTCATTGCTCTCGAGTGTATTTTGTTTCTAGGCTTTGATTGTAATTATTTTCTTGGTATCATTCGCGCTTAGAATTTGCCCCCAACTCTTCCCGTGGGTGTCGTAAGAGGCGACTAAGGGATATACATCGGGGGGCGGGCAACAGCGCCTCTTGCAGGATAGATCTGATCTACAACCGAACTGCTATCCGGAACCCTTATGCCTAACATGGGGATTATGAGCATTACCACCCATGAGATAAAAGCCAATAAGGTAATTATCAGAGGGATCTGCGTTCAGCAGTAGACCATTATAGGCTGTTGAGGAGGAGATTCGTTTTATTGACTTCTTATTAAGAATCCGGCGACAGCTGCTCGCAACTTCAATTCGTGAATTATTATGTTCCGCAATACCAAAAATGATGACTGAAAACTTTTGTATTTTTGACATTGTGTTGTAATTCTGTAACTAGACAATTTATGCTATGTTCCTTATCAAACAAAACGTACATAAGGTATTTTTGTTTTTAATACAAAACAAATAGGACGAAAACATGTCATTTTCGACGTAAAAATACGCAATATTTGATTTTCAATATTTTTGCTTAGAATTCATTATAGGTGTGTATTATTAAGAAAAAAAATAACCAGGGACCTAGATATATACTATTCGAATACAAAAACCAACATGATATGGTGGAAATATGGTCGAATTACAAATCATTTTGGTAGTACGTTTATATGGGCAAATCGTCATCCGCAGGCCCCTTAAATAGTTACTGCAGTTCCTAAAAGATTTTGGTCTGTGTTCAGCAATCAATGTTTTATTTACAATATGAACGGTAACTTTTTCGTATCGAATGTTAATACAATCAGTCGTACCTACTCAGCTACCATTACGAGATAATGTCTTCCTTTTCAATGATAAATATCCAAAAGATCCCCACTGCTGGACATAAGGCTCCTCTAAAGATGCCACAATGACAGGTCTTGCGTTACCAGATTTCAAAAAAAACTTCAAAAAATCGACAAGTTTTAAGAAATCAGACCAAAGAAAAACTGATTCAGTAGGTAGGTAGACTAAATTGAAAAGGGATAGGAGTTAAAGGTACTAATGAAGGGCGTAGATCGCGTGTGCCCGACAGATGGGCACGACGCACGACCGTCAGGTGGGCCAAAGGGCGGCCCGAGGGCACCTGTCAATGTAACAGAAACACCTTATTTCTGACGGATCCAATGTAAACATGTCTCTACCTTTTATTTCAAGCCTAGACCTTGTAAAGACATAGGAAATGTCGGTTTTTTAGTTTGATTCTCGTCACGGGACAAAATTTTTACCTGCTTGACGTGTAGGTATAGCCTAGAAATTTAATTTAAAGAATTTCCGAACATCCTTTGTACCCATATGGTTAATACTTTCATCAAAATCTTCCATAGAGTTCGGTAGGTACTATTCAGTTAAATTAAGGGGCCCATAAAATTCTAAGCGATAACTACCGTTATGATATTTAGATGTTCTGTCTGACTATACGCATCTAAGTACTAGGTTACTCCTAACATGTCACACCACCTACTCAAAATGATAAAGGAACGTCTTTCCTAAACTTCATCAGACAATCTGCGTGGGGACGGAGCGTGTCGTGACGTCACAACATGGCGACAGGTAGGCAGGAGCCGGGCAGAGATAGGATCCGGTCATCCTGCCCATTTCCGGTCTTCACGCGGCCGTGACGCTTCCGGGCACGCGTCGCCGCCGTGCTCCGCGCGGATCTAATGATGCTGGATGGGATAACGTGTGTCATCTCACGTAGGATAAAAAAATAATGTGTAATTTAATTACTTTATAGTCAAAAGAACGTAAAAAATATACCTAGTTTTGTTTTAGTAACAGACTTACAAAATCAAACCCAGCGAAAGCAAAAAATAGAGGTATAAAATAGTAGAGCTTTTTAAAAATCAACAAAAATTCACCCTCAATTAATTAACTAGTATTAGTATTTGATTATGATTATTATATAAGTAATTGTTTAACCCTTAACATTTTTGGATTTCCAATAAAATGCTGTCTTTTCTTTCATCAATAATGATCGTTGAAAATCCGTTACTTCTATCTAATGTTTTTTTTCATAAATTACTCATTATGAGAAAAAAAATATACTATCGAGATAG
This sequence comes from Eupithecia exiguata, assembly GCA_947086465.1. Classification (NCBI taxonomy): domain Eukaryota; kingdom Metazoa; phylum Arthropoda; class Insecta; order Lepidoptera; family Geometridae; genus Eupithecia; species Eupithecia exiguata. Next base: position 4,168,853 of record OX352229.1, read on the forward strand.
CCTAGGCAAAATTAAAAAAGTATCAACTGTCATCAGCAATATCACCGCATTTGTTTAGGTCACCCAACTGACTTCATGGACACAGTGCAATATGGCGTCCACCGCGTCGAGCGTTTTCGTCAAATTATGCTCGAAACAAATATTCTTTTTTTTGGCATATTAGAACTATACAATCTAATTGAAACTCATTTCAAAACCGAGTGTACTTAATACCCTATTTTCTAATTTCCACCCTGCCTCTTCCAATCCCTAAGTTAGTTGGTCCACGTTGGTGTCACGTCATGCAGTCTGCAAGATGAGTTTTGTGAAAATGAATTCGTTTGTGGCACACAATTGGAGCGAGCTGCATCTTGGACGCTGCTCGGTTTGGATGTGTTCAGCACTGCACTCTTGTGGGAGAATGGATTGTAAGTTGTATGTTTTTGGATGCTAGCCTCTCTACTAGCAGAGAATATATTACTAGCATGGTTTTTTACTTCAGTCAGAGGCCTGTTCGAAATCGTACTAAGAATTTTTTTCTATAGTCTTTTAGAATTTTGAGCTTTCAGAAGAACACCGCTGTACAACAAATTTTGGAAGAAAAGCACAGGAGGGAGTATTTTAAAGACAGATATAGTTCGAAGAACCCTCAAACTGTATGCAGTTGTTATACCACGAGACAACCGCGGCGCAACCGAGTTTGCGGAGCATCTGCCAGTTATCATTGCCAGAGTATATAATTGTTGGCAATTTCGCGTTTCCATTCAGCCGGTGAATGGCAACCATTAGGCGCTGCACTCGGCGCGCCCTCTCAGCTAATAAGTGCATTTCACTTTACTCCTTAGTGCCATATTTAAGGACTTCTGGCTGGTGTCGCCGTTTTTGGTGGTTTGCGATAGATCTGACTAAATTTTAGAGACTGGCACGAAACTTGGTACTTAGGTAATAAGTAGGTAGTACACATTGTTATAAATTGATAGAAAAAGAAAAGCAGGAGCCGGGCAGAGGCCTGCCCGTTAGGATGCTAGTTGCTCTACCCAGAACTTGGTAGAGCAGCTTGATATCAGGTAATTTTAATTGTAAATGATGGAGTCTTCTTTTGAATCGGTGGTGATTTTTATGTAAATTGTACAATTAAAAAATACTAACTTTCGAACAGTAATATAAGATTGAGTATGTATATATAGGATCAAATAAAGCGTCACATTCACATAAACGCTAACAGATTCTGGTGCTTTTTTCCTGTAGCGCGACCATCGCCAAACAGCTAAGCAGAGCTGGCAACCTTTTCTCAAGCTAAAAAATGGCGACTAAGTGAACATTGTTGGATAATCGACGTTATTACGTAATTTTGTTAATTAATCAAGCGCTATAATTGGCGTAGTTTTGCTCGTTCCAGGCGTTTTCAAGTGATACTGTTAACAAGGAAGTAAATAACACACCTATTGTGGAGGTAAACACATAAAACTATCGTGAAAATGTTTTGTGACCAGCTATGCCTACGATGCGCGCCACGACGAAATTTGTCGACTGTTTGGTCTCTTTTTTGTTTGAATATATGAAACAAATGCACGACCAAACGGATGACAAACAGTCGTCGCGGTGCGTATCGTATCCTGGCATAAATTCGTAGAGCTATCATTTTAACAGTTATACATTCAATTTTATTCTTAATTCTTATATTATCACATTACAGCACATGACTTGACGAAGAACATTGTGTTGTTTTAGATGCCATGATCATCATACCTACCTTGTAAGACAATAATAAATTTTAGGTTGTACCTCCAACTTTTAAGTGTTTGCTTTATAGCATTTTGTTGTGACTATAAAGCAAACACTAAAAAGTTAATTATTGGTGACACAATAATTAACAACGTAACGTCGTGGTACTAAGAAACCGCAATCATTAAGATAACATTTTAATCCTCTTAAGATTTTCTTAATCAAACACAACAGTTCTTTTACTTGCAATAAATAAATAATTAATGATGGACAACTCGCACATCATCAAGTAGCCCTAAACCAAGAAGAGTTTGTATTATCTATACTTAATATTTTAAATTCGAACGTAACTCTGTTTGTCTGTTTGTCTGACCTTTTCACACCTAAACGGTTGAACGGATCTTAGTAAACTCTCGCCGTCCTTAATTTTAGTTTTTAATATTGTATGTATGTTAGTTTTAAGGTATATATTACTATGGACCATAGAATAAGTTAAAATAAGATCTGTAACTGTTCTATAGTCTGAAATAAATGATTATTATTATTATTAATGAAATTTAGCAGGGTGGTAAATGGTATCCCGGAGACGGACATAGCCTACTTGAAAAGCGCGTGCGAAGCCGCTGGCACCAGCTAGTAGGTTATAGGTACTTGTATTATAACCGATGTTGAATACAGATAGATATGCCTTATTAAAATAATCTTTAATTATATAATTATGCAGACATTTTATGCAGTTTTATTCTTAAATTGTGTGGGTCGGTCTGAGAAGCCTAAAGTCGATCGGATCCGCCCATGGGCTGCGGTTTCCAGTTTTTCTCATCGGCTACCAGATGGCGTTAAATATAGAGCAGGTAGGTACTGCGTAAAACATTGCGTTATTAACGTAATTACATCATGTATATATTACTACAGGCCCCTATGTATGTTCTATTTCGTAATATATAATATATATGTATATATTATAGACATTCCGATTGAAAGTCGGGGAATTAACCCGAATATAAACACTCTAAAATACAAACGAACTCAAACTAAAATGGGCGATCTTTAACACGAGAAAAATTTTAGAGAGTGAAGACTTATATCTACTTATACTCCAGCCAAATTCAATAAGTAATGTTTGTGTAAAAGCCACAGCGATTAAACTTAAATTCACGCAGAGTTACAGACTCATATTGCCATTAACAAAGAATCATCATCATCATAATTTAGTTCCCAGTTCTCCTACGTCATCGGTGGCGTAGCATTACCTACCTACGCCTAGCAAAGCCTATAAAGTATTGTTTTTATTACAATAAACGAGAAACTGTGAAAAGTGGGGGGGCTACGCGGAAAAGTAAAATCAAAACTTCTTATTCGTTTTCTTTCCAACCCAAGTCTTATGTCGCTTGCATAGGATTAGTGTTTGCTTAACAACGAATCAGATACTTCGATTATCGCTTCCTGAGTAGACTGTTAAAAATATTACATAGGTACCTACGGTATCAATAGGCTTAGGCAGATACCTACTTGTTTCTTTATTGATTCTTATCATCACCATCGTATTCAGCCTATCTATACTATTCTAGTCCACGACTCGATACTTCCACGATATAGGTCTCCCCGGAGCTGGTACACTTGCGCGAAAGACACTTGCGCGAAGAACACTTACGCAAAAGACATTTGCGAAAATGACACTTGTGCGAATGACATTTCCGCGAATGGACATTTACGAAATAGACGTTGCGAGAGCTGCGGAATTCCTTTCTTGTGATACATTATGTATTGTGATCATATAAAAAAGAAAAAAAACTCGTATAATATGTTTCATTCGTTTTGCACGTTGAATTTTTTTTATAGTCTATAGACTTTTGTTTGACCACAATCTCACCAGATGGAAAGTGAAGATGTGGCCGACGATGTATGACGAAGGTCTAGAAGATACCTATTCACTCTTGTCTTGAAGAGACCCAGGTTGTGCAATCTGCAACTCTATGCGACGTCTATTTCGAGAGATATTAGGAGTTTTGTGATATTTCCCTCGTAGCATTGTAGAACGTGCTACGGAGGTCTACGAAATAACATGCGCGTTGAAGTCTTTTATATGCTACGCTGATCCCTCGTATCATCGTAGAACATGCTACGAAGGTCTACGTTGAAGTATATGTATATTGATCGTTATTGGGAAGGAAGTGAGAGGTGTAGGGGAAAGTGAGATATATCACAAGAAAGTAAAATTTTCTACACAGCAGTGATGAAATCTGCAACTCTCTACGTCTATTTCAACAGATATTGGGATGGAGTTTTGTGATTTTTTCGCGCAAGTGTCCATTCGCGCAACTGTCCACTCGCGCAAATGTTCACTCACGCAAATTTTAATGAACACCATAGAGCCCTGCCTTCAGCTTGACGCATCTAGCATCTGCTTGTAGTTTTTCTCTGGATGCCACCTGACCGGAGAGTGTCCTAGACTACCTATGTCGAGTCGCGGTCTTCACTCAAGAACACGTTTCTGGACTGACGCAAATTGTTTTTCTGAGTAGATTAGATGGAGGATAGAGGGCAATTAAGGGCATTATTTTCGTAACTGGAAATCCACCTGCTCTGATTACCGTCTTTAAAACTTGTGCACTTGCAGTGAACCTTTATTCTTGCCAAATACTTATGATCCCTACCAAAGGTATAATTGCCAATTTGGCATACAATGTAGCACTGCTGCCTTTCCGAGTTCCATTGATCCGTCACAATGGCAGACGAAGAGTAAGTCACGACGAGAGATCCCGCGGGCGCCCACCTGTGCTCCAATTCATTTGAAAAACCTCAAATATTTTTAAATTAGGAACGTTTATTTTTTAATTTTTCGCCATAATGGCGGTCGTGCGCTGCGAATGCCTTCGAATTTCGAAACTGGAAACTAAAATAGGTGTAGGTATCTCGTTTGGGATGTGGATGCAGCAAAGTTTGCCCGACCTGTTTGTACCTAGGTTAGTTTGCGGACGGGTCAAAGTTTAACAGAAACAATGCGCTTTGGAACGATACGAAATTGTTTAATCTTGTTTATATCAATAATAATTCTGCTATATGGAATTGTTATACATACTTAGAATGTTATCAATTTTGCGATACGGTGCCTGCCTAAATAACTTACGCAATAAAATAAATGGCTAGGTCTCAATTAAACTTACCTATTTATAAATTGAAACCTAAAATATCACTTTTAATCTAGGTGAACGTACAGAGGTAGGTGGCTAAGCTGTACTAAGTGCCTATGTAAAAACCTACCACGTTAATAAAAAAAAAATCTCTGTAAGTAGGTAATTTATTAGCTTACCGTACCTACTGTCATGGACAAACTCACTAGTATAATATGCTGTAATCTACGAGCACTTGTCCCTTGCTGTAATAAAGGTGCACAGGCATGTACTTACCTTTATTACAAGCCAACTCAACGAACAAAACAAATCTTCTAAACTCCCTTGCTAGAGTAACGTGACGACATCGCCCACGTCGATGGTGTCTCCGAAGCTTGCTTCAGAACGGTCCCACTGCATATTTGTTAGCTTCAACTCCAACTTTATCACCTCGCTCCTCACTAGCACGATGACGTAACATTGCATCGCTGAAAGTAAAATCTTTATCAAATAACATACAAAATTATTTATTAATTTTGACTATAAGTAATGTATCATATTTGATTGTTTTGAAAAAACTAAAACCGACTTTGAGTTCCTTAATTTTACACTGTTTTTAAGTTTTGTGGGACAAATAGGTAGGTAGGTACTAATCCCTCGGGAATATTTCATTAAAGGGACAACCTGATCCGGGTAAACAATAACGAATGGATTTCATAAACCGGTCGATAAATAAATAAATAAATAATGCTGGACAATTATCACAGCATTATCTAGCCCCAAGCTAAGCAGAGCTTGTGTTATGGGTACTAGATAACTGATATACATAATATAATACAATACATAGATAGATATTTTTTATTATACATAGGAAACAACCAGAACACCCTGAACAAATGTCTGCAGATCGTACACACATTTTGTCCCGAGGCGGGAATTGAACCCGCAACCTCCTGCGTCGCAGGCAGGCCTTCGCCCACCGCGCCACAGAGGTCGTCAATAAATGACGGATAAATCGACGAACATACGTAAAAAGATATAAGCATACAGCCGAACATAGAACTCCTTTTTTAGCTTAGCTTGAATCATTTAAGCGCCCCCTTCGATTTTACGAAAGAACTACATCTCAACAAGGTAAAACTTCACTTGCTTGGCACTATCACTAGAACTCTCTCTCTGAAGTAGATGGGGCAAGAAATTGAAGGAGTTTTACTTTCGGCCCGAAAGAGGGCGCTATATAAAGTTTTCAATGGCTTCCTGTTATTCCAGATTACAGCCAGACACACCCAGTATTGCCATGTAAGCGATTGGGCACAGATAACATAATAATCGTAGTAAGGTTCATTCTTCCCAGGAAGACAGCCAAATCTAATTTTCGGTATTGGGTACCTATTGTGTTACTATTATGTATCTATCTGTACTGTAGCTCTAGGTTTATGTTATAAAATATCTACCTACCTACTATTTTTAAAATATAGGTACCTATTGCAAACAAAGCAACTCCAGTATCGTAGTACATGGCACGCGACAGCAGAATAAAGGTCGGCACCATCGCAGCCAGAGATATCGCAACCGCGTAGCAGTTGAACAACCTTAGCATGGCGATATCTTTCTGAAATATTAAATATTTTATTTGTTTTCTTTCACAGATTGTAAATACCTACATGTATACTGACTGCCCATCGCTCCATGCGTATCTAAGTCTCTAGGTTGTAAATACATGTATACTGCCCATCGGTCCATGCATATCTACCTACGTAAGTCTCTAGGTACATATTGGATAGCCTTTGCTTGAGACTTCGCACGCGTTTTTCAGCAATAAAAAGCCTAAACAGTAATGAGTTATTATTATTATTCATTCCTTATTATTAATCGTTGTCTTGACACAAACATATTAACATTCAATCAAAGTTTCAAAAAGCTTAAACAGTTATTGTATAAGCTTCGGACAAACCTGCACGTCAAACACGCAGGATGCAGGACGCGAAGTAGGAGCGTTAATAACGCCTCAACGCGAAACTTTACCACTGAAAAGTACCTACCCGCATCTCGGTTGCGTACCTAGATGCAAGGCGCCATTGAGACGCCGCGTCGTCGCCGCCAAAGGGAATAAAACCACTACGCCGCCACCACATCGCCATTGCAGCGTCCGCAGCTGACGCTCCGCTTCACGTTCCCGTCCTGCGTGTTTAATAGCCCGGCCACACGCTCCATTATGCTTGTGCAGTTCAGTTTACGCTAAAAGACTGAACACGGTACACGTAGACAAGTAATCTCGTCAAACTGGAATGCGCAAAACTGTACTGTCAGTACGGAAAGGTTTTAATGTTTTTATTTCTCTATTTTCAATGTCACGATGTCGCCAACAGAAGAGAAATTCAAAAGAAATTCCAGGCTTGCGCGAGCTACCGTCTTACCGTCCACATGCTCCGTCTTATCTGAGCAAACTGGTTTGTGCGAGTATACTTGCAAGTAAGAAGGAGCGTGTGGCCGGGCTATAGCGTGTAGGTTTGGCCGAACGAAGCCCTTGGGCTATAGATCGGAGTGCTAGCTAACACACAGTCGTTACTTTAGTAACTAAGTATTGATACCTCAGGCTATGAATACCTACAGTACCTGGCATCCAGCGAAAAGCAGCAAAATATTCAAGATCACGCTCATCCCAAAAATGCTGAACAGTACCGTGGATGTAACCTCCTCCAGCGACCCATCTATAAACTTGATCTTCTTGAGCTCTGTAGTGTAAACCAGCCAGGCCACGGCTGCCAGAGAGAATATCTGTGAAGGAAGGACACCACATCAGAACACGTTAGTTTTTGTTCTGGGTACATACTGAGCTCTTTTACCCCTATGAATGAGTCTTGCTAGTTATCAGAAATAGAGAGATGTTTCTCGCACGATGGATTGATCCATTGGTTTATTATTAATCTTCGTAGGTACCTAATTACTAAAATACAAGATTTTATTGGTAGGTACCTAAATAATAAATATATTTACAAGTCAAATAGAATACCTAAACATAATTATTAATACTATTTAACGGGTATTTATCGCGTTTATTTACCTATTTTTCCCGACGTTTCGACAGGTTTACACACTGTGTCGTGATCACGGGATGACCACGACGGGGGTCAGTCATCCCGTGACCACGACAGTGTGTAAACCTGTCGAAACGTCGGGAAAAATACCTAGGTGAAAATCGGCGAAGGCCTCGTTACATAAACTTTAAGTTAAATGGAGGTACATTTAACTTAACGTTTATGTAACCAGGCCTCCGCACCCAACCACTCCTCCAGGCTCGCAACAACTGTAGTGTTTGCTCTAGCTGACTTTCCGTGGGTGCAATGACAACCGCGGCTACATCATCGTCCGCGTACTTAATATAGGTATATCTGCGTCGCGAACTGTGTACGGCAAGTCGTTCAACAGTTTAAACATAAGTTCCTCTTCTTACCTACCTGTCACATTACACGACAGCTTTTCAGGCTGTCCTGATATTAACTTTTGTACATAAAATAAAATTTGAGACTAGGTAGGTACCTAATTTGTATATATTGTATCGTAAATACTACTTAATTTGTAGTAGCTAGCTAGGCAGTCATAACTTACAATGTTAATGATCCCAAAAAGCAGAATCCCCTTCCGTAGAGGACAGCAGAAACAACATCTTTCCACGTCCGGAACTTTGACCATTATCACTTTAACTAACAATCACTGTTATTTATTAATAAAAAGATGGGATAGGTCAGTCACTCATCAGCCTTTGCAATGTTCTCCTTGTATCAGTATTTACGTACGTACCAACTTTGTAGGTAGGTCTGCTAGGTACTTTTTTAGGTGTATTACATTAAAAATCGGAACTACTTGAGAAACGTTAGTCTCGTAAAATTATTGTTAAAATGATTGCAATGTTGCCCAGCTTGCATGATTAAAGTACAATAAGGTCAATTCGCCAAGACCTAACTACCTAGATAAATTTTATTATCTTTCTACACTCAATAAACAACTGGTGAGAGGTAGCGGTAATTTACTCTTGAACCCCTGTCTGTAGCATTAAAAAGGTAGGTATATATAGGTAGGTGTTACGTAAGGTACCTACCTAACAGTTCCGATGGCATAAGAGCCCGTGCTCAGGGCCCCCATCGTCACGGGGGCCCCGAAAGACCGACAATCGAGTGAGTATCTAGCAACACTTTGCAGGGTTGGGCTTCAATGACTGACCACACGCTCAAGTAAACATGTGCAAACTATATTTGCGCAGTCATATCTTCAGTATGTCAACGATTACAGACAAGCCACGCTTCCGGGCTTGCGCGAGCTACCGTCTTGCGGTAGCTCGCGCGACTTACTAAAGATAAAGAATAGGTAAGTAAACTTATAAAATTATAAATAAGGAGACGTAGGTAATGTAATAGGTAGTAGTATAGTAATGCAGATTTTGCAGATCTACCTAGAATCCATACGTAGGTACTACATTTTACATTATTTCCTGTTGTAGATTGCATTTTACTTGTATGGGAGCCCCCTTTAATATTTATTTTATTCTGATTTTTAATATTTATTGTTCTAACGGCAACAAAAATACATCATCTGTGAAAATTTCAACTGTCTAATTAGGACGGTTCATGAGATACAGCCTGGTGACAGACGGACAGACCGACAGCGGAGTCCTAGTAATAGGGTTCCGTTTTACCCTTTGGATACGGAACCGTAAAAAGAGATCCCCTTCGGTGCCTACCCAACACGAACCGGAAGGTCCGGATTGAAAGATTACGAATAAATTGATTGGTTAGTTATTGCATACTCTTTGATTGGTTGACTCCTCAACTTCATTCGTTCGTTCCGCTCGCCAATCGCCATTATTTTTAGTCTGTGCTTCTCTATTACGGATTTTGAGAATTTCATAGAATTTTTGTTGAATTTTACAGAAAAATAAAGAAAACCCGGAATATTAAATATTTGGCTGAGGTAAGAATAGTTCAAATTGTAGTAGATTACTTAAAAACATCTGAAAAGTATCCGTGTAGGTCGAGATTTGAGGTTAGATTACATACCGTGCATTAGATAATTTCTCGAATAAAGCTGGTTTTGGCTGGCTTTAGGACAAAACAATAAGTCCTACTGCCAAAGATGAAAACTTTACACTCATTTTATACTAAAGAACGGTTAATTTGAGTAAAAAACTATCAATTTTGACGTGTTTCGGCCCAAACAATCTGACTCAATCCATCCTCGAATCTTGCAATATTAGTACAAGCTGACCATTAGTAAAATTTATTAAGATACTAAAATTAATTGAGTCGACCTGTTACACCAAATTTATTTGGAATTGTTTACTTACAGAAATGGCAGCACAGCTTTTCAACCGTATTGGACAACTGGGCTTAGGAGTGGCACTTGTTGGTGGTGTAGTGAACTCTGCCCTATACAATGGTGTGTACCTTCTCATTACAAATCATTTTTGTTAGCATTTGAGGGGTTTTTCATAAGACCTCAAAAACCCTTAGGCTATGGCACAATCGCACAGAGAGTACCTTGGCACTCTCTGTGCCAAGGTACCTAGGCCAGACGAGGCTAGGTTAGTAAGTTGCTTTGATAGTCGCCTGGTTATAGTCAAAGCCCAGCTATTATTGAAGCTAGTTAATAATTTCAGTACTAAAATCCGTTTTTTATTATTTCCAGTTGATGGAGGCAACAGAGCAGTAATCTTTGACAGATTCCAGGGTGTTAAGAACTTGGTAGTGGGTGAAGGCACACACTTCTTTGTCCCTTGGATACAGAGACCCATTATATTTGACATCAGATCACGTCCCAGAAATGTGCCAACTATCACAGGCAGTAAAGGTATGTCAGAAGTAGTAATTCCTTTTTACCCCATTAACCTGTCTCAAAACAGTACAGAGATCTTATTTAAATCACCTAATTGAAGTTGGGTATTTGTGGGCGCGAGGATTTGTGTTCTGTACACTCAAGCCTTAGTAAAGCTTTAGAACTTATACAATTCAAGTTCTCTGTATGTAAGCCCAGTGTTATTGTTCTATATTATTATATTCATTGAGCCCAAGCCATAGGTAATAAAGTTTTTCAATTATCATAAAATATTCAAAACCACTATTAAAGTGAAGATTGCTTAGATAGTTCAGTTCATAGTTTATTTCTTAATGACTTGACATCTTGATGTTACAGTACATTTTTCTTTAAACAAATTAATGATTATTAATATTAATGATTTGCCATACAGTCATAACATAACTGTTCCTACATATACCATAATAATAAAAAATACCTAATAAAGTAATAAACAAACAATGCATAAATCAATAAATGGTATTATAACAATTATTTCTATATTAATCAATAAATTGATTGCTGGTGTATATATTCTACTCTTACCCATTTCAGATCTCCAAAATGTGAACATCACACTCCGTATTCTGTTCAGACCTATACCTGACCAGCTACCAAGAATCTACACAATCCTGGGTGTGGATTATGATGAAAGAGTGCTGCCATCCATCACCTCCGAGGTCCTCAAAGCAGTTGTTGCCCAGTTTGATGCTGGAGAACTTATTACACAGAGAGAGGTGAACCATGAATGAATGAACCATAGACATGTAACCCTATTGACAGTTTCTTTAATATGAAAATACATTTTGAATATTAAAGAAACGGTTTTAAAAACAAGCTTTTATAATCGTCCAAGACCAATATGCTTGGAAAGACAAATCCAATGTATCCAAACTTGATGGGTTGTCGTTTCGTTTGGAGGTCCTTTAACCACCTTCTGTATCCATCATCAGACCAGCTCAATTGTACCATGACATTGCATTTGTCACGGAAGTTACATATTATGTAGAAGTTTTTTATGTTCATTATTGAGTAAACTCACAGGGCAAATAGAATAAAAGCGTGTAAAAAATATCCTATATTGTTAATCCAAGTCCTGACTGTAGTTTTGTTGTGAAGGAAAAAACATTCAAAATTATGTCATCTTAGTATTTCATGCACTTTTAAAACTACTCAATAATGAACATGAAAACAATGCATGCAACTGAACGAACACACTCATAGGCATTACTAAAGCTTGGAAGCATGCAATTAAATACCTGAATTATCTAAAAATAAAATAGGTTTCCCACAACTTATAGTAGTACACCTACATGTAAATATGTATTTATAAACTATCTACGTTTTATTTTTCAGATCGTGTCACAGAAAGTCAGTGAGCTTTTGACTGAGAGAGCAGCCCAATTCGGTCTGATCCTTGATGACATTTCCATTACTCACTTGACATTCGGCAAAGAGTTCACCCAGGCCGTCGAGCTGAAACAAGTTGCTCAACAAGATGCAGAAAAGGCCAGATTCCTTGTAGAGAAAGCTGAGCAGCAGAAGAAAGCAGCTATTATTGCTGCAGAGGGTGACGCTCAGGCTGCAGTTCTCCTTGCCAAATCCTTTGGCGCAGCTGGTGAAGGTCTAGTCGAGCTCAGACGTATCGAAGCCGCGGAAGACATTGCCTACCAACTAGCCAAATCCCGCAACGTTACATACCTCCCAGCTGGACAAAATGTTCTCCTCAACCTACCAACACAAGGCTAAATATCTGACTGGTTATGTACAGTGAAATTTGGGATTGGTTCTGTACTTATGCATTTGTTTACACACAAAATATTGTTTTAAGTATGTTGCATTTGAAGAGACTATGGTATGGTACCGCTAATAGATTGTAGTCAAGATCTAGCTTTATGAGAAATTGTAATTAAACATTAAAGTATAATTTGTTGAAATATAGTTTTTTTTCATTCCCTCTTTTTACGCATTCGACTCCTCCACTTTTTTCTCTGTTCTATCGCTATACGATATATTCATACATTCATCCTACCACAGAACCCACCACCGGGGTCATCGGTATTAAGAATGCTCCATAGGTGTACCCGCGTTTGGTAAGTGGTTGTGATATAAAATAGGATTTCTCGGAGTTCCTATAAACTTTTTCGTGATATAAATATTAGTACACAGTTTGGGAATGTGGGGAGGTAAATAAATAAATAAATAAGTTTTCATCCTTTTAAAAATGTTTCTAGTAGATAAGGGATGTATTTGAATTTCCTATATTGTTGTTATCATTCGCAGTAGGATGCTAAAGAAATTAAACCGGATGATATACAGGTCTTGGGCACTTTGTGTTCTTCCTACTAATATTTTAAATTAGAGAAGTTTGTTACCACGTATCTCCGTAACTACTAAACCGATTTTGATGAAATTTGGAATGTACATAGTTAATGATCATAAATAACACATATTATGCTACTTTTTATCCAGGTACCACGCGGGAAATAGTCTAAGAATTCAACTATCTGTACCTAATCTTTAAATTACTTTGACTAACGTAGTGGGTTCTTGGTATAACAGAAGAAACTAGCATACAATAAAATTTATAAACTAGTACCTCCATCTAAATGTTTGCTACATCTGAAAGATGATCCACGACGTGGGATCTTGGTATAGAAGACTATGTTTAAATTATATTCTAAAACTGAAAACCAACACTCATCAAGAAAAAGTTTGTTGAAATAGTCAGCTCATTTATTTTATAGAAAACAATGTCGTATTGGGAAAGAAAACACAAGTTTAATAAACAGGCGAATCGGACTCGCGCACGAAGGGGTACGGAACCATTATCTATAAAAACGGTAAAAAAATCACGTTTTTTGTATGGGAGCCACCTTAAATATTTATTTTATTCTGTTTTTTAGTATTTTTTGTTACAGCGGCAACAGAAATACATCATCTGTGAAAATTTCAACTGTCTAACTATCACGGTTCAAATAATGTCTGTTGTATGGGAGCCCCCCTTATATATTTATTTTAATTTAACATTTATTTTTAAAATGAATATATAACTAAATATTCTGTGAATATTTCAGGCGTCTCGTCTAACTGTTGCCGTTATCAATATCGAGCAAAAAAATCACATTTGGTGTATGGGAGCCCCCTTCATTATTTATTTGTTCTGTTTTTTAGTATTTGTTGTTTAAACGCAACAGAAATACGATCACGGTTCATGAGATACAGCCTGGTGACAGATGGACAGCGGAGTTTTAGTAATAGGGTCCCGTTTTACCCTTGGGTACGGAACCCTAAAAATAAGCCGGCCTCGTGGGCTCCACGCTTCGTGGATGTGACAGAGTTGAGCCCACATCGTGGGTCCATGGCGTCGAATGTGAGGAGAAATCAAACATAACTATCATATTTTGCAGTCTTTCAAAAATCATCACTTTGTCTCTCAATATCTATCTACATAATATATGTATGTATATATCTTTAATTCTGTGAGATATCGGACAGATCATTGCTTTCCTGGTCTTTGTCAATCATAAAATGCGGATTATACATTTTTTCAGACCCTGGTGACTCACTGTTATCCTCATGATATTTGGGAACTAAGTTCAAGAACAGATTTTCTCGAATGCAAGCTTGTCGCACATATGCCACTTCATCTGAATTTAAACCTGATGGAAGGATTACCTTGCATAGATTAGGATTTTTCTTGTAATTTTTGATCACATTGTGAACCTCTTCTTTGAACTTACTATGGACCACATCCTCGCTACATAACAGCCTTGAGCTTAAGAGTTTATTCTGATTGCATGCATCTCTGGTGCTATTTATGAGTTTTAGTTCAGATTGCATGTCTTTACTATCTGGGTAGAGTTTTAAAGCTCTTCTTAGTCGTTTTTCTGCACTGTCATAATCCCCGATCATTCTCAGAGCTTTGGCACTTTGCAACAAAGCTTTTCCATTATTCCAAAGGTTGCCTAATCTTTTAAGTTCATTGCAAGCTATACAAGCTTTGAGCGGTTGTTTTGATTTATTGTAGGCAATAGCTAAATTCATGTATAACTTTTTAAGTAATTTTTCTTGGATTTTTTCCTCTGCCTCGTCGGCCAGTCTGCATTTCATAAGCACATATTCTGCTCTTTTAAAAAAATGAATTGCAAGTGGCAGGTTTATAGCTTTGAAACTTGCAATTCCTGAACTGAACAGCATAGTGGCTTCTTTGAATACTCTAGTGAACATGTTGGGCATTGAAAAGTCGAGTTTTCTGAAATTATACAAACAGATTAAGGTACATAATTGGATCAAATCTACAATTACGTATAATATTACAATTACCTCATAGAAAGTTCGTGCAAATAATTCTGAATCTTACCCTTCTTTAGGAGTCAATATGCTCTTGAGAAGTTTTATGTAAAAAATACAAGGTACTGCTGGTTTTATTTTAGGAGAAATCCCAAGCTCTCCGTACATTAATTCATGTGACATCAGAAACAGGGATAGCTCCCCAACAAGCATAGTTTTTATTGCCATATTCAATCCAGGTAGCAACCCATTTTCTTTGAGATCCACCTCCTAAAATAAGAGATTTAAACTTAAAAAAAAAAACAACAAACAAAATACCTAACCAAATAACAGAAAAAAGGTTACCATAGGTTTTTTCAGAGTAAAAACAACAAAAGGGTCTTTAGCTTTCTCCCAGTACGCAGAAAAAGCCACATACACAGTACAGTCTTCACCAAGAGGTACACCACCGCCTTCTTCAAGAATACGCTTTTTTACGAACCCTTTTGGATCTACTGGAGTCATCTGTATGGCCAAGGCTGAAAAGTCACTCTGAGGCTCCCCAAGCATGTCCTCAATGGTTGTTTCAGTAATTGCAGGTTCAAAGGTTTCTTCATCATACACTTCATTGAGACGTAAAACGGACCCAGTCGTAACTACCTGCCTGAAATTGAGATTTCGCAAAATAGGCATAGGTTAGAATAAAAATGTATGAACAGAAATATAGCAAACCGACTACTTTTGTTGTAAATAAAGGTCCTAAAAAGTGATACTGCACCTTACGTCTAAACCTTCCTCCAAAGGAATTTTTGGTATTGTTTCCATTTTCTTCAGGTTTCAACAAAACTAATGAGTATAAATTAACTACCTACGAACAAAACGAACTCTTGCGTGCTGGATTGGAGAAAGTGAAAAACAAATTAATAAATACGTAAAGCAAAAGCAGTCAGCATCAGCAATGGGCACACTTTACTTTAGTACTATACTTATAAATCTGTGAATGGGCATCACAGATTTATATTATAAGTACCTATAGTACTAAAGTAATGGGCATGCTCAGATTATGTCAGTGCTGCCAGATGGAATCTGAAAAAAGCAGTAGAAATTTTGGTAAAAAAGCAGTAGATTGGGAAAAAAACCAGGTAGATTTTAACATGTTTTAAACTAGTACCTATGTATTTTGTTTTGCGAGTATTTTCATGCAAAAAAAAACAAACAACAAAGCTACTAACCCGTTTTTTTTTTAATTTAGGAAGCGTTTTCTTCGCCCACATGCTCAAACTGTTTAGCTTTGTGGAAAGCGAGGCCAGGCGGCCTGTCGGCTATGCTTTGCTCAGTTCTTTTCAGTCTGATCGAACTTTGATTTGTGGTTTTGGACATACATTATTAAGTGTATAGTTGAGTAATAACTGGATAAAAAGTCTCAATCAGTTTGCATTTTGCAAAAGTTTATCGAACGAACGAACGGACCGACCAATCAATCGAAAATGATGAACAGACAGACCAAGACAGACAGAAAAAAGTGGAAGCCGGAAGGAAAAAACGAAGGAACGAACAAAACAAACTCTTCAGTTTTATGCATCTGTTTCAGTTTTGTGACATTTGTGAAAATTTCATTGGCAACATGTCACGTGACACTACTGAGAGCATAAATATAGACTAGACTTGCTACTTATGCTCGGAAAAAGCAGGTAGATTTCACAAAATTTGAGCTAGCAATCAGTAGATCAGTAGACGGTTCAAAAAGCAGGTACATCTACTGCTCAATCAGTAGATCTGGCAACACTGAGAACAAGAAAGAAAACAAGGTATGATTATTAGGGACGTTCCGATACTAGTAAATACGAGTAGGTACTCGATACTTTTGAATCGATACCAAGTAGGTACATAAAGCGTCGAATCAATTTTGCGATAGGTACTTACTCGGTATCTAAACAAAAGTATGCTGGACGAAATAAATAATGCTGGACAATTCACACAGCATTATCTTGCCCCAAGCTAAGCAGAGCTTGTGTTATGGGTACTAGATAACTGATATACATATATACATACATATAAATAAATAAATAAATAAATAAATAATGCTGGACAATTCACACAGCATTATCTAGCCCCAAGCTAAGCAGAGCTTGTGTTATGGGTACTAGATAACTGATATACATAATATAATACAATACATAGATAGATATTTTTTATTATACATAGAAAACGACCAGAACACCCTGAACAAATGTCTGCAGATCGTACACACATTTGTCCCGAGGCGGGAATCGAACCCGCAACCTCCTGCGTCGCAGGCAGGCCTTCGCCCACCGCGCCACATCGGTCGTCAAAGTAGGTAGGTACTTGGTATCGAATCGAATCAAACTGACCTTCATCAGTGGACCGATTTGAAAAAATTCTTTCACCATTAGAATCCTAGGTAAATAAAACAAAAAAGTAATAATAATATCTAAAGTCATCATCATCAGCCTATATTTGTCCACCGCTGGACATGGGCCTCCCTATAAGAACGTCATTAAAGGCGGTCCCGGCAATATCGAAATTATGACTATTCCGATATTGCCGCGACCGCCCTAGATTGCCCCTGCTTGCGGCAGGTCTCCGAGTAGAGTTTAATAAAATAGTTTCCTTCTCTGTATTTCCTTTTCTGAGAGGAGGGTGCAAGTGCACCCTGCTACCGGCCGGCGCCCATGCAGATGTCGTTGCCCAGCATCAAATCTATCAACTACGTAGTTATTGTACCTATACTCTTTGCTTTGCTATCAACGTTTGAACACTAGAACTTCAACCTACATTGTTTGCTGTCTTACGTAGTTATGGTAGGTATACTTTTTGGTTTGCTGTTTTATTATCGTATTTAAAATTTGACTACTCTGCTGCACAGTTTACTTAGTTATATCTAATACGTAAGGTAATCTGCTGATTCTGCAACCGTGATTTTTAAGAAAGTTTTTTTTATGTAAAACTAGCAGCGCCTCGCGGTTTCACCCGTGTAGTTCCCGTTCCCGTGGGAATTCCGAAATAAAAAGTAGCCTATGTTCTATTCCAGACTATAATCTATCTCTGTGCCAAATATCATCCAGATCCGGTCAGCCGTTCTGGCGTGATTGAGTAACAAACATCCATCCATCTAAACTTTGACATTTATAATATTAGTGAGATTGTCCTGCTACTGTTCGCGCTATAGGAACAAGGGCTGCGCTACGCTGCGTTTTCGGCCACCATCATCGCTGCCAGCAAGCCAGTCATACCCTCGACCGACGACATATATTTATTGTTACTAAAACCTATTTGATTGGTAAAGGGTAGGCAAGTAGTTTAATTCATGTTTACAAAATATAGGTATTTTTATTTTATAAATTCACACTTGTTTCAAATAACTTATACAGTTCCACTTAGGCTAAAGCCGCACTATACTACGCGCCGCCGCGCCGCGCCGGCCGCCGTACATTTGTATGCCTAGTTCGCTTGGTGACTAACCAGCCATCTAGCTAGCCGCGTCGCTCGCAGTGTGAACACTTCCATAGTATACAATACGTCTGTTGATGACTCTAGGACCAATCACTAAGCGAGTCGCTGGACTCTAAGCACTAAGCGAGGCTCTTCGTAGTGTGGCATTAGCCTATATGTGCCAAGCTTAGAGCTAAACTTGTGTACAAGATACCTACACAAAGTGAAGACACAGCCTTGTGTGGGCGTCTCGCTTGGTGACTAACCAGGCACCTAGCTAGGCGCGTCGCTCGCAGTGTGGCCACTTCCATAGTAGGTATGCAATACGTCTGTTGCTGGATGCGAGTCACTTAGTGACTGATCCTTCTACAGGCACCTAGATGCTCTAGGCACGTCGCTCACAGTGTGGCCACTGCTATAGTATGCAATACGTCTGTTCGCTAGGATCTACCAAGCGAGTGGCTTGGCTCTTAACAGTAAGAGAAGCTCTTAGTAGTGTGGCATTAGACTTAGGTAGCTACATGTAGACACCTAAGTACACTAGTAGGTAGTACCTACTAAAATATTAACTTTTCGAACTTTTCGGATCTTTCTATTTTCTTGTAGGTACAGTCTTCTAACTTCTGGTGGCTTTTGGCTTCTGATTCAAAGATTGCCTCAACACCGCAATGTAGGATGAAATGAGGTCGTCCATCTTATAGCCCAGCGATGTTTCACAGAGAATCTTGGTTCCCCTCAGGAAGTTACCCATTGTCATGTGGAAGAAAGTGTTGCCAGATGACCAGTTCGATAGTTGCGAGAACGGATGAGTTATTAAAACATCCTGAAAAAGAGAAGGTATCGTAAATTATGACAGTTTCAATTTATTTATTCTCAAATAAATACATAGATTTGTGTCGGAATATTTAACTCACAAATATCCATACTAATATTCTAAATTCGAAAGTAACTCTGTCTGTCCGTCTGTTACCTATTCACGCCTAAACGGCTGAACGGATTCTAATGAAATTTGGCAGGGAGGTTAATGATATTCCGGGGACGGACATAGGCAACATGAAAAGCGCGTGCAAAGCCGCGGGCAGAAGCTAGCATGTATATAAAACAAAGTTGTGTTATATTAAGGATGCAAATATTTTAGTAACAATTCCGCGCTAAACCTTCTCTGTAACATCCAACAAAACGTAGACCAGCTACATAATGAAAAAATCTACTACACAGCCTAGTGACAGACGGACAGCGGAGTCTTAGTAATAGGGTCCCGTTTTACCCTTTGGGTACGGAACCCTAAAAACTACAGGCAGACTTACCCGACTTTGTGGATGAATAACGCTCACACCATTTTTGTTGATGCCTATCACCACCAACTCAGGGTAAGATGGGTCAGACGTCTGCTTCACTTCGAAGAACGCCGTCCCAAATGTAGGCATCTGGTAAATCTTCTTCAAAAATTGTTCCTTTGCTTCGTTTTCCGTCATCACACCTAGTTGAAGGTACGCTGATGTGATTTGCGATTTCCAGTTAGATTGCGATTGAATACGGACCATATCTGGCGGTATGAACTCCTCTAGCATCTGAGAGATTTGTGGCAATACAGACTGATCAGATCCAAACCTCGCTCTGTATACCAAAGCGGCTAGTTCAATCAGGTCTTGCTTGGATGTCTTGTGGTATCCACGTAAGTATTTAGGTAGTTCTTGCGGGTAGTAGAATATTTGATCGGCAAATTTATCTCGGCCGGGAACGGTGTTTATCCAAAGTTTCTTCATGAAGAATATCTGGTAATTCAACTGCAGTGACGCGCCGGCTGAAAACGAATTACAGTCATTTAAAATAACAACAGAGACTAAGAAATAGAGTCGAAATGCGCTTAACTCAATAAATATCTAAGTAATGCTGAAAAACCCACGCAGCATAATCTAACCTCTAGTAAGCAGAGCTCGTGTTATGGCTGATTAAATACAATACTTTTTATTATACTAGAAAACACCCAGACCCGGGAAACATTATGTCTGAAGATTGTACAAACATTTGTCTCGCGGTGTGAATCGAACCCGCAACCTCCTGTGTCGCAGGCAGACCTTCGCCCGCTGCACGACAGAGTATAATAAGAATACCTACTACTAAAGAATAAAAAAATCCATATTTACCCCCTCGTACAGGCCGCGTCTGCTTCATCCATTCTACAAGCTCATGAACAAAATCGAAGAAGTAATAGTTATCCGGCACCGAAAAGACCTTATCAGCAATCTTCACGAACAAACTGAACCCGTCAGAGTTCTTCAAATTCAACCTTCCTGTAATCTGTTCACACAGGTCTCTCGCTTTTGTAGCAGAGTCTACTTCAAAGGCCTCATCCGTATCATCAGGGAAGTAAACTTTGTGATATATCTGCATACTCCTATGCTGTATAGCTTCTACTTCCACAACGTATGGCGCGTACATTCTAGGACCACTCTTTTGAGTCCTAAACACGCGTTTCAAACATTCCTTTGCGATAGGATGTGGTCGCGTCTTTAGAAACTCTACCAACTCTTTTATTAGCGTTTGTCCGCAAGCAAATATCCCAGTTATCAGCCACATTAGCTCCCAACCTCGCTCTTCGCTTAGCTGTATCCTATTATTTGTCAATTGTTTCATTATCTGGCAGTAAACTTCGTCTCGTAATGTTGGCTCTGATAAAGCGTTTCTGAAGATATCGTCCGTGTATTCGGTTGATGATCTGGCTTTTGGAGCAGGCAGATCTCCCATGTATTTCAAAATTCCATAGTACGATGTTACAGCTGCTTTGGCAGCAGTTTCGTTTGCCATTACTTTTTTCAGCAGCGGTTTCCTGATGGGCTCGCGCGTGTGTACCCACAAATCTGCTGATACAGCTCTCTTGGCCGTCATCAACGTAGATTGCCTTGAGATACTCGCATAGATATCGTCGTTTTCTCTGAAATGTTCCTTAGCATAATTTTCTAATGTATGCATGCGCTTCCTTTGGATAGTGTTGTATTTAGAGTTAGATTTCTTTGCCATTTGCACGTCTCCTTTTTTGAACACTTCGAGTACTGAGGCGGAAGGTTGGGTTATTGACGGAATTATATACACTTGTTCAGTGGGGAATAGACCTTCTTGACCGTTACAGACACCGTGACCCCATGTGGAATGCATGAGGGTTTCTCCCGTACAATCGTGTAGCAGGGTTATAAGTTCTCCTTTCTTGTATTGTAGGAAGGAAGACGCGTCATTGTAACCCTCAGAGTCAGTCTGGGCTATAACATACAGCGATCGACGCTTCAATCCGTCGATAAGGAATATAATCAGCGAACTCATTTCACTCGCATCTACACTTCGGAATACAAATTCTTCCTGTTGTATCGTTCTGATCGTAACCCTTCCCAAATTCTCAAAATCATCGTCTTCATTGTATGCGACATAAGTCACTTCAGCGAACGATATTTCCAGAAGGATATGTTCAAGTTGATCCACGATGTAAATGCCGGTCCAGTTAATAGCGATTATAACAATATCTTTGTTGATCGTCTCGCCCTTGAGTTTCATAGCTTCAAAGAACCTCGAGAAGAGCATTGGCCACTTCAACTTCGCGAAAATTACTATATCTTCTTTACACTTCAAGGGGTCAACCTTAGACTGGACACTTTGTGAAGATTCGAACGCTTTTGTTACAAGGTGCTCCCATTTAACCAAAGCAGCATCGTTTGATTGAATGAACTGGTTTGGAATGTAGTTGACGATGACTTTTCGCAGCACGTTTGGATCGATTCGATTTCCATATTCGATATAATGTTGCTGAGCGGCAATCATTGCTAGATCCTTTTCGGAATTGCACCGGTACTCTCCGAACTTCACTCCTTTAGCCACTTGGTAGTAGATGAGATTGGTTGCGACGGGATCGTCTGTCGGGTTATGCCAGGGAGTGAACACTTCTTTTCTATAGAAGAGTCTCCACGGAGCGTTTTTCTCTGGCGTATTTTGTTCTTTTGCGAACTGCTCGCACTGAGATATAGCATCCATAATGTGCTCCCCTTCGCTTCCTAGCGACAGAACTTTATCGTACAGAGTTATGTATAGCGAGAATCCAAAAGTATCAGTCAATCCGATATTATCAGCAATCTGCTGGCAGATCTCTTCAGCAGTTGTTGCCGAATCAGATTGGATAGTCTTCATTGTTTCATCCATGAGAGTGACTGTGAGTAAAATTGGTTTCTTTGTCTTTGTGGCTTGTAGTTCCAACCAGCTAGGTGGTTGGGTTCTTGATCCATTCTTAAAGGTTCTAACAAGTCTTCCCTCGCAGTAGGGTGCGTAACCAGGAGGGCCGGATCGGATGAAGTTGCGTAAGTATTTGACGAATCGCTCTGAAGGTGGGAAACAGCCTATGCATAAGGATAGCAGGATCCAGCCTCGGGCGTGGGATGCCTTCGATGGGTTGTTGGTCAGCTGTTTGCAGAGTTGGCAGAGTATTTCGTCACTGTAAGAAAACATCAATTTAAGGATAATGACACATTGAAAAATCTAATAACTAGGTACCAGTTTCGATTTAACATAAACTTAGCTTCTTTCAAATGGGTGATTATTACAGTAA
This sequence comes from Eupithecia exiguata, assembly GCA_947086465.1. Classification (NCBI taxonomy): domain Eukaryota; kingdom Metazoa; phylum Arthropoda; class Insecta; order Lepidoptera; family Geometridae; genus Eupithecia; species Eupithecia exiguata. Next base: position 4,191,830 of record OX352229.1, read on the forward strand.
GGGATATAACGTGACACTCACCGAAGTTCTTTCCTAATAATACCATGGCCGATAATAAAGTGTAGTTTCTCCAAGTTGGTGCTTCGCCTTGAGTTCAGCCACGAGTTGTACATTTCATTCGTTATCTCATCATTCATGAGGTTTTTCATAAATTCTTCGTTCAATTTCGTTTGCTTCTTCAGTGTTTTCGACATCATCTTGTTTTTGTTGCTTTCGTAAGAGTCTTTGGCAAGCAGCTCCTATAAATTGAAAATTTACATGAATCAACAGACCTATCAAATGGTCTAAAGGTCCTATTGAATAAATTCTTCATTCACACCTCGAATTCCTTGCTCTTCTGGAAAGCCCTGCCAACAGTGTCAGATAGTTTCGACATCACTGGAATATTGTCAATCTTATCGTCCACATACTTCGGTTCAGCTAAGTCTCCCATGAACCTCAAAATAGTAACCCAGAGCGCTTGAGCAGCCACTCTATCCATAGGTGAGGGTAGTTCTAAAAGTGATTGTTTTAGAGGTTTTCTTGAGTATTGGTGGCTGGTGTTGCCAGTGAAATATGTAGCCGCGAACTTTCTGAAATTGAATTCGTCAAATTCCTCCACGTCTTCTTGCTGGGGTATTGGGATCACGCTTGATACCTGAGGCTTGGCTGAAGAGGACTGAAAGAGCAGAAAAATAAAATTATTTACCCATCACGCTCGTAGGCATCTTAAACTCAAGTACATTTAAAAATACGCACCACTCCAAAACCTGTTCCACGAACAGTACCCGCCGGTGTCGCACTATCCTTCAAAAAACCAAAAACATCGTCCACGTATCTATCATCTATTGCATTTGCATTCTGCTGCACATCTATTGGCACTGCAACATCTTTAGTTATCCATATAGATCTCATCAACTCATCATACTTCTTCTCGTAATCATCTTCAGCTGTTTTGAGATTACTATTATTCTGTAAAGCAGCTTTTTCTTTGCTCATGACTAGTAGTTGTGCTTTCAGAATATGACCCTTTTCTTTCACTAATTTCCTAATTAGATAGCCGCGTGAACTGGCTTGCAGCTTTTTGAAGAATATCCTCAAGTTTATAAAAGTTTTTCTCAACTCTCTTGACTTGATAGCGGCCTGTATTCTCAAGTAGCCTCTTCTCATGATGATGTATCGTTTCCTGTACCCTCTTGCGCGGAAGTTCTTCTGTATCGTAAGGGCAGCAGACCTCATTTTCAAAAACCTTGTCCTACAGATGAATCTTCTAGCGTTTGCTTGAACTCTAATCACAGCTGTGATCAAGACTTTGTGTCTTAACTCTTCGAGAATTGCATCGTGGTGGTCTTTGAGAAACACTTTGGTGTGACCGAGTCTGAATTCCTGATCTTTTAGGACCATCGTGCAGATTTTCTTAGAAGCGCTTTTGCAGTCGGTTTTCTCTGCTGGGGGTATACCAGGGACGATGAGGCGGTATCGGTGGACAAATTCCGAGTAAGAATGCCGGATGGGAAAGCCAGCTTGTCTTATTTTGGCGGTTTCCATCAATCCAGCATATCTTAGTTGCCGCACGCAAAGTGATCGATCGAAAAGCTAAAACAAAAATTAATTATTAGTAGTAACAGTAACCTTATAGGTTATTTTCAGTATAGGTTTACCTATTAAATTTTAGTGTGAGATCTGTGTCCGTCAAATTTAAAATTAAAGATATTTTATTTACCAAGAAATGAAATAAGTTCCCAAAAAAAATCGGTTTCGGCGGGACTCGAACCCGCGCCCCACCCTCAGTACGGGTGTGCTCTAACCAACTAAGCAACGAAACCCTTAGTCGGTTCAACCGAAAATTTTTGGGACCTCTTACGGACTGTAGCGCCGGTGGCTCCAACTACAGGGGTAACATTACAGTTTAACCAAACCTGCTCAACCTCTCGTCAAACGAATCAAATGTAACTTTGGTCGTTGAGCAAGTTTGGTGGTTGGGAACTTATTTCATTTCTTAGAGATACCCAAAGTGCGGGTAAGTACTATAACAAAAAACCATATTTTATTTACCCTCGGCTTCTTGAACTCATTAGGCTTTATACACCTCACAAAGAAGGGATGGCACCCGTACAAAGTTTTCATTAATGCATCTAACGAAGTTTTGAATTGATGACTCAGCGACACAGCTTTTCTACTACCACTTTGAGTACCAGACACATCATTCGAGAATAAATCTTTCAGGAATTGATTTCTTGAGTCCATAATTATCTCTTTCACATCTGTAGTCAGCATGTCTCTGTTTTTATCCAAGAAACCTGGAAAGAAGTAAAATTATTAAATTTACAGTTTCCCCAGAAAGGTAGGTATAACTACAGTATGAAAATGTCAAAAAACCAAAGACTATTTTATTACCTTTGACTTCATACAACACATCGCCTGCGAAATGCCTCACGCCAAATCGGTGTTCGTGAGTTGACTTTGGAGTAATGTAACAAGATTTTCCACTGTGATTGCTGTTCAACTTTGATAGCAATGTCACGTCTGTTCCTTTCGGAAACCTGGACTCTTCATCAATCAACGCTAGCAAATTCATCGGCTTCATTCCTATCGTGTCCAAATTCTCCTGGTTATCGGTATAGTTAATGTTGTCCCATGTAATTCCTTCCTTCTCATACTGCTCTTGCTCAATTTTGAAAATGTGCCTCACGAAGAACTGTTGTAAGTTCTCATTTGCGTAGTTTATGCACAGCTGCTCGAAACTGTTTGAATCGAAATTTTCAAAACCGAATATGTCCAAAATTCCGACTGAACCGCTGGAGAGTTGCTGGTCTTTGAACAGAGTTTTATTTATCATCTCCACGATGTACACAAAAATGTGTCCGTAAATTGCTTTGACAAGCGCATCTCGTCCATCAGCCGCTGCTGCTGTAGTCAGCGTAGAAACAACTTTGTCTCCATGTGCAACAAAAGTCTTTCTCGTCAATGCATCACATAGACTTGTCTTATTGACTCCGATAAGTGTGGCTATTCTGTTAGCGTTTATCGGATCAGCCACTTCAGACGACTCGATATTGTTAAAGTTGTACGCCTTGAACTTCATGTTTCCTAGATGTAGGATAGCAGCAAGTAGGCTGAAGATACCCCAGACGTCATTGTCTGGGAAATTGAGCACCTTGAAAGCCGATCTTATGTCTGCGAATTCTACACCGTCGTTACGGCCGTCACAGGTCAGCATGTTTCCAGAATTTAAATAGGTATAGTCTTCGGGACGTCCCAGTTCGAGTTTTTTCTTTTCTTCTGCTGACAATCCACTGACGACTGAGTAGAATATATGGTAGTTTCTTTCGCCTTTGTTCTGGAAAACGATACGAGATTTTTCTAGCAGATACTGTTCTATGTTCCCCCCTTCGATGACACCTTTTCTGCTGAAGTAGATGTTCACATATTTTCCGAAACGGGAAGAGTTGTCATTCCGTACGGTTTTGGCGTTGCCAAACGCCTCAAGTATGGGGTTCGTTTCTTGAATTTGTTGCTCAATCCATGAGTGCTTGCCACTGGCTGCTGCCAGGTATTGTAGTAGGAGTTTCGTGCTTTCAGTTTTGCCGGCACCACTTTCTCCACTGGAAAATATATCAATTATATCTACACAAGTGTTATCTTTAAGATCAAGATTTAACGAAGAAATCTATAACTATAACGCAAGATAATGTAGGTACCTACTTTAAAGATAGCATTACAATGATACATACTAGGTACTTTCAGGGTGCAAACAGTTTCAGTTCTTACATTTTAAAGGATCAAGTCAAGTGCATACCTGATCACGATGCACTGATTCGATGAAGTGTCCATAAGAGCTCTGTAAGAATTATCTCCAATAGCAAAAATATGGGGTGGTATATCACCCATGCCTCTTTCCTGATAAAAGTGAATCTGATCCATTGTGTAAATCGGCAAGATTTCGTAAGGGTTTATTGCTATCAACATAGATCCTGTATAGGTCTGAAAAATACAATATGGCCATAAGTGACAGTGTTTGGAGGCCCAGCATACCACTGGTTAGGTAGTTGATGTTACTTCGCCTAACACTGGGCGAAATTGGGTTGCGGATGATGATCATAATGATGAACCTCACAAAATAACTTACTTTACTACAATCAAAGGATTAGTGATAGTCGGTATTAAGATAACATTCCTAGCCTACCTAATTATTTACAGCTAATTTAACATGTCATAAATGACATGAATAGGTACATGTCTCCCCCAAAATTATCGTAAGTTGTTTGACCAATTTCAACTATTTTAATAATCGACACCAATAATAATGTTCAAAGTAATTAAACATGTTCCCAAAAAAATTCGATTTGGCAGGACTCGAACCTGCACCCCACCCTCGTTACGGGTGTGCTCTTGCCAACTAAGCCATGTCCCAGTCGGTTTCGTCGAAAATCTTTGGGACCTCTTACGGCTCTAGCGTCTTACGGCTCTGCCGTAAGCAGTTGCTGTGTTTTTAGCTCTAGTAATATTTTTTGTCTATTATTATTTGTAGCACATACCAATAAGAGATTGATTTGTAGTAGGTACCTACACAGGCAGCTCTTAAGCAGATGCCTATATACAATGAAGTATTATAGTTACTGAAGTAACATGTTAGTCTGTCAGTGCACTTTAGATAGGTTTTTCAGTCAATTTTTCGAAGAGTTCTAGGTACCTATATTATGTTGCTAAAACTTACGTAAATCAACTGCTGATTATATCGCAGATGCAGATTCCTCAGTATAGTATACTCCTGCAGCTCTCCCAATGTGATCATGTCTTCCACTCCAAATCTGGATGTGGCGTGCAGTGGTTTGATAACATCATTGTTAGTTGCAATGATCTTCTTTCCATCATCATCTTGGACTTCTATCTTGTCACCCGATGAGTTTAGAAGTTTGACAGCGATGGGGATGTCGAACTCTCCCTTTCCCTGTGGCTTTAGCCAGAATAGGTCCTGAGGATGACATAAATGTTTTGATAGAATTGTAATAAATTTCTTGATTGTAGGTCATTTAAATATAAGTACCAACAGAGATCATTCTGCAGGGCATACAGACATATTTATCGAGATCATTTAAAAATTATAAATAATACAATTACTTTCCAGAAGTAATTATTAAAATGAAATGACTTACCGATAAGTGTGCCATTCTCACCCACTTTTGAGATTCCCCTCACAAAAAATATATTTTCTTAATAACATCCATAAGTGTCATGTAAAATTCACCACAATACTGCCACACTTATCAGAATTCTGATTACATTATCAATAGATAATGGACTTATCAAATTTAAAGATAATGGACATTGAAATGGTTTGATATATGAGTCAGCTTTTAAACTTAGCATGTGATGGTCACCTACATACTAATTCAAAATTTGCAGTAATTAAGAGAAATGTTATCTTACTGATTTTAAATTAAGGTACAAACTTATTAACTACCTACCTAAATTTTTATAAACAAAGTATACCTGGTTCTCAGACAAAACAGTCTTCGACGTAGCTATTTCTTGATTAATATAATTAAAATTACGTAGACCACAAGAATTGCAATTAGCAAATACAATTTATTTAAAAATATTACATTACAAGAACTTATCTCTATAATTTATTATAAGTTACTTCTTTTTCTCATCTTTCTCTTTTTTCTCTGCCTTTATTTTATCCTCAGTTTTCTTATCATCCTTGTCCTCCTTTTTTTCATCTTTTTTCTTCTCCTTTTCCTCTTTTTTTCCTTCTTCTGCATCTCTGTTTGTAATCTTATTGTTTATGAGATTGTGCAAAGCAATGATTGACCTGACTAGGGCAGCAAGATAGACAACCATCGATTGGTCATTCGTTTTTATGTAGAGATTGTCAATGAAATTATCATTTGCAATATCAGGTAGTAAGTTGAAGATATCTTGCAGCTGGTAGATAATTTGATGGTTCATAGGTAGTGAGCCATCACCAACCTGAGTAAGATAGTCTCTTATTTCACTCAATTGGGAGTGGAGACCTCTCAATCCGAGAAGCTGGTTTGTTATCCTCTGGGACAGACTTCCGACTGTTGTATCTTTGATATCTCGTAAAAGATGTTCAACACCTACTTCCTCTGCCTCCTCAGCTCCGATTTCACTCGGGACGTGTTCAAAGGTCCTTGTTGTGGGAGAGCCATCATCATGAACCTCTTCGACTGCTCTGTAAGCTTCAGTAGGTAGACCTAGGTCTTTAGGCTTAGCATCTATGATTACCAAGACAGAGTTGGGGCAGTAACGCCTGATGAGCTCATTGATAGCTACATCATTCTGGTGGAGTTTTGGCCCGGTGTGGTACCAGCCTACAACCTTTTCTCTTGCATTTACCTTCTTGAACATGCCATACATGTTTTCTAAATAATCATGGTCTAGGAACCACACAGATTTGTCTTTGTCATCTTCATCAAATGGCACTGAAATGATAAATAAAGTACATAGTGATAAAGGTATATTATAATACAGTTTTCGTTTTCATACTTGATAAATTATAATGTAAGTATTTATGTGCTTCTGAACCATACTGCCAATGGAGGCTATAGCACCGAAACTAGTCCAGGAAAGGGTCTTTGAACCAACACACAAAAAGTATTGCATTGTCATCATGAACTAACCTGCAAAGCTATTAGACACATCTAAGACTCCTTTAGCTCGCCAGCAACCCAGCAATACACCAACAACGCGTTTCTGGTTGCCAATTTTTCCCATTCGGTTGAAATGGTCCACGACGCTGAGAAGCACCAAGGGATGAACCACCACCTTTGTGGTAACTACTTCCTGGCCAGGCATTTTGGAGATTGGAATCCCTCTCAGCTCTTGTAATAACAAATAAACTACACAATAACTTAGAATAACACAGTAACAAACGAAATAATCTCAATTCAGTAAAATCGACAATCGGCAATCAAACACACAACTAAAATTTGACAGTCATTCATAGAAAAAAAAAGCACAACGTAGATCGTGCCTTATTATTACTCTAGGAAGCACAATCTTTTTTTTTTTTTTTTTTAATTTATCAATTTGGACAAATTAGGCTAAAGCTATTATGGCCATACCACCTTAAAAAAAAATTACACAATCTTGCGCAGTAGTTCGATTCGAGTGATGTTCTTCGTGCTTGATTGATTGATGATGTTAATTTTCCGGTTTTTTCCAACAGAAGTACATCGACGAGAGTGAACAATGAGAGGTTTTCGTTTTGCATTTTTAAAAAGAAAAAAATTTGCTCCATGTATCTCGATAGATGGCAGGGCTTCAACTGGTTACTATGGTATGTTTAATGTCACATGAAAGAAAACGTCAAAATGATAATCGGTCGATCGCAAGAATGGAACAAAGCACTAGAGGTAGTGAATATACCCATCTCATTCACACCAGAGAGATAAAAATATGCTTGTAGCCTGAGAAGAAATCAGATAGAATGAATGTTTCTCTGTCTCGACCATCGTGCCAGTTTTTTCATTGTTTATGTATAAACCGAGGTATAAACAATGAAAAAACTGGCAAACAAACTTGTTTTTTCAAATGCTGCAAATAAACAAAGAAATGTCACTATGAGGAGTGACAAGACAGTGGAGCAAACCCTTGAATTTTTATGGATGACATAGACATACCTTAGTCACCAGTTGACGCACTGCCATCTATCGAGATATTTAGAACTAGCTTTTTTTTCTAATGCAAACCGAAAACCCCTCATTGGATCTTTTGATAGATCAGACGACAGTGACAGTGGCTTGCAACCGTCACAGTCGGCGAGTGACTCCGCGAGCGAGGGGCCGAATTCGAGACAAACTTCGTTCGTTGCTCGTTGGTTGTTTACCATCATTACTATATATACCGAAATTATGGCCCAGTTTGTATAATATTTGCGGATTTTTTAAGACGTAGTTAAATTTTTGTAAATAGTATCTAACAAAAACTAGAGTTTTGCTACAGCCATTTGGTAAAACTCTAAATCTCTATACCAATAAAAATGGCTCATAAAAACATAACCTTCGTTACGGGCAATGCCAAAAAACTAGAAGAGCTCAGAGCTATCCTTGGTAACAGTTTTCCCTTGGAAATCATTAGTCACAAATTAGATCTACCAGAGCTACAAGGCGAGGTCGACGAGGTGTCAATAAAAAAGTGCCAAGAAGCTGCAAGACGACTAAAGAGGCCAGTGTTGGTTGAAGATACGTCGCTATGCTTTAACGCCTTGAAAGGACTTCCCGGACCGTACATAAAGTGGTTCCTTGAAAAACTTAAACCTGAAGGTCTACATCAACTTCTGGCAGGCTGGGAGGATAAGTCAGCTGTCGCGGTTTGTACCTTTGCATACTGCGCTGGTGATTGTGATGATACTGATGTAGTCTTATTCCAAGGTAGAACAAAAGGGAACATAGTACCACCAAGGGGTAAACGAGATTTTGGATGGGATTGTGTGTTTCAACCTGATGGCTATGTGGAAACATATGCAGAACTATCTTCAGAAAAAAAGAATTCAATATCTCATAGATTTAAAGCACTCAACAAAATGAGTAAACATTTTGAAACTTTAAATTAAAAAGTGTAATTAGTACAACAATCCTAGTCTATGCAATTTAAAATTTCTGTATAGGTAGTTGCTGTTGTTTAGATATTAAATAGTTTCATTACAGAATCTGCTTTTAATTGAAATGCTTGATCAATTAAGTAATTGAAGAGGATAAGGTATGTTTAATACTCTTTATACTTTTTTCTTTTATTTTAAAAATTAATTTATGTTCACTTTTCAACTTAGACAACTAAATATTGATAAGACATACCAACGAAAATTAAATATAACTTTGATTTATCTAAAATAGCACTTGAATGTACTCCAGGTGCTACATAGGGCTCTAAGTTGGTATTATTATAATTCTTGTAATACCATTCCTTTCCATCCACCTGCCTTGTTCGAGTATTACCCAAACTCATACTATCTGAAAATCTTGTCTTTGCTTCTCTATTTGAAACTGGTGAAAATATATCTCTATGGTCACTTGGTTCCATAAGTGGCATTTGCACTTTGGTTATAGTTGCTGGTCTTTTCCCATGATTATTGGCTTCAGCATCCTTTGGAACCAATACAGCTGATAAAGCAGTTGGCTGACTTTCAATATATTTCTTTGATGGAGGCTTAGTCGCTGCAGTTGAAGATGAATAGGGGACAGTACTGGTGTCCATCCAGGTTTGGGATATATCATTTGTTGTGTCAGTTGTGATCAGCAGTCCCTCTTTTTCAGTGAGGTGAGTGATAGTCACATTTGACTCCATCAAGTTGTACTTGCTTAAGTTATTTGGATCCACTTTCTGTTCTTCTATGTTCATAGTCCTGTTGTATGCAACATGTGTACTGTTATCATCACCAACAAAAGCTTCAAGCTCATGAATCTCACTCTTCATCTTGTGATTTGTTGTATTATGTTCTACTTTATTGAGTGTTGGCTTAGTTGACATTTCTATTGTAACTTGTTCTGTGCTTCCTTGGCTGCTGTACCTTACTTCCCCCTCTTGACTGAATGTTGCCTCTGACATCTGCACTGTGGGATCAGGTATGGGCATAAAGCCTCCTGATGTTGTTGGTAGTATTGGTGAAAAGCCCCCAGTTTCGAATTTTGGTGTTTCTGTTACTTGATAAATTTTGGTTCCCTCAGCATTTTTGCTAACAGGCCAATCCATCTTACGTCCTGTATTCAAGAATTTCCCAACGTCAATAGCTGGTAGAGGCATACCGAAGAATGTAAATCCACTGCCGGCTGGTTTAGGTGTTGCTGTAGGCTTCTTGCTTGTCGTATTTTTAGTTCCTGCGTAAAGGACCGGTATCCCACCCAAATGGCCTTGGCTCCTGTTATTCATCATCCCTAATTCAGTCTTCATGCCTTCAATAACAGTCTCATTAACTGGGTAGTCCACATAATCGTCGTAAAAGTAATCAGACTCTTCAGGAGATGGTCTACCATTTATTTTATTCGTTTGGTAGTTGTTTTTTATTTGCGTTGCATAGTCTTTGATTTTGTCTAGCGAAGAGAAGACTTGCGATGTCGCTAGATTCGGTAAAAGAGCTTCGTTTTCATGTGTCATACACGATCTGTAATCGTCGTCTAGGGTGGAAATATTTGGGCAGTCAGTCCGTGAAAACGGCATCCCTTTAACGTATGTTCCGTCAGCGCACTTAGGACCGATTGATGAAGATTCTGAAAGCCAGGACTTAAGCCAGATGATGGCGCAGTTGCATATCAATGGGTTACCTGTAAAAAAAACAATTCATGAGCGAAGAATCATCATTAGAAGGAGTTGAATAGCCTGTAGCAATCTTCGAAACTTACCATCAATGTCAAAAATTGCAATGTTATTCCTTAACTTAGCGAAAGTACCTTCTGATATTGATGCTAATTTATTTTGCCTCAGAGACAGTACTTTTAATCTGGACATAAAATCGAACGGCTGTCCACCGATATAGCAAATCATATTGTTATCCAAATTCAACTCTACCAACCATTCCATATACTGGAATGATGCTCTCGTAATTTTCGTCAATTTATTGAAACTTAGGTCCAATACTTCGAGGGAACTCAGCTGTCTTAGACCTGAGTTATCGATGTTCGTGATCTGATTGTTGCTTAAGTTCAGATATTGCACTAAAGGTATATTCTCGAAAGCTCTGGCTGATATGTATTGCAATCGGTTTCCTTGCAGTTCTATGATTCTTAATTTCGGGAGGTTAGAGAATGCGTGATCTGGTATGTCAATGATGTGATTTCTTCCCATGTGGACTGATGCCAAGCTTTGTAGATTGGATATTGCATTCGGGTGAATCACCTCTATATGATTGCTATCTAAGTCAATGGAGTTTAGATTCCTTAGGTCTTTGAAGCTACCAGTGCGTAACTCCGTTATTCTATTGTGTGGCATTTTAATACTCTTCAATGTATGAATATTATTTATAGAATTTCCATCGAAATGTTTAATGTGGTTGAAACTTGCGTCTAACATTTTCAATTTAGATAACATGTTCAAGGATACAGGCAGTTCGTCTAAATTATTCGACGATATGTTCAAAGTTTCAACATCTAAAGCTCTGTTTACTATGTTAGGACTAATGGATTTCAATTTGTTCTTGCTGAAGTCTAAGGCGTGTAGCGCAGCGTTTTCTTGGATTGCCATAAAGTCAAAATTCTCAATCGTATTCCCATGTAAGTTGACTTGTTTCAAATGAGTCAGTTTGGTAAAACTTTTCGGATGCACGGAGAGAATTTGATTGTCACTTAAATCAAGAAACTCCAAACGTTCCAATTCTCCAAAAGACGATGCGTCTATTTGTCGCAATCCGTTTCTACTCATGTACAGTCTGTGTAGATTGTGCAGAGTCTTCATACTTCCTCGAGGAATCTTTTGTATTCCATTGCTCGAAATATCTAAAGTCCTTAAAGCTGGTAAATCTAGATCTGGTGAAGGTGTCACTGGAAGACTTGTCATTTGGTTTCTTTGCATATAAAGTTTCTCCAAGCCTCGCGGAAGACCGGGCACAAATTCTATCAGTCTGTTAGAACTGGCATCCATTTCGTACAAATTAGCTAAATTCCTGAATGTTGCTGGATGAAGAGAAACTAAAGCATTGCCAGAGATATTTACATACTCCAGCAGTGGAGTTTCCATAAAAGTTATGGGATCCACTAATGTGATTTGATTGTTGCTAAGATTGATTCTTCGTAAAGCTGGGAGATTGTACAGAAGTTTTGGCTGTAGTCGTTTCAAATAGTTGTATGACAGGTCCAATCCTTTGAGAGCGGGAAGATTCCAATATGGTCCTTCGTTTGCATCCGTCAAGGAATTATTGCTCAAATGTAACTCTCGTAGCGCAGGCATTGCCATGAATGCATCCGCTTGAATAAACTTGATGCTGTTTTTGTTCAAGTGCAATCTTTCTAGACTGGGATGGCCCCTTAGTGCTCCTCTCGGTATTTCCTGTAGTAAATTATCACTTAGATCTAAGAATTTCAGTCGGGGTAAAGCTTCTAGTAGAGCTCTAAACTCTGAAATAAACATAATCTGATTGCCGATGAGATAGAGTTCTTCTACGCCGCTTCCCGACTGTTGCATGAAAGATTCTGGATGTATTTGATTTATCTTGTTGTAGTTCAAATCTACTACTCTGAGCTTTGGTACTCTGTGAAAAGCGCCATGATGAATTATGTGTATTTTGTTATTTGATAATAAAATCTTCTCCAGCATAGGTTGATCGACAAAGGCCCCTTCGTTGAGTTTATCGATGAGATTGTGGTTTAGATTTAGAACTGACAGCATGACCAAATCTCTGATGGCTCTTCCGACCATTGTGGCGTCTGATATAATATTGTCACTTAAAGAAAGTTCATTTAAAGAGGGAATCATGGAGAAAGCTCGCATATGCAATTGGTTGACACCACAGTTTGTAATCTCCAGTTTACGAAGCCTCGGAAGATTGTAGAACGCGTTTTCTTTGATAATTCGGAGATCCGGACTCCCTTGTACGAACAGTCTTTCTAAACCTGGTAAGTTCTTGAATGTTCCTTCGTTTATCGCAATCAGACTGCCCGACTGTATGTTTATGTAACGCAACTTCTCCATCCCCGTAAAAGTGGGTATTCTTTTCAAGTTGTGTGACTGTATCGTTATTGCCTGGACATTTTGTAGTTTTAATAAGCTCTCTGACGGTATGTTTCTTAGATCATTTTCTACAATGAAGATCTCTACCAAGTCCTTCTCTTGCGTTTCCAACCAAGCTGCTGATAATCTTTCCAGACCATTATGACGTAGCATGAGTCTTAGTACTTTCACATTTTGGAATACTTTTCCCGGCAACGAAGGCAAATAGTTATTTTCTATTATTAGTTCGTCTATTGGTTTCTTTATGAATTCTCCTATTTTTTGGATTCCTTTCGACACTTGCAATAAATCGCTATGTGTGCACCTGGAATTGAAAAACAACAAAATAAATAAATAAAATAAAAATAATGCTGGACGATTTACACAGCATTATCTAGTCCCAAGCTAAGCAGTGCTTGTGTTATGGGTACTACTAGATAACTGATATACATACAATACTACACAATATATAGATAAATATTTTTTATAATACATAAAAAACGACCAGAAAACTCGGAACAAATATCTGCAGATCGTAAAACATTTCTCCCGAGGCGGGAATCGAGCCCCGCAACCTCCTGCGCCGTCGTCATAATGTATTCTTCATTCAAACTGTTTAATTTTCACATCTTAATCTTAATAACTTACCAAATTTGTATATCTTCATGTCTGTTTGTGCAAATACATGGCAGTATAGACTCTGGACTCGGGCAAGATTTCGTTTGCCCGTGTGTGGCTACGAATATCGCGAGTGTTAGCCATAAGGCTACCTCTCTTGTCTTGATAACCATTCTCCCCAATCCTCTGTGAAATTCATTGTAGCATTTCAACTTTGTATCGGCTCTACTCCCAATCTTGCGTCTGAAAAATATCAATCTCAATTAAGTTCTAGAAATGTTAGATTTAATTGCAATTCCTAAGGCTTTTAAGCGTTGAACTGAATAGTAAATTAAGCAATAATAGAGCGTAAAGTTGTGGTAACTCAGTAGCACCAAGGACCGACCGACACTGTTAAAAACAATGCAAAAGGGAAACAATAGCCGACAGAACGGTCCGGTGGTTAAGATGCACTTTCACTACCCCCATTGTATTGGCGATCCATGGCTGCGTCATCTTTACATAATAGGTACCTCACATTTGGAGGTTTCGTTGCTTTTGATGTAGGTCATAAGAGGATCGGATACCGTAGAGTGGGATTCGACGAGCGCGATCAGTCTTGCGTGAGGAATCTCTGAAAGAATGAGATAATTAGCTCGAGGTGGATGCGGTAGACGGAACTAAAAAGGAGTTCTGCGGATGGTTGATCACGGTTTTCCAAATATGAGGAAGTAGATTTGTTTAACTAAAGGGAACCCTTTTCAATGGCAATTAATATTAGGTAGGTACCTATGCAGATACCTGCTCAACCCGCTCATAAACCATAAAAGAACGTAATCTAGTAGATACGAGTAAAACGTAGAATAGAAGGTACTAAACCAACGAACCATTGAGTGCACGGGCAATGATTGTAGTACAGTTATCGCATTTATCTTAACTGTCGCAAACTGTCATCCCGTGCCGTACTAGAAAACGTGAAACGCGGATTTGCTTCAAGAAATGCTCGAGTTTCTGTTCGGCCCTTTTGGCCTGGTAACCTCGTAGAGATTTGTTTATACTTTTGTCCTACTTTTTAGGGTTCCGTACCTCAAAAGGGAAAAGTAACCCTTAAGGGATAACTTTATTTTCCGTCTGTCAACCTTCTTTTCTCAGGAACGCGTGGAGGGATAAAAGTGAAGTTAACATCAAATACTCAAGTCCGTAACCTCCGCCCAGCCGTGATATAAATCAAACTTCTAAGTCAACGCGATTAATAGTGACAGCGGTATATGCCCATTTCTTTTTTGAAATTTCAGATGGAATCACATGCACACAAAACCTATAGGGTATGTACTTCTCGTTGACTTAGAATGTTAAAGTTCGGCAAAAATCAAGGATTTACCTATACCACAAGACTTACAAATAAAATATGATTCTCACCCTGGACCAACAGCAATAGGGTACTTCCCCTTGACTCATGATATTAGGCAAAAAACAACGTCTTACAATTATACGAAACCCTCGGTGCGCGAGTCCGACTCGCACTTGACGTTTTTGTTTTGTTATAAAACAAAACAAAAACGTCTTAATAATTGAATTGATGGTGTCTTGTCTCGTGTCCATTGGAAATATTGGGATTGGGTGGGACGAAAACATTTCAAAGACTAATACAATTATGATACTAGCTATGATTTTAAAGGCCTCACAAAAAACAAATAGGGAGGTTACTTCGCATTTGTCAGAGTTCTTCGACGCAGCGTCGATTGACGTGTGTGGAACGTCAAGCATAATATGCTTTATTACATGCGAAGTTTATTTTGCATGTAAAGTAACTTGTATTAGACCTACGCAATCATCTAATACGTAGTAGGTAGGTACCTAGGTACCTATTCGAAAAACCGTGGGTACTGTGAATCTTAATTGTACAAAATTAGGTTTTACCTTTTCAACTTTAACTCTAATTCCTTATTCATAATAGTCTGCTAACTTGTTTAGCTTTGTTATTTCCCAGTCTGTCTTCTTCTATTGACATAAGACAGAGTGAGCAAAACGCAGCTTAGCAACTGTTTTAAAATTAATTTAACCACAAGTAGGTAGGTAGTAGGTACCTACATAAATTTACCAAATAAATCAACCCATGCGTGATCTTAAAACTTATTTAACTGGTTCGATCAGGCTAAGCACTAGACATCTAAAATGTAGGTATAAATTGCACTTTAGAAGATGCCTAATAAAGGTAGGTACTTCTATCCCTGACCCAGTTAAGTAAGACACAACAATAAATAAACCTATAACAGTACCTTCGTGCATGCTCTTGCTACGAGCCACCTGCATATTTAATGAGGTTGCATTTGAACCAGTTACCTACCATCATAATAATGCTCTGGTCACGCATCTATGACTATAGAAGATGAAAGATAATGTAACATGATATGTGGAAACTTAGGTGTTTGGTTTAAAAAGAGGGATTTGATTTCATTACAGCAAATAGTTCGTCTGATCTTATATATTCCTTCTCTATCTACCTATATCTCTATATTTAGGGAGTACATATCTAACGCCCAAATACCTAACAACGCATCTCAGATAGCACCACGTTTCAAATGACGAATTTTTGACAGATTTTCATTGAAAACTGTCAAAAAATAGCGCCTTGAGACGTGCTTAAATCTGAGATGCGTTTGGGTATTTGGGGGTAAGTTAATTCAGTCAGATAGACTATTGGTGTTGCATTTACTGGTTTTTTTAATCACTTTGCATGCAGATCCTTCATTCACATAAATACGACATCTAGATAACTAGATGTAAGCAATATTCTTTTCGAAACCTCCCAGGCTCCATCTTTTGGGCGGCACAGGTGGTGTGTTGATCGTTTCACGCTTCTTTTAAACATAATTATCTCTATAGTATTGAGTTGATAGGTACTGCCGCTACAGTATCAGCCCAGTCGTTAAATTGCTCTTGCTTCTGAAGTAGCTATAGCTACCCACAAGGTAGTACTTATAGTATGTTAGAAATGAAACCATAATTCTATATCTTAAATCAGACTTGAGATACGGCCGAGAACTAACTTTCGAGAGATTTAACTCTCTCTAGAAAGAATAAAGAATTTCTGTCAAAACGTAACGATACCTAAGTATTTACCTACCAACCTCGTAAATCCTTTTCACCAAACAGTAAACTAACTTCTGTTACAACACTCGTCACTTGATCGAAGTCCTCAAAGTTCCGACCAGCGTGGCATATGGTAGCCAAACACGAACTGGGATGCGAAGTCTATTTCGCATGTAAACAGACTTTCGGTTCACAGTTCGATGCGCACCAAGTAACTTATCTTTCACCATTGTGGCTCGTGCTAGTGGTAAAGCTTGTTCAGATGGGCCAGGTCTTTGGACTTCAATTTGTTACCTACAATGCAGGTCGTTAAAGAAATGTTAACGCTGCCAAATGTGAATCTCGGCGCGTTCAGGGTGCAGGGAGTGATCATTATCATCATCAGCCTATATTAGTCTACAGCTGGACATTGGCCTCCCCTAATGAGCGCCATACCGTCCTGTCTTCAGCTTGCCGCATCCAGCATCTGCCAGCAGTCTTTCGCAAATCTTCAACCCATCTGGTTGGAGGGCGCCCTACAGCAGGGAGTTATACCATACCTAAATCAAACTGAAACCGGGGTTGTGACTCTCATTCACATTGTCATCACAAGGCTGACTTCACCCGCTGTTTGTTAGGCTTCAAGTTCTTGTGCCGCTAACTACGGTCCTGCGCAAGTTTCAGCCCTGCCTGTGACGCTCACGTTATGTTATCGATATCCACTTGATTCATGGTTGTAAGATTCTATTGGTTGGACAAGCGCCGTACTAGGAAACAATCGTCAAGGAACTTCTAAGATAGGTAGAGCAAGATTACTTCACTTTTAAAGGCAATCAACCTTTAAAAGTTTACCGCTGGGGTAAACGTGTTCTTGAGTGGAGACCGCGACTCGGAAAACGTTGTGTATGACGCCCTCCGACCAGGTGGGATGACGATTTGCGAAAGACTGCTGGTAGATGCTGGATGCGGCAAGCTGAAGACAGGGTGCTATGGCGCTCATTAGGGGAGGCCTATGTCCAGCAGTGGACTGATATAGGCTGATGATGATGATGAAAGGCAATCAACTAATTATACCTATACCTACAATAAAAGTTAGAGACCTTACTACCTTTTATATTCTTTGACAACAAATTGCAAAATAAAGAATGCTAAGGTGCGTTATCTCGATTAAATCGCGATGTGGTAACAAGGAAGGGTGGCTTGGACAATAAAATTGACTTGTCGTTTTAATTGCCCAATTGCACTTCACGATTTTGTTTGTAACGACAATTTGCAGCGCCTAGGCCATTGTCGTTTCTAAGTAATATGTTTCTAATGAAATTGTAGAATAGAAAGGAAACTTAGAAGTAACTTAGTAAGTAGAAACTAGGACAATCAGAAATAGAAAGAATAAATTAATAATGCTGGACAATTCACACAGCATTATCTAGCCCCAAGCTAAGCAGAGCTTGTGTTATGGGTACTAGATAACTGATATATATAATATAATACAATACATAGATATTTTTTATTATACATAGAAAACGACCAGAACACCCTGAACAAATGTCCGCAGATCGTACACACATTTGTCCTGAGGCAGGAATCGAACCACCGCGCCACATCGGCCGTCGAATGGAATAAGATGGTAGAGTATGGTTTTTCCTGCGAAAATCCGCGCATTGATGGACTGCATGTGATATTATCAAAGACAGGCATCAAAAACATTCTAGGTCGCAAAAAATTGCACGATTCTGATTTTTCGGGATGTTTCTAGGATAGATACCAATGGTGTTAAACCAAGTTTGCAACGTTAGTACCTAGTTGTAAACCAAAAACTGAAAAAAGTCTAGGTTTTTCGAGCATTTTAGTTGCAAACAGGGACGAGAGTATTCTTTCGTCCCTGATTGCAAACTTGGTTTTAAAGTATTGGTTGGATACTGGTTTTATACTAGGTAAGAACATCCTAAAAAACTTGAACACCGTAGGTAGTAACTTGGTCACAGGTCGCAAAAAAATTACATTTTTTGCGACCGGTGACTGGCCTAGGTGGTTAAATCGTCCTAGGATATTACGAATAAAACTAATGTTTCTGTGGTAGGTATATTTAGCTGGGTCTTATTGCACCTGGGTTAATTTCTTCAAATTATACCTAAGGCCTTCAAATTATTCCTTGCTAAATCAGAAGGTTGTTGTGAAGGATGTTTCAGTTTCTTCTTAAATGTTTTTATTAGGTACCTAAATAACTCGCCAGTCAACAATAAAAATCACATGATCTGTAATTTGGCAAAAAAGTCTTAGGAAGGATTGGCCTTACGTGGTAGGTAGAGTATTATATTATTTATGGCCTCTACACACCAAAGCCGCCGCCGGCACAGATGAAATAATGTTACTTCCACCGGTGCCGCCGCGCCGCCGTCGCCGCCGCCGCCACCGGCACGGCCACCCCGGGTAAAGCCGCCGCCGGCCGCCACCTGCGCCGGCGGTCGCCGCCGCCGCGCCGCCGTGCTGGCGGCTTGCCGGCGGCTTTGGTGTGTAGAGGCCATTAGGTACACTCGATACGTAACGTACCTACATGCGAATTCGTAGATCTCATAACTTGTTGGCCTTGAATTTGGCTCATGCATATTGGAATGTTAGCTCCATCAATCTCTACCCGATGTAAATTTTTCTTAGGTCAGTTAATTTTTATTTTAAATAAATTGATTCTTTATGTATTTAGGTAGGTAATGGCGTCGAAAACATAAGAGGAAAACCATTCAGATCCTGCCTAGTGTCCGTAGTAGAGGTAGGTATGTGCTACACAATAGAGTAGAGACATAAAAAAGGGCTGTGGTAGGTTTATCGTGAGTCAGTCCCACCATTTCATAGGTCTCAAAAAAAAGAGATAAACCGAAAGTGATTTATTTAGTTATTTTTTCACGGAAGGTGACTTGATAAAGTTATTATAAATTCGAAAGTAACTCTGTCTGTCTGTTACATTTTCAAGCCTAAACGGCTGAACGGATCTTAATAAAATTTGGCAGGGAGGTAAATAGTATCCCGGGGACGGACATAGGCTACTTGAAAAGCGCGTGCGAAGCCGCGGACAACAGCTAATAGGTACTCAATAAGATCTTTGCCGCTGCCCCGATATAATGCTACCTATCAGTGGCGGATCATCCCCAAGGCAAAGTAGGCATGTGCCTAGGGGCGCGAGGTTACAAGGGGCGCGAGCGCGGAAAATTTTACACTACTAAATAATTAATATGTAAGGTAATACCTAAGTATAAAATTAATTATATGAGTAAGCAGGCCTACTTACGAAATATAAATGATTATTTAATTCTGTCGAAACTTTTTATTTTTGTTCTATGTGTAGAACAAAAAATTTAAAAAGAAGGAACTTAGCAAAAATCAGATGATTAGTATGATGATATTGGTTGACGAGCGTCAGAGGCGGCTTTAGCGGCGCACACGGGCGCAGGACCATAGCTGGGGGCGCCATGCAATGCACCCCGGTGGCAGCCGTAGGACTCCTAACCCAGACCATGCGCCCTTGTCATGCCCGACGCCACCGCCGCCGGCATAGCGATAGTGAGGTATCTGTTTTAATATGTTTTAAAAGACACCAACAATCGTGGGCATTTGGCTGTAATAGCATTAAGGGAAGCTTTTGCGGGTGCGTGGCGCACATCCGCTATGAGGATCCAGCGCTCGGTTTTTGTTGAAAATATTGGTTTGAAATGACGCTTTAATCGTTATGCATTAGGCTCGCTGTAAGTTTTAAAATCACATTGCCATAGATTCGCGAGATTTTGAAAGGCACGTGTTTTAATGCCGCATCTTTATCTTTTACTGTTTATCTGCGCCGATCCTAGGGTAAAGCGAGTGGTGCCCAAGTTTCCATAACGCGAATTCCTTATTGAAGCAATCTATTTAGAGCGAAAAGTAATAATTTTATAATTTTTTTAATAATTTTACTACCGATAGCCACAAAAGTTTTACGTTTCACCATTTAGGTACATACCTATCTTATTTAATCTTGAAAAATCACAAAAAATTCGCGGCTCGCTCCGCTCGCCGTTATCTTTCTTTCCCTGCCTTTCTAGCTAACCCCGCCAAACCCCAATATGGTCCTGGCTCTAACTTTGACAATTGACAACCTCCTTTATCATGCTAACCAAAAGCATGAAAATGATTGGGCTCGCTTCTCTCGCCATTACTTCTAGTTTTTAACCACTGAGAAACATTGTCGTTGTTATGTAACTAACACCACCCCCAATAATTTTATTACCGATAGCCACAAATATTTACGTTTCACCATTTACATACCTATCGTAATTAATCGTGAAAAAATCACAAAAAAATTCGCGGCTCGCTCCGCTCGCCGTTATCTTTCTTTCCCAACCTTTCTAGCTAACCCCGCCAAACCCATTATGGTCCTGGCTCTAACTTTGACAATTATTATTGACAACCTCCTCTATCATGCTAACCAAAACCATGAAAATAATCGCTTCGCTCGCCATTACTTCTAGTTTCTTACATGCCTTAAATACTTTTTTGTCAACCACTGAGGTACTTTGTCGTTGTTATGTAACTAGCACCACCCCCAATACTGAGCTTTGCCGCGGCTCGTTCACAGAGGGGCGCCAATGAGGTGTTTGCCTAGGGCGCTGCCGACAGTTAATCCGCCTCTGCTACCTATATTGGACTATTTACTAAAGGTAGTATACCGAATTATAATATCAACTTCCCAAGGGTTTTCTTAATTCTAGGGAAATATTCCTTATATTTTAGGAAATATTCCCTATATTTCTTCTTTTTTTTCTTCTTCTAGTTACCTAGGTAGATTAGAGAGGTGTTGTGTTCAAAATATTTTGCCAACGTTATTTGCGTTACACACCCACTTTCCCTCTACAAAGGACATGATAATCTCTGCGTATTGTTATAAGGATCACTTTACTAAAACACGTCCCTTCAACCAAGAATCTCTTGTTTACAAGTTCCATTCTAATGCTTATGTGGTATAACCAGTTTGCGAGCCCCTGACAGACTGTTACCTAATCTACGTTCATGTGGGCACCACACCAGTTGTTGGTTGTGCCACATAGAGACGTATCGTGCTGAGGATCTCAGGATGTTAAAAAGTTTCGTCAGGACTTCAGTGTGTAGTTTTCAGCTTAGCCTCAGAGGTTATTCTGTGGAGGCGATCAAGAAAAAACCTCCGAAAATTTTGATAACCGGTAAGGTTCAAACGAGGGTTTGAAAGAAGCGTTATTTAAATTTATATTTTGATTGTTTTCGAAATCATAGAAATAACTTCAAATTCGTATTTCCTTTTACACAGTTTTTTAGTTTTTCGGGACAAATATTTATGCTACGGGAATATTTTTTTAAGGGATCTGGATCATCCCACTGATATTGTAAATGTGAAAGTTTGGATGGATGGATGTTTGTTACTCAATCGGATCTGGATGAAATTTGGCACAGAGATAGATTATAGTCTGGGATAGCACATAGGCTTTTTATCCCGGAATTCCCACGGGAACGGGAACTACGCGGGTGAAACCGAGGCGCTGCTAGTTCTCCAAACGAAATAATTTTCTGAATAGGTCCATAATTAAAGGATATATAGACGAATATACATAAAAAAAATACATTCTATTAGATACTACCGAGGAGAAATAGACGAATATACATAAAAAATACATACATTAAACCGCCTCCTCTGTTGTTTTTCGTTTCGTTGACTAAAAACCAGCTGCAAAAGTTTTTTTCTAGTATCATCTTTGAGTCTAAAAAAATGATTAAGGGATGATTTATATTATTCCGGGGCGGGCCGGAAAAGTTAGGTAGTAGACGGGCCAGGACGGGACACGGATCATGCACTGTTTAATATAAACTGCTTCATACAAAATAAGTAGGTAACGTCTCAAATCCGTGCCACGTATAGTACGGCCCGATCTTAATATAAATCATTCCTTAGTCAGTCCCATAGTAGGTATATCTTAGTACCTAACTAGTTAATCAATATTTACAAATATTCTATTCTGTAAAACAATTTTTTTTTAAATGTTAACACTACTTAAAACCTGTTCTGATAATCGGAGACCATTACTTTGATGTTTTTGAAAACAAAATAGAATTATTATTTCCAGTCACTTGTTTAATATTTTCAAAAACAAACTACGTCACCTACCTATTTAAAACTTTTAATTTCAAACATAAGCTAACACGTCTACCAAGATTACTGTACAATATTTTTGCATTTAGGACCTACCAAACCTAAACAACATGCTCAGCTCAATCCGTTACTTATAAGTCAAAATAATTTTATAATTGTAAAAAACATTGGAACAGAATGGGACCCAACCCAAAACAGATTCTTGTTTTAGGGTTTTTTTAAGAAATGAGTAGGTACCAACATAACGGTTAGATAAAATTTATATATTTTATTATTACTTTAGATTTTTAGGCCTAATTTACAATACCTACGAAAAAAATACGTAAAAAATAGTACAGTACCTATAAGTAAAAATCGTAAAACGATTTTCAAAATCCGTCCATAAATTTGCCGTAGAAATCGAAGAACATAAAAGTACATAGGTACCATCCGAACATAGAACTTTTTTATGCTCCTATATGTTTTTATATACCTAGGTATATAAAAACATATAGGAGCATACGTACCTAGGTACATAATACATAAAACCTTGAGTCGAACGAATGAGACATACCTAGGTAATAATTGTATCTGAATAATACAATGTGTAACTAACCTAGGTAAATATAGAAATTTATCTATTCATAACAATGTTGTTTGCATTGCAGGAGGTCTAGGCCAACTCGGCGTCGAATGCGCAAAGTACCTTCGCGGGAAATACGGCAGAAATCAGGTCATCCTTTCCGATATCATAAAACCGTCAGAAGATATCGTCAGCGATGGCCCTTACATGTTCGTTGACATTTTGGACTTCAAGGGACTCCAGAAAATTGTGGTTGACCATAGAGTCGATTGGCTGATCCATTTTTCTGCCCTCCTCAGCGCTATAGGAGAGCAAAACGTTCCGTTGGCTGTGAGAGTGAACATTGAAGGGATGCATAATGTGATAGAGCTGGCAAAGCAGTATCAACTGAGGGTATTCGTACCGAGCACGATTGGTGCTTTTGGGCCAGATTCTCCAAGGTCTCCGACGCCTAACGTCACGATTCAAAGACCAAGGACTATTTACGGTGTGTCGAAAGTGCATGCAGAGCTGTTAGGGGAGTATTATCACTACAAATTCGGGCTGGATTTCCGTTGCTTGCGATTCCCTGGAGTTATTTCAAGCGATCCGCCTGGTGGTGGTACGACAGGTAAATAATAAAAATATTATAATTCTAGACAATTCATACAGAGATATAATGATAGATGGTGATCTAGCCCCAAATGCGTCTCCTCATCTAGCCTTGTTGTAAGCAAGACTGACTATATTTACGTAGCAACAACCTGGAAACGTACTTAGTCGTAATTTTTTACGCCGATAACCTGACTAGCCTCTTGCCTCACAGCGAAGCGTAGATAAACAACACCATAAAATAGCTTTAGAGGCGCGCAAAACGGATAATATTTCATTTCATCGTCGTATTTTTTCAGATTATGCCATCGCAATTTTCCACGAGGTCCTCCGAAAGGGGAACTACCAATGCTACCTCAAACCAGACACTCGCCTCCCTATGATGCATCTCAGAGACGCTCTCAGAGCCCTATCAGACTTCCTCGAGGTACCAAATCATAAGCTGAACAGACGGGTTTATAACGTGACGTCAATGAGTTTCACGCCAGAAGAATTAGCGGCTAAAATGTCACAGCACCTGCCGGAGTTGAGAATATCATATCAGCCTGATAGTAGACAGGATATTGGTGAGTTTTTTATTAATCCGGCTTCTAGCTAGATCATCATCATCGCTAGTCCACTGCTGGGCATAGATTCCCGTAGTGAGCGCCATAGCGCCCTGCAGTTTGCCTCAGCGGCTTCTAAGTGTAGAAATTAATTTTGTAATCTACTTGGAAGGAATTTATTTTATTTATGTATTAATTCAGCTCCCAAAGAGATTGGCGACTTTTACTTGACTAACACGTAAGTTAAAGATAGGAATGGCCTTGGCATAGTTGCTTTGATCGATCGATAAAATTTTCCACTTCTCTTCAAATATTCGCAACTAAAGCCTTCATAAGTAAGATTGGATTGGAAGTCTTTTTTCATTAATTTTACATTAAATTATGTGTTTTGAAAAATCTCACGTGAGATAAAGGGTCGAAAAATTGCCAAAATCACCTTACGTAATTTATGGATGCGTTAGTTAAAATACCTCTTACTACCCGTGCGAAGCCGGGGCGGGCCGCTAGTAAGATTAATAAAAAATTTACTTTTATAAATTTTAGCAACTTTGTCAAATCATGGTAAATATCCCGTTATAATGACTTTATTTATAAAATCGACCTACCAACACTTGCTGTGCTTATAAAACGGCACCCACCTAACCGTAGGTCAGTTACACACAATCACACAGCCTGAAGACTTTATTAGAAACAGTTTTGTAATACGAGAATCGTAAATACGGTCAACCAACAACACTGTCATATTGTATCAGTTGTTAAATTCTCCGTAAAAATTGTTTTACCATTCCCCTTACAAATCAGTATCGTGGGAACCATTTAGATTAAAGCATACCTACACTACAATTCTGATTACCATTTCACTTTTTCATATCTCCTGACATTTTACATACAGGTATATCGACGATAGTGTATGACGATAGTGTGATAGTGTAATGCAATTATATATTAAGTGGTACCTATTAAAGCGTAATATACATATAGGCTGTCTGGTCATATTGGTGTCAGACTTTGGGGGGGGTTAATAATAATATGAATGGTGGTTATTACGACGCCATATTGTAATTTAATTCAGTAATGCCTTTAATTACATGTTTATCTTTTTAGCGGATTCCTGGCCTCAAGTTTTCGACGACAGCGAAGCCCGAAGGGATTGGGGCTGGAACCCAGAGGTAGATTTAGATAATCTAGTCAAACTTATGATGAAGGAGGTCAAAGAGAAAATTATAGCTAACGGTTTCGGCCATTGAATGGCAATGACTACCTCACTAAAAAATATCGTAGTTTATTTAAGCGGGTTAACTACGAACCTTATTGTGTTAGAGTCTATGCAAAAAGAGAACCGTCGTCGTGGCGTTACGGTGAACTCACATTAAGATCAGCGGCTACCTACATACTTAATAACAGTACCATAGAGTTCATAGTACTGGCTAGTACTATATAAACTATATGACCAGTACTGATGAAAACAGTTGGTGTCTATGTCTATGATGTCTACCAAGCAGTCGTACTGGCAATGACAGAGCAGTGTTGTCAATGCAAATAAAATAAAAAAATGGCACACGCGCGACCATAGATGAATACTAATAAATGCGTGCGACCTCAATTCCCAAAGATAATAAAACCACTACGTTATCCATTCCCAAGACGCTTCTCTTTTTACACAGACTCATCAATAATTATAAGTAATTCAATTTTTCAAATAATATTACAATCCATTTTTTTTCTTGGTTTATAACTAGCGGTTAGTACCTACATAAAATTACTAAAGGTAATGATTTTGTCCTTTGGACCAATTTCTAAATTACAGGACAGTAAAAATTTTACAGCCATCGCGGTTAGGATGCTGTTGCTGCTCCCGCGGGTTCTGTTTAGTGTGGCTGATCTCGTTACGGCCTTTTGGTATACCCAACCATTGTGCGTCAAAGTTGACCCACAGACTCGCTGAGTAAAATTATATATTATGTACAGTAGGTATGCTCTGAATAAGGTAGGTAACCTTCACCGCATCTGTAATTCGTGCGAATCTGCGGATCGATCTGCGATCTGCCGGAATTTCGCCCTGACTGACAATGCTCTGCGTGAGGCTCTCCACAGCGTCGTCCTTCAGGTCTTCAGTCACCAAGTGTCCTAGGAATTTAAAGTTAAAACACTCTTATGAGAGGCACGCCATTTAGGGTTATAGGTGTTTTTTTATTGTCAATAGACCTTCGTTTGACCACAATTTCACCTGACGGAAAGTGAAGATGTGACCGACGCAAATATTGGACACTTGGACACTTATTGCTCTCGGAGAGATGCGCAAACGCGTCTTGATCCGCACTCAACCAGAAGTCGATCATGATTTCAACTGAAAAAAGCGACCATGATAAGTCCGTTGTTGAGGCATGATATGTTGAGCTTCTTCCAACACAAATAAGGTTCATAGTTAACCCAATTACATCCGATATTGGACTACCTGATTAGTGACTACAAACCGCGGTTACTTAATTTTTTTAATGAATAATGTTTTTCTATGAATTACTTGGTATATTGTTATAGCTGGCCTATATAAGGATGGCATTTATAGAACAGAATCCATCTTACTAATAAATATTTTAGTAATTTCGCTGTCTAATTTATACTGTGTAAGTTATGTTATCAGATGTTTGAAAAACCTTACTTGATGTAAAAAGTATTTAATAAATCTAATAAACTGTTATACACGTTTCATTCGACTGACGATGGAGACAAGTTCAACTTTATTTGGATCCTATGTAGATAGCAAGCAAGCTGAAGTGGCAGTGGGCTGGCCATATCGCGAGAAGAACCGACAACCGCTGGGGTAAACATGTTCTTGAGTGGAGACCGCGACTCGGCAAACGTAGTGTAGGACGCCCTCTGACCAGGTGGGATGACGATTTGCGAGAGACTGCTGGCAGATGCTGGATGCGGCAAGCTGAAGGATAGAGAGGAGCAGCTGGATGCGGGGCGCTATGGCGCTCATTATTACATTAACGCCTATGTCCAGCAGTGGACTGATATAGGCTGATGATGATGATGTAGATAAAATTAAATAACTTATACTAAGTCCAATTCCTTTATTAAGCATACACAAAACAAAAAAACTTTTCTTATCTACTCACAAAATTTTCGTTAGTTTGTGATAAGCTTTAACAAATCATGTACAGTCTTGTACAGTCACAAAAGTGCAATAGCAAATGTGAAAATTACAAACCCTTAAAATGATAATGATAAAATAATGAATGATTCACACTTCACAACTCAGTCTTCATTTCGTTATCCGATACCACAAATCGGAAGGATCTCTTCTTCCTTTTCTGTAATATTTTCTGTTGCTGGTTGGTGAGTTAGACAATAGCGGCCTTCACACGCAAAGTTCGGACCGCGCATCTGGGACTGCGTTCCAAACCGCGGATCTGTGCGGTTTTGTACGCGGATCAAACTGTCGTGCTACGATTAAAAATGTGCCCACGGTTTGGAACGCCGGTAAATCTTACATATTTTGACAAACGATCCGAAATGTGTGTGTAAATTAAAATGTAAATGTGACTTTAGAAACTTTAATGTACTATGTGCTTTTAATATTAGCTAGTAATTACTGTTTTTGTATTATTCAGGAATCTAGGAGTTGGGCGTTGTCACTACCACAAAAAAATTTAAGCTTCGGTATTGTCATCGTTTCAATAAGCATCAATAATCCCTATGTAAAATGTTCTGAATAAATAATTTTATATTTATATTATATTACATTGATTTTCAAGAGTTTCGACTGCAGTTTAGACAGGCGCGTGGAACGTTTCAAATTTTAAAAGTTTTACCTCAGGATCGAACTGTCAGTCCCGCACACCTACCCGTACGTTTCGGAGCGCGGGATGGAACGGCGCGTGCGGTTTCCCGCGTTCCGAACTTAGCGTGTGAAGGCCGCTCATGACACATTTATCACGGCGATTTTTAAATGACGATTAAAGGCGTCCTTAAGTAGCAGGCCTACGAAAAAAGTTATATCAGCATCTTAAGAGCATGGTGGAACTTTGCAAATTTTAAATTCTCTATGTTCCTTCCATGTAGTGGCTTCATATCGTAGTCAAAAGACCATGCATGTCATAATCAACATTAGCCTAGGTTACCTATATTGTTAGTGTTCGTGTATTGTTCGTATATTGTCAGTGTTCTCATTCGGAGAGGCCTATGTTCAGCTGTGGAACATAGAGCGGCATAGGGCCAGCTTGCCGTATACAGCATGCAGTCTTCATCTGGTCATCCCACCTGCCCGGAGGGCGTCCTACACTACTACCTAGACTCGGCTAACGTATAACCGAGTCTGTGTCTCCACTCAATAGGTTTACCACAGCAGCGGTCGTCGGTTCTTCGCGAGATGCACGTTATAAACTTATTTAGGTGAATTTAAACCT
Source organism: Eupithecia exiguata (assembly GCA_947086465.1). Classification (NCBI taxonomy): domain Eukaryota; kingdom Metazoa; phylum Arthropoda; class Insecta; order Lepidoptera; family Geometridae; genus Eupithecia; species Eupithecia exiguata. The sequence goes on from OX352229.1 coordinate 4,220,399, forward strand.
CTTTCATAAAGTAAGTCTAACAACTTGTAGAAATATAATAAAAAGCGTGCGCGATATTTGCAAATGCTGTCGATACATAATGTGTGGTAGACAAACACACTTCACATGGTAAAATACACTGTGAAACCACCATTACGTATATATTTCCTAAAATAGCAGTTAAATGTACAAACAAACCTAGCGACAACTACCTTCAAAGACTCCCAAGTCTAACGAGATCGAAAACAAAACTAGGGTGTCCCCTATAAAATGGGTTTAAAGATTTTGACCTAACACCGGCCACTATTTAGTATTTTTTTTCAATATCGCGGCGTACAATGAAATTCATATATTTGATTAGGTTAGAGTATACAAATTTATTAACAAAGAAAATTACAATCAAATAATAGAATTAAATTAAAACTAGTATTTACAATTGAGCTAACTGCAGACTGTTGCAAACAATCTACAGGTAGCTCAACTGATCCATATCAATACCAGTCGGAAGCGTGCCCAAGACGCTAGCTGCATTGCCGCGCTGTATAGCAATGCTGATGCGATACAGTATAGGTACAAATAAAATATTATGTCAAACATAATATGTGCTAAAGCGTCAGGTGTCCAAGATGTTCTTGAGTAAAAAAAATATGTAATACTTTGTTATTTTCAAGTGTGAATATCTCGGAGCATGACGCTTTATGACATTATGTTAAAATATATTTTTTTATTGTATTAGTGTACTCTATCCAAATATAACTTACAATATACATTATGCGGCACGATTTAAAAAAAAAATGTGGTTGCCGATGTTAGGGCCATACAAAAATCTTCAAACCCCTCTAAGGGCGAACGCATGTTTTCCACGCACTAGCACCATAAGTTGAGATTTAGTGTCAAAAGAGTCCAAAAAGCGCACAGACATTTACCTTCATTTACGGAAAAATGCAGAAACAGGCACGAATAACAGCGGATCATTCATACTTGAATAAAATGAGATAAGCATGGTAATCTGCTTAAAATTGTTATTGTCATTAATTTAATATTGTGATTATAATTAATGCCTACCTGATTATATTATCTGTTTTAGCCTATTTTAATTTTCATACCGAACCATGATTCATTCATATTGTGGTACCTACCAGTCGGTGACATTGATCCGATAGAAGTGGATATTATAACGATAAATAAAAATCGTATTTTAAAGGATATTATTGTATTGCACTATCAATCAGAGTTAATTATATCACAAAACGCCATAAATCGGTTGATTGGTGTTCTGAGCCAGGTTTAGACATAAGCAATTATTATAAACTTGTCTAAAACAAATTTTAATCTATCTAGGCTCTAATATATCTAATGGCACTTTCTTGTAAAATTTTATGGTTCTTAAATACCATCCTGAACCTAAACTTATTCATCTATACATAAGTAGGTAAGTACCGAATTAATAAAACACAAAATGTACACATACAATCAGGATCTATACAATAAATAAGGTACAGAATAAGAACACAAATAATAGAACACACTATAACCGCAAATAATAGAATAAAGCTACAAAAAATTTATATATCTATACTTAGTTATCTTTTAAAACGTAAATTTTCTGGCCAAATATTTTTTTGGATACCTACTCTAGTAGACATTTTGAATTAAGATAAAATTATACTTATGTAAGTACATAAAAATAAAATGCAACGATTTCAATGGAATACTAAATACACAGATACATACTTTAGTTAGAGTAATAATAACTAAAAAAATACAATTAGTGAAACCATATGTAAGGTTATTTTAGCAATAGACCTTCGTTCGCCACAATCTTAACTGATCGAAAGTGTTTAGAATAATACAGTTTTTATCGCCTAAATACCATGATAACAGTACCATTTTTATAGAGTACCTCGACTAAAACAAATAAAATGCGATATTTATTAATTTTATTTCGTAAAAACAACAAAATAAATGCAGGACGCACTGCAAATTCCGCGATAGCGTGAACTAACTCCTAACCTTACCTTGAGAAACAGCTATTATATGGCAAATTAAGGGCTGTCGTCAGGTGTATAATAATATTGCTTAAGGATTTTCCGTAGTAAGTAGGTACTAAATAAAATGCTTCGACATTAATAACAACACAATGTGTTAAGAATTTTCAGTAAATAGGTAAATTTTCGAATTCCGTGAAAGAAAATAAATGAAAAAAATATGGAAAACGATTACGTAAGTTACGTATGTAATGTACCTTCTCATTCTCGATCAAAACATTTTATAAAAACAATGAAAACGTATAAAACTCAACTACATTTTCAATAAACCATATCGAAAGGAATGTACATTAGCTAATCTGGTCAGACAATAACATGGGTATTACTAGGAAAAACGGCTTTGGTTCAAATTCAACAGCATAGTCTCGATAAATTTCATTGGTGATTTCACTCAAGCAAGCTAAACGAAGCAGATAAAATTTACCTATTAAGTAACACTAAGCGAGAAAGCCAAATTTGTACAATACGGTGCTGCGGCAACAGACAACTATGCGCTAAAATAAAATTTACCGTAAAATTTGGTTTCCCAGTTACAATTGTACAGTACTGTACATTAATAAATATGTAGGTATATTGTACGGTGACCAAGTTGAATTGGTCCTCAATATAGATTAGACATATAAATACTTTCACTTTTATATAATATTAGTATAGACTAATATTATAAAAGCGAAAGTATTTATATCTGTCGGTAATATTTTCACGGCTGAACGAATGTTTCGAATTTTTCCCTGAGGATCCTCCCTCCGGGAAATAGGCTACTTTGCGTGAACGAAGCCGCAGACAAAAGCTAGTATCATTATAACTTCGAATTTTGTGAATGGCTGATTTTAATTTTTAGATTTTAGATGCAAACTTCACGTATTGTATATTTTGTAGATTTTTAATACATATTGGATTTGTAACTTAAATTGAATTTAAGTAAGTATAAAGAAGCATTTGAAGCAATCAGTGGCAACAAGTTATTTATTAGAGCACAGCAAAAATACGATTAATCATTGTATTATGTTTCATTTCTTAAGCCATAATTACCTATCTAACTTTTATTTCTCTAACCTTGGACAAGTCAATTAAAACTAGACTAGAATTTGAAAATTTAATAGGCCTTAAACACGACATGATTTTAAGAATTTAGGGTTAGTAATATATTCGGTCGTCTGCTACCTACCTACCGCAGATATAAAAGCTACCGTAATGCTAAAACGAACTTATAGGTGTGTGACATATCGTTACATTCAGATTTCATATTATAAACAACACGTTATGGCAAGTCAAATATTTTACTTACAAACATAAAGTACAGACCTATACTCTGTTACACACAGATTAAAGTTCGTTTTACGCAAGCCGCTTTATCCACGATAGGTGGCCATTTGGCCAAATATATTTAAACCATATTTGTAGAGTCAACCTCTATGTCGCCTATTCTATTCCTATGTTCATCACAAATGTCAACTTACCATCTATTCATTATCAGTCTACAACCAGTAGAGTTCATTTGAGACTCTTGCAGAAATCACATTAATTTTAGTAACAGATTTACCAGTCATTAAAGGACGTAAGTCAATGTATGTTTAGTTTGACCAAATCAAACGCGGAAATTTAAAGGTTATTGCATTAATTTAATAAAATGATTCCATTAAAAAAACTCAGGAATATTTTCTTCGAATAAATTTGTAGACAGGCCAATTTCTCTAGGATTATTGGTACCAGACACTGTAAATTGGCTTTATTATGTAACTTCAATAAGATTGAATATCCAACCGCACTACCAAACATCTATTCTCTCGTCTAGTTTCGCCAACCGTACTATTTCGTCGTCTAAAATCAACTCCGCCGATTGCACTACTACATAGCTCGTTCCCGCGTCATAAAGTACATAAAAATAATGACTCTTCATACCTAGATAATTGACATTACTCAGCTTTCTGGTGTTCCTTGTTACCGTTAAGCTCTTTAAGGCGTTGCCGCAGCTGTGCTTTCTTAATGTTGGTCATCACTTGCGTCGATTGATACAGCCACGAGCCCTGAAAATTTTCAAACGTTTTGGTAAATTTGGTATAATAGGCTACTTGACTGCTCTAACGTATTGTCTGATAAAAATAATGCAGTGTAATTAATATTTCTTCAAGGCCAGTCAGTCGTATTAGTTTTAAAAACGAATTATTATTTTATAGTTTTAATAAAATAATGGCGCACAAAAACGATAATCTCTGTCATGGCTCAGGAGACATGACTCGATGACGTCACGCCTCACACCATAACAAGAAGAACAACACGCACTGTAATCTGTGATAGCTGTGACATCACCAGCGATGCAACCAAACGCAGAGCGTTTTCGGTCACGTGATCATATATCGAAAAATGTATAAATGTAATGTGTAATGAAATTTTAATCCCATTTGTTTTAACCTAAAATAGGCATATTTTTTGAATAAAAATCACCTGATTACGCTTTGTTACATTGTCACTGACTAGAATGAAAACTATGTGAAACTTATTTTCAATGTAGTCAAATAGCCTTTATATATACGTCAAACACAGTGTTACTACCTATATTGATACCTAAATATCTCATGAGCTAAAACTCCTGATCCTCTCGTAGGTAGTGACAAATAACTAGAAGAAAAATGGCGTGAACAAGCGCCATTTTAAGTTGACATGGTCGGACTGCCTGCTGGTCGGACATATTAGAGCCCTGTAGCTTGCTGCATTCAGCACCTGCCAGTCAGCAGATTTCGCATTTCGCTGATCGTCATTCCACCTTGCCACAGGGCGCCTCCCTCCACCCAAGAACACGTTTACCGTTTGTTGGGTGATAATATGACTGATGACTGGCCCTGCCTGCTCTGCTCACACATTATTTGAGTACATTGTTCACAGAGGAGAGAGTGTCATTTCAGCATTTTGACTAAAAATACACGAGGTAGGAATCGCATTTTCTCCCGAGTGGATAACAGTACATATTGCTTTATACTATACCTACGAGGTAAATTATCGTTAACGAATTTACAAAATCACTCGAGTAAACTCAAATTGTAAACTCAAATAGGGCAATAAATACGCGCACGTGCAATTGTTACATGGTTCTTTTTTTAATTATTGTTCCGAATACGGAATTTATTATATGGTGGATTCGAAGTAAAAACTTTTTGTCGTTTGACCTATTATGAAAATAACCATAGCTACCGGCTGATATTATCGGGAAATAAAAAAATAACTAAGTTAGAAATGGCTTTCCTTACACACTTTTCTCTCCCACTAAGTCACGCCGTCACGCGTCAGAAATCAAATTCCGTAGTTTTTCGTGCCGCAATTTAGTACGCCTGCAACGACGTACTTTTTATCTTATGTTTTGAAAAGGAATAAGCAACTTTCTGAGAAGATGGTTTATAAAGTAATTGATCTTGGTTTTAAGGGGTCGACTGGGTTGGCTAAGCAGGAGGTAGTATCAATACTTTAGTTATAATCATAATTATCGTTTGGGGAACTGTTGTTTGATACATTTTCGAGAAAATAGTAGAGCCTTTTTAATTTGACGAAGAAAAGGAATGACGTAACAACATTTATGTCGGATAGGTCGGACGACATATTAGTAGTAGGCACTTAATTATCCGTGGTCTATCCATATTGAACTAAATCGATAGAACCAAGGTCAACAAACGGTAGGGCAGTAGAAAATATCGGATAACTTGACTTCCTTTGCCTTGAAGTTTTTACGTGGGTAAGTATATTTTAGTGTTATCTCTTGATAGTACCTACCTAAATCATGTTTTTTTTAAGATTTTCCAAAAAACCTCCTTTATTTCTGCATTCACCATCTGTCAGCAGAAGAATTTTCATTTCGCTGATCTTTCCATGAAGATAAGGAATTAAGAATTTTTAATTATCGATTTTTTAATAATAATTATAATACCTACCCTACTTCATTGATCGTGGAACGATAAAAATATAAAAATTAATCGTAACAATTAACAATGATAAAAAAATATATATAATAAATGGGAGACCGCCAAAGACCACGATGATTGGTATTATTTGGGAGGCCTTTGCCAAGGAATGAGACAAAATAGGCTAAAAAAACTTACCACCATAATCATGCAGTTCAGTAGAATAGGTATAGAGAAAACGACGGATATGAACAGCCCTTTGCTATCGAAGTACTGCTGTCTTGAGAACAGGGTCCAGTTACGTGCAGCTACCTCGTTTATGTTCTCGGAGAAGTATACAAGGAGTACTGAAACAAAAACAATAACTTTGAAGTAAACATTCCGCAAAGGCGAATATTTGTGCATTTATAATATTTTTATATATTAAATAAATAATGCTGGAAAATCCACACAGCATCATCTAGTCCCAAGTTAATCAGAGCTTGTTTTATGGTTACTAGATGACAGATACACATAGATATTTTTACTACATATAAAATACCCGGAACAATCAGAACAAACAATTGCAGATCATACAAACATTTGTCCTAAGGCGGGAATCGAACCCGCAACCTCCTGCGTCGCAGGCCGACCTTCGTCCGCCGCGCCACATCGGTTGTCATAATAAAATATCCACAGATTATAGGGATTTACAAGAAGCTGTACCTACTGGACACCGAAAAGTGACGAGTAATCGTTTCGGAGGCCTTATTCTTGGTTCCCTGTAAAACTAGATATGTAGGTCTGTTATTGATATTGTTGGCAAAAAAATATCAATAAATTATGTATAAAGATAGTGAACCAAACCAGAATTCAAACCTACTTCCGAAACATTTACATGCCTACCTGCTATGATAGTTAGCGTAAGTATGAGGAAGTAAGGTACCTACTACCTAATATTACATCAACTCCATTCATTATACATTACCTACATTCCATTGGGCAGTGAATGCGTTCAACTATTTTACCTACAATGCCATCTACTGTCAGATTCACAGCATACACGCGATCTTTTTACGCCTTTTGAGGGATACTTACTGGTCTATTGATATAAATTTTAAATTTGTTTGACACTAATTGACACATGCCGCGCCTCGCCTCTGTCCATCCATCCCGTTGTAAATGTACCTGGGCATAGGACCTCTGTCTTGCGTAGGGGGGGTTAAATTAGGAACCTGCTACGTACCGTAAAATAATGAACCGTGGCTATCTGGTTCTGATAACAATAAGAGTAGGTAAAGTACCTATATCTCCGTTATATGTTTTGGATTAAACCAGCCAGGCGAAACGATCTTTAAACAGTACAAAATCTTAAATTTAATCCTCAGCGTCACGGTTTAAATCTACCTCAAGGCTCACTGAAATCAGGTCGACTTCGTTTGCCTGTTCTAAGGCCCGCGAGTTTTTTTGCGTATATGTTTTTTTCTGCGTTTTACAAGGAATATAGTAACCATGTTTACAAAATATTTTTATTGCTATTTTTAGAGAACCCTAGTGTCTAGTTAAACCTATCTTAGGATTTAAGATACTATGAACCAAAAATATGTAATCTTTCTTTCAACAAATAATATCTATCTATCTATCATCAGAAAATGTTTTGCCTCAAACCGTTAACCATTTTCTATTCAAAATTTAAAAATTCAAATTCTAAATTTCAAACGAACTTCGATTTACCGGCATTTTCGGAGCAATTATTACCGACGAGCATTTAAGAGTTAAGTGCTGCTAAGTGCAGTAAAAATTAAAAGCAGTAATGAGCTGTTATTAGCTAGCTAGTGATTAAGAAAATAATATTTGCGCAAAGCAATCGCGATTCCACTCAGTGTAACGTGTTACACAGTAACCTTGGAATCGCATTATTAAGGTTGTAACTTGTAAACCTTGAACCGATATTTTCAACTTTAGAATAGGTAGGTGAGTGATACGTATAGTATGTATTTCTGTAGAGTAGAGGAAAATGTGCTTTTGATGTATTATTCACCCACAAAGTGTTAAAAATAATATTTAGATATGTATTAATTTATAGGCCTACCACCATATACTATTTATACCAAAATAGCGAGCGAAGCCGCGGGCAGAAGCTAGGTCAACACAATCAAGCCATTTTAGCGGTAAATTTGAGATAGTTGAATTGAATTTTTTTATCACTTTGTTGACAGAAATGTCTGATTGTTTTGTAATGCTTCCTGGGAGAGTTTTCTTAGATCTCTGTCACTATTTCATTAACGAAAACACTTGCTATAAGACATCATCATCATGAGCCTTTATTCCACAGCTGGACAGGACATAGGTCTCCTGAGGGCCTAATGAGCGCCAAAGCGCCCTGTCTTCAGCTTGCCGCATCCAGCATCTGCCAGTCTTTCGCAAATCGTCATCCCACCTGGTCGGTGGGCGTCCTACACTATGTTTGCAGTTGCGTTTGCTACTTACACAATATTATAAACAGAACCACTTGAAAGTTCCCATAGTTCCTAGTAGATATTGATGTGACTGTGACCATTATGTGGAATGATATTAATGCAATCAACCATGGGTCCCCCCATTCAATCTGAAACAGAAAATACATACCTAATATTAATTCATTCAAGGCCTTTTTACCTTAGTAAGCAGGTGAAGTAAATCCTTCTTTGTTGCAAATATGTACATTATCTTCTATATAGGCTTTTACCTAATAATAGCTAAGTTACACATACCCTGATGGTCAATAAAATTTAGTAACACATTTAAATTTTGTTAATGTACTCATTACTCATTCTATTATTGAAACTTGTTATTTAAGAGTACTGAAATACCGTGGCATCAAATAAATTAACTTGTCTACATTTAAATATTCATAGGGGTCGGAGTTTAAACACAGACACCACATGGGTTGCCAGGCATAAAACATTATTCATAGTTAAGCTATATGCTTGCTTAAGTATTATTTATTATAATTGCCACCTGACACACAAACATACCAGAATGCTAAATATATTTTGTGTATGAAGGACGGTATTAATACGTATAATATTTCCTCTACATCATGAATGGATTCAACGAAAATAAAAATTTAATTAATTGATTACCTATTATCCTGGTGTCGCATTTGGGTGGTTATACTGCAGGTAAAGTTTTGCAATCAAAATTATCTACCAACTCAATGCTACTAGTTGGGGAGGGACAGGTTAGGACCGAAACGCATGGAGGAGTCTTTGTAGTTTGAAGATTCACAGGAGGTGAAGATACTTTACGAGGTTCCTAATTTTGATTGCTTAGTCAAAATTAGGAACCTCATAAAGTAGATGGATTAAGGGAGATGGGTATTGCTGATATCATTAATATTGACCTTGATAAACAAATATTTAAGTATGTGTAAGTTCATTCGACCAAACTGTTTATCTTTCTAATCAAATTATCAACTGTTTGATAATTTATTAAAGTGCTGATTTGTTAGTAGCTACCCAATACGTCTAGTGTACCTAATAAAACTTTGCTTTATGGATGTGACTTGTAGGGTTTCATTTCCTACAGAACATTGGTAGGTACTCACACCGTTAGATATATATTATGTACTTATTTTCCTGCTGTTAGCTAGAAAGAAGTGTTTTGCTCAGCCAAACACAATTGGTTTATGTATGTAGGTATGATATTTAATCTAATTAGTAAAGTAGGTAGTTACTTATTAATGAGGTGGTAAGGAGGGCAGTGGATGGTAACTGAACTTGCAATTTAAAGAGTTTAACAAGTTCCTGTAATAAGTTACTATTTCAAGACAGTTTCAAATTGGTATCTAGCTAGTAATTCTACCAAGTGGTTTTGTTCTTCCCACTTTTATCTATGTACCTACCTATAATTCAATTCATGACGCCCACTGTTTATGATTATAGAGTTCGCGACACGATATCTGCACGATCACTGCAGAGTTGAGTTGAGAGCAGGTTAAAATAGTAGATACCTATCAGTACCTCTGCATGAAGGTACTTAGGTAGAGGTAGGCACCTATATCTGCAAAATGTAGACCTACCTAGTTTATTGAGGAGTTTGCGTTATAATTGGCTTGTTTAATTATAGCACACTACTTAAACAAAATAACTTACATCTAAATAAAAAACTACAGTTTATTGTAATAAAGGATTCTACGAGATGTAGTCGTTCTAGAAACTGGTTTTCTGTAAGTACTCACGCTGCGCAGGTATGATATAAAATCCGATATCTGATTAACTTCCACAAACTCTTCCATTATTGTTTCAATGAATACACACGCGAAAGAGAAAAAATTACACTACTTTTACAAGAGTGACCGCATCTCCTTTTCCGAAACGAAAGCTTTGAGATTTGTTTGTTTGACTTTTGGACAATCGCGACAGATGACAACGTCAAACACGTAAAAAACAAAGAATAACGTGCAAGTTGGTTTGCGATACACCATCAAGCATTGTTTTTGTTCTAGTCATAGAGTACATTATTTAAACGGGTTCTGTTCGTAGAAATAGCTCCATGTATTTATGTAGCTTTGTGTATTCTTGTCTTAGAGTATCGGTATATAGAGACGGCGTATTGTTCTATAGGAACTTTCGGTTATACAAATATGATCTAAATCGATATTGAACTCATAAACTTATAGCTATCTCGTTTTATCTTGCCTACAATAACCAATGTAAAAAGAGACATCAATATAATGTGCGAAACCTATTTTTGGCAACATTGAAACGTGACGTCATAGCAAAGCATGATTGATTGAGGCCGGTTCGCCATTTTACTTTCAGGTATGTAAACTGTCAACGAGAGTTGCATTTACAGTAAAAATGCTAAAATTATTTGAGTTCGGGACTTTTTCATGTGAATACTTATATAGTAAGCGAAAGAAAGCTAATAGGAAGATGCCAATTTGGCATCTTCCTATTAGCTCTTTGCTGTTTGGCATTGCCAAACAGCAGTTTGGTAGGTTGCGGCTTAAAAACAAGTGAAAATCGTCCAAACATAACATTACACCGGTACGTATTCTTATTTTGCTAAATTACCAAATAATACAATAAATACCTTACGTGTTGGCTTTCATAGGAATAGTTTACATAAAATTCTTACCGAATGTAGCTTATTTTTGTAAGTTTTAAGTGTAATTAAAGAAAACATGAAACTGTTTGTTTGGCGATAGTGTTGTCCTTCAAGGCATTTTTCATAGGTATCGATGTTTTCAAGTGTAAATTGTAGTGTATTAATTTTCAACTGGTTTTTTACGTTCTAGGTTACCCGAAAATTACGGTAAAAGAAAAAGTGGCTGGACTCAATTGGAGTAGAAAATTTGAAGTTTGGTACGAAAGATATTTTCGTTCGTTCTCTTCATTTTGAAAAAACTTGCTTCAATCGAACTTTAAATAACAAGACTGCGAGAGGATGCCGTACCGTCACGAATCTTTTTAGTAAGTATTTTACTTGACCTTACTCCCACAAACTTCTATTGCAAAGTAATGCATATATGCATTAACAAACTTGACTACCATTATTTTTCCAAAGGGCTTAAATTTTGATATTAATGAATATTAAGTTTTAAGCTTCGATCAAAAATAAGGAGTTCGCGGCCTCCCCCGTAGATACCTAGAGCCTTACAAAAATGTCACTCAAAATTGGGTTCGTTTTGTTTTGACGCAGACAGTTTGCGCAGAGCCTGACAAGTTTTTTCCATACGGAACAAGAGATTGGTGGAGTCGAATTCATTTTATTTTATTTTGTAAGTAGGTAGGTACCTACCTGAGAATTATATACCTACCTACTCAGTTTATTTTCTATAAGGATTAATTAATAGAATTCAGGTAAAGATAACGAATCATTTATTGATGAAACTATAAATTGGTGTCTCAACAGTAGGTATTTATACAAAAGGGTCATTTCAGACATACAATAATAAATTATTATTAAAATTAATTGTATTGTAAGTTTAAAAACTTACAATACAATTTCAGGCAGGCACTCTAGATTAAAAAGAACTGGTTCCTGTCTGCGGCTTTGCACGAGTTTTTTTTACGGGAAAAAAATAAACGTTTTATAAATTCATACTTCTGGTAGGTAGGTAAGAACCTAGTCTTTCTTTTATTAGAGAGTCTACGCAAATGAAATTTTAGGGCGGGCCAACTAATTATTTTAAAAATCATCAACTAGTAATATAAACTTATTTTTATGAAAAATATATTAATACATTCTATAAATGAAAAAAAAATTTAGAAGAAATAGCCTCTCCATTTATCAATTTAGAACAAATTTAATATTTTAACATAGGCAAACCAAACAACAATATTTTATGCTGATTTCACAAGTATATGACTCACATCTCAATATACGGGTACAAAATATATTTAAACTTACTGAAAATAAGAAATTCCATCCTTTTTCAGCACTTTGGACGAGTGATTCTTGCATTTTTGTACGAGCACTTACCCATGCTTTTTGTTTGAACGCTAAAATGACACTAGTTGAAAAGCTTTCCTAACATGTCAAAATGTTCCTCTTTTGCTACTGAAGGTTGTGGGCTGCGCATTGTGAATCTAAGGGGGGCCGGCGAAGCCGGAAATTTTTGATTGAAGGTTTTAAGTAAATAAATCTGACCCAAAGTAATATTAAAGCCATACTTCAAATCCCCTCTAAAATGTGCATTTCCATAAATCCTCCCTTAGCAAATTATTTCCATGCAAAATAAAGTTATTTCGCAAACGATGTGGCACGGTGAAAAAAAAAGGTGGGCGAAGGTCTGCCTGCGTTGCAGGCAGACCTTCGCCCACCTTTTTTTTTAGAATTTCTTTAAGATTTTAGTTTTTTTTTCAAAGTTGAACTACCCAGTACCTTTCTAGAGTCTATAATTGTAGGCTGACAAATAATGTTGCATTATAAATTTATTCTTCATGTTTGTTTCAGCCACTAGTGCCAGCGCGATCCAGTACTTTAATAGAAATAATGTAAATTTGAGATTTATACTGTAAATGAATGAGACTGATTACATTAGGTACTTGTAAAATTGAAAATTTAGGTGTAGTATTAGTTGAATTTTTGAATGAGGTAGGTATATTGCAAATGTGTAAATGAATGAGACTGTTGCATTGCTTCTACAATCGAAAATACAGGTGGCGTCTGTGTTAAATTTTTGATTTATACTGTAAATGAATAAGACGGATTACATTGCTTGTTTAATTAAAAATGTAGGAGTCTGTGTTAAATTTGTGATTTAATATAATAAATGAATGAGACTTGTTGAATTGCTTATAAAATGTGGTGTCTATCTTTTTGTGATTTATATTATAATAATAAATAATACTAGCTGTTCCCCGCGGTTTCATCCCCGTTAAATTCGAATTTCATATAATATCTAGGGGGATATTCCTGTAACTCTACCATGGGAGTTTGTTATTTTACTAAGACAAAAAGTAGCCTATGTTACTCTCCATCCTTTCTTAGTTAGGTTCCGGTTTCTTAGTTAAGCCGTGACTGAATGACAAACAAATACACTTTCGCATTTATAATATAAGCATAGATAGCGTCTACGCTAAAGATACAGATTACACATTGTTATACCCATATTGTTATACAAATATAAATATACTATCTCACAAATCACTGTTGCATACAAACAATATATTTTGCAATTAAGTAGCTTGTTGTTTCATTTCAGTAGGTACCTTTTTTTCTTAAATGAACACAACGTTTATTAACAAAGAAAATTTGAATCAAATAGTATAAACAAATTAGAACTAGTATTTACCTACAATTGAAACAAATGAGCTAACTGCAGACTGTTCAATAAACTGGTTTGGTGAACTTTGATCTTTAATTCTAAGGAGGTCTGGCACGTGTCTAAACGCATGAGTCTTGACTCGGAATATACATGAAAAAATTACCATTGTTATAATAGCTCATTTTCTTAACTTCTCAGTGGTTGCGTCTCATGAGCGCGGTCGAGCCATAGTTGGGTACGTGCATTCACATACTTTGTATCTCTAATTTAAGCATTATAAGACTATATGATTATAGAATTCTGTTTCATAATCGTGGTGAAAACAATAAAATCACTACGAAACTGCTAAAATATCGTCACAAAAATACTTGTTTCGATAAAAATATCGAGGTACAAAAGGGCAGCACTACGGAAAGGAGCCATTTTAGTTTCTAGGTAAGTTTAGGTATACACGTTTTTTTCGTAGGTATGCCATCTCTATGTATACTCTAAGATTCTTGTCCATGGTCTTGTCTTTTAATCAATCAAACTCATTCCAAAGAGTATACGAACATTATCTACGTAAATAAATTCATTCAATCCGATGTCCGACCGATTTTCTGTTTACATGTCCGTAGAAATAAAAAGAAAAGTATTTTTTTTTACTTCTTTAGTTCAAACGGCTTGTTTGTTATACAAGAATTAATAAGTCGAACGCGATCTCTAGAAATTTATGTGAATTATGCACGCTAAACGTTGTTGATTACTTCAAAAGACGCAGACCGGTAGGCACTGCGGCGAAATGCTATCAAATACAATAACAAGGAGATGCGTCGTATTCATTATCATCGCCGTACACGGTGCAAAATGTTTGGGTAACAATAAAAAATCTGATAATGACCGCTTCAGGTTGGATGTGGCTGAGTGCTCATTGTTCCACAAGCTCTGTTCTTATCTTGACGATGACCTCGCTGTATTGTCTTGTACTCTAAAAGCGGCCTATACCACGACGCAGGTCACCCCAGCTTGTCAGCAAAAAGTGTGGACCCATCAGAATGATTTGCTCGACAATGCATATTTGGACTTCAAGCTAAAAGGACCATGTCAAGATGAACCAGGAATACTCAACTGCTTGAAATCTTCCGATTTAGGAATAGATTGTATCTTGAAAAAGAAACCGAGTGTTAATGACCAAAGTTGTTGGAAAATAATCCACAAAATTGAATCTCAGATTTTCAATGACTGGCAAATAACAGGAAGCTTTCTAAAAAACTGCTATGATGATATACAAGCCCAATCATGTGGTAGACTGCCATCTGATGACAAAAGCCTATCTCAGATACCAACTCTCAAATGCCTTCAAAGTAAAATAGAAAAACTGCGCCCTGAGTGCATAGCTGAAATGAATATACTCCAGGACATGAAATACAACAATCTTCAATTAGACAGATTAATATTTGCAGCTTGTAATGTAGAACAAAAGAATTTCTGTGCTGATGAAGTACCTGGATCGTGGCTTTTGTACAAGTGTCTTTTGAAACATAAATATGAAAATGGTAAAACATATATGAATGAAACTAGTTATTTGTAAATTGTTTCTAGCTTCACAAATAAACATTAATTATTTCTTATTACAGGAATGAGGAAAAAGTGCCAAGACCAACTTTTCTATGATCAAAGAAATATAGCCATGAATTACAAAAACAGTAGAGGACTGGTAAGATCATGCAAAGAGGACATCAGAAAGTACCATTGCAGAAAAGGTGTTGTTGACGATAAAGATGTAAGACTCGCACAAATATTACTATGTTTAGAAAATGTCACAAGAAATGATAGCACAAAACTAGCCCCTGAATGTACAGCAGAAATGACAGATCACAGAAAAATGCTTATGGATGACTACAGATTATCACCAGAACTGATGCAAAACTGTGCCAATGATATCCTTACACTGTGCAAAGGAATAGAAGCTGGTGGGAAAACTATACATTGCCTTATGGAACATGCTCGTCCAAGACGACGAAATAAGAAAAGAATTAGCATCGGTTGTCAGAAATCCCTTGAGACACTGGTCCAAGAAGCAGATCCTGGTGAAGATTGGAGGGTGGACCCAATTTTACGCAAAGCATGTAAACCGGTTGTGGACAAAGCTTGTCAGGAAGTAGTTGGAGGCAATGGCAGGGTAATGTCCTGTCTTATGGAGAAACTGGGCACAGCTGTCATGACTTCAGACTGTGAAGCAGCTCTGATACAAATACAGTATTTTATATCAAGAGACTTCAAACTAGACCCCCAGTTGTACAAAGCATGCAAGTATGATGCTGTAACACTTTGCAAGTCCAAGTTCCAATGGCCTGATGCAAGTGATGCTAGATCTGAGAAGGATCTTCTGGTACTGCCTTGCCTGTACAACTATGCATACAGCTCTGAGCAAAGAGGGAAACTCAAGCCAAACTGTGAACACCAAGTTCGCAGGGCAATGAGGCAGAGAGCTATGAGTGTTGATTTGCTCCCTGAGATTGAGGATGTCTGCATTGATGATCTGGCAATGCTTTGTATAGAGAACTCTGGGAAAGGAGAAGAAATATCCTGCCTACAAGATAAAATAAAAGAGTTGTCACCCAAATGTAGGGATGTTGTTAACAACTTTACTGAAACACAGAGTGGTCACATTGAACTGAATGTAGTTGTAAATGTGAACTGTAAGGTACCAATGGAACGGCTGTGTGCCTCAGAACTTCAGAGCAAAAATGATGAAGATGATGTGATGGAATGTCTTATATCCCACAAAAATGATCCAGAAATAAAAGCTAATGTTAAATGCAGAGCAGCTATTGAACATGAACAACTGATCTCTCTAAAAAACTATAGGTTTACTCGTAAATTTAAGAATGCTTGCAAGTCTTATGTTCTAAGGTATTGCCCTAAGGCTCAAACTAAAAATCAGGTGGTGACATGCTTAAGTGAAATTGTAAGGAATGATACAATAGCTAGAAGAAAGCATACAATACTTAAAGACTGTAGACAGCAGCTGAGAAGTCAGCTATTTCAGCAGAAAGAGAACATAGACTTAGATCCAGAGCTTAAAGAGGCTTGCAAGAATGATCTGCAGCTATTTTGTCCAAAAGTACCTCATGGTGAATCCGCTGCACTGGAATGCCTTCAGACAGCCAGTGAAAAACTGTCAGAAGGATGTCAAAAGGCATTGTTTGTGGTGAGGAAACAAGAATTCAATGATAATGCTATTGACTATCACTTGATTACAAGTTGTAATAGTATGATTGACCTGTATTGCCATAATACTGAGACTTCAAAGATTCTTGACTGTTTGAAGGTATGTTTATGAAAAAGAATGCGAGGTAGCCCCACCATTATAACTATGGAGATTGAGTTAACATTACATAAATACAATTCTCTTCTTTTGCAGGCTCATCGCAAAGACCCTGACTTCAATGAAGATTGCAATATAGTCATTGTGAACAGATTGATTGAACAAAACACTGACTACAGGTTCAACAGTAACTTGCAGAATGCATGTAAATTGGATATTCAAGAACATTGTTCTGGAGTTATCGGTAAGATATAAGAATTCATCTAATTAGGCAAAAATCATAAAGGTTTTTTGTTAATATAGTGTATAAGTCCTCATTTACCTCACGTCACCCAGGATTTTTGGGACATTATTTCATTTTTTATACTGTTGGTTCATGGTGTAGGTAGTATGTTGTGGCATGTCAGAAGCTTAAATCGGTTTCATACATTTATGGTCAGAGACACATTTTAACAGGAACCCTACAACACACTACAATAGTGTGGTTCTAGCTTATGATGACAGTAATAATAAAAAAATAAATAAAACGAACAGTTAATTGAGTCCTAACATAACTGTAGTACTCAATTGATGATCAGAATTATAATGACTATGCCAATGTTTTGCATAATTCCATGCAAATAATGGTTGTTTGTTCTAATCTCGTCTTAATGATTCATTTATAAGGTTCTACAAAAAAAACACTGATATTTTACAGCAAACCAGCCCCAAGACATAGAATTCCAAGGCAAAGTTCTATACTGTCTAAAAGATAAATTCCGAGAATCGAAACTGACGACGCTGTGCGAAAACGAACTGGCTAACTTATTAAAGGAGCAAGCTCTTAACTATCGACTCGATCCGCTGCTGGGGCGCTTGTGCAAAGCGGAGATTCAGACGATATGCTCGCTACAGCCAGAAATTACTAGTTCAGAGGGACTGGTAAGTAGAATTTTACTACCTAAAATGAATATTACTATAACTATCACAAGAACTCGTTACCCAGATAACGACCTTCGACCTTCGCCCACCGCGCCACAGAGGTCGTCAAATAAGATATTATTATTAACCATCTTCCCCTGATTTCCTTTCTCTATTTTGCGGAAAATTTTGGGTCACTGAGATCTAGTCTATTCCTAGAGTATTGGATGGGTCACTTCATGTCGGATGAGTTGTGGGCGAAATCTACCACATAATGTATCCCCAAAGACGGGAAACAACCTCGCGACGCGCCAGAATAAAGAGTCGTCGGTGGAAAGACGAACTTGACGCGCACTTGCGCAGCAAGCTCGCTGGGAATTCGCGACAAGCGCGCCTGAACTCGCCGCGAAAAAATCGCGGACGCGCCGCGTCAAACCTTTCCCCATGCTTCTTTCCTAATCGCTCGCACTTGTCTCGCTTTGGAATTGCTTTATGCAAATTATGATAGCGCTCCTAAAATACCCATAGGTATATTAAAACACGTCTTAGTAGTGTAGATAAAGATAGGTGATTGAAAATGTCATGCTGTCCCGCTTAGATCATTATTTGATACTAGCGGTCCGCCCCGGCTTTGCACGGGTATATTCTATCGCCTATGTTCATCAGGGATAATGTAGGATTCTAATGGTGAAAGAATTTTTGAAATCGGTCCAGTAGTTGTAAACAAATCTTTTTTTCTTTATAATATTAGTGTAGAAATATTACTTAAGCAGGTAATTTTCGATCCCAATCTTAATCTACACGACTATAAATATAAAAATTGCTTTAGTTTAACTTTAAATGTTACAGGTAGAAGAGTGTCTCAAAAACGCGCTGCTTAATCACAAAATAGTGTCTGCGGAATGCGCGCGTGAGGTCGCGCAAATAATCGAAGAGGCTGAGGTGGATATCGAGGCTGACCCATTGCTGGAGAGAGCTTGTGCTCTAGACCTGCTGAAGTATTGCAAGGACTTGGAGCATGGTGCTGGGAGACGTACGTTTTTTATTCAAACTAGTTGAAATCTAACAAATCAATTTGGAACACTATTTTATTTTACTCTTATTTCAGGGTTAAAATGTCTAAAGATAATTCTGAACGACAGCAATAGGAAGTTAGAAGCTGACTGCGAAAAGGCGCTCTCTAGCAGATTAGAAATGTATAGATATGTAGCAGCAGTAAGTATTCATTTATTTTCCAATTTCAATGATCGTCCAAACATTTCTCCTAATGCGGGAATCGAACCCGCAACCTCCTACGTCGCCGCGCCACGTCGGAAGTATTTGTAAGTATTTATTTTTTGCTGAATTATAATAACACTTTCAATGAACCTTAAACCTAGTTACTATATCTAGCATTCGAAGACCATTAATGCTTATAATTTTTTGTATGTTTTGGCCGTAGGCGTCGCGGCATAAGAATTTACTTCTCCAACTCAGCCCATGGATGTCGTAAGAGTCCACTAAGGGAACCAGCCAGAGGAAAGGCAGGCAGCTTCCTTTTGTATTTTTAACACCTACACTGCGATATCAGCGCCGTCCTCCTGCCAAGCTTGGTGGTGGCGATTATGGTAAAATCCCCCTCGCTTGACGGGAGGCATGTTCAGCAGTGGACATAAATAAATAATGCTGGACGATTCAAACAGCATTATCTAGCCCCAAGCAAAGCAGAGCTTGTGTTATGGGTACTAGATAACTGTTAAACATAATACAATACATTACTTATATAGATATCGATATCTAGAAAACGACCAGAACACCCTGAACCAATGTCTGCAGATCGTGCACACATTTGTCCCGAGGCGGGAAAAAAACCCGCAACCTCCTGCATCGCAGGCAGACCTTCACCCACCGCGCAACAGAGGTCGTCAATATAGAGAAAATCTGCAATAATAAACCTATTAATAATAGAGGTTGTAATAATGTTTAGGTACTGATGATAATGCAGTTTTAACGCATTCGCTGCCCCGCTTCGCGACTCGGACCCGCAGAACGACTTCTGCGTCTTGGGCCCATGAAAGTATTAATTTAATAAAACTTGTGTTTGCTTGTTTCAGATGAATGTGATAGAAAACTTAGGTGATGTGTATAATGAACTTTCTACATCTCCTTCTAAGAAATACTTTTTAGTTGTAGCTATGTCTATTATAGGATTAATATTTATATTTGGTTTATATTGTGGCCGTATGACAAAGAAAGCTATGTATGTTAAAAGGAAATAGTTAACCAATTTAGGTATGCAATATTTGTAATAAGTTTGAAATCAATAAAAAGTCAATTTAATATTATGTTGTATTTAATTTAATTTATCTTTAGTAGAAAAATATGGAATATATCTAGCATTATTTTATAATTCCAGTTAACAGTTAGATTGTGCTATCAGTAGATCTTTCAGAACATCTCATCAAATTCCATTCCGTCAAACTCATCTATAACCTCATTCTTAACAGATTTAGGTTTTAATTCTGTTTTTGGTTCTACTTTGACATCTCCTTTGAGTATCTTCTGGCTCTCCTCAAAGAATTGATTGGGATGATTTATTCCAAGTCCTAAGTCATTGTTGTGCATGGCATCAAAGTGCCTACTGCATGCAATCTGGAAGTGGCCCTTTTTGGCCATGTCCACTATGTCATGAACCGCTGAAACAATAATAACAGTTGATAGCACATTATTAATATAAAATGGGATAGTTTGGATGTTAGTTACTTCTCCACTCCAAAACAGAATTTTTGCAGATTTACTTATACACTAACCAAACTCGATGTAGTGATGTTTGTCAACAAATAAGGACACAAATAGCTCACTATGTTGGTGTTGAGTTTCAGAAATATTGGTAAGCAATATTTATTGAAGGAAGGATCTCATATCGATGTAAATTGCATGAAAAAAGATGTGGCAACAGAGTGAATTTCAGGTTAGGTATGGGCTGTTTGTTTACAAACATTCTAGATGCAGTTTGGTTAGTTTATGAATTAAAAATTAAATAATATTGAGTCCTGCAAAGTACAGTATACATATTTGGAGTATTGGACATGGACATTACACTTAACACAACACAATATCTAACTCAAGCTGTTTCATTTATTATGTACAAGAAGTTACAGAAACAAATGATAATGATTACCTTGTTGATCAAATCCATATCCTTGCAGTTTATTCTTCAAGTTACTAGGATCACAATGCCTGTAAGGGCACCCATGACAATCTCCTGGGCCAACTGTCTCATTGATAATTCTCAAGCAGCTGAATGGAGTATAATTCTTTTTACTGCCCTCTTTACCGTAGTTGTACCGCACATTGTAAGCATAACTCTTCTCGAATTTATCAAGCTCCATGATCTTTGTAAACTCATCTCTCCAGAATCTAAGGGAGTCTTCTAGCGTAACCCCAATGCCTTTAAGAAACAGGCCATACTGTAATCTGCCTCCATGTCTAAGATGGTGAGCAGATCTGAGTTGTTCATGCAACTGTCTCATACATAATGGGAATGATTTCACAGATAGAGCATCCAGGGTTTCTATAGGAACAGCTGCTTTGTCACTAGTGTAATCATTGCCTGAGTATGATTGATGAAGACCTTTCAGTAAGTTGACTAATCTCTCATCTTGCTCAATCTCACCTAAATGATGGCTAGCAACTGCCAAACTTTGCTTCAAGTGTGTTCTGTATTGGGATGAAAGTACTGATACAAAATCTTTGTGTGGAATGTAAGCATATCCCCCACTGAGGAAGACTTTCCTTAATTTGACAAGATCGAGAACTTCATAAAATTTCACTTTGTAAAACATCATGTTGTCCACATCTGTGTAAGCTGTTGATTCTCGTAAGTTGCCAATGATTTCCGTTTTTTCTTCCTCTGAGATATTTGTGTAGCGCAGGTTGTTTAGTTTGAAGAACGTTTCCACTGCTTCGCCTCTCATTATGACAAATCTCATCTTGAACAGTTCTAGTTCTCTGGCGATATACCATCGCCGTAGCTCTTCTGTTCTGCAATAAGCTAACCGCAGTATGAAATGGGCAACATGGTCTTTTTTCCTCGCTTGGAGATCTGCCTCCGCGGTACCACATGACGTCTTCTCACAAAGTCTAACGTAATATTTCAGCCCTTGTGTTCTTAGCTCTCCTATAACGCAATCAGTCCATTCCTCTGAAAACGGACGCAACCCTTTTAGCGTTGTAGCTGTAGCCAATGTCCTCAGTAAAGTTACTCTATCGAGAGCTAGAGTTTCGAATTCTTGAAGGGTTATGTCTTCTGTTGGAGGGATTTTGTATAATTGCAGATCGTGTGGATAACTCTCAACGAGACTGCCTGTTCTAGTAGGAACCTTTGTAGACTTTCTTCGAATGTTCAGCTCCATTGCAAATTTTTAACGTAAACCGTTATAAACAAACCAAAATAAACACGAACTTCACGAACCTTGTTTTATTTTTCTTACTTTTTTCCCGCCAATTACTGACAGCTAATTTACCGTAATCGTTGATAGTAAAACCTTGAATTAATGAGTGTTGTTTCGACATTTTGCCGGATTCTCCGGTTTTTAAATATTCTTTTGTCTGTGTTTATTTCAGTCATTCAGTAGAATCAAGCTGTCAACGTGAAATCGATCTTCTTGTCCAAGAATGATCGATTTCACGTTCGTGAGACCATAGAGCATCACTCTCTCAAGTTCACTCAACACAACACGAACGAAACTCGAGTTTTCTTCTTTCGTGTCTTGGCGATTTGCTGCTGAACAAGAATTTAATTATTTTTTAGCATTTCTCAAATAAATAATGTAATTATCATAGAGTACACGTTAAAAGGCAAACTTTACGCTAGCTATAACGTAGATAAATGTTTACATAAGTAGATAAATCGTCGCAATGGTGTCAAAAAAGATGCCGTCGTCACTGGACGATCTGGTGGAATATATTCAGCTCTACAAGCCTGTTCCAACTGTTTTGCAAGGCACCGTGCTACCTTTCATGATAATATACCCTATCCTATTCTATTCGTGGATATTCGTGTACGGGTTGGAGGATAACTACGAGGCCGGGTTCGTGACGATTGCTGTGGTGGCGGTTGTACAAATTCTCATCTGTCTGTGTTGCTATTGGAGTGTTCACGTCCAATGCTTCCTCGCCTGCACTTCGGTAAGTTACTTTAGTACTAAGCTTTTCTTAAAATTGGGTAATAATTTGTTCAGTTTTACTGTTACCATGTCCAAAGAATTATACAACCTATTCAACAATTTGTCAATGAAATACACAAAGTATCATTCATATTCCAAAAGTTAACTTTTGATTTTATGAGCATGTATCTTAAATATTTAAAATTATTGCTTGATTACAGGTAAAAGATCCCATACAAGCAGAAGTGGTCAAAGTTGTTCCGACAACCAACAATGGATTCTCAGAAATTGTCAAACTTCATCATACAAAGGTATGGAATGATTTTATTGAGACCCACGTAAGTGGATGAGTTATGTACACATGCTCTAATTGATGGCTGGAGCTATTGATCGCAGTAGAGTAGAGGTATTGAATCACACACAACAAAGCTGCTTCACTTCCTTTGTTAGGTTCCCTTACTTGTTCCTTATGCTCATTATTATGACTGAGTTAGCTTTCATATTTGAAAGCTTACTCAGTCTTTAATCTATGCTTGAGTGACGTTTATGCCATAGAAAAACATTACTCAAACATCGATTGATGATGACCGAGCAAAATTTCATGATTCAGGCCTTATAACACGAGATACAGACTGAGTTGAAGTGGTCAATTCTTACGCTGCAACTGCCAAGGCTTATTTTAATTGATTGCATGCCTTTGACTTATTCATGTCTAGCCAGCATTTGGGACATGTGTAGCATTATTACAGAAAACAAATGTGACAATGTATGGGACTATTGAATAGTACTGCTTATTAAACAAGCAACAAAGATGTTTACAGTTGCAACTCAAAACATTAGTGTTCTACTTAGTTTTCATGGCTAATTGTAATTATTGGCATGAGTAATTAAATTTACATTCAAGCATGTATTACCTCTAATACCAGATTATATTAGGTCTTGTATAAAAACTAAAGAAAATGCTCGAAATATTTCTGTTGGTCCAAGAGTCCTGTAAGGTCTAAAACTATTTATTACTTACTAGCTTCTGCCCGCGGTGTCGGACGCGTATTTTTATCCTGATCTGTTCAGTAGTTTTGGAGATCCTATAGCAAAATAAAATTTACATGTCACAAACTTACGGCCTTAAAATATTATTGGGATAGGATACTATACAATCTTGTAAATTATACATATTGTTTTTATCATCTCCATTAAATACAGATTATTGATTTACTGTCTTAATTTCCATCAGATTTTCCTTGATCAATTGCAAAATTTTGTTTTTCAGGCTATAAATAAAAGTAGTGTCAAACCAGATGTCTGGTTCATATTCCAAAAGAGCAAATATATTTATGACTGGGATAAAGCCACATTCCATACTGTCGAGTTCCCAACTAATAAGCCCTATGAGTACTTCATGGAATCCAAGGGTTTCTCTGATGAGGAGGCCATTGACCTTGCAGAAAAAGAGTTTGGAAAGAATGAAATGATTATGGTAAGGACTACATAAAACTATAAATGCTATAAATAGATAAATAATGCTAATGCTGAACAATCCACGCAGCATTATCTGGCCCCAAAGTAAGCACAGCTTGAGTTGTGGGTACAAGTATAACTGGATATACTTTAAACATTATTTAAGTTAATAGTTAGAATTTCATATTATATAAAAAAAATGCTGGACAATTCAACATTATGTAGCCCCAAGCTGGGCAGAGCTTGTGTTATGGGTACTAGATAACTGATATACTTAATATAATACAATACATAGATAGATATTTTTATTATAAATAGAAAACGACCCGAACCCCCCTGAACAAATGTCTGCAGATAGTACACAGTTGTCCCGAGGTGGGATTCGAACCCGAAACCTCCTGCGTCGCAGACAGACCTCCGCCCACCGCGCCACAGAGGTCAATGATATAGTCAGTTTATAATTATTGCATCTTTCCTCTAGAATCAATTCAGATGCATATCAATTCTCTAATCTCCCCTTCGCCCTTATCCTCTGTTTCATCATTCTATCTATTGATGTTGCAAAAAATATGGTGTGATTGACGTTTACTTCATTTAATTAATTAACACTGATAAATAAATTGTTTCTGGCACTTTAACAAATGCTAATAAATCTATTATTTCAGGTAGTACCAGAATTTATGGAACTTTTCAAGGAAAGAGCTACTGCACCATTTTTTGTGTTCCAAGTATTTTGTGTCTGTCTGTGGTGCCTTGACAAGTACTGGTATTACTCCATATTCACTCTGGTCATGTTAATCATGTTTGAATGTACTCTGGTCCAGCAGCAACTAAGAAACATGTCTGAGATAAGAAAAATGGGAAACAAACCATACAACATCAATGTATACAGAAACCGTAGGTGGAGACAAATTATGAGCGATTGTCTGTTACCCGGCGATATTGTATCTCTAACCCGTTCTGTCAATGAGAACTTAGTTCCTTGTGATATCCTTCTGCTTAAAGGATCCTGTATTGTGGACGAGTCCATGTTAACGGGAGAAAGTGTGCCACAGATGAAAGAGTCTGTAGAAAGCCAAAAGAACATACAACAGTTACTGAATGTTGAAGGTGATAGTAAACTTCACATGCTGTTTGGTGGCACTAAAATCGTACAGCACTCGTCGCCGAGCAAAACCGGGTCACCAGGACTCAAAGCGCCCGATAATGGTTGCATAGGCTATGTTATCCGCAATGGCTTCAACACGTCACAAGGAAAATTGCTAAGAACCATTTTATTTGGCGTCAAAAGAGTTACTGCAAACAATTTGGAAACTTTTGGGTTTATCATGTTCTTATTGATTTTCGCGATTGCTGCCGCAGCTTACGTGTGGATCAAGGGTTGTGAAGACCCGGAAAGGAACAGATACAAGCTGTTCCTAGAATGTACATTGATATTGACTTCAGTTATACCTCCAGAACTGCCAATAGAGTTATCTCTAGCAGTTAATACCTCATTGCTACAGCTGGCTAAATCAGCTGTTTTTTGCACTGAGCCGTTTAGAATACCTTTTGCAGGAAAAGTTGAAATTTGCTGCTTTGATAAGACTGGAACGCTCACAAGTGATAATTTAGTTGTTGAAGGAGTAGCAGGGATTGGAGAACACACAGACGCTTCTGTTATATCTCTGTCGGAAGCTCCTATAGAAACTATTCAGGTACTAGCCACCTGTCATTCGCTTGTCCAACTCGACGATGGTGTAGTCGGCGATCCACTTGAAAAGGCTACACTAAAAGCCGCAGAATGGAATCTTACGAAAAGTGACGCGGTCGTGCCAAAGAAAGGAAAGTCCCCTGGTCTTAAAATCGTGCACAGAAATCATTTCTCTAGTTCTCTTAAGAGGATGTCAGTAATAGCCGGATATCAAATAAACGAACGCGGATTCCTTGAGTCTCACTATATTAGCAGTGTGAAAGGCGCCCCGGAAACCATCAAACCTATGCTGAAAAATGTGCCTAGTCATTACGAAAATGTATACCTTACTCTATCAAGGCGAGGCGCTAGGGTACTCGCTTTAGGATACAGGAATTTGGGTAAACTTAGCTCACAAGAAATCCGAGACTTGTCTCGTGAAGATATCGAGTCAGATTTGACGTTTGTCGGATTCGTTATCATATCGTGTCCACTAAAAAGTGATTCGAAAAAAGCCATAGCAGAAATTGTTCACGCTTCTCACTCTGTTGTCATGATCACTGGCGATAACCCACTGACGGCGTGTCACGTTGCCAAGGAGCTAAAGTTTACGAGAAAACCTGAAACCCTCATCTTTACTCAAAAGGAAGATCAGTGGAGATGGACCTCCATAGACGACGAATTAGATTTACCTGTCGCACCCTTCAAAAGTTACAAGCAACTAGTATCCAAATTCGATCTCTGTATAACAGGTGAAGGTCTCACGTACTTGAATGAAAGTCACCACAAGTATTTGCTCCAATTGATGCCTTATATCAAAGTGTTCGCTCGATTCGCCCCTAAGCAGAAGGAATTCGTAGTTGTGACCCTGAAGAGCCTTGGCTATACGACGCTGATGTGTGGTGACGGTACAAATGATGTGGGAGCACTGAAACATGCCGATGTGAGTAAATTTTGACCATAAAAACTTAATAACCTTCATAACCTCGCTAAGGTCAGATCAATGTACAAAATCAGTTTTACTCTATATTTCTGTTCCTTTACCAGTTAAGTCATCTAAATTGATACAAAATTGGTTAAACTTAGCCCTTGTATGCATATTGTATAAACTCATACTAACTACTTTTTGCTTCGTTGTTGCCACTTTTGTAAAAAAGTCTGATGAAATTTTCAATTACAGGTGGGAGTAGCAATCCTAGCG
Source organism: Eupithecia exiguata (assembly GCA_947086465.1). NCBI lineage: Eukaryota > Metazoa > Arthropoda > Insecta > Lepidoptera > Geometridae > Eupithecia > Eupithecia exiguata. The sequence continues at coordinate 4,247,742 of OX352229.1, forward strand.
AATGCACCCGAGCGCCTTCATAAGCCCGAAAGGCCTGAACGGCATATAGAGCCCGAGCCTAGACGGGAACGGCCGCTGAACCCGCGCGAAGCCGCTAGGGCCGACGCCGCCGCTAAGTTAAGGAAAGCTATGAAGGAGTTGGAGGATGCTGACCAGCCACAGTTGGTGCGATTGGGCGACGCGTCCGTTGCCGCACCGTTTACTAGTCGACTGTCCAGCATTTTGTGTAGTAAGTTTCCTTGTACATGGAAATGTTAAACCGAAAGGGGCTAATTGTAGACCCCTAGGAGCATGAAATGACAAAAATAACGAAATTTATTATAAAATAAAACGTCGTGCGAGTCGGGCTTGTGCAACGAGGGTTCCGTATAATTGCATAATTAAAAGACCTTGTTTCTTGCCAAATATCATGATTCTAGGTTCATATGATTCCCTTGGAAAATTAAAAAATTTGGCATAAACGGCTGTAACTTTTGATTGCGTTGACTTAGAAGTTTGATTTATATCGCGACTCCAAGAGGTTACGAACCTGAGTATATGATGTGAATTTCAACTCTATACTTCCACGCGTTTCTGAGAAAAGAGGGTTGACAGACGGACAGACGGATCCTAGAAGTTCCTTTTGAGGTACAGAACCCAAAAAATAACCGAATTTCCCCCTTTTGGCTTAATGTCGCTTGCATTCCGTCTGCGACTATTGCACATAGAAGAAAATTGTGCCTTACTTTGTGGATATAATCATTTATAGTGGTTCAATACCCTATCAAAATTTTAAAAAATCCCTTCAATACCGTTTCAATGAGCCTTTACCTTTAGCCAATTTTGCAGCATAATCAACTTACCACTATATTTGTATATTCCAGTCTGCCACATCATAAAGCAAGGCCGTTGCACGCTAGTCACAACACTCCAGATGTTCAAGATCCTAGCCCTGAATGCGTTGATACTCGCGTACAGCCAATCTGTGCTGTATCTCGATGGAATAAAGTTCAGCGACTCACAAGCGACGCTGCAAAGTTTGCTGTTGGCTGCTTGTTTCCTCTTTATATCACGGTCGAAGGTGAATACTATAATCTTCATTATGACGATTAAAATAATTTACTAACCTAAAAATCTTAACAAATTGTGGAAACTATCAACATTCTTGTGGCGCCCTCTAGCTGCGTATTGTACAATATTTTAGTGATTTGACAGTATTTGGAGATACGGTTTGAACTTCAGCTCAAAGCTTTAAGGCTTTTGTACACTCAGGTTTTATTCGACGTAACAATCTACGGTTAATTCAAAAAGGTTACATGCAGTGCAGTCATATTAGGGGCTCAACTCGGAATTGCAGCATCTTTCACACTAATACACCTTCATTTTGGTTTTCTAAAATTTGTCTCAAAAGTTTCATAAAATCTCGTGTCTGCGCCGTAAGTTATTCAAGGTCAGAGGTCACAAAAACCAGTTTGTCGTGATTATGTCGGTTTCTATAGCTCCAATGATGTTAACATTTGTAATAAAATTGTAGAGCATAAAATTTGTGACGAAATTTTATTTACCTCTTTTTTTCATACGTCCAACCGTTTTTGAGTTAACGCTCAGCTCTCATTCCGAGGTTGACCCCTTTTTTTACTGAAATGATTGCACTAATAGTGATCCTTACAACACTGACGACCGTGCCTCTTCACACGGCGAATTAACCGTAGATTTTCTCCTTGTGTGAACAAAAGTCCGCACTCGCGTAGTAATCCGTTCATTCATCACATTAAATATTTTTTATTTAATAATAGATTGTTTCCCTTTCAGCCATTGAAGCAACTATCCAAAGAGCGACCTCTACCAAACATCTTCAATCTTTACACAATCATGACAGTTCTGTCTCAGTTCGCTGTGCATTTCATCTGCCTCGTCTACTTGGTACGGGAAGCTACGCTAAGATCGCCGGGAAGGTGAGATATTTTTTAATTTTTTTAATACTTCACTTCTTGAAGTATTCAAACGTGTTGTAATTCAGACTCAATCAAATCAACACTGCATATTTTTGCATGAGTTTAAAAGTACGTAGCTATACGTCTTCCATGTTTTAACCGACTTTGAAAAAAGGAGGAGGCTCTATATTCGTCTGTAGGCTACGAATAAATAGACTTATTATTTATTCGTAGGCTGTAGGTATGTTTTTTAATGTTATTATTTATTCGTAGGCTGTAGGTATGTTTTTTAATGTTTTTTGAAACTATCAACATTCTTGTGGCGCCCTCTAGCTGCGTATTGTACAACATTTCAGTGATTTGACAAATTTTCGATTTTCCCGTTAATTATGGGCTGATTTTGATGATTCTTTTGGTATAGAAAATCGTCCCAGGGTGGTCCTATATAAATATTATTCCTGAGTGTGTCTCGCAAAACAAAAAAAACAGTGTTAATTGGTATTGAGAATTTTTAATCGGTTTAAGTTTTTTCAAAATAGACAAATTATTAAAATATATGAAAGGAGAGACTCTTGATAATTAACCATAGTAGGGTTTGAAACCTTAAAGAAGAACCTAACTATTTATGCTAAAATGAACCTTATTTCGCAGAGATAACAAACCAAAACTAGATATGGATCTGGCTGAAGACGAAGAACCTGCGCCTTTCGCCCCGGACCTCCTCAACAGCACTGTTTACATCATCTCCATGGCGTTGCAGATTTCAACCTTCGCTGTTAATTATAGGGTATGGAATCCTTTATCGTATTTCTTTTATTCATTATCATTCATTACGTATGTTATAAAATATTACTCGAGAGTTATCTATTTCTTATTGATAGCGACGACCTCTCTGGCGCGGTGAGCGAAGGTCCGCCTGCGACGCAGGAGGTTGCGGGTTCGATTCCCGCCTTGGACAATTATTTGTAAGATCTGCAGGTATTTGTTCAGGGTGTTCTGGTCGTTATCTATGTATAATAAAAAATATCTATATATGTAATTTATTGTATTATGTATATCAGTTGCCCTACCCATAACACAAGCTCTGCTTAGGGGCTAGATAATGCTGTGAGAATAGTCCAGCATTATTTATTTATTTATTTTTTGTGTCCTCCAGTTTTCAATACCTATTGTCCATTATGAGGCGGGTGCGCTATCGATTATTAATTAATTTATTAATTACCTATTCTGAATCGTCTTTTCATTATACAGGGGGAGCCGTTCATGGAAGGGCTCAAACAGAACAAGCCGTTGATGTACAGCGTGGTTCTATCTGGCGGAGTGGTGCTCGCGTTAGCCGCTGGGATCTTTCCAGATCTTTCTGCAATGTTCGAGATAGTGGAATTCCCAGATGACGTAAGTACAAACGATTAGATAAAATTAAACTATCCTATTGGTGGTTCGATTTGAGCTACAATAATAGACCGAATTTATTGGTGAACGGGTAACGCGTTCTCCAATGTCTTTTCAAACATTTTAAATGTTCTTTGTAGTCAATGCGTTCAGACGTGGATATAATGTAAATTGACGTGAATTGGGTTACGTTAAAACCGTAAAACGGTTTTTTCTCCGTTACCATCATCAAAAATTAAAAAAAAAACTAGAAACAAACTACGATACAAGGCAGTAATCTAGGGGATACAGGCGCCCTACCCCTTCCCCAAAAATGAAAAAAAAAAACTAAGATCTTTGGCCTTCACATTTAAAAACATGCAATTTAAAATATCCCAAAAATTTACCAATAGTTGAGCTACCTGTTGATTGTTTGCAATCTGCAGTTAGCTCAATTGTAAATACTAGTTCTAATTTAATTCTATTACTTATTTGATTGTAATGTAAGAAATTAAATAATTTTCCAAAAAAATTCTGTTTCGTCGGGACTCGAACCCGTGCCCCACCCTCAGTACGGGTGTGCTCTAACCAACTAAGGCACGAAACCCTAGTCGGTTCAACCGAAAATCTTTGGGACCTCTTACGGACTATAGCGCCGGTGGCTCCACCTACAGGGGTATTGTAATTTTCTTCGATAACAAAGAAATAAAAAAAAATGGATATCATTTAACTTGCTCGACTTTACCCTGAGTGTGAAGGCTTCATCATCATCATCATTTTACCCTGGTATCACCGAAAGCTGTATAGGCCTCCTTTCGTATGAGGTCTTACTCACTAAAGTAACAAAAACCATAAAATATGCATTATTTGTTTCAGTATCGCCTCATACTTGTTCAAGTCGTGTTAGCAGACGTCGGGTTCGCGTACGTCGTGGACCGCGCCTGCTTGTATCTATTCGGCGACGGCAGTCTACGGCACGTACCAAACTTATAGTAAATACAATATCAAGGTGCAAATATAGACAATTCGTATGCATAGATTTCTCAGCAGTAATTAGTGTAAATGTATTGACATAGTCCTAGCATGGGGAGGCTAGACTAGACGAGGCTTTGTATAGGGTATAGACAACAAGTTATTTATTAAAACCCATAAAAAGACCCCACACGTTCTCGATTTTTCACTTTTTCCCGCCAAATGAGAGGGTAAAGGCCTACAAAATGTAGCTAATGACCAAAATACATTAGAAATGAAATAAGTTCCCAAAATTTTCGGTTTCGGCGGGACTCGAACCCGCGCCCCACGCGCTTAGTTGTTAGAGCACGGGTGTGCTCTAACGACTAAGTCACGAAACCCTTAGTCGGTTCAACCGAAAATCTTTGGGACCTCTTACGGACTATAGCGCCGGTGGGTCCACCTACAGGGATAACATTACAGTTTATATATGTATGGGTTCGAGTCCCGCCGAAATCTAAAAAGTTTTTGGGAACTTATTTCATTTCTTAGAGATACCCAAAGTGCGGGTAAGCACTATAACAAAAAACCTTAAAATACATTAGGCCTGTATTATGAAAGTTTTCTCAGTCATCGATCTATCTTTGAGTAACGCTTATGCCACAGTAAAGCTTTACTCAAGCATAGATCGATGACTGGGCAAGCATTCAATACGACCCTTAGTCTTTTGGCCTCTCTTTCTGTGCCGGGCATGTTAGATTCTAGCTTCAACGCAAAAAAGTTCACTTCAGCGTGCGCCTCTCCGTCAGAGTTCTAAATAACAAATCTTTCTGGCGTCTAAATAGAGGGCATTTTTTTCTACACTATGCTAACTGAGTGAGACTTAAGACCCGTTGCACTAACGCGCTAAAGGTGTAAAATCACTATAAAGATATCTATAGAGGGTAGCAGACAGTGTATTTTGATACCGCATTCATTAACCCTTCAGTACTTTTTTTGAAAATTTCTTGCTTGAAGGCAGGAAATGTTTCGCGGCCCATATAGTAACAAAGAATACTAAAGGGTTAATACTAATACTGTTTTGATACTTGAGGGAATAATTGAGTATTTGTTAACCACTTAAGGTGCAAATGCACTACGCGTTAGGCGAACTGCGCGGCGCGGCACTGCTTTGATAAACTCGCCAGACAAGCCGCGCAGTTCTACTGTCACTTAGTGCGTTCTATATCATACGATTTCATACGAAGAGTAATTGGCCGCATCGTGCAGCACATTGTTCCGTTGCATTGCAGTTCCGCCCAGTGCGGTCGTACCTTAAGAATAACTCTAAAAACAAAACGCACGCCGCGCTGGTAAAATAACATCGAATTGTCATCGAATTAAACGTATGTAACGTCTGAAATTCTCTCTATTCTAGACAATCTGCTAAGGGGCTGGTATGCAACAACACGTTACTACTTTTCAGTTTAAAGGTTTGATTGCCGAAATTAGCAAAGCATTATACAGATTCGATAGCAAAGAAAAACCTACCCATTGTACTGCATCAGAAAGTATATTTTAGAAAGTTTTTGACTATTGTAATAGTGAATGTTATATTAAATCTTATAAATATAATCAAAATGTATGTTAGTTTATACAGATCGCTAGACAAATATTAGCGGTAAAACAATGAGACTGCGCAAAATAGTAGTTTTATGACATAAGGAAAGGTTGAGTCTAGTTTTTGTACCATCTTCGAAAACTCTTCTAAGGGTCACCTAGCAGCGAGACACGACGCGACGCGACGCGACGCGACGCTGTGCGCACTTTTAAAGTGATTTAAAATATAACTTTGTTTACTACGCAAAAAGATACGAAAACTTCCCGCGACGCGTCGCTGCACAGCGAGACGTCGCGTGACGCAGCGCGCACTTTTTAAGATAGTAATTCAAAATATAACTTTATTTACTACACGCGAAGATACAAATGTTACTGACATAATAAGAAAACTCCCCGCGACGCGTTGCTGCGCAGCAAGAAGCCGTGCCGCGTGACGCAGCGTGCACTTTTTATGACAGTGATTTTAAATATAACTTTATTTACTATGCAAAAAGATACAAATTGTAAGAACTTTGTCGCGCTACGCCTCGCGTCGCGTCTCGTTGTGATCTGACCCTAACTTTCAACTCGACTCTTCAGATTGAATTTGATTGGTGTCATTTGGACCTTCCTATCGCCTTACTGTAATTTCAATACATAGTTCTGTCTTTTTAGAAAAATCATTTGCAAGAGTGAACAAGGAGTAAGTCTGAGCAAGCCGACTTTGAACTGAAAATCCTCGCGTATTTAGAAAAATCATATTGTTCAACGTTTGAACTCAACCTACCGTAATTTGGATACCCACTGATATTTAACGGTACTGACTGTACTTGGATTTTTTTATTAAGTTTGGTTTTCTCTAATAGCTTAATTATTATTACCATGGAGAATAAATATATTCCAATAATTAATTGATTTCAAGGAACCATCATTCCGATTTGCATTTGTTAGTTAATATCTCAACCGACACCTAAATATACTTTATTTAAACAAATTAATAAATCCCTTAGATATTTTTCTACGGAATATGACGTTCATGATTTTATTTAGTTTGTTGATAGATGACATTTAAGGGTCGGTTCTGGAAAAGGATATTCTTTGACAGTGTATAATAAATTGTAAATAATTTAATTTGTTGTATTTATGCAGACCACACGTAAATGTGACCGCTCAAAAATAATTTATGTGCATTTAAGTATGGTTGATGTTTTAATGGTTCATAAAATATATTGTGTAGTAAAAACTTATGTCTGATTGATTTATTGCCTATTACTCTGATAGAAATCACGTCAGCGATCATTTAATGATTGTATATTATTGCTTGCTTCAGAACTTGTCTATCATGATTTAAATGAGACTAGCTTCACTTTTCACTTTCAATTAATTTAAATGAATAACCTGTCCTACCCATATCTCTGCGATCTCATAAAGGTCCTACCTATTAGTAACCGCATTTATTCATAGGAAGATGGATGAAACGTTGATGTTCTTCTAACACAAACATGGTTCGTAGTTAACCTGCTCACATTTATGAATAACCCATATTATTGACGATGTATTTATTTATTGATAAGGTGATATTTTTCTAGAATCCACAAAGTATTGTTAACCCTGCATTTAAACTAAAAACTATCCTCATTGAAATAAAAACACCAAAATAATTATTAATAAGTCTGATTTATTTACAAGTACAGCTAGTCGGTTCATTAATTCCAAGTCCTACATTTTATTCAATCAGTGTTTCCACCCAAGACCGTCGCCAACACCAAGACCGATGGGGCCCAGTCCTCCCCAGCCAAGACCAGCTCCTCCTAAGCCCAAGTCTCCCCAACCGAGACCGATACCTCCCAAGCCTAGTTTACCGACACCGATGTTTCCAACTCCGATGTTTCCGAGTCCGATTTGGCCTAATCCAAGGCCTATAGGAGCTCCCAAGCCAATAGTACTGGTAATACCAATTGGGGCAGCAATAGGCGCGGCAACGGCTACAGGCGCAGCCACAGCTATCTGCTTCTGGACTAGAAGCTGCTGTGGGTGGACGGCAGAGCCGAAGCGTTTGACCTCTGCGTTGAACCCTCTGACAGGATCGGCCACGTAGTCAACCACTCTGATGGTTCCATCGGCCTCTGCGAGTGAGTAGGAGCCTTTCACGACGCCTCCGTCACGGGACTCGCTCTGTGCTTTGTTGTCGCCGGTGGTTGGGTCGTTCACGGCGTAGTTGAAGCCGTAACGAGGAATGTCCTGAAGAGTAGGGTAAGTTTGGTTACCTATTATTTTTTAGTGAGGAGTTCTAGGTTGAAAACTTAGTAATATCTTGTTATAGCTTTATTGCGATTGAGGAGAAAGGTTAGACTTAGTTGTCAAATATTTTACATAATTGTTATTAGTAACTTATAATACTTATCGGGTATAATTTCAGGAGTAAAGTCAAAGTATGTGAATTTATTAATTCTTTTACAGTAGGTATTCGTAACTTGAAAAAAGTGACTACAAAACAAATTAACGCAGGACAGACTCCTGCGTTAATGTGTTTTGTAGTCACTTTTCGTCGTCATGGCTATATTAATACAATAAACGAACAGGAGCAGAGTTCTGCTAACCAATTGCTTTACTATGACAGTGGTATCGTCGCACTTCGCGGAACCGTCCAGAGATGAAAGAAACAGTAGATACTTAGTGCGTGCGGTGCTATTTGCACGGAGATATTGATAGATACTTTGACACTTTTGACACGCGTCCCTCTATCTGTAGTTTCTTTCATCAAAGGTAAAATGCCAAAATGTTCTGACACGATACCATTGTTCTAGTGAAGCGATTAATTAAGTGGAATTCAGCCCCAGAACAATTAACAAAAAAATGTTACTGATATTTTGCAGGTAAACTCACCACACTGCCGACTGCTACACCGCCGACGCCAACACCCCCAAGACCATAACCATAACCGCCGATGTCGGATGGTGCGGCCGTAGCAGCGCCGATGAGGCTGGCAATCTTAGATAGAAACAGTATTTTATTTTACTAAACTCATTTTGGTAAACACTATTTGTCCTGCTAGCAACCTAAGAAAGACGCAGTAGATTATAAATAAAAACAAGATGATTGACTCTATAATGTGTCTGTGGTAGACAAAAATCACATAAAACTGGATACTTCATTACATGTTATTTTTACTTGGTCTATAAGTATTTCGGCACAGTTGCATGAGTCATGATCAACGTAACTAAAGTGGAAATCTCTGATAAATATCCAATTATTAATAATCTTTCAGGTATACACACGCCACATACACTCAAATAAAGATATATTGGTTAATAATCGCTCTTGCAGGTATAATAGAACGAGATACCTTCACTGAAACTAGCAGAAATCTCATTCCATCGATGATTTCAAATTATCAACGGCTTCTCACGACAAAAATGTAGTTCCATTTATTTACGCAGCTTTTCTTTCGCGAAACGGGTAGGTAATCTAAACTGTAAAGTCCTATATCTAGTCTTAAGGTAGATAACTTACCGTGATAAAGGCGAACATTTTCAAACACTGAACAGCTCCAACTCTAAACTCAGCTAATTGATAACCAAACACCCCGCGCTCGGATTATATACCGACGATTGGCAATCCCTAGCTATCCTTGATTTTCACAGTGGCTGCACATTAGGACAGCATATTTAACGTGTCCTGAAAATTTCTAATTAACAAAGTGGCGTGTTGTTCAATGATTCTAACTCTTGCGTTTGTTTCATCAGATTCCTGTTCCGTTGATGTTTAGTCGATATTAAACAGCTCTATTGAAAGCCGGACTCTTAAATGAGTCGGTAGTCCTTTCGTCCGCTTTTTGTTTGTGATTAGCTGAACCGACAGACGTTTTCCTGTTCAGAAACCGAATCATTATCGTCATGTCCAAAAATCCTTTATAAAAAATTGTAAATTTTATTTCCCTAAAAACAAGGAGCGTAAGTTACTGTAACAATCATTTCAATGGAAAATTCTGTTAAACTAACACTTTCGTTGGCCATAACGCACATGTCAAGTCCACCAGTTTGACCTGGTGCACTCGGTTGGACAGCATTTATTGCAACCAGCGCGTTGGATCGAGGACAGTCTCAAAGTCGCGGCCACCTCGTAAAAAGCACATGCTAAAACACTTGGACTAGATAGAAGTGATTCAGTGCTTGATTTTGAGTTCATACACGTGGTAACCGTATCAAATCCTGTGTTATCTGTATACAAGCTTGATTTTCGCGAGAGTACGTACTTTCGTTTCTCAAACTGTCTGGTATTTTATTTCCTCATCTAGCCTTGTAGACGACGACGGCCTGCGTCGATAAACTTGCGTCTTCCTATCTTCCGAGGACATCCGTGACGGCTGATGCGGCGGCAAATTTGGCCGAAGATCTAAATATGCAGGTCTCGACAAAGCCTACGCCTTAGCTTCCCTTCGAGTAGAGACCCTAGGTTAGCAGGGTACCGAGGCTCTTCGGGGTTTGAAAAATTATCTGAGCGTGACCCGAGAGCTGGTGAGTAGGTATCTGGCGCAGCGCATCAGCATTGCCACAGCTGCAGCGGGGCAATGCAGCCCAGCGTTTTTGGTGACAGTCTATTAGCTCAATTGTAAATACTAGTTCTAATTTGTTTCAATATTAGAACTAGCTATTATTTGAGGTAATTTTCTTTGTTAATAAATGCATACTACTTAGATGAGATGAAGTCAAACGCAAGCCTATAACATGTTGGTTGAGGCACTAAGTACCTTACCTACGTATACATAAGTGCTTTTGTAAGAGATACCTTCGCTAAACACACATAACCAAGAATAGCGTCTTGAAAACCAAACGCTAGAATAATGTGATAAAATAACATCAATTTCATTAAATTCGCCAACCAGCTCATTAAACTTAATTTGTTGCTAACCAGCATTACAAATAAGCATTTAATTTGATTGCTCGTTTAGAAAATATTAATGAATTCGCGTAGGTAGTTGCGTCGGCGTCCGTACCTAATTATTAACAGTACTTGCATTAATATCAATACATTATACCTAGTAGGTAGGTAAATTAGTTTTACGACATTCGTGTTTAGGCAATTAGGTTAGGCAAATTTTGTGAATATTTATCAGTATTTTGCATCTTGCGGTGCGAGGGGATATGCAACGATCGAATTTACGAAACTCGTTTAGCAATAAGCTGTAGGTACCTACTGTGTATTAGAAGTCCCGCGTCTTCGACCATGGATTGTTGTTATTACTGGTATCAGAGTGTTTACAGGTAAATATCCTCCTTTTGCACTGTTGAAGAAGGAAATCACATATTTACCATAAAATCGAGTCTTTAGTAGGTAAATGAAAAATGTTTACTACAACTCAATGGCATACAGCTATAAACAGTAACTTAAGATTCTGCGTAACATACCTACAATACGCCGTCCGACCAGGTGGCATGACGATTTGCGAAAGACTGCAGGCAGATGCTGGATGCGTCAAGCTGAAGACAGGGCGCTATGGCGCTCATTAGGGGAGGTCAATGTTTAGCAGTGGACTAATATAGGCTGATGATGATGATACGTACGATGATATAACATACAAGTTTGCGAAGATTCTGGTTTACAAATTTTACAATGGTAATGAAATATGTACCTAACGATTCGCGCACTAGGAGTATATACTGTATCGCGTGGAACTAAAAAACGATTACAACCTTGTGGGTCAGCTTAATGTCATTGAAATTTGTAGAGCTAAAAAAGGTGCTCCGTTAACGTAAACCGGCGGAAATACTGGCAATACCATTTCACAAAGCAAACCGAATGCAATCATATAATTCGCTTGCAATTTGCACTCAAAAAAGTAATTTATGTAGCTCAAGTTGCAACTAATTCGGCCTCAGTCGGGCGCCTCATTACCCTTTTCAGGGCACTCTTTCCACTCAGACTTACACAAATTCACATTTGCAATCAGAGCCCGGAGAAAAGTTCCTCCTTGCCACCCTCTCCCCACGCCGCCTTTAATTAACAGAAAGTGGTTCATTAGAGCTTATTCATTAAAGCAAGGAGTAATTAGCGAAGTCTAATGAATGCTGTAATAATGTAAGAGCGGCCGACGGACTGCGGCCCGGCCCGACTTCTAGATTAATCTAGAGCTGGCTATAATTTAGTAATGGCTTTCATTTATTACCCGGTTGATTGTGGGATCAACTGGATATGCTGTTGGGAAGTTACTCAGATCCTGGGCCGAGTTCGGTTTGAGTGAACACTACAGCAAATGCTGTTTTAGTGCTTACAGATAGGGCTCAATCCCCTTGGTGTTCGTTTTAGTCGATTTTACATTTCCTCTAAATCTTCGTTAGCGTCGGAAAATTCTGTAGATTTTAACTCTTTTTTAACCGATTTTGAAAAAAGGATGGTTCTATGGCCGGCTGTATGTACGTTTTTTATATATGTTCGTCGATTTCTACTTCAATTACGATACGGACCGATTTCAAAAAGGTTTTTTATGCTATTATAGTTGCACTCTGGGCTAATTTATTTATTGCTAAGAACGACTTCAAGTTTTTTCAAAATTAAAAATTGTTTACAATCAATAGAGGTGGGTTTCTGGTCAAACGAAGACCAGAAACCCACTTGGAAAGTGATATTGTGACCGACGATGTATCACGAAGGTCTAGAAGACGCCATTCACCATTTCTGGTTTAAATCAGAAGTAAAGCATCGTTTTACCCGTCGCGGTCTTCCCCCGCCTGTTATGCAAAGAGCCTAATGTTCGTACGTAGATAGAACACCGAGCAATGGCCTGATTGTATGCGAACAAAGTTGCTAACGAACACCTCTAACTAGGCGCCTACTTTCTGAAGTTTCAGACACGCAATGCGAGCCTTATTTTTAAATTACGAAGAAGGGTGCGGTGCTTGTTATGTGCCAGCTATTCTTACATGATAAAGGAAGTCTAAAGATGTCGGTGTAAATTGTTAACAAAAAACCGGTCGATTTGGGAGGCGAACCTAGCGGGTTTGGTTGTCAAAGTAGACCTAGATTTCAGTAGGTACTCACGGGATCCTCGTGGTAAAAAAACTTGAACTAGGCACATACAAATTTTTGCCAAACGAGTGTAAAAAAATCATGAAAGTGCACTGTTTCGCACATAATTTGGTATAGATCTCAGGAACCCTGCGTTATATTGAAATGGCTTATGTTTTCATTCTAATTATTTGGTTCCTTGAATCATTTTCGCTTAAGTGGTGTAAGTTTTGCGGGATAAATACAAATCCCTCGGGAATACATTTACATGGATATGGAACCACCTCGGAACCATCTTCTATACAACTACAAAATAATCATCCAAATCGGCCCATAAATTATGGAGAAATCGACGGAAATACAAAAAAAAAACAAAAATAGAAGTACATACAGCCGAACATACTACCTCCTGTTTTCTTGGAAGTCGGTTAAAAACAACAAGGGTGGGGTAAATATTATCTCCCAGATTTCTCAGTAGGCAGTAACCGCATCAAAATTTAACTACTACGTACGGCAAACATACAAACCGAACATTCGTTAGAATAGTGGCAAAGCATTGGAAAGGCTTAAATTAATTCCAGATAAACATTATTTAAATTCGAGCTACTACATACATAAAATGATTTGCATAAAGAAAACATCGACTGAGTTACAAGGATCATTGTAAGCATACTATAAATAAATAGATAGATAATAAAGATTATTGTACCACACAAGCACAAAATGCAATATTATTTAGAAGAATTTTGAAGATAAATGCTAAATCAAGAAAGTACAAACGGCGGCCTTATCGCTTTGACCGATCTCTTCCAAGCAACCTTGGGATGGAATGGACATATAAGAACATTATGGGCGGTGAATAATATAAGAAAGAGAAAATTATATCTACACCTACACTACTTAAGTATCTAACATGAAATAGTGTAGTTACGGTATGAAGGAATTTTCTGGTTTCCCCTTAGGATATAAATACTAGTTTACCACAGACAGCCCAAATGATTTGAATGTACCCTAAATGAAACCCGCGTGCTTGCTGCACGTGCGTGAGAGCGCAAACGTAGCCGATATCATAGGGATTATGAAATAAGCCAGTAACCTATCAGTGACATAATGTTCAAGGTGGAATCGAACCTCGTAAGCTTCCATACAAACGTACTTTCCGATTCATTTGGAAACAAAATTAAGAAATAAACTTTATTGCAATGAAATTTTACATACTTTATCAGAGAAATATTTGTACCGTTTTAGATTTTCAAAAAAGAGCGAAAGTAATAAACTCGCTTGAAAATGAATTGGAATGATTTTTTTGCTCTTATTTATTGATGATTTTGTTAAAAATGTGCAAACATTCTATTTCTTATCCGATAATGAATGAAAAATTTCATTAAAATTGGGCAAAATTTGCCATGCGTTCCCTAGATCACCCCATCTAATTCTAATTCTAAGTGGGGGAACCGGCATCTTCACTGACATCGCATGGGAGTGTATTGTGCAATGTCCCCCTGCCTAATCAGGCCCTAACCAGCCCAGGTCTTGAAGTACCTTGAAGACCACCCCATCAATCGGGGCTGCGAGCTAGGCTACTATTTTACTCTTTTCAGAGGAAGGTCTAACTAAACTAAACTAAAATAATCAACCATAATTTATATTAAATGTAGGTACGTTTAAATATTTTCATAGATTTTTTACCTCAAAAATAAGAATTACCCATGAGGCATTGTCAAAGAATGAAACATCACAATTTAACCATAATTTATATTAAATGTACTACGTTTAAATTTTTTCATAGATTTTGTACCGCAAAAATGAGAATTACCCATGAGGTTATTGTCAAAGAATGAAACATCATAATTTATAACAAAACCAGCTATACTAAACTAAAACACTGGTATAAAATGAAACAAACTTGATGTGCTCTGGTGTGTACCGGCCATTAGGATCGTTAGGGGCCGTACACGCTGACCAACGGACGACAGACGTATAATGATGTATGCTAAAGTGTATCATAATAAGCTGAAACTGAAAGAACAATGTAAGCTCGTCAACGAAAGTTTTACTAGTATCAAATATTTTAATGAACCACAAGTGTCATTACGATATTTTGTCAGAAAAACTATTGCAGAGAGTGAAAGATGGAAATAGGGAGGCATTTGCCCAGCAGTGGGAAAGGGACGGCTGATGTTAACATAAAGTAATATTCCGTGATAGTACTTATCTATTCTTCTGTATATAAGATATAGGTACTGGGCTGTAAACTACGTTCCGTAGCGACGTTTCAAAACCATCAATTAAGAAGGTACAATTTTACGCAGATTTTTAGAATTATTAATAGATTGGATGTACACAATGATTGCAATGAAATAAATGAATATGATTAGATAGTTTTTTTATTTTTATTATTTTAAGATTTAATAGATCCCTCTTTAACTTTACGATTCACAGCAATCGACTACTAGTTAATTATTACTAACGCAACTTGCATACATAAACCGCAATAAGTTTATAGGTTAAAGGTTAGTTTAGTCATAAAACTATCACCATCTGCAATATTGCTTCATCATCATCATCATCAGCCTATAGAAGTCCACAGCTGGACATAGGCACAGTATACATATGGACATAGGCCTCCTCTAATGAGCGCCATAGCGCCCTGTCTTCAGCTTGCCGCATCCAGCATCTGCCAGCAGTCTTTCGCATCATTATCCCACCTGGTCGAAGGGCGTCGTACACTACGTTTGCCGAGTCGCAGTCTCCACTCAAGAACACGTTTACCCCAGTGGTTGTCGGTTGTTCTCGAGATATGGCCAGCCCAGTACTACACTTCAGCTTGCTAATCCTTTGAGCTATGTCGATGTCGACCTTGGCTCTCTGTAGGATGTATTCGTTACGAATTCTATCTTTCAGAGAAACTCCGAGCATAGCTCTCTCCATAGCTCGCTAGGCGACTTCTTGCTTAAGGCTGGTATTTAAAAAATGCATTTCTATGATCTTTGAGATCCTACTGCTGTTCAAATATGAAATCTAGGATTCTTATACTCCTATACTTTCTAGGATTCTTATACTCCTTTACCTAATATTCCATTTCATTCTGTACAAATGCGCCAAGATAATTTTTTGATTACTTGTTTGAAGAAAAAAAAAATATCAAAAATATCTCAATTTTGAAACATATTTGCCTTCTTCTCCGAACCAATATGACTTAGGTACTGACTTGATTATTATTTTGAAAAATAGGTAAAGCAAAGGCAGGGTAACAGATTCGCCAAAAAAAATATTCGATCAATTGAATAGTAGATATTATAGGTACTCTTTTAATAAGAACAAATCTTGACTTTTGCACTTGATTTTTGCATACGCGCTCTGCTCCCGCTCCCATGAACGCAAAATCCTATGCCTCACCAATTCTATATTATTAGAGATTTATTAGTAAAAATTTACAAAAAAATACTCAATTTGAACGTATGTAAACCATTTTCACTTTGATCTATCTCATAATTTTAAACTACTATTAGAGATTTAATAGATCCCGAATACGGAAACTTGACGCGAGGTCAAGTCGAATTAGACTATCCTGCAAGTCTATATCTATTTTTTTTTAGATGATTACTTTGATATAGTGTGATTTAAATTAATTTCCATAAACACTTGAGTTCAGGACTGTACAATCCACGAGTGACCCTTTGTACCAACATACCTAAAAGTAGCTGCGGCACAACATCTCGTTTAGTTTTCTCTGAAAAGACATGGAAAATAATGACATTCGTGTTTTCACGAGACTTGATATCCGGACATGTTTTGCGTAAAACAGAAAACCATTTTCAGTATTTGAATAAAATTTTGAGGACCTTGTACTTATATGATCACGTTGATATGTATGGGTTTGGACATATTTTTTTTATAAATGAATAATGCTGGACAATTCACACAGCATTTTCTAGCCCCAAGCTAAGCAGAGCTTGTGTTATGGGTACTAGATAACTGATATACATAATACAATACATAGATATTTTTTTTATACATAGTAAACGACCAGAACACCCGGAACAAATACTTGCAGATCATAAACTGGCATAAACACTGGCACATACCTACTCAATTTCCACAACCATCTTTTCGTAAAGAGGTAAATAAATGGGTTTTACAGCGTCCAACACTCGTCCCCACTAGAAGAAGCTTTTACCAGTCCGCACCGACACCTTACATCCCGTTTATAAATCGAGTGGTCTCGCCCATTACGAGCATGCATATTGCATCGGTCGCAGCCTCTATTGGTTATTCACCGGCAGTCATCACATCATTCATTCATAGTTGTCCACGCGTCATTCGGTCGTTTTTGGGAATTTTTCGCCGTTCGCCAAAGGGTTAATATTTTATATCAGTCTGTCAGGAAGGAAGTACCTATGCTCTAATTGGTCGAGTCGCTGTGCATCAGAGCTTGAGTACTATGGCTGATTTTAGGGGCAGACTCCACCAAAGCTGAGCTGAGATGAGCGGAGAAGAGATGTGTTTTAAACAACCAATAGAACAATAGAACGTCGTTTTTCACATATCCCGGACATTTGACGCATTTGACGGCCTCTGTGACGCGGTGGGCGGAAGTCCGCCTGCGACGCAGGAGGTTGCGGGTTCGATTCCCGCCTTGGGACAAATAGTTGTACGATCTGCAGGTTGTTCCGGGTGTTCTGGTCGTTTTATATGTATGTATAGTAATATCTTTATATGTAATGTACCTATTGTACATGTATATCTAGTACCCATAACACACGCTCTGCTTAGCTTGGGGCTAGATAATGCTGTGTGAATTGACCAGAATTATTTATTTTTTATTTATTTATTTATCCCGTCTCTGCTCAGCTTCAGTGGAGTCCATCGAGCGGAGATGTACTTATTTGACATATTGACGACCTCTGTGGCGCGGCGGGCGAACTTCACCTGCGACGCAGGAGGTTGCGTGTTCCATTCCTGCCCTGGGACAAATGTTTGTACGATCTGCAGATATGGTCCGGTTGTTCATGGTATCTTCTATTCTATGTATAATAAAAAATATCTATCTCTGTAATGTATTATGTTTATCTTATAATACCCATACCATAACTTCAGTCTACAATCTAATCTTCTATATTTCAATTCAATTGAATAACACAAACTCTTCTTAGCTTGGGGCTAGATGATACTGTGTGGATTGTTCAGAATTCGTGAAGAAACAAAAAAAGATCAAAGCGGAGATGTAAGCTGTGCCTCGCAAGCTGGCGACATCACGCAGCTTCGGTGGAGACACCCTAGCTGAAAAACGTCTCTTCTCATCTCGGCATGCCTCCGCTTTGGTGGAGTCTCGGCCTTACTCTACTCTGGTTCATGTTTCTCGTACGTTTGTATTCGCCTACACTACAGGGTTTGACTAATTGATGGATCCTGACTTCCGTAAAAGCATTTCTTGTCGTCAGAGCTTCTGTTTATTAGTTATTGTGGGATACTGACATAGGGGGCTGGTAGGAAGAAAAATAATCGAAGGACCTAAGATTTTTCGAGGGAAATATGTATTTGTTAAATGCTGCAGGTACCTAACGGAAATACCTAAGGAAGTAGGTAACTAGATCTTGCTCGTTATACACAGGGTAGATAAAATAGCTTGACCACTGACCTTTTTCACACCATGTAGGGATCCCGGCTTCCAGACAGCAATACATCCACTCGCGAGTATGTAATAATGTTTCTTCAGCAGGTAAATGATTGCACGGCAACACAAAATCACTGAGAGATGCTTAGATATTTTGAGTTCCACAATTTAACGTTATGTCCAACTTATAAGACGGTTGAAATGTGAATTGTCCAGCATTATTTATTTA
Organism: Eupithecia exiguata; assembly: GCA_947086465.1. Taxonomy (NCBI): domain Eukaryota; kingdom Metazoa; phylum Arthropoda; class Insecta; order Lepidoptera; family Geometridae; genus Eupithecia; species Eupithecia exiguata. The sequence continues at coordinate 4,266,406 of OX352229.1, forward strand.
TTTGTTATCTGATTCGGAACTAGTCCTTGAAGGCAACATTTAAGGCGTAGGTATACTAAGGCAAAAACACGAAAAATTATGTGTTTTTGAACCCGGTTTCTGACGAAAATATTGATTGTAGAGCTTTTAAACTTATATATCCTGTAACACATTATATTGAAGGGTTTCTTGGAGGTCCCAAATTCTTGCCGTTAATTATTATACTGTAGTTGTTATAGTGTTAGTTATAGTGTGTGTCTAGTTGCTTCGAACCCACTTTTTATCCGTGTCTCTAATTCGATTAGTACCAAATTCATTATAGCGATTCACATAGTAAATACCTATGTATTTCTTGGAGGTCCATTAGCTTCGAAAATCAGTCAATATATCGATATTCAACGTAAAAACGTATTTGCGCCTACAAAATCTGTGATACAAACCTGACCCTACATGTCACCTATTAACCGCAGAGGATCGTATTATTTGGTTGATTAGGGCACTACATTGCATAGAGGCGCGCGGGGCAAAATTTCCTTTTTAGTGTTAGTATTCACATAAGTGAGGTTGTTTTCTGTTCCGTGTACTGGTTGATACCTACTTATATTTTCGCCTGACTTGGTACCAATTCATTGTTTGCTGAAAATATTTTTCAGACTTCGTTGGTTCCTCCACAAGCTTATAAACATGCCGGCTTTCCCACATATTTCTATTGTGAACGGCTTGCCGATACAACGACATAATCCAATTGGTGGTCCAAACTCGTGTTTAACGGGCGTGAGGTACTTTACTCTGCGTTTCAATAAAACCGTAGCTCCTACTACGGGAAATGAAAATTGGGTTTGTTATTATTACTGGAAATAAGTATTAAGTTATACTATACCACACCTTTTGTATCTACATATTGGTAGGTAATATATTATATTACGTAAGCATATCAGTTTAGTACCCATAACAAGCTGTGCTTAGCTCGGGACTATACCTAATGTCCCTTGTGGTGCAGGCGTCCGTCCATAGGCTGCGTTAACCGCTTTCCGTCAGGCGAGCCGCATGCTTGTTTGCCACCTTTTGGTGGTATAAAAAAATTACTCTAGGAGTTTTCGGACTTGCCTATTAGTACTCTTTGACGTCGATTATACTGTCCTGAACTAGTCGTGAATACCAGTGCTGGCTGTGTAACAAATGGTAAGAGCGCCAACTACGAAATATGATGCACGGATTTGGGGAGTGTATTACGAATAACGATCAATCCGATACATTTTAAATGAATAACTAGCCCCAAGCTAAGCAGAGCTTGTGTTATGGGGACTATAACTGTTAAACCTAATACTTAGATTGATATTTTTTTATTATACTTAGGTACATAGATAACGAGCAGAACACCCGGAGCAAATATCTGCAGTTCTCAGTCTTATCCTTCGGTTGCTCGGTCATCAAAATTGAGCACGCGGGCAAAGCAACTTTGCACTCTTATATAACAAATAACTATTAAACTTAATTGCGTTATCGTTATTCTCTATTTATGCAGATTCCTTGAGGCCCACGGTCTGTTACCGCAATACCTACAACTGTTCTAAAAATATGAAACCCTGAACTTAATATTTTTGAATACTAATCGGCAGCGTCATGTCTTCAAAAAAGGCTTTAAGGAAGGCTTGTTTACATAATCGCTCAATTTGCAATGTAAAACAGACTTCTGTTTTCTTGCCTTTTTAATCAAATAGCATAAGGTAATGTACCATCGCAAAAACAAATACTTTACCAACCTACTGATGAGGTATTTATTTAATCTTTTAAATTAGTTATGGAAGTAAGACGAGGCAAGCCTTATCTAATAGGCCATACACGCTCTACGTTAGGTCATGGAGGGGCCCAATTCTGCTACCTATTCGCTACACTATGACGGTTATCGTCGCAGTTAGAATCGGCACGTTAGAATCCTGAGATAAAAAAACTCCAGATAGTGCGTCCGGTGCTTTTGCAACGGAGAGATTGATATTATGGTTCTAGCTTTTTTTTTAATACCTTAGAGAGTTTTTTGTGGCAATTCTGCCACTATACTATACAGGCTGGTTTTTTGAGAAGGACGGTGATGGCCAAGTCCGTAACCACGAGAGTTAGGGAAAAGTCGTGAAAGGAGTCATGCCCTCGATTTATAAGAAAACAATAACTGCAAATAATTATTAATACTATTTAACGGGTATTTATCGCGTTAATTTACCTATTAAAAACAAAGGTAAACAGAGCTCATGACCTCTGTGACCCTGAACACCTACACAGTGAGTTGGAACTTGTTCAGGAGGTTCTGAAACGGAATGGATACAAGATTAGTATCAGATGGCAACCCAATTGGAGGCGCAAAGAAAAACACGTTGAAGTGACAAGACAGCCGGCGTTTCTGCCATATGTGAAAGGAGTAACGGACAAAATTGGAAATATTCTTAGGAAGTTTTCGATTAAGTCTATACTTACGTAACTATCCTATTTCTTAGGTTAGGTATCTAAAAATAACTTTAATGCGTAAAAAATAGAGTAGGTACCTACAAGTTTCGTTTGTTATTTCGCATTCGCGATGGTACTTACCTACTTAATTATACATTTAAAATTATAAAACAGACTGGCCAGGGTCAGAAATAAATTATAATAATAATGAATTTTGTTTTGTTTATCATTGAAGAATATTAATTTATGATAGAATTGGACGAAGTACAATATAACTTAATTTTTAATTATAAGTTCGTATATTTTAATGTGGAAAAGACCCATTTTTAATCTTGCGGAAATTGTTGATGCTCGGTTTGAATATCTGTATTATTCAGGATTTGGAAATTTATATTCCTTGCTTACTTATTTCTTTATGTTGTTGTGTCATCATGCGTTTGTGTTGATATAAATATTTTTCTATCCAAACGCGATAAATACCCGGGAATATTTGCACTATTTTCCTACCTACTATCTATTAGATTTAAGAAAACAACCGAAATAATTTACAAAATTTTTATTTTCTTCTCCTTTCACCAATCTTAGGCTAATTATGTATGTTTCTTTGTGTACTGGTAACACCACAACTGCAACTGTACTACGAAACTGCGGAGGCCCGGGGTAAAACTGTACGGAACTTTGAATTAGGGGCTAGTTTTACCCCAAGCCTTGGCAGTTTGAATGAACTGAGATGGCAAGATTCACTAAACGCTAACATAAGGTAAGTATGCACTTAAATCCTGTACAGATAGAACACTTGATTTCGATAAAGGCGTCGCATACTTAGTTTTACGAATAAACGGGTTTTTCTGTATGAATCGACGTGATAATTTTAATACAATTAGAAATCTATTGTGTATCTCTCTACTGTAAAAAAAGGTCGACAGAAACCTATTATATTTTGTTTATATCTAAAACACTGATTGGTAAATGTTATCCCACGGATATTGAAGAGAAGTGTAGAAATTTCTTAATTCTTATACACAAAAAGGAATGTTAGCGTTTAATATTACTTACAAACATTACATTTTATTTCACATACTGATTTGAACAATTTAAAATACGGCTATAGGTACGTATCAATATATACAGAGACCGGTATAGTAATAAGTTCAAATTCATAGTTGGCATCAAAATTATTGCTACAGAGATTTGCGCCCAAAGATTTAGGTACAACAAGTGTCTACTTATACCTATTTACTTTCTAATATTTACAAAGTGAAAGTATAATGATAACGAGCGAAATATAACAGCTCGTTGTAAGAATAACGAATATTCGAGAATATTTACACAGCAAGATTGCAAATCACAGAAGTGCGCGGAGTAGCAACACAGGAGTCAATCATGATGGCAAATTAATCTTATTAATACAATATTGGCAAGAATTATTAAAAAGATAGCATAAAGCTCAAAATCAACAATAACATAAGTTCGTAGTTTTTTGTTTATTTAAAAATCAGTGGTTTGCTTACTTTAGCAATGTTATGTGGTTTAATTTTAAATATTAAAATTGCTGAGAAGATACGTTTAGGAATTTGTTCGATGATTGATAAATACGTAAGTATTAAATATTCTTTACATTGACTAAGTAGGTTATATTATTTTTGGAATAAAAAGCGACCTATCGATAATATCAAGTTAACAAGTATTATGTGAAAGATATGCAGTTCATTTTGCCATTAAATATCACTTCCAAAAACACTTGTGTTAAACACATCTTTTCATTACATAAGTACCAGTAATTGAAAATTTACCTACAGCGAGTTAAGTTTTACATAAATTGCCATTTTCACAACCGAAATTAAATATGTAATAGGTACTAAAGTATAATTTAACAGTTTTTCGACACTGGAAAAAATGCTACTGCCATGTCGGGCGGTAATATTTTTTCTGTCTGCAGTTCATTTCAAGTCTTTCGCACTACACTTCACTCTGCGTCCTCAGATGACGGCAGTCGACGCTTCAGAGATGACGGTATTGATGACGCTGACGTGGACAGATCAAGAGCTGGTTCTGAAGACGACCCAGTTTGAGGCAAACTACCTAACTCCATCGGAAGTGGTCTCGTGAACGGTGGAGGTAACCCTACTTGCGCATTTGAACCAGTTAGTAGTCCTGTTCCACTGGGGTGTGTTTGCCTGCTGGGCAGTCCCATTGGTCCCATTGCACAGGGTAACCCCATTGACTGCGAAGGTATTTCCGATTGCCCAGTTTTCTGTGGCATTGCCGCACGGGGTGGTGCCATAGGCGCTCTGGGTAATCCTATTGGATTGGGTAGGTTTGCCAGTTCGGTATGCATGCCACGTGCACTGGGTAGTGTCATTGGCCGACTGGGTAGTGCCATTGGTCCACTGGGTATTGCCATTGGCCCGCTGGGTAGTGTCATTAACGGAGGAGGAAGTGGAAGCCGCATATCCGGCGCAACACCCGCCATGGCTGGGGGACTCCAGCAAGCCGCACTTGAAGAATCACTCTTCATGCCACCAGCGCTCAGGTAGGAACATGCCATCATCTGTGGACAAAGATAAAAAGGTCTAAGAACAGGCACATGTGACTAAATTTTACTGTCTGAAGTTTGTTTTGCAAATGGTCTTAAATCTAGACAATGTTTTCATAGAATCCTTACGAACCAATTATACAAATGACCTCCCGATGATATGTAAACAACATTCGCAGAGCAAGGCTGAATTTTTCGTAAGCCCCGCATTCCTCCGGGATATGACAATGATTCGCAGCGGGCCTGCGCCGCGGAATTGTCCCCAGCAGTTGAAACAATAAGCTAGGAAAGACAAGCGCCCAATTACGTTGATTGTGCGTGTAATTTAAGAGAGTACGGTAAAAACAGAGCTTACATAAATAATGAAATATGTAGTATTATGAGATGAGAGGCCTAAAGAATTCGCGGGCGCGGGGTGGAGAGCGGGGAGTCTAATCACGCTAATGGCCAATGCGCAGCTCCCCCGGCCCAAGGCTTTCACACTAATATGGTGGGCGCAGGAGTTCAGCTCTAAATTGTATCACACGTCCGGCCAACAGACTGCTTTATACTCTACACTTCCGTTTCCGTGCTCGAGGAAACGTCTCGATACAATCTACAAATTAAGTTTTAGATGAGGTAAACACTACATGTAGCAACAAACGTTAAATGTCTACATTTTTGGCCGTCAACAAAATTTATAATAACCAAACCTATGGTTATTAGTCACTGTAACCCTAATACGTCTAAAAGTTGTAACTACAGCATTTAGTGGCTATATATCACGGAACGATGCAGACGGGTTGCGTCCATTTTTCACACATCGCTGTAAAATTGATTACCCTCCGACACCGGTACAATATACGAGGCTTCCGTCCAGAAAGGCACGGACCGACCAATCAACTTGTAAACATTTAACTACGTGTAGCGCTAATAGAAACGTCCGAAGAAACAATGGAATTGAAACTCACACTGATTTATAGGAGGCCGCACGAATTACGTACGACTGTAATAACAGTTTCATAGTTGATGCCGCGAACAAAAGCCTCAACACAATTGGCGTAGTTCGTTACAACAGCTGTTCGCGTACGGAGTGCTCCAACAATGATATCCTAACTTTAATATTTATTGCACTCGATCAGCCCGGAGCAAGTTATTGTGCCGGCTCATACGAGACGGGCCACGACGTGAAACTTGAATTAAAAATACCAAATTCATGCATACATTTAATTTAGTCGAAAGCTACAATCTGCGTTAAGTCTTTAAACAAGCAGAACTTAATTAACTTGACGCCATTGTGGCCCAGAATGTAAAGTGCATAATTAAACCCTTTACGTAAACGCTTCGGTTAATATGTTTAAGCGTCGCTATTGCTTTAGGAGACCTAAACTCTCCTATGAGAATAAACAGGGCCGGAGGCGGTTGGCGGACGAGGCTCGCCGCACAAATGAATTAGTGGTGTGTTGCCCCCCTATGGTCCTTCTATGGCTGCAGGCGGGGGAAGGGGCTTGTTGCGATTAAAATATAATTAGGCGCCGGCAATCGTTTCGCCATCGCCATCCAGCCAGGTGGCGCGCTAGGTAAATTAAATAGCCGTATAGGGTTTCCAATTACGTGCCTGGTAGCCGCGGAAAACGCGCTTATTGCCTAATAATAGACGAGGGATCTCTCTGATTAATTATTACACGTGCACTCGTGCCGATTAAAAATACCAGGCGTGTGATCGACGTGGGGTGGAACGGTGCATTTGTGATTGCTAACAAAGACAATGTAATAAATCACACTTACCTGCTTCCGGTATAAATGGATTGAAACCGGCGATAATTGCCTACCTAATTAAGAGCGGACGTAGCTGTCTAATTTATCACTGTCGGATTATGAATTAGAACGGCGTTAATTGAACGTGTATAATAATTCAGGTGGCAACTTGAATATGTACCTAGAAAGCCTTGCTACTTATACTTACTTTATATTCACGCTAAATACCTTCGAGCTAGACTTTTTACATCCTCAGTTTGGTAACTCCGTAAACAAAAGCAAAGTGTGTCTGTCATTAATCTGATGTTCCTTATAAGTAAATATACTATCAATTCCCTTTATTGAAACATCTCACATTCCCGGGTAGTTACGTCCGGGTTACTTGTTTGCACTAAACAATTAGGCTTGAAACTAATATGGTCCTGAAACTGGTGGAATGTCCTCCCGGGGGACAAACACGGCTATTGTGTCGTTTGCGTTCAAAATTATCCGTTTCACTTGGAACTTGGAAAACTTTAGAAACTATTTCCCATTGTGGAATAGAGGTTATGGGCCTTGGACAGCCACAAGAGCCGTGCCGAAATAAACCTGAATGTTACTGTACACAAGCGTCTTCTGCGGCTTAGCGTGTCAATTTACTTATGATTTTCTTGCTACTAGCAAGAAAATCAAAAGAAAATATGTATACACTGCCATGTTTTCAATTTGACTGAATAGTAAGTGAATGGTAATTTTAATAATTTATTATATGCGGTATAATAAATTATTTTGAGAAGTACGATGACTACTTGTACGTAAAATGTGTGCATCGACTTTTATTTAAAAACTTCTGATTAAAATAAAAGTGAAAACTTGGGAGTGTATACATATATGAGCAGCTGACTGTACCTATCTCAAAAGTACCCAGCTACTTTTGACACCACTTAGAAACAGTAACTTTAATATAATCATCATCATCAACACCATCCAAAAGCCAGTAGTTATCACCGACCTTTCCAACTTAAGCAAATTCTAAGTTTGCCACCAAATACCTTATGTTCATTTATTTCATGAATACAACTATAATAAACATTTACCGAGCGGCGAGTAATTGCAAAAGCATCCCACAGGTCAGGGTGTGAAGGTGCAATTTGCGGGTTCAGCGTGCGGGTCGCGGCGAGCCGACCCGGCTGCACCGTCGTAATCACCGACACTCGATATTGTAGGGACATTATCGGCTGATGAATTTGGAACTTTATTATCTTTGAATATACAGCTAAATGTATAAGAAGACTGGAAGAACTTTCGGTTATTAAAAAGCAGTACAGTTTCTATGTCTGGGTGTAGGTAATCTCCGGAACTTCTTAGGCAGAATCAAAAAATCTACGCAGGGATACTTTAGCATTCTTTTAAATTAAGTTAAGCAAAGTTTTGTTTTATAGAGGGACAGTCACGTGCAATATGTATACATTTTAGTACCTTGTCATACCAAGGTGCGCTTATTGACGGACGAAACGCGGTGTTCAAGTAAGTCGGTTTAGAGGTACCTACAAAAGTATATATGAATGCAGGTAACTGTATCACGTGAGCGAAACCGCGGGCAAATGACGTTTAATGATGCAGTTTCTAAACATCAAGAGTTATTTGTTCCGGCTTTCAAAGAAAAAGCTCTTGCATATTAAAAGCAAAATGAATATCAACAACAATCGAGGCAACAAACAAAAGCTTCTCGAGGAACCCATACGAATATGCTTTCAGTTTAATATTGAGTATGGAAGAGAAAACGGTGGGGCACAATGGCCCATCGGCATTCCATTAACTACTAGAATAAACAGACCGCGTCGCACTAACTCAATACGAAACGATTCCTGGCGAGGGATACTCGCACATTCGGCGCATTCCTATTCGATTGTAAGCGACGCGGATCAGGGTGTCTATGTTTCCAACAATCAAGGCTTTTTCAAATTTTGTTGGTTTATCCAACCGCAATCCGCAGAAAAAATCATATAGACATTTTTCTCGGGACACAAAAAAATACCTAAATAAAGTCACCACTGCACTGTGATCGAGTGCTTACGTTTTCATAGATTAGGTAATTTATTTAGGGTAACTAACTGAGATATCACAAAGGAGTTATAAACTATAAAAGTTACAATAATTATGATAAAATTTATATTAGATAAGATAAGATGTTATGATTTTAAGTAATGTTACTCCGCTTGTGTTTGTAGCTGTTTCCGATATCTCAATGATATCCGATCCGATATCCTAAGGAAGACCCAAAGAAAAGTTTTGAGAAACTCTCCGATAAAAAACAAAACATATTACATTTTAGGTACTTTATTTACGGCGTAGCAGTATTCTACGCCGTAGCACATCGTAGCAGGCCTACGATAAATATTCTATCAAGCTCAATAAAAATGAGTACAAACGAATGATTTGAAGCTTGCATTGATCAGTTACAGAGAAAAGAATGCAACACTTAAAAACTGCATCATAAAATTCATCATCAGCCCATAATAGTCCACTGCTTGAATACAAGAATACAAGAATTTATTAATAAAAATAATATTTTACACGTCACTAGGTAGTTTCATAAATTATCCTACAATATAATTAATGAATTAATATTAAGATGACAAAGGCCTCTCATAAAGAGCGCCGTAGCTTTTTTCAAAATATTATCAACTTGCGCGTAACAAAATACCATATCACTTAGCACATCGACGTGGACATCCCAACAACACTAACGACTGTTTACACTGGCTGGCTGATCGCTCGACAATCGGCCGGTCTCTCGCGAGACAATGCAAGACCAAGCCTAAATAATTTAATAGCCAGATCCCTACGTAAATAGATCGAGTCGATGCTTGCTGCTTGAAATAGGACGAAGTTCTGTCTAAGATAGTGTACGAAATGGAATAGACAATCCATTAGGGACAAGGACTCTATGCACTCTGATTAAAAACGTATTATCTGTTTTTTCATGTTTTACGTATACAATGCGTTTCAAGTAGTATACAAATACAAAATGTTGTATTCATTAATAAAAGATACATTGTCATAATCATAGTAGAAGACACCTTTTAAGTATTCTGGAAATACTTGGGTCAGGTGGCTTCTATATGGTCCCTAAATGGGTACATATTCTAATAATTATAGTCAATAAGTTCTGAGAAATGTTATGTACCATAATATGATGCAATAAATAAATGAATGTCTTTTTTAACAAATAAAATTATAGTATATTCTAAGGTTATTTTCGCGAGAACTCATAATAAAACACTGTTTTAACCGGATTGATCGCGTATATTTTATATTTTGTTTATAACCTGACGTTTCGGAGGCTTTTCAGCTTCCATGGTCACAGGCAGACAAAGAAAATAAAATTATAAAAATAAATTAGCACTAGCATTTACAATTGAACAAATGAGCTAATTGATACAAACAATGTACAGGTAGCTCAACTGATCCATATCTATACTATCTGGAATGTTGTTTTAAGCTTAAACTTTCATCTTTTTTTTCAGTCTTTGTATCTATATACTCAAAAAAAGTCAAAAGCCAATAACTTTATTTCTTTAGGCTTACAAAATAAGGACTTAGACAAGTCAAATTTTAATAAATATTTTTAAACTTACGCGATCTGAACACATATTTATAAATACTATTTAACGGGTATTTATCGCGTTAATTACCTTATTTTTCCCGACGTTTCGACAGGTTTACACACTGCCGTGGTCACGGGATGACTCAAATTTTAATACTAAGTGGGAAAACTGCCAACTTTTTAGCTTTTATTATCGAAAAGTATTGACAACAATTCGCAAACCCTACCTAACCTGCTCAAACAATTATCCGCCCATTGCCAAAACGCGACACTTGTATTTTTTCCGCACTCCAACTGAAACGGTCACGCGCTGTGCGTGTCGGGGTCGTATGAATAAGCAATGAGCGCGCGCGCACGCTACTCGACAAACGGCCGAAGCGCACGCGACTACCCCCTCCCCCCCTTTTGCCCCTATTTGCAAGCTTCGCCGCCCGCCCAGTGCCGCCCTTAATTTATTACCGCCCGGTTAAGCTATCTCTTGGTATCATATCTTTGGGTTTCATCACGCCATCGTTGTAGTGTTGCTTTTATTCAAATTTTATTATTTCAAAGTAATTTTTCTTCGGAACTCTCAGAAGTTTTCTTTTCTAAAGTTTGGATAAAACTTTGACGAATGAATTTGTGTATTTTTCCTTTTTTACTTCTATGTTGGATGGAGTTTTATATTAGGGTATTATACTCTGTATGTGAAAAAAAAATCTAAAAATATATTATCGTGATAGCTTAGGCAAAACGCAGTCGGAAAATGTTATTTTATTTCTTGAGATATTTTATTAAATTTTTAAATTTAATTCAAAGTTTTCAGTTTTTTGATCTGTTTTTAACGCCAAGAAATAGTAAGCGCAATGTTATTACATCATGCGGCCGTGTGGGTAAATTAAGGAGTATCAACATGTCATCAGCAACATCAGCGCATTTGCTCAGGTATGTACTCAGACAACTGATGTCATGACCACAGGGCAATTTGGCTTCCATTGCGTTCAGCCTTTTCGTCAATTATGTGCGAAACTTGAAAAAGTTAAATAATTTTTTATAGCACTTATAGATTGAAAAAAAAAAAATTGTGCTTTCTTTACACTATAGAATCATTTTGAGACACTTTTTAAAAGTGGGTGTAATACCCTATTACCTAACTTGTAGATATTGAAGATTAATCAGTGGATTTTCTAAGTAACTACAAACATTTTTTTTCACCCACAGTCTTTTATTTTTAGATAAGTAAAAATTTAGAACTGAAAATTATCTGATTCAAACTAAAAATACATTCGTGAATATTGTATGTTCGTAAATTCCAGTCAGGTCAGAGTAGCATTATTTACTTATTTTTTTATGTAGCGTATCCTGCACCGACCCCCACCGACAAGTGCGTATCGGAGTACCTGCTTCTTTATGTCCTCACCCTAACAGAGAATATTATAAAGACATCTGTTTGCAACAGGTCGACACGACCGGCGACAGGCGAGACGTAATGATGATAAATGCACTGTACTGATATAGATACGCGGACATATGTCAAGTCTACTGTATGTACAAGGTGGCGCAGAAGTTGTCCGATGTTCTTTGACTGTAACTATTTAGTTGAAAAAAAACTTAGTGCTTTTAGAATATGTTTATTTGATGTCTTAATTTCCTTTTCATTCAGTCGAGAAAATCGTATCAGCGAAGTGGCCGCCTCCAGAATTGATGATTGGTCTGATTTATGGCATTTTTCATCACTTTTACCAGAACTTTCGATGATAGGCATTCTTGACGGTTATTCTTTGAGGTCTTCGATAACTAATAAATTATATTTTTTTATCGTTATCGTTATTTACGACTATTTAGCCTTAATGTGATTTTCACGTAGGGTGCCTTTTTAAAATAAATAACTCGGGCAATCTAGCCGGCCAGTGCAAATTTCCAAAACGACGAAAAACAATTATTCCGCCTCCTTGATTTCTATACCACTTCATGTCTTTTTGAGGTGTATGTTATTGTAATCATTGTACCTGTTTACTTCACAATATAAAGTTGCTGCTGCTCGCGGCTTCGCACGTGCTTTTCAAGTAGCTTATGCCCGTTCCCGGGATATCATTGAACTCCCTGCCAAATTTCATTAAAATCCGTTCAGTCGTTTAGGCGTGAAAGGTAACAGACAGACAGAAAGACAGAGTTATTTTCGAATTTATAATATTAGTATAGATAATTGACATTTGCCGACTTTAGCAATAACTATGACATATTCTGATAGGTTGATAGGTACTTTTACGCCACCCGTTACATTGATGTATCAAATACTGATGGTATACTGATCGCTACATCCGCAAGGCTAATTCGACGTGAAGACACGTTAGTAAACATGACAATCAAATGCTGCCCTATTCGAATGTTTATTAAACTAGGGTTATTGTTCCGCAGACGTTTTCATTAACCGACTGCCCCAGGATGCGTTATGGTTATGATGCGTACCTTTTTATATCTGAGTGATTTGTTATGTATGTCAACTTCTTTTGCATGAAAATATTATAGTCTGGACGTACGATGACGTGCATAGTTCTTATATTTTTTTCCAGATTGCATGCTTTTAGGTAAAGTTTTGATAATACTGATGTATAGCTGTACAGCTACCAGAAAATATGTACACTATACCAAATCACAGGCGTAACCTATATCGTCATAAACAGACGTTAAACGATCAAGACTATGATAAGATTAGATATAGGCAAAATTAATACAGCCAGCATTATGTCCCAGTACTTAACGTCAATTGGTTCTCTTTTTTAATATTCCGTTGATTTCCCATCAAATGGAGAACACAACTGTTTTGTAAATAATAAAACAATCGAAACATAATACATTAATCATCTGTCCATCCGGACCTGTTGCAGAGGCGTCTTCATAGCTCGCCGATTGTTTACCATCCACCAGTTAATTGCACCAGTTGATTAACAACCGCTGGAATAATACAGTCACAGTATGGAACTCAATGTTTAGGGTACAGTATATTCACTCTATCAATCAGTGTGGCGAGTATAAAGCTCTTTTTAACACTTTAGAACGCGTTTTCTGTCGACTACGATGCTAGGAAACAATGGTCCGATAATATTTACCTACTTGTCAGACTTCTCGCTGAACTCTTGAATTAGAAAATAGAAAGGGTTCCGTTAAGAACTGCTCCATTGCTTACGGAGCATACAAATTGGATTGATTTTCACTATCGTAAATCTCACAATAGTAACAATAACGTTAATACTTACCCGCGTAAACTTTACTGAGTTAACGTCAAAGGATTTCGCATAATTCTCGATAACGAGCATTCGAGCTCTCTTACTTCAAAGCCGGCGTTTCAGTTACAGTTTATTATTAATAAAATTTTGGTCGGCTTGTCGGCGAGTAACGAGGGCCAGCCTCGTTATCGGCCGGCCAGCGCCGCGGAAAATTTGCCCGAAACTGACGCGCGTGAAAATTTAATGAACGGCCGGACGCTAGTTAACTAAAAGGTAAAGTGCACCCTCTTGACGTGTTCGGTAAATATTAATAGTGAGTGTGCTAGCGTGCGCCATTAAAAATGTACGAGTCCGCGGACACGGCCCGCCGCGCGCAGACTTACCTCGCCTACCACTACCGGCCGCGTTCATTAGCCACGGCCACAGACCGTACTCTCCAGCCCTGCAAACGTTCAATAAAAGTTATATCAAGGCATTCCCTGCTCCGAAACAACTCTTTTTCCGCTAGCATGCCCCCCTATCGAGTTAGTGCAATAAAACGCGACATTCAATATCGAAGTTCCGCTATCTGCATGGCCTGCAACACTTCCCGGAACAAGTTTCACTATTTGAGCCATTTTAAAACTCTCACGGACGCTATTAAGGATAATAGAAACCCGTCTAGTGGAACGATGAGTCAAAGAATTATGTTTGCGACTGGAATGATCTAAGTTTGAGCTTAATGTCGATCTCACGGACGGAGTTTTCAGTCCGTGCAAAGTATTCGAGAGGCGTGAGCTCGCAGGATGTTTTGGTTTTGAGAGCGCGGTGCGGGCGCGGGCGGCGGGGAGACTCAAGATATCTGTTACTCAGTTCGGTAATGAGGTTCGTTAATTATGTATCGCTAGGTGCGTAAGATTTTCAATTCAATGGTTCAGTGTCGCGGCTCTCGCGAACGAGGTCAAGGGTTCGCGACTCTCACCCTGAGGGGCTGCCAAATTAATGAGGCACTCCTTTGTAATAAAGAAATAACAAGAATTGCGCACGCGAACCTGCCCCGCTGACTTGGATGTCATTAAAGGCGTCGCGAAGTCTTGAGTCGTTACCGCACTCCGCCTAAGCAACTGAGTTTTCATCAACATTCCAAAATGTACCCTTAAAATTACTTAGCAATCTCAGTAGCGGAAAAGACGTTTAGGTTACATTTATTGCACCTATTCTGGAAATACGTTGTGGAAAAGTTACGCTGATAACGTTATGTGAGGTTCTAATGGAACCTATTCCGAAAATTAGGCATCTGTTACTCTTAGCCGCCTTCAAGAGTTACGTTTCTGCTATCAGATCTCCTTTTTCAGCAAGCTGTGTTGTACAGAAATAACACATTCGTTTACTAAATAAATAATGTTGTCCTAATTATTACAAGGCACTCATTTAGGTGACATGTACTTGTCATGCATTCGAAGTACCTTCAACACAAGGAATATGGAACGAACTTTTCCCTTCCAAAGAGTAGTCAAAGTATGGAGAGCGCGTGGCGTAGTTTTGCGATATTTTTCAGTAACGAAATTAGGAAGAAATTAACGTTTCTGTAGAAAAAATCTGTTTCCTCTAAATATGTTCTCTAAAGTAGACCGAGGTGTATAACAATTTTGCTTGATCTTAGTTTTGAAGGTGACTGACCTTTTTTTGACACTTGAGAAACCCTCCGGGTTATAAAGAAAATTTAATTTAGTACCTACCTACCTATTTTAAAAACTAGTAATTCTACGAACAGTAGACCTCGCGAGCACTTATTTTTTTCCAACAATTAATTATTATTGATCTTCTTTCTATTACTAAAATTATAAAACTGGATAATATGTGGTTAGGTTACCAGGTACCATGTTTTTGTTATTACCGTTTGTAGCTTTGTATCTATATTTTTTATGAGAATAAATTAAAATTACTACCTTTTAATTTAAAAAAAATCATCGAAATCCGATGTCTTAAAGCGGAGATAATCGATAACCCCCCTTTTAGACCTTTTTTGGAGGAACTAAGCCTTTAATCAAAAAACGACTAAAAAATTCTATCTGTACACCAAGTTTCGTCCAGATTGGTCGTAAAATACGACCTGTAGAAGGGTAAGTACCTAAATTCTGACAGAATCCATACTTTTGCTAGTAGTTGATGCAGAGACGCTTCGCTCGCCTCGCTGGCTCGGTCAATATACAGACTTTATAGAACTATTTTATAACGGATTGTGTTGTTTCTCAGTCTATTAGAGTTTCTGGTGTTTACTTAATGTTGGACTTGTTTGTTTGTTTATTATGGGTTATCCCCGGAACTACCTAAACGTACGAATCGAAAATTCTTCCACTGATATGTAGCTTCATTATATTTCATTGTCTAGGCTACATTTTCTCCACATCACGACGCGTAAGTATTCAATAAAATTATTATTCAACTAACTGTTAAATAATGCACATTTGAGTAACTTTCGGCTTTTTTATAAGTACTTAGGAAGTAGGATTAAGTGGAGCAACAGTAAGAAAAGTATTTCCTGGTCCATGCTGTGTGGTTCATACTACAGTGACGGTTCATATTTGTAGTACAGGCGGGGTAGATTAGACGAAAGGTCCCGGCGGCCTGCGGGTTTCTAAGTCCCGGCTAATTGGATGAGCCGGGGCTCCCAATTAGCACGATGTGATTCATTTTAATCGTGCGCCCTTAGCAATGCAGCGTGTGAGTATTTTATAGGGGAAATTGAGCGGGATTTATGAGGTTTTTGTGGATTTTCAAAAGGAAAACGGGGGATTCAGAGTTTTTTTTAAATTATTTGAACTCAATTTTGGTACCACTTTAGAACCTGTAAACCGGTATGCTAGTAGATATTGCAGTTTTGGGCTAGTTTACACGATATGTGTCCTTTTAAAAGCATTTTAGTTGAAGAAAACTTACCCATTCAGCGATTCTGAAAATTTCGTAAAACATCCGTAATCTTTGTACACGAATATTAAAATAATATTATAATTGGCAAATACTTATAACGAATAAGTAAAAAAGTGAAAATGTACCAGCACTCTCATGATTTAAATTTAGATATAGGGTTTTGTTTTTGTTATGTGCAAGTGCCAAAAAGTATACATCCATTCATCGAACATATCCTGAACTGAACCAATTGTTATTGACTGAAAGTAAATAAAACGTGAGGGTGACCGCGCGTCGATGAATAGTTTTAGACTATTTTCCTCTTCCATTACACTAAAATAAACAGATTTCCAGAAGTTGTCTGTTGTTTAATTTATATAATAAATAAATAGTATCCGTACTATATTTTGTATAATGCGGTAGTATATTTCGTTCAACGTGGGAATGTTAAGGCATTGCCACGAGCTACGAGCATTCTGGGCACTGCCTCCTGGTGACGGCTTAATTTTTTAGGAAATATATAGTGTAAATACTTGTTCTAATTGTTTTATTCTGTTATTGTCACTCACGTAAATAAAAGTGAGTCCAGTAAAAATTGAGTTTAAAATATGGCTTGTCTATGAGCTTTTTTTGTAATAAGAGATTTTTGAATTTTAATATTGATATGGTCACTATTTATGTTGTTAGATTTGATAATTACGTAATAACTTAAGACAGAAGGTCCCATAGGTAGGGACTTAATAAAGAAACCGACTTGGTATGACATGGATCTCACAACTTTTTACGGTAGAAGAACTCGGTCGCGAGACTTGTTTTTTTTTAGGTTTTGTTTTTGATGGAATATTATGATTTGTCTATGAGCTTTTTTGTAAGCCTAAAGAAGTAAAAAATATTGATATCTGAGCCCCGAGTCCATTTGACCACAGTATCGATACGTGATCGTGACGTCTCATATTTGTATGTGATCTGCGTAGTTCCCTGTCCGCACGAGAGAGGCGCTGTACCAAAACCTTTGGAAAAATGAGACACAATCACGACTCGATACCATCGTAAATAGACTCGCGGCTCTAATTTAATTATCTGACAGATGGGGCTATGAAAACTGCGAAAAGCTGGATAGCTGGGAAAAGGATATGTTGTGTCATTCATTCACGAAGTTTATCCAAATCAAGAGAGGAGCGGGGCCCAACCCGGCGATAAGAATTAATCAGACCCAACCCATTCCAAGACGAATTCAATTATTTTAATGTTACAAAGTAGAATGGCGGGGTTATTTAAGACAGAAACATTTGGGTTAATGGATATTGGTAGAAAAATGGAGCTTTGTTTCGCCATCTCGAAAAGAAGACTAGTTATTGTGACATATTTGTAATCTAAATATGGTTCATTGTGAAATGAAAGAGGTTAGCGTGAGAAAACATCAATATCGTAATGGAAAACATCAGAATGCTTTTAAATCTATTTTTGTAGATAAGATACTTATAGGTTTATGTCATCTACAAACTATCGCAGATTCATAACAGAGTTCGAAAGTGGCTGTAGGTAGGTACGTGTATTTTTTTTCCACCAAATTTTATTTTCATACGATTTACTTAGTATATGTAAACAGAGAAAATATAAAGGAATTCAAAGTCAGTTTTCCGTTTTTGTTTAAACATCGAATTATAGTGAATTGCGGTTATTAACAAAGAAAATTACAATCAAATGAAAGAATTAAATTAAAACTTGTATTTACAATTGAAACTATTGAGCTAACTGCAGACTGTTGTAAACAATCTAGAGGTAGTTCAACTGATCCGTATCAATACCAGTCGGAAGCGTCCCCAAGATGCTAGCTGCATTGCCCCGCTGTATGGCATGCTGATGCGCTGTGCCAGATACTCATCAGCTCTCGGGTCACGCGTCGCTTCGACCAGATTATAGTTGTAAACTCGTGTTGTTCTTGTAGGTTTTACTTAAACCAGACGTCTGTATTTTCATAAGTGGGTATTGCCACTAATTTGGGTTGTTTTCATGGCGTGCCATTACTCTAAAACTGTAGTAAAAGATTCGGTACACGCGAATATGGAATGAAAGTGTGATTACATTCCATGTTTTATATTTATTTTATACTAGCTTCGACCCGTGACTGTACTTACGTATTTGGTTACACGGATCTTTTGAATCTATGGATTCTTAGCCGCAAGGAGTTTCAGATTACCCCACTACAAACAAATGATAATAATGTAGCTATTATGCTGGGTTCAGACGGTATTATCTAGCTAGCCCCGAGCTTAGCACAGCTTGTGTCTAGTCTAGATGCTCGTAATATTAGTAGGTAGATAAGCTAAAAAATCGATAATAAAATTTAATAATTGATTCTCAATTGTTTCAATTGTAAATACTAGTTTTAATTGAATTCTATTATTTGATTGTATTTTTATTTGTTAATAAAGTAGTAGTACCAAAAAAAAATTATGTCTAAAAAATTTTAGATACCTTCTTATGAACCGCGAAATACGATCTCAAAATCAATCAAAGTACCAAAATAGTACCAATGTCATAACAGTCAGTCAGCAGGCACCGCTGTAGTTTTATATATTTATGTTTTGTATAGCCACCCGAGGTTTTTTCATCACGAAATGCATTCGATCTCATATGAAGCAGACTAACATCTCCATTATGGGCATAGTTTACACAGAGAGCGAGCAGGACAAAAAATGGGGTGCTACTGCTAAACTGCAAAACCTTTATTTGTTTCCCTCGCAAAAATGATACCGTATAAAAACAAGAGAACGATAAATTTATGGGATTTAAATCAGAATATCTAGTAAAGAACAAAACTCAACTCTAAAGTTGAATTTTGTTTTTTACTTTTAGTTTTCTTTGGTTGAGTGGTTTTTCCTATATAAAGTGTGTGTGTAGTTATGGACAGTTTTTATTGTATTAAGTTTGTTTGTGTTAATTTTAATTGGACGGTGTGGTCGCTAAGCGACAAAGTCTTTCTTTAAAACAAAAAAATCAGCTAGATTTCGAAACCTGCCAATTTCATATAGTTTTATCATAATTTTGATTCCTTTTTTACTCCTCAATACTAAAACGAATCGCGAAAACTACGTAATAAAACAAGATCTGTCAAGTGCGAGTGTAACTCGCGCGCCGAACAAAAATCAGCAATGGCGCACGAAATGTATTATTATTAATTTTAAATGTTTTTATCTATGTTAGTCTATAAGGTATTTATTATATGGGCCCTAATTAAGTTTATTTTTGTACACTTTCTTTGTGGTCTGAAATAAAAGTATTATTATTATTATTATTTCAAATTTCAAGTTATTAGCTGCAGTAGCTACTGAGATATTCAAGAAAGAAGGAGGACGAACAGAGCGAGACCTTAAGATATGTTTTTATTTTATGTTTTTTATTAAAGATATGTTTTTAGGGTTTCGAGATCACTTTCGAAACCCTAAAAACATATCTTTAAGAAACCGAAGTTAGCCCCATAACCACTATACAAAATTTCCCGCACATTTTCAGCTGCGGTTTCAGAGTAGCCGCTCCGAAACCACTTCCGCAATGAGATGGCGCACTTCCTGTGATTGAGGGGCCGTTGGCGCGTCAACGCGAACTCCGACACGTTACTTGTGTTAGGATAATTAGCTGGTGAACTTTTAGCTTCAAGTTTCTTACCGCATTTGATGCAGTATGCGACGTTCTATAAGCCAGATGTTCCGCTTAAATTATGCGATATTCCGAACAAAATAGTACCTAATCAAGTTCAAATGTTTATCATACACATTATTAGCTAAATCGAAAGCTAATTATCTTAACACTTTAGGTACTTGTGTTAGGATAATTTACTGGTGAATGCTGATGGAGCCGTATTTTTAGTAGTACCTGTTTGATGCAAGATAAGAAACCAAACAAAACAGTTATCAAATTCAAATGGTTTTGATTCGTCGTGAGGCTATTTTGGCGATTTCTCGACCCTCCTCCCCCCTTGGTGAGATGTCGTGAGATTTTTCGAAAACACGAAACCAACAACTTTTAGTAGGAACTGCTAAAATTCATGGGAAAATTACGTGATATTTGCCGAGAGCCCCCCTCTCCCGCACGTGAGATTTGGCTTGACCCCCCCCCCCTTAAACGCCTTGACCTTAGCCACCACTCGGTCAAAAAAAATCCCCTAGAGTCTGAAAACCTGGATTTGTAACCAGTGTGTCCTGCCAACAATGACGTACGGTGCCGAAACATGGGCGCTCACTAAGGAGACGTGCACCGAGTGCGAGGTGCACACAGGGCCATGGAGCGAGCCATGCTCGGCACCTAACTCCTAATCGGAGTACCTGTAACATGGTATCGATTACGAAAGGTTGGTAAATCATTAATGGGCAATTGCGTACGCTTCTAGAAATAGGTGGCGGCGGTAATTTGGTTCGGGCTGTCGTCTTTATAAGCGTTATTTAGAGAGAATCTGAAACTGAAACATGAAATTTAAACGTTTTCAAATTTCAAATTGTTTATTGCAAGTGTTTTTTTTGAAGTATCGTTACTACATTAAAGGATTTTCTTTGGTCTGCCATGGCTGGTTTTTTCATTCCCAATTAGCTTATGCGTGTGATAGATCGGTATCTTATAGCAGAGTAGAACCCTTAGATTAGTTGATTTGATACAATTTTATATCGGTGCGGTAATCGTAGGTACGACAAGACTACCGACTATGATAAGAAAAACTTCAATACGGTACTTTCATTAAAATAATTAATTATCTTTAAATTGCGTACCTACGTAGAAGCACGTAATTAACGCATTTTGATGCGGTAATGGTCTGCTACGTTAACAAATACGGATCAGGAGGTCTACTTTGAAAAATAAACGAAGTTGACGGATGACGTCGGATCGCTTAAAATGAAGGAGGCCAGCCGCCGATCGACATTTCGATGACCTTGCTATGAAGAAAAAATAAAAGATTCTGACATTTATTTCTAGGAGTTCCAAACGAAAAGTGTCAGTTGGTTACGAGCCCGAAGAAACTTGATGGTAAGGTTGTTCGTTTCGTGCGAACGTGCGATCAACGTCTCCGACAATTTAGTCCGTTTTTCAAAGTATATCTCCAGATGACGCATCTTGCGAAGAAATAAGACGACAACAGCGACGCAGTGGCGAAAGTTCGCCTGCGAAGCTGGTTGCGGGTTCAATTTCCGCTATATCTCTGCAGGTATTTGTTCCGAGTCTGTCTGCGCGTATTTTAAAGGTATGTATAATCTGCTACCCATGACACAAGCTCTGCTTACATTGGGGCCAGATGATGTGTGAAATGTATTGGCCTGTTTACCCGACGCGTTTTTATTTCCGATGTGACAAAGGTCGGTTGTTGTACACCATTCCAAGTGGATCCTAGTGAATAGTACCTACGTCAATGTTATTTCCAGTGCATCCCATCTCTCTCGCTCAGCTAAGTAATGACTTAGATCCATTCCCGGATAAATAGCAAATTGAATGTGTGCTCTCACCAGCGGCGCTCGTCGCTACAGACGCGCATGTGTGCGCACGCCGCGTCTGTGTGTATTGTCTTACGTATTTCCGTAATTAGTTATATCCGGATCTTCCAATTTGGGTAAATCAATTGAGGATTCAAGCTGAAACAATTCCATTGAATTTTATGTCTTAGTCTAGACTATTTTTGCTGTTTGGAGCGAATCTCCGGACGGTGCCGATTACCCGCTATTTACAATGTTTTTCGTCGGTCGTATTTTTTGGCTTGTTTTACGGTCGGGGAATATGAAAAGTTTTGAGCAGCTCTCGCGGAGAGGCGTAAAGGCGGTTTACGAGGCGTCTTCAGTGGGATGCGCCACATGCTGGCGCATTCGACGGAGCCTCCGCGTGGTATAACCGCATTACACGTGCTATGACCTGACCATGAAAATTTTAAGCGTCTCATTCAAACTAAAAGGCTCGCGAGCAGCGCTCGTTCTCGCATCGTATTTCGGCAAACGGCACTGCTATTTCCGTAGTTTTTAAGCTTCGTTTGGAGCTTCGTTTAAATCTTTTTTCAGCACCGCAATACACCGAGGAAACCAGCTGCAAAAACTCTAAACTCTAAAGGAACAACAGAGAGATGTCCTTGTAAATTCTCGATTAAATTTTGGATACGAGCTCCAATGAACACAAATTCCTAGAGTCGGTCCAATAAAGGACGGCGTGCAGCCGCGTTAGGAGGCCATAAACGAACGTATTATCCATGTAAGGCGGAATAGCCGTTGCACAATTAATTGTTTCATTTTGGGAAACAATTCCCGCTCCTCATTCAATTAAGAGCGGCGACTACGGGGTGGGGGGAGAAGGGCCGCCCGCTCATGAGACGGGCGTATTAATAGCGGCTGCAATATTGATATACTCGTATCCTACGAACGGGTGCGAATACGGTATTGTTTGTTAGCGAATTCGATTTGTGTCGATCATAAATCTTGCGCCTTATGCCGGGCTTCGAGTTGATTGAATTAGCGTGTCACGCAAGAAGAGGAAACAAGTGTCAGGAGTGTTTTAATTAGGAACACGTAATGAATATTAGATTGGAGCGCGATGGTGCCGCGGAGGCGGTACTCAGGTGATATAGGTACCTACTCGCGCGACTCAATTAGCAAAAACACACAGAGTTAAGAGATGCAAACATGGGACACGTGGCGAGGAGCCCTCCTCAATCCGAATTTTATATTGCGCCATTCGTTATTCATTATGTTTGTCAAGAAAATTACTGTGGACCTTTTAATATAACTTCGCGAGTCACAAACGGAGCTACAAATTGGAGTTGGGAACAAGTTGGAGTCGCGACTCAACCTTGGCGATTAGTGCGCGTGTCGAGCCGACAAACCGATTTAATTTGGTGCTAAATTAATGCGGATCATTATAACTACACAAAACTCATTAATAAGAACCGGGAAGTTGCTGAAAAAGTTTTAAAACAAGTAGCTACAACAGTTTACAATTTATTCGCTAAATAATTGTAAATTTTCTTGCTACCAATTCATTTTTAAAGATTGGAAATGAAAAATTTCTACCAACGTTATAATGGAACAGAAAAATATCAATTGTTTTTTTTTTTACTACATAAAAGTATTGAACTTCTGCAAAGCACTTAAAATACTTTTACTGTGCACGTTCCCTTAAACATTTAAAACACCTAATTAGTACTTTCAGTAATATTGTTGAAACTTGTAGCTACCTGTTTTATCTGAGGCCGTTTCACACTAAGTGGAAAACTGGACTGGAATTCAGGGAAGTTCTAGACTAATATCTAACTTAAATAATAGATTCAGGCGTTACTTTGCGGAAATCCATTGAAAAATATAAGGATGAAAATATTAATTGAATTGTTAGGTACTAAATATTTTCATCCTTATATTTTTTAATATCTAACTTTTATAGAATTAGGTAATCTGGCTTTTTCAATTTAATCGTAAAGGTTGAGGATTTACGAGAAATAAAGAATTCGATAAAAATATGATTTAAATAAAATTTCAGCATCCTTCAGCTGGTCAGAGAAAGGTGGAAGAAGGAGAGAAAGGCAGGTAGAAAAATCCGGGCTAAAAATATGAGGAGGTAATCTAGATAAACGTCTATCAACAATGAGGTAAAGGGTAGAAATAAAACTATTTCCAAACCAATTTCCATTATTCAACAATTTGAAGTCGGTTTATACTTTTTAAGAGCGTTTACGCCTAGCGCGCGAAATTATTTTCAGCCCGTATTGTTGTCCTACTGCAAGGCAAAGGCCTCTTTTCCCTTTCTTCTAGATTCCTCTATCCTTAGATGCCATGGGCCAATCTGTAACCTTATATTTATGTATACATATTTATAAAGGTTGCCTATAAGACATTGCTTCTAATCGATAAGGCCGCCCATTGAACTTTTAAGGTTAATGTTTATGTCATGTTTCTTTTGTTTTGTACACTATAGTTTTGTATTGTATTGTATTTATATCAAAACAGTTGCATCATATCCAGAGAAACAAAAAAAACTCTACGTTGCGACCTACATAGATCGCTCCATCGTCCCGCGTGTGTAAAGTAGCCTTTAAGAGATAGTAGTGTCGCAGGGCAAGGCTTTCAAATCAGCGGTGTTGGAAGATTCGAGAGCAATCAGTTAGATTGGTTCATTACGGTCTCCATTAGTCGAGTAATGAGCGAGATGCATGTCGGCCGTGGGCAGAGCAAACTAGCTATTTTTATAGAAAAAAAACTAAAAATTTGAAAAATAAATTGAAAATTTTATTTTTTGTGTAGTTTTGGTTGATGACACAACCTTTAGGAGGCCTATACCCGTAAAAATAAATAATAATAAAATAAAATCTTTTTATTTCCGATATCAAGGATCCATATTGGGTTAGTAAGCACACTAAACACGCAAACATAAATAAGAAAAAAACGGCAGTGGGCAAAAAAAAAGACAGAAGTAAAAGCAGTGGGTAAAATATGAAGCAGCCGGTGAAAGATATGATTGGATTGTATATGGTTGGAGTTTTTTTTTGTCATGCCTCTGTCCATCGTGACCATAAGACTAATGTATGGTATGATTTAGAGATCAACGACATAATATGTCGTTGATTTCTACATATTATGTAAGTAGAAATTTATTTATTATAAACATTAACCTAATCCTATAATAGGTTTCATTTGTTTTGGGTAAATAAAACGTAAGTCGTAATTTACACATTCTCGGGTCTACAACCTCTACGGTGCTACGGCGTAGCAAGACCAGACTGAAAACGTAGCAAAGCTCTACGATATAAATATCAAACATTTGTGTTTCTTTTTACTAAATATATTTTAACATTTGATTTCCCTTACTTTTGAGCACTTATTTACGTATCTTCTACAATATTAAAAAGTCCATTGTCTAATCACTTACTCGAACTCGAGTACTTGTACAAAGTCCTGCAGTAAAATAATAGATTCATACTAATATAGCCCTGCGGCGTAATCATTTTGAGCCCGTGCTGTGTGCTAATCGTGGCAAAGATCCCGATATCAGTGTTGACAACTACGATCATAGACCTCGATTGATTCGAACCCCAGAAACGTTTACCCGAGAATTAACTAGTTGTAAATATTTTTAAACTTACGCGATCTGAACACATATTTATAAATACTATTTAACGGGTATTTACTTTTTTTTTTTACGGGTCATCCCGTGACCACGGCAGTGTGTAAATCTGTCGAAACGTCGGGAAAATAAGGTAATTAAACGCGATAAATACCCGTTAAATAGTATTTATAATTAACTAGTTGTAAACAAAATCTTTCCTGTATATCTTTGCTACCGTGCCCTCAGTAGTTAAGCTCAGACGTTTCACCCGCCAGTCCATGCCTCCGGCGTTTAAGGTGGAAATTAGCTGCAACTTGGTGGTGCATCCAGCATGCAGCGTGTGTCCATTAGACTAATTGCAGACAGTGCGCCGCACGACACGACCCTTTTCTATTAAAGATACTAAATTAAATGCCTCAATTTCTCGTGTGTTCGCTACGAACAGGGTGGTTTTTAGTGAAGATACACTCTGTGTATGCTTAAAAGTGGACGTTTACCTGAGCTTTTGGAATAACTATGATAGTTTCAAAAGTTTTTCAGATGTTTTTCAACAAGACGGACAAATGATCAGCCAAAATTAATAAGTGCGAGTACACATTAGGTGTTTCTAAGTGCGCTCTTTAAAACATCTAATAAATGCTCTAAGACTCTTAAATTCAATTGCGTATCTCCATATAGGTACGCCTCGCGTGTTTTGGCCTACGAAAGAAAACAAACACGGCCTAGAAAATTCAACTATTTCATAAATTAAAAATTATTTATGACTGGTTTTTACGTATGTGGGTGGATGCTAGACAAGGAAAGTCGTAGGTTAGAGCAAGTTTTGTCGAAATGAGACCAACCTCACGTAGGTACAGCGCGCTCAAATTAGTTCATTGCAAATTAGATGCCTGGGAGTCCTTGTTAAGTTTCTATAATTGGGACCTTAACTTCAACAGCTGGGTTGTTTGTGATACATTACTAGTAGTGATGTATGTTTGTATGTACTTTTGGGGACAACACTTGATTAAAAGTTAAGCTACTAAGAAATGAAATAAGTTCCCAAAAAATATCGGTTACGGCGGGACTCGAACCCGCGCCCCACCCTCAGTACGGGTGTGCTCTAACCAACTAAGCCACGAAACCCTTAGTCGGTTCAACCGAAAATCTTTGGGACCTCTTACGGACTATAGCGCCGGTGGCTCCACCTACAGGGGTAACATTACAGTTTTAACCAAACCTGCTCAGCGACCAAATTTACATTTGATTCGTTTGACGAGCTAAGCTACTGTTAGTGCTACGTAAGTACGAGAACGATGTCTTAGAAAAAAATGGCAATTATTCAGCTCTTTCAAAAACACAGTAGATTTACTGAATCTAGTTAAATTTTCCAACCTCTCAGACGAAAACCTATTTCTTCCCTAATTACCTTCAAGTTAAGTTACGACTTTCTAAATTTTAAATTACACGTAACAAGTTCACAAAGTCAAGAATGTTCAAATTATTAATTAATAAGTAACTTGATACGTGATTAACGAGAAACGTTAACTTGCGCTCATTCTCGTGGCATTACTACAAAAGGTAAGGGGGTGGGGGTGGTTCTAATTAAATGGTAAACTTTCATGAGCACCCCTTTCTTCCACCCCCTCTTGTCCCGCTAATTAATGCGGCCGGGACGCTCGGACGCCTCCCCGCGTCTTTGATTCCACGCATACGAGGACGTGGAACTTTACAAATTACGAAATAAACCCCCAGCGAATGCAATCAAACTTTAAAACTTCACCGTTCCTAGAAGCTTCCTTCGAACTATCGATAAGAACACGGCAATCCTTTTAGTACCGTTAAAAAGTGGCAAGTCAAACCGCGGGCCGCGGGGCAAGTCTCGCCAACCGGCGCGGCACCTGGCCCGCCCGCTGCCGCCGCCGCGGCCCCGCTAAACGTATAGTCGTGTACCGCTTCTGATGCGGTCGAAACTAAGCCCCAACTACTCAATTGAAACCGTAATAGAGAGTCCAAATTACACGGCAACCCTTTCGAACCGATATTCGAGGTGCGATACGAAATTAATTGACGTGCCTTTAATTGGTTCATAATGGAATACGAATGTAGCGGTGCTTCTACCGGCCAAATTGCGATTAAATTTAGCGTATAAAATAAAACTCAAATGTTGGTAATAAACGTCTGCGCTAGCGCCGCAGCATCTCGGGAGCGAAGAATACGGCAAAATGTTCCAAGTTTCTTCAAGCAATCAAGGCTTAATACCGTAGTGAAGTTTCAAGTTGGGAAATTATAGGGCGCGGGACGCGGGGCGGGCGGCGGGCGGGCGGACGTCCGCCGCGTGTCATCTCGTAACATCAAAAATGCATTTAAATTCTGCGCAATAAAAAACGGCGGCGGGAAGTTTCACAGCGGCGGGACCGAGGCGCCGGCGCGCTGGTCCGGCCCGCACTTTTCACAATCTGCGACCCATTTATACTAATAAAATAATTCTTTTATGAGGGAACTACCACGAAAGGCATCGCTAGGAACTCTCGAGCTCCGCGGCGGTTGTTAGTGCAAGCAATTGCCTCATTGTATCGAGAGCTCTCGCTGAATGGGATGTCGAGGCCCTTATTTCTTGTTGTTTAACTTCAACGTCCTTGTTAACTCATCTTGTTACGAGCATGGATAATATAAAACTTATTAGTAGAGCGAAACTTTGTGAAAGCAATTATGAAGTTTAGAGGTTCTGTTTTTATTTTACACGAATAATTAAAATGCTGACAACAAGTTTATCATGAATAGGTGCACTGCGTGTCAGTTACACGTTGTATCGAGCTAATTTGTCTCTCGGTCAATTCGAAGGGGTTAGTATTTCCTTATTCATGGGGCTTCTGTTCCCCTTGCTTGATACGATAATTTGCCCAGCAATGGTGGATTTGAATGGACCCTCTTTTACCGAAAATACAAGTACGTACTAATGGGGAAAGTATATCAGAATAATTTTTAATTTAACGTTATTTGACAAGTGTAAAAATTTAATAATTAATCCCAAATATACTGTCATATCTCAATAAAAATCCCTCAAAAAATCACAAAAATTTTTTAACTGACTAAAAAAATAGAAACAGAGAGATCATAGATATCGCATAGGCACAACAGACTAGAGCAACCAATCAAATGGCATCAATTACAAACGTCACAGGCCAATAGTCCACACGAGCAGCGGAAATGAAAGTCCGCAAACCGCGGACGTCATTTCGCGATAGTTTGTCCAATTTATCAGCTCCGAGAGCCATTCGGAAATAATCGTAATCGAAGCGAGTTGCGCCGAACAATATAGACCGATGTCGGCCTCTAATTGGCCCTTACCTGGAGCGCACTCGAGAATGATAAAGCCCCCATTAGCCGCCCTATTATTTACCTACTCGTCATTAGCGTAGACTTCATTAGGATAACGAGATAACGGAGCCCGCTTGAGTAGGGCCTGTGCGTTTTTGGTGTTTTTCAACGTTTCAAGGAATCGTGGGGTGGTACGTAACAGCTAATTATTTCCGAGTATTCTATTTCCAAGATGTTTGAAGTGTTTCGAAAGATGCGAGTGGGTCGGATTTAGTGGCGTATTTTTTATTTCTGTGTTTCCTCATTTCGTTATTCTTTACACCCACGAAGGATATTAAGTATATGTAGCGTCCTTTTATAAAATTTAGCGTATGTACTTGTACAGGTATCTTTTTTTATAATAGTTTAGTTTTTTATTAGTTTTGACAGCACGAAATTTGAACTATGGTTCAAATTTCGTGCTGTCAAAACTACAAAAAAATTTAATGAACTAAAACTTTAGTGATGGTCGAAACCACACGCGAATCCATTAGGCCTCTCTCCATAGAAGCCACTATTATTGGAATATGCAGCTGCCTGCGCACAGCTTTATTGGATGTAAAATTTAATAAAATCACGTGCAAATAGGCAATAGAGACCACCGGAGCACAGTTATTAAGATCAATATCGGGGGTGGAAAAATGGATGCAACGTGAACCCTCGCACAAAAAACATAGCGAATTTATTGTTAATTATAAAACTGGACCGTCGAATATTAACCGAAGATGAGAAACCCGATAGCGGCCTTCTATTTATTTATTAGTGATTACTAGATTGTTCGTGGTTTTACGCGTATTGTTACGTTCTCAGTTAGGTAATTGATATTCGTTTATAACCGGCCTATGTAGGCCGAATTAAATAAAAAAATAAATGAAATAGTGCTGGACAATTTACACGGCATTATCTAAAAGCAGAACTTGTGTTAGGGTACTAGAAGCGGGTTAGATGGTCTAAGGTACTATATAATTGATATACTTAAAACATTACAAAGATAAATTTAATCAAATCAAAATTAAAAATTCCTAATTTCTATAAATACAAAAATGTACCTACACTTGGAAAAGGTCAATTCTTAAAATAAAACACTGACACGGAAATAATAAAGTGACGTTTTTGATTAGTGTCGCTTCGGTATGTAGGCTAAAGTAAAGAAGCGACAAAGAAACTTTTAACCTGTTAGTTGTTATTTTTCGAGTTGGAGTAAAACCCGCCCCAAGCTTTTTTATCTTCTAGATAATCTGACATTTTGTAGTTACCCTATTTTTAGTTGTTTAATTGATAATTTAATAAATGAATCATCATTTCAACATCATTCCAACCCGGGTTCACCACCTGCTGGGCAGAGGCCTCTTTGAACTTTTGCAAGTCTTCTCTGTATTGTGCTTGCACGCCCGCAACTTTGATGACGTTGTCACCATCTTGCAAGAGACGATCCGTATTTCTTAGACAGCAAAAAAATCCCAAACTACTTCTAGAACTACATTTTTTTTAACAGTTCGATCTTAAATCTTTTGACAATTGCTTTTACTTTTGTGACAAAAAAGATTCATGGCGCATCCATCCATCTAAACCGCTCTACTTTTATGTTCCCACTGATGGATTAAGATATAAACCGATCCAGTCACGACTCCATATTGTTTCGTGGTAATGCAACGACCTTTAAAACTCGAAGTGTTAATTTGATTTAAAATTGTGTTCGCGATATAATCTTCACGTCGAACTTTCACCCTTAAGCTTTAATTATGATCCCGATGGACTGAGATACCATTATAACCGACGGTAATAAAACTTGGACATTAAACTAAAGGATGCTTTACGTTGTATTCGTGTTGAAAGGCTTGCATGCCATTTTTTATTCGTTTTATTTTTTTGCCTTTAGGTTGTTCTTTTCATAGGTTGTGTGATAAGCTATTAATTTAAGATGATAGGAATCAGCACATTAACTTCGTTAGTAAGGTATTTCTTCATAAGTGTAGAGTTTTGTTATTGATGATCTTAGTTTTGTTTTTTCATTTTCAATCGCTTAGCAAATAAAAAAACGAACGTGATTTTTTTACTTGTTGGGTTCAAATATAAATTCATTTGTGTTTTACTTCGAGCAATTCTTAAAATGTGAACTAAAAAGTTGTAATACATATTTTTAAACTTACGCGATCTGAACACATTTTTTTTTCTTTTCTTTTAGTGTCATCCCGTGACCACGGCAGTGTGCAAACCTGTCGAAACGTTGGGAAAATAAGGTAATTAAACGCGATAAATACCCGTTAAATAGTATTTATAAATAAAGTTGTAATACTTTAAGACTTTAATTGCCCATCACGCACAGGTCTATTTTCACCAATGCAACGTGTGTTTAATGCGGGTAGCAACGCGACGCACCCCTTTGGATAGCACCATAGAAGCTGAGCAGTACAAAGTTTTTTTTTTCATTTATTTATGTTTCACAGTAAGTATTTATTTTATCTTAAAGCTAACTTAAACCGTAATTCTGTTTGTCCGTAAGCCTCTTAGTTTCTATGATATACCTAATAAAAATGTACTAGTATGTACCTACTAAGTTATTTATGTAAAATACAGTATATACCTGAAAAAACAATATATAATTGAATTTACATTCATAACTGACTCACCGGTAACCTGGTGAAAGCCGGTTGCCAGTAACCTGGTTAAATCCTGCCTTCAATGCTGCAAGCAGGTGCACCAAAGTTTATTGCGTTTGACAGTATAAAAGTTAGATTTAATGTTATTCGTTTATGTTATTGCTGGTCTTTATGACACAAGTATTTAGCGACAAATTATGCAAACTGTCCGTACTATATTCACGATAAGAACCAGTATATTGTAAAATTAAGCATGCTATGTTCCTAAGGCAGTGTCGTGTTCGTTGCCAGGTTTGATGCCCGGATAATATTTTAATGTTATATTTATAAAATGCACCTTTTAGTAAGCTACCTTCCGCTACCTATCTAATTTACTGAGAGTCAGTAATTAAGAGTAATTGTCGGGAATTCATATCTATGTATCATATCATTCATATCTATCCTGGTTTTCCAAGTATCATGCGTGTGAATGGAAAATCAACTTTACTTTAAACACTATGAAAGCGAATATTTTAACTACGACACGAGGCCTTATTTTTTATCTTATTATCTTTGTATCTTATTAGTTTCGCAAACAATGACAAACCAACTACTATAAAGACCACCAACTTCTTTTAAATCCTATTCCATCTTAACGACCACGTGCCCAAAATCCCGGATCCCAGACTTTCCCATAAAATCCTGTACCTACTTTCAATCCCAAGACTCCTCTCGTCTCGTATGAAACTATTCGAATGGGAGACTGGGAGAGTAGTGAGTTACGATAGCCTCTGCTCGTAAACGTCACATTAATTAGCATGGCCACTAATGAGGAGTTATGGTGCTCTAATGAGAGGAGTTGTTCGCGACGTATTTATTAACTGGCCGGCCGATTATCTAGGCACGCGAGCCTTGAGGGGTTATGCAATAATACTATAGGATTTAGTGCTGGCAAATTGTACTGAGCTATGCGTTATTACATTATAAAAGCTCTGTACACTAAGGTTATAGGTTCTTCTTACGGAGTTAAATTGAGAGGAGTGAAAGGTAGATTCAGATGTTTTTTCCTGCAGTGGGATCAATTCAATTTATTTATTTCCAATAAAAAAATACATTGTGTGCGGAAAACTTAAATCTAGAAAACACAAATAAAAGAATAATAATAAAAATAAAAACTATCTAATGAAACACAATGAAAATGATATTATTAATTGAATACAATGTCAATTTGGATATTAAAATTAAAGTTAAATATTCAGCCCAAATGTTATGTGATCAGTAGAAAATAAAATTGTCCGGTAAAATAAAAATGGCAAAAGTACAGTCTTTAAAATGGACTGTAGCGGTTTCAGACACCATTCTTTTAAATTACTGTGATCGTTAAATAAAGCCCGATTTGCGAGGTGTGACTTATTTGGTTTAACTCTGAATTGATAGGTTTACGGTATTAAAAACAAATCGAAATCTGTCATGCTCCGTTTACGAGATTTTCCTGGAAATCGTTAGCTTTCATGTGAACAGCTTATTTTCCATACGAATGAATAGTACAGTCAGCATCAAACTAAGTAGATATTTTAAATTCATGTTGACATGTATGCCAAAAACATCGTTGTATAATTTTTTTTGTTTTAATTGTCAATAGACCTTCGTTCGACCACGACCTCAACCTTCCGGAAAGTGAAGACGTGGCCAACGACGTATCACGAAGGTCTAGAAAATACTTCTCGTCTACTCTTGTCTTGAAGAGACCCAGGTAGTAATTGACCAGAAAACACAGCAGCAGGAAGCGTGTTCCAAATATTACGCACAAGAAGTGTTAAGAACTGTCACCTCCACGAAATGTTATAAAAACACCTACTGACAGTTCAGCTAAGTAATCTCCAATATGCTCACAAATCCAATAAAACTTTTCATTTGTAAGAGTGAGAAGAAAGATTCAACACGTGACGTGGAAAACCCAGAGTTGGTGCCAAACTGTAGCCCTGTACTCGAAGCTCGCAACGGTACAAGGGTTTCAACTTATCAATTACAGCGTTCGCTACTTACCGCGCGGAAAGGGCAAATTGATTTAATGTAACCAGAGTGCTTTGACGAATATTATTACCGTCTTTTTCACCCTCGGCAATGCACGCTTTGTTCTTTCGGGTTTTGTGTAACATCGAATCACACTTATCTCAACGGGTTGCTGTTACATTTCTTCATTATTATCGAAATGGAATGAGATCTCCTTTAAAGTGAATCAGTGATAATTGGTTATTTGTGTAGGGCTCTTAACCCCTTAGACACATCAAGACGATTGGGTCCCATGACTGTTATCGATCTTCAGCGGTATAATACTCTTTATTTTTCCTGAAAGAACACAAATACAGTTCACGATGAGAAAAACAAAAAATATGTAAATATCTACCGAAAGGCTATTTAAGCACGTGTGCACGTATTAAAATATTGCACTTAGAAAAAAAACAACGGTAGAAAAAAACAAATTAGTATGACAAAAAATAGGAACAAAACCCGTTTTGTATATTTGAATTTGTACGTAGAAAAATTATCTCTTTTGTTTTACACATTAGACACGTTTGTACCGAAGAAGACATCGTCCCTTTTTTCTCCCCAAACGCATAAACAAAACATGTCATCCAATAACCCGAGTACCTCGGCATTCATTAATATAACATGCAATCTATGACTGTAATGACAAAGGGATCAGAAAGGACTGCACCGGAACAAGACTGTACGACAATATCCTAATTCACTCGCGCGAATGTAATCCATTAGTTACCCCTCCATGCCCCAACCTCCCCTTTCCTTCCCAAAGCTCGTACCCGTCTGTCATTCATAAACCTCCATGTTATTTGTATTGGCACATGTTTCATATGACTAATGGACGCGACGTTAAATATAGAAAAACTAGCAGCGCCTCGCGGTTTCACCCGCGTAGTTCCCGTTCCCGTAGGAATTTCGGGATAAAAAGTAGCCTATGTCCTATTCCAGACTATAATCTATCTCTGTGTCAAATTTCATCCAGATCCGTTTTGCCGTTCTGGCGTGATAAAGGAACAAACATCCATCCATCCATCTATCTATCCATCCATTCATCCATCTAAACTTTCACGTTTATAATATTAGTGAGAGATGACATTTTGCTTATTGCTGTGTTTGTGGATTACATTTGTAGTCCTTTGTAAACCCCCCGGCGTTGCAGTGGTTTATTAATAAAGAGATGTTTCTGACAGACCAGGTGAATTTAAGCGATTTTTTGTTTGATATATCCGTACACAATCGCTATCGAACAAAGTCGAGGCTGGGCAGTGAATGCGTTAAACGGCTGAACGGATCATAATGAAATCTGGAAGGTAGGTAAATAGTATCCCGGGGACGGACACAGGATAATTAAAAAGCGCGGGCGAAGCCGGGGACAGCAGCTAGAAAATACATAAAACATACGAACATCCGAACATAGAACGTTCTGCTTTTTTCAAAGTCGTTTAAAAAGTGTAACGTAAAATTAAAACGTGAATGTGCCCTTAAGTATTTTCTTAATAATAAAACTATCTAATTAAATAAATACCTTTCATTGCACGAGGTGAAAATATTTAATTACAAAGTGCCCATAACGCGCGAGAAACGTTAAGTGTGTATTTGGTCCAATTAAAAATACCTTCGCATAATCGCATGCTGTTAAATTAGGTATAAAAATTGTGTTACGATTTGTAAGGCCATTTTTAAGGTTACGAACGAAGGGTCACACGAAAATGGGGTGGTAAGTAGAAATAGTTTTTATTTATAATAATGGCAGATTAAAATGTTGATAATTGATGCAGTAACTTCAAAACAGTACTCAAGACCGTTTTGAATAAAACTAAGGCCCGTATTATGAAAGCTTGCAGTCATCTATGCTTAAGTAATGCTTTTCTATGGCATAAACGCCACTCAAGCATAAACATCTACGTCTGAGCAAACCTTAATAATACGGGCCTTAGATATGTTTTTTGAATACTAAATAAAATAAAATATGAAATAAATAATGCTGGACAATTCACACAGCATTATCTAGCCCCAAGCTAAGCAGAGCTTGTGTTATGGGTACTAGATAACTGATATACATAATACAATACAATACATAGATAGATATTTGTATATTATACATATAAAACGACCAGAACACCCTGAACAAATATCTGCAGATCGTACAAACATTTGTTCCGAGGCGGGAATCGAACCCGCAACCTTCTACGTTGCAAGCGGACCTTCACCCACCGCGTCACAGAGGTTGTCAAACTAGAGAACTAGAGAGGGACTTAGGTAATACGGTTAGAGAAATAGAGGCTTATTATGATTGGGCAGAAGGGGGCGTAGGATAAGAAATTGTCCCGTTTCTCCCGTTTGAGTACAGTGCCTCTATCGTGCGGACAGGGAACTGCGCTAATCCCTTACAATAAAACCGGCCAAGTGCGAGTCGGACTCGCACACGAAGGGTTCCGTAAAATATCTGCAAAAACGGCAAAAAAAAAAACATGTTTGTTGTATGGGAGCCCCCTTAAATATTTATTTTATTAAATTTTTTAACCCTAAAAATGAAACATTCGATACTATCGTCAAACGGACTCTCAAACTGTACCTATGTAGATCGCAAAAATGGCCTTAAATAACATTATACACCCACGTGGTAGGTAATTTCATTCATTATTTGATCTTCCCATAATACCATCATAACTGCACGTTTTCAGATTAAAGAAAGTAATCAGTGGAATTACGTCTGCTAAAATATGTATTCGTCATAAAAGTATGCCCGACTTCTGTGGAGGATAAATATTCATTATGGTGGATCGCGTAGCGTTTTAGCTAGATTAAATGATATTAAAGCGAGACGTTACGATCAATACTGTTCATGTAAATAGCGTGTTTTTTCAAGAGTATATTTTGTATTTTTAACAGTCTTGGAAAAAAGGGGGAGATTCTATGTAGTTCGGCTGTAACTTATGTTTTTTATGTATGTTCGTCGGTTTTTCAGTCCATTAAGAACCGATTTTGAAAATTGTTTCGCTATTAAGAATAAAATTGAAAGAGAACAACATTAAATTAATTAATTAATTTAATTCCAAGAATGATCTCGAGGTGGTCCCATAAATATGATATTCACATTTTCGATTTCAGCGGGACTCGAACCCGCGCCCCACCCTCAGTACCTACAGGTGTGCTCTGATCAACTAAGCCACGAAATCAAGTACCCGTCAAATCGAAAATCTCTGGGACCTCTTACAGACTAGCGCCGTTGAAATTATTAATATTCTTTCTCGTTTTTGCCAACTCTATTTTTTTCTAATTACTACAAAAATCTATGATCGAGGTTCCGATTTACTTCTAGCTACGTCACCCCTCCAGCACCGTAGTAGGGGCACGCTTCATCCGCCTGAGAGCTCTCATTCCCCACTAATTAATTACTCAACTCGGTTTCAATTAAATTAACTCGAGATCGGGGCATCGACACGCGATGAATCGATGCCAACCGCGATTCGATTAAGATCGTTAATACCGATCAATTTTACTCGTTAGCTATCAATAAACTTATTATGGGATAAGCATGTAGGGGGTTTTAGAGGCAGGTCGCTGAGGTTAGTTTTGTTACAGTTTTACGTAATGGTAATCTCTTGGAGATCTCTCGATTACGACTAATCGATAAAACGAACAAAAAATATAATCAACCTGTCTTTACACTCGGTCTCCCGCGGAACAGGCATACCCTAGTGCTATTTTATTTCATTATCATCAGTCTATATTAGTCCACAGCTGGACATATGCTTCCCCAAATGGAACCATAGCGCCCTGTCTTCAGCTGGCCGCAACCAGCATCTGCCTGTAGTGTTTTGCAGATCGTCATCCCACCTGGTAGGAGGGCGTCCGATACTACGTTTACCGAGTCGCGGTCTCCATTCAAGAACATGTTTACCCCAGCGGCTGTCAGTTCTTCTCGAGATATGACCAGCCCACTGCCACTTCAGCTTGCTAATTCTTTGAGCTATGTCGATAACCTTGTCCGTTCTCTGTCGAATGTATTCGTTACGAATCCTATCCTTGAGAAAAACTCCGAGCAAAGCTCTCTTCATACCTCGCTGGGCGACTTTAAACTGGTGGCAGTAGGGCTGCTCCTGTGAGTGTACACGACTCAGCTCCCTAGGTCATGACGGGTAGGACGCAATGGTCGGTTTGGATGACGAGAAGACTCGACATAGTTTCCCAAGCGCTGCCCAACCTACATCCTCTTGGACTCCTTCTTAAAATTGTTTTTACCGAACTGCAGAATCTACCTAAGGTAAGTGTAGCCGGAAACAATTTCGAGAAGGTGGCCATGTACGACGACCGGTCCCGGATGAATGTGGCCATTGATAATGACCTTGAACTTCGCTTTATCTAAGTTCATGCCAAGACCGATGCGTCGCTAGGCCGTCCAGCATCTGGTTCAGTTCCTCCAGCGACTCCGATTTGCGATTTGGTTTTTATATTTTCAATAATGGCAAATCAATTATTTCTTCTCTATTCGAGTAGCAGTAATCGAGAGGTAGGCGTTGGAGATGACTCATTATGGTCCATCTTATGTATGCTGCACGAGATATTTTTTTGGTTTTATGGTTTTCGGTGAAAACGTTGCCTCCAACTAGTAAGCAACGAAACTCTCACAGGCACCTCGAACAGACTCTTAAACTAAATTGGCCACTAGCTTTAAACTGTGTCCGTAACGTTTTAATTACGGCGTTTAAGTAAAAGCGACTGCGTCTCTGCATTACACAGATTCAGGCACCAAAAGCCTCCACTTAGCTAATGAAACATGTTCGTGTATAGTGTTTAAGCGTCGTCAGAGAGTATTGTGCGCGGGCGGAACTGAGCCGCAGACAGGGGCGGGTCTAGGGATAGTTTACGGGGCAGAAGAGAAAGGGGGAGCTTTGTTCTCGCTCTATTTTGCGTTTAGGGAAATGTATACATTAAATAATAAATGAATCAGATTTACATAATTGATGTGAAGTTAACGGATTTAATTTATCAGTAATCTAGGGAGGATTCACTATAAGAGAGTTTTTCTTCGGAAGATAATTATGTAATTAGCAGCTTCGGTTAACTTTGACGTACACATAATGCATGAAAACTTCTGCCAAAAAGTCAAAGCGTAATTGTGCGATTTCATTTTTGAAGAACACAGGCCTATGCCGTGCACTATGCTCCAACAACCAATGATAACAGTGTTTTATAGCTATTTAAATCAATTGAGTATCCTTTACATGTATATAAAAACACAATTTGCTGAACAGTAGTAAAAATGGAAATGAAGCAAATCTAAAAATTACACTACATCACAATTTATAAAAGAACCCCTTGTGCCACTCTTAAGACAATTTGTTGTGAGCTTACTCCTCACATGCCCCTTATTCCAGTCCTTGCCCCACCCCTGCACGGGCGGATTCGGCGGACCCGTCTCCACAAATCCTCATTTACTTGCATTATTTTAATGGAGCTATTGTGGGCGGATGCCCTTTGTCGTGGATGGATCCGGTGGATGTGCCGGTGCATAAGTGCATCACCGCTGGCCTACATCGCAGCCGAGAGAGGACAGTTGGCTAAATTGCAAGTGGCGCCACGTTGTCGCACACATAATAATATCTCAGTGGAAATGGACTGACCACGGACGGACGACGTAACGGATTATTGAAACTTGGTATCTACTCGCCGACAAGGCATAAAGGTTCCTAAAATATTTTTGAAAATGTATCTTAACAGAGTTCGTAAAAAAGAGAAGGTTCAAGGTTCCGTATGTATTTTCTTTGTTATGTTCTTCGATGCCTCCATCAAATTTTATGGCCCGATTTTGGATGAATTTGTTGCAGTTGTATAGAAGATGACTCCGAGGTGGTCCCGTAATTTTTTTTCTTCCCGATGGCTTTGTAATTATCTCGCAAAAGTTAAAAAAAAAAGTTCGAAACTAAGGAATTCGAAATCTGTTTTTAGTTTTTTTAAAGAAGTAAAAATTGTTTACTGTAATAAAGTTGAAAAAAACTTTTTTTTCAAATATTGCTTTGAAATTAAATGGACTTAGTTTTATTAGTGAACAAACTATTTTCTCAGATAAATAGCGATTGCAACAATGGCCATCTTACGTTCCTTACAGCAACGCCATCCTGACATTCCTGTGTAGTTAAATCATGCACTAAACCAACCATTCTTTGCAGGCTGCTTTTAAATTGCCTCCGAAACTTGTCTCAATTATGCAGATAACGTTATAATAATGGACTACTCCGCAATATAATATTTGTTCGTAACAAATAACAACAAATTTAATCTAGTTCCAATATAGTTCCAATTGAAATCTTTTTTATTGCAGCCAGCGACAAGGCGACGCTTCCGACTGGTATTGATATCAATACCAGTCGGAAGCATCGTCATGTCTGATCCATGTGGATCAGTTGAGCTACCCGTAGATTATTTGCAACAGTCTGCAGTTAGCTCAATTGTTTCAATTGTAAATACTAGTTTGTTTGTATTATTTGCTGTAATTTTCTTTGTTAATAAAATATTTATTATTATTATTTCCAATTAAAATCTTAACTCGAATTTGGAACACATATAGTAAAAGTTGAAGTGATCCAGTTACACAGTCTAACATAAGTCTTGTCTCAACTAACTCATTACGTCTATGACAATCCTACCTTATTACAAGGCGTCACAGATAACCCACTAGTTACTGCGACGTATCCATTTAACTAATTAACTGAAGCGAGCCCGCAGAGAAATCCCCCGGACCTAATAACCGCTTCCCTAATAAGCTATGAGGTTGTCTTTGGTATAAAAATGCAATCGCCAAAGCGGGCCGTCGTTGAAACTTTTCAAATTTTCCACCAACCCTGAGAGTATTAATTTTAAATTAGATAAGAAGAAAATTGCAGATTGGCACATGTGTAGTAAGAATTAGCAAGCTGAAGTGGCAGTGGGCCGGCCATATCTTCCGAAGAACCGATAAACTATGGAGTAAAGGAGTTCTTGAGTGGAGACCACGACTCCGTAAACGTAGTGTAGGACGTCCTCCGGCCAGGTGGGATGACGACCTGCGAAAGACTGCAGGCAGATGCTGGACGCGTCAAGCTGGAGACACGGCGCTATGGCGCTTATTAGGTGGGGAGGCCTATGTCCAGCTGTGGACTAACATAGGATGATGATGATGATATGTGTATAGATTCTGTATAGAAAGAAAATTGTATAAAAAGTTTAGTTCTTGGTCAAAAATTGTGAACTTTTCATTGACCATGCCCCTTACGCATGCATGCTCGCGGCACCGCCGCCTGCCCCTTTGTGTCGCACTGCTGAGGCTGGGCAGTGAATGCGTTAAGGTTAACATTAGCAGTCAGCTATTTTAGTTTCCCCCAGAAGCCACTGTACCACTTTTTCATACAAGATGTTTAAGTAATCACTGGTTGTCCGTGGCTCGTTTGCGAGGACCGTTTACACATGCAACGACACCGCGCAGCACGACAGGTTCATAGAAATGTATGACGCCCGGAGTCGTCACCGCAATTTGTCGTGTGGTGTCGTGCGTCGTGGGAAAACGCTCTTATGCTATCGCTTTCCAGAGAGGGCATCCCTGTTCGACGTAAAGCAAACGAACGCTAAAAGAATAAACACGCCACAATTTAGAATGAGACTCCATAACAGCCATCGTTATATCAAAACTAGACACGAACCTAATGAATAAATTAAAGACTAATTTCTTGACATACTTTGTTCGGAGCAGTTTGCCTTGCGAGTAATTGCACCAGTGTTTTTATTACTTTCCGGGCTAAAGTGAAAGTTGAGTAAGCAAGTAGATACTTAAGAGAAGGAAGGTATTTATTGCAGCTATCTGGAAGAGATCGCTTTTAGCGATGGGGCTCCGATTGTCCGATCACACTAGATATAATTAGTATTTATTTCTGTTTTGATTGTTCTTTAAGTTTTGATGATGAAATAAGTAATAATCTATAGATAGATTGTAACGTATTTCATTTATTTCGAGATAGATCACACAAAGTTATATGTACCTACAAATATGTTTTTTTATCAACTCTGTATTTGAACGAAAAACATCGACTTTTAAAATGGAAAATCCCGTAGAAGGAATTGTAAAACATACCGTATGAATTTCATTCAAAGTGTGATTCGCAATGCCTAAACAGGAAATTAGGTTAGGAACAATGAAGTATTTTAGTGGATTTAACTTAGTGGTTACCAATTAAATAAATAAATAATTGTGGACAATCCACACAGCAGTTTTGAACTACATTCCCTATATTACAATAATGCTCCGGATGCTGTCTGAGCAAGCGGCCGAATCGTGCAACAAATTCTGATGCTCAGATAGGGAACGTCACTGCCGCAAAATAAACAGGAAACAACCCTCTGATCGATCTCTTTCACCGTGCATTAGAATCACTGTGCGCCTTTAAAACGAATTCTTTGATGATGATATGCCCTATCAAAACAAACATGCATATGCAGAAACATATTCACCAATCACACATACAGGATTGAAAAAGCAAAAAAAGCTTTACCCATTTGAAAGCTAATATTGACAGGAGCGTATCGCGGAGCCATCGGCGCAAACGACAGTCGCGTGCGGCCGATCGAGGCCGATTGAATTAGATACTGGATACCACTCATCAATCAAAGTTAAGCTAGGTTTTGGTGTTTATCAATATTGTTTGTTGAATGAACTGTTCTTTCAGTTCCTTTGAATCAACTACTGAGACTACACTTCTGTGGCTTTTTGTTGAAGTTTGTAAAACAAGCCTGTCGAATACAATAACCAAAATAAAGATCAGAAGAATCAACGTGCCAACCAACCTTTTTCTGATTTACCCCACAAAAATCAAAAAAGATTTTTGATGTGTTTATAGTCCCTTTGCTGAGTTTAAACCCCGAGACCAATGAGCAGCTGAAGCCTGGTCCAGTGCAGGCTGAGGGTTACGAGCCAGTCCTTTGTAGAGGGATCTCAGCGAGCACTTTGATGTCTAACAGGTAATTGGGAAAAACGTTATTTAATTAACTTTCGACAAGTCTGAGTAATCGCGTTACAAAGCGGGGTCAGTCTTCGCCGGCGGGGCACTTCATTTTTACGCCAAACGTGGCCCCACAAAAGGCGCTGTCATTTTCAGGTGTTTTCCAATTAACATCGTGCCTTTGACCATGTCCGTTCAAAGTAATACCAACTACCGCCCCTGTTATTAACTTTGTAGTTTAAATGAAGGGGTGTTTGTTTGTAGTCGTTTTTGCGATTTATTTTAGGGTTTTGGTGATTGCATTTAAGATAAACACGCTGTGTGCACGGTTAATTAAGATAATGACTGAATATTTAGCTATAAAGCTTATTTAATTTTTAACTTTATAATAATTATTATTTTGATGTAGTGAATCATATTTTTAGTTATCAAACAAGTACAAGTATCATGAAAACAATATTCCAAAAAAAATATGGCAAAGTCAAAAATTTGAATGGCAAAGTAATAAAAACAACTTGAAACATCACGTCACTTGACCTCGTGGCGTAATTAGCAGCGGATCCCGTACTGAGGGAAGATTGCGGGTTCAAGTCACGTCAAAGTCGCAAAATTTTTGGGATTTTATAAAATTTTCGTTGAACTTGAAACATTTATTGAAGACGCCAGGTCTTCAATTTGGTAATTTTAATTTCATTCTTAATTTTGGTATTGGTAATGGGTACCCCCCGCAATTCAATAATCGTTCGTTAGAGAGGTTTTATTTGAAACTCAACTTAAAAACAGCTCTGCCCTGAATTAACAGAAGATATGAGAGTGAAAGATCGGTTTTAAGTAACTCGTTGGGTTTAAAAGATGTTTTTCATTTAGTATCAGAGGTGAATTATATTTTTTTGAATTTAGACTTGGCGCGTTTACGAACGTGTTTGTGATGATGGTGTGACCTGCAGTTCACGTATTGTCACTAATTTACCAATAACCCTGGATATTGATATATTATGTAGCGAACGATCCCGGGATAGTCATAGGGAATTTGAAGTAGTTTTTATAGTTTTTTTCTAAACAAATTATACCGGTTACCGAAACACTTTGTCACTCATGGTGTTCGGACTACTTTGGGCCGAAGCCAGTGGGACGAACGCGGAATAACTAATCAAAATTTCATTTGTTTTTCAACTGCGTTATTCCCCCTTGGATTTTACGTTTTGCGTGCATCATGCTATAATTATATGAAAAACGTGTGAAAAACAGAATCCGGAAACTGTTCAAACAACTTTTTTATCCAAGGTCATACAAATCCGTAGGTGCAAGGTTGAATACATCAAAGAAGAGCCTCAAAACAAATTTATCTCACTCACAAAGGCAATTAGGCTAAACGAGCCGGTTACCTCACAAAGCGGTTACTTCATTGCCAACACTGGACAATAGTTTTATGAGTTGTCGAAATAAGTTGGCCAGTTTAGAGTTTAAAATTAGTCGGTGCATTTTGAAGCTGTAAAGCTTGTCTTCCAATGGAACTAAAAGCGAGATATCATGCTACTAAACTACGGATATCTAAAACTATGTTTACAAATCA
This sequence comes from Eupithecia exiguata, assembly GCA_947086465.1. Taxonomy (NCBI): domain Eukaryota; kingdom Metazoa; phylum Arthropoda; class Insecta; order Lepidoptera; family Geometridae; genus Eupithecia; species Eupithecia exiguata. Next base: position 4,310,350 of record OX352229.1, read on the forward strand.
AAACAAATTTATTTAGTACAAATATTTCCTAGACGTAGATATATTTTTATGCAGTGAGAGTAATTTAAAAAGCATATCTTAGGTAAACTATATTATTTGTAGCAATTTAAATTTGTTTCAAGCCACTGTATTTTTAAATTTTATTCATTACTTGGGACAAATATTTGTATGATCTGCAGGTAGTTGTTCAGGGTGTTCTGGTCGTTTTCTATGCATAGTAAAAAATATCTATCAGTGTATTGTATTGTATTATGTATATCAGTTATCTAGTACCCATAACACAAGCTCTGCTTAGGCTAGATAATGCTGTGTGAATTGTCCAGCATTATATATTTATTTATTTATATTTAAGTAACCGTACCAAATAATCTAATATTTCAACTGGTTTGTTAGTGTAACTTTAACGGAACTTTTAAAAACTACCTCATACAGCATGGCTTCAGCTAGCTACGCTTGCAGAAGAGAACAGGCATAACAACAGCCGACGGGAAGGGAAGCCTGCGGGCCGGACGCTTCAACTCGCACGCTTCTACTACATAATTAACTCTACTACTCAATTGCTCTGTTGTCCAACTCCTGTAATTGCAGAGCTTGAAGACCCTTATAAACATTTAGACTGGTGTATATCCCGAAGCAGTTACATTATTCTTAAAATAGGGCATAACACAACATTACTAGAGTTTTAGATAAAAAAAACTATCTCAATTATCGTTAAATCACGAGGAGTGGAAGAAGAAAAGGCCTTTGCCCAGAAGTGGGACAGTAAAGGCTGAAAATAAATAAATCTTTTAATCGTTTGCCTTTTTATGTGCTAATCCGATACACGGCAATGCTTTCGTAGGGTTATCTTTTGGTCAAAAATCAAAATCTTCTTCATTCTTTTTTTATCTGTGTAAAAGCAAATAAACACTAACACTTTCTGAAGATATTGTACAGAGCATAACAAAATCATGACGTCATGATTTTGCTATGCTGGTTCACATTTCGATTGATTAAATTTATTTTTGAGACGCCTTTATTACCTTATTAATATACCTAGTGATTTAACTAATTAATTTTAGTTCTTGATTGGAATCGTAAAAGTTATATTATACACAGGCAGGTTAGCGCTTTCCGAGCGAGTAAGTCCTTCGTATCTAAACAAAGCCGGTCTTTGTGCGTTGTTCAATGAACAGATTAATTGCGTTTCTTCGCCACTTCTCTTTGTTATTCACACGTCTTTTAATTCTTTTCTATTATTTCTGTTTTTTAGAAAGTGCACTGGTTCAAGTAGGTAAGGTAACATTAAGTTGTATGATAGTACTGATAGTAAGTGTACCTTTGGTACCTTTATGTTAAGTCTAAAGTTACGCGTCCAATGGATCGAATCGGAGCGTACGCAGCGTACGCGGCAACGGTATTTACAATATGCCGATATGGTTTGCCGGTGACGTCATCCACAATAACATCCTTACCATTTTATGTAAATCTTTCGACATGTCTAAGTGCTTACTATAAGTTTAAAGATGAAATAAGTGACTTTAATGACATCCTCGTCACTAATACCAGCCTCTGAGATCGGTATCGGCAGATACGCCGATCCAGTGTACGCTGTACGATATAAATCAATACAAAGCAACAAATCCACGCTCTGTACGCTCCAATGCCGATCCAGTAGACGTGTAACTTTAGTAAGAGAAATATATAATTGTTTAATGGAATAGATAAGGAGATGTCTACAAGCGTTGGACGGCCAATTACACTTTCGACCACAAAAATCCATTATCTCCATTTCAGACTTCAGTTGATAATCAACTTGACAACTGGTGCAAAAATAGCCGGGCAAAATTAGGCTGGAGAGTTATCGATTTAGTGCGCGTTTAAGACAGACCTCTGTTCTAAAGTTTTTTTGTTATAGTGCTTACCCGCACTTTGGGTATATCTAAGAAATGAAATAAGTTCCCAAAAATTTTCGATTTCGGCGGGACTCGAACCCGCGCCCCACCCTCCCATCCGGTTTACGAAACCAACTAGGGTTTCGTGGTTTAGTTGGTTAGAGCACACCCGTACTGAGGGTGGGGCGCGGGTTCAAGTCCCGCCGAAATCGAAAATTTTTGGGTACTTATTTCATTTCTGACAGACCAGTTGTTTCTACTTACCTACAGAAAACTAAGTTTCAAATTTTAATTTCTGCCCAATTTAAGCGTTGCTTAGCATACCTACGACTAGATGGCGCTGCAAAAACAGCAGTAGTACTAGTAGTAGCTGTGCCAGCGTTTTCAACACCATAGATTTTACAATTTCATAATTTTTATGTAGTTCATGTATTTTTTGTGCGGAATCGAACACTTTTCCAAAATAAACAGCTTAGGTTACGCTATTACACCAGCTAGGTATTTGCATAGTATTAAAAGTACCGTCAAAATAGGTATAGCCGTTTCGAAGATAAACTAAAACAAACAGATGGACAAACAAATATTCTAAAAACTTTATCTTTTTTTAAGTACCTACCTACCTACCATGTATACTTACTACTACTATAAGTAGTAAAAGCTGTTATTTTGACATTACAAACAGACACTTCAATGATGTTTATTTGTTTAAATTATTATTTGCCTAGGCGTTACGTAGTTAATAACTAGATGGCGCTGCGTAAACTCCAGCATTATTGATATTGATTATTCAAGCTACCATTTGGTAAGCGTACAATTCGGTATTGAACATAATCCCACCGTCATCGGAGAGTGCTCCTGTCCTGAGTGCAGATAGTTGAGAGAAGCTTTCGACTTCATCCCTCTGTTCCGCTTATGATTCGTGAATTTTTAACGTCACTGAGGGGACATAGAGTTGCATATTGTGCTGTGGGCAAGCAATGGAAATATACTAACAATATAAGAAATGCAGATTGCTCTGTTTTTGTTTAAACAATAGGAGTGTTGGGAAGATTGAAGGTTTTTTTACATTGGTGAAAAAAATTAACTTTCAGGAGGTCTACTTTGAATACCAAACGAAGTTAGACTAGAATTCGCGCAAATCTATATGAATTCTGTGAACCTCGAATGCCAAACTTCGCATTATTGGACTCACCGGGACCTTTTGGAACCTTAAAATACGCTACTGCGCAGCCACTGCGCGTACTTCCGAGAATTCAAAAAAATTTGCTCGTACTATATTAACAAATGATATTCACATGTATAAATATAAATTTGTACTATAAACATTCATTCAGTTTGTACCTAAATAGACTGTTACATAAGTAGAGAAATAAAGGCTAATTTTATTTTATATAAAAACCTAAGCAATTTTACGTTACCTGAAATTCCTTCAATCTTATAAAAATATATGTACGTATAATGAAAAACAGACGCTAGGGCAGATACAGCGTTTTGGCAGGAATTTAAAATTGCCATCTTGCAACCTTATTTTCTGCAAATTAAGATATTGTTTAGAAAAAGACTCTGGTCTCTCTGGTAGGTCAGTATGCCAATTTGGCGTGGCGTCGTTTGGGGGAGGCTCATGGACGTATACGGGCTGCTGATGATGATGATTCTGATGCCAATTATACCCTACTTGAGTTCTAGTTTCAAATAACACAAGTCACCTGTTTTGCAACACCTTATCAGTAAGCAAATTAACGCTTACAATCACCCGGTTTCCAAGGAAAATGACTACGCCTAATTATGCTATTTCCGTCTAAAAATGGGTTTCAAAGTATGGTAATAAGGACAGTTGGGTAATAATGACACTTTGAGTAGATAAGAGTAAATAAAATCGACGTAATCACACTTAATTCACTGAATTCACACTTTTTATGGATTACTTAACACCCTTTTGATATAAAAAATAACAAATAAAGAAAATACCAAAACATTATACGTTATGGTAGCATTGACCCAACCGTCATAATAACGTCTACGGGTCATAAAAAATGTATAAAAAAAATTAAATATGCAATATCAATTATAATTATAATCACGCAACACGGAACGGACTCGCTAGCCGCTAGGCAGTCCATAATTAACGCAATTAATTAAGCTTAGGAAACTCCTTACGAGCGAAGTCACGACACAAGTGTTAATAACACCGATAAAGGTCACAAGGCTAGAGAGTGCTAGAGCCGGATGGCTCTATCCGGCTAATAAATTGGTAGTTTTATTTTCATTTAAGTAAAAATGTAGCTGAGTACAGCAAGATTGAACGTTTTGTTGTATACCTGTATATATTTAATTGAGCTGACATTATTTGCCTTACTTACCTACTATTAATGAAAAAGTCAATAAATTTGGGCGTGGTAGCGTACGTACATATGGTCTATGGACTGTAGAATAAGTCTATAACTGTTTTTAGTTGCGTGAAATAATTGATTCATTAATTTATTTTTATTATAAAAGTAGGTACTTTTACTTCACACTCCACAACCATGATAGTAAACCGTGCTAGTACGTGTAACACTTTTTGTGATAGATCGTATTCAATATTTCAGGTCGAGCGAATCGATGTAGGTTATAGCAGGTATCGGTATGTTGCTAGTTATTTTATTACACGTAGGATTTTTACGATAAAAAAATGTTCTGCATATTATTATTACAAGCAGGTGCCTGATTATCCGACTAATTCTCCGGCTTTTTGAATTCCACCTCGCCCTACGACCCGCCCACGGTATAAGCTTTTATTAGGCATTTATTGTGCCTTAACTTTTAATACAACGCATTGATTAGAAGTTGTAAATTTAAATAAGGAATAATTGATCGTAGTAATTGATTTCAAGCCTTGGTTTCATTGTCGGCTATAATAGGACTTAAGCGCATTGGTCGTATGGCTGGCCACACCTACCCACATGACCTAGTGCTGTCGTGAGCTGTATGGCATTTGAGTAAGGATGAGGTGAGTATTGCTCACGATAATTGAGTAGGTGGGGCTAAATTGGCATGCAAATGTGGTAAATGGTATGATATAAGTTAAGTATCAGTGCTTGAGAATACCTTCTATATTACGGAGTCGTCACGTTGTAGGTAAATCACAATGTAACTTTATATGCACTTAAGGAATGAATAGAGGGTCGAGACGATGACCCGAGAGCTGGTGAGTATCTGGCGCAGCGCATCAGCATTGCCATACAGCAGCGGAGCTATTCAGCCAGCGTCTTGGATTGGACGCTTCCGACCGGTATTGATAGTTACCTCTAGATTTATGATTGATTGTTTGCAACAGTCTGCAGTTAGCTCAATTGTTTCATTACAATTGAATGATTCTACCGGGGCATGAGCATCACCATCTAGCCTCCAGAGAAAGTTCATGTATAAGAAAAATCAATAAGATCACCAACCACCTCGTTTCTGTTCTTCGAGAAGGCACAGAAACCCTTGGAGATTTTCAAAGGTCATGAAGAAGTGGTTCTTACCTCCTCATAATCCCTGTGCGAGTGAGGGTGCGGCGCTGGCGGGGCTCATTCACGCGAGCGGCGGGGGCGCCCCACTTTGCCCTTCCGCACCGGCGCCCCGGGGGCTGCCGCGTTGGCGCTCTTCATCAGCTTCTGCCAGTCCTGCTCGCAGACTAGGGAACCCGCGAGCATATAGTACCTAGGGAGAGAAGAAGAGCATGGTGGAGAAGGATAGAGACCATAGATAGAGATTCAATAGAGCGTATAGGGGGCGCTGCCTATTGGTATTGATATAGATACCTCTAGATAAATTGCAAGCGGTTGTTATTTCAACTGTTAAATATCAACTGGTAAATACTAGTTATAATTGGTTTCGATTTTTGAATCGAAAATTTCTTTTTTGAGACACTTCAAAAATGGGTGTAATACTATATTTAGCGCCACATTTGAAACGCGACACTGTTATCGCCCCCGCATATCAGCGCGGAAGTACGCACACTAAGGACACATTTTGAGTAGAGTTCAAATGTGTCCTTGGTGTGCGACGTCACTAAGAGTACAAAAGAATAACGTCACTACAATCATAAGTCAGTCTGTGTGGTAAGTGGTACTGGCAGAAAGCTGTATAGATAATGACTCTAGTTATTAAACTGATGAATTCCGCTACTCCATTCTTGCTTACCTATCGCCTTGCATAAGGTGAGATCCACATTTCGAGCAGGCGAAACATTTTATGTGGAAAACATGAAGGGGTTGTTGTGGTGCGTTCGTTCTCATAACGAATTCGCTCGCGGGAATCGCCTGCCCGCACGCTGCGCATGCGCCGCCTGAACCGAACATTCTGGAACAAAACAAAAGTCGTTTCAGAGACAACACAGAATATCAAATTCCTTTTCTCTTTTTCTTACGGTCAGGGTGTAACCAACGATTTTTGATATCGCTGTCACCTTGACATTCACTGACACTTTTGACAATTGCAGTCTTTTTCAACATATTCAATAAAAAAAAAACTTGCATTTGACTCTTTCTGTCACATTTAACAATTTACATTGACAATATTGGCTAACAATTGAAGAAAATAAATTATTTCTAAATGAACAATGTGCCGGGTATGTTTCATTAACACCGATATAACTGTTGCAAGAAAAGGCTCAAAAGTTCGGTTTAATTAGGCAATCGAACTACTGAGTCGTGGAGCGACTCAGAAGACCGGTTCAGGTGAAACTACACCGACATTAATGATGCTGCTGCTAGAATCTGTATGGTAGATTCTACTAGCTAGTTAACTAAGAACAGAACCTACCGTTCTGTTCTTGAATGAAGCGACAGGCAGAAAGCCAGTCTTGGATTATTATTCTCCTGTGATTGACGCTCACGAGACCACTGATTTAGAAGAAGTGGATCAGCGGAAACTCGATCTAACTTGAAGACTACCAGATAAGTGCAGTTGATAAAAAAACGCTATTTCTATTCTACATAGGTTTTTGTAGTCAAGGACTTAGAGAAAATAGATTTTCTGAGTCTAGAATAACGAGAATCAAGCGGTATCAGTTAACGTTAATAGAGTTTATAATAGAACACGTGCCGAAAATCCCGTAAAGCTTAGAGCCACTGCATAATTCAATCTGAAGACGTCAAGGAGCTTAATTAAAAGTGTTTTATATTCCCAGTCACTGAAATAGAATTTCTTGTCTTTTCAGAATTATATTCAAACAAATGCTATCTAGATAAACAGATCTGAGGTAACAATTTTAACAAGCCAGCTTAAATCCGTTAAAACGCCACGATTATTGCTCGTTAAGCATTGATAAATGGATAATAAAGTAAAGACACGGACTATAAATCTTGTGAATCTAGGTAGGTATGTCTATTTGTGTCCGACAATGTCTAATGTCGGGCAAATATAGTCTCGACTATTTTACGACACCTATAATCGTAAGCATGCTCGTAAGAATCAATTTATTTGCTTTTTGTGTAGATTATTTTTATTGTATTAATTACCAATTAGCGTTATATTGAATTTAAAAGGTTAATGGATTCTGATTTTATTAAATCGCGTAATGCCCTATTACTAAGATCATCAACGAAGATACTTACCTACTTACTTTCGATTTAGGAACTAAATTATGTAAACAGGTACCTACTAGAAGGTAGGGTAGGGTAGGGGTAGGTAGGGTAGTAGTAGGTAGGTAGTTATTCAGATAATATTCAAAGTCAAAACATGGCTAAAGTAGACACAAAACAATTTATGCTTTATGAATTTTTAACAAAACCCTGTTTTGTAAGAACCCTAAATTTCCTTTTTGAACCCTAAAACCGACCATTGTTACGGGGTGTAATGTAACGTGTTACAGCGAGCGTTCGTGTAGTCTGTACAGTTAAAGAATGCGCTCGCAACGAGCAACGAGCCGGATTTTAGCACACAGCGTTACGTTTCATGCTCGATCGAATGATGTACATTACGCCCCGCAACACCGTTCAGTACCCATACTAATGATATATACTTTAAAAGGTAGTTCGGTAGGTAGTTCTTCAATAATTAAATTGTTTTAGATAATATTGAAAGTCAAAACATGGCTAAAGTAGACACAAAACACTTTGTGTCTTATAAATTTTTAACAAAACCCTGTTTTGTAAGAACCCTAAATGTCCTCATTTAGGGTTCTGACTGGTTACAGGACGGTCAGTTTTAGGGTTCTTACAGGAGTAAGAACCCTAAAACTGACCTTAGTTATGGGGTGTAATGTAATGTGTCTCGAGCGTTCGGGCAGTCAGGCTGGACCGAAATTAAACGACTGACAACTTAAAAATTTACGCTCGTTTAAATAATAAATAAAATCTCTTTATTTCGGATATCTATGATCCATATTGGGTTAGTAAGCACACAAACATAAACAATGAAAAAAGAAAGGAAGTGTTAGTCGGTACAGCTTTAACTTAAATACTAACTACCTAATAATATTATTTACAAAACGCATGCCTCGTTATCAGAGTGATCATCATCATAGCGAAGAGACGTTTGACGGAATCACTCTGCAAACCAGGCCTGCCCACAGCGGCGAGCGTCGTTTGGCTGCAGCCTACAGGTAAAGAATGCGTTCGTGGTCGTTCGAAAGGATCATTACGCCCCGTAACACCGTTCAGTATCCGGCTTTAGAGAATTAGACATAAAATCAAATGATATGATTAATAGTAATGGATACATCAAACCTTATAATAAGGCTCACAGGTTATGGGTAACTGTCTCTAAAGCTGAATGTTAAGATAAACGATGATGAGGCATTTTAGTACCACTTACTGGGATATTATCAATGGGACCATAACCATGACTTCAATAAAAATAAAATAAAATTTGATGAGATGGTCTATATTTATTACTTTTAATGGAAAATTACTTAAGAATACGTTACGTATCGTTCGGAGTTATTGATGGGCAATTAAAACGCTCATGATGAGAGGTTTTTCGATAAAAATTATAATTAACCAACACTATTTGGATTCAAAGAAATGGAATCGTGTTGATTAGGTTTAAGATTTTTCAAAAAAGCTGCATAAGTACCTATTGGCTTTTAAACTTTAGATCCACCCTGTCAAATAGACATTGAAGGTGTTGTACCTATTTAAATATCTCATCATCATCATTGAACTAAAATGGTCCACTGCTAGACATAGGCCTCCCCTAATGAGCGCCCTGTCTTCAGCTTGCTGCATCCAGCATCTGCGAGCAGTCTTTCGCAGGTCGTTCTAACACCTGGCCGGAAGGCGTCCAACCCCGCGTTTGCTGAGTAACTAAATATCTATAGTAATTATAAGAGAAATTGCAGTGATATAGGACCAATTGAATGCTACAAAAAGCTTTAATATAACCTGTACCCGGGTTATTAATAAATTGCAATAACAATCCGTCCCACGGTAATCAAATTTTAATTACCTGCGCTTCTTCGCGTTCCGCAGCAATAATTCAAAACATTTAACGTCGTAGTTTCGTTTTGATTTAGCTTCATATAAATTTCTACGTCTAGCGTTTTGAAGGGCATAACGATAATAACATTAATCATATAAACTTGAAAGTAAGATCACAGCTTGTAAGATAAAGGTCCTACCAGTCGTTTGGCGATAAATATGATTAGCAGGATAAATGTACAAAAAAAATTAAACCTTTCTTATTTAATTTTTAACTTTTTTGATATTAGGCTGAACTGATATGTTTGATAAACATAGCTAAGAAAACTCTGAAGAGGCGAGCCAGACATTAAACATATTTAATTTGGTTCCATGAATTTGAAAACACAATTGAGCAAAAATGTGTTATAAAAAACTTAAATGTATACATGGTTATTGGTAAATTTGTGACAATACGTGAACTGCAGGTCCTGCCCATCATCACAAACACGTTCGTGAAGGCGCCAAGTTTAAATTCTAAAAAAAAAAATATAACTCACCTCTGATACTAAATGAAAAAACATCTTTGTCTGGAACCCAACGAGTTACTTAAGACCGATCTTTCACGCTCATATCTTCTGTTAAATCAGGGCAGAGCTGTTTTTAAGTTGAGTTTCAAATAAAACCTCTCTAACGAACGATTATTGAATTGCGGGGTACCCATTACCAATACCAAAATTAAGAATTAAGACCTGGCGTCTTCACAAACGTGTTTGTGATGATGGGTTGAACCTGCAGTTCACGTATTGTCACTAATTTACCAATAACCCTGTATAATCATGAAAGAACGCTCATTTGCACATACTTTAGTCGATATCTCAGGAACCCTGCGGTCTATTGAAATAACTTATATTTTGCTTTGTAGATACTAATTATTTGGTTCCTTGAACCAGTTTCTTCAAAAGTTGTGATGATGACAACATTATATGCCGACGCCATTAAATTACGTCGTAGAAAATGGTGTCATTATTAGGAAATAATGGATTAATTTGGCTACAATTAGTGTCATACGGTATATACGGTCTTCCTCCGCGTTCGATCATACCCCGATATACTATACCTAATGGTAAACAAACACAGCATGATCTAGCAAGCTAAGCAGAGCTTGAGAGAGAAAACCTTACTTAGATAGATATTTCTTAGTATAAGGTTTTTGTATTTATAGTGCGTAAGCCCTCGCACTCTGGGTAATCTATAAGAAATTAAATAAATTCCCAAATTATTTAAAAATTTTGGGAGCTATACGCTATACGGTGTTCCCCCGCGTCCGATCATACCTAGATATACTATATTTATTTATTTAAACAATAAACAAGCAATATCCCCGCACTCCACAAATCAATTTTAACAAATCTTAAAAGATAAATTCGCTTCAATCACTCGCAGCAAATAGGATTTCGTTTCATTTACTTCGACAGGAGCGTTTTCAATTAAGGAGCCCGGCACAGTATCGACGTATGAAGGTAAAATTAATTAAACCAAGCCAAGACAAACACGTACGAGGTTATAATCAGCGGCAGGGGAAATCGCACAAATTGTGTTTCACAACAATTTTCAGAATAGATCTATTTGTGGTCCAGTTGTCCTTTTCAGTTAGGGGAAGGGGACGACAGGCCCCTTCCTAAATTTCGTTTCGGGCATGTTGTCTCCTACCCAAAAGTGAAAACAACTGGACCACATAAAAGACCCTGTATTTCGGCTGTGGGCCAGTTTATAGCGGGCGAGTTGTCCCATAAGTCGATTCCGTCTGGCTTTATAATTTAGGACTAGTCTTAGCTCTTCTACCGCTCGGTCCTACCGCTTCTTTATTCGAGTAATTATGGTCAATTTAAATAGTGTTTAAAATTAATTCGTATTTAGAACATGTTAAAATAAGCTCAAGTTTTATCATATAAAACAGGGAAAAGCAAATGTGTCATTAAAAAAAACATGAGTGCATCTTTGTAACCTATTTCAACTAACTGTCTGATAAGGGATAATGGTAAAGGGGAATGTCTATCAGCCAGAAGGCACACCTGAGGCTGATTGCACCTATGGATCGTGTTGTCTGGATCAACAAATGAATTTAATTTAATTTATTTACTTAAGCATCTACTTCATACCTGGGTCTCCAACCAACAAGATGTGCGATTCCACATTCCGCCGAGTGTTTGTATTTGTGTTAGACGGAACGTGATATAAGGATTAGAAGAACGGACAACATCAATATGTTTATCGAAGCAATCACTTTGCATGTCGTTTTTCAGAGGAGTAATTAAAAGTATCGAGCCTTTCGTCTCGTTGGGTATTTTATTTCTCCATCTCTTTCGTCGATGTGATGATATGAGCTGATTCCCGCTAGATCCATGATGAATCTATCGAGAACTTTATTTCTTATTAGATCCACTTTGGAAAGCGTAGATATCGATAACTACCTGTATGGCCGGGTGAGCGCAGTACGATGAAAGTACGATTTGCGGCAAATAACTTTTCCGCTTGGTTTAATTGCATGTGGAACGCAAAAAAAATTAAAAAGCACAAAAAATGTATCTCGCGCAAACCCGCGTCAAACTGAATGTTGAATCGTGTATATACTACCTATAATGTTTTATATCGTGTGTATATATAATATTACATATAATATTTGACTTATTTCCTCACCACCTAGTTAGGTACCTCAAAATCAGTGACAAGCCCCGTACCTTTAAGATATATTTCATTTATATTAATTTATCTTAAAGATATATTTCCCAATGTTCATATTACTGTGTATATGTTATTATGTAGCTACAATTTATAGAATCGTTTAGCATAGATTTATCGACCTGACATGTAACTTTTTTGTTATTAATAAAGAACTATTGAACTCTACCGAAGCTAGCCAGCCCATTAGCCAAGGAAAGATGACTCAATTAATTGGATGATGCACAAGATTGCTTGCTCTGGATACAAATCCTTTCTAGTATAATATTAACCTTTCATTTTTCAATTTCCGCAGTCGATAGTGGATAAATATTTAAAGGTAAACTAAAGTGCATTGGAGCCCGAGCGACTTGGAGGAATTAGGTTGGTAATATAGCTGGACGCAGTAATGTAATTAGGTCCCGGGTTCAAATCCTGGTTCAGGCCAAGTTGTTATTGGGATTTTTCTTGTAAGAATAATTCACAATAGTTATTTGTTCAACAAGTGGGCAAAACGATTTTGCTTACTTTTTTTGTCACTGTTACGAGTGGGAGTGGTGAAAAAGTTATGACTATCCCATGGACACTGTTCTATGAGTTAAAAAGTAGCCTTTGTTTTACTCCAGGCTAAGAGCTACATCTATGCAGTGCAATTTCAGCCCTATTCGTTCAGTAGTTTTGACGTGAAGACGAACATCCATCCATCCATTCATCTAAACATCCAAACTTTCGCATTTATAATATTAGTGTGAAGTGTGATGTCATTTCCGTGTAAATTTTGGGAGATAGGTACAATTATTTTACAAAGTTTGCACTTGCAGATGGACGGACATTCCTAGTTCCGAAAATCAGATGTACCTTTACCGAAACGAAGTTTAATTAGAATGTGCTCCAACTAAAATTCAATTAGTTAATTACCTGAAAATTAGTTGATTAACTAAATAAAATACCTGAGGAGTATGTCATGCGAGTTTGTTTTATTAATTCGTCCCTACTTTGATCACCTCAAGGGTTGATAGGAGTCCGTCAAGCCTTTTCAACATTCTACTCAATTTTATTCGTGTAGTTACAAGTTTGGAAGTTTGTAATCGACAACTTTTAGGTTTCCTTTCATACCGATATTAATTAACGGGTGTGTGTTTAACATGAGTTTGTTAATAAAGTTTTCAAGATACCTGCTGAAGTTTAGAGATGAGAGCTTTCAATGGGTGACGACGTAGCGGAAATCAAATCAGTGTCTATAATTTTATTGTGATCTGTAGAATTGGCTATTTTACCTACTCTATTTGAGAAAAAATCGACATATACAAAGTTTTTTTTTAACTGGGACCGAACGGGGGCAGGGAACTGCGCGGCCGCGGCACTTTATGTCAAACTAGCAGCGCATCGCGGTTTCACCCGTGTAGTTCCCGTTCCCGTAGGAATTCCGGGATAAAAAGTAGCCTATGTTCTATTCCAGACTATAATCTATCTCTGTGCCAAATTTCATCCAGATCCGTTCAGCCGTTCTGGCGTGATTGAGTAACAAGCATCCATCCATCCATCCAAACTTTGACATTTATAATATTAGTGGGATTAGAACAAAATTACCAAATAAGCCGCGCGGCCTTTTTCGTCATTTGTTCTAATTTGACGGGCAAAGCCGCGGCCGCAGAGTTCCGCTGACGCGTAGTGCGCTTGCACCTTAATTGTAATTTTGTGACACAGAATAAATACTTTTTACTTGACTTGTATAAGAATAGATAAAAGGAGGTAGATACTAAATATGTTAATACATTTTTGGCAAGCGATGTCGCCAGCACGTGTAAAAGGGTTACAAAATCGTCGAATCCTCATTAATTCAAGAAGAAGAGTGTATCTCAACTTGTTATTATATTCATTAAGAGAATGTCTCAGGTTGTGGACGTGTCGAGTTTAGATTGTTGTGCTGGGACATAATTTAAAACCTCTCGACGAGATCATTAGAGGTAAGAAGGATCTATGTGAAAAATAATGAGCAAGAATAAAGCATGTAAAGCGAGTGTATTAAGGAACTCCGGTGGCCACGGGACGGAAAATGAAGAGCTCTCCACTCAAATTGGATTTTGTTAGTAGAATTTAGTTTTTGTAAAGGCGTAAGTGAGCTACATAGATTGGTATGAGTAGTTCATAATGCTAGGAACATTAGAAACAATAATACCTTTAGGTACAACAGGTGTTGGTTGATTTTTGAAGTAGATTCGATTTTACATGATGATTGGACAAAATGAAGTACCTACCTATGCATAGATTTTTTTATACTTTTTTTACATCGATCAAAAATGTCCGGCTTTGCCGGCCCCCCTTAGATTCACAATGCGCACACCACAACCTTCAGTAGCAAAAGAGAAACATTTTGACATGTTAGGAAAGCTTTTCAACTAGTGTCATTTTAGCGTTCAGACAAAAAGCATGGGTAAGTGCTCGTACAAAAAATGCAAGAATCACTCGTCCAAAGTGCTGAAAAAGGATGGAATTTCTTATTTTCAGTAAGTTTATATATATTTCTTACCCGTATATTGAGATGTGAGTCATATACTTGTGAAATCAGCATAAAATATTGTTGTTTGGTTTGCCTATGTTAAAATATTAATTTTGTTCTAAATTGATAAATGGAGAGGCTATTTCTTCTAAATTTTTTTTTTCATTTTTAGTATGTATTAATATATTTTTCATAAAAATAAGTTTAATATTACTAGTTGATGATTTTTAAAATAACTAGTTGGCCCGCCCTAAAATTTCATTTGCGTAGACTCTCTAATAAAATAAAGACTAGGTTCTTACCTAGGTAGGTAAGAACCTAGTCTTTCTACCAGGAGTATGAATTTATAAAACGTTTATTTTTTGTCCCGTAAAAAAAACTCGTGCAAAGCCGCAGACAGGAACCAGATCTTTTTAATCTAGAGTGCCTGCCTGAAATTGTTTTTTAAGTTTAAATTGTTGTATGTCTGAAATGACCCTTTTGTATAAATACCTACTGTTGAGACACCAATTTATAGTTTCATCAATAAATGATTCGTTATCTTTACCTGAATTCTGTTAATTAATCCTTATAGAAAATAAACTGAGTAGGTAGGTATATAATTCTCAGGAAGGTACCTACCTACTTACAAAATAAAATAAAATGAATTCGACTCCACCAATCTCTTGTTCCGTATGGAAAAAACTTGTCAGGCTCTGCGCAAACTGTCTGCGTCAAAACAAAACGTAGACAATTTTGATTGACATTTTTGTAAGGCTCTAGGAATCTACGGGGGAGGCCGCGAACTACTTATTTTTGATCGAAGTTTTTTTACGATTAATTATGTATGTGATTTCGTAACCGAAAAAATATAACATCTACAATATTTTTGATTATTAAGGTAAAAAAAAATAGAAATAAAACCACTCTGTTTCGAGTCATAAAAACGCTGCCTGTTTTTGCTCGATATTGATAACGGCAACAGGTAGACGCTTGAAATATTTAGTTAATTTTTTTTTAAATAAAACAAACTTTTAAGGGGGTTCCCATACAACAGACATGATTTTTTTGCCGTTTTTATAGATAATGGTACGGAAACCTTCGTGCACGAGCCCAACTCGCACTTGGCCGGTTTTAATTTTATCATATTTTTAATACTTTTTCATGGAATAATGATTAAGTATCTCTTCGTTGAAACCTTCGTACAAACTATGTCATTTTGATAAATATGGAAACATTCCTAAGTCCCGATATTTTTCGAGTCGACAGATTCGCATGCGGACAGAGGACGGGGTAGTCTATTGCATTTTATACGTATCAAAGTGTAATGGACGCATAATATCTTGACAAAAGACGATCGACGCTGATCTTCATAAAAACAGTTAAAGTTCGATCAGCATGAGGCGAAGATACCCGAAGTTTGGAAACCCGATCGTGCACGAAGACGAATGGATCGTAATAAAGCTGAGATGTGCCCTAAAATGGAACCTCTTACTTGTTGCTCGCTATCTGCTAAAAGGTCTTACAAATCGTTCAAAGGATCCTCCAGATGGACTTCGGATCGAGAATTCGGGAACCTAATTTCGTTTATTGCTTTGCATTTCAATAGTTATTACGTAGACGACAAGATGTTAGGGATTGCAATCGGATTAAATTAAAAAGAGATTGGATTCTATTTTAAAGATTTTTTTTGGATATAAACCTAAAAGTATACCTTTTTATTTTGCTGATTTCTTCTTGCATCCATCCTACCTGTTGTTAATTAATATTTTAAATATACATTCTGATTTTATCAAATATTAAGCGTCGAAAGCTTTTCGGACACCTGAAAAGCTCCGCTGCTGCAGCACAGCTTAGAAATATGCAATAAAATATGGGCTTTAACTCGTAACATTTGGATGCATTTTATATTGGCGGCATCAGATGACAGACAGCTCGCGTACGATTCGCTTAAAGCTTGTGGGAAATCATTTTGTCATTGTAAAATGTACCTAAAGATAACGAGTTTAAGCTCATATACGAATGCACGTTTTTGTATTAGATGAATTTCAGTTTCCTCTCCCCGTGTTGCCATCACTCTCGCATCTGCCAGCTTTTTGGAACTTTGCTGCTCATTGCTCACTGGCTTCGGGCTTGCAGTGGTGTAATTGATTGCTGCGTCACACCGTCATAACTGAGCCTTCAGCGAAAATGCTTTGTTGGCGCTTGAGCTTGACAGATTTCTGATGGTCGCACGCGGGCACTCAGACAACAAAATATAGAGCCGCGTGAAAACGCTTGACTGCTTGACATGCCGAAATATGTTCTCTATTAGGCCTTTAGGCTTGCCTTTTTGGGTCTATCACGTTGGGCATAGATTCGTTATTCGTGAAAAAGACGAGGGAAGTTCGTACTTATGGTCTTGGTAAGTAAATCGAGGTATTCCTCGTAGCGCACCCACATGAAGCGCACCAAAGTACTTCCACATAGCGCACCCTGGTATTGGTGCGCGTCATTCAGTAGTCTGTCAGGTCCAACAGAAGAAAAACATAAGTAGAAGCAGTTAGTAACTACTGTAAAGTGGATTTTTTTTACTATTTAATTTAGCGCGTAGGGTGTTTTATTTTGTGTTAGTTTGGCGGCACTTACGTAGTCTGTTAAGTCTATAGTACGGGAACGTAACTATATAAAGCTGAGAACACTAAGAATACGGTAAATAAAATAAGTAGGTTGATAAAAATAACACATAACAAAACTCGATAACTCTCGAAATTTTGATTCTACCAATAATAAACTGTGGATCTTATAGACATGGGATATTGCAAGTCTATTAGCTTAAATAATTTAAGGGATACAGGTTTAAATCCGTGTCCAATAGTTCATCTAAATGATACACACTGATTTTGTGTCGATCGTTTCTTTTCGATTTTGGCTGACGCTGTCTCGCGCGTTTGGAAGTACAAATGTAAAAGGGTTATCCCGCTAGATTTCAGTATCAATATCATTATAATCACAATGCAAGTCCCGCGTCGACGACGTGGGATGTGGGACGGTATCGAGTTAGCACGTCGTTAGCAAGAAACTCGTTAGGGACGCGTGCCGCCGACAAGCCAAGAATTTGCTAATGACACATGCTGCTCGCGGTAAAGTGGCTGTGAGTTAGGAAAGTTTCGGACAGGATGTACTTCTATTAATTAGCTCTGTGGTCTAACGTCGATAGATGTCTGGAAGTTTGTGGTTTTCATTCCCGCCATTCTAGAAAATGTTTTTTGTAGATAGCCATGACGTTTTAAAATGCTTTGTCGAGTTAACAATTCTAATCCATACTTCATTAATAATATTGAAAGAGTGAAAAAAGTGAATACATATATATATTTTCGGGATATCTACGGTATTTCCGTTAAAAGTTAAAGTTAAAGATTAAATTTCTAAAACCGCGCCAAAAATGCTGATTCTGTAATGTCGCTGGTCGTATGACACGTGTAACGTCACACGTAAGTAAACAAGTCAAAAAGCGCCAACTAATACTATAAGATGACCATTATGTTTACATGCATGTGACATCACAGAGTTGCAACCAATTACAGGGCGTTTCAGTCACAAAAAAAATATTGTGTTTTTATTCGTGTAATCTGCTAAAAATATAAATATTTTTGTTTAAAATCAAGTGAAATATGTTTTTTACGCTTTAATCTGATAGGATGACCACAATGCCTATTGAACAGGGAGGTAGCTTAACCCGGGGAAGGACATAGGCTACTTGAAAAGCGCAAAAGCTAGCAGCAAAAAAGAATAATGATTTGGTACGTACTATCTAGGTATATAATATTAGCGTCTTAAAAGGTACTTTACATAACCAATAGAGAAACATCATGAGTTAAAAAATATAGTAATGTTTACAGTAGTAGTTTTTGTCTACGTTTTGGCTATATCAAATCACTTTATCGCAGTATATCAGCCCGTATAAATGTCCACTGTATATAAAATATAATTATATTAAACATCGCGAATGTACGAAATCATGGTCACCGCAACGAGAAGCGCCTGTTCGCATGAACCGGGCCCGTCTAGTGGGTCTCATTCGCGGATAGATCAAGTGGCTTGACAAATCAGATCGCTTTAATGAATACCTTGTTTATCAGCCCGACTGTACTTGTACGTACATCGCGCTGCGAGATAGCGGCTGATTTACATTTATTGGATTAGCTGCGAATTCTTTAGATTGCTTTTAAATTGAGATATCTTGAGTAAAAATAAAAAGATTTACTAGAAATACGAGAAACGTGAGCGCGTTGATGTCTTTTGTTTGGAAAAAAATGTTTGTTCTAAAAGCCCACTCAAAAAAACATATTTCTCTTAACTTGCACCCAAAAATAGAATTAGGACTTGCATATTAAGCAAAGAAATGGAAACGCATAGCAAAACCTGCACCAATTACATCCACACCAATTATATTCCTCGCTGTATTCGTTAACAAGCGCCCGTGAGGCAAAATCGTATTCAAATTGACATAGTAAAACAACAGAGCCTCTGGACTAAGTTCCAACTCGTTTCAAACTCCCCTCTACACACTCTATCGGCGATTTTTAATTAAGTCCCTAGCGAGCGCAAGCGAGCAAAGTAACACCATCAATTCATTATCCTAAACTCTGGGCTCGATTGTTCCTCGGTACTTACGCAAACTTTCATTTTAATCAAGCGTTTAATTAAAAATTATCCGAGAAAAACAAAATAAGCCCGTTAGGGCGGACTGAACTAATTAAGGCGCATGCGATGAGCCCGCCGACAACAGAGGCCCGTGAGGTGAGCGTCCTTTAATTAAACTCTTGTTCCACTCCGGCGGCGTCGCTTAGCGGAACTATTACCCCAGATGAGACCACAGTACCTCGTAGTCTCTGGTCCCACTCCCGCAGACAACATCCGTCTCTAACCGTGACCTGTTGTCCCGTATCTTATCAGAGAAACCACCTTCTCCACCCAGATTTATAGAGTTCCTTTTGCGTTTACGTACGATCGCGCTTTATAGCCTGTAAACTTAGACACAAAGACTGCAATGATGGTGGATACATGATCATCATGTCATATATCATTTTGACTTACACATGCGACAAAATCTGACAACAAATCATACATATAAGATGACACACACTCGTACAGTATTCTATATGCATACGTCCACTCATAGCTTAGCTACGGCATAAAAGCCTGGGCCGTAGGGCGGTTCGTGCGTGTACGACACGACAAGTGAGGCTGGCCTACACGCTCTAATGAAGTTATTTCACCTACCTTTGCTACACGGTGTCTATTTAATAATCTCACTAATATTATAAACGTGAAAGTTTAGATGGATGGATAGATAGATGGATGGATGTTTGTTCCTTTATCACGCCAAAACGGCAAAACGGATCTGGATGAAATTTGGCACAGAGATAGATTATAGTCTGGAATAGGACATAGGCTACTTTTTATCCCGAAATTCCTACGGGAACGGGAAATACGCGGGTGAAACCGCGAGGCGCTGCTAGTTAATAATAAATTGTGCTAGGCACCTGTCAACTAGAGTGCCATATAGATATTTTTTAACCAAAGAAGGCAATTGAATATTCATTGAGAAAGAAAGGCGTATTCATAAATCGGTATTTTATTTAATTTTCGTACAAAGTGAAAATAATTTATTTATTGCAACTCGCAAATACAAGTTGGGGTTTATTCTGTTTTCCAGTAGAAAAAAAACGAAGCAATATAAACTGCGTTTTTGAAAAAAAGAGTTAATTCCCAGTTATTTTTAGAGTCGACATTGTAGGTCTTTCATCATCATCATCATCAGCCTATGTTAGTCCACTGCTGGACTGCTGGAGCGCCATAGCGCCCTTTGAAACTCTGAAGACAGGGGTACTTGCAGGTCTTTATTACAATAAAATTAATATTGCAATATATTTTTGAGTCGGGGCTGCAAAATTACAAAAACTTGGAAACAGAGGCGAACTTTTCTAATTAATGTTAATACCAATATCAATTAAGTTGCGCTAAGAATTAATTATCTCAGTATTACGGACCCTCGTTTATTACTAAACTTTCACTAATCAATCTTCTTGAAGCCCACGTGACTTATCATGTTTCTTCAATAAAATTATAGACCAATTTAAGGAAACGTAATAAGTATTTCATATTAAAGTAATAAAGGCTAATAATAGCCTAAAATGATTATTAAGTGAGTTAAGTGAATAATTTTTCAAAACTTCAAAAACAGACAGCAATTATTAATGTTTTCGAGAGGTCAAACAAATTACGCAATACTTTAAACTGATGGTTTTTGGTTTAAAAAGCCTTTGGCCACGGGCCAAAAATAAAAAAGTATTTAGCTTTGAATAATAAGTCGAGTACCAGGTCTGGAATAAATCTTTGACGTAGGTACCTATATTCAGGGAAGGCCAATAATTGGCTGGCGGGCCGGATGCTGGCACAGGTGGCGGGTGCGTGCGCCCTCTAGCGGCCGGAAATGAGAGCCAATTTGAATCTCTTCCGCGGCCGATCGATTAATTTGAAACTCCTCGAAACGATATGGTGAAGAAATATTAGTATGCTGGTTATCCGTCCTACCTGTCAACTATTTTTTTGTATGGGTATTGTGCTTGGGAGAATATAAATAAAATGAATAAAAATAATGCTGGACAATTCGAACAGCATCCATAGCTCCAAGCTAAGCAGATTTTTTTTTATTTTTGTACTAAGTACGATTTATTTGAATATTTACCCGAATTCCAACGGAGGAATTCAATTGTCAAATTGTGGGCTATTATGAGGTTGGCATCCTATGTATTTAAACTGATTGGTTGACATTTGAGTGACCTACCTACAGCAAATAAACCAGAAGTACAGTGAAGTAGGTTCTTAAGCATTTTGTGACTGACTATCCATATCAGAGTCTACACCATTAGACAGTTTTAGGCCATGACCCTTTCAAATAAGGTATAAAATAGATTAGAAAGCTTAGATCCTTGTGATTTCATACATCAATATCGCCTTTACAGTTAACCGTAGAAGGGTGATTTCGGCGTCTCACATCTCTAAATGTCGTAAGTGATAAGATCGGCGCAGGAGTCGCCACCTATTTATATTTATTTAATCTGAGCGACAGACAATGTGCCATTGTATGCCCTGATTTATAGCTCTCAGGAGATCTATAATGGTCCACTCTTGTTATAAAGGACATAAGCAGGTATCTGTCTAAACTAATTGTCTTTTTCGCGCCAGTACAGTAGTCAGTAGCTTTTGTCTGTGACTGTACGGATCTGACTAACATGTCCTTCAATGTTTTTATAAGACTAGCGGTCTGCCCCGACTTCGCATGGGTATATTCTATTGCCTATGTTCATCAGGGATAATATAGGATTCTAATGGTGAAAGAATTTTTAGTTACCGAACCTATTTTTTTTCGCCTGGGGGTAGTCGCAACGTAAACATTCGAAAATTTTACTCTCTGTTTTTAATTTCCTTTAAAATAAGTTTAACTAGTAATTTTTATCTATTACATGCATTAAATTAAAGCTTAGTTTACAATACCTGCCTGCAAGTGTTTTCAAAAATCACACACATCTAAGGAGTACTTTTTGTCACATCACAATGTCGCAGAAATCTTTGGAGGTTATGGCCAACTCCATGAAGCAAATGGAATCCTTGTTTATGAAGCAGATGGAAGATTTCAGCACCAGAATCGAGCAAAGCTGTACACCTAACAAGGCCACCACAGCTAGCCTTGCCACTGAGCTTGCTACGTTCAGGACCTTCATCATGGGAGCTTTGAAAATCCTCCAAGATCAGTTTCAGGCTCTTAGCCGTGAAGTTGACAGCCTTGAAATGAGGAGCAGGCGCAAGATGTTATTGCTGCATGGTGTTCCAGAGGTCAAGGGTGAGAAAACTAGTGACTTAATTGTGCAAACAGTTGTTCAAAAGCTAAAAGTAGCTGGTTTCACAAACACTGCCATCAGTCGGTGTCACAGGATGGGCCGCCCTAGCTCTGCTGATCATCCAAGACCCATTCTACTTAAGCTGCGCGAGTCAGAGGTCAAACATGAAGTATGGTTTGCTAAAACCGAGCTAAAAGGCACTGGCATCACTTTGTCTGAATTTCTAACAAGGGCCCGGCACGAAACTTTTATGGCCGCTAGACAACGATTCGGCGTGGCGAAATGCTGGACACAGGACGGCATTATAGTCATTCTAGGCTCTGATGGTATCCGCCACCGAATAAGTCATCAACAGGACCTCGACAGAATTATTAGCCAGCTCGAGGAGCTCAAGCCGGCCTCGGTTGCCGTCAAGGAACCCGCGGCCGCGGCGGCGTCTGGTGTGGCCCAGAAGATACGTCGTGCCGCAGCGACGGCCAAAAAGTGATCCGCCCCGCCTTATTGCTAGATGTTTAAACGTAGTTTTCTCTTGTAGTTAAGCTTTAACCGAATACCCGCTGCATTTCTTGCCAAAATTATTGTTTTGTTTTGACTTGATTGATATGACAGACTGATGACTTGACATGTCTCACTTCAACTTCTTATTTTTTACTCGCTTGTTGTCAACTTGTTGTAGAATCATTCAAATCCTACCTTTTGTTAAGCTTAAATACAGCAGCGCGTTTTTTACTCTATGCTATTAGTAATTCGTGTCAATCTTTACTCTTATTTTTATAGTGCCGTTTTGCAAGTACTCAACTCCTCCGGCAGGTGGAGTAAATTAAGTGGTTTTGTTTGAAACTAAAATCTTAGGTAAAAATTGTGTAGATTAATTAGTTTATTTTTTATTTTTGTTCAAAGTATTTTAAATAAGTAAAGTACCTACAGATAGATAATTTTTTAGCTGATAAATAATGATGCTGATGCAGCTGATATCGCAAACTCGGACCTGAGCCGTATCGCTCAGTGGAGTCGAGCTCATGGTTTAAGAATCAACCCCACCAAAACACAAACTATAATCATTGGTAGTTCGAAACTAATAGATAGATTGGACTGGAAAGCGGTACCTCACGTTATATTCGATGGAATACCTATTCCCTACAGTGTGACCGTCAGGAATCTAGGGGTGACGTTCGACCGCAAACTCTCATGGTGTCCTCAGCTTGAAGTCACCTGTAAGAAGCTATATGCTTCAGCAGGTTCTCTGAGGAAGTTGCGGTACATTCTGCCGACCGCTACCAAAATTGCACTCGCACAATCCCTTCTTCTTCCCGTTCTAGACTATGCAGACGCTTGCTACTTAGATCTCGTTGAGGATCAGCTAGATAAACTTGAGCGCCTTCAAAATTTTTGCATTCGGTTCATATTTGGTTTACGCAAATACGACCATGTCTCCCCTTTTCGCACCATGCTCAAGTGGCTCCCTATTCGACTTCGCCGGGACATGCATGTACTTTCTCTTCTCTATTCTATTCTCTTTAATCCCTTTTCTCCTCCGTACCTTAAAGAAAGGTTTGTTTTCCTTCACTCTGCTAGCTCCCACAATCTTAGGTCATCAGATAACTTACTACTCAAATTTCCCACCCATTCCCAAACCTTCTATGGCAACTCCTTTAGCGTTCAGGCTGTGCGGCTCTGGAACAAGCTGCCTGTTGATGTCAGACTTGCGCCTTCCATCTACTCCTTCAAATCTAAACTGAAGTCCCATTTCCTTTCTTCAGGTAACTAAATGTTTCCTTCAGTCTTCCCTCCTTACTCAGATTATGTAACTTTAGATGTGACGTTAGCTTCATTAGTGATGAGATGAGATTTTCTCATTATATCTATCTGTGGTACCTATTGTATGCTATTTGTGGATAAGTTCTAGGCTAGTTTCTAGTATAGTTGTATTATGTTTGTAAATGTATCTTTTTGTTTTTTTTTTTTTTTTGTTTGTTTGATAATTTTTCGCTAACTGTATTTTTTGAATGTGCTCTACCAACTACATATTTGTCTTATATCTTTTTCTCCGAACCTAGGTTGCCTGGAAGAAATCGCTTTCAGCGATAAGGCCGCCTATTGCACTGGGTATCATAATTTAGATATAAGGATTATTTAAGTTATTATTTTTAAGTGCAATAAAGAATTCATTCATTCATTCATTCATTCATTCTATTCAATGCAAACAAACAAATACATACGCAACCCATCAATCATCGTCATCGATGTGTATTAGTGGGACGAACGGGACATAATTTTAATTCAGCCTATTAAAATCCTATTCGTCCCACTAGTGAAATGAAGATCGTAGGACGCACGGGAAATCACGTAAATTCGCGCCAAAAAACTTGTGTTATTCCTAATTAGCATAATAATAGTTATCAAAACTGAAAGACTGAACAAGCTATCAAAAGCGCGAACCAAGTAACGAGATTGACGTAATAATAACAGGTTGGAATAACATTGCAGCTCATACATATGTAGCCGTGAACTTACCGTATTCACTCGTTTTGCATTTAAATTAAAACTATTCACGATATTAGCATAGAAATTGGTTCGATGGCTAATCGTTGCGGTGTCAAAAATGTTTAATTAGAAAGATTGATGCTTAGTGGGGCACCAGAAGTACAGTCTCGTTGCGAACTTATCTAATTAGTTAGGGAGATGGGGTCTCATCTCCCCCCTAGCTTGGGAGGGGGGCAGACGGGGCCAATTAGCGGTGATAGTCGATTAGCTCATCGTGCGAGTGTGGCTTTTGACAAAATGTTACGACTAATAAATTAATTTTACTTATACACGTTCGTTACGGATAATTGAATTAATTTGTGGGGATATTATCAATTTTAGATGGGGGAGTGATAGCGAATTATTTCATAAAATAATATCGGAGAAAGCTTTGATCGAAAGCTTGGTTATTTACTAAAATAGGTAACGCGTCTGTTTTGTTGTCTGTTCTATACAGACGTAGCGCAATCGCTACGTCTCTGTAGAAAACAGATTACCTATTGAGGTATGACGTAACCGTTTGATTGTATACAGGGTGATTTTTTTTTCAGGGCTACTGAGGGGAAGTCTGAAACTGTGAGGGTTATCGAAAAGTCATGTTAGGAGTAACGTGCTCTATTCTGAAAAAATAAGTTCTGGATTGAAAAAAAAATACTGAAAAAGTGAATTTTTGCATTTTATTTTTGCTTTCTTTGTTCGATAATTCGAGGGGACTCAGTGACCCTGAAAAAATCTTACCCAGTATACAAACGTGTTCGTGATGATGGACAGATGGACAGATCCTGCAGTACACGTAGTGTTACTATTTTACCAATAACCCTGTATATATTATATAGAGATAAAAAACCGGCCACATAACTTCAGAAAAGCTTTCAACAAAGACATTTAGCAAATTATCAGACAATTAAAACTCAATTAGATAAAGTTGTTTTTAACATAATGCCAGCTATAAACTGTTAAATACAAAGTGATTTTTGGCACATTCATTGGTACGATGAGTTTTGGCAAGAAATCGGTAAGTATTTTTGTTGGACGCGCTATCAAAGATGTTATGTTTAGGTACTTTGCTTGACAATGCAGGTGATTTTAATGGCAGAGATAAATAAATGAATAAATAGTGCTGGACAATTTACCAGTATCATCAAGCCCCAATCAATGCAGAGCTTTTTTATGGGTATAAACTCGTACAACAGATATTATTAATAGGCTACTTGACTACTACTGGGAAATAATTCTAACGTATTGTCTGATAAAAATAATGCAAAGTGTAATTAATATTTCTTCAAGGCCAGTCGTTGTATTAGTCGTCGTCGTAGGTCGTCGTATTAGTTATGAAAACTAATTTTAAAGTTTGAATAATATAATGCCGCGCCAAAACGATAATCTCTGTCATGGCTACCGTGTTCCAAGCTATGACGTCACCCCGCCACACCACACCTAACAAGAAGAACTCATTGACACTGTAATCTGAGGATGTGTGACGTCATTTGCGATCCAACCAAATACATAGCGTTTTCGGTCAAATCATGTATCAAAAAATGTGTAATTTTGATCCCATCTTTTTACATTAAAAAGGCATATTTTTAATATAAATCACCTGATTACGCTTTGATTGAAAAGGTGAAATAAAAATGAATTTATTTCTGAGGCGCTATTTATAAATTTCTTTTACTTACACGGCTTCTAATAAAACTCAAATTAGCTTGTGTGTAAGATTGGCTACAGAGCAAATTGATTCAAATTAATCAAATCAATAAATAAATTACACTATAATATTTGAGATATACTTGAGCTGAAGACCGCTATGGCGCTCATTAAGGGGGGCCAGCGCCCAGCAGTGGACTACTATATGCTGATTATGAATGATGATGATGACCTGTAGTATTAAAGATAATTTTTTTAAGAAATAAATAACCGAACTTATTTTATTCGGAGAACAAACAGTTGTACACACTATAATAATATATGTAAACTTAACTATTAATATGTCGTTAATGCGGAAAAACCTTTAAAGTTATCGAGAAAACACCATCTTAAAATATATGTTAATTAATTATTTCATTAATTATTTCTGGTAGCTGGGTGGTCTCGTTGATTAGTCATTGGTATTTTAATAAGCCATTGCTGTTGAATCAATTAATTATATTTAGTTTGCTGTATTTATTTACAGTTTCTTACATTTCTTTGTTTATAAAACCTAACGTTGAAAAACCTTAGTTGGTAGGTACCTTGGTAATGTTACTCCACGTTAATAAAAACCAATCACCGAGGCTCTCACCGACTCACCGAGGCTCTCGGGGTGATCAAAAATATATCAGAGCGTCTAGTCCTAGTCTGATCCATGGAACGCGTGACCCAAGAGATTTGAGTAGGTACTTGGCGCAGCGCATCAGCATTGCCATACAGCAGGACAATGCAGCGTCTTGGGGATGCCTTCGATTGGTATTGATGTTACCGCCAGATCGTATAATCAGCCCATTTGCAGAATGGATTAGCCGATTGCAAAACGAACGCAAATTTTTTGAGTAAGCTTTATTAATTTCACTCTACGAGAATTTATTGTTATTATGTATTTTTTTATTTCGAGCCGTTTGGGGTGGAAACTCTAGGTCCTTAGGGTCCTGCCTGGGGCATACGCAATGTACAAAGATCTTACAAAACTCCTGATAGAATCCACAGGTGATCGAAGGCTTTTATTTCGATCAACGAATTAGCATTGCCATTCAAAGTGGTAATTTTGCCAGCATTTTGGGCACTCTGCCTTCTGGTGACGGCTTAGATTTTTAGAAAATAGATTTAAGTGTAAATACTTGCTGTACTTAATTGTTTTATTCTGTGATTGTCATTTTCTTAATAAATGTGTTTTATAAGATAGAATACTCACTACGAGATTGCTTTGTAACGTTTAGCCATCTTGTCAACAATCTTGCGCCGTTTTGCATAGCCATTCTACAAACGAGCTGATTCTACGATCTGGCGGCGGCGACATTGATAATATGGTCTAGTTGAGTTACCTCTACATTTTTTACAACAGTCTGCAGTTAGCTCAACTGTTTCAATTGTAAATACTATTAAAAATAGTTCTAATTTGTTTCTATTCTTTTATTGTTCTTTTCTTTGTTAATACATATTATAGTATATTTAAAGTTAATTGAATAAAGCTTATTAATTCAATAATATTTCGTAAATAAGCCCCTAACTCGACAGTGAAAGTTAAAAAAGCTGATTTAATTAGAAACAGCAAACAAAGCAAATAATTTTTAACGGTTTTCCGAACGATTTGTTGATATAAATGGGTAATTAAGAGTTTAACCTGGACGGAAATAAAGGTATTATTAGAAAACAATCCGAACACGTCGGCGGGGGCAAGGCGGGCGGGCGTAATTAGGGTGGGGCGGGGGTAATGAGCCGCGATCGCCGCGCCGATACAGGGGAACCTTGGTTGCAGTCGGGGGACGCAGCTAGTACACTTACAATCTTCTGTTTGAGGCACATCTACCTAAAAGTTCATGAATTGATTGAAAACAAATGTTTTTTCTTCATCATATTATCGCCATACACGATTATTGCTGGACATATGCCTCCCCAACGACATAAATAGCGCATAAATAGCATTCTAAGCCGCTTCCATCCATCGGCACCATGCGCCCGATCCGCCGCTACGATGTCGTCGATCCATAAAGTGGGTGATCTCCGAACACTCCGTTTCGCGTTGCATCGCGGTCGCCACTTGAGAATCTCAACTCCCCAGTGGTAATCAGTTCTCCGAGCTATATAACCTACCCACTGCCACTTCAGCTCACTAATTCTAAGAGCTATGTCGGTGACTTTGATTCTTCTACGGAAACGGCCCCGCCTGATGGGAAGCAGTTGCAGTAATAAAACAATGAAATGATCAATGCTCGATTACCAACGAAGCAAGAAATAGTTCATGGAAACAACTCGGTTGTTCCTAGTAGGAACGTAGAGGGTAGGGACAATCGGGAATAGGCGGTTACAAATTAAGTACGTCATTCTCGACGGTTCTCCAGGAGAGGGCACCGCAGATGGGGTATTTTTGACAGCTCTCTCCTGGAGACGGGTCAACAGCAAGGTGTGCTTAGAATTGCTTATTTACAAGTTCTAAACTCAATAAATAATTAGTCAAATTCAGAACCATTTTTTTTATATCGGGTATCAGCGGGCTGATGATAATGATAGTTATGGTATACGTAGAAAGGTGTTAATTGATTGATTCACTTCACTTAATTTTTTTGTCCAGTAGTGAAAGAAGTACATAATTAATGGTGAGTTTGCTTATAGTAAAACAGAGTGATCTAGCTACCTCTACGGTGCTACGCCGCCGCACCGCGGTCGCTACCAAATTGGCCGGTTTTGTTTTAAAATGCGGTTACCGTTTGAGTTTTGCGATTAAGGAGTTTAATTAGACAGTGTTGTTTACAACCTCATTAGGAGCAAAATAGCCTCAATATCGGCTGATAATTTATGAACTTCAAAAATGAGTTTCTGCTCGCAAGTAGATCCTTGCGTAGATTACGAACAATCGCTGTCTATGAATAAACACGAACGTTAAGTCGATTAATTTTAAGATTATACGACCTATTGCGTTGTACTTAGAGCGGTTGTTGCTTGTTCGTTTCAACTTGGCCTTCAATTGTTTTAGTAAATTACCATTCCTATTATCGTTGATGACGCTGGCCTGTTTCTGAATTTTGTTATGAGAAAGCAATCAGGTTGTGGATATTAGTTTTAAATTACTGGTTTGTTTTGAATGGATTGTGTGATAAATGGATTGAGTTACATGAGAAACGAAACTTGCAGTGATATAACCATGATTTTTTAAGTTTATTATATATGGATAACTAGATGTTGCCCACGGCTTCGCACGAGCTTTTCAAGTAGCCTATGTCCGTCCCCGGGATACCATTTACCTCCCTGCCAAGTTTCATTAAGATCCGTTCAGCCGTTTAGGCGTGAAAAGTGTCTGTCTGCCGTAACAGGCAGACAGACACTTTTCACGCCGACAGACAGACCGACTTTCGAATTTAAAATATTAGTAGTATAGATAGCAATTACTTTTGACGTCTGAGATCTTATGAACATCTGGCAGTGCACCAGCATTGCCATACAGCGGGGCAATGCAGCCAACGTCTTAGGGACGCTTCCGGCTGATATTGATATGGATCAGTTGAGCTACCTGTAGATTGTTTGCAATAGTCTGCAGTTAGCTCAATTGTCTCAATTATAAATACTAGTTCTAATTCGTTTCTATTATTTGATTAAATATCTTTGTTGATAAAGATTTTATTTATTAAAATGCCAATAGCTAAAAAGGTTCGCTCGCCCAGACGTACGGCGTAATTTTCAAAGTTTAGTATTTTAAAATTTATGACGCTTAAAACTATAAGCGCAAGGTTTAAAAAAAAAAAGCTTTATAAAACAATGAGTTGTTAACTCAATAATAGCCCGTTGATGAAGCTAAAGCCAAGAAATCAGATCATCCCGATAAAACCTGCGCGGGCGCATGGCAAAAGGAGTTTTTCCCTCTAATAGACGTCCCGCCAGCATCATTAACCGACCGGAGTTGCCAGATATTCGCTATATGTGACAGAAGAACAACCTTTTTTGGTTTACGCCAAATATGGTGTCTAAAAGAAATTAAATACGCAGCGAGCGGTTAAGAACGCATCATTAGGATTTTACAAAAAAACGGAACTAAAGTTTGACTTTTCTAAGGTCCGTGTTCACCAAAAGATAATCGGACAATTAAGCAGGTTCATTGGTTAACTTTGACGTTTAATGTACGAGATTATGTGTCAAAAACGTCAAAACAACTGTTTAAAATTTAACCTTTATGTTGGTGAGCTCGGGTCTTAGTGTATAAGAAAAATTAAGGAGCTTTTAGCATGCACAGCTTTACTGTGAAGTGACAGCATCTTTGGATAGTAGGTACTGTATAGTTACTACTACGTGTCTTTGATCATCATCATCATCAGCCTATATTAGTCCACAGCTGGACATAGGCCTCCCCTAATGAGCGCCATAGCGCCCTGTCTTCAGCTTGCCGCAACCAGCATCTGCCAGCAGTTTTTCACAAATCGTCATCCCACCTGGTCGGAGGGCGTCCTACACTACGTTTGCCGAGTCGCAGTCTCCACTTAAGAACACGTTTATCCCAGTGGTTGTCGGTTTTTCGAGAGATATAACCAGCCCACTGCAACTTTAGCTTGCCAATCCTTTGTGTCTTTTGTGTTGTTTCTTTTTGTGTATTTAAAAATCAACAAAATCGACGGCATGAGTTTAGAAAAAAATCTCCAATTAAAAGTTACTTTAGTATTGTTTTCTTTAGGGACGATTGAGAAAAAAAACATGATTAAAATTCCTGATTTGCCACACTCTGGTTAAATAGATAGACAGACTATATAAACCTAGGCATTTGGTTAGTATGCTCGTGTTATCTCTCTCAGCTTCAAAACAAGGCTCCTTTATAAGGGCCCGTGCAGACCTGACATCATTAACGTATTGAAGTCTGCCGCAGTTATTCGCTAATGTGACAACAACAGAGAAAGCCCGCCACAAATGAGGCACTATCTTTTTGGGTTAGGATCGGGGCACACCACTTGTTACCATTATTGGTTCAGCCGAAAAGCAACTAAAAAGGTTTTGAAAGAGACCATCTTTGTGAAATCTTTAATTAGGGTTCCGTACCCAAAGGGTATAAACGGGACCCTATTACTAAGACTCCGCTGTCCGTCTGTCACCAGGGTGTATCTCATGAACCGTGATAGTTAGACAGTTGAAATTTTCACAGATGGTGTATTTCTGTTGCCGCTATAACAACAAATACTAAAAAACAGAATAAAATTAATATTTATGGGAGCCCCCATTCAAAAAACGTGATTTTTTGCTCGTTTTCGATAGGTAACAGTACGAAACCCTTCGTGCGCGAGTCTGACTCGCACCTGGTCGGTTTTATTTTTGTAATCGTAACAAAATGGAGCCTGTCAAGTTTGTTAAAAGTATTTAAATGTATGGTATTGGCTGAAGACATAGCCAAAAGTGGGAGCAAAAATGGGATTGGTTATGAAAATGGTAAACCACTGTACCGGTAGCGAGGCGCCTTCCGCGTCCGCCAAAAGTCAGGTAATGCTGTCATGGCCATCTGCAGCTAACAACATTTTAGTTGGATCGATAAAAATAAAAATACTACAAAATTTCTACGAAATTCTACGCTATTTTCTATACTATATTCTATTCTATACATACTACATCAAAGGAATGTCACATGATTCTTTAAAATTCAAAACTTTCACTACAGCAATGACGGTGGTAAGCTCAAGCTACAATTTCCAAACTTTCCAGTTCATCACCCCCAAATTCAGGGTTCCAATTTATCAAAGTGAAAACCCCAGCGCAGCTCCGTTTGCGCCCAGTGTGCCAAAAAGCCGGGGGTGTATTCTAATCGCGTGTTAGCGCGGCCCGTTTTTGCTAACGAACGTCGCGTTAGACGACGATTCGACGGGAATTTCGCCTCATTAAAAGTTGGGACCTGGAGCCAATTTGGACGTCTTTGCACTAGCACCAGTCAACCGGATTCAAAATAAGGGTTAGTTTTTACTGTTTTTGAGATGCTGCATGGAGTGACAAGGTTTTATGGAGTAGTTGGTGTTATAGCTAGGTGCTTTAGATGTAGGTATCTATCAGACTTGACCGGTGGGGCCAACTTATCTAATTAAAGTTGATAAATAAATTGACGACCGATGTGGCGCGGTGGGCGAAGGCCTGCCTGCGACGCAGGAGGTCTGCAGACATTTGCTCAGGGTGTTCTGGTCGTTTTCTATGTATAATAAAAAATATGTATCTATGTATCGTATTGTACTATGTATCTATATCAGTTATCTAGTACCCATAACACAAGCTCTGCTTACCTTGGGGCTAGATAATGCTGTGTGAATTGTCCAGCATTTAAATTTAAAAAAAAATTATGTTCCTTTCTCAGTGGTTATTAATGGTATAACTCTTCAAAATAAAGAATTTTATGTCACGCAAATATCCTGACTTTGTACGAGTATCACAATTTGTACGGTCGACATCATAGAAGCGTTAAGATTCCCGATTTAACTAATGAGGCCAGCCATGTGAGTACCTACTTATAATGCTTTTAAAATAGGTATTTACGTGTTCGCATAAGTGTTTAAGGTAATGTTTGGTAAGTAGGAACCTATCTAAAACCCTATTTTTTTCCCACACTGAAATAAACAACGTGCCTTTGCCCAACCGCTCTATTGATTATCCTATCCTACTAATATAAAAAAATGCTGGACAATTCACACAGCATTATCTAGCCCCAAGCTAAGCAGAGCTTGTGTTATGGGTACAAGATAACTGATATACATAATATAATACAATACATAGATAAACATTTTTTATTTTACATAGAAAACGACCAGAACACCCTGAACCAATGTATGCAGTACACACATTAGTCCCGAGGCGGGAATCGAACCCGCAACCTTCTGCGTTGCAGGCACACCTTCGCCCACCGCGCCACAGAGGTCGTCAATATTATAAAGGCAAAAGTTTGTAAAATATGAATTTTATTTTATTTCCAAGGATCTCTACTGAACTATTGAACAGATCAAGATTAATTTTGGCGTACATTTAGAACATAGCCTAACTTAGATAATAGGCTACTTATTTTACCAAAAATACACGTGCGAAGCCGCTGGCAGAAGATAGCTCTGAATAACCGATAACTATATTTAAAAAAAAACTCAATATTGCGTTCGGATTCAAATCACGGCTCACCGCGGCTCAGTATGAATGTACACAGTAGGTCCACTATTATTATTAGCAGCACCCTAGTACAGATGAATGTACATAGTAGGTCCACTATTAGGTATTATTAGCAGCATCCCTCGGCCCACCTGCCCTCTCGAATTAGTAAACAAACGTCTTTACGAGCGAGTTTACGAGTCCCGCGATATTTCGGTCTCGCGCAAGCCGTTTTACGACATAATGAATTTGTTGATGAACTAGGCGTCATCGAATACACGGTGGTTGCGGTCGATCCAATTAGCCTAAAGTTATGAAGTATTCTGTGTGCCATCTTGGTTCGTCTTACATTCTTTGTGACATTTTGTGATTTGTTATTGAGAACAAATTTTTCAATAACATTCGATACATAGATAAGCTGCAGTTAGCTCAATTGTACTTGTTATAATTTGTTTCCTTTTTATATAGAATTTCTTTGTTACTAATAAATTATCTCAGGTTTTGCTAATTCAATCAAACTGAAAGCTCTATCAGGTGAAAAAAGGTCTAATATCAGTGTTTTTGTACATTTTTTACAAGTAGGTATCCTACAATCGACGGCTATTATTCAAAGTCTCACATTTTTATCCCAAAATTAATATAACTGCCAGCGTCAAAAAATACGATCAGCCCTAATAAAAATACAAAAGCTATAAAAGGCATTTATTTACTGAACGTAAATTATTCAGATAGGCTGGTGCACTGTTCAGAGGTATGAAATATGATACCATATGCAACTCAAACACTCCTGGTCGTTTATGCGGTGGTACGATGCGGTCAGACCAAACCAACCATGTATGTCACCTATTAGAAAGTTTCGAAATAGACGCGCACTGACCGCGGATCGGTTGCGGTGCTTCCAGTTACTGGTTTTATGAACTATTATTCTATTATTTGATGCCCTCGATGTTACTCGTTATGGCCGGCTCTTGCCAAAGTAATAAAGTAAAAAAAAATGGTTTTGGTGTAAAAACTTACGAAGGATGAGATGTGAGAAGCGTTCGAGATCAAATGGTTGGTAAAAAATTATATTTGTACGGATTTCATCACGTTGCTTCTATACAAACCTTATGTTTATTAACGTGTCAATAAAAGTTAAGAAAACATACTTGACTCTTCAATTTTAAATACCAAAATAATACTGCTAATAAAAACCAACTTAATATTATAACCTCATAAAATATCCACTCAAAGCTTCCCATACAAATAACTTAATTCTGAGCCTGCTTATCTATTAGTTAGTAATAAACCACTTAAGGTTGATATATGGGCTTATATTACATAATTAAGGCATCTCCGATAAAGTTAAGCATAAATTTACATACCCACGTCACATTATTATTAAGTAGTAAGTTGCAGAGAGCACATACCCGTAGTTATTGCGAGGTTAACACGTGAGGTTAATTAAGATCAGAAGTGGGATCTATAACTAGCTAACGTTGAGTAGGGGTGGCTGGTGTAGCCGAAAATACGCAGGGAGGCCGAATCGTTGCACTGATATTGCAAGCTGCTGTGTTTCGGTGTGTAAGATTTAGAGTGAAATTTTCCGAGAAGATGTCAATCAAGTCCAACACTGTATATCCAGGATTTTAGTTCCAACATTCAGCCCTGTTTGCACGATGGATATTTAACTGGATTAAATTGTATTGTTAAACCGTCCAATACGTCAAGTTTAAATAAGGTTAGATATTTACTCGATTTTTCGTTACTAATGGTAAATAATATATTTTATTTTATGTCCGAATACTGCAACCATACTCCGTCCACGCTTTTTTTTTATTTAATGGATGAATGCATCATTTCCTACACACGTAATTTGTCTCTTTTCCGGTAAATATGGTAGCTCTCGTTTTTTCCAATATTTATCGAGTCGATAGACTCGCATCACTATTTTTAAAAAGAAACAGAGTCTATCAAATATTATACATCCTTTCACACATTCAAAGAAAATAAACACTCAGACGGACTAGAAATACTTTTGCTTTCATATAAATCTTTCTACTAAATTTCATAGAAAGCCGAAGGCACTTTCGCTGAAAGCCGAAAGCACTTTCGCCGACACTTCAGTTTGCTGAGTACTCCTTAATTGATACGATTTGATCGTCATCATAAGCACTCCCGTATTCCCGGCATATAATTTAATTAAAGTTTATCTACGATGGTACCTAGATTTTAATGACACAATGATTATGATTACAACGTAACGAACGATTGAATTCGTCTTCCCCTCACGCAGTGCGAACGTTTTGCATTTTTAAACAGGATTTGCGTTCAAAACAAAAGAATGGCTAAATACACAGAATACATGAAAAGGCATAAATGGTGACAGTAAAATCATAGTGCGAAAAAGTATGAATAAAATCTTTTTGATTGAAAATTCGGCATGCTGTCATGCAATGTCGACGGTAACAAGTGGAATTAAACCCACTAAACCGAATCTCGACCAGTTTTCGGCCAGTAAATATTATTAAAAATTCCTTTGACAGCGCGGTGGTATCGAACAATGATTTGTGTACGTCACGCCGGCGTTGCTGTCATACTTGCGCCAAATTTTCACCCGAACTTTTTCCTTTTTTCCGAGTGCCGGCCGGACGCCGGGCAGTGCGTTTATTTATTAACGAAATTCGTCCGTCTATGTAACACGTCCAGTGGCAGTGTACGTTCTAATCTGAACCCGATTGGAGGGGAATAGAGTGCGAAGTGCGTCGGCTACTTTTATAGGCTTTCGGTCATTTCGGGGCTCGTTCGCGACGTTTACGAGGCTGCATAGGCGCGACGCAGCACTGCGCTCCACCCATATCAATTTCAAATAGGTTCCCTATCCAGAGAGATTGCGTTTTGATCGTTTTGTGTGTAAAACTGTTGCCCTAAATTAAACGTTTTAATAATAGAATAGAAATGAAACGAGTCGCTGTTGACGCATGGATGGCACGGTCGGTTCATATTTCATTAGTTTTAGTGAGTCGTGAAGTAAAGTCAAACATTGATTGTTAGCGGTTCATGTTGTGCGGGGACCACATCAATGATTGGAATGATCAATTACGAAGTTCCAATTAGCGATAGTGCAATGACAAATCAAATTTAACGGGTCCCGTTCGGGAGTTGTTAATTAGAGCTGCGGGCGAAGTGGCTGGCAGAAGTGGCTGCTGAGATCAGCCGGTTCCTGCGAACTAATCAGGTGGCTAAATAATGTACTCGTGACGGTCTCGTTAGCGTGAGAGAGACGTTATTAATTAACATCACATCGGGCACCTCGGGCGTCCCGCTGCCCGCCCGAACATCAAGACAAGTTTAGCTTATTGACGACGCCCGTCAAAATGCGGTCGTGATGCGTAAGGCAGCGAGAAAAGGTTATATTCGAAGAAATAATTGATTTACGTATGTCGATAGGTAAATCGTCTCAATCGATTCGAAGCCAAAAATCTATTTAAAATGATATAGATATAGAATCAAAATCACGAAGATCTTACATATATGTAAAGTGATTTTATCGGTCAGCGGCTATATCGTCCTTCGTAGCTTGCTACGAAG
This sequence comes from Eupithecia exiguata, assembly GCA_947086465.1. NCBI lineage: Eukaryota > Metazoa > Arthropoda > Insecta > Lepidoptera > Geometridae > Eupithecia > Eupithecia exiguata. The sequence continues at coordinate 4,347,545 of OX352229.1, forward strand.
ATTCGGATCACGTCATTCTGGGTTGTGAGCCCAATTATTTCAGAACTTCCCGCTATATACCGACCGACGTTAACCAGCGTCAGTCTAGGAAACTCAAGATGTTCTTTGCCCTTTAGGATAATTGTACCTCGTTCCAGAATACAGAGCAACTCCTGCTCGCTTAATTGAGGTTCACCTATCTAATTTGACTGAAGTTATTCCTCTAATTGGGCGTCAAAGCTCTTATGCCGATGAATAACTGGTCTCTAACAACCATGGAGCTAACAGTCTGAATTGAAGTTATTTGAGTAAATTTAACATCCATACAGACTGAGGATGTAAAACATTTGATTTTTGTTGCTGAATTTTATTGATCTGTGCAACGGTTTACACATTAAGAAAAACATGGTAGGGGAAACAGAAGATTTTTCGTACTTAGTCACAAATTTTTTTTAAATTTTTTTTTCAAAGTTATTATAGTAGTATAGTTCAAAGGTATAATCTTGAACTTAGAAAAAGTTGAAATCATATATTTAATCGACATGGAAATAAAGTGATACTCTGTCGTGTTCGATATGTAGATAAAGTAAAGAAGCGACAAAGACACTTATCTACCCAAATAACTAGCTGCCTGACGTTGATTTTCCAATAAACATGTTTAAAATTACCAAATAAATGTTATCCCATGACCGTGTCAACACACATTTTTCGCTTAAATAATAAACCAAGAAATCGTTCTTGCAAAAGCAAAGCTATATATCCTATCAACCCTTCTTGTAAGCCGGCCCGTCCAATTAAGAAGCCAAACACAGCGTCAATTTATAGTAACAGTGACTTGGCTTGTACAAGATGGGTTCATCTCGTGAATATCTCGAACACGACTTGTGGGGACGTCGGCAAACATGTCCGGACTGACGCTGCGACGCTGAATTGATGACGGCAAATACTGGATATTGACGTAGTTGACGTGGTCCGATGACGGTTGAAGAACGTAGGTACTGGGACCGAATTCTGATAACCAATCGCTTTACTATGACAATGGTATCGTCACAGATTGTTCCATAGATGAAGAAAATTTGGATTACCGTGGTGCTGCAGCGCATCCGGGATGTTCTTTGAGGCGAGAGTAAGCTTCTTTGATGCCCTCCAAAGAACTCGTATCGCGAAATTCCTGTCCAGGGATGACAGGTGTAAAAATGGTATTTTATCTAGTCTGGCAGATCGACTAATCCAGACAGATAAATACAAACGATGGATGGATAGCATCCTTAGTTTTTATGTTATAAGTATTATTTTTTTAATTGTATTGTGTACCTGACTATTATTTTCTTTAAATTTAATTGTACATGTATTTTGTGTTTGAAATAAAAGCATATTATTAAGATTATAATTTAAGTCTAGATAGTGTGTGGTAATATTCACAAGGAGATAGTAAAGCCATTAGTTTAGCAGGCTCTGGCCCCTGGTTCTCTTCAATGATTCATATTTGTTTAGAAACTTTATTACAGTGAGCCTATAATGTCCCACGGTTGGGCAGAAATATTGAAACTTTATTAATAATGATTATTACAATTAAAGAAAATAAACAAATTACACTAGTTTACAAAATTTAACTTTTTTTAACACTCCGAAATAAATGTATATAAATATGTTAATCTACCTTCCTTAAACCAAAAGTGGTAGCAGAAATATTTTAGCACATCACAATTTCTTCCTGTAGTCAAATGTTTTTCTACCTAACGTGGTGACGACAGTTACTTAGTTTTTTTTCAGTTAGTTTATTGTTTATTCATTAGCTTCAAACGACAATTATCTTGTTTAGGATTGATTTAAAATGTCGAGTAGAAAGTGTAAACAAAGTTCTGATCGTTTTTGTTATGTTTGTGGACAGTTTATATTTTCAAAAACGAGAAGACCCATTGTAGATTCATTAAAAAGTGCATATCTTTATTATTTTGGATTTCCTGTTGAAAATCAAGAAAAAAAGTGGGTGCCTCATGTGTTTTGCGAAAGCTGTAGAATCGTCTTACTCCAGTGGTCATCAGGAGAAAATGTTCACCTTCCAAATGGAAGGTGAACATCACCAATGCTATGGAAGTATGAGTGACGAACAAGGGGAACGTTTCCACCAAGATTTAAAGGTTTTTGAAGAACGACATCAAGGATTTTGGGATGAAAACCTGTTAGGGGATTACTGTTGGTCCATTATAAGAGAAACTGATTCAAATAACTATGAAAAGAAGGCCAAAATTTGTCATTTTTTTTAGTATGGGTACCAAAGTTATGTATTTCATTTAAGTAAATAAATATTTCTTAAACCAGACGTGACAGATTTTTTTAATAATTTTTTCTGGGTAATTCTATTTATATGAATAATAAAATAACAACTTTGAGCAGGGGTATGAAAACCGTGTAAACTAGTGTTATTAGAACTAGTGCTAACAAATAATGAATTAATTGAGCTAACTGCTGACTCTTGCAACTGATCCATATCAGTACCAGTTATTACCATTTGAGAAACGTATAGAATATTATGTTTTACAATACTGAACCGTATACACACAGTATGTAAGTAATATTAGTAGTAAAAGTTTTAAAAGTGATATCTTGGAAATCCAAAACACCAGCTTTTATAGTTGTTACTGTTGGTTGGTTTATGTTTTACAATACTGAACCGTATACACACAGTATGTAAGTAATATTAGTAGTAAAAGTTTTAAAAGTGATATCTTGGAAATCCAAAACACCAGCTTTTATAGTTGTTACTGTTGGTGGGTTTATGTTTTACAATACTGAACCGTATACACACAGTATGTAAGTAATATTAGTAGTAAAAGTTTTAAGTGATATCTTGAATATCGAAACACCAGCTGTTATAGTTGTTACTGTTGGTGGGTTTATGTTTTACAATACTGAACCGTATACACACAGTATGTTAGTAATATTAGTAGTAAAAGTTTTAATAGTGATATCTTGGAAATCCAAAACACCACCTTTTATAGTTGTTACTGTTGGTGGGTTTATGTTTTACAACACTGAACCGTATACACACAGTATGTAAGTAATATTAGTAGTAAAAGTTTTAAAAGTGATATCTTGGAAATCCAAAACACCACCTTTTATAGTTGTTACTGTTGGTTGGTTTATGTTTTTTTCACACAGTATGTAAGTAATATTAGTAGTAAAAGTTTTAAAAGTGATAACTTGGAAATCCAAAACACCAGCTTTTATAGTTGTTACTGTTGGTGGGTTCAAAGAAAATCAATTTAGTAGTTACACTAAACTTTCCTCTCATTTGAGTTTATGAAAGGATTGAATTAAAGTTTATTCATTACTGGACCAGAATTAATTTAACTTATTAATTATAACTAATTAGCAAAAGTTAATGATTCAAGTCCATTATGACTTATAATTGAGGTTAATCTGGCCAACTTTTCAATCTACCCATTACTGCTAACCGCTTATTTGGTAACTTCAGTGCCTATTTGTTGGTTAAAGCTTTTTAATTAGTGACTTTTACTACTGCATTAATTACTGCCTTTTGTACCGTAAGGTTATAATATTCCTTGCTTTCTCCGAAGATAGTGATGCAACTAAATTAACCGAAGATTTAAGTTCTTACCAGTACCTAAGTAAGATCTTGGAAATAGTTTTCATGACAATAATAGGTACTTAAAATTGTAAATCTTGAATAAGATCACTCGCTCGACGCTCCTTCTTGACAAATCCTTCCATACAATTCTAAGGTTTTGTATTTTAGGGCGTAAGCCCTCGCACTCTGGGTAATCTATAAGAAATTAAATTAGTTCCCAAAAATATTCGATTTCGGCAGGACTCGAACCTGCACCCTCAGTACGGGTGTGCTCTAACCAAATACATAAGCCACGAAATCCTTAGTCGAAAATCTTTAGGACCTCTTACGGCTCTAGCGCCGTCAGCGCCACCTACAGGGGAAACATTACAGTTATCCAAACCTGTTCATAGACTAAAGTTACATTTAGTTCGTTTGACGAGAGCACACCCGTACTGAAGGTGGGGCGTAGGTTCGAGTCCTGCCGAAATCGAAATTTTTGGGAACTTATTTAATTCCTTCCATACAAATTACTGAAGAAACAATTCCCATACAGTGGGAAAATGCAGCCAGCGTCTTGATGACGCTTCTGACTGGTAGGTACTGATATGGCTCAAATGTTTCAATTGTTCGTGCTAATTGGTTTATTTTCTTTAATTGTAATTTTCTATTTTAATTAAGGTTATCTAGACGCTGTATAATTATTTTATTCATTTATTTATATAGTTCACTTTACCTACATCCTATTTCACAGGTAAGTATTTTCTATTATCGCCTCGGATGCATATCCATGCAGTAAATCTGCACTGCTATGATTTACCGGTCAGTTGTCTTCTGCACGTATCACGAACAAGACCCGGTGCATTATCGTTGACAAATTACAGAACATTCCTATCCTATATTCCTATCCTATGGTTTTTGGCAGTAATCTAACGTAGAGCTTAGTGCTTTACATGTTTGTTTCTATTGAAACTCTTACTATGAGTAAGAAAACACAAAACGTACTTAAATATTTTACGAATTTTGTTCAAGATTTGGGTCATTTTTTATAATGAAAGTGATGGTGTTACTTACACCTTCAAACCAACAGAGAAACATAAAAATAAGTCCATTATCCAATCAAAGCTTTGGCATTTTCAGTCAATATTTAACAAAGCAAACCACCCAATCTTAAGCTAGTTTACCGCGATAGATATCGGTAATCAAATTCCAAACAAGATGGACCGCTTCGTAGACGCTCTTTAGTTTCTATTTAGCAGGCCGTCTTTGTCCAGCAGACTTTGGTTTCGGGTCCGACAAACGAAATTAATCGAGACTGCTCTAGGACGTAACCCAATCTTCGGACCGAGATCCCGATTGCTCGTCTTTTGGTCCACAGAATTCACTTACATGAAGTCTTAGAGCAGTCTGTTTCTTGAATGAACCAGCTCTGAACTGATTGAAAATCACGTCGAGGTTTGAACTAATTAGCTGGTACAGGAACGGAGAATGGCATCGCTGTTTCGAATGACATAAATATTGCAATGAAAATTTGAATGAAATAAATATTTGTAAAGATCTATGGAACACAAGGACTAGGGACATCACCATTTTCGCACAATGTTAATTTGCGAGAAGGCCGACATTGGGCCTCATTAGGACAGGCGGTTGCAATTAAGCCGTGCGTCTTTTGCAACTTAACGAGCGCCCAAATTGGACCCCCTTGCCGCCCTCTCTGGACACGCGTTTAAATATACATTTTACACAGGAATTATGGTTTGTGGGTTTATTATGATGTGCCATCTTTACATTTTATTCTCAGCACGTCCCCACAACCTCCAATCCGAAAGAAGTAATAATTTACAAGTCTACCATATCCCTCTATACCGTCTAAAACAGGTGCACTTCAAAAACTATGACAAATCTGCTGCGGCGTCAAAGATTGAGACATTTGTCTTCGAATTTCGATGCAAAAATAGTCGTAAGCAGTTGTATGAGAGTAATAGAGAGCAGAGAGTGAATGTAGTTGGGCACGTTCACGTTGAAAGCAGGTTCGTTAGGGCGTGCGGGCGCCGTCAATCAAGGCAATTGCTGCTCAATCGGCAATCAGCCGCCCGCGCGCGCCGCCCGCCTAACGAGACTCCCGTAAAATACCAACTTCTTACCCGTTCCGATAACACTTTCGCTAACTAACCAACTTTTTGATTTGCAAGCTGTGTAACTGGATTTTTGAAGTTCAGTTTGGAATTGGAATACGAGGCGTTACGAGTTGATGTAAGTGTTACTTCAGATTTAATCTTAATCGATATTTTCCTTTTTTACCTCTAAACTTTTTACAAGAGCTTTAAAAATTTAAGTGTAAAAAATCTCGTAGAGGTACTACGAAAAGTTCAACGAAAAAGTACACTTTTGGCGAGCCATAAATAAACATAAGCTTACCTTTATTTAAAAACAACGCAAAAATAGCATCAACTATATAAAAACTTCGAAGATAAACCGAACCGTTTGCAAATCTGTTTTCACGATATTATAAGATGATTACCTGCAAAACAGTGAACAGCAATCTTGTTTATACACGCCAACAATAGAAGTAATAAATCATTATAAAATTCGTATTAAAGCATCGTAATGTTTATTTAATGCTTCCGGCGGAGCAAACTCGCACACCTCCTAATTTCGTACACACACAAATACACAATAATTCCATACACACAATAATTTCATACACACACAGTAATCAGGAGGAACATCATCACCGTCTTTGTGGAACGGGACCGCAATCCATCATATCGGGACAAAAGGCGGATAACTGGTTGCGTGAAGCGTTAATTTCGTTAACGTCTTAATCAGGGTTCTGGGTATAAAATAGAGTAATTGACAAACAATTGGCAAGTGATGTTGACAAGTGTAAGTTGGCAAGTGTACCATATCAGAGTTCGAGTACCTGCGTCTAATTATAGTAAAATGTTTATTGTTTTACTAGTTATATTTAACTGTTAAGATCGTAATTGTTATTATGAAAATGGTCGAGTTGCTTTGCCACATCTCTGTCGGTGTTCTTTATGATGTATAGAGACTTCAGTAGAAATATAAAAAGTATATATTTTTTACGAAAAACAATGTATTATTTTCTTATCCTCAAAGTTGCAGATAATAGTTTGAAATAATTGTCAACTGTCTTAAGTAGTTCGGAGTAGTTTCGGAGTTATTGTTATTAAAACTTCTATAAATAAAAGTTTTGTTCGACATGTTCTGTTTCCATTGATGTATACCTAAGGCTTCTATTAGGGGTCAAATACTAATATAACACAAGCTCTGCTCTTGGAGCTAGATAATGCTGTGTGAATTGTCCAGCAATATTTTTATTTATTTATTTAAAGCAGTAACACATTCCAGTGATGTTTAAAAATATAAATTTACGATTTATAGGTGACGTCTATGTATGTATCCAGGGTCGAGAAAGGCGTGCGATTTGAAGTCGCATCGAGAGATTGTAGGTGAGGCGCGGGGTGGACTCGTTAGTTGTTGTTTGCGGAGTGACGCGGGTCAATCAGTAGAGGCATGCACGGAACCGCACTTCTTCATACCCCCGCCACCCCCTTCTTACCCCCTTGGAGGCCCCACCGAGCACGGGCCCGCTCGTTAGGCCGCGCCGTCTCTGTCAACTGTAGACGAGCTTTATCGAATCTACGACGCACGAGCCGCGCCGCGGTCGGCCCACTCTTCGCTCTAGTTTGACTCACAACCGCCGGTAAACAAGGGAAATCAGTGTAAAACGAATTTATGCGAATGTCAAATACGAGCTTAAATATCTGATGCTATTTACGAGTATTTGTAATGATAAATCAGGGGCTTGGGGATTTGAAAGCAAAAGCTTCGGTAAAAAGCGCATTTTTGGAAGAGTACAGTGGAGATAATTGGACGGAATTCCGTGCGTTTGACTAATTAACACAGGTTTGGCAGCTGGAGGCCACGTGAAGACATTTGAGCTTCGAATGATTTAGCTTTGCCACGAAGAAAGAACATAAAAATATTGAAATTTAAAAAATCCACTAAACAGTGTTCGTTATTAATATTAAACAAACGGTGATAATTATATTACCTCTATGAAAATTCTTGGTCATTAAAATCGTAGAAACTTAACGTGTAGTTATTTTAACGAACTAATAAAATGACATCAACATAAAACCGAAATTATTTAAGTAGGTAGTTAGTAATTGCATGTTATTTTACATCAATTTACTTCACAGCTCACCTAAGGAAAATAAACACTCATAATTGGAAGAAAATACCTCAAAGTGATTTACAAGATCGCGTGGAAATAAAACAGGTTCCTGGTTTTAATGGGCTTAATACTCGCGACATATTTATCAATAACACTTATGGCTATTCTCTATGTAGGGGCATTCATTAAACTGACTCGGCAGTGTAGCGCTATGACTGTCAAGCAATAACTTCGTTTTCCTAATACGTTACACGCTCTATAAAACATAGAAGGTTAATTGACAACGGACTGCCGGCAAAAACTTTGTTACCTCCACCCTAAATTAGTCCTTAGCGGTCTTTAACAAGACCAATTTAGCTGGTTTGCTGCTATAGCTGTTCGCCAGACGCCGTCGCCGATCGGTCGTTGTGTGCAAAACTGTGTACTTTTTGTACCTCTCCCAGGTAGAAAACGAAACGGTTCAAAGCATTTTCATAACAATGCGCCCGCGGCTTTCTCGGTATACTTTTTTGGGTGCTCGATGCGTTTGACAGACACGCCATTGTCATCTTCAGATGACGGACTAAAAACTGATTAAATCGATCAATGGGAAAGATCGATCGGTAGAGCGGAATCCGATGCCTTAAATGGTACTAATTAGTGATCCATGAGAAGTATTCCATTATAAGATTTTATAGATCTAAAAGTAAAATCAGGAGGTTTGGATAAGAAGACTCACCTCGTGTAGTCGCTTTTGCATAATATCATCCCGCCTTTGAAATAGAAGGATCGGCCCATGTCCGCGAGCGCCTGGCCGCAGCAGGTGCACTTGAGGCAGCCGTGGTGCCAGTACCGGTCGAGCGCGTGTAGCAGGAAACGCTCCACGATCTTGCCGCCGCAGCCGGCGCATTCCTTGAGCGCGGGGTTGTTGTTGTTGTTGTGGTACTGCGAGTCGTGCCCGTTGGTGGCGAAGGAGGCCTCCGGCGAGGGCGGGTGTGGCGAGCTCAGCTCCCCGTACCCGTGGTAGTGCGGGTTCATACTCAGCGCGCTCGCGGCCAGCTTGGCGGTTGGAGCGAGGACCGCTCGCACTCACACCACAACTACACGCCCTGGAACAAAACGACACAACGTAAACTAAAACAATCAAAGGAAATGGAGTCTCGCTCGCCGCGGGGCTCTCTAAAAGGATTGGATAAGTTTGACCTTGCGGATCGTCTCCTTGAACTAATTTTTCTTGGCAATCCCCGGATTCAGATGTAGGCCTGCGGGTGGCCGCTTATAAAATTTTCCAATTAGCAATTTCATACAATTAGGAGTGGGTGAAGGTGCGGGCTGGGCAAGGAGGGGTGCAGGGGTGCGGGCGGCGAGTGCGTCAACCCGATCCAATTAGCTGGTGGCCGGCGGAGCGGCGGGGCGGCCGCGTCTCCGCTGCCCTGTCGCCATAAAACTTAATTAAACGTTTAAAAACAAGTATTCATTAAAGAATAATCAAGCTTATGTAGTCATAAATAACCGGATTGTCCCGCGCGGAACGAGCGCCGTAATTAAGACTGCACAGAGTTGATCAAACGCACTGATTTGAACTACCCTTCATTAAGAACGCGAGCTGGGCCCCAGCTTCCGCGGTGCAGAAACTAATTAAGAATAACGGACGCTTTAAAAGCGTAATTAATTTAGATTGTAATTCTATTTCTCTGAGAGTAAAGTAGACAATTATTTCAGTAGCCCTTTCTTTTAGAGCGATTTGCTTTGCTGAATGTAATTTGCTTAATTTCTGTGTCGGACAGAATAAAGGGTTGTAGCTGTGTTTGGATTAATATCTAACTGACGACGATGACGTCCGCCCGAGTAAACAAACAGACGTCCGTTTGTTTCTTTCTTTGCGTACATTATGTGATTAACGCTTCAAGTGCCTACTTTTGGTGTCAAAAATTAACACGTGCTTGATCATTGTAACCATGCAAGTTGCTACGACAGCCCTAAAGTGTGTCAGCTAGGTTTGATAAGCTTTCAGAATAGGGACTTTACCTACCATTAAAAGTTTAAATATCCGTGTTCAACACTAAAGTTCTGTTATGTCGTCGAATCAAAAAACATGGAGGTAAAGCTCATTTCGCGATGAAAGCTGTTGCATAGAGGCACAGGCTCCAAGACCCAAAGGTTTCCAGCATGGAATCTAAATAAAAGATGATAAAGCTGATTTTCCATTGCACATGGGTCATCAGCTCAGGAATCCAGGATATAATCTTAGCGACTTGCTTTGGAATCTTAAGACCAGGAAATAAAGCTCATTTTCTATTGGAAAGGTTCCAGTTGTCGTGTGCCCACTAATTAGCCCCCTCGCGTGCGCTCCTTAGATAGTAGGTGGGTACAGTCAGCTGCGAAAATATGTATCGACTTCTAAGTTTTTAATTTAACTAAATAGTTACATCGTAATCAATAGCCTCTATTATGTCTGCCATAATATCCACGCTGCCATGTCGGGCATGCGGAAGATCGCAGTGGAGATGTTAAATAGACATAGAAGTAAGCTGCCCTTCCTCTGGCAGGTTCCAATTTCCGAATTCTCGGCCTCATCCTCGGGTTTAGTAACGGGGGTCGATTCTAACGCTGCAGCCGCCACGACAATTTTTAGCTAAAGGTACCTCAAAAGACAAGTAGGTAGGTACGATGACTTCAAATTATCAAACATACATAGATGGCTACGCGCGATCCTACGCGCCTAAATAAATTTAAATGACCCCTAATTTGAAAAGTTATAGTATTATTATCTAGGAAGACCTCTGTGGCGCGGTGGGCGAAGGTCCACCTACGAAGCAGGAGGTTGCGGGTTCGATTACGCCTCAGGACAAATGTTTATACGTTCCGCAGCTATTTGTTCAGGGTGTTCTGGTCGTTCTATGCATAATAAAAATATCTTACTACGTATGGTATTATATTATGTATAGCAGTTATCTAGTTCCCATAACACAAGCTCTGCTTAGCTTGGGGCTAGATAATGCTGTGTGAATTGTCCAGCATTATTATCATTATAAAAGTGTACACTTGCGATTGTTAACATATTTTTATATATTTACAGCTGACTGTACCTACCTGGAATAGGCGCGAACTTAGAACAGCTTTTAATGTCTCTGTTTGGTCAATTTTATACGGTTTTTCGCTTAATTAGAGATAAAAGCCCTCATTAAAAGGTTTTGCTGCTGTTATAAAAAGTACGGGATACTTAAATTAATGTTCATAGTTGTACAAAGCTAGGCTGAAAAATGTCTTAGATGCACGAAAATACTTAAATACCTAAGTAAATACTTCCTGAATTAATTTTTTTTGAAATATTTGCAGACTCCAAATTATAATTTCTCCAAATAATTTTATATTTTAAGTACATAAAAACTTTCATCATTGACTTTGAAATGTTTTTTTTTCATTTTGCAGTACAAATAATACTTAATCCCTCGTAAATAAAATCTATACGGTTTCGTATAGATAAATGGTTCCGTATAGATTTTATTGTTTCCGGGTGGTTAGGTCTGAATGTCAAAATGTACTGATTTATCATAAACTCTAGAAAAAACCAAAAGTATCATAAAAATCGGTTCCAAATTGACGTTGACGATTATTTCACAATAAGAGAACTTAGGTACACAAAACATACATACTGCCGAACATAGAACCTCCTCCTTTTTTCAAAGACGGTTAAAAATAAAAATCGGTAGATCGAAATCTAGAAAAATAGGTACTGAGCGAACAACACGCATGTGGCCTGATTTTGATATTTTCTTACGTATGTTACAACTTTCTGTTAGTGTGTTTTGTTATGATAACCTAAATGGGTATTTAATTGTTGAAAATTAATTATATCCGCTTTCCGTTATAGCACTTTATGAGCTCTACATTATGCATAGAGTCGTTTCTATGTAGTCATAGAATGTGATTTATCTGTAGGGCCGAATGCCTCTAAATTAAAAGGTTGATGATGGTGATCATGATGAAGGGTGTCGTCTTATGCCGGGTACAGACCAAGCGAGCAAGAGCGAGCGAATGCAAACGATTGGGATTTGACAATCGGTACGTTCCTTCCATATTGCTTTGATGTAGCGACAGCCGCCGGAGCACGGCCGAAGACGAACGAAGGCCCTTGTTTGGACTCGCTTGCTTTCGCAATGACGTCCACACTGGTACTTTTGCGTTCGTTCGTTAGCCTTCGCTCGTACTCGCTCGCTTGGTCTGTACCCGGCATTAGAATGACACAGTCTGAATTTTACATTTGATGATGATGATGATTCTTTGTTAATGGCATTAAATTGTGTCTGGTTGGACAGAATAATTCTGCCAGTGTCAAGTAATGGAAAATAATTGTAAATAACATTGTTTGATATTTTCACCAGAGCATAGTTCGTTATCTAGCAGGATGCACCACGTGCTGGTTAGATTGGCTTGAGCCCTGACACCCTGAATTTAACATTTGATAAAAGAAACTACAGATGGAAGGAAGCGTGTCAAAAGTGTCAAGGTTGAGTAATGTATCCATCTCTCCGTGCAAATAGCACCGCACGCTTTCATCTATGGACGATTCAGCGACGGTACCATTGTCATAGTTAAGCGGTTGGTTAGCCGAATTAGGCCCCTGTTTCTAAGATCAGGCGTTGAGCCAAGACATGCTTATAAACAAAGATTTAAATCGTTAGATGCGCCCTGAGACCAAAAACTGTGGCATTGTCTTCGAATGTGTGCGTTGACAAAATGCCGATGCACGCACACTACTAATGAGTAGGTAGTTAAAATTAATATTTTTGTCAACAAACCTGTTATTATTACCATTGTTTGTGCAATTACATTGCACAAACATCTGTGAAAAATAAATGACCTATTTTCCCTGAAATCGAAATGTTTGAATGTGTGCGTCGAAACGCCGACGCACGCACACTACCTAAAGAGTAGTTAATTATAGTGTTATTGACAATAAACCTAATTATTATTATAACCATTTATTGTGCAATTAGTATATTGCACAAACTTTCTATATAAAATAAAGGTTGGCGATTTAAATCTTTGCTTACAAAGCGATATAAAAACATTGAATTGAGGTTATGTAACATATTTGTTTACAAGTAGATCCTTAAGCATATTAAAATTTCTGTAAAATGTAAATCCCTTTTTGGCTGTCGCTATGATTAGAAGTTTTGTATCATCTAGATTTAAGAGCTGTGGATTTTGTTTCTTAAATAAATAAAAATAAATAAATTAGTATTATTTTATCTAAGTTGCTAAACTGTAACCTTATGTTTGATGTTATACCTCTTACTTCCTAATGAATGTAGCACGCTCATAAATAAAAGAGAATTTATTTGGGACACAATACAACGAACGTATTATAGGAACATACTATCATACTAAAAAATTGATTATAGCCAAAATATGTTCTATATCTATCGTATCAAGGTTGGTATTGCCATTGTCTGCCGTTGCGTGTTAGACGCGGGGGTGGCTTGAGAACCGACAGGTGCCGGTTTCATTATTCAAGAACCATTGATTGGGTACTTTGTTGTCGTTTAAAAATCTAAGGGTGGATACACATGGAGAATACAACCGTAGGTATAAACCAAATTCTACAAACCTTATTTAGATTAAGAGGGCGTCACTTTGTAAAAAAGGTAGGCATAGCATTTCGCGTTCATAGGCGCAGTAGAGGGCATGCTTTTTTGGAACGGCGCAAGTGCAAAAATTTAGTTTTTGCTGATTTACAAGAAAACTACACAAGTTATGAAAAAACTATCAGAAGGAACCAAGTACTTAGTAATAACTTACGAATCAAAACATGAATCATTTCCATAGATCGTAGGGTTCCCAAGATCTCGACCACATTATGTGTACAACAGTGCAATTTCATGTTTTTTTTTCATGATATAGTAATCTATGTAATACGGATTTATCATAAGAACGATTGAAGCAAATAAGCTTCGTACATGAAAAGTGTGTGGTCGACAGTATTTTTTGCCTGCCTAAATCTTTTGAAACCCATGGTTATTAACATAGAACTCATAATTTTTTTTGCCTGCCTTTAAAAAGTGGTACGAATCCGGAACGATTTCAGCATAAAATTTAAGTTTCCGTGTTCGGACCACTTTGGTAGAAGCCAGCCAACACCTCTTTTTAAAATCGTAATTATTTATTATTTATTTATTTTATTTTATTCGGAGAATAAACAGTTGTACATTACTATTTATGTAAACTTACGATTAAACTATTAACTATTAATATATCCTCGCATATAGTAACTAAAAAAACTGCATGCTAGCGGAAAAAATTTAAGCAACATCTTGCTCTTGCAATATCACGCCATTTTTTACCGCTCGTGTAAGTACCACCTTAATTATAGCAGTAGCATCCTACAAAGCGATGAGCCCCTATTTACAACTTAAGTGATTTTTTTTTCAATTACAACGATGATTTTGAATTTTTACCGTAAAACTGTAAGTCATCATTGTTAGTGAATGTTTGTTTCCCTATTCTATGAAGTGTTGCACTAAACGCGGTGACGAGGCTTTTATGGACCGGTTGTTATGAACATGACAATTATGGGGAAGAATCCTTGTAATTGTATGTCTTTAGTGTAGGTGAGTTGGTTGCCTCGGCTTTGATACCAAGGTACACTGCGTACCTACACTTAGGTATGTCATAAAATGCCTAATCGAGTCATAACAGATTTCTTTGTTTAATTTTATAAACAGGTAAGAAGAAATTAATAAATCCCAAAAATTTACGATCCCATTATTTATTATTATTTATTATTATTTTTTTATTTGATTGATTTAGTTCAGAGTACTATAATAAATAAAAACCTTAGAATCAGGTAAGAAGAATTGACAAAAAAAATTGTGTCCATTTAAAAATCATTTTTGACACTAGTTCAGCAATTCCTGTTTATAGATTTACAGGCCTATACTACAACGCCATTGTGTGAAAAGGATAGGCATAGGATTTCGCTTTCTTAGGAGCGGGACAGAGCAGAGCGGAGTAAGCCCAAAAATCTAGCTTTTGCTTATTATCTATGAATTAGGACATTATTTGAAGAAGAAAAAAACGCCACATATAAAATCTTCTATAAACTTAGTTCAATTACCATGCTTATTCTCAACATTTAAACTTCTGTATTTATTGAGAAATTAAGGTTTTAGCAAAAATTTAGAGGTAGCTTTGCGATTTTTTTGTATCGAGAAAATTTCATGAATACGTGTTTTCGTAACATATAAACGAGTAAGTCCTGAACTTTACCATATTGTATAAATTTCAAAGTTTAATATTCAGTAGTTTGGAAGATATAGACATCCGGCGGAATTGATTTGAGGTAGTATAGGCCCTTAAAGAGACTATTTAGTAATAAAACACTGTTTTAACCGGATTGATCGCGTATATTCTATGTAGTCTGCCTGTGACCATGGAAGCTGAAAAGCCTCCGAAACGTCAGGTTATAAACAAAATATAAAATATACGCGATCAATCCGGTTAAAACAGTGTTTTATTATGAGTTCTCGCGAAAATAACCTTAGAATATACTATGACTATTTAGTACTTATGTTGTTTTAGACACGTCCGTCCGAATCACAAGCCTGTTTCAAAAATTCCTAAACAAATTCTTGAGTGCAGATCTCACTAATATTATAAACGTGAAAGTTTAGATGGATGGATAGATGGATGGATGTTTGTTCCTTTATCACGCCAGAACGGCTGAACAGATCTGGATGAAATTTGGCACAGAGATAGATTATAGTCTGGAATAGAACATAGGCTACTTTTTATCCCGGAATTCCCACGGGAACGGGAACTACGCGGGTGAAACCGCAAGGCGCTGCTAGTATGCTATATTTTATCAAGGTCCTGTAAGCAACAGCTTGTAAGTTATAATCAATGTGTCTAAAAAAACCATCCTCATTACAGCCTCGGTCACTCAAGAGCCCCTCAGTTTAGTACAACGAGTAACGTAATTAAGACGCAACCGCCGGCGAAATTAAACGCGAGACGGAATGAGAATGTGCGCCTAATTAGAGCCGCGGGGCGAGGGGTGCAAGGCTTCGTAGCACCCTTCAGTTCGGTGCTGACTGTTGCATCGAAAACAACAAACGTAGAGGATTTTCGGAAGTTCGCTTGTAATTAGTGAACGGATTTTTATTTTCATGATCAGAAGCTGGAGCTTTACATTGTCAGAATCGAAGAAGAAATAATGCTTTCTGATGTGATAGTAAATGTTACGTTTACATGAATTCATACAGGATGTGTATGAATCTTGGAAAAGGATTGCGGAAATGTATTGCCCATCGTTCTGTGTAAAGGAAAAATAATCTTCAATAACTCTATAGTTCTATTTTGTTAAGCTTAATATGTATTATAGGCAAAGTGTGTTTAAACTTAAAAGTGTTAAGTTTTCAGTTTAATTTTTTATGTTCAGTTAAAAATCATTCGACTGTCTGTTTTAAAAATCACAGTAATTTTATATACATAAATCCTTTTTTGGCCGTAGGTTTTGCATATAATATTAGAATAGTTAGTATTTAAGGGCTGTGGGTTTTGTTATAACAACAGAAACAAAAATCTTTTATATAAGGTTTTTTTTATCCAAGTGCTTAGGAACTTGGGAACTTCTTACTTTTCATAGAGATACCCAGAGAGGGTATCTCTATGAAAAGAAAGAAGTTCCCAAAATTTTCGATTTCGGCGGGACTCGAACCCGCGCCCCACTCTCAGTACAGGTGTGCTCTTCCCAACTAGGCCACGAAATCAGTACTAATAGTTAAATCTTTTATTTATTGTATACTTGTATAGCTGATAACTTACATATTAGTATAGATATTAAGTAACTTATTAGTAAGTGCCTAATAGCCAGCCAAACTTGTATATAGACAAGTATACAATAAAACCTAACTGGCTATAGCCAGTTAGGTTTTATTACTTACTACTTTTGTTAGTCATAAACTTGTTACAGAAACCGCATCATTGCAGTACTCCATAATCGGTTCAGAACAGGATCAATTGGAGGCAATGAAATGGAGTCATTTATTGAAATAGAGTAGGACAAAGCGAGGGCATTTTGCAATATGAGCAGTAAACTCGGACTCATTCTGTTGGTAATAACGCTTAGTTAATTACTACCACTACCTTCTTTGCAACCGCACATAGGTACTTAGTATCTACCAAGTACTATCATGGTTGCATGGCAAGGTCGTCACACACGGTGCAGATGCTATAACATTTTATCTTAAGATACCTTACGATAAAATATAATCGCATCTTAAGGTATCACACACGTTATGTTCTCATTCTCTTGCAAAACGGCGAAATTGTTTTTTTGGGATATTATTTAGTTCCTTTTTTATGTTTTTAGGAAACAGCTATTATGTTAATCCTAGCTGTAATTGCTTGATTCTGTTATTGTAATTTTCTTAATAAATGATAATATTTCTTAACAATTGGTCTCTTCAAACCTCGTCTAGTTCTATTTACACAAAAAGTTCACATGATTTAAACAAAATTATGTTCAAATACGCTCATTATCTGTTATTATAATGAAAAATAATGATTGTAACATTGTGTATCTGGGAATGGTACATACATCGATCAAACGGTTGTTGTCGCGGAGACACAATTTTGGCCATCACTAGGAAACGAAAGGTAGATCTCAGAACATAGGGATCTTTCGCGGAGAGGAGAGGAGGTCAATATGATGTGACAAAATAAGCATGGCCTTTGCAGTCTACACCACGTTTTTGACAGCTCCAAGTAAAAAGCGTCGCTCTTTTCAGTCAGGTTAAACTATTTTCGTACTATTTTCTAAGAGTTCACCACAGTGAAGAATTAGAGACATTTGCTGGGTCTATACCACATTTTTGTCAGCTCCAAGTAACAAGTGTCCTTCTTTTCAGTCAGGTTGAACTATTTTAGTATTATTTTTTAAGAGGTCCCCACAATTAGGTATTAGAGACATTTACTGGATCTATACCAAATTTTTGACGGCTCCAAATAAAAAGCGCCCCTCTTTTCAGTTGGGTTGAACAATTTTTTAAGCGTTCCCAACAATGTAGTAAGTATTAGAGATACTCCACATCGCTAGATAGCTGTCAAAAGGATCATTCAGGCAGACAAAAACACCAAGTACCAACCTTGTTAACATCGATCACATATTTACAAACCACAGAAAGCAATCCTAGTAAATCAATCTGTGGTTTTTCGGTATGTACTTATCTATAAAGTTAACTCAGTTGGCGGATTTCACTATTAAAAGAAATTAACAATTCAACCTTCAGACACAATTTAATGTTAATCAACTTAATCCCTATCTTCTAGAAAGTAAAAACGCGGCAACGGACGTCCGGCTGAAGTAAATTATGAAGTCTATGGTACGGCTCCGCGCTCTACAATATTTCTGCTCTATGGTTCCAGCGGCCGGTTTGAGGTCACGCCGGATGAATGCCGAGGCCCATTAACGGTCATTATATGCAAATATTATTACACTTAGCTTGTACCGAGGTAATGCGAATACAGCAATTTGTATCGATTTTGGAGACCTGCTAACTTAAATTTGTTCCTTAGTTTGTTTATAAACCACGCTATGTTTTATCGACCGAGCTCTTGCTCGGTCGATAAAACAGCGTGGTATATCTTTAAAAACTTTAACATTCTAAAAAACATAGGATAAGAATTCTTCGCTTTTTTTTTAATCTGATGTAAGCCTAAAGTAAGGCATAACAATTTATGTAATTTGTACATATTTAAACATTTTGCAGTTCAAGTAATTCTTTTAGTTACATAGGTAAAGCTGACTAAGATGCCTTTAATACCTTAATTACCATGACGCACATGGACAACATCCCCCTGCTGCAGCTGCGTCGCTTTAGGGTTTTAGCGGCAGTGATTGCGTTAAGGTAGAATAGTGAAAAAAATAACGAGTGAATAACGTTATAAAACACTCATTCATTAAACAGCCCGCAAACCACAGTATAAAAACCTATTTTACCCATCACCGCATTAAAAGAGCGAGTGAGCGTAAAGTTGCTCGCCTAATGAAGCTTGACAATTAACTCAAAAACTTGGAGTTGCGTTCGATTGGATGAAATTAATCAATGGCGAGTCCCGGCTGGATGGGTCAATTCTCAAGTGCACCGAGTTTCACTCTACTAGCATGTCTCGTCCCAATACCTAGCTTAATGTAGTGATACACTGTAAACGTCGTTGCAGCAGATTGAAAGAAATTGTGTTGGTAATTATTGAATTTGTTTTTAATTAAAATGGTTTTCTTTTAAACATTCGTCTCTGAAATCTTAGGTATAAATACAAAATGGCGGTTTGTAATAAAAATTGTTTATAAATAGTTGAACCAGACTAAAACGACGGCTCTTGTTACTGAGGAATGTCAAAGGGTAATTTTTTCGTTGGCCTATTTTACATC
The DNA here is from genome assembly GCA_947086465.1 of Eupithecia exiguata. Taxonomy (NCBI): domain Eukaryota; kingdom Metazoa; phylum Arthropoda; class Insecta; order Lepidoptera; family Geometridae; genus Eupithecia; species Eupithecia exiguata. The sequence goes on from OX352229.1 coordinate 4,366,715, forward strand.
ACCGAAAGTGATTTATGCGGTATCGAATTTGCTTACTTTGACATGATATCCCACTGATATGCTTTTCTCTCCGAGATAGATCTCCGCCATCAATTGAGTTCGAACGTAAATGAAATAGGTTTTTTTTAAACCGCCTCTTTGCATGAATGAATGTGCGAAAGGGGTTAGGAATGAACCCAGTCCGACCGTCGAAAAAGTGTTTTCGAAAAGCAAACGAGAAAACCCTATAATATATATCCCTCCACCCAGCTCCACAAACAAAATATTTATAAAATAGAAATCTGTAGGTGCACCATTGAGACGCCAGACACTGTTTCTAATTTAAACTTGCTAATTTAAGTTTAGATGAGTTATATGACATCTAATTTAAGAATAGAATAAGCAATGAGTTGTTAACCTTTTCGTTTGGAAATTTAGGTTGATTATTTGACCGAAATTAAAACAATTACCGGCACTCTCTAATATATACAATCTGTTAGTTTTGAAAAAACAATTTTACTAACGCATTGGCAGCCCAGCATCTGCGATGGGATCCGAAAAGGTGCAGGCTAGTAATAGCTAGTTGAAGACGTCCATGAGCGTAATTTTCGTCATGGCAATGAAACTGTTATTTGTTCATCTGTAGTTAAAATCATAATTAATATATATATTGTAGTCCCAGAAACATTTATCTTTAATGATCAGCTATAAAACCAGCCCGAGTAAACCCCGCAAAAGCCCTGTGTAGTGTGAAAAAGAACCCCCAACGATGCCTCGATGGTTCCACTTGTTAAGTTATGTGTACGTGGAAAGACTATAATTGGTTAAATTGTTTTGATCCGCTAGATAAGATGCGCAAAAAGCTCACAAGTATCAATTTAAAGAACGCAAGATAATGCAATTATCGGCGGGTGACATGAGAAGGTCTGTCATCTGTCGGAAAAGAATGTTAAATATCGATCATAATCTCACATTAGCGGCAATTTTGTCGCACCTTAATGTCGCTTTGTCGTGACTAAAAACACGAAGAGCCGGTACACTGCATAATACTACATCGTCTATAGATTGCTTGCATTGCTTCGGATGATGTAGAGCTTTGAAAACTCATTGTGAAGTCAAAAATCCCGTTGAGTTTCTTGTTTTCTGGAACTATAAAGCTTATGAATCGAGAAATGTTGATCGATAAAATTAAATTGTTCTAGGTTTTTATGTACTTAGTCTTTCTGAGTAACAATCCTAACATATCCTACTAATAATAAAAAGGTGGAAGTTTGTGAGTTGTGATGTTTGGTCAAAGTAAACACCAAAACTACTAAGTCAAAAATCCCGTTGAGTTTCTTATTTTCTGGAACTAAAAACGCTTATGAATCGAGAAATGTTGATCGATAAAATTATTTTTTTCTACTTGGCTTGGGTTTTTAAGTACTTGTTGTTCTGAGTAACAATCCTAACTAATATCCGCGCTTAGAGACAGTTGTATAAAACACTAAAATACTATTTTATACATAACTGGCTCTAAGTAATAATAACCCTTCTCAGCACACATACCAACGTCCACGTTGGCAAAAATCCTCTTGTTTGTGGAGGCACAAACAAGATGGTTTTTGTCGACCACACGGCGGATTGATGATCATAAAACATAGGGGTGTAGAAAATACCAATGAAGAAGCTGATAGGTACAGTTTTGATAGGATCTCTTAGTAAACTCTTACGAAATTCACAGGTTGAATTGGAGGTCGATTCTTACGTCACGATCGCCAATGCATACTATACAAACGCTTGCTCTTCCCCAAACAATCATCTTTTCTAGGCTCTTTAGTTTAATTTTTGTTAAAAAGTTCCTTTAATTCACCAAACAAGCACTACTAAAATACGGTGTTCCGTTTTAAAGATTACGAAATTACATATTTTTTTATATTTAATTATTTTGTTAGGATTATGAGTGCTAGTTGTAGCCATACCGTAAATCATTAGATCCTTGAAGAGACACATGTTATCAGTTAGCTGATTATCTTATTGGTAAAACTGATAACGCTGTTGAACACATCAGCCATTGCACTTTACTATTTATTTTGATTGCATAAAATCTACACAAGTGTGAGTAGTACCTACTCGTACAGTGCTACAAGCGTCTGCCCGCGGCTTTGCATACATTTTTTGAATAAAATATTCTACCTATATAGACGGTGGATTTTTGAGATGGGAGATGTGGATGTGGATGGCCAAATCCGGCACCATATGAGTTGGAGGAAAGTCATGAAAGGAGTTATGACCTCGATTTATGTAAAAACAAAACTTTCTTATATAGATTTTTTGATTTTATTTAATTATCTGAGCGTCTGGTCGAAGCGACGACGCGAGATCCGAGAGTTGGTGAGTATCTGGCACAGCGCATCAGCATTGCTATACAGCGCGGGGCAATGCAGCGAGCGTCTTGGGCAGGCTTCCGACTGGTATTGATATGGATCAGTGGAGCTACCTGTAGATTGTTTGCAACAGCCTGCAGTTAGCTCAATTGTTTTAATTGGAAATACTAGTTTTCATTTAATTCTATTATTTGATTGTAATTTTTTTTATTCAAAAATAGTTGGTGCTATATTGTTTTTCGGTAATGTATACATAACTTACTTAAGCTGAAGACAGGGCGCTATGGCGCTCATTAGGGGAGGCCTATGTCCAGCAGTGGACCGATATAGGCTGATGATGATGATGATGATACTTAACTTTATTATTGGATAAACAAATATTAAAAAACGATCCCTATTTACGCATTCAATGACAAAGTGACGTAATTCTTGTATTCTACCCTGGACAACCATCCCCGTGTTTGGCCTGCAGTGGACTAACATAGACTGACAATGATGTGATGACTCATAGTTCTATAAAAGACTTCACAGTTTTTTTATAGCTCTCTGAATCTAACATGTTACAACGTCTAATGAGCTTTCCAACTCACAAAAACACTTAGGTTTGGTACCTACGTTATGAAATTTACCCGTTGCTTTTATTTTCCAAGTAAATGTTTTCGGAGAAGTGTGAGCCATTTGGTAATTTGAATCTGTGTTTTTCTGTGTAATCTGTGTTATACACGGAACAGTTAAACAGCGGTCGAGTGACGGTACCGCTATGTTTAGAGTTGTCAACCGCGACATTTGGTCAGTTTTGAGGAATTGCTTACATAAAAGTACTTACTCAGATGAAATGAGATAGGTACCTACGTAACGGAAGAAAAAAGTAAATATTTAACTAACAAAGAAAATGACAACTAAATAATAAAATCAAATTAGAACTATTATTTACAGTAGGCTATTTGACTACATTAAAAATAAGTTCCAAATTGTTTTTTTCCTAGTCAATGACAACGTAATAAAGCGAAATCAGGTGATTTTTATCAAAAATATGCCTATTTTAGGTAAAAAAACGGGATTAAAATTACACATTTTTTTATATATGATCACGTGACCGAAAACGCTCTGCGTTTGGTAGGATCACTGGTGACGTCACACTATTACAGATTACAGTGTCAATGAGTTCTTCTTGTTAGGTATGGTGTGGCGGGGTGACGCTCAGAGCACGGGAGCCATGACAGAGATTATCGTTTTGGCGCGCCATTATTTTATTCAAACTTTAAAATTAGTTTTTATAACTAATACGACTGACCTTGAAGAAATATTAATTACACTTTGCATAATTTTTATCAGACAATACGTTAGAATTATTTCCCAGTAGTAGGTAGTCAAGTAGCCTATTGAAACAGTTGAGTTAACTTCCCTTTGTTGCAAACAATCTAGAGGTAACTCAACTGATTCATATAATATACCAATCGGAAGCGTCCCCAAGACGCTGGCTACATCGTCACGGAATTTGTATGAGAGGTATAAATTTAGGTAATTTATGAGAAAATATTGAAAAACCAATCCAATAACTGCTCCGGTAATGAATTGAGTAGGTGGCTTTGAGCAGAGCAGTAATTACCTACCTTAGCAGACTTCCTATGACAGGTAGGTAAATTAAATATGATAATGAGCCTTGAAATCTTAGACTTTAATGCCTATCAAGGTTGCTTGGAAGAGATCGCTCATAGCGATAAGGTCACTTTTCTATAAATAAATAATGATGGACAATTCACACAGCATTATCTAGCCCCAAGCTAAGCAGAGCTTGTGTTATGGGATAATTGATTTACATAATATATTAAAATAATTTGATAGATATTTTTTATTATAGGTACATAGAAAAACCAGAACACCCTGAACAAATATCTGCAGATCGTACAAACATTTGTCCCGAGGCGGGAATCGAACCCACAACCTCCTGCATCGCAGGCGGACCTTCCTTCTTTTGTACTTCGTCTACTCGTAGCAGCAGTTTATTTCTGTACTGTTTTCTGTGTTTGTCTGGTACAATAAAGTATTCAATATCTATCTATCTATCAATTCGGTAAACGACAATTCGCACACACGGAAAATCTTTATCTACATTTAATGTTTCTTCAAATTTTAATTAGTAAATAAATCCAACCTTTTTCTAATCGTGTTGCGTCCATTATTTTAATAATACCAAGCGATTAATAACTTTGATGAATCCCATCGCCCGAGGCATCGGTATAAAAGGTCCAATTACACCGAATGTAGCTAATTTCAATCAAATACCACTAATTAGCTGACATCGAGCGTTCTTTGTTCTGCCGCTTAACAAATTGCTCAATTGATTTTGTTAATCGGACGTTTTGGTTGGCTGTTCAGATCGCTTGCAGTCACGACATTGCGAGCTGATAAAGTAAATAGTAATAGATAATACGAGGTACCTACCAAACGTAAGGATTAACGCCCGAATACTCAAAGGTAACTTACGTTTGAGCACGTCTCAAGTCGTGATTATTTGACAGTTTTCTATGAAAATTTGTCAAAAATTGGTCACTGTTATTCGAGGGTAAACTATGTAGTAGGTAATGTAGATGTCTAAAAAAGTTGCAAAGTCCGTTAACTGGCAGTGCAAGTTTAGATTTAATCGCGATTTATAAAACAAAATTATATCTTAGAGCAGTCGCAACGTAAAGCGAATAAAAATTCAACAGACAATGAACAGACATTCACATAAAAGCATCTATGACTCAGAGCGAACAGGCAATGCAGAGTAGAGCTATTTCCTGACAGATTTTTAAGATTAAATCTGGATAACTTAATTATTAATCTATATAACAAACCAAAATGTTTAAATGAAATCATCGTTTACAAAAAAAAACTTCTAATACTTACCACCTTAAATAGACAAAAGCGAAAGAATTTCCCATTAAACGAGCTTAAAACTTTTAAATTTTAAATCACACTCAATTCGGCTATCCCTAGACCCAAATCTATTTATCAAAGCCAACGTTAAAAACGCCATTACAGACCATAGACAAATTATCCACTGATGGTCGTGTCTCTGATATTAATTTAATGACTTTAGCATTGAAAAATTGCCGTGTTCTTATAACAAATGGGTGGATGATTGTAATCGTGGATCTGGTTCATTACGGGCTCATTATAGCGAGCATAGCGAGCCCGAGGCCACGATGTCAATCTACCTACTAAAATAATTTTGTTTTCAAACTAATTAAAGACACCGCGTTGTTAAGAATGAACAGAATTCGGTATTTTCCTTATTTAATTGCTACACATGTAAAGGTTTTCGTTATCGTGAATAGCGATTGTAACAATAAAATTTTATTTTTATGATTATTAAAAATAATTTCAATAGCTAAATTGAATAAATAAAAAAACTACTGAACATTTCACAAACAAACATGTAGCTTAAAACTAATCAAAGCTCGAGTTACACCAAGACTCCACCAAAGCGGATATGTGCGGAGATCGCCAGCTTGCAAGGCACAGCTCATACCTCCGCTTCGATCTTTCTTTGTTTCTCTGCATACAAATATAATATATCTCTGCTTGGTGGTCTTCGGCGATGCTGAGGAGGACGAAATGTGTGAATTCTAATGGTTGTTTAAAACACCCTGTTCTCCGCTCATCTCTGATCATCTTCATCTCAGATTTGGTGAAGTCCTGCCCTTATGGGTACCAGATATCTGATTTAAATATTTTTACAGCTACATAAAATACCTAGGTACTTAACATTAATAACAAATACAATGTCTCTCTGTATGTAGACATGCATCGTCGCATTTTGACGAGGGCATTAAAACTTCGTATTCTAAACGGTATAATAATTCGTTTTTAACATTCCTTTTGATTGACATTTTGATTCAATGTCTGACAGTCGCCAGGTGGTCCCAAAATGTCCCGACCATAGTACAATACTCAACAGAAACGCAACAAGGCTGAAAAACTAGTGTTGTCTCTGTTTTGTAGTAAGAACTCTTTGTAGCTATAAAGTTGTATGTGTAGGTAATTATTTCGTAGCACAGTCTTAGGTTTAGAATGGAAATATAACAGGACAATTAGCAGCTTCGATGGTTAACTTTGACGTTTAGTGTATGAAAACTTCCGGCAAAAACGCAATGAATGTACAGGGTGCCAAGTAATAATGTGTACTAAGCCGAAAGGGGGTGATTCTGGACTTTTTTGCACGAACTAAGTTTTTTTCGTCCTATTAATAGGACGAAAAAAACTTAGTCTTCTTTTACCCGCTCTCTTAGAATATTTTAACATATTTCACATATGGTTTTGGCTTGTTTTTTCAGTAGAACCAGTGTTTTGTTATGAAATTATAACAAAAATGGGGTAAACGTGTTCTTGAGTGCAGACCGCGACTCGGCAAACGTAGTGTAGGACTATGGCGCTTGTTAGGGGATGCCTATGTCCAGCACTAATACTAATATAGGCCGATGATGATGATGAATTAAGGTATTACATAATGTGTATTTATACTGAGCTAAAATTTAAGTTTTTAGGATTGCTATACTTTATTGACTATGGAATTTGCCCCTGACATTAGGTAGGTACCCACTATCCTCGTACCATGACAACGGATTTTATTTTATTACGCTTGGCTGTTGTTAACTAGTCGGTTAGTATAGCATTTTATACATCGCGTGTGTCATTCTAGACCTTAGAATAGATACCTACTACCTATGATATTTATATCCTATTAAATTTTAGCAACGGCATTGTTCGACAAGGAAAACTTTTTAATTTGAGGAACTTTATTCCAATACAAGTGATTCAATATACGTATCTTATAAAGTACCACAATGCTTAAGTTTTATATTATTCCGTTATACAAGATTGAAAATATTATCTTCAATTCATTCTGTTTCGTAACGTCGTCGTACCTAGTCTAGTTATTTTGTTTACCAAGCATAAAATATTCTTCAAATATAATAAACTCCGGCGATTCTAGCTAAACATTCTAGAACTTCTCGTTTTATGCCCCGTAGCACAACTATAACTCCAGTCTAGGCAACGTTCCAAAAATAAAGGTGTTCCAAATACAAACACAACAAAAAAGTTGAGTGTAAAGCAAACAACTGGTATAAATCTAGTGGAGTAATGAAGCGTTATTGGTACGATAATAAAAGCTAAATTGATTAGCGGTCCCGGTGTCCCAGTGTCCCGGAGCAGGTAGGCCGCATTCCGTGCCCCCACACCCCTCCCCGCGCGACTAGACGGGACCACAGATTATGAAGTACTACCAACACGGGATGAAGGATCACAGATTATGAAATACTAACTACCAACACAGGACTAAGGACCACAGAATAACCAATTCTTAGTAGGTACCAACACGGGACGAGAAACCACAGATAAATTATAATGAGTTATAACTACTGGTTGTTCTGTGAAGGGACAGAGAAGGAATGTTTGTTATAATACTCATATTCTAATGCCGAAGAATTAGTTGTATGATACGAAGCGAGGCATTTGTCCTGGGATAAATGATTAATTGATTCTGAGGACGCGTATTTTTCATTGTAATGGTGGTTTTATTTTGAAAATTGAAATAGGTTATTGATCATTTTATACAGAAGTAGGTAGAAGTCAGTAATGCAAACTTTAAATAAAAAAATCTTTAAAGATAGATCTACTTGCGTATCAGAAGTGCGTTTTTAACTAGGGACTAAACTAAACCACCCCATTACCCACGAGGTTGTTATACACCGGAGTGTAGCGAGGGAGGATGACAAAACCAAGTTATGATGGGTGGTTTTGACCCTAGTGAAAAACTATACTTTCACTTCGATTGCGAGAAAATAAAACAATTAAAATTTACCTTTAGTAAAATCTTGTCACCCTACAAATCATCCAACAATAACCAATAAGGAGTTTTTAGTTCCATTTTCAAAAATAAATTGTGATGAAATCTATGTTCTTTGTAAAAGGAACACCAAAAAGTCGAGTCTTTTATGTAAGAAGACGAATATCATGTACTGGCTGATGATTTCAGATAAAAAGTAAAAAGAAAAAAATACTTTTAACCCCAAAGGCGTATACTCGAGTTTTACGCCCGTTAAGCTACGAATGACATATTTTTTAAGCAAGAGAAGTAAAAAATGTGATTTGGGTTTTATTTTAAATACATATACCTACTTACTACAGATTTCCGTAAGTATATCAAACGGAAAACTGACCATGGGCTGTGGCTGTAGGCCTTGGAATAATTACAGTATACACATAATAGACAGAAAGGTTACTCGTATAAATTACTTTAAAAAACAGATCAATGACGAAGGAAATAATTACACATCTGGTGAGTCAATGGCGAGGTGAATTGAATTGAATACGTTCATTTTATATAAGATATGAATATAAGGTTGAAATTGAAAATCAATAAATAATTATTTACTGACCATTTATAAGATCATACTGACTCAAAGAGAAATTTAATATACGTAGGTACGTACTCAAAAAATTACAAAATCGTTTACCTAACGCATTCACTGCCCAGCCTTAGCTACATGGTGGCGCTTACCGACATGCGCCTTGGACCTTGGAAAGTGTTAACATGTCGGAAGATTTTTACGTCATATATGTTAAGTTCTTAACGACCGAGGCGGGCGAAGGTCCGCCTGCGTAGCACGAGGTTGCGGGTTCGATTCCCGCCTTGTGATTGAATTTTATGTACGATCTGCAAATATTTGTTCCGTGTGTTCTGGGTATTTTCTATGTAGGTATATTAAAAATATCGATCTACGTAATTTATTATATTATTATATCAGTCATATTGTACCCATAAAACAAGCTCTGCTTAGCTTGGGGCTAGATGATGCTGAGTGGATTATTCAGCATTTTTTTATATATTATTTTGTGGTAATTTTACTGCTTAAACAACCCATTATGCGAAGCTTTACCAAGCTTAAAACAATAGCTATATTCCCCAAAAAAAAAACTACAATAGTAAAAAAATGATGTTGCAGGCATTTTATGAAGTGAATCTTCTGCCAAACACGTTTGTAGTCTCGAAGATACGCGACTGATATCTTGCTTAGAGTTGTGGAGTGAAATATCGTCTCCAGACCTATTTATTTTATTGTCCAGCAAAACATTGAAAACTCTATCGGACACTGCGTAGGCGCATACATACACTGGAGTACATAGTGCTTTATTTTCGGCTTTTATTCGGCTTCGGATACAATGTGACAATGGTTTAAGACGACCTTTTTGAAGACCGATGTGGCGCGGTGGGCGAAGGTCTGCCTGCGACGCAGGAGGTTGCGGGCTCGATTCCCGTCTCGGGACAAATGTGTGTACGATCTGCACACATTTGTTTAGGGTGTTCTGGTCGTTTTCTATGTATAATAAAAAATATCTATCTCCGTTTTGTATTGTATTATGTATATCAGTTATCTAGTACCCATAACACAAGCTCTGCTTAGCTTGGGACTAGATAAAGCTGTGTGAATTTTCCAGCATTATTTATTTATTAAGTCACTAGAATGTCATGGAATAATTATGAGATCGTAGTACTTCAAGCCTAGACGAACATACAAAAAGCAATTTTAACTCTTATGACTCTACCTTAGAAAATATTTCAGTTTGAATTAAATAGCAAAGTCTAACTGGTTGGTACATAATTGTATGATTGGCAAATTTTCGAAACCCTCAACGCGCGAGTTACAGTCGCACTTGCGGATCATGTGTTTACATTTTAATTATGTTCGAGTTTCATTTTCAAGTTTTAAATTCAACAAAATTTTTGAATTATTCGTCATTATAGTTTTTCTTTTTTGTCTGTTTTATTAAAAATGTTACTATTTAATTGTATGTTTTTATTTTGTTTAAATGGATTCTAGTCTTAAGATTATAAATTTTAAAAATCTGCAAAATTCCGACACAATATAAAAATTGTTTGTGCAAAAATAAATGAAATGTTTCTTTTTTGATAATATTTTATTATATTTAAATTAATTATTTAATTCGTAAAACTCTCTCTCTCTCAAGTTCGGTTTACGAAAATGGCCGAAACCGAACCACCACCGACAGCATTCCGACTCGAAACTATAAATTTAAGGCAAGTCATAAAAATACTACTAACACATTTCCTACACTTTGATTCGACCTGTTTATGCAGATCAAAGGCGAAGGAAATAAAGTTTATCTAATCTTCCATCATAACTCCGTAAATTTACTGAATTAATGACCCAGATCGTCCGTTAGTGTTTATTTTCACGCAGAAACACACGATGGTTGTTGAAAGCACCACAACATTTTTATAATATTTTCTCTATACCACGATTTTACCTTGGAAATTAGCCCTCTAAATATCTCGACAATAACTTGCATTTTCCTCACTATCCCGCCAATAATACCTACTCTTCGTCTTTATTTATTTTTGCTCTTCGGAAAAAATTGAAAATGATCGAAAATGGAATTTGAAATTTCTGCAAAAGATATTCACGAATAAGGGTAAATTATTTTCGATTAAGTAATTTTCTACATCTGCCAATGAGTTGTGTTGTGATTCACATCGACATACCGAGGCCAAAGAGCATGTTTATTAGCATAAAATAAATAAGTAGCTAATTAGCAGTTAACAACAACTAATCGATTCACATAATTCCCAAGTCATTTTAGTAGCTGTAATGTAACATGGCATTGGAAAAGTGTAAACAGCTGATAATGATGACACGCGACTGATTCACATGATTAGCGTCGGTTAATGATCGCGGTGTCATGTGGAATGGTGTCACAGCACTTTGGCATAGCAACGGTGGCCGCCGGTGAGCCGATAGATTCGCACGACGTAGTGCCGGGGCATCCAGTGTTGCCACTTGTACTGATGAAAGACACGCAACTGATTCACAACGATTAGTGTCGGTTTATAATCGCGGTGTCATGTGGAATGGTGTCACAGCACTTTGGCATAGCAATCGTGGCCGCCCGCGCCGGTGGGCCGAAAGATTCGCGCGACGTAGTGCTGCGTCATCCAGTGTTGCCACTTGCACTGTTGATGTAGACAGATTTGCTATGTGGATAAGCCGTCATACTATTAACCGTGGACAGCGAGATTGATCGCCAGGTCAGAAGATTTGTTTTTATAGGAGTTCAAAGCCGTCCTTGCCAGGAATTTAAATAGCAGTAAGCACCATACTTGATAAAATGCTTTCTTTTAGAATACACTATCTATGTGTTACTGTTTCTAAATTTACAATGTCCTAATCCATGGTCGCTCTCGTGATGGCATCCCAGCCTCATGAATGAAGTCCATTCAACCAGTTTGGTCGCGCACTGATTACCTTCTAGCCACTTTTAATCTTATCTACTACAGTTGGATACTCCACGTGAACTTGGATCAGGAACTTATCCAACTAGGGTTGCCATTACCAGATTAAAAAGGTTACATCCGCGCTTTTTTGCTTGCTTTCTCGGTGCAAGCTAGTCTCTTTTGCTTTGTTCTATAATGTTCGTCGTCTCACAGGCTCTCACAATAGAAATGTTATCTCAAATCTATCCAGTTAGGCCGGACATGGCAACCCTACCCAAAAACTGACCGCGCCTTCTTCCATTCACACCTTTTTACGAGTTTTTGTGAATGAAGTCGTGTTCGGGATAATTATTGAATTTCGTCGATTCGTTACGAATATCGATGAGCCGGAAGCCGATCGCTCGACTGAGCTGATCACATTCCGACGACGACGTTACGAAAGTAATTTTATGGTTTTTAAACCGAATCTTGTAGATTTTAGATACATTTCGCTTTTCGATGGAAATATGGAATTTTAAAATTGACAATTTCCGGGTTGCGCTGACCGAGGTGGTAGTGCTTCACAAATTGATTTTTGCCAATTTAAACTTTATGATAAGTGGAAAAAGTTTAGTCTACAGCTAACAAGGTTCTGGAATCGAAAAAACCTTAGGTATCTACCTATTCTTTACAAATCGGGGTACCTATACCTTAGCCTAACGTAGTGTAGGACGCCCTCCGACCAGGTGGAATGATGATTTGCGAAAGACTGCTGGCAGATGCTGGATGCGGCAAGCTGAAGACAGGGCGCGATGGCGCTCATTAGGGGAGGCCTATGTCCAGCAGTGGACTGATAGGTATAGGCTGATGATGATGATACCTTAGCCAAACCCGTTGTAGGAATGTTTGTAAACCAACCAAAATACAAATTAACTTAAACTCACTTGCTTGGCGTCGAGTTTCAGATGAATTAAAAGCAATATTTATTGAAGGAAGGAGCTCAAATCGACAAGCATTGTAAATTACGTATAAAATGACGCGGCCACAGATTATGTATGGGCGGTTTGTTTACAAACATTCTACAAGGAGTTTGGCTAAGGTAAAAGTACACGAAAGTACTAGGTAATATTAATCAGAGAGAATACGCATGGGTGCGTTTTTATCCAATTAAAATTAGAAGGGAAAGTATAAGCTATATTTTCTTTTATTGCCAAGTGCAGTTGTGTTTTGTGTCGGGTTGATATTTAAAAGGGCTTTATAAAGCGAATCAGTGGTAATAACGGGGGGATCTAATTAAATTGCCGTCAATAATAATAGCGTCCCGGCAACCCTCATTCTTTAATCCTGGTACAAAACGCGGGAACAAGGTGGCACGACGCGGCTGAGGTGTTCTTTGTATACTGGTCATTCCTAACCGTAAAAACGAAACGTTTTCGTGAAACGCTAACCTTATGCAAGCGACTTATGAGCTAGTTTTGTACGAAAACGAATCAGAAACTTTGGTTTACCTTTTCGGAGTAGGCCCCCTGGACCAAACTCAGGCCCGTATGGAAGATTGCTCAGTCATCGTTTTATTGAGTAACGCTTCACTGTGGCATAAACGTTCAAGTATTCAAGTATTTTATTTTGCAAACCTAATACAATGTGAGAGATCTTGAAAAAACACTTAGGTATGCTAGGTATTAGGAGCCCTGTTAGGGCGCAATGCAACTTGAGAGGTAGCTTTGCTTAACAGCTAAATTAATTATCACAATTACAGTAGTACCTAATGAATACCTTTATTAACGAAGAAAATTACAATCAAAAAATAGAATTAAATTAAAACTAGTATTTACAATTGAAACAATTGAGCTAACTGCAGACTGTTGCAAACAATCTACAGGTAGCTCAACTGATCCATATCAATACCAGTCGGAAGCGTGCCCAAGACGCTATCTGCATTGCCCCAGTTAATTATCTATAATTGCACTAAATCTAGGTTGACTACACTACTAAGTTATTTTTTTTAGTAATCTAAAATATCATCCATGAATTCTTGAATCGAATAATAAGTTTTATTCAGAAGTAGGTTTTTATGTTTGCTTCTAAATGAAATGTCTTTTTCGGAATGCTTTATTATACGTTGCTCAAGCATAGATTATACGGGCCTTAGTAACGTAGATTACAGTTTAAGGGAAAAATTTGATTGATGCTAATTTTAAAACATAAAACAAATCGCAGCTCTTAAAGTCATACGCGTAGTTAAAGGATCCAATGTTTTCACTACCAAAAATATAATAGATTGATGACTGAGCAAGTTTCAATAATACGGGCCTTAGTATCGTAGATTTCAGTTTAAGTAGTAAGTATTTAATTGATGCTACTTTTAGATCATAGAAGAAATCACAGCTCTTAAAGTCATGCGCGTAGTTAAAGGTTCCAATGTTTTCACTACCAAAAATATAATAGATTGATGACTGAGCAAGATTTTATAATACGGGCCTTAGTAACGTAGATTTCAGTTTAAGGGAATAATTTGATTGATGCTACTTTTAAATCATAAAACAAATAGCAGTTCTTAAAGTCATATCTGCAGTTAAAGGTTCCAATATTTACCTTCACTACCAATAAAATACTTAAATTCCATCACTGAACTTTAAATGACGTCTCAAAGAAGCTAATTAATAAAATTAAACATACTTAAACCAACACAAGCTCTATTTACTAAGAAATTAAATTCAAAATCATTAAAAGCTTCACAAACTCCCAAAACGAGAAGCTTAAACTACAGATTGCAATCCATTTACTCATAAAACCCTACAGAAACACTGTAATGTTTTAATGCGCACTCAAATTTGGGGAGCACTGATAAAATGGGAAGCTAGTCTTAAATTACTCACTTACAGAGTAGTTATCCGAAAGAGCTTTTAAATCATTCACAAAACACTAATGGACGTGGCGGGGGTTGGGGGGGGGGGGAGCAGATGTACTGCTCCCTGGCGGGCAATGAAATGGAGATAAAAGGTGCGTCTACCGTGAGGTGCAGTGTACTACAATACACATGAATGTATTACAGAAGTTTGTATGAAATAATAATCGGGCATCGCTTTTATTATTAACAATTTTTTTTGTAACTAGCTGTCCGCGACTTCCCGAGTAGAATGCAAATTGTCTTGATTTTTAGTTTTTTGCACGGAACCGCAATCTTTTTCTCTAATTATTGTAGCCTTGGCTATAACATAAGCTAACTGTCAGTAAAAGTTTCGTCAACATCTATCCAAAGATAATTAATAAAAAAAAGGCGGTTATTTTGACATTAAAAGCTTTAGATAGATCGCTAGATAACTCTTTATAGTACCATACAAACAGAAAATAAAATACAGAAGGAAACGCTGAGCATGAAGGAAGTACAAAGGGCAGCCTTATCGCTTTGAGCGATCTCTTCGAAGCAACCTTGAGATGAACTGGCCACAAGAGAACAATATAGACGGTGGCGTTCGAGTAATATGAGGAAAAGAAAACAATTACAATTATACCTACACTACATATTGAAAATTGTAATACTTCACGTGCCATATACTACACTTAAGCTTTATTGCAATTTTATTTATTTATTTGTATAGGAGATTAATCGAAACGGGCCTGCTAAGCCCAAAATTGTGATGAAATTGTAATATTTCGAGTTAACACTCGTAAGAAATTATCAACAACTCGTAAGCTCCTGCTAAAAACTTTATAGGTCTACAAAGAGGTACCTACCTATACTAAATATTAATCAGAAAATAAAAATTGAGATTTTAGAAAATTGAATCGTTTCAAATTACCATAAAATGAACGAGTAGGTTCAGGAAACAGTCGCAAATATGTGGGCAATAACTTCGTGGTACAAAACAATGATAATTTGTAATTTCCACAATCACGCTCGGAGCGGGGAAAACGGAAGAAAATTCGTCATCTCCGGCTCATAAACAACGCACGTTCACCCGGCTGGACGGCAGCTAGTACACTTACTAACAAATTCATCTCTACAGAGAAAAACCTCGCTACATTGGGTTCATTCCATCCGTACAAGTAGTTATTCGAATCTTTGGCGAATGATTTAAAACCTAGGTGTTTTCATTGTTTCGTACCATGACAATCATCTGCTAAATGTATATGTACACTATGCAGTTGCAAAATTTTTACGTCAATTTTATAGAATTTGAGGCTAAGTTCACCGATTATCGCATGTACTCGTAGAATGGGCATCGTATTTTAACAATTTCGATGCTGGACAAAGTGGGCCGTAAGCTTTATATCTATTATTTTTATTAAAATAGGTATCTTAACACTTTCAATACCATACACATAACATATCCTGACATAATACCGCTACTACGGCAGCGTAGCTCGAGCTACGGGCACGGACGGACGGTGGCGGGCGGCGGCGGGGCGCGACCCTTCTCGGGTCGCACCGAGGACTGGTCAGTGAATGAGTTAAGAAAGTTCACCGTTTCCTTGCATTTTTTAGTATTTCTATATCTTCCCAAATAATAATAATTACTATTTATAAAACTGTTTATGTAGAAAATTTGACTTGTCTAAGTGTTTATTTTGTAAAGAAATCAAGTTATTGAATTTTGAATCATAATTATGGCAGTTAGTACTCGGGCCCTAGTACTATCTGTAGTCTTTTCCGTGCCAGTTATTAAACGAAGTGAACTAGCTGAACCGCGCTCATGATGTAGGTGCATGTAAATGAGAGTTATGGTAATTCATCGGCGGGGGATGGCAGATAAGATAACGCTTTGCTTGCGCCGCCGGAGTCACGGCCCATGGACCAAGCCTAATCGCTTTAGGGTTAAACTTTTTGGACTTAGCACCGGGGATACTTGCATGTGTATTGGTTTAGAATTTAATTGGATGAAACGTTTGTATTTCATGTCTTTTACACAAAAAACAAAATTTCATCCAATTAAATTCGAAACGTTCTTAACGTTTGTTTTTAATGTTTTTAACAAGGAAAACAATCGTTTCATCTATGTATATGATGCCTAGGTGCCTTGGAGCTCTTGGAGCTGTGGGTGCTAGATGAAACAAGCGGTTGGCTGCGGTTAACATTATTTACTACGGGTTTTCATTTAACCCGTTTGGTTTTGAATTGAGTTATAATTAAAAGTTTAATGGAATTATTATTTATATCGTATTCATTGTGAGCGTCAGCATGGTGGGACCTGCACTACTCAGTCAGCAGTATACTGTTAAACATTGACATCGTCATGTGTTAAGGCGAAGTGCGAGAAAAGGACGTGTGAATGCCGCACGGGGAAGGCGAGAAAGGAAGGCAAGAGCCGCGAAGTGGCCGGCCCGTGTACAATTTTTTCTAGCGTTACATAAGAAAATTGTATGAGAAAACGATTTTCTTCAGACTGTCCCCGTATTTCGACTCCCATAACTTACTAATAGTTAGTAAGTTAGTAACTGACTAGAATCCTGTCCTTGATGCTCATTAAAAAATAATAAAATAAAAAATATAAAAAAATCGACGTTTTTTTGTTCGAATTTTTTTTGTTAGTTTTTGGGACTCACTTGGCCTCAAGAAATAAGCACTTAAACTTGTAGGATCACCATAGAAGGCCTTACTGGCCTTTTTGAGTGAAGCACCTTGTTCAAATTAATGTTTATTTTGTGCTTGTAAACTTATTTATGAGATCGGCATATCAACCTTGACTTTAACCACATTTGGTCTGACAGAAATCAAATACAAACGGTCACACCTGACGAGTTTTAACACTTGTTATGCCAGAGAGGGTAGCCAGATAAGATAAAGCTTTGTTTGGGGCCTCGACGACCACCGATCGGTGTAACGAACCCCAGACCCTTATCGTTGTAGGGTTAAAGTTTTTGAACTCGGGGTTTGAAGTTCTGACAAATTTTATTAAGTGATATTTAAGAACTAATAATATTTTTAATCATGTATACGCCATCCGGCGGCGACCTTAATAGATGACTAAAATATAGAATAAAAACTTCAAGTGCGAGTCGGACTCGCGCAAAGAGGGTTCCGTAACTAAACATTGTATTAATTATGTAGATAAAAGACCTTGTTTCTTACCAAATATCACGATTCTAGCTCAACGAGAAGTAGGTACCCCATAGGTTTTGGACACGGGGAGAATTAAAATAATGCTTTTATGTGATTACACTACAATATTACAGTAATAAGCTGTAATAATGTCTAATTTCATGGTCTAGGTCAACGGAAAGTACCCTATAGGTTTCTGGTTCATGTCGAGATTCAAAATATATATTTTTTCTGTGAATAAACGTAACGTACAAATTTACGTAGTTTAAATTCACTTTATCGGACAGACGGACAACAAAGTGATCCTGTAAGGTTTTTTTTATCATTTTGAAACATTTTGCAGTAAGAAATAGCAGCATCTTGCGACGCCGCCGCCGCGCCGCGCCGGGTATGAACAGTGTCAAACTGTAAGTTGACGAGGAGGCACGTTCAGAAGTGGACGTACACTTTGTGTGCCGTGCTGTGTTGATAGGTAAGGCATTATCAATTAGTAAACTACAATATCGTGTGTAAATACTGTTGTAATAAATTAATAATTAAACGATTTTTTTGTAAATAAAACAAATTGATGAAGTTTGTGTTTTGAACCCTGTGTGTCAGCAAATTTTAAGGATATTGAAGACATAATTCTAGTTATCCATTTCATCATCATCATCATCATCCGCAGCCGGTTTTACCCACAGCTGGGTATAGGCCTCCGGAAGTTTGTGCCATCCACCACGGTCCTGTGCTAACCGCCTCCATTGACGCCCTCCGACGCGTACTATGTCATCGACCCACCTTGTAACTGGGCGTCCGACGTTTCTTTTGCCCATAATTGGCCACCAATCAGTTACTGTTTGTTATTAGTTATCCATTTAAATGCAGATAAATAGAATTATATCTAAAATATCCCATAAATTAGCTCTCCATTTCCATACACGTTTAAGAATATTATGAGCGAATCAAGATTTTTTATCTTTTTTTTCTATTTTGTGTCAACTCTCAAGCTTAGCCTGCTGCATATAACTCCGATGCTAGAATCCACTCGTTGAAGTCGTTGACTTTTTTCTCACGATTATTACACAGGCCGTTGAAGCTCAAAGTATACTCAGCAAAGGAACCAAATTACCTATGCTCAGTTTGTTGCTAGGTGAATACCTAAGCATGTTTGTATAGTCGTTATTTTTTCTGTCCAAACCATGTATATGGCAGAACGGCAGAACGTTTGGAAATTTAGATAAATATAGGTAAACTACTTTGATATGTTAATTTTAAATGTTATCCATATGAGTACGGTACAGCCATACCAAGAAATGCTCGCAAAAAGAACATGTTCATTTTATACTGATGACGACTTCTGTGGCGCAGTGGGCGAAGATCCGCCTGCGACGCAGGAGGTTGCGGGTTCGATTCCCGCCTCGGGATAAATGTTTGTACGATCTGCAGATATTTGCCCAGAGTGTTATGGTCGTTTTATATGTCAATATCTAAATAAAATAATTAATACGTAATGGATTCATAGTAATAATCCGGAAGCCAATAGCGATACAATCTAATCAGTGTTGAAAATCATCATGACGCCATATTTCACAGCGACGCATTTCCAATGCAGTGTTTTGTCACTAAACGATAGCTGTCATCGTCTGGACAATAGAGGAGATTGGGGTAAATTGGCAGATAAGAATAATTCATCCCTGGATGTGTAGTTAACGAGTGGCGCAGCGGGATCTCCCCTATCTACTTCCCCTACAGACACGGCGACGCCGAGGCAGCCATAATAATAATTGCTGTGTGATCTTATTGTAAATATAATTTTATGAATTATTTTTATTGTATACGAGTGAATGTTCAGTCCCTTTTCCACTGCGAAAGAGGACAAGATTTAAAAGAAACTGTTTTGCGATTAGGTAGGTACTTTTTAACCGTACTCTGTTAACCTACAAAGAACGTTAAAGTTTATTTAATTTTGTGTGTGTTGGCAAGTTTGTCAGCAAAAGGTTATAGGTAAGCATTATCAGTCAGCTTCCTCGGTAACCTGTCACAATGAGATCGTACTCGTAGGTTCATCAAATACGGTGTTCTGTGCATACGGCATACTAATCACACACTGCGAATGTTTGGATGTTTAGTTGTTTGTATGTTTGTTACCTCTTTACGCCAAAACAACTGAGAGGATCGGGCTGAATTTAGCATACGTGTAAATTAGTTCTAGGCCTGGAAAAAAACAGGCTTTTTTATCCCATAAATCAGTTCCCATAAGATATAAATAATTGTAAACAACGCGTGCAAAGCCGTGGGCAGAAACTAGTATGAACTGAATCGAACTAAAACTTTCTTGGGCGTTAGTCTAACCAAAAATAAAATATCTTAATTTGCCACTAGCGGCCCGCCGCGCCGCCGCCCCGGCTATCGCCTATGTTCAACAGGGTTAATGTAGGATTCTAATGGTGAAAGAATTTTTAAAATTGGTTCAGTAGTTTCAGAGCCTATTCAATTCATACAAACAAACAAATCTTTCCTCTTTTTAACATAACTTTAGATGAAGTGTTTTTTAAAATAAATTTAAAATTTTCAAATAGTAGAAAATTACAACGCTTAGCTAAGTAGATTATCATTAAGAATTTCTGCACAGAGCAAAGAGCTATTTCAAAGTTTCATTGTAAAAACTACTTACAAAGAGGTAAAGATTTTCCAAAAACGTTAACATGTTAGCAAGTGCGTGCGCTGGCGCAGGTCAGTCATTGTTCCGCTGATGAGCAGTGTCGAACAAAGGGGCACGAGTCATGGCAACAATGTTAATGTGCCTGACAAAACGCCGTTTACTTACCTAACCTATGGTATTTACTGAACATACTCATAATGCATGATTTAACTAAATTTTTACGGATATACAAAAAATATGTATTTGGCGACTTTTTGTGATCAAGTGCTTGTTCTGTTGCCTTTACTAGTACACAACTGGACATAAGTATCCTTTTGGAAAAGCGAGGGGGTAAAACTATAATCCCCACGCTGGGCATGTGGGTTTGGAATCGATCTTTATTGATCTTTTCCGGCGACTTGATCTCGAAACTACAAATCTACGTGAGAATTATTAACCCTAGATCACTAACCAATCGTAAAAATTACGGCACGAGTACCAACTGAAACACAGCAAGTCAAAAATAAGAAGTTGAAGTTGAAGCGACTCAATGGTTACCGTGACTCGGCTAGTGCTTTCTGCAACAAGGGATATCTACGATCCTACCCTGAAACGTACTACCCAACTTATAAATGGATGTGGATAGCTCCCTATATCAAGCTCGTTATAACTTCTTCTCAAGAGTTCTTTAACACGTTCTCTTTCCTTTATGATTTTAAACGACACCTATTTTAAATAACACGTCTTGGCTAAGTATGTTTTTGTATTGTCGCATGTTAACAGTTTTTGTTTTCCAATTTATATGAGTGACTATTTTAGCAGTTTTAGCAAGCGGCTCCTGATGCGTTGTTTAAGGTTATTTCTATTCCATAGGAACTGAATTATGGGATAAAAAGTTCTTCTACATGTGTGCAAAATTTCAGCCCGATCCATTCAGTAGTTTTGGCATGAAGAGGTAACAAACAGCCATCCAAACATCCAAACTTTCGTATTTATAGTATTTGTTTGATGTGGTATGTTATTTTGTACCTAAAGTGATTCAAGGCTTGTCATGACTTGGTCAAAACATTAACGGAAAATATAATTTTTTATCAGTTTTATAAAAAACAAATAGTTATCTTTTATTCTGCTTAAGAAAACAGCAGACCTACTGCTTTAATTAAAAAATATGAAAACTCGCATTATTGTGAATAATTAACAGATATAAGATAACTGTTTTATTTTCTCCAAAACATAACACGGTAAATTCTTAAAGACCACCTTACCATGAAATCACTTGCGATGATTATCACCAAATTCCTGTAGGCCAACGATACGACAGCGATAGACTGGAAGTCGTTTCGCATACAATAGTAAGGAAAAACGTAATTTGTATGAGTTAATGAAAGCCATCGTCCGAGGAAACGATGGTATAACAAGAACACATGAGGCATTGCCAAACCATTAACGGAACACCATGAACCTATACTAATATTATAAATTCTAAAGTAACTATGTCTTTCTGTACCTTGCAGGGAGGTATATGATATCCCGGGGACGAAAATAGGCTACTTGAAAAACGCGTGTGAAGCCACGAGCAACAGCTAGTATGGTGTAAATAAAACTTAAAATACCATTCCACAGCAAACTAAACCCGGGATAGTAGTACTTACTACGTAAGTGAATAAAAACTCACAAAACGGAATCCGATGACCTACTGAACTTGGCTTACCCCAAGCAAAAATGCGAGTAATTTCTTTTTTCCCTCGCTGGCAACACCGGCGCTACGTTGTGTTGTTGTTACGACTATTGATTTTTCTTACAAATTCGATTAAATAGAGTGTTAAAATTGTCCTTACGGACCATTTACAATAAATAAACATTCGACAACATTATCTACAGTGAAAAAACTACATCTAAACAGTTTTTCGTTCGTGTACGAGTGAAAATATTTCTGCCGCGGCCCAGTGGTCCGCCATTACCAAAGACGCATTAGAATATTTCTTCAACGCGCATTTTCCCTGGATGATGGACAACCTCGGCTCCATGTTTTCGACACCGCTTGGTGGAGGCTCAAACCCTGACCTAACCAAACTAAACACAGAAGACAGCCCTTCTCTAGCATTCCTACGAAAACGTAAACAACCCAATCTTGATATGATGGACATGTTCAGCGCCCTACAGGCCGACCTGAACGCCTCATTTCTACGGCTCCAGGCGGATCTGGATTCTAGACTCGGGGAAATACACAATGATATTGGAAATATAAAGTCTGATTTGACGAACTTCAATACCTCAATCAAGGAAGAATTGAGCTTATTGCGAAACGAAAATAAGGTTATAAAACAAGAGGTTAGTAACCTATCCCAAGAAGTGAGCTCTCTTCGTACGTCTGTGCAATTCACGGCTGACCAACAAGACAGCCTAAAGAATCAAGTGAATGAT
Organism: Eupithecia exiguata; assembly: GCA_947086465.1. Classification (NCBI taxonomy): domain Eukaryota; kingdom Metazoa; phylum Arthropoda; class Insecta; order Lepidoptera; family Geometridae; genus Eupithecia; species Eupithecia exiguata. The sequence goes on from OX352229.1 coordinate 4,389,412, forward strand.
CTAACCAGTGATGTGCGCAAAGTAAACCAACTTGAACCTTCCATTGTGGACCTGCAGGCTAAATTGGATTCGCTTGAACAACAGGCCCGAAATTGCAACTTGGAGATCACAAACTTACCAGAAAGACGAAATGAAAATTTGCAAACAGTGCTAGAATCCATCGGTAACAACATAGGATGCACTATTTCAGTAAAAGATGTTACATCTATACACAGAGTTCCACATGCTCAGCTCCATAGCAACAAACCCAAGAACATCATTGTCAAGCTGACCTCACGTGTGCTACGTGACAACATCCTAAGTGCGTTCCGCCTAAAGAAAGGAATGAAGACTGATAAACTAGGTTTGAGTGGTACACCGCAAACCTTCTACCTTAATGAACACTTAACCCTCAGTAACAAGGGCCTTTTTCGTGATACTAGAGTGGTGGCAAAGGAACTTAGTTATAAACATGTTTGGGTCAAACATGCCACCATACTTGTACGTGAGACGGATAATTCACCAGTATTGGCCATACGGTCCCACAAAGACGTTGAAAAGATGGCTACAGCAGCCAGAAGGAGAAATATTGGACATAATAAATCTGAGCCCATCCTCCGGACATCTCACATCCAGCTCGGCTCCTGCCCACTGGCACTGCCCAGAGAGGAGTCCGCTGCAACATCCAGGCCCCAAGTACCGCTCCCCTGCCCCGCCACTACCAATACTTGAAATAATCATTTTTAATTTTTGTAGGATACTCAAACATATGCTTAAAATAAGCTGCAATATAGTTTATTATTTGTGTAAAGTACTAATCAACAGGTCAATATCATCACATTTAAATCACTACTTAACAAAACTAAAGTTTATGTCAAAGCTCCAAAATGCAGAAGCGGGATATGCAATGTGTTCTAAGTTTGCCCAGTGCAAATTGGTTCTGCAAATTAACACCTTATCACTTTATAGTAAAGTTTATTTAGATATACACCATCACAATGATTTATAAAAACAGCAATATTACTTTCTACTATCAAAATTGTAGAGGAATTCGCACCAAACTGGATACATTGTATAGGCAAATATTATCAAATTGTTATGATGTCATCATACTTACTGAAACCTGGCTTATACCTGAAATAGGGGATAGTGAGTTCATTGATCAGCGGTATGTGGTTTTTCGTTGTGACCGTAACCGCCTAGCAACTTGCAAGAAAGATGGGGGTGGAACTCTTATTGCTGCTTTGCGAAAACTTCAACCAATTAGTTTACCATACCCCGCTAGTCCGACCTTAAATATTATTGAACATGTTATTGTTGAATTTGATAGTGCTGATCAAGGTAAGAAACATGTTGTTAGCGCCGCCTACATCCCTCCAAATACGCACAGTAGTACTTATCTCACCCATTTCAATCTACTCCAAGATATTTTAAGTAATAACTATATAGATAACTACTTTGTTTTTGGTGACTATAATATAAGTAAGGCAGACTGGATCTCAGATGGCACAGGTCCTGCTTTGATATTTAACGACAACTCTACCTCCAGTAATTATCTGCGGTGCTTCATGTCAATAGTAAATGGAAAACAGTACAATAACATATATAATTGCCACAATAAAATTCTAGATTTATTAATAACTAATTCTACTTGCAGTATCTCTAGTCCCGGTAACACACTTGTAAAACCAGACCTCATTCACCCTCCATTTATTGCACTAACTTCCTTCTCTTATGGGCCAACACTTAAACGTAAACTTGTAAATAAATATAATTTTTTCAAAGCCAATTACAATTGTATAAATAAAGCCATTGATGAAGTGGATTGGGAACCGTTGCTCTGCGAATCAACCATAGATAATTCATTAGACAATTTTTATAGTACAATCTTTAGTATCATCAAACAATATACGCCCCTATCTCAATCAAAAAATCCCTCTTTTCCCTCATGGTTTCCACGCTCACTCATTCATATTTTCAAAAATAAAAATAAAGCTTGGTGTAAGTGGAAAAAATATAAAAATGATTCTGACTATGAATTATTCTCACTTTACAGATCAAGATTTAAATCTGAGTGCAAAAAAGCTTACATCAATTACAAAAACAGTGTAGAACAGGCTATACCCTCTAACATCAAATACTTCTGGGCATATGTTTCCAATCGTAAGAATAAATCTGGCTTACCCTCATGTATGCAACTCGGGAACCAGTCATCTAGTGATCCTGAGAAAATCTCCAACCTCTTCGCCACTTTTTTCGAATCTGTCTATGAACCCTGTACACTTGACGTAGGTTCTTGGTCCCCATCAAATGATTGCTCCGAAAATTGTAGCAATATCAATAATATTTATTTCAGTAAGACTAAAATTAAAAAGGAGTTACATTTACTTGACCCCACCAAAGGTCCAGGCCCCGATCACCTTCCTGCAACTTTTCTTAAGCACACTGCGGACTCTATTTACAAACCTATCCATATAATGTTTAATAGATTCATATCAACAGGAACTTTCCCCACTCGCTGGAAGCAAGCAAACTTGATACCTGTGCACAAAGGCGATTCCAAACAAGATATACAAAACTATAGACCAATATCTATTCTCTGCGCTCTGTCGAAGCTTTTTGAGAGACTTATACATGGTGAAATCTTCCCAGTTATCAGTAAAATCCTCATACCAGAACAACATGGTTTCGTCAAACGTAAATCAACAATAACTAATCTTATGATCTATGTGGGTGACTTATTTGACAACATGGACAATAGAACACAAACAGATGCAGTGTATACCGACTTTCAGAAGGCCTTTGATAGGGTGGATCATGAGATATTACTTGCGAAATTGGCCTTTAATGGAATAAGAGGGAATCTCTTGAGATGGTTTTCGTCTTATATAACTAACAGAACGCAGCAGGTTGTTATTAATGGTTATCACTCCAGATACATTCAGGCTACTTCGGGCGTCCCGCAGGGGAGTATTCTTGGACCCCTACTATTCATTCTCTATATCAATGACATATTTAACTGCTTCCATAACGCGGATTTCCTACTCTACGCTGATGACCTTAAGGTTTATATGCCCATACGCTCCATTAACGACTGTATACTCCTTCAAGATGATTTAGACCGTCTCACCAACTATTGCGAACTCAATAAGCTAAAACTCAGTATTCACAAGTGCAACCACATAACTTTCACTAAAAACAAAAGAACTGTTGATTTTTCTTACCAACTTTGCAAGAAACGCCTCAAAAAAGTGACTTCCCTGCGGGATCTTGGGGTACACCTGGACAGAGAGCTCCATCTTGACTTACACATAAATAAAATCATTAATAACGCCTTTAGAATGTACGGATTTATCATGAGAATGACCACTGATTTCAATAAACCGGCTACTTTTCTCTATTTGTATAATTCACTCTTACGCCCTCAGCTAGAATATGCCTGTGCAATCTGGGATCCACTTTATGACAAGTATAATAATAGTATAGAAAGAGTACAAAAGAAATACCTCAAAACCATGAACTTTAGATGCGAAAGAGACTCATCCTTTTGCACCTATAATTCATATGAAAACCTGCTTAGTCAATTCAAAATGATAACTCTTAAATCCAGACGTGTTCTTCTTCAGGCCATGCTCTTACATGGCCTATGTCGTGGCAAACTGGATTGCCCGAAACTCGTTAGTAAATTGAGCTATGTAGTTCCCCGCTCTGTACATCGCCGAAGTGCGGCGCGCAGGCAATGTTTATTCCACCTGCCCAACAGTCGTACCAACGCTGGCCTACGTTCACCTCTGCGCCGCATCGTTGATATGTACAACAAAAATTTCATTGATATTGACCTGTTCCTACTATCTGAACCTAATTATAAGAAAAATGTTCTGAAACTTTTGGGTACTCCAAAATAATAATTAAATTAAATTTCAGAGCATCTCCTTTTCCTATCTTTCTTAATAAATATGTAAAAATAACTTTTATTGACACTCTAAAATTAAGCATACTAAAACAAATAACCTAAACTATCAATAGTACTTTAACTATAGTATAACTAATAGTAAGATATTTTTAGACAACAGCCAACTATGTAGTTAGTAAAACTTTTGTAGAAATCTGTGGATAATGCGATTGGTTGTACATTTAGAATCACATAAAATAAGAACATTATGCAATAAGTCTACATTGTACAGCTGTTTATTGTCCTGAATAAAGAAAATAAAATAAAAATAATTGATTGCATCGACGAGAGCTCATTCCGCTGATTGTACAGAGCTTCCAATTGCATATTTAACGTATGGGAAGTGCCCTCGTGAACCGTTGCCAATTTAGAACGGCACCCCACTGGCTGGGGCTCGTCTACCCCATTGTGCTCCTGCTCAAGTATTATTATAAGACGCAATCTGCTCAAAGCTTTGTGTACTCTGTAGAGTAAAGACTTATAGGAAAAAAGTAAGCTATTAAACATTTAAAGTAGGACAGTCTTGCAAAATGATCTGCGTAAGGGCCGTCGTTCCACTATCGGTGTGCAAATATCCTGCCCTCCGCAGATAAGATAAAACAGAAACGACAGGCGCCGTGGGAAGAAACCAACATAATCATGTTGTTAATAACAATTTTAATTACAAAACGTTTGCACAAATTATTATTTACGCCATTAATCTCAAGAACAACGTCTGAGCCGTCATAAATTACATTTTTGTCAGAGGTCGTCCAATGTGACTTGTGTAGTTATATTTGACTCTTGTAGCTATGTGTAGGTACCTAATATCTACGTTTTCAACGATGTTTCACTGTTCTGAGTCGATGTGTGGAATTAATGTCATCATGTGTAAATGAATGCGCATAATTTGTACAAACTGTCGGATTTGCAGGAAGCGCAAACAACTGAATTCGCGTTTGCCGATCATCCGGTTTCTATGCAGATCTAAATTTAGAGAGTAATCGCTTGTTTAATAATAAATGCCGTGAACACTCCCACTATTTTGACTAGAATGATATATTCAGTCGGTGTTATGATAGGTTTGTTTTACTTGTTTTATTCAACAGACTGAACGTTCTCAGAGTTTACTAACCGAACGAAAACTGCTGCGTTTGTTATTCGCAATTCAATGTCTGACCTTGAAACATCAGTACATAAAATACCAAATTATGCGCTTACTTTGAACGTTAAAGTCAATGGAAAAACAAATGAAGAGTTAATAGGTACCGATGTAAAGAAGTGAGAAGCTGTGAGAAGTACCATCGTTAAGGTAAGGCTTGGGTATCGTCATTCATCTACCACGGGAACAGATGGGCGATTGTGTTGTGAAAAGAGATAAGCCATGTTTAAACCCAACAAATATGTTTGTAGGACAAGATAACATTTTATTCATCGGGACGAGCACTGTCTGCTTTTATGTAAAAAAAAGAGTTCATTGATTGGATTTCGATATAGCAGATTTGTAGGTTATCTGTTCAGAGAGCTTCGTCCCGTTTTCTTGGAATCCCCACATTGTTATCTTCTGGGACTAATACCGAACGTTACAACTAGAAGCTTCATTATTCCTTATCGCGAATGTGTCACTCATGACATGAATCATTTACTGTACCTAACTTGTTATTTGTGACCATCTTGCTTCAATGCGAGTACATTTATTGATATGCCCGTTTATTTGTTGTGCAACAATTACATATAATTGCATTTATAATACTTGGCGTGTAATTAATAATGATTTATAAATTAAATTAGGAGCAAATGAGTCAGCTCAGGAGAACATGGACCCTGGCTTTGTCTTCGGCATTATAAAATTAATAACAACAGTGACTCAGACAGAATAAATCAAATTACATCGCCTACATCGCGGGAACAATGAAAAACAAAATCGTTTAAAGTAACGAGTTAAACGCAAGACAATATAGATAAAGTCGGGATCATCATCAATCAGCCATCTAAGATTATAATTAATCATCGAATATAATTAAACGATGACATCGCTGAATTTCCACCGAAATTCGCAAATAACTGTTTTCAATTAGGCATTTTTATTATTTCGTTTTCCTTCCGTCATAGGCTTTTGTGCAACTTCAATGGGGATATATTGGTCAGCATTTTTATATATTACGTATATAAGTTTTACATTCCGTTGCACAAATGGATTTATCTATTTCTTAAAGATATGTAGGTACTAATATGAAATTATAACTTACTAGGTGCTGCCCACAGCTTCGCCCGCGCTTTACACGTATCCCATTTTTTGGGTGAATATATTATAGCCTATGACACTCACAAATACCGTAAAAGTAAAAAAAAGTCATTTATTTGCAAAAACACGTGTAAAAAGGTGATAAATAATTATTTTAGAGTCAACATGTTTGACCAACATACATTGGTGTGCAAAAATAATTAGAGAGTAAGGCATGCAGGTTTTAATTTAATTGTACATAGCAACAGCAGATTTATAAGCATATTAATTAATCGATTTGAATTTAGTATACCTATAATAAAATTAGACCGTGGCTTTCTATTGGTTAAATAATTTTTAAAGCGGTGCACTAGATCCAGAGATACCCCCTGCAACCTCACAAACTTTACCATATAATATTATATTATAGATTATATTTATTCTCTCTGAGTTTGGCTGATTAAGATTTTGTATACTCACAAAAGCTCTATATTTTGATTATTCTCCTTGTTCCGCATTTCGGTAAGTGTTATCATCAGACTTATAATAATGCGGTAAAATAATGTTAGATTTGAAGCGCCTCCGCGCCGTCTGTTCGCTGTAATTACCTAGTGACTCAGCACGGCTTTGTTCGCCTTGCATAGGATCCGCGAACAAACTTGTTTTAATTAATTTCGTGTCTCGAACAAGCCTTCAGTTGATTGTTATCTACTTAGTTGCTGTTAGCGCTCCGGACGCAACAAATTGTTCTGAAGTCAGCTTATGATTGTGTTAGGGTATGATGATACTGCGGTCAATATCATTGTTTTCACTGGTTATCGATGATGGTAGACCCCTTTTAGGTTTTCCAAGTTTCTTTAGGTTCGTATTTTTTCCGCCATCAGTCAAACTATTTTGTATAGCAATGTTCGGGGTTTCGTTATATAGATAGGTGTTAACCATAAACTTGCATAAATCAAATTATATCATTAATAAAACAAAATAAACTGAATTTTTAGTTCTTTTCATTTTATTGAAAGTTTTTAATTCAAATATTTAAAAAATGTATACCTTCTTTCATTCCTATAAACCGATAGCATTCTGAGAACAAGACTTCATAAAGAATATCGTGATCGAAGATACATTTCAATCAGAAATAAAAAACAATAAGGTCACATAATAGTTATTTAGCAGTTATCCAATTAACTAAACCATAATAAAACACCCAACGAAACTTTAAAAAAGATTATAACAATTGAATGCGATCATATTACTCCATGATAAATTAGCTAAGGGGTAGTACGCCGGCGTTGTTTGGCCCGCGTTGCCATAGCAACCGGTGAAATATTGCCCCGTCTTTTCCACGCTCATTGCCGTTATTAGCGAAGGATACCTATTAATTATTATTTGAGCTCGTATTACAATACGTGTGCAATCGCATAGCTTGATCGCAGTTTCACGGAAACGATGGGGTTAACTTTTCCTACCATTAAACTAATATTATGTAAGTTGCACAATTTGTTACTATTGCAATAATATATGTGTATATTATTACAATATATAGTAGGTAAGTAAGTTTAGTAAGTGACAGGGCTCACCATATATTTTGGAAATTGATGGGTATAAAAACTTTGGAATAGGTAAATTCATTTACAACGGGGTATTGATATTTACCATGATAATATGAGATTTGAGCTGATGGTTTCACTAATTCCGTGATCATGGAGCATGAAACTATGCCGAAATATAGGTAAGCTCAAATCATGGTAAATACTTTTGTTAATGATTTTATGGTTAATAACCATGAAAGTTTTAAAATCTTAAAAACGGCTTAGTTACAGGTGACATAGGTAAGGTTTTATGATAGGAACAATTTAATTTCCTTCAATATCACAGATATTTTAATTTATGTAACGTGTAATTCAGTAGGTAACTTGCCGTTATCGAATCAAAGAGTTTTTCCTAGAAACGATCCTTACCTCACTGGTAATCATATAATGATTTGCTTCAATAGCATTACCAGATAAGATAACAGTTAAAACAGAAGTATAGCAGTTATAATATAATTAATATACATAAATGATTCGAAAATAGCCTTCTAAACACTAATTAGAACCAATTACAACATAAATTTCTTCAACAATCAAATAAGATGACTGGCAATACTGAAGTGGCCGCACGCAGAGGAGAGACCTTCTATCTCTTTCCGATGGTACAGATGATGGTATCTATCTCACCTTCACTCCTGTCCTCATCGAGACTTCAAATGAAGAAATTTTTAAACTAGACCATGACGATGGGCACATGACAATAATAAACAAATGAGATAATGTTTTGATAGTTTGAATTATACAAAAGGGTTGATATGAAAGCAGATACAAGAAAAACTTTTATCTAGTGTATTTCTAGTAAATAACCTTCCACCCTAATGAATTTATTTATTTATTGAAACAAGATCATAACATTACAGATATCTCCAAATCGTTATGCCTAGTACATTAAAATCATATAAAGTTAACAACTATAAAATAATAAAATTACACACAAGAAAAAGAAAAGAAAATCACAACAATATAAATAATAATGTAGGTAAGTACTAATGAAGTGTTAAACGTGAAAATGTAACATGGCAGTGTTTTATATAATGGGGAACTGAAGTTTAATATTTTTCTAATAATCTTGGACTATTTTGTTTTCTATTTTTATAAAATTGTTCATTCTGAAATAATGCAAGTCCAATAATAACAAAAATAGAAGCTAAACGCTTGTTCGTAAATTCTTCAAACATCATTATACTGAAAGACCCTCTTACCTCTAAAACAAATACTACGGTTGGTTTTGTTTATTTTTAGATGGTAGTTGAATTGCTTCTTCCTGGAACGCTGGCTATACCCATAATCACTCTGTAAATATTGTTGGTTAAGTTCTAATAACTTTGGTCACCCACTTTGGACGCAATTAAGCACATCGATGAGAGAGAACACAAGAAGTAAAGCAAACAGAAAATTTATCAGATTCAAATTTAAAAGTTTGTTTTTATTGGGTGATCATCAGTTTGGAAGGCGTTTTGATGGAGCCTTGAAGAAGGTTCTTGAACCTCATTGTCCGAATTCACGATCCAACAATCTTGATTTAATTATGAATATGCAGAACGCTCAATGCGAGGTTCGTTTCCGCCAAACGTATAAGTAGGCAGCTATAACCTGTAATCGGAACCGGTTTTGTCAATGTGGACTTACGACCAGGCCGGGGAGAGGGCATGCGCGATATCAAAGCAGGTGTTCCATGAGCCTACTGCCTCAATGAGAATTCCAATTCAAGCCTTAAATAGTTCGCCTCAGATTTACTTAGTCAGCCTATAAGGCAGTTGACAGATAAGTTGCCTGGAATTTCTACCAGCAATATCTACTGCGAACATATTAATGTTGAAATGGTGCACAGTTACTTAGGGTTATGTATTTATTAATTCAAATACAGCCTTATCCAGAATTGAGATAAAATAAAGTTACTTTCTTACTGTACCCTCTTATGAAGGAACATCATGATAATGAGATTCGTCATTGAAAGTCCGATTTTGCCCAAAAGTTTAGGGACATTTGGGAGCTCAGGGCCAAATTATTTTTCCGTCAAGATGCCGTATGGGCATTTGAAGATGAGTTTGGGGTGGCGTGTTTATAACGTGTGTTTAATAATTTAGGAGCACGCCGGCGTCTCCCTCCGTTCCGTAGCCTTGAATAATGGATGCAACAATAATGTGACTTACAGGTACCGTCTATGTTTGCTCAATATACTAGCTGCACCGTTTTTAGTATCCAATTTTGGCCATGTTACAATCAATTTCTTTGTTTTAGAATCTATTTACATATGAATAACCTATAATTTTTCTGTGTGGTCCAAAGTTCCGAACGTAGTTAGCTCTGTTTATTTCTAACGATTCTCTATCTACATACATGTCAATAATTTTTGGTAGGTTAAATGTACTTTTAAGCAGAAAAAGGACTGAATAGATCTTTGTCGCTCGTAGAAATATTGTAAACAGTTGCATATCATTTCACAAACCGATTTCGTTACATTATCTCAGAGGATTCTAGTTATCTGGATAATTCTGGGTTAATAACCTGTTAATATGAGCGTTTTATTTGCATAGTAAGCAACTCGCTTACTTGCTCTTATGAAAAGTAATGTGTTGGTAGAGAGAGCCAACCAACTGGAACTGGTTGAGCCAACAGAATGACGGCAATTTCAAATCTTTATAACTTCTCGGTAATTTCATTTACGCGCTACACTCTACTCTTTTATAGTTAGAATTTTATCGTTTTGTAACTTATTAAAAACCTAAATTGTATAAATTGTTTAAAGATGTGGTGTGATGTAGTCAGTAATTATTTTTATTAATTTATTTGATTCCTAGAATAATGATGGCATGAATTCAAATTCAGGCAATTATGATACAGTTTCTACAACGGTTATTTTCAAATCAAAACATTCTGTATCCAATTTAGCTTCTAATATTAAAACATATACAGCGTGTAATTTGCATGAGGGTGCAGCAGAATGCGTTTAATTCGTTAATAAATCAGGCTGCGGGGGTGGGCTGAGTTCATTAGAGTGATCGCCCGCGGCCTTCCGGCTCCCCAGCCGCCATCCACCGCACTTCTGTTGCTTGATGTATTCCATTTGGCGATACCATACGATGATGGATGCTCCGCTAATTTGATTATACCTCCTTTTAGGTCTGCATGGATTCACCCACGTTTGCGCTTCCATTATCTTCTGCATCCATAATTGATCGATGTCTCTTTACACTGCAGCGTAAGCCCGTAACATCTAAATGGGAATCTTACTCAAAATAAGTAATTAATTGGCTCTCAAACTCGGGTTTATCGTTGGCATAAATTAAGGTGGATTCGCGCGGCGCCTCGTCCACGCACGTAGTGAAACTTTTAATTGCATTGAGCTCTATCACTGTCGTCAACCGGGAGCTGTGAACACCCACCGAGATTGAACTCTTCCGAGCTGAGGTACTCAGAAATAAGCCTTTAATATTATAATCTTCTTTATTAAACTTTTTAAACTCGACGAGGATGTAATTATTGCTGTACAAAAGGCAGAAACAGTAAGTAATTTAAATGCGGATAAAAGAATCCCCATTACAAAAGTTTTCATATTTGGCTTGGATGAAATTAATTAATTTTTTCATGTTAATATTGTCACTGTGTATCCGGACGGCCACAGCGTAAACATTATACAATAGAGGCCAGCACCGGACGAGAGGACTCATTAATTTAGATGATTGTACAATTATCTAAATATAAACGGAGCGAGACGGCGACTGAGGGGGCACTCCAACCCGAAAACGAGGGAGGGGTGCGGGCACTCGTTTTTAATTAAACCGACGATGAAATGAACTGGTCCGTATAATATTGCTTAGACATGTTTTAAATTAATTTCAACCCGTCTTATTACGAATGATTTGATGAAATAATTTCGAATGTGTGACGAGGCTTCTTTTCATAAGCCTGTTTTCTCGAATGATCTCGTATACCTACTTGGTGCTTTAATATTTGAACAAGTCTAGTCAAGTCATATTAATTGCAAAATGTTTAAATTTAATTACTATTATATAATTATGTACTAGGTATCCATTGATAAAGAAAATACAATAATAATTACAACTAATATTTACACTTAAATCTATTTTCTAAATATCTAAGCCGTCACCAGAAGGCAAAGTGCCCAGAATGCTGGCAGCATTGCCACGTTGAATGGCAATGCTAATTCGATGACCGAAATAAAAGCCAGCATTCCGATCACCTGTGGACTCTCAATTATGTACTTAATTAAAATCATTTTACCCCTGATAAGAAATGGTACCAAGCAGCTAGAATATTCCCTTCCAGATTAGTTTTATAGTCAAAAAATCTTGTTTGGTCATCCTGATGGACTGTTCCTCAACATCAATTAGCAGCAGCGTGACGGAGCGTGCGAGCAAGGGTTGTTCGCTGCTCTATTTGTTTTTCGTTAAAGCTTTAATTAAAAGTAGGTTTATTTTAAAGAAAATTGATGTTCAAAGTAAATAAATCCCTAATGGTTTAATTATCTCTTCGTAATTGAGTTTCACCTGACGCAGAAATAATTAGTGTTGTGCTCACGAGTAACTCTGCTGCTTATTAATTAAAGATTTGTAGATGCCAGGCTGCTGTTCTGTTGACATCTACTTTACAGATAAGTTTTAATTAAGTCCAAAAGTTTGGACCGCTATAGTTCTATTGAACAATTCTTGGGGAATTTAATTTCACTGAAACTCATCTACGAGCTTAGCGTAATCGTTTTATAGTTTCCCATTTCCTGCTGCTCAATTAGAATTTACCAGCTCACTTTTTATGGTTTTAATCTTTGTTTTATATACATTTTATTATTAATATGTGAGACACCAATGACACCGCCATGAAAAACATGTAGTCAACATTGCTTATTATGTATTTAGTATTTGACAGTCGTCAGATAATGCTATTGATTTGCTTTATTTTTTGTTATTCAATTTTTATTTTATATTTATTTGATTATACCTACATGTAAAGTCTTCGTCATTAATATAAAACAATAAATACTGTTAAATTGTTTTTTGTTTGGTGATAGAACTGGTCTAGGTGCAATAATACTACCATTGATAGGACAGTAGTAGGTTAGGTACGACGTATTGTTAGTAAGACAGCTGTTCTCATGGCATCGCCCACGTGGTCTTGTATTGTTTGTTTCCGTCTATTCAACATTTACTGCATTAGCAGTTGCCGTAACTACCACTCATTCAGGCTCGATTGTCTAAAAACAAGTCTATTGTTTGGAATGTTCCAAAATCATAAATACCGGTGTCTGTTTACATGCAATTCGGCGGTAAAACCGCTCGGTCTCTGAACCAGTCCCAATAGTTACCTAAAGGCTTTTGTCCTCTGGGGCCTGTCAGCCACGCGTCCAGGCTCGCTGCCTCGAAGGGATCACCGACGCCGCCGGCCTCACCGGCAAGATGCACCAAACAAAAAAACTTAACAATAACAAAAAAAACACAATCAACGTATAACTCCTAAACTGCACCGCCGAATGCAGTCAATAAACCTTCGAGTTTGTCCGAATAAAAGAACAAGCACTTATAAACTTTATTGTGAAACTTTAAAACAAAACTACGCTGTGAACTTCGGAAAAAGTATGCGTGCTCGAGGGGATCGGCGACACTTCCCCGTGCGGCTGCTCGGTCGCGACTGAGCACGCGGCCGCGGGGCGACCCCCTTTCCCCCGCGGCGCGAGGTTCCTCGCCCCGCGCCCCGCGCCGACCACCTTCGCGGTATTATTTGATTAATTCGCCTCCCCCTTGTATACTCGGCGAGTCGTTACGACGAAGGCGACGTTAAGTTTTTAAATTTGAGTGAGGGCCGCAACGCCCGCAACCTTCACCTACTCCTTAATGCTATAATTGAATTAATTAAGATCGACGGGCTCGGTCGAAGATTAGACGTTAATAAGCAAGCCCTGGAAGAGCGGAGCCGTCCCGTTGCGGGGTAATTACTGCGGTTTGCTTGGAAAAATCCCGACTTGAAATAATGAGTATTACCTACCAAGAAACGCAAGAACCCGCTAATTGGAGTGCATTTGCATACTGAAGTAAAGTAAAGTCTGGGTGAGTTATTTTGACGATGTCAGACGCTAACAAACAACTGCTGATGAATGACGGTTTGGATTATGCCTTAATTAATGAAGAAATGTTTACTTAAACGAAGGTTATTTATTTGCTCCTTTATGCGGTGGAAAGATCTTAGCTGGATATAACGACGGAGCTGATGCAAGGAGATTTACGACACTAAAAAGGAGTAAAAAGTTGAAGGAAATAAAACAATGGAAATGTTATTTACAAGATAGGTTATATAATACATAGGTATATTAATAATAAGTAAGTAATGTGTTACAATAATTCTGAATCCTAGGATCGAAGGATTCAGAATTATTGTAACACATTGGCGTGTGTCGTCAACAATATTGATAGTACCTATATAAGGTACTATCAATATTGTTGACGACACATCCTTGAACTATACAATTACCTACGACTTTACCCTACACGCAATCGTTTCGAGCAAGTAACCTCATCTAATGAATATCAGGTTACCAATTAGTACAACAAAAGCATATAATTAGACGCTGGCTATTGAACCGAATCTCTGAGTTCATTTCTTATTTCTCACGATGGCGATGCCTTGATACATTTTAGATCGATTGGTTTTGATTTGATTTTGGAACAGTAGAAAAAAAGAGAACAAACTGGTAATTCTAAATTTGAAATTTAATTTTAAGAGAAAAGCTTTAAAATTTTATGACAAACTCTGAAGCAGGTGATGATGATGAATTCAACGAGAAATTGGAGAATGATTTCCATACAAACATGACCCGTCAATAAAAATTACAATCAACAGGAAAGTTGCAACAAGTACAGCGTCGGGTTACAAGAAAAAGGTCGAACCGGCCCCGATTTCGGGTTGATTCAATAATTCCACGCATATCGGCTAATTCCGCCGAACCCCGATCGATCATCGTGCGCCCGCGCAGCGCAGGTGAGCTTTTAGTGCACGCACCAACGCAACGCCCTTACCAAGAAAGCTTTTCATCCAGTTCCACTTGATAGCCTATCGGGCCATCGCCTACCTAATAAATAATGTGCTATCATGAATAAAGAATGTGATGTTAAAGAAACTCTTTCTTTATTTCTCTTTTTAGTGGCGGATTCGATTGTCGCCTCAGGACAAATGTTTTGTAGATATTTTTTCCGGGTGTTCTGGTGGTTTTCTATGTATAGGTAGTAAAAATATTATATCTATGTATTGTATATTTTTCCGAGGAAATATCGCTTGTGGCAAACAATCCACAGGTAACTGATCCATCAATACATCGGAAGCGTCCCCAAGACGCTGGCTGCATTGCCCCAGCTCTGTTTACGTTGGGGCAAGATGATGTTGTGGGAAAACGTCCAATATACACTTACTTATTGAGCACTAATTTATTTAAATTTATGCTCGTTCGATTGGTACATTTCGCCCCGAAACACCACCAGTCAGTCCGACAACCCTAAAATTATATAACTGAAATGTTTTTTGCTATTTCTTCTTGGTTGGTGAACACCTAAAAGCTCTTTTCACTTTCCTTAGTCTTTTTCAGCCACAAACTCGATCGACTTCGTAAAATATGATCGAATCTCGTAGTAAGGGCCACTTAGTTCATATTAATCTTTGTTTAAAGTTAATGGGGCTTATTAATCATGGCTATTACGTCTAGATGAGTTTAACGCAGTAATCGCTGACTCAACTATACAGATATCGGAGCTTTTATTACGAAAACAAATGCACTTACATAACTTCGATACTCTAATTATAATCTGAGTTGATGGAAAACAGAACTTAGAACATGTTAGTTTAAGGTCGATTTCCTTGTGGATTGATCGACAGATTAGAGGGCAGGTGAGTATAATGGTGTAGACTGTTGTATGCTCTGTGGCGTTGCTTTAATTAGCATATCGAATGCACCTTTCGATAAAATCGGTGGGTCTAGGCCTGAAGGCGTTTTTCTTGTGCATACACGGCCGGGCCTTACTATAATTTTTATAAAATTGTTCATATACGGCAAGAAACTGTAGGTACTTGTATATTATGTACATCTTTTATTCGAAAAGACTCACTACCAAACCACAAGTTATTTTCGAAATAACTTATATTGGTAATGAGAGCCGTGTCATGTACCTTTTTAGCGATAATGATTTTTTAAATATACCAAGATAAGTCATTAATAGGTCATTTTTCTCTTTTTAGTTAGGTATTCATTTTCATTGACATTTATGAAAAAAATATAAGGATGAAAATATTTAGTAACAATTCTGCGAAAAAAAAACCTCCGATAAGTTCTAACAAAATGTAGTCCGCGTTGTTAGAACTTATCGGAGAAGGTTTTTTTTTCGCAGAATTGTTACTAAATCATCCTTATATTTTCGCAATGGATTTCCGCAAAGTAACGCCTGAATCTATTATTTATTTTGACATTTATGGTCATTTTAGTTGAAATTTTTGACGGAAGCTTTTAAGCACTTACGTGTAATTTAACCGACGAAGCTGCTAATTATCCGATAGCCTTTCAAAGAAACCTTAGTTTTATTGAAATTACCTAGTTGACGCTTATTTTACCGGATATGTTTCAGCAGCTAGTTATAATAATAATATAATTTACTTATTTATAAATTTAAATCACATAATTATGTAGAACCTGTGAATATAGTATTACATAACTATGTTCACAGAATGCTTATGCCATTTTGGCACAAAAAGTAATTCGAGAGATCAAAAAAACAACATTAAATTCACAAAGAAATAAAGCCAAATTAAGCTCAACACATGTCCATACAGAACAAAGGTCACAATTAAGGGTGCACCGATGCGCAGCATCGGCCGGGCCAGTGTGCCGGTCACAATGCGCCAAATGACGAGCCGGTACGCAAATGAAGAATATTGTCGGACGCCCTGAATGCTCCTTAATGACCCACCGTGTGCTAGACTTGTCACCAGCTCCTACTGCGGCTACGCAAAAGTAACTGAACATTTCTGGGGTCAAATGTTTAGCTGCTTATGATGCAACTTACTGTAAACACTTTATACGTCTGTGTTCGTCATGTGTTTGTAATGCAATATGTAAGCTTGATCGCTTTCTCTGATTTTACCGGGTGAGTTAATATGCCAGAAATTACCACGCCGCCGCGCCGCCGCCGCCCGGCTCTTTCTCTCACGACGCTTTTCATACTCTACAAGCACAACACAAGTAAAATTTGAAGTACATCCTTATCGCTATTAGTGAATTTGTTTTGAGTAGATAAGTTGCTCAGCTACTTCTGCACCATCGGCACCCACACGGTATTTGCGTGATTGTCAACTCTGTTAATTAACGGATCATTGTTGAAGCCCTATACCTGAGTCAAGAAGATGTAATTACTAGTGTACAGAAACTTATGTCGTGTAAACGTTGTTATTCACTCGTTCTACTGATAATAACTAGTATATAATAAATAAGTAGTATTGATTGATTGATTGATTGATTGATCTAGAATATAGATCTTTGTGAACTATTTTTAACTACCATCATTGCAAAAGATAGGTAAACTAGTTCTTAAGGTTAGTAAAGCTTTTGACCCGGATAAGAAAATCACCGTCGATTCTAAATTTTCAAAGTTTTCTATTGGAAAATATAAGTTTTCTAAAGAGTTTGGTTGAGTTTGGTCTTTAAACTTTCGGTGCTTAAAAGAGGCAGGCAACGAGTTCCAAAAAAAAATTTGACGGCCAAAAATATCTCAATATTGATATTTTTGGTCCAATCTCTCCATATTTTTGTCCAATCTCTCATATATTTCTGGATCAATTTTTTGGCTATCCTGACTTATTTTCAATAAGTGGTGGGAGGGAGTTCTATCATCTAAAAGCACCGGTGATTTAAAGGTTCTTAATTAAATATTTTTTTGGAATTCCCTACCTGGCTCTTGATCAATATTGAGAAATTTTGGCTATCGCTATTTTTGGGTTATTGACTATATTAATTTTGGGCTATTTGACTAGGTATATTAATAATTGCACATTATTTCTGCCCCAGAACGAATTTTCAAAGCGTTTTTTTATATGTTGCACTGTAAGGATGTATGATATCTTTTTATACTTATTTTTATATATATTTTGAGATACTTCTCTTTTTTGTAGGGTGAATTGTGAGCCTTCTTTTTTTTTAACTGCCATAACTGTATTTATTGGTTTTACGAAATAAGTACGACAACTTCGAAATAAAGATAATTTTCTCGGCAAAGCCCATTCGGAGTGATATATGCCTCCAAAGTCAACGAGCGAAGTAAATTAATAATTATTGTCTACCCCATAATTGGAGATTGAGGGTGTATTGTATAAGGGGATGGAATTAAATTAATTGTTAAGGCATCGGTATCAGGTATGATGTCGATAAGGGATTGTAGTGTAGAGTTGACAATAGTTTTGGTATAACCGGGGCTTCATACACATGGCAACATGCATAAAGTGTACCTATAGAAGAACCAGAGGCAGGCCCATAGCTATAATTGTTTTACCCCTACAGCTGGTACCTATAGTTATTTTGTTTGCTTACTCATTATTATGATAATTTTAGGTAGACGTGGCCTGTAATTGCGGGAACACAAAATATATGAAACAATTTAATATCTTTTATAATCTGTATATATTGTGATTCTTTCGTTGGTGGTTTTAATTATAATAAATAAATAGCTCTGGCACATGCTGAGGAGTGGTCATGGGGACCACCACTCCTGGGTACGAGCTATAGCAGAGAAAGAGCCCTACTTGATATGTTAGAAGGTTAGAAGTCTATTATGCCTACCCAAAAAACAAAACAATTTCCTACGAATGTTTAATAATGTCCCAAAAATTTCGATTTCGGTAGGTTACTAAGAATTATTCAACAGGATATGTACCTACATTACAAGCGAGTGTAACCTTGAAAAAGAGTTTTCACACTTTTGGCAAACGAAGGAGGCCAAATAACTCTATGTTTAAGGATATGTAACCGTAACCTACTCGACGATTTCATGTAATTAGAATTTAATATAAAATGTATACGGGCAGTTAACCACTGGTGTGGTGGCATACAATGAAGGCGATGATGCCCCAGACGCGTCCTTGTGACCTTGCGAGAGGGGAACTGGAACGTATGGGTGATAGATGACCGTCTTTTGAGAAAGTGCAGTTGTATAGCGGCTTGATAAAGCCCATTAGTTCTTTCTTTTGGGGTTAGTTTGTTTGTAGACATGTTACCTTAGAAGATTTACACCAAGTGCTTATTTTGTAAGCCTAAAGAAATAAATTGACTTCTCAACTTTAGAAAATCTAACCTTCGAGACAATTTCAAATAATTAGATGTTGATTCAGATTCCTATATATTATTCATCATCAGATGTATATGAGCGGTTAGCCCCTGGTGGCATACAATGAAGGCGATGATGCCCAGACTTGACCCGTGACCTTAAGCTACCGAGGGGAACTTGAACGTCGTCGTTTGGGTGATAGATGACGTGTTCTGAGGATGTGCAGGTGTGTGTAGCTGCCTTAGAAACCTTTGGTTTACTTCTTTTTTGTTATGTTCTTAGTATTTATTTTATTTTAACAATATTCAGGGAATTAACAGCTTACTCGTTAGTTTATTAACAAAGAAAATTACAATCAAATAATTTAAAACGAATTAAATTAAAACTAGTATTTACAATTGAAACAATTGAGCTAACTGCAGACTGTTGCAAACAATGTACAAGCAGCTCAACTGATCCATATCAATACCAGTCGGAAGCGTCCCCAAGACGCTAGCTGCATTGCCCCGCTGCAGCGCTGTATAGTAATGTTGATGCGCTGCGCCAGATCCAGCTCTCGGGTCACGCGTCGCTTCGACCAGACGCTTAGATAATTTTTTGAAAACCCGGAGAGCCTCGGTACCCCACAGCTTACTTATAGACAAGGTAAACAAAAAGACACTGATAGCTAATTACAAATTTCCACAAAATATAGTCATTTCCAGAGATATCTACTTAAAATTTATTGAATTTTTCAGACCCGTTAGCCCCTTATAACGAGTGGCTAAAGTTGTTTGTCTTCGCTAGAATGTACCGACCTTTATGTATTACATTACATTCATAATCTGCGTCCATTTCCTATTCATAGCAGGTTGCGAGCATTAATATAAATTATCTAGGTATTGAAATAAACGCCAGGGGCAGCCTCAAAGTGAAAGGATAGATAACTAATTAATTGCAAGCGGAGTGCAACACGGCCACAAGATTATTAATCCACTTTATGGGCAGCTGACGCGGAACTTAAGTTTTGTATTAGTGCGAGAGACGGTGGCTATTTACACACGTCAATATTACGAACTTGATAGGTACACAAACTTACAAATTGCAGTTATTGCAAAAGTCTTATGATGCCTACTTCACACTGATAGTAAACTAGTTGCTGTCGAAACGTTGGAAAGCGTTGTTTCTGTGGAAACGTTGGAAAAGTTTTATGGTTATTTCTCTTCCACGGGAATTTATTTATGGGATATAAAGTAATCTATGTTTTATTCCTGGCCTTGAACGACCTGTATGCAAAATTAGAAAAGGTAAAAAATATCCATTCGTCCAAACTTTCGCATTTATATCTAATATTAATTGTAATGATTTGAAAATTCAGATGTTCATAACCTCTTCTTCAGACCAAAACTACCGAATGGGCTGTTTTTTTTTTCATAGGCTTAGCTTTAGACGCGAAATACTCCAGCTCAATCTATGCAGGCTTCTTCTGATTCCGGAGAGAAACGGTTGCGAAATTGCGGACATAATTATTTATTTATTAATTTATTATTTTTTAACGCCCTGCTGGGATGCCTTCAAATTCACTTCTCGGTCCAGCGCTAGTCTTGTCCAGCTATCATATTGTGGCTTCCAAAAGATATTATTATAATAACCGAGCGTCAATCATTCATCAATAGAATGACGTACCTCACCCTCCTCTAGCTTCTAATCTACAAATATTTATATTGTAGCTGTTAATTAAATTTTTAATTTTAAACATGGCGTATGCATATGGCAAGTCTGTTGTGCCTCGAGCTTTGCCACCTGTCTTATGACAACGTAAGAACTGTTAGTTATTCTCGCATGTCTTTGTAAACTCATGCTATTTAGTTAACAACTTTATTAAATGCAATCATCATTTTAAATTGTTGACTTATGAGAATAGCAATAATTGCTAACCGCAGGATCTATCCAATTACAGAAAATTATTTGCTTTTATAAGTACAGTTAACGTCAGATTTACTAAAAACCTACTATTTTCAAAAATCGTAATAGCGTCGTATTTAAAAACGCTTTTCGTAGAATCAGCGATTTATTCAGTTGACTGTACCTTCCTACTTACAAAATCAATGAACACCAACAGGCACATTACCATTACCTACCCTCCCTAATCGTCAATTAATTCCCGCGACACACCTAACCCCAACCAAGATAGTATAAGAGGCAAAGATCAAACGACGACGTCATCGAACGCATTACGTCCGATTGTAGGACTCCTAATTGCCAACATTGTCCCGGCATGCAGATGTGAATGGGCTTTGATTTGGGGATAGACGGCGCGGGCCGGGGTTACGGACAAATCGCTCGTTACTGCAGGTAAACTTTCATTGAGCGCGGGACGCGTCGGAAGGCGGCGGACGTGCGAGACGGCCGACAAAATGCCCTCGTTATTCGCCGCCGAATCACTCGCTCATTGTGACGGTGTACTGTCGGCGGCGGCGTTTGGGGAAGCGTCCTGGTTTGTAAGAAATGTCACTAGGCGAATGTGTTTCTCATTTTTATGATCTTGGATTCAAAATAAGCTACCGCTCTCGCAGTCCCACTGAAGAGCAAAGGTGATTGCCACATTGTAGCTTATTCCGGTTTTCCCCTCTTGAAACATGTCAAACACAGAGGCAATTAGGCATAGGTACTTCTAGAATAAGTATTTTTAGTGTTTCTACGTGGTAAACTTTGATTTGAATTTTTTTCTCTATCTACCAGAGTTTTGCTCATCACAATAATACTTACTCTTCATTTTGTCAAAAAGAATTACGCAAATACTATTATTCTGAGTAACGTCTACATTATACTACATACATTATTATGTTCAATGCCGACAAAGAATTTTTTTATGGTTATAGGTGATTTGGAATGTATCTGTCACTTTTTGAGAAGTTTTTGGATCTGACTGTACTGTCTTCGGAAAACGAAACGGTGGTAGACGAAAAAAACTTAAATGAGCCGTGAGAAACCAAATGAACGATTGTGCCCATAATGAACGATTGATATTAAAGTGGCGTTCATTAGCGCGAATTATGGCGTATTTGTTTCATAATAAACTGAGGAGGGTTATTAATAAAACTATTAAACTGTTATTACTAACGAACGAAGTATATTTGTGGACACAAACACACTGAGTAGGAGTGAGAGGTCTTAGTATTAAAGTAAAGTTTCGACTTCTGGGAGAAACGAGAGTGAGTTTAAGAGGTTTCTTTCAGTTTTGTCCGTGCTTTTGCTAACTCCTGGAAACATACACTTAGTCGAGAGTATGCAGACACGATTGCAGCTGTTAGTGATTAAAAATTTAAGTACAGTAGGACCAAGATAGTATACCTGCGTGTGCCTATAGGTGGTAACAGGTTTGAGGTTATGCTTTTTAAGAGACTAATTGCAAAAAAGTTAAATCCTGGTTAAATGTTTTATCACTAACTCTATAGTCAATACGTTTACCAGATAATGCGTGAATTCGGCAATTCATCAAGGCACCTGTTGCTGGATGGTGAAAGAAAAACTATAGAGAGGCATCTCCTTTGTGCGGAGCTGACACTACGCCAATTAAAACCAGACTCCCGGCGTTCAGATGTACTCGTACGATGACACAGAGAAAACTGGACATTTAGGGGACAAAATTGGCAAGGTTTAGTGACATATTGACCGAGTTTGACCGAATAATCGCGAGCTTAATCCGCCATGACTTCTTCTTCGTTCAGTTTTGATGACGTAATTTTGAATTGCGGACCGGCAAACGTTGCTCTTCGGTCAGGTGGGATGACTGACGACCAGTGGAATACTGCAGATACTCGTAGATACTGGATGTGGCTGAAGACCACTGTAGCACACATTAAGGGCCTCCTATTTCCATCCGTGGAGGTGTAGGCTGGTGATGATGACTTTGAATAAAATTGCTAATGACAAAACACTATCGCAGAAATAATTTCAAAATCATAATCATGTTTTCTTTTACAGTGAGCGCACTTAATAACAAATGAAGAATGCCCAGACTGAGGGACTGGTAGGGACCAGTCAGGTAGCAGGGGCATTGGTTTACGCGTTGCCAACAGAACAGATAAGTTTATGGTACTGTATGGGACTGCACAATGTTCGTTAGGTTGAGCTGTGTTGAATTTTAATTGAATCAATGTAAACATTGAATGTTGAAAAACATTGAAAAGTGTTTGAATCTACATAATTTTTTCGATCTTAGATACATAAATAAAATAAATAATGCTGGACAATACACACGGCATCATCTAGCCCCAAGATTAGCAGAGCATGTATTATTGGTACTAGATGACTGATATGCTTACTATAGGTAATATATTACATAAATAGTTATTTATATAAAATACTTATCAAATACCCAGAACACCCGGAACAAAATAAATATTTGCAGATTGAACAAACATTTGTGTCAAGTCGGGAATTGAACCCGCAACCTTCTGCGCCGCAGGCGGACCTTCGCCCACCACGCTACAGAGGTTGACAAGTTTTATTTTGTTAGGAACATAATTTCGTAACTACCATATCTTGAAAGACCTGTAAGGGCTGTATAAGTGTAAGAAATTACTTGTAAACCTTTAATATTATAACTGTTGGTCTTTAAATAAATATTTGAAGTAGGCACTTATTTTCTGATTAGCAAAAACTGCCTCCGTGTACTTGTTATGCAAATAGAAAAACCACGATATTCAGTTAAATATGCATATAACAAGTACCCTGGCTAATTATGCAAAGCAAAAAGGTAATTAGGTAAACTTACCACCCGTGGCTCTCCGTTACAACTTCTAGGAAAATAATTAGGCGGTTGCCGCAGTGAGGTAGTATTTACACTACAGCTTAAATCCTTAATTGGAAGATGCAATATAAATAATAGATTCAGGCGTTACTTTGCGGAAATCCATTGCAAAATATAAGCATTACATTTTGTTAGAACTTATCGGAGAAGGTTTTTTTCGCGGAATTGTTACCAAATATTTTCATCCTTATATATTGAAAGATGCAAGAAAATTCATTTAAATTTCTAATGGGTTGCCGCCTGTGTTGATGATGATGATGATGATGATTCTTTGTTAAAGTGGGGGCGAAACTCTAAGCTCCCATGCAAACGTACTATCCGATTCGTTTGGAAACTACATATACGCATATTGCAGTGAAATTATGCACTCATAATCGGATAAGAAATGGCTATATTTGTATCGTTTTAGTTTTTCAAAATACTTAATCATCAAGAGAGAGCGAGAATTCATTTTTATCAATTTTCAAGCGATCTTATGACTTTCGCTCTCATGATTTTGTATTTTGAAAAACGAAACGTTTCCAAATGAATCGGAAAGTACGTTTGTATGTGAGCTTAGAGGTTCGTCCCCACTAAATAGCAATTATATTGTGTCGGGCTGGACACAGTTCTGCAAGTAATGGAAAAAAATTGTAAATGCCTGAGTTATGGATTTTGTTTGATATTTTCACCTGAGCCTAGTACGTTATCTAGCAGGTGTCCCACGTGCAGGTTAGGTTGGTTTGGGAGACGAGAGGTTGAAGTCCCCCTTAAACCCTCCCGCCGGTATTGCGAAAGCTATTGAAAAATAAAACCGGCCAAGTGCGAGTCGGACTCGCGCACGAAGGGTTCCGTACCATTATCTATAAAAACGGCAAAAAAATTACGTTTGTTGTATGGGAGCCTCCTTAAATAATAATTTTATTCTGTTTTTTAGTATTTGTTGTTATAGCGGCAACAGAAACACATCATCTGTGAAAATTTCAACTGTCTAACTATCACGGTTCATGAGATACACCCTGGTGACAGACGGACAGACGGACAGCGAAGTCTTAGTAATAGGGTCCCGTTTTTACCCTTTGGGTACGGAACCCTAAAAAGACGTCAATTAGAAAAAAATACTGGAGTGACACTGACACCCGACTCCAAAAACTAAAACCTCGTAAAAAACCAGTCCTGACACAGAATTTGACACCACACAATCCGACATATTTTGGTGAAACTGCAGACCGTAACTCGTATCAAGTTCAACAAACCTTCTAAAATGAGTAGATAATAGCCAACAGACTCAATTTCATGATATTCTGTTCAGCCCAAATTGTAATTACCTACCTGTCACTCGCAATAGGCACCTTAAATAATAATTTTATTCTGTTTTTTAGTATTTGTTGTTATAGCGGCAACAGAAACACATCATCTGTGAAAATTTCAACTGTCTAACTATCACGGTTCATGAGATACACCCTGGTGACAGACGGACAGACGGACAGCGAAGTCTTAGTAATAGGGTCCCGTTTTTACCCTTTGGGTACGGAACCCTAAAAAGACGTCAATTAGAAAAAAATACTGGAGTGACACTGACACCCGACTCCAAAAACTAAAACCTCGTAAAAAACCAGTCCTGACACAGAATTCGACACCACACAATCCGAC
The DNA here is from genome assembly GCA_947086465.1 of Eupithecia exiguata. NCBI lineage: Eukaryota > Metazoa > Arthropoda > Insecta > Lepidoptera > Geometridae > Eupithecia > Eupithecia exiguata. The sequence goes on from OX352229.1 coordinate 4,414,871, forward strand.
ATATTTTGGTGAAACTGCAGACCGTAACTCGTATCAAGTTCAACAAACCTTCTAAAATGAGTAGATAATAGCCAACAGACTCAATTTCATGATATTCTGTTCAGCCCAAATTGTAATTACCTACCTGTCACTCGCAATAGGCACCTATTAATTCAAATAATAATTTGCTATTATTGTTTGGAATGCTTAAATAGGGCTCGTTCGAGCAGTACATTCGAGCAGTGCGAGTGAAGACAGATTCGCACGTGATTTCAATATTTCATCTCGGAGCATCCAGAGTGCGGTCTCTCACGCGTTCCACTCCTGCAATTACGCGCTTGTGTCATATTTACAGCCCAGGTAATTGGCATTCAATTACGAGACCGGCCCGCTGCGAAGCCCTGCCTCACTCCGCTCCTACGGATCACCCTATTAACAACTTTATCGCAACTGATTAAGATTCACAAAAGTTCACGTAATAGAAGCTTTCGGATCGTAACACGGTGTAAAACTCGTTTTGTCAAAGGAAATTGAGCTGTATCTAACAATCTTAGAACACAAAATTGATCTAAATGCCGCTTGCCCGTTTTAAATAAAGGTCAGCATCAAAGTGAAACTTCTACACGGAAATCCTACGGTTTCTTCTGTACAGCTGTGCACCTGAGTAAGAGGTGAGATACGCCTCTCTCAGTCGCACGCAGCATGCACCCGGCCGGCCATCAATCATCGGACACCCCCCGCCGGGCGCCCATAGGGTTGGGACACACCACAAAGCTAGTATCTCAGTCCAACAATACTCGATAAGTGGACAAACGCCACGCTAAATTGATTCTGAACCGATTCCAACCGGGTGATGTTTAATTGAATTAATCCACCTCGTCCGGCTGTCACTTATGCAATGTCGATTGTGAACTTCACCTTAGATGCAGCGCTAAAGGAAATGTTGATAAAACTTTTACTTTCTTGTGATTTCGATGGTTTTCGAATGTTTGTACTTGACAGCCTCAACGTCATGTAGTATTTTCACTGCAAATTCCATAACATAAAAGTAAAATTTGTTTATATGAATCTTATTTTCTTAAACCGAAGTCTGATTTAATATATTATAATATATTAAATCAGACTTCTTAATAGTTCACAAGATACAAGAAAATCAAATAATACAAAATAATTGAAAATAATTACAACTAATATTTACACTTAAATCTATTTTATAAAAATCTAAGCCGTCACCAGAAGGCAAAACTTCAGACTTCTTATAAATATATTATACTTTAATATATATTATTATAAATTTAATGAATACTTAGGCTAATTTGATTCATTGCCTCAAACGCTGAAATGGTTTAAAGTGCCATGAATGATTTTACATACTGAACCCGTCGACACAACCCGGCGTACATTCCAGTGTTTGAATATTGTAGGCCAACAGTGTCTTGTCAACTTCGTGTGTATGTAGATAAGTTTAAACTCTCCTAAAAATTGGAACCAAACTATCGATGCCACAAAGTCATAACACGCAGCGAACAACCCTAGGACAAGGAATTACGGACTGGCCCAGGTACGTTATCAGGCTTTTGTACCTTCACTCCGTAGCACTCGATTCTTGGACCAACCGCAAATGAACTGTTTCAAGGATTTATACGCATTAGATAACTTGCAACTACAGATCCGTTATTATATAAGCTCACAATGAAGATTTGTCTAATAAACTTAAGACTTTATGTGGCAACTTAGTGAAGTGACGTTTCTCAAAAATCTTCACAAAAAAAAAATTGGTCTATAAAACCAAAAACACCGTTTTACCGGTTTTTTTTTAATCATATTTTTTTTTTTTTTTTTTTTTTTTTTTTTAAGGACTTTTACTTATCACAGTATGCCAGTCCTATCATAACCTAAACTTTGGTCATCAAATTAATTTAAAAGTTTGTATAAAAATTTATTTGTTGTCCTTTATAAGAAACTATACGAAAGTCTCTAAAACTAGCGGTCCGCCCCGGCTTCGCACGGGTATATTCTATAGCCTATGTTCATCGCGAATAATGTAGGATTCTAATGATGCAAGAATTTTTCAAATCGGTCTAGTAGTCCAGTAGTCGGAGCTTATTCAAACAAACAAACTAATCTTTTCTCTTATTAATATCAGTAGGTACTTATAGATGAACTTTTGGATTCTTCTTTAAATTTTCGTGAGACTGACATAACACATAACTCTTCTACAGAACTGTTTGACTAGCGACAAATATCTTTTATCAGGACGTGTAACTTAACTATACCTACCTTAGGTATAGTTAAGAAAATAGGTCGGTACAAGTGAAAATACCAAGACAAAATAAACCAGCTATTTTCCATATAAAAATCCTGAGCTCGCTTCAATTACGCTTACTAATGAGTTGACTCCGCGCTAATTAGCCGCTAATTACTCACGGACTCACCTTGTACTTGCGAAAGTTCGTTCTACACAAATTTCTTGTTTACTCCCTAATTATAGGTATTCTTAATTAATAGATATTGAGTGTTTGTATTGAGGATCACGTTTCTGGAATTGTTATGAGTTCCTCGCAAAGGTTTTTCTTTGCGTTGCTGTTGGTTGTAATATTTGCTTGTATTAGCGAGTTAATTAATAAATTAGGTTTTATTTATGCTTCGGTTTCCGCTTCCTTCTTTATTAGAGTATCAAACACTGGTTTTAGGTGGTCTGCGTACAACCCCTACCTACCTCAGCGAATATTTGACACTTTTGTATATAATTTTTGTCTGCGCGGAAGAAACTCCCGCTCCGGTTCTTTATAAAGAGACAGTCTAAGTTTGACAGTTTTGGACGTCATTTTCCCCGAAAACTATCCAACACGCTTCCAACCGAAAACGCACCATAAAGATTGTCGCATACTTATCCCGCGCCGCTCCCGCCCAGCATCCGCACACCTCCAATTCAAATCGTGTTGATCGCACCGCACGCTGTTCTAAAACACGCACGCTGTTCGCTAGCTAGCAAGCTAGCAGCCACAGATTTAAATTGTGTACAAGATACCTATGCCCTTACCCTAGTGAGACTACGCCGTGTTGCTGCCACGCGAAATGAGAAAGCCAATTAGTATATTTCTAAACACAGTGTTAGCCGAGCGTTACTCTTTCATCTTCCTACAATCTTTGCTAGCAAGTTTGCTGTCCGCACTCGCTCAGCAAAAAGCTGTTGCCAACATATAAAAAAACTACGAGTTTACGACTTCCTATACCTACCTATGTTGGCGCTACAAGCGGCTACCAGCAGCGCGCATGCCACTCGCTTGAAGCTTGCGGTAAGCAAGGCGTCAACGAGTGGCTGGCTAGGTTGCGGCAAGCTCGCTTCTAGCGCAGGCTGCGATTCTATGCTATTGTTAAATGATTCTAGAGAATAAGTTCATATTTGAATGTCATTTTTGTGCTGTAGCGGGTTGGTATGTGTGTGCTGTGCTCTTAAGAAAAGACTTCACCAAAAGGTCAAGGGCTCCATGCTCCATTCATAAGTCATCAGTCATTCATAAAAGACAGGATGTAAAATCAATCGCACCAATAAATACAAAGGTATTTCTTATGGCAGCGTCATAGAAAGATAGTCATGTCAGTACTAACCTCGGAGGCCGTACGTTACTCGCTGCATGCCGATAGGCGTTCTTTATCGCTCACTTATTACTTTATCGTATGATTTACTGCTGGATCCAAGAGTACATGGATTTCCTATTTCTATGAACGCGCCGTATCGGTTTCAAATCTAGCTCTTGGGTCATTATGGTTATTATGGGGATATGTGGGGTTAGCAAGAGTTTTCTTGGTGGTTTGTAGAAAAGCCTTAATTTTTTTTTTTTTGCTGTTCCACGTGTTGATTAAGTCATGGCCTACCATGCTTGTTTAGCTAATCTAAGTACCTATACAAAACTGACGGGATTGTCTTTTGTTTCGATTTAAGAGATTGCGTGTCATCGCGAGTCCCGTTGTCAGTGTTTATTCAATTATTTTCATTGAAAAACAAAAGACGCCAGTTTGGTACAACTGACGCCTATCAAACAAAAATTGCGGGAATGGTTCTGCTATGTTCCCTCTCCAACCACACTATTAACTAGTAGATTTCTTATTCTCCTGCATCTCAAACGTCCCTCTGGTGGAACTGAGGAGTAGGTTGGGCGTAAATCCACCGTAAATAAAAAAAATAATCCATGGTGGATTATTTTTTTTATTTACGGTGGATTTACGGGTTTTATTTAAAACACCTCCGCTCCAATGTCAATTAGTTCGTCCAAAGTAAAAACTCTCAAATCCATGTAAGCATATCTTTTACGTGTCACTGATGGCCCGAAAGCTTTCAATTCACTCGTAAACATTAAGGTGGTTCTACACTTGTCTTCACGATCTAAATTTTCTCAAGTTTTTTTTACTTTTTCAGTTTGCCGATGTTACGATTTTCCATTAGGAGTGTCTTGTGGTATACCTAATTCATCGCTACGAAAATTGTGACTTGAAACATGAATAGATTTTAGTGACATTGAAGCTCAAGTAAATGAAAAAAACATCATGTTTTTTGTTGGTGTGATGAGTTTAGTACCTAAATAATTTTAGTATTTTTTTTCTTTCAAAACAGATATAGGTACCTACTGTTAAAAGCTTCACGAGAACACGGTGAACGACGACGACACATTTAAAAAGTCTTAAAATATCTACATTTCAATTACTACATAATATCATAATAAAACGTCGAAATATACAAAAATAAATAATATTTCTTTATCAATAGATAATACAAATAAAAAGAAAATAGTTTTTTAGGGTTCCGTACCATAAAAGGACATGGCACTAATCTACTACGAATAGGAAAATGAGACTCAATTATCGCATTTTTTGGCTACACTTCGTTTGTGTCTACTACCTTTTCCGTGGAAGACATCAATGGTTCTCGATTACTTTTATAGATATTTTTTTTGTATAAACTCAGACTATGGCCTCAGAGTAGAGATTACCCAGAGTACTATAATAAATAAAAACCTTAGAATATGGCCTCAGGCTTAAATTCCCTTCAATGAAACCGTGTAGGTGTGTAAAAACCTTGTGCTATCACCAAACAGGCTCAGTCTCAAGTCACAACCCTTTCAATTAAAAAGCATTACTCTTATCTCTACCTTCATTATATGAATGGCGAGGTAAGTGTTTGTGAGTAAAGCTACATTATTTGCCGTCACAGATTGAAGCGCGGCTCACCCATCACGCGGCGACACTTGAAACTTGTCCTCGTCAATAACGGCGATTACTCAGGGAGACACCATGCGCGAAGCTGTGTGGCCGATGGCAATAATTTCATGCATTCAGAATGAACGTAATTTGGTCATATTCTTTTTATAGCCTTATGTCCTGCTCGCTGGTTACGCGGTGCCAGGAATGCATTTGGAGACCTACCTCTATAGTGAAACAATTTTCAAAATCGGATGAATAAGTAGTTTCAAAGATTACCCCTACCAAAGATCGTAGCAGCTTGTGCGCTTCGCAAAGAACCATTTTTGTGTCACTGGGAGTCAGGAGTTTACTCTACACTTCTCCACTAACACTAAAATAAGTACTGTATAGTATACTAGCAGCGCCTCGCGGTTTCACCCACGTAGTTCCCGTTTCCGTGGGAATTCTGGGATATAAAGTAGCCTACGAGCTATGCCAGACTATAATCTATCTCTGTACCAAATTTCATCCAGATCCGTTCAGCCGTTCTGGCGTGATTGAGTAACAAACATCCATCCGTCCAAATTTTCACATTTATAATATTAGTGGGATACTATACTATATACTAGTTATATACTTTTATACATTTTTATACTGTTAGTATTAAAAAGAATTTGTTCTAAAAAGAAGGATAAAAACTAATACAAAAAAGAGGCATTAAAAATGCGTCATTTTAGTACCTACCTATTAGCCAGAAGAGAAGTGTACAGTACTGACTCCTGGGTCTTGGTGACCAGAAGTGGTTCTTGGCGAAGTTCACAAGCCTTCACATGCATCTTGCCAGCACCCGTGAACGGGAAAAATGTGTTTTATCAGTCACTATCCAGCACCCCGGGCGACCGACGACCAAGTGCGTAAACACCTATTTGAACTATACAGTCGCCGTCGACCGAGTTGCAGCCGGTGACCAGTCGACAGTGCGTAATGGGTCTTAGCCACACAGCCAGGCCTCTCATTGAGGTACAGACCAACCGCGCTTTATTTGTTCGATTATCAACCATAAATGCATGTAAAATCATTGGCCGTAGGTGCAACCTCTTGAAAAGTTAGGTCCGTTATCTTTAACGGAAATACACCTCCTATACTTTAGCCAAACTCGTTGTAGAATTTTTGTAAACAAATCACGATAAAATAAAACACTTACTTGCTACCTGTAGATTGTTTGCAACAATCTGCAGTTAGCTTCAATTGTAAATATTAGTTTTAATTTGATTGTGTTATTTGATTGTTATTTTCTTTGTTAGTAAAGGCAGTCTTGTAACTTACTTGCTTGGTGTCGAGTTTCAGATTATATATATTTATAACTGTCATATTTGGTAATAAAGAGTCATTGTATTGTATTGTTACCTTTACAACGTTAAGGTAAATGGTATCCCGGGGGTAATAAGTAATATTTATTGAAAGAAGGATCTTAAATCTTATCAATATATTACATACATATCTATATATTTAATGTATTTTATTATGTATATCAGTTATCTAGTACCCATAACACAAGCTCTGCTTAGCTTGGGACTAGATAATGTTGTGTCATCGTCCAACATAATTAAAAAAAAAAAATGCGTTTAAGGACGCGGCAACAATATAATTTTTAATTTAAGTATGGGCGGGTTGGTATTTTTTTAGCTCAAAGGATTAGCATACTGACTGAAGTGGCAGTGGGCCGGCCATATCTCTTTAAGAACCGATAACCGCTGGGGTAAACGTGTTCTTGAGTGGAGACCGTGACTCGGCAAACGTAGTGTAGGACGCCCTCCGACCAGGTGGGATGACGATTTGCAAAAGACTCCTGGCTGATGCTGGATGCGGAAAGCTGAAGACAGGGCGCTATGGCGCTCATTAGGGCCTATCCAGCAGTGGAATAATATAGTCTGATGATGATGATGATGATGGGCGGTTTGTTTACAAAAATTCAACAAGGAGTTTGGCTAAAGTATAGGTGTATTTGTGACAGAGTTGGAATTTCTGAAGTGGGACTTGTGGTCCCCACGTAATTATGTACAATCGAAGTTAGTAGGTACAACTGGTACAAGTGCTTTTACCGTTAGAGTATTTTTTCACGGCAAGATATTTATTTACTATTGTAAACTTGTAGTGGGTGGTTGCCACAGGAAGTTAGTTAGGCTTTGAGACTATCTATCCATACATATAGATTCGAAGGTAACTCTGTCTGTCCGTCTGCTACACAAATTTTAATTATAGTCAAGTAAATCATATAACATTAAATTATTCCTAAACGTTATACACAATCAAATCATTAATAAATAAAGTCAAAAATCAGAAATTATCTGGTAATGTCAAAAAATTAAAAATATATTTAAAATCAGTTCCCATGGGATATAAATGACCTTAAACGACGCGTGCGAAGCCGCGAGCAACAGCTAGTAATACATAAAGGATAAAATTCTCAACTTTACAAAATTGGTTTATGTACAAAAGGTACAATACAATACAATACAAAACACTTTATTGTACACCAGAAAAAGAACATTACAAACAGACATTACATATCACAAGTACAATGGGCGGCCTTATCGCTTAGAAGCAAAAGGTGAAAAGGTTTGACAAAAGCAAGAAAAAAGGCAAATTTTATGGAACATGGATCACGTCAAATCTGTTACTACGAAGTAGGTACATTTTGAACACAGACTTACTTGAGAGTGCAACTAGTATTATGTCTGTGTTTTAGGATGACTTATAGAAGGATGAAAACATTTAGTAACAATTACGTGTTTTTTTTTTTCGCGGAATTGTTACTAAATATTTTCATCTCTATATTTTGTAATGGATTCCCGCAAAGTAACGCCTAAATCTATTATTTAGTTTAGGATGACTTGGTCAAAATAAAGACTGAATAATGTAAAGTACTAGTTTCTGTATACTGTCAAAATAAAGACTGAATAATGTAAAGTACTTACTAGTTTCTGCCTGTGGCTTGGCACGCGTTGTTTCTATGGAAACGTTTTAAGGTAATTTATTTTTTTATTTTTTCACGGGAACTGATTTATGGGATGGAAGGTAGGTTATGTTTTATTCCAGGCCTAGAACTACCTTTATGCAAAATTTCAGCCCGATCCGTTCCGTTGTTTTGGTGCGAAGAAGTAACAAACATCCATCCATCCAAACATTCAAACTTTCGTATGTATAATGGTGTGATGGCGGAGAACCTCATAAACCTATGCACCATTAAGTAAGCTATATATTCCATAAGTTAGCTTATCCGTGAATCTTTATAAATCAGTATCACCGTGCAATGGTTGCATTGTTGCTGATGAAGTTGTAAGGCGTGCGCGGGCGCAGCGTGACTCGCTGGGTAATGCAGGCGCTTACTGCTAGTTAGTAGGTACAAATACGAATGTGTTTTTGAAAAATATCTTTATTAACAAAAAATATTACAACAAATAATAGAATTAAATTAAAACTAGTACTTACAATTGAAACAATTAAGCTCACTGCAGACTGTTGCAAACAATCTACAATCTATCTTCTGTTTTTATAGTAAACAGCAAAAGAGAAAAAATTGTTTTTGTGGTACCTAACCATTTCAAGACTACTAAACATTAAAAGTAAAACTAAAGTGTAAATGGATGTTTTTTTTTTTAAATTACAGCAAAATTACGTTTGCAGTTTTGGTCTAGTGAAATTCGACAGTTCAGTGCTATATCCCACAAATTTATGGACAGTGAAAATGAAACAGTTTATTATGAAACCTCAATTAAATAACAAACCAATAACATTGTGTCGGGCAGCTCTACCTTCGGTGATAATCAAGTGCGTTCCCTCAGTTCTCTCATTATTTGAACGTTATTGAGATTTTTATTTTTGATTTGCTTGATCCAATATCTTATCAAATTTTAGCGGCATTGGCTTCACTGCTTTAAGAAAAACTTTAAATTTTACTGTAAATTAATATTTTAGCAGTCAGAGCCCGCATTACAGATCGTATCGGCGCAGGCGGCGATACATCGGCGCTATCACAATCTCATTACACCACGCGATGCGATTAGTCTTGTCGTCCTCCCTAGACTTGGTAATAGCTGCAAAGAGCGTTTAGACGCACATCGACTAATACGCATACTGACTAATGAAAAAAACATCATGAATACGCAAAATGACCAATCGCAAAATAAATCGCAACCAACATATCTCCCTCCGCTCTATTCTAGCCAGTATGCATCTCCACAGCTTCAGTGGATACACCCTAGCTGAAAAACTTATCTTCTCGTTTCCGTTTCGGACAACACACATATTTATAAATACTATTTAACGGGTATTTATCGCGTTTAATTACCTTATTTTCCCGACGTTTCGACAGGTTTACACACTGCCGTGGTCACGGGATGACAGCTCGAGTACGCCAGTCATCCCGTGACCACGGCAGTGTGTAAACCTGTCGAAACGTCGGGAAAATAAGGTAATTAAACGCGATAAATACCCGTTAAATAGTATTTATAAATATGTGTTCAGATCGCGTAAGTTTAAAAATATTTATCTACGCACATATCCGCTTCAGTGGAGTCCAGGTACAGGTTAGAGCAGTATGTAGAGTAATAAAATGAAAAAAATAAGTTTATTTACCATGACACATTATCCACTAACTGTTTCATGACCTTTGTCCTGAAAACCAGTTAAAAAATTCAGTGTGTTTCAGCTTGGCTAAAAAAGAAAAGATCCAGACCAGGACCCAACCTATTAAAAATAAATTAAAACGTTCCAAAACGAGTTCACATTTATAGAGCTCTAGTAGCCCCAATTAAAACAAATCCAACACTTTCGCGGCTTTTTTGACAGACTATCTCAAGCTCAGTATCGTATTACATCTCTCGGAGTACTTGATCATGCTGTTGTTTTAGCTCTTTTATTTGTGCTTTGCTTTAGGCTGTTTATTTTTATTGGAGCCGCTTTGACTGCGACCGCACCGCTTAGCGCTCGCCGCAACCGACGAAATTAGACTCATGAACGTAACTGCATTGTAAAGGGAATAACGCACTGCGGATTAGATGCAAGTATTATAATAATTATAAGAATGTATTATTCTAAACCAAAAACTGTAATTCAAAGTAAATCATTCATAGCGCATCCATGATGGCATAGCATAGCACACCAATGACAATTTTGTTCGAATGAAGGCGTACCTTGGCGACTACAAATTAATTTTTTTTTGCTCATGCCAAGGTTCATGTCGAATTATTTGGGTTACTGTATTCTGTCTCCGCGAATTCGGTGACCGAATTTTTTAGTGTACCGTACCTTCCAAGCTCCAGTAAACGATGACCGAAAATGGCGGTGGAGTACAGTCAGGAAAATATAAGACAATGCTTGGGCACGCTTCCGACTGGTATTGATATGGATCAGTTGAGCTATTTGTAGATTGTTTGCAACAGTCTGCAGTTAGCTCAATTGTTTCAATTGTAAATACTAGTTTTAATAGAATTATATTATTTGATTGTAATTTTCTTTGTTCATTAAAAGAGACAATGCTTAATAGGTCAAATATATATTTCACATAAAAATAACATTAAAAAATCGACATGACGATGACCGTAACTGTGATGCACGGAATCACGACAAATATTAATGGGTCTCTAGGAATCAAATTATTTTGTATATTTCCATACAAGAAACGAATGCCAAAAATAACAGCTAATGTAAAAAAATTACAGTTGTGAGTCATGATGGCTTATCGCACATCACAAAACAATATATAGGTACCTATTTTTTTTTTTAATTTATCAATACCTATTCAGAAGTTTCAGTGGAGAAAGAGTCATAGAAAGAAATTTGAATTTATCTTGTTCTATTCGATGACAAAATTTACGATTCCTTTTATTCCAAGTTCGTAATCGTAACTCTACAGGTAGAGTCGACGAACAGCTTAACCCATGTGAAACCTTTTGAATCAATACTCATTTCCCATAAACGGTTTGTGGTATCGGTGGATATTAGACGCGACTGAAACGCTCTCATAACCGTCAACTAAATCCACATTATTATACCCTTTAAAGCAAGGGCCCTTATTCACTGTAATTGGCTCTACCTTAAAACGTGTGATATCATAACGTGCTCTGCAAGCTGAAATCTATGCAGTTTCTTTCACAGTTTCATATTAATTATAGTATGGTCTCTACATAAATTGTTTGTAGAACATTTTGTAATAAAACAATGTCTACTTTTTACTTTATTTTTAAAACAGCTGAGATTGAGTTTTTAAGAGGTGAGCTAGCTGCATTAAACTTTTTTCAATCTATCTTGTCATAACTATAATAAAAAGAACTAAATAAGTGGTTATCATAAAGGAAATTACGATAACAACTATAAATATGTATTTGTTATCGTAATTTACTACCGCATCTATACCGAGGGACAGAGCAAAGGCAAAAGCATCGCGATTAAGCGCTACTGCTTCGCAGAGAATTACGCTTCTGAAGTCCCCTCACTTTGATAGTTGAAATCGTAACGCACCGCGTTACGTGTGTGCCTATGGTTACAACAACAGAGATCTGGGTCTCAACGAATAAGGACCTTAGCACGACGAGGTTTGGGACTTATTGGAGCAGTCGTTAAACTGAGTAGAGTGGGGACATAAACCAAGTCGGCACGTCAAATCAATGCGCTTATTACGAGTAGGTCATTCAAATCTACAATTACAGATCACACTGCAGTTGCACCTACACATTCCTACGAAATGCCAATTTGTTAATAATAATGTCGAAAATATAGGTATTAAAGTATTTCTTTTATAATTTATTTATACTAAATGTATAAAATATTTAGTGGTAACTATTGTTATTTAAAAAGAATAAAACTTCGAGTGCGAGTCGGACTCTCGCAACGAGGGCTCCATTTAATTATCGAATTAATCATTGTATGACCTTGTTTCTTGCCAAATATCACGATTTTAGGTGGACGGGAAGTAGGTACCTACCATATAGGTGGTCCATGGTGTGATACATTATTTCTATTTTGTGACCAGACCATAAATTTACAGTTTTCTGATTTTTCCCCGTACTTGCGCAGTAAGTAAGGCCTTGCTCCAAATTTCAAGATTCATAGGTTTTTACGTGGCGAGATTAAAATGTTTTATTATGAATTAATTACAAATTCACACTTTTCGGATTTTTCTCTTTACTTTTGCTTTAAGAATTTGCTTTTTACCAAATATCATGATTCTAGATCAACGGAAAGTCCTCTATAGGTTATGTGTGCATGTCATTCCCTAGGAATTACAATTAATTTGGACATAAACGGTTAGAAGTTCGATTTATATCCAAGAAGTTATGGACTTAAGTATTTGTTGTTATTTTCAACTCGATACGCGTTCCTGAGAAAAGAGGGTTTACAGATGAACAACAAAGTGATCCAAAAAAATAGGATAAAAGGAGATAAAAGGGTTCATTTTGAAGTACCTACAGAACCCTATTAACCTAAAAGTATTGTACTTTAGTACGCAACTTATAACTTGGTGCTATCAATAAATACGTACCTTTATTGTATTGTATTGTATTCAAGAATGTATTCCTACCATTAAAAGATTAATTTAAAATAATTTGTAGGTAGAGGTAGTTTACCTAGATATTATATCACTCATTGATTTATCCATCGTCATTGGCCTGTTGACATCGACGAAAGGTGATTTAGGTGGCAACAGGTTAGAAGTCGAATAAAATTAAAAATAATTTGAGTGCTGCAGTCAATGTTAAGATACGGTAAGTCCAAGTATAAAAATACTAGGTATCTGTTGACCGTCTATTTAACTTATTAAAATTTTAAGTACTAGATAATAATCTTATTTTTCAAATAAGTCAAAGATGAATAAAAATTAAGTAGATGTGTAAAGAGAATCAATTAACACAATAATAAGACATTTAATTTCTATTTCATAAATACTTATTTTAACATTTGACATTATATAAGTGCCTATTACGTTAGCTTAGAGATAACGTTATTGATACCTGTGTCTGATCCTACACTATCAACGCAAATAACTGCTAATCTACAATACCAGCATCAGGTCGTGCTAAGGGCGTCCTGTTATAGAGGAGTGGATGCGTGCGCCCGCCGACCAATTTATTCCAACGTCAGATTTCGAGGGCCTCGTTACTAAGCCTCCAATTAGACTTATCCCTAATTAAGAGATGCCAATAAATTACCCTCCATCACGGGCTACGGGCTAACGAAGACGCCGTACTAATAACGCTAATTGATTTTGAGTAATGAGCTCGAGTTTTGATGGAGCTGATTGCGGGTAGATCGATCCTTTCGATGTGTTTTACCTTCGTCTATAAAGTTTAGTGCTGGCTTTTGAGCTTTTGTTTTGGACTAAGTAGTCTGTAAGTTAATTACAATAAAATACAATACAAAATTCTTTATTGTACACCACAAAATAAAGTTAAAAGAAACAGATATAAACATTAAACATAATAGTGCAATTGGCGGCCTTATCGCTTAGCAGCGATTTCTGAAGTTAATTATTAAGCTTGAATAAATAAATAAATAAATAAACTTAGTACAAATTTATTAGGTACATAAATTAATTCTGTGTGTGTAACTACCTTATTTGTTAAATTATTTATATGTATATGTACCGTTATTGTTAAATTAATTCTATGTATGTTTTTGTCAAATTCTATGGATCCGTGTTATCTGAATTAATAAATGAATTTAATTTAATTTAATTCAGCTTTTTGATTCCGATGTTGATGCTGAAATTGAAGGGATTGAAGAACAGACGTACAGTCAAAGCTGAATCTGCTGTCAATTTTGTAATAGTTATTTGTTATGCAAGAGTGCAAAGTTGCTTGTTAACTGCGTGCTCAATTTTGATGACCGAGCAAGCGAAGGATTCTAAAATTAAAAATAATAATCCTGAGCGTTAGCGAGGGAACCAAAAGAGCACGAGGTAAAAAATCTTTGCACTCGAGTGCAACACGTAACTTTTCATCCCACCTCAGCGAGGAAAGAGGATTTTTGCTCTTCCATATCTGAGTGCAATAACCGTTTTTATCCGCTAGAGGATAAAGTAAATTGAATTTAGAACATCGTGCACACGATGTTAAATACATGTTTTATGTAAATTGGTAAAACACCTTGGTGAAAATGGGGAATCAGATTTAAACGCGTCACCGAGACAGCTGATAGGGTCTTTCTTGATTTATTTAAAAGTTTACTAAAAAAATACTACTAAAAACTTATTTTATTCAGTGCATAAATTCGTAGCATGTTTGCTTGTCAAACTAGGACTAGATCTGAATCTAGACTAGAGGTACTGAGGGTGGGGCGCGGGTTCGAATCCCGCCGAAACCGATAATTGTTGGGACTTATTTCATTTCTTAGAGATACCCAGAGTGCGGGTTAGCACTATAACAAAAAACCTTAGGACTAGATCTTAGTAGGTACTCACGAGATTTGGTTCCTTCAACATGAAAACACGACTAAGAAAAAGAAATACGCTAGAGAAAAACACGAAATTGCACTCTTGCACATAATTCGGTGGAGATCTTTGGAACCCTGCGGTCTATTGAAATGACTTATGTTTTGATTCGTAGGTTACTACTAATTACTCGGTTCCTTCAGTTTTTTTTTTATAAGTGGTGTAGTTTTCTTCTTAATAAGCAAAAACTCCATTTTTGCACTTACGCCGTTCCAAAAACGCCTGCTCTGTCCCGCTCCTATGAACATGAAATCCTATGCCTACCCTTTTCACAAAATGGCGCGCATTGCGCCCTCTGAAGTTAGTCACAAATCACACACTACTTATAACTATATTAAACTTATAGGTAATATTAAATGTTATTCAAATCCAATGTCATTATGTTGACAAGAGATAAATTTTATTTATCTTACGTTTTGATCGGAGTTCGCTAACGAGCGAGCAATAAGGATTTTAATTAGGTAATTCTAACATTAATTATGACCAAACAGAATAAGCAATTATCAACTGGTTAAGAAATTTCCATTTGACCCGGTATTGCAATGTTTATGGATAAATATCTAAATACCTATCGCTTTTGATAGCACTCACGCAATAATATATTTTCATAATATTGCAGCGAAACAAACCTTACGAAGTAAAAAATGTCATGTTTGTGAAAAAAACAGCGAAGAAAACAAACTCTGCTGTAAACTAATATTATTTCAAAGCCTGACATGACTTCCCCACTTTTAAATTCGTTCTAAACATAAAATTTTATTTCTCCATTCATAATTTTCTCTCTGAAATGTTTGGCGCGCAAAATTTCATACGTGATTTACACAATGCACAGCCCCCCATACACTTACATACCGAGAAACACTTAGGAATAACATGAAATTGCAATACAATCCATTCAAAAGACCATAAAGATCAGCGAACTAATCCTGGGAAAATAAATTAAATAAAATGCGCTGGGATTTTACCATTACTCTGAGCCTGGTCGGGTTTTCGAGCGGACTAATGCCTACAATGTGTATTATAGCATTTAATATAATAATAACGTAATGAAACGTCTCGCGGGTCCAGGGGGGTGCGGGGAGCTGAACCGGTCCTCGGAGGTCATCGGCTGCGGAAGGCACCGCGACCAGTGATGCCAGCTAAGAACCCCTATTTACCGATAAACATGAATTTATAAAAAAAAAGTTTATTTAACTACCATGAAACCTAACATGATTGGTTTAATCAGGAGAGTCGAATCTGGCACTATCATTTTCAAAGAATTTTTATTAAAGTAATAAACAAATGAATAAATCAGGCTACTTCTATTAAGCTACTTGACTACTACTGGGAAATAATTCTAACATTATTATTATTTTCTGATAAAAATAATGCAAAATGTAATTAATATTTTTTCAAGGCCAATATTCATTCGTAATAAAAACTAATTTTAAATTTTGAATAAAATAATGGCGCGCCAACACTGACCAAATGATCTTTGTCATGGCTCCGGTGACATGACTCGATGACGTCACACAACATCAACGCGAACTGTAATCTGTGATAGGTGTGTGGTGGTGATAGGTAGTGACATCACCAGCGATGCAACCAAACGCAGAGCGGTTTTGGTTACGTATATATAAATAATATATCAAAAAATGTGTAATTCAATCCCGTTTCTTACCTAAAATAGGCATATTTTTTAGTAAAAATCACCTGATTACGCTTGCGTTGCGTTGTCACTAACTAGGATGAAAACAATGTGCAACTTATTTTCAATGCAGTCAAATAACCTATTGTTTGCCACATTCTGCAGTTAGCTCAACTGTTTCAATTTGGTTCTATTTGGTTCAGTTCTCATTTGGTTCTATTCTTTAATTGTAATTTGCTTTCTGAATAAAATTGGGAAGATGTAAAGAATTATTAAGTAGGTATTAAGTCTAAAGACGGTATGATGTAGAGCAGCATGACGATGATTAAAATTGAAATTTGTAGGTTACTACCCTGAGCTGTGTGATGGCTTGGAGTAAGTTTTCAAACCCTCTATTCAACGAAGAGCCACTTCATATTTCAATTAAAATAAATCTGTTAAAACAACAATCTCGGACCGAAAAAAGCAATGAAATAACCCAAAAAGTCAGGTGTAAATGATTGCGCGCTGGCAGCACCGCCTGTAATGGTCGCGTCGCCCGCACGTATGTTAATGCTCCATTAAGATTATACTAATTGAAAGGCAATAAATACAGCGGCTATGAATATTAATTTATTTAGTTTCGGCATTACCGAGCCGGCGTCTGAGGGCTGGACTGGAAGGGTTCTTGTTACGAGGTCTTCGCTGAAAGTGATCTTGTCTCAGCTTCAGCCGTTGTCAATTTTAGTACTTGATTTCTATGTTTTAAGATGAACCGGAGTGCACCTTAATAAACTCGCAATAGGCTACTTGACTACTACTGGGAAATAATTCTAACGTATTGTTCTGGACACGACGAGCCTTCGTAGGATAGGTTGAATAAGATCCTTCTTAGTCTAGTCTAGGTTTGTAACGTCAAAGGAGGTTGAAATACCTCAACATGAATGCTGGCCGCAAGCACATTCAAAAATTCAAATACCTGCGAACGAACGAACCATTTGATCGTCTATTGTTTTTTCTCATTCTAATTTTGGAAAATGTAGGGGAGATTTTTGTATAAATAGGCACGCTAGCTAGAATAAGTTCAGTTTATACTCGGACGCGATCAAGAAAACCTGAAGAAGTAAATAAAGCTGGAAACAAGAACAAAAGTGTTTTACTGGAAAAATTCAAGAAGCTTACAGTCCACAACAGTTCCTGGTCCTTCGAGCCGGATTGGAGTGAAGAGATCCTGCACCCACCGGATCGGAGTGAAGAGATCCTGCACCCACCGGATTGGAGAACGAAGAATCAAGCGCTCGCGCAGTATGGTTGTAACCAGAAGCCAAGTGGATACGTCCGAACGACGTGAAACTGAGGAAGAGGCTGTACGGCAAGCCGCCGAACTGGAAGCCATCGCGAACGAACGAAGACGAAGGCTGTCGCAAGAAGCTCCGGCGACACCCGCTACGCATCAAGTAGCCAGACATCGCGACCCAGCCATAGGGTTCGCACCCGACTTCACCCGCGCCGGAACGAGTACGGAACGCCATAGGGATGAACAATCTCCCGCCCGAACTGCGCGCTCTCTACGATCGAACGGGAGCATAGCGGCCAGGGCGCGGGCGGCGGAACTGGAGGCGGAAGAGAAACTGGCCGAACTTAGGCGTAAAGAACTCCAAATAGAAGCAGATCTCGTCAAGAAGAGATTGGCTGCTAACCTAGCAGCATTGGAAGACGAGGAAAGGAGTATACATGAAGACGAACTACCGGAACACAGTGAGAGAGTTGAGCAGTGGCTGCAGACAACTGAAGGGGAGAAAAGTGACACTATTCCAAGAACTGAGAAGAACATCCGATTCAACGCCAGGAACATATCGACTACGCCGGTCAAGACTAAGAGTACTGCCAACGTCGATGCATTAGCTGATGCAATAGAGAAGCTAGCAAGACCGAGGATGAAGTGCCCAGACCTGCACGCGTTTTCCGGTTCACCGAATGAGTGGTTGCCCTTCAAAGCTGCCTTTAACGACTCGACGAGAACATACAAGCTGACACCGGCTGAGAACATCCAAAGGCTGAGAAGCAGCCTTAAAGGGGAAGCAAGAGAGCTAGTTGCTTCACTCCTGTACACCGCAAGCAATCCAGAAATCATCATGAAGACCCTGGAACAATGCTTCGGAAGACCAGAAATCATCATCGACCGGGCCATTGATGACCTTCGAAGACTACCGAAACCCGGACCATCTGCAATAGAACTGAACTCATTCGCCGTCAAGCTTCAGAACGTGGTCTGTGTGTTGAGCAACATCGGGAACAGAGGCTACCTGTACAATCCGACGCTGACCAGAGAAACACTGGAGAAGCTGAGCCCCCACATTCGCTCACGCTGGTGTGACTACGCAACCGAACAAGAGGGAATGATCGAGCCCGAGATCATTATGCTATCACGCTTCCTTATGCGCGAAGCGGACCGAGCCCTGCGGTTCAGCTATGCACCACCGACCAGCAAGAAGGAAAACCTGCCGAAACCGAACACAGCATTCAAGAAGAAGACGAACGCCGTGTACAACACTACTGAAGAACTCGCTGAAGCTGAAGAGAAGTGTTCATGCTGCGAGAAGGAACACAAGTTGACAGATTGCCCCAAATATAAGGCAATGACAACTGACGAGCGATGGGAACACGTGAAGAAGAACAAGCTGTGCTTCAAATGTATAGTGAAGAAGCATCGACGCACCAACTGCAAGGCGACATCATGTGGAGTCAACCAATGTTCACGTCCACACCATCAGACTCTACATCAAGAAAGAAAAGACAGTCCAAGCCCAACCGAAGCAGTCATGACAGTGACCACCGCTGCCTCGAATGACATGGCAGTTTTGCTGAAGATGTGTCCAGTCACCGTCGTCGGTCCACGGGGGGAGATCGATACGCTCGCTCTCTTGGATGAAGGGTCCACAGTCACTCTTATTGATGAGAAGTTGGCGCGTACTATCGGAGCAAAAGGACCTTCACTGCCACTACGAATGCGTGGAGTCAGCACTACGCAAAGGGAGGAAGAAAGCCAACTTGTCACCGTACAACTGAAGGGCAAGGATAGCAAGCTACATCCACTTCGGGCACGCACCATCAAGAACATGAAGCTGCTGCAACAATCGATTCCCGCAACACTGTTGGATCAAGACCATCTGAGGGACTTACAACGAGATGAAGTCTGCTACGAGTCATCACAACCTGGGATCCTGATTGGAGCTGACCACTGGGAGTACATAGTCTCACAGGAGCTACGAGTCGGAAGAGCGAACCAACCAGCTGCATCGAGAACACAGCTGGGATGGGTCATCCACGGAACCATACCACGCAGCATCATCGCGAACCAAGACAGCGTTCTACACATCTACACACCTGAAGCCATTGAGAAGCAGAACCAAGAGCTGCATGAGCTAATAGAGAAGCATTTTAGCATTGAAGCGATTGGCATCAACCAGAAGCCACGTACGAGTGAAGAAGATCTCCGGGCTACAAATATCGTCGAACAGACAATCAAGAAGATTGACCAAAGATATGAAGTTGGTCTACCATGGAAGAAAGAAGACACGAAACTACCTCAGAGCTACAACATGGCACTTCGTCGTCTTCAAAGCATTGAG
Source organism: Eupithecia exiguata (assembly GCA_947086465.1). Taxonomy (NCBI): domain Eukaryota; kingdom Metazoa; phylum Arthropoda; class Insecta; order Lepidoptera; family Geometridae; genus Eupithecia; species Eupithecia exiguata. Next base: position 4,434,762 of record OX352229.1, read on the forward strand.
AAGAAGATGGATGCTGACCCAGTCTTCGCCGAAGAATATACGAAGCAAATTGAGAACTTACTGCAGAAGCGGTACGCTGAACCATGCGATGGATCGGAGGAGTCTAGCACCGTCTGCTGGTACTTGCCTCACTTCGCAGTACGCAACCCCAACAAGCCCGGGAAGATAAGGCTTGTCTTCGATGCAGCAGCAAAGAGCAATGGAGTCAGCCTGAACGACCACCTGCTGGAAGGACCCGACCTCTTGATGTCCCTACCAGGCATCCTGTTCAGATTCAGAGAGAAGCGAGTCGCGATTACGGCAGACATACAGGAGATGTTTCTACAGATTAAGATTCGTCAAGAGGACCAGCCAGCACAACAATTCTTGTGGAGAGGCAACGAGAGAAAGAAGACGCCTCAACGATTCAAGATGACAAGCATGATATTCGGCGCTGCGAGTTCTCCATTCATGGCGCATTTCGTGCGAAACTACAATGCGAGGGTATACGCTCAAACTCACCCTCTCGCCTGCGAAGCCATCACCAGAAGCCACTACATGGACGATTTGGTAGTGAGCTACGATGACGACGTGGAAGCCCATCGAGCCGTGACGGAACTGCGCACAGTGCACGCGGTTGCTGGATTCACATTGCGAGCATGGAACAGCAACAAGGATAGCGTACTGGAAGACGTGCCGGCTGAACTACGAGCTACAACACCGATGCAATTTGACGAAAGGGGGTCAGAGAACAAGATCCTTGGACTCTACTGGAACGCCGAACAAGATGAACTTGGATTCAACACCTCCATGAATAGAGTTCCCGCAGAAGTACGTGCACGAGTCCGCGCGCCAACGAAGAGAGAGGCACTCAGCGCGGTGATGTCCATCTACGATCCGCTCGGACTGCTGAGTCACTATACGATACGAGCAAAAATTGTGCTTCAGAAGCTATGGCGCATCAAGATGTCATGGGATGAACCGATTCCGGAAGAAGAAAATGAGCTGTTCGCCACGTGGTTGGAACAACTGAACGACCTGTCTTGCCTTCGGCTGGAGCGACACTACGAGATTCAAGACAACACTGACCTCGAGCTACATGTACTATGTGATGCCAGCGAACAAGCCTACTCGACCGTGGCATACTGGCGAAGCACGAGACCAGATGGAAGCTTCAGTGTTTGCCTCGTCGCTGCTAAGTCCAAGGTTGCTCCAAAGCGAACGCAAACCATTCCCCGCTTGGAACTACAAGCGGCGGTCATCGGAGCAAAGTTGGCCTACGCCATCAGACATGAACATCGAGTCGAAGTCAAGAGAACGATCTACTGGAGTGACTCAATGACAGTTATACATTGGATACGAAACAATGCAAGAAGATATACGCCCTACGTCGCGCATCGTCTGGGGGAGCTATCTGAACTTACCCAGAAAGAAGATTGGAAGTGGATACCGACCAGCGAGAATACGGCAGACGACGCGACCAGGCTGACGAACACACGCATAATGGCAGAAGATCGATGGTTCCGAGGGCCAGACTTCCTTCGCCGCCCAGAGCATCAGTGGCCGAAGGAGACGTCTGACTGCAACCACGAGGAGGAAGTTCTGCACACGCGAGTGGAAGAAGACAAGACGGATGGATGGCTGCCAGATCCATCACACTTCTCTAAGTACGAGACACTAGTCAGAGCTACAGCACGAGTACTCTTCTTCATCGAGAGATGTCGACGACGAGCCACGAACATGGAAAACCGGCACATCGAAGATGCGGAACGTGCGCTTATTCGCCACGCACAAAAGGAGAGCTTCTCAGACGAGCTGCAACGAATGAAAATGTCTCGTCCAATCACGAAATCGAGTCGCCTGTTCCGGTTGGACCCGATTTTAGAAGATAGCATTCTACGAGTACGAGGTCGCATTGGAGCTTCCGACGCACCGATTGAGATGAAGCGGCCCATAATACTCGACGGTCGTCACCGCATCACAAGACTTATCGTCTTGCGAGAACACTGCGCAGCTGGTCACGCTAACAGGGAGCGCGTGACTAACGACCTCAGACAGAAATATTGGGTGACTCATCTACGACCGACAGTACGTGGCATCGAGAAGGAATGCAGACTCTGCCAAGTACGGAAGATGAAGCCTCTACCACCAGCTACGGGAGACTTGCCGAGAGCCCGCCTCACGCCGTTCCTGCGCCCTTTCAGCCACTGCGGAACTGACTAATTTGGGCCCATGATAGTAAAGATTGGACGACGCCGGGAGAAGAGATGGGGCGCCCTCTATACGTGCCTCACTACACGCGCCGTACACATAGAGGTCGTTACTACACTTTCCGTCAACTCTGCAATCATGGCACTGAGAAGAATGGCTGCGCGACGAGGTTGGCCCCGTATCATGATGTCCGACAACGCATCGAACTTTCGAGGTGCAGACAAAGAACTGCGGGCTGCCTACGTGGAATGGGCACCAGTTCTGCGAGATGAAGGACAACTACATCGAATGAAATGGCGCTTTATACCTCCTGGCGCACCGAACCAGGGGGGAGCCTGGGAGCGACTGGTGCGATCAGTCAAAGTCGCATTAGCCGCCACCTTGAACGAGAAGGAACCACCCGAAGAAGTATTGATCACCCTCCTGACAGAAGCGGAATTCTCCATCAACGCGAGGCCACTTACGCACGTTAGCGTGAACCCCGAGGAACCCGAGGCGCTAACTCCGAACCATTTTTTGCTAGGGTCATCCAACGGTCTACCTACCACTGGTCCGTGCAGCGAGGCAGATCGACGAACATGGAGAATGAGCCAAGCGCTTGCTGACCACTTTTGGCGGCGCTGGCTTCGAGAGTACCTTCCGACATTGGTACCTCGCGGCGAGCCTACGAGCAACAGACGACCACTTCAAGAAGGAGACATCGTTGTGGTCGTAGACCACACTCTACCCCGAAATGTGTGGCCAATGGGAGTCGTCGAGCGCACCTACAAGGGACCTGACGGAGGCGTACGGGTGGCGGATGTCCGGACGAAGACTGGCGTCTTCAAGCGGCCGACCAGCAAACTCGTCGTGTTGGTGAAAAAGGAGGCTGCGCGAGCTACGCCGGGGGGAGGATGTTCTGGACACGACGAGCCTTCGTAGGATAGGTTGAATAAGATCCTTCTTAGTCTAGTCTAGGTTTGTAACGTCAAAGGAGGTTGAAATACCTCAACATGAATGCTGGCCGCAAGCACATTCAAAAATTCAAATACCTGCGAACGAACGAACCATTTGATCGTCTATTGTTTTTTCTCATTCTAATTTTGGAAAATGTAGGGGAGATTTTTGTATAAATAGGCACGCTAGCTAGAATAAGTTCAGTTTATACTCGGACGCGATCAAGAAAACCTGAAGAAGTAAATAAAGCTGGAAACAAGAACAAAAGTGTTTTACTGGAAAAATTCAAGAAGCTTACAGTCCACAACACGTATTGTCTGATAAAAATAATGCAAAGTGTAATTAATCACTTCAAGGCCAGTCGTATTAATTATAAAAACTTATTTTAAAGTTTGAATAAAGTAACGGCGCGCCAAAACGATTGTACGGGACACGGCTCGAAGGACCAAAAGATGTACGGGACACCTTTAAGTGATAAATGATACGAAGAGATTGATAAGGAACTCTTATATTGATATTATAATTGATTGATATTTGAGCACCATAATGAGGTGAAAACGTGAAATAATGAAATAAACTAAGTGGAAGGCGCGTGTAACAATTGACCTTAATAATATTGATGATTTGACAATAATATATATTATTATACCTAAATGCACGGTTGCGCTGCACCGTACAACGATAATCTCTGTCAGGGCTCCCGTACTCTGAGCAATGACGTCATACGCCACACCACATCTAACAAGAAGAACTTATCGACACTGTAATCTGTAATAATGTGACGTCACCAGCGAACCAATCAAACGCAGAGCGTTTTTGGTCACGTGATCATAATATCAAAAAATGTGTAATTTTAATCCTGTTTTTTTAACCTTAATTAGGCATATTTTCAATAAAAATCACCTGATTACGTAAAAAAATAAACAAAATTGGAAAAATAGCAGTTTCAATAGTTTTAATCGGTACTTCTATCTGCTCCTAATCATACGTCAAAGATACTCTTAAACGCAACGAAAAAGACTTGACATCTTCCACTCGTCACCTCGTTACCCCAGTTATTTGTTTGTGCATCTGTCTTCACAATCAGTCGGGGGCATGACATTTCGATATTCCCGTCAATCCCGGCCGTCGATTACACAGGACAAATCAATTACCGCTCGCATTCCACCGGCAGTCGACCGACGAATTCTCTGTCACGATCCTATCGGGCGATGACGAGCCTCTCGTCGGAGCATCGAATGTCTGTCGGAATGCAGAGCATTGCGCCGCGAGACTCCACCGAGACGGCTAGATTAGCACACACACAGCATTCGGCGACGCGCGTTCATCAATTGTCCGTAAATTCCACGCATTCGAATCGAACAAGCTACGTCTCGATGGAATCGTGCCTCAAGCACGGCTCAGCCTCGACCGCGCCAAGAATTTCGTGCTCGATACCCCGAACCGGAATGTTATCAGCGCATCGCATCGGCACTCGCCATCAAACATGTCAGTCGGCATCATACCACATTGTAAACCGCCTTTTAAATTGAGTACGTAAATTAATTGAAACACATCTGTGGATGTGGATGACACCACTGCAATCTATACATCCTGCGGTAATCGGCTAATTGGATATCAATTATTGATCCCGTACGGGGTAATGATTGGTTAGTGCCCGTCCGGATGGAGGTACGATCGTATTCGTGTGTGGAACAGTAAAACATCTTGAACTTTTTGCTGATGTTTTTACAAGCTCGTAAATGGAGCCGAACATTATGAGAAAATGGAGGCTTTGCATTGTGTAGTGTGAGCGGAGTGGCGCGGGTCAATGTCGGCTCGTGCGGTTTCCCGACCTGGGCCGACTCCACGAGGTCAACTAACTGCTAATTATTTTTCGACTGCCATTGCGACACCGCCTTATGACAAATGACTGACTAAGCCTGGTTTAGTGGTTACAGAACGTTTAAGGTAATTATGGCTTGGCAATTGTGTGGTTTTTCACACAGCTACAAAATTAGGCATGTAGGCAGTGCATTACTGGATGGCGAGAGGCATACGAGACGGGCCAGCGAGCTGCGCCCACGCAAGTTTGCTCTCGTCTTGTCTTTATGTTAATCGAAGAGCCATGTCCTCGAACGACGTATACGGACGACACGGTTAGGCAACGACACAAAACACATTAAGCACACCATTATCCACAACAGAGAACAATTTAACATTTACGACTTTACTCAGACAGGTCGTAAATACTGTTTATACCATTTCTATTGCATCCTTATTTGCACGTAAGGTGACTGCAACAAGCTTTGGATTGAACTTAAAGAGAGTTAGTGCGTCGAACCACGCGCTTTAAACGGAATCTCTACGCTCTACAGAATTAATGTTTCAGGTTTTTTAATCCAGATATTGTGGGGGCTGTAGGGAAGCAGTGGATCCGACTGGTACAAGACCCCCAGGGGTGATCAGATAAGGAAGAGAACTATACTCAACAGAGGGTGTTACCGGCTGGTTAGATAGACAGGCTAAATAAAGAAGAAGGGAAGGTTTGAGAAAACGAGTAAAATTAATGTTGGTTTGTTCTTAAATATGACCCCGATTTTGTTGGGTAAAATCAACTTTTACCAACTGTATCAATCCAAAGCAAAGTATCTATACTAAAACACCGAAAAAAGTGTCATTTAACGCATTCACTGTCCAGCCGCCGCCGGTGGCCGCTACAGGAGGCTGGAAAACCTACCTGCGCTCACTCCTACTTGTTCTTATTCTGCATGTTCATTAAGTTCATTGTTTTATTAAGTATATGTTTTCTAGATTCATTTATTAGTAGCCTCTGCCTTCACTCATATTGTACCTGTATTCCGTAGAATATAATATAGCACTCCTATTGAATACTTACATTAAAAGTACATCGTTCAAGAATTTTCAAAATAAAACCTGTAGTTCCGGGGATTACCGCCTATATCCAAATTTACAAACAATAAGGAAAAGTTTAATTGAATCAAATTATATTGCATTTAATTATGATTGCTAATTATTACTGCATAGTTAATTTTGACTGCTTTATGGAAGATTTGGAAACTTTTCTTCTGCATTGCTCCTTCTTTATTTAATCTTATTTCGTTTTCAAGTCACCATCAAAGAAACACACAAAATAAGTCACTAAATACCATCTCTCTGAATTATATTGTCTCATAATTAAATTATTCAAAATCCTCATCAAAATAAAACCTGCGTTTTAAATTTACGTTTATTTCACTACTTTACAATTCCAGTTGCACCAAGAAATGGAGTTAATGCCTGAATATTAAACTCACAGAATGGAATTCCGTACAAAGTGAACATTTAATTATAACGGAATTCTGTGAGCTTTTTTAGAATTTAATTGTAATGTTAACACAATACCCACTCATGTTTTATCACGAATTAACAATTCAAACAAAACAGTGAAGGCACAGCTGAGAGAGGGTGCAGCTGTTTAATATTGACTTTGATGATATGACTCTATCTGTGACGTTCCTTACCAGTATTATAATCTATACTAGCTGACCTGTTACGTTACTTTCCAGTATCATAATCTACTAGCTGACCTGTTACGTAACTTACCAGTATCATAATCTACTAGCTGACCTGTTACGTTACTTACCAGTATTATAATCTACTAGCTGATCCGCCCGCGCGGCCGCAATTTCTTTGAAAATGTAAATTTTCAATGAATCGATGTGTCTTATCACATCAACTAAATAAAATTTTTGTATGTTTTTTAGTAATTCATTGGATATATCTCTATAGATCAAATTGAGGCACTTATTCTTAGAAGAATAACATGTGCTACAAGAATATTTCCGACCCATTGTTTGAGGTTTTTTTTTACGGGACATCTCATGATATTTATACAAAAGCGAAATAATTTTTCAAATCGCTCCTTAATCGACGGAGTAATCGACGAACATACCTACATAAAAAGCACCGAGAGCCGAACATAGATCCTTCTCCAGTTTTGTTTTTCATTTCGTCGTTTAATGAAATGTCGAGTCGTTACATTCTCATACGGGATTTGGTACAGTAGGGTCTCTAACGTGATCTACCACTACCACTAATAAAACCGGCCAAGTGCGAGTCAGACTCGCGCACTAAGGGTTCCGTACCATTATCTATAAAAACGCCAAAAAAATCACGTTTGTTGTATGAGAGCCTCCTTAAACATTTATTTTATTCTGTTTTTTAGTATTTGTTGTTATAGCAGCAACAGAAATCCATCATTTGTGAAAATTTCAACTGTCTAACTATAAAAAAAAATTCAAAAAAATTCAAAATTCTTTTTTCCATTTGGGTATGGAACCCTAAATAAAATGGAACATCATTCCGTGACTATGGTCTTGACCATAGTATCAACTCACCGAAGGCTCTGGTACGAAACGGGAGAGCTTGAACAGTTCCCAAGCTCTTCCTTCTTTGCTGTGGCGGAGGTGAGTATGAGGGCCTTCTAGGCACAAGTATTAATTAAGAGGGTTGAACCACTCTCTCTCTAATTAACCGAAGACCCGAGCCACATTCGGCGTAATTAGTTCTCTGAGGCCGCTTCTCACGCCCTTGCCTCGGACCACGCGCGGATCGTCTTTGATTATGCAAATTGTAAGATTATAGCGCAAGTTTTATGCGAGAGTAGGGACTTTTCTTGAAAAAGAACGACCTCGACATAGCAGGGCAAAGTACCGGGGTCTCCATGAGGGATATCTGACCAATTAAAATTATTTTTCCAAAAATTTAAAGCATAAAGCTGATATGGGCTGATTAGGGCACTCCTCTTTGTTTTTTTTAAAAATCATGTCACACTTATATTATATATACGAAAGTTTGGATGTTTGTATGTATGTTTGTTACCTTTCCACGCCAAAACTTTCAGTAGATTTGGCGAGTTTTAGAGATCGGCCTGATTTTGCATACAGGTAGCAGTTCTATGCCTAGAATAAAACATAGGCTACTTTTTATCCCATTAATCAGTTCCCATGGAATAGTAACAACCTTAAACAACGCGTTCGAAGCCGCGGGCAGAAATAAGTATTATAAAAACGGATTTGTCGCTCAACGACCACATCGCCTTCGTCGACAGACAGTTGTAGGTTCTTGTGTTGCTCAGCATTATGATTATACCTTAGTATTTGTGTGGGGTGGCAAATAAATGATAATTAAGTATGTCCAATTGAAATTAATAAATCCCAAAAATTTACGATCTCGACGGGATTCGAACCCGCACCTTCCCCTTCAGCGCAGGGTTGCTCTTTTTCCAACTAAGCTACGTGATCTTATCTAGTCGACCCGTAAATCTTTGGGAGTTCTTTCGGCACTTACGCCGTCAGCGCCACCTACAGAGGAAACAATGAAGTTATCCAATTCTGCTCAAAGACCAAATTTACATTTAGTTCTTTGACGAGAGGTTTTGCCGTTGCTTGATTCTAAGATTTTTGGGATTTATTAATTTCTTAGAAATTACCCAGAGTACTATATAATATATACGATATATAAATAAAAACCTATGTCCAATTGTCTAAAGTCGAATAAGAATTAGCTTCAAAATAAACTCAAAGATTAACTACCAAAGGAAAATTAAAAACAACAAACAGACTGTGAAAAAGTAACCCAAAAGTACCGATGTAAAATGTCGAGAAACATCCACGGTTCACACCCCCATCCTTATTACACGATCAGCTGCAATTTGTCGCCGCTACGTGGATCGGTTATTAATCTTCTGCTACAATTACACAATACATTCAATTACTCGAACCCCTTATCTGGCGAAAACAACGAATACCTACTCGGAACACTCGGCTTATCAAGATCTCAAGTTCTTGTAGAGCTGTCACGAAACACCCGTCTCGTATATTACTCGAAAAACCAGGCGAGAACGCGACTCACTTTCGAAAAACGCCGGGCAATGCACAGAAACAATCGGAGTACTCGCTCGAAATAAGCTTTAACGGCGTTCGATCGAGAAGCCGTCGACAGAGAAATTAATCGTTCGCAACGACTGCAATAAAATTTTCATAACACGATTTTTTAAACAATAATACGGGACCGAGGGTGGTCGAGAATCTTTATTAAAATCTCGAAAGAGTAATAAAAGCACAGTTAAATGCGGAGAACTCTGATGAAAATATTAATTAATGTTTCGGAATGGGAAACATGTTGCTAATTAAATGGCGATATCGCATAAAACGTAATTAGAGGTCGGGAACATTCGTTTCTCACGGGTGCGGGGGTGCGCGCGAAAGGGGGGAAGGCCGGCCCGTGCAATACCCGAGCGCCCACTCCGTACTTTATGAAAGGAATGCAACGCGTATGCTTACAAACAGGTTACTCGGTGAAGTCATACTGCATTAAACATTTTCTTCGGCCGAAACATTAAGATACACGTTTAAATAGCTGTTAACTTTTTATCCGCCTCGCCATGCGCGAGCTTTATTGATAACTTGCAAACTCTAGAGAGTTTTATTAAAAAAAGATTAAAAACTGAGTTTACTAATAGAAATTCCGCGAGAGCAAACTATGAACATTCCGAAGTCGGAGCGAGCGAGGAGTTATTAAACGCACTGACTGGCAACTATGGAGGCGATGACGGACGCCTCAATGAGCGTGGTAATTAAAAAAGTCAATGATCACTTATTGTAATTAGCGGAGTATCGCCGACAAAAAGGTAATTGTTTTCTGACGGCTATCAATCCGAGAGAATGGAGAGAGGTACAGCTGAACACGTGCGAGAGGTGAGAACGCTCATTGTGTTTAGAGGCATTATAACGAATGACGACAGTCTATGATTCATAGATGCTATTGTGGACGGTCCTAAATTAAAAAGATATTTAATATACAATCTTAGAATCTTATATGTTCTTTTAACACAATTAACCTAGGTACAAGTAAAAGGATACATACAAGAATAATATATCAGACACGACAATGTAAAATATATGCAATACAAATGGCTCGAACCTAGACAATTCATAGAGAATATCTTCTAGTAAACAATTGCAGGGTAATAACAAAATAAGTTTCCTAACAATGGTTTACTGCGGATAGTAAGAATCAAAATCAGATAGAGCCCCCAAGAAATATTATCAGAATGTAAGCAAAACAAACAAAATACCTAGCAAACTATCCTGGAATAGTACAAACGGCAGAGTCTTTATATCTTATAATGAGGTTATTACCGAGCATTCTAGTTGGCTTATCTAAGGCTATTCTGAAGCGGGGACTAGCGCCAAATTGGCGTGGCGGAGTGCGCGGGCGCAGCCGATCGCCCGCCCGATATACCTAATTAAGGGCCGCGCGCACCGATCTATTTGGAAAGATCTAGCCGCTGACGTGTGAAAATAGCCAATTAATTAGCACGAACCGTTCACCCCGAGGGGCTAGCGGAGGAGGGGGTTGCTTAGCTCCTCGCGTGCTCGACCCTATCGCCACCAGTCTCTCGTTAGTTCCCCACTACGCTCATCAACACCGAAATCTAGAACTGCCATTAAATGCAGCAAACGTGTTAATAAAGTATCTGAACAGTCTTACCTGTCTGCCCATGAGTAATAAAATGCTGCTAGAACTCCAAACAATCAGTAAACTTATTTTAGTAACTTCTTATGACGTAAAGCCACAGAAGACATGCATAAATCAGGCAAAATCTGTGTTTTAAGATGCTTCTTGGGAATTTATAGCACGTTTTTATAGACTCTTCCAAATTGTTTGTGTCATGAAAGGAATTATTCCTGAAGTATGGCCGTGTAACATAATGCACTAAAATATGAAAAGAAAATCTCCTAATTTCAGAAATTACGCTGTATCCGTCAGGGAACACAAAGCCCGCCGTCGTACAGCGGGATCACGATGCAGTCGTAAATCTGCGGAATTTATGCCATAAATAAGTTCGATTGCACATTAATAGTGGTTAATAAAGGATTCGATATTTATGATGGCGTACCAAGTCGTACTGCTGTGGGTCCCCGTCAATTAGATGCAGAACCCGAATGGTTCGAGGAGAATTTTATCAGACCAAAGCAAAGATTATAGTAGCTTAATGTTCGGACCAAAACGATCATGAAACTAAGGAGGTAAAAGCGGTGATTTCATGGGCTTAGAAACGAAGTTACGGAATACGAAAATGTAGAGAAATCATAATTCTATGAGCATGTTAATTAGTAGAAGCGTTAGTGGTTATGACAGGGTTTAGATGAAAGAAGTAAACACCTGAGCTTTCTTCGCATGTCGGACTCCGGACTGCGAAGAATGTGCAGGTGTTTTCTTGTTGAATCTTGGTCGTACGGAGTCCGGACAATAAAGAAGATCCAAATCTTAAACTACACGATCGAGAGATTAAAATTGTATCGAAACAAGAAAGAATATTTTGTATCAAGCTAAGTTGAGGCGTTGAATCGCCAAATTTCTCTGCAACCAGAGCAAATAAAAATGAGGAGTAATGTCTTCTAGATCTTGTAGTTTTCGAGACCTTTATCGTTGGATGCAACTACACGCCATATTTACCTATGACGAGATTTCAGCGAAACGAACCTGTCTAGTATAAAAAATAACAGAGTCTGGTATGAAGATAAATAGAAAGTACTTGAGTGCATGCACATTTAAACAATAATACAATAATTTACAACAAAACAACTTTGTATATGTAGATTATTCGTTTTAGAAAATAATTAAATTTAGGTCCTGGACACAACTCGCTCGGTGCCAGAGCAGATGGTGATCTGCCCTGGCACCGAGTCTGCCTACTCTTTTTTATTGGTTCTCACAAACATTACAGACTTAAGTTTTCCAAAATATTCTTTAATACCTACAAAGTGTAAATAGTCTCTTCCTCACCAAAAGCTCAAATAGTAGCACAATTTTGTATTAAATTCTGCAGTATTGCATAAACCGATTCACCGCCGCCGAATGCAGTTGTCGTGCGTGGTATCTCGCATCTAGCCCGCGCTCGCCAATTATACGAGCGCTCGGCTAATGGGCCATTAACACTCGTTACACGACGCTCATCGCTCACAAACATCTATTGCCAACGGATTTGTACCGAAAATACTTTGAATTACCAAGTTTGGGTTTAAAGTTTTGTTGCAAGGTTTTAAGGCAGAATATACCTATCATCATAGTTAGAACTGGTAGAAGTAGAGTTTTTGTAATTTAGTTCTGTTATTTGATTGTAATTTTCTTTTTAATAAAGACTATAAACTAATAAAGACTGTTAGTACCTAACAAGGTATTATTTGTTACATTATGGAAAATGCTCTGTAGTTCGAGAAAACAAAATAAAGGTAAGGTAAATCTCAGCCAATATGTGAATAATTTTTTTTTGGAAACCTTCGCTCGCTTAGCATGAATTGTTTTTTCAAAAAACCTTCGTAATTGACATCCGTTGTTTATCATGTTTTTGATTCCTAATTTCCGTAGTGTTTTATGATATTAATGTATAATGTAAATGTACTATTTACTATCAGATATATTTCATAATTATCACTTTATTCCTTCCAGCCTTCTAAACTTAGTCTACTGATGGAAACCGTAAAGCAAGTCAGGTTTCAAGGCTGCTGGTTATTCCTATACAATCAGCCGCCAGCAGGAAATTAAACGGTCTGCAAGCCGTCATGTCATTCAGTCGCACTCTGTGGCGAGCTTTGCAAGGGTGTTGTGCCAATTCTTTTGAAATTTCCCTCTTGATTTCACTTTAGTGGCTGTGACTCAATCGTGGTATCCTTGTAGCCCTAGTCCTTGTGTGAGTGATTGTCACCTCTGCGACATATGTACGAAAGGCGAAGGAGGAGCGAAGTGTGAAAAAAAGTTACAGGCGGTTTACAAAAACAAAATGTGTCTAACTACATCTTCGATTGTCATTTCTTTTTCAGCGAAACCTGCCAGTATTTTTTTTAAACCGATGATAAACAAAAGAAGAGGTTCTATCCTCGGCTGTAAGCATGTTTTTTATAATGTATGTTCGTCCTTTTCTCCACAATTATGTCACGATTTGTTTTTTTTTTTTTTAATTGTATTTAGAATGATCCCGAGGTGGTCCTATAAGAATTTTAATCCCTAGGAATTAGTGTTTGTCCCGGAAATCTTAAAAACAATGTAAATACAAAGAAATTTGAAGTCCGTTTTAATTTTTTCAATGCAATCAAATGAAAACGCATAGGACTAGTTTATGCTTAGTAGTTGTTTTAGCTCTAGATCTGAAGTACTGTCACCGCCTAGCCTACAAAATCGAGGCCCATCCAAGGCCCGAGACAAGACTCCAGCGTGTTAATTGAATTTGTATATCAGATGATGGGCGGGTTAGCTGCAAATAGCTGCAATGGGCGGTAGGAAATTAAACGTCATTCGGTCACTTTCTTCGCAAACAAAGCAGCTTTATCTGACGGGAGTCCAGCAAGTTAGCACTCTTTTATAAAATAAATAAAAAATAGGACCATAGATTTCAAAGCACAAGGTGTTGGAATACCACCAAAGTTTGTCTATGGCCACGACATTTTCTTATCAGTGAATCTATAGATATCTTTAACATAATCTCTGTAATTTTTATAGGAAATATTTAGTCCGGAATTAAAAACTTTAGAAAACTTAGCCGGAAATTTTTGATCGAAGGGTACTACCCTTCGATCAAAAATTTCCGGCTTTGCCGGCCCCCCTTTTTGATCGAAGGTAGTACCACTAAAGTTTGTCTATGGTCACGACACGACATTTTCTTGTCTGTGAATCTGTAGATGTCTGTGCTACCATCTCTGTAATACCTCTATGAAAATGTTTAGTCCGTTCCGGTAGATATAACAAACTACTTCCGATTTGTTTCACGAGAAGTTTGTATATTATGTTCTGGGGAGGAGAAATAAATTTTTCAAACCACATGCTCGACAATGCCGAATTATAGGTCATGTAAACCCTACCGAAAGCAAGACATTAAATCCCTTGGTATTAGCCGGGTTATAATGTTGTACTGAATTTCATTATAACCCGCTGGTTAATAATATGATTTCACTTTTCATAATTCTTATTACTATATGCATAAAGTTTAATTTTGCTAAACACAATTTGTCCTAGGCCATGGCCTACTTGATTTGACAAAATAAATGAAGTTTGCCTCCGTGTGAACCCCGGTCCGGAGGAGCGCGGTGTTCGAAATTCGAATTTCGAATCTAGGACCACGGCTTGTGCTTTCGAATTTGGAACGTCGCGCGCCTTCATTTGTTCACGCGTGACGAACAAATCGAGTTCTTGTAGGTGCCTATAGAAGATTTAATTTCAAAAATAATATTGAAAATGTCGAGTGATGAAAGTGTTTTGACTCCTGAGTTTATCAAATTAGATGCCATAGGCATTGTCAACAATCTGCTGCCAGAGAAGTCAAAGGAAAACATTATTTATCTACTGAGCCTGTTTTTTTGTCTCGCATAAGGTGTGAAAAGTAGAGTATACACCTCGGGGATAAGACTGTTTTAGTCTTGGGCGGTTGAACCCCTCACTGCACTCAGGACTCAGTCTTAATTCCCTCGCTTCGCTCAGGAATTAACTTATAACTCCCTCGCTACGCTCAGGAGTTAAATTATGAGTCCTTCGTTACGTTCGGGATTCAATTCGCTCCCGTGACATAAAACAGTGCTTTATCCCCTTAGTGTATAATCTACTATTATTGTAGCTCTGCTTAGCTTGGTGCTAGATGATGCTTTAAGGATTTTCTAGCATTATTTATTTTACATTAAGCTCAGTGTTTCAAACAAATATCAAAACCAAACAGGACACCTCAACACAAGGTACTCAACTTATTTGCTTATTTGGATAGTAATACGACAACCGAGTACCTATCTACTTTCGATGTGTTTGAAAATGTGTTGATTGATACTAAAAAAACACATTATCTCATTCAGAAGTTTCGCTCTTCACAGGCGAAATAACAAACTATTAACTATCCAAAAGTTGATAAACTAAATTGCTAACAGAATAAAGCCTTAATTTGATTGCATGCACATGACGTTCCGTTGGAACGCACAGCATACAGCGAGCATCAGGAAATTAACTCAGCCACCAGGCTGTCTATGCCGCTCAATTACATTGCTTACCCGAGGCTTGCTTGAAATGAACCCAGAGGTTTCCTTAGAACTTGCTGGAACTACCCTCAGACACAATCAAATTTTGCAGCTAGAGTATATACCTACTAGTACTAGTGTGACGAAAAAGATGTAGACAAATACAACACGAAATATACAAAGACCTTACAAAACTTCTCATAGAGTCCACAGGTGATCGGAATGCAGGCTTTTATTTGGGTCAACGAATTAGTATTGCCATTCAACGTGGCAATGCTGCCAGCATTCTGGGCACACTGCTTTCTGGTGACGGCTGAGATTTTTAGGCAATAGATATAAGTTTATATACTAGTTGTAACTGTTTTATTTTGTTTTTGTAATGTTGATAAATAAATACGTTAATCTATAAATTGGTGGGTAACAAAACTACAACGGGCAAAAAGCTGGAAAACATCAGACGCCAATATGATTGGTTGGCAGGACGTAGAACCGGGGACACACCGCCGGCAACGTCCAGACAATGCGGCTGGCTCGGCCGAGGCACAAAACAGCGACGAAGTAATTTTCCCGTGCAGGTTTCAGAGCTCGTCGCGTGTTTGCTAGTTAGAATTCGGGTGTAGTTCGGAAATTAATCAGGGCCCATTGTGGGCGCTTTGTCGCGGGCCCTGGCGCCAATTATTGGCTGCACGGCGCAACTCCGTAATTGAACCTGCCTCGAGGCAGTTCCGAACTCCAGCGACTGAAAAACTCACCCCTATTCCCGTAAACGCCAGTAAAACTGCACGAATAATTCAAAATCTTACCTGAAAAATAATAAGAATCGTTTTTCAATACACAATTTGTACAACGAAATTGTATATTCCGAAAAATGAGTTCGGAACTCGGTTAACAATCACATCATAAGCAATCAGGAGTGAATGAAATAAATTGCACGTTCCCATTTACAGCGCTGTTGATAAAAATTGATATAAAAACATGCTTCATTCGGTAAGTTCGCAATTTGGGCGGTTTGTGTCGAACTTTCTGAATTCAGACATGCATCACCTACAAATATGTTATAATTTATGTATGTTGTCAATATGTTAAAATTGTTGACTCATAAAAAAATATAACAAATTATGAGTAAAGTCATCAAAAGTTACGTATAAACAAAGCTAAGTCCCCGAGCCACACACGGTGATTATCCACCGTTATTTTAAACCGTAAAATAAACATAACAATAGTCAAGTGCTAAAGGCTTCCAAGTGAGATAAAAGGTATAAAGACTATAAAGTCCAGGGTATTAAATGGCAGGGTAGCACAAACACCCAAAATTTGCATTCCTCATTGCTGGAGAGCACATAAAAATGCTCTCATTAACCTGGGCGGTCAAAAACAACCACCCTGTTAACTCGTACTAGGAATGCGAGACGACACTGAAGGGGTGTGCAACAATTTTCGGAAATGCTAGCTTGAAATCTTTTGGTGAGGAAATGTTTCATGCTTGCTTCACTCTTTCCTGAATAGGCTATTTGACTACATTAAAAATAAGTTGCAAATTGTTTTCATCCTAGTCAGTGACAACGTAAGAAAGCGTAATGAGGTATATGGAAAAAACGGAATTAAAATTACACATTTTTTTTAAGATCACGTGACCGAAAACTCTGCGTTTGGCTGCATCGCTGGGACGTCACACCAATCACAGATTATAGTGCGTCATCGAGTCATGTCATCGGAGCCATGCAGAGATTATCGTTTTGGCGCGTCATTATTTTATTCAAACTTTAAATTCGTTTTTATAAGTAATGCGACTGACCTTGAAGAAATAATAATTACATTTCGCATGATTTTTATCAGACAAGACGTTAGAATTTTCCAGTAGTAGCTAGTATTAGTGAGTTATTGATTTGTTTTATGTAATACGCTGACAGGTAAAAGTAACATTACTTTTTCAACATAAAAAAATGCCACCTGTATCGTCTCAGAGCTTTTATTTTGTGTAGGCGCTTAGGGCACACTACTATACTAGAACAAAAAAGCTCTGGGGCAGCTTGCCTTAGAAAATGAGAGTGTGAGAACAAAACAAATCATTGAAGAATCCATCTAAATCAGGCAAATTTGATTTGAGTTTGTATGTACTACAAAAAGATGAGAAAGTAGAGCGTTCGCCTAAGTTGGTTGGCAGCTTAGCTTAGTGAGTTGACCACAGTTTTCATTGCCGGCTGCTCAACATACCAGCAGGGGGCATTCCTGGGCATGTGTCCACTTTTTACAATGTCCAAGTGTTCCCTGTCCAATGTTTATTGCTCAAAAACGCTTTTAATTTCGCTAAAAGGCCAACGTTTTTTAGAGTCTGTAATTTAAGGGCGTAGTTTTTAATTACAGAGCAAATAAAAAATAATGCGGAGTGTAGACGCATGTTTTAAAAGTGTACCAGATTAAAATTCCTTGCAACAACCTCTAGTAATATCGAGGCAAATTTTTCGAAGGAATGCTTTCTAAAGGGTGAAAGAGGGGCACCAAGTCTTAACCCAGTTGTAGCGCAAAATGATAATATTACTTGAGAAACTAAATTAGAGCACTCGGCGTTCCGTATATTTAAGCCGATGCTCATAATCTCCCGGTTCAAGGGCTGAAATTCAGTCCGCGGAGTACTGGCATTGTTCCATTAACACAATTTTATAACCGACATATTAAAATAATAAAAACTTATGCCTCTCTTAATTAAATAATTTAGCGGCGGGCTGAGCCGAGATATGTAAATTGTTTTAGGGGATAGATCAAACAACCCTTTTTTATGACTTTAATATGCGGTCGTGGGGGTTCCGGGGGTGGGGGGAAGTCGAGGTAAGTTATGAAATATTTAATAACGGCGCACACGATTCCGTTTGAATTACTTTCGTGGAAATGACGACGAGCAAGGCGGCGCAGCGCGTCGCTGCCCTCGCGCCCGCGCCGCTCGCCTCGGAATGAGCCGAGAAACAAATATTACTACAAACAAACTTGTAGTTTTATTAAAAATCTTAGAACACAAAACCGCGCTTTCATTTGACTGGATTCGTTGCGTTATTGCATCCGAGAACAAGAGCACCTAAAGAGGAAGACAAAGCTCACAAGATATATTTTTATACGTCTCGACTAGACTGTTGTTCATTGAAAAATTAACATCTAATATAACGACCTCGTCGAGGGGGCACAGGTGACTAGTATAGTAACACAGGTTTCAATACCTATCACTGACACCATTCTTAAACAGGTATTTATATTTTCTAAGTACACCTAGCTGTAGCAATTAATTGTAAGAAAACCTTTGTGAAGAGAAAATTAATTATTTTATTATAATAATAGTATAATATAATATAATTATATGCTATAATAATATAATATAGCATAATAATGCTGTTTGTTTTTAGTAACTTTAGAATGAATTGGATCAACAGCCAGTCAATAAAGAAGCAAACAATTTGCGATGCATTTTCTAAATTAATTTTCTGATTGGAACGGCTCATGTTTGGACGGTACGGGTACCATCTCAAATACCGGGGGAGTTTTAATTAATTTTCCCTAACAAATTGCAAAAAACTCGAGTTATGACGTCATACACTAAGCCCCTTATTATTAAAACAATCAAATTGATTTGAATGGTACCCACGTCACATGACCTATTTATTATAAATGCGAAAATTTGGATGTTTGTTACCTTTTCACGTCAAATCTACCTACTGAAAAGATAGGTCTCAAATTTTGCATAACAGTGAGAGAGAGTTCTAGTTCTCTACTTTTTATCCCATAAATCAGTTTCCATGGGATAGAAATAACCTTAAACAATGCGTGCGAAGCCGCGGCAGAAACTATAAATATATTTCGTACCGTAAAATATAATTATTTCTAATAATCATGATACGCATAGATATATAGGGCTTACTATCCCTGCTTAACCTGATCATTTTTAGGGTTCCGTACCTCAAAAGGAAAAAAGGAACCCTTATAGGATCACTTTGTTGTCCGTCTGTCCATCTGTCATCCCTCTTTTTTCAGGAACGCGTGGAGGGATTTAGTTAAAATTAACATCAAATATTCAAGTCTGTAACTTCTTGGAGTCGTGATATAAATCAAACTTTTATGTCAAGGCGTTCAAAAGTTACAACTGTTTATGCCCAATTTTTTAAAAACTAAGACACTACTCCCCGGTGAGCACAAGTAAAGGAACAATTCGAAAAACCGTTAATTTCTTGTTTATTCCCAAAAAAATAGTTTTAGATTCTCGCCATGGACCAAAAACCTATAGTGTACTTCCCGTCCACCTAGAATCATAAAATTTGGCAAGACGCTTGCGTCTTTTATACCTTGCTATATCTATTATACGCAAGCAGAGGAAACAATCCGAAAACCATAAATTTATATTTTATTATCAAAAAAAATTTTTTTTTGACTGTCGCATGGACCAAAAACCTATAGGGTACTTCCCGTTGACATTGAATCACGTTATTTGGCAAGAGTCAAGGATTCTCAATTACAATGGAACCCTCGGTGCGCGAGTCAACTTACTTTTGACGTTTTATTTTCATTTACAACGCACCTAAAGGTATCTTCTATCCATTGTAGGGTTGGTGGTGCCTCTGACATGCGTGTACATAAAATGACACTTATTATTATAATGTGGTGTCATTATGACGTCTTTTAGTCGATGACAGTCGGAGTACAGAAGCTTGTACGGAAGGAATCATGAAGCTCATTATGTAATATGGAGATAAGTGAGCTATTTAGCAAAATTAAAAAAAAAACAATATATTGTTTTGAAATACATGTATAGTGTACTTTTTCGCGAGGTCCCTTTTTGTGCAACTCAATTGCGCAACTAAGTTGAGCAAATTGCGCATCAGGGCCCTTCCCTATCAAACTTATTTTGGTTCCCATTGCTCAACTCAAGTTGCTCAACTCAGAAAATCAACAAGGTATAAATCTGTTATGTATTGTTTGCAACAGTCTGCAGTTGGGTGAATTATTTCAATTGTAAATACTAGTTTTAATTTTTTTCTATTATTTGATTGTAATTTTCTTTGATAGTAAATAAATTAATAAATAATAAAATTACTTTTATTTCAGACATGGTAGACACAAAATTAACATACACAGTCCATATATGTACACCATACGTGTAACAGTTCAAAAGACAAAGACAACGACAAAAACACAGAATACAATAAGACACTAAACACTAACAACAAGGCTGCGTCCAGCCTTCCTGCAATGACCTGCAAGTTGCTTGCAGGTCATTGCAGGTCATTGATTGTACACAATCTTTATTAAGCTGTTGTTAATAAAGATTGTGTAATAGATATGATATAACATCAGTACATTTTTTAATTTTTTTATCAGATTCTTCCTAGGTCTCCTTCGTAAATAATAATTAGCATGCACGGTTTTTAAGATAAATCAGAGCCCTGAGTCCATTTGACGATATTATCGAGACGTGATCGTGTCGTCGCATTTTGCCAAAGGTACAGCGCCTCTATCGTGCGGACAGGAAAATAAGCAAGTCCCATACAAATATAAGACATCACGCGTACGTCGCACGTCCTATTTGGTTCATTATGCTGTTAATTGGCACAAAAATTTAAATAAACTACTGAAAAAAAATTATATAAAGTATTACAAAAAATACTTACAAATTTTTTGTGCTGATAAATACAACACAAAAAAATATGCCGGTCTTATCAATACAAAACAGGATGACATTTTTTTTGGTACTTACTATCAAATTAGAGCAATTAAGTTTTCTTGCCATCAGATTTGATCACTGAATTGACTCCTGATGATATTTTTGGAAAAAAAGATTGCCATTTGTGATACGTAGGTATTACAAACATCCGCTTTTACATCTGAGCCAAGGGCCAATGTGCCTATGATAGGCCCTTGAGGTGTTCAGCTCTTTTTGCTTTTTCCTAAGAAATGATAGCCCTATGCTTCTCACGCAAAGGTATCATCAAGGGCCATAGCTCAGCGGCCGTGGCTCGTGTGTTCACGCCCTTAGCCATGTTTGGGCTAATCATATGGATGGTCATAGTTTGTTAGATGGAATGGGCATCGCGCTGTAATTTGATAGGCTTTTCGATTCTTTTCGAAAGAAAGCATACTTAAATAAATCTATGTTTGTTAAGTTTCCTTTTTTGCAATCTGTAAATAGTTTTAATAATGAGAAAATAATAGAGACCGTTTTTTTGGTATTTATCTTCCAAAAAATACTCGAGTGAAAGTTTGTCCGTGGTTGTTTGTGTTTGTATTCTGTGGTCATAGACAAACTTTCAATTTACAATAACCCTGTACATATAGATGTACAGGGTTACTGTTAATCGTTTAATATCCGAACACTTCACGCCCTCTTAAGGCGCATTTTAATCATAGCATTGTTTATGATTTAAAACACTGACACAAAAATTTAGTCGCGCCACCTAGTTCCCATCGGCCCAACTAACTGCTTTACCATAACCTAAAACATTGCCTCAAAAACACCAGACTCTTGACTTGGGTCGACTTGACGATCTTCATACCCAAGTCAAGAGGACTTGGGTATAAAGATAGTAAACTACATGGCTGTTCAAAGCAGCGTTTTGAACAGCCACTTATTTACATTGCTGTGCGCGAGGATCTCGTTTCTGATCACAAAGTTCTTCTTTTCCACATAGAAGTACTCTCTTTGTCAAAGGTAACATGTTGGCACGCCTTTATGAGCTCAAAGAAGTGGTCACCCTCTTTTTGGGTTACTTGTTATTTGAGTTTCAAGAGAAAAATTTTTTTTTCAGTGTTCAACGATAAAAATTTTTTTTTTGTTGTCCTATTTGTGTGATATTTTTAACTTTGTGTGTAGCGTGGCGTGACGTGACGCGATATACGGTCCGATTGAAAAATCTTTCAAGGTAGCTACAATACAATACAATACAAAAACACTTTATTGTACACCAGAAAAAGAACATTACAGAAAGACATTACATGAGACAAGTACAATGTACATTATTCATCATTTACGATTTATTCAGGTACCTACCACGTGAGTGAAGCCAAAGGCAGAAACTAGTGGTATCTGAAGGAAAACGACTAGAGTTGTAGGTACTCTGCCTACCATTCTATTACCAAGATATAAAACACATCCTTAGGCGTTCCGAAAACTATTCCTAGATAAATCGAAGGCTAATTCGAAACGGCTTATTGTTGTCTGGATTACAAAGGAACACAACTTTCATATTGCCGTTCACAATGACGGCAGTAAAACTCTGTAAACGCCCTATACCAACAAAAAGGTTAATGCATTCACTGCCCAGCCTTCGCGATGCGACCCGCTATGGGGCGCGCAGCTGACTCACAGCGTTGGAGGTGGACATGTGCATCTTGGGCCATGAAATTGTTAGTTTATTTTATTAGATATAGATAACGTATTCACTGCCCAGCCTCGGCGGCGGTGCGATGAGCGCTCTGGAGTGCCCGGCGCTGTTCACGGAGGTAGACATGTGCGCCGTGGGCTATGAAAGTGTTAAATGTCAGCCATAGTGACCGCCAGCTATACTGCTTCTAGAAACCTAGATATTTTTTGTAAACAAAGACATAGGCCTCCCCTAATGAGCACCATAGCGCCCTGTCTTCAGCTTGCCGCATCAAGCACCTGCCTGCAGTCTTTCGAAAATTGTCATACCACCTACTCGGAGGGCGTCCAACACTACATTTGCCGAGTCACGGTCTCCACTCAAGAACACGTTTACCCCAGCGGTTGGCGGTTCTTCTCGAGATATGGCCAGCCCACTGCCACTTCAGCTTGCTAATTTCTATTAAATATATATTATATAACTTTAAGATGTGATGCTATGTTGATGCTATTATAATGTAATTGGGTATCAGGTGGGACAAAATGTTGTATTTAACATCTTATTTAGCATTCCTGTATCATTATTTTGTACCTTGTTGAAATTAATCAAGCGTTTCAATACGCGATCGCGTTCAATAAAACTAAAAATAACGGCAAAAATATTTCATTACATAATTGCCAAAATGTGCGTTTCCATGTCACCAACAGCCAATATTTTAATGGGCTTAGCTCATCAAAATTTAAATTAAACTACCGAGTCAATTTATTGGTTGTTGCAATGACACGAGTAGAAAAGCACCTGTTGCTAGTATTATACTTTTCACAATTAAAAAAGTTTTAAGCGTTTTGCGCTTACCAGTCAAGTCGATTAACCGGCACAAAAGGGCTATAGGGCTATAGCCTGGAAACGTACATTCCAGTGCAAATATAAGGGCGTGGACACACAGAGCGCGTGGGCTCGAACACGGGGCCATAACAACTTAATAAGCGGTTGCGCGTGATTTACGCGCGCCCGCGGCGCCGGCGCACTCGCCGAACCTTATTTATACTAATATACGACAGATAAACATCGATTCGAGTTAGTCCGAGATGTTTTATTATTTATACATGGCTAATTATATCCCATAAATAATATATCGATCATAGAGAAGATCAAAAAATCAAAAAAATCGCAGTAAAAATATTTTAAGAGATTTTATGTCAATAACAAAATTTAAAGTGAGAAGTTACCTTGTTTAGCAACTGTTTTATGTTAACAGATTATTATGAAAAATGTATTTCTTTCTATGCAGGCTAAAATAATAATAATTCAATTATTTACAGCACCATTATGTAGAGTGGCTCTAAATCACATTATAAATCTGAGGCGTGCTAATTAGGCCACACCCTATAAATCTCTCGCATTATATAGGCCGTAAATATACCACGCAAGTGCCATAAATACTGTATAGTTGTAGGCCGAAGACCTCACCCGACGCGGGAAGGACAGGGTCGTACTTAGGCCTAGTGTGCCTGCGGGGCCTTAAGCTATTAATGAGAACTTCTAATCTCAGATCACACAATCATTAATATTACAAAGTAGTCTGCCCGCTGCTTCACTCGCGTTTTTCTTGCATAAAAAGCAAGCAGCCTTTGTGTTACTCCAGGTCTAGTAGTACTACTACGTCTATACCAGTTGCTAATAAATTACTATTAATGATTAAACTTTATGTCTGAAATAGGTACATACCTACCCACCTTACTAGCGCCAACACGATTTTGAGTCAGTTGTTAAGATTACTACATATTATATCAAAGCTCATCAGATTAGTTTATGTTCTTTAAGATTTTTGTTATTTATCCAGGCCTTATTAAATAAATAAAATTAATTTATGTAAGCATCTCCACATTCACGCGCGAATGATGCATGCCTTACGAACCCTCTGTTGTGTTGTGTTGTGGGACATAAAACCGATAAACTACGGAAACAAGGCGCAAATGCGACTAGAAGCCGCGACGAATATGCGAGAATAAAATCCACACTCATGGTGGTTCAGGGGTGGTATGCGACCTATCGCGTGATTTGCGCGTCAATGTGGGCGGCTTTTTTCTGTATTGTGATTTCTTTAATTGCTGTCTAATCTGGTAACAACAGTTAGTTTCTTACTAAACTTAAACCGGATTTCACCCTTTAACAACGGTAGACTGTGTTGCCAATAAAAAATCTGAATCTGAATCTGAATCTGTAGGCCAAAATGTACGTAGCTGTACCATGCCATTTTAACTGTTAAAATCCAAGAGGCATTTAAATACCCTTGTGTGTGTAGGTACTCTGATTTCCGCACTGAGACTCGGATTGGTCCATTGTGCGTACCTAATTTAAATACCCTTACAACTACAACTACTGTAGTTGTAAGTTTAAATACCCTTACAACTACTGTAGACGATAAAGGGGCACACGCCCATATGTATGCCTCTCAATCCAGCCCTGAACTCACCGAGCTATAGCCCTTGGAATGGCCGACCGACTCCATGCAACGATCGGTGTGAATCGGAAACAACCGGAAAATTTCCACGCCTTGTCTAATGGCTTATTGTTGTAGGATTGTTGTGTTATTGTTGTCGCAGCCGACAGATTGCTGCGACGACAATGTTTAATGTTGTTTAGTGAGTACTTTGCTGAGAAAATTGTAAAGGGACTGCACGACATGTCTGGTTGATGTCTAAATTTATAGATTCAGAATCAGAGGTCAGTCTATGTCTACTTAGTCTTTGACTGTACGACGTCCGACTTGAATTACGACTCTGTACCACAGGGTGTTGTATCCTTTCAATGTTATTTTATTACCTATGATATGACCCATGTAATAAATCTGTCTGTTAAAAACAACAAATACAATAATTTCATTGCTTTGAAATTTGAAAAAACTATGAAGAAAATTCAATCAGTTTTTTTTGTCTACATAGTGCTTCTTTCTCACTTCGCACACGGCCACCACCGTAAATAAACTGTTTTTATCTTGTTAATACTTATTAAATAAATAATAATAAATAAAGATGCTGGACAATTCACACAGCATTATCTAGCCCCCAAGCTAATTGTGTTATGGGTACTAGATTGATATACTATTTATAAAACTGTTTATGTATAAAATTTGACTTGTCTGAGTGCTTATTTTATAAGCCTAAAGTTATTGAATTTTGAATTTTTGATACTTACTTAATTAATAGAATATTGCATAGATAGATATTTTTTATTTTACATAGATAACGACTAGAACACCCTGAACAAATATTTGCAGATCGTATAAACATTTGTCCCGAGGCGGGAATCGAACTTGAACCTCCTGCATCGAAGGCAGACCTTCGCCCAACGCGCCGCAGAGGTCGTTAAAAAGGATGGTTATTATAATTTGCACCCTGTTACCTCGAGTTAAGGAGTTGACAGAAAGCGTTGAAGTGACCACTAATGACCTCGTTAGCGACGACCATTGTCGTTAAAGAGTTCTCGATTCACCAAGATAACACTCTTGCACGCTTCACGGGAATTTTATAATTGTACGTGAAATCATTGGAAACGTTTATATTTTTTAATTTTTATTAAAATAAATCAGCTTTTGTTATTTTTATAAATCTCTTTTTAAAGATGTTTACTTGAGTCAAGAATGCTTCCGTTATATTATTACCTATATTCCAGCCAAATTCTACGTACAATATTTGTAAACAAACGGCCCACACTTATCCTAGAATTCAATCGCACAAGTTGCCGCGTCTTTTGATATGCAATTTTCATTACTTGTCGATTTCAGATCTGAAACTCGACGCCAAGCAAGTGAGTTTATGTAATTTGTTTCTTGGTTTGTTTATAAACATTTTACATCCAGTTTGACTAGTATGTAGACACAACGTATTTCTTTTGAATCTATCATGGTTATTAACATAGAAATCATTTAGAACGGGATATTTACCATATTTCGATTTTTGAGTTTTCCAATATTTCGACACAGTTTCATGCTCCATGATCACGGAAGTCAAAGAAATATTGGAAAACTCAAAATTCGAATCATGGTAAATATCCCGTTCTAAATGATTTCTGTAACGTATTTCATTCTAACTTCGTACCAACTTAACGATCTATTCCGTTATAATATCAAAAAACGAATACCAATGGTATTCGTTTATTGTCGTAATTAATATTCTATTCATAACGAATACCAAATTTTAAATGTTTAAAGGAAGTACCAAAGATTGCATCACCTTGGGACACCGAGGGAGGCATGCACAGGCTTCAGCGAGCTGCTGGCCTTCCTAGAGGATATCGGGTGGTTAAACTAGCAGCCCACCACCCGTCACGCAAAAAGGGCCTAGTTGTGGAAACAGTCCAGAAACAAGACCAAGACCAAGGAAGTACCAAATCTATTCCCAACGAATTAAGATTTTTAAAGATTTAAGATTAGATTTTATAAATAAATAAACTTAGTTTGAAAATTCGCTATGGAATAATTCAGTGTTATTGTATAACAAAATATAAAAACATTTTGTGTTTTGTGATATAAATTATGTAATGATAAATCCTCAAGGAATTGAAGTAGCTAAGTTTTGAAATAACCATTCAGTTTGTGTAACCAACAGATTCAACATGATAATGGGTGCTACTGTGAAATGCCTGAAACACTGGTTGCGTGTTCGATTGCCACCGTTTTCGAATCTATACACAAATACCTACATCGAAGAAATATAGTATTGAAATCACTAAAATGTCCATAGAATCTCAAACGACAGATTCGAAGTTTGTTTAAGCATGGGTTCATCATAAAAAAAAACATTTAGTATAGGCAATAAATTATTTTTATTATGTATTATTATTATAGTAATTGACTCCCAAAGGTCGCAAAAACACATAAATATCTGCTACCGTAACTAGTTGTAGCAGGAACGCAGAAACTCAATATTTTTTTTTTATTTTGGAAAAAATTTGAGATTTGAAGATTGATCCAGCATGATTTAAGTTTAATTTAATTTACTTATAAACTACCTGGGTCAAAAATGGATGTCAAAAAAATTATAAGGTTCCTAAAAAAACTGGTTTCTCCCTTCTTAGAGTAGCACCGAGAGCTTATTTCGTTCACGCGTAAGCTCCAGCGCTACAAAGACCGCGGTCTTTGTAGCGCTGGAGCTCAAACGTAACCAGGTGGAAAAATAAATCTCAATCGCGAGGTTTCATCAATGAAAACATGTTTCCATACAAAATATTTCATTTACAACGAAATATGTCGAAGTAGATCTTCTTACAAAGTTTTTTCAACCGACGAAAAAACGAAGGAGTTTCTCAAGTCGACGCGTATATTTTTTATGTTAGACCACGCATAACTTTTTACAGAGTCGTCCGATTGTGCTAATTCTTTCACTTATTGTATAGAAAATGATCCCAGAGTGGTTCCATGTAAATTTTATTCCCGAAAAATTTGTATTTATCCCGTAAAACTCTTATGCATAAACTTGATTTTTGGGCTTGCGTTGCTCTGCTCTGTCCCGCTTCTCTGAACGCGAAATCCTACGCCTATCCTTTTCACAAAATGGCGTCGTAGTATATGCCCTTAACAAGGTATTGAGTTTATCTTAGAGTTATCTACAAGATATCTTGAAGTATTCGTTTAGCGATCTGGAAAATCGTATACTCATAAATTGAGTAAATGTCTGCCTAAAGAAAGAATTAGTGTTAAATCTACCTGTGCCAACTTTTACATAACTAAGTCTTGAGGGATATCTACCAGATATCTTAAGGTACATAATAGTTTTAGTAAAGCCAATAAGGGTGAATTTTTCATCGAGATATAGTTAGTTGTTTGCTACTTGGGTAGTAACATGTTCTTGTTGATAGTCATCAGTACCTATTACCAATTAAGCAATCATAAAGTTAACCTTCCGCGTTAATTAATGTCAACTTAGATATCTTTTACTAACTAACCTTCTTTAAATGTCCCTATTAGAACAAATTATTAAGTTTTAATAGTCATTTAAATCATTTCAAGCCGTTAATATACATATATGCTATTAAAATAAAAATAGTCTCTAATAAAGCAAATTAACACGTAATAAGGCCCATGAAATATGATTCATCCAACAAAGATATCTAATAAAGGCCGGCAACACGTTTAATATCAGATTATACTTAGACAGTAAACCGGCAACCAGTGCCTGTTTTCACTTTTAATTATTTATTTTTGTAATCACAACACTACACAAAAATCCGTTGGTAAAAACTTCTTTGCCGAAAAACCAATATCCGCATCTATACAAATATTATGAATTCGAATGTAACTTTGTCTGTCTGCCATCTGTATGTCTGTTACCTTTTCGCGCCTAAAAGGCTAAACGGATCGAAATGAAATTTGACAGGGAGGTAAATGATATCCCGGGGATGAACGTAGGCTACTTGAAAATCGCGTGTGAAGCCACGGGCAGAAGCTGGTATAAAAGACGATCGTTCGCTCGTTCGCCTGATCTTGATAGTACTTACGAATGTGAAGCGACACTCACCAAGAACGAAGACCACAAGCTTTTGGTGACTGAGAGAAAAGTCCAGTCCAGCACGAAGACGGATCCTGGAGGGTGTGGAAGAACCAGGAGATCGCTGAGTTAGTGTCCGAGCCCTACATCATTGGCCTCAAAATCACTGGCTTTGCTGGTTCGGCCACGTGCTTAAGAGGATCGGGCTGATAAACGGTTTTCCTTGGAGTGCACGTCGGCTGACGACCAGTCGGGCGACCCAGATACAGATGGAACGACGAAGTGGAGAAGGACCTTCGCTCACCACAAATCTTCGCACCGGGCTCAGTGGCGGATCATCCCCAAGGCAAAGTAGGCATGTGCCTAGGGGCGCGAGGTTACAAGGGGCGCGCGCGAGGAAAATTTTACACTAGTAAATAATTAATTATGTAAGGTAATACCTAAGTATTAAATTAATTTTATGAGTAAGCAGGTAGGTATCCGCCTACTTACAAAATATAAATGATTATTTAATTCTGTCAAAACTTTTTATTTTTGTTCTGTGTAGAACAAGAAGGAAGTTAGCAAGAATCTAATGATTAATATGATGATATTGGTTGACGAGCGTCAGAGGCGGCTTTAGCGGCGCACACGGGCGCAGGACCATAGGGGACCCCGGTGGCAGCCGCAGGCCTCCTAACCCAGACCATGCGCCCTTGTTATGCCCGACGCCACCGCCGCCGGCACGGCGAATAACTGTTTTAATGTTCTAAAAGACACCAACAATCGTGGGCATTATAGGCATATAAGCCTATATTAGCATCAAGGGCGGCTTTTGCGGGTACGCGGCGCACATCCGCTATGAGGATCGAGCACTCGGTTTTCGTTAAAAAAATGGTTTGAAATGACGCTTTAATCATTATGCATTAGGCTGGCTGTAAGTTTTAAAATCACTTTGCCACAGATTCGCGAGATTTTGAAAGGCACTTGTTTTAATGCCGCATCTTATGTTTTACTGTTTATCTGCGCCGATCCTAGGGTAAAGCGAGCGATGCCCAAGTATCCATAACGCGAAAATTCCTTATTCAAACAATCTATTTAGAGCGAAAAGTAATCCATATGGTGACATCTGAAAGGGGAGCGAACTGCGCAGCTGGGCGTAGTACGTGCGTGCGTACAACACCGATCGCCACAATCAAATTTGTTTTACGGCTCACTCCGCTTGCCGTTGTTCTCTATCTGTTGTAGTCTGGATGTTTATGACTTCGTAAAATTCTCTGTCAAACCACTGGAAAGTCTCGAACATTTTTGCTAGTTCGCTCTGTTGTTGCCGTAATTTCTATTGTTTTTGTTTCCATCATTTTTAAAGAATTTGGTGATAATTTTATTACTGATAGCCACAAAAGTTTTGCGTTTCACCGTTCACATACCTACCTATCTTATTTAATCTTAAAAATATCACAAAAAATTCGCGGCTCGCTTCGTTCGCCGTTATATTTTTTTACCTACCTTTCTAGCTGACCCCGCCAATATGGTCTTGGCTCAAACTTTGACAATTGACAACCTCTATCATGCTAACGAAAAGCTCGAAAAAAATTACGGCTCGCTTCGCTCGCCATTACTTCTAGTTTTATACCTGCCTTGTATACTTTTTTGTCAACTACTGAGGAACTTTGTCGTTGTTATGTTACTAATACCACCCCCAGTACTGAGCTTTGCCGCGGCTCGTTCACAGAGGGGCGCCAATGAGCTGCTTGCCTAGGGCGCTGTCGACAATTAATCCGCCTCTGACCGGGCTGGATTGAAAAGGCACGCGACAGTAGACGATGGCGATCTATTTTGTCAGAGACCCAGTGCGGGGTTGAGCCGCGCCGGAATAGAAAGTAAATAAAATAAAATGTTTAAAATTAAATTCACTGAAAATCAAATGACAATCAAAATGACAATGACTTCGATAATCATGGCAAGCAATCTTTCCTGAAAAGTCTACTGATTTAAAATATTTATGATATTTTATTTTAATATTTTTTTCTGAATATTGTTTTTATGGAAACCCCGTTTTCTATAAAAATGTGTTCTTACAGAAAGCTATTCATTACTGGTTCCTTCTTCGTGCAACGTGTAATTAGGAGTATTGGAGCGGCCATTTTCGATAATTCATAATGTATGTTAATTATGGTGGACCCTCGCCCTGGGACAAAACGTGGACGTGTAGTCTAAGAGATGGCAGGGTATGTTTTACATGATGTTAATAAAATCAGAACTATACTATACTACAACTATACTATACTAGAACTATACTACTTCTGAGGAAAGGTGACTAAAAATCGGAATTGGTAGATGATTTGACAAATCGGCTGATCAAACATGCTCGGTAAACATTATATTAAACTAACACTTTCATGGTCCTCGTCGCACTCGTTCAGGCTGGGCAGTGAATGCGTTTAATGTTTTTTTATTTCAGTATTTAATACCTTTTATTCCATTTTTGGTACTTTGGACTCTACCTCTAAAGATTTTGTTCTAGTTAAATTATTCAAATTTAGTTCTTATGTAAAATGTGCTGTTAAATTATTAGTTTACAAGCTAAAAAAATGTGGCTTCGTCTTTTACACGCCAGTTAACTCGGTCCTGTGCGAGCCGATTACATATTGGCAATTGATAAATTAAATTAAATGATATCAAAAAATTAAACCACTACCTCTTAGACTACACTCCCTTCGGCCTTCGACCAGTGTTTATACATTGTTGTTCTCATAAATAAGTAATAATTGGTTAACAGAGTGAATTACAAACAACGACTGATATTTCTGTATCATTATGATTTTGAAATTAGACTTATAATAATAGTGCGCCATATTTTTAAGCGAATTATCAAAGGATTTTTAAAAACATATTTTTCATAGCATTTTGTTCCCACGCTGGTAAATTTATTTGCCTCATTCCGCAATGGCCACTTATTTATTATATTTTTATTATGAATTTTAAACGTTACTGTCCCACAGCTGGGCTAAGGCCATTAGCTTTAACGCATTCACTGCCCAGTCACACGACCCGCAGGGGCGCGCCGCCGCCCCGCCGCGCCGCTACTCGGGAGCTCCGGATGAACATATGCGTCGAGGGCCATGAAAAGTGTTAAGCGCTTTAATTTAAAACCAATTTCCCAAGTCATTAATAGATAGCGGTAACTTCAGCTCATTACACGAATAAAGCGCCACCTCTGACTTTGTTTTATTTGAAACAAGATACAATTTTAACGGCTCCAAAACGGCACGATTTTACGATCCCGCACCGAACCGAAGTTTACTCTGAAAGCTGTTTAATAGGTTAATTCACGTAAAATATATCGACGAAGGGTGTACCACCTTGTTTTTCTGCTAAATGAAATTATTGCGCGAATAAAATATTTTACTGTCTGTCAATTTGCTCGGTTCCTCAGCGAAACGCCGCCGGAGCGGTGGTTAAAATTTTATTTGCGAGGAATTATTGCGAGAACTCTCTTCGATGTTGCACGACTGATGTAAGACAAAGCCTGCAAACAAAATAAATAGGTAACTCTTATTTATTGCGATGGGTCTGTTAAGTATCGAGAGAACTTTACTTTTTGGGGCTCTAAACGATGCCGGTCTCATCTAACATGTTTACGCCGTTCAATTCAAAAGTCAAAAGTCAATAACTTTATTTCTTTAGGCTTACAAATAAGCACTTAGGCCCGTATTATGAAAGCTCGCTCAGTCACCGATCTATGCTTGAGTGACGTTTATGCCATAGAAAAGCGTTACTCAAGCATCGATTGATAACTGAGGAAGCTTTTATAATACGGGCCTTAGACAAGTCAAATTTTATACATTAACAACAACTTTATAAATAGTAATTATCAAACAAGAAACAAAATGTTATTGATTTTTTCGCTTTAATTTTTTGTCCACATGTGGAAGAAGCGAAAAATAAACCACTAATAAGTTGTATAATCCTTACAATGTAATACATTATTATTTGCCTATCTTAGTCTAAATATGATGTGCTTTAGATACAGGTCAATATTTATATAAAACTAAGCTTAAGATTGTTCTCCCATAATACCATTGTCGGTGTGGAACTGGGCGACATCTGGCCAAGCATTGACATCATTGATATAATCATCTATGGAGTAAAATGCCTTCTTGATGAACTATTACATTTTAAAATGTTAATACCTAATCGGCATTAAGTAACATTTGCATTTGTCCATGTTATTAGATATGATAATATATCTACGAAGATGGAAAGTAGTCATTAAAGGAAACAGAAAAAATTGGCTATGAATTGGTCGTGGGTAGGTTCTTATTCTGCTTTTCCCCATCTTTATTGTGTGAAATAAAGTGTATTTGTGTTGTATTGTACCTACAGTTATAATTTATATGTAGATAGTACCTACCTTTAGATAGACGCATCGAAATTAAAGTTTCAAAACTTTAGTAAATCACACATTATCAAACGCCAAGCTTGTGTGACAGAATAAAGACTACTTATCGGGTATTCACAAGATTCGTGATAAATACTCGACAAATGTTCTTCAATATGTGCCGAAATTAGACAATACAGTCTTCCGAATAGGCATGTTGGACAGGGTGAACACTCGAACATGGACTATATTCCGTGTGATGGTGCTAAAAGGCCCGCAACAAAGCTGGTGTAATTGGTGCATTGTCGGCGGCCGCAGGCGGGCATCGTTAGCCTTTCTTTCGTAGACGCGGTTTTGTGCCGCTTGCTAATTAACTATGAAATTAATTGACGCGGCAAAGTTTCCGAGTGAAACTTGAATTAATTGGCACGTCCGACTCCAGCCTAATTAGGAGCCTGGGGCTTTCAGCGGGGCTCGTTGATGCCGTGAAAAACACACAAAAGTGTTGTGCGCTAGTCTGTGCATCTCTGCAGAATCAAAATATGCAGCTAATTGCGTGTGTTGGGTTACTCATTTGTTTGCAGGTTGCCTCGATGGCTCTTTGCAACTCTACCTGCGTACTCAGCATAGCTAGATAAAGGGAGCTTCGTACTCAGTAGTCGGGGCACCGGCACTATTAGCTGTGACTTCTATCTGTGTTAGCAGTGGCTAACGAATCAGCGTTCTTTCAGATCTCTGAAGGAACAGATACTAGATTCTTAGGGAACCTTTTGGATGCTCGAGTTTTTATGTTACACAACCAAAAAGATAAAATTTCCTACTTAAAACCCTCAATGGAAGCTTGTAAAGAGCTATAGACTAATTCATAGCAAAAACTAAGTAAATCTAGAAAACCACTCAGCACCTTTCGCCAACTTATCACGAGTTGGCGATCAATCATCTCAGGAAACTCCTTGAGCCCAAGTCAGCAGAGCCGTCTTGAGCTCAACCCGAGCGATTACTGCTGAGCATCCACTCGTGCGACATTCGCCGCGAGCGACGCCGTTCGCCGAACATTCGCTTTGTTTTCATATCATTAGTGGAATGTCTTCAGGGTGTGTTCTCACTGACGCGGAGAGGGTCAGCGCAGAAACATGAAGTGCATACACATAGGTATAGCTGTCATGTTGTGTCATGATGTTTCATCTACCGTTTTAATAAAATAAATAAATAACTGACACGAGACTGAGTAGGTACAGTTTTATTTTTAGTTTTTTCCAATCAGTTATATTTTGTTTCAGTAAGGAAATAACATAAATATCGATTTAAAAAATAGAAAATCTATTCATAATAGTCTATTGGGACTCGCGAGATAATGCTGTGCGGATTGTCCAGCAATATTTATTTTATTTATTATTCATTGACGTCTTAGATTTGAGGGAAAAGCTCGTGGCCCCAAAGTAAGGGACCTACATTTTTAACGTTGTCATGGCAATTTGCGTCCAACAACATACCTACATTACCTACATCGAATATGAAAAAAAAGGCTTAGGGGGCGACTCGGCCGTTTAATAAACAAATCATACATAAAGCCTCTCCAGTCCACTGTCCATTTCATTCATTCATTTCTCAAACAATTTTCACTTTACTGAATATAAAACCTTTTTCGATAGCTCCCATTCTCCGTTAGCCTCACGTCATCAGTGGGAACGTGCCCTAAAGCCTAGACCCTCGATATTTTTACGAGCATCGATTATTTTTAATGGCCTGGCGGAGACACGTCCTAGAACCTAGTAATTTGACTGTAATACGAGTACGTGTCTGAGGGTAGATATATATACTAGATTAACGAGCGCGGAAATTGTTTGTTAACTGAATTATTTTTCAACGCAACAATAGCACACTAGAGTATATTATATACAGGATGTCTCGAAACTCAACGTCAAGCCGAAAACAGAAGAAAGGACGACCCAGAAAAACCACACCAGAGTCAAAGTTAACCTATTGAAAATGATTGATGCAAAAACAGAACTAAACTATTTTTTTTTTAATATGAACCTTTTCTTATTATTTCTTAAATATTATTTCTTAAAATAAATGCATGGGTTATTTGAGTTTGTAATACAAAAATTAAAATCACTTTTATATGAAATCTGTAGTCAAAGCATAGAAAAGTTTATGAATTTTTAACGATTGGAGATAGACCTATAATTTTGTCTGGGTCGTTTTTTTTTCTGGGTCGTTTGAACCCACCTGTCCTCCGTCTTCGGCTTTTTGAGTTCGTGAGTTTCGGGACATCCTGTATACACATATAGAGTCTAGCTAACGAACAAAATCTATCTAATTAGGCAGTATGAATTCATTAATTAAGTATACGACAAAACAAAAACTAGATGTAATTATACATATTTTTTCACGTCCTAGTTTATATTTGAATAAAAAAAACTTTTTTCGACAATTAAACCATTGACAATTCAACTGTATACATCGACACGACAACATTCATCATAAATAAAATAACCTATACACCTGGTACAACACACATGGAAAAAGTTTGCCAAAACAAAATCCCACTAATATCACAAATGTGAAAGCTTGGATGGATGGATCTTTGTTACTCAATCACGCCAAAACGGCTGATCAGATCTGGATGAAATTTGGCCCAGAGATAGATTATAGTCTAGAATAGCACATAGGCTACTTTTTATCCAGGAATTCCCACGGAAACTGGAACTACAGGTGAAACCGCGAGGCGTTGCTAGTATTTATATATTTTTTAAAGAGAGAGAGACCACTAAGCTTTTTCATACTCGACTCACTCGTCATTATAACTACTATATAACTATATATATATACTATATAACTACTAACTAACTCGCCGTAAGGTATTATAGATGGTACAGATGTAGGTAGGTAAGTACTACCTACAGGTTGAGTTATTTCTGCACGGGAACGCACGGTATCGCCACTTGCCTGGGGCTCAATCATTAAGGGATCATTAAAAGTCCTCCGTCAACCTGTTGGGCGCTCAACCGAAGCCCTTTCTCCACTCTTATGAACGTTCTATACTTTTATTTAGCCTCTGCTAAGGCGGTATTTAGGAGTTAAAAAAAATAGCAGGAAATACATGGATAAGGTTGGCGAGAGATAGAACAAAGTGGAAGGGGCTAGAGGAGGCCTTTGCCAAAAGAGGGCAAAGAGAAGAATTATCGATGTCGTAACAATAGTATTTAAAAAACAAATTGTAAATTTTTCTGAATAAAGGCTTGAAATGAAATGAAATAAGGCGGTATTTCGATTTTAAAGTCGTAAATATAATATGTATGTGCCAAAACGCCTGTGCCTATGAATACTGGTTTGATTATAATATGTAGCAATTTTAAAGAGATACAGAGTGGAATGCTGTCGGTATATCAATAATACTAAAAGCTTTTTAATAGTTTTCATACTTCGTAAATATCTCGTGACGATAAGGGCAGCCGTATCGTAGCGAGCGATTTCTCGATATTTCCTTGTCTTATTATTTTGTTTGGTTGGTATAATTAACGATTTAAAGATTGTCTATATTTTTGTTGAAAAAGTGTGCCGCAAATAACTTTTAAGTAGGAGAATTACGCAATCATGATCATTTTCGTCATGATTTTTGGATATCTAACGAATTTAATTTAAAATTAACCTGCGCATGAGATTGATTAAAACTTTTAAGAAACATGCAATGAATGCTACTGCAAGTATAACATTCGTAAGCTGCACCCACTCATCATCATCATCAGCCTATGTCCACAGCTGGACATAGGCCTCCCCTAATGAGCGCCATAGCGCCCTGTCTTCAGCTTGCCGCTTACAGCATCTGCCAGCAGTCTTTCTTTCGTTATTCATTTAAATCGTCATCCCACCTGGTCGGAGGGCGTCCTACACTACGTTTGCCACTCATAAGTGCAAATCGGAGAGGTCCGTGTACGTCATGGGTCCCGCTGTATAACAGGCTGCCACCGGACACAATCAGAAGGGATGCAACCTCCACGACGGCCTTCAAATCAAGGCTACGTAAGTGGCTCCTCGAAAACTCTTTCTACTTCCTAAAAGAGTTTTACGAACTACCATTCCGTTAATGTGTTATTTAAGAAATATGTAGGTACCACCTTGGTTCTTGAAATATGACTTGGTGTTGTCAATATTGTATTGTATTCATATCATGGCATATATCCCCTTGTCTTGTCTTTACTGCCTTAAATTAACAGTAAAGACAAAACAACTTACAAGGTTCTTTAAAACCGTAAACAAATAAAAGATCTTTATGACACCGATCAGTTCCGATAGCAAGAGCCGTGTCAGGGTGAAAAGAGTGGTGACGAAGCCACGTTGCGGAGCGCCGACTCGCTGAGGCGAGTAAATGAGGCGCCACGCTCACTGCTAACTAAACCAATCGTCCGTGCGGGCGGTGCAGACGGGCGGTTTACCGGCGGGAGACTAGATATGCAGATAGCACTCCAGGAACCTCAACACTTTAAATA
Source organism: Eupithecia exiguata (assembly GCA_947086465.1). Taxonomy (NCBI): domain Eukaryota; kingdom Metazoa; phylum Arthropoda; class Insecta; order Lepidoptera; family Geometridae; genus Eupithecia; species Eupithecia exiguata. The sequence goes on from OX352229.1 coordinate 4,472,610, forward strand.
GTGTTGAGTTTTGTAGAGTGCGAGAGGGTATAGATCGGCTTGATCTTGATTTAAACTTTATTAGAATTCAACAGAGAAAATGAGCTAACGATTAGATTTTTTAGAGTTGCTAGCTACCTAGCAGCTACAAAATTATCTAGCTAATGAGTTCTATTTTGTAAAGGTCGCTCTTTGCGCAAGGTCTCAGGTTGTATTGAACTAAATATATATTGAATAAAGGTGAACTCTTCTAATTTAGAAGACGCAGACTACTCGTACAATTACGTACATAACGACTTGTTCATTATGTTCCTACAGTGGAGATTTTATAAATTTATATCACATCAACAGTGGATTGGTAAAGTAATCTACTGCTGAACATAAGCCTCCCCTGATTAACACATCTGTCATCATTAGTCGGGGTGAGGTTAAGTTAACTAAAGTAAAAAAAAAAAATTATAATACTGGGTAAATGTGTCGAATAAAATGAGAACTAACATTGAAGTATTACAGTTCAAACCAAGACCTATAAATAAGTCGGACTTCCTTTTCGCGGGCACGTTAGTTCCGCCCGTCTGCACAGACCATTTAGCATCATTTGCGGGAACTGCTTTTTAAACCTCATCTGTTTTTAATGCCTTCAGAATCCTTTCGCCGCTGCTTGTTACTCGGAAACAATGCCCGTGATTTGAGGTGTCTGCTATGTAAAGGTTTCTCTGCGATTGATATCTTTCCCAGTAACTGGAAGTAGATATCGTTATTTTTTATTTACACCGTTCGTTTATCGTAAGTGCTTTTGAAGATGGGTTTGTGGTACTTGATTTAAAATCGTTGGTCCTTTACAATTAAAAAGTTTTTCTGTCTTTTCAGAAGACACATTGACCATATTTTCAGCCACCCCCAGAAACATCTCAAATCATCTCAAATGCAAGGTTTGGTGTTTCGATACTGTTTATTTTCATCAGACTCTAAGAAAAAGAGAGGTTTCTTTTTCATTTGTTCAGCTGTATGTAGGTATGTTTTTTTATATGTTCGCCAATTTTTCCACCACACCCTAAATGCATTATGCATGTCACTTCGAAAATTTTATTAGACAACACACAAACAACAAACATGATGGTTTTTATCATTTATTTATTCCTAATTTTGAGTTAGGAAACTTGAGGAACTTGAGGAGGAGTTTGACGTCACAGAAAAACGGCAGCGTTTTTTTTTCACCCGAAACTAATTGCAGTTTTATTTTTATTTTTTATCCTTAATTATTTTAATATTGTGAGGGCTATGTATATTCATTTTCGGTAGTAAAATAACATAAATAATCGATTTAAAAAAAAACTATGCTTAAACCCTATGTTGCTTTAGTTGACAACGATCTAGAGGTGTTCCCATAAAAAATTTACTGGGAGAAATTTTAGAGGAATTAGCATTTGTCTCGCAAAACTTAAAAACAGTGTAAAATTAAAGGATTATAAGTCAGTGTATTTTTTTCTTCGTTTTTTTTTTTCAAAAGAATCAAACTATTCCTAAAAACTTACTCAACGAACCTGGCACATTCTTACTTTATGACGTCTTTTTATTGACGCAATATAATCACAAATATATATATCCATTAAGAATATAAACTCCCTCAATGAAGAATAAATAGTTGCAAATGCTACAATTTATGCAACTGTTCTGTTTCCTGCAATTTACTTTCAAGAACAGAGCAAGACGTGTCGCGGTCAGTTTATCTATCGCGTAATTAATGGTTGCAATGGAGCTGGTAGAAACCAACCTGTTAGGAAATGGCCGCAATGTAAACTGGTAGCTTGGATGGTAGACGAGAAAACAAACGTCTAAAAAACTGTACAAGAGAGCCGAGTGTAGCGTCTAGTTTATCGTCGCCGCGAGGCGATGCCTGTTATCTAATTTTAAACTCTGAGCCACACTCCAGGACAAACAAACGCACAGCGAATTACCACCCCTACTATTGAATATACCGTCCACTCGCACTAAGCAGTTTTCCTCCACCTTCATCATTCGTACCGCTGGTGTTTGGAACACGCTCCCTGCTGCTGTTTTTCCGGTTAATTACAATCTAGGTCTCTTCAAGTCAAGAGTGAATAGGTATCTTCTAGACCTTCGTGATACACCGTCGGCCACACTTTCACTTTCCATCGGGTGAGATTGTGGTCAAACGAAGGCCTATTGACTATAAAAAAACCGCGCCTAGCTCCCATCGAAACAACCTGCAACGCTACTATCGAAGCAACCAGATAACCTAGCCGCATACATACAAACATCCTGCAGTGCGGCCGGCACTTTTATACTAAGGCTAGTATGCAAGTGTTACACTTTCCACTGGGGCTTGGTGAACTGCAGTTATCCAATTCGAATGCCTAGATTTACCTGTAATCAGCATTGGTAGAAAATAATTAATAAATAAATATTTAATTGTTAACAGCCTTGTCATGTTAAAATTATGAGAAAAGTTTGTATTCTTTTAGGGAGCAAATGTGCTGACTATAAAATAAAGAAATAATAATTTTAACGTTATAAGTTATAAAGGAGAACAATTTCTCAGATTTTTTTATAAATTTTTGTCAGAAATTTGTCCTAAATTGGGTTAAAAATAATAAATGATGCGAAGCTCTTATTGTCCAACCATAGCATAAAGAATAAAATGCAACCACTTTACCTTAGCGCCATACTAGCATACTAAATTTTATTTTATTGGAATGTTTTTCAGAGATTTCAAACATTCATGCAAGAAAATCACCGTAAGATAATGATCTATTCTAACGCACAATAGCTTGGTGCGTTACCGCTCTAATCCGTAACGGCTCAGTAACGAGTTCGTAACGACTAACGAGTTGGTAACGACGGCGGCTCGTTATCTGCGACCGCCTCATTACGATGCGATACGAAGCGATATCACTGCTTCCGTTGTTAGCGAGTATGCAATTGTTTTCGGGATTGCGTTTGCGAATATTTTGTTATTGTTTTGGTATGTGATTTATTCGATATTTGGTTCGTTCGTTATTCTGGAAGGCATTTGTAGTAATTTTCAGCACAATATGAGCAAGATAAAGTTTTTACGAAAATTTAAAAATGCCCTAAAAATTATTCGACTTCGACGGGACTTGAACCCGCAACCCTGCCTCAGTACGGGATGCGCTGCCGATTGCGCAGCGAGGTCATGTGACGTCATCATCATCAGCATACAGTAGTCCACTGCTGGTCATAGGCCTCCCCTAATGAGCGCGGTAGCGACCTGTGTTCAGCTTGCCGCATCCAGCATCTGCCAGCAGTCTTTCGCAAATCGTCATTCCACCTGGTCTGTGGGCGTCTTACACTACTTTTGCCGAGTCGCGGTCTCCACTCAAGAACACGTTTACCCCAGCGGTTGTCGGTTCTTCTCGAGATATGGTCAGCCCACTGCCACTTCAGCTTACTAATCCTTAGAGTCCTTAAGGACACGACAGGATTCAGACTCAGGACTCAGGATGCTCCGGCCTCGACCTTAGAGACTTGGAGTTTCTCGGATTCGCAACGAATACATCCGACAGAGAACCAAGGTTATCGACATAGCTCTAAGGATTAGGAGATCCACCCTCGCGCACGTATTCCCTGTTCTTAATTTCACTTTTGATTACGATTCTGATGCGGTGGACGCACAGCTTTAGTCAATATAGTAGTGAAACTGATGTTGCAATAAAAACCGCAATTTAAATCCTTTGTTTACCCTAAACTGTTAATAAATTCAATCAGCAAAACCATAAAAGCTCTGCTCATCGAAATTCACTATCTACAAATGCAACAAAAAGAAACCTGGAGAAAACACTTCAGGCAAAGCACCCTAATCGAAATGGAAAAACGATCGCGGATTGCCGTAAAAAGATCGCGGGTAGGGCTGCCACGCGTCCCGCTTTTTAGAAATGTCAAGGATGGACGAACTAATAAGCAGTCGACGGTGGAAAACCAGAAAATGATTACAAAATTGCATGAACTATTATTATTTTCATTAGAAAGTAGTTATTTTGTGCCATTAACCTCTTGAATTACAATAACTTCCGGTTTTTTAAGACATGGTTAGGAAACTCAAAATATTGTATTTTTTTTTTATTAAGTGTCATTGTATTTTACAAATAATTTAAAAAATGTTTTATCGCTCTCTTTTGAGCAGGTTTTTCAAACCATTCACCATCATCGTTGTCAGCATCTATTACTCCAGTAACGGATATATTCCTCCCCTAAAATTCTCCATTTTCTTCTGTCTCTGGTTTCACGACTCCACTGACGATTGATTCAAACCATTAGGACACAAAATAAGGTAAGAGCGATGTTTATTGAAGTCCTTATTATAAGGAATTTCACGTCAAATTACTCTGCCTGAAATTACTTTTTTTTATACTTTGAAAAAAAAAACCACCCACTTCAACATGATTGATAAAATTTAGATAGGTATGCCAAACGAATAGATTTAGATTCAGGCTAAAATTTTAAAATGCATATTTAATCTTATCTTATTTTACGACTCAAAAAGGGTTGATAAGTCGAACTAAAAAACCACTTCCTTACCGTCTCCAAACTTTTAGGCAACCCTAAATCTTCGCAATAAACTGAACCAACAATGTCAGCGATGATTTCAGGGGGCGCGGGGCGAGAGGGGAGTACACGGTTTGGGCGGGCGGCATTTTTGAACGGAGACGGGAAAAACTAGAAACGTTTCACTAGATGACGATTGATTTGCGAACTCGTGATTGAAATGGGTTTTCAACGCGGTTGACTTTTTTGTATGGGTAGAACATCGAGCAATTGGTGGAGAAGTATGTTGCACGATATCATAATGTAATAGAATCATCTATTTTATATGGTACATACTTGTAATGATATGGGATATTGTATTCGAGAAATTCGGGCATTGTAAAGATGCCATGGTGCTCACTATTTTAGCGCAGATTTCCTGATTTAGGCTAAAAACAGAAATTAAATCTAGCTTATGGATTTTTCGCTCAAGTTATTTTACAAATTGAATTTTCCAGCTAGTGCTATATTTTATTTGTATTTATTAAGGTAGGTACGTACATATAATGCATATAAGTAAAAATATCTGGTGTGTCAGTGAAAACAGATAAATCATGTTCCGTGGAGCTGAGACTATAGAATATTGTAGAGTTACACGCCACAAGGATTTTTGAGTAATGCAATACAAACAAATTTCGTACATACTCAACTTATTCCTAAGTTTTACATAAACTTAGTACATCAACTTAGTCTAAGTTTAATTCTCCGATATATTACGGAATTTTCATCTGTTTCGATATGATTAACTTTTTATGTATTTTTGAATACTACATAAAAACCGTTATCTTCGTTTTACATGTGTTTGAATCATTTTGCTGCACATTGCCTATTCAGTACTTAGAAAATCATGTGGCTCGAAATATCCAAGAACATTTTCAATAAGTTGGCTGGTACAACCTTGATTAATTAATTTCTGCATCTACTTACTACGATAAACGCAGATTTTCTTGTCTCAGTCAAATTTGGTACTAATAACAGTTGCAACTATCTGTTTCAGTAAAAACTGAACTCCCTGAAAAGTTTCCTAGGAACTTACTTGGCGTGCGTGTGGGGTGATGCGGCACCGAGCGTGTGGCGATCACCTCAGGACTTGCAACCCACGACCACCACCGTCCAAGTCTCAACTTCAAACTTTGTTCATCAACGTCGTACGTGGGAAAGTTATGGGGTACTTTAGCGCGAGGTTGAGAGTCAGACGTCGCGGCGCCGCGTCAGCAACCCGACTGAGCCGAGTCGGCCGCGAGCGGCGAGCGCGCTGCGCCGCTGGGCGGAGCACCCGCGGACCCCGCCCGCGCACCGCCCACCCGCCGCCACGCCCACCTGAATTAATAAAGGCGGCAAACACCGCTGGACACGCGGACAATGCCGCATTGTCCTACGTCCAAAATAGTTTCAATTAGAATCGAAGCAAGTCACAAAAGCGGCCACCGAAGGATCGTTCGCAGCGAAATTGACCGATGCATGGCCGATTACTGAAAACCCTTTACAAAACTATCGATGTTCAGTCAATTTGTCACAACAAAGACAACACAAATTGATCAACAGACAGTTAGCTCACTCGGCCATCAACTCAATCTGGATGGGGGCTTGTACTTTTACCATTGAAATGAAATCTAGCAATTTGCTTATCCATACATCCAAACTTCCAAACTAATATTATAAATTCAGTAGTAACTCTGTCTGTCTGCCCGTCTGTCTTTCTGTCTGTCTGTTACCTTTTCACGCCTAAAGGGCTGAATGGATCTCAATTAAATTTGGCAGGGAGGTAGATGGTATTCCGGGGACGGTTATAGGCTACTTTTTATCCCGGAAAAGCGCGAGCGAAGCCGCGGGCAGAAACTAGTCAGTTTATGAACTTAACTGGTATTCAGGAGAGATAAGTAAATTGCTTTTTAAAATAAACTTTCATTTTATGCTGGAAATCAAAAAAAAATAGAGTTTCACAATCTTGGGCTTAATTAGGAATCTGTTTGCAAAGGTTCATAATGTTTGTTAAGTCTTCTGAGTAAAAAACTCAGGAAATTCAACAGTTTTATAAAACATTACCTTTAAACAACATTTACGGGTAGGAAATGAGATTTCGCATCAGTTTCTTACCTATCTACTGAACTATTAAATGACCGAATCAAGACACCATTTCCCTAAATCCAAGTGAAGTGAAAAGCACCATGAAGCGTAAAGCAAACTGGAATATCCAGCAGAGCAGCGGAGCGCGAAAGATTGGAGCTGCCCCGGATCGCAGCCCGTCGCCAATAACTTACGAGCAGGTGCCTCCGTTTGCTTACTGAATTTACTGACCAGTGCCTCTATCAGGTTGATTCTTAACTATTTTACTAGCAGTTAACTCCCACTGTTTCCAAAGGTTCAGAAGTTGTTAAGACTTTTATGAAAAAAACTCAGGAAATTCAACAGATTTACAAAACGTTCTTTAAACAACATTACGGGTAGGAAATGATATTTCGCATCAGTTTCTTACCTATCTACTGAACTGGTCATTGAATGGCCTAATCAAGACACCATTTCCCTAAATCCAAGTGAAGTGAAAAGCACCATGATGCATAAATGTGGAATATCCAACAGATCAGCGGAGCGCGAAAGATTGAAGCTGCTCCGAATCGTAGTCCGTCGCCAACAACTTATAGGAGCAGATGCCTCTTGGTTGTTACTTAACTAGCCAGGGTGACACCAGTGGTAACACCCACTGCTGAGCCTGTACTTTATCTTTTACTTATCACCAATGAACATGGAAAATGTAAGTGCGACTTTCCGCGCGTCACACATGTCGATGAGTTCTACCTTGTTATGGGGTACTAGCTACAGCTCGCGGCTTGGCATTTTTCCGGGATAAAAAGTATCGTATATCCCAGTGTCCCGTGCGTCGAAGGACAGTTAAACGGACAGAGCTTTGAGACATTCGAATGTATAATATTTGTGTGGATTTATTTAATAAAGGTACACCTATACATATTGAGCTTAAATATTTAATTGTAAATAAAATAGGACCTTCATAATGAAAACCTACTACAATATTAATACTTTAGTTTAGTTTACTCGTGATACGGGCTCGGAGGAAATCCTTTACCTGAGTAAATACAAGATTTTCAAATGTGACTGAAGGTATCGGACCGCTCATGATCGTATTTGTTCAGATAACCGATGACACTCCAATAGGTTTGGTTGGGTGTTGTGTTCTGAGACATATTTGTTCGGGAACGAATCAAATAGGATTGAATGTTTGAAATCAAACGATTGAATTCTAAGGTTTTTATTTATTATAGTACTCTGGGTAATCTCTAAGAAATTAATAAATCCCAAAAATTTACGATCTCGACGGGATTCGAACCCGCACCTTCCCCTTCAGCGCAGGGTTGCTCTTTTTCCAACTAAGCTACGTAATGTTATCTCGCCGAGGTGAAAATCTTTGGGAGTTCTTTCGGCACTTACGCCGTCAGCGCCGCCTACAGAGGAAACAATGAAAGTTATTCAATTCTGCTCAAAGACTAAATTTACATTTAGTTCGTTTGACGAGAGGTTTTGCCGTTGCTTGATTCTAAGGTTTTTATTTATTATAGTACTCTGGGTAATCTCTAAGAAATTAATAACTACTACGAGTACGAGTACTATAATAAATAAAAACCTTTACTGCATTTTGCAGAGCTATTTGCTCGTCATGGCGAAAATCCTCATCAGATCTTTACTACTTTTTTACGAAAACCAATTAAAACGACTACCTTTCAATTAAATAAAAACATCGTAGTCAGATTTTTAATTTGTTATTTTGGTTTTGCTTGTGTACTCAATGTAATTATGTAAATCCACCTGTACACTCGGTCTCCCGCGAAACAGGCCTAGCCTAGTGCGGGGACCACGGGTAACAATGTTTTTACTATAAACCATATAATTTATCTGTAATAGTTAAGTATCTCATAATGTAACATTAGGTCATCTGTAATCGTTATTGTAAATAAATTATTTTGTATTTTTTAGATGTCTTAACGCGGAGATATTCGATAGTCAACTTTTTCCCTTATTTTGTGGTACTGAGCCTTTAATCAAAAAATCCCGACGACTAAAAAATTGTATAAAATATTAAAATCTGTACACTAAGTATCGTCCAGATCGGTCGTAAAATACGACCTGTAGAGGAGTACGTGCATTCTGACAGAATCCATACTTTTGCTACTAGTTGATGCAGAATCGCTTCGCTCGCTCGGTCAATAATATTATGAGCCTTAGTAGACAATTAGCTACTATAGCCGGTTAAATTATCTTCTATAACTATTATAAGGTATGCAAATTATTCCAAGCGCATACAATAAGCTGGTCCATCCATTCAGTAGAAGTCGGTCCGTAGTCAGCCAACTCGATGTAAAATGAATTGTCTGAAAACCCGAAAGGCAAACTCGACGAGCGGTCACGTGCTCCAATATTTATTTTATCAATATTCAAACGTTTCGAATTGCCGCTTTTCTCTGAACTAGGGCTGGAATATTCAAGTGTGGGAAATTGTCTTTGAATTTAACTATTTTATTCGGTTATAAAAACCATTGAGATGAATTTGATAAGCAGTGAAGTATGATAATGTATTTTGATTAATAAAAAAGAGGAACTTAGGATTACGTAAATTAAAAAAAGGAGAACCTAATTCGGCTTTATTTTCTGCTAACTTACTAACAGATCCAAGAACACATTGAACCAACGTGGCACAAAATGTACATTCAACTATCGGCTTAAACGTGTTATCTTTAGATACATTTTACAGTAACAAAATGGCTTCTAAAAGCTTCAAACGAATGGCCCGCGAATCGTCTGTCATCTAATGCCGTCAATATTACCTAAATGCATCTAAATGTTACGAGATAAAGAACATATTCGAATGCACACTTTTTTGCTGTATGGTAGCTGTGCGCCTCTGATCTGGGACAACTTTAAGAATAAAACATCAGATAAATAAATAGAAAGCTGAACGTCATGTACGTGTCACCATCGGTATGTTCCTACTCTATCTAATCAGTAAAATACTTCTTGCATCTGCCCTGCCATAAAAAGTACCCTTCCACACAAAGAGTAGGTAAAATCAATCGTGGGCACAAAGCCATCCTTCACCACCTGAAAAGCCAGTTTAGCACCAAGAGGAACGTGTCAAACACGATAATGGTTTAACGAGGTCGCTCAGTGGGTTTACTTTCCTCCATCATCGTTCAGTGGAATGCTAACCATTCAGCCTTAAAGGCTCTACGGATAAGACGATCTGAGAAATCGGGTCGACCGAATTTGCTGGTTGCATCTGAAGTTAACGTAATTTGAGGTAGGTAGAGATTGAGCCACAGAATAACTATTGGTAGAGCCAAAGCCTCGTAAGCTATTGCTCAGTGGATTTTCTTTATTTTATCACCACTCAGCTCAGTGGAATGCTGACCATTTGGCCTTAAAGGATCTATGGGTACAGTGACCTAAGAAATCGGGTCGATTGGATTTGCAAATCACATCTGATGGAAACAAAAGATTGAACAAAACTCAAATCGTCAGGCCTAGAGTGAATAGGTGTATTTTAGACCTTTGTGATACATGTAGGTGAGATTGTAGTCAAACGATAGTCAATTCATGATTTTAAAAAACATAAGTTGCAAGTGAGAAACTCTTGACGAAGCTCTTGCGATGACTTTATTCCATACATTGTTAATGTACCTTCTATTTTATTTTTAATTCTGTTTATCAGTGTTGTATTTGTCTGACTTTTCCAAGTGTATTTTAATGGAATAAATGAATTTGTATTGTATTTCTGTATGCTGTATGTTCTGTATTTGCAAGAGAAAAACTATGAAATAAGTGATTAACGTTCTGCCTCTATCATACTAATATGACCAAAGGGGTTTTCACTAATTTAAAGGCAGCAGTAGTATGCTAAGAATACAAAAAAATATAATTAAATAATAATTAATTATTGAGCAGTTTCCTGCCATGGGGATTTCCAACCGCCTGCGGGCCACTCACAGATTGGCTGGAACAGTTTTCGCAGAAGCGTGCGTGTCGCCTGCATGATAGGAAAAACATAATATGAAATTATAGGGTTCGAGTGGACCGCACGCGGACGGAAATCCGCATGACCGGAAAAGAGACGTTAGAAGTTATTATTCCGAGAGTAGTGTCTGATTTTTCGCTTAAAGAGACTATAAGCGAAAAAATCAGTACCTAGTAATAAATATACATTCTAATAATCTACAAAGTTGAAGAATATATGGAATAAATCGGTTAGTCCACAGAACTCTCACCAACTGGTATTCAACGGGAGCGCGATCGAACGGAAAATACACTTGTCATACATTTAACGTGGTCTTTTAATATTTAACTCAGAAGGGCTGTCACTTGTACGCAAACACTGCTGATTGACTGAAGGTTCAGATTTACTGGATTTACTTCTTTTTTTCATTCATTTCTAGATTTACTGTCGATGGAAAAATGTAGCTTCTCTTATTTTTTGTGTTTAAACACCACTTACGTAGACTTATTTATTAACGATGATATAATTTTTTTTTCATTTTTGATATTTCATGTTAATCTTGCAAATAAATTACTTTAAACGCCGAGGAACTCAAAAATCTGTGAAAAAATTAAGTACGCATGTATTAATTATTGTGTTCTGTTAGCGTAATTTTAGCACCTAGATATTCTGTGTCACTTTTAGCAATAAATTATTTTGTATTTCGTATTCTCGTAGACCCCAGAGGATATCTTTACATACAAGACAAGACGTCACGTCACTTGTACCGATCATTGCGGGTTCTTTCATAAAAATACAGAGCAAATGTATTCGGGGCCTAATTCCTGACGCTCGCCGCACGTCGCTCTTCGAACGTCAAATTTGAGATCAGGGCTGCCACGTTGTTAACAATATAGGGCATTACAATTTTTAAAAAGTGTCTCAATTAGATTCTTTAATGCTAATGAACCACTAAAAAGTACAACATTTTTGATAAGTGCTATAAAAATGCATTTAAAATTTACATTTTCAGGTTGCGCGCGTTACTTGACAACAACGCTGGACGCAGTGGACGCCCTATTGCTCTGTGGTCATGACGGCAGATGGCTGCGTAGTGCCTGAACAAATGCGCTGATGTTGCCGATGACAGTTGATATTTTTTAGTTTGCCTACACAGCCGTATGACATAATAACAATGCACCTACTCTTTCATGGCGTTTAAAAACAGATTAAAAACTGAAAACTGAACATAATTTTTTAATTTATTCTGTTATTTTATGAACTAAAACTAACATTTTCCGGCTGCTTTTTGCAAATGCTATCACAATAATATATTTTTAGTTTTTTTTCTCATAGACTAAAGAAAAATACCCTATTAGATACAATTTTTATTGCGATCGCGATTAATTTTGCGGACCGGTTGAAATGTGACTGCTGATTCCGTTTTTTTATATGTATGCTCATCGAATTCTCCGTCAATTATGTATCGCTGTGGATTTTAAAAATTGTGAAACACAATAAGAAGAGCCCTTATTATTATCATCATCGACAAAGTCCTAGCCTTTTTAATGTGCGAAGTAGCCTTTCGCACATTAAAAATTGTTAGCTTTAAGGTATATATCACTATGGACTGTAGCTTAAGTAAATTAGATCTGTAACTTTTCTATGGTCTGAAATAAATGAATATTATACATATTATTATTATTATTAAATGTCCCGAAATAATTTGGACCTTCTCAATATTGAATCAACGTGTAGTATCGCAATGGTCAGCTGAATATTGACATACGTTTAAAAATGTGTCAAAATCAGACCGCAGATAGCTAAAACGATGTATAGATTGGAAATTGGCAATAACCCTAAGTAGCTTCCAATCAGTCTGTAATTTCCCATATTTGCTCAGTGGTGCGCTCCCAGCACCCCTGACAGTCGGCTCAGCCAACGTCTTCGTCGGAGTGACAGTCAGCGACATATTTTATTCACGGAGCACCGTCGTAATTCCGTCGATGCAGATAAATTGTTTTACCGCGGGAGCCACGTACCACGAATCTCATTTAATAAATAATGATACGTAGATGCAGAATTGCTTTTGGCTAGACACTGTATTCTTACTGAACACGCTACCGAGTACCTCCTCCGGCTCCTCCTTACTATGTTTACTTCACCCAGTTTGGACCAACGAATTTTATATTTTTGCTTATTATTATTGACTTATTGTGATGTTGGCCAAATCTTATGATAATGAAAGAGATATTTTTTTTTATACTCAAAGTAGAGGACACAAACGCTACGGAGAGAACATAATTTGGCCTGTTTTACAAAACTGTAAACCGACTTCAAATTTCGGTAAATAGTATGCATCTATGTCTCGAACTGTAACAGTTCTAGGTGGTTGCAAGAGTGGTTTTTTTAATTTTTGCGGGATAAATACTAATCCCTCGGGAATACTTGTGTTGTATCTCTGTGTGTCAATAAATCTCTATCTATCTATCTATCTATCTATCTAATACATTTTGTATGGGGCCACCTAGGGATCATTCTCTATGCAATAAAGAAGAATTATAAAAATCGGACTACTCTGTAAAAAGTTAGGCGTGGTCTAACATAAAAAAAACATAAAATATACGCATCGACTTGAGAACTTCCTTTGTTTTTTCTTTGGTTGAAAATATGATTCATCGACCTACGTTTGTGAATTAACAACACACAATTTAGTGTTCGTGATATCGTTTTGCTCAGAAATAAAAACTCGACGAACTCTAGATCACCATGTATCATTAACAACTTAACTTGCAATAAGTTGTCATACTCAATAGGTATCAAGAATTATGAGAATCGAGTTGCGTTTCTATACATTCTTCTATTTCTTTCACTATGAGTTTGGCGTTTGCATGATGAGCCCGTTTTTTATGCTCGAATAAAATTGTGTTAGCCAACAGAGCGACGTGTGAACCGCCTGTGGATTCCCGAGAAATTGTTTTGGCTGCTCTGATATTTATGAAAGTTGGCATGTAAGTTTGAGTGAAGGGTACGGTGGCTAGACCCCAGACGACCTATCCGGAATTATTTCTTTGAGATCGAGGAATTATTGCGGCTGTAGTGTAGCTTTATGTTAAACTTTATATCTGGAACTTACCGAGCATTGACAACTTGAGAATTGACCAATACAATAATACCAAAGACCAAAGGCCAAAGACTCTTTCAACGAATAATAATTATCTAGATTTTGCAGTGACACCTACATAATGTAGGTATGTACATATATTCGAGTGTTTCTCAACTTTCGTAACCAGCTATAAAATAAGTAGAGCTAAGCTGGTGCCTTCTTCCTGAATTAAAGCACCGCTTTATGTAGTGTATTCTGTGGCATCGTCTTGGGGACGCTTCCGACTGGTATTGATATACTTGTTGAGCTCCCTGTAGATTGTTTGAAACAGTCTGCAGTTAGCTCAATTGATTTATTGATATATACTAGTTTTAATTATGAATGTAATTTTCTTTGCTAATAAAGATTAGCAATATTTATGTGTATTCTTGTTTTTTAAAATAATGCTTCAACCTGTCGCTCAAAACCAAATGAAGTAGACGTTCGGGGAATTAGACGTTTGGGGAATGAAATTTTAGACAATATACTTTCGGAGACTGGACATTCAGGGAATTAGACCTAACAGACCGAACCCGTTAAAACAACCCAAGAAAGTTACTCAGATTTCAGATAGGTACTACCTACGTACAAAGTTGCACTAGACACCGGTTGCAGTTGATCTGTTGACACAGCGACAACACGCCTGACTTCGGGAGACGTCGTCGCGGCGCCATCAATAATAAATCGACGTGCAGGTAAACAGACGTATTGGTTAGATCACTTATTCAATCCAGCCTTTAATTAACTGCGTTTACTCTGTAGCACGGCGGTTTTAATATTTAGTGTGAGATAAATAAAGTCTTGCTTCCTTGTTATTTTCTGTCAAATAATCTAAGTAGCAATTTTTTACGAATGTAGGCCAAAGTCCCGTATTTGTTAAAAATTAGATTTTATAGATTTAAAGATTTAAAAGCATTAACGGTAGTTAAACAAAACGGTAAACATTTCCAAGCTCTACTAAACGTGAAACAGAACAGAATCTCATTACCACTAATTCGAAACGTCCAAAAAGCTGTAAATTCTAAAACAAAATCACCTTTGACCCGTCTCGGAGTTCCTCGGGATTATTATGTTTATAGGTACTGAAAATAATACGCGGTTGTGGCGTTCACTGCAAATATTTGAAGACGTCAAAGGGTAGCTTTTTGCAGAGGTCCTTTGAACAGACCGCGGCCTGCGGTCACCTAACCCGATTACAGGCCTCTGCCATAACGTAGTTTAGTTTGAAACTGACAACTTGCTAATATTTGATCTCTGTAATAATTTCTTAAAACAACTGTAGAAATCTGTCATCTATTTGGAAATTGGCCCAAGATAAGGTACCCAAGGAATGAAGACTAAATTCATTATTGGTCAATATTTTTAACCGCGCTAAAGCGGGTTTAGTTTATTGCTGTATCAATAAAGTTCGCTACCCGCTTCTTTCTTTTGCGGTTTATACTCAAACCAACCCATGATAGACGTACAGCTGGAAATAAAATAAACTTGATGGCATACAAAGTTAACATCTAGTTTTACGGCTGACTGACAGTAAAATGTATCAAATAAAATTGTTATCCGTCAAAACATCCCATGCCACTTTAACATGCGGAATGCAGGAATGCCTACACTGCTAGCTACGAGAAAAACAAGATGTTAAACTGCTGGAATGGACTGGCAGGCTTTAACAATGCAACACACATTGTTAAACTTCATAGGCATAGTTTATTTTGTACTTACCTTTAAATAGTATAGCTTTGCAGTACGACTTCCGGGATTTTCGTCCATTAATCCAATTACTATTGAAATGGTTCATAGTGTCTCTGGATCTCTATGGTTTCTTTACTCTACTCATTAAATTCTGCTAAGGCAGCAGAAAAAATGAAACACATGAAAATGACGTCATTTAATAACACTTCAAATAAACTCTGAGATTATAAAGAACATTATATGTGACAGCTTCAGCTTTGTCTTATTATGAGTGCACGTCCATCTGTCACCGGCCAGCATCAACATACATTTGATAATAACTTCAAAAGTACCATTTAGAAAGTAGTTTCTGCATGGATGAATATGTCGCTTCCAGATATACAGTAGATGATTTGTGTGGTGCTGACTTATTCAGAGGCTACCAAGGCTCCACTCTACCTGCGGTTAGGTGTAACTTAACGAACCCCCTCTGAATCTTTAATATAGTTTCATTTAATGTAAGCTAGTTGCCAACTTTTGAAGGTTCATGTTTGTTTTGAAAGGCTCGAGCTTTAGCCCCATAATGTAGGCAAACCGTAGATTCATTAATGACTCTACTGAAGAAGGTTGCTCTTGCCTTCAGAAAATGTTCTCCGGGTCTATTTCTCTAAGATAAATTTCTTGAAGGCGGAAGGACTATGTTCTGTTCCAAAATGTCATAGGACTATATTGAAACAAAACAGATTGTGTCAATAATACCGTTGTAATGGCAAAAGCAAGTCGCCAAATAATAACCAAGAGGCAGCAGGTAATTCAAAGCGGAATTAATTCCATTACCAATACAAACACCCACCTCAGGCCGCGCCGAGGCACCCTTCTTCGTAAATTAGATTTTGCATAAAGCCTATTTTAATTTGCGCCGTCGCTAAACATTGCCGCTCTTTAATGTTTGAGAGCAAACTGGAGGGCAGCGGCCGGTTGACATTCGGCAACGCAAATATGTTCTGGTGAGGTCGCGATAATAAGCTTAGCTTAGTGAGCCTGAGCACCGGCGAGGGCGGGCGGCCCGCCCCGGCCCGCCTCGCGCTGTTATTAAATTCTTTTGTCGGCCAGCAAATGGTAAAATGCCCAGTTATTTACGTGCGGTCCGCGGGATCAACGTAAATATCTCCTGTGTCTTTTGAACTGACGTAATATGCAGGATAAAGAGGATTTCTCGAATGCCTTTGTTTTTATAAATCTGGATCTCGGGTCAGCGCTCCTGAATGTTTTGTGGAAGAATTCATACCAAAATTTATGTAATATTATATTTTACACAGGCGCAGGTGTTTAAATCCTATTCTCTCAGAATCACCACCCTCCTAGTAGGACCGTATTGCATAGAAAAGAGAAATTAAATAAGACATAATAGAAACGCAAGCAACTCATTAATTCGCTCGTGCGGTCGTGTTTCATAAATGTTTCACGTATTAATAAAATTAACAAAGCGGTAGTACGCGAGAGGGCTATTTCCCGACAAAGCGTGAAAGCGGAGTACAATGGAATCTAAAATAAATACGAGGACTTTAGCAAACAGGAGCTCACAAAGCGTCCACCTGGCAAACTGGAGGGAGTGCCTGCTTTTTAGAAAATTAACTGGGTGCAGAGTTCAATTAATGGCCGCAAGGCGAATGACAGTCGAAAGTCACCTCCTGCAAGGTTGCTTTGGCTAGCTACTGTACAGGAAGAAGGCACAGCTGCTATTTTTATTCCCTTTTCAGACCTTTGTGATGGCGCGGCGGCTACTTGTCAGTTCTTTTTTTTCTAGCTCCATCAAACTATTGTTACACGCAAAGAGGATTCTGTGAACTTTTTCTCATACAGGCAAAATAAGGCAAACACATAAAAATAGCTACTGTCTATATAAAGTACAGAATACACCAATCAATTTTATAGCATTATCTTAAAACGCCTGTCCCGTTTTCGAGCTCATTGGTAGATCTGTATCGCAAAGTCGCCAGCGACGCGGTCCAGTGTTAAACCGCCTCTTATCTGGAATTACACTGGTTTACTTGATCTCTCGAAAACTGCGAAAAGTGGAGCTTTTTGTGCGGTTAAGCAGGGAATTTACCACTTGTTCTTGAAGATTAAAGAGGAGATACAAGACAACCTGCACAATTTGTCGCTCGGTGGGTTCGAGCATAGAGCTATATAAACATATCACAGGCATTACCTGAATCGTCTAAAAGCAGAAAAAAAGGCCAATGATGACGACGGATACCTATGAATACATTTGCCTTCAAAAGTAAACAACACAGAAGTCAATGTTTAAAGTAATTTTATGTATAAGATATTGTGATTGGTATTTATTAGTACCTACATAATCACTCTTTATTATCTTTTATATCTCCATGTACCGAATACTAAAGTTCCAAACAAGCACGAACTTCATTAGGTACGGGAAAGAGAAAACGTTGTCCTGAAATATGCTTCAGCAATCAAAATTGCAAAAGCTATGGTTGAATGGGCACTCCCATACAAACAAAGCTTCAGGAACTCAAGTGCGATCGTCGCATTATCCAATAGTAGGGGAGAGCTTACGATCGGAAACCCTCTGCGGATTTTATTGCCATTCGTATTGTCGACCAGAGATTTACTTTGACGTGTCGGAAATTCGTTTGTTGACTCTTGGTAGCCATTTTCAAATGTCTATCTCAACCGCGCGGGATTTTTTTCTTTTACAAGGATTAAAAGCGGTGGTGGCACAGAAAAAAAAGGTACTGGAGGCAGGGTTTTTGAATCGTTGGGGTTATAATATTGGTTCGTTTGACTTTGTTAATGGTCAGAGCAAGTGGAAAACACACAGTGGCGCGTGGACAATGTGAGTCTGCTCAGATCCTTAGCTAAGGAGCACAATACACACCTATGCATGCGACATGTCAGTGTGAGACGCAGTCTTAGAAGTGGTGATAACAGACTCATAAATTAAAATTGTGCCGACAGATCCCATAATATAAATAAACAGTTTTTTTATATAGTCTATAGACCCTCGTTTAACGCAATCTCACCTGATGGAAAGTTTTTTTTTTGGGCATGAGTGACTTATAAAATTAAAAAATTAAATTAAAATGTATTTGTGCCCTAATTGTAAGTATTTTAAAAACTTGTATTTTGGCAACAATGTATAATGTATATGTAATGTAGTAATATATAAGGTCTAGAAGTTACCTATTCACTTTTGTCTTGAGGAGACCCAGGTTGTTATTGATCAAGACCTTGAAAACTATATAAATTGAAATGTTCAAATTCAAATTAAAGTTTATGAATGGGCCAAATTCTAGGCTTTTATAAAATGAACCCTATAAATAAAACAAGCATCTCAAAATTCTTCACCTGTAGTAAATGCAGCGAAAATTAACAATGTTACATTCGTTGTCTGCACCACGAATTATGTAGAAAGGTGAAAATGTAAATACACGTCGCTGTTTTACATGTAGGAACCCTGTGTAAGAACTGCACTTTGCATGTTGCCTGCTGATTATGAGACGATGTCGGAGCGATAACATTAAAGATACGTTTTTTATAGCCGATCTATAAATTAGCAATGTTGTTTGCTGATTTTCTAGCTTTAGCTCAGTCCAGTTCTTATCGGAGAACCTGCAACGAACCACATTCTTAATTATACCTAATAACTTCCTATTTTTTAATTAAAGTTCTGATGATTATGATTATGCTTCACTACTATCTAGTTGATAACGAACAGGCAAACCACTTTAAACTGAGTTTACTCTTTAATTAACGAATTGTACTTTACTTACCTACAGAAATTTTAGTTTATGCATATTCAAGTTCTAAAAGTGAAAACTGCTGAGCTTTAGTTTTACCACTAAGTTGTTTCTACTCATTCAAGTTTTAGGTACAAGCTGTTTGTTTTCCATCTAAAATTTAAAATTAAATTAGAAAACCTTATACCTAATGTAGATACAATGTCTTAATCATTTTCTTAAATTGTTATCAGTTAGGTAAGTTTATTTTTAATTAGGTATCCACTTAATCCATCTTTGATAATGTATCCACGATTGAAATCTTAAAAACCTATCCAATGCAATTTATCAGACTACAAAATAAAAAACGCCACGGAACACCTCATCGCCCATCCAAATTACCCATCGAGCTCCCTATTCCAAATAAATCCCAAAAAAGGAACAAGAATTGACACCTCCATCCTCGATTTTTGTCTCCATGTCCCCATTGAGGGTGACACGTCTACAAAGGTGCAAAGGGAAACTCAATTAAAACCTTCGCGGCACTCGACCGAGGCACATTACCGGACGATTAAGCTCCGTTCTCGCTCTTCAGGCGCATGCAAGTCAAATACAGCATAAATTAGTTGGGAATAGATTTTGGTGTTTTTGTTTGAAATTTGACAGCGGTAGGGTTGAATGAGATACACTCTAAGGATGAATAATAGCAAAATTCGATTCGATAGACTCGACTTCGTCTTTCCAATCACTATGGATTTTCTGAATAAAAGCTTATATAATAAAAAAGTTTGGAAAAACTCTGTTTTGGTTCATATCATGACATTTTCTCCTTGATTTAGGGAGTTTAATGCGTTGATACCTACTTACTAAAATGGTTGGTCAATTCACATCATTCTCCTCATTGTTAGATCGGTGTTCTACTTATAATTCTAGACCTCTCACAGCGACTTTATTTATTTATACCGTTAGGTTTTAATTTCATCACTTCTATTATGTGTAATTTAATGGATGTTATTTTTTAACTGTTACTTAATTTTTGTTGTGTGTGGTTTTAAGCGTTTAAATACTATTTTATATACTTATTTAATAATAAAATAATATTGGATTTATATCTGAAATAAATGAGTAAAGCTAAAAACATTTGGTATCAGAAATTTTTATGATAGATATCGTAAGTTACCTTTTAGTCAAACCCACAAAAAGCCATATCCTAAAGACAATGAAGACACGGTCTCACAGCATCCATTACCTCGTCGACGGCAGAGGGGCGTAAATGACGTCTTGGCCAATGGCCGGCTTAGGGAGGGCGCCGGGCGCGATAAGAAGTCATGATAGCGCCAATTGTCTCCCAAATTCTTTGTTCGTATCATAACAATAAAATAAATGTCTTCGCTTTAGGTTTTCTCTATCTTGGACCAATCTGACGTGATTTTGTTTGATCAATTGCTCTTTATCTTGGATCAATCTGTCTTGCTCGATCAATTGTGGGTTGCGGTGGTTTGGCGATTATAATACCTCTCGCCCAAAAAATAGTCGATGTATGCAGAAGAGAAAGGGTTTTTTTATTGTGTAAAGACCTTCGTTTGACCACAATCTCACCTGCTGGAAAGTGAAGATGTGGCCGACAATGTATCACGAAGGTCCAGAAGATACCTTTCACTCTTGTCTTCTTGGTTCTCAGAACAGGGAACTTTGTTATGATGTTTTCATCAGTGGATTAGTTATCTACTTTCTTTTTACTTTAGGACTCATAGGCATAGTTCATTTTGACGAATTAGGAACAGACCCTAAAAACAACTGTAATTCTAACAAAAATAAAATCATGATTGTTCAGCCTTATTTAAATTCCCTTTGTCAAACGTCCCATTAAGATGGGTAAGAAACATTACTCTTCGCGATGGGTAGGCAATAATTCGTTTTCAAGTTGGCTCATTATTTAATTGGGCGTCTACCGCGATGGGCCAAGTGCTTTTTACGACACTAATAAAGAGTTTATTCAAGTTGTAGCAGTGTCGCCGCGGGCGGTTCCTTTAACTGGCATTGCCTCTGCGTTTTACATCTGTGTTATTTAAACGTTTTATTTTAGAGTTAGTAATGTACTACTGTGACAGAGGTGTGCATTTGTCGATACAAATGGTTTTCTAAATCATTTAAGTCTCCATTAGGCTTCTATGGTAACCATCTTCAACATTCGATATTATTATCTTCCGAAAAACCAATTATGGAGGTTGTCAAATCGATGCGTAATAAGTATTTTTAAATCTATTTATGTATCTAAATCTTTCTACTGGCATATAATTTCCAAGTAACATGAAAGTAGAGAATATTTCACCGATATCTCTGACTTAATTTATGCAAAAGTTTAAAACTCATAAAGCTGGGTGTTCTTATACCTACAAAACAAATAAAACATTGAAGTAGGAATTAAGGGTTCGTTTAATTTAAACTTGCACGCAGCTTTCTTGCTTTTGGACAGATTTACAAAAACAAAGGACTTGAAATTTAAATTGACTACAAAATTTGTACTAACAACAATAACAATTTCGAAAATATTTTCGAAATCTTAATTTCCTCATAATCACACATACGTCCACTGCTGAAACTGCCTCCCCTAAACTAGTGGGATTTTGCTATAATCATCACGCTTGGCTGGCAGATTGGTAATCGCAGTGAAGGTGTTAAAGAGTACGCACAAAGAAGCGGTTGTACTGCCCTTCCTCTGGTAGGTATTTCTGAATATTATTAACGTCTAAATGTAATTTTAATGTGATTTTTATTACATAAAAGCCTTGAAGCCGCGCACAAGTTAAGACTGGAAGGCCTCTACTCAAACTCTACGTTTCAAAGTCGGGATGTATCGCACGCGCGTTTTACGCATATTTAATTACAAGACTGTACGCAATTGAACAGTTTCAGGCCGATTCAGTTTACGACTTTTCAGGCAGAAGGCTTGCAGGAGGTTTTGAAGGCTTTTCGGCGCCGCAATCAGTTTTACGATGCTTTTTGCCAGGAACTTTATTGAAGACTGAATTTGGTGCGTGAATTCAAAGTAGGAGCATAAAATTGTCCAACGCTTAAGACATAAAAGTGCCTTAAGAAGCGAATTATTTTATGAATACCGGCCTGAACAACTGAGAAATAAGTAATTATAGGTTAATACGCCCATTTTTAAAAAGTGTCTCATTTAGTTTCTAATAGTGCTAAGGAACCACAAAAAAAATACAAAATTTGTAACTGCAAAATTTTAAGTGCCCTAAAATGCATTTGAAATTTACTTGCGCGCGTGTAACTTGACACAAACGCTAGACGTGATAGATACCAATATTGCTCTGTGGTCATGACGTCAGTTGGCTGCGTGCTACTCGTATGATGTAATAACATGGCAACAACAATTTCGTGGTGTTTAAAAACACAGAAAAAAAACTGAAAACTTTTAATTAAACTTTAAAATTTGTTCTTTTATGAACTAAAACTAACATTTTCCGACTGCATTTTGCGTATGCTATCGCAATAATATTTTTTTTTCTCTTATCGAGTAAAATACCCTCTATTGTGCCTTC
Source organism: Eupithecia exiguata (assembly GCA_947086465.1). Taxonomy (NCBI): domain Eukaryota; kingdom Metazoa; phylum Arthropoda; class Insecta; order Lepidoptera; family Geometridae; genus Eupithecia; species Eupithecia exiguata. The sequence goes on from OX352229.1 coordinate 4,495,251, forward strand.
GTTTGTCGTTACCTACTTTAGATATTTTAATTGGCTTCAGAACGTATCAACAACAACAAAATCTTACCATAGTTACCTTCAGCGGGTACCTTCTTACCAGTTACAAAGATAAAGCGATTATTCTCAATTTCTCACACACCCTGTCTCATCAGTATTTCTTACCTTGTGCTAACAAATGAATAAAATCAGCAGAATCCTTTAACCACCCCTTCTTAAGGCATTATTCACCAGGAACATCCCTCAAGACCTCGCAATCTTGTTCTGTGCCACTTTTAATAGCGCAGCGTGCACGGAATGTAAATCTCTCGGCACATTCGCGCCAACAGTTGGTAACACAGAGGAGGGAAACCATTGAAGAGACAAGACATTGCATTGCATCTATGACAGCAATGAAGGTGAAACCAAATATTCGTTTCAGAGCTTTCTAACCTTAACAATCAGTATAATCAACAGCGTAATTTGACATGTAAATATTTTTTTTTGTTAAATTCTCACCCAACAAAATATCAAGGTTCTAAGAAATCGAGTTCAATATGGTCGATATCCTTGTTCCGAACAATTGAGTTTCTGAACACTTAGACCCTAGAGTCAATTAATAAATCAGATTTTCTAATAATTACAACTTATTTATTTATTATTATTTCCCCGCTTAATTCGAAAAATATCGGTTGGACAAAAAATACGTAAGTAACTAAATGTGGAGAATGGAAAAATGATCAAATTTAGTCGTAAAGATTTTTCTCGAAAATTAAAAATGGGATAGTTATTAAGGAAAAACGTTTACTACCACAAAACCAAGATGGTAGCTAAAGTCGGGGTCGAGATTGGTCGCCATTTTGAATTTAGACTCCCACTGAATCTGCCCGACTATTGCTACGGGATGGTAATTGATGCACTTTAAAATTGTAACCCGACTGGGCTATAGGTGCCTTGATCTTAGCTTGATTTTAGTTTTTCCCTAATTTATCCTGGCAAATTGGTAAAAATCCCAAAGTATAAGTAGGCTTATAAAAAAACAACTTTATTTCTTAAGGCGTAAGCCTTTCGTAAGATTTTGTAAAAAAAGCACTTAGACAAGTCAAATTTCATACATACCTAAACAGCTTTATTAATATTACCTCTCTTTACCACATGGTTATTAAAATAAATCTTGCGCAAGTTCAGATACTATGTGGATCCTTCATCACCCCACCATCGCACTTCCACAGCTATACTCCAGATCCATGTACGGCAACACCTGACTATTTACGTTACTGCTGCGCCTCCACAATTTCCGACAATTTTATAACTTTCCAAACTTTACGCGAAATTGCCGCTTTTAGAGGAATAATTCCCCTTGTTGCTACCCCAAGTCACCACTCCTGAATTTTAAATCAAACAAACTCGTGAAACATAAAAAATATATATTTAAAGCATATTATTAAATGGTCATCGATTTAGTATCGACCTTGTGATTTCTTAGAGATCCAACAATGAGAGTCTGTCTCGCTCGGGTGGCTCCGGAGCTATGACGGTTTGAAATTCCTTGAAGCCAAGTGGTAGAGCTCTTCCTGCTGATCACTTAGATACCTACCCCACGTGATGGGTCTATTCCCCCTGGATATGGCTTGAAGGGTTTTTGAAAGAGGAGGGGCTGTAATTTTCTTCCTTTTATGAAATAAAAGCCAATTTTTGAAAATAAGCATTCTAAGATCAAAATGGAATTCATAGGTTCACATAATAACTTTAAAATCGTAAAATGTTGTATAAATCTTTGGCAGTGATCATTACATGAAAACTAACATTAGTTGGGGTATTTCTAAAATCCACACGAATGAAATCGCGGGCTAGTACCTACATAATAATCGATTAAAAAAAACATGAATATTCCCTATCTTCGATTGTGAAGAGGAGATATGAGAAAATCAATGATTTATCTGATTAGGTAAAAATATCAGAAAAAATTTACAGATAGTCGACGAAAAGATAAAACTTTCACAAAAATTGGATGGAGAATACATTTCTTTGATATATCGTATCACAACTTTTCTGATATGAATTTTCTGAACATCACTGTTTTATTATTTGAAGATACTACCCCGTTTATAAGTATTCATCTATGGATACTACCACTAGGTTTGCAATAATTTTGTACTTTCTCAGATACTACAGACGACGTATTTACTATCGTAGAAGAGATTCCTAGCGTCGTCTTCACTCTTACTTGGGGTAAAAAAATAAAATCAAAACAAACAAGTCAAATCAAAATAAAAAAAAACAATATCAAATCAAGGTATGATTTGATATTTAAATTATCGAGAATATTCATATAAGTTAATGAAATCCCGGGAGAGAGAAGTGGTCGACAAACATCTTTCACTTGTAATGACATTAAAATACCTAGTTTTAAGACCATTTTATCCTATTACAAAACAATCCTACGTATAATAAAATAGTATTATTATGTATGAAACAAAATGTATTATAAATAAATAGTAAATTCACAGTCTAGGTATTAAATTAATTAAATCTAGGTATTTAAAAATATTTATTAGTTACAAATCAGATTATGTTCATGTATAAAATTTGTTTTTAATTGAATTTGAATATTTTATTTCTTATTCGTCATAGCTGAAGTGGTCCCATTGACATTAGTGCTACCCTGAAATAGATGAAAAAAACCGTGTCATCATGAAAACTCCTACGAACATAATTGGTAGGCAGGCACCTACTACAAAATTAAACAAATAATGCTAGACAATTCACACAGCATCAAGCTAAGCAGAGCTTGTGTTATGGGTACCTACTAGATAGCTGATATTCTTAATAAATTATGTTAATCAAATAGACTTTTTGTTAAATAATATAGAAAACACCCAGAACACCCGTCACATATTTATCTGCACATCTTACAATTACATCTTAAATTTGTCCCGAGGCGGCAATGGAACCCGTAACCTCCTGCGTCGCAGCGGACCTTCGATCTCTGCGCCACAGAGGTCGTAATATTCAAAGTGTTTACCGTATCGATCCTATTTAGAATGAGCGGCTCCTCCACAGTTGGCTCGTCTATAACCAGGCGATTCTCTCGAACGGTCCTCATTCGCTTTGCCATCCCTCTGTTCTCGTAGAACTGAGGTGGTAAGAACCGATGGACGATAGGTGTGTACAGCTCGCCGTCCTCCAGAATGCTGGATTTCTTGTCCAGCAAGCAGCCGGCAATTGCGCCCACTATTATGGTCACGAAGAAACCTGATGGCGCAATCCAGTGATAGGATATGCGAAAAACCGCTGGAACTTCATCTGGATCCTGGTCAGAGCGAGGATTGTTAAATAACTTAGCTTTTGTTTTATAGTAAGTACGTAACTCACACCGGGGTAATAATCTTCTACGAAAATTTAATGTCCCAAAAATTTTCGATTTCGACAGAATTCCAACCCGCGCCTCACCCTCAGTATGGGTGCGCTCTAACCAACTAAGCAACAAGATCGAATAGAAGCTTCGTCAAAAATCTCTGGGACCTCATACGACTCAAGCGTCGTTAGCTCTACCTACAGGGGAAACAGAAGTTATCCAAACCTGCTCAATGACTAAAGAAATGTTTAGTACGATTGATGAGAGGTGTCGCCTTTGCTTTATTCTTAGCTTTAAAAAACTGTTCACGTATATTTTTAACTGTAAGTATCTATTTGTATATTATAATAACTACATAGGTATACCTACATATATTCCGTACTAACAAAAATTGTGAGGATAAGCGTTTCAAGACAACTTTACTGAATATCGAATTATCTAAAGGGGTTTGGCTCAGGCTTCATAATCTTTGACTCAACATGCTCATCTGCCATCTTATTTGATCCTGAACATATCAAAGCACTAACAATACTGGACTGAGTTGCCTGCCGAGTCTGCCCGCAGGTTCTATTACAAAACCGGTATAAAAAATAAAACTCACCAGGCTTGTAAAGGCGTAAGAAGCATTTTTAGCACACGTTTCAGTCAATTTTAACGGAACTGCTCTGAAGCCTTTGGCTGCAGCTGCTTGACTCCCCACAGAGAGAGTACCAGCGACAATGGCTCCGGCGATGCCACCAGTCATGGCCCCACGGGGCCCCACCCACCGGCAGAACATGCCGAGGCTGAAGATGCCACATGTCGCGCTCGCGGCAATGGCAGACAATGCTGTAGCAGCACCTTAAACACGATCAGAAGATAAAATTTAAGCGCCCTATTCAAAATGAGAAATTCAGTTATCATAGCGTATATCATCTAAAAAGTTCCCATATTGTTGGAAAAAGACTTAGCGTCCTAGGTTTGATTTTTGTGGCAGTGTTTATGACTTACAAGCAATCCTTCGTCTATTTTAAACAACTATACTAACTATAACAATTGTGAATGAAGAGGGGATTCTTACCTAGAACACCTCCCAGTTTCTCAATAACTAATACCATAACTAAAGAAAGGATGGCCAGCACCGCACTCACACCCCGCGCGAGCATGCCTTCGATGATTGGCCTGAAGTACAGTCGCAGCCAACCGTGGAATATGTCTTCTACTACCACCAGCGAACATGCATTAAGTACCGCTGATAGCGAACTGTTAAAAAATAATGAACAATGTTGAGAATCGACAAATCATTAAGACTGTCATCATCCCGTGACCACGACAGGGAAAAATACGTAAATTAACGCGATAAATACCGTATAAATTGTACTAAACATAAATTATTGTTGGACCAAACCAAATTACAGGACGTTAAGCTTTAATCAACGCTCAGCAGATTCGATCGGCGAAAAATTATAGACACACTAAGGAATGAATTAATTAAATAACACATTTTTGTACATAAAAAATAAAAATAAAACGTTCTTTTTCTAAATGATAGAGTAAAAACGCGCCTGTACTATCTAAATCTTATGCTTGAATCGCTTAAAGAAAATGATAAAAGGATACTAGAAAATGACTTATTTTTTAATGTAAACTGATATTTTATGTTAATTTTAGCGTAGTCAGTTACACGGTTGGTACCAAAAGACTTTAACAACATTATAGAATAATATGGGAGAGATAGCGAATTCAACACGTTATAAGTTAGTTAGCTAATTGTCTTGTAAAGTAGTCAAAACTTTTGTAACTTCCACGGTATGACAAATGATAGACACAGCTTTTGTTCGTACATTGAATCTCCAAAATGGACGTCTGTAGGTACCCAACTTGAAGAGCATGTAGAGCGGCGCATTGCAGAGGCTGTTAATGAATGTGTGAACGTCATTCATCACACTTTAATTTCTTAACTACGCACCTTCGTATTTTTTAATCTGGCAATGAATTTCTTACCTCAAAGCAGCTCCGAAAACACCAGCAAGAAAGACCCCTGCCAGCCCTGGAATCTTCAGAGAAACAGCCGTGTGTGTCACGAAAGCGGGAAACACTCGATCATCAACCAGGGGTTTCCCGCCTGGATGGCAGCCATCGTTTACCCAGGCCACATACGCAAGGATCCCTCCCCACACGCAGAGGGATATGGCGAAGCTTATACCACTGGCAAACATAGTTATAGCACTGGAAGTAGAAAAGAGTTTCGATTAATCTGTGCTAATACAAAACTCTTTGTCCTGACATATAGACAAGCTACAGCCTAAACCAGTAAGCGTAGAGACTTGAAACTTGCAGGGTGTGTAGGTCTTGGTATGAATGTGAGTTCTAAGAAAGAAATTTTGAAAATCCTAAATTCTATTCTAAGGGGGTCAAAATTGGAGTTGAAAATTTGAATCAAAAATGACAGTGTTGCCCTATAGGAAGTAGCATAAGTAACACGTGTGCTGAAAACACAAAAAAAGAGTTCTAAAGTAAGTCAGACGACCTAAAGAAACCAGCGAAAAATAGTTTTTCAAATCAAATGAATGTTTAATATGCCATGAGTGTCGTAGAACACAAATGGGGAGAAAACAAACTTAAAACAGAGTAAGAAAAACTTAGCTTAGGTATTTTAAATTCAAAAACACATTATTCACGTTGACTTGCGGTTCAGAATCAGCTCCTTTCGGATTAGTAATGTTACGTGGCACCCCGATTAGGGTGATTCGATTGGTTGGATTTTCAAAACTAGAAAATATGTAAAGAAAATACAAATTTATTGGGTTACCTTTATTATCACACAAAAGAACCATTCTTGACATTTCAAAATTCGTAACTGCAGTTAATATGGTCCATTCTGCAGTTCCATTTTTTGATAAAGCGTCGAGCATCAATGACGAACGTTATCATGCCGTGATAAACGGACTATTTTTCCTTAAATTAAAGCCTGCGATCTCCAGGATATTTAGTACCAGCAAGATGGCGGGGCACGTGCCACCACGTGAAAGCATGGCTCTATTGCGAGAACAATTTAAACCATATTTAAGTTGGCTGTCCAGATCCTGTGACATCACATTGGGACAATGTACACTATGTACAGTTCAAAGTCTATAAGGATAAGTTCAGAAATCAAATTTTACGTGGACGAAGTCGCGGGTAACAGCTAGTTAGAAATATAAATGAAATGAAATCAAAAGTTTATTTAGCACGACACATTCATTCATGGGAAAGAACTTAGCTAGGCACTCACAATTCTAATTAAAAAAGCGCAAAAAAAAAAGCTAAAGGTACAAATTAATTTTAAGGCCGATGTTTAGTGACTTCTGTTACAAAAATAAGGTTTTTATTCGTTCCGGAACAACCCGCAAACAACGTTTAGGTTTTATAATCAAACACTGCAAGTAAGCCTACTTGCAGTGGTTGATCGAAGGCAGTAGATTATACTTAGTGTTGCCATAACTTATTTTAGCTTTTGCTCCTGTTGCCGATTTATATTATCCAGATGCTTTTTAGCTGAGTGGCCCGAAACAAAACCCCAAAATAATTGATCTTTGGGGTTAACCGGGCTATGGCATCTTGAAAAAAATTGACTAACCGCCTAGCCTTTTTTTTAGATGCCAGTGATATGTAGCGCTGTACCATCGTCTGGTTGACGCCGTTAAAGCAGGTCCAGTATATGGTGCCCCCGATGATGCCGCCCCATCCAGTTTGCCGCTCAAAAGGTGAAAAGCTCCAGCTGAAATAAATAAAAGGATTCTTATTCAAATTTTCCGTCGAACTTTGAGCCGTCGTCGACTGGACTTAAACGTCAAGGGTCCGGGACAACTGGAGATCTCTGGTTTCAGAGGCCCAGATCCGATAAGAGTCACTACGCCACGCCGCCAGTAAAGATAGATAGATAGATAACATTTTTATTTGTTACTACAGACACACATACTTACAATTAACATTAATATACATATAACTAACATCAATATACAATTTACAAGAAAGGGGAATCCACATGTAAACATTTTGTCGGTTTATTCTTACGTTTACTGAAATAAAGAGCATTTTTAGGGTTCCGTACCCAAAGGGTAAAAACGGGACCCTATTACTAAGACTTCGCTATCCGTCTGTCACCAGGCTATCTGTGTATCTCATGAACCGTGATAGTTAGACTGTTGAAATTTTCACAGATGATGTATTTCTGTTGCCGCTATAACAACAAATACTAAAAAAACAGAATAAAATAAATATTTAAGGGGGCTCCCATACAACAAACGTGATTTTTTTTGTCGTTTTTATAGATAATGGTACGGAACCCTTCGTGCGCAAGTCCGACTCGCAATTGGCTGGTTTTATTGTTTAAACTTTTACTCTTATTTGGAAACTCTTAGAGTGCGAATTTTCTTAATTCCTTTTTTAGTACCTTACACCCTAAAAGGAACAAACACTCCTAGACGAGTGGTTCGGGTTCTGCGTTGTCTGTCAATAAGTCAGTTACTCCTTTAGGTATAATATACATATGTATATTGATAAATGAATCACTTGTATCAGAATATGCGACTTACTTAGACAGCGATAATCTGCCAGTTTCGTTCGCAACACCGAAGATGGTTTTAAAGCCTCCAGCAGCGATGGTCCCCGCAATAGTAACCACTGTTACCGAACAGAACATCACTGCTATTTGTACAGAATCCGTCCACACCACTGCTCGCAGTCCTCCCTGAAAACAACGCACAAACTCAGAGCCCACACACAGAGACTTAAGATTAAGTCAGATATGTAATGCCTAACAATATTAGGGGCGGGGGCCACCGTCAGATATTTCTGAAGTTAACGTAATCAAACTTTAATAGAGGCCTTTAAAAAATCTTATTGTGTTTAGGCATAACCATCTCACTAATATCTCATCTCACTAATCTCACTAATATTATAAACGTGAAAGTTTAGATGGATGGATAGATAGATGGATGGGATGTTTGTTCCTTTATCACGCCAGAACGGCTGAACGGATCTGGATGAAATTTGGCAAAGAGATAGATTATAGTCTGGAATAGGACATAGGCTACTTTTTATCCCGAAATTCTTACGGGAACGGGAACTACGCGGGTGAAACCGCGAGGCGCTGCTAGTATTATAAACGCGAAAGTTTAGATGAATGGATAGATAGATGGATGGATGTTTGTTCCTCTATCACGCCAGAACGGCTGAACGGATCTGGATGAAATTTGGCACAGAGATAGATTATAGTCTGGAATAGGACATAGGCTACTTTTTATCCCGAAATTCTTACGGGAACGGGAACTACGCGGGTGAAACTGCGAGGCGTTACTAGTAATTAATAAATTCTTCTTCTTGTCATCCGTAGCGTTCATGCCAGAACGGTCTTGGTCGTCATGGTGAGCCTTTTGTGGTATGGACTGAAATCGCTCGCTTTGTCGCCTTACGGTACACAAATGATTGTTTGTAATTTCTCAGGTATAAGGTTCTCGACAGACGGACTGCATTTTAACTGAACTCCGACTGCAATTTTGTAGCTTAATGCAGTAACTATGACTGCAATAAATGCCGACTGCAATCAGGCTGCCAACCGTGCAGTCCGATTGCAGTCGGAGTGAAGTTAAAAAGCAGTCCGTCTGTCATCCATTTCTCAATATTGCGGACTATAAGAGGTTTGAAAGACGTGGACACAGTAAACCATTTCGATCTTTTAAAAGCCTTTGAATACACAATAAATTACTCACTAATGCTGTGTAGAGCCCACATGTTAGAACCATTACACCGCCCACGAGATAAACATTGACTTTCGTCACTGAAATCAACAAAATTAGAAATAAAACTTAGTTAACTGCCTAAACCAAAAGAATAAAGCCGATGTCTCACCGCGGTGCACGTTGTGTACGGCCACCACGCGGCGAATTTTAGCTGTGTGGGTTCGTTTGTTTGACGTTGTTGGTCTACGTTTCCATTGCTGCACACACTATACATGAAAATTAACCCAAGACTATGTAAAACTGTATGGGCATTTAACGGTGTATAACGGCAAAGGACAGGTCACGTGGCGCGTAAAAATGGCTAGTGGTGTAAACGACTGGCAGAATGGAAACCATAGGGCGAAAAACGACCACAGGGAAGACAACGAATGCGGTGATACGATGACGTCAAAAGATAAACTTCAAATTTCAGCTGATCTTTTGACTTCATCATCATCGTGGATGGAAATTGCACAAGACCCCAGGAAATGGCAAACTATGAAGGCCTACGTTTAAAGGGTAGAAATTGGCTAAGAAAAAGAAAGATGTACCTATACAAGTGTAGCGCAGCACAGTTTTGACGTCAGACTTCGCCCAGTGAATCAAAGCACGCGGTCACCGCGTGAGTAGCGTTTGCAGCGTTAAGCTGCGTGGGTGCCATAATTGAAAAAACCGCGCGTGTGGCAATGACTTCATCAATCTCGTATTCGAAGTTAAACACACGTGCGTAGCCTCACCGTGCGCAGAGGTGGGGCAGCGACTTTATGGATACCGAGGCAGGGTTCATCACCATCTTTATCACCAACAGCCTGTATAGCCCACTGTTGGGCATTAGGCTTCCATCAATTTTTGTTTCCAACAATACTGTCTTGGTCTGATCACATCGAGGTTTGTTGGCAATCTGCGTGATGTCTTTGTTACGAGGCAGGGTTGGGTCAATTTATGAACCTTACACATTACAATTGTCCCAAAAAAAGTCCCGCCGTTATTAAAGCGAGTCGTTACTTCTAAAAACCTTTGCAAAAATATTTAGATATATGTATCTTGAGATTTATATTCTTATTACAAAAGGAAGAATAATACTAAACTTACTTTGATTAAAAGCTAAAGCAGGAACGTAGACCACCATAGGCAGAAACAAAATCTGATAAGCAAAAATATTACATTAGCAGAAATAAATTAATAGGCAAGTAGGTATCTTACTAAATATAAAAATATATTCCAACTCGTTTGGAGCCAGATCAAGGTTCGGTTTTACAAACGATACGGTAGACTCGCATAAACTTTGATCAGGGTCTACCATAGTCGTAAAACTGACCCCTAATTTGGGTCCGGTCCGAGATCTTTTCCTGTGATGCGGATTTCCGCCCGCGTGCAGATCTGGTCTCCGTGTGCGTGCCACACGAAACTTATAATTTGTTCGCAGATTGGCTGGAGCAATTATCGGTTTCGGGTGGCCCGCACGCGGACCAGATCCACACGCGGCGGGTGGAAATCCGCATGACAGGAAAAGAGCCCTAAACATATACAATAAGTAAGTAATAAATCATGTTATCGACTGGTCAGGTGGTTGACACTGTGGTAAAATTGTTCACTCATTCCCATATACCTAGAGTGATTGCGGGTTTAAGTCCCGACTGATTCGTTAATTTTCGGGATATAAGTATCAATTCTCTAAGAATCGATATAAATAAATCTTAACGATTTTGGCAAATCGATTTCTAGAAGATTGTATTTTCAGTCGACGCGGAAAACAAAAATGAATCCAGAAAAAACATTTTTTTTTGTTATTTTTTAAAATGCACATTGCTGTTTTTTTCATGTGCACCGACGCTATACTAGATATGGCCCCCTCTGCTCCGCACTCGCTTTACCCACGTCATCATCATCAGCCTATATTAGTTCACTGCTGGACATAGGCCTCTCCTAATGAGCGCCATAGCGCCCTGTCTTCAGCTTGACGCATCCAGCATCTGCCAGCAGTCTTTCGCAAATCGTCATCCCACCTGGTCGGAGGGCGTCATTTACCCAAGTAGTAACAATTAATAATTGATTATGCTCTACATCTACGACAAGGTTCACCTTGATCTGTTCGGTATTTTATTATTATAATAGGATTTATATATTTACGCAAGTAAAAGCATTTCTGTCTGTTATGAACTCACCTCATCGAGCAAAAACAAGATGGAAGCTACTGCCCGTACATGTCGATTGAATCTCAGCTCCAAGTACTAAAACAAATAAAATCGGCCAAGAGCGAGTCAGACTCGCGCACGAAGGGTTCCGTACCATTCTCTATAAAAACCATAGACATAGAATTTTTCACTACGCTCAATAGACCAACAAAGCGTGGGAGCGAGAGGTATTTAGTTGATACACACTGCCGCGAGAGAAAAAGAGATAGCGAAACAAGATGTCTATAAGACATTATTTACGCGATTAAGAGGCGATAGCGTCCCTGCCTGTTCAAAGTTGAAGTGAATATGTACAAATAATTAATAATCTTACGATTTAATCAGAAGTTCTTTATTCGGCCACCATGGTGTCGTGTTCAGTGAGTGAATGTGCCGTTACAAGAGGCAATAATCCACATAAATACACGTTTCACAGCTAATTTATGACTATTTTTACTGAACTGTTCATAACCCTTATTTCGCCTTTTGTTGTTTGAAAAGAGGCAAAAGAGCTATTGAAAGCTTAGATAATTGGTTTCTCTTTACACTTATCATCAAATTACAATGCTAAATGAAGAATTTTTGGATATTTGGTGTAAAACTTAAAATTGTTTGGTTACGATAGGGATTACACAAAGTGATGACGTCATAAATATCGATAGTCGATAATTCGAGTCTGCCGGTAGGTTCGACGTGAATGCTCATAGGGTTAGGTACTTATGTAAAGTACAATAAAACACTACTTTCCAGTAAACGAAAAAAACTAAATATGTATAATATAATAATACAGGGTTACTGGTAATTCAGTTCAATACTGTTAGAGGTAACCCAGAGGACTGGGAATGATACTCCAACGCTGATGATTGGCGACTGGTTTATAAAATTAGATTTAATATAATAATATCTATAATGTTATGTTCTTACAGGTTTCCAACCAATTCTTTGTTACGTGATAAATGGTTATGGATTATAAATAGGGGCTCCTGGACTCCAAATAAGAACTCTACTGTACTCTCTACTCTACTGTTTGTAGTCAATAATATAAATAATATTTGTTTACCTATTTGAAATGTATTTGTTTTTTTTTTTGATTATAAGATACTTTTTAAACAACTTCGATAACAAACTCATTAGTGTCTTACAATTTTGCCTTACTGGCAAAATTGTAAGACTATCGATAATAATATTATGCTAGAGTCAAGACAACACTATTTCACGCACACATTTACATTTCATTTTTTGTCACACCGCTAATCTGACATTGTTGGTCTTGTACATCCTAAGCCTATGATAAAAACAGCAAAAAAAGACACATTTGTTGTATGAGAGCCCCTATTTGTTGTTATAGCGGCAACAGAAATACATCATCTGTGAAAATTTCAACTGTCTAACTATCACGGTTCATGAGATACAGGCTGGTGACAGACTGACAGCAGAGTCTTAGTAATAGGGTGCCGTTTTTATCCTTTGGGTACGGAACCCTAAAAACACCAAAAAACATGGATATACCGATGGGCATATACCATACTATACATGACATGGCTGGCAGCACGAAGCATACAAAACTCTTAGCCCAATGCCTAAATGGGCAAATAGCAAGAAAAAGAGATTTAAAAATAAAGTATATGTACCATTACTTTGCAGACAATCGTAGGTGGCCCATACCACAATTCATAGGGTGATTTCTCCTGATGCAATAGAGAAATTTCCGAAGATTACGGAGTGATCCAAGTACAATTTATGTGGCGTTTGTAGATATAGATCTATATTTTACATACATAATTTACAGGAAAAATATGGAAGTCTGTTAAAATAACCCTTTTTGAAAAATGGTCACCTTTTTGTATATTATAATAAAAGGTTTTTGAATTTTTTGTAGGTTTCATACTTTTTAAACTGTTTTTTTTTTTTTAAAAAGGAATAAAAAAAATCAGTTTAAATTAAATAGCAAAGTCTAACCGGTGTGCAAAACCAGCATATTTTTTTTATCCTCCAGCTAGATTACTTCTTTTAAATAAAATCTGCTTACGCAACAAACCTCATACGAAGAGGAGAGCCTCAGCTTGCAGAAAACCGGCAGGAAGACGACGCCGATGATCACTGTACTGAAGGTGATCGCTATGACGACCATCCAGTACTGCGTGCCGTAGTTGTACACCTCTGCCGGTGTTCCCAGGACCGTCACTCCTGATACGTAGCTACGATTAAAATGCTTGTTATCAGGGGGAAAGGAAGGGATAACAAATAGGTAATGACAGAGGAGTTTCTGAATTGTTGAGAAATTGAAGTTTCATAAGGATGAGAAAAACTTAAAGTAAAACGGATTTAAATGCTACATTGTTGTTATAGCGACCACAGAAATACATCATCTGTGAAAATTTCAACTGTCTGACTATCACGGTTCTTGAGATACAGCCTGGTGACAGACGGACAGAGGAGTCTTAGTAATAGGGTCCCGTTTTACCCTTTGGGTACGGAACCCTAAAAGGCAAATTAGTTTATTAAAAACCTTCTCATTTTCCCGTCGCTTAGATATAAAATTAGAACTTGGATAACGTGGCCAAAAAAAATCTGCGACTTGTCTTATAATTTTATTTAATTGTTCAAAATATATGCATGAAATAGAAAAACTAAACGATTACTCAAATAAACATTAGTCTGGCTATGTAATTCGTAAAAAGTTATATTGTCGCTGATAATTTTGAGCATTTCAATTAAAATCGTTTTATATACGAAATTTGTATTGTTTTATTAAAGAAACCAGTTTATTTTCACAAATTCTATTCAATTACTCTGCTTCTACAGGTTATTTTCCTTACCTTACCTATCGTATTTTTCAATCTTAAAATTATTTATTATACGTTCTTTACCATAAAACTAAGTGTTTAAAAATACACATTAGCCCAATTTTGGCATTATTCGCCCTCTTAAAATCCTTAGCAAAAAAAGAATCGACACACTGACCGCAGTTATTGAGTTGGTAGGTACTGTAAGCAGGTAGATACACTTTGGGATAAAGTAAGTTCACGAAGCTTTTGATAAGCATAATCTTGACTTGTAACTTGGCGTTATTGATAAAGAATTGTATTGTATTGTAAAGTGCGCGTATTCATTTGATTTGGAAAAGTTTCCTAATTTTTTACTAGGGAATGTCGCCAAAGGTGAATTTCAGATCGATTAAAATGTATATCTGTAAAATTTTGTAATAAAATACCAATCGACCTAAGACTATTCTATACTATAAGTTTATGATTATGATAATTGTCATTGTTTATTATGTGTATTGTTGGTATTGTCTTATAAAAAGAAATAAATAAAAGACAAATACCTGACATTGAATTACTAAAATATGTTAAAAACCATTTGATGAAAAAATGTTACTATACAATTGACGAAGCTATGGCGCATCCTTATTTTGTGAAAATAATTCTGATGTTGAATAAGTGTGATCTTGGTACATTGTACACATTTTATGTCAATCTTTCGACATGTCTAAGTGCTTACTATAAGTTTAAAGATGAAATAAATGACTTTAATGATCTGAATTAAAATTTAGTACGCTGTCTTGTATCGTGGCTCTCGCTACTCAAACCAAAATATATTATCACGTTTTTATCGCCATAAACCAAAAACAGTCATAAAATTACATTGCGAATAGAGGTTTTTGATTAAAGTCACATACACATATATACCTTTTTTTTTCAAAATTATTGTAACTAGATATTGCATTTTCTCTTCCTTATATGCAGTGCAAAAATCTCGAGTGCTTCGGAACACACCACAAAAAAGTATTATATATATAGTATAGTATATTACAAAAACACGAAAATTTTCGCGGCTCGCTCAGCACGCCGATAACGATTTGTATTTAAAGTCTCTTACTAAAATTTACCTACAGTAAAAGTGGTGTGAGTTGTAGAACGAAGAGCTTTTTTACGATTCGTCAACTCATACTAGTTGGGACAAGTTGGATGGTGTGAGTTGACGAATGACTCCAAAGAATGACTCCAAAGTCCAGTCGCGTTCAAGTTCACTCCTTATCTTCGGTCAAAAGTATCAAATAGTGATGTATATTACGATTTTCAATGCCAATTTTGTACTTGATTAAAATCGATTTCAAAGCATATTAATTACATTTTACGTTATTATTATTATTATTGTGTAGGTAGACTAGGACCTACTCAATAAACTTTGTAAGTTTAACAACTCGGGTTCGGCTGTATTACCTATCTACCTAGGTAAGATCCATCCAATATCTCGTATTTTCTGTTGTGTGATTGAAGATTGCCGGGCGACCGGTGCAGGCAGTTCCAGTACAGACGCGCGGGGCGGAGTGTGGTTGGCGATGCCTACAATCGGTTAGCCGCGCGCTATATTCGAGTTTTAATTTAAATCGTTTTCGCGCGGCGTAGGGTGTACATCTCTAAATTACACTCGTGACGTCATAATGCCTACTCAAAATGTTACACGCTCGGTTACAATACAAAACGGCGAGCTCTTAGGTTCTATCTACATATTAGTTATGTGGATGTAGCAATTAAGCACACAAACACTACCTACATTAAATAATATAAAAAAACCCAAAAGCGCATCTGTTTTTTTGTTACCTTTACAAGACTGCTGAATGAATCTGAATAAAAGACAAAGACATAGATGGTATCCTAGGGAGGGACATAAGTTGTTTCCTACTAGCAAAACGCAGAAACAGGCAGAAGCTACCTACTTGATAATAAATATAAGTTAATTTCCTTACGTTGCTATTAGAGACAATGCCACCGGGAAAGTGTTCATGGCCTTCCCGCCAAGAAGGTAGTCCTTCACGTTTACCACGGCCTCCTTCCTGGAGGCCGTAGCGCTGTACCAGAGGCCGCCGGCGCAAGACGAGAGCACGAGGATTGCGAACACGGTGTAGTCGGTGACGGTAAGATTGTCTTGTTGCAGTGCAAACATTTTCAGTTTTTATGGACCTGGTGAAAAGAAAATAGATAGGTAGATAATTCTTTATTGCACAAACTCAGAAAACAGTATAGAAATAAAGAAGTTGACTCTTATACCCCTGTTATACGTTATTACGGAAACTTGGTTTGTAATTGATTTATTGGTATGGCTGCCACAGATTTATAAGTATAATGGCTGCTAACAAAGAGATTAAAACCACTACGTTATAGCTGCTAATTTCAATGAGTATACAATACAAAGAGTATGCAATAACTACATACAATACTGCCGTAAGAACCAAGTAAGAACTTTAAAGAACAGAAATTAATAAATCCCAAAAATTTACGATCTCGACGGGATTCGAACCCGCACCTTCCCCTTCAGCGCAGGGTTGCTCTTTTTCCAACTAAGCTACGTGATCTTATCTAGTCGACCCGAAAATCTTTGGGAGTTCTTTCGGCACTTACGCCGTCAGCGCCACCTACAGAGGAAACAATGAAGTTATCCAATTCTGCTCAAAGACCAAATTTACATTTAGTTCTTTGACAAGAGGTTTTGCCGTTGCTTGATTCTAAGGTTTTTATTTATTATAGTACTCTGGGTAATTTCTAAGAAATTAATAAATCCCAAAAATTTACGATCTCGACGGGATTCGAACCCGCACCTTCCCCTTCAGCGCAGGGTTGCTCTTTTTCCAACTAAGCTACGTGATCTTATCTAGTCGACCCGAAAATCTTTGGGAGTTCTTTCGGCACTTACGCCGTCAGCGCCACCTACAGAGGAAACAATGAAGTTATCCAATTCTGCTCAAAGACCAAATTTACATTTAGTTCTTTGACAAGAGGTTTTGCCGTTGCTTGATTCTAAGGTTTTTATTTATTATAGTACTCTGGGTAATTTCTAAGAAATTAATAAATCCCAAAAATTTACGATCTCGACGGGATTCGAACCCGCACCTTCCCCTTCAGCGCAGGGTTGCTCTTTTTCCAACTAAGCTACGTGATCTTATCTAGTCGACCCGAAAATCTTTGGGAGTTCTTTCGGCACTTACGCCGTCAGTGCCACCTACAGAGAAAACAATGAAGTTATCCAATTCTGCTCAAAGACCAAATTTACATTTAGTTCTTTGACAAGAGGTTTTGCCGTTGCTTGATTCTAAGGTTTTTATTTATTATAGTACTCTGGGTAATTTCTAAGAAATTAATAAATCCCAAAAATTTACGATCTCGACGGGATTCGAACCCGCACCTTCCCCTTCAGCGCAGGGTTGCTCTTTTTCCAACTAAGCTACGTGATCTTATCTAGTCGACCCGAAAATCTTTGGGAGTTCTTTCGTTCTTCGTTCGTTTCGTTGTTTTCTTTCGTTGTTAAATTTTTTGGGATTTATTAATTTCTTAGAAATTACCCAGAGTACTATAATAAATAAAAACCTTAGAATCAAGCAACGGCAAAACCTCTTGTCAAAGAACTAAATGTAAATTTGGTCTTTGAGCAGAATTGGATAACTTCATTGTTTCCTCTGTAGGTGGCGCTGACGGCGTAAGTGCCGAAAGAACTCCCAAAGATTTTCGGGTCGACTAGATAAGATCACGTAGCTTAGTTGGAAAAAGAGCAACCCTGCGCTGAAGGGGAAGGTGCGGGTTCGAATCCCGTCGAGATCGTAAATTTTTGGGATTTATTAATTTCTTAGAAATTACCCAGAGTACTATAATAAATAAAAACCTTAGAATCAAGCAACGGCAAAACCTCTTGTCAAAGAACTAAATGTAAATTTGGTCTTTGAGCAGAATTGGATAACTTCATTGTTTCCTCTGTAGGTGGCGCTGACGGCGTAAGTGCCGAAAGAACTCCCAAAGATTTTCGGGTCGACTAGATAAGATCACGTAGCTTAGTTGGAAAAAGAGCAACCCTGCGCTGAAGGGGAAGGTGCGGGTTCGAATCCCGTCGAGATCGTAAATTTTTGGGATTTATTAATTTCTTAGAAATTACCCAGAGTACTATAATAAATAAAAACCTTAGAATCAAGCAACGGCAAAACCTCTTGTCAAAGAACTAAATGTAAATTTGGTCTTTGAGCAGAATTGGATAACTTCATTGTTTCCTCTGTAGGTGGCGCTGACGGCGTAGGTGCCGAAAGAACTCCCAAAGATTTTCGGATCGACTAGATAAGATCACGTAGCTTAGTTGGAAAAAGAGCAACCCTGCGCTGAAGGGGAAGGTGCGGGTTCGAATCCCGTCGAGATCGTAAATTTTTGGGATTTATTAATTTCTTAGAAATTACCCAGAGTACTATAATAAATAAAAACCTTAGAATCAAGCAACGGCAAAACCTCTTGTCAAAGAACTAAATGTAAATTTGGTCTTTGAGCAGAATTGGATAACTTCATTGTTTCCTCTGTAGGTGGCGCTGACGGCGTAAGTGCCGAAAGAACTCCCAAAGATTTTCGGGTCGACTAGATAAGATCACGTAGCTTAGTTGGAAAAAGAGCAACCCTGCGCTGAAGGGGAAGGTGCGGGTTCGAATCCCGTCGAGATCGTAAATTTTTGGGATTTATTAATTTCTTAGAAATTACCCAGAGTACTATAATAAATAAAAACCTTAGAATCAAGCAACGGCAAAACCTCTTGTCAAAGAACTAAATGTAAATTTGGTCTTTGAGCAGAATTGGATAACTTCATTGTTTCCTCTGTAGGTGGCGCTGACGGCGTAAGTGCCGAAAGAACTCCCAAAGATTTTCGGGTCGACTAGATAAGATCACGTAGCTTAGTTGGAAAAAGAGCAACCCTGCGCTGAAGGGGAAGGTGCGGGTTCGAATCCCGTCGAGATCGTAAATTTTTGGGATTTATTAATTTCTTAGAAATTACCCAGAGTACTATAATAAATAAAAACCTTTAAAGAACAGGTTTTTTTTTTATTCAATCTCTTACGTTATAGTCTTCGATCAAAAATAAGAAGTTCGCGGCCTCGCCCGTAAATACCTAGAGCCTTACAAAAATGTCACTCAAAATTGTCTTCGTTTTGTTTTGACGCAGACAGTTTGCGCAGAGCCTGACAAGTTTTTTCCATACGGAACAAGAGATTGGTGGAGTCGAATTCATTTTATTTTATTTTGTAAGTAGGTAGGTACCTTCCTGAGAATTATATACCTACCTACTCAGTTTATTTTCTATAAGAATTAATTAACAGAATTCAGGTAAAGATAACGAATCATTTATTGATGAAACTATAAATTGGTGTCTCAACAGTAGGTATTTATACAAAAGGGTCATTTCATACATACAACAATTTAAACTTAAAATACAATTTCAGGCAGGCACTCTAGATTAAAAAGATCTGGTTCCTGTCTGCGGCTTTGCACGAGTTTTTTTTACGGGACAAAAAACGTTTTATAAATTCATACTTCTGGTAGGTAGGTAAGAACCTAGTCTTTCTTTTATTAGAGAGTCTACGCAAATGAAATTTTAGGGCGGGCCAACTAGTTATTTTAAAAATCATCAACTAGTAATATTAAACTTATTTTTATGAAAAATATATTAATACATACTAAAAATGAAAAAAAAAATTAGAAGAAATAGCCTCTCCATTTATCAATTTAGAACAAAATTAATATTTTAACATAGGCAAACCAAACAACAATATTTTATGCTGATTTCACAAGTATATGACTCACATCTCAATATACGAGTAAAAAATATATTTAAACTTACTGAAAATAAGAAATTCCATCCTTTTTCAGCACTTTGGACGAGTGATTCTTGCATTTTTTGTACGAGCACTTACCCATGCTTTTTGTCTGAACGCTAAAATGACACTAGTTGAAAAGCTTCCCTAACATGTCAAAATGGTTATCTTTTGCTACTGAAGGTTTTGGGGTGCGCATTGTGAATCTAAGGAGGGCCGGCAAAGCCGGAAATTTTTGATCGAAGCGTAGATGGAGAATATTCCTCTATGGATCGAAGATTATATGCTCTTTACCAAAGAGTATACAATAACTACGTCTGATGTAAGCAGGAATAGACAAAACTTTGTATGAACTATAATAACTATAATTCAGGCTATGCATTAATAGCAAGAGAGGTTTTCTTTTTGAGTATTAAAAAAAATGTATATAGACGAGGCGTGTATTTAAGGTAGCGGAGAGTGGTTTTATTCTCCGTTCTCCGGGTTGCCTTGGCAAGGGTCGTAGAGATGTCTATCCACCCTCTGGTTTTGTTTGTCCAAATGCACGAGATTGGTGACATTGACAATCTTTGGAAAACTGACAACTGAGTGTTGTCTTTCCAAGGTTTGGATCACAGATCACTATATATGTACCAGGTTTGGATATAAAACTAGGATGGAGGTCAGACCCAACATGGCGGCGGTCGGATCATAATCTTAGCTCCAGCCCATGGAAAGAATTCACGACTTTAGCAGTTGTTAGATGGAGTTTTCGGTGCTGTAGGCCTTCGCTGATTGTGTTAGCCTTTATGTATGTATAAATGAATGTCTATGTCTTTCTTTAACGTCACTTCCCGCTCATTCTTTCATTCACACTTTCACTCAATCTTCAGTCAGTCACTTGACAGCCCATTCCGTCACTTTCATTTCAATTCTGTTGAAAAATTTGCGGTTTTGATGTGAAAATTTAGATAATTATGATAAAACAATTTCTTGTCTAAGGTTTACAAGCGAAGTAACGACTTTAATTATTAAATTGGACGTGTTTAAAATCCAAAGCATTCTCTTACGATGAAGCACTAAAATAGTGAAGGTGACGGCCAAATAAAAAAAAAAAATCTGTTACGTCTTGTCCGCCTAAGCCGTATAATAGTATTCATCTATGCGCCTAAGCATTTCTTATTATCGCACCAAAGCTGTAGGACCATTCTCCTTGGATTTATTTAAGTTCAAAAATCTGTAATTTTTAGATTTTATATGGCTCTAAGCTACTTTTTATTACCTACTTTTTTGTCATCTGGTACCCATAACTCAAGCTCTGCTTAGTTTGGGGCTAGGTAAAATAAAAAATATAATTAGGTGTTTTTTTCTGCCGTGAAGTACATATTATATCCGAGTAGGTATAATATTCACACACCTAAAAGTTAATGTTTTATCCAGCGAGCGTCACAGTACACAAAAATACAGTATGGAAACTACCTACAAGCGCTCCAAACGGCACACTCACACAAACATGCGCATCGACGAGACCTCTAAGGCGTTATCGCGGTGCGGTGCTGTCAGTAGCGGTTATCGCATCTCGACTAGATAGCGGTCATGAGTAATTTTATTTTTGACACTTTCTATTAAAGTACCTTCCTTACCTAAAAGGATACCATATATATAAATCTGCGTTTTTAGTCCACTGCTGGACATAGCCCTCTTCCAATGAGCGCCATAGCGCTGTCTTTAGCTTGCCGCATGCAGTGTCTGTCTGCAGTCTTTCGCAGGTCGACATCCCACCTGGCCTCAGACTGCCACGGAGGGCGCCCTACAAGATGTTTCTCGAGGCGCGGTCTCTACTCTAGAACCCGTTTACCCCAGCGCGGTTGTTGGTTCTTAGCGAGATATGGCCGGCCCACTGCAACTTGACACACTAATGCTTTGAGCTATCGGATGTCATCATCATCATCAGCCTATGTAAGTCCACATCTGGACATGGGCCTCCCCTAATAAGCGCCATAGCGCCCTGTCTTCAGTTTGACGCATCCAGCAGTCTGCAGTCTTTCGCAGGTCGTCTTCCCACTTGGCTGGAGGGCGTCCTACACTACGTTTGCCGAGTCATGGTCTCCCACTCAAGGACAAGTTTACCTCAGCGATTTTTGGTTCTTCGCGAGATATGGCCGGCCCACTGCTACTTCAGCTTGCCAATCCGTAGAGCTACATATAACTTTGGTTCTCTGTCATTAGTTCAGCATTCGTTACGAATCCTATCCTTCAGAGAAAGTCCGAGCATATGCAATGGTGAACACTAAAGTAAGTATTATTTCGTAAAATCCTCTGCATCGCATCATCTACTTCGAGAGATATGAGTATCTATACATAAGAGATTTTTTGTATTGCCAATGAATATCAATGGGAAAAGCAGGGGGACACAGACAGTGTCAAAAGCTTTCGAGAGATCTAAGAAAATTGCAAGACAGTGTTTTCTGTCATCGAGGTGTTTGACAGCTTGATTTATAAAGCAACCTACAGCGTCCTCCGTAGATTTCGAAATCCGAATTGTTTGCAAGCTATAATTTTGTTTTTGAGAAGATGTAAGAATTGAAATCGGTGTTTAATTGCTGACACTGTCTCTGCTGCCTGATTTATAAACTGGATGAACTATGGCCTCTTTAAACACATCTGGGAATGTTCCTGATATCATAGCCCAATTACAGATATCAGCTATATCTGTAATCGGGCTATGATTATCATTGACTGTCGGTATCATTATTATATAGGGCTTAGATAATGACAAGCGGATTTTAGGATGGGTGCAGAAATGCCATCCCATCCAGTCACTGCGGAGAAACAGTTAGGTATGGCACCTTCCACTTCAGTCTCATCTGTTGGGAACAAAGCAAAGGAATTTACCGGTGATGTGTTAATAGGTATAATGTGTCTTCGGTGTTATAAGGCCTGGTGATTCCTTCAGATAGCGTACGACCAATGTTGCTAAAATAACTATTAACAGCGTTGTATTTTGAGAACGTATAACAGTATTGATAACTTTCCATGTTTGTTTTGGATTATTTTGAGCCTTAGAAAATTCGTTTTCTTCAAAATGTTTAGTTGCAGAACCCTCGTTGAGCGAGTCTGACTCTTGAACTTGACGGTTTTTTTTATATATAATAGGTATCACAAACAGCCCAATGAAATTTTTGAAATTACCTTTGTTGAACATAGGAAATTTCAAAAATTTCAATAATAATAAGATAAAATAGGTGGCGGCGCTATTTGGGTCAGGGAAGCACCTTAAGGTGGAACTGAACCTCTAAGTTCCCATACAAACGTACCATTCGATTCATTTGCATGATGATAAAGTATTTTGAAAAACTAAAACGATACAAGCATAGCTATTTCTTATCCGATTATGAATGCAAAATTTCATTACAATCGGGGACGATGTTTGAATCGAATAGTATACGTTTGTATTTAGAGGTGCAGGGCCTTCAAAACCTAGGAAACTGGAGTTTGGAGAAAAAATTAAAATATACCTTTTTTTGATATTTAAAATAACGAGTATATTCATATAAATTAATGAAAATCACAGGAAATTCTCCAAAGGACATTTTGGAGTGGTCTACAATCATCTTTCACTTGTAATGACATTAAAATACCTAATTTTAAGACAATTTTATACTACTACACAACAATCCTATAAATAAAAAATAGTATTAAGAAACAACATGTATAATAAATAGCAAATTCACAGTCTCTATCTAGGTATTTAAAAATATCTACTATTTACAAATCAGAAATGTTCATAAATAAAATTTGTTACATATGAAAATAAATTAAATACTTGTCTTAATTCCCAATACTGGAATACTGTTATTTCAGTAAGATATGTACATCGTAGCAGTGTTATCGCTATTCTACTTTGTACGAGTTAAATCACAATATTTTATTTCTTATTCATCATAGCTTAAGTGGTCCCATTGACATCAGTGCTACCCTGAAAAAGATGAAAAAAAGCCGTGTCATCATGAAAACTCCTACATAATTGGTAGGCACCTACCACAAAATTAAACAAACAATGCTGCCCCCTAGCACGGGGATTGTTGTCTAGGGTAGAATAGACAATAATGACATTGCATCGCCATACATTTCGTACATTATTGATGTTGAAGGAATGCATTTCAAATAATTTACGCATTCGATGACGAAGTGACGTAATTTTTCTCTATTCTACCCTAGACAACAATTCCCATGCTAGGGGGGGCTGGACAATTCACACAGCATCTAGATGCCCCAAGCTAAGCAGAGTAGAGAGCTTTGTATTACAACACAAACACGGGTACAAAGATAACTGATATTCCTAATCCTATTTAACATAATAAATAGATCGATTTTTTATTAAACATTAAAGAAAACACATACGACATACAGATCAGTTGCGGGTGTTCTGCAAGTGATCTGTATATCGTACAGCATCGGTCCCGAGGCGGGAATCGATCCCGTAAACTCCTGCGTCGCAGCGGATCTACTCCCGCTGCGCCACAGAGGTCGTAATATTCAAAGTGTTTACCTTATCGATCCTATTCAGAATGAGCGGCTCCGCCACAGCTACCGGCTGCTGTATGATCAGGCGACTCTCTCGAACGGTCCTCATTCGCTTCGCCATCCCTCTGTTCTCGTTGAACTGAGGTGGTAGGAACCGATGGATGATCGGTGTGTACAGCTCGCCATCCTCCAGAATGCTGGACTTCTTGTCCAGCAAGCAGCCGGCAATTGCGCCCACTATTATGGTCACGAAGAAACCTGATGGCGCAATCCAGTGGTAGGATATGCGGAAGATCGGGGCAACTTTATCTGGATGCTGGTTTGAGAGAGGATTGTTGAATAACTGATCACGTATACTTTCATTGTAAGTATCTATTTGCATAGTATAACTAAATATATCATCATCGTCAGCCTATATCAGTCCACTGCTGGACATAGGCAAACTAAATATATATTCCGTATTAATTAAAATTGTAAGGATAAGCGTTTCTAGAAATCTATCGGCGTTTGGCTCAGGCTTCACAATGTTTTACTCAACATGCTCATCTATCATCTCATTTGACCCTGAAAATATCAAAGCACCAACAATATTGCCTGCCGAGTCTACCCGCCGGTTTTATTACATAACGTAATTACAAAACCGGTTTAAAAAATAAAACTCACCAGGCTTGTAAAGGAGTAAGAAGCATTTTTAGCACACGTTTCAGTTAAATTTAACGGAACTGCTCTGAAACCTTTGGCTGCAGCTGCTTGACTCCCCATAGAGAGGGTCCCAGCGACAATGGCCCCTGCGAGGCCACCAGCGATGGCCCCACGAGGCCCCACCCACCAGCAGAACATACCGAGGCTGAAGATGCCACATGTCGCGCTCGCGGCAATTGCAGACAATGCTGTAGCAGCACCTAAAACACGATCAGAAGATAAAATATCAGGGCCCTATTCAGAATGAGAAATTCAGTCATCATAGCGTAAATCCAAAATTTTGGGAACTTATTTCATTTCTGAGAGATACAAAGTGCGGGCACGCCCTATAACAAAAAACCATATCATATAAAAAGTTCCCATATTGCTGGAAAAAGACTTAAGAGTACGCCTAAGTGTCCTAGGTTTGATTTTTGTGGCAGTGTTTATGATAAATAGATATAAATTCCAGAAAGCTACAGGAATCCTTCGTCCATTGTACAAGATATATGAATGAAGAGGGGATTCTTACCTAGAACACCTCCCAGTTTCTCAATAACTAATACCATAGCTATGGAAAGGATGGCCAGCACCGCACTCACACCCCGCGCGAGCATGCCTTCGATCATTGGCCTGAAGTACAGTCGCAACCAGCCGTGGGATATGTCTTCTACTACCACCAGCGCACATGCATTCAGTACCGCTGACAGCGAACTGTAAAAAAATCAAAAACAATGTTGATATTCGACAAACCATAAAGACTAACTCACTGTCGTGATCCCGTGACCACGACAGTGTGTAAACCTCGGGAACAAAACGTCAAAACGTCGGGAATATTAGGTAAATAAATGTGATAAATACCCTTTAAATAATGATATGTGTTTAATTTCTGGCTCAAATAAAGCGATTCAATTTAATTCTGGTTTCAATTTAATCCCTTTAAATTGTACTAATCATAAATTGTTGTTGGACCCTGTATTATCCTATATTTTACCGCATTAGGCGGCCTTGTCACTAAAGAAAACGATGGAATAGTCAGAATTTTTCCAACTTTTACAGTATCATAAACGATAGACACAGTTTTTGTGCATACATTGAATCTCCAAAACGGACGTCTGTAAGTACCTAAGTTGCAGAGCATGTAGAGCGGCGCATTGCAGAGGCTGTTAGAGAATGTGTGAACGTCATTTATTGTTTCAAAACTCATCACAGTATCATTTCTTAACTACGCACGCACCTTCATTATCTGCCAATGAGTTTCTCACCTCAAAGCAGCTCCGAAAACACCAGCTAGAAAAACCCCTGCCAGCCCTGGAATCTTCAGAGTAGCAGCCATGTGTGTCACGAAAGCGGGAAACACTCGATCATCAACCAGGGGTTTCCCGCCTGGATGACAGCCATCGTTGACCCAGACCACATACGCAAGGATCCCTCCCCACACGCAGAGGGATATGGCGAAGCTTATACCACTGGCAAATATAGTTATAGCGCTGAAAAGAGTATCGATTAATTAGTAATAGGGTTTTGATTCGTTCCAGAACAACCTGCAAACAACGTTTAGGTTTTATGATTAGGCTGACACGCAGTGGTTGATCGAAGGCAGTAGATTATGCTTAGTGCTGCCATTACTTAATTTTTAGCTTTTGCTTCTGTTACCGATTTATATTATCCAGATGCTTTATAACTGACTGGACCGAAACAAAACCCCCAGATCATTGATCTTAGGGATTGGCCAGGCTATGGCTACGACGTCTTTCGGCTAAGCTATGTGAAAATAATTGACTAACCGCCTAGCCTTTTTTTTAGAAGCCAGTGATATGTAGCGCTGTACCATCGTCTGGTTGACGCCGTTAAAGCAGGTCCAGTATACGGTGCCCCCGATGATGGCGCCCCATCCAGTTTGCCGCTCGAAAGGTGAAAAGCTCCAGCTGAAATAAATAAAAAAATTCTTTATTAAAATTTTCAAAAACTTTTTGCCGTCGACTGGACTGAAACGGCAAGGGTCTGGGACCACTGCGCTCACTGCGCCACGCCAGTAAGTATTCCTATTAGAATTATAACTTTACTGCCAACAACTAAAGTTCTTCGATTCTCTCGTTATTGTCACACATTGAATTTTGAATTTTGAATTGTCACACATAATAAACGCAATTTTTTCACAGATTCTCCTATTTTTGCAGGTTACGGGATTATAATTATAGGCCAGGTATATAATAGAACATTATCCATATAGATAATTCTGACAAATTCACCACCGTATCAATTTGGATTCATAAGTGAACCTGATGACAACACGAAAACGCACGAGAAATCAATTAATAAATAAAAAATAATGCTGGATAATCCTCACAAAATCAACCCCAAGCTAAGCAAAGCTTGTGTTATGGGTACTACATGATTGTTATACACACCATCTCAAGAGACTCGCGCTAGGAAGTTGGATCAAGGGCCAGATCCAAAAGGCGGTACCTGCTCCTGGACTCTGCGAGTATCATCAAGAAGTTTCTCTCTTTGCAGCCCTAGTCACCGGCTGCTTGAGCCAAGCTTCGCGGCCGGTGATCTACCGTTTTGATATATTTTTATTGTACAATAGTTTTATAATATTTTTTTTGTATTTC
The DNA here is from genome assembly GCA_947086465.1 of Eupithecia exiguata. Classification (NCBI taxonomy): domain Eukaryota; kingdom Metazoa; phylum Arthropoda; class Insecta; order Lepidoptera; family Geometridae; genus Eupithecia; species Eupithecia exiguata. The sequence goes on from OX352229.1 coordinate 4,522,925, forward strand.
CTATCGTAAAATAATATTTTTTAACGAGATTTGAAACTAAAATTTGTTTCGAGCTTCTGTGCTTTGCTTCGATGCTACCAATATTGGAAAATATTTTCCACCAATCCTCCTTGGGTTTTGTAACCTTTTTTTATATAAAAATATCCAGGTTTTTTAATCGGACTATAAGACCTCAAATCATAAGTATTGTCATACCTTTCGCCGTGGACCGAAAACCTATGGTATACTTTCCATTGACCTAGAATCTAATCTAATAAAATTTAGCAAGAAACAAGGTTTTACAATTAAACGGAACCCTCGGTGTGCGAGAACGACTCGCACATGACGTTTTACTTAATAAATAAATGAATCACTTATGTCAGAATATGCGACTTACTTAGACAGCGACAATCTGCCAGTTTCGTTCGCAACACTGAAGATGGTTTTAAAGCCTCCAGCAGCGATGGTTCCCGCAATAGTAACCACTGTTACCGAACAGAACATCACTGCTATTTGTACAGAATCCGTCCACACCACTGCTCGCAGTCCTCCCTGAAAACAACGCACAAACTCAGAGCCCACACACAGAGACTTAAGATTAAGTTAGATTTGTCAACATCATCATCAGCCTATGTTAATCCACAGCTGGATAGGCCTCCCCTAATGAGCGCCATTTCCACGTATCATCATTGGGGGTAGCCTATAATCTCCACGCTACGCTGGACAGGCGGGTTCTCCGTTCTCTCTCAAAATCAAAATCTTATTGTGTATAGGCATAAGCATTAGATTTTACACAATTCTTCTTCTTGTCATCCGTAGCGTTCATGCTAGAACGGTCGTGGACGAGCCATTCGCGGTATGGGCTGATATAGCTTGCCTTATCGCCTCACGATACACAATTGGGTGTTTAAAATTTCTTAGGTTTAAGGCTTCGATCAAAAATAAGGAGTTCGCGGCCTCCCCCGTAGATACCTAGAGCCTTACAAAAATGTCACTCAAAATTGGGTTCGTTTTGTTTTGACGCAGACAGTTTGCGCAGAGCCTGACAAGTTTTTTCCATACGGAACAAGAGATTGGTGGAGTCGAATTCATTTTATTTTATTTTGTAAGTAGGTAGGTACCTACCTGAGAATTATATACCTACCTACTCAGTTTATTTTCTATAAGGATTAATTAACAGAATTCAGGTAAAGATAACGAATCATTTATTGATGAAACTATAAATTGGTGTCTCAACAGTAGGTATTTATACAAAAGGGTCATTTCAGACATACAATAATTTAAACTTACAATACAATTTCAGGCAGGCACTCTAGATTAAAAAGAACTGGTTCCTGTCTGCGGCTTTGCACGAGTTTTTTTTACGGGAAAAACATAAACGTTTTATAAATTCATACTTCTGGTAGGTAGGTAAGAACCTAGTCTTTCTTTTATTAGAGAGTCTACGCAAATGAAATTTTAGGGCGGGCCAACTAATTATTTTAAAAATCATCAACTAGTAATATTAAACTTATTTTTATGAAAAATATATTAATACATACTATAAATGAAAAAAAAAATTTAGAAGAAATAGCCTCTCCATTTATCAATTTAGAACAAAATTAATATTTTAACATAGGCAAACCAAACAACAATATTTTATGCTGATTTCACAAGTATATGACACACATCTCAATATACGGGTAAAAAATATATATAAACTTACTGAAAATAAGAAATTCCATCCTTTTTCAGCACTTTGGACGAGTGATTCTTGCATTTTTTGTACCCATGCTTTTTGTCTGAACGCTAAAATGACACTAATTGAAAAGCTTTCCTAACATGTCAAAATGTCTCTCTTTTGCTACTGAAGGTTGTGGCGTGCGCATTGTGAATCTAAGGGGGGCCGGCAAAGCCGGACATTTTTGATCGATGGTTTAAGGCTATAAACAAGACAGACGGACTGCATTTTAACTGCACTACAACTGCTGCCGTTGGAGTGCAGTTAGTACGACTGCAATAAAACTGTAAACCAACCCTGCACCCCTATTGCAGTCGGTGTGCAGTTGAAATGCAGTCCGCATGTCATCCATTGCTCAATATTGCAAACTAAAGGAGGGTTAAAAGACTGAATGCAGTCAGTACAACTGCAATAAAACTACAAACCAACCGTGCAGCCCGATTGCAGTCGATGTACAATTGAAATGCAGTCCGTCTGTCATCCATTTTTCAATATTGCGAACTATAGGAGGGTTGAAAGACTGATAATGCAGTCAGTAGAACTCCATTATAACTACAAACCAACCGCGCAGCCCGATTGCAGTCGGTGTGCAGTTGAAATGCAGTCTATCTGTCATCCATTTCTCAATATTGCGGACTATAGGAGGGTGGAAAGACGTGGACACAGTTAACTATTTAGATTTTTGCAATGCCTATATACCTACAACTGAATAAAATACTCACCAGTACTGTGTAGAGCCCACATGTTAGAACCATTACACTGCCAACGATATAAACATTGGCCTTCGTCACTGAAATCAACAAAATTAGAAATAAAACTTCGTTTATTCCTGTCTAAACCAAAAAATAAACTTCACAATTAGTAAATAAATTAATGCTGGACAATTCAAACAGCATTATCTAGCTCCAAGTTAAGCAGAGCTTGTGTTATGGGTACTATAACTGATAGACATAATACCAATACCATACACAGATAGACATTTTTCTTATTATACATAGAAAACGACCAGAACACCTTGATCTATACAATACAAAGAATAAAGCCGCTGTTCCACCACGGCATGCGCTGTGCACGGCCACGCGGCGCATTTTAGCTGTAGGGGTTAGTTTGTTTGACAACGTGGGTCTACGCCTCCATTCCTGCACACACTATACATTAAAATTAACCCACGACTATGTACGTTTTAGCGTTTGCAGCTACGTGGGTGCCATATTTGAAAAAACAACGCGTGTGGCAATGACCTCATCAATCTCGTATTCGAAACTAGATACGCGTACGTAGCCTCTCCGTGCGCAGCGGTGGGGCAACGGCTTTATGGATACCGAGGCAGGGTTCATCACCATCATTATTAGCCATTATATGCCCACTACTGAGCATAGGCCTCCACCAATTTTTGTTTCCAACAATTCGGTCTTGGTCTGATGACATCGAGGTGCGTGATGTCTTTGTTACGAGGCAGGGTTGGGTTAATTTATTTACCTTTTACACAATATTACTGTCCCAAAAAAAGTGCCGCGGTTAATAAAGAGAGTCGTTACTTCTAAAAACCTTTGCAAAAATATCTGATATCCTACTCTATTTTTGCTTGAGATAATACTATACTCGACTGTATTTTTAAAACAAGAAGGATAATACGAAACTCACTCTGATTAAAAGCTAAAGCAGGAACGTAGACCACCATAGGTAGAAACAAAACCTGGGAAGAAAAAAATATTACTTTCATATTACATATATGTATATTCTGTGAATATTTCAAGCGTCTACCTGTTGCCGTTATCAATATTGAGAAAAACGAGCAAAATAATCACGTTTGTTGTATGGGAGCAGCGCCATCAAATATTAATTTTATTCTGTTTTTTTAGTATTTGTTGTTATAGCGGCAACAGAAATACATCATCTGTGAAAATTTCAACTCTCTAACTATCACGTTTCATGAGATACAGCCTGGTGGCAGATGGACGGACAGCGGAGTTTTAGTAATAGGGTTCCGTTTTACCCTTTGGGTACGGAACCTTAAAAATGATAAAACTATCATATTTGAAAAAATATACAAGGAGTTTGGCTAAGGTGTAGGCACCTGTGACGATTCAATTATTTATTTCTTGTGATTGATATTTAGTCTAACACTTTCATAGCCTACGACGCATAGCCTACGACGATGGCCCTCGGGACTAGCGTAGGGCGGCGCGGCGGCGGCGGCGCGCCCCTGCGGGTCGCACCGCCAAGGCAGGAAAGCATAAAGGTATAGAGTAGTTATAGGTATCTAATAGTCAGAGCGTAGCGTAGGTACAATTATAAAAATCCATGCTAATAGAGTTCACAGGTGATCGGAATGCTGGCTTTTATTTCGATCAACGAATTAGCATTGCCATTCAACGTGGCAATGCTGCCAGCATTCTGAGCACTATGTCTTCTGGTGAAGGCTTAGATTTTTAGACCTCAAGAAAACATACATTCCGTCGAACATAGAGCAACCTCCTTTTTTCGAACTCGGTTGAAATACTCTTGTATTTATTTACTTTATTAGTAAGTTACATCGAGACAATATTTGGGCCCAAACCAAATCATCGACCATTAGTTTATAGAATTAACTTGAAGACATGCATAATATTTTATTCAATGCATTAATTACATTTAATGTATTATTAATTAGTCCAGTCGTTTTGTTCGAAAATAGGAAGTTATTTGGAAAGTTTTGCGGGAGTCCAAAATATTCGACGACCTCTGTGGCGTGGTGGGCGAAGGCCTGCCTGCGAGGCAGGTTTTTTTTTGTTTAAAAAAAAAAGATATTTATTTTCAGCAAAAACACATTACAGTGATAGTTATGGTACTTAATAGGTAGGTAGGGTAGGTTGCGAGTTCGATTCCCGCCTAGGAACAAATGTTTGTACGATCTGCAGACTTCGAACAGAATTTGTTCAGGGTATTCTAGTCGATAAAAAATGTCTATCTATGTATTGTATTGTATTATGTATATCAGTTATCTAGTAGTACCCATAACACAAGCTCTTTTAGCTCTCGTTTAGCTTAGGGCTGTGTGAATTGTCCAGCATTATTTATTTATTTAATATTTCAAAAAGTATGAAACCTATAAACATTTCAGAAACTGTTTTGATATGCAAAAATCAATTACCTACTTTCACTTCACCCACCATTTTTGGGCCTTATAGGTCTCAGTTAAAATTTCAACATCACAATTTGTACCTACTGAAAATGTTCTTTTGCATATTTTTTTCTTTTACTCTGTGCAAGCGCACGATATTTATTATTATTTTTAAATTACAAGTTGATAGCTTTTTAGTACTGAGATACTCATAAGGGAAAAAAGGACGGACAGAGCGAGACCAAAAGGGTTTCGATCCCTTACGAAAACCTTACAAGAACAAAAGGAAATAAAACCGGCCAAGTGCAAGTTGGACTCGCGCACAAAAAACGGAACCTAAAAAAACGGCAAAAAATCATGTCTCTTGTATGGGAGCTCCCCTTAAATATTTGTTTTATTTATTTATTTTCAAAGTAAGTATGTAACTAAATATTCGAATTGAATATTTCAAGCGTCTACATGTTGCCGTTATTAATATCGAGCAAAAACGAGCAAAAAAAATCACGTTTGTTGTATGGGAGCCCCCTTAAATATTTATTTTATTCTTTTTTTAGTATTTGTTGTTACAGCGGCAACATAAATACATCATTTGTGAAAATTTCAACTGCCTAACTACCACGGTTCATGAGATACAACCTGGTGACAGACGGACAGCGGAGTCTTAGTAATCGGTTCCCGTTTTACCCTTAGGGTACGGAACCCTAAAAAGGATGGACAAAAAACTGCTATCAGGTACCATTTTTTCAATGTGGCGGAAAAGATACGAAGTGGCGAAGCTAAAATTCGGAAAGGGGACATCGGAATCTATAAAATTACACATTTAAAAACTCCCGGAAATATTTTCTTTCATTCTTTCCAGATAAAACTACCAAATGTTTAAAAAATTTACAAATATCTCTGTGCTCAGCTTGTAAGTCGATCTAGTCCCAACTACGCAACATAATTAATATTTCGATAAACCAATTAAAACCACTTGAAGCAATAGAGACAATAATATTGTCTTGGAAATTAACAACAGGAAGTCAAAGTCTAATAAAACCGACCAAGTGCGAGTCGGACTCCCGCACAAATTGTTCCGTACATTCTCTATAAAAAACGGCAAAAAAACTCGTTTGTTGTATGGGAGCCCCCTTAAATATTTATTTAATTCTGTCTTTTATCATATTTGTTGTTATCTCATATTTGTTCTTATAGCGGCAACAGAAATACATCATCTGTGAAAATTTCAAGTGTCTAACTATCACGGTTCATGAGATACAGCCTGGTGGCAAACGGACAGCGAAGTCTAAGTAATAGAGTCCCGTTTTACCCTTTGGGTACGGAACCCTAAAAACAGTAGTAAACTATTACATGATCTTCAATTGACGTTAATTTTACATTCCATTAATATCCTAGGTACCTAAGTAAGTACATGTCAGTTTTATCTTTGAATGTACCTACCTTCTGCTATCATTCAATTAGATAAGGAAACTTCATAGATAATCAAGATTAATCTTAAGGTGAACACTTACCCAAAAAATTAAATTTTGGCCCGCGCGCCTTTAAGCAGCAAAGAGTGCTTGTTTTCGATTCAGCATACCATGTAATGCCCTTATCAACAAAATAATACGAACATCTGCGGTTAGATCTGTGTAACTGGTCAGGTTTGTATCACAGATTATGTAGACGAAAATACGTTTTTACGTTTAATATCGTTATTTTGACTGCTTTTCGAAACGAATGGACCTTCAAGAAATAGGTATGAACTATATGAATCACTATACTGAATATGGTACTAATCGAATTAGAGACACCGAGTTTAAAGTCTCTCTACGCGGTCTCCATTCAAGTGGAGACCGCGACTCGGCAAACGTAATGTAGGACGCCCTCTGACCAGGCGGGCTGACGATTTGCGAAAGACTACTGGCAGATGCTAGATGCGGCAAGCTGAAGACAGGGCGCTATGGCGCTCATTAGGGCGGAGGCCTTTGTCCAGCAGTGGACTAATATAAGCTGATGATGATTATGATGATGAATTCGGGATCATTCTCTATTCAATAGCGAAAGAATTTTAAAAATATGTGTACATTTGACGGAGAAATCGACGAACATACACAAAAAAAAACAAAGAAACTTTTCCTGAAGTCGGTTAATAAGTACTTTGACAAGCAAACTAGAATAATATCATCATCAAAAACTACAGGAGCGTTAACCATGGAAAGTGAAAACCTACTTATTTATAAAACTATGCTCAAGTTCTTTCACACAATTTGCAATAGCTTACAAAATAATATATAACATGAAATTTTTCATTGTGAATCCTACGATCACATGATGTCATACAAAAACCATCATTATCTCGTCATATATCTATATAAACCCCATGTTTAGTTCCCATAACACCCGTCAAGATAACAATCAAGGTAACAAGTCCAGTGATAACGTAATTTTCCGCTAACCATCGAGTCGCTAGCGTCAATTGATGTTGATTTTCTTTATAAGAACAAACAGTGTGGTCAAAGTCCGAATCCGAACTCACAATGAATTGCTATTCATGTGGATGGACACTCAGTGTTATTGATATTTAGACTCTATGACTAGAAAATACGGTGCAAATACGGCAAATTAGTTGTTCACTGCTCAAGCGAACGACCGCAAAATACATACATACATAGGTATGTAGGTTGGTGACTAAAATATTGCTGGTTTAATCGATCTAGCGACAGAGATATCCGCTCAGAGAGCCATCTCATCTCTGTTATATTTCTTTTTACTTTAGGGTTCCCTGCCCGAAGGGTGGAAAAACGGGACCCTACTACTGAGCCTCCGCTGTCTGTCTATCCGTCCGTCAGCAGGCTGTATTTCATTAACGTAAAAAGTAGACAGTTGAAATTTTGACAGGATGTGCAGTGCATTATCATTATCGCAAAAAATATAAATAAAATAAAACAAATAATTAAGGGGGCCAACGTCCATACCACGTTTAGTTATTATGCTCACCGAAGTTAAGCAACGTCGGACGCGGTCAGTACTTGGATGGGTTCCTTCATGTTGGTTCTTGTGTTTTTTTAATACCTTCATAAATAAAACTTTAATATAACTTTTCTTTTGCGTAATAGTTTTGTTCGAAATTACGGAACCCTCTGAGTATGAGTTGACTCTCAGGTGGCTAGTTTTATTTAACTTAAACCAGCTTGCTGACATTGGTGAATGTGTCGATTCACAGATGGAGTAAGATAGAGTAAGGTAGAGTTTGGACTCTACCTTACTCTATCTATGAATTGACACATTCACCTTGAACTCCATTGAATGGTTACTGTTCTGGGAAACATGTTTAGACATGGTTAGACTCTACTTGCTACATTGAGGTTAGGCCGGTTCAGAACAGTATACCTACGCTACCTAGAGCGGCCGGGAAATCCGAGAGGTTCCGGTAATCCTATTGTCAGGTTTTTGTTATTAGAGTGCGTGAGCCCTCACACTCCCAACACACACACGACACACACTACCCTATTTGAATCTTATTGCCACATAAATACTCGATGGAATAACGCGGACCGCGCGAAATCCCGGGTGAAGTCCAAGCGAAACTTCTCGCTAACGTAAAAACGCAACATATAAAAATTTCTTTATACTTAGTTAAATTACCATGCTTATTCTCAAGATCTTAACTTCTGTATTTATTGAGAAATTAATGTTTTCGTAAAAATATTAAGGTAACTGTGATTTTTTGAATCAAGTAAAATTTTTGGAAACGTGTTAACGATAGTTAACATATATAAATTTCAAAGTTAAATAAAAAATATAATTTTTTTAATATTTACTAGTTTGGAAGATATGGAGATTCGGCAGAGGTGATTTGGCAGAGGTGATTGGGGTAGAATAGGCCCATAGGTGACTGCACTACATATTTACGTGTTACGTGGAGTCGGTGAAAAAGAGTGTATGTAGCTCAGAATAAAATAACAGCAGCGATACCTTATTGTTTAATTTAGATCTATACTAGATTCGGCACCCTACTCCGCACTCGCTATGGTAAAAAGTAGCTATTAAAAATTGATTATGCTCTACATCTACGACCAATTTCACCTCGATCTGTTCGGTAGTTTATTATTAGTAGTATTTATATCTACGCAAGTAGAAGCATTTCTGTTTGTTTTTGGCTCTGATTTTGTTTGCTATCCTGCTAGCGAACCAACTTATGCTGAGTCAGAGCCCTATTCGTTACTTTGCTTACACTTCGCTTTAAGATTCCAATTTTCTCATAGTTTAGCTACTGTATTCTGTGTAAGTTTTGTAAGAAATAAAAATATATGTATTCTATTCTATTCTTGTTATGAACTCACCTCATCGAGCAAAAACAAGATGGAAGCTACTGCCCGTACATGTCGATTGAATCTCAGCTCCAAGTACTAGAACAAAAAAACATTGTAGACTATACAAGCACAGCCTGATATACCCAAGCATTGTAGACCTCTTCCAGTATTTCAAGGAATAAGGGTTAGTTGAGCTAATACCTACACAGAGCAAATTCTCATACAGAAGCTGGTGTGCCAAGTATAATCTCAAAAGTCAATCTGTTTTTGATTACTTTTTAATTTTACTTTAATCTTTTTAGTATCCAGTCAACGAAGGATTGTAGATGGAAAAGTCAAAAGCAAAAAGTTTGACTTCTCTTCGACGTAAAAAATGTATAGAACCAAGTTGTAGAGAATATTATCAACTTTCGTTATGTAGCATGTCAAAATTTCCTACGACGCATGGACAACTAATTCAAAAATGGGACTTTCTTTGTGCCTCTACTCCTAGGGCATACCTCACAGGAGCGGGACTTTTAGTTTGTTTGCCTCCTAACTAGTCCAAACAAAGTTCCGATATCAAACTTTTTGCTTTCGACTTTTACACCCAACTCCCTTTTTTTGAGATTCATTGACTAGACTGGATTATGAAAATGGACCAATTCTTTGTTTCTTATTTAAATTATTTGAGTTGGTGCATAACCAGCAAAATATTTTTTATGCTCCAGCTAGATTACCTAATTCTTTTATATAAAACACACACTATAAAACCTGCTGACGCTACGAACCTCATACGAAGAGGAGAGCCTCAGCTTGCAAAAAACCGGCATGTAGATGACGCCAACGATCGCTGTACTAAAGATGATCGCCACGACGACCATCCAGTACTGCGTGCCGTAGTTGTACACCTCTGCCGGTGTTCCCAGGACCGTCACTCCTGATATGTAGCTACGATTAAAATGCTTGTTATCAGGGGGAAAGGAAGGGATAACCAATAGGTAATGACAGAGGAGTTTCTGAATTGTTGAGAAATTGAAGTTTCAGAAGGATGAGAAAAATTTAAAGTAAAACGGATTTAAATGCTAAATTTCTGTAGGTAATAGATTAAAGTTTTCTACAGCTTAGCAAAGCTAGCATGATCTTGTCAGTCAGAATCACCAATCATTGAGTCTTTAAACTTTTACTTTTCTACACTAATATTATAAAGAGGAAAGAGTTGTTTGTTTGAATTGAATAGGCTCCGAAACTGCTAGACCGATTTGAAAAATTCTTTCAGCATTAGAATCCTACATTATCCCTGAAAAACATAGGCGATGAATATACCCGTCCGAAGCCGGGGCGGACCTCAAGTCTCCTAATACAACTAATATTATAAACACTAAAGTGACTCCGTTTTTTTGTTACCTTTATAAGACTGCTGAATGGATCAGAATAAAAGACACAGACCAAGAAGGGAAAGAAGCCTATGTCCTAGGGAAACACATAGGCTGTTTTCTATCTAGCAGAAACAGCCTATGTCCTAGGGAAACACATAGGCTGTTTTCTATCTAGCAGAAACAGGCAGAAGCTACTAAATAATAAATATAAGTTAATTTCCTTACGTTGCTATTAGAGACAATGCCACCGGGAAAGTGTTCATGGCCTTCCCGCCAAGAAGGTAGTCCTTCACGTTTACCACGGCAGATTTTTTGGAGGCCATAGCGCTGTACCAGAGGCCGCCAATGCAAGACGTGAACACCAGGATCCCAAACACGGCGTAGTCAGTGGCGGTAAGACCGCCTTCTTGCAGCGTAAACGACATTTTGAGTTAGACCTGGTGAAAAGAAGTTAACTAGTAAACTGTTGTTTTTGTGGAATAAACTGGTTTGTAATTGATTTATTGGTATGGCTGATGTGATAACTTTAAAGAACACTTTTTTTCAGTCTCAGAGATTCAGTGCATTGATTTAGGTTCGAATTGAGATCGGTCTCAATACAGTTCCATAGCTATTTTTTTAACATAAAGAGCTACCTACGGTGATTTGACGACAATGTAGATATTATACAAAAAATGGCTCATACACTTTTCTTTACTTCTTTTGGTCAAAAAGTGTGTCACTAGCGTAGCTTAGCGGGACTAAAGTGCGAGTTGATTCGTAGAGACAAAAAGTATTTATTTCTTTTTAATTTTTGTCTGCAATCATTAGTCAGAACAAGACATTGTCCTCTTACATAAAGACTCAAGTTTTTGGTGTTCCTTATACAAATTACATACATTAATATGGAACTGAATGCGCCTTCTTGGTGATTGTTGATGTGTAAAAGAAGGGTGATTCTTCCTCCATGGTAGAATGCGTAGTTTGAGTTATTTTGCGTTGCGCGTAACAAGCACTTATAAAGAGTTGGTCTTAGCGCGAAATCTTGGGATTTTTTGTTCGCTACAAATTGAACAAAACTTCTCAATTACTACTTAATTGAGAATGTCATCAAGCAAAAAATTTAGATAATTATAATACAATTGGAACAGAAGTTCAAAGAAGTAATTAATATGATTCTGTTGCGGTATAAATCAGGTGAAATATATTTACAGACAACTTGAAGTAGAACAGTGAAAAAAGTGCAATATTTTACGTAAGTTTTGATAATTTTATTTTCTCGAAATCTAAGTGAAAAGAAGTGTGTTTTACTCGGCTGAAAACCAACCATTATGGTAGTATAATGCGTTTTAGATAATGGATGGTTTAGTACCTTGTAAAATAATCTATGCACCTACTTACTATTAAGAATCAACTGAGTCAACAATTCACTTATACACAGAGGCAGTTTGCTGGTTGGGTAATTTGCTAAAGCAATAAGTACCTACGAGAGTTTATGATCTACATAGTATGATAAACTGATCAAGATCATAGTATATTCTAAGGTTGATCAAGATCAATCTAGTCTCAGATAATTTTTCTGAAGATCAAGCAGATAAAGTGCACCGCTTGGCACGAAAATAGACCACAAGGTCAACTCTTTCTTGACAACCAATCTAGCATCTAGACTAGACTATCAAATAATAGGTGTCTCGAATTCAAGAAGAAAAGGACTCTCGTATATTACATGATTCAAAAAAGGATTCCTGAAAGCAGAATTTCTCCAAATTGTTTACTCAAAGTAATTTTTCGAGTTTCACATTAATAATTAATTATTGCCTCTGTCCGTCTGTCCGTCTGGATAATCTGTGAAACGATTGGTTCGATTTGTAAAATTCTTTGGACTAACCGAAAGTTGCTTTTAATTATCCATGTTTGACATTATGGCTTTGTAATCCAGGTACCGCGTGAACGAAGACTCGATCCGAAGCTTAAAAAGCACTTGCTTTAAATTACCAAGTGATTTTTTCATGTTAGTACACACGGCTGCCTAGAGCTGCTTATAAACGGTGGCAAAACGAAAAAAGAAAAACGCAAACAGAAAAGGTGTGGCTATTTAGGATGCTTCTAAAATCCCAACCAAAGGTGGAAAACTACCCTCTTTAGACCACAATAACATGTGATGGAAACTTCGATAAAAGTAAAAAAAGGAAGATACGGTACGTTTTACCAGCGCTCACTCAAAAACTGGACCGTGTCACGGATGAAATAATGATAAGGTATCGGATTATCAGAAAGTTTGAAGTATCTACTTACGCGGGAAAATTAGTGATGCCTTGGACTTTGTTTTTTGTTTTGGAGCTATTTGTACACCTGGTGAACGAACACGAGAGCATTGTCGTAGTGATTTAGTCGAAATAACACAAAATTATACGTCGTAGCAAGCACGCGAAACATAAATGCCATACCGCCCGCGCCGCCGGTCTGATTATGACTGAGGTAAGGGAATATATTTGAACCTGACTTGAGCCATCCACTTTCGAGATGATAATGCCTCATCTCCCTTTTTTTACTTTTATCGAAGTATGGAAAGTAACGATAGGCACTCATTATACAGCCTGTAGAAATGTATGCTTGGCCGACAAAAATACGACAAAATTTAGCTGAAGTCGGTCAATCTTCCACAGGTGTTTTGTGTAACGACCGAAAATATCTGCAGATCGTACAATCATTTGTCCCGAGGCGGTAATCGAACCCGCAACCTCCAGCGTGGCAGGCGGACCTTCGCCCACCGCGCCACAGAGGTCGAGATATTGTGCTAAAAATCAACACTGCCAAATGCTCCCAAAATACAAATATGTATAATGCAAATCTAAAAAATAAAGACAAAAAAATTTACTCTCGCGCCAACCCGCGTCGAACCACCGCCATCGTTACGTAGGACTTAGAATCAGTTCAAAATATTCAGCAGTCCATTTCAATGACTGTACCTACTGAGTTTCTGACACTACTAACCTACATAGTATTATGTCATTGGCAGTTTTAACCATGTTAGCAGGTTACACAAAAATACACGTATGTAACTTACAAAACTTCACACGCAAAAAACGTGACTTTTCTCGCGTGTAATCTTTTATGCGATCGGTATGATTTCAGTGCCATTGTTTTGTGTTTTGTAATAAACATAGGTACTAACAAACAATGATCGCTACAGTTTCATAAGCCGTGCATGTGATTGAATCTAGTAGGTAGAATGAGTAAATTTTAGTAATCTACAGTAGTTAAAATAGTAATTTAAAATAAGCTCATAAAATTTAAAGAAGTGCTTTTTTTTAATAATAAAGTACTTATTCGAATAAGCTACTTGTTATTCCGATAAATAAATAATTATATTTTCCATACAAATAAATAAATAATGCTGGACAATTCACACAGCATTATCCAGCCCCAAGCTAAGCAGAACCTGTATTATGGTTTATGGGTACTAGATAACTGATATACATAATACAATAAAATACATAAATAGATATTTTTTTTATAACATATAAAACTACTAGCACACCCGAAACAAGTATCTGCCGATCGTACAAAGATTTGTCCCGAGGCGGGAATCGAACCCGCAACCTCCTGCGTCACGGCGGACCTTCGTCCACCGCGCCACAGAGGTCGTCATCGCGAATATAAGTACCCTTGTAGGTAGGTACTTTATAACATATTTAGTATTATCTAATGAAGAACCTATAAAAAAATATATTAATTAATTTGTACTAAATTAATTAGTAAAATTAATACTAGTTTTAATTTAATTCTATTATTTGATTGTAATTTTCTTTGTTAATAAAGTCATGCTAAAATAAAAAAAGTAACAAAATTATCAGTAATTATTATTATTATATTAATAATTAAAAACAACAATTTACGATACACCTTTATCTAATAATATAATACTACTGTAGGTATATTGAAAGTCTCCTTTAGAACTAGCGACGTTCTAAAGGAGACTTTCAATATACAGTAGTATTACTACTTAAGTAAAATAAGTTGTTATAAAAATATTATTATTACCTTCACATTCGATTCAATAAGGGGTTCTCAGCTGATAACTTGTGCGGAAGTAAACAAAGATTTTTTGCGTGCATGGGATCTTGCCAATCTTGCAAGGGCATGGACGTATGCGAGACTATTGGCTTTGGCAACGTCACCAAACCTGCATGACCACATCGCAGGTTCTACTTTCACTACGCATGCCGTTGTCCATCACACACGGTTCACCAGATTCATCAAATCCAGAAGCACTAATATAAAAGAACTCAAAACTCCCGCGCACACTCACATGTCAAACTCATTTCAATTTTTACTACTAAATATCGGATAATATCACATGTGAACAAAACATTGGAGCAAATTTATCAAATTTATATGAACTAGAAAGATGTAACAAAATATATTAGCCTCAAAAAGCAGCTCTATTATTAATTCTATGATTCTTTTTAGGGAATTGATTTTGTTGTGGGAAAACGGAGTGTGCGACAGCGAGTAGCACATTGGCAGCTGTCACGCTACTGTCGGTTATAGAGGGGACAAGCTGTTGAATGCGATCGCCACAGATTCACACATGTGTTAAAAATTCTATGTTGTATTTCCGCTGTGTTCAGTTCACGGCGGTAGCGGCACCTAGTGGTAATCGGTCGAAGCTTTTCAAAGGTAAATTCAGCGCGACTCACGTTGGTTGGATTCGCGATGAAGTCTTTGGGTGAAGTCATGGTGAAGTGAAGCCAGCCAATAATATTCGATGTAAAATTGTTTTACAATGCTAATGATTGAGGCATTTTGTCAATGGTTCTGTTTATAGATTTATAGTGATCTGTGGTTCTACTATTCTTTACCAAAATTTTTAGACGCTACAAATTTACTATCATTCTATTGCTTCATGTTATTTCACAGACGAATGTGAATGCTAACCTTAGAAAATTTAAGCCGCTGTCATGCTAACGCATTGCTATTCGTTTGGTAGTGTATACTCATTGATTTGTTTGTTTTTTGACTTCTTCCGTATCTTTTAGAAATTCTAATTTATACCTATTTCGTATTTTCAGTCTTTTGTAGGAATTTACCTGTGTTGTAAACATAGATAATGCCTCCAAAAGGAAAAGAAACTGTGGTAAAGACTA
The DNA here is from genome assembly GCA_947086465.1 of Eupithecia exiguata. Lineage (NCBI taxonomy): Eukaryota > Metazoa > Arthropoda > Insecta > Lepidoptera > Geometridae > Eupithecia > Eupithecia exiguata. The sequence continues at coordinate 4,538,509 of OX352229.1, forward strand.
ATTTTGTCAGACCTGCAATCAGCCAGTCAAGCCTATTGCTCACACCTAAAAATGTTTTTGAAGGTATGTTAGGTACCTACTTGTCTCCATAAGATACAGACCTACCAACTTCCTGTCCACTATCAAACATTTAAAAAATACATTTGATCATCTATAAACTTATTCCGAAGACTTACCGTTGACTGTTGATCAGGGTTTGAGGAGCGGTTATATACAGGCATCGACTGGACTCTCGTAGAGCGTGCTCGGCGACACCACCACAAAATTTGTTCTGAAGAAGAAGTCCCAACAATGCCATTTTCTGAAGCCCTAAAAAACAAAATAGCAAAAAGCATTTTAGCAGGTTTCCTTGATGATAAATCAAGTATATCTCTTGAACAACAGTGGGAATTTATACTGCCTATCACACAGTGGGATAACGAAAAGTTTTCCAACAAAGAAGGGCAGATTTGTTTCAAGAATGCGAATTGCATAACTGATGATATGGTGAAACTCATCAAGAAAGCAGTAATGTTGAAAGATCGCGCAGTTCTTAGGAATGACTTAAAAAAGGTCAAAGTTTTAAGAGTTACTGATTCTCAGGTGAATAGAGCATACTTAATACCTTCTTATTACCAAAATACGACGACGACCTCTGTGGCGCGGTGGGCCAAGGTCTGCCTGCGACGCAGGAGGTTGCGTCATCGATTCCCGCCTCGGGACAAATGTGTGTATGATCTGCAGACATTTCAGGGTGTTCTGGTCGTCTTCTATGTATGATAAATATCTATTTGTGTAATAAAAAATATCTATTTGTCTATTCTATTGTATTATGTATAATATCAGTTATCTAGTAGGTACCCATAACACAAGCTCTGCTTAACTTGGGGCTAGATAATGCTGTGTGAATTGTCCAGCATTATTATTTATTTAATTAAATTAGACAATGCATTAAAAATGACCGATATTGGTTGTTTCTCTTTTATAACCCAATTTAGATGACAGACCTTGATGACGAAATAACAACGTTTAAGAACCTAGTCAGTCTGAATTTATGTGGAAACTTAATTGAAAACCTAGATTCGAAGTTGTTGTGTCGTGATTTGAGAAATTTGGAACTGCAAGCCAACCGAGTAAAGAGTATCCGTGGATTCGTTGAAACCTTGCCCACATCTCTGCTATATCTAGGTCTCGCCAGAAACATGCTCAAAGATGGTGAGTAATATAATAATAGATAAAGACGTTTTATCATAGTAAACGTACAGTTTTAATGAAGATAAACTTAAATATTTCTTTCAGGAGATGAATTACATTATTTCAAACGTCTACCGCATCAAATTACAGTGCTCGACTTATCTGACAACGACATCTGTGATTTGGAATCTGTACTAAGTGCCTTAACAATGCTACCGAATTTGACTTCACTGCAGTTGGTGGGGAACCCCTGTTCGGTGTGCTCTCATTTTACTTACTTAGTTCACGACACTTCGCATAGATGGCGCAACCTGTCTGATACATATCAGCTTAAAATTATTTACCTATTTTAACCGACTTCAAAAAGGAGGTTCAAGGTTCCATGTCCGGTCCTATGACCGATTTTAATGGTTGTATGATCCCGAGATGGTCCCATAAAGTTCTATTGCCGAGGAATAAAAATTTATACCGTGAAACTTATACTTACATAATATAAAACAGTGTAAATTTTAATAAGCAATTTGTAATTGGTTTTCAGTTTCTTACAAAACAATAAAATTGTTGTTTTCAGGTGTGCGCAGCGTATGCCCGTACAGTAATTTCCAAATTGCCATTGCTAATGTGGCTGGATTACCGTGAAATTCTTCCAACGGACCGCCCGATAAATGTTTTTGAGCCTCATCCAGATGATTTACGATCGGCGCATTTTTTCTTCACAGTAATACGGGTCATGTCTGCCGCGCAGCCTCCTAAGCCTGAAAAGGTGGGTAATCAGAAAATATTTTGAAGGTAGGTATGATAGGCATAGGTGCATAAAACAAAACCTTTCTGTTTTGGTTTCTTGATCACCGCGCAGTACTGACGCTGCGTGCGGAGAAGCGGTCATTTGATTTTCTTCCCTGAGCGTGACAACACAGATTAATAAATGACCACTTCTCCGCACAGACATTCGACGTGAAAGTCCCAAGACAAGAGACCAAAGCTTTAGTGTCTCTACATTAAGCACACAAATTATATTCTAATTTTAACCAATGATGTTGATAATGTTGAAACCTAATTAGATTCGAGATACTAGATTCGTTATCTAGTAGGTACTTATTTGAGACTTCTTGATTTATCAATCTTTTCTAAGAATTAATTTTTTGCTTTATATAAGTATTTGAGTTCTATTTTTTCTTCTTTGCTTCTGTGTGGTTTATGTTGTAGTTCTGCACGTCTTTTTATCTTGTTTTTAGTTTCGTCTGATATTTTGCGAAGTTTTTAATTTTTTTAGACTTTCCATTATTGTTATCTCTATTTTTGTGCAATACGTTTCTATGTTTTAGAGAGTTAATTATAGTATCTTGCCATCTAAATTCCGGCATTTTGGTTTAAGTTATTCTAGGAATATTTTCGCATTTACCTTGCCGGATAATATTTCTTGTTTATTGTTGTATGTAGCTCTACATTTTTTAGTTTTCGTTAGTTTGTTTGATCCTCGTATGAGCCAGTGATCAATTGAGAAATTTCTGCTGCTTACAGTTTCTATGTTTGTGAATTTTTCTCGTGTTTCGCTGAGGATAAGGTCAATTTAATTTCTCTGTTTTCCATCAGGCGATATCCAGGTCCAGAGATTGTGTCTTTTTCTTGAAAAAAGTGTTTTTAATTGTGAATTTATTTTCAATTGCGTGTTGTAGGTACCATTAGGTCACCTCTGTGGTTTCTTGTCCCGTGGCAGAAGGGTTCCATAACAAAATTCGCCTGGTTTTTCTCTGACCTATTTTTGCATTACAATCACCTAATAGAATTTAGTTTCTCTGAAGCTGGTTGCTTTGCCGTTTGTATTTGATTGTAGAATTATTTTTAATCTTCTTCTGTAGGGTCCTGGGTTGGGGCGTACCTGTTTTTATGATGGCATAATACGAAAACTTACTACAATGATGTAGTAAGTTTTCGTATTATGCCTGAATCCAGTGCATGATATCCACAAAACTCACATGCATTCTCATCTCATCGATCAAAGCTCAACACTCATATAAAATTACCTAAATATTAGAATAATAGTTATTTGTTATACAAGAGTGCAAAGTTGCTTTTTAACCACGTTCTCAATTTTGATGATCGAGCAAGCGAAGGATTCTAAAATTAATCTTGATCTAATAAAAATTAGAATCCTGAGCGTTACCTATTGAGGGAATCAAAAGGGCACGAGGTAAATCTTTGCACTACTCGAGTGCAAGAAAGAGTATTTTTGCTCTTCAATATCTGAGTCCAAAAGCCGTTTTTATTCGCTAGAGGATAAAGTAAATTGAATTTAGAGCATCGTGCACACGATGTTCTAAATCCAATTTACTTTTGACAAGTTTGGGGACCCGCACTGAATGGAACAAAATATCGTTACAAAAGAACGGACTAAGTCTAATTAAAAATACAAACTCATGTAAACTTGTATTTTTATACACCTATTAATCCTAAGATACGCACCAAAGCGAAACGCCAAAGTTTTGAACCGCATTGAGCGCGAGGTACACGAACGAGGTCTTTAGACCTCGTAGACCCGCAGTGAACGTGTTTATAATTATGCCAAGTCTCGTCTCGTAATACTCCTGCCGTAAAAAGTATTGAGATCTCGAGAAGAGCCAAGTCTGATATTTAAATCTTCGACTAAGAAGTTGGCAAATTACCTACTTAGGTACAGTCAGCTGCGAAAATATGTATACACTGCCATGTTTTCAATTTGACTGAATAGTAAGTGCATGGTAATTTTGATAATTTATTATACCGCATTTTGAGAAGTACGATGACTACTTTGTACGTAAAATGTGTGCATCGACTTTTATTTGAAAAGTTCTGAGTAAAATAAAAGTGAAAACTTGGGAGTGTTTACATATCTGAGCAGCTGACTGTACACCAATTTTAACTTTTTTTTTTGATAATTTTAACATTGATATTTTTTGTTTGGATAGAGATCTAACGGACCCTTCTCTCTTTTGTTATCAGGGGTGTACGGCTTTGTTTCATATAGAACTAGAGATCCCCCTTCTTGACTCTGTAAGAAGAAGATTTCTGATGTACCGGCGACATGAGTCCCTGATAGAAACTTTGCCACCACCGGAGGACGATTTTTGGCCCACTGAAACTATATCTAATATGATAGCCAGCCATACCAACAACAATGGTAAGTGTTAAATTCATTAGCTGGAGACATTTACCAAAATTATTCGTTTATGTTATCTGTTTGATTCCCGCTTTGGGATCAATATTTGTATGATCTGTAGCTAATACATCAGTCATCTAGTTGGAACCCGTAACACAAGCTTAGCTTGACACTAGGATGATGTGTGAATTGTCCAGCATTATTTATTTATTTTATTTTTATTTATGTACTTGGTCTGTTCTTTCGCTTGGGGCCAGATGATGCTGTGTCAACTGTCCAGCGCTATTTATTTATTTTATTTTTGTACTTGGTCTGTTCTTTCGCTTGGGGCCAGATGATGCTGTGTCAACTGTCCAGCGCTATTTATTTATTTTATTTTTGTACTTGGTCTGTTCTTTCGCTTGGGGCTATATGATGCTGTGTCAACTGTCCAGCATTATTTATTTATGTAAACTAGGTATACAGGGATATAGGTATTTAATCAATAACCTCATAAAGGCGACTTGGGTATATCAAGACTAACAACTTTTGTTCTATGACTTTTTCCAATTCGATGATTTTTTTTTCAATGCAAAAAAATAAATAAGTAAATTTTCTGTTCTAATCTTCTTAGCTCTCTCTAGGCGGTCACAGATTACAGCCATAGGAGGCCCAGGGTTGATAATCTTTCTGCTACGCGGTCCTAAGCGCTGTGTAGCACGTTACTCGGCCGAGCGATTGCGTAGCAGTCGTAGCACTCAGCTGACAGCGCACAATAACGAGAATCGAATGAATGAAACATAGGTAGGTATTTACGAGACATAGAGCTAACGATTGATAGAAATTCCCACAAATACTAAAAAAAAAATCTTGAGATGTGAAAAAAATCTTGAGATGTGAAAAAAATCTTGAGATCGTTTTGGCAAAAGTCATAGAACAAGAGTTGTTAGTCTTGATTTACCTAAGTCGCCTTTAAGAGGTTATTGATTAGATACCTATAACCCTGTATATGTGAGTGTAATTACTATAGTTGTAATTATTGTTTTAATGTGCTCATGTTATCTTATTTGTGGATTTCATTTTTAAAAGAGTTACTTATTATTTATTAGTACTTATATTATAGAATAGAATTGAATAGCATTTATTTTGACACATAGTTAGTGAAACATAGAACATGGAGGCTTATAAACTGAATCACATAAAAGTTAGGCGTCAGATCGAGTTTCGACCCTATAACCCTGTGTTGAAATAGGTGTTGGCTCAGCGTGTGCTGAGCAATCGACGCTCAGCGTGTGCTGAGCGATCGACGCTCAGCGCTGTTTTTCAGCCAAAAACCTTGTATGTTGGCGCTACGACCATGTAGTTAAAATACTTCATCGTTTAGCAAAATACAGAGTTTTGTAATTTTTTATGTACCCTGTACATCAATAACTAGGTAGGTTACATGGGTAAGGCAACAGAACCTAATGCAACGAATTTCTGTGTCCTAGAGCAGTTAGGCGAGCAATCACCGCACGAATCTGACATCTACAAAGTGTTGGAGGTGAAGAACTCTCGTATAATACAAAACTACACCACATTCCAAAGCAACAAGGTTCCCTGGAGCAAAGTCATGAACTTCAGTGATCCAACAATCAGGATATTCTGTCCAGATCTTGTAGCTTTGAGGGACACATTCAGAACTGTTGTTACAGTACGGCTGGTGTATACTTTGGTAAGTGAGAGTGGAGTACTCCTAGCCGGGTCTATCCATGTCTATGACTATTTAATTTAAGACCTTTCTATACATGATTGTAATGTAACAATGACGACCTCTGTGGCGCGGTGGGCGACGGTTCGCCTGCGACGCAGGAGGTTGCAGGTTTATAATATAAGTATACATAAAAAATTAAAATTTGAGACGTCTGCCGTGTATAAATGAGGCTACTTTACAATATTACCTACTTCATTAATAATATATTAAACAAATGTCCAAACCTCCCCTCAGGGAGGCCCAAACCTCCCTACCGTAGGGAGGTTTGGGCACTTTTGACAGGTTCCAGAAATCCTTTTGTGACTTGGTGACTGATTATAATTTTTTAACGGTTCTTTGCAATAATTCTAGGCAAATGGATGGTGCAATAGACCTTGGCAATGCAACTTTAATTATTAAAAAAAAACATTTTGTTCCTTAAGTTTTCATAATACCCATATATATAAGTATATCTACTTATATATGGTGCTTGTTAACGAAAGATCTACAAGGGAACATTTTTTAGACTACAGCAAGCAGACAACCTAGTAAGAAAAGCATGATCTTCCACAAACCCATTGGGGAGCAGAGGGTGGTCCTGGCAGCCATGAAATGTGCACTCAAGAATCCAGATTGGAGCCAGCCTTCACAACACTTCCATTGGGATGATTCCCTGAAGACAGAGGAAGCAATCCATTGGGGAGATGGCGATTTGTCGGTAAAATATTTTAATAAAATATATAAACATATTATTTTAATTAGTTATTATTACAATTGATTGAGCCTGTAGTCACTGTATTGTCCAGTATTCCACTGCAGCGCCACTTTGTTTTAATTACTTACATTGTTAGTTTTTATATAAGCTTATACCTGCTCAGAGGCTCAGAAAGCGACTAATCATCCGGCTACTTCAGGTTCTTCAGTACGTCAGTTACGGAGGTGCAAAACCAGTGAAATCAAAGGCAGATGGGGACGCCGCAACATCTATGAAGCAAGATATTCCTGATAACTTAACATGTCAATTTGGCTTTGGGATTGAAACTATAAAATAAAATATTTGAGTAACATTTTTGACAAGCAAAATGAGTAACTATGATTTTTGGGTTTTCAATTTATATTAATTTCTTCTACGGAGCGTCCATCCCGAGAGCAGTGAAACCAGCCAGTGGGGGGCAATGTCAGGACTATACACATACCAAAAAAAATATTTTAAATCCGTGCGAAATTCTTTGGGATAGATTTTTTGTTGTTTTGAGAGTGTGCTGAGCCATATTAACATCTAACCTTGTTTGTCGCAGTTGTGTTTCGACTAGGATTGGTCATGACTGATTTTTCAATTAACATTCTTCGTAGGTCACAAGATTTTGTAAGTATGTATTGTGTATGTTATCTACCTAAAGTTAAGCACATTTACCAACTTAAACACATGTTCTACACCAATTTGCTTACCTACGTAGTAATGCACAATTACCAATGAATATTTAATCAGTGTCAAACTAGCACTCGGGGGTGTGATTCGTACTTTATCCTTCCCTCTAACAATTAACTGTTATCTTATAATATAACTGTAGGAACCCCTACAGTTTTTTATAACAAATTTATTTCGTTACAACAACATAATGATCATCAGAATAATAATATAAAGTGGCAGCATCCTGAATGAGGCCAGTTCAAGTTTTGTTAGGGAGATAGACGGAGGGCCGGGCAATGGCTGGCGAGACTCAAGAACGATGGGCCAACCAGGCCGAATATCTGCTGTCCTGTCTTGGCTACGCTGTGGGGATCGGAAACATCTGGAGATTCCCTTATTTGTGCTATCGGAATGGCGGAGGTAAAATTAGGATGAGCTTTTTTGTGAGCCACTTAGGTGTTCCTAGCATTCTAGATTTCAGGGAACGCCTTTAAGGCCCGTATTATGAAAGCTTGCTCGGTTATCAAACGATGCTTGAGTAACGTTTTTGTATGGCATAAACGTCACTTAAGCATTATTCGATGACTGAGCAAGCTTTCATAATACGGGCCTTAGAATCGATTCCATAGTTTCTCAATCTATGTAGATTCGGACATATATTATGTTGGCCCTAAAAAAACTCACCCAGAAGACACAATCGTGTTGTTTCTTTCGTTATATGAATTTAAAATGTACGATTAACTTTCTAAAACACATTTATTATTTTTATAAAGGTGTGCATAGTAAGAATTGAAATGTATTTCTTTGCTTTCAGGAGCCTTTTTGATCCCATATTTTCTGACTCTGTTCATATGCGGCATTCCCTTGGTTTATTTGGAAACAACACTAGGCCAGTTTGCTAGTGCAGGATGCATCTCGGTATTCAATATTAATCCTTTATTTAAAGGTAGGGTTTAAAGGGTTGCTTCGTATACAAGACGTTATCAATAATATGTATTAAAAAACAGTTTGTATGTTTTTCCTATAGGAGCTGGATATGCGACTGTTGTTTTGAATGTGATATCAATAACCTATTTCTCTGCAATCATGTCTTATCCACTGCTATATATATATCACTCAATGCAGTCGCCACTCCCTTGGCAGAGTTGTGGCAACTCCTGGAATACGGACAAATGTGTGGAGGTAGGTACTTTAGCGATATATACTTGATTTTTTACAAAGATTTTACCATTACTGTACCTAAATGTAACAAAACGATACACAACGTGCCTCACAATCCGAGTGAAAACGCTGAAAGATCTAGAATTCGCCAATCATTCTGCATCATCATTTTGTATATATTTACGTATACAATTTCATATAATATGCCTATCAAAAACATGAATTTTTCAGATCACTCAAAACAGTAGCATTTTTTCTTCAAATGGATCTATTACTACTCCAGAGGATGAATTTTTCCAGTAAGTTCTTTGACTCTTTTAAGACATCTCAGCTTATTTTACATCATCAGCCATGAGTTATTTTTTGAAGACGACCTTAATAATATACCTTTGCTTAAAGCAATTTATACCAACGACAGACATGCCTTACTATGCTTATTTTATATGTAAAACATTTCAAGATTTGTTATTATTACTTCAGCATTCGCCTTTTGCACATGTCTCCTGGCATTGAACAAATCGGCGGTATAGTTTGGCCGGTATTATGGGCCAACGTTCTTTGCTGGGTCATCGTTTACCTCTGCATCTGCAACGGGGTCAAGAGCGTTGGAAAGGTAATCTTAATCACACAAAGCTGCAGTATATATCTTTACTTGGCATCGCGCCACTACTTTTTCTCCAATTCTCGGAAGTATCAACATCATACCTAACTACCTACTCGAATCTTAAACTTCCAACGACATTTAAACGAAATGGGCTCGCTTTTTCGAGACAAGGACGACCGAACGCCGCGCGAGGAAGGCGATAATTGAAGGCAAGAGCCGCGGAATTTCCGGCGCGCGCGCAATTTCACTGGTTTTTATTTTAAAATTTGATATTGTTCTAATATATATATAAAATAATACTCTTTCGCAATAAAATAAAACCAAATTCGTGTTAACTATTTATTAGGAATCACGAAGACAAAGTTTCGTTAAAATATGTTAAATAACTAGTAAATGAAAATGCTTTTTCCGTAGACGTATCTTAGTGAGAGGAAACTTTGCGATTTTATTGTATTGAGTCAAGTTGAGTCAATCGTGTTTCCCGTAACTTACTAACTATGTTTTAAATTTACTTGTGTCCTCAGATCGTATACTTCACTGTTATATTTCCTTATGTGGTCCTATGCATATTACTCGTGCGTGGCGTGACTTTACCTGGAGCTTCAAAAGGCATATGGTTCTACATACTTCCTGATTGGGGGCAGTTGGCAAAACCGAAGGTATATCACACCATTTGGTAAATTACACGGATCTAATGTCATACTATCACATTATTAATAGAAATGGGAAAGTTTGGATATTTGGATTTTTGTTTTTTGTTGTAAATTTTGTTGGTAATAAATAATTTGTATTTGTTAAAAAAAAAAAAAAAAAAAAAAAGTTACCTCTTCACGCAAAAAGTACTGAATTGTTTGGGCTGAAATTAACATAGAAATTTACATAGGTGTAGCCCCAAGCCTGGAATCAAACATTAGGCTGCTTTTTATCCCATAAAACAGTTCCCATAGGATCGAAATAATCTTTAACGTTTCCATAGAAACGACGCGTGCGGAGCAGCCGGATAGAAACTAGTACCAACATATCATAGAAATAAGGTATATTTATGGCTAAGTTGCTATCTTACAGGTGTGGGCAGATGCCGCAACTCAGATATTTTATTCTCTTGGACCAGGATGGGGAGGGTTGGTCGGTATGGCCAGCTTTAACAGATTCAACTACAAAAACTTACGGTAAACGCATGAGAATAAGTCTAAATACCTTGCTCTATTTTATTTCAGTTATAAAACTATTAACATTTCACTTTTTACACGGCTACCCAAAAAAAAGTGTTATGTCTTCAGTTTTCTTTCATGTGAGTTTCCTACCACCATAACTTTTAAATGTCTGAAGCTGAACCGATTTGCGTGTCTGGGGTATCGTTAAAATCCTTACATCATCCCGAATATCACTGGTGTTAGTTCAAATGTCGCCAAAACAAACATATACTACATATATTTGTAGTTATAATTTATATAATTAACTAAAAACTTGTTCCGAAAAACTTAAAAAACTGTGTAAATATTATGGAAATTGAAGTATGTTTTTAGTTTTTTCAGAACAACAAATTATGTAATATATGGATCATAATAAGTACCTATCTTTCGTCAATCGAACATGAATTTGAAAGTGAGATATCATTATTTTATTCTGTGCTTTCAGGTCATCAATAATAATTCCTCTAGTAAACAGCGGGACGAGTATTTGGGCAGGTTTCGTTGTGTTTTCCGTGCTAGGCTTTGCGGCCGACAGAGCCAATGTACCAGTCAGTGACGTGGCCACTGCTGGGCCTGGACTGGCATTCGTTACGTATCCTGCTGCTGTGTCTATGATGCCGGCTCCGAATTTGTGGGCTATTACCTTCTTTATTATGCTGTTCTTCCTTGGAATTGATACCATGGTAAGTGTCCTGTAGCACTATCTTTGCCCATGACAAACTTTTTCATGTTGCGGCTAGTAGAGCTCCAGCGCGCCGCACCCCTTCGGCTCGCACCGTAGAGGCTGCCCAAGCAGCATCACAAGCTGTATAACAGCTGTATTAAATTTCGTTTATACTCTTAATGCTGTATTACTTGCTGCATAAAGGCTGTATAAGCGCTTATACAGCTCTTATACAGCTAAAATGGGCACAAATTATACAGCGTTTTGTGTTATATTAGCTGTACAGTAGCTGTATAAGCATAAAATAGGCTGCATAATAGCTGTTTTGCAGCTGTACTATGGTGTAAGAGGAAACCAATACACTCCAATTACTACATTGTAACACACTTGTGCAGCTTTACGCTGTAAAAAGTCTGTTGAACAGAGTTACAAAAGAATTAAAACGAAACAGAAGATATATTTTAATGATGGCGTTCAATTATAACAGCTGTATTGATCAAAGTGACATTTTATTATAAACGCTTTGTGTTTAAAGATTTGGAGATTCGAAAGGCGCAGGATACAGTGCATTATCGTGCAAAAATAAATTTATTGTGGACATATATATGTTTTGTGATAAAAAATAAACGCGCCCGCAAAATAACCAGGGAAGAGATATTAAATAAGGTAAGTAAATATGGTTTTTATAGGTTAGAATTTAAAAATGTTTGAATTAATGGACGTAGAGCCTCATTGGTGCATAGTAGATTATTGGACAAACTGAAAATATTGATAAACATAAAAACATTAGTCTAATTTTTATGTAATCATGTTCGTAATCTTCGATTGGTAATTGATAAAATGGCGACAATTTGCTAAGCAGCTTAGATTCTATTTTGATGGTCTTATAGCATTAATAGCTGTACTATGTAGGTAATGGATACTAGTATTCAGCTTTAAGCTGTTGAAGGGCTGTATAAACGAATAAATTTACTATTAATGCTGCATAGCAGTGTTTAGAACATAACCTGTAACTCTTAATACCTATAGCATTAATAGCTGTACTATGTAGGTAATGGATACTAGTATTCAGCTTTAAGCTGTTGAAGGGCTGTATAAACGAATAAATTTACTATTAATGCTGCATAGCAGTGTTTAGAACATAACCTGTAACTCTTTTTAGGGATACGTAATATAAAGTGAAAAACCAAAATGCACTGCGAGATCACATCACGTTTTCGAAAATAAAGTAAGTAATAAAGTTATTTTCTAGAAATTTCAAAGCAATTATTGTAGATTTGCGTCCTAGAATTTGTAAAGAAATAAATAAAGTAAATATTTGTACTAAATTATGTTTTTTCTTCGTTCTTGGTATTTATTTATTCCGTGTATATTATCTATTTTATGAAGTATTTTTATATTAATTTATGTTTCTACTTGCTTATGAATATTTAATAATTATTATTACCTATGTATTATGTTGTATACACCCCTGCCTTTCTTAAATTTTCAAATTTTTTTCCATCCAAAGGTTGCCTGGAAGAAATCGCTGCTAAGCGATAAGGCCGCCCATTGTACTATTATGTTTAATGTTTATATCTGTTTTGTTTTAGCTTTATATTATTATATTAACTCATTTATTTTAGATCACAAATCGAATCCATAACAAAATACAAATTTATAAAATGTCACTTAAAATTATTACACAATAAAACCAAACAAAATAGAATTAAATTTAACTAGAAATAAGATTAAATAATAAAAAAAAATATATAAAAAAAAATAGAAAAAATAAAAAAAATTATAATAATTAAAAAATTATAAAAAAATAAAATAATAATAATAAAAATTATAAAAAAAATAAAAAAAAATATATAAAAATAATAATAAAAATAATAAAAAAAATTATAAAAAAAAAATAAAAAAAAAAAAATAAAAAAAAAGCTTTACTTTGTGGTGTACAATAAAGAATTTTGTATTGTATTGTATTGTAAAGTGATGCAGTCCAAAACAGCATACAAATGCACAATAATTCAAAATGGCGACTCTGTCACTTATACAGATTAAGGCTGTACTATAGGCGTCATTTACTTTTATTGCTGTTTATTACTCTCAAAGACAGAAATTATACAGCTATAGTCTGTAAAACGGTGTACAATTACACCATAAAAAGAAGCTGTAGAAGAGCGTTTGCCTACTTCTTAATACAGCATTAAGATTTGAGGACCACCATAATACAGCTCTAAGCTGTATTAAGTAAGTGACGGTATGCAAAATGCAGCTATTGTACAGCTTTAATACTAAAATGAGATTAAAGCGTTACAGGAAACTTAAAGCTGTACAAGACAGTTATCATACACTGATTTAGAACTTTAAGCGTACTTTGACTCCTTAATACAGACTTAATACAGTTAGAGCTGAATAATTGCTCCTAAACCGACATTATAACACTACAATATCTTTTCAACGTTCTTATACAGCTGTAAAACAGCGTTAAGTGCTATATTGGCTGCTTTTTAGGTGTTCATTACGCTTGGTTGCTGCTTGGGTGGGCAGTGACTGGGTTAATGTCTTAATTATGTTCACAATAGGAAGAGCAAGAATGCGAATATTGATGTCTATTTACTGTGTGAATTGTCCAGCATTATTTATTTCACATGATTGAGAAAATAAAACCAAATTATTTTAATGGCATTTTTTTGCCTTTTTCTTAATTACAGTTTGTCACTATTGAAGCAGTAATAACAGGATTATTGGACGAATTCCCAAAACTAAAAGAGAAGAAGCGATTGATCACATTCCTGACATGTGTGGCGCTGTTCCTGCTCTCAATCATCTGCAATACTGAGGTACCTTACCATTACCTTACCTACCTAATGTGTAGTTGATAGTGCATGCTATCAAGGCACCACTCGAGTTAACCTAGGACTATGTTACAAAACAGGAAGTAGTATTCCTTAACACGAAGACCGCAGAGATCTTTGGCGCCTATGGTGGCCATGCGTTTTTATATTACCTTCGTTTAAGTGCTATCGCGAAATATAATGTCGTCCTACTTTAGATGCCGTGTGATCCGTACCGTGTAGACGGCGATTGAACAGGGCTTGCGTGACAGAAGCTCTTCATAAGTTCGCATGCATGACTGTTAGCTCTTTTAGTAACATAATTGAGGATTTGGTTTTTAATAAAAGTGCCTGATAACGTTGTTTTGTTATGAGATTTTTCCAGCTGGCTGTTTACGAGCTGTGGTTTTTAACACTTAACTAAAACTTGAATGTCGACGACACGACGCGACGTAAATCTTTACTGTCGTAGGTAGTCTAGGTCACCAATCACTATCATCATCAACAGTAACATTAACATTAACTATGCCTATTGTATGTCTGACAGATATGCAGCCGGTTTTCCATGCTCTTTTTATAATTTGACAATAGTTTAAACTTTTTGTCCACCTCTAATGTGTTTACTCGTGTGTAGAGAAACCAAGACTTGGTTGGTACTTAAATAGCGCATTAGATTTAAATTAAATAATACGTAATGTTATAATTGTGATTATTTGATAAAATTTAGTTTGAATCATATTTCCAGGGAGGACTACACGTTCTAGGACTACTAGATGGTCACGTCGCTATCGCCGCAGTGCCTGTAGTTTGCGTGCTGGAGCTGGTAGCAGCAGTCTACACGTATGGTTCAGAGAGGCTGAGCAGCGATGTACTCTTCATGACTGGCCAGCCGCTAGCGAGGGTATGGCTAATCTTGTGGAGATACATTCTCCCGGTGCTGCTGGTGGTAAGATAGTCATACATCATTTTGTTATCTGTATATAATTAAGTCCTTACTTATGTATATTGCTACTTTACGAAGTCTATATTATAAGTACCTATTTATTATTTAAATATGATGCAGTTTATCTTAGCAATTCAGCAAGATCAGCAGAATCATTCTCGAATGAAAACGGAAACAACAAATACCTTTTAAAAAAAATCAACTTTCCTGTTGCTGTTAAGAAACTCACATCGCCCAGCTACGGGCGATTCTATATTTATTTTGTGTTCATTATATTCATCATTTAAAGTTACCCTATTCTGCATTTTCAGATTATAACAGCCTATTCCTTAAGAGAAGCGACCAGCCTGGGATGGGTGGTTGCGATGTCTTCAGTGGTATTCATTCCTCTCCATGCGGTCCGAGTATTGTATCAGTCTAAGGGTTCATCACTAATTGAGGTAGGTACCGTACTAAGACTCTCTGCAGCCCTAATTTTTCAAAACGTTGCTTGGCATCGGTGTGTAATGTAAAAAATAAGCCAATTTAAACTTTCCTTTCTTGTAAATGCTGAATTGAATTACCTTACGTTCAAAGGTTCCCTACGATTTGAGGTAAGTCATTGTCAGTTTAAAGCTTTACTCAGATTATGGAGGTCTTGAGTAAAATAATTTTGATTCGAAATTAAACGATGTTAGTTTGGCAAACCGATCATATTCTGTTTTCGAAGTTTATGACACTCTGAGACACAGAAACACTGGCAGAATTGCGGCGAAAAACGAGCGGGGAGCCATAAAGAAGAAGTTAAAGTTGATTTAAGGAAGTCGATCACGTGGTCGAAATATCAAACCAAAATTTAAAAAAAAAAAAAACCCCTTATTATTTTTTAAAATTTTGGACCTTAATTAATATTTGTGATTTTCGGAAATCATAAAATATCAGCTTGTTTGGGTACTTAACTACTTTTAGTTTTATTTACTTATTTATTCTCAGAAAGTCAAGGAGAGCTGTAAGCCGAATGAAGCCTGGGGCCCGTCAGAACCGCACATCCGTCACCGTTGGATCTCTGATATGGAGAAGCCGAAGAGGCAAAACCAAGTTTATGATATGGATAGATATACCTAACTTAACCTTTAGAATAAATGTTTTGACTCCATTATAAACCTTATTTATGATATCATTGGTACGTTACTTCGGAATAATTTGCAAGACAATTTATGATTTTTTTTGCCTATTATCGCCAAGCACCCTTGGTGGATATACCGTTCATTCGCATAAGTCGCTTTTCCTCCACCATCATTTCGTACCGCTGGGGCTTGGAACGCGCTCCCTGCTTCTGTTTTTCCGGTCATTACAACCTGGGTCTGTTCAAGACAATACTGAATAGGTATTTTATAGACCTTCGCGATACATCGTCACATTTCGCTTTCCATTAGGTGAGATTGTAGTCAAACGAAAGTCTAATTAGGTACTATAAAAATATAAAGTCAAACGTACAAGCTTGTACTCGTAAGTAATCGTTGCTCGCAGCTAGTCTAATGTCTGTGGAGTAATCAAACATTTTAGTTTGTGATTTAACAACAAATTTACGGTTTTTAGATTTTTCCCTTTTTTTTTCCTCTTTTGTGTTTTATGGAAACTTTTGCCAACTTCAAGTATAGTTCACGGTCAAAAAACAAGCATAAAAACAAAATTAAGACTAACTCGTCAGGTCTCGTTTTATCAGTAATAATTATAAATATACAAAACTAAAACGACTATAATACACATGAATAAATAATAGGCACTACATTACACGCTACAGCTTAATGTTATGAAAAGTTAAATATTTAATAAATGCACTAATATTTTCTTTAATAGTAAGGGAAAGGAGAGATGATAAATTAGAAGGAAGAGGAGCTTTATAATGAACTAAGAGATCATACAAAGAAGGAGATAAGTACCTACGAAGGACAACAGAACATAAGATGGGCAATTGTTCCTTCGTCCAAACCACATTCACAGATGGATGAGTCCCTCACTCTTATTTTGCGTAAATGGACAGGTGAAGAGCAATGACCGATTGTAGACAATGTTGATGAGATTATTTGTGCTGTAAGACCTATGGGCACCACCCATAGAGTTATTATAGTATAATAACTCTATGGCACCACCGTACTCGGAGGCAATGAAAAAAGAGATCCCCTTATAGACTTTAGATCAATGCTCGGAGGCACCACCCTACGTTTGCCGCCCAATTTTGCTTGTTTATCACAAGGAAACCGTTTTACTCGGCTGATTGGCAAATAAAACTTCTTATTTCTTCAACAGAGCTTTGACCATAGAGTTAAGTAATCTCTATGGCTTTGATTTTGACGTGCATTTTACATTCTCTTTGGATGTGTTAAACATGGTGACCTGCTGAATTTTAGTTGATTTTTTTCTAAAAATTTAAATTTTAGTGATGTTTAGGTAAAGTTTTAAGATTAAATTACATTCTAAATTCCCTGCGTATATTTATTATCTAAATTTAAAGTGATATACGAAATAAATAACTGAAAATGGGCGATACAGACGCAGCAACCGATAAGGACAAAAAAGTTAAACTTGCGGTGAGTTTTATAAATTACGATAAATACTCGTAAGCTACGATAATGTTCAACCAAAATATGAGTGGGTGTTTGTAAAGCTAGACAGGGCGCTTCTGTAGAATTAATGAATGAAGTAATTAGTACTTTCTTAGATACTAGCCACTGCCCGCGGTTTCGCACTCATTTTTCAAGTAGCCTCTGTCTATCCCCGGGATATCATTTACCGATCGCTGTGGAGTTTACGGAACGCAAGGAAAAATCGACTCGGCAAACGTAGTGTAGGACGCCCTCCGACCAGGTGGGATGACGATTTGCGCAAGACTGCTGGCAGATGCTGGATGCGGCAAGCTGAAGACAGGGCGCTATGGTGCTCATTAGGGGAGGCCTATGTCCAGCAGTGGACTAAACTTTTTTTCAACCTGACCTTTTCATTTTAATGACCTTGAGGTGAGTGACCTCAAGTTCACTTTACCATAAGGTCAGTGACATTTAATTGGAAAAGTTGGGTTTTGCTGGGGTCGATCACAGAAACTTAAATTATTCAGTCGTGAAGTAAGGTCAGTGACCTCAAGTTCACCTTTGAGCTCAAGGTCACTGACCTTTTTTGTGAACACATGGCTCTGTGTGCAATTATAAAAAATTTTGTTAATTGTGATTTTAAAACTTTCACCTTGAAATTGGGTGACATATTTTGACCTCTAGCGCCGACGTTATTGAACTTTGGAGTCAATAATCTGACCAAAACTTGCCCCTTTAGACATTTCCTCCACAATACCGTAACCAAAAATGTATGTTAATTATGCATTAATTCATCAAAAATTTTCAAAGTATGCTTGAAAAGGTAACAGACAGACAGAGGTACTTTCGAATTTATAATATTAGTATAGATTATAGAGCTTAGTCAGGGGAGGCCTATGTGTAGAAGTGGTCTAGCATATGCTGATGATGATGATGATGTATGTCAAAATGGGGGTAAGTTCAATCGAATTTTAAAGAGCTGGGAGACCTTGATGTCAAGATTCATACCAATCTATGACACTACTTTAATATAGGTACCTAGGTACCTACTTATTTTCCTATCTAAATAACACGCGTTGATTTTAGGTGGAGGGCGAAGATGAAGTCCAAGAAACCGAGATGGGACGCAAAAAGATGAAGCGGTTCGAATTACCGCCCAACTTGCCACGCTGGTGGCAAGCTAAGATCATCCAATATGCGTAAGTTACAAGAGGTTTTTAATACAGTTAGGACAGATACGATGCCTTTGGAGGTGAGACTATAAGACCAGAGCTTACCAACACCTACCTCTAGCAACCTACAGGCAATGAAACCAAACTTTAGGTGCTGGCAAAGCGGAAGCAATTTGTATTCGGGCGGATATTGAGAGGGGACTTTTATTCCGGAATAAGGGTCACACTTATCCAATAAACGTGCTCCATTATATAAGTATTTGTCAAGGATAAAACGTGATTATTCGGGTGGGATACCAACATAATCGTTACCCGATAACTTCAACGATCTACTATAGTTATCAAGGTGAGTATAAAAAGTCTAGGCCCAGAATCCATCAAAGCGGAGATGAGAGCTGATATTCGAAGTGGAAACGAAAAGAGACGTTTTTCAGCTAGGGTGTAGATATCGACCGAAGCTGTGCGGATGTGTGAACAACGACGTTTTATTGGTTGTTTAAAACACGTCTCTCTCGTCTCCACTTTGATGGAGTCCTGCCTAAGAGTTTATCTTCTTCTTCTTCTTCTTGTTCTTCTTCAAAGTATCAAGAACGGCTAAGGCAAATCTGTTACCCGGCACGCGGTTCTTTATCACAACATTGACGTCATTAAAATAACACTTGGTTGTTTAGTCAAAAATACCATGACAAGTAATCATCTCTGAGCATGTGCTATCGTGACCCCACACAGTTGTCATCAAGATAATAATATTCGCTCCAAGTAGTAAGAAATAAAGGCACCATTTAGGAATGTAACATTCATCGCGAATTTACAACAGCGTGCAATAACCATGACATGTCTGAAAGCTTTCAAAGTTTTTCAATTTCCATGCTGATGTGCCACCCAGTGGAGCACATGAGTCAGAGTCACGTGATTGCTTTGTCCAATCAGCAATTCAGTCACTATTCCTATTGATGTACTTAACTGCAAAATAAGCAATACATCAAATCATACTTTTGTAGGTAATTACTTCCAAAACTCGCACTGCAATGAATGCAATGATGAAGTAAGGTGAAACAGTTTAACTTGCAAGGGTTGTCATAAAAGTTTCAATGTCTAATTATTTGTTTTCTGCGAACAACGACCATGGCAGAGTGACCCGGTCGTGGCGACGTTGGTGCTATCCGGGTCACCGCCCAATCAGCCGTATGAAACGAATGCGCTGCTAAGGCCGTTATAGTTTTAACGTGTCAGTGCAAGATTTCCTTTTTCCGTTGAAAGAACAACTCCTAGTCCCAAATCATTAGGATATAATCTGATTGTCTTCAATAAATGCTTCAATAAACGTGTCATATAATTGAAAGCTGTAAATTTTTCAGAAAAAGCAATTATTTTTTCGCAATTCACGAGCGTTTTCCATTAGGTACAAACCTTTACAAAACGTTCAATAGTATTTAAAAGTGCAAGCTCTTTCGTACAATCGACGGCAATTAAAAGCTCGATCGTGTCGATGGGCGAAAGCGCGAGGTGTCCGTGAATGTGTCAGGTCGTTAGATTAATGTTCGCGTGTGTGGCAAGTAGCACGTGGGGTGTCGGCACCTGGTTCCACGGCCCGCCAGCGGCAGTCATTGCACCTTAGGCCGCGGGAGTGGCTACATCACACGATGCAACGAACAGAGTCCAGTGCTTCTGAGGGATCCTTCTGGACGACTATAGAGCTGCTGGCTGGAAGAGATCGAGGGAGACGGAGGTCCACGACGGATTTAGAGGACTACGATGTCAAAGTGCAGTCGCGGGGCGCATCTACTCTCAGGTGCCTGTTGCTTTTTGCATGCAGCAGCTTTTGTCTGTGAAGTAATTATTTCAATTAGAAGGTAGATGGGAACCTGCTATTCTGTACCCAATTGCGATTAGATACGCCTACCAAAACCATTAGTCCAAAAGTACCAACCAAACGTGGTCAGTTTAAGAAAACCATCACTGTAAATTGCTTGACTCATCAGCATTTTGTATCAGCAACTCAACGGATATGCAATCTGTTAAGATTGCATATCCGTAAACAGTAAATTGATTTCATTTTTACCTACTTGTGTCCGTATTTTTATAATGTTTCAGTATTTCACAAAAACGATTTCACCTATTTGACCCGAATTTATAAAACGACTGATAAAATTCGAGCAAACAACATAAATTTCGCCGTATAAACTCGTTGCGCTTATGTTTTAGACATTCCGGTGTTGGTTCAAAGTGCTTCCGTTATCTGACGCTCGTGATCTGCCTCAATTTTGCGTCATCCACACTCCCATTTATTCGGTAACGTAAATATTATGCTAGATTCGCGTGCGGAATGATATCACTTGCTATTACGAACTCTCGATAAAGTAGAGGCTTAAAAACCACAGAACACATCCGTTTTTTTATTGTCTAGCGAACACGCCGCTGCGCTGTCGTCGAGATACAAAACCTTTCTTTATACAAGATAAAGTTAAAAACTACAACCCGACTACGTGAAAGTTATAAAAGTTTGAAACATTTACATTGACAAAATAGAATGACGTATCGGTCATATTTGATAGGCATAGAGTTGATGAAAATAGGTCGTAGGTAGTGTAATTTTTCTCTATGGGGCCTGCAGCCTGCGGCTACGTAAACTTTAATACGCGTTTTGTTGGCTTATTCGGGGGCGGAGCCCTAAATCCTATAGCCTATAACCATCGGGGTATTGAGACGAATCAATCGATACATAATTTGTTGAAATCGAACCAGTAGTTTCAGCGCTACGTGGGAACAAAGAAATCGGCCACATACATACAAACATACAAATATACAAACATACAAACATAGGGTGCTAACCTCATAACCCTCCCCTGTCGGTAGTCGGGTAAAAAATTAGAGTGTTTTGCTTTGTCACTAGAGTCATGATCTCGATTAAGAAAATATTTTGTTCTTTTTAATCTTACTTTTGCATGGAAATCAAACTGATTGGTATTTAAGTATTAATCTTTGTTGACAAATCTCAATTCAAATTTATTGAAATTTGTTTTTGAATTTTCATCAACAGAATGCTGCAATTCTGTATTGTACAGTATGTGCATTTGTTGATGGAATTTGAACCTGAATTGCAGAAACATCAACAGTTCCAAGAGAAAACACAAATAACGTATGACTAAAAAGACGTAGGTATATGTATATTACCGGACACATGATTTTCAGTGCGATTTTCCAGACACTCACTTATTTTATTCACTCATAAAGTCAGTGTCCTAGTTAATTTTAAAATTCACAGTAGTGACGTATTTTGTCCTTACGTCATGACTGAGTGGCTATAAAGCGCTATGCAAACAGACAACTTTAAATGAAGAATCTGTCAACATTTACTATTTTTACCCAACTACCAACAGGAGAGGGTTATGTTAGCACCCTATGTTTGTATGTAGCCAATTTCTTCGTTCCCACGTAGCGCTGAAACTACTAGTTCGATTTCAACAAATTATATATCGATTGATTCGTCTCAATACCCCGATGGTTATAGGTTGTAGGATTTAGGGCTCCGCCCCCGAATAATTACATAAAGAGTTGTGAGTTGCAGCGATAAAAAGGCACAATTTAAGTTTGTATGTAAACCGCAATAATTGCTCTGTCTGCATAGCGCCTATGAGCTTGATACACGGGCAACTAGAAGCAGTCAGGGCGATTGCTTCAAACTGCGACTGCTTAATGATCTACGCAACTGCTCGAGTGGTTCCATGTATGTCTATAAATAGAGGACATCAGTTCACCACGCAGTCGCCAGCTTGAAGTAGTGTGGGAGGTCTAACAAGGCCCTAAGATTTACAGCGTTTTGCCAAGCTTAGCTCTGCAAGAACCCATAGGACGGCGGGTGCGTTTAACTCCCCAAAGACAACAACCCGCTCAAGAAGCTGTCCATGTACCTAGGTATATACTAATACAGAAGTGCCATTGTCTATTAAGGGGCCACAGTAATCAATACGATGACGATTATGATCTTCAATACAGTGTTTACTGACCTTGAAGAGAAGCTTCGGAAACGTTTTATGGTGTTTGGTAAGGAACATCAAAAGAAGAATAGATAAACAGGTTATTGATAGAGTCCTGAGATTTATAAACTGTTATCATGGATTAATAAACCAATGATATTTTGAATACCACCATTGTAAGGCACCCAATAATTTTTGGGGTATTAATTATGGATTGTCATCCAGCCCGATGATTTACCATGGTGCCGGCCAAAAACCGAAAAATATTTATATTATTAGTAGTTATTGTGACATAACTGTAATATAGTTAGACACGGTGTCCAGGATTTTTTTGTAGATATTGAGGTCTTCTGTAAAACTGTAGTACATCACTTTGCTCTATGACAATAGAGCAAAGTGATGTACTACAGTTTCCATAGCGTACGCGATATAAGGATTTTTATGGTATTTCTTTCACACCTTGGGTTACATTATCGAAGTTTTCGTACGGATCCTCAACTTTTTTGAGAATATTCTATAGCCTATGTTCATCAGGGATAATGTAGAATTCTAATGGTGAAAGAATTTTTCAAATCAGTCCGTCAAAATAGTATCGGAGCGGAGCCTATTCAATTCAAACAAACAAACAAATCTTTCCTCTTTATAATATTAGTATTTGAAGTATGCGAAACTTATTTGGATGGGGATGAGGTAGTCGAATTTTTGTTACTTTCAGGCCATAATAACAGAACAGCTGTGGAATTACACTAAAACCAGAATTTCAGAACTTCAAAGGGCTTCCAAGGCCATTGAAATGACTTTCATCAAATGTCAATTATAAGATGATAATAATAATAATAAAAATAAAATCATTTATTGTTCTCTCGACAATGAGCTTAAATTTAAAATAACAAAAAAATAGTAGCTATAACTATAAAAGCAAAGCAACATTGCGCGAGACTGGTGCCTGCGTTAGGTTTGTAAAAAACCTGTGTTACAGGTCACTAGGCTCCCACTCCGCGGCATAAGTGCAATAATTGCATACTTAATTACAAATAACTACTACTACACTACAACTCTACTACAATACTAATAAGATGGGTGGTTTTAGCGTTGGCCTGAAGATGTAACAAAAATTCGTCTACCCCACCCCCAACCATATGAGTTTCGCATACTTACATGTCTTTTTTACTATAAAAACTATCGTAGTTTGACGAATTCATTACGCATGTAAGCGGGTTAACTACGAACCTTATTTGTGTTGGAAGAACATCAACGTTTACTTACATGTCTATTATAAATGTGATATAAAAAGTTTGGAATTTCTACCGTTCACCTAATTTCATTTCTTGTATGAATGAATGAATATTATATTAAAATTTGTTTTCTCTTGCAAAAGATAATTGTTTATAATTTTTGGCTTATATGTACTATAATTGTAGAGTCGGTAGGTAGTACCCTACCCAAAATTTTGGCAAGTTCTACCTACAGTCATAAAACTTGCAACTTTTTGCATCAATGTTCAGTACAATAACTCGTAAACTAACTTCATGTGTATGTTGCTAAAATATGCGCTAGTCACGCCAAATAAAGGACCTTATACAATGAATACGTACTGATTAGGTACTAACAAGGAAGTAATATCCAGGAAGTAATAGTAATACTTACTGGTGTTTGGAGCGTTTCAGCATAAACTTCTTAAGGGGCCTGCGGAAGATGAATTGCCCATACAAACGTACCTACTACCAAAATTAATTTTAATTTTAGTATAATTCCACCTTAAATAGTACTAGCAGCGCCTCGCGGTTTCACCCGTGTAGTTCCCGTTCCCGTAGGAATTCCGTGATAAAAAGTAGCCTATGTTCTATTCCAGACTTTAATCTATCTCTGTGCCAAATTTCATCCAGATCCGTTCAGCCGTTCTGGCGTGATTGAGTAACAAACATCCATCCATCTATCTATCCATCCATCCATCCAAACTTTGACATTTATAATATTAGTGGGATTTATCTAGGTCCCTGCTTGTTGTTTTTTTTCATAATACTCACGTATATGAAATGTAAGCAAATCGCATTTTGCATAATATTACGTCAACAATGACTTAATTTCGTTCTATTTGTTTTGTAATAAAAACAACAATATCTTACGTTTGGTTTGATAAGGGAAATAGCTTATTTATTGTCTATACTATGTGCCAGATAGTTTGGCAACACAGGTCGTTGACCTATCTCTGTCACGAAAACAAAAACGGGCACAACTTAATTTTTTTCATTTTTTAAGGTTAATAAATTTTTGGAAACTTATTATTACTGCGCATAAAAATAAAAATAAAACAAAAACGAGCACAACTTAAAAATTTTGATTTTTTAAGGTTAATACATTTTTGGAAACTTATTATTACTGCGCATACAATTAAAAACCTGTGTTATTTTGAATTTATAAACGTTTCCTATACTTCATTTCGTATATTACACACAATTCATATATTTTTTCAGCCATGTAAATGTAATTTCGTACTCATAAGCATGATATTATTAATTAATTTATTAAAATTCGGTGTCAAATTACTCTGGTATTTTAGATCATTAAAATACGTGAATTAATTGAAAACGTAAAAAGTCAATTATTATTCCCGATTTCGATATTTTTATTTATATAATTTTTTCCCGTACTATGCTAGAGGTGAAAAACCTGTATTGCCACCTTTTTTGGTACAGTATAGTAGAAAGTAGTATTAGCAACACTATGTGGAAAATACAAAAAAAAATCTGCCGTCATCTTGGGTATTACGGAACATAATAATATTACGAATTGAAGTTGCGAGCAGCTGTGGCCGAATCCTTAATTTTATTTATCCTTACTAAATGAGTATGTAGAATAATGTTCATCAGTAGACTCGATAGAGCTCGGTAAGTTCTTATATGAATAAGTTTCCTCCCTAAAGTAGATTTTTTGGTAGCTCTCACATTAAATTTGTGGATTTCTGGTTTAACATCTTCATTAAAACCTAGCTCTGAACTATAATTTGTATATCTATAAATTCAACATGACCTAGAACTCCTACATCTATTTACATTTGACAGTCTTCATTGATAGCTTAATTAAGGTGATAAAATGAGTTCCGAATGGTAAATTCACAATGTTCAATATGTAGTATCCTTTACACGAAACTTATACCTACATGATGGTGTCGGCAGGGCCGTGCCGTACCGTGCCAGGCCCTCGCACCACCGCTGTCAGGGTCTCCACTGTGACACAAGCACCTAGCGTCAAAACCACTAAAACCTAACCTCTCAGCGAGAACGCTAGAACTCTCTGTGCTTTGTGTACCAAAAGCTGCCAACACGAGCCGCCAGAAGCGTACGAACGGTCAAGCGCGGCAGCGGTAAGCTCAGACCAGATCAAAGCATGCACAAGTACCTAATCATAATCATACTTTACTAAAGCACAAAAATCCTGAAACTTCAACCAACTAGAGGTACCTACTTTACATTGTTCATTTGTTCTTTGCGTGGAAAAAAGGTGATTTAAATACCCAATCTGTGGACACCAAAAATTTGCATGATAGCATGACAACGACGGAATTTCTTGCGCTTTAAATTCACAAGGAATAAGAACTGATTAGGTACTGTTTTTAAAGCAACCAGTATACCCTCGTTTGTTTCCTAAATACTACATAAATAATAGTAACCTGACATTATTATGCAGGAGCGGTTTATTTAGGTCAGACGTTTGGAATGGATTCCTTCAGTTTTTCGGGAGCTTGGAACGGCACTGAACGTATCAAATGTAGGCCTATCTATAAGTTCGCGATAGCAAAAATATTAAATTGGATAGTTTCAGGACCTAGTGCATAATTAGTTATTATGTTTTCCTAGCCGAATCTCGGTCACCAGTCTCAATGCAGACTAGCCTGCACAGGACATATTAAGAATAGTGCACAAGTGTGTGCGCAAACAAATATAGGTGCACTCCTGCCTCTCTTAGTACGATAGGACGGTATGATGATGATGCCCTCCTAATTAGTCGAATTTCAGCCACAGCGGCGGCCAGTTTTAACGAAAACCAGCCAGGTGCGCTGGACATAGGCCTCTCCTTATGGGCGCCATAGCGCCCTGTCTTCGATTTGACGCATCCAGCATCTGCCAGCAGTCTTTCGCAGGTCGTCATCCTATTTGGCCGGAAGGCGTCCTGCACTACGTTTACCGTTGCAATTAGGTATGTATGTATATCTAATTGAGTATTTTTTGTTAATTTCAGCTTCGCTCACCCGCATGTCCGCGCCCGCCTCGAGAAACACATGGGTTCGAACCTGGTCCGTCTCACAGACAAGACCTACATGACAGAATTGCAGGAGAGAATCATAGAAGTCATCGACGAGAGCCTGAACAAACGGATCGCGGCTAGAGTCGTGAGTATAATATATTCTTATAATACTTATAAACTGACTTAGGAGAACCAAATAATTAATAATAACGTACGAATTAAAACATAAGTGATTTCAATAGACCACGAGGTGAGGTACGGATTAAGATTCTATCGACATAATTTATAAAGTTTTTCAGTAGGATTACCTAACCTACTTTATGACCCAAAATAACAAATCAAAGAGTAAAGTATTTGTATTAAATACATTAATTTAATCAGCGTATAAACGTGTTCGGATTAGCAATCTGAAGTGGTAGTGGGCTGGCCATATCTCGAGAAGAACCGACAACCGCTGGGCTAAACGTGTTGTTGAGTGGAGACCGCGACTCAGCAAACGTAGTGAAGGACGCCCTCCGACCAGGTGGAATGACGATTTGCGAAAGGCTGGCAGATGCTGGATGCGGCAAGCTGAAGACAGGGCGCTATGGCGCTCATTAGGGGAGGCCTATGTCCAGCAGTAGACTACTAAAGGCTGATGATGATAACGTGTTATTTTTGTTATTTTATAAGCAAGGTGAATCACAGCTTTTAGTTTGAAAGTCACGTGCGTGTCACGTAGGTACGCTAATAGCCGATATTTGCCGTGAAACCAATTAGCCGCCTATCATGAAACTGTTTGTTTATCAACTCGAGCTCTCATTTACATTTTATGGCCGGGGAAGGGAACTTTGTCGCGAAGCCGACGGTTATTGCCCAATCTAAGTGTTGTAATGTACCGATCACGAAAACCTAACGATACTGAGTGAGATAAGTTATAAATTGGTGACTTTTTTTTATTAAAAACCGACTTCCAATATTATATTCAGTTTTTTTTTTTTTTTTGCGTGAAAAATAGTAATCGGGTTTTTTTTTATGTGAACAGCTCGGATTCATGTATACCTATATATATATTATATGTACCTACATATACCTCGTGTAGACAACATGATGAAAATCAAAGTAATCATCAAAATCGAAGCAAACTTCAGTATAATTGAGAGAAATCGGTGGATATTATTTATGTAATACATCCACCGAATTTGACCACACAACACAGCAACACACAGTACAGCCGAACATAGAACCCCCTTTTTTTTTCTTTCAAAATCGGTTAAAAAATAACCTTTTAACATTTCAGAGATAAGTGCCTATCTCTACAGGAAATTCTTGTAGAGGCCGTTCTCAATGCTCATTGTAATATCTCTCTGCCTGATCGGTAGAGTACCTACCTAGTTAAAATAAGTTTTGTTTTGGTTTACAAGATCTGTCGTCAAAATTAATTTTTTGCTAGCCAAATCTATAAAGATCCATGCCAAATGCCAACCCTTAGGCTTGGCGTAAACGGGCCAACGACCACAGCCATCGGCGACATATCACACCATACCCGCCACTGTGTTCGTGACTCGCCACTTGTGGTCGCTGCGGGCAACACACGACGCCGAAAACCGCCAGCAGCAGCCACCGGTTGCTGTGGTCAGTCTCCCGTCTGCGCTTGGCCTTAGGACCATAAACATCGGGGGTGTTTTCCTGTTATCTCTATGCCTTCATTTACATCTCTACTTCTACGGCATGCTAGTCCATTGCTGGACTTAGACATCCCCTGATAATCGTATGTGTACATTTTTTACAGCTCGATGAAATGGAAAGGCTAAAACGTCTGATACTTTTTGGAAAGACTCCTCTCAAGGAATGCCCCCCTGAATTGTATCACCATCCTGTTTTCATTTTTTGGCGCATGGTGAACAAAGAAGTTGCCCTTGCATCGAAGAAACGAGCTGATGCTTATTACAGGAAACTTAAAACATGTCAGAAAACTGAACAGGTTAGTAGGTACATACATAGTTTAAATAACGGAGTGACCACTTTTTAAGTTTTTCAATCTCTAAGTACCTAAGAAATGATATAAGTTCTCAAAGATTTTTGATAGAACTGACTAAGATTTCGTGGCTTATGATACATTACATTATTACTACTATTATTATTATTACTTACATTCTTATGATGAAAACAACCGTGTCTTTCAGTTTGTTTGAAAGCTTTTTTTTCTGAACCTGTCTTTTTAAAGTTTTCAAGTTCTAAAGTTTCATGCATTTATATCGTAATATTTTTTTAATGTATAAGCGAGCTACTATGTATAATATGTTTTTAGATCGATCTTGAAGAGGAAGGAGATGAAGTGGTAGAGGAACCAGTACAGCTTAAGCCGGAGGAGCAACTGAAGATGTGCCATGCAAAACTTCAGCAACAGAAAGAGCTTGACATTGAAAAGGGGGTACGATTCACAGACGAACAGTTCGCAATGCTGAAATTTGAAACGAATGATGTGAAAACTCTGAAAACCCTGAACGTAAGTCCATCTGCCTGAATAGAAAAAAAAGAAAAAAAAAACGTTTTTTGTATTAACACCTGAAATATTAATTATTTTATTTCATAATATAATTACCTGAATTAGTCATTCAGGTACTTAAACATATTTCAAAAAGCCCTTGTGATGCCGGGAACAGATTCTATTATTTCTGAGACAGCGAGATCGATACGTCTGATATTTTTAATGAAATAGAAAATCCTAAAACTTATTGCTTTTAAAGTGAGATAGGTACAAATACATTTAAAGAGCCTGCCAATAAAAAATATATGATATGATTCACTTCACGTTCTATTACCTAACCTACCAAGTTAGTTATCGTAAGTAACATTGAGATTTATGTAAACAACGTGGCAGACTTATCAAATACTAAGGTTAAATTTTACTTAGAAAATGACACGTTAACATCCGTGAGCTGATGCTAGGTACGTATAGTTCGTGATAAACCAGATTCATCTGGTGTAATCGCCAAGTCACTAGGTTC
The DNA here is from genome assembly GCA_947086465.1 of Eupithecia exiguata. NCBI lineage: Eukaryota > Metazoa > Arthropoda > Insecta > Lepidoptera > Geometridae > Eupithecia > Eupithecia exiguata. The sequence goes on from OX352229.1 coordinate 4,568,278, forward strand.
GGTTAAAGGGCTCTCGGTTTGATAAGTTTGTATCTATGAGCTAGCAAATATAACTTGAATATTATTTTAAAGGGCCGTATCGAAGTTCTATTCCTGGGATTCCTTTCGCATAAAATTCTAGGAGTCAACTTTTTTCTGTTGACTTTGGTGGCTTCTAAACTGAAACACACACAACGGGTTGTGTTGAACTACGCATTTGAGAAAAAAAAAAAAAAAAAAAAAAAACAGAAATATTTGCATTCAAGCAGCAAATATTACTGATTTATATATTTTTTTCAAATACGAAGTCAACATTTTGTAAAGTAATCTAGGTACCTATGCTCCGTTCACGCATTTAGATAAAACTAAGTGCCGAGCTTTTGATCTGATTCTAACTAGACCAAACTGAAATCGTTTGACCGTAGGTCTACGGTCAGTGATAACGAGATTATTAAACTTTACCGCGGCGCGTGTTAGCAGACAATCATGATAACAGTCTATACCTACGACTCTGCGAGCAGAGATATGCCACTGCATTGACATATCATGTGATTTAATGAGTGACTATGTGTAACAAAGTATTTACTCGTGCATTTAGTTAGATACACTCGAGATCCAAGTCCAAGTGCTGGTCATTTGATAATTATCACAGCTTATACCTACTCGAGCTTTCTCCGTTACAATTGCAACGGTAGGTAGGCACTTAGGGACTTCTTTTTGTACAATCTTGTTGGTCAAGGAAGAGGCATGCCTACACAGAATGCGTCTGCAATTCATCATCATCATCGACGAATCAGACGAATTCAGCGGACGAATGGATGGACCTGATGTCAGTTTGTATGCTCTATCGTGAGAGGGATGAATGATTTCCTATATTAAAATTAGTATCGTAAGTAGCAGTTAAACGCGTGCAAAGCCGCCGGCATAAGCTAGTAGTAGAATAAAGGTCCAATATTCTATCAGTTACGTGGTCCAATAAAAATATTTATGTATAAATTGCTTCCAAATACTACATTCACAAATATTTACCTTTAACCAATCATAACCAGTTGCCGACCGGTTAATAATCAATACCTTGTTTAGTTAATTATATATAATGACCTAGACGCGTTATCGACCGATATACCTAACCTACTGGGTGTACGAAAACTGTCTGAATTATATTTATGGGGAATCGATACATATGCCGTGTTAGATAAGTACCTATTTAAATTATGTATATTTCCCTGTTCTGGGGTGAAACTATGTTTTTTTTTACATAATGTGTGATTTTTGAAATGTATACAAGTATACTTTTAGTGACAAAGGAATACTTGGACAACGGGGAGGTATACCTAAAAAGGATAGGGATAAGGAGTCGTTGAAAGGTTCTACGTTTTTCGAAACAAGGATGACTCACGTTACACCGTGTAACCGAGCCGAGGTCCGGACGGGGCACGGGGCCGGGACACGGTTAGATATAAATTATATATATGCTTTTGTATGAGATGATGACAGTAACTAAAAATCACCAAAATTATATGTTTACCGAATTATTCCTGAACCATAGATTACAAAACACTTTACAACTATTATGTTTTTTTATTTTGATTGACATTATTTATTATTTTGATAAAATAAAACTACAAAATACAGCAATCCGCTATGTTCTGTTTGTTTCTATTATATGATTGTAATTTATTTACTTAATTAGTCAAGAGATAAATTTAAAAGAAATGAGTGAAATATATTATGGCAATTCTGTATCATCAGAATTAGTGTATCGGTGAAGTCATAGACAAACGTCACGAGTATTGTAGTGTTTTAGAGTGAAATCGAAACTGCATTTTAAAAAGCTCAATTTTGCTTTCTTCATCAGGCGTTTGTCTCAAAATCAGTCATCAATCATCATTGACACGGTCAGCCATGAAATACCCCATACAAAAGCGTACTATAGATATTTGACCGGCGGCGGCGGCAGTGCCCGGCCCGACCCGACAGATCTCTCTCATAAGCGTCCGATTAATTTAACTTTCTTGTCATATTACATAGTCATGATATTTAAAACAAAATTGTAAGCTAGGTTTTTTTTTTAAATTTCCTTAATTTTTGCAAAATGTCGAGTGCAAATCCTTACTATAATTTATGAACTAAGCTGGCCATTTTTGTTTTTTCGACTAATCAATCTGAATTAATCACACTTTTTGTTGTTTTTATTCATGTTGAAATTGCTCGTATTTTTCGAGTAAAGCAGTATACAAGCCTTGGTCCGCAAGTCCGCAAGTAATCTCGGCCTTCAAGCTTGGTCATCATTGCAACCCTTGCTGGCCGCGCTATAAAGGCTTCGACCTTTGGTCTCGCCCTTCATTTCAACTTGTCATGTTAAGAGCTGCAATGCTGAGCGTTTTTTTATGGCCTGAACCTGCCCTACGCTGCTCTTTCAGCCATCATCATCGCGGCTAGCAACCCACCCATTACTGACCTGATTACTATCAGTAATGTATTCTTGAGACCGCGACTCCGGTAAACTTAATTGTAGAACGCCATCCTGCTGCTGGCCTGCGAAGACTGCAGGCGTATGCTAAAGGCAGTATAGCGCTCGTTAGGGGAGGCCTATGAAATGAAATCTCATGGGCTGATGATATAAGAGCTTCCTTGTAACTAAGATACTAACTAGGTCTGGCTGATCTTTATATTTTTGTTTCAGACTGTTGAAGAACTTTACGCTCTTGCAGATAAAATCATTGGAACTAAGCGCTTGTAACTTAAATATTTTGGGTAGATGTAAGTATTTATTTTTTTGAATCAATACAATATAGTAAGAAATTAACAAATTATAAAAAGATGTACTTAATGTAGTGAAAGTAAGAATATTATTTTTATGCAATAAATGTTTATAATACAAACTGTTGTTTCCTTTTCGACTATTTTTATTCCAGTATTCAGTATTTCATTTATCAACCATATCGTTACACTAGATTATAAATGCATTATATATTTATTTTTTTATATTATATTATATATTATAATCATATCATATATCTAAATTCTAGCTAGAGGATAAAATGAAATAATAGCCATGATTTTTATGTAAATAAGAAGGGAAAGAACACTTTTTTTACCAAAGTAAAACATTGAAAAAAGTCAAAGAAATATCGTTTATTAGATATTATAGATACCTACATAATTAATTAAAGCTAACGTAGTACATTCATACAAAACAACTTAAAAAATATTTAACATAGCACAAACATAAAAGAATACAGAGTTACCTTAATAACTTGAAAAATATACTAACAACGGTTTTCGTAGGCATGTACCTAAGTGTTTTGGATATACCTATAAATACACCACCCTTCTGATTAAAATGAGTATAAAATTTAGGGGTCTCCTGACCAAAAGCTGCATTACTGACTAGACTACCAAAACAAACTTTGATAACAAAATAAAAACATGTAAAAACATACGGGAAAAGTAATGAGTATCAAAACTATTTTGCTTCTACATATGATTACTAATAACCGTGTTGCAATACAAACAAACGTTTTCAGAAACGAAATCAGTGCAAACATTTCCTAACAACAAATAAAGGCATTGAGTACGCGCATAAAGCTCCGTAGCAAAGCGCCACATTCGTAGCACTTTTTCGAAACATTACTAGGAAGCTACGGCAGCACTGAAAGGCAAGATGGTAGCTTGGATGGTTGTTTCGATAGTAGCTAGATGCGTAGCTTAATACCTATTTGAACTAGCCAATAAGACATTGAGGAATAATCTAGTCAAGACAGACATTGCTTCAATACATCCAGGCGAATAGCTAAGCTTGCAGTGTAGTGGTCTCGTACATTTTAATATATTTTTTCTCATGTATGTACCATCCAAGCCACCATCTTGCAGTGCAGCCGTGGCATTACGGTTGCATACGAAAAACAATTTCTCGTTAACAAATATTTCTTAGAACCAGAAACGGATAAAACTTGAGTTTTCACTATGAGGTCCGCTCGAACCAATTTTTCGTCACAACCGACTTTTTGGTCTACGGCGTAGCTGCGCGTAGATGAGCCCGGCTGGCTTGTCGATCGGTTGGTATATTTGATGACGCGGATCCCCTTTTGTGACATTCGCGGGGAATTTAGACATGTCGATGTTTAGGTAGTGCTTGTTTGGCATCGTCATCTTTATCCACGTTACCTGGGAACAAGATAAAAGTTTTTTACTAACAAAGAAAACAACAAATAGTAAAGCATATTACAACTAGTATTTTTGATTGAAACTGATGGGCTAAGTACAGTCTGCTAGCTCATCAGTTGCAAACAATCGAGAGGTAGCTCAGCTAAGTTAAAAGAGCTTAATAATAACCTATTGTTTTCATAGGTATATTGTTCGCATTGTTCGTAACAAGGAAAATAATTTGTGTAAGTATAGTCTTTAAGAGTACAATAAAGAATCAAAGATTTTTTTTAGTTAAGAGGCCTGTTAATCCTTATAGAACTTAAGGCTAACGTGTCTGAGCAAAAGTTACAAATTAAGTACATCAGCACCACAAATACATGGTAGGTACTTTGGAGTTCGAGATAGCCCAAGTAGCAAATTGACCTACCTACGGAATAATGTTACTTGTATCTACAACTAAATTAGATACAGTAAAATTCAGTATCCACGACTACTAGCTAAATATAACATAACACTTTACAAGATACGTTCATTTATTATATCTGCGTTCTATATTCTACAAGCTTATTTGCTCAACCCATAAACATACAAACATACCCAGTCATAAATATAAGAACAACATTGAGTATATGAAATCAAATAACCAAAAATAAGTGTCTAAATAGAACACCATGTCTAAAATAAACACTTAGTTATGTGCCAATTTCTCAACATATTGGCTTATAAATATTTTTGGTCTGACCGAAATGAGTGTTTAACAAGTATCTGTCAGCAATTACAAGGATTCGCAATTACAAATCACGAATCAGTGAGCTCTTTAGTACCGTGTTGTTTTAAATGCACCTGTATTATGTCTGCCAGGTCTCTTCAACATGACAAGGTAGATAGGTACTAAAATATATCTAACCCATTTAACAATATTCTAATTGATCGTGTGCCATTTGTTTGTTCTAGTTTTTAACGAAAACCCCCTTTTGACTGTGCTTCATTTGTTAATTAATGGTTCCTTCACTCGAAGCTTTTTTTAATCAGCAGCGTCTATTTGTTGTTATATCTCATTAACGATAATCATAATACAATAAACACCGTGTCCTTCCTTACCTCGGGTACTTTTTCCAGTACAACTTTCTGAGCCTGATACAAAGTGTGTTGAACAGACGGGGAGTAAACGCCTATGTCTGGAGGCCCAGCGAATTTGTCCAAGATGGCGTCTTTGACCGTTAGCCATGCGTTGTCGAAGTCCGCCGTCCGCATACTGTCGTAAATCCATTCAGCTTCCACGACAGTACTGTTGATAAAATTATTGTTGTACAAAATCAAACATAAACAGCTAATGATTGTTGTTTCAGAAACTATGTTTAAGTCAGTAGGTAAGCCGGTATACTACGCACCTGAATATTCTTTCCGCTGCATCCGTGAGCGTAGTGTATTCATCTTGAACGAAGTCTACAAAAGCAGATTGTGTGGTCTTCAAAACTCTTAGGCCACTTAACCCGGACTTGACTATCACGGATTCTGCAAAAAAAAATGATTTAAACACTACATAATTAAATATTTTTTGAGACACGAAGATAATTATGTAGAGTAGGGACAAATCAACTTACCATGCCGAGTTTGTGATACTTCACACCATCTGGTAGCAGTGGAAGAGAACAAAAAAGCGTGATTGTGAGGCGCTCCAGCCTGCAGTCTTTCCCATGGGTATTCCAAAATGTGACACTTCGCCTCCACCACTTGTTTGTACATGTAAAGGAAATGATTCACCACCAGCGCGCCAAACTCTTCCGGCGTCTTCACTCCATGCTTCTTAGCTAGCAGGTAAACTGTGTTCTTCTGGGAATCAGTCGCGACAACTTCTTTGTTGTCACCGATGACGTACGCTGATTCCGAAGCCAGCTTTAGTTCTGTGGACACCTCGAATTCTCTTATCGAGTGGTAATCTCCATCTCTGTGTACGTGCAAGAGTTTGACGGAACCCTTGCCGTAGCCGTGGTCGCTTAGTTCGAAGCGACCACCCGTCTCCTCGGCAGCTGTCAGCAGCGGCCGAGCGCTCGTTCCCGGGCCTATCGGACCGTCAACGGTTGAACCCGTATTCGAAGGTTTCGCGTAAATTCTGTGAACAATAGAAACATATAAAGGTCCTGGGGCTAAATAAATAAATAATAGATTAATTATTGGCTGCACTTGGACAGACTGGGGCAGCAGGGCCGAGGTGATTGGCCAAAATCATTTAGAGGCCCAGGAGTGGGTCGCCAAGAGCCAAGACCATGATGGTGAAACCGGGAATACTTTGAATTGAGGTTTACCTGTTTATGCTCGTCCACGGCATTTTGTTAAGCAATTAAATCACTTGATTTTAAGAGAGTGCAGAAAGCTGCGCCAACGCATGAGCACGAGATACACAAGCAAACTGCAACGATGCCTGCTCCAACCCTCGTTTATAAGAGTACCCGTTGACCCGCCTTATCAGAATGGAGCACGCGACACAGCAACTCATTTGTAAACACATCAGTCGGTAGTTGCCTACTATCTTAATTAAATAATAATAATTTTAAATTATCAAATGAATACATCCATCAACTAATTTTTTTTTTTTTATATACCTAAGTACAAATTAATTGTGAAGCTCTAGATAATGTAGAGTTCCGCTTTAATGTAACGATTCAGTCTTCTAGCTATTGCTAGGTCGGTATATACTCGTATTTTGATGAGATAAGCTTTTTTGTTCTTATATTTTTAACAATCTCTATTATTAATGTTTGATGAGTAGGTAAGTATTTTGTAACTTTCATCAAAGCTCAAATCCAAAGAAACTACCACCTATATTTTTACTATTTTTGAGACCAATGACAACAAAACTGCATGGTTGGACTAGTATAGTGGCTATAGTGTCCACTGTCCAACCAGCAAGGGTTCCGTCAAACTTGTGATTCGATTATTGAAGTAATGGTGATGTAGTTTATTGGTCGAAATACCAGTGTGAATTTCGTCTCCGACAAAATTATGTAAGTTCCTGAAGACATCAAATTTACAAAAACGTTTTTAGATTATACCACGCTCGAGGTGTATTCCAGTTTTGGAAACTGACAATGTTCTGATATTTTTGTTGTGGACTGTACCCAATAAGTAATAGTCTTCGGTTATCTAAATGATTTACTCACGTCGTCACTTAGGAATTAGACCCAACATACAGACTTATTAATAACGAGCGTCATCGGTAAAACATGATAATAAATTTGATAAAGACAAAACAACAAAAAATACAAAATCTTTATTTGTTCTTGCTGTTATTTCCTTGTCCTGGAGCTTTTGAGCGTCATTGACAATCAGAGGAAATGTATGATTTCTAGTAAATATTATTGTAAAGAATCTTACCGGTAAAGTACCTACCAAAGCATTTCACACTGGAAAATCTTTTAAAGATTTGGCAGTCGTTGAATAGTTAGGTAATGTATCTAGGTCACGTACTTAGGCACGAAAGATACAATCTCCTTCAGCTTATTATGATGGGAAAAGTTGCCGGAAAAAGGTCGTAGAAGGAAATCGTGGCTGAGGAACATCCGGGAATGGACGGAGATCATGACTGCCGCCTTGCACAGGATAAACAGGATATGCTGGCTGACTGCCAACCTTCACTAGTTGGAGAGGCACCCTAAGAAGGAGAATATATAAGAACGAAATCGCTCCCACTATAAGAAGTGGGCAATTTCGACATTAAAATGTAAAAGCAGCATCGAATATGAGTAGAATTCAATTTTATGATACGGTCGTAACGTTTTATGTAGGTGCCTTATTTTTATGACTATATTTTCATTGCTTTATACTAAGATATCATATATGATAACAAATAAATCATGTTACTGAAATAACCATCCTTGGTGCAAAAATCGTGTTTATCTATCATAATAAGCCCAAATAATTCAATGAACCTAAGGCATCTAATCAATTTGTTCAATCTACTGGTGCGATAAAATACTAGGTAGGTATACTTAAAGCAAGTATACTACCAATTTGTTCCATTATTTATGGGAGAACAATTAGTAGCGTCGCGAGAGCTCTGTCTAATTAATACCGTACCTAACTACGTCATTCCCAAAAACAGTGTGTTTATGACAAGGATGCAGCCGTTGTACCGATTACGAAATCTGTCTGGCTATGCTAGTCCGTCATCGGTAGCTAGCCGGCAGCTTAGTAGTGTTATTTTGTCTCATTCAGTCATTCCGCTCTATATTTGCTGAAAAACGGCATTTTGGAGTGAGTGAAGTGATCGCGGGAGTAGGGCGGGCGGGTTTGCGCAAGCGCGGGCGGGCGGCAGCGGCGGCGGCGCCGTGACGAGCGGCCAGCCAGCTGACGCGAGCCGCGTGACGCGTCACCACGCATTAATACCGCGCACCGCTCCGCTATCGCACAAATATTCCTCGGATAATGCCAAAGGTTGCCTAGTGAAATCCTAAATATTCAGTACTCTACAGACATGATGGTCCGACGCAGTGGACGTTACACGGTCAACTGGCGTGGTTTCAGGGATTTCGCATTCGGCAACAAACCGCCGGATGAAGGTATTTGTTAGACATAATCTGCATTTAGTGCATCGTCATATAGGTACACGATAACCTCAAATATGTTCCCCTAAAATCAACTGTCCTACTCCTAAAGTGCTCGATACATAAGTATTTACAATGTGTAAACAGGAATTTTGATTGATCTAACAATGCTTCCTAACAACAATGTATGCGAAAGCTTAATGACAAGAAGTCACGCAATGCTTTATTGAATTTCGACTGTAGGTGTAGTAAAAGAACGCTTAGCTTAAGTTTGCAGCTAAGGGTAGAAAAAGATCAACGGCAGTATAACAACAGGAGCATTTTACAATCGTCTACGATACTTTAACAAGAAAGATCTACCTATACTTACTGAGGGTTCTTTAGCACATCAAAATTATTAAAAGGTAAGAAAGCCCTCTAGCCGGGTGAACCATAAAATTTTTGGGCTACGTACCTACGTCCCTTACGTAGCCCAAAAACCAACCCCTACACTGGCTACACTCTTCGAGAATTTAGACAATGTCTAAATTCTCGAAGAGTTGCTGCTTACCTTGACCACGCCGCCGTCAGGGTCAGTCGCCTCATCGCTTGTTAAAAAAGATACAAAGTATTAATATACTAGTTACATTAACCTCATAGAGTTAGAATACCTTGTACAGGGTGCCACAAAACATGCACGCTAAGCCGAATGGGCGTGATTCTAGACTCCTCGAGGCAGGGGATCAACTTTTGTTCTAAGATTTTTTTTAATTTAAGAACTTTTTTATTTTATATTTTCATATTCGTGTTCTTTTACGTGTATTCTTACATTAGGTATTATTGTTGCTTTGAAAATACAAAGAATTTACATCATGTTTTTGTAAAAAATTCATGGCAAAGCACTGGTTTAGCTGAACAACAAGAAAAAACATTTGTGATATATTTTTTTAAAAAAGATGTGTTAAAAATAATAAATACTTACCTACTTAAATAAATAATGCTGGACAATTTACACAGCATTATAGCAATTAGCCCCAAGCCTACGAGCACTTATCCCTAAGTGCTCGTAGCCCCAAGCTAAGCAGAGCTTGTGTAATGGGTACTAGATAACTGATAGACATAATACAATACAATAAATAAATAGATTTTTTATATTATACATAAATAACGACCAGACCACTCGGAACAAATATCTCAATCTCAATATCTGCAGATCGTACCTACAAACATTTGTCCCGAAGCGGGAATCGAACCCGCAACCTCCAGCATCGCAGCCGGACCTTCGCCCACCGTGCCACAGAGGTCGTCTAAGTAATGCAAGAGTGCGTGTATAATAAATAACTCGAATAGGAAGTTTTTTTGTAAATAATAATTTAAAAATATTCGCGGTTCAAAAAATCCTTTTTCAAAAGTTGATCCTCTCAGGATCCAGAATCAACCCTTTCTTTTAAAAATACATAAACTAGTAATTAATAATTATGGACGTACTTATTATATCTACGTAATAAAACATTTTTTTTTTTGCAGAAGAACAAAAACCTGAAGAAGATTTATCAAATCACGAAGTCATATTTCTGAAAAGCATTGTGGAAAGTCCCGATTTTGGTAGGAGATGCGAGGTAAAAATAATACCTACTTTTAAAAAATAACTTAGTTGGTGGGCACTTTAACTTTTTCTATTTTCACACATATTATGTTTCATACGTTTAAGATATCTAATATTGATCAATCCACATGTCTATTAATTATCATTGGAGATAAACTAGGGATATTTATGAGTTACCAAAAGCTAAAAAATGCAATAATGTCTTCCCTAATCTCTGACTTGTGTATTTGTATTTTTTATCTTAAAACCGATGGATTGTTCGTAGTTCGTACTAAAATGTTATCGCTTCTATTTTTGGCGCCTTATACTTTTCGACGGAACCGGATATTATTTTCGTTGCTATCAGAGACAAATAGTTGGCCAACCTAATAAAGTCAACAATGTCAAACCTTCCGTCAAATAATTAGTTTGTCTCTGTCATACATACATATCTCTGTCTTGCCTTGCCTCTTGGCTGTCAGACTGTTTTTTTCTGTCATGTCAATTTTGTTTATTTGGTGAAAGCCAATTTTTAATGTTTGGGTGTGTTCTTTTTGTTTTAAATTGGATCAATTTGACTCACAAAATCAACAAAGATTTAAATACTTTATAATATAATGTAGTCAAGTACTTTATCAGCCGTTTTTTTTCTGTTTTTATCACTGTTTTCATTCAATAAATAACAAACGTAACGGCATCGGGTGCCACGCCTAGTAAGTTCTTTGACCGAGTCATGATTTCAAGTGTTTCTACTTTTGGGTGTTGTTTTATTCCAGTCTGTTGAATCAGAAGCGGATTTAATAGTGAAGCCAGTGTCCCTGGGTAATGTGAGGATCATCAAGTCCCTGAGCAATTATCACGAGAATAACATACGGACTATCGAGCGAGCAGAGCTTGCTATCATTTTCAATAATTTACACTTCAAGGTAAATACCTCAGTAGGTATCTATAGTGGCTTTAGAAAATCATAAGTTGCCTAATACCCAATAGTGGGATATTTGAAATAATACATACACAGTAGAAGCTAAAAAAACCTATAACCTATATATAATAAATAATAGTGAAACAACAAGTACTGAGTACCTACCCAAGCATACATATTATCGCTCCAACACAGACGCGACGCCACGACGCTGACTTATTTTATGCTTATTGTTTTCCATATAAAAAAGCACCACAGATGTTATATTAATCTGCCACAATCTGAGCTTCTCCTTGATAAACCTTCAAAAACAATTATGGTTTAAAGCAAAAGATTGCTCCACATTCCACAAAGTCACTATGCATAAGGTCCTTGTATTTCAGCATAATGCTTACAAATAATCATTATATTTACAGGCATTGATTGCTGCTCATGATCAAATAGGTGCTCTTTGGATACAAAGAGGTTCTGGTGTTGATGAGTACGCCCCAACGCTAGAAGAGAAAAAGGTCACCTTTGAAGACGGCACAGATAAAGAAGACATGGGGCCCATTGAGACTTTGAAAGTGGTGGGCATAAGGAAAGTACCCGGTCAGCCCTTAGGTTTAACAGTGAGTCATTACTAACATATCATTATTAATTAAACAAAAAAAATTACAACCATTATATTGAAATAGAAATTTAAACTAATTTTAAAATTAAAATCTATTAACATTCTATGCAAAGTAATAATGTTTTCAGGTAACAACTGACGAGCATGGGCAACTTGTCATAGCTCGAATAATGGCTGGCAGTGCTGCTGCCAAGCAAGCATTAGTGTCTGTTGGAGATGTCTTGTTAGAAGCAGACGGAGAGACAATCGACTCTGAGGAGCACCTAAAAGATCTTGTAGCTCGACCAACTGATCGCATTAACCTGAAGGTTGGACCAAACATGAAACAGAAAGCTATACAGCTGCCAAACAAACTGAGTGTGAGTAGTCCAATTGACATATTAATTGGGTAATTTGTTGCTGGATGTAGGTGTGGCAGGCCAAAACTGCTAGATTGTTGAAATGATTTTCTTATAACCATCAGATAAATTTCATATTTCAATAACTTTAACAACTCAAATTTTATAATATAAATTTTTATCAAATGAGGAACAAGGTGTTATTGATTTTCTCTTCACTTAAATTTTTGATCCACAAGTGGAAGATGTTTATGTACATCACACAAAAAATTCATTTGAAAGAAAGGGGATGTCTGTTACACACCCAAACTTAAAAATATTCGGCTGAAATTTTGCATAAATTAGTTGTAGAACTAATGTATTCTATTATGTATATTAGCTATCTAGTTCCCATAACACAAGCTCTGCTTAGCTTGGGGCTAGATAATGTGGTGTGAATTGTCCAGCATTATTTATATATTTATCTAGGACTGGATTAACATTATAAGCTACTTTTGACCCTGAAAAAAGCTGTGGGCAAAAGCTAGTTATGAATATTTAACACTAATAGGGTCAGACCATCGATCAAAAATGTCCGGCTTTGCCGGCCCCCCTTAGATTCACAATGCGCACGCCACAACCTTCAGTAGCAAAAGAGAAACATTTTGACATGTTAGGAAAGCTTTTCAACTAGTGTCATTTTAGCGTTCAGACAAAAAGCATGGGTAAGTGCTCGTACAAAAAATGCAAGAATCACTCGTCCAAAGTGCTGAAAAAGGATGGAATTTCTTATTTTCAGTAAGTTTATATATATTTCTTACCCGTATATTGAGATGTGAGTCATATACTTGTGAAATCAGCATAAAATATTGCTGTTTGGTTTGCCTATGTTAAAATATTAATTTTGTTCTAAATTGATAAATGGAGAGGCTATTTCTTCTAATTTTTTTTTTCATTTTTAGTATGTATTAATATATTTTTCATAAAAATAAGTTTAATATTACTAGTTGATGATTTTTAAAATAACTAGTTGGCCCGCCCTAAAATTTCATTTGCGTAGACTCTAATAAAAGAAAGACTAGGTTCTTACCTAGGTAGGTAAGAACCTAGTCTTTCTACCAGAAGTATGAATTTATAAAACGTTTATTTTTTGTCTCGTAAAAAAAACTCGTGCAAAGCCGCAGACAGGAACCAGATCTTTTTAATCTAGAGTGCCTGCCTGAAATTGTATTTTAAGTTTAAATTGTTGTATGTCTGAAATGACCCTTTTGTATAAATACCTACTGTTGAGACACCAATTTATAGTTTCATCAATAAATGATTCGTTATCTTTACCTGAATTCTGTTAATTAATCCTTATAGAAAATAAACTGAGTAGGTAGGTATATAATTCTCAGGAATATACCTACCTACTTACAAAATAAAATAAAATGAATTCGACTCCACCAATCTCTTGTTCCGTATGGAAAAAACTTGTCAGGCTCTGCGCAAACTGTCTGCGTCAAAACAAAACGTAGACAATTTTGATTGACATTTTTGTAAGGCTCTAGGAATCTACGGGGGAGGCCGCGAACTACTTATTTTTGATCGAAGGGTCAGACAGATAAATATGAGCAGTTTATGATGACTAAATATTTTTATTAGGGCTATAGCCATAGCGATTGCGGCGTAAAAATCGACCCCCAACTCCCATTGTAAGAGACACTAAGGGAACCGACCACAGGAAGAGCAGCAGCTTCTTTTTGTGTATTTTAACACCTCTTCTGCAATCAGCTATCCTCCTTATTGTTTCAGTGTTACATGAGAACCCTGTTTGACTACAGCCCTAAAGATGACACGCTGATTCCCTGCAAAGAAATTGGCTTGGAATTTAAGAAAGGAGATATCTTGCAGGTAAATTAGAAAGCTACGTTTACAGATTTGACTACAGCAAAAATAAATTATTACATATCGCCAAGCACCTCTACAAAAACGGAAAGTATAAGATAATACACACCCCACGCGGCATGACACCACCACACCACATAAGTAAGTTCAATATCGACGGTTAAAAAGGTAAATAAATAATTTGACAAACAAAATACATAAATAAATAATGACCCTTTTTCTGTAATTTCAAACACGCTGCTCTCCTGTACAATTTAGATTTTGTTGCATATACTTTTAACCGTTGATATCCACTTACATAAAACGTCGACTTTCAAACAACCATTTTGCTACACATTTCGATTTGTCTGCTGTTTGTAAAACTTATTTAAAAAAACGAAACGTTTACAAAAGCTGACATATCAGCATAGGAAAGAACTCGAATTCCTTGCTCATAAAGCACTCTGGTATTTCAGGTGACAGATAGGAAAGATCCAAACTGGTGGCAAGCGAGTCACGTTGAGAATCCCGATCTGGTGGGGCTCATTCCTTCTCCGGAGTTGGAGGAGAGACGCAAGGCGTATGTCCCTCCGGAAGCTGACTTTGTTCATAAAATCAGCATTTGTGGAGCGAGGGTATGTATCTAAAATATCATTTATAACAAGCATTTACTCGCGGCTTCGCACAGTTGTAAAAAGTAGCCGATTCCGTCCACAGGATGTATGTACATTTGTGTAACTTACAGCCTTTGAAGAATTATTATAAATGGGATACCTTTAACAATGCGTTCATGAATGACTCACGAAAGGATTCAAAGAGCTTATAGTTGCATCAGCTGAGTTATTGTTCTCACGGTAATGTATGGATGTATTGTTATCGTCGAAAACGTGATGAATTGATGATTTTGTAAATAACACACCTCAGTGTGGTGACTCGTCCAATAATATTTCTGATAATCTGATTTGAGCGAAAAAAGAACAAAACCACTGATTTATTTTAAATATAACTATTACAAGAAATCCGCTGACATTAATTTGGTTAAATATTTATAATACATGAAACTTTTATAAAAGACATCATGGCCCCAAAGTAAGAGCGAGTATACATAAGGCCTGAAAACATTTTGAAGCGCACGCTTTGGTAACACGCGAATTAAAAACATGCCTTTCATCCTTTCCATTTTCATTCCATCGTTTGGGTGAGTTGTGTACGGTGGGACACCGGATTATGGATGGCCGACATCGGATACGTCCATGTCGGCCATCCATAATGAAACCGTTCATTATTTATCGCGCCGACTCTAATGTTTATATTGAGGCCGTCAAATAAATTAGCTACGTAACGTCTCGCTACCAGATCATAACCATTCGGATGTAGGGGAGCAAATGGTAGCCAAACAATAAATAAGTTCATGAATGTATGTTTATCCACAGATATCCAAGAAGAAGAAGAAATTCGTCTACGAATCCCGCTCAAGCGTGCAACTAGAAGGTGCAGAGCTGGCTCTCTACGAAGAGGTGGCGCGCACGCCGCCGTTCCTTCGCCGTATACTGGCGCTTGTCGGCACTAAGGGAGTAGGCAGGCGCACGCTCAAGAACCGGCTGATACAAGAGAACCCGGATCGATTCGGGGCTGTTATTCCTCGTAAGTACACTTCATAACTCGTGTAGTCATCGTCAGCCTTACTCATCATCACTTTCCATCAGGTGAGATTGTGGTCAAACGAACTTCTATTTGACTATAAAAAAGTCTCATAATATATTGCCCTTTTGCATACAGTGTTCAAGTTTAGTGACATAATTTTAATTATGTTCACGGTGAATGTCACAACACAATCTAACACAGGCCTGTACCTGGGTCTAAGTAGAAATTCGCTACCTAGGAGGGTTATGAATATTTTCTTTATCATCACGCTTTTTTTTCGATCTTTATCTAACCTTTGCACGAGTTATTAAAGCCTGAATCATTCCAATCTAGCCTTTATCACTAGGTATTAAAGATTCGAATCACATTTCAGATACATCCCGCCCTCCGCGACCTATGGAAGAAAGCGGCCAGTCGTACTGGTTCGTTTCCCGCGAGGAAATGGAGAGAGACGCTCACGCGGGCAAATTCCTAGAGTACGGGGAACACAACAATCATATTTACGGGACTCATTTGGACTCTATACGAGCGGTGATAAAAGAAGGTAAGAGGGAAACTTTATGAGCAAGTATTGGCCGACTGTGCTTTTATAAGCGCAGTCCACCGTACTAAGACATTATTGCCTTGAATGTTTAATTCAAGGCAATAATGTAATCAATAGCAATTTCATTTGTTTAATTCAAGGCAATAAAAATAATGTAGGCTCATTATTATGAAAGCTTGCTCAGTTATAGACGCTTGAGTGACGTTTATGCATAGAAAAGTGTCAATCAAGCATAGATTGATGACTGAGCAAGCTTTCATAATGTAGGCCTTAGATATTGTTATGAGCAAAGGCCGTGCGCCTTTTCTCATAAGCGTGTGTAAAAAAAATTCAATAACTTTATTACTTTAGGCTTACAAAATAAGCACTTAGACAAGTCAATTTTTATACTTAAACAGTTTTAAATAAATAGTAATTATTATCAAATAAGAAACAAAATGTTATTGATTTTGTTCGCTTCAATTTTTTGTCCACTAGTGGAAGAAGCTAAAAGTAAACCACTAGTAAGTTTTAATAATGCTTAAAATGTAATACAATGTTATTCGCCTCTCTCCAACTCAGCCCGTGGATGTCGTAAGAACGGACACCTACCAGAGGAAGCGCAGCAGCTTCCTTCTATATAGTTTTAACACTTCCACTGCTATCTTCAATTCGCTGGCCATGGTGGTTATGGCAAACTTCTCTTTTGTAATGTTCATTAGAGCGTATGTGTGCTATGAAGAGGGATTCTAAAGGCTGTCGCAAATCATAGGCGCATTAACGCACCACCAAATGTGCATTGGAATATGGGCTCAGTACGGGAAAGCGAGAACCACTTGCGCCACGAAATCGAGTAACCGACGAGTTGCATACTCTGGGAAGGTCGCGGGTTCAAGCCCCGCCGGGATCGTTTTTTTTATATTATATAATGTTAGATATAACCCCAAATGCGAGGGCTTACGCACTATAATAACAAAAACCTAAGATAATTATTTTCATACAACAACCGGTTGAATCTAATTTAGATTCTAAACTCAATTTTCGACCTCACAATTCCAGGTAAAATGTGCATATTAGACTGCGCGCCGCAATCGCTAAAGCTCCTCCACAACAGCAGCGAGTTTCTGCCGTACGTCGTAATGATCGCCGCGCCCGGCATAGAGCAACTACGCAACTTGACGCATGCCTCCAATAGGAATCTGGCGGTAAGAACATTACAGACTATTATAGATTACAATATCATATAAGGCGCTACCCCGACCCAAATAGCGCCGCCACCTATTTTATTTCATTATTACGTTGAACAAAGGAAATTTCGGACATTAAATTGGGCGGTTTGTGATACCTATTGTAAGCTTTTTCTGATGCCTCTGTAATGGTTTTATTTTGTATAGTTTAGGCAGAGATACTAAAATAGAGTGTATCTCTGCCTAAACTATGTACAAAATGATATACAAAATGAAACTATTGAAGAGGCATTAAAATAACCCTCCCCTGTCGGTAGTCGGGTAAAAAAGCATTTATTAGGTATCACAAACTGCCCAATTTGATTTTTAAAATTTTCTTAAGTCAACTTAATAAGACCAAATAGGTGGCGGCGCTAGTTTGGGTTGGGGTAACGCTTTAATAAGATTGTCGCAGATCGGAGGCGCACAGCTACTGCCAGCACAAAACTGTGTATTCAAATATAAGTTTTAACTCGTAATATTAAACCGCATTTCAGATTGACGGTATCAGATGACAGGCAGCTCGTGGGCCACTCGTTTGAAACTTGTGGGAAGCCATTTTGTTACCATAAACTGTATCTAATGTTAACGAGTTATGGCCCATGTTTGAATGCACATTTATGTGCTAGGTGGCAGCAGTATCGTATTAATAAGCGCAGAGTTTTAGATTAATAGTGAAAGATGAAAGCTAATAGAAGTTGAAGCTTTGCTTTTCCACCATATCTAAGTGGCGTAGCTAAGCAACCAATAGGCTCCCTTGATTTTATAACAAAGCAATCCTATTGGTCTTATTTGATATATGCCACTGCTTAGCAGCGCCGCTCTGTTACAAAAACGGGCCTTATGCCCGTATTATGAAAGCTTCTCAATCATAGATCCTTACTCAGTAGTAAGCTTTCATAATACGGGACTTAAACTTTTTTGTTAAAGTTTTTTGCTAAATTTACTGCTTGAATAAGGTTAGAGAATGATAATGTTATCTAAGCTTGCTAAAGAGGTTTGAGGATTTTAGTATGGAGCCCTGGCCCTAACGTCTTTTTCCATCTTTACAAAATGTCGGTGAACAATGAAAGTAATATATTTGGATAATAGGACACTTATACGAATAAAAAATGTTCATATCATAATAGCCTAAAGCGTCAGGCTCTCAGATTTACAGATGCAAATAACTATTGCTTTTATGTTTTCTTTTCTTCATATTTTATATGAACATCTCGGAAACCTGACGCTTTAGTAATTGTGTACATTTTTTTTGTGCTCTATCCAAAATTCCCGAAACTTAACATTTTCGATAGAGCACACTTAAAACATGTTTCATTCGGGTTCATAACAAACCAGAAAAACTACAACATCATGGGTGTGTCTGCAATGGTTTCCGAGTTATAAAAGTTATAAACTTCTTACAAAAAAATCACAAATTCTCTGCCCAGCGCCAAACTTTTATAATTTATGATTTTCAATAAAAAGCCAAACTCCAAATTTTGAAACCGTCGTCGATGACATGATTTTTTGGTTTTTCTCGATAGTCACGATAGTCAAAACAGTGTGGTAAATGATGTTAGGGCCACATCTTCAACCCCCTTTAATAATTCATATTTAAAAAATAAATGATTACCTGGATTTTTAGTATTTAATAGTATCAATTTAGTAAACGATTTTTATAAGACCTAGTTATTTCTCTTGGCAATGATAACGCTAACATAGCTTTTATTTCCTCTTAAATCTTTAGACGTTACTTTGAATCTTTGAGCAGCATGACATACGTTTACGTTCATTTTGCATGCATTTATATAGCCATTCCCCATGTGGCTATGTACAGTCTAGTTTTGACATTATTCTTTTCCTGGCAAGAAATGTCAAAGTCCAACTCCCAATAATAAATAAATAAATAATGCTGGACAATTCACACAGCGTTATCTAGCCCCAAGCTAAGCAGAACCAGAGAACCTTGTTTCTACTAGGTACCTAGTCAGGTTGTCGCAGATCAGTAGCGCACTGCTACCGCTCAGCATCAAAATGTGCATTCAAATAAATGGGTTTTAACTCGTAACTTTTAAATGTATTGACGGCATGAGTGTACCCTTAGTCCGAGTCAATACAAAAAACATTGGATAAAAGTAGACATCGAGAACCATTCATGTATTACACGAAAAAGGCACAATGGTTGTACAAACGAGATGTAGCCAAAAAAATGCACAATAAGTCTCATTTTCCTTTTCGTATGCGTGAAAGCCTGAAGTTATAATTTATGCTTGTCAACTCACACAGATTCGTTTTTACCTTCGAAATCAAGATAATTGTTCAGTTAACTTGTTTTACCTCTATGATTGACGTGTTTGGGTTAGTCTTGGTACACTCATAGATCGCCTGGGAATTACTTAGATTCGGTGCAAGTACCGAGTGAAATATTTTCCCGTGCGTTCTTATTTTTCATAAAGCACCAGTTGAAGGGATTTCTATGATCAAGCTATGTTGGTGGTGCTCTACTACTTACTTTTATAATATCAATGCCGCAAACGTGACTGCCGCTGTCAACAAGTCATTCAAAATCATTTAAAACTATCAGAGTTTGTAAGAAACGATTGGATCGATGTCATACTACAAAAAAAGTTTCTCTCGATCCGGTAAGGGGCGCTACTAGGCTCTAAATGTATAGGAAGGACTCAAAATCAATGGAAGTATTCGTAAGGTAATGCGTACAGATCGTACTAAACACTCTGTGATGACAGACAGCTTAGTAGCTGTATGTCATCAGACAGCTACTAAGCTGTCTGTTAACAGTGTTTAGTAGGTTAGAAATGTGCATTCAAGAATGAATAAATGAATGAACACTTTATTGTACAATAAAAATAAACATGAATAAATAATCTTATATCTAAATAAAACATAATACAGTACAAAAGGCGGCCTTATCGCTGAGAGCGATTTCTCCCAGGCAACCTTGGGATGGAAAAAGAAAAGTATGGGCTTGTAGGGCTTATAATATAATAAGTCCATATTTGAATGCACATTTCTGTGCTGCGTGGTAGCGGCGTTAGATTAATGTGCGCAGAACATTATCATCGATTGGGGTGCTTGCGCAGTGAACACTTCGATTGATGACTAGTACAAGTACAATAAACAATATTGAATACCTATGGGGAACCGCCATTAGTTAGCAGTAGCTTGTATAATTGTGTGAAATCAATAATTGTTATTATTTTGCATTGACGTGTATGTGGCATGCGTAGTTCGACAGGCAGAGCTCCATTCGCTACAGCTCGCGGCGCGCGCGCACCCTCGAGTCTCTAGCGTCGCTTTATGAGGTATGTACGTTTATTTATGTAGAACTAGCTTCTGCTTGCGGCTTCACACGCGTTTTTTAGGGATAAAAAGTCGCCTACATAATATGTATATTCAAGATCAAGAACTTCATGTGTGTAAATTTTCAGCCTGATCCTGGTTTGGCGTTGCCACGGGTCAGACATCACACACTTTTTACTAATTTAGTATTCATTTACACCTTTAAAGTTAACCTTATAAGTAGGTACATTAGAACCTTTGGAGATTGTCTAATGAATCGACTATATGTATTCAAAACCAAAATCTTATTATGCTCTCATGTGTCCACAGGAAGAGGACTTGAAGCAGACCCTCGAAGATAGCTCTCGCATCGCGCGTCAATACGAGAAGTACATTGACCTTGTCATCACAAACAACAACGCCGATACGACCTACTCGAAAATATTAGACGCACTTCATTCGCTATCCACCGATCATCAGTGGGTACCGGTTAGTTGGATTTATTAGTGGAGTAAAGCAGTACAATAACTTCAGAGGAAAAATACTATTTCACGAGATAACTACGCGAAAGTCTTGGCCATTAAGATCCGGATCGAAAGGACCAATGCTGACGTCTCGAAGGATTAACATTTTTGAAGCTTGTTTTGTTATTATGACAAAGCAAGATTGGCCAGAGTAGGAACGATTTTTAGTATAATTTTCCTCTAGAAGTGAATCAGTGACTGTTAAAAGATCTGGTTGTAATAGTATGGATACAACTTGCTACTATTAAGCTTCATTGTGCCTCAAATTGCGAAAAAAATGTAATAATGCTTATTATTACAAATTATAACAAAAATATAAGAGATTCAGGCGTGTCCATATTATTAATACCTTATTTTTATAACTTAAATCCTTTTGGATTCACTTGTAGTACACTGATTTTTATCTTAAATCTGAATTTTTAGGTAGGTAAAATATTGCGTCTTCCCGCACTTAACTTAAAAAAACCGCTGATTTATCTTTTCATCACAATGAATTTATTCTCTGCCTATATTCAGTAAAAAGTACTATTAATTTCTTTTTGAAATCTTACCACTATTGTTCTTATGCATCACACAAATAAGAAGCTATGGTTAAAATACTAAGTGCGGGTGTTTGAAAGATGTTGTAGTTTAAATATACCCGTAGGTCTAAGTAAAAGTGCCACTTATGCTACTTATAAATCGCTGAAAACAAAGTTAGTGAATAGACAAAATATCATTCCAGTATTTTGACTTTTCTGTATTAACTCTTCATATATTTCAGCTTTTAATGTGCTACTTAAGCGTTAAATCAACATAGGAGGACTCTGCATTTCTAATTTAAGTTTATTTCTAAGACTTGATTAAGTAATTCTTGAATTTCTTCGATAGAAAGTTGTCGCAGTTGTTCCCACAACACAACGCTTGTGTGTATTATGGTGTTCATTATATCCCACCCAGGAAGGTTAGCGAAAATATTTTACTTGAATAAAATAGTGGCACAGGTATAATGTAAGGCCTACTACAAAATTGGGTCTACGTCGTGTGACCGCTAACTCCTTGTCCTAGTTGAGCGACTACCTATGATCACACCGAATACTCAAACGCAAATCAGATTTATGCGGGTTACAGCCCTAAAGCGAAGGTAACTTAGTTTAGCTTATCTAAGTTAAGCTAACTTAGTTTTAGCTTAGCTCGCATAGCGGATGCAGTTTTTCATACTACATAGCCACGATTACGATATTCTGTAATAGTCTTAGGCCTGTATTCGGAAAACTTGCGTAGTCATCGATCTATGCTTGAGCAACGTTCATGCCATAGAAAAGCTATACTCAAGCACAGATCGATGAGTGAGTAAGCTTTCATAATACGGGCCCTAGTTCGCAGTCTGCATACATGTATGAAAAACTGCGTCAGCTATGCAAGCCAAAACAACGTTAGCTTAGCGCACTCGTCACGATTTTTTGACAGTTTTACCATGAAAATCTGACCTTTGACATATTTTTTCTAGCTTAATATTTTTCGCAGGCGGAGGTCCGCCTGCGACGCAGGAGGTTGCGGGTTCGATTCCCGCAACGAGACAAATGTTTGTATGATCTGCAGATATTTGTTCCAGGTGTTCTGGTCGTTTTCTATATTATAATAAAAATTCTATCTGTATGGGTCCACAACACAAGCTCTGCTTAGCTTGGGGCTAGATAATGCTGTGTGAATTGTCCAGCATTTTTTTTTTCGTCTGATAAAGAGTAAAATCTCAATAATTCTTCATTTCAGACGTGTATAAATCTGAGTTGCGTTTAAGTATTCGGGAGTCAGTTAGACAAAGGTTAAATGGCCGCCGAGCGGTAAAGGTGGAAAGAAAAAAAAAGATAAATTTGATATGTTTTGTACGATTGATAGGTATTAGATTGTAAGTGAATAGAACCCCTTGTCTTAGGGTTAAAATCGGCTTTTAAAATTGCTTGAATTGTATCATTTTATATTATGTACATCACACATTACTTACTTCACACGAAACTTTCGTTTAGGTACTATATTTTCGATTATACCATTTTAAATAAAGTATTATTTGTATTTGATTATTGCCGTTTATTGGCCGCTATTTCTTGCATGTTCTTATTTTTAAGCTACATTTATCATTACTTAAGAATCTCACATTCCGTCCAATTAATTTGTTTTGTTGATTAGCTGTAAATTTTATTATGTCAGATTTATTCAATATACATTGATTGTGTACTGCATTACTTAATTTTATTTTCGGTTGCTTATCGGTAAATAAAACGCTACGCATTATACCAATTTCTTTTTATTAGAAATCAGATTAGAATTATATGGAGTGTTGGGAGACCATCCACTCGACCGACGACAACGTAGCGGTCGTCGCGGGGGGAGTCGATGGATCGAGGCGGCTCAGGACCGCTATTTGTGGCGTCGTATGGGGAAGGCCTATGTCCAGCCGTGGACCTGTGTGAGCTAACATGATCACAGATGATGAGATTAATAACATTGAGTGCCTATGACAGACATGTGCAGTTTGGAGGACGTGTACCTTAGCAGCGGTGTGCTCTGTTGAGGATGGTTAGAGAAGCTAGTTAGCCTGCCTAGTTGAAGGCTTGTGTTGACGAACGGAAGTCTTGAAGATGTTTGGGTCGATGTGGTTCAAACCCGTCTGGCTGGCGATGGCGATAGCCGCTAGACCGGGTTCCGTTTCCGGTTTCTCCAGCAGATGAGGCGCGAGTAGTAAGAAGAGTTGCTGTGACAAGCAAACAATTAAAACATTAGTTGGCTTCCCAACTTATTTAATAAGAAGTTTTATGTTACATTTTTAAAAGACCGCATCAAAGCGAAGCAAAACCTCGGAAATGTGTTAAATCTAACTGTAAAAGTCGAATTTTGTTAGTAGTAGATTGACATCTGATCACGAAGAGTGATATTGATACAAAAGGAACCGTGGAAAGTGACCTAAAGGGTCACTTCTTTATTTCACGCGTTATAAATTGACTTAGGTAGGACTACTTTCCCATGGTTGCCTGGAAGAGATCGCTTCTAAGCGATAAGGCCGCCGATTGTACTTATCTTATGTGATGTCTCTTTCTTATGTTATTTTCTGGTGTACAATAAAGAATTTTTGCATTGTATTGTAATGTAAAATTATTTTGAATCAACAAAGTGTAGGTAGGTACCTAAATATATATATATTTATCAGATTGGCGAAATCTGAATCGGTTCATAGGTGAAATTTTACTAAGGTTAAAATTATACCTCAGCCCAGGGAATAAGCGGCAAGTTCGCGTAAATAGCTTGCCAGCCCGGAAGACCAAAATGCACCAATGACATCCTGAAGTAATTCGTAAAGGTATCTGCCAGCCAACCCCATGCTCCTTCTCGTGTCGCCAACCACACCGACCAGTTACCACCCGTGTAGACGAGGCATATCTAAAATAAATAAAATATATTATAATGCTAGACAATCCACACAGAATCATCTAGCCTTTTGGGGAGCAAACAGCTGTGACAGCTTTTTTTATTGCAAGCATTTTTAAACATCAGGTAGGTATTTTATCATTGCATCGCTGCATCATTAGGTCATATTTGTCACAAAAATCCTTTCCTCCAGGCCACCAAACCGTTTTCCATTCTCTGCATAAATTGACAACAGGTAGCTAGTGCCTACTTTTTTTTGGTGTGCCTTATACATTAGTCTTGCTTTTGGTCCTATGGTCCGAAGATTAGAATTAGATCTAAGTATAAGTACCTACATCCTAAACCTTATAGTTTACCTTTCCGATAGTCCTGCAGGTATCCAACTCGAAGACCTTGCTTTTAGTGTTCAAAACCGGACGGGGCCCTGCGTTTAGGCGGGTCATGGAGAAATCTAGTAGATCCTTTAGTGCTGGCGATAAGCAGAGCTCGTTCAAAGCGTTTACTCGTATGGACCCAACAGGTAAGATATCGTCGGCTGTAAAAATCGTTTGTGCAAACTTTACATTACTCTCCATACTAATAATAGGGTATTACACCCATTTATGAAAAGTGTCTCAATAAGATTCGATAGCACTTAAAACCACAAAAAAATTGTGCATATAAAATTTACAGTAGGTATCAAGTTGCGCGCGTAATTTGACGCAAACGCTGGATGCCATATTGCTCTGTGGTCATGACGTCAGTTGGCTGTATACGTACCTAGGTACCTAAACAAATGCGCTAGTGATAATGACGTAAATACTTTTGTTCACTTACACATCCGTATGACTTAATAACATAGCGCTTACTATTTCTTGCTGTTAAAAAAACTGGAAACTTTGAATTCAATTTTAAAATTTATTTTATGAACTAAAACTAACATATTCCGACTAATTTTTGCCTAGGTTATCTCAATATTTTTAAGATTTTTTCTCAAAAAGAGCCCTCCTGCTGAGGGACGACATACACAGGCTAAATTTAATACTCAGTGTACCTAGTCATCTACAGTACAGACTTACTAGTCCACTGCTGGACATAGGCCTTCAGTAATAGATAAACGCTTCGATGGCTTTTACTATGTACATAGGTAGGTAGTTAGGTTCAGTTTAATAGACAAATAAATTCACATGTATGTAGCTCAGACTAAGTAAGAAATCAAGACGGAGCCCCGCCGAAAAACCACACTGAAGCCGGTAAAACTACGCCTTGCCGTGTATATACACAGTTACACGCACACACATATAACGAAACTACGCCTTACCTTGTCAGTCGCGCTGTACCGGCGCGCGGAGTGTCACGCAAGGTCACGTTATTGTTATTCGCGATTTTTGTAGCAAAAATGCCAAATTGTGTTGTGAAAGGGTGTAGAAACCCATCATCGAAGAATAAAAAGCAGGATAGAATCACATTTCACACGTAAGTCAACATAAAAATCTATTCAATCAATTTTAATAATTATAAGGAACGCTTGGAACACAAAACCTCCACAACTTCCACCAGTGTTGCCACGAGTAAGCGTCACAATAGTTCCCGTTTATTAAGCAAGTTATTCATGTGACGTAAAATGTAGGTAATGTAACAGTTCATTTGTTTACCTATTTCTATTATTACCCGACCACCAACGGAGGAGGGTTATGAGGTTGACACCCTATGTATGTTTGTATGTAGCCGATTTTATGTTCCCACGTAGCGCTGAAACTACTAGTCCGATTTCAACAAATGAGGTGTCTAATGATTCCTCTCGACACTTCGGTTGTTATAGGCAATACGAGGTCAGATGAAATTAAGGGTCTAATGAGGTAGCGGGGTCCAAGTGAAGGTGACCGCGAACTAGGGAGCACGACAGACGCGGCATTCCTTGCAGTCATCGAATTTTCTAAATCTATACTATGTATAATAATAATAATGATATCTATACTAATATAATAAAGAGGAAAGATTTGTTTGCTTGTTTGACGAAATGAATGGGCTCCGAAACTACTCGACCGATTTGAAAAATTCTTTTACCATTAGAATCCTACATTATGTCTGATGAACATAGACTATAGAATATTTTCAAAAAAGTTAGGAGGAAGCGACCCGGGGGGGGTTCAAGAGGGCTGGGAGCGGCTGGTACCCCCCACGCTCCCAGCCCTCTTGAACCCCCCGCCCCCAACCAAAATATCTTATATGGGTATCGTTTCCTATTAACTTGGTGTCGACGATTTCGAATTTGATGACGGCAAGGTCGCAGCAATACAACCACCGTGACCCAGCAAGGCGAGCCGCGCTTCGTGTTCGCATTCTGTTGGCGTGGATGCGAACCGCAATGACCACCGTCACACTTTGCAGTTGCAACCATGATTGTGTGTATAACACTAGTGGACAAAATCAAGAACACCTTGTTTCTTATTTGATATTTATTCGTATTTAGAAACCTGTATATAGTATAATATCTGACTTGTCTAAGTGCTTATTTTGTAAGCCTAAAGAAGTAAAAGTTATTGAAATTGAAATTGTTTGATTTTTCCCCTATCTAGTCGGAGTAAACATACCTAGGTACTTATATACTAGGTACCCCCAATAAAAAAAATGCTAACTTATCTTTTTACTTATCCATTCATCCTGCTAGTAGGTACTTAGACGATAACTTAGGGTAATAAGTTTTTACTACACGGCAACACTCACTACGTGCACACATGTTTACGAAACCGGCTTCATTTCGTTGACGACAGCGCTCCGTCTTCATTTCTTACTTAGTCTGAGGTATGTAGATACTTATACCCACCTACCTACGGCATAGGTGGTTTAGGTGTAAATAGGTACGTACCTGAATATTTGTAGTGCCATGTTAGTTGGAATCCATCACTAGAGGCATAGAAGTTCCGCAAATCTTCAGGGAGAATAGCAGAATGCCTCTGTTCCCAGTTCGTAATAGCGACACGGTCGCATGGCACCCGACGTTCCACGTTCACGTTACAAACGCGCGGATCAGCCTCTAAAAGTTTACGAGAAATTGTACGCATACAGCACAGCGAACTTAATAACGCGACTATTGTAATAATTTTTAACTGACCACTCTGTAATATTCTTCACTTAGGTACCTACATACCTAACTTTCTTGTTACGAAGATTAGGAAAAAATAAACAGCAGCGTGCGGTGCCCTGAAAAATTCGGAATGTGCGGCGGTTGAGAAAACTGTTAAGAAACTACTTAATGCTATCCTACTAATATAAAAAAGGCAAAAGTTTGTGAGTTGTACCGTTGTAAAGATGTTTGCCCGAAGTAAACGCCAAAAACAGTGAATGGATCTGGCTGAAATTTTAAACGCATAAAGATCTAGCTAGACCTGGAATAACATTAATAACTACTTTTTTTAATAAAACGCGTGCAATGCCGCGGGCCTAAGCTAGTACAACTTAAATATCGGCGAGTGGAGTGAGCCAAAGCCTTTATTTTTTATTGGTGAGTTAATATGATTAGCAAGACAAGGAAGCTAAGTTAAGAGACAGAACAATTTTAATTCAACGAAAACTGTTATGTTCTGGCTGTGCGTGTGAGTTGTAGGTATTTTCTTATCTTGGCACCCCTCGGAGCTTGGTACCCGGGGCGGACTGCCCCCCTTACGCCGCTCGGGGGTATAGAATAACACATCCGCCAAGTAGGTACCTACTCCTTCAATCTTGCCAATGGGTCCAGCTAGTTGCTTGCTAGTTGCAAGAGGTATACCATACCAAACGAATTGTCAAACGAGCTGCTATAAATAGAGCTAAAATAGATAAATCGAAATCCAGTGTTCACAGTTTTTTTAACTTTTATTTTAATAATGATTCATGATGATGACCACAGGGTCCACAGGGAATAAGATTATATTTTTGGTCATGCAGGGACGAGGTAGTCCCTGTATACCACTCCTGCTACACAACTTGCTGTAAAACCAAAAAAAAATTTAGGTCGATAGTTTTGAATTTTACCGCGACGTACGTTGTCAGCCTTGATTAAAATATTATCTTCAGGTTGGCAGCATCACATTTCTATCAAAAATTATTTCCCTTCAATTTCTTTCTGTCAAACTCAGCTGAGTGCATGCAATTCAGGTGAAGAATATTACAGAGCGAAGTTTTAGGTTAAAAAATAACCTTGTTTTTCATAAATGATAATGAAAATCGTGAATTACAGTGTGTGTTACTAACATACACTAATAAGAATAATAATGGCTAACCCTGATGCAGGCATTTGTCACATCAAAGAAGAATTCATAGTAAAAAGAACTCTTCAGCCAGACACCGACTACAATGTAAATACTTCAGGTAAACACAAACTTGAACCAAGTGCCGACGATGTTAACAATATTGACAACAAAAGGCAAAAGACACAAGATAACACACCCAAGAAGAAAAAGAAAGGTCAAAATAAAGCGAGACCCAAAACCTACAGAGACGAAATAGATACCAAGCCCTGTCCTACTATTGTGAATGTCGCCTCCGCAGAAGAAAAGAAGCAATGCCAGTATAATAATTGTAAATACATACACAACCCTATTGATTATCTAAAAAATAAACCAAAGGATATTGGTGATGAATGCCATTTATTCCAACTACGTGGAAGATGCCCAAGGGGCTTATCATGTCGGTTTGGATCTAGTCATATTACGGAAGAGGGTTTTAATAAAGTAGATCCCACCAAAGTTGCCTTGTGGAAAGAAGATACTAAAAACACCCTTGAGCCATCTACACAGACAAAGTTACAAAGCAGAAAATTTGATTTTAATTTCTCTGAGAAACTTGTTAAGCATTTAGATACAAGAAATGTGCCTGCACAAGATAAAGATAAGAAATCAACAGAAGAAAAACAACCACAGACAGAAAACAAAGAGTCTTCTGAGAATGGCCAAGAGCAAGCAAAAGTTAAGTTCAGTGGGGTTGTCACAGATGAGTATCTGATAAAACTATTGCCAAAAGAAAAAACAGTAATAGATTGGAAAGATAAGCTTTACTTGAGTCCTTTAACTACTTTGGGTAACCTTCCATTCAGAAGAATCTGTAAAGAATATGGAGCAGATGTCACCTGCGGAGAAATGGCTCTATGCGAGTCTTTGCTAAAGGGAATGAAACAAGAATGGGCGCTTGTGAAAAGACATGAGTCTGAGGATTTATTTGGTGCTCAGATATGTGGTAATAATGCCTATATTATAACAAAGGTATCACAACTTCTACAAGAAACCACTGAGCTTGACTTCATAGATTTAAACTTGGGTTGCCCGATTGAGTTAATTTACAAAAAAGGTGCCGGTAGTGGCATGATGCACAGGCTAAATGCTCTTGAAGCCTCTGTAAGATGTGCTTCTAAACTGCTGACCATACCTTTTACAATAAAAATGAGAACAGGAGTATATCAAGATAAAAAAATAACCCACACAATTGTACCGAAGATGGCTGAACTTGGGGCTTCTCTTATCACAGTCCACGGAAGGTCCAGAGAGGCAAGGTATACAGGTTCAGCTGATTGGGAATATGTTGAAACTTGTGCAAAAGCTGCTGCCCCCTGTCCTGTTTTTGGTAATGGAGATATCCTTTGCTATGAGGACTATGTTGAAAGAAGGAAATTAGCACCAACTGCAGCAGGTGTCATGATAGGCCGCGGAGCATTAATTAAGCCTTGGATATTTACTGAAATTAAAGAGCAAAAGCTTTGGGATATAAGAAGCAATGAAAGATTTGATATCCTAAAAAAATATGCTAATTATGGTCTGGAACATTGGGGTTCCGATACTCAGGGAGTTGAGAATACAAGACGGTTTATGCTAGAATGGCTATCGTTTTTGTATCGCTATGTCCCAGTTGGCCTGTTAGAGAGACCACCACAGAAAATAAATGAAAGACCACCAACATACTTTGGAAGAGATGACTTAGAAACTTTAATGGCTTCAGGGAACTGTGCTGACTGGATCAAAATCAGTGAAATGTTACTAGGACCAGTACCTGATGGATTTCAGTTTCTACCTAAGCACAAAGCCAACTCTTATTAAGACCTTTATGGCACCTATACAATGTGTTTTTTAACATACAGTACCTAGGTGTTCCAATTGACATGTGCATTAAATTATAATTCTTGTTGCTAGTAGGAAAGTTACCAAACAGAGTAGGGTCACATTATTGTTTTTCTTTTAACACCTACCACATAGCTAAGCAAATTAAAAGAAATGTTTTGTCAATTTTTGTATGGATAGGTTATTAAATGTTCTATGCTTTTGTATGATTAAAAATATGTGTTAACTACTCAAACCTGCCTTTATTTAAACAGCCTCTTAAATGTGTAAATATTTTATCACCTCTTCATGCAAAAACTATAGCATGGATCGGACTCAAACTTTGCAAAGATTTAGTTCTAGAACTGGATTTACTTTTAAGCTACTTTTTATCTCTGAAACAAGTGCCTGGCTGCAGTCAAAAGCTTGTTTACAATAATTTATACCTATGATCGATGAATTGTTTGTAATACAGCATTATGCCAGCATTTTGATATATATATTTGTTTTGGACCAGTATGGCAAGTAGGTGGGCTAAGTGCCAACTAGGCACCTGTATTAATACATAATCAACATAGTAGGTAAGGTACCCACCTAGGTATATGCATACAAGAGCAGCGTGTGTCTCTAAGCCTATAGGTAGGTATATCCTTACAGGATTCTCCTTACCTATATTTCTACATAGAGGTCAGTGCTGTGGATGACTAAAAGGTACTAATACTAACCCAGTAACTTTGTCAATCCTAAAGTAATATTTTCGTAAAAAGAATCTTCGGAAACTATGTCTACGCAGAAACTCATTTTACTGGAATTTATCCAAGTTCTATGCACATTTCTCAGAATTAGAAGAAAAAAATTAAAACAACTGAATATTATTATATTGCGCGGAAAATAATAAACATACAGCCCGTCAGTATCACGTTGCCATGGTTACTTGTATACATTTTGTGGTTACGTACAATCTACAATACCTACCTATACTCTTTGACGTATGTTTCCTTGCAACTGTTGCAGCAATTTTTGATCTATGAAAGTTGGCACTGAAGAAAGAGGTCTGGTTCTCAATATACCGTGAAATCCTCCAACTTTGGCCACATTTTTAAGAAAATTTGTTGTAACACCAAAAAAAAATAGGAAATAGTATTAATTTTATGACGTGAACGTAAAGTAAACACGAATTACTATCAGTCAAGCATAAAAAAATCTGTAAAAATGACTAATTTTATATCATAAAAGTAATTTGAGAGACCGGCCAAAGTTAGCTCGACTTTCTGTCAACATGGTCCACAGCGAATATCTTCTAAACTATCAAGCTTATTTGCATACTATTAAAAACCATGGTAAAAATATGGCCAAAGAAGGCAACAAAATAATGTCCAATATCAAAAGTGGCCATTTTAGCTATTTATCACAGTGGCCAATGTTAACTGGTAATTTTTGCTCATATCCATACAAATGATTTTAGTTATCAGGGTTGTCACAAAGAAAGGTTAATAAATTAAAATAATGTTTTTACTCTATAATTGTTTTATTTAAAAATTAAGAATCAACTAAATGCGCGCTCATAGCGACTATAGAAAACGTATATACCTACTTAAATAAAATCAAAACGACCTTGAGCTGGGCCTCAGTCATGTGAGTTTACAAAGCTTAGGTACAGTAGTTTGTAGTTTATAGAGTATAAAATGACACAATCAAAATACATGATTTTTTTTCGACTTAACCTATATTTAAATGGCACTTCAGCGTTTCAGTACAGTACAGCAAATTAAATTTAAAGTTAAAATAAAACTAAAAATTAAAAGGATAAAATAAAAAATATAATGTAAATATAAATGAAAGGTATAAAATAAAAAATTAAAGATAAGTAAGTAAAAAACTTTTTGGAGCAAAAATCTTAAAAGGATAAATTAACTAGCAGGTAGCAGCCCTAATGCATAATTGACAGCGGCCAATGTTTACACTCTAGGTACAGATAACTGGTTTGTAACATTGGCCGCTCACATTACTCAAACAAAAACACCAATCGTAAATTAGAAATCATATTAAAATGTTCTCCTGACATCAGTTTATAACATATCTAAAAACTACTTACCCAGGCTTCTTTTTAACAGGCTGCCAGTTAAAAGTTCAAATGTAGAAATTGGGCCGCACTTGAATAGCGTAACTTTAAACACGGCTGACAGACAAATAAATGACGTAAGTAAACTAATAGACAATTAGTGTTGTCAGAAGTATAATTTATTTTCTACTAGTGTTTTAAAAATAGGCATAACTCACATCATTTTAATGTTACGAGCTAATTCAGTTTTTTTTTTGTTTTGGCCAATGTTACCTCTTGAGACCAAAGTTGGAGGATTTCACGGTACGTCAGGTTCTAAGGGTGGTCTCGTTCGTGACATACCAAAGGGGATCTATTTTTTCATTGGGTCTAGTCTACCAATGAAAAAATAGATCCCCTTCGGTATTCTGTTGTACCTAACTAATGGTTCATCCGAACCATAATCCTACACGATCGAACGAGTGAGGCCGCCATGCCTCCGACTTGGATAGATAGAATGGAGACAGAGTAGAATGGAACGATAGGATCCTAGGTGGTTGTTGAAGTACCTACATTTCTGCTAAGACCTACAACTTGTGCCTACACCTACAATACTCAAATCGGTAGTTAATTAATAATAATAATCATTTATTTCAGACCATAGAACAGTTACAGATCTTATTTTAACTTATTCTACGGTCCATAGTAATATATACCTAATATAATTAATATTATACTCATCGACTCAAATGATCGAAGTCTTCACGAGGAGTCGTTTATTTAAAAATCAATTAATTTATCAACATGGGAAGACAATTAAAACGAGCCTTTTCAGTGTAAAACCGTTTATTTTTCTCTCATATCGTCATACATACATACACTCATTACTTGTTTATATCCTACTAATAACCAAATTAAAATACCAAGTAAATTTGTTAGACTACCTGATGTAGGCTCATTCATCTGGTTTCGCTAATAATAACTATTCTATTTATTTGATTTTATGTACTTCATGAATATTGGTGCATGATACTTAAGTTTAATAAACTGCTTTTAATTTATTATTGAGTTACTTTTAACGTGATGAATAATTCTTAAGGTGTCTACCAACTGGAGCATTGATAAAGCAGTAGACCAACAACGGTCCTTGTCTAGGGTAGAATAGAGAAAAATTACGTCGCATCAAATATTTTTAATTAATTCCTTGCAATTTATGGACGATGCAATGCCATTTTTGTCTATTTTGTCCGCCCTAGATGACAAGCGCTGTGTTTGGCCTACTGAAGTCTTTTAGGTAAGTTGTCACTGGATTACACTTTATGCATGATATAAATTTCGCCAGGATTTGCTAGACTTTGCTCCCACCCTACCTAAAAAACCTCTGATTCATCACAAGCTCTTTCTCTCTACGAAAGCTAAGGAGTAATGAAACCCAAAAATGTATGAAACACCAGAATAGGTACGCATTGGAGTTCATAAAATACCTACTTAGACTTATTCTAGCAAATGTAAAATTGGAATTTTAGCCTGATGCTATCTTTTAGTATGTGTATAATAATTTAGTCCGAATGGTTTAACGTCTCCTGCGGCGACGGGAATCTCCATTATGTCCATTTTCTGCAAAAGAAAAAAAATATAATTTAAGCTACTTGCTCACCTAACACGAAAAATACATACATTACAGAAGTATTGATAGAGACCATGTAATGGGAATTTTCACATACATCCATTGAATTGGAATTATTCTAGGATTTTCGCGCTGATACCGTCGCGTTTGAACTTACGCTCTATTGCCTTCAGCCAGTGCCTGATCTGATGACCTCTATGTGAACAGACCCAATTTTATAAAATAGATAAGTAAGAAAGAATAGCTTTTTAATACATTTAAAAAAGTTGTAGTAGTCCTTTGTACAAATAGGTATTGGGTATGAGTCATGTGAGTTATATGTATAAGTTTGTGTAATCAATAAGTGAACCTGTGTTTGTGAAGGAAAGTGAGTCACTGGTTTAAAAACAAACCTCGTCGCTTTCACCTTCGGCGGTTCCTCTGGCGGCCTTCGTTGTACCCCGCGGAGCCGTTGGAGGCCGCCGCCGTGCCCAGCCCACCCTCCGCGCCGTACGGCCTGCCGGGGCCCATGCCCAGGCCCGGCTGGCCGTAGAAACCCGCGTCCCCAGACGCATTGCCATAGTCGTTCGAATCTCCATGCTGATTGATGCGCTTATTGCTGGCGTAGGAGCCGAAAGCGGTGAAATTGGCGCCTTGCGGGACGATGGTGTCGGGAGGCTGGGCGGCGACGGTCTGAGGCAGCAGGCGCGGCAGCAGGCTCACAGGGGGTACGCCGAGGCCGCCAGAGAGCAGCGGGCGGCCGACAGGGCCGGGCGCACCGCCCAGCCCGAGCCCGCCCGAGCTCGAGACCTCAGAGTCATGGGAGTCTTGATCGCGGCCTCTGCCGCGGCGGCGGCGGTCGCGCGGGCGGGAGCGCGCGCCTTCCGCGCCGCCGTCCCCTCCG
Source organism: Eupithecia exiguata (assembly GCA_947086465.1). Classification (NCBI taxonomy): domain Eukaryota; kingdom Metazoa; phylum Arthropoda; class Insecta; order Lepidoptera; family Geometridae; genus Eupithecia; species Eupithecia exiguata. The sequence goes on from OX352229.1 coordinate 4,603,434, forward strand.
GGGCCCAGGCCGCCGCCCGAGCCGAGGCCGCCGCCCGAGCCCAGGCCTGCGCCGGCACCGTGCGACTCGCCCGAGCCGAGGCCGGGCCCCAGGCCGAATCCGCTGTCGGCACCGAGTCCGCCGGCTCGGCCGCGCTTTCTGGAATCTGACTCGAGGCCGCTTTGTCCCGAGCCTCGGGCGTGATTACCACTAGAGTCGGAGGGCGGGGGTGGCGGGGGAGGGGGCGGAGGCGCGCTCCATCCTCCCGCAGCGAGCAGTGACGCGCCGTAGCCAGGCATCATGCTTGCCATCATGCCGTACTGGTCGGTCGGGAAGAAGGGGGGCATCACGAAGCCGGCGCCGTTCATCGAGGGAGGGGGCAGGCACACGTTCATATGCGCGTTCACGGCCATAAGCGCCGGGATCGGGGGGTTGGGCTCGCGTGGGGGAGAGGCGGTGCCATTGTTCCCGTTCTGCTTATCGAGAGGCGGGAGCTGCGGCCCGATTGGGGTGGGCAGGAGCGACTTTGGCGTGGGGAGCAACGCGGGCGCAGGGGCGGGCGCTTGCGCCGGGGGAGCGGCGGGCGGAGCAGGGCTGCACTTGCCTGAGCGGGAGCGGCTGCGCGAGCGGGAGCGGGAGCGCGAGCGGGACCTGGACGAGCGACTGGAGCGGCTGCGGGAGGAGCGCGACGAGCTGTGGCGACGGCGGCGGCGGTCGCGCGACCGGGAACGCGTGCGGGAGCGGCGGCGCCGGTCGCGGGAACGAGACCGGGACCGGGACCGACGTCCACCCCGACGGTACCTGTTTCCTCGTCCACCGCGGTGACCTGAAATATGTTCACTAGTTAGAGAAATTCACTTAATTATAGATGAAGGCAAAACTGAGCGCGATGATCTGGAGGAGTTTGGCATCATGAGCGCTAAGTCTAGGGGTCAGTTAAATCTACTTACGCCGTCCACCCCCGCCTCCTCGCTCAGCTAACTCTTGCAACTTAGGATTCACGACTTGCTTGGCTTCTTTCAAAACAGACATTAGGTCACCAGCTTTAGCGGCATTGGACGGAGTGAAGAATGTGTAAGCTGTTCCAGTTTTGTTGGTTCTTCCTGTTCTACCGATCCTATGCACGTAATCTTCTGAATTGCTCGGATAGTCGAAGTTTATAACAAACTTCACGTCATCAACATCTGAGAAAATAAGATGTTTAAAGAAAATTGGTTATGTATAAAAGAACTTCTTTGATGCGTAAAAAGAATTGGTTCTTACCTAAACCTCTAGCAGCAACATCTGTGGCTACAAGTATGGGCGATTTGCCACTACGAAAATCTGAAAACAGTTAATAAAGATTAGTGTGAACACTTGTAAAATAATGTACACCAATTCCCCCGTATCTTTAAAAGGCCCAAGTTTATTTTTTCTCCACTCCAATCTGCCGCCTATCGTAAAACAATCCAGCAATCAGGATTCTAGGTCAAAACACCAATACTTACCATTGAAATAAGCAATTATGTAAATCAATCCAAAATATTGAGAAGTTAAAATAATTCAAATAAAAACAATGGACAAATACATAAACATACATACCAATATTTTCTTTAATAAAAATTAGAGAAGATTTCGATAGTCCATGTGATCATAAAAACATGACTAAACTAAATCTCTTAGTAAACTTACTAATAGTTTTCATCACACAAAAAGCGACGTGATGGCAGACAAAAGGGAAATTTGAAATGGAAAGGAAGCAGCCTTTCAGGTGGTCGAGGTTCGAGCCTCAGGCCTCGGCAGTCCGCGAGTCCGCGGTCAGACCGCTCGGGCCGGACGCTCGCTGCGTGCGTCATGCCGGCGCTGGCGCGGGCTCGGGCGCGAGAAGCGGCACAGACTGGCCGCGGGAGCGAGTCGAGTGGAGGCGACAGAGGCCTCGTGCTCAGGCCCGGTGGAGGGAGGTGGACGCTGCGGGCGCGGCGCGAGGCCGCTCCCCACCGCCGCAACCCACCGCTCCCCGCCGCCGCCTGCACACACGCCACATCACTATCTCTATCTATCCGTCCGCGACCGACTCCCCGGTCGGAGACAGCCTCGTCCCGACTTCTTCAGTCCGAAACCGCTTCTCGGCAATCCTCGTTACAGAATTATAATACCGATTAGAATTGTGGTTGTGTTTCATTTTACTTTCAAATTAATTTATTAAAGTTACTGAGCTTTGATATTCAAATAAAATAAAAAATAGAGTCAAATATAATTGTGTCACCCTCAACTTTAATATCAGTTGCAGTGAGTTGAATATATTGAAGATTCTTACCTTGTAAAACCCAGTCTCGTTCATTTTGCGACTTATCTCCATGAATACACACAGCAGGCCACCTGTGAAAGACAAGAAAGTTATTTTCATACATGTAAGCTACATCCCTCAAATGTTTTTAATTAATAGTTATAAAACAATACTAACCCATCTCTCTTCATCTTTCTTGTTATGTCATCAACTCTTCTTTTAGTTTCTATGAAAATAATAGTTTTATTTTCTTTCTCAGCCATAATTTCTTTTAGAAGTGTGCTAAGTTTTGTTTCCTTTTCATACTCCATGCAAACGTCAATGATTTGCAAAATGTTATGGTTAGCAGCCAGTGACAGGGAACCAACATTGATTTGTTGGTACTCCTTTAAAAATTCAGATGCCAAGCTTTGCACTTCCCGTGGCCAAGTTGCAGACCACATGAGTGTTTGTCTGTCTGGTCTGATCTGTTCGATAATTTTCCTGATTTGAGGTTCAAAACCCATGTCTAACATTCTGTCTGCCTCATCTAACACTAAGTAAGTTGTTCTTTTCAAGTTAGTTCTTCCACTTTCAAGGAAGTCCAGCAATCTTCCAGGTGTTGCTATTACAATCTCCACACCAGCATCCAAGTCTCGAGCTTGAGGCCCTTTTGGAGCACCACCAAACAGGCATGTGTTGTGGATTTTAGATGTATTTGCAAACTTATCACAAACTTCTTGAATTTGCTGAGCTAACTCTCTGGTTGGGGCTAATACCAAAGCTATGGGGCCATCACCTCTACTAGACTTTGGCTGGTTATTTATATGTACAATAGCTGGTAAAATGTAAGATAGAGTCTTTCCAGAACCAGTTGAGGCTATTCCCACCATGTCATGTCCACTGAGAGCTATTGGCCAACCTTGAGCTTGAATTGGAGTCGGCTTAGAAAATCCCATCTTGTCAATTTCATCCATAACATAGTCAGGAAAACCAGCTTCTTCAAATGTCAGTGTAGGTTTCGGAATGTTACGGCCTTTCAGAGTGATCTCATTGGAGCTTCTCCACGCCTCAACTTCAGAATCAGGTCTATGTTCCACGTCAGAATGTGGCACATAAAATTCTTTCTTGAACGGTTTGAGGCGGCTCAAATCCCACTTTGGTTTTCGAAGATTTGCACCTGGGTTACTTCTCCGCCCACCGCCGAAGCCACCGCCGCCGAAGCCTCGGTCTCGGTCTCGACCGCCGCCGCCGCCGCCGCCGCCGCCACCGCCTCCGCCGCCGGAGCCAAGCCCGCGACGAGGACTTCCACTGCGGCTTCTACTACTGTTTCGGCTACGACTTCGACGTCGATCACGACTACGATCTCTGCACAAATAAAATACCATTTCGTTACGTTATTTATGTAAATGATTTTTCAGAAAATTACAATGAACATGTCGTTCGTAACGTAACCTAAACATACCTGCCCCGGCCCATTGTTTATTATTTCCTTAGGCAAGCGAATACACTAGATAATCTTAGATAGAACACAGTTGCAAAATGCCACTACTTTTACTGCAATTCTTGCAATAATGCATTAAATTCTTTTTTGCGAGTCAACTAAACCCAAACAAAATGGCGACGGACGTCGAAAGGAACGATTGGAACGAGCGAGTGAGAGCGAGTCGATTGGAACGAGCGAGTGAGAAGGTGAGAGCGAGTCGAGCCGATGCCGATTATGCCGATGCAGCGATGATCGAATCGATTCGTTCGTGATTAAAAAAAAAACCACAAAACTTGTGAGCAGGAGGAAAAAAATCGAAGGCTAAATGTTTTTATTTGAGTTGGCATCAAATAAAAACATTTAGCCTTCGATTTTTTTTTCGGGAAATCCACGGGGGGTGTCGCGACGGCTCGCGAATTGTACATACTTGTAGATAAAACCTTCTTTTAATATCTTCGAACAAACGCTGTTATGGTTTGATTGAAGTCATATATTTATGGTCAAGATGACATTAAATTTTCTTTTCACATTTTAACAGTATAATATTTTTCTGTGTTTTTATCATGATGAATTCCGAAAACCGTTTAGACTACATAATAATAATGCTGGAAAGCTTACACAACGTTATCTAGTCCCAAGCTAAGTGGAGCTTGTGTTATGGACACTGACTGCCGCGTAATGGAAATTCATTCATCCTTTAACATCAGCTAAGTACCTAAGCCTAGTTAGATGATATGTTATAGTTGCAGTTGGGGATGCCCAACAGGAACGAGTGATTCAGGTTCGGCTTGAATTCGGTGTGTTGGGCTCCATAGAGATGCTCCTAGAATGGTGCTATGTCTCACGGGGCTGCTCCTAGTATGGAGGTCCTACCTTAAAGCTTCTTAGCTCTAGTAGCGCGTAACAGAACAGTGGTTCCAAGGGAGGCTCTGATGGCTTGGCCTTGGTACTATGCTTCAGAGCTCTGGTAGCGCGTCACGTGGCGGGGTTCCAAGAGAGTGCTCTTGGAACGGTTAACGTTAACCATGAAATTGTAATACTTTTGTAAACTATGAACATATCATAAGGCGGTCTCCAACAAGTGAGATCATGGTACTTTAATTACAGGTGGAACAACCAATTTTAACTTCTGAGGAGTTCATAATAAGCGAAGCAGAGAAATAAATAACGCTGAAAGAAGTCGCTGAAATAAAGATAATTCAATTCTAATTCAAGACTAAATTAAAGGTAAGAAAGTAATGATTTACTTCCACACCAAACAAATCGCTAACGTGCTCTACATAATGTTATTGTATATTGAGTGTATTTCCCCAAGGTATCATTCTGTGTGCAAACATGTTCTTTGCTTGGTAACTACTATAATAGTATAAGAAGTTATGTGGGGTAGCGGTCGGCGACATGGTGGAGATGCAGGGATGGAGTGTTTCAAGAGATCAAGAATTCTACGGCATTAGTTAAAGCATGTTTGGTGAGAAGTATATCATTTACTTTCTGCCTGATTTATTTAAGTTTCTGTAATGTAGCGACATCTTTCCGTGTGAACTAAAGATAAGCTTCTGGAGCTTATATTATTTAAACGTATATTATTTTCCGTCTAAATTGTAAAACTTTAACGGTAATTTATATCGTAAAATAAAATAATGCGTAAATTGCGTAAATGCGTAAATCCCGAGACTTACGCATTCAAAACAAATAAAATCTCGTACGAATATGCAACGGAACGTCATTTGAAATAAAAGGTTTATTCTGTTTCGAACAAGTTCAAAAGTGACGGGAAACAAATTTTTTGAATATAAAACAATTGAAGAAGTGAAGTGTTGTGTCATTTAGAATTTTATTCGATTTGGACGTCAGTAATAAATCAGATCACGGACGGAGAAGACAAATTTGTGATAGCAGTGTACAAAGAATAAAGGTTTGCTGATTTTCTGGTGAGCATATTGGTGCCATTTGAATTACATTCATCATTTCCCATCGTACACAATAAATTAAAGAATTTATTACCAAGGGTAAACTTCAGTTTGTAATTTTACTAAAGTATTTCATGTTTACACAGAATGAAACTAAAACGAAAGGACTAGGTAACAGTCTGATCATCTGTTAGCGGTAGTGCTAAAATTTAAATAGATATTAGTTATTTGTCATGGAGTATCTGCCTGATGAGTCATGCAGGTATACATGATGAGTTATATCGTAAGATAATATGAATCATAATTAATACAGGATCCACTACGAATCTTTACATTGGATACTTATTACATTATCTTACTTATTATATTACTTATTACTTATTATATTACATTATCAAGGACAGTGAATAAGCAGCTTATGGATACGTGAATAATACTTATTTATTTAGTAATTTTGTGCAAACATGAAATACAAACAGATAAATAATTTATCATTTGAAATTATTTTATTGTTTTGACATTTGAGAAGTGGTACCAATGATGCAAAATATGAATCATATTTACCGTAGATCAAAATAAAACGTTAATCATTCAGATTTATTACTAAAATTAAATAATTTATTTAGGAACTGTTAAGAGTTGCCACATTGGAAATTTTACCAGCAAATTAAGGTAAAACAAAAACAAATACAAATAATGTTATTAATAAATCCCAAAAATTTACGATCCCGACGGGATTCGAACCCGCACCTTCCCCTTCAGCATTTTTTCAGCATTTCAGCATTCATTTAAATTTTTGGGATTTATTAATTACAAACAACAAACAATGTTTATTTCATTTGGTCTGTTTACAGAACTTTTCCAAACAATAAAATGGAAGGCATCTTGATAAAACGTTTGTCCATGTTCTCTGATGAAATTGACAGCTTATCCAACAAGTCTGTTGAGACTTTCTGTAACATAAACAATGACAATATAATTGAAAGTGCAAGAATATTGTCCGCTAAATTAGAATCCGTACTACAACGATTTAGTACGGAATTATACAATTACTTTAATGTAACAAAGGAACCTAATGCAGATGAGATATCTCAATTCACTTCAGTACAGTTAAGAGGTGAGGAGGTATTAGCGGAATTGAACACAAAAATTAAAATAAAAACTGACTCGCTAAAGGCAACTTTGACAAATTCGACATACGAAGGTAATATAATGTCAAGTCGACTACCTAAATTAGATTTACCTCAATTTTCGGGGGAGCTTTTGGACTGGCACCAATTCTGGGACCAATTTAGTTCAAATATTGATACCAGAAATATGCATGATGTAGATAAACTACTATATTTGACAGCGTCACTGAAAGGAGACGCGAAAAGAACTATCGAAGGATTAGACATCACCAATAAGAACTATCAAATTGCTGTATCGACTCTCAAGGAAAGATTTGGGAGAGAAACACAAATTATTGATGCCCATTATTCGGCATTATATAAAATTAAAGCAGCAGACAAAGTTGCTGATTGTAGAAAAACTTTAAATGAGATAGAAAGACATCTCAGAGTGTTAAGTTCGTTAGGAGAAGACACGAACCAAAATCATTTACGCTTTCTTATCTTGGAAAAGTTTCCAGAAGATGTTATTTATGAGATGAGGCTAAAGATTAAAACTGAGTCTATAGGAGACATGAGGAAACAACTTGAAGTAATAATATCTGCCAGAGAAGACACAACTCGAATGAAAGTCGATTTTTCGTCAAAATTAGAAAACACAAAAAACTATACAGTCGAAACATTACACACGAGAAACGAATCAAGAACATTTGGAAGAAACCCAAAGAAATATAATGAAATAAAATCTAAGACATTTCAAAACAACATTCAAAATCGATCACCAAAAAGAAAGCAAGATATAAAGACTGAAAATGAAAGTTTTTCTCGTGGTAAAAAACGAAAATCACAGTGTATATTTTGTGATGAAGATCATTACAATGACCAATGTAATAAATTTAAAACATTTAAAGAAAGGAAGGAAAAACTAAGAGATCGATGTTTTATTTGCCTAAAACGGGGACATTATGCTAGAAATTGTGAATTTAAATTTACCTGTCAGCGTTGTAAACAACCAGGACATAATAGAGCACTATGTCCAATGATATGGGACACTTTTTTGAGAGTTTGTTCTTAAATTTCTCCAACTGAACGTTACAGAACAAACTTTGTGGACAGATAGTCAAATTGTGATTGACTGGTACAAATCTGATAAATTATTAACACCCTTTGTATCAAGAAGAATGGAAGAAATTAAAAGGAATAAAAATTTGACAGTACGATATGTCCCGTCTCATTTAAATCCAGCTGATATAGCAACCAGACCAACAAACTCAAAAGAGGATAAACTCAAGTGGTTGTCCGGACCAGAGTTCTTACTAAAAGATTCTAGCAATTGGCCTATCAGTGCACCAAGGACAACTTCTCTCTTGGTTGGGGAGGGTCTGACGAAAGATCAAGAAAAGATTATTAACCAAGGAATAATTGTAGAAACTATGGAAACTGATGAGCCAAATGTAAAACATGGACAATAAATTGAACCACAAGATAATACATTAAAAGAAATAAAGGGATTACAGTTAGAGCAATACACTTAGAAGTAGTAAATAACTTAACGGCTGAGAAAGGATTACTTGCTTTGAGGAGAATGATTTCTATTAGAGGTATACCAACACTTCAGATAACGCATTACATTTCAAATTGATTGCAGATATAATAACAAATAGTTACTGCGTGGAGAACAAAATAAATTCATACCAGAACTAACACCATGGTTCGGTGGTTTTTATGAACGGTTAGTTGGTTTAGTGAAACATTGTATGAAGAGAACACTTCATAAACATTTATTGGGAGATAGCCAGCTTGCGACTGTTATTAAAGAGATCGAAGCAGTGTTGAATACACGACCACTTACATGTGTAGATTCTGAAGTAGAGCAAATATTGAAACCCTCAGATTTTCTGAATGCAGGAAGATGCATCACTCTAGAAACAACGAGTGAAGAATCTTTAATACAAGGAACCACAATTAAAGTGGATTTAGTGAAGGGTTGGAAAAGGGCTCGAATGATTCTTGAAGAATTTAAAGACATGTTTTGTAATCGTTATCTTCCGAGTCTTAGAGAAAGATATAGACATTCGAAGAAAGAACCACGTATAACGTCAAAGATAAATCCAAAAATTGGACAAATAGTTCAGATAAAAAGTGATAAGAACCGAGAAGGTTGGAAAGTTGGAAAGTTAATCTCTCTTGTACAAGGAAGCGATGGTCTATGTCGAGTAGCCAAGGTCAAAGTAGGAGACTCTGTGTTTACAAGGTCTATTGCTCATCTATATCCCTTAGAAACCGAAGAAATTGAATATGAAATTAGTGACAGTGCTCACGAGGAAACAATTGACATGGAATCCAAAGAACATGATGAAACACAAGTAGACAAGATAAAATTAAACCTACCTGTGTTAGCTTTGAAAGAAAGAGTCAATCTACCTGGTGAAACATCGTTTAAGTCTACAGAGAACTGTGAGGCAGAACAAACTAATGTAGAACAAGAGCATATCGAAATGATGAACAACAGCACAGTTCTTGATATTGAACACACAGATTTAGTTAATAGTGATAACTATATGAGAACCTTTGAACCTAAAGAGAAACTTGATGAAATAGACCAGAAGCTGGATGCGGGAGATAATAACCACATAGAGAGACAGTCTAAAGAAGGGAGACAAAGGAGACGAGCAGCTGTCCTTGCCTTAGAGAAGATTAAGGAATGGACGAGCAACTTGATGGTCACCTTGCTCTAGTTGTTGGCGGGAGTGTCGCGACGGCTCGCGAATTGTACATACTTGTAGATAAAACCTTCTTTTAATATCTTCGAACAAACGCTGTTATGGTTTGATTGAAGTCATATATTTATGGTCAAGATGACATTAAATTTTCTTTTCACATTTTAACAGTATAATATTTTTCTGTGTTTTTATCATGATGAATTCCGAAAACCGTTTAGACTACATAATAATAATAATGCTGGAAAGCTTACACAACGTTATCTAGTCCCAAGCTAAGTGGAGCTTGTGTTATGGACACTGACTGCCGCGTAATGGAAATTCATTCATCCTTTAACATCAGCTAAGTACCTAAGCCTAGTTAGATGATATGTTATAGTTGCAGTTGGGGATGCCCAACAGGAACGAGTGATTCAGGTTCGGCTTGAATTCGGTGTGTTGGGCTCCATAGAGATGCTCCTAGAATGGTGCTATGTCTCACGGGGCTGCTCCTAGTATGGAGGTCCTACCTTAAAGCTTCTTAGCTCTGGTAGCGCGTAACAGAACAGTGGTTCCAAGGGAGGCTCTGATGGCTTGGCCTTGGTACTATGCTTCAGAGCTCTGGTAGCGCGTCACGTGGCGGGGTTCCAAGAGAGTGCTCTTGGAACGGTTAACGTTAACCATGAAATTGTAATACTTTTGTAAACTATGAACATATCATAAGGCGGTCTCCAACAAGTGAGATCATGGTACTTTAATTACAGGTGGAACAACCAATTTTAACTTCTGAGGAGTTCATAATAAGCGAAGCAGAGAAATAAATAACGCTGAAAGAAGTCGCTGAAATAAAGATAATTCAATTCTAATTCAAGACTAAATTAAAGGTAAGAAAGTAATGATTTACTTCCACACCAAACAAATCGCTAACGTGCTCTACATAATGTTATTGTATATTGAGTGTATTTCCCCAAGGTATCATTCTGTGTGCAAACATGTTCTTTGCTTGGTAACTACTATAATAGTATAAGAAGTTATGTGGGGTAGCGGTCGGCGACAGGGGGTTTCGCGGGTGTGCGGTGCACACAGGCGCCGGGCGCCCCGTCTTAGGGGCACGCAGCGGTAGCCGGGTCCAGCAACGGGCGCCGGCGGCGGCAGTGACGATCCGACGACGACGGTCCGGGGAGCGGTGCCCCCCTAAAGTCACGCATCTATAACAGCGCTGGTTCTAGGGTAAAGTGAGCGGAACTGGCACTTGGTTGGGGCCAAATGGCAAGCAAAGAGCGTTAAGACGCACTTTTTATCTAAACAACCAATTTAAAGTGAAATGTAATAGTTTGATGGTACCCTGTACCCGGTACCCGACCCGTATGCCGGCGTTACCGCCGATTGCCACAAATTTTCAAAAAGTTGGTAATAAAAAATCATAAGAGCAACAGTAATTTTCATCTGTGCATATCACAGAAACCTGTCGCTTTAAGAAATCATGATATAGGACATTTTTTATTTGTATAAGTGTCCTCTATCTATTATATAATTATATTAAGTGCGCCACGATTTTGAATAAAAAAATAAAGATACATTGAATTCCAGTTTTGGCAACATGGTTTCTTAAAAAATTGTTTAAGGTTTTCGGTAAACTCCTTTGTCCACTACGCTTATTTTTTGTAAAACGCAGAAAATAAATAAATTACCACATTCAGGCGCGCACTTAGCTTAGAAATGTGTCTACCTACCTAGTTAGTAAAAATCAATAAAAAGCAACATGTTTATTTAATAAGAATGTATTTTTCATCAAAACTCGTACAAATCCGCGGGCAACAGCTAGTAATGGTATATAATATAATTTTTAAGTATATTTCACCAACCAAGAGAAACAGTAGCGCCACAATGAAGTGGGCACCTTCCGCAACATTAATGGAGCCATTCATGAATGACTTCAAGCTTTGGGTTAGTCATTGAACTTTGGGGTCAATGACCTGAACAAAAGTTGCGCCCCTAGTGATCTCCTTAACGATACCCTAAGAAAAAACATATGTTAATTATGCAAAACAAAAACAGTCAAAAAATTTTAAAGTCCTACGTCCCGTAAACTCCACTCCAACCCTGAATCAAGAAGATATGAATAAATACTCATAATTTTAATGAAACTGTTCTGATAGAAATATTCTTGACATTTCCACCTTCAAATAAACTTCATAATTTCCATAGAGTATTTTCTTCCTGTCCCTCCAAAAGGAAGGGATGATTTTCTGTTGCAAACAAGAAATTATTTTTTGTTGGCAGCCCTATCATATTGGCTATTTCTGGTATTGCCATTAAAAAATGTTTGGTACGCAGTGCTTCAGGCGATTTCTTCCGTCCACAAGTACGCGATAATTCATCATTCATTCCTTTTGATCAATAGTCTTAATACATTACTTACTCTTTGATTCAAAGTGAGTTGTATTCTATTCTCTTCGGTGATTTCAATCTCACTTATCCAATTTTTTTTATTCTGTGGAAGGAATCCATTTTCTGCGTTGTTGTGACATTTTCGAATTTTACATTTTGGCTTATAAAATGCTTTGTGGAGTGATCATTCTAACTCGATACACGTAAAAAATGATGATAGACTTACAGCGTTGTATTCCAACGTTTTCAGTTATCTCATTCACAATTTCAGAACGTAAACACGATGGGTTGAAATTGTGATTGCTATCGGCATAATTCATCATTTTCATGGTAACATTGGTCCATAGCGCTCTGTAATTGCCACCACAATGGAACCTAGTTCTAGCTTGTCTACTACTACAGCAGACTATCCAGGAACCTCAACTGAGTACAAGTTCACCACATCATGTAACAACGATACATTTTCCGTCATTCGCATACCTGAAGATGGAGAAAAGTCAAGTAAACACTCCTCAAAGAAACAATCAAAAAGAAGAAAAAAGAGTTCAAACCATACTCGACCTCTTCCGAGAATAATAGTGAAACCCCTACCGCCTCCCCCTCCACCGGAAAACAGGGAATGGACAGCGGCTCTCTCATATTCAGAGGAACCTATTAACAAACCTTCTACAATGCGAGAGGTTCTAGCCAGTATTCCAGGATTCAGCATTAAACCACGAAAACGGAGTGGAAAAAAATTGTCAACTGCAGCTCAATTGCAACAAACAAGAGAAGGCTGCATTGACTTAGAAACTCCAGACTCCATATTAGTTAATACAAATATCAGACAATTACTTAACAAGCATACATTTTCCATGCTTCCGCCTCTTTACCAATATAAATTAGGGCAGCTACTTCCTAGTGTTGACAGACTCAGTCCAACAGGCCGTCTAAACTCATCTAGTCTCAATAATGAATTCTTTGCAAGAGCTTGTCTAGAATGGCAGACAAGTTTATCAGGAGGGGAACTCACACCAGAAAGTCAACAAAAAATTAAGACTGAAGCAGAAAAAGAAAAAAGTAAAATAGATCCTTGGAAGCTAAAACATTTTGAGCCAATGTGGGGAGAAAAATCAAGAAGAGAGAAATCATCTCTTGGTTTCAATTCAGAAAGACCTTCTCTTAAAACAACAATAAAACTTAGACCAACTGCTTCCATAACAAGCAGTAGTATACTACCAAAAATTAAGAAAAGTAAATCTAGTAACAGCAAACGAATGAGATCTGTTGGAGCTGTGACAAGATCTTCAACAAAAACAGATGATATGCCTGATGAAGCTGCTAATGTCAGCACCAAGTCAAATGCACCAGTCCCAGACCTGTTGCCATTGAAGCATGGAAAGCATCATCAGACATACACCGAAGAATGCCAAGTGGATTGTAATTTCTCCGATACCTCATCTGTTCAAAGAATGGATGATTCAGTGGCAACAACACCGGTTGACCCCCTCTTACTTCATGATGAGTCAGAACCCAATGAAATCAAGCAGGAACTTGATCTAACTGTCATTGTAGATGAATCAAACTGCTCAAAAGATTTTGAAGACGAAAAGGGTATTGACTCTGACTGCAATCTCCAAATTTATAAGAGAGCGAGTGATGACAATGAAAAGTACAGCATAACTAAAAGAATAAAGTTTGAGGAGGATGATACAGACAGTTTATCACAGCCTGAATCTGGAAATATTAACTATTCAGATGCTGATGTACATTACGACAATGAACAAGTGTGTACCAATGAACCATATGAATCTGAACAAGTAGACATAGAAGATGGTAAAATCATTTATGATTATGAAAGTGAAACTACAGAACAAAATTTTAAACCAGAATGTCCGCCTGCAGAGTTTATTACTGAAGATGTGATGTCTGACTCCAAAATTGAAGAATCGCACAGTATAAAAAGCCCTCAAGGTCGTAATTTTTCTCCGTCTGTAGAGCAATCTGATGAAAAAGTCTATGAGGTTACAATTATAACAGAAAAAAGCTCACAGGAATCCTATGAAGTAAAAAATGAGGATATTCCTGTAACACAACCTGCTGTTTTAAAGCAGGATGTAAATGTGAAGAATGAAGATAAAGAGAGAATACCGCAAAGTGCAAATCTTAATTACTATGATGAGAGATTTAAGGATGCAGAATCATTTATATTAGAAACAGGCCTCTCTTCAATTCTTACTCCACACCAACCACGTAAGTCTGAAGTGAAGTATTCTAGTAAAGTACCATAGAGCATTATTCCTTGTACACAAAGAGAACATATTTTTTCATTACAGAGAATGAAGATGTGAAGTATGTCCCTCACCCCAATTTGATGGAACTTTCATCCTACATCAGCGAAGCAAGTAAGTAATGAATGAATTTAATATTATTTTTTATCTATGGTTTGTGATTGAATGGTTCACAAAACGATATTGTCAATCAAAAATTAATAATGAGACTACCCTCAACAGATGACAGATTCTATAATAAGTGTTAATTTCAAAATGTTTGTAAAAATTGTGCTTTACAAATTATTCGTTTTTCAGATGTGACTGCAGTGGTAACAATGCCATTGACACAAAACTCTTCAATACCTGTCATGGAAGTGGCAAACACAGCCGTAAGTTAATGTTCCATCATAAACTAGTTGAAAAACTTATCACAGTAGTGTAAAAGATTAGAAACATTAATTATTTTTGTTGTTAAACTTTAGTAGGTACCTAGGATTTGAGATAAGCTTGAAGCATGAAGTATACAGTTAAAAAAGTGTATCAACCAACAAGTAATTTACCTGCTACAATGTTGGGAAAGTTTTTCTTTGAAATCCTGTCTTGTGACTTGTGTTGTTTGCAGAAAAATTTTAGGTAGTTTCTCATCATTTGTATTATTCGGTTTCTTGCACAGTATTTATGTAAGACTGATTTTTTAAGTTTAGTTTTAATAAAACTGTGGGGCTGATTATGATTATAAAAAAATATTTCCAGATGGTCTCTTACCCAGATGACAGCATGCAAGACGCAGCAAAGCCAAAAAACTCCGCCGTTTCATGGAAAACCGAAACAGAATGGCCCAACAATGAAAACGTTATAACCCTCCACCCATTTTCAAATTTAAACACTGATAGCTCAAAATACGTAAGTGACGACTCCAAAACCAGTATGGACGATATGAATATGAACGACGAAAACTGCATGTACAAAGAAGACCGAGATGCCAATTACAATATGGAGTCATCCAACTCTTCAGAAAGCTGTCAGTCCATGAAGGAGACTTTAAAACAAGATTTGGAGCCCATCACTAGTTTAGTGTCAAGTACAACTGTAACTAATGTGTCAGCAAATTCAACTACGATGACGAGTGTAAGGCACTCAGGGAAGAAATCTAAAATTGGCAAAGATACTAACAGGTATGGATCCATTGTCTCCTTATCTCATTGAAAGATGCAATGTTGTTTAGTGTCAGCAGAAGCAATAATACCTGTAAGCGCTCCTGTACACGAGCAGCATGTTGCCAACGGCAGAGACGAGACAATGGCAATGACAATCATATTGGCCCTCACTCGGCAACGTTGGGCCAACATGTATTTTAAGTTTTTAAGGTTTTTTTTACTATAGTGTGTAAGCGCTCCCACTCGGGGTTGGGTCGGTTACATAATATCCCAATAAAACCGGCCAAGTGCGAGTCAGACTCGCGCACGAAGGGTTCCGTACCATTATCTATAAAAATGGCAAAAAAATCACGTTTGTTGTATGGGAGCCCCCTTAAATTATGTATATTTTATTCTGTTTTTTAGTATTTGTTGTTATAGCGGTAACAGAAATACATCATCTGTGAAAATTTCAACTGTCTAACTATCACGGTTCATGAGATACAGCCTGGTGACAGACGGACAGCGAAGTCTTAGTAGTAGTAGGGTCCCGTTTTTACCCTTTGGGTACGGAACCCTAAAAATTTGCAGTAAAAGGGGAAGGTAGCGGTTTCAAGTCTCCCCAAATAGAAAATATTTTTTTTAATATTATTTAATTTCTCAAACATCCGTCCACCTATCCATACTATTTATAATATTAGTGTGATTTTCCAGAAGCCGCATTTCAAACAAAGTCCCCCCCGGAGCTGTTAACCTAGAACGCAGCTATCAGATCTGTCAGGCGGTCATCCAGAACAGTCCAAACCGCGACGCGCTGCGAGGCCAGCTGCGGCCACCGCCGGCGTTACTGACGCGCGTGTCCCGCCCGCCACGGCCTCACCCGCCGCCTCCGGTGTTGCTGAGGCAAATGCCGGTCTCTGTTATGCATAACGAGGTAACTACTAACTTAGACTGCTAATTCTAAACCCCTGCTGATACAGCGTGTCCCGAAACTCAACGTCAAGCCAAAAGCGGAGGAAATGTTGACATCTGTAGACACAGCAATTCACAGTAGTAACTGCGATAATTATAACATCTCGCATGGGAGTGTATTGTGCATTGTCCATGTGAGCTGAACGTTTTTACTTCTTTATTAATGCCCTTGGGGCTATAACTCTTAGGCCACGGGAATTACCACATATGAATTCAAGTCTGAGAGTTCCATATCCGAATTGGTATAGATTGACAACTATCAGACATAATGCCTTCGCTAGTCGCCAAATTGTCGTAACGCGCTAAGCAAGCCGTCTGTCAGTGCGTTCGTAACCTAAGGCTACGGGCGCACTGAGCGGATAGCCGCGTTAGGGTAGCGGTCCGGTTGTTGGCGGTTGGTCGGCAGCCACATCGCTCACTTGTGTGTGTCTACTACTACTGTTACATGCATACCCAACAGGTAATTAACAAGTAATTTTCTTTTCAGATAAACGAGAACAGACCTAACAATGTAGGGCAGTACATCCTAGTTCAGAGGACCCCTAATGCAGCACCACGGGCATCGAGTGCACCGCCAGCAAACCAAAATTCTAATGTTGTGAGTATTTGTTACTTAAATAAACGAACCTATGGTCGCGATGTTAGAATCGAGTCTTGAACTCCTGTGGATATCGTAAGAGCCAACTAAGGGCTCTATCTCATGTGGACACCTTGGTGGCGCCACCAGTCGCGCCACCCACCGTGGTGTCTTGAGCTACCAAGCGAAAAACACCAAAATAATACCACCACCATCTGATGGTGTATGTGAGTGAGACGCCAAATAGCTCTATAAAATTATTAATGGTTGCGCTACCAGCGGGTGATTTGGTTACCGGCAATAAATTTGGTCGCGCAACTACTGCGCTGGCTTCTGATGTCACTAAGACTGGGTCAGTCTGAAAACCAGCGCTGTTTTGTGCCCCCGTGCAAAACAGTATAAAGCTAAGACTGGTTCGTTTTGGCTCACCTCATCAGCACTGACATTATTATTACCTTTACACCAGTCCATAGACTATGTAGGTGGGTACGCGGCTAATTGCGTATAAAAGGACGCGGCAATAGAATGCATTGTATGGGCGGTTTGTTTATAAAAAATCTACAAGGAGTTTGCTTAAAGTAGGCTCGCTTAGGACTAGATGATGCTGTGTGGAATATCAGTTATCTTGTCCTACCTATCCATAACACAAGCTCGCTGTTCAGCATTAGGCTAGCTAGATATCCTGTGTTTGTTGACCAGCATTATTTATTTATTTAAGTATTCAGTACTTAGCTTCCTTCTATATTTTATTCAACACTTTTATTGCTACTACCAATCCACCTGCTGTTGTGAAAATGTGTAGCAAATTTTTGACACCATTGTTTTATTTTTCAGAGTGTAGCCAGATGTAGAAGCGTAGGTGCGGACGACGCGTGTGTATGCAACCTCCGCGCTATGATCTTGTGCAAAAAGTGCGGCGCATTCTGCCACGACGACTGCATCGGCTCAGCGGAACTCTGTCTCACTTGCCTGATTCGCTGACGCACCGCGAACCTCTTGCCTTATTGGTTAAACTTGATCGGATTCTAATTGGTTAATTTCAAAGACTGTTATTGAGGCTTTGTGAAAACAATACTGTTGGACCTTGGCTGATGCACGGGCGTTTATCGTGCATTTACAGTTCTGTATATAAGTGTATAAGGTCTATATTAGCATGTGCAGGATTTTCTATAAAGTAACTTCTGTCTGTTTCGACCGGCAATATCGTACCTTGACTAGGCTAACGAAAATATTTATTACTTGTATTGCATGTTTAACCCTGTAAAACTATAGTACCTTATGTAACGCTGTATCCAGGTCGATTGAAGTAAATATAGATATGAATGGTAAATGGTTGTTAGGAATGGTGGTGCTATATGTATGAATGTAACTTTTAAAACGTATCATAAATTTTTTATAGTCAAAAGCTGAAATTTGTTTTCAAGATAAATACAGATTTCGGGTTTTGACTGTACTGTATACACGTATTCAACTGTCGCTAATTTAGTACATTATGTGGTCTAGGTAGCTCAAGAGGCCATAATTGTCTTTGAGACGAACATTTTTCTACTGATGTAACACCAACTTTGTCCTGCTTATCAGGGTGTCGTAATTATTGTATATGTATATTTATGCACTAGCCAACCTCGATGTGGAATGTTTGTAAACAATATATATAAACTTATGCATAACCTCAAATTCAATCAGTTGTCGCGTTTTTTTATACGCAATTTACAGATTACTTGACGGTTTTCTTGGAGATTTCTTCAATAAAAATTGCTTACAAATTATATCTGTACCACGACGCCAAGCAATTGAATTTAATTTTTTTGTTCGTGGTTTGTTAACAGACATTGCACATCGAGTTTGGTTAGTGTACAGTGTTGCCGTTATTCTGTTATGGTAAGAATAAGTGCGTACTTTCTTTACTTTTGTATCATACTTGGGATTCAATCTAGGTTTACCCAAGGTTTTGTGTATTTATTTTCGCGATTTTAGAAGTTTTCAAGCATAAAATCATGTACCCTTAGAAACGAAAATACGTGATTCATCTAATAAAAGTACAGCTCACGCACATTATAATCTATAAAAATCAGGGTTATTTTAATTAGTTTCAATCAAACAGGATGAATTTACTTGTTAAGTGTAGTCTTTAGGCTAATACATTTTGCCATTTTTATTCTACTTTTAAAATCATCACATTATTTTGTAAAGCTCGTTAATGGTATAAGCATAACGTAGGTAAGTTCCTTATTTCTAACATGAAAGGTTTTTAGCACCATCTATTTTTTCATCAATCTACATTTTATTGATAAGAGTATGTACAGATATTTATAATTAAGAAGGCTGATTATGCTGATTGGTTAGGCTCTATTGCGTTAAGGTTGCTTCAAGTTATTTTTTTAAATATTAATGTACACTTGCTCTTATATGACATTAAGTTATTTTAGGTATGTTATAGTTGTTTATTAAGTTTTAGTATCTTCAAATAGTCTTCATAAATATTGAGAATTCAATCACATAAAATCTGAAATTATAACCTCCATCAATATATTCCTGTTGCTATAACAAATTACATGCCTACTGATGTTTATGTTGCCATATGGTATAATTAAGATAATCATTATTGTGTTAATTTGTACTCTTACTGATCAATGCATTAAAACTGGAATTAAACTTTGAAAGAAGGTAGTGTACTAAAAAACGTACAATTGTGAATTAACTATGATAGGCACCTACCTAATAACATGCACAGTTTTACTACTAACACTAGGACCTACAAATTGTTCTGACAAGAAATACCGTAAATATTTTGTAATCTAAAATAATCAATCAAGTTGTTATTTATTGGTAAACTAGTTTCATTAGAATCGTGAACTATCTAATAAAACATGTTCTACATATAATTTTTTTTTTTCATTTTAGCACCTTTAATATTTTCCTCCTTCAGATTTCCAAAAAGACCTAAAAAGTGGATCGACGAGTTCGATGACGCCATAAAAAGAACAGGGCCAGAGATAAAATATTGGGAACCCAACATTTGGACTAGGATTTGTGATTGGTTTTTCTATTGTTTCTTTTCATAGAAATAAAGATTTTGTTTACCCTTAACTTGATTTTAATTTAGATTTTCTAATGGATTAGCTTTTGCTAACTAAGTTTTTAGTGTATGTCGGAGAGGACAAACTATTGAGATCATAGTTTTTTAAGACCTACCATGTACCTACTCAAATTGAATACTATCTATTTTATCGACATATTTTGCGCATAGTAGCGCGCACATTTGCCCATCCTTATCCGTTGCAGTTGTCAATGAGGTTCTCCGCTACGCATTGATTGGGAGGAACAGGCCATAGACGCTCTCTATGGCTAGTATAACTCTATGGTTTTTGTCCTCTGATTTTTCTCTTCTGACTTTTTTTTTAAAATGCTATTGTCAGTTGGACAAGTCTGTCAATGTCAATTTTATTCTCGTAGAAAATTCAGGAAACTTTTGACATGGACATTGGCAGAGTTGTGGCAGCAAAGCACAGCGAGCCATAAATAAGAAGAAGTTGAATTCAGGAAAATTGTCATCAGTCAGTTTCTTGCGTGTTTTGCCCGCGGGCGGGTGTTGCTGTACTTCTTCCGCACAGTACAAGAAGTAAATATTGCCGCTAATATGTTCATTTTCTTTATTGTTTCAAAACATTGGTAGTGTTCAACAGAGTGATAAAATGTCGACCGTTTTACTGGCTGTTGTGGCAGTCATTTTATGTGTTTTGTTTCGAATATTAAATGTAAATAGCCAGCCTCAAAAACCTGTGATTTACGGGAAGGATAGAAGCTTTATTGAAAATATTCTGTTTATATCACCTTTTCTGAGCGAACCGTAAGTATTAAATCGAACTCTGGTCTAATGTGTTTATTACAAGATCCATGTGGCTTAGCCGCGGTTGCTAGCTTGATCCTAAGCAAGCGAGGTTGAATGATGATGTCATATGTATCTCGTGAATCATATATTCACGGCTTATCGATAACTGGATGCACATACTCAAATATAGTTTAAAAACCTACCTTCTCAATCACAAATATTTTACCTTTTTTAACTGAAATAGTTATGGTAGGTACCCCTTGGTTGCCAAAACAAACAAGAAGCTTACTTTTGTTTTTTTCTTCAGCTACATACCCACAAGACTATGGGGCTTCAGTGGTCACGTTCAAACAATCCTCCACAGTCTGATAGGGAGAGTCCGGTGCCCTTGGCCAATTGGGGGTCGCATATCTCTTGTGCTGCCCGACAAATCTACACTTACCTATGATCTCTATGAGCCTGTTGGAGCAGAGCATGAAGGTAATAACTAGCAATTATAAGTTCCTTATAAATAGTTAGAATATCATCCCATCATTTGTTAAAATCTTATGTGTTTTGATCATTAATCTAATCATACAACTCGAAGACCAGTTTATAGTTTTCAAGGCAAGCCTGATTTTACATAGCATTCAAAGCATGTCATAAAATTTGATTCTTAAAATTTTATGACTCCTCTCTTCCAAGAATATTCAAAATTACACCCTATCATTAAAATAAGATTTGCAAGCTGAAGACAGGGTGCTATGGTGCTCATTAGTGGAGGCTTATTTCCAGCCATGGAATACCTACATGAAGGTAGGGAAGCTGATGATGAAAATAATTAACATTTATCTTTGATCTTCCATTATCTATTTATCAAACAGATGTAAATAAATCATTGTTAGAGCACTGGTTTGCTTGTGTGAAACCATTGTCTCTGATAACATTATGCAATAATTATCAAGGTCAGTGTATTTAGGCAAAAGACAAGACACAAGTCACCTATTTAAATTTTTATCACATAATCCATACTAAAAGTGGTTGAAATTGAATCATTGCACTGACAAGAGCTAGGTTCTTTATATTGTTATTATTAATCCATAGTAATATTATAAAAGCAAAAGTAACTGTCTGTTAACTGTTAAAGGCAGGACAAATCATATTATATAATGCTGGACAGTCCACATCATCAGCATCGTCAACCCTTAAAGTAGTAGCTTGTGTTATGGGTACTATACTAGTGTAAACCTAATACATTATAAACATAAATAGATATAATTTTTTTACTAAAAACTCCCAAACAAATATGTATTATATTTTGTTCTGCATGTAAGTTAATATATCGACGGTGAAGTGCGAATATCTTCTATCCAACATAAACCAAATTTTACAGGAGACGAAAAAAACGTTTAATTTTTTTAATAAAAAAAATAAATTTATGTAAACTATTGTAATTCGTATAAAATAATATGACAAATTCAATGTAGTTAATTACATTGGCCTATGGTAAGCTATTTTCGAAATAATGTTAGTTAGGAGTTATTGGCATCAATATTAAGGATATTACAGTTAGAATTTCGTATTTAGAAGGTCTTTATTTAAAAAAAACATACATATAAGTGAAGAAAAACATGTTTATTCATGTATCAGTCTAGTAAATCTTTGCTATAATTATTTAACGTCATTGACTGTTTTATTTTTGATGATTCTCATAAATAAAAAATTTTAATTTAACAATTTTAAGTATTTAAATTAGCAGTATTACGTACCCACTTTTATGTTCTTAATCTAAAGTAATACAAGGTTAAACAATTAGAATTAATGAATACACATCATCATCATCATCATCAGCCTATATCAGTCCACTGCTGGACATAGGCCTCCCCTAATGAGCGCCATAGCGCCCTGTCTTCAGCTTGCCGCATCCAGCATCTGCCAGCAGTCTTTTGCAAATCGTCATCCCACCTGGTCGGAGGGCGTCCTACACTACGTTTGCCGAGTCGCGGTCTCCACTCAAGAACACGTTTACCCCAGCGGTTGTCGGTTCTTCTCGCGATATGGCCAGCCCACTGCCACTTCAGCTTGCTAATCCTTTGAGCTATGTCGACAACCTTGGTTCTCTGTCGGATGTACTCGTTGCGAATCCTATCCTTCAGAGAAACTCCGAGCATAGCTCTCTCCATAGCTCGCTGGGCGACTTTAGAAATGAATACACAATGACTCAAAAATTAACAACAACATTAAATAAGCTACTAAAAACACTTATCAAATGTAGCAACAAAATATTAAACATTTAGAAAATAAAAAATATAAAAAGGACTCGTGACTCGACAATCAACAACAATCTACCAGATGTAGTTGTTTCTTACTCTTATTAAAAATATAAAGACAACATTAGACATTTAGAAAATAACGAAAAATGGCACAAAAATATAAGGAACTATCAATTGAGCAATCACTTACTCTAAACAACTCAGAGTATTTATGTATTTTTTAGTATAATTATTATCGTAATATAAGTGACAGTCTTTAGGTATGACTGCTTTTAGTTGTTGTAAATGATCGTATTTGGTAGATGCTATTGGTAACCTATCAGAATGAAACTGTTGGTAAGGTTCATCACATTGAGTCACTGTAGGCGTCTGAGGCAAGTCAAGCCAGTGATCATCAAAGTCTAATTTAACTTGTATGGGACCATCTGATGTGTATTTAATTGCTCGAATGTCAACAACATGCGGTTCTCCCGCTTTACGCCCAGGCCTGATGCTCTTGTAAGCCCAGTGTTTGGGATCAGCATAGTTTTTGACAAAGTCTTAATCAATTTCCAATACCTCGTATGGATTTTTTTTACATGCCTCTTTTGTGACACTACAATATTCACTTGGTACATGTATTTCTCTGTTTTTCAGTTTTCTTTCAACAGCACTATGTACGGAATCACATTCCATCTGTGTATGACCGGGCACTAAAAACTTTTGGATTATAGTAATTCCATGCAATTTGCTCAATCTAAGGAGGGCATTTGCCGATGTCACATTTCGGTTTTGGTATGTGCAACCATCTGAGAATATTATAATGGGCAGTTTCAGGGGTAAACAATGTCGCTCTATGTAGTCAATCAAAAACGACGTAAATGTACTGGAGGTCATGTCAGCCGCTGTTTCGTTGAACCAATAGCAAGTGCAGTGGTGAGTAGTGACATTATAGACAGTGAAATTGTGACAGGTCAGTTTTGTCTTAAAGTAGAGTGAGCTTGCAGTCAGATAGGGGTATACCGGTCTCATTCAAACAAGTTCTTTCGTCAAATTAAAACGTGTTTCAAAGTAGATAGGAGGTATTCGCGCAAAAAAAAATACAAAATGATAAATTATTTAACTTAGAAGATATTTGAAGTAGTAGTTAGAGTTAGTTAGCAGCAATTTTTTGTGATGAAAAATTTAGGAGGTATTACCAAAATCATTTTGACACGTTATTTTTATTCCGATCGCCTAGGAGTTTTGCCAGTACATGCAAAATTGAACTCTGAATCCAATAGCATATATAACTCATTTTCCCAAAAAATGGTAGTTAGGAGATATTCGCACTTCATCGTCGATATGATCTTGCAAATAACTCATGAGGTGGGAATCTAACGCACACACAATCTCTTGCGTCGCAGGCGGAACTTCGCCCGCTGCACCACAGAGGTCGTCAATTATTTAATGGCGTAAAACTAAGAGCAGTTGACAGTTAGTAACATTCCTTGTCCTAAATAAAATAGGAGGAACCGAGGAACATTACCACCGTTCACCTACTCAGTTGATTAGGTAGGATGGGGTCTCCCCCTCATGATCGTAGTGGAGTGGTGGCGATTCCTGTAGCCACCTTCAATTGGCGTAATTACTTTGTCATTACGAACTAACCTTTGCTGGACTGTACCTGCCTGATCAATATCTGTGGGCGTAGATCATCACCCGGTAAATGAAACATTATTTCCTGCTCTAACGCAAAACAATAACGTAATATAATAAGCTAGAGGTTCCTTTATTCTAGCTTTAAAAGTTTAAAATATTGAAGTGAACGGAATCTGCGCAGTACATAACTATGAATCAATAAATTTATATGTTGAGGAATACCCTCCTTTAAAATAACTGATTAGTTCACGTTCTGCGTCAAAGACAATGGAATTTTCACACCATGATAGATATACCTACACTTATAGAAAACTTTCACTCTAGGTCTAATAAGTTGTTTTATATATTGATGGCATAATGATATAGCCTTATCGTTAGTTGGACTTAAAAATTTACAGGAATATCTTGCCAATGCCCAAAGTCGGAAAAATTAAAGGTATACCTATTTATGCGTCTTTTTTAGGTTTCCGTACCCAAAGGGTAAAACGGAACCCTATTACTAAGGCTCCGCTGTCCGTCTGTCCGTCTGTCACCAGGCTGTATCTCATGAACCGTGATAGTTAGACTGTTGAAATTTTCACAGATGATGTATTTCTGTTGCCGCTATAACAACAAATACTAAAAACTTTAACAGAATTAAATAAATATTTAAGGGATACAACAAACGTGATTTTTTTCCTTTCAGATGACGTGACGGTTGCGATCTGTCCCGGTATCGGAAACACCTCTGAGAGCGTGTACATCCGCACATACGTCCATTACTCGCAATGCCACGGATACAGATGTGCTGTGCTCAACCATATCGGGGCTCTGAACAGCGTGCCGGTTACTGGCAGCAGAATATTCTCCTATGGTGAGTATCTCTTTCTCTTTTTATAGCCTTCGCCTGGATGAAAGAAAAGCAATGAATGAATCATTCCTTTAGAGATATGGAAGCCACTTTATTATTTTAACAAAATGCAATTTGAAAGTGTACTGTACATGGTAGGTAAGTAGGTACCTACATAAGTAGACTTTTATCTAAAAAGGTAGGCACTTACCAATTTCTAATTTTTCGTGTGTTTTTATTTGAGCTAATCTCCATGACGGCTGGACCGATTTAAACTGGCAGATATGACTTACACAGATAGCTGTTATGATAGAGCAGGTAACACAACTTTTTTTAGGAAAAGCACATGCTTCCGCGCAAAAACAAAACCCATTAAAATGTGAATTCTACGCGGGCGAAGCCGCGGGCACAGCTAGTTTTAGTGAATCTTGTGCTCTACCAAAGTACCAACAGCATTGATCTTTCCATGACCCTTAACTGAACGGAAGGCCGAGAGGATAGGACAGAACAACACTGAGACAGCAGGGCGTTTTTACTCTATGATCGCAATATTCAAGTCCCTTTTCATGGTTATGTTATGAATGACTCATGAAGGAATTTGTGAAAAGTGAAACAATATGAACAAACACTCAACAAACCTACAATACACAAGCATTACAACCTACCAAGTAATAATACAGTGTTTTTAATACCCACGTATTTCATACGTAGCATTTGAATCTTAATATGAAGTCATTGAAAAGGTAAACAATATAATGTATGGTATGTCACACCACTCGCGAACTTTAAACTGGAAGCAACAACTTGCGAGTCACTTTCGAATTTATAATGTTAGTATTAGATGATCTTGATCAGACAGATTCAATTGGAACCTAACAGGAAAATTGAGGCTCAAATCAAGTCAAATAAGAAACCGTAAATTATTTCTAATTTTAATCACTTTTGTATGATCTCATTCTCAACTAAGAATTATTTATAATTCTATCTATTCTGAGAATCCATCGGCTGTAAGATGCGAGGTGCTTATCCAAATAAACAACAATACCAAACGTGCCGGCAAACGAATATTCTCATATGAGTCATTCATCGCGTACGCTGATTTTATAAGCAACCAATATTTCTAATATTGGTAATAGTTTTCAGTTCGATTCAAAATATGAAAATATACGATACATAAAAAGTCAATAACTTTATTTCTTTAGGCTTACAAACTAAGCACTTAGACAAGTCAAATTTTATACATAAACAGCTTATTAAATAGTAATTATTATCAAATAAGAACCAAAATTTTATTGATTTTGTTCGCTTCAATTTTTTGCCCACTAGTGGAAGAAGCGAAAAATAAACCACTAGTAAGTGTAAGTGTAAGGGGGGCACTAGGTCTTAATAATACTCAATCATCTCCAATGTAAAGTATACGTGTATTTATTATTTTACACTTATGCATAATACTTATGTAGGACCGAGATATGTATGTTATCTGTAGCTGCCTCAATTAGATTGGTCGCGGATTTATAGATAGGTTAGGTAAGAAAAGGTTGACTTGTATGAATCACGATGACCATAAAATGCTAATAAGTATATATAAATTCCAAATGGTATTGTAATTTAGCGATCGAAGCGAACACTTTGAGTCATGCAAGAGGATGAATTCAGACATTAACTGTCTGGAATGAATACATGACATAATCATACAAAAAAACCTCTACGTAACCTTCTAAATTTGTAGTTATGATGTCAACTTAAAGCAAGGAAATCTGAGATCTTGAAATAATCTCTAAGATGTACCTACATGGACACTCGAGCAAGATCATGTAGGTAAGTATTTGTTTCTCTGATAACCTACATTAAACAGAAATCTTATTCAACAAACATTGTACTTATGTCGAGGTAGGTTTATGTATATGATCATTGTGTTTTACTGATATTTATGATCTGGTAATTAACTGTTTGTGTTTTATATGATAAGTTGTTAAGTTGAGTAAACATTTTGTGCACGCTGCGGCGTCCCATAAGTGTGAAAACACACATAGATTATGACATTTTGTAGTATAATATTTAGCCTTCATGTGATTTTCACGTAGGATGCCCTTTTGTAAATAAATAAATAAATAAATCATAGTATGCGTATTGACGAGTTATGATAAAATTAAGAAGATAATGTAAGAAAAGAAGTTTTATAGGTAGGTAAAGAAAACTTATCCTGTTTTGAGTTTATTTATTTGGTTAAATTAGGTAGGCAGCTTCGGGCTGGTATTTCGAAAATAAAACCGGCCAAGTGCGAGTCGGACTCGCGCACGAAGGGTTCCGTGCCATTATCTATAAAAACGGCAAAAAAAATCACGTTTGTCCCATACAACAAACGTGATTTTTGAACCGTTATAGTTAGACAGTGGAAATTTTCACAGATGATGTATTTCTGTGGCCGCTATAACAACAAATACTAAAAAAACAGAATAAAAAAATTATTTAAGGGGGCTCCCATACAAAAAACGTGATTTTTTTGCCGTTTTTATAGATGAATGGTACGGAACCCTTCGTGCGCTAATCCGACTCGCACTTGGCCGGTTTTATTGCATTAATCGCCCTCTCTCGCATACTAAGCAAAGGTATTGTTTTAATAACATTATGTAATACCTACACATGTTCTCAGTCATCGATCTTCCTTCATTGCTACAATAAAGGTTGCATTTCTTGCAACCTTGTATTGGTTCAATGTCACCATGTGGCATAAAATTGACAAGAAATACCTATATAATTAATACATTAACCTTCACTCATTCCCCTTTGCCATAATTAGGATTATTTTTTCCTTAACCACGTGGTTTATTTGCGACAGAAATCTATTAATTAACCGTTATATTAACTAGTGCTGCGCCCAAAACTAAAAATAAAAGACGTGAATAAGCGTGACTCACAAAGTTTAGACATACTTAATTGGGATTTTTATGCTTTATGTTTTCATTCAAGGTTTTAAAAGGGATTATAACGAAATTGCCTTCACTTAGAGAAGGTAGGTACAAAGATGTGATCATGTGACTTACGTGTAGGTAACATCAGCGTGTCGTCGGCCAGAATGCATTCACAGAACATTAGTACCTAAGGCAGGCTTCGCTTCACACTCAGTAGTGTTTCTTTGGTAGGCAATTCATGTGAAAGTCCGTGATTATGTAGCCATCATTCATTGTACATTTCTACGACGACGTAAATTGTTATGTGCACCTGACTAAAAAACAAAACTGATGCTTTCGCACATGTGCGTACAAATATTAATCGCGTGTCCAATGTCTTGGACCGTCGTAAGTTAGTTAAACTTTCGGTTTTATTGCAGGCTTCGAAATTCTTTTGATGACATGGTACGGATATGTTTTGAGATTTTTTTTGCTCGTTTTTGCTCGATAGGTATTTATAACGGCAACAGGTTGACGCTTTAAATATTCACAGAATATTTAGTTATGTATTCACTTTGAAAATAAATAATTAAATTAAAATAAAACAGATAATATTTAAGGGGGGCTCTCATACAACAGACATGATTTTTTTGTAGATAATGGTACGGAAACCTTCGTGCGCGAGTCCGACTAGCACTTAGCCGGGTTTCTTTTTAAATTTTAGCGCTCTTTGTCTTTCCTATGTGTGTCTTTTCCTGTGATATTGGCCAGTATTATTTATAATTTACATATTTGTCTCCGATGAACTCTAGAAATCATTCAATACATTATTCCAGGTCACACAGACGACTACAACTACATGATTGAAAATCTCCTGGAGCGTTACCCGAACACGAAGTTGATTCTTGTGGGCTTCAGTCTCGGCGGCAATCTTATCACGAAGTACTTGGGCGAGGACCGCAAGAGGCCGCAAAATATCATTGGAGGGATCTCCATTTGCCAGGGATACAATGCTATTGAGTAAGTTTATCATTTAACTTGAAATCGCATCGCATATTATTTAATGTGAGGCCCAATTCTGCTGGTAAGTATTGTCGCCTAACGTCAATCCGTCAATGAACGAAATTCTACATAGTGCATGTGGTGTTATTTGCATTGATAGAATGACACTTTTGACGCGCGTCCATCTGTAGTTTCTCTCATCTGAGGTAGAATGCCAAAATGTATCATTCTGTGTGAAGCGATTAGTTTAGCAAAATAGCCTCCCTTTTTTGATGTTACTCTTAAGCTTATTTGACAGACAGCGACAATCTATAGGTATCTGACCTGGTTCGTGCATATCGTAAGAGCCTATACTACGGCGCCATTTTGTGAAAAGAATAGGCATAGAATTTTGCGTTCATGGGAGCGGGACAGGGCAGAGCCACGCAAGCCCAAAAATCAAGTCTTAGCTTATTATCTAATAATTAGGGCTACTAAGTAGCCCTTGAGAATAAGCATGGTAATTGAACTAAGTATAAAGAACATTTCAAATGTTGAGTTTTTTTTAGTAATTACAAGTCTTGTAATTACTAAAAAAAACTCAACATTTGAAATGTTCTTTATACTTAGTTCAATTACCATGCTTATTCTCAAGATCTTAACTTCTGTATTTATTGAAAAATTAAGGTTTTAGTAAAAAAATTGAGGTAACTGCGATTTTTTTCTATCGAGAAAATTCGAGAAAAAATATTATGTTTTGAAAATACGATTCCATAAAATTTTCATCGTTCATATTATGAACGATAGAGTATAAAGTCTTGAACTTTACCAGATATACATTTCAAAGTTAAATATTCAGTAGTTTCGAAGATATAGAGATCTCGCGGAGTTGATTTGAGACAGGCTCATTATCTATTACGTTCTTAATCCTTATCTGATTATTACCTACCTAGTCATTATGACGAATTTCTTTCAAAAGCTTATCTTAAAACCAGCCGGACACATACATACTTATAAATCACCTTCGTCATAAATGAACACACGTATAAATATCTTAAGGTTATCTTATAAAAAGGTTAAGGTAAGTTTAAGTAGGTAGAGGTACCCATCATCGTAAAAGAAATACGCAAATAATTTACGCTTATCACACAAGCTTCTGTAGGTAGGCGAATAATATTATTCTCTTTAATTTCATGCTAATTTGTAATTATTTCTACGTCACCTGATAATGCTCAATCATTATCGGAAAAAGAAAAGTGGATAATAATTTATCTGCACTATTACCTACCCAGCCTTATACCTGGTTAATTTCTTCCTTTGCAATAGAGTATTTTACTCTATATATGAGAAAAAAACTAAAATCATATTTTTGAGATAGCTTAGGCAAAAAGCACTCGAAAATGTTAGTTTTGGATCGTAAAATAAGGAAATAAATGTTAAAATTCAATTCTAAGTTTTCAGTATTTTAACACCATGAAATATAGTAGGCGCAATGTTATTACGTTAAACGGCTGAGTAAGTAAACTAAAAAGTATGATCTGTCATCGGCAAGATCAGCGCATTTGCTTAGGTATGTACGCAGACAACTCACGTTATGACTACAGAGCAATATGGCGTCCACTACGTCCAGCGTTTTCAAATTACGCGCGAAACCCGAAAAAGTTAATTTTAAATGCATTTTAAATTTTATGAAACCTATGGTATGGATAAAAATGTTGTATTTTTTATGGGTTTATTTAACACTATAGAATCTAATTGAGACACTTCAAAAATGGATTTAGTACCCAATTAAGTTTATTAATGTCACACACACTATCTACCTACCTACTTTTCTTTATTGGTTCTTTATCTTATTAATATTAACATTAACTTGACTTTAGTTTTCTATGGTGAACAGATTATCTATTTTCAAAATCCATTGAGAAAAACTTATTGCAAACCTAAAAAAAAACTATTTTCTCAGAGTTTATAATTCCTAAATAGATGAACTTGAAACTTGAACACGTGATGAGAAAGTAATCCTTTCGGCGGTCATTGGTCTCTGTAGCGTTGGAAACACAGATAGCAAAACTATGTAGAGTAAAAAGTGTACTATAGTAATTTGTATGTAAATCTGTATCGCCTAACTGATATCAGGCTAGAGCCAAGCAAATAAGGAGCCGAATAGGGCTTATTTTTCAATCCTCAAAGCTATCTAGCGTGTCAAATATCTGTCTGTTTGACAGGCGAATAAGTATTTTAAAATTTTCAATCGTCTATTATCTAGAGAATAACTATCAGTTAATTAGCAACATTATCGCGTCATTTTCATAGCTGACAAAAATGACGCGATAAAGAAGCGATCCTATTGGTCGGCTGGAAACATAGCAACGTCGCATAGCACATCTCTAGTGGAAAGGCAGTCTTAGTCTTATCTTAATTTACAGAAATACCAATTATGAGAAGTAGGTATATAATAGTAATTTCAGCGGTAAAATTTTTAAGATTTTTGTGTTAGTTTCCGGCGTTTACTCATACCTAAACAACGCTGTTGTGTGTAATAGGATTAATAGATTAAGTTGGTACCACTAGCCATTAAAATGATAGATTAGATAAATGGTCACGCCATTTCGGTAGATTAAATTGATCACTCATAATCATTATTGTAGGTATGTCATCTTGATAAAGTAATTGAAATTCATGAAATTATTAAAAGGTAGATTAGATAGTTATTATGTAAATGCCTATCTAACTTGCTGGGAAAAAATACCTCACCCAAACACATCAAGCTTCTCTTCTCTCATGACAGTCATTACGTTGTTATCGGCAGCCTTATCAATTGTTTTCACGTTGCCTACCGATTCTGAAAGGTACCCAACGTATCTACCTATTGACTATGATGTAGGCATTCAACAGAGCATTGCCGCTCTTCTCAGAAGAAACGCACGTTTTCAGTATTTAATAACTGACATTATGTTACTGTATTATTTGTGTAAACAAACAAAAAATGGTTCAATCCACGTATCAATTTAGAAGTCATTAATTTTAAGCAACTAAGGCATTAGAGTAGCCATGTTACGTCGGACATTGACTTCTTGCGTGACGTAGCAATAGGCGGAGACGTTGGCCCTTGTCCTACCCACACCCCTGATTCATGCCTGACGCCTTTGAGTTCGCCGTTCGGGAATTTGGAAGTCGATTATCCGGGATTTACTAGGTTTGATGACCCTGTGTTTTCGCTGCCAAAACGCTTACTGGGGATAAATAGGGAGCATGACGGGCTAGGATTCAGTTACTTATAACAGGTTTCTCTTCTTAGAATCTAATCGCTGATCTCTAGCTATATACGTGACATGATATGACACTGCGACAATCATAGTCTCTGCGACGATGCGGTGGGTACCTAATCAAATTCAAGGTTTAATTTAATAAACTGAATAGATACAAATGCAACGGACCATGCGATCCATCTGTGACGAGCTAGTCAAGCGTAACAATGAAAAACCTTCTAAGTAGTCTAGGTTATTCTTCATTTATGTATTCAGATGAACGATGGTTTTTAAACCCCCTGTCCTCCCCCCAACAAAATAAGAGGTGTTAATAATAATGTTTGACGTTTGTATCTGTCTGAGACATCATAACTCCTAAACGGATGAAACAATTTTGATTTAGTTACTTTTTTGTCTGAAAGGTGTCTTAATCGAATGTGTTTTAGCTATGTTCGATGAAAATTAGTTCAGCCGTTCAAATGTCATGAAGGTTCAAAGCAAAATTTTTGTCAAGGTTTTGTTATTTTTGTAAAATACTAGCTTGCTTATTATGCTTTGTATAATTATGATTATTATATTATGAGCTTTGTAAGTTCTTTTAATCATATTTAAAAGAACTTATTATCTCGTGAAAAAAAAAAGAATTATTTGCATTTAGGAAAACTGATTGTACTAACTAATACGACATTGTTTTCTGCAGCACAATGGTATACCTCCTACAATGGCAGAACTTCCGGCGTTTCTACCTCTACATTATGACTGATAACTACCGCAACATCATAACACGGCACAAGGGGAAACTCTTGAGTGCAGAATTAAAGTCTAGGTACTCGCTGGACGAGAAGACGATCGTCTCTGCTGGCACGCTGCCGGACCTCGATGAAGCTTATTCTCGGTGAGTAGAGTTTTATTTTATTTTACTTCTATGGATCAATCGTAATCTCCAGTAATTACAGGGCGACTACTCGGAAAACAAAAATCGAAATATCTGGTTAGTTTTCGAGCAATACCTACGTACTTACTTAGTTTCGTTCAAGATAAAATTTTGACTTTTGTCCCTCAAACGACGTTTAACACAAGATCCACTGCTTAACATATTCACGTTAAGCTATGTGCTGTTCAATCAAACCTATTTGATGATGATTCAAAATGGGAAATCTGTTTCCAAAATTTTTGCATAGTACTTTGCTCTACCTTAGGAGTTTTCATTCCTTCAAGTTCACTACCTAGGGCTAGATAGTTATAACGAATTGCTGAATGATAGGTCTAAACTGGCGGAAGAGGTCACTTTCCATGTTAACTAATGGCAGGACGCAGGGCGGTTCTAACCGCGCGGTTGGTACTTGTGAAACAGGTCGCTGATTGGTGACTGGCGGAAAGCAGCATCCTATGCAAAATTCCTTTACTCAGCATCATAGATGTAAACATAAAACGGTCGTTGTCCCGCAAAGTTCAGTGACTAATTATGATTCTTAAAAATGTTAATTGTTAATGTGATTAACTTAACTGGTCCCTCAGATTTAAGGTGTAAGCGCACTACGCGTCAGCGGAACTGCGCGGCCGCGGCACTGCCCGTCAAATTAGAACAAATGACGAAAGAGGCCGCGCGGCTTCTTTCGTGATTTTGTTCTAATTTGACATAAAGTTCCGTTGAAATCATTTAGAACGGGATATTTACCATGATCATGCAATCGATGTTTCTATGTTAATAACCATGATAGTTTCAAAAGTTTTTAAGTTCCGTTGTAGCGTAGTGCGTTTGCACTCTTAGAGAAAATAGCTGTGTGCCTAAGTAGGTATACTTACTTTACGTATACTTTAGATATATTACCAGCCCACTTTCATATTAACTCACCGTTAAATGAATGCAAATTCTTATTAGAACATATACCATCACACTAATATTATAAATGCGAAAGTTAAGATGGATGGATGTTTGTTCCTTCTTCACGCCAAAACCACTAAAAGGATCGGGCTGTTTTTTTTTTAAAGACGTAGTAAGCTTTAAGGGATCAAACATAGGCTACTTTTTATCCCATAAATTGTTTCCATGAGATCAGGTCAATAACCATTAAATGTTTCCATATAAACAACGCGTGCGAAGCCGCGAGCAGCAAATAGTATTAAATACGAATTTTATTTATTTTTCCAGAAAAGTACACGGCTTCGAATCTGTCGCTGATCTTTACAAGTGGAGTTCGTGTGCCTTCTACTTGGAAAAGATTAAAACCCCGATGATTTTCGTGAACGCGAAAGACGACCCGATAGTTCCTGAGCAGTTATTGCCAAGAATCCGGGAGTATGTCAGTGAGTATACAAAACAACTTATGAACCTAAAATGCCATGAAATTATGAGCTATCGATAAACCTACTACTTATTAAAATTGTTTGCAAAACATTATAAAATTCCTCATTGCATCAAACCTAAATGATGTTAATCGCCCGTCCTACTAAGTCAACCAAGCATCGGAATTGATTTAGCACCAAACAGTAAATGAAAACTGCTTTATTTCCAGGCTCGCGCGAAAAATGTATGTTCTTGGAGCTCGCGCACGGCGGCCATCTTGGATTTTACGAAGGCGGCCTTATCTACGCGAACCCTGTGAACTGGCTTGACCGCGCATTAGTTGGCATTGCTGGTGGCCTATTGATGGCGCACGTCAAGTGTTCGGCCAAGGAGGCCGCTGTCGACGCGGAAAGCTTCGGCTCAGACGACGAACCAGATCTCATTAGGTCAGCGACTATTGTGTACCGGGACCCCTTAGAAAAGGCAAATCAAACAGATTTCTAAAGCACAAATTCGCATTTAGCCAAGACTGTACGTATTTTCATAGTATACCGTGATGAAACCAATGTAAACGCACGAATAATTTGTTCATGGTCTAAATTTTTAGTAATTTCGCGACTTTAGCTCATCTTACCCCTACGTTATGAATTTGCATATTTTTTTATCTTTGTCAGGTCAAGGTTTCATAGCCGCTTTACTGATAAGTCGTCGGCGCTCCAAAAAAACGTGGGCGATTTCTTAAATTTTAAATTACCGGTATGACAACCTAATAAGTTAGTTCTATAGTTTTTTATTAGCTGTCCTTCTCTTCTGCTATGACTACCTACTACCTATACAGGGGAATAACCTCCTTCGTTATTGTGCACTTATTTGAAAACACCCTCTAAGGTCCTGAACATTTCATAATAAAAAACTATGGAGCAAGAAATTGGTTAATATTAGGAGAAATTACTCTGTATTTAGAATAGTACGCCTTTTACGGCATAAAGTATATTTAAATACCGTTCAACCAAAATTGGGGTGCCTAAAACTAGGTGCCTTATTACGTGTAACGACGGTTCCTAGAATTATGCCCTAAGTAAGATAGTAAGAGGGGTTTAGTTATTAGTCAACTAACGCCGAAATTTTACAGCCCGATGCTTGACTAAATTGATTAAAGTATTTGTTTACTAAAAACATTCATACCTATAGCTGGCTATTTCACACAAAGCGCTAAGCCCGAAATCTATTCTGTAGCCTAGTACGAATATTGATAGAACTCTAGTTTTCATACTTACACAAATGTATTTAATATAGAGAAAACGATGAACGCTCTACATACTAATAACCACATATTATTAAGAAAGAAATGATATAATTATTAGTACCTTTATGACATTTTATTTAAATAGAAGTATGTTTTTTTATTTTAACTTGGTTTCAAAAACCAAACCTATGGATTGAGCCCTTCGTTTATTATTTGAATTATTATGTGATAATTATTACCTATACTTACAGTGATTTAATATTGCATTTTACAAGTAATAATTTTATTTATGCTAATGAATGTTGCTTAGTTTTTGTTTTGTTATGGCCTGTGCAAAGCCTAATATAGAAGAGATTCTATCTTCACTTTGGTTAGACGTTCGTCGTCGGATAGTCTATAAACAGTAAGTAGGTAATTTAATTTATTTAGTAGGCGTTTTTATTTTTTAGTTTACAACATTAACTAATTACAAAGATCTGTAACTGTATACATTCCTTTCTTGTTTCTTTAATGACAATTCGGCAAGGTGTAGGTATGTTGTTGTTTCTCAAGAACATATTGTATCGTTCAAATAAACCTTTGTGATAATTTTACACCGTTTACATACACATAGAGAGGAAATGTTTGAAATTGAAAAAGTCCTTAGCGTTGTGATAGCCATTTTATACAACTGATTAACGTCATGTTGTTATATTTGATTGTAATAGATTAATGATTTTGAGTGTACTTATTACGATTGATTATGGTGCTTATTTATGTAGCCTTGATGTTGATGATAAAATTTAATGTTGTTAGCATACAACTATGTAATGTAATTTTGTACAATATCTATGGCAGGAATATAGGTCCCATATGCCATTCTTTTTTCAATTAATATTACAACTACGGCATAATAGATGATCATACAAAGACTTATATAGATATTTAGGGAAGGATAGAAAGCTAACTTTTGGCTTGGTGCTAGATATCTCTGCGCGCAATCGGGGTGAAGCTGTAAAACATAAGTTAGTATTTTGTATTAAAAGAAAAATCTTAAAATAAGATTTTTGTGCGCGCGGGAATAAATCTCTACACTGAGTCCACGTCATAATTCTATAGTCTCACGTTTTTGTGACTTGCACGCTTTAACGTCTCTATCAAATTAGCACCACCTCTCTTGAATGATGGTTGATTGATACATGCGAAGAACATGAACTTTCTTCATTAAATATGTGATCTAATATTTACGACTTATGTTTAATGCGAGGTGGAGCTAGTCTGAATGATGAACGTTGATGATGTTGACTGTTTGCAGGCCTTGTGATAAAAACTGATTTGGTATAAACACAAAATTAGCAGGTTAATAACTGATGTTTGTTATTTTGTGTATGAATAAATGTGACTAAAATAAAAAGCAGTTTCATTGATTTTATCCCATTCATATTGAAATTATTCATTACAAAAGGATTGATAAATAAGTATTTTAATTCTAAAGTAATAATATAAAATTTTAAAAGACGGGTGAATTTACGATGCCTTATATCTAGAAAGTTACATCTAATCTATAACTTAAAATATTTTGTAAATGGAATATTACTAGGTTGTTAAGTGGGTTACCTCTATTTAAATAGTTGATACTTACCTAAGTCAAAATTCATGACACTTTTGAAATTAGAAAAACAACTTTGAGCAAAAGATAAATATGAGATCAAGCATACAGAGATTTCATTTACCTCAATAGTGAATTATTAAAGACGAATTTTTAATTAAAAAAGAAACGTATGTTTTATCTTAGGAGATTCTAGGCCAGACTCAGACTAAAATTGAAGACCTTCTCTAGAACCCGAGGCGAGGATGGCAGGATGTCGCACTCTCGAAAAAGCACGCCATAACGAACCTCTCGCTACGTCGAGTTCTAATAATTCATTACAAAAAGATATCCTAATTCCCAAAATCGACACGAAAAAATAGTAGTACTCGTAGTTATTTATCTAGCATCATCTACGAACGAAGAAGGAACGGAACAATACACATCAATATTCCAAATACAAATATCACAACATTTTTCTTAACTAGCCCATTTACACATACATCTTAGGTTCATAAAGTTATACACATAAATTCTTAATTTACAATATGTTATAATAATCATAATTTCAGTGACAGATCAAAGTCATGAATTACTTAGTACATTTTAGGAAAGCCCACAAGGTGACCCAGTTCTCATGAGTTTGCTAAACAATAAATAACTAAGGTTACTTCTTAAAATTATAAAATAACATGGACACAAACTATGGCCACTGGGAGAGTATTTAATGCACTCAAAATGCATAGGTTGGTGATATTTTAAAATGAGACTAAATAATCACTAATTCTAGTGTTTCACTTATGTGCTGGTAAAAGCCAAGCAATGATACCACAATCCTTTCAAACGTATCTATCAGTAATAAAATTACACATATATACAAGAAAAATATAGACGTTCCCATGAAAATTTACGTATTTGAATTTTTCATTTTGGTCCAGCCAAACCGCTTTGTTTTTATATGAGATGTAGGTAACAAATAATGACCAATTGAAGACAGGGTAACAAAAGGCTGGGGAAAAAAGATACTTTATATAATTTGGATGTACTGGCTTCACAGTTATAATGAGGCGAAAACATACGTAACATTCTTTTGTAGGAAATACCAATCGTAAATTTTGGCACACAGCCCATCTCACGAAATCCAGAACCTACGCCCATTTAAAAGCTCTACAGTTCATATGGTACCTAGCTGCTAAGATTTTAAAGGGTCCATATAAGTAAATGATTAGTGCCAATACTGCCTCATCTTAAAATATTTGTTAAAATATGTTTTTACATAAGAATTTACATTATAATTAGGTACATTATTATGAAAAAAATATGTATTCCCATCTTTCTAACTAAGGTCATGGAACTGATTATTTTACAGTCTTTAGTTCAGATCGGTAAATCTGAGTATTATCAGAATAAAATTAAAGCTTTTTTTATTACAAAATAGTCTGTATTATTATAAGTAAATAAATCATGTAAATGCAATTAAGTCGTAAGTCGCGGTATCATAAGGGTATAGTCAGCACATAGCCGCAGGATCGCCTTCCATCGTGCACGCTATATTATCTAGTTTATGAGCTAAGTGCATTTTGTTTTCTAGTCCTAATATAATTTGTTCTCTATATTTACTGACATAAATGTACAACTCTTTTAAGGCAGACAAAGTATCGAACTCGTTCAACTGTTCAACAGAGAGTTGCTGCATAGACATACTTAGCTCTTGGTCTGTTACTTGCGGTAACTGGGATACTGACTGATAAAACCTTATTACCATATCTCTGTAGGAAGGCAGGTCTTTAGCGAAAAGGAGCTTATTGGATGGAGAATCTTTACATAATCGATGTTCAGTTAACGAACAAGCGTCCATAAAAGTTTGGGCTATAACTGACAACGAGGAATCCACAGTCGCAGTTTTATTTATATCAAATATAAAATCTGGATTTTTTATAAGGTTGACCCAAAAGCGCAAGGGTAAACTGTTTGATTTCCATGCGTGGACAACTTCTGGGTTCATAATACCGTGCGTTCTAGCAGCATCATCAAAAAGGTCAAATAGCCATTTAACTGCAGGTGGCAAAACTTCGTTAACAGTGAGAATTGTGCTGAAGAAGTCGTCGACAAATTTATGGACTGTTCCTTTCGTCGAAAGAAGTCTCGTTAGAAATATTTCTGGTATCGCCTTGTGGCTGTGCTCTGACGATTTGTTTATAATATGCTGGTATTCGATGGGCTTCACTAGATGATAGAAATGAACATTTTGATCGGTAATATCGCTATTGAATACTCTTATGTGTGTATTAGAGCAATAGATACCAGTACAATTCTTGCATGGAATTTTATAGGGGGTATTAAAGCCATCATTTTGTCGTGATATCAAGGACATGATAGCAGATTCTTTGACACCATAATGAGCCAGTGTGTTTAATTTTCTCCAACCGTTAACTGTTTTCGTAGTTACATCTTCATCTTGCAAAGTAACGTGACCACCTCTACCGTGACGCCACTCTAGATCGACTTCGTGGACGGAAGGTCTCATAGAAAAGGGAGTATTCTTGAAAAGACCATCTAGAATTTTTGCTTTTACTTGCGATATACTATCGCAATCTAATACTTTACATTGAACTTTTTCATCGAAATCATCCTGTACAATATGCAACGTGATAGTCTGATAATCGATTTGCTCTTTTAAAAGCTTCTCTTCTGACAAAGAGTATCTGGCTTCGTGTGTAATAGCATCTACGACGCCTTTTTCAATTTGATGTTTGATGGCTTTGAATAGCAAAAACAAAGATGATCCAGCGTAATCTTTGAGGTAGTAATACATGCAAAGAGCCATCCAGTTTGTCAACATTTTCTCCACAACACTTTCAGTTCTTCGTAACATCAACTGAGGATGTTTATTACACACAGATTTATCAATAAGCCGTAACAAAAGGGACTTCAGTATATCTGTAGCGTACTCCATTTTTCCCATTAGTATAACCATCAACAGGGATGCTACGTTAACTTTGTCTCGTATGTTAAACGACTTTTGTGATTCTAATGTGTCTATAAATGACAGAAGGAAACATTTATTGTTCAATAGCTGTTCAAATTGAATCATCGCTGCGTCGTAATTAGTTCGAGGGGCGTTAATAAACTGCCGCTGGACGTTCAATATGGGGTGGTCGGACACACCCGGGAAAAACACTTTCATCACGTAATTAACGTGATCAAGTGTTGGAATACCAGAATGTTCCAGATCCGCTGCCAAATCAGACATATCAGTTTGCAATTCAGCAAATGCTAATTTACACTCCAGTCGTACGTTACTTTCTAGGGTATCCATTTGTATCTGTATTCTTTTGTATTCTCTCTCTGCTTTTGTGCTTCGACGCCTATACATTACCAGAACGATCATAAAAATCAAAACAAGGAAAAACGTTCCAGCTGCAATACTTGCAATCGCTTCAGGAGGGAAGTTATAATTTCTTAACAACTCGTAGTGGAGATAACCGATCGGGAATCTTAGGTTCTTTCCGATTCTTACGACAACTAGAGGCAAATTAATATCCGTTATTTGTACTCCGTTTTCATCCGTATTTGCTGGTTGAATTTCCGGTGGAGTGCAGAGAAGTTGTTGCATAGTGAGACTGGTTAAGTTGCATGTTTGTAGTCCAATAGTTACAATCACGTCGGTCTCATCACTTGCTCTTATTAGATTTTCTCCTTCAATCACCAAGGGATCTCCTTTATATGATTTGATTCTGTTCACAAATTGATACACGTGCGGATCTTCTGCAAATACCATGTGAGTACGAGGTGGATTGAAATACTTTTCCCAATCGTGCATTGTTTCTACGTTATCCATGACAAACCCAACTTTCATAGCTATTTGTGGAGTGCTAGTCTGAGATTTAGTGGCTTGTAAAATTTCGTTGTACTTTTCATTGATAGCGGGACTAGGACATTCCATTTGATTAGAATTCAAAACAGTACATGAAGTACTATTTACTGTGCTTAACTCCGTACCATAATACAAAACCATTAATGGTTTTTGGATCGTATGCAAGTTAGTACCGTGAACTGTGATCATTCTGCCCCCAGACACGAAAGTTTTGAGAGGTTTTATTTCCATTATTGTTGGATCTTGTGTGTAGTTAAATAAATCACCGCGTAAAGTTCTATTTGCGTTATCGATGGAAACCGTTAGAGAATGAACTACGCGAGGCGAAGTGGTTTTGGGCGTGATGCATATTATTCGACTGTTCGATATTTGTGTTTTGTTTACGGCACATGGCAGATCGCCTAAGAAAGCGGAAACAGCTGAGCCAACATTCAAATGCTGTCCGCCTATAGCTAATTGAGTGCCGCCGGAAACGGGTCCTAAAGTCGGGTAGATGCCTTGCAACTTAATGTTTTCATAGGTAAACATGACGGACGACTCTGTGTAACCTGAATCATTTTCTACAATAACAGGTGCAACAACAGATCCATTTGAAGGTCCGGTTCGGCAAGTAATGCTTACAGATACTTCAAAGTCTGTAATATCGCACAACACATCACCAATACGAACTTTGCCAGCTACCTCATCAACTCTCAATCCAAGATTACTTCCTTCTATAGTTACGATCGTTCCACCTTCTATAGGTCCACTGAGGGGTTTGATCATATCGATTCTAGGTTTCGGACATTCCGTAACAGGAGTCTCAAGGCAAGATTCTGTATAAGAGCAAGAGTTTCCACACCAAGTGCATTGGTAGACTGAATTTCTTGTAATGCACAGGGAGCAGTCAGCATGTTCCCTGTGAGATCCAAGAATTTCACACTTATAAAGAGTAATTATTATAGTATCTACATAATGGTTATGGTTCCAAACTACCTTTACACTGACATTGTATTCTCCAACATCTTCATTGTAAGAGTAGGTAGTTTTATCACATACTATGTAATGGTTGGACTCTACTCTAGCTGGTAAGATCATGTTAGCCTGCTCAATGCTCACTATACATTGGAAACCAGTATGCCCAGGTTGTAGGTGTGGCAAGTTCTCTACTTCTAATTCCAGTTCTTTAGGCACGTTATTTGGCAATAATATAGGCTTTTTATATTGCCTTATTCGCGGACAATGTCCAACACCATGGTTCAGTAATTTTGTTGGATTATTCTCACCACTGATGATGGTCCTTTGACACACAGAGGTGTCATGTGTACATTTATTATCATAAATACACCAATTGCACGCCCACTCACTCATTATGCAGGAATGACATGTTGTATGTTTGGAGCAATCATAGAAAGCAAAATTCCTGGAAACAAAATCTTTGTTTGTTTCTGATGAAAGAACTGAAAGTGGCACATACACATGGTCTTGATTTTGAGCTATTTTGGGTCTGTGTTTAATGTCAGGGGTAGGACAAGCTAAACCATTAGTGGTCACAGTGGCATCTATAGCTGGGGCATTACCAAACACACATAAGTACTTTGCCTTGGGCCCCTTAGGTACACTTGATAGCTCTGGTAGTTCTGGTAAAGTTCTGATCACCAGCTCAACAGTTGCAATCTCATTCATTGAAATTCTGTCTGGCATTATCTGTTCAAAATCTATGCATTGCTGTCCTGTGTATTGGGAAAGCCATCTTGGAGCACTTTGTGTACCTTTCTGGCACATATTTTGTACAGTGCACTTTTTTTCTAAAGAACACCAGCCACAATGAGGGTCATTGGACTCCAGACATGAAGAGCAATTGCCATACTCGGCACATTTTTCAGTTGAAATTTGAACAATGGAGTTCCTGCCTAGTATGTACAATGTTTTTTTGTATGGTGATAAGGTTGTATCAGGAAGAATTTTCTGGCCCGGTAATATATTTTCATGTGAATACTCTAATGCTTTGTCTGCGTCAATCAATACTTTTTTAAGGGCTCCTTCACTTGTACCTAAAAATGCTACAGTATGTAAACCAGTTACAGACATAGTTACAGAGGTAATCAAAGTATCATTCCAGTGAATTACTGACATTGTTTTAATAGGATAGAGACCACTGATTTTTAAACCAACTTCACAAAAGTTGAGAATGTTACCAGTGGAGCCGACACTAGGACATTTACCATCTGAGATCATACCTGAAATATACCCCATATTACGAGCTTTTGTACTACCATTGAAACACATGTGGACATTCTCGTTAAACTTAATT
Organism: Eupithecia exiguata; assembly: GCA_947086465.1. NCBI lineage: Eukaryota > Metazoa > Arthropoda > Insecta > Lepidoptera > Geometridae > Eupithecia > Eupithecia exiguata. The sequence goes on from OX352229.1 coordinate 4,647,113, forward strand.
TCTATTTCCTGCAATGAAAACACACAGATTGCTGACTTAGATGCAGGCTCATTTGTAATACTTTTCGATGGACTAAATGAAGCTATGAGAATTGAATCACCAGTCTCTATGTTTAGCTGTGAGGCTAGATTTGCTCCAGCTTTAGCTATTTTAGCATCTTGGAGCAGATTATAATTGACAACTTCACTTTTACCATTAATAGTTTCTTCCCTCACTTGACATTCTAAAGTTACCTCAGTATAGCTATTATAGTTATCATCATTTACACAAGTCCTAGCCAGACGAGATACATATCCAAGCTCCTCATTACCTGCTAGGTGGGAATGTTTTTGAATCAATAAAAAATAGGCATAATCACTGGCATTGAATCCGTATACATATTGCACTAAAAAGTTATCCCTATACTTCACATCTATTTGTATCAAACTCTGCTTGGAGAATGTAAACTGTGCAAGTTCAAGAGTCATAAGATCACGACTGGATATGGCAGGAACATCATGTCTGTACTCCCCATTGTTTGTAAATGTTGTCCCCACATAAAGAACATTTGAACGGTCCCAAGAGTTGTACCTTTCAGGTCCGATGAATGCGTAGGTAGATGCATCGGGGTCGTTAGCTGCCACACTCACCGGGACGAACTCGGGCTGCGCAGACAAGTCGCCAAGGCTGTATTTGGAACAGGAGCCTTGGGCTAATGACCCACAGGCAATAACTATTCTTGATTCTTGATCAATCACTAATATTTTATTCACATTGTCTATCAACGCAGTCTTTATTTCTGGCGTAGGGCATCCACTAGCATGACACATTGGGTTATCGAGTTTCGGACCAGTCTTCACGACGTGAATGGGTTTCAGGTCGGGGCTGAGTTGATGGATCCAATTCAATGATCCAGCATACACTTGACCAGTGACTCTGTCCACAGCGAGGTGATAAAAGTGGAATGTCTCATTCTGTTGATTGGGATATTGTGATATGAACTCGTAGCCGTAGACCAATGTCCATCGTAGCCAGATTATTATTACTAAAACTGCCGTTTGAAATGCCATGTTCACATCTTAGGCTGCCTTGGGATGAGTAATCTTCACTTTTCGCAATAAACTCACGGTATTATTTCATTTTCAACCCATTGTATCACTTTACAAAAATAAATTGTAAATTGTAAAGCATCCATCGATGCCGATGACACGAGAATAGACAATGGAGTAGATGAATTGAATGAAATGAACGAATGACAAAATGTTCTAATGCCAAACATGTGCCAAACTAAACTCTATCCATAAAGAACAATGTTGCCATTCTGGGTCAATCGCAGTCGAGTATTCCACCCGTAGATTGAGAATTTAACTAGATCAGTGGCATGCGTGGCCGCAAAAAGGGACAGAGTAATACGAAGTGGTGTTGCCATACAATTTTGTTACCCTGACTTTAGGTTCGTAATTTCATGTCTGGTAGGTGGTATTTTAGTATCATACATCATTCATTACATTAGGTACCTACGTATGCGGGAGTAGGTAAACTTTTAATTTAATGAGCATAGAAATAAAACAACGTTCAGGTATCAATGTTAGGTTTCGTTTAAATTTATTACCACCGCCACATAATACGAGCTAACGTGTAGGTAGACATCATTTCAAATACTAAAATAATGTAATTTTGAAAATAATATTATTGCTAGATAATCAATTCAAACACTTACCAAGCAAGAACTTACAATAAAAATTGCACTTTGGAAATCACATTTCTTTTAAGTAATTAAATCTTACACATAAGGTATTGCTAAGATAAGACAACCATTATACGAAATTCAAAAGCACTTTTAAATTATACTTCAGGTAAAATGTGCAGAGAAAACCAAATTAAATTTTTTACACCTTAAACACAATATTACCTACGTCCTAGCCTATGTATCCAAATATTTTATATTCTGTTTTATTTATTAGGTATGTAATAATGACCATTGTGTGTGATGATTATGATTACTCTCCACAAATCATAGGATCACAAATCAATCAGTCTTTATTTCTATCAAAGAGCCTTAATCAATACCCATACACTTGAGAAATAAAATTGTACATACACTAATTAAACGGTACATACCTACTTACTAATTTACACTGGTGGTTTTATTTATACTGCGTTGTATTTCTCTTACAAACTCAAAGTTTTCATGATTTTCCTCACGTACCTTTTCCGTAGTAGGTATATATCTTACATGCCTGAAATAAAATATTGAACCATTAATATGAAAATTATAAATAGTACTATAGTAATAGTAAGTTATATTAGTAACACCAAATCCCAATACCATTTAAATATTTTCGATTTAGTATTTTGATTAGTAGGTAGACTAAAACACAAAGTAGGTATAATTTTTCTATCCAAATCTCAAACAGTCCTTCACCCATCATCGTAGCACTGATTCTTTTTATGTATTTATTTATTTTACTTACCAGTCTTGGAACAGCATAAGAGAACAGATACGTTCACGTTTCTTTTTTGTTAACGATTTTCATGAAAATGTTTGAACAAATTACTAAATATTTTTGGGTTCCCAGTTTTTGCGACCCGTGGCTTCTATCCAAAGCAAACGTATATCATTGTTTTCGGGAAATCTGTAACAAACAAAATCATATTTTAAGAATGTATGTAGATGTAGGTATTCATGTCTCAATGCGCCACGACATTTGGGGAATTTTATTTTCGAGTGCAGGCAACCCTAAATTTTCGTAATTTTAGGTTATATTTATTAGAATTATTTTAAAACATAGTTTTTGAGTCTTGTCTGTACGGAAATCTATGAAACTATAAATTTTGAACCTTTTTTGAAGTCAAACGAGCTTGTACTTACGATTGGAATGACAAACTCGGCACTTTTCGTTCACCGTCACTTTTACATCCAAAAACACTGCACCGCACCATCGTTGCTTCAGATTTATATCGTTGAGAGACGCAGGAATGCCCGCAGAGTCACTTTCACACATTTAATTAGCAGAAAGTATCATTAGGTCGAAAAAAACAAATACTATGTGATGTGCCCGGCATGATTGTTTAGCTCTTATAAGAGCTAAACAATGAAAAAACTGGCACACTGGTAGAGACAGAGAAACTTTCATTCTATCTCATTTCTTCTCAGGCTACAAGCATATTTTTATCTCTCTCTTGTGTGAATGAAATGGGTATATGCAACACCTCTAGTGGTATATACTCTAAGATTCCACCCTTCGATCAAAAATTTCCGGCTTTGCCGGCCCCCCTTAGATTCACAATGCGCACCCCAAAACCTTCAGTAGCAAAAGAGGAACATTTTGACATGTTAGGGAAGCTTTTCAACTAGTGTCATTTTAGCGTTCAGACAAAAAGCATGGGTAAGTGCTCGTACAAAAAATGCAATGAGGGGTTTTCGTTTCGTATTAAAAAAAAAAAGCTAGTTCTAAATATCTCGATAGATGGCAGTGTGTCAACTGGCGATTAGGGTATGTCTATGTCAAATGAAGGGAAAACAAACTTTTTCTGAGTGTTGCCATTTACGCATTTTTTTAATGCTAAAACTGGCAGATTTTGTGATCGGTTCACCTTCTAACATCAAACCGATGACGGGGACATAATTAAGTCCCGTCCCCGTCGGTTATGGTACGTACCTACCTCTAGTACCTTGTTCTTATAAGCGATCGACCGATTATCATTTTGACGTTTTCTTTCATGTGACATTAACATACCTTCCATAGTGCCTTGTTCCTCAAAGTAGGAGCCAGTTGAAGCCCTGCCATCTATCGAGATACATGGAACTAATTTTTTTCTTTTTAAAAATGTAAAACGAAAACCTCTCATTTTTCATGAGGCGGAGTTGTCTACGCTGCAACCGCAGCATTACACCTCGGGAGTGAGTGGACCCGGAGCCGGTCACAGCGCTGCGGGCCCGGGGCCGGTCGTGGAGTTGCGGGCCCGGACCGGTTGTGGCGCTGCGGGCCCGGGGTCGGTCGTGGAGTTGCGGGCCCGGGGCCGGTCGTGGCGCTGCGGGCCCGGGGCCGGTCGCGGCGCTGCGGGCCCGGGGCCGGTCGCGGCGCTGCGGGCCCGGGGCCGGTCGCGGCGCTGCGGGCCCGGGGCCGGTCGTGGCGCTGCAGGGCGCGCAGGCGCTTCCTGCCTTGTGTGGCCAGTGCGAACCTATTTTACGACTGTGGTATTTAATATTTTATTTATTTGGATCTCCAACCAAAGAACCAGAATAAATAAGTACAAAATAATAAACAAGGTCTGTTCTTTCAATGAAATGTAGAACAATATTATAGTGGTTAGTGTTATCCAACATGGAAAACACACTGAACACACAAAATGACTGTTTTCCAACAAAAACAGTAGGTACCTATTGCTTGACCAAAATGCCGACTACGTCCCATAACTAGTCAAATCGGCAGGTAGTGGAGGGTTCATTCATGTGCTCCCGCGTCACCCCTGTTTCACCCCCGTAAAACGTTTTTTTTATTTATTAACACACTAGCAGTGCCTTGCGGTTTCACCCGCATAGTTCCCGTTCCCGTGGGAATTCCGGTATAATAAGTAGCCTATGTTCTATTCCAGACTATAATCTATCTCTGTGCCAAATTTCAACCAGATCCGTTCAGCCGTTCTGGCATGATAAAGGAACAAACATCCATCCATCTAAACTTTCACGTTTATAATATTAGTGAGATACCACCGGTTGGTAATGAGGGGTTTACGATTTGCATTTAAAAAAAAACTAGTTCTAACTAACTCGATAGATGGCAGTGCGTCAAATGGGGATTAGGGTATGTCTATGTCAAATGAAGGGAAAACAAACTTTTTCTGAGTGTTGCCAATTACGCATTTTTTTAATGCTCTTGTCACTTTCATAGTGACACTTCTTTGTATACATTATTTGAAGCATTTGAAAAAACAAGGTATAAACAATAAAAAAAACTGGCACGATAGTTGAGACAGAGAAACATTCATTCTATCTGATTTCTTCTCAGGCTACAAGCATATTTTTATCTCTCTTGTGTGAATGAGATGGGGATTATCATTTTGACGTTTTCTTTCATTTGACGTTTAACATGTAACCAATTGAAGCCCTGCCATCTATCGAGATACATGGAACTAATTTTTTTCTTTTTAAAAATGCAAAACGAAAACCGCTCATTGAATCACTCGTCCAAAGTGCTGAAAAAGGATGGAATTTCTTATTTTCAATAAGTTTAAATATATTTTTTACCCGTATATTGAGATGTGAGTCATTTAATTGTGAAATCAGCATAAAATATTGTTGTTTGGTTTGCCTAAGTTAAAATATTAATTTTGTTCTAAATTGATAAATGGAGAGGCTATTTCTTCGAAAAAAAAATCGTTTATGGTATGTAATAATATATTTTTCGACTCTCTAATAAAAAAGAGACTATGTACTTACCTACCTACCAGAAGTATGAATTTATAAAACGTTTATTTTTTGTTCCGTAAAAAAAACTCGTGCAAAGCTGCAGACAGGAACCAGTTCTTAATCTAGAGTGCCTGCCTGAAATTGTATTGTAAGTTTAAATTATTGTATGTCTGAAATGACCCTTTTGTATAAATACCTACTGTTGAGACACCAATTTATAGTTTCATCCAAAATAAACTGAGTAGGTAGGTATATAATTCTCAGGTAGGTACCTACCTACTTACAAAATAAAATGAATTCGACTCCACCAATCTCTTGTTCCGTATGGAAAAAACTTGTCAGGCTCTGCGCAAACTGTCTGCGTCAAAACAAAACGAAGACAATTTTGAGTGACATTTTTGTAATGCTCTAGGTATCTACGGGGGAGGCCGCGAACTACTTATTTTTGATCGAAGATTCCACCCAAATAAAATTCCCATTTGATCACCAACGGAGAAATAGCTTGTGGCTGGTCCAACCACACATAAATCAATTAATTTAATTCACTCATTCAAAATATTCAAATCATTCAATCGATCTGCTCGCTTTCGTTTGGATTGTTTGCAGCGGCGATTTTCTGTAAAATATATCAATACAATTATACGACTTACTGTGTGATGTAATGTAATTTACGCGTACTAGGTGCCTAAGATTGCTCATCATTCATAAATAAATGGACTATAATACGCGGTTAGAAGCCATGAACAGGCTGCTGTGTGCGAACACGTTTTTTGCGAGAATGTGTTATTAGTTCAAAACGTTGTTTATATTGATTTTGCTTCAAACATGATGCCCACGATGTCTGTGGGTGTACTACCCGCAGACGCTCATACACAGATGAATACCTATCGAAGTTATGTGACAATGCTAGCAGATCCTGGGGCTAAGGATGAAATAAAACTGAAAGCTGCCCAAGAACTCAGTGAAAATTTTGAGGTAAGGAACATTTCTGTTCCATGAGACGTGATGACAATTTGACAACTTATGCATTTTCTTCTATATTTTTGCTGCGAAAATTCACAACACTTAATTTTACTGAACAAGTCTAAATTCAGTAGAAAAAGTCTACATGTGTAAGATACCTTGGTAAAACTCAAAGCTAACTTTCTTTCAACTTCATGCTACATCCTGCAGGTGATTCTCAGCTCACAACAGTACCCCCAGTTCCTTGACCACTCTCTGAAGATATTCCTGAAAATCTTACAAGATGGGGAGCCCCACTTCATTGCTGAATACAACATCCAACAAGTCCGAAAACTGATCCTGGAAATGATACATAGACTGCCGATTAGTGAGACGTTGCGGCCCTATGTGAAGAATATACTTATTCTGATGCTAAAACTGATGGAAATTGAGAATGAGGAAAATGTACTGGTGTGCCTCAAGATTTTTATGGAGCTACATAAGCAGTACAGGCCCATCTACAGTACTGATGTCGATGTAAGTTAATCCTTTTACTACATCTGCTTACTTTATTATTTGAAAATAAGTCATCATGATAATATTTTTGTGCTTATTACTCAATTTGTTTATTGTCTCCATTACATGTCATTTACTAGACGTTACAGGTACAACATTTTTCTACATGATTTGTGACTTAAGCTAAACTAAAATAATCTTATTTTATTTCCTTATCTTAATTCCACTATGCATCACAGATTCATAAGTTCCTCCAATGGGTGAAAGGCATTTACTCAGATCTGCCCAATCATCTGCCAAAGATCTTTGAGCCGAAACCCATCATCAGAGTCAAGGACCTCTCAGAAGTGAATATAGACCAGCTTTTACAAGAAACATATACTACTACACCTATTCATACTGAGAAAAAACTGCTTGATGGCAGTGTTGTTACGGTAAGTACCTTCCTTTCCATAGATTTTCTAAGTATTATCAGATTTTAACTTCGCTTCCCACTCTTTGGCATGATTATTTTTCTGGGATATAACTAGCCTATGTACTTTCCCATATAATACCAACACGTAACAACAGTAACATCATTATGGTGGATTAGCTGTGTGGGCTTAGAATTTGCATCACCCCAACTCCTGTGAGTGTTGTAAGAGGCGACTAAGGGACATACACCGGGGGACGAGCAGCAGCGCCTCTTGCAGAATAGATCTACCACCGAATTGTGATCCCCAACCTGCATGCCCAGCGTGGGGATTATGGGGATTAACCCCCATGAGATAAAAACCAATAAGGCGATCATCAGGGGGAGGCCTGCGGGCAGTTGAGTTGAGGATGGATTATTTCGACAGGGCACAAAGGAGAGTACCTTAACTGGTGTAGCTACAGGAAAATAGTCTTATGATCCATAATTTCATCATCAGCTTACATAACAGATTTAAAAAAAAAAACAAAAGCAAAAAATGTGTATAAAATATATTTTTAATGCTTACTGAAACGTTTATTTACCTATTTTTCCCGACGTTTCGACAGGTTTACACACGGTCGTGGTCACGGGATGTCTGATAAATACCCGTTAAATAGTGTTAATAATTATGTGTTCAGATCGCGTAAGCTTAAAAATATTTAATCTTACTGAGGTTAGAGTACCTACTACTTTAAAAAAATCAGAAATCACAAAAAACTTTTATCACGATGAAACCTTTCTTTAAAAAATATGAATAGTCTCCACCGTGTAGTTACACCGGTTAAGGTACTTTCCTTTACTGCCGCGTCCAAAACATCCATCCTGTATATTATCATCATGGCCTAAATTAATTTTAATCCATTTAATTTCAATGTTTGATTATACAGGGTGATCGGTGCTTCGTGTGCCAAAATAAAATGGGTTGGCTACCTTCTCAACCCCCTCAAAATATTCCTGGCCCCACGGAGGCCTTTAACGTCGATTTTTTTAAACTTTTTATTTGAAATTTACAAAAGTCTGCATAAAAAAATATGCGGCGTAGCTTCCAAATTTGTGTTTAATTTTAATTTGTATTGTTGTTCAGTTCTTTCGAAATCAAAATAGCTCACAAGCTATTGCTAGTTTTTTTTCATAGTCTCGTAAACTTAGAAAGCAAAATTGAATTTAAAGCTCAAATTTGAATGACATTAAAAATTATTATGATCTTCGAATTCTTTAAAAACTGCTCTAGTCTTTCCCCTTTCTAAATGCCATGAAAATCTTCTACTAACTGCTAATTCGCTTAGTTTGTTTATCGAGACACAAAATGCTGATATTTGATATTACTAAGTTTCGCATACGTTAAGTATAGCTACTAATTGCCCTCTCACTCATACGCGTAGACATCTGTCTACTATCTTCTTTTCCATGAGTACGAATACTATTCAGACTTAAAATAAACAACACAAAATCACGTAATTAATAAAAATTTAATTTTAAATTACAAATCTTGTTCTAAGTGCTGACCGCCGCCGTTGCGAATGCACAATTTGTTCCGTCGTAGTACGAATTAGGCGGCCTTCGACACGATCAAGGGCGAATTTCGTTTAAATACTGCGGACGTAATCCCACCTCTATTTGCAATACATGTGGGCGTAACTCTGCCTCTATTTACCTCTGTCTGCATACATGTTTACCTCACCTTCCCGTAAAAAAATCGGAGAGGGTTGTTCGGGCAATTTTTGTACAACGTTTCCTAATATTAATACTTCTATGATTTAAATTACCATGCAAAAAAGTAACAGGGACGGATTCCTTACATATTTATAATATTAGTACGGATTTCTTTCACAGTACAATCTGATACCAAGATCAGTACTCTCACTAAAGGTGATACAAGAGCTGCCAATAATAGTAGTGCTGATGTATCAACTGTACAAGCAGAATGTGCATCAAGAAGTCAGCAACTTTATACCTCTGATTATGGAAACTATTACACTGCAGCCTGCTGCCAACCATAGGTATGTTGTTATTATAATGTATGACCGATAAAAATACTCAAAACACACCAAAACAGGGGCAGCATCAATCAGTTTTAGCTTCAAAGCATTTTAAACTATTTGACAATCGATGTGGCGCGGTGGGCGAAGGTCCGCCTGCAACGCAGGAGGCGTTTCGCCCACTTACGGATTGGATTCCCGCGTTGGGACAAATGTGTGTATGATCTGCAAATATTTGTCTGGGGAAGAAGAAGAAACCTGATTATCTTTTGTTCTTCACAGGCAATCAGCTTCATTCAACAAGGAAGTATTTGTAGACTTCATGGGCGCACAAATAAAAACCCTCGCGTTTCTAGCCTATATTATAAGGATATACCAGGACACAATAGCCAACCACGCTAATTTGATGGTCAAAGGCATTATAGGGCTGCTGACGCTGTGTCCACCTGAGGTGGCACATCTGAGGAAGGAATTGGTGATTGCTACAAGGCATATCCTTGCGACTGAATTAAGACTTAGTAAGTTTTTAATCTTATTTGCTTATTTTATTTCCCTTTCCACAGATATGCTATGGTAACATGAGCGATAACGCCGCCCTTTATACTTGTTCTATTCTATGCATGTCTGTCTGTATTGTCTTTGTGTGGTATAGTAAAGTGGTTTCTATCATCTACATGATTATTACACTTCACCCTTGCGAACTTATTTTATCTTTTCATCGAAAAACTTCATTGTAAAATTACATTAATAGGCATAAAACACTAATTACGACGCAGCCCTATCGTTTGGTAGCGACGACTTCCCGACAACCTTTATAACTAAATTCTGTCCTTACATTATTTTCTGTAACTCACAATCACTTCACCACTATTGAAATAAAGCCTTCTTTTTATCCCGGAGAAATATGTGCGAAGCAACGGCCAGTGGCTAGCTTATTCTAAACATTAACTTCTAATAACCAGTAACATAACCTATGAAACCTCTTCCAGAATTTGTACCATATATGGAGAGATTATTCGACGAGGACGTTTTGCTCGGCGGCGGCTGGACTGTCCATGAGTCGCTCCGTCCTTTGGCGTACTCCACGCTAGCTGATTTGGTTCATCACGTGCGCCAACATCTACCGCTCTCTGATCTAGCTATTGCAGCTCATTTGTTCTCCAAGAATGTTCATGACGAGTCTTTACCGACGAGGTAAGGAATTAAGTTTTTCATCGTTTTATTACTGTTGTTCATTTCTAAGAGACTTTCTTTCATTCGTTTACCATGTGTAATCACGAACAGAAGCAGACTTTTATTCGGCGCCGCTAAAATGGAAAGGTAACATCGTACTTATGCAAAATTTTAGCCTTAAAATGTCTCCAAAACGCGATCTATAGTAGCTGATGCTTGAGCTTCCATTTCGTTGTATAAGCTACTGAGCGGTTTCTGGTCGCACTAACGTTCATTGAGTATCCAAATCAATAACTGTTGAGACGCGACCGTCACTTAAGGTACGTACTTATATTCGCAGAAATTATCAGTTGATCAAGCGATAGTAGTCAATGGGGTCAGTGTTAAAAATCTGTTAAAAAACTAAACAGTCAATTTTATTGTTTAATCTGTGTTAACATTTAAAACTTATCCAATACAAGTAATAAAGTAAGTTATTTACTGCTTCTTTCCACAGCATCCAAACAATGTCCTGCAAGCTACTACTAAACCTAGTGGACTGCATCCGACAACGCTCGGAGACGGAAGGAACGGCTGGCTCGCAGCCCCAAGGTCGTCAGCTTCTCATGAGAATATTGGAAGTCTTTGTGTTGAAGTTCAAAACAATATCCAAGTTGCAGCTGCCCGCGTTAATGAATAAATGGTAAGTTGATTTGGTATTTACTTCACGGCCTATAAATATTCAGTAATCATCTATACAGTAGTAGACATGACTCTATAGACATAGCTTGTTTCAAAACCAGAAAGTCCGGTTGAGACGCAGTATTGAAGATACATTATTTACTGTCAATTAAAAACTTCAACCATCTCCGATGCGTTAAAAATTTGCGAGCATCGAGTAGAGTAAGGGTAAAAATAAATCATACGTCAAATGCGACTCGGACTCGCGCACCGAGGATTCCGTATAATTATAAGACCTTGTTTCAGTCCCGGCTAGCAAAGAATACAGCTAAAACTATTTAAACCTTCACAGCAGCCCAAAAACTCTACCAACGCCCACACCTGCGAGCGGGACACCCCTCGGCGGAACAACACCTGGCACTCCAACCACACCAGTGCCCGTTCCAACCACACCAGAAATCAAAGTCGAAGATGAGAAACCAGCCCCAGACTTCCTCGAAAGCCTTATTAAGAGTTCGGAGGAAAAGTCCAAGATCGGCTTTCCTACAACGCAGATGACGAATTTAAATGTGGCGGATTATAGGACGCTGGTGAAGACGCTGGTGTGTGGCGTGAAGACTATCACTTGGGGATGCGCTTCTTGCAAGGTAAGTGGTGCCTTTCTTCAATTTAACAAGACTTGGTACATCATAAATGCCTTTATTTCTTGTTTGATAGTGAAGTTTTCCCTAAGTTAAATATTGCAATGTCTTTAGGGAATAAGATTTTGTTAAAGATCATGATGTAATCTATATATCTTAGATAAGAAAATATTGCTTTGTCTAAACGTATGTTACGGAGATGATCACCAAAGTGGAATTTTAACATTAAAGTGGCAAATAAAAGAAACCTCTCTTCCGCGGGCATAAAATTCTTCGAACATAGCATTCGCCTTTGTAAAAAGGCTTTAGTACATCAGATTATCTAGTCTAGACGATAAAAAAGCTTGGGACTAGTTTTGGTCCAACTCGAAAACTAACAACCCAACAAGATAAGGTGCCTTGTTCACTTCTTTACTTCACCTTCAAAAGATTGAAATGAACAAAAAATCAAAGTGATCACTTTATTTCCTAGTTTTACTTATATCGTCATAGAATTTTTGACGATAAAAAAGCTTGGGACTAGTTTTGGTCCAACTCCAAAACTAACAACCCAACAAGGTAAAGGTGCCTTGTTCACTTCTTTACTTCACCTTCAAAAGATTGAAATGAACCAAAAATCAAAGTGATCACTTTATTTCCTAGTTTTACTTATATCGTCATAGAATTTTTGACGTGTCCATGAGTCCAGCTCTAAAGGAAATAAAGCATTTTGAGTTTTGCTAGTGCAACCTAGATGTTCGAGTAATTAAAATTGTCTTATTCCCCACAGACAACAACTAACGCAGAAGGCACCTCAACAACAACAGCGACCGCTCAGAAACAATTCACAGCTAGAGAAACCCTTGTCTTCATTCGACTGGTCCGATGGGGGCTGCAGTCATTGGATATCTATACGTTATCCGCGCCACGAGCACCCGCCCAGCCGCCGGCGCAGCCCCATGTCCGGTCTAAGGAAGAGAAGGAGGTTCTAGAACATTTTAGTGGAGTGGTAAGTGCCTTAACTGGTAGATTGATGATGTTTAATCTAGACAGATGATAAGCCTCGTAAAGACACCTTGGTTTTGTGACTAAACAAGACAATCGTATCACTTACACAAAACCGTACCTATCGATACGAAATGTCAATCTGTAAAACTGGTTCTTGTTTTGTGAGGCCCAGAGTCTACTAAAGCGGAGACGAGAAGAGACGTTTTTAGGGTTCCGTACCCAAAGGGTAAAAACGGGACCCTAATTACTAAGACTTCGCTGTCCGTCTGACACCAGGCTGTATCTCATGAACCGTGATAGTTAGACAGTTGAAATTTTCACAGATGATGTATTTCTGTTACCGCTATAACAACAAATACTACAAAACAGAATAAAATAAATATTTAAGGGGGCTCCCATACAACAAACGTGTTTGTTGCTCCCGTGTCCAAGAGTCCTGTAAGGTCTAAAGGAAATAAAGCATTTTGAATTTTGTGTGAATAACGACGTTCTATTGATTTTTAGACAGGGCGCTATGGCGCTCATTAGGGGAGGCCTATGTCCAGCAGTGGACTAATACAGGCTGACGATGATGATCGATTGTTTAAAACACATGTCTTCTCCACTCGTCTCCGCTTAGGTGGAGTCCGGCCCTTAGTGGGTATCCAGTATCAAGTTGTTTCTTGTTACAGTTTTCAATGATGAACCCGCAAACGTTTCAAGAGATATTCACAGCCACAATATCGCACATGGTTGAGCGAATCAACAAAAATATGACGTTACAAATTATCGCGAACACTTTCCTTTCAAATCCGACCACATCACCCATATTCGCTACAGTACTGGTCGAATACTTGCTCAAACGAATGGAGGAAATGGGAACTAACGTAGAGAGATCCAATCTGTATCTGAGGTTGTTCAAGCTAGTATTTGGTTCTGTAAGCTTGTTCCCTTCTGAAAATGAACAGATGTTGCGACCACACCTACATAGTATTGTCAATAAGGCTATGGACTACGCAATGACTGCCAAAGAACCGTACAACTACTTTCTGTTACTCAGGGCTTTGTTCCGATCGATTGGTGGAGGAAGCCACGATTTGTTGTATCAGGAATTCTTGCCATTACTTCCGAATCTATTAGAAGGATTGAATCGCCTTCAAAGCGGCTTGCATAAACAACACATGAAAGACTTATTCGTCGAGTTGTGCCTGACTGTACCAGTAAGACTGAGTAGCCTCCTTCCCTATTTACCTATGCTTATGGATCCTTTAGTATCAGCACTCAATGGATCCCACACTCTCATATCTCAAGGTTTACGTACCCTTGAGCTTTGCGTTGATAACTTGCAACCAGACTTTTTGTACGAACACATACAACCCGTCCGAGCTGATCTCATGCAAGCCTTATGGAGAACGCTGCACAACAGCGAAGTAGCAAGAATAGCTTTTAGAGTGCTGGGAAAATTCGGTGGAGGTAACCGTAAAATGATGATTGAACCACAAAGACTGGATTATAGAGAGACTGACGCGCCACCGCCGGCTATCCAAGCTTACTTCCAAGAGCAATCGAAACCCATCGACTTCGAAGTAGATAAAGTAATAGACACGGCGTTTGCAGCATTGAAATCGAGCACCACAGATCCGTTCTACAGAAAACAGTGCTGGGAAGTTCTACGATGCTACTTAGCAGCGTCTTTGAACTTAGATGATGATCGTGAAACGCTACAGAAGCTTTTCAACCACCCAAGCTTCCTTGACGGAAAGATCCAAATCCAAAATGGTCCATACTACAAATGCCAGAACAGTATCGTTCGAAACACGCATCGTACCGCGCTCACTGGCATGTTCGTTGCCGCCGCTATCAAAGAACTACGTCATCACGTGCTTCCCACTATGGTCTCTTTAGTCAGGCATTACACCATGGTAGCTATCGCTCAAGAAGCTGGTCCGTTTGTGGGAAGCGCTAGTCCGAAAGAAGGCCTGGATGCGTTGGTTTTAGTCGACGCTATAGCAGTCGTTATGGGACACGAAGAGAAGGAACTTTGCAAGCCAGGCCACTTAGCATTAGTTCTGATGATCGAAACAGCGGCCACTGTTCTCGGTGGCAAAGAACGCGCATGTCGGCTACCTCTAATGGAATACCTCGCTGAACGAATGTCGTCGCTATGCTACGAACGCGCTTGGTACGCAAAACTCGGTGGATGCATAGCTGTTAAGTTCATGTGTGAGAAAATGGCGCCAGAATGGGTGTACAAACACATCTTCGCGTTCCTAAAAGCTGTTCTCTTTGTGATGATGGATTTGACCGGTGAAGTGTCTTCGGGTGCTATTGACATGGCGACGTTGAATCTCGAGAAGTTGGTGAGAGTTTGTGTGGCGCCTTTAGTTATTCCTAACTTAGAGCTGGAGCCTGAAGTGAATGCTGCTAAAACCAGAGCGCTTCACGATGTCCTACAAGAGTTGGTACTCCAAGTGACCAGTCCACATTTACTTGTGAGACAGCAAGCTATGAAGTCTCTAGAACTAATAGCAGAGTTGCAGAGCAAGACTGTGACAGAGGTTATGGATCCACATAGAGAGGTGTTGGCTGATATAATTCCGCCGAAGAAACATTTGCTTCGACACCAACCGGCCAATGCGCAGATGGGTCTCATGGACGGAACCACGTTCTGCACGACTTTGAAGCCTAGACTGTTTACCATAGGTAAGTTTTTCTTTTGTGAACATTCCATTTTGTATATCATGCTGGCAGTAAACCCTCAGTTAGACATCGCGAGACAGACCTATACACTACCCACACTAGATGTAGAATGTTTGTAAACAAGCCGCCCATACTTAACCTAAAATTCACTCTGTTGCCGCGTCTTCTTATACGCAATTTACATTACTTGTCGATTTGAGATCCAAAGAAGTTGAAGATGGTTTGAGATACTTTCTTCATTAAATATTGGCTACAATTATATCTGAAACTCGAAGCCAAGCAAGTGAGATTTAGTTATTTGAGTTGTGGTTTGTTTACAAACATTCTATATCAAGTTTGGATAGTGTATAGCATGGTGCACTCGTCTCGGCCTGGGCTCTCGTAGACTCTCGTCTTGTCTCGGCACCGTTCAACTAAGACATACAAATAAATAAATAATGCTGGACAATTCACACAGCATTATCTAGCCCCAAGCTAAGCAGAGCTTGTGTTATGGGTACTAGATAACTGATATACATAATACAATACATTACATAGATAGATATTATTTTATTATACATAGAAAACGACCAGAACACCCGGAACAAATACCTGCAGATCGTACAAATATTTGTCCCAAGGCGGGAATCGAACCCGCAACCTCCTGCGTCGCAGGCGGACCTTCGCCCACAGCGCCACAGAGGTCGTCATATGGAGTGTGTACAGAGCTCATCCTCTCAACGAGAGCGTTGAGAGGATGAGCTCCTGGAACCTGAAACATTCGACGAGAGGCTCTCGCCAAGTGTGTACTGCCGGCATCATACCTACTACCCATCGATTTTTTCACGAAGCTTTCTCTGGCTTCAGATCTGAATATAAACGAGCACAAAGTATTCTTCCGAGAGCTGCTATCTCTCTGCGAAGCCGAAGACACAATGCTTGGCAAGCTCCCATGCTACAAAGGCGTTAACCTGGTCCCACTCAGAGCATCGGCCCTTAGAGCGTTGGCGTCATGCCATTATCTACAGGAGAAACATTGCAGGGAGAAGATCTTCCAAGTACTATACAAATCACTTGAGAAGAACGACCAGGAATTGCAACAGGTATTTTATACTGAGCTGTTTCTATGATTAACCTAAAACTATGATTCTTTTATGTTTTTAGTTTGAAGTAAATAATGTTATTTTGAGACAATCTCTTGTATATTTTAGGCTGGATTCGAATGTATGCAAAAGTTCCTATCCGGATTCCAAATCGACATGGAAATGGTGCATCCAGTGATGCGTCCGTTGTTGCTAACCCTTGGGGATCACCGCCATTTGAGTGTGAACGGTGCAAAGAGACTTTCCTACCTAACTCAACTGTTCCCATCGACGTTCAGTGAGAAACTGTGCGAGCAGCTTCTACAGTTGCTGAAGAAATTGCTGGATTATTCTATTCAAACTAATCGAGGTAAGTGAATTGATCTTGAAGATCTTTGTTTAACTTCTATGATTCCCAAATATGAATAAGATGCTTCAACTTGATGATTTGTGAGTAATGATGATAATAGTTTGCCATAACTGGACTAGTTCCAGATGTACGGAACGTATGCCTTACCCCTTGTCCTAGCAGAACGAGAAAGGCGACGCGACAACTATATTAAGAACTAGCGGCTCGCCCCGGCTTCGCACGGGTAGATTCTATCAATTTCTATGCCTATGTTCATCAGGGATAATGTAGGATTGTAATGGTAAAAGAATTTTTCAAATCGGTCCAGTAGTTTCGGAGCCTATTCAATTCAAACAAACAAAACTTTCCTCCTTATAATATTAGTATAGATGAAAATATCTAATGTAGGTGTCGCGTGGCGTTTGACGCTCAGTTAGGAAGGCCTTAGCCCAGCTGACAAAGTTTCAAGTTTATGTACACTTCTCTAATGCATATCAAAATAATATTTTTTAGGTGGCAACTTCCTTCAAAGTGTATCAAAGAATATGGAAAACGAGCAGAAGATAATAATCCTAATCGGAATATTCCATCAAATCCCGGCCGCTTCACCGCGCTTCATAGACGTCCTGTGCCGACTGATCTTCCACACTGAGAAGTCGCTTATGATCGAAGCTGGCTCGCCGTTCAGAGATCCTCTGGTGAAATTCCTTCTGAGGTAAGTTTTGTAATCAATAACAGGGTATATGCATGCGACTTCAAAAAAGCTGTTTTTTTAACCGCACAATAATACCGCACGCTCTTTATCCAGAGTTTTTTAAGCTATGGACGATACCATTGTCATAGTAAGGCGATTGGTTAGCAGAATATGACCCATGCCCCAGGCCCCAGGCCCTTTATAAAATATGCTACTTATCTGTAATAAATATATCTTGTGTTTTAGATACCCAAAGGAAACACTGGACCTTGTAATGAGCGACAACAACATAAAAGACCAGCAATGGAGTCGCTTCCTTGTATTCCTCATTAAACACCCAGAAGCAGGATCAACCTACAGAGAAGCGCTCCATACATCAAAGAAACCACGTCTTATGCACCTTCTAGCTGCAAATACAGCTGGGAACAGCACTATACCTCAGGCTGATAGGGCTGAGATGCAGTTCCAAGCTATAAGAGTCGTGTCGATGCTGATCAAGTTTGACGACCAGTGGATGTCGACGCAGCCTGATATAATCGAGCTGATCAAGCGAATTTGGTGCAACGATCAGTATCATGTAAGGGTCATTTTCCTTTAGCCAGTCCCCTATGGACACTATTCACCGCCTAGACAAGCTGTTCTCTAAGCTGGAATAGAGATCATTTCATACACTTCGTATATTGTTGGTGTAGAAGGAATAAGTTCCAAATATTTTACGCATTCGATAATTATTAGACCAAGGCCTTGTCTTGGCAGAACTTGCTTAGCTTACAGTAGTGAAGTTTCCGTAGTCCACTGTTTCTAATGTGTTATTTTTTCTATAGGATGTTCATAAAAAAGTGGAAGTAGTCGATTGTACACACTGGAAGGAACCAAAGTTGATTGTGAAGATATTGCTGCATTATTTCGTGCATCATCCGTCAAATATTGATCTGTTGTTCCAATTGCTGCGGGCTTTGTGCGATAGGTTCATCCCTGATTTCCAGGTAAGCAAATATTTTTTTCGACTATTGATTTCTCTACCCGTTTTCAAAGCTCGCGTTAAGGCGAATAGTAAGGCAAATGACCTTGGGCATGTCCGCGCGCCTATATGCAGCAATGAGTGCTTGTTTTCGATTCAGCATACCATGTAGTGCCCTAATCAACCAAATAATACGATCCTCTGCGGTTAGGTGACGAGTTACTGGTCAGGTTTGTATCACAGATTTTGTAGGCAAAAATACGTTTTTGCGTTTAATATCGTTATTTTGACTGCTTCTCGACGATAATGGACCGCCAAGAGATAGGTATGAACTATGTGAATCACTATACTGAGTTTAGCACTGATCGAATTTGAGACACCGATAAAAAGTGTGTTCGAAGCAACTAAACACACACTATAACTAACACTATAACAACTAAACTATAATTAACGGCACACATTTGGGACCGCCAAGCTTTTGTTCAAGATATGTGTTACAGGATATATAAATTTCAAAACTTCACAATCAATATTTTTGTCAGAAAACGGGTTCAAAAACACCTAATTTTCGTGTTTTTGCCTTCATATTCGCCTTAAGGACTTTTGTCTGTCACATAAGTGAATATTGGTACTAAATTATGTTTTTTCTTTGTTCTTGGTATTTATTTATTCCGTGTATATTATCTATTTTATAAAGTATTTTTATGTTAATTTATGTTATTGCTTGCTTATGAATGTTTAATAATTATTATTAAGTATTATGTTGTATACACAAGAAAGGCAGGGTTCTTAAATTTTCAAATTTCTTTCCATCCAAAGGTTGCCTGGAAGAAATAGCTGCTAAGCGATAAGGCCGCCCATTGTACTATTATGCTAAATGTTTATATCTGTTTCTTTTTGCTTTATTTTGTGGTGTACAATAAAGAATTTTGTATTGTATTGTATTTCACCCATCATTATGAAAATTCACAAATTTATCACAACGTAACGTACTTTGAAGACCAGCGATTCAATTTATGTGATTCACTGACGCCCGTATTGTCGAACGCAACTCAGATTTAAGCACGCTTCAAGTGACGAATTTCAGACATATTATTTGAAAATACAAAAAATCTTGACAGAAATATTAAAAATCGCTGCTGGTTGAAACATGCTTAACCCTAGCGATTAACGTTATCGCCGCTAATTGACTGCATACCGAAAAATAACTATATGAGCGTCGAAAATCGTCTACGATTCGCTCAGTGTATGTCATAAATGCTGAGATATTTCAAACATGAGTCAGATATATATACATCAAAGTACAGATTCAATTGATTTCCAATTCCGTTGCAGTTCCTCCGAGATTTCCTCGACAACACTGTCGCACAGAATTACACAGTGGAATGGAAACGTTCCGCTTTCTTCCGCTTCACTGAACACTTCCAAGGCGACGCAATGAACCAAGAACTAAAAGCTAAAGTCCTGCAAATGATCATAATCCCTTGCTTCGCGGTCAGCTTTGAGAAGGGACAGAAGATAGTGGGAGGCCCCCCGGCCCCGTACCAAGATAACCCGGACAACGTCGTGTCGGTGTTCATAAACAATGTAAGTGTCATGGTAATGGTAGCACATTTTTAGTTCTTTTATCTTTTTGGTTTGGGCAGGTGGCGCTAGTAAGGTTGGAGGTCATATAACGATCAAAGAAATATGTATCAAACTTGATTTTGGTTTTATCGCATAGACTTTGCGGTATTTGCCAAAATTTATTTTTGGGTAGGGTGACCTCCAATCAAAACTAGCGCCACCTGCTCCAAAAAGGCCAGATTTCATGTCATTATTAGCTCTCCCTTCCGCAGGTGATAGATCCAGAGAATCCGTTCGCTTGCTCGGATGCGGTTCGCATATCGCTGCTTCAGTTCGCTTGTCTATTGCTAGAGCAAGCCTCTCCACATATTCACGACGCGAATAATAAGAAGCAGGGCAATAAGCTGCGGAGACTGATGACGTTTGCTTGGCCGTGTCTGCTTGGGAAGAACTATGTTGATCCGGCGACAAGGTATTGTCAGTTTCATTTGTTGGGATAAAGTTACTTGTTACTTAAACTAGGTAGTCTAGAAAGCATTGTATATCTGAAAACTATTAAAATCTTCTGGGTAGGTGTTTGTAATTTTTTCTGGATGATTTCAGATACCACGGGCATTTACTGCTGAGCCATATCATAGCCAAATTCGCTATCCACAAACGGATCGTATTACAAGGTAAGATATTGGTACAGCTAAAATAAGCTAGTGCTGGTATACTGTGAAAGACGAGATAGACGTTTACAGATAATGACGGCCATAATGTATTATGGCTATTCCTCAGTTAATCTTCCTTCGGCCAAATCTGCGCGTCAAACAGGCGGGACGCGAAGCAGGAGCCAAGCCGCGCGGCGGACGCTGCAATGACGATTCATTGGCGCCTTGCACACAATACGAAACCGAGACGCTGGAACTTTCTGAGGGAAAAGTTTCGCGTTGTTGACGCTGCTGCTTCGTGTCCCGCTCCCCGCGTGTTTGACACGCAGGTTTTGCCGAAGCTTAACTTCTTGACTTTTACAGTCTTTCGCAGACTGTCAGATAAAGAGTAAAGTTTTCTTGTATTATTTTCTGATTTAAACCATCCTTTCAGTATTCCACAGTCTTCTAAAAGCGCACGCAGTCGAAGCCCGTTCTGTAGTGCGCCAAGCTCTAGAGATCCTAACTCCAGCGATGCCACAGCGCATGGAAGATGGCAACACCATGCTTACACACTGGACTAAGAAGATTATAGTGGAGGACGGACATTCAGTGCAACAGCTGTTCCATATATTGCAGCTGGTTGTTAGGCATTATAAGGTAAGAAGGAGTTTATATTCAAGATGAATATACACATTTTATATGCGCTATAAATAGTGCTAGGGACGCACTCAGCGCCATCTTAGGACGTTGGTAATCGTTGGGAATCACCCATGTTCTTGATAGATGGAAAAAATAGAGAATTCGGCCAGCAGTAACATGGATGCTGAGTAAAAAATTACAATTTCTAAATAATTTAGTTGGTACTTTAGTCTCGTACTTATAAAAACGAAATCGAAGTTTCTGATTCGTTTTCGTGGAAACGTATACCTTATGCAAGCGACATAGGAGTTTGTTTTGCACGAAAACGAATCAGAAACTGCCATTTTCCTTTTCCGAGTAGGACCTGGTCTCATAATTCGCAAACTCTCAAATCTTCGACGCTAAATGCATCTTTGATATAATAAGCTAAGAAAATATCTAGTGGATGTTACATGCTCTCGTAAATTAATTTGTAAAAACACTGCAATCTTAGCCTGTCCGGTTTAAGTCGAGAAGAAACTAAAACTGAGCACCTTCATATAAAAGGTACCAAATGAGCACAATTTCCTTGTGTACTTCCCAGGTGTACTTCCCAGTGCGTCACGCTCTGGTCAGCCACATGGTATCAGCGATGCAGCGTCTCGGCTTCAGCGGTACAGCATCACTGGAGCACCGCCGGCTGGCCGTGGACCTAGCAGAGGTCGCCTTGAAGTGGGAGCTGCAGCGGATACGGGACCACTCGCACGATGAGAACGTGGTACGTACCATATAGAAATAATAGTACCTGGTAGCGACTGTCTTCTGTTACCATAGCATATTGAGCTGGACCTGGGTGTATATTTTTTTTTAAAAGCTGGCGCGATTTTGTTTTTTTCATACATTAAGCATGAGGACTTATTTTGAGAAACTAGAGAGTGGCTCTCTTATCAAATGTTTTTTTCTAGGTGGCCACATCACCAAGCGGCGCCGTAAAACGCACTTCTTCAGACGACAGCAGCTCGGAATCCCGTAAGGCCCTCAACACGGGCTGGGCGAGCCCTCAAGCCGGCCTTAGCGCGTCCACATCAACTGCAACGGTCCGACAGGAGCCCGACGCCGCCAAACCTTTGGACCGACAACATGTGGATGTGGTTGTGAACTTGCTGCTTAGATTGGCTTGCCAGGTATGCTATAGGCTCTGTCGACATTGTGACCCGGTAAACCTGTAAAAGTTTTGTGTTGGAAGCTTTAGAAATCTCTGAACCAAAGTCACCTCTGGCGTCTCCACAAAGGATTGTATAAGTAGTGTTCGAATCGAACCACAGTAGTAATTAAGAAATTGTGGTTATCTTACCTTGCTATTCCACTTAATGTCATGCATGATGGTTCTCGCCTTTGAATCCACAGTGGATGGTTCTTGTTGTGTGTCTTGTCGTTGTTGATGATTGTTATAAAGTAATGAAAAAGGCGCCAAATAATTGTTGGAACAATTTCGACGGTCACGTGGAACCAAGTGGAAATCTTGTCTTCAAATCTCAGAGGAAAACCCGGAAAGAAAGACATATAACAATTAGCGTGTTTGTTGTTATCAGCTACTAACGTCTTTCCTCTTTATCTACAAGTCCTTTCTTTGACTTGATAACTTTTTTCGTAGGTAAACGAAGGCAACGCAGCTGGAGCAGTGGTGGGCGGTGTATCACCGGGCGAGCAGTTATCACGTCGCTGCGTCCTTCTACTGAAAGCGGCGCTGAAGCCTGACGTGTGGCCGCACCACTGCGAACCGAAGCTGGCTTGGCTTGATAAAGTGAGCGACAAGTTGGGGATTTAGCGGATTTTGGTTAGACGGACACGCCAATGTGTTAATGGTCTGTAGTAGGTTGCATATTGATGAATCCAAAATATCGAAGTGCAATCTAAGTCTCTAATATAGGTAATGCACAAGGTATAATTACATAGTACAATACATTTAGTTACACCGGTTACATAATTTCGTGATTTTTCTCATTGATCAGAAACAGACAAGAGGATGCGTTCCTACTTCCCACTGTAGCAAAGTGTAGTGGAATGGACCAACCAGGTCAAGCGCGATTGTGATATGTTTTTTGCAACCAATCGATTCTATGGCAACGCATCTTCATTTTTCTTGATAATTTATTGTAAATCGAAAGTGACGAAAAAGTTAATTAGAAAGTATTTAATCCAACATTTTCGACAGGTGTTCTCAGGAGCAGAAGCGAACGCCGGATCATGCGCAAACGCTTGCACAGCGCTCGAACTACTAGTGTTCTTACTAGGAGTGTTAAGGCGGGAGCAAATCCTCGCCGCACTCAAGCCTTTGCAGCGAGGCTTGGCGGCTTGCGTCTCTTCTACTAATACGAAGATAGTGCGGTTGACGCACAATCTACTGGCGAAGCTGACTGCGATATTCCCGACTGAGCCTACGGGTGCTGCCCAAGCTTCTAAGGTTAGTTATGTAGTTTTTATTACAGTGAACAGGAATTACAGGTTTATTACAGCCAAGCCGAAAAGCAGAGTAGAATGGAGAAATGGACATAAATTTCAACAAAAGCAGAGCATTGCCTTCATTCTGTAGTACCTGACCGAGTTAATGTTTTGTGAAGGTGTCAAAAAACTTTTTATAATATTGCCATGTTGTTTATTCACAGTTAATCATTTTATGGCTTTATTAATATAAGTGCCATTTAATTCTGTACAGTGCCGTTTTACGCCAGTTTCAAAAGAAATAGGCCTTTTTGCAATAGCAAATGCTTATGTACTCTGAAGTGAAGTCTGAAACACGTTATTGTAATTTTCTTGAAACACGTTTATAATTATGTACCTTTTTTCCTGCAGTACGAAGAACTGGAAACCCTATACGCTTGCGTGTCTAAGTACGCATTCGAAGGGCTGGCCAATTACGAGAAATCCGCCGGGGCGAGCACTAGTGCCGCCGCCGCGGGAGCTACCACGGGCGGCGCGAGCGCTTTGCTCGGACCTCTTATGATGCTGAAGGTTTGGATTAATAATAATAAAAATATCGTCATTTATGTTTTCTTCACAAAAGGTCTTTTTTACAGTTAATTGTTATTATTAGTTAGTTTATTTTACAGTTAATTGTTAAAATTAGGTGTTGAGTAATAAATACGAGTGAAAGTAAGTAGGTATATTTCTTTTAGTCAAAACTTCGCTCGCGTGGTTATTCGATAATTTTCTTTTAGTTTTTTGTTTGAACGGTTACTTGATCAAAAGTTTCCAAAGCCATTCATCTCTGTATCAGAGTTTCATAGCAAATCTGAAGTTTCCGTAGGCTTCGTCTATCTATGACGACTATTTATTGTTTTCGTTTTTTTGCTGCCTATCCGGCGCCTATTGGATATCAGTATAATCGTATTTAGACCGTGTGGTGCCGGCTTAGGATTTGCACCACCCAGCTCTTCCCGCGGGTGTCATACGGGCCGAGTAAGGGATATCCCTAGGGGCGGGCAGCAGCGCATCCTGCAGAATTTTTTTACCACCGAACTGCGATCGCCAACCCGGATTGCCCAGCGTGGAGAATGGGCATTACCGCATACATGCCAACAATTCGCTTATCATGGGAAAGCCTGCGTCCGGCCGTGGACTAGTATAGGCTGCAGATGATATACCTATTTTTATTTTTAGGCTTGCTGCGCGTCCAGCCCGTCCTACATCGATAGACTCTTACTACCATTGATGAGGGTACTGCAGCGAATGGCGAGGGACCACGTCGCGCCCAACCCTGATGCGGCTACGTCTGATCTCTTGGTGAGCTTGTACCTATTTTATTTTTCACCATATAAGCGGGTTTTAGTCACGCTGAAAACACTCTTTTTGTGGGATGTTATTAAATTTTGTTATATCTGATGGCATTGGTGAAAACTTATAAACTGGTGCGTATCTGATTGTCTTTAACAATAGGCAACCAGTTGACCGGTGAAGCAAAGCGGCAATCGATTGGGGGCAGGGTGCATAAAAGAAGCCCGGTTATATAATAGATTTAGGCGTTACTATGCAGAAATCCATTACAAAATATTGTGTGACAAATAATTAGTAAAATTCCGCGTAAAACCTTATCTGATAAGATCCAACAAAATGCAATTCGAGTGCACCTCCCGCCCTCACTTAAATTGACATGCCATGCAATCAGAAGATCCGTCAAGTGTATTATTTCAAATTTCAAGTTATTAGCTGCGGTAGTAAATGAGATATTCAAGAGAGAAGGAGGACGGACAGAGCGAGACCATAAGTACTAACTACATACATTTCGAGAGGCCTATTTTACCTGGTAGTCGGTAATATAATAGCCGATTGCGGATGATAATCATATCAAAGAATACTTGTCCGTCATTAAGTGAAAATTCTTGAAAAAATTATATATTGCAAAAGTAAAACTGCTTTTATTTTCAGATCCTAGCATTAGATCTACTGAAGGCACGAGTATCCGTGATGCCAGTCGACACAAGGAAAACTTTCATCGGAACTGTTCTTGTTGGACTCATTGAGAAAACTACCGATGCTAAGGTATGATGATTTCCGCTGCATAGTGGACAAAGGGTCACTTAAAACGCAGAAGTTTTCGGGATTGATTCCTGGTATATATTTTTTTTTATTTGTAGGTGATGAAAGCAATTACGCGTATGGTAGAAGAATGGATAAAGCAACGTCCAAGCGCGCTGCCAAACGCCGGGGCGCCGTCTCTTCGAGAGAAGTCCATACTACTTGTCAAGTTGATGCAATACGTCGAGAAGAGGTTCCCTGACGATATGGACCTAAATGCACAATTTTTGGAGTTGATCAACTATGTTTACAGGTAAAAATTTCAAGTAAATTATAATTTATTAAAATTACCTACCGTAAAGAAAAAAAAAGTTGGCGTGTGTCTTTTTTTTTCATTCAATTATCCACGCTGACGTCATAAATTAAGGCTTCCAGTATACGAAAACAAATGAGAATCGCGCCAGCTTTTAAAAATTTACCAGTATCCATTTATTAATCCTGTGGCTCGGCGATCTAAAATGGATTGTGGGCTCAGACTCAATACTTCTTCCTATAATCCATCACGGCAATAAGCTGTCTCAGGCCAGCTAGGAACGTCGAGTTCCACGGAGAATGGCTTTCAAGACGCGAATCTAGCTTTACCTGAGGCGGTGGACGGTCTATGCCTCAAAAGATTTCCCTCCAACGCCAACGCCTTCTTGAATGCCAGTTTTTTTTCTGAGATTTCTCGTCGTGTCTGATCCTGCATGGAAGGGAGCTAAAATAAATCGATTACAGTAAATAATGTGGGGGTATGATTTTCAAATGTAAATTACCTAATGATTTCACCGTAATTCCACAGCTGGCCCAGACTAACGCAGGACCGAAACGAATGGTATAATATAAACATTCGTCTATGTCCGGGCGACAAGGGGCTGATGATGATATAAATTGTATTGCATTGCAGAGACGATAGCCTCAAAATGTCAGAGCTATCAATGAAGCTAGAACCGGCATTCCTCGCCGGCCTCCGCTGCCCACAGCCACAGATCCGTGCCAAATTCTTCGAAGTCTACGATCAGAGCGTGCGTCGTCGAATCTTCGACCGTCTACTTTACATCATTTGCTCGCAGAACTGGGAGCATATTGGACAACATTTCTGGATCAAACAGTGTCTGGAGCTGCTGCTAGTTACTTGTGTTTCGAGTACGTATTCAACGAATTATAACTCACTTCCTCATTCTTGCTGCAAAATACAATCGTGTAGAGCGTTTGGGTTTTCAAATGAATGCGATAAAACTCATTAAAGTAGTTATTTGTTACTTTTATTCCGTGCTTCCTAGCATGGGCAGCTTAGACAAGCTTTGGTCGAGGCTAGAATAAAGAGATAAAATTTCGTACAATGCGTAAATTACAAATACAAATACACTTTATTGTACACCAGAAAAAGAACATTACAAAAGGACATTACACGAGACAAGTACAATGGGCGGCCTTATCGCTTACAAGCGATCTCTTCCAGGCAACCTTTGGATGGAAAGAATTATGTGAATTTAAGAAAGGCAGGGGGTGTACTAAAGATAGACTAATAAACACATAAAATTGTAGTAAAACAAGGCTTGCTCAATGAACACTGATTTATTAATTCCTTTGTGGGTAGGTCGGTATGTACCTTCATTGGTCTACCCTCAACTAGGTAACTATACTACATCTTTCCCCTTAACAAGATAAGCATCTTACAAGCTAAACATGATAGGATCATGTTAATAAAAGAATCTAAAAACTAAACAACAAATGCGAAAACATAGTAAAGGTTAGGTAAGTCTAAAGTTGGGTAGTCTGCCTAAAGTAGGCGCTAAAGTTAAACATTATGAAAGTTAATCTATATCTAGATCCCACATCCTTTCACAAAAAAAACGTAAAAACTAGTAAAAATTTAGGTTAAAGGCACAAACCTTAAGAAGGCGCTTAAAACTAAACACAATAAAATTAATCAATATTTAAATACCCCATCCTTTTATCAATCTCAGATATGGACTCTTTAAGCAATTTTCTGGTGGTCATACGAGTAGACTCCTTGTCTAAATCGTCTGTTTTCTTTGCTGTTTTTGCCCCTGTTACAGAAACTGAAGAAGTTAGACCTTTGGTGCTGTGAGCCTTTTCGTTATCTGTACCCCCCTCGTTAGATACCGGTAGGTTGCTGTCGGCCGCTGCGCTGCCAGCGCCGCCGTCGTCGCCGCCGCCGTCTTTGACCTTCTCAGTGGTACCTAACTTACGCACAATATGCCTGCGGTTGCGACGATATTTCCGGCCTACCTCGTCCTGCAGTATGTATGACCTAGGCTCAGGAGCCTTTTGTACAACTTTCATACATTTCTGCTGCTTTCCGTCCCGTACAATGACCATGTCATCATCGTGTAGAAGAGGGAGGTTTTTGGACGAACGATCATACGAATTCTTTTGTTTACTTTGTTGCAACAATATTGCTTGATGATTCTTTTTCCTATCTACTTGTCCTTCCAGCAATATCTTATGCACCGGCAGCCGAGTATTAAGTTTTCTACCCATTAAAATTTCTGCCGGCGAGTCTAACTGATCCCTAGGCGTGGAACGGAAGTTTAGTAGACTGACATAATAATCATGTCCTGAATCTATACATTTTTTAAGTAAGCTCTTGACCGTTCGGACAGCTCGTTCACTCTTGCCGTTTGATTGAGCGTACAGTGGCGATGACGTAATGTGTCTTATCTCCCAGCTTTTAATAAACTTAGCAAATTCTTTCGATTTGTAAGCCGGCCCGTTATCGCTTATTAGCTCGCTCGGTATGCCGTACCTCGCGAATTGTTCTTTCATGGCTTTTATTACTGCCTTACTTGTTATTGAACCTAGTTCATTCACCTCAACAAAGTTCGAAAAATAGTCTACCAATATTAAGTAATACTTTTTCCCATATTCAAAAATGTCCGAGCCTACTTTAGCCCACGGTATGCCAGGTATGTAATGAGGTATCATTGGCTCCTTGGGCGGCGCAGAAGCATGTAGGGCGCACGTGCTGCAACTCCGTACCATGTTCTCAACGTCACGCGACATGCCCGGCCAGAACAATACCCCCCGCGCGCGCCTCTTACACCTATCTATACCTAAGTGCCCCTCGTGAATACGAATGAGCATTTCCTTCCGCAACGATCTAGGTATGAAAACACATTTCTCCTTGAGAATTATCCCATCAATATACTGTAATTCCTCCTGAAATGACCAATAGCCGCGAATATTTTCCTCTACTTCGTACTTGGACCTGGGCCACCCGTCCTTTATCCGCCTAACTAACGATTGAGCTTCCTGATCTCTAGCCGTTTGTTCTCTTACTAAGGATAACTTTTCATCACTGAACGGTACCTGCTGCAGCATGAAACAAACCTGTGCTTCAACCTCCTCGTTCATTCGGTCATGCATTAACTCCGGTAACGCTGCACGTGATAACGTATCTGCTATATACATATACTTTCCCGGCGTATATACTACTTTTATATTATACTTTTGAATTCTGAGCATCATCCTCTGTAGGCGGGCAGGAACTGAATCCAAAGCTTTTTTGAAAATTGATTCTAAAGGTTTATGATCAGACTGCACTGTAATATCATTTCTGCCAAATATGTATTGATGGAATCGTTCACATGCAAATACAATAGCCAGCAATTCCTTCTCTATTTGCGCGTATCTACCCTGTGTGTCCGTCAGAGTTAAGGAAGCGAATTCTACCGGCCTCCCCTCCTGTAATAATACCGCACCTAGCGCATGTGCGCTCGCATCTACCGACAGCGTTATAGGTATCTTGTGTGAATATAGTGATAACACTGGCGCAGAGGAGAGTTTTTCTTTGAGCAGCCTGACCGCTTCTGTATGCTCCGTATCCCATAACCATTCTGAATTTCGCTTTAAAAGACCTCTCAAAACCGAAACCGACTGTGAATAATTGGGTATAAATTTAGAAAGGTAATTTACCATTCCTAAAAATCTTTCTAATGATTTTTTATCTGTAGGATGCGGCATATCGATGATTGCTTTTACTTTTTTATAGTCCGGTCGCATGCCGTGCTCATCAAAAACATGTCCGAGATATGTTATCTCCCTGACGCCAAACCTACATTTCTCCCGATTGAACCTAATGCCTACTTCTTTCGCGCGCGTCAAAAGAGCCCGTAAACGTCTGTCATGTTCCTCTTTAGAAGAACCCCAGCATATGATATCATCAATAAAAGAGTCGGTTCCCTCTAAATCCTCTAAAAGTTGTCTTATCTTCGCGTGAAACATCTCCGGTGCGCAGTTAATTCCATAAGGGAGCCTTAAAAACTGATATCTAGAAAATGGCGTAGAAAAAGTACAGAGGTCGGCACTTTCTTCATCTAATTTCATCATCCAAAACCCGCAGCGCGCATCAAGTATACTAAAAACTTTTGCGCCCTGTAACTTAGCTGCTATCTCACTCACGGTAGGTAAAGAAAAATGTGCCCGTTTTACCGCCGCATTCAATACCCGCGCGTCTAGACATACCCGTATCTCGCCGTTTTTCTTCGCCGCTATAACGATTGGGTTGACCCATTCTGTCGGTTGATCAACCTTGCGTACTATGCCAATTTTTTCCATTCTGTCCAATTCCTCCTGTAGTTTATCTCGCAAACCCAACGGTACCTTTCGTGCAGGGCAAATAACGGGCTGCACCGACTTATCAATTACTATTCTATGCACCCCCGGTAACTCACCAACCCCCTTGAACAGTTCCGAGTATTCCTCAAATCCGTAACTAAGTGACGCAACCCTTTTTATGAATCCTAACTTGACACAGTCGTCCCTACCTAAAATATTCTGAACCTTCAGATTAACTACAGCGAATTTTAGTTCATAAATACAATTTTCTCTCAGAACCGACAGTGATCCTTCGCCTATAATAGGCAACTCATTTTTAGTATAGGAAAACACTTTAGAGTTGTAAGGTTTTAAATCTTCGTCCTGAAAACCCAGCCTGTAAAATTCACATTTGGACAAAATATTCAAATCGGCTCCACAATCTAATTTAAAATCGATACGCTTACCCCCAACATTTAGAGTCTCTATCCAATTAGTGTCCATCCGTCCAGAGCCCGTCTTCAACACGTTCACGTAAAGCACATCCTCGTCGTCCGAGTCGTCGGACGTAGCCCGACTCGAGTTTACATAGATATCGTGCACCTTTTTACCTGACTTTTTATCACACATTCTCGCAAAATGTCCACGATTTTTACACAAAAAACACATCACTTCACTCGCGGGGCACCAGCCGCGCCCTTCGCACCGACCACCTCCGCAACGCATACACTGCTGGCCCGCCGTCGCGGCCGTCGCCGCCCGCACTGCGCCGCCGCCGCCGGCGCGGGCGCCGCCGCCACCCTGATAGTCGCGGCGCGGCGCTCCTCGGCTCACACTCCCGGCGCCTTCGCGACCACGTCCCTGCTGCCAAACTCCTCGCCCTTTCTGAGCTATCATGTCGACTTGCCCGCTTGTCTTATTAGCCTCCTCGATTTGTCGTCCCTCTGAGCGAGAAAGCTCGTCCGCCTCACAAATTTGCACCGCTTTTGCCAAAGTCAGCTCATCTGTGCGTAGTAACCGATCTCTAACGACTTGATTAGAAATCCCGCAAATCACTCGGTCTCGTATGAGACTATCGACGAGATGTTCGAACCCACAGTTTTGGCTCAACACTTTTAACGCCGTAACAAACTGGCTTATGGACTCCCCGGCCATTTGGTTGCGTGAAAAAAATTTGAAACGGAACATAGCCACATTGCATTTCGTTCCAAAATGCTCGTCAAACTTGGCCTTCACACTATCGAGATCTTCCGCCAACTCGGGCTTGGTAAACGTAAACGTCGAAAATATTTCATAACCTTCCGCCCCGATGAGGTTCACTAGCAAGCTCGCCTGCACTTCCTTTGGCTCCTTGTTTACTCCCGAAGCTTTGATAAATAATTGAAATTGTTTCCACCATCTTTGCCACGCCTCCGCGCGCACAGCCGGGCTGCCTTCTATTAGTAATTCCGGTGGCGGCCGCGCGTGTTCCATAGCTATCCACTCTGAATCGACTTATTCAGCGCGATTTATCAAAACAACTTCACCAAATCGTCACAAAAACTATTATTTTCGCTTTAATCTTACGACACCGCTGTCACCATGTAGTAAAACAAGGCTTGCTCAATGAACACTGATTTATTAATTCCTTTGTGGGTAGGTCGGTATGTACCTTCATTGGTCTACCCTCAACTAGGTAACTATACTACAAAAATAACTATAAATAAATAAATTGTACATGTTCAATGAATATTCGATGTCATTTTTGTCCATTTTACCTTATACAAGGACTTGTATTAACTATTTACGTTAAGCATAATGGTCTCATTTCCTACTGGTTTCATTTGTTTTGAAAGTTTTTCTAGATCTGTTTTCACTTGTGTTGCGCATGCGACTTAATCGCCACTTTGTCCAACAGGCACGCAGATTCGATTATCAAACACAAAATACCTTCTCCCGAGCATATCATCAGTCATCAATACAGGCGATACGGAAGACCGAAAGTCCTTTGTGATTTACTCGAGTGTAAAGGAAGAGGCTACGGATGGATTCAGTGATTCAATCGATCCGGACAAAGAAGACGTACTCGATATGGATTTGGATTCCAGTTCAAATACGAAAGAGGATATTGTGAAACCGGCGCCGAATAGGTCAGTAAAGAAGATGTATGAAAGTTATCGTGTAAAATATTAAAATACACAAGAAATGTTTCTCATAAACTCTTTGTTTAAGTGCTGGGAGTCGGTCTTATGACTGTTTTGTCATATCCTTACCTGCTAAGTATATGTTTTTCGCACGTAACTCTAAACTCGTTCAATTTGTAGGTTTACCCAACGGTAGAGTAACTGACACCATGCAAAACTTTCGAAAAAAAATTCCATTTTAATGTATGACCTTTTCTTCTTCAGAGCAAGAATGCTGAACCAAATAGTGGCGAAACAGTCTGAATTCTTGGAACTAGCGCGTCGCGTCCGCACAGAGCAGCTGATTATAGCGGCGGCGCAGCTGTGCCACATGGACGAAGCACTAGCGCACCATACCTGGCTTCGGCTGTTCCCGTCGCTCTGGAGCTGTCTTGATGAGAGGCAGCTGCCGGTAAATATACCGTTCCAACTACTATTAAATTTTAAGTTAATTAGAGTGCATGTGATTGTATCTGCGAGTATTAAGATGGCTGTTCGCGCTCCGACAAAGAAGGAAGGCGGAGACAGGAAGCCCTAAATATTATAAATGCATAATTTTAGATGGGTGGATGGATGTTTGTTACTTCCTCACGCCAAAACTACTGAACGGATCGAGCTGAAATTTTGCATAGCTGTAGTTTACGTGTAGTACGTTTTATCCCATAAATCAGTTCCCATGACATAGAAATAACCATGCGAAGCTGCGGGCATAAACTAGTAATATGGTAAAATCAAATTTCAGTAAACGTTAAAATGCCCACTATAAAGCGGGAAGGCCACATTTTCCTAGATCATTTAATTTTAGTTTTGTTGTCATCTTTTACTACTCAGATCCAGACAAACTAATCCGTGGAACTAGAATAAACTAGTTGTTTACTCAAAAAATATTCTGAATAAAATTGTAACTTTTTCAGACTATAATGAACGAGATGGTTCCATTCATAATATCCGGCGTACACGTCATTCAAAGAGACCAACCGTTGAGCGCACTGAACACTTTCATCGAAGCGCTCGCCAGGTGCAACCCACCGATAACTATCAAACCGTAAGTAAATCTAAAACACAGTGAACTTCTATTGTATAATCATCGGGGTACATTGCGCGCCATTTTGTGAAAAGAGTAGGCATAGGATTTCGCATTCATAGGAGCGGGACAGAGCATACGTTTTTGGAAAGACTTAGCGCAAATTCACGTTATTGTTTATTTAGAAAACTACGCAACTAATTACGTAACTGGCTTAGAGGAACCAAATAACTAGTCAAAATCTATGAATAAAAACATATTCATCGTCATTTCAATAGACTGCAGGGTTCCTGAGATCTCGACCAAATTAAGTGTGAAACAGTGCACTTCCATATTTTTTTTATCATATACTTTTTTTACAATCGGTGGTGTTTCACATTTAGGAATCGAAGAAATAATGTTTAATTTTATGTTAATCAAGTTTTTTTTATCACGTTAATCCCGGGAGTACTGTTATCCAGACCTAGTTTGACAAACAACCCAGCTAGAAATTTCGATGGTAATTGCGTCATAATGACTTTTTCGTCCCTGATCATGGCACTAGGCATCTCAATTACCCTTGCTTTGAGGATACAGAGCACAGCTACCCGAAGTGAGTTTTGGCCTATTGGAAGAGAAGTCTCCATTTTTGGCTGAATGAACCATGAAAGTTTAAAATTGCAGTTTTTACCTCACTGTACTCAGGTACATGCCATGTATAAGCAGTAGTACTATCGCACCGGCAAGGCGGGGTTAAACTAACCTGAATCACAACATTTATTCCAAGAATTGGCTTAACCGCCCTAAAATCTATAGGTTACATTCTGGAATAATTCTAAAATTCAAACTTGTTAAAAAGTGTTTTAATTCCAGTCCAATGATGAAATACCTTGGCAAGACGCACAACCTCTGGCACCGAATGACGCTCAACTTGGAGCAGATGGCGATGGACCAGGCCGCAGGCCGGCCGCCGCGCGAACAACTTGATGTGTACGACTATGATACTGAAACTACTACTCCTACGGTAAGATTCATTGTGGAGGCGGGACCGATACTGAAAAACATTGGCAAGACGCGCAACATCTGGCACCGAATGATGTTCAACTTGGAGCAGATGGAGATAGAGCAAGGCGTATTTATACTGACTCACAGCGGAGTAAATGCGTATGTTTGTATTTTCAATGAATCGACTAATTACATTAATTAAATTAAAATACACATGTCCATTCCCTCCACGTCAATGAGATCATTAGTATACCAAAATGGTTGATGCAAGCCAACCAAAACCAACCTTCGGAAGGTAGTTTCTTTTTATGTACGTCTTGTCTGGACAGGATGTAGAATGCGGGGCAATCCAATCAGAGTAATTGGTTATTTGCCATCGACAATAATCATACCAGTTATACCCAAGTACAATACAATACCAAATTTTATAATGCACTACACCACGAAAACAAAATCAGCAGACATTTAACACTAAAGTTCGACATAGATCAAAGTTTTAACTTTTAACCCTATGTGAAATGACCAGTTTTATTAACTTACTCTTTGCCCTCAGGAAATCCTCGACTCACTAAGCGACATGTACGAACTTCTACAAGAAGAGGATATGTGGTCCGGCCTGTGGCAAAAACACGCGCGCTACCGCGAAACTAACCTCGCCATCGCGTACGAACAACAGGGCTTCTACGAGCAGGCACAGGTGTGTACACTTGTATGCTGCCCCTCTTAACTAACGTACGAATAGGGTAAACGACGAGTTGTTGGCCTTTTTTGGTTGTTCACGGCCTAATATAATAATAATCCACTCTTATGACGGGCCACTTTTTGCCTAAAACTCTTTTTGCGTTGAAGTTTGGACAACAATCTCAAAATTAAAATTAAATACAAAAAAAAAACCTTAAAATTCGAAAATAGGTGGCAGAATGAAAACCTTTACCCTAAGTCACATGTGTATTTGTTTGTGCCCAACAACCAATGAGCGGCCAAGAACTCATCGTATTTCATCTACGAGCCAGTCCGAGAAATTGGTAGCAAAATATTTCGAATAACTGCCATTTATTGTATTGTATTTGAAATTCTAAAGTAGAGTCGTCACATAAAAATCTTAAGTACCCAAAAAAACATTTTTGCAAGTTACTGACTTTCATTTGTGGTCACGATAGTTTATTAGGCACGCATTTATTTACATTTATGGCGTTTTTACTTAAATGAAGCATATTTTTTAACCTAGTTTCAGCAATATACCATGCCATAATCCATTCGATTATAAATGTCTGGACTTGCCCTGCCCTATTGTTTACTTTTTGTTGTTATTCTGTTTATTAAATGATTTATTTATTATCGCGTACCAGGGCTACTACGAACAGACCAAGGTACGTCAATTAATATTAGAATCACTCAACATCTTACATTATATACTCTAAAGGGGCTATAGTCCGACCAAACACAGAACACGATAAGATCCTTCGATGATAAACAAAGTGATCTTCTCGTAAACTAGTTACATTTCCACTTCTTGATGTAGCTTCTGTGGCTTAATCTTAAATAATGCATTGTTAAGAATTTGG
Organism: Eupithecia exiguata; assembly: GCA_947086465.1. Lineage (NCBI taxonomy): Eukaryota > Metazoa > Arthropoda > Insecta > Lepidoptera > Geometridae > Eupithecia > Eupithecia exiguata. Next base: position 4,683,272 of record OX352229.1, read on the forward strand.
CTGAAAAGCATGTTATTGTAAAACACATTCACAACTGTATTTAATTGTAATATTTCCTTTACGCACAAACCTCGTATTCAAAACGTATGTTAGTACCTATTAGAGACCGTTACTTGTCTTTTACTTGACTCTCATATCATACCGTAGCTTGTCATAGAACCAGTGATGTATTTTCCTGTCTACACAAGTAAGAGCCGATTCACATCGTAACGGCAGGGCAGCGGCGAGCAGTTTCAATTTCATAGCAATTTACATATTATACATATATCAAAACATAGTATCGCTTGGTGGCTGTAAAGAGTCGCGCGGCCTTGCCTCCTGTTAAAGCGGTTATCATTATCACTTCGATCTTCGTATTGATGGAAATTGGAGATATTTTTTATAATGCGTCCAAAAACTTTGTATTTAGTCAGTAGGTACTTAAACAATGTTTTATAAGTTTGTGAAAATAAATAATCTTATTCCTAAAAACTGCTCACCGCTGCTCTGCCGATTCGGTGTGAATCGGCCCTTACTCTTTCAACTATCTAATAATCAAGAAAATTGAAAAACAACAGAGCTGGTAGTAAAAGCCAAGTAACATTGCTGCAGCGGTAAGTAAAATGTTGTGTACACGAGTAAATTATATGTAGAAATATATACAGGGTGTCCAAAAACTCAACGTCAAGCCAAAAACGGAGGACAGGTGTGTTCATGGCAATACAGAAAAACTAAATAATCAAAAATGTTTCTACCCGCGGCTTCGCACGCATTTTTTTTATGGAAACGTTGAAATTTTATTTCTATCCCATGGAATAGCCCACGTTTGATTCCAATCTTACAGCTACATCTATGCGAAATTTCAGCCCGGTCATTTCATTCGTCATGGCTTGAAGAGGTAACAAACATCCATCCAAATTTTTAAACCGTACAAAATACTGTCGAACTTATTTTGGTCGAAAACCCAAGCATATCTATCGGTCTCACTCAAGCAATAATCAAATAGCATCATTATCTATTTATTTCAAAAACATCGGTCTCATTTACACTCGTTGAATTCAATATTTAAAAGCTGAAATGCACTGTTGTTATGAGTCTGTGGGACTGTTGTGACTGTAGGTCTTATTTTAGAAAAACTAAATAATGACATCTGTAGTCTCGGTATAAGTATAAAAGTTTGGCGCCGGGTAGAGAATTTATGATTATCAGTAAAAAGCCACGCTGGGATACCACGAAGATAGATCCATTATTTTTTATTATTTTTGGGTCGTCATGAACATACCTGTCCTTCGTTTTCGGCTTGACGTTGAGTTTTGGGACTCCCTATATAAAGTAAGCAAGAATGTTCTCTATATCCGTTTTTTCGCCAGGCCGCCTACGACGTCGCTATGGCTAAGCTTAAACAAGAATACGCCGCTTCACCATCGTCAGTGAACATGCACAAAGAATGCACGCTCTGGACGCAGCACTGGCTGAAATGCGCCAAGGAACTCAACCAATGGGATTCTTTGCTCGAAATCGGATTGACGAGGAGCGGTCGAGATCCGTTTTTGATTCTAGAAAGTTCCTGGAGGAATCCTAATTGGTCGACCATGAAGGATGCGCTGGCAGAGGTTGAATATAACTGTCCAAAAGAATTAGGTAAGATATTTTCTTATCTTTCGATTGTTTAGAAGTCCTTCAGGCTTTATGATGAGACACTGTTAAAATAGGCCGTATAATTATGTAAAATAGATTTCACATTAGCATTCCCTATAAGGATGATCTCAGAAATTATTGTACACACACAACACAAATTATACTTACAATAGCGTATTTTATATGATAAAAAATAAAACAACATATTATTGAGATAGCTTAGGTAAAAAGCATTCGGAAAATGTTAGTTTTAGGTCATAAAATAATAAATTAAATTTTAAAATTAAATTCAAATTTTTCAGTTTTTTTATCTGTGTTTGAACACCATGAAACAAATAGCCTACTATTTGCAATGTTATTACGTCATATGGTTGAGTACGTAAACTAAAAAGTATCAACCAGTAATCAGCAACATCAGCGGATTTGCTTAGGTACGTACACAGTCAACTGACGTCATGACCATAGAGCAATATGGCGTCCACTACGTCGATCTTTTTCTTCAAATTACGCGCGAAACCGGAATATGTAAACTAAAATGTCTTTTAGTACACAATGATTGAATAATAAATTTATATTTTTTTATTAGTACTATAGAATCTTTTTCATCACAATTGTCATTACAGCTTGGCTGGTAAACCTGTACCGCGGCTACCTCTGCATATGCGCGGGCGGCGAGCAACAACTGAGCGGGGTAGAACGTCACGCCGAGGCAGCTGCGGCGCAGTGTCTGCGCGAGTGGCGCCGCCTACCGCGCCTCGTGTCGCACCCGCATCTGCCGCTCCTGCGCGCCGCCCAGCAGCTGATGGAGCTGAGCGAGGCCGGCCAGATACATACAGTCAGTAATAGTACTACACTACACTAGAACTTTCTAGAACGATCTTAAGTTATTTGAGCCACAAACCCAACGTGCGTGTTTGACATAATCGGGTAGGCTGTACCAGGGATGCAGCCGCAGCGGAACACGTGCAAAGTCATGCTTTGGCAACGAACGGGGCTCCCTTCGCTCGCCACGCTGCTTGAGGATTGCGGCTAGCTTCGCTCGTCGCACTAGGATGGCGTGTGTTACAACACGCACGGAAAAATCCTTAAGTCTCGTCAAATGCTACCTTAGTAAACACTGCTCGCGATTGTAAATTTTCTTCCTAATGCATCGTGCGAAGCACGATTCCAGGGCCATTTATGCCACCGCTATAAATGCACTACCGAACAATGGCTTCCTTCCTCTAACTATCAAAATTATGGCACTAAATTATACCTCTAGGTGCTAAAGGTACTCCAAAGCAGGTAATAAAAAATCTGGCCACCTCATATTACGTTACATTTAACTAAACATCTATTGATATCCATAATAACCTGTACATATCCATCCGCAGGGCCTAATCCACAGCCGACCGACCTCACTGCACGACATGAAAGCCATAGTGAAGACGTGGCGCAACCGACTGCCCGTAGTTGCGGACCCGATGTCCCACTGGGGCGCTATATTCACGTGGCGCCAGCACCACTACCAGTTTATAGCTTCCCACTATGACTCGCAAGCTGAGCATTCTACCAACCACAGCATGCTGGGAGTGCATGCTTCAGCGCAGGTAATACAACCACCACGTGCTCAATATGGGTACCTACAACTGATGCCTATGGACATGGTTGGTTACAATTCAATCGGCTGACCCACTGGGGCTCTTAATTCACTTGGCGCCAGCCCCACTAGCCAATTCCACTCAAGGTCGTAAATTGTATAGGTTAAATTAATATGCCGATCAAAAGATTTGAAACTTCAATTCACAGGCAATCATTCATTTCGCGAAGATCGCAAGAAAGCACAACCTAGCCGGCGTTTGCCTCGACTCTCTCCACCGCATATACACAATACCTAGTGTTCCGATCGTGGACTGCTTCCAAAAGATCCGGCAGCAAGTCAAGTGTCACATACAAACCTCCTGGACAGAAGGGAAGGACGAACTCCAAGAGGGATTAGACATGATAGAATCAACCAACTTCAAGTATTTCACTAAAGAAATGACGGCAGAATTCTACGCTTTCAAAGGACTTTTGCTAGCTCAGTTAGGTCGTTCCGAAGATGCGAACAAGGCGTTTGCAGCGGCGGTGCAGTTACACGATACGTTAGTCAAGGCATGGGCTTTGTGGGGAGATTACTTGGAGCAGATCTTCATTCGAGATCCGAGACAGATTTCTATGGGAGTCTCGGCGATGACGTGTTTCCTTCACGCGTGTCGACATCAGAATGAGTCGAAATCGAGGAAATACTGTGCCAAGGTATGCTATGTTAACTTAAAGATTTACACTATTTTCAGAAAGGGAGGTTATGATGGTAACAACTGTTTTTTTTATAGTAAATTTCATTGTTATTTTGACACAAACTTTACACAACTTACTAAAAAAGGGCCTTCATGAATTTGCTGTAACTTCTAAGCCTAAGATTTGAATAGTATAACAACTTGCTCTTCTCAGGTCCTCTGGATGCTAAGTTATGACGACGAAAAGAACAGCCTAGCAGACGCCCTAGACAAGTACTCAGTGGGCGTGCCACCTGTGCAGTGGTTGCCGTGGATACCGCAGCTGTTAGCCTGTCTCGTCCAGTACGAAGGAAACGTCATTTTGAATCTATTGAGCCATGTAAGTTTTGGTGCATCCTCACGATTATCTACTTTTGTTGAGCAACATTTTGGAACATGAAATCATTTAGATATTATTACATGTTATCAAGATGCAAGACGTTGCTTAACAGAAAGTAATTTCGATGTTGATGGACCATTTTTGTCCTTTATGTAGGTATGTCACCGCCGGGTTGTAGAATCCGCCCGTTTGTAAAATGGCTAAGCCTGCAAACAAACCTAACAAACGCCGATTTGTTAGGAATACCTTATTAATTTATTTCTTAAAGATGGCTAAGTGACGTTTAGCCATATTGTTGATCGATCAAGAATCGGCATAGGTTATTAATTGAATTGCGTCAAAAGTCAATAACTTTATTTCTTTAGGCTTACAAAAAAGCACTTAAACAACTCAAATTTTATACATTTTTGCGCCTTTTTGTAATTTAGCCTAGCCTTTATACAAATGGGCTGATTCTATGACCCGGCGGCGACGGGCACTCTCACATAAATGTAATTGTTATTTCACCGGCAATTAATGTATTATTCAAAATTAAAATGGTTAGAAGTAATTCCCTAGACACGCGGACTTGTACAATTTTTTTAGCTTTTTGGTTTAAGCTCGTCTAGGGAATTACTACAACAAGGTTTAGTTAAAAGTATACCTATGTATATTTCACTTCGAACATAAAGGGAAGGAAGCTATTTTCCTTCTATGTTCAAACATATTTCTTAACATTGCGGTCTATTTCATTGTAGGTTGGTAGACTCTACCCGCAAGCTGTGTACTTCCCAATCAGGACGCTTTACCTGACACTGAAGATTGAGCAACGTGAGAGGCACAAGACTATTGAGAACATCGCCGCGGGACAACCGCAACAACCGACTGCTGTGAGTCTATGCTATTTCAAAAAAATAAACTCAAACTTTAAATTCTTCATTTCTATAGAACCGTGCAGGACTTAGAAAGGTCAAATATAAGGTCGAGTTCATGATAAAGTTCACCTTGACGTCTGATTCTTGCATTAAAGTTGCTAGAATAAGATGTCGTAAGTATGCTGTGATCATTTGCTTTACTGTGGACCGAACGACTATCTGGACGTTTTGCTTTATGTTTTTTTTCTTTGATCAATGATGAATTTTGTAAATGATCTTTTTCTTAATTTGGTTGTGATTGCTATATGAAAATAACCCCGATATCGCTTGTATTTATTTCTATTCTAAATAATGCGAGCGAAACTACATTTCAAAAATATTGTACCTGCCTCTAAAGTAAGTTTACGACTCACATGTAAAAAATCTTTATATTTATCTTTAGGCAGGGCGCTATGGCTCTCGTTAGGGGAAGCCTAAGTCAAGCTGCGGACTAACATAGGATGATGATGATGATTTTAAAAATTTCTAAAGTATGTATCTGAAGAGAAAAGATGTAATACCTGTTTCTTTAAAGTAATTCTTCTAACTATAGGGTACAAGCAAAACAAACGATGGCGCATCAACATCCAGTGGATCATCAGACGCGGGCCCTATCAAAGCCACTCTGCCCATGTGGAAGTGTTCCAAGATCATGCAGCTGCAGCGCGAGATACATCCCACAGTACTGTCCTCACTCGAAGGCATTGTAGATCAGGTATACAGATAAAAAAAATCGCGGTTTGCTAATTTAGTAAAGACTAGATGACCCCATGGACTTCGTATCACCTATCTAATCTATCGAACCATCCGGTAACACCCACTGCTGAGTATGGGCCTCTTCCATAAATGGCCTGTCGGTCTTGTGCCACGTTGAATCCATTTTTTTTCAATCAATTATTTATCTATGTCTAGATAGGGAATATTTTAAGCTGTATTATAAAGCAGTAGTTATTATTGTGTACAAATTTCTAGAGCGTCTATCTTCTTTTTCTCAGTTCTCAGACGTTTCATAGCCGTAGAGAAATAAGGGAAACAGTAATGCCCGCAATAGTCGCATTTTTGTGGCTTTTGTTATGTTTCTGTTTTTCCATATGATTTAGTCTGCGCATCGACCGTTGTTAGCAACTAGGGCACTAAGGTAGATGTTTAGTGGGACGACATCGCAATTAGCCATTTTCGTAACCTAGGGCGAGTCGTCATTAGCTCGGTCGACAATCGCCATCTTCGTCTTGCTAGGATTTATCTTTAGGTCGAAATCATGGCTAACCCGTTCCATTTTGCGACGGAGTTCCTCTTGCTTGTTGCAAATATTAGGGTCGTGTCATCTGCATACCGCAGATTGAAGATTTTCTAACGTCCGCCCGAGATTCCGTCAGGCCAGTTTTATTCACATTACATGTTTCTGTGTAAATAATAAATAGCACTGGCGATATTATGCAGCCCTGACGAACTCCTGCACTGGGGTGGAAATTGTTGAAATACTCTCTAAATACCGGTTGCTAAACTACTGCATGTCCCCAGATGGTCTGGTTCCGAGAGAACTGGTACGAAGAGGTCCTGCGCCAGCTCCGCGCTGGCCTTGCCAAATGCCACGTGGTAGCCTTCCACAACCGCTCGGCCGTCGCCGACGCTACCGTCACCCCTCACACGCTCAACTTCATCAAAAAAGTTGTCTCCACTTTCGGCATCGGCATTGGTATAAGTAAGTATTGTTACTGTTTAATGGTGTGGATGATTGCAAGGAAATGGGTTTGGAGTTGCGGAGTTGTAGTGTGAAAAGCGAATGGAGTGAAGCTGCATAAACATGCTGTCTCTTTCTAAATAGACATACTAAGTATATATATTTTCGGCTATATTCAAATATGATAAATAAAATGCTTCATCCTCCATTTGTTGTTTGCGCTATACTTGGTATGGAAGCAGAGTTTTTTGGCCTGAGCATAAGATTTTGACTTTCATTGAATAACCAGATCTGAAAAAAAGCGTCACGAAATTACATCAAAAGTCTAAACTTAAAGTATGCAAAACGGATATACCATCGTAATGTTAAAGAGTAAAACTTGGATGACGTGATGCCCCGTAGCTCAGTTTTAACCAGCTTTATTTTGAAGAAGGTCTTGCCCTACGTATTTTCATATGGAACGTTTGGTGGTGTGTTTGGTTGTGTAGTGGTGTGTGAAGGTATTTCATAATGCTCAATCGTTGGTTCAATCAAATCTTGTAGGTAATCTTTGCTAATTTAAATCCTCATGCCACGTGAATTTTTAGCTTTACACGATTTTATTGGACCAAGGCAAAGAGCTAATCTAAACTCAGATCATGACATGAATCTTGCTTGATTTCCACGTTTAAAATGTGTATTTTCATGCAAAATAGAAGCTAGGCAAATTAAAGCATATCATACAAACGAATTGGCAATACGACATCCTTACACAGAGTTAAAGACATTTTTTTATGGAATAAACACGAATATTAGTCTAGACCTCTTCAATGAGGCCTAAATAGATGTGATTTTTTTCCTGAATTAAATAAAATCAAACACTTTCAGCTGACTTGTGCAGCGTCTGCGATATGTTTAAACTGACTCGACAGGGAACTATTTGCATACCTAATCCAGGTGTGTAAAATAATAAGACCGCTGATAATAAATAGCGAGTCTTTATGCGCCGGAAAGCCAAACACGTTATAAAGACCGGCCGTTTATTATTCAAATGGGCTGTGTCGTAGCCAAATTGTACATAATATTTCGCCAGATCCTAATATCCACGGGGGTTTATTAATAACGTTTGCTGTACCTATTATGAAGGAAGTAACAGATGCTTGAATGATATTTGTCAAATCTCATGTGATGTATCTCAAAAGAGGTAGTAGTTATTTATGGCGAAATTTTCAATTTAGCTACGACAGCTATATTTTGTCGTATTTGAAATTTTTAGACAAATCGCTGTCTGTAATCAATGTTAGATTATTATAAATTTTGTTATAATTCGTAGCTCGAATTCCTTTTCCAGTAAATATGTGTTTATCCCTCAACTGAATGTATGTGCACAAAGCTTTATTTTTCTTTTTGAATAGTTACCCCCTTCCTTACATATTAGATATCTTACTATATGTACCAACCGATTGCATATTCCTTAATTTTACATACTCAAAATTAATGACAACATGGTCACAGTTTGCAATTCATTCAAATTATACAAAGGTCACATTAAATTCAAACTAATTATAAAAATGTTGCCGGGAAACCGTAGTTACTACTTGACAATCTAAAAAGGATGTGATTATGATGTACTTCAAACTAATTTAGTTTTCAAATAAAACATAATAATTAATTGGAGGAATTTCGTAATTCATTTATTCTTATTAAATCAAAGTGATAAGTTATATCCGTTTTCTATGAATTTAGTAAAAAATATGTTATCGTATTATGATGAGATAAGTATTAATATGCGCCGTGGCGGTTGCGGCGTAAAAATCGACCCCTCCAACCCGGTTCTATCCCCTAAGACTACGGTTATAGTAAAAGTCGACTAAGCGAACCTACCTGAGGAAGGGCAGAAGCTTCCTTCTTTGTATTTTTACACCTTTACTGCGATGACCGATTCACCTGCCAAGCGTTTTTATTATTCATAAATGTGTTCGTTCATTTGTATTGTTTATCTTACCATTAAGAAGAGATCCTATAACTTAATATACGAAAGTAAGTTCAGCGTTTAAATTAGACCAAATAGTATCGCAAAATATCAAAAACACACGTAGGGCATTATACCTGTAAAATACCTACATAAGCTAGCAAAAGCACCGACCCATATGCACATTTTTTTTTATCCATCCCGATGTTCCCTGATTGTCTATTAAGCTACACAACTACGTCTCAGAATATTATATTATGAATGAGCTCGTAACAATAGATCAATTATTCGTTTTAATGCTTTTATTGTTTGTTAGTTTCTATATCGATATTGCCAATTATTCACTTAAGTAATCATTTGTAAGCTTTGAAATTTTATTTTACGCATGCTTGGAAATTATTACATTGGACAATCGACACTGCATCGATTAATGACGTTGTTGATCGTGATGTAATAAAGTTATGTTATTATTTGCTGCGCGGACCACATATACCTGGGCTGTTTGTGCGTTGTTGTGCATCATTCTTGTGTGCACGAGGAAAGAAAGCATGGCTACCTCGTAAACTTTATGAGCGACAAAATCAAGGTGTAAAACTATTATTACTATACTCCGATTTAGAATCCAAGATATTTTATGTCAACAAAGACATGAATGAAAACTTAACAAAAACTGATAACAATAATAAAAAACAACAAGGTAACAGCAAGGTTATCACTAAAAAGTAAACACAAGCTTCAACAACGCATAATCTCACATGTAGAACGAGAGATCAATCAATGATGAACGAAAGCTTTCAGAATCAAAAATTGTTTTGAGCTTCTGTACTTTGCTTCGATGATACCAATGTCGTTAAATATTTTCCACCATTATTCCTTGGGTTGTGTAACCCATTTGTATAGAAGAAATATCCAGGTTTATGAATCGGAGTATAGAGGTGTTTGCACCTCCAATAAAAAACAATAAAAAGATTCTTTTATGACATAGAAATCATAACTTTTGTATCCAATCAGTCTTGTTATAATCAACCATTCATAAAGTCGACGAGGTGTTTTGGAGATATTTTGAATGAAATTTAGGCAAGGCGACGGCTGCATAACACGACCACTCATTTTGTATGTCTACAGAAAGTTTTACAAGTAGTGCATTCTCTTCAGCTGCCTCAGAGAGCCTCGCCAGGCGCGCCCATGTCACAGTACAGGATCCGATCTTCCAAAAAATGAAAACCCAATTCACATCAGACTTTGACTTCACACAACCAAACGCCATGAAACTACAAAATCTCATACAGAAACTCAGGAAGTGGGTCAAGATACTGGATGCCAAGACGAAGATACTGCCCAAGTAAGTCTTAGTTATTATTTTCTACCTATTTAGTACCAATAAGGGCTACCAAGTCTTGGACATTGGGCGACGAAATTTCATTGGCGGTATATTCAAAATAGGCAAACCTAACTTCGCCACACCCTATTTGAAAAAGTTAAGCTGTTGATATAACTTCTGCATGCTATTTAGGTATCTGAATATTACCGCTATGAATAGTCTAATTAAACTGTTTCTTACAGGTCATTCCTCATCGAAGAAAAATGCCGTTTCCTATCCAACTTCAGTCTAAAAACCGCCGAAGTAGAACTTCCAGGAGAATTCCTCCTTCCAAAACACACTCACTACCACGTGCGCATAGCTCGCTTCATGCCGCGCGTCGAAATAGTACAGAAACACAACACATCCGCACGTAGACTCTACATACGAGGGCATAATGGAAAAATATACCCGTATCTAGTCGTAAACGAATCAGGTCTGAGCGATGCGAGGCGGGAGGAACGAGTCTTACAACTTCTGAGGATGCTGAATCACTATTTGGGGAAGCAGAAGGAAACTTCGAGAAGATTCCTGCATTTCACGGTGCCAAGGGTTGTTTCCGTGTCGCCGCAAATGAGACTTATCGAGGATAATCCTAGTTCGATATCGTTGCTAGATATCTATAAGACTGAATGCACTAATAGGTTAGTCTATGAATGGTTTCAGATTATTTATATCGCATGTTTTGATATTTGTTATGTAATATTGGAGAACTTTTCTGCGCGCAGCTCTTCTACGAACTTGGCTCATGTTCTCCATGTATTTACAATCCTTCTTGAAATTAAGGCACTCGTCAAATACTCAAACGCAACTAAAATTCAAGCAGGTCTTTAATGACGATAGACTTTTAAATACATATTTACTTTACATGAAAAAAAAATCGCTACTTTAGACGCTTTTAAATGCGAGTTGCGTTTGAGTACATGGTTTATAGCCTTTACCACCGCCACCCCATCAAATTTAATGTCTGACTTATCTCCATCAAATCGGTACTTAAATTATGATAGCAACTACTAATTTACTAACCAGTGTAATTTGTGGAGACCTATTACTCAAATCGTATAATTTATGCAGGGGTGTGGATTACGACGCTCCCATAGCGCGCTACTACGAGCGACTGGCAGCGGTACAGGCGCGCGGGTCGCAAGCCTCGCAGCAAGTCTTGAGGGACATATTACGAGAGGTAACTTACTTTATACCTACTCACGAAAAACAGAGAGTAGAAAGAAAGAGAAGGCCAGGGTTCATTGGACAGCAGTGAGAAAGAAAGAGAGAAATACTTATCTTGTGGGTACTTAGCCTCTTTCTTACTGTTGATTAGGAATCGACTCTGGAATAAGGACCAGAATTAGTATGAGCAAGTTCATGTAGCCAAGTCAATTTAGTTGCTCAATCCAATTTTTTTAACCTAAAACTGCACAGTTCGCTATTCGCACACCACATTGCGCTCAATTCCTATAATAAATTGAAACTTGGCAGCAAAATTCTCGATCTCTAATATGCAATAAATTAGCTGAACTAGATCTTCCAAATACCACCCTAACATCCCAATAACCATTAATTACCAAGGTACAAGCGACGATGGTGCCGAAGGGAATGCTTCGCGAATGGGCCGCGGCGACTTTCTCCTCCCCCACCGATTACTGGACTTTCCGCAAGATGATGACCCTGCAGCTGTCCCTGGCTTCGTTCGCGGAATACGTACTGCATCTCACGAGGCTCAATCCTGACATGATGTATGTGCATCAGGACTCAGGGCTGCTCAATGTGTCGTACTTTAAATTCGATATCGATGATACTACAGGTATGTGGAATTTAATATTAGCACGGTTTCTATGGCTTTGCATATTTGTTGATGTTATTGAGTGTGTGTGAATATTTTCTTGGTTTTCTTGAGCATGTAATTATAATTTTCAAGTAAATGTCTTTCTGGTGTCTTTTATTGATATTAACTTAGCCGATAATCTTTATTTATTGACAATCGGCATTTATTTTACCAAGATCAAGTTTAAAGATTGTGGAAATAAATAGACAAAAAAGAAACTAACTCATCGTAGCCGATACATCATGAAAAAAAAACCATAACGCAAGAGAGGAGAAAGGGTAAATTTCCAACCATCAATCGAGGGTGCAAATTCATCGCGTGAAACCTCACGTGCACCTCTTCCCCCAAATACGCTACTGAACCCAACCCATGAAGTTCAACTGTAAAAAAATAAACAACAGAATGATGGTTCGTGTTTGAAACTGCTGCTGACAGGTGTTTTATTTATTTCTGTATAGGTTTCCAGTAGCTAATTAACTGCTTGCAATATTTGGGTGCTGCTAGAACGCTTGTTTTGCATGTTTGCGCACGTGCTTGATACGTCTTGCGAAACTGTTTTTGCCTGCACTTTTTACGCTTATTAATGGCTGAAATGCATGCTTCTTTTTTGACGATATAAGTCGAGGTATGGATAACTTCGTTTTTTTGAGGATTGAAGTTTCTAGATTTCATTCGATGCACGCAACGGTGTTATTATCGCTTACTGTTCAACGCATGAGTTATCTCTGTGGATCTAACATTTCAACAGGCTGTCATTAGAATCACTGGATGCATGTTTTACTAAAAAGTGAATCACTAAGACTAACATTTTTCACTAACTTGGGATTGGCTTGAACCAACTCAAATTAAAACTCTCGCTAAATCTATGCTGCCGTTAATTTAGCCGGAGACAGTCCTTTAATATCAGTGTAAACCTCGTTCTGCCAACATGTACAAAAAGAGTAACCCCCTTTGCTAACTTAAAACAGCTGCTATACAGTGTTATTTCTCAGTCTGACTTATGTCAATAGAAGAAGACAGAGTGAAATAGCAATCCTTTGAGTAGGCAGTCTATTATGGATAAGGGGTAATAATATCCTATAACCTTTACGTCCACCCAATATTTTACTATAAAATCTATCGTTAAGGGATGAATCGTTGGTGTTCTTCCAACAAAACAGATTTGTAGTTAACCCGGTTTAATTAATAAGGAATCCTGGGTGGATTTATAAGTTTGAACTACTGAACCAGGTGAGCTGGACTGCAACCGACCGGTGCCGTTCCGACTGACGCCGAACATTTCCGAGCTCGTCACGAACATCGGAATCTCTGGACCCCTCACTGCATCTTCCATCGCCGTCGCTCGCTGTCTCGTCACTCCTAACTTCAAGGTAATTATACGTAAAAACTATTGAGACCGCAACGATGGGCCATTATAAGACCGATAGGACTGGGAAAACGGGAGATCTTTGCCCTACAGCACCATGCTTAGGGGAAAGTGTGGGATGCTCAGTCGGCAGAGTGCAGATAAAGCACGAATACTCTCCCTGAACGACATTTTAATTCGAATGTGGTTGAAGGTTGATCCAATTATCTAGGTTCGATCGATTTACAAAGCAAAATTTGAAGATGCCACGAATTTCTTGCGTACCTATATTGATATTGGTCCGCAAATGACGGTTGACTCTGTTTCAGATTCAATCCATTCTGCGCACGATACTTCGCGACGAAATGGTCACCGGATACAAGAAGCGTATAGAAGACAAATCAGGGTTGCCAACTGCTGGTACCTCCACGGAAAATAAGCCATCGGAAATGGACAACGAAACAGTTATAAACATGGTCAACAAAGCTGTGACGGTTATTATGAACAGACTAAATTCTCTAGCTATGTTCGATGGACCCGACAGTCGAGTGGCAACCTTAGTCGCTGCGGCCAACAGTCACGACAACCTCTGCCGAATGGACCCCGCTTGGCATCCATGGCTCTAAACTTTATTTAATATAGTTAACTCAATAGCTTAGATGTTTTGTATTTATAGATAGTTTATCTCAAATGTACTATTCAGAAATATAACCGGACCACCCATAAATTCACTATCGCAATCATGACGTTATATTAAAGATTGAACTAATTATGAACCTAACGAACCTGTTCTAATTAATTGTAGCGATACTCATTTCGATGTATTTTCATTCAATTCAGTCAAAAAATGTGTGTGAATTCATTTCAATAGAAATTTACAACAAGCAAGATAATTATTTCTAGATGCATTCGTTACCGTGCATAACAAAAAGAGACGAAAACTGTAAGAATGGAACATTTGTGAGATGATCGGTGGGAACTGTGATTTGAAGTACCTATTAAAAGTGAAAGATGGATGATAAATTTGTTTTATTTTAACCAGACCGGTCGCAAGGCCGGATCCTCGAGTGTGCCGCGTGGTATGAATAGCTGATTGCATGTGCATGAGCCAGGTACCTGCATAGGTGAAAGTACCGCAGCATTAGCGCGACAACTAGCCCCCCCCCCCCGCCATGCCAGCAGCAATCTCACTCGATCGCTAGAGATAGTAAAACTGATTTCATCATGCTAACAATGGGAAAGAAAGTGCAATAATTGCAGGGTAACAGGAACTGTTTGTATTGCTACGAGCTACGAACTGCGACTAACAATGTCTGGCCCTCTTATTCAATTGCTGGTGTATTGTGTGGCATAATCTAATGCTACGCATACAGAACAACGTTCTCGAGACATTTGAGACAGGAAAAAATGTCTCCATCAAACTAAAAGGTTTCGAAATGAGTCATAAGAAGTGGGAGGTGTTTAATTTTCGTCGCCAAAGTTTGGGATGACGTAAAAGGATTCTGTGTCCTGTGATGGATGAGGTCGTTGCGGCGGCGACGGCGGCGCGGGCCGCTTGCCACGTCCGCGGCGCGCTCGCTGGCCGGCGCGGGTGGCGCGCGCACGCCCCCGCCCGCGCGCCTCCTCGGCTCCTCGCTTGCTCAGTCCGCCGAGAGGCGCCGCGTCACGCGCTGGTGTAGTGTCGCTCACATCCAAGCTCTGCCGGCTACCATCCCATCCGACCTCTAAAACCGACCGTTTATGACATTCGACAACCCCGCCCTGTGCATTATCCGAGTTGCATTTCGATCAGTGCGAGGAATACATCTTCGGTCGCGAGCGAACGGCCCGAAGGCGGCGCTGGATCCGCCTGCGTTTATTTATGTTGTCGTTTTGGTGTCGTGAAATATTTGTGTTGTACGGACGATAACAGTGCTATCTGTGCGAACCAACCGTGTGGATATTTTTAACAATTTACGATTCTCCGACGAAGGTGAGTGAATCATTATAAGCAACGCATACTTTCTTCTCAGGGGCGGGATGTTCGATTCGTCGCTACGTGGCGACCGAGTCGTCAATACGCTCTGGAATGCCGGGGCCTGATTCTGTGCTATCACTCGCGAATCATGTACAAATTCGTTCAGCGCTATTGTTAACTATGTACCCAACTATATCCGTATCATCGCCTTGTTGTCCTAAACTTTATGTAAACTGATGTTTCTCTATGACATGATCAGCTGGATTTGGACACCCTTGATCTGGTTACAGTTATTTTTGTATAAGCGTTTATCAATTGGATTCTCATTGGAATCGGTCCTATCCCACTACCATATGGTAGACGGAAGCGAGAGGGTAAGAAAACATGGAGGAGAGCGGTGAGCGCGGGGCGGAGCGGCCGTCGGCCGGTCGAGCGACTGCATTCCATACAAAATGCCGGATTAAACGCAATGTCAGTGTGACTTGGACTCGGACTTACCTCTGGTGTACACGCCATTGCATATTTGCAACAATGTACCTACCCAGCAGCTACATATCCTACCCTTTACTTTGTTGCTCCTTAACCCTACCATTATGTTATGGCGCCAAGTTTTCTACACTCCATTTCCACGGCACTGATAACTTCTAGGTGCTACTCACATGTTATCACTTTGATTGCTTGTTTTCTTTACATAATAGCATCATTAATTCTTGGAAAGTCAACGTACGACAGGGCACACCTTTGCCCCTTCACTACTCGGAACCTATAGATTCGTTATTATTGCATAACTTCAACTTAAAATGTTTGGATTGAGTACCTAGTTCCTACCAATGTGGTAATGCTATAAATTTAACAATTTGGACTTGTAATCAACAAAACAACATCCCGGTAGGGGCACACACAGGGCTACATTCTTGATAAATTAGCTGGTATCACGTTGACATTACTCATGATCTCACACGAGTATAATGAGCTCGATAGTGCGTGCTATATTTCGAAACGCGTCCGTCGTCGCTTCCGCTCTGTGACCCATAAAATGACAATCTAGGTGTCAGTCATCATAGGGCCTATAGAAAACACCGTTAAGATTCATAATGGTATCCCCAATGGGTAATTTACCTCAAGCTGTGAAATGATAATAAGAAACTCTGAACCCGACCGCTATCAATCACAAGAACAACAACTTTTCTAAAAAAAAAAAACATTATTTAAGTTTAATGCTATCCTACCCTGCTATGTTTATGTCTATTTCAATAGATAAAACATTATTCGAATAATAGGTATTGCTTCATTCACTAAAAAAACAATCTGTACTGAAGGGAATCAAATTTTTTATCACGTCCGGGTCAAATTTACACAATCTCCATGACCTTTCAATCTCGACCATTTCAGATAGCTAAAGTAGGTAGGTACGATCCTTTGTGTGAATTCTGGGAATTAGTTTTTATGGTAGGTACCTATATCATTGTTTATTTATCGCTCTTAAGGTTTTAGTAGATCGATATTCTCTATTAGATCTCCAGTACGAACAAGAGTTTTTTTCTGTCATCACATCACATCATCAGCCAGTTCACATCTCCCTATTTTGTTTGATTTATTTTTTCTATACATATGACAGCTTGTAGGTATCACAGCTCTTCCCTTTTTACTTTTTGTTTGCTGCAATATGAATTTAACCTTTGCATAAATGAATACGTTGTTTAGTCAAGCTTAGCTCATTATTAGGTCTCGCATATCCTTGACATTCAAAACAACTTTTATTTAGATTTAAATGTCAAAGGCTTGTGCAGTGTTCTAATTGCACACTTGCTTGAGGCTCAGGTTTTGAAATACCTATCTGCTTTGGGTTTGTTTTTTGGTTTTTATAAAGGATTATTAGTACAATTATTGTACCAAAGGGATTTTGCCTATTTGTCAAAGAAAGCAATCCTGATTAATAAGAACATTTTGAGAGCGCAAGACTCTGATGATGTGCAGCACTAAATCTTGTAGCAGACGCACTTTCGTTTGTTACACGGGCTCGGCCTTCCATCAGCGCAATGAACACTCATTTCAAATTGAATCACATTCAATTACCAAGTAAATCGGTCAGGATGTCAGCTCCACTTTGCTTGTTGAAGTGCCACGACTGTATTTGCGTCTTACTTGTCCCCTTGAACTGCTGTGTCGTGGACGTGTACCTATCTGAAACTATCTAACGCACTCGTTTCAAAACAACACGGCCTTTCGTTTTACCTAAGCTGAACAGTTCCTTTCATTTTAAGCTTAACGTCGTTGGTTTTACAAGATAAATAGAGATGTAGGTACCCTATCATTACTGTGATGAAACGTAAAGGGGATTTAATCGCATTCCACGTTGCCTCCCCCCTCGGGTGGCACGGCATGCCTGTGTTGCCGCGCGGTTCCTAAGTGGGTTGCATGGCATTGCACTTTAGAAGCCGATTTCACTTGCTATCTCTATATTTATGTCTTTTGAGGTATATCTTTACATTTTATCATTCTTTATATTGGCAATAACTTTCGATCGTTCTGAAATCCAGCAGTACCTACCTATAGCATAAAAAGTCAGATGTTTGCCTTTAGTGTCGCTAGTAGATGATGTGTAGGAGCATAGCAAAGCGGGTAACGGTTCGGTCGTGTTTGCAGAGGCAGGGTACGGCTTGTGTGTGCGTCCGCGCAGCTCACTCAAACACACAGGCGCAGAACGTTCACGCTTGCGCGGCCGTTGAACCGAATACTCGAGGAATTTCTCCAATGCGCAACGACGACGTCGCTCAACAGGCACAGAAGAAAATTACCTTAGCTGAAGGGAGCTCCTCTATTACTTGCACACTCGACTATTCATAGAGAAATTATTGCTATTTTAGGTCCTTATATAGGTAGGTTATAAAACCACAATGAACGAGTACCGAGTATCTTGAGAAGGTACCGAACAATTTGTTTGTAGTCGTCAACTGTTATGAATCATAGCAAGCCCAGAATAACAAATTAGTTCAAAATTTGCTATTTGTATTCAAAATAAGATGATAAAGAAGTGGGCATTGATTTGGAATCGTGAATCAGCGATTGGAATGTCGCTGTGGAAGGGTCGCCGCTCGATTATTATTGATTGTTTCGTATGTGGGCTTTTATGATAGTTTGTCCTTCGTGTTGGGGGTCTCTAGCATGTCTCTACTCGGTGATTTGTCGTAGACACGTGTGTTTTAGATCTCGCAATAGCCAACATACCAGACCAGGGTGCGGTCAGCCTATATCTCCAATCACGAATAAATTTACACTCTAATCATCTGGTTATTAGTTTCTGGTTGGTCTTATCTAGTGCGCAATTTGATAGACGGTTACTTTACCTTACCGACCGTGTTTCTGAGTCTGGTTTTACAAAAAACAAATAATGCTGTCTATCCCATCGCGCCATTACGTAGTTTCTAGAAATAGGAAATTAATTATAAAGCTGTCTGTCTAATGTTCGTAGAAGACAATGGCACAACAATTAGTCAGACTTTGGTAAGGTATGGGAGGTTCTTTGATCGTTATTACCGAGTTGCCGCCCAAGATGTTACGAAGACGTCACTCAAATGTACCTATATGTAAGAAACGGTCCCCTATGTGACTGCGAAAAATGATTAAACCGAAAATTATTTCATCGGCAATAAGGTATTTCATTGATTATTAATACTATTTAACGGGTATTTATCGCGATAAATACCCGTTAAATAGTATTAATAATTATGTGTTCAGATCGCGTAAGCTTAAAAAAATATTTATTTCATTGATGTAACGTTAGGTACTTCGATTCGATCCTACCCGAAAAAAACTTGGCACATCAGGTAGGTTATGTATATACCGATATGGATTCCTTTCGAAACATTTACATAGGTCAAACTTACCTTATAATGATTCTATTTACCGTAAAATGTTAATGTTTTATGCAAATTATGACGTAAATTATAATCAAAAGTATAACAGAGCGTAGTAAAGTTATGTGTTATTTCTTAATTCTTACATAATTTAATTATTTAAGTGTAAATCTACGTACCTACATAATAATAACTGTTTCAATTCAGGCCAATTCTTTTCAAAGTAATTCTTCTAGTGCTTTAGTATTATTACTCAGTCGTTAATTCATAATGAATGATTGCATCACTCTACGCTCACTTTTACTATTTCGAAACTATGCATGAGTTGCAAGTGGCATATTGCACAAACATAACATCCGGCTCGAAAAACCGATGAACTATACGAGCCACTAAATTTAGTTAAAAGTGCTTATTTTCTATATTTCGCCAACACGTGGAACGGGAAAACCGACATCGCGGATTAATAGCTAAAAACAACAAAGAATTACTCACAAACTTCAAATAGTCTGAAATCACGCGCGCTAGGCGAAACGCTGGTCTAAGCATCACGGAGTGTTTTGTAGCTGAATTTGACGATGCGGGGCAATTGGCCTATTGTTGGATGTCTTGGCGATGTAGGTAAGCGTTCGTTGGGTAAAAAACGTATAGATATAAAGGAGCGTAAGTAGGCTGGTGGTGGTAGGTGGCGGTGATATAGCGGGCAAGTGAACGCGGCGACCTTGGGCCCGTGCCGGCCCGCGGACGTTCGTTGAACGTGCCTCGCCCCGCGCCGCGCCACCACCGACCTAACTCGCCAGTCGCCACCACAACCCGTTTGCGACCCGTACTCTCAAAAATATAATTAGAACTTGCACTTACATAGGATAAGTACTCCTTAGGGGGCGTCCATTAATTACGTGAAGCGTTGGATGGAGGGGGTCGAGCCGAATGTCAACTAATCTCACGTGGGGGAGGGGGGGTGTCGGCAAATATCACGTAATTATTTTTCCGCGAATTTTAGCAGTTCGTTTCGTGTTGACGCGAGATTCTCTTCTCTTAATCTTCATTAAGTATTTTACTGTTCGATTTTCTCACTGTGAGTATAAACTACGTTCTTAAAAGTCTTAAATCCAATGCAATCAAGCACATGTTAACTTATTTAAACTAAAAAATGCGTTTTGAAAAATCGCACGACTTCTCACCAGGGGAGAGGGGCGGTCGAAAAATTGCCAAAATCGCCTCACGTAATTAATTGATGCCCCCTTAGTCAGTCAGCAGTTAGCAAGTCAGTTTATTTACGGCCGCGATGCATGTGCTTAAAGTCAATTTGAATTTTTTTTATGTCACTTGCCGCCTAAATGGCTACAGGAGGGCTACAGCCACCGCCCACCACTACCGCCAGTTGAATTCCAATTCATGATAAGTCAATCAATGTATAAAAAAATTCAAAATTCAACCGTCGTCGGTCGATAGGCAAAACGTTCTGTGGATTGATTATTAATTTGGACTGTTAGGTATTAGGACTGTACCTAACGTTGTCATGGTCATCTGCGGTCAACAACATGGAGACAGCCTATTAGAAATATTTTACACTGGCTTTTCGGAGGATGTTATTACTAACTTTTGAAAGTTGACTGAACCTAACATTACTAATATAGATATATTATATGGATTAGATACCGTACCTTGTTTATACTTCATGATTTCTTACAAAACAAACTATCTTCCACCAGTAATAGCCGCTTATACCACGAATAAAAGGGACCATTTAGCAATTCTTAAAGTCGGCACCCATTCTTTTAATAAGCTTCCTAAATTCGGAAGGACTGGTATTAAAATACTTCCAAATCGGTCGTCTGACGTGGGTTCATTGCATTATTTTCGCAATAGCGAGTGCGTGAGGCCCGGGGGGGCGCCACCGCTTGCGAACGTTGACCGCGCAGAGACGTAGGGACCGCAAAATAAGTTTTGATTTAGTTGACTTCCATTCAACTCACGACCGTTAAACTTTTTTCTAGTTTCAAGAAAAAATCCTTTTGACGGACGCGAGCGGTTCGCTCACTGCTGATGTTGGCCTGGCTGGGTAGCTGGAGAGCTATCATCGATACCTGACGTGGGGACGTCAGGTATCGATGATAGCTCTCCAATAAGCTCACTCCGGCTCGAAGGACCATCTATCTACAACCGTAGGTTATGTCCAAAAAGTACCTGCACCTAAGTAGTTTTGAATTCTCGTAAAACTGGTTAATGCTGAGAAAATGAAAGCAACATCTGCTAGGTTGCCTCTTCTCAACTACTTACCT
Organism: Eupithecia exiguata; assembly: GCA_947086465.1. NCBI lineage: Eukaryota > Metazoa > Arthropoda > Insecta > Lepidoptera > Geometridae > Eupithecia > Eupithecia exiguata. The sequence continues at coordinate 4,704,677 of OX352229.1, forward strand.
ATCTATTCGATATTATAAATTTAATCATATTAGGTACAGCCACGCAAGGCATGGTAACTTTGCTTTATCATTCGATGAGCAGATAATTGGAAAGCTTTATGTTAGCAATCTTTATGAATAAAACCGATAACGAATATGCGCATTATTGCAGTTATAGGTACAAAAATACCAGAATCACATTTAAATTCTCCGCGTGTAAGGAAGAGCCTTGCCGTAAGTTACAAAGAGATGTAGGAATATACTTGTGTCTTACCTTTACACATTATTATCGTGTAGGTAGATGCATATAGATAATTCGTCGTTGTCAGTTAAATCTCGAGAAACATAAAGGCATGCGTGCATACAAACAGGATGTCGGAGGATTTTCCTCGTCGTTTGCTCCGCGGGAACGCGTCAGACGAGTTCTTGTGCATTATTACTAAGATATGTGGCGATAGTCATCATTCGATCTTGTTTGTAGGTATGAGGTATCTTTGCAGCTACCTTCATTACCTGTGCAGCAATTTCCACACCAGTTTTAACTGAACTGAGTTCAACGTCATATTAACTTGTTATGTCTCTTTCTGTTAGTACAAAGAAATGTCAATATGACGTATTCATTTATTTCTGTTAGAAATAAAAAAAAAACCTCAAGAACGAGTTGGACTCGCGCAACTAGGGTTCCGTAACTAAATATTATATTCATTATATAAATTAAAGACCTTGTTTCTTGCCAAATATAATGATTCTAGCTCAACGGGAAGTAGGTAGGTACCCTATAGGTTTTGGTCCATTGCAATAATCAAAATAATGCGTTTTTGTGATTAGACTACAATATTACAGTTTCCGCATTTTTTCCTTTACTTATGCTATAAGACCTTGCTTTTTGCTAAATTTCATGATTCTAGGTCAACGGAAAGTACCCTATAGGTTTTATGTGCATGATTCCCTTGGAAAACTCAAAAAAATTTGATACAAACGGCTGTAACTTTTGATTGCGTTGACTAAGAAGTTTGACTTATATCGAGGCTCCAAGAGGTTACGAACCTGAGTATGTGACGTGAATTTCAACTCGATATCTCCACGCGTTTTTGAGAAAAGAGGGTTGACAGACGGACAACGAAGTGATCCTATAAGGGTTCCTTTTTTTCTTTTGAGGTACGGAACCCTACAAAAACTAAGTGGGTGTTTGCGTTGGTAGAAAAGGATTTTTATGAATTAAAAAAAAAAGTTCCTTGCTGATCAGGGTGAGCCATGATTTGTATATCTATAATTTATAGGCTGCTTATAAAGGTTTCCAGGCCACCTGGCACCTAATTAATTCAGAGCCCTCAACTCTCACAGCTCTTGGGTGAATTAGGCTATGTAGCTAGAAGAATACAGAAATTATAAGGAAATGAAGCTGCAAAGGTCACTCAAATAACTCTTTACAAGCTCCGTCGTTTTATCACATTATCACCATATGCTCGCCCTCGGCACGTGCGGTTATCAAATGACACTTTCTCTTGCGTGCGCGCATCCACTCGTTCATTTTTGTTAGTAAATTTATTATTATGTTCTCTTGTCTCGTTCTCACATCTGCTCTTTCTTTTCTCAATGCATCAACGGTTCTATAGTAAAATTAAAACGTTTACAATCAAGTTTCTAATCGGCAGTTTACGATGGAATAACTGCCTCGATCGCATCGGTGGGAGTTTAAAAGGCCCTGTTATTTATTTTTGTAATCAAGATAACCTCGTTCACCGAAAATTGAGAAAAGATATCCGGTCGTAGAGCTTCTTTAGGCATCAAAACTGTACAGTCTGACGGGGTTAAATTAGCCCAGTGTCGTCGCTTTTGAACGAAGTCACGAAATTCATTTTAAAGTGAAATGTAACGATACGCGCGCCATGTCGTCGCGCGTCGCTTCGTTATCGCCGTTGATAAGGCAAAACACCATGATTACGTACACTAATCACTTCCTATATCAAAGTATTTGCCAAACGAATCGCAAAATGTACCACCATTATTGATTGACGTGTGTAGACTGTATAGATTGCTAAATCTGACGAAGTTGATGCTCTATCAACGGCAGCGCCCGGGCGGAGATCAATACAGCTAACTCTATACAGAGCCTCGCTCTAAATACCTGGACAATTTAATAATAATGCCATCAAAATCTAGCTTTAATCTTTTCTTTTCAAGACGTCTGATACTGAATTTACAATGGCCCTCAGCAACGGTTTCAAAGGAATATCGTAGAATAGCTGTCAATTAACGTGATAAGAGTAAGAGAGATGTAACAAGTGGTGCAGCGGCGGTGGGCGATGCGACCGCGACGGGCGCGATCGATAGTGCTTGGGGAGGCGTGGGGGTGGGGTGCCCCCCTCCCATATCAGCTGGATCGGACCCAGACAGCCTCCTGCTGCTTCACGCAAACATCATCGACCTCGTTAGAGTCGACTACTACGTGTCCGTGTACGTGACATATTTAATCAATCACATGCTCACTGATTAACTAATTTTTTCTTTTTTTTTTTATGTCCAACTGGGGGTTGAACATTTTTTGACATATTCAGACTCACCGCTGCGTGATCGATAATCGGCAACGCTATGTTACAGGGCAGGATATGGTCACTGTGAGTGTAAATTGGCAAGAGGCCACTTATTTTATGCTCTAAAGGTTACGTAACGTTCAGTCTGGTTGATTGAACCCGAACTTTAGGGTTGAGGGCACATTATACCGTCTGGGACAGCATTTACCCCGACCCGCGTGTCTATGTAACCTTGTACATCTCTATCTGGCACAGGTGTAGTCGTGTCTGCCAAACTGTGACCTCTATAGAGAAAAGTCACTATTTTTACTTTTTATTTGTTTCATTGAACACACAAAACGTAGATTACTCACTCTGGCAGGCGTGTGAAAACATCAACACGTTCAATGTAGCATTGGGCTGAATTTATCTTTATTTCCATTCAGACAACATGATCACACCTGCACTTTGCATCCAGGACATTGGGAATGGTTGCAATATTTGACTGGATATTTAGGTACAGGCGCAGACATAGTAAGTGGGTCTTATATAGCACCTTATAGCGTTGCGAGTTGTTTGTATCAGTAGATATGCTTCTGATAATATTAAGTGCAAGTACTTTCTGAATGGTTGTTTGGCAAATAAAGATTAGGAAATGTTACTGACACGAAATGAACTTTACGACAGCCGCTATCAACAAAGTTTGTGTCTGGTTTCTCCGGCGTTTAAGCAATCATGAAAATTCCAAGAAGCTCTTGAAAACTTTTATAGTTTCATAAGGTTAAAAATAAAATAAAACTATTACGAAACGATGGGCTGCTTTTCTATAATTTAGAAAAACAGTATTATTTTGTTGTATAATACTTTGTTAACAAAGAAAATTACAATGAAATAATAGAATTAAATTAAAACTAGTATTTACAATTGAAACAATTGAGCTAACTGCAGACTGTTGCAAACAATCTACAAGTAGCTCAACTGATCCACATCAATAACAGTCGGAAGCGTGCCCAAGACGCTAGCTGCATTGCCTCGCGGTATAGCAATGCTGATGCGCTGCGCCAGATACTCACCAGCTCTCGGGTCACGCGTCGCTTCGAACAGACGCTCAGATAATTTTTTTAAAACCCGGAGAGCCTCGGTCGGTACCCAACGGATCTAGTCTCGACGACGACGACGAGCTAATGCGTAGGCTCTGTCGAGACCTGCATATTTGCGCCTCTTGAGATCTTCGGCCAATTTTGTTGTCTCACTATCTCACTAATCTCATCTCACTATATCTCACTAATATTATAAACGTGAAAGTTTAGATGGATGGATGGATGTTTGTTCCTTTATCACGCCAGAACGGCTGAACGGATCTGAATGAAATTTGGCACAGAGATAGATTATAGTCTGGAATAGGACATAGGCTACTTTTTATCCCGGAATTCCCACGGGAACGGGAACTACGCGGGTGAAACCGCGAGGCGCTGCTAGTTAGATTATAAATTCAGCACAACTGTTGCAAATCACAGTGAATTCCGTAGAGCATAAGCTCTTAGGAATTATAGCACTGACTGGTCTGGAACTGGAGACCGGTAGGTAGATACGTAAGCTTTAGAGCTTACCTAACTGGCTACAGGATATCATTTAGCTAGGTGATAGGCACGTAGTTCCCATCTACCTTTACCTCACATAACATTCGTTGCAGTACTCAGGTACTTTATGTGTAGGTTGGTTACAATTGAAACGTCTGGCTTGTGTTTAAAAAACTTCTCATTGTTATAAGCGCATCACGAACGCTCATGTTTTCCTGTCTCGTTCACAATGCCACAAACATTGGTTGGTAGGACATTACTTCTATGCGACACGATACAATCACTGTTGCGTGATTATTCAACTCTCTACATCGCTACGCCAATTACGTTTGCAATTAAAATCTTTGCAAATAGCAACCGCTGCGTAGGGGAATTCATTCCAGCAGCTTGTATGCGTAAAAACACAGAACTATGTATATGTGCGTAAAACAAAGTTTTCTAATCATTTTCATAACAAAATTCAAGATAATTCATCATCATCAGATTCATCAGCCTATATTAGTCCACTGCTGGACATAGGCCTCCCCTAATGAGCGCCATAGCGCCCTCGAGATACTTAATTCATCATAATTAAGAAGGTAAACAGGTACGCTTTAAAAAGTTAGTCAGAAGAGAAAAGTTTCAAGGCATTTTGTAAAGGAATTTATTTCATTTTGTGCAACAAATGCTTAGGTACCTACCTACTTAGAAACATTGTGTTAGGTAGGATGAATCAACTTTTGCCCTCTCAGTATCTCTGCTCTTTGCCTTTTATTATTCAATAATCAGTAAACATAAACTGTGGATAAACTGGCATGTGTACGATACGTGTTCTATTTAGGTATAACATAACATGATACATACAATGTAGAGAACCAATTGTGGTAAATCCACCTAAGAGCCAGTCGGACTGAAGGGTTCCGTCCGATTCCGAAAGACAGGGCTAGGTGTCTTCGAAAAGGTTGCTTAGATAAAAGTGATGAGGTATTTTGTTTTTATAGTCAATAGACCTTCATTTGAATGAATGAACACAAAATATCTATATCTAATTAAAAACGAGAAATAGTAGAAAAGGCGGCCTTTTCGCTGAGAGCGATTTCTCACAGGCAACCTCTCACCCGGCCACAATCTTACCTGATGGTAAGTGACGATATGGTCAAAATGTATCACGTAGGTCTAGAAGACACCTATTCACTCTAGTCTTGAAAACTTTGGTCTATGTAGGTAAAGTAATCAAATTCATGGTTCACCCTGGTTCAAAGCACTTATTGATTCAAAGAAATAGTTTCTAGTTACGCAAACAACTACTTCTTTCCTATTCATTGTACAAATCAACTTTATCATAAATGTCAAAGTTTATGCGATATTGGTTATTGAATTTCTCAGTGTTGTTGCTTGTAGCATAGAATACCTAGATTATACGTTTCTCAGAAATGAGTTGTGATTTATTATAGTTTATCAGGTGAGTATGGTTTGGTACTGACTCAACTCCTGAATTTACGTGTAACTTTAAAGCTGATGTGTGTTCTTTATTTGCGAGTGATGAATTAGTTATGCTTATGATTTGAACAAATACATGTACTTGTACTGAGTGATTAGATTAAAAGACTGAAGTTTTTTTTGCGATCTTGATGTACATTTATTTGTTTTAAATAAGGTTGAATATCCATCATGAGTTTGGGTCACTGCATCTAGGTGAAACATAAATTCCAAAGATCAAAATGTTTTGTTATAAAATTTATAAGCAAGGTGCAATCCGGAACATGCTTTAGTTAGAGGTTTCTACGGGGTACCTTAGGGGGTCTGCGGATGATGATTTGCCCATACAAACGTACTACCAAAATGATTTGTAATTCGATCATATTTCCACAATGTCATGTGGTTTTTTGTATTCGAATAGTATTTATGTAGGTCCCTGGTTATTTTTTTCTTAATATTACACACATAATGAAATCTAAGCATAAATATGCAAAATGCGATTTTGCATATATTTACGTCGAAAATGACATGTTTTTGTCCTATTTGTTTGTATTAAAAACAACACTATCTTCCGTTTTGTTTGTTATGGAACATAGCTTAGATATATTATCTAGTTACAGAATTACAACACTATGTCGAAAATAAAATAAAAATCAGTCATCATTTTTGGTAGGTATTACGGAACATAATAATTTACGAATTGAAGTTGCGAGCAGCTGTCGCCGGATCCTTAATTATAATTTACATAGGTCCATATATTCATTAACTAGATTGAACAACACAGTACCAACTCCGATTGTCCGAATTATAGGATAGGTACTTAATAAAACGACCCTTTCAGTAGAAGTTATTTATTTGAAATCTCAAACCGAGGTCGTCCGCACCCGTGCGTTCTCGTCAGCGCGATTCAGCCTTCGTGCACTTTTAATCACGACATCTAGTTAAAACTTAACACACTAAAGTAGGTAGCCTCGTATCTACATCTTAACTTTTACATTAAACATGCCACCCGCCAAGAACGACATTGACAGTTCTTAACTCTACCACCCGCCATGAGGTTTAATGCACAAATTTTAACACAACTATAAAATTTAAGCAAAACAATAACAAGGTAACACAACAAACTTAATAGGGTGCTCAATAGCACAGTAAATAAACAAGGGTAAAAATCTTTACTTAAAAGTACAGATACAAACAATACATCAGTCAGTGACCGGTAACAAACACAATTTTGAAGTAGGTCTCTTTAGGAGAGACTGGCCACACTTCAAGGTTACAACACGTACAACCTGGTCTGATCCAGGATGAGTAAAGACCACTCTGCCTAACATCCAGCGAGCTGGAGGAAGATTGTCTTCCTTAACGAGAACTACATCGCCAATTTTGGGTTCCGGATTGAGTTTTGACCATTTATAGCGTTGCAAACAATGAACTAAATACTCGCTGGACCACCTTCGCCAGAAATCTTGCACCATCTTTTGCGTCATCTGCCAGCGTCTTAACGAACTGACATTGCTCTGCTCGTAGTCACGTTCAGGTACGATCACTAAGGGTTCGCCAATCAAAAAATGTCCTGGAGTTAGTGGGGTTGCTTCGCTATGATCGTTGGGCAACATCGACAACGGCCTGGAATTTAGGCATGCCTCTACCTGCGTGAGAACGGTGGACAACTCCTCATATGTGAGCGTGGAATCACCAATAACGCGTTTAAGATGAAATTTTGTTGATTTCACGCCCGCTTCCCAAAGTCCTCCGAAATTCGGAGCATGCGGGGGAATGAAATGCCACGAAACGCTGTTGGTGCTTAACCATTTTCTAATTTCAAGCGCTACTGATGATCCTTCAGCAATGACGAGCTTGACAAGTTCCTTGGACGCTCCTACAAAGTTCGTCCCATTGTCGCTCCATACGTCACTTACGTGCCCTCTTCGAGCCACGAATCTTTTGAAGCCAGCTATAAAGGCTTCAGCAGTAAGGTCGCTAATAACCTCTAAGTGTATGGCCTTGGTTGCCATACAGACAAAAACACTTATGTAGCCTTTATACGACTTATTGCCGCGTCCCTTTGATACTCGGACATTGATTGGACCGCAGAAGTCAACACCACTGTGTAAGAAAGCTCTCGCCGGTGAGACTCTACTTAGTGGGAGTTGGCCCATAAATGGAGGTTTGGTGACAGCAGCGTGTCTAATGCAAACAACACATTTGCGGACATGCATTTTAGCTAGACTTTTCGCTGACACAATCCAATATTTTGTTCGCAAATGGTTCAGCATTAGGGTTGGGCCACCGTGTAATGTCCTTCTGTGCGCTTCATCGATAACCAACTTCGTAAAATGGCTATCGTGTGGAAGTATTATGGGATGCTTGGTGTCCTCGGGAAGGTTGGATTTCTGGATCCTACCACCCACTCTCATAATCTTCTCATCATCAAGGAAAGGGCTTAATGACTTCAGCTTGTGGTGATTATCTGCCAATCCTAGCTGACTCTGTCTTATACATGAGTATAAGGCGTCACTCAACTCTCGTGCTGTCAAGTACGGTTCAAACTTAATGTGCTTTTTATACTTTAGGAACCTTCTACAGTAAGCTACCACACGTACTAATTTGCGCAAAGAAGAGTATCTGGTCCACAGGTTATCGCCAGCTGACGGTTCTTCAGTGGCTGCAATATGAACCTTAATCTTTCTTTGCTCTAGCTCAGTTGAAGACTGCGGCCTCAGATACTCAATGTCTGTCTCTCTTAACCAAGACGGACCTTGTAGCCATAAGGTGCTCTCTGCTAACTCTAAAGGCGTGCATCCTCTGGACGCTATGTCTGCTGGATTCTGGGCTGATTGAACGTGCGACCACTGCGTGCTATCTAACTTCGACAAAATTTCGGACGTCCTGTTGCCAATGAACGTGGACCAACGACTAGGATGACTGCTGAGCCACGCCAGCACAACAGTCGAGTCGGTCCATCCATGGATGTGACGACGTTCGATCTCTAATAAGTTGCCAACTTCGGTGATCAACTTAGACAACAGAACCGCTCCCATCAACTCTAGGCGGGGAACTGAGATTTGCATGGTGGGAGCTACCTTAGTTTTAGCCGCGACAAGATTAACATGTACGTTACCTCCTACATCAATAGTCCTCAAGTATACTACTGCAGCGTAGGCGGTGATAGATGCGTCGCAGAACCCTTGAAGCTCCATACAACTGTCTTCAGTTTTAGTTTCAAGCCACCTGGGAATACTTATTTCGCTAATATCGGTAAGGTTAGTCTGGTATGCAAGCCATTCACTGCGCAGTTCTTCTGGAAGCTCATCGTCCCAATCTATTCCTGCCAACCATAACTTCTGGATCATCACCTTCGCCACAATAACACAAGGTGCGACCCATCCTAAGGGATCGAATAGACGGGAGATATTAGAAATAACCTTGCGCTTGGTTACAGGATTTTGCAACTCCGGAAGTTTCACTGAGTAGTGAAATGCATCAGATCCTTTATCCCAGGAAAGTCCTAGTACCTTCACCACATCGTCCATCTTAATGTCTACATTTCCTTCCTGAGATCCTTGACTTTCTACTTCTTCTGCTAAATCCTTATCATTTGTAACCCATTTCTGTAGTTCAAACCCTCCTTTAGATAGCAATTCCTTCATTTCCTTAAAAATCCGTTTTCCCTCTTCAACTGTTTGACTGCCAGTCAGTAGGTCATCTACATAAAAATCCCTTTTTACCTTCTCAGCCGTTTCTGGGCAGTCCTTGCCTTCATCTGTCGCGACTTGCTGTAGGCTCTTTACTGCTAAGTATGGAGCCGGTGCCGTGCCAAAAGTTACTCTTACTAATTTATACTCTTCTGTTTCAGCTTCCGGGGCGTCTCTCCACACAAGTCTCTGAAAATCTGTATCTTCATCCGCAACGACTACTTGGCGATACATTTTGACGATATCTGCGCTGAGGCAGATTGGATGCATACGCCATCGGGTGATGATGTGGCGTAAATCCTGCTGCAGCGCAGGACCTATCATCAAAGTATCGTTCAGCGAAACTCCGTTCATTCCCTTGCATGACGCATCGAACACTACTCTGACCTTGGTCGTGGTCTTGTCCTCGCGTATTACGGCATGATGCGGCAGATAAACCGCGTCTGTTTTCTTACTATCTTCGCCAGTAATACGTACCATGTGACCAAGGTCCAAGTATTCACGCATGACTTCGGAATATCTTGCTTTGATTTCGGGGTTCTTCTTAAAACGATTTTCAAGAAGGTGAAATCTTTTCATAGCTATTTCTCTTGAATGGCCGTATTTACACTGCGGATCCAAATCCCGAAACGGCAGTCGCACTACATACCTACCTGAAGAGTCTCGACGAGTTGTTCTACTGTAGAACTGCTCACACTGCTGCTCTTCTTCGCTGAGCATCTTTACACTAAGGGTGTCGGATTCGAGTTGCCAGAACTGCTTAAGTAATTCGTCTATACACAAGTGCTTACTTATTATGTTGTGGAAGCAATGTTGATCACCATCAGCCTCAAACTGATGTGTAGGACCTGATAAAATCCATCCCAATGCTGTACACTGCGCTGTTGGAGTGCCATTAGGTCCCTTGATCAACCCTTCTCGGATGATCTTACCGTACACGTCCGCACCGAGCAAAACATCAATTCTACTCGGCGTGTAAAATTGTGGATCTGCAAGAGCAACCTCAGCCAGCTCTGGCCAGTCCACATAGTCTGCCTTCTCTGATGGAAGGAGACTTGTTATTGCACGTAAAACATGTGCACGTACCTGCAGTTGGAAGCTTGGGTCATGGCGCGATTCTAACTTCATCACAACAACGTGTTTAGAAGCTAATCTTTCATCGCCGCCTAAGCCCGCAATGCTGTTCCTACTAAGCACCTTACGGAGACCTAGCATTTGTACTGCTGATTCTGTTACAAATGACGCTTGAGAGCCCTGATCTACGAGTGCCCTGAGCAGACGAACGTTTCCGTGGTCTGCCTGAACTCTCACAATCGCCGTGGCTAACAGAACCTGATTAGTTCCCTGATTCTGGGAGAAATGTACCTTGACATTTGACGTTGCTTCGTCCAAAGACGCCTTAACGTCATTGACAGCTGACTTGACTTCTACTGCTAAATCAGATTTGGCAGTATCTACTAATTTTGGTGAAGTCTTTTGACTTGGGTGGAGCAGTGAGTGGTGTTTGTGCTTACAAATATTACACCGGGTGGGAGTGCGACATGTGAATGCAGAGTGGTTTTTACCTAAACAATTGAAACATAAGTTGTTAGTTTGAACGAACGAGTGTCTATGATCATAATTCAGTTTTGAGAATTCCTTACAGTTTGATATCTTGTGGTCATTACCTTTGCAGCATGGACAACATACCTTAGCTCCAGAATCGGATCCACCAGCTGAAGTTGCGTGCATTGCCTTGGTTGAAGAATTTGGTTTGGTCTTTGGCTTAGGTTCTATAAACTCGAGGGACCGGAATCGTGACTCTAAAAACTCGCGTAGTTGGTTCAAAGCTGGCATTTCATCGGAAGTACTAATTTTACATTCCCATTCCTTACGAGACTCTGAATCCAGCTTTGAACATACTATGTAGATCACGATAGCATCCCAGGTACTAACATCGATACCTAAATTCTTCAGACCGTTCAGAGTATCGTTTGTGATGTCCAACAAATCTTTGACTGCACTGCACGATTCAGCTGTTAGTTTGGGTTGGTTCATAAAACGCTTCAATAAACAGTTAGCCAGGTACTTTTTATTGTTAAAACGATTATTCAATGCCGACCAAGCTTCTTGGTAGTTGGAAGCTGTGATGGGCACATGCCTTAACAGCTGTTCAGCTTCACCCGATAAATGTCCCTTCAAATAATGCATCTTTTGCACATCGTCGATTGAAGCGTTATTATGCACCAATGAGGTGTACAAATCTTTAAAGGTTGTCCATTCTGCATAAGAACCCGAAAAAGTAGGGATAGATATTTTGGGCAATTTAACATTCCATTCTCCTGATGCAATAGAGCGCGAGCTTGTCGGAGCGACCGACTTAAGCAAGCTTAAAGCCTCCCGCAACTCAGCTTTATAATCAATATATGTCTCTTCAACCTCCTCAAAAACATTATCTGACATGTACCTAGATTGACTAATGTCCTCATCACTCATTAAAATCTTGGCATGACTGTCCGCAAACTTTCGCCACTTTTCATCTAAAGACTCAATTCGTGTTAGTATGTACGACTCTTTACTTAATCTATCCTTCGGAGATTTTTTAAAATTAACCAATGACTTTTCTATTGACGACTTAAGATTAAATTGACTTTTAATTACAGACACCATATTGACACCAAAACTCACAGTACAAACAAACGAAGTTTTAAACCTTTCGGCACTAATTTTCTCAGAATTTTACAAGTTCAACAAAATTCCTAAAAACTTCACAAGTTCAAAATAATTCCTAAAATTTTACAAGTGTTTGAAGTTCAGACGAAAATCGGGCGTAGGTTCCCCGTCTGTTACGTTTTAGCGAAATTATTCTAAGTCTTAATTACCATGCATTAAATTTACTAAGTCCAAAATTTACGTTAACATTCAGAATAATCTATAATTTAAGTCCAAACTAATCTTCAAATCTTAATTTCTTCAAAACAATCACCAATTCACACCACAACAAATAGTACTCACAGATCACAAAGGCAAACCCACTGCGATACGTCAATGCTGTGACGTCCGTCGGTCGTCGTCGCGACGTCACTGATCCGCGCTGCCTGCCTCGTCGTCACTCCTGTGACGACACCCACTGCCAGTTGCGCCCGCTGCTTGCGCCGCTGCTGCTGCTGCTGCTGGTGGTGGTGATGTCGGCGGCGCCGTCGGCCGACGTTTCGCACGCCTTGCTGCTCCTCACTCTTCTTTTCAAATGACCGGCTCACTTGGCCAGGCCACTCTCTTACCGAACCTAGTTGGATAGGTATCGGTAGCACTGCTCAGCGGAATCGCCACTACGCGCTAGTGCTGAATTTTTAAAACAAAAGACTATATTCGACTCGAAGGACCATGAACAACACAGTACCAACTCCGATTGTCCGAATTATAGGATAGGTACTTAATAAAACGACCCTTTCAGTAGAAGTTATTTATTTGAAATCTCAAACCGAGGTCGTCCGCACCCGTGCGTTCTCGTCAGCGCGATTCAGCCTTCGTGCACTTTTAATCACGACATCTAGTTAAAACTTAACACACTAAAGTAGGTAGCCTCGTATCTACATCTTAACTTTTACATTAAACAAAAATTTTACATTAATAATATAGGTGGTATGTACCTATACATACATAAGAATATAAAATAGAAAGATATCCCAGTCTAGACATCTCGCATAGATCTATCAATACAATAAGTTCTTAGATAAGTACATCTGAGCCACCGCTCCCTAAGATAATATTTACATACGAGTTGAGGCTATTGAGGCCGTGCTGGGCGCCAGACTTTATTGCTCTTATTTAGCTTAGTCGGCGAAGGACTTGCTATTTTGATACCGATGAACGATAGAAGTCGTTCTACCGGAGCGTAGAAACAATGAGACGATTATTAGATCTTAATTTAGATGAAGTGCTGATAAATTTACAACGCAGACTTGATATTTTTAAACTTACGCGACGAATACATTTTTAGTACGATTTAACGGGTATTTATCGCGTTTATTTACCTTTGTCTCCCTAAGTCCCGACGTTTCAACAGGTTTACACATTGTCGTGGTCATGGGATGAACCCACATCATCCCGTGACCACAACAAACAAAATAAACGCGAGAAATACCGGTTAAATAGTATTAATGTATTATAACTCTTTAGTTTGGTTGGATGGACGAGATTGTTAAGAGCATGATTGCTTTGCCAGACGAGATAAGCTAGTTCTACGACTGTTGAATTGAAACAGTAGTATGATGAGCGTAACAGCTGAGAATCAGCTGGCGAGTGTTTGACGGCCTCGCTCTCGTCGTCGCCTCACGAAATACTGAGCTCATCGCCCGAACGATCCCTCAGACACTATTCGTAGACGAACTACCTATAGTCGATCTTGGAGTTCGATGAAAATTCTGTGTACATACAACAAACCAGAATAAAAAAAAACTTTATTTCACGTGCTTGGAGTCGGCAAGCTGAAGACAGGGCGCTATGGCGCTCATTAGGGGAGGCCTATGTCCAGCAGTGGACTGATATAGGCTGATGATGATGATGATGATGAGTTGGCATAAAGATATACTTACGTTATTAAATTTCTAACATTAAAGGTACCTATTAATTGAATAAATTATCTCAAAAAGCAAGAACTTTAAATTGTGTATTAAAACAACAACAAGAAAGTTAAAACTTATTAGGTTGAGTAATGCGAGATTGTTCACCTTTTTGCAGATGGTAAAAAAATCGAGTAGGAGTGCCTTGCTGCTCGCCTAAGAATAGAGGGGCCTAGTCGATCGAACGTCATTCATTACTTACATATTTGCTATAAAACATGATTCGAAGACTGAGGCAATCGTAGACGCCCTTTTGAGAATTCGTTACAGTCTTTCATACTATATGAGATCTTTAATTGAATTATTTGAATACTCGGGTACTCCTAAATTGGCTTAAGTGACACACCCACCAGTCCACACGCAATTTCAAAATACTATACCTAAAAGTACCTATATTCCATCTGGCAATATAGTAGGCATTGATATAAAGGTCAAATTTTTTGATGAGATCTTTAATTGAATTTTATGTACTTACCTAATCAAACTTTTATGTATGTTTAACTAAGCTGTCTATAACTTAAATAAATCATTTGTAGTTTGTAGGTAATTGACACAAACGAATGTGCCGTTCTGCAACTACATTCGTGTGTGGAAAGTTTCAACATCATAAAGGCAATAACCATTACTGATAGCTGGGCTAGCTGAGAACAGGCATGCGAAAAAGCCAGTAGGTAATTAAAAGGTTGACAGCGAAGGCCGCAAGTTCCGCGAGGTGTCGCAACACGGCGGCGCGGCGGTGGCGGTGGCGCGGCTGCAGCACGGCCGCTCACCTCTCGAGCCGGCGGGTCACGCGTACCTTCCATTCCTTTCTAAATTGCTTTCTACGTCGCACTAACTTGTGTAAGCAGTATCACTGCCTTCGTTTTACCTCCGCCTTTTTCCGGTATTCTCATTTTTCGCATAGGATATCGGATAGCAAAGCGAAATTTTCCATTTATTAGGAGTCTCTAAAGCGGATGCGATCCCTCCTACATAGAGAGCGGTCCAGTTATCTAGCGCCGTGTGTGTTGTGCGCGTGCATGGTACATCAGCCGACATTCCGATAGCTACGCGTCATCCGCGATTGTGCTCCGATGCATTCGCTATTTAGGATTCGTGCTGACTACATCGGACCCCTTTGTTCTTGGATCTTAATTGCAACATTGTGATGTGCAACGAAATGTTTTATGCATCTCATTTTAATTTTTATATTGTAAGCCATAAATCATCCGAATGAGAGGCATGAATCAAAAGGAAATCGAAAGTGTTGTTGCACAAGTCTATTGTCCTCTGCGTTCTCTTGAGTTACCTACCTGTGTAATCTTATACTTATCGGGTTCGTCTGCAATTCTCGAGCAATTTCCATCAACTATCGACGGGTTGGTAGATACCTTTATTTAATTAGAGTGGATGGTGATATAAATTTTACCTTTGGCAGGTTACTCAGGTTGCTTGGGGGGTTAGAAAGTACGCGTGATGTAACTAAACAATGCGCCCCGCACGGGCTCTGCTCGGAGTCTCGTGACCGATCTGGATTATTCTACTTGCAGGCTTTCTTCGCGTCTCACCTATAATATGTTGAAGAGAAAACGGTTTTGCATTGTTAAACATTAAATTGGTTAATACAAAATTAAGATTAGGTAGGTACCTATCATTAGTACCAAGGCTCACAGGAACTCTCTACAGAAAAGCTCCGAAACCCAAAGATTTAAATATCTTTGCCGAGACCATTACGTATGTTCTCAGAGCTTTTCTGCATAGAGAGAAAGAGAGAGCGAATTACTCCGTCCCTTGGGTACCATATCGATGTACCCAATATCAGAATATAGTACCTACCTACGAATTTAATTAGTATTTTTTCTTGGTGTCAAGTTGCTGAAGGTTGTATTTCATAAGGGTAGCTAATGCGCTGTATCCATACTTCCGGTGCCATTCACAAAAGGCAATTTAGTGACGACTCCACAACACAACTGGTGACAAACTAGACGAAACTCACTCATTAGTAGCATAGAGGCAAATGAATCTTTACTACCTAACTTTGTGCTGTCTCATTATGTGTTGTGTTGTCTGTGTTGTTTCAGATTTAACAAAACTGGATATTCAAAATTAACTAATTTTATTAAGACTCCCTCATTCTACCGAACAATCGTTTTTTTTGTTTAATCTCTACTAAAGTTTATGACGCTCATTACATGGACACTGGCAGAATTGTTGCTAACTACAAGCACAGCACGCCATAAAAAAAGAAGTTGAAGTTACTACACTAAGCTGAATCCGCAGTGAGTTAAAAGTTTTGTGTTCTGTAAAACTAAACATACCTATACAGAATACCATTTCAATGAGAAGTGGGTTTGCGTTCGAAGGGAGCTCGGTCACTTGAGTGATATGGTACCAGTTCGAATTCGAACTATTACAGAATGAGTCCACAGGAAGCTTGTCCACCACATGTCGAGTACGACAGTGAACTCCCCCCTAGCACGGGGATTGTTGTCTAGGGTAGAATAGAGAAAAATTAAGTCACTTCGTCATCCAATGCGTAAATTATTTGAAATGCATTCCATCAACTTCAATAATGTACGCAATGTATGACGATGCAATATCATTATTGTCTATTCTACCCTAGACAACAATCCCTGTGCTAGGGGGGTAGCCCCCCTAGCACAGGCAGCCCCCCTAGCCATTGCATCGCCATACATTGCGTACATTATTGATGTTGAAGGAATGCCTTTCAAATAATTTACGTATTTGATGACGAAGTGACGTAATTTTTCTCTATTCTACCCTAGACAACAAACCCCGTGCTAGGGGGGCTGGTCTTAAATGTTGTCTTGGGCAGGTAGACTGCAGTAAGAAAGAAGATAATAATGTTTAATAAAACAGCCGAGGCTCGTAGAGATAGTATCAATGTTGATTTATTTTTTATTGTTCGTTTGGCCACCACCTCACTTGACTAAGTGACGATGTGGCCTAAGATGGAGCACGCTTTCCCAGAAGGAACGTTTTCACCCTGGATTTGAAGACTCACGATTGTACTCTGGCGGGAAAACAGACGCTGGGAGCTCGTTCCACTCTTTGGCCGTGCTTATTATAAAGGTAGAGGAGAATCTTAAATTATTTCCAGGGTTACTTATAGTAACAGCCATTAACATACTGGTAATTTGCGACCGATTTCAAAGCGATGCGATTGCGTAGCGATCACGGCGCGACGACGACGACGACGCAACGAGCACGCCACCGCGACGCGATTTTGAACACCAGCGGCGGCGTCGCTCGTCGCGGTGTGCTTGCTACGCAAGCCGATCGCTTTAAAAGCGTTCGTAAATCGCCAGTGTGATATGATGATAAGTGATAATGAGGCTGTTATTATAGGTAACTGCATATAATACTAGTAATTCTTAATATTAGTACTATAATACTAGTATTAACAATTACATAAATCTTAATGCTGCGAGAGAACACCATTATATGTATGTTAAGACACAGATCTCTACTTTGCGGTAGACTTGTACTGTACACTTACTGTTAACAACAAAGGCCAAAATTGAAAGAGGAACTACCGCATTATTGCTCCGAGGTGTATCCTGCCTGCGTGAGTCATAGTGAACAATGAACTGTGTTGATGGATACCCAAAACGCTTCCGATTATTGTATTGTCTGTCTGTATTCTCAAAACTTTAGATATTATTAAAGGGCTTACTTACTGAGAAAAGCACCTCTTACCCGCACTTTGCACTCGCTGTTGCAAAGAAAATAAATCTGTTTCTAGTCTCTCTGAAAGAACTTTGTAAGACTACATTGTTTGTTTTGTGTTATTTGTAATGCAGGCATGTCTTAGCTATTGAATTAGGATAATAATATATGTAATAATTATAGTTTAAAATTGAAAATAAGTACCAAATATTTGCTTCTTCAAATTCAATCTTTTTATAATTGCAAGAAATTATTAGGTAAGTGAAATTTACCCAGAAAGAAGTACCAACCTCTATTGATGTAACATAACGACACTTGAATTACTACAAACAAACAAACCTACATATTGGCACAATAAATTATCATGGTTATGAGCATATTTGCATAGAACCTATTGACTATATTCCGCTTTACAAGGTGTGAACTTGAACTTCACGTGACTATAACACGGTGTTCGTTCAACTCATGAAATATTTCATTACGTTTTTGAAGTATTTCCGAAAGATTGTCAACTGTATACTAATAGTTACGTCTGTGGTCACTTGCTGATTACTATAGAAAATATACCGTAATATACCTTGCTATTAATATTATGTTATAGCTCCGTCTATGGTGGGCTTTAAGCGATTTTGTTTCGATGACATTTCCTTATTATCTTGAGGTCGCATCGATAGCAAAGTAGGTAAATATAAATATGTACAAAAAATAGATACATAATGCTGGACAATTCAGACAGCATTATCTAGCCCCAAGCTAAGCAGAGCTTGTGTTATGGGCACAAGATAACTGATACATACTACCATACTGTGACTACATCCATACATAGAATCACGATACAGAGTGTGATATAACTATAATACGTCATTGGTGAATAGGTATTTATATACCCATACGTAAATAAATACCCATCAAATAATGGCGAACGCAATTTCTGTGAAGGCTAAATTCATCTGTAAACGAATTGAATTTTTTTGATTCATTATTATTATATAGATGGTAGCTGGTAGTAAGTATCTGTAAACCTATCAGAAGTATAAAACTAAGTACCTATCGAATTAATCTATTGTGTAAACTAGACAGTCGGAAACAAAAATTTAAAATTTATTTTTATGATTTGGGTAACAAGGGCGATTTGCTCGAGGTTGTACAAACAAAATATCCGTAGATACATGCCTTATATTATAATTTATAATTATAGATTTATGTGTTTATTTTTTATTCTTGAGCTCTCAACCCAAAGCATTAATCTCGTGCTCATAAAACTGAAGGCACCCATAAGCTCTTATTGCAAAGCTATTATAGGACTGTTACAAAACAAATGGATCAATCATCGGTATTTCTTTTGAGTAGATTATTTATATAATCCTTTATTAGGTACCTAAGTATAATAAAAAAAACCAGGAACCAAGTCACATTACACATACCAACAATCAAAAACTCAATTGAATTCAAATCACAAACCTAAGACTCCCTGCGACGAAAACTCTAAATCAAATTCTTCGATTTGGTCAGACGTAATTAATTGTTTTTATATCGTTTTAAATCAAGTGGTCGTGTGGTTGTGCGACTCGTCGGCAACTGTAGGTATTAACTGGTTTATTGACATTCAGTCCGGTTGTCGCCGAACGAAATGAATCTTAATTCTTGTCGCCATGAGCACATTGAGCACTTCAATATTCATCGTAATACCTATTTTATGTAGGCAATTATTAAACACGTACTTACAGCTAACTGGCAAAGTACTTTGGGTGACTTCAAAGTCTTCTCGAGAGGGGCTCTACATTTTGTTAACAAAGCACTTCGCGTCGACCTTATTGCTTTGCTTGTTCTCTAAAACATCACGTTACGATGAAAATCTTTGATCCATGAGTGTTTACAGGTGTGATAGAATATTTGGAGAACCTTGATCGAAAGCTAGAAAATTTAGAATAGTCTATGAATAAATTATAGCTATCAATCGATGTTATACACGCCCCATAAGCATGGAGCTGTGTTTAGGATGGGAACACAAATAGAAAATAAAAATACTCAACTTGGTTTCCAAGAATTTCCTATTTACTTATCAACAGGTAGTAAGTAAAGTACCTACCTAAGTTATTTATTTGGGGAAAAAGTCGTAAAAGCTACAGACATTATTGACATCATCGTCAGCATCTTTGACTGGATAAATAAAACTGTCTAGCAGTTACATGAATACTTTATGTGTGTGAAATTCAAATAAGCATTGTCTTCATTCAGACACTACAAAGCCTGGACTACAGCTCACGCCTTTTACTGTCTCTGTTTTTATTATCGGGAACAATCTTTTATCATTTCATCTTTCGCATGTGTTTTAAAACACAATGGATTTCGAGTGGCGTATAAAAGTGTTGTGTCTAC
This sequence comes from Eupithecia exiguata, assembly GCA_947086465.1. Taxonomy (NCBI): domain Eukaryota; kingdom Metazoa; phylum Arthropoda; class Insecta; order Lepidoptera; family Geometridae; genus Eupithecia; species Eupithecia exiguata. Next base: position 4,724,551 of record OX352229.1, read on the forward strand.
ATTTGAAATAACACGCCTTTGTGAATTACTTACATGCGTGCTACAGAGGTCGAGATGTTCGAATTCGTGTTACGTCATGTAGTAGGACGAAAATAAAACATGTTGCTTGCGAGGAACGTTACGGTTCCCTCGGGCGCATGCCGACCCTCCGAACTTGTAATTATTTCTTTGGTGGCTCAGCACCATAGGTCTCCCAGGACCTCTATCCGTGTTTACTCGTGAACGAAATGAATCTGACGTGTTTTTCCCTCTAGTTATTTCACTCTCTCGGCGCAAATCACTGACTTACAACGGCTGAGGCCAATTAACGAACTTCATTACATAGTAATGTTTCGGATAGATGCAATGTGCGCTTGCACAGATATAAGTGGTAGAGAGTAGTGCATAATCCATTTATGCGTCTGCGTGGGAGCTGCACCTGTGCGTTTAGCCGACGACGTCGTCGCTACTGCAATTACGATAAATATAATACGTTATGTGTTTTTGCTTATTGCGTATTCCTTCAAGTAGCTGCTAGCACTAAGCAACTCAGAAGTATGCAACCACGTTAGAGTTCGTAGAAGCCAAAGCCTTTGTTCTGTGCAGTTTCTAGATATTATCACGGTTTCTTGCTTGGTTAGGCATTACCATGTTGTTTTGTGTCGCTAGGTATTTGAATTTTACCGTTATGTTAGAGCTCTTGGAATGTGTGCTTAAATTGGAACATAAACGTTGAGAATAATGTAGTTTTGTTACAAATTACCTGCTTGGTAGTCATACTCTAACCTTCGTAGGTAGTTTCCTACATCAAATACTTGCTCATTTCATTGCTGTCTCTGACCGCACTTTATCACCGCGGTCGCACATGTTATGTACCATGTTCCCCAACACATACTCCTTTAGGCACAAGTTCCTAGAAATACCTATCTATCATCAAAACAACTCATTATCCTGTTTATCACATCCTTACTTCTAATGTATTTCGATAAGTAATAACTAGACTTATCTCAATGTTCTCACACATTTATTTGTCAACATCATATTAGCTAATTTGTTTGTCAACACCATTTAATGATTTGTTTACTACTCTCATATCCTTAGTATATAAGCGTAGACTTAAGATAAGCAAGTTCAGTTCAATCCTGTCTTCGAAACTAGCACTTTCTCTTTGTAAAAATTCTAAATCGAATAAAGTTTTATTTTTTTAAAGTGTTTTGCAACCTACCAGTTAACAATTTGGCGCAGCCGGTAGGATACTCGCGGTCGCGAAATAAGTCGAAACGAACGTTTTAAAACGGTACCTGAAGGGTTTTAACAGTTTCGCCGAAGCTACGCGATGATCCAGATTATCCTGTTACTCTGGTAAGTGGCTGAACATATTTATGCTCACTCCCTTCATCCATTCCCATCACCTACTTCAAACAAACTCTTGTCCTAAATCTATTTACTAAATCGCTAAATCCAAGCACTAAATCCCCAAATCTAAACCTAACTCGAACAGTTCTCTAAGAAACAACATGACGTCGGAAAACAAGCAAAGTGTATTTAACGCCACAAACAACGACATACCATTAAGCGCACTGCAGGGCATGATCCCCTGCTTCGATACAACAAAACAGTCAGAAGTCTACCTCTTTGTAAGGGCATGCGATTCCGCTTTTGAACTGGCCTCACCAGTTCAACAAAAGATTCTTTTAACATATGCCTTGATACGCATAACAGGGCCAGGGTCGTCAGACATACACGCGAGGAAATTTGAATCATGGTCAAGCTTAAAAAATTTCTTAATTCAAAAATATTCCCAAACAAAAACATTAGCTCATCTCCATCTGGAGCTGCAATCTCTCTTCCAAAAACCACAAGAGTCGATCACCGACTACTTCCACAGAGTGGACCTCTGTAGAAGCAAGATAATAGAAAAACTTAACGCAGAGTGCGCAGACTCCACTTTAATAGGTCGCCTGGCCACAACAGACGAAACAGCGCTCAACGTTTTCATAAACGGCTTAAGCTCAGACATAGGAACTATGTTACGGGTAAAATCGTTCACCGACCTGACTGATGCTGGCAGTTTTGCCATCCAAGAAGAAAAAATAAGGAAAATGAATAGTGTCAGACACAACCTTTTTAATCCAAAAAACGCAGCTCCAAGGCCTTCGATGCCTATGCCTCGCAATCCACAGCGACTAGAAAACAACGCACTCACAAAAACATGCAACTATTGCAAAAAACCAGGTCATTTGATATCCGAATGTCGCAAGCGCGCATACAATAATAACCTCCGTCAAAATCTGAATTCGCGCCAGCCACAAGCTCAACTCACCTCATCTCAGGCAAAGGTGAACAATTTAAACTCACAGGCGACCGAGGAAACGGGTACGTCCTCGGGAATCGCTTCGAACTCCTTAGACAGTGCCCAGACACCGACCTCACCGCTGATGACGAACCAGTCGAGCTTGGATCTGTCTGTCGAGGCCCTCCAACTAGGATGGTAAAAACTCAATCAAAATCAACCAGGTTTAGTTATCAGGAAAAGCTCCATCCAGTCCATCGGGGACAAGCATTTCCTAAACCCGTAGCACCGCAAACACGACGACCTCAAAATCACGAGACGAATCACAAAATCCTATGCGATGCTAGCACTCAAACTGAACCTCAGGACTCTAATTCCACTCGAAATCTTAAATCAAATCAAAATCGTAAATCAAAATCTAAATCAAACTCTAAATCAAACTCTAAATCAAACTCTAAATCAAACTCTAAATCAAGCTCTAAATCAAACTCTAAATCAAACTCTAAATCTAACTCTAGGTCTGACACGAAACCTCCTGAATTCATCACGATTTCATCACTAAACGTCCCGCCGGAAAATCTTTTGCATTGTAAATTCCACATCGAAGGAAACCCAATCACCCTCCTCGTTGATACAGGAGCCGCTATTTCCATTATCAATAAGTCAAAGATTGGAAACGCTCCTCTAGATGTATCGAACATCGTATCAATAGTAGGAATCTCGGGTAAGCAATCCTCAATCCAGAGCTTCGGAACGGCTCGACTATCACTAGATAACTTTGCAAAGTTCAAATTCCATGTCGCTAATTTAAATATTCAAGTAGACGGCATTCTAGGAAACGATTTCATGTCTAAATTCAATGTGTGTATCCACGTACAATCAAAAACAATGAAAGTTCACGATCGAACTTATAAACTATTCTATATCAATGAAGAACATCAAGAAACTGAAAACGGTCAATTTTTAGGCCAACGAACGGAAACGGTAATCACATGTGTCACTAACGATATCAAACAGGGATATGCCATTGTCGAAAAACAGGAAATCGATAAGGGTATAACAATACCTAGCGCCTTAGTTTCGATCAAAAACAATCGATTCCTTATAACGTGTATTAACTCTAATAACCAAGACAAAGTCATACTAATTCCTACAATTCAAACAATACAGCTTCCAAACAACGACGAATGCGAAAACATCCCTACATTTTCAGTTAACACCTCTAATAAAACTTCCAATAAACATAAAACAATCAATGAGCAAATTCGACAAGACCATCTCAACAACGAAGAAAAAGAATCACTTCACAAAATTGTCAACGAATTCTCTGACATCTTTTATACTGAAGGACAACCATTAACCTTTACAAATCACACGAAACACTCAATTCCCACAACCTCCGATGCTCCTATTCATACGAAAACTTACAGGTTCCCTTTTATTCACCAACAAGAAGTTAAACAACAAGTCCAAAAAATGCTCGATCAGAATATAATACAACCTAGCAGCTCTCCCTGGAGCAGCCCAATTTGGGTAGTCCCAAAGAAACTAGATGCTTCTGGGAAACAAAAGTGGCGCGTAGTCATTGACTACCGCAAACTTAACGACGTCACTATCGGAGACAGCTACCCTTTACCAAATATAACTGACATCTTAGACAAATTAGGTCATTCAGTATATTTTACAACACTAGATCTAGCTTCAGGATTTCACCAAATCGAACTAGATAACAAAGATATTCCAAAAACAGCTTTCAATACGCCTTACGGCCATTACGAATTTTTGAGAATGCCTTTCGGGCTAAAAAATGCACCAGCCACGTTTCAACGGGTAATGGATAGCATCCTTCACGGACTACAAGGCGAAAGATGCTTTGTCTACCTTGATGATATTGTCGTTTTCGCTTCCAGTCTCCAAGAACACGAACAAAAACTAAACGAAGTATTCGATCGACTCAGAAAACATGGTCTTAAGATTCAACCTGATAAATGTGAGTTCATGCGAAAAGAAGTCGCTTACTTAGGTCATATTATATCCAGTGAAGGTGTAAAACCTAATCCCGATAAAGTAAAGGCAGTCAAAGATTTCCCCATACCTAAATCATGCAAAGATATAAAATCGTTTCTAGGTCTTGCTGGATACTATCGCAGGTTCATACCCAATTTCAGTAAGCTTACCAAGCCGATGACAGGCCTTCTTAAGAAAGATGTTCCTTTTATCTGGGGAGAAGAACAACAACGGGCTTTTGATGGATGTAAAGACATTCTAACAACAGCGCCCATATTGCAATATCCTGATTTTCAAAAACCTTTCAATCTCACCACCGATGCCTCAAAATACGCAATCGGTGCAGTTCTTTCACAAGGAGAAATCGGCAAAGATTTGCCAATAGCATACGCTTCTCGTACCTTAAACAAAGCCGAATCAAATTACTCGACTATAGAACGCGAATTATTGGCTATAGTATGGGCTGTAAAACACTTTAGGCCTTACCTATTCGGACGAAAGTTCAACATCTTGACTGATCATAAACCTCTAACGTGGGTTATGAACATTAAAGATCCAGGTAGCCGGCTAGTTCGGTGGAGACTCAAACTTGAAGAATATGATTATGAAGTGCAATACAAAGCCGGTAAAGCAAATACAAATGCAGATGCTCTCTCTCGCCCACCTATAATGAACTCAAATATTATTGACTTGACAGAATCGCCCCCTAACTCACCTTCACCTCAACCAGAATATCTCCAACTTAACTACGAACACTACACCGCTTTAGAAAACATAGAACGTAAATGTTTCGATTCGATTAAAATCAAATTTTCACCGGACAGACTATTAGACACTAAACATAAAAACATATTCATCCCTACCTCTTGTAACCCTTCCGATCAAAACGATCTAGCTAAAGAAGCGTTAAGCTTGTGTTCTCAAACGAACCCTTATTTAGAAAAAACTAAAGAGCTCTATGACACAGATCTTCTTGTCTCTAACGACAAACAGAACTTAATATTCTGCTGCACAAGACCAAATCACTTCGATCCGTGGGATTCTGAAAGCTACTTCAAAGCTCTGCTTTCTTGTCTTCAACAACACCCAGTTTCCCAACTCTTTGTCCCTGACCTTAAGAATGACCACACGTGCAAACTCATCAATAACGAACAACTTCGCATAACGGCATATCTGGCTGAAAGCTATGATTGTGAAATCATAATCTGTGAAGGTAAAATCAAATATCCAACGCCAGATGAAATCCCTAAAATCCTGAAAACCTACCACGATGAACCTCTTTCAGGACATCGCGGTATAGTAGAAACAACTAGGAAAATCCGAGAGGAATTCTTTTGGAAAGGAATGAGCAACGACATAAAGTCCTACATTGATTCTTGTCTCGTGTGTCAACAAAATAAAATTCAAAGAAAAACCTTCCAAGCTCCTATGGTTATAACCTCCCAATCTACGGAACCTTTCGAACGCGTCTCAATGGACTTAGTCTCATATTCAGACATCAGTGACAGCAATAATAAATACGTTCTCACTCTTCAAGATGATCTTACTAGATTTGTTCAAGCTTATCCAATCCCAGACAAAGAAGCAGTCACGGTAGCACACCGACTGCTACATTTTTGCCAACATTACGGAGTACCTAAAAGATTTCATTCAGATCAAGGCACTGAGTTCATGAACAATGTCATGAAACAACTCATGAAATTTTTCGGCTCAAGTCATACTTTTAGCACAACTTATCATCCTCAAACAAATGGTGCATTGGAACGTTTTCACGCAACACTACGAGATCACATTCGTATGTATCATAATCGAAGACTTAAGAATTGGGATCAAATAATCCCTTTCGCAATAATGTGCCACAACACATCGTTGAACAGCACTACAGGCTATACGCCCCACGAACTTCTTTTCGGTTTTAAACCACGTCCGTTCTACTCCCTTAAACCTATTCCTGACTACACTGCATGCGATTACTTAAAAGACCTTAACGAACGTCTCAGATCATCCCGTGACGCAGCATTGAAAAACATAGAAAACATGAAAGAAAAGGCAAAGGAAAGATACGACAGCAAAATCAAGAATACCATAGAATACAAGATAGGCGACAAAGTAATGTTAAGAATACCAAACCCTAATAATCTAGACGCTAAGTGGGATGGTCCGTATGATATTGCACGGGTAGGCTTTAATGAAAATTATTTGATTAAAAAAGCAGGAAAAACTACACTCGTGCACGCTAATCGCCTGCGACCATACGTAGGCTCCAACTCTAATGTAGGTTAACTGTAAATAGTAATACTAAGATTCTAGGCATAAGACTAACGCTAGATTTACACATTCCAGGGTCTTTCAATACTCAACGGCCCAAACAATGCCCTTTTTCCAAATTTTCCAAGATCCTCATTACATTTATAACTTCATCTTATGCTCATTCATCAAACTAATTGCATGCATAATACTATACAAACTCTATTTGGGCATTAAACTATTCATTATGAGGAATAAAAGTTCTAACTCAACAAATGTTTCTATTCCAGGGCAACCCCAGCAATCGTTGCCAATATAATAATTAATGAACCCCTTACCTCTCATTCGGGCCTGTTCTATGAAGAACAAGGTCAAATCCTCATTTCTGATGAGTCATGGAAATTAATAATATATCGCGATCTCAAACCCCTATTCATTTCATTCGAATCACTAACGCGACTCTCAACTAACTTCCAAGCTGTTTCCACAAAACATCAAAATCTTCCAAATGTCCAATCAACCAAATCGTATCTCAACGTAAACGTCAAGAAAATCGAATCTAGACTTTCTGAACTCAGTATGTACTTGGGAAAAACAACACGTGTCAAGAGAGAACTCCTAGACGGCTTTGGCTCAGTTCTGAAATGGCTTATAGGTACCCCGGACGCACACGACGCAAAGAGGTACGACACGTGTATCGACCAGTTAGAGAAACGCGAATTAGATCTTACAGAACTCATGCAAAAACAAATTCAAATCACTTCATCTACAGTTAAGAACTTTAACGAAACAATTTTTAAGATTTCTTTTGACGAACAAGTTATTAATGAAAACATCAGGCGACTCGACAATTATCTAAATAACACCAAAAACTTGATTTTCGACATCAAAGTTAGCGAGGATATTTCCACAATTTCCCTGCAAATAATAGAACTGGTTACCAGTCTGCAGAACGAGATAGACGACTGTCTATACAGCATCCTTTTCGCGAAATCTAACATAATACACCCTTCTATAATAAGCACTAAGAAGCTATTCGAAGAATTATTAAAATCCAATAAAATTAGATCCAGCAAAAGACTCGTCACCCCTGTCACTATTCGTAACATCCATACTCTCTTAGACTCATCATCCCTTACATCTTACGTTTACTCAGATCGCTTGGTTTATATTATAGAGTTTCCATTAACTTCAAATAATCCCCTTACCCTATATCACATATACTCTACTCCAATCCAACATCCCAATTCCTCACTCCACTCCACCATCATTCCCGAGCATATTTATTTGGCCACTGACCCCAGCGGACAGTACTACGTGTCCACGAGCACCCTGGACACCTGCACTATCTTCGCACCGAGGAGAAGAATCTGCAAAGACCTCATCCTGTACGACGCTACTGAACGCCCAACCTGCGAAGTCCAGATCCTACGCAGCAAATCAAAGAAAACTCCCGAAGAATGCGTAGCAACGACCTTCCCGGCAGAAATCCAAACGTTTCAACCCTTGGACCACAACAGATGGCTCTATATCCTGACGAGGGAAACAAGCTGCGTCCTCCACTGCAACGACGATGTCTCGAACTACAAAATCCAGGGATCAGGAATTATAACCTTACCTGAAGGCTGTAAGCTCCACACCGGCTACAGCACACTCTCGGCTTTCACGTCAACCACTGAAAACTACACTGACCCGATAATAATCCCTGATATAAGAGACGATTGCTACGAAGCCTTCCAAGGAATCGAAGAACCGCAGCTGATCCCGATCCAAATGAATGAGACACCACTAGACTCCTTAAATCTAATCAGATCTCACCTGGAAAAATACTCCGACGAGTTGAAACGCTTTCAAACTTCAGCAAAATCAAAGACTTTCGTTGAAAAATACAACCCAATCTTTTCGATGGTTTATTTTGGAATTGGCATCATTCTACTCTCATACCTCCTTGTAAAACTATGGAACAGATGTCCAAACGCTTTCATCGGAAGAAGATCATCAAACTCAGGTTGCATCCAGATCTTTAACAACTGCTTCGACAACTCCAGCCGTCACAGAACAACTCAAGTTGCCATACCGCTCAGAAACCTGGGACAGACAACTTCCTGTGTGACGGACGACGAAGACGAAGAAACCCCATCATCGCCGCATTCTCAAAGATCGCGCACTAATGCTCAATCTTTATTCTAAGGGGGGAGATGTTATGTACCATGTTCCCCAACACATACTCCTTTAGGCACAAGTTCCTAGAAATACCTATCTATCATCAAAACAACTCATTATCCTGTTTATCACATCCTTACTTCTAATGTATTTCGATAAGTAATAACTAGACTTATCTCAATGTTCTCACACATTTATTTGTCAACATCATATTAGCTAATTTGTTTGTCAACACCATTTAATGATTTGTTTACTACTCTCATATCCTTAGTATATAAGCGTAGACTTAAGATAAGCAAGTTCAGTTCAATCCTGTCTTCGAAACTAGCACTTTCTCTTTGTAAAAATTCTAAATCGAATAAAGTTTTATTTTTTTAAAGTGTTTTGCAACCTACCAGTTAACACACAGCACTCTCGCGGTCACCGCAACTTACACTCTCTCCTTTGAAAAGCCTTTGAGTGGGGACCCCGACCGGAAATGAACCAAATTAAATTGATCGGCCAATACACCTCAGGATGTTAGTGCTGTATCAAAGCAGATACGGGTCAAATTGTAACGTCAACAATATTATTGAGGTTGGGTGGGGTAGGATGCTGGGATGTCACGAGAGTACCTACATCATTCGTGTTTAAACTCAGAGCGCTACCGTCATCAATAAATGAGCTCATATTTTGTGCTTAGTACCTACCACTGGACACAAATAGATAACGATAAAAGTAATCGAGAACCATCGAAGCCTTAGTTAGACGAAAAAGGCTCAAATATACTAGACACAAACAAAGTGTAGGTAACCAGAAAAATGCGATAAATACTTACCTGAGTCTTATTTTCCCATACGTATACGTGCACTCGTAGGTATGCGTGAAATCACTGAAGTTATAATTATGTTTGACAACCCACACTTAGGCCCGTATTATGAAAGCATGCTCAGTCATCGAGCTCTGCTTGAGTGATGCTTATGTCTAGTTTTGAGTGAATACTAATTTTCAAACAATGCTTGGGAGCTCATGTCAAAATCTACACTCACTCAAGTAGCCGTCAAGAGCGAATTTCCTCCGTCCACGCCTTCGAGTAACTGCTTAGACATATTATTGAACGGTTACCAAGCATTACTTGAGTAATTAACGCTTGAGTAGAGATCACGTAATGACTGCTTAAGTAATGCTTGGGGAAGCTTTCATAATACGGGCCTTAGATTCGTTTAGCCTTCGAAATCAAGAGAATTTGTTGAGTGACACTATCCCTCTGCTGTGCTGTGACAGTGTGTTTTACACGTGTTTTACCTCTATAATTGACGCGTTTGGGTTACCCTTGGTACGCTCATAGATCGCAAGGGAAAAACTTAGATTCGATGTATGTACTCTATGTACCTACAATTGTACAGAGTCAAATGTTTTCACGTATGTTCTCACTTTTCTTAAAGCATAAATTGAAGGCACTTTGAGAATGTTTCAATGAGTTTTATTTTTGTTAGGATTTGTTACAAATTGTGTCCGAGGCGACGACTTACTCTCTGTTCCGTGCAGTACCTACTGAGAGTAAGTGTGTCCCTGGACTTAGTTCAGTCGGACCAATCGCTGTTGGTAGTGCTCTTCTACTTACTTTTATAATATCAATTTATATAATATAATGCCGCAAATGTGACTACCGCTGCCATGTCAAAGGGCAACAAATTACTCAAATAATTCGCAAACTGTCATCGAGTTTGGTGTTGTCATGCTACGCTACGATAAGTAGTTCGGTAGATGCGCTACAGGTTAACGTATACTTAGGAAGAGCTCGTGAAATGTATGATGAAAGAATTCTCAAGATAATACGCACTACACACAGCCTAAGCACTCTGATAGTGTCCATTTTCGTAAAGTAAAGGGTAGGGAAAGTTTCCAACCAGAGCTTCCTGGTTTCATTCCGATCGCGTGGCCGGTCTCTATTAAGGGTTACTAATTGAATGGCAGGCACAATGACGCTGACACGCGAACTATGAACATGTGTGGATTGCTCAATTTGTGATTTGTTACCTACTACACGTAATTGCACAGGTCATAACATTTAAGTGTCGTGCGAAGCGTTTCTAATTAATGTAGAACTGCCTGGTTACCTGTTGCAAACATTTTATACTTTGTACCCCTGTTAAAACTGATTTAGGTAGACGTACTTATACTGTTTCCTGTAACTTTGAGCGTTCATTCAATTAATTTGGTTTTTTTTTTTCAGCCGCCGCTGCTGATAGCTCTAGTAGCATACATAATAGGTAAGTTCCCCTGCACTAAGAACGTCGTAGGCAGAGAGTAGTTTGAATGCGTATAAAATAAAACGTGGATAAGCCAATTTGAGATTATTTCAAAACTCGTTGGAACTACAGCAATAAAACCGCACTGTATGATGCTAATGTCATTTTTTCTACGGTGACTATGATTGCGTGTGCGCATACCACTATGTGAATAATGTATGCGGCATAGTTCGTGCTCCATTTACGTTATCATGGCGGTAAATAAAAATTACACTATTTATTCACATGTGTGAGATTGCCTATAGATAGATAGTAAGTTACCTACCCGTCAATAACATCAAACGGACATAGTTTATCTGTTATTGTTGAGTCGCATGTTTTGAGTCATGATAGCACATGCTCAGTATCATCTGCAGTACTGAATGACTCTCTGGGGAAACACGTTTGTTTGTTTTATATCATTTATCAGAAGGATCTCTATCTATTCCGGAAGCATGAATTAGGTTAAACTAAGTTTCAGTGGCAGGAAAGTTTTTACAACATTGTCAACGTGGAAGTCATAGAACATTATAAGTTCTTACATAGAACATTGTTAGTTCATACATAGAACATTGTTAGTTCTTTCTCCGTCTTTGAAACAAATTAAAGTCAAATCAAAATTTGCGCGCAGAGTCGGAACTTAAGAAATTAACTACCTAGGTATAAATAAACTCCGATGTGTCATTGATTGGTTCGATCAGTTAATAAAATGTAGAGTGATTCTCCATGAGTGTACATATATTTAGCTGCATTCGTATGCGTCAATAATGGCTGCGTGGATATTTGTTATTCAGAGCAGGTGCTGATAACATGACGCCGTCAGGCAATCGATGGCCAGCCAGCAACGAGATACCGAGCTAACCTGCCTCTTTCTTCTTCAAAGATCTAAGCAAAATTTACTTTCATCTTATATCTTATCTTTTTCTTTCTGGTCATCTCTTATTCTTTCTATCTTTTTTAACGTCCAATTTAAGGGCTTAAATATTTTCACTATTTAGTTTTAACACGTGAATTGCGTTGATAATACAATTTTCCACCCACTCCTTGTTATGTAAATGAAAATGTGTTTTGTCGCCGCTGTTAGATTAGGCATTTTAATGGTGGTATTACTTGCGTCAATGCTTTTAGTACTGACGTGGTAATGTTGTTACCTTTAGATTCGGATTTCGTTTTCCTAAACGTTTTTTGTTTGGTTAGGTAGGTAGAGAAGTTGGCTTGAAGTTATTGATTCTTAAGTCGAGACTTGCTTATATCACAGGTTGGGTAATGTTGCTTTGTAACTGTTCTATGTTAGTCTCTTTAAGTATGTAGACCAGATATATACCTATATGCTACTCCGATTACAGGTATATATAAGACTCCGATTAAGAATCCAAGATATTTTATGTCAACGAAGACCTTTATGAATTAAACCCTTTATACAGGGTTATTGGTAAATTAGTGACAATTTATGTCAACTGTAGGTTCTGCCCGTCATCACAAACATGTTTGTGAAGACGCCAGGTCTTAATTCTTAAACTTGGTATTGGTAAAAGGTACCCCCCGCAATTCAATAATCGTTTGTTAGAGACATTTTATTTGAAATTCAACTTAAAAACAGCTCTGTCCTGAGTTAACAGAAGGTATGAGAGAGGAAGATTGGTCTTAAGTAACTCGTTGGGTTCCAGACAAAGATGTTTTTTCATTTAGTATCAGAGGGGATTTAATTTTTTTTAGGAATTTATACATGGCGTCTTCACAAACGTGTTTGTGATGATAAGCAGGACCTGACGTATTGTCACTAATTTACCAATAACCCTTTATACAAAAACTGTCCAGTTTTTTGAATCGGAGTACAGTCCCCTACCTAGCATATTAGTCAGCGAAGATATAGATACCTACCTAGCCTGTCCCGTAACAACTGTGCTATTGAATAAAGACAAGTCTTCTCGCTTTGGCCCCAATCCAGGAATAGGCCAACCACAGTTCAAGTGTAGGTTATATCGGTACCTAGATTCTACATTATATCCGCTACATAATTTCACGCCTGACTTTGTCAGTGGCGCCACTAGGACCTACATAATACCTATCTCGTCAAGCTCATTATGGAGTGAGGCGCTGTTGTTTAAGGTTGTTTTTGCTGCTTGTTTATAAACAGAAAGACTGTTGTTGTTTTAACTTTACCAGCAGTACGTTTTACATTTTCAAGACAGATCCTGGAAGCTATTAGGATCATGTGAAACTTAATAAAAATAATTTTGTTGAAAAGCTTAGACACATAATCTGTTGATGGGAGCATATTCGCAACAGTTAGTAAGTTACGTAGTCGAATTCTAGGCAGGTAGGTTCTACTAATACTTGGAATAGATAGATCGAATGAGTGATATTAGGTATCTATTATAGAATACCAACAGAAGCAGCGCTGATATTATCGTCGCTACTTGGAATAGATAGATCGAATGAGTGATATTAGGTATCTATTATAGAATACCAACAGAAGCAGCGCTGATATTATCGTCGCTTTTGCAACGAGTTATTAATTTTGCACGTCAATGTGTGGGCGGCCGCCCTCGGCAGCCGTAGGGCGGGCGGCGCGATTCTTCCTACGCACTTGCCTCGTTCAAGACTAAAGCTGTTGACCTTTCTATGAAACACTTACTTACTTTATTTTTGCCGATTACTTTGAACTGATGTTTCGTTCGAATTATAATTTTATAAAAACCAATTAAAAATACATTTTTTATACCTACTTTATTAACAAAAAAAAGTACAATCAAATAATATACCTAATTGAAACTAGTATTTACAATTGAGATAACTGCAGACTGTTGCAAACAATCTACAGGTAGCTCAACTGATCATTCAATATTAATATATTTCTGTTGTATTGTTTTTTTCTTTCAAAGTTTAACAGAAGCAGTTATATCTAACATAAAGTTATGTTATCGTATTGTCTGTCTGAGTGGGCGGCTCTTTATCCCAGGCTATCGACCGATACCGTCGCCATGGCTCCCGACTCTCGCTCGTTCCAATATTATTTTACGTTCATATCCATAACTAAGGAAATGACAGTTGATTACTGTCTGCTTGTCCATCGGTAGAGAGGTACATAGCCTCGACTTACTTGCTGAAATAATTGAGTGAAACCGATACTTACCTATGCTTCATGTTTTACCTATCAAATTGTGGCAGACTAGCTCCTGCCTGCGGCTTTGCAGGCTTTTTTGGAACAAAAAGTACCTAGCCTTTATGTTTGCAAAAGTTCATTCCGATCCATTCAGTAGTTTTGCGTTGTTTTCGCCCAAACATTTTCACAAGCAACGGCACAAACTTTTTTATTTATTTGTAGGAAAAGAAAAACTACAATCAAATAATATAGAAACAAATTAGAACTAGAAGTTACAATTGAAATAATTGAGCTGCAGACTGTTGCAAACAATGTACAGGTAGCTCAACTGATCCATATCTTTACCTAACTGAAAACCAGCGCAGTACCTATTGGGTAATTGCCTAATACTGCAAAATGCTGAGTTAGGGACCCATTTTACCCTATTTTACAAGTGTTAGATTTAAGTGCTTATTATAACATACATAATAATGTTTTTTTTAGCCATAATTGTTTTTGTGCACTTTTTTAATGTCTACTTGTTTTTTCTTATTGTTCATGTTTTTTTTTGGGTAAAATAAATGAATTTATTATGATTATTAATTATTATTATATCAATACCCTACTAGTCGGAAGCGTGCCCAAGACGCTAGCTGCATGGCCCCGCTGTATAGCAATGCTGATGCGCTGCGCCAGATACTCACCAGCTCTCGGGTCACGCGTCGCTTTGACCAGACGCTCAGATATAGTTAATCGAAGGTTAACTGTGATACTACGCAAATCTTATACAAATATTTGACGTTACGATCACGTCTCGGTACTATATCATCAAATGAACTCGGGTACAGTGGCGTTCATCGATAGGTAAACCCCCCTGGTTCCAAATCTCGTATTGACATTAGTTCAGGGGGGGTTTCGAATAATTAACAAGTAACACTAGCTAATCTGTGATACTACGCAAATCTCATACAAATAAGACGTCACGATCACGTCTCGGTACTATCGTCAAATGGACTTAGGGCGTTGTATCTAACCTACCCATTACCCACGACAATGATTATAATGTGAAATGACAGTTGATGAGGCGTTTCCCTCCGCTGAGCACTATACCCGTAATAACACAGGCACGACATTATTCGCATAAAAAAGTATATAGTATAAGTTAGACGTAAGTTTTGTTGGACACTAACATAACAACACTAAGTGGATACTTGATTCATTGTTGTGTTGTGTTACTAAAATAAGCCATCGTAATCTAAACTTTATGATAATACAATGTTAACTGGATGTGTCAAGCTGTAGGTATAAGCGTGAAACTGTAATATTTGTTTGATTTCTATTTTAAACCGACTTCGAAAACGATGGCTGTCTGTATGTTTTTTTATGTATGTTCGTTGATTTCTCCGTCATTTTTGGACCTATTTGGATGACAGTTTAAATCTAGGTGATTCGAAGTCAGTTTTTTGATATTTTTAAGCAATCAAATTATTATTATAGTGATTCTTACTTATTTTCTTGAAGGAATGTTTTTGAGTTTAAACCGTACATTAAACATGAAAGTGCTTTATTTCCTTTACATCTTACAGAACTTGGAAACGTCACAAAAATTCAAATTACATAAGTAAAACTGGGAAATAAAGTGATCACTTTGATTTTTTGTCCACTTCATTCTTGTTTTCGAGTTGGAGCAAAAGTCGTCCCAAGTTTTTTTATCGTCTAGCTAGATAATCTGATATTTTATAGTAAGCCTTTTTACAAAGGATTTGTTTGACAATTTGTTTGAAATTATTAATTGATAATTTTTGTAACTCACTTGGAGTTTTGTTGTAGAAGCTTATACATTGCCCTTTAAAAGATACATTATTTTTACCCGACTACCAACAGGGGAGGGTTATGAGGTTGGCACCCTATGTTTGTATGTGTTTCTTTGTTCCCACATAGCACTGAAACTACTAGTTCGATTTCTACAAATTATGTATCGATTGATTCGTCTCAATACCCCGATGGTAAAAGTTTGTAGCCTAGTTGTGAGCACAGCGAGTTTATTCTTAATTATAGTATTTACATTAGGTATGTCGCTATTTTTAGGGATAACTTTTTAAATAGAGAACAAAGAAAAATGATTTAGCCAATTTATCTCGATTCGTGTTTTCGCAGTAGGTAACAAATCTTGCTACCAACTACTAAAACTAAAGACAAGTGCCAATCGAAAATGATTAAGCCAAAGCAATATCGTCTGATTCATCTGCTTTGATTTTTTACTTCTACGAAAGATGATTGAGGTGGTATCACTTTGGCTGGCAACCAGCCCAACACTTCCAAAAAGACTCAATTTGGCATTCTGGCAGATAAATTTCAACTAACTTTTTTGACAGACATTTTATTAATTAAACGTCAAAACTAGCGGACTAAGGTCTGTGTTCACCAAAAGATTATCGGACGATAAGACAGCTTCATCGGTAAACTTTGACGTTTAATGTATGAAAATTTGTGTCCAAAACGTAAATACAACTGTTTAAAATTTAACCATGTGTTGGTGAACTCGGGGTTAGTTGCTAACTGTCCGATTATCTTTCAAATAACACTAGCCTTAAAATTAAATGGGTAAATATAATATTTAATTACTATCACGAAATAACGTCGCGCGCGACGCGACGTGGCTATGACAAACTACGGAGGGTTTGTTTGTATGTACCTACTGCCGCCGCGCCGCCGCGCCGCCGCCGTAGAGTTTGTAGCGTTTTCGTTTATGAAGGCCACTGTCTACGGCAGTTCACATTTAGTATGTAAATTAATTCTCTGAACGTCTTAACTGGCGGTGGCTTAGATGATTCTTCCTTTTGCACTTTATATTTGGGATTCCCGTCCTCTGTGCCCGTCCTACAGTTTAACGGTGCAAACGTATTTGAGATTCAAAGTAAACATGGATTCAATTTTCTCGATTTTTCATTTCGTAACGAGGCGCGAGATAGAATCTAAAGTACCTAAGGTTAATAAATGGAAGTACGTTGACGTGTGGTACTGAGTGCTTATGTAAAAGAATTAATTACTTAGGTACCTACTCGTAACTACCTAACATTTTAACTATTTACGTAAGAGACTAAGAAGAGCCATTTCTCATTTAACCTTCAAGCTAACCTTTATTCAAATTTACGGTATGCATGTACTTATGTAGTAATATTTTAGTTGGTATGAGGAACTGCGTAATATTTTACCTGTTGTTCGACGAAAAGCAATTTTTACTTTATCGTTAAAGTATAATTGGTTTCGGATTGATCGCTGACGTAGGTAAATGCGTCGGAGCAGAGATTGCTAGGTAGGTAGTTATACCTGTTACGTTTCGTTTCGATTGCCCATCCACCACCAGTGGCGGATCATCCCCAAGGCAAAGTAGGCATGTGCCTAGGGGCGCGAGGTTCCAGGGGGCGCGCGCGCGGATAATTTTACACTAGTAAATAATTAATATGTAAGGTACCTAATACCTAAGTGTAAAATTAATTATATGAGTAAGCAGGTATCCGCCTACTTACAAAATATAAATCATTATTTAATTCTGTCGAAACTTTTTATTTTTGTTCTATGTCCAGAAAAAAAAATTAAAAAGAAGGAACTTAGCAAAAATCAGATGATTAGTGTAATGATATTGGTTGACGAGCGTCAGAGGCGGCTTTAGCGGCGCACACGCCGCCGCCGGCATGGCGATAGTGAGGTATATGTTTTAAAAGACACCAACAATCGTGGGCATTATAGGCTGTATTAATTAGCATTAAGGGCGGCTTTTGCGGCAGCGTGGCGCACATCCGCTATGAGGATCCAGCGCTCGGTTTTTGTTGAAAAAAAATACTGGTTTGAAATTACGCTTTAATCATTATGCATTAGGCTGGCTGTAAGTTTTAAAATCACATTGCCATAGATTCGCGAGATTTTGAAAAGCACGTGTTTTAATGCCGCATCTTTATCTTTTACTGTTTATCCGCGCCGATCCTAGGGTAAAGCGAGCGGTGCCCAAGTATCCATAACGCGAATTCCTTATTGAAACAATCAATTTACAGCGAAAAGTAATATAGTATATCGGGGGAAGACCGTATAACACTAATTGTAGCCGAATTAAGCCATTATTTTCTAATACTGCCACCATTTTCTACGACTCCATTTGAGGGCGTCGGTTAGGTCAGCTTTAGAAAATATGGCTTAATTCGGCTACAATTAGTGTCATACGGTCTTCCCCCTCGTCCGATCATACTCCGATATACCCTATAGTTTGATGGGTTTATATGGTGACTTCTGAGAGAGGAGTGAACTGCGCAGCTGGGCGGGGTACGTGCATGCGTGCAACACCGATCGCCACAGTCAAAATTTTTTTACGGCTCGCTTCGCTCGCCTTTGTTTTCTATCTGTAGTACTCTAGATGTTAATGACTTTGAAAATTTTCTGTCAAACCACTGGAAAGTGTCGAACCTTTTTGCTAGTTCGCTCCGTTGTTGCCGTAATTTCTATTGTTTTTGCTTCCATAAATTTCTAAATAATTTGGGAATAATTCTATTACCGATAGCCACAAAAGTTTTGCGTTTCACCGTTTAAATACCTATCTTATTTAATCTTTAGCGGAGCGAGCCGCAATTTTTTTGTGATTTTTCATCACAAAAAAATTGCGGCTCGCTCCGCTCGCCGTTATCTTTCTTTCCCTACCTTTCTAGCTAACCCCGCCAAAACCCATATGGGTTAGGCAAGACCATATGGTCTTGGCTCTAACTTTATTAATTGACAACCTCCTTTATCATGCTAACCAAAAGCATGAAAATAATTGCGGCTCGCTTCGCTCGCCATTACTTCTAGTTTTTTACCTGCCTTAAATACTTTTTTGTCAACCACTGAGGAACGTCGATGTTATGTAACTAACACCACCCCCAATACTGAGCTTTGCCGCGGCTCGTTCACAGAGGGGCGCCAATGAGGTGTTTGCCTAGGGCGCTGTCGACAATTAATCCGCCTCTGTCCACCACCCACCACGGATAACGAATGATTTGCTTCTTCTTGCCACAGAGATAATAAAATACAAATGTTTACCTCTTACTCTAAGTATACTTGATTCTACAATACTAAATGTAGATATTTTTTGTTCATAAGGTGGTTCGACGCGGGTTGGTGCGAGGGCCAATTTTTTGTGGTTTTACAATTTTTTCTGCGTTCCACAAGCAATAAAAATAGCGGAAAAGTAATTAACCGTAAGTCGTAAACCATTTTCTATGGACTTGTGATAAAACCAACTTTGATTCATTTGAACTTTGTGAGCATTTAGGAAAACTTGATTTTAAGGACAAAATCTTGTATTTTACCAAGTGCTCCAAAAATCTCTATGATGAAGGTGATTTCTTCCGTCCACGAATAAAACCTAAGAAATTACCTATAGTGGAAAATATTTTAAAAATAATTAATTTTCGGTCGATTTAAACGTTTCAATGTGAAGAAAAAAAAACCAAATAACAAAAAAAATTACAATCGTCTAATTAATTTTAAATAAATTAAATTAAAACTTAAAGTGAAAACATAGGGTGCTAACCTCATAACCCTCCCCTGTGTTGGTAGTCGGGTAAAAAGCGTTATACCGAAGTAACATTATTTCATCTGTGGTTATTATTATTTAGCAAAATACATCTTAAATATTTCTTAAAGCTAAATAGGCTGTTTGAAAAGCGCAGTTCTGCTCAGAGCCAGAGGCTGCGGGGGCTATTCTGAACGTTAAAGGCTGCGACTGTAACACTTGAGTTGTATAGCATTGTATGCTTTCATGATTCTCTTTCAAGGAGAGAATGATCCCAAATTATTTCGCGATTTTCTGGTTATGAAGGGTTTAAATTTATTTGTTTTATGGGGGGTCCTCTTGGTGTAGACAAATTTAACTTTGACAAAAGTTTTAAAAGTTAATCAAGTGTCTTTGTTGTCTTCGATTCTAATAGAATGGTATAGGTAAAATAAATCTTCACACTAGACGAGTCAGTGGATTTATCAACATTGATTTCCTCGTATTTCACACGGTCTTAGGTACCTACAGCTGCGAAAATATATATACCTACCCTGCCATGTTTTCAATTTGACTGAAAAGTAAGTAAGCATGGTTATTTTGATAATTTATTATACCGCATTTTGACAAGTACGATGAGGACTACTTTGTACGTAAAATGTGTGCATCGAATTTTGAAAAGTTCTGAGTAAAATAAAAGTGAAAACTTGGGAGTGTATACATATCTGAGCAGCTGACTGTACCTAAAGCTTAAATTAAATAAGTGGGTACCTACTAGGAGGTAAAAAGTCGCAAAAAAACTGGCGCCAACACTAATAAAAATATGTAAGTATAAATTTTTTTTGCCTTTAAAATGGCAAATAAACAATATCCCTGTCTGAACTACCTACCTACATATTTTACCTCAATTATATCTGGTAAGAAGAAAAGCATGCTTGTATAGATACATTAATCAATTGCCTACAGTGATTGATGTAGCTTCATTACCAATCAATAGTACTTACTTACATAATCAAAGCGCATAACAGGAAAATTATCTTGGAAGAGTCGTGATTTTTAGGGTCTCGTACCCAAAGGGTAAAACGGGACCCTATTACTAAGACTCCGCTGTCCGTCTGTCACTAGGCTGTATCTCATGAACCGTGATAGTTAGACGGTTAAAATTGTTTCACAGATGTTGTATTTCTGCCGCTATAACAACAAATACTAAGTAATAATAATAAGTTAATATTTAAGTGTTACTGTTTGTTATCCTTAAGAAAATAAAATACTAAAAATCAGAATAAAATCAATATTTAAGGGGGCTCCCATACAACAAACGTGTTTTTTTTTGCTCGTTTTTGCTCGATATTGATAACGGCAACAGGTAGACGCTTGAAATATTCCCAGAATATATGGTTACATATTCACTTAAAAAGTAAATAATTAGGTAAACTAAAATAAAACAAATATTTAAGGGGGGCTCCTATATAACGAACACGTTTTTTTTTTTGCCGTTTTTATGGATAATGGTACGGAACCCTTCGCGCGCGGGTCCGTCTCGCTCTTGGCCGGTTTTATTTATGTTTTACAAGATTTAAAGTTTCCCCCATATTATAATACAGGCACCTACTTTTATATGCTAGTAGATGAAACATAATAGCATTATCATCATCAGCACATACATATCCACTGCTTGACGTAGGCCTTCATTACGATGACGCCACAAAAAGCGGTCCTGAGCCGCCACCAACAATCGACTCCCTGCGACCGCTACAATGTCCTCGGTCCATCGAGTTGATGGTATCCCAACACTCCGTTTCGAATACGAGTACTCAGGAAGCTGCTGACCTTCCTCTGGTAGATTCCTTTAGTACGCTCTTACGACATTCAGGGTATTAATTATCGAATTCTGTTAATACCTTTTTGCCAAATTTTTACCTTTTAAGAATAATGTTTCGGTATTATATTAACTATTGAATTCTGTGATACATTTATGCCTTTTTTTTATCTTCTTCTCAATTACAAATAAAAAATAGGAACAAACTGAAATTGAAATAGTTGAGCACTAGGCGCGCTTTTCCGTGGAACGTTAGTGGGCGCGTGGAGAGCATTTTGCCGCCCATGTTTAACTAACTATTTTGCGAACAAATAGTTAAAAATTAACTTATGCTTTATTGTAGGGGTTTAAAATAAGACATTAGCTTTTAGAAAATAGAAGATTTGTTAACAAAAGATAACTAATTACTTATACATATATACAGGGTGTGTCAAGACCACTACCGAAAACAAAGGGGGGTGGTGCAGCACCCCAAAACAAAACGAATAAAAAAAACCGTTGTCCGAAAAAAAAATTCTAGCGGGAGATATGAATTTTTAAAGATTTTTATTTGTTTTGCTAGCCAGCAATGTACACGTAAGTTTACAAGTGCCGTAAGTTAGTACCTAATAGGTATGTAGGTTCTTAGTCTTACCTAATTCCGGTGCAGTCTCGGTCGAATCAGAAATGGCACGAACTGCGCTCCTCCTCGTTCATGGCACAGCTGAGCACGTCTGATTGTGGACCGATGAACACGATCCAGGAATGTAGGATCCTCGGCGCTTCTCGCATTTACTCCAGCATTTACGCTGCAGTCCGCGTACCTACTCGAAGGTTTCTCCTAGCAAAGTCCAAGACCTGTTCTTGCACCTGAACACCTACCCCTCTGCCACCCCCGTGCCTTTGGGGCGTAATACGTTCATTATTCAGGACCCTTTGATACCTATGCAGCCGTGAAGACTTTAGCATCAGACGGATGTGTCTGATTGGGGTACCTATCCCGGTAAATGCGCAAGGCTCGTGACGCATTTCCTCTCACTTCACCATAACACATTAGCAACTGTCCATACTCCCTCGCACTAAACATAATAAACTCGTAAACAAAACACTAACATAATTAAAGACCTAGTACTCTAAGACTAACGATTAATGAAATAAAAACACACCAAAACTAACTGAAAACTAAACTAAACTGCCTAATACCTAATTAGAAAAACTCATAAAACAGAAGAAAAACACGAACGTATTGCAATTTTTATGCACCGCGCAAGTGTTCACTGCGAATAATGAACACGTACTAAAAACAAAATGAATCAAAAGATTAGTGATATTAGGTAAATAATGTCCTTTTAAAAAAGCCGAAAAACGCCGAACGACATTGCTCTGTCATAATCTCTTATGATTATGTGTCTTATTGATACAGTCATATGATTCAGTTTCCTTTTACACTACATTTTTCTTTGACAAAATGTAGGCCGACACAGTTGATGCCTATTACCTATTTGTAATTAGGGTTCAGTACTTAACGGGTGCTAACGGGACCCTATTATAAAACCTCGGCTGTATGTCGTCTGTTCGTGGTGTAAATTTTTTCAGCGAATTACAAAGAATAGAACTACGGACAAGTGCGGTATTTTTCCGTAACTTTTATGTTTTGTAAAAAGCAGGTAAAAATACCATAAAATAATTTGAATTTCGCGCCAACCGGCGACGATCACCCTTATTCCGCAGAAGCTCAAGTTTGTGATCAAGTGATCGATCACCCATCGATCTAAATAAAATTCAGGAGATAACTAACTACTAGCCTATAAGTAGGTACCTATCTTATTTCTTACGAGATAGATAAAATAGGTACCACTCATGATGGTTGGTATGTTTAGAATTACCTTGCAGTAACATCGTTTAAAATAAAGCTACGGAACCAATTTGTTAAAGTAAATAAAATTTGCTCAAATTGTCGGTAAAAGTCAAAGGCGTTACACGTGCGTCCGCGGCCTTTGTCGGAAAGTTTGGAGAGGTGCCGCTGCGCCGCGCGCGTGTCAAAGGAAAGCCGAACTAGGTACCTATCTATTCTCTAGGCAGGACGATGACCTCTGAAAATAAACGCGGGTCTGTCAGCTGTTCTTAACAAAAGTGGATACTTATTTCAGACAGATTAAATGTACCTATTTTAAATTTTGATGTTTCTAATCAATTCTTGGTATGCTTTCAAGGTCATGGCCGCGAATTAAATCGTAACCGCGCGCGTGTCAAAGGAAAGTCTAACTACCTATTCTCTAGGCAGGACGATGACCTCTAAAAATAAACGCGGGTCTGTCAGCTGTTCTTAACAAAAGTAGGCACTTATTTTAGACAGATTAAAAAATTAAAATGTACAGATTAAAATGTATTTTAAATTTTGATGTTTCTAATCAATTCTTGGCATGCTTTCAAGGTCATGGCCGCGAATTATATCGTAGCCGCGCGCGTGTCAAAGGAAAGCCGAACTACCTATTCTCTAGGCAGGACGATGACCTCTAAAAATAAACGCGGGTCTGTCAGCTGTTTTTAACAAATGTAGGTACCTATTTATTTTAGACAGATTAAAATGTATTTAAATTTGTATGTTTCTAATGAATTCTAGGTATGCTTTCAAGGTCATGGCCGAGAATTAAATCGTAGGTAGTATGTACCTACCTACTAACTATTTATTGAAAAGATAAGTTCGTAGGCGCGGAACTTTCACGTGTCGGTAGGGTAATAACCGCGCCCGCGCGGATAGGGACCTATTTGGCTGTGCGGTGCGGTTGGTGTTTTGCAATACATTGCTGCTTTTTTTATTTTATTAATTTTTTGCTTATTTAAATTACTTATTTAGGTAGATATGTTCTTATAGTGTTGTGCTATGGGTATGTACCTAGAAAAAAAAATAAAAAAAATTGATGGGTCGACATATTTTTCGCGTTTTTTTTTCGCTAAATATTTTCAAAATCATGGTCTGATTGCACCCCCCCAGTTTTCGGTAGTAGTCTTGACACACCCTGTATATAACTTTGGATAACGGAAGGAGGAACTTTGGATTAACATTATCTTTTGAAAATAATATGTTTTTAGAAGATTTTTTATAGAATAAGAAAAATATGATCCAAAAACATATTTCTAATTCTCAAAGCTTGCCTGTAGTTTAATGTAGTACCAATAAGTAGGCGTACACAGCAAGCGTACCCAGTGATTACCTCGTGGGATTAATGCCGTGTGTAGTTAGCGTAATGAGCGAGGGCCGCGAGGGCATCGGGTGTACGGTCGTCCGTGACCCTGACTCCTGAAAGGCTTTTTTGCCAACGGTACTGCGAAACGGTTAACGATAAGCGAAGTAGAGTAGAGAATTCCTGCCGAATGTGGGAGTCACCACGGATATGATTTAGGATGCGGAATTGGCAGATATTATGGCAAATAATATAATAGGTATGTTTTTGTTAATTTTTACTTATTGTTTTTGTTAATTTCATTACTAAATTACGCATTATTTATTATTAATTAGTACGCAATTGTCGACGATGAAAAATTTAGTGTTCACACCTTATTATGCGTTTATTATGTTTCTATTAGCGAATAGCCGCGTACCCACCTAGCGCACAGGCTCGCGCGGCAGCCTCGCGAGCCAATGCCTCGGCTGGTGTGGACGTGCCTCGGACGCGCGTTTGCTCGGCTGAGCACGGCTCGGCCCCGAGCCATCTGTTGTCGGTAAGCTTGACGCGCTCAAAGGTGCCTCAGCGAGCGCTGTTTGTTAGGTGGGAACGGTTATGTTTTGGCTCGCGCGCGAAGCTACTTCAAGTTTTGTCTATTACCGTGTTTGTCTCTATCTATAATATTGATATCATGGGCAGTCAGGAGGAGTCCATTCGTTTAGGTTTTTTCTTGATACGAGACTGTTTTCGTTTCTTTAAACAATAAGCAGCTAGGAAAATAGCTGCAGCTGAATGTACACGACTGTCCATTTCGAATACTCGCGGACTTATGATGGCTCAGCCTGCCTCGCGAGGCGGCCTCGTGTAAATTGAACAAAACTACTGAGGCTGCCTCGGGAGCCATCGCTCGCGATCTGGACACCGAGGCTGCCGCGCGAGCCTGTGCGCTAGGTGGGTACGCGGCTAATGCCTATTATTAGCTTTCTGTATCTATTTTAAGTTATATTGTAATTAGTTAAGCTGATGGCAATCCGATATAAATAAATAAATAGTATAGTAATATTCGCAGAAGCTACAAAACAAAAAAGAAGAAGCTAAGGGAAAAACTGGACTGAACTCACCGTTGTAGTTGGGACGCGTTCACGTTGCAATTGAACGCGTTCATTATGAGTTAAACTCAGTTCAGCGCATTTAGCCGACAGATTTGATCCGGTTCAAGTTCTAAACAAAATTCGATAGCTCTCATGTCATATAGCTACCTCTACAATCAAGCTGAACTTATTTTGTTCATGTTTGTTGTTTTGTATGGTAGAGTCATAATTATATCAAACAGTGATTGATTTCCAGTCCTATAACTACCTTTGATTATTAATATGTCTATAGAGTATAGATAGACAGTCAACGCCGCTAAAGCGCATATAGAAATAAGACCGGCCAAGTGCGAGTCGAAGTCGCGCACGAAGGGTTCCGTACCATTATCTGTAAAAAAATTATAAATAATTTACCTATATATAATTATGTATAATTATATAAATAATTTTTGTTGTTGGCTCCCATACAGCAAAAATTTATAATAGCTTTTTTTATTAATTATTTTGCCGTTAATTTAATTATTTATTTTTTAAGTGAATATGTAACTCAATATTCTGTGAATGTTTCAAGCGTCTACCTGTTGCCGTTATCAATATCAAGCAAAAACGAGCAAAAAAATCACGTTTGTTGCATGGGAGTCCCCTTAAATATTTATTTTATTCTATTTTTTAGTATTTTTTGTTATAGCGGCAACAGAAATACACCATCTGTGAAAATTTCAACTGTCTAACTATCACGGTTTATGAGATACAGCCTAGTGACAGACGGACAGCGGAGTCTTAGTAATAGGGTCCCGTTTTACCCTTTGGGTACGGAACCCTAAAAAATATCGTACAACTGTTACACTCTATATCTTCAACCCGCGCTTGCTAACTTTATTCTTTGAGCATATATTTGTGTACAGTCGACGCTATCGTAAATAATCATTATTTCTTTCTTTACAAAGTTCTTTCATTACAGAGTTTCTTTACAACTGGTACCTATCATTATGCCTAAGAATAATGTGTAATTCGAGTTTAGCGCGACGCTCTATCTAGACATTAAAAATCAAAGATGCCCACTTAGTTTTCTTGATGATAATGATGGTGACCGAAAGCGAGGATAGAATACCTAATATTGAGGCTCAGTATTGATTTTATCACTGAGTAGGTAAGCTATGGATAATATAACAATACAACGAACGTACGTAGGTGCCCTATCTTTCCGCTATTTATTGGAAATCAATCAACCTAGTGGGTAGAGTATTAAAGGCTATCTAATCTGCCTATCTTACCGATGGAGAAAGGCTCGGCTACCGGTCGGGTCCAGTCTCTAAAGTCACGAGATTATATCGGGTGTAAAGTACGGTGTAAACATGTGAGAATCTCTTTGTTTCGACAAGTTTATGATTGTTGCTTAGAAACGACAATGCGCCCGACACACACGGGACACTAAAAACAGTGGGGTTCCTTGAAAAGATTGGAAATCCTGCTTGTAATTCGCTAATTTTAGAAGATCTCAACCACGCATACGGTAGTATTGATTTTTAGGAGTGTATGGGCGGGTATGAATAAGGATATGGCCTCCAGCATCCAAAACATGGAGACTTTGTTTAATAGATAACTATAACTACTTCCAAAATGTGAACTGCTTCAAAACTTGTTGATGTGTCCAGTTTCCAGAGTTCCCACTGGCGTAATAAAGCGTAGGGCGTAGGTATGTTCAGGGCTCTCTCAAAGCCTATTCTATTAACATAACACTGCGTAGCTCTACCAATACGATCGTCACCTCCCATTTATTCAATTGAACGACATCGAGACGAGACCAATGTGTAATACTTACTGGATTTCAAGGATTTAGGTACCTATTGAAATTATTTGCTTAGGTATAGTAATCATCAGAAAATTCCCATATTTTTTTACCTATCGTTGAATAAATGTAGATTGAGTCTAGATACATCATAGGTACAAGCAGGTCAGAAACGAAACCCTAGACTAGAATATGGATAGGAATTTATTATTCTGTAGTTACAGATGTATTTATTGTAATTATAACCTCAGCTTACATGCCTTAGCCATAAATAGGTAGACAGCGAAATCAAAGAGCTATTCCGCGCACGTAAAAATTGTAACTGAATGAGTAAACTCTATAGTTTTTACCGATGTAGTATGTACTACATTATCCCACTTCTGAGCTGCTTGCTGTGAGAAACAGCATGCTACTATTCTATTAGACGACTATTACCTGTCGGAACCCAAGCATTCTTATAATTTGTCTGTCGTTCTCAATCAGCATTCATTGCTCGACAACCCTAGGGTATAGAAATAGCCTCTCGTGCCTTTGAAAACGATTAACTTAACTCTACCAAACTCCTCACTGTTTTTATATTGTTGGTACAGTGTCAAGTGCTTTGTCATATATATTTTAACAAAATAGTCTTGGTTAAAGATGTGAATGTAGGTAGGTAGGGTAGGTATGTATGAAAGAATAGTGCATTATAATAAGCGAATAGTTTGCTAGCTCCAATCGGCTCCATTGATTTCTGTCCCGAAATAGAATCCTGAAACCGCTGTGTGGCTGATCTTTCGAAAGAATTATCTAGTATGATTTACTATAGCACCACAAACGAAATATTTAGCTTAATAATACGCTCAAAGAAAACAGATATTCTCCTGCTTGCGTAACTATTAAAAAAAAAATCGGTACAATTTTAATCATAGATGAAAACGCCGACCTTATGGAAGATACTTTACTTAGATATTGCATTTCACAAGACGACAAAAATAACCTACCTTATTTCGTGGAACATTATCTAAACACGTCGGGGGAAATCCCCCGATAATGCTGACTTTACTTACACGTGTCGGCAAAAACGTTATTTACTTGTTCTTGGAAAAGAAAATTATTTAATTCAAATAAATACATATTTAAATATACCTACTTACCTGTTGTTGCTAGGTTTACCTACGAATTATTGAATTGTAGGTATTAGACATTTAGCATGTTGTTACAAGTAAACACATAAAAATAGGTACCTATCACGTTTGCTCTGAGTATA
Source organism: Eupithecia exiguata (assembly GCA_947086465.1). NCBI lineage: Eukaryota > Metazoa > Arthropoda > Insecta > Lepidoptera > Geometridae > Eupithecia > Eupithecia exiguata. The sequence goes on from OX352229.1 coordinate 4,753,210, forward strand.
GTAGTAGAGCAGATAACAGTCCATTTTTTTTTTTTAATATTATGATAAAATCTGACTCCTGCGCACGCAATAGACACCTAGAATAATACCTACCACCTAACTGTCCATACAACTGCAACAACGTAACGAACGTAGGGCCACGGCGGAAATGTCGTCCATTATCCAGTTATACATTCTTCAATCGGATTAAAGAAGGAATTACTTGTTTAAATTTAAAAATAGGAAAAATATTTCTATCTGTTAAGATATCTGCTCCGGGGAATTCCAAATACGCAGTTTGCATTGCTTTACCCACATCATACTGAATATGCACTCAATTTTATTCGACCAAGGCCAGAAAGGTGAAATGTGATATTTCTTGTTTATGTATGTGTTTTCAAAGATTTCAATGATTAAATTATGGTCGGTATCGAAACCTACTACCCAATGAATTAACTTGTGTACCTGCTTATCGTGTCTTCGGGCATGGTCAAATCAAATAAAATGACTCGTAGTAGGTCCTATCTAAATCGTATAACTGGAAACCTACAACAAATTACAAATTTATTTTACTTTAGAGCTGTAAAAGTTCATAAAAGGAAACTTTGTGATGGCAACGTGACTTGACTACGCCCATTGTTGGGACAGTCTGAGTCACATTTTGGCGAATTATTCATTCATACTTGACAAGACTATTGTGTAAATGTGCATTCAAATTCCAAGTAAAGTTTAGCTGACGCATTGTTGAAAGCAGACACTTGGTAACTGATACTATCGATTATTGTTTACATCTGCTATGTTTTTATTAGTAGAACTAGCAGAAAGGTACTTCTAGTTAGAATCGGGCTAGAATTGGTCGAACATAAACCTATATTGCGATCTTTGATATTCTAGCCCACCTCGCTGGGTGTCAAAACTACAACTGCCTTTAGTTGCTCATCCACATTGCCTGCCCTCGTCTTGAACACGAACGAAGCACTTAAATTCATTTTCTAAGGCATAGACCCAAGGATTTTGAGTCGACTTTCGCAATAGCACGACGCTTTCAAGGAGCGCAGCGCAGTCACTGACACAGATAGCGGCGCATCCACGCAGAACTCGTGAGCTTGCTGACGGCAGGCCATTTAAAAGGCAAATAAGATCACGACGAGCTCACACGGATGTGTCGATATCAAGGTATCGGCGTGATGAGTCTTATGTGCAACTGAGTAGCTGGGCTAATGCATCCATTTCCCAGAGCTAGCGATCAACCTTCGAGAACTTGGTTGTTTTAGTTGGTCATAGATACCAACTATGAACCTACCTATACATACCTACTTGGTATCTTTTCATTCATGACGACAGAGCTTCTCGGGGTTTCACCACCATCAACTCTTGCTTTCGTTGCCATTTTACTCTGACAGACGTTGGCTTGATACCTCTAAGCTTTTCGTTTCTGCGGCACCCCCTCTACGCGTTCGAGTCGCTTCCCAGTTTCTATACTTACCAAACCACGAGTTCTGTTGGAGGAGTTCTCTTCTTGTTTTAGGTACACCTGCTTTTCGTCATGGCAAAATCTGAACTGTTCTAGCTAGGTAATATTTTGGCAATATTTCCTAGCATTAACATCAGGTGTTATATTTCAGGTGTGCAGTGCGGTGGCGGGCGCGCTGGCGCCGGGCCATGCGCTTATAGACGGCGCCATGGTGGGCGTGGGCGTCGCGGAGGGCGGGGGCGGCGGCCCCGGGCCCGGAGAGCCCTATCCCTACGGCGAGTACTACCAGGACCAGTACTACGTGCCGGACATGTGTGCGCACCCGCAGCAGCATCCTCAGCATGCGCATGTCTGCACGCTGCCGCCTGAATATGGTAATTACATCGTCACCTCAACAGCCTATAACGGTCCACTGCTGGACGTAGGCCTCACCCTGATAATCGCCTTATTGGCTTGTATCTCATGGGGGGGGGGGGGGGGGGATAGTGCTCATAATCCCCACGCTGGGCATGCGGGCGAGGATCGCAGTTCGGTGGCAGATATATTCTGCAAGAGGCGCTGCTGCCCACCCCACCCCCCTATGTCCTCTTACAAAACCCACGGGCAGAGTTGGGGTAGTGCAAATTCTAAGCCGGCACCACACAGCTATTATGGTATTACATGCAACTCTATCATAGTAATTTTATGTAGTTTTTACTTGTTTATGATCTTATTTTGAATAAATGACTATTGTCCTTTCTGACACATCATCAGCACAGATACCGACGTTCACAGCTGAACATTAACGTCCTCCCAAAGGATTTCGTGTGATCGGTTGGGACATACCCAAGGGGAGGGTATTGCAGTAATCAACACATTTTTGTACGACCCAATTACTTAATGATAGGTACCCTATCAGAATACCCATGTAGCAAAAAGACGATATCGACAAAACGCCAAGAACGTGAAATGCCCTAGTATTCAAGTCGTCGTTAAAGTAAAATGCCCTGGTAGCAAAACGACGGGATTGCTTTATGTCAGTACAGTTGAAGCAAAAAGCCTATGTTCCGTAGGATACTTCCTCTTAGAGTTGAAGTGAATAACCTCTTTACTTTGACAAAACGACACATTTTTATTTTATTATCAATTATTTGCATTGCAGTCTTAATGGACTCTATCCATTAAGACTAACTAACGTTCTACACTAACATTCATTTAGATTTGACAGTGGATTTTCTAAAATAATCTCTTCATGCATCCTAACGAGTGTGCCTGGAGGAGGTACCGTTAGCAATGCAGGCTACATACTTGCTTACCTCAAACAATGAAAAAATAACTCGATTTATGGTGTTTTTACTGCATGCACATGCCTACCTAAATACTGTTCACGGAATGCAGGTTTTATGATTTAAGTTCTGACTTTAAAGAATTTTTTAACTAACAAGTACTTGCTAGGTGCAAGTACTTGTTAGATAGTCGAGTAATTCGAACGATAATTAGAGAAGTCACTCATCGTTCTAATAGTCGCAACTCGTCAGTCACTATAAATGGCGTTTATCGCTGCAATGCAAATTACCTACCTACAGCTAGAAACATTCCATACCACTATGACGATTTTAATGGTGGTAGGCAATTTGGGTTACGATTACGAGCTAGTTGCTGGGTAGGTAGTCTATACAAAATAAAGCATAGGTATAGGTTAGTAGTAGGCACCTAGAACCACCGCCGTTTCACGCACTAATGTTCAAAGTAATATTAGCAAAGTTCCTGGATAGGGACATCCCACCGACCGCCGCGCCGCCGCCCGCCGCCGCCGCGCCGTCCAATCTTCATTATGTAGTAGAAGGTACTCCCTAAGTAGTATTTTCTAATCTTGAGCTATAAATAAATCGTTCACCGGATATATATGGAATCTTCAAGGGAACGGTAGAAAGTAAGGTTTCACCTTACGTGTGGGTTAGCTAGATTTTATTCAAGTTTTAAAAAAGTTACATTTTACAAAGTTACAAAAATCAAAGCTGTTGCCCAAACATGGAATCTGAGCAAACCACAATCAATTAGTGGTTGCGGTAACGTTACGTAATCATAACAAATAGAACTGGGAAAATACCTTTTACTCGAAACAAAGAACTTCAAGGCTCTCGTGGGATCCGCGAGGCGGCGCCGACGCTGGCGTTGCTCAAGAGACTGTGGTCGGTTGCATTACTTCAAATATGCGGCACGTTTCCGTCGAGAGCGGTAGTCTACAAAAGCGGATGATCTTACAACGAACGATTTCTACGAATAATCAAACACGTTCATTCAACATAAACGCAAAGTTACGGAGCGGAACGGACGGCGGCGTCGTCGTCGTCGCGTCGGTGTCAAAATAAATCAAAACGTAGCCACCCATGACATGACCTGCCGGCTTCTATTCATGCATGCTTCGAAACCGGCTCAGCATGTTGTACCTACCTAGTCCGAAGCTGCGAAAATACAACCGTGCGTCCTGTCGTCCGTCTGACCCACATACCGACATCTTATATTAATATTACCTAGGTACTCCTATCTTTTTTTTCTAGTCAAGGATCCCATTCATACTATTATAGGGGTTTATATATTGATTATCATATTAATTTCCAGGTGGCATGCAAGTAGTGACGTCAGCGACAATGATGCCTCAAATGCTACCCCCCGTGATGGATGAGAACATGCGACATTTCTTGGTGCACCAGCAGCAGCACCAGCATCCGCACCATGGCCCGCACCACCAGCCGCACCATCAGCCGCCTCACCACCAACCCCCGCATCACCAGCCCCCACATCATTATGTAAGTTAATTGCTGAATGAATGATGATGAATTCATCATATTTTAAGTATTTTAAGGTTCCAAAAGGGCGCGGTGAGCCCAATACTGCGCAGTTTTGCATTCGAGGGCATATTCACAGAATTCATAAACAGCGCGAACTCTATCAAGCAACTGTGGGTACTTAAACGAGAAATCTCCACAGACAATAGTAGGGGGACATTCACTCACCTTTCCTTAAAGTTCAAATGACAGTGACAAATGAAGACCCTGCCGCAACAAATTGTTCATCACAATTTTTATTTCAAAGTCAAATTTGACATAGACATGATTGACAATTAAAATTATATCGAATTCATTCATTTCCAGCGCCATTAAAAAGAAGTTGAAGTCATTCATTTCCAAACAAAACTAATTGTTTTGGTTGATGTTGTGGTGTGTTTGGCTTTCTTTCTTCTATTTCAGATAATACTGATTAAAATCGAAGGTTTGGAGGCTATACGAAGTGATAATCAATTACGATCCATGTAAATTTCTCACGTTCGAGTCGAGCCATATTTATATTGCCAGCAAGCATCCACGAATACAACGATTATTTTCTTCGCTCACCTTCTGTGCAAACACTGCCATACAAGTTCATGGTATCATAATCGATCGTAGCAATGTAGCATTCGTAGGTATGATATAAAATACTCGAGCTATATCTGCCTACCTATTGTGTTCGAAAACAAACCGAAATTATCCGACAATTTTCTGTAAAGCACTCTGTAGGTTCACTGTTAGTTCATGAGTGTTGTAATCTTATCGCGGCCACGTTATAGCCAACACCGCGACTGCTGAAAGCGAAACGTTATCACAACCGAACATTTTGCGCACTAAGTACGTGGCATTGACGTGTGCCGGCAGCCTATTCATTTGGGATTCATGTAAACAATAGCGAAATGAGTAATCCTGATCCTAACAATAAAGATAATCTGGATAAAAAGGGGACAGAAAAGGTCAGTGTATTATGCTTACAGACAGTACCTTCATTTAATTGGGAAGGTAATAAATATTGTAATGTACTTAATTGAAGTTAGTTCAATATTAATATGTTGAGTGATTGTTGCCAACTGCGGCATATTAACTACATAGATATTCTGATATAAGTTATTCCTTGCATGTTATTTGTCTATTATTAAACACCCATAGTAAGTCAATGTTCATGGGACTGATGTGTTCTATTTCAGGGACCAACCAATGGTGCAGCAGGTCCGCAGCATTTCTATGGCGGAGGGTACCCACACTACCACGTCCCACCTCAGCACCACATGCAGCATTCCCCACCCCCTGTCTTTCAAAACGAACGGGCCCAGCGGCAGTATGTGAAACTGAAGCAGAAATTAGAAAGAAAACAAAATAGTAGGAATAATGGAATTGGTAAGATCTTCTCAATATTCAAAAACTAGAAATTAACCTCCTAATAGTTTACTTCTTTTTCATAATTTTCTTTAGTGTTTAGCATATGTTTGCTGGAACAGCACTTTTAATAGGGTTAAGTTTGCATTTGCCATTTTTAGAGTTCTGTACCTGGAGGGTAAAAATGTCTGTTGGTCTGGCTGACCATCAGGGCCCCAATTCTGCAAATCGATCTGCTAGTGCTCTGCAATTGGTTTGCCAATTACTTGATATTGTACAAGAATCGTCCAAAAATTAAAGAAGCTAGATATTGCATGCGGTGCTATTAGCATTTATTTATTTACTTTAATTAATTAATATGGTAACACCAATTACATTAATTAAAGGACAAGTACACAATTATGATAGATTAATAGTATTATACAAGATTAAAAATAAACAATTTAAAATAATGAAATAAGTTTTACAAAAAAGAGAGAGAAAAAAAGAAAAAGGTTTTTTTACTTTTGTCGAAGGCTCAAGCTGATGCTTTTTTAACGTTGTCCTTGTCAGTGCGCATAAATATTTTTCTGTCTATTTTTTTAATAGCTCAGAAAAAGGCACTGATTTTTTATTTTACGTACTGGGCAGTGAGAAGAGTCAAGAGTGTACATTATAATCACGTCATGTATATTTGTTGTAGAAGTGAACTCTGGAGCGAGTACTCCTTCGCTATCACCGCGCAAGGAGTTGAACGGCCGAGGCGGGGGCAGCGGTGGTGCGTCCTCGGGGGCCTGGTCGGAGGGCGAAGGCTCCTCCGCGGGGGCCTCCGTGCAAGGGGACGATGACACCGACACGCAGGCTGTGCTAGACTTGCTGTCCGCCACGAGGACTCCTCAAGTGAGAATTCATTGCTTTAGTCACTCATGTTTTCCATGTGGATCATCATTATTTTTCTAAATTAAAAATAAATATTAAAATTTGAGTCATTATCCAGGGTATACCGTGTCCCATATGGATATGGTAGCTGGAAAAAAGTGGAATAGCTTGGCGATTTTTTTACCCTGAAAAGCCTCTCGGGTATTTTAAAGAACTTTTTAAAGATATTTATGATTATGTTGTTGTACGAAATAACTTGCATAAATAATATACAATGTGTATTTTCGAAGATTGATCAAACGAAATGTACACACGACATAAATTTATCGATAAATATCGGATAAAAAAAAAATATGTTGGCTATTTAAAAAAAAAACCGATTTTATATTTTTTTTAATGAAAACTACATCATCTAGTTTTTTCTTCGTTTCTGTTTGAATAAACGGTGTATTTTATTCAAAGTAGTCTCCTTTGAAAGCTAGATAGTTTAGCCTAGCTAAGAAAATTAAAAAAAAAATACAATTTCGGTACATAAGCCTAGTAAAAATATATTTTTTTGTAGAAATTTAACAAAAAAATCGATTTTTATTTAATTTTTGATCTGTAACTTTAAAACGGGATTATTGAAGTGTACTTTTTTGCATGTTGTAATAAACTTCATAATTTATTCCACAAATCCTCCAAAAAGTATGGGTCTACCTCTTTTCGTTGTCATGTTATTCGCCATTTGAATTAGGTACTTTCTGCCTTGTACAAAGATCAACAGACAAATTAAATAATTATAAAACAAGGCAAGATATTGGACAAGAACCTCTCTCGGTATTTTCTTAGCTGGTCAACATAGGCCAGACTACTAAATTAAAATAGTGCACATCTAATCAGATGCTTATTATTTTAAATTATTTTCCTAATAAAGGAATTTCGTTTACAACAAGTATTTTTTTTCTATAATTTACAGGTAAGCGACATCACTCCAACTAGTGCCCTAGTAAATTGGAACTCCACGCTGCCTGAAGGAGTGACTGTTCCGAACATTGAGTTGACATACGAGCTGCTGCTCGGAGACCGAGGTCGGTACAAGGCGATCTACAGCGGGCACTCGCTGTCTTGTCGGTGAGTCCTTTCTCATCATAAATACAATTTATTTTATTTATTCGTTATTTACATGGAAAACTAATATTTTTCTAGAAAGTTAGAAACTTTACGTATACTTTACCTAGTAGTGTTTAATTTTAGATAAATAGTTAGATAGTACTTTATTGTACAACTCAAACACAGAAAACAGTAAAGAAATAAATGCTACGATAAATATTTGTTGTATTACGTTTCTCTTTTTTTTTTTTAAGGACACAACTTTTTTTTTTACCTATAAGCGGAAACTACTAGGCTTAAGTTACCTTTAAGTACCAACCATTAACTGTTAATTAAGCTGTTTGTTTTCCAAATATACTTACACTACATACTATAATAACTACAGAACCTCCAAAATTTTCTGATCTGAAAGCTTTATGTTTCTCTACGATACAAAAATATATAGATAAACTTACTTAGTTTTTTTAAATCATTACTTAAATGTCTTGTGTTGTGATATTCAAGGGTCCGCGACCTGAGGCCCGGGTGTGAGTACTCGGTGTGCCTGCAGATCCGCGCGGGCTCGCTGACGGGCGCGGCGAGCGAGGCGGCCACCTTCCGCGCGCCGCCCGCCCCGCCCGAGGCGCCGCCCGCGCCGCGCGTCTCCTCGCGCCTACGCACCTCGCTCGTGCTGCGCTGGGGCGGCGCGCAGGACAACGGCGCGCGCATCACGCAGTACGTCGTCGAGGTGGACTCCGGCGACGGGTATGAAGAGCTGGCCCGTCCGCGCACCCGCCAGCACACCGCCAACAACCTGCGGCCACAGGCGCGCTACGCCTTCCGCGTCGCCGCCGTCAACGAGTGCGGCCGCGGGCCCTGGAGCGACGAGACCGCCGCCTGGACCGCAGGCTCCCCGCCGCCCGCGCCCGCGCCACCGCTGCTGCGCGCCGCCGCGCCTGACGCGCTCGAGCTCGGCTGGGAGGCGCGAGACAACGAAGAGTACACGCTGCAGATGGACGACGCGGCGCGCGGTCACGGCTTTCTGGCCGTGTACGCGGGGCCCGATGCCTCCTACCGCTGCACGGGCCTGCGCCGCGCCACCGACTACCGCTTCCGGCTACGCTCCGAGACCATCGACGGGCAGGGGCCCTGGTCCGTGGACGTGACCTACCGCACGCAGCCCGAGCGACCCGCACCGCCCGGCCGGCCAGCGCCCAAGGGCAAGATCCACTCGCGAGCCTTCCGCCTGCGCTGGGAGCCGCCTGCGGAGGACGGTGGCGAGCCGGTCGCTAGCTACACGCTCGAACTGGACGCGGGCGAGGGCTGGGGGCGCGCCTACAGCGGGCCCGAGCGAGAGGCGCACTGCGACCGCCTGCGCCCCGGCACCGAGTACCGCGCGCGCGTCAAGTGCGCGACACCCGCCGGCGAGAGCGACTGGTCCGCCGCCGAGACGCTTGCCACGGAGCCGTGCGCGCCCGCCGCTTGCGGTCCGCCGGAGCCATGCGCCGCGCCGCGCCCAACGGAGGCGCGTGTGCGGTGGCGCGCACCCGACTGCATCGGCGGCGCGCCGCTGCTGGAGTACCGGCTGGAGCTGGAAGACGCGAAGGGCGAGGTGCGCGCGCAGTCGGCCGGGCTCGCGCTCGAGTGCGCGCTGCGCGATCTGGTGCCGGGCCGGCCCTACCGCGTCTGGGTGATGGCTCTAAACTCAGTCGGTGCCGGGCCCGCCTCGCCGCCGCTCGCGTTCGCGACCCCTCCCGCGCCGCCCGACGCGCCTTCGCAGCCGATGGCGACAGCCGAGGGCCCGCGAGGCGCGCGGCTCGAGTGGGAGCCGCCGCGCGACAACGGGGCACCAGTTCTCGACTACCGGCTCGAGATGAGCTCGCGCGTGGACGATGCGTTCGCGGAGGTGTACCGCGGTGCGGAGGCGCGCTGTGCGGTCGGTCCGCTGGTGCCCTTCTCACCGTACTTCTTCCGCGTGTGCGCGCGCAACGCGGCCGGGCGCGGTGCCTGGTCCGCGCTCGGTGACCTGCTGACGCCGCGCGCGCCGCCCGCCGCGCCGCACGGTCTGCGACACGAAGCCACCGCGGACTCGCTGCGGCTCGCGTGGCGCGTGCCCACCGCGCACGGCGCCGAGGTGCTGCGCTACCGCGTCATGGTGGACGAGCTCGCGCTGGACACGGAGGATGCAGTGCCGGAGCGGCTCGTGGACCACCTGGAGCCGGACACCGCATACCGTGTGCGCGTTGCGGCGCTCAACGAGCTCGGCCTCGGCGAGTGGTCGGAGGAGATGCGTGCGGCAACGCGGCCCCCGCCCCCCGCACCACCTCGCCTCTGGGCCGTCGTGCCGGCCGCGCACAATCAACTGCGGCTCGAGTGGGACCCGGCCGGGGGTGATGGCGCCGCCTACTGCGTGGAGATGCGGTGCGGCGAGGCGCGCGAGTTCCGCCCCGTGTACCGCGGCTCGGCGCGCACCTGCAAAGCCAAGAAGCTACGCGAGGACACCGAGTACTGGTTCCGCATCCGCGCGAGCGACGAGCGCGGCGGACGCGGCCCCTGGTCCGCCCCGCTCCCCGCGCGCACGGCGCCCCCGCCGCCACCCGTGCTGCGCACACCCACGCTCTCGCAGCCCATCTCGCGCCGCGCCTCCGTCGCCTGGGAGACCGTCGACGACGCCGAGTACGTGCTGCAGTGCGCGAAAGCCAAAGACCCCGTGTTCAAACAGGTGAGCCTCCCTTCGATGCTCGCAGTAGCGATAAGTATAATAGGTATCGTAGTGTGCTTTACAAAGTATTGTTTGTGGATCTTCTTACATCTTACTTGAGTGATAGGATACAAAGAGTTGACATCAATGGAAAACGGTCTTCAGGGTCTGTAGTCACAATGGGTGTACCGCAGGGTTCTATCCTCGGTCCTTTCCTATTTTTAGTTTATATTAACGACCTGCCTCATCTTGTAAAGAATAATCACGAGATTGTACTGTTTGCTGATGATACTTCATTAATATTTAAAATGAAACGAAAAACACAAACTTCGACGATGTGAATAATGCAATCTCAAAAGTAGTTCATTGGTTTAGTGTCAATAATCTGTTACTTAACGAAACCAAAACAAAATGTATTAGATTTATTTTACCTAATGTAAAACAAGTTAAGGCTGATGTAAACGTAAAAGGAGAAACGTTAGAAATTGTAGAAAGTACCGTATTCTTAGGAATCACCTTAGATAATAAACTTCAATGGGGCCCGCACATAGATAAGCTATCGAAGAGACTTAGTTCTGCAGCGTATGCAGTCAAAAAAATCCGTCATCTTACAGACGTGGATACATCTAGACTTGTTTACTTCAGCTACTTCCACAGTATTATGTCTTATGGTATACTGCTGTGGGGGAACGCTGCAGATATTAACACCGTATTTGTGCTGCAGAAGAGGGCTGTTCGTGCAATCTATAATATGGGTCCCAGAGAATCCCTGCGTGATAAATTCAAAGAAATAAACATAATGACAGTACCATGTCAATATACACTCGAGAGCAATGAATCCGGGTCACTCAAAGAATCCAAAAAATCTCGGAAAGTAAGAATGCTAGGTTAATGCAATAAATTGTATTTAATAGACAATTTAATACTCCTTAAATGAAAGTTAAAAAAATATGAGTCACCATACATTTTATTTACACAAAATTACATAAAGAAAAAAAACTGCTGATCTCTCCTTAAAACAAAAATAGGAAACATGAAATTTTTGAACTTTATGACGATTTTCTTGAATTTCAATACTTCGTATTACCTCCTCGTGCTTCCATTACTGCGTTTACGCGGTTTGGCATGCTGTACACCAAGTTCCTTATACGATTTTGGGGAATATTCTCCCATTCCTCTGTGAGAGCAATTTTGAGCTCAGGAAGCGTGATTGGGGGAGGGTTTCGTTGTTTTACGCATCTCCCTAGCTCGTCCCAAGCATGCTCGATCGGGTTGATATCCGGGCTGCGCGCTGGCCACTCCATACAAGTAATGTTCATCTCTTGAAGGTAGTCATTCACAATCCTACCTGTATGAGGTCGGGCATTGTCATGCATAAATATAGCATCCTCACCCAAATTGAACATAAATGGACCAACGTGTTCGTTGAGGATTTCTTCCACATATCTTACGCTAGTTAAAGAGCCGTTTTCTATGATCACCAGCTCTGTGCGACTTTCAGAGGAAATTCCGGCCCACACAAGTACAGACCCACCACCGTAGGCTACTTTTTCTTCGATGCATGCTTGCTTGAATCTTTCCCCTGGTCTTCTATACACTCTGTGTCTTCCATCGTGCTTGTAGAGCATAAATTTTGATTCGTCGGAGAACATAACTTTCGACCGATCTTCAATACTCCAATTTAGTGGTTCTGGGCATATCTTAGTCTTGAAATACGATGGCCACGCTCCAGTTTAGGGCCGTTTGCAGGTCTAAGGGGTTTTAAGTTAGATTCAGCAAGCCGACGTCTTACTGTCCATGCACTTGGGTTACTTCCTCCGAGGTAACCCAAGTGCATGGATGACAATGCCCGACCTCATACAGGTAGGATTGTGAATGACTACCTTCAAGAGATGAACATTACTTGTATGGAGTGGCCAGCGCGCAGCCCGGATATCAACCCGATCGAGCATGCTTGGGACGAGCTAGGGAGATGCGTAAAACAACGAAACCCTCCCCCAATCACGCTTCCTGAGCTCAAAATTGCTCTCACAGAGGAATGGGAGAATATTCCCCAAAATCGTATAAGGAACTTGGTGTACAGCATGCCAAACCGCGTAAACGCAGTAATGGAAGCACGAGGAGGTAATACGAAGTATTGAAATTCAAGAAAATCGTCATAAAGTTCAAAAATTTCATGTTTCCTATTTTTGTTTTAAGGAGAGATCAGCAGTTTTTTTTCTTTATGTAATTTTGTGTAAATAAAATGTATGGTGACTCATATTTTTTTAACTTTCATTTAAGGAGTATTAAATTGTCTATTAAATACAATTTATTGCATTAACCTAGCATTCTTACTTTCCGAGATTTTTTGGATTCTTTGAGTGACCCGGATTCATTGCTCTCGAGTGTATTTATGAAAACTTATTGTATACTCATAAAAATATCAATCGGTTCCCTAAAAATAGCGATATACATAAATTTAATACTAGAAATAAGAATAAACTCGCTGTGCCCACAACTAGGTTACACAAGATTAACGTATCTTTTAAAGGGCAATGTATACGGTTCTACAACAAAACTCCAAGTGAGTTGCAAAAATTGTCAATAAATAAATTCAAACAAACTGTTAAACACATCCTTTGTAAAAAGGCCTACTATAAAATATCAGATTATCTAGAGGATAAAAAAGCTTGGGACGACTTTTGCTCCAACTCGAAAACTAACGTTCTAACAAGGTAAAGGTTTCTTGTTCGCTTCTTTACTTTACCTTAAAAAGATTGAAGTGGACAAAAAATCAAAGTGATCACTTTATTTCCTAGTTTTACTTATGTAATCTAAGTTTTGTGACGTGTCCAAGAGTCCTGTAAGGTCTAAAGGAAATAAAGCACTTTGAATTTTGAATTTTGTGGTGCAGGTGTACAGCGGCAGCGGGTCGTCGTTCGAACTGCAAGCGCTGGAGGCGGGCGCGGAGTACCTGGTGCGCGTGTGCTGCGTGCGCGGCGGACAGACAGGCGCTTGGTCGGGCGCAGCGCGGCTGGCGGTGCCGGCGCCGGTGGCGGCCCCGCGCGCCCCGCGCCGCACACCACGCCCGCCGCCCGCGCTTCAGCCCCGCCAGCTGGCGTTGCTGGTGGCGGTCGCGTTCCTGCTGCTTGCGGTGCTGATGGCAGTGCTGCTGGAGCGCATCTTCGTGGAGCCGCAGCCCTGACGCGAGCTGGCGGAGGCGCGGCCCCGCGCCCTCGCCCGCATCTGACCGCGCCCGCCCGCGCCGATATGAACGTTCCGGAGCGAGTCGCGCGCCCTGTCCCTCCCTGCGTCGCGCCGAGCCCGCGCCTTAAATCCTATTTTGTATGGAAGTGGAAGCTTTGCAATATGTGTTTCTTGTGTTTAAAATTTTCACAACTTTCGTAATCTAGTCTCCGCTTGTAATTTGTTATTTCACCGTTTGGAGGAAACTGTGGTATATTTTATTTATACATATATGGAAATGGAATATCGAAATAAAATATTTTGTTTTAAATAGTGATATTGAGTGTACTTCCAATATATTTTAGTAATCTCCTCTTTGTACCTATTCGTATGTTTGATATTTTTATAAAATGAATCGGTCTGTTGCAAGTTTTTATCTCTTTTATCAGATTTTTGGTAAGGTTTAGCAAATGAGGTGCTCTAATATTGTAATGTTTTGTTGCGAGGGTCTTAGCCCCTCGCTCTCCAACGATCCAGTGTAAACTGTGATGTGTATTCCTTATGCGAATGAGACTGATTTTACAACTAAAGCTTTGTTTCTAGAAATGAATCAACAGCCTAAGTTATGTGTTGGACGTCGTTTTGTTGCTATCAATTCAGCCGATTTGATGTCACAGAAGGAAAGGAATGTCGTATAGTCCTACGTAAATAATAGATGTTGTCTGTAAATGCGGAATGCGCAGCTATACTCCGAATGCTTCTTATTTTAAATAATTACATAAAATTATTATAACTATACATCCATATAAGTAGAACATGACGTTTATTGATGACATTATTGTAACGTATAAGAGTAATTTGTTTGTAACTTAGAGTTAACGAATATTTGAGATTGTTACCATCCGGTATAAAGGTAAATTCTTTTTTATTTATTGTTGCTAATGTAACTTACATATTCGAAGTTTATTACATTAAATATTAGCCAAATTTGTTATCTGGTATCTATGAATATAATTTTACGAATTTCATTTTGGTTAAGTGAAAATGAATTTAATTATTCTTTATTCAATATTGTTAGACTAATGTGTGTACGGGGTATTATTATAAATTTGAATATCGATGTTTCTTAGGACCTATCAATTATTATCACTGCGTACAATTTAATGTTGTTTCGTGGAACTTATAAAATGTCATACCTACATTCATGAAACCATAGAAGAGTTTATTTATAGTATTAGGAACCGCTTTACTAACTTGCTACCGCTCTGCAAAATACATACAAAATATGTACGCGCTTTGATTATCACGTTTACGAGGGAACACACGTATTGTTAAAATTGTGAGCGTAAACCCAACTCTATTTGCCTCTGTGCATATATGTTTACCTCACTTCCCCGTAAAACATCGGAAAGGGTGTTCGGGCCAATTTTTGTACAGCGGGTCCTAATACTCTTCTATGCATAAAACATATTTATTATAATAAGAATGTGTTAGATTCGTGTAGGCCTTTTGCAGAAGATTCTGCTTCTTTCCGTCATCAGTATCACTAGACGTAATTACGGTTGAGATTACGTGACGTACTAAAATGCATAAACTATCTCGTAGGTAAATATATGATATTTACTCCTGTGATTAGCTTATTCATTTCTTTATATATTGTTTATTATCGTTGTCATAAACATTCCTAGGGTAATTAAATGTGTTATTTCCTTCGGTGTTACTAAGATATATATTATTAGTAGGAGAAATCACTTGTGCCTATTTCCGCAAGGCATAACGGTGAGCGCAGCTTACCGTCTTATATTTGAGCTATTTAATTTTTCGAAAATTTTATAATAATAATAATAATGTGCAATTAACAATTTATTTATTCATTATCGCTTAATAAAATATTTATTTTTAGAAATTATATCTGATTATTATAGTGTCAATGAGGAATCGATGTTCCTATGTTTACACAGTTTTGTACAACAGTTAGGGCAAGCTAAATTTTGTACTGCAAGCATTCCAATCCAAGTTAATTCCACTTGTAAATAGGCCTAATAAAAATCTACGACTTTGTGAATGTACATCTTGCTTTTAATATTGTATGTAAATAATCTGATGTCACGAGCTTCTTGTGAGGGGCATGTTTGGGTTCTGAACATGCATGCCAATTCAATATGTATATTATATAACACTGTGTTGACTAAACGTTTAGAATAATGAGATATGTTTGATGGGGATAACATCTCATATTGTATTTGTGTTTGAATAAGTATAACGTATAACGAAATGTATATGTTTATAATATAATATTTGATGATGTTATTATGTATACAATTTATTAAACATGAATATATCAATAAAACTATATTTTGTGTAAATGGAATGTTTAATTTTCTTTCTATCAAAGATGACAAGTCCAATGTAATGAAATATCGCATTTACAGGTATTTACCTAATAAAATTAAATACATAAACTTATGTAACTATATTAATGGCGAATTATTGGTTCTAATACTTCTAATAGACTAGAAAACTTTGTACTATGATTATTAATTATGCTAAGAACCATACCTTGAACTCTAGTTTTATGTTGGGGGAAAAAGTTGGCACGACCTGACGTTTTCGCTGTAAACCTCTGAGTAATTGGTTAGGTAAGTCTTCTCCTTCGTTGATATGTGGTCGATGCAGCCTTTGAATTTGTGGGGGAAGATCTCTCTGGCAGTTTCACTTTCTTCTGATATGCCTCCTGAAAAGTCATGGAAACGAAAAACTGGTTTGAGCATGACCTCGTTACTTACATCCACAGACATTATACTAGCTGCGCGTGGCGCCTGTGGTTACACCATTAATGATAACTACTAGTTGCCTTAAAATTTATTTATACTACAGCCAAATTTGATGTGAAATGTTTGTAAACAAACCGTCACTACTTAACACTTTCATGGCTAAAGACGCACATATAAATATCAGTGAGCGCCAATTTTTTTTTATACCTCCGAGGTTGCAAACAGGCATGCGGCCCACCTGATGGGAAGCGGTTACCGCAGCCTATGGACGCTTGTAACATCAGGGACATCACACGCACCAATGCGCTAACCTAAAATTTACTTTGTTGTCGGGTAGTTTTATAGGCAACTTACATTTCTTGTCAATTTTCGATCTCTACTTCGATAAATAATACTAACAATTATGTCTGAAACTCAACCATGCGTGTTTTTTTTGGTTTGATTTGTTTACCAACATTTCACATCGAATTTGGCTGGAGTATGGATAATGTTAGGGGAGGCATATATGTTTCCGCTACTGGTGTACCTAATATATGCTGACGATGATGATTAAAGGTGGTTTTACTCACCTATGTATAAATTCAGTCCATCATACTGCGAAGAGTCGTGCAAGCCCGGTTCCTCCGCATAAGCCAACACTTTATCCACCAACAGGCTAATATTATGCTTCTCCATTCTCAGAACCAAAGTGTGCCATTCTCCATCGGCCAAGAATCCAGCAGTCGGGACCAGTTTGGATAGAACATTCGAAGGTTCTAGAGCGTGGATTGAGTTGGTCAGGGTTTTGTTGCGTCGACGGAAAGACCAGACAAGCCGTAATAGTCCGTTTTCTAACCCAACTCCGATGTAGTTTGTGTCCTGTCAAAATTCAAAATTCAACCAGTATTAACCCCGTAGATTGATAGGCATTTTGTAGATTATGAATGACAAAGGTCCTAGCATTGACCCTTGTGGCACTACTTTTTTTCAATTGTATTTTTCTACGGGTTTTTCTCGACTTTTTGTTGCTTTTCTTGTGTAAAGTAACGATAATTTGATATAAACTAAAAATCGTCTTCGAATCCCTTAGTTTTAAACAGTTTTTTAGCTTTGCGGGTAACACAATCCCTCGGGAATACATTTTTATGGGACCACCTCGGGATTATTCTCTCTTCTATACAACTGCAAGAATCATCCAACCCGGTCCTTAAACGTCGGCGAAATCGACGGAAATACATAAAAAACAAAACATAGAACCTCCCCCTTTTTTGAAGTCAGTTAAAAATTATAAAAGGTAGGACTTATTCATAAACATAAAAAAGGGGGTCGACTGTTAACGCAAAGGCCAACCACGGTTACTGAATCCTGTATGTAATAAACTATGCTATGATCTCTACCATTAGTAAAATGCATTATTAGTTACGTACCATATCCGCCCACAGCAGCAGCGCATCTGGCATAGCGGTGGTAAAGTTGAGAGCTATGTATGACGGGAACCCGGAGGTTGCTCGCTGTTTGCCTGCTAGTCGATCAATTTCGCGTCGTTTTGAGAGCGAAATCAAAGAGTTGCCTTGAAATTGCGGGATTGTTATGTTGATATCTGAAACCCAACGATAGATGTTTAGTTTTGTCTGGAAAAGCTCGTCATAGAAAAGCTGCCGCCTTGTTTACCTACTCAAACTGCATCCGGTTTGAAGGACCAAAATTCCAATAGGTAAGTAACATTATAGTTTAAAAGACGAAAAAAAGTTTAACCATCAAAAAAATATTTACATATTTAATGCGTAGGTAAATAAGAAAACCTAAAATTAGGTAGGTACATGAAAATAAATGGAAAGGCCAGCTTAATCTGACAACCGATGTGGCACGAGGGTGAAAGTCCGCCTGCGACGTAGGAGGTTGCTGGTTCGATTCCCACCCTGGGATAAATGTTTGTACGATCTGCAGACATTTGTTCAGGGTATTCTGGTCGTTTTCTATGTATAATAAAAAAAAAATGTGTATTCTATTGTATTATGTCTACCAGTTATCTAGTACCCATAACACAAGCTCTGCTTAACTTGGGGCTAGATAATGCTGTGTGAATTGTCCAGCATTATTTATTCATCTTAAAACGATTTATTTTCGAGCAAACCCCATTGGTCTTTAGAAGTAGGTCTAGGTACCAATTTGTAAAAGAAGTTCTTACTTTGTTCGCAATTAGCTCCAGCATATCCAGAGGCACAAACACAACTGCCCTCCCTACACTTGCCATGAGGGGGTACGCAGAGAGCGGGGGAGCATGTAGCGTGGCGGCGGCACCTGCCTCCAGCCCCCGATGCCCCTGTTGCTCCCGATGCCCCGGTGCAGGCGCACCTCGCTCTGCCCCCTTCAACGGTGCAGGTGCCCCCGCCGCAGGTTTCGCCCCCGCAGGCTGTGCCGTCACAGTCTTCTACGTTTTGACCCTCTGGAATTTTGATACAGTCAGGTCTACTAATTTGATTATTATTATCCCTGGTCATCCCACAGCTGGGCATAGGTTTCCCCCCACTCTCTCCAGAGATCACGATCGCTAGCCAGCTCCGTCCAGTAAACAATGTTTCACAAGTATGTACAAAATAAATATTCTTATGTTTGATATTCGGTTAAAAAACATACCTACCGTCAAAATAAATAAATATTTCTCTACCTCGGATATTATGTTGTTCCAGCACAATAAAGATATTGTTTACGTGTAGGTTCCTGATGCAGCCTGTGTAAGATTCCGGAGGCCCCGACATCGCATCGAAAGGAAGAGTCGATAGATCCTTAGCGCCTCCTGAAATACATGAAAGTACGTAGCTTTCGCAATCTAGCCTTTCGAGTTGCAGAAAATGATGCATGATTTGGAGTTATTTCGTACCTATTACAACATCGCGGAGAGAGCTATGCTCGGAGTTTCTCTGAAGGATAGAATTCGTAACGAATACATCCGACAGAGAACCAAGGTTATCGACATAGCTTAAAGGATTAGCAAGCTTAAGTGAAGTGGCAGTGGGCTGGCCATATTTCGAGAAGAGCCTACAATCGCTGGGGTAAACGTGTTCTTGAGTGGAGACCGCGACTCGGCAAACGTAGTGTAGGACGCCCTCCGACAGGGTGAGATTACGATTTGCGAAAGATTGCTGGCAGGTGCTGGATGCGGTAAGCTGAAGACAGGGCGCTATGGCGCTCATTAGGGGAGGCCTAAGTCCAGCAGTGGCTTTTATTCTTCAGAGATTGTTACAATGATAGATCCTGCGCTACCCGCGACCGTTAACAGGTCACCAGCATGGCTAAGATGCGCGCCACGAGAAGTGTCGAGAAGTCGTGAAAAATGGCGGCATCTCGACTTCTCGTTGATCCCTAGCATGCACAACCAAATAGTCATCACGTCTCGTCACGTGAACGATAATAATGAATGTTTATCCTATCTGTGGTAACAGTTCTCGTCAAACTCTAAGATGCGCGCCCAATTTTCTCATCTCATCTCGACTTTTGACAGTTTTACACGAGTTACGAATCGTCTTTTATTACTACGACGAGATCACGACGAGATGGAGTCTTGAAGAAAATATAAATTTAATTCAGTGTTTATTAACCTCTGTTAATAAATATTTTGTAAAAATAGCATTACTGAATGCGAAAAATAGCATTACTGAATGTTGTGCGATGCTATTGATTTAGGTACTTACCTAAAATAGTCTTGGTTTCTCTAGTAGGTAGATAGGTGTAGGTAGAAAACCATCCTGCGTGGATATAAAGACGTGCTTCGTGGCATAGAAAAGTAATAATGGCATAATATAAACCTATATCTGTGTAGTACTTGATTTGGCAGTTAGTGCTGAATGTAAAGAAACGTAAAATCACAGAATTACGGCCATGAAAATTAGTAACCTACCTTACTAGGTAGATAGGCAAGTATCAGTGATAGGAACCTATTTATGTATATTCTGCACTACCCTAATATTATATACCTTCTTAACTTACCTATAAACAGGGGCTAATATTGTAATGCGATTATAAATGTAATTCTGTCTGTTTGTTATCATTTCAGGCCTAAAAAGCTAAACTGATATAAATGTGTCTACAAAATAAAGAACGTTTTGAATAATTGTAAATTAGTTTTATTTCCAATAAGAAGTAAAGCCTTAGATTCTGTTGCTTTCTAAAGCTCGTGCTGGTTTGATGATATACTGCGTCTGAAATATAGAGAAAACATATTATAGTCATGACTTAGGTACTTCTTAGATGTAAGGTTTGAAATAGTATTTATATTATTCTGTTACAATTTTATTTGTTACATTTTGTTATGCCAGGTAGGTACACTGGTCCCGGAAACACATCACATTGTACTTACATTATATTCAGGTGCTCGTCTCGTAGCGTATTTGTGAGGTACTAAACCCACAAATAATGCTGTTTACTGTGAAATAAACAACGGGATGAACTAGCGCTTGTGGTGCACACCATGCCCAAACTCACGATATAAGTTCATTGAACACCCGTAACTAGTCGGTTCGTGCATAGTAATTGACACAATAATTTTGGCGCTTATTGTTTTCTTTGGATATCGTAGGTAATAATAAAAGTTTTCATAACAAGTTGCTAAGGAATTATCGAAAAAAAACCAAAAGTAAGTTTGATTATGTGCGCGCAAAACATTGAAATTGCTTCTTCTTTTTTTTGGTCTCGAGGCTTTTCTACTTTTCCACCATTCTGCCAGTGAAAAGTGCAAATTACCAGTATGGAGACGAAAACTAAGGAGGTTAATTTATGTTTCTTCCATACAGCTTACTAAAACCAGAGACAATTTGAATGAACTCAACGAGTGTTGCGTGGGCGTGGCTTCATCTGCATGAGAACCTCACTCGACAACGAGTCTTGAGTCTTTCGTGGCGCGCATCTTAGAGCAAACGACTCAACAACTGACGACGACTTTGAATAGTCGTCTCGTGCACGACGACTTTTGTGGCGCGCATCTTAGCCATGCAGGCCACGTTGCAATCTTTTAGACGCGAGAAAGAAAACTCTACATTCTACAAGTTGGTAATTTCGATAGCTATACTAACTAGTATGACTATAGTCTATGGATATAATTTTGCGTAGGTTAGGTACATCGTCAGCCATTTGCTATGAATAGTTTTGGAGTATAAATATCGACATAGTTCGAGTTATTCAAAACTAGATAATGAAATATTAATCATTATTGTTATTATTAAGTAATAATAATAGATAAATGGTATATCTGTGTATTATTATTATTATAAATTAAGTAAGTAAGTAAGTAAAGTATCTTTACTACTGGGTACTGCACACCATCCTAAATACAATATGTCAACGCACTTTATGACCGGTTACACGCTCAAACACGTGCAAACCTAATTTACGCATTCCAATCTTCAGCATGTCAACGATTTCACAAGCCTCACTCACTTCTGGGCATACACGACCTACCGCGTTGCCGTCCACACCCTCCGAGTTACCTGCGCAAACTGATATGTGCAAGCATGCTTGCAAGTAAGACGGAGCGTGTGGCCGGGCTAAGCAAGACTAGCATTGCTTAGTGTGAGTTCCGCTGGCGCTATTTGTGATCATGCATGTGTTTTTGAAAAATAAATATTTCATTGTGTTTATAATGTTAATTTTAGTAATATAACTATCTCCTAATTTCACTACAACAGACTCCAAAACTACGATTGATTCAAAGTTTGTTTTCGCAAAGATTCATAGGAAATGGCTTATTATCCTTATTAATATTAACTCACCGAGGATGATAGTAGCGTTGCTACTCGTATGAGGGTAAGCATGAGCTAACATTGCTTCGGTGCTAAGGGCCGAGTCAACCCACACATACAATCGGCTACCATACCGGCCAGCTTTCACACTGTGCCATTGAGACATCGATAGCACGACACCACTGCGCACCAGTGACGTCACTCCGGAGAGACGGTCTGGAAAACAAATTATGAATAACGACACTGTAGAACTAAACCGGAAACAAAACGTCGGGTGCTAACAATGTGGATCTGGGCATAGAAAATACTATACGAATATATAATAATATTATCGGTAGCCAGTAGCTGCTTTTTTTTATTTTTTATGTAGTACCACAGAAAGCCAAGCCAAGAACCCGAACCCAGCCCGAAGGGGTGTCACCACTTCGGGTTCAGGTTCTAAGTGCCATCTGCGCGTCTCGAGGGTTGCCAGGATGGCACCCCTTGGAGTCGGTAAAAATTTAATTTAATTTTGATTCAGAACAGAAGCACTGAATTGACAAACTGAACGGTGACGTCACATAAAGAAAGCAACGTTTTTAGAGAGTTAGTTAGTTTTAGTTTTTATTGAGCGAGGTTTTACTTTTCATTTTTTTCAATAATAACTAAAACATTGTGGGTGTGTTTTTTCTTATCGGTAATGGTACTTATAACATTATTATTCAATAATAAAAAAAAAACAATCCTATGCATATACCCTATTCAACACACCTGTCCAGCGATACTCCAACAACCCTCCCTGCATAGACAAGGCAGTGTAGAAATGTGGTGTCTTCGCAAAGATCACGAGACCTCGTTCTTTGGTCGGCTTTATTTCCGCTTCGAGAGACAAGCTCACGCTTGATATAGCGCGGGAATGGAGCTCGATGTATGAACGAGTTCCGGTGAAAAGGACGTCGGTCGGCAGCAAATCTGAAAGGGTTTGAAAACTGTTAAAAGATTTCTAATCTAAAATATCTATTAAAGTTTTACTAGAATTACATACCCACCTCAAGTGCTAAATCTACTTATTCTACAACCTCTTTTTATAGGTCCTTAACTAGTTTCTGCTCGCGGCTTCGCACGCGTTACTTTATAATAAATAGTAGCCTATATGTTATTATTGTTATTGAAATGTTGTGTTAGAGGAGAATGCTGCGGGTACCATGGACAGCCAAAAGAACCAACAAATCTATTCTCAAAGAGCTGAACATTCAAACCAGGCTCTCTACCACCTGTTACCAACACGTGTCTTAAGCTACTTTGGTCACATAGCTAGAAGAACCCCAGATAACCTGGAGAAACTGGTTGTTGTGGGCAAGGTGGATGGGAAAAGACCACGAGGCCGATCACTAAGCCGCTGGTCTGACTTTGTGAAAGAGATTACGGGACTCCCAGTGACCACTGCTCTCAGACAAGCTGAAGATAGGGTGGCATGGAAGCAGCTGGTCAACTCCTCAACTTAGGCTTTCCAAAGTGGGCACGACCTTCAGTGATGAAGAACACGATGAAGAAGATATGTTATTCCAGGTTCAGATCTTTATGTGTGCAAAATTTCAGCTCAATCCATTCAGTTGTTATGGCGTTATCTTCAGCAAGACATCTTCACAAATGGCATAAACTTTCGCATTTTTAATATTAGATTAGGTTAGGTGTCTATACAAAATCAAATATTATACAAAAAAAAAAAGATTTTGACGGGAGTTGAACCCGCAACCTTTCCATAGTACGGGTATGCGCCACCAATTGCGTTTCGAGGTCAAGTGACATAGGAACTGAAAAACGTACCTAGGGACTTCCTTCAGACTCAGAGCAATTCAAATCTCCTCGAAGTCAATATTTTTTTAGATATTATAGGATTTCTTAGAAATTATCCTGAGTTTGAGGGTTTACGCACTAAAATAATAGAAAAATTTATTAGCTACAACTTACTTGTGGGTTCACTTCCGTAAATTTTTAGAATATTATGTAAATTCTAATGTATAGTAGGGATTCTTCTAACAAATGTATTCAAATTGTATTCTTTTGAAAAATGGAAAGAATGTGGCGTATAAAAAAACCTTTGAAGCAAAATGACACTCAAAGAACTGACCTATATCACAATTAACACCAGTTTTCCCATACGGACAATCGCAGTGGGCTTCCGTCTCTGTAGCAATGATACATTGACCCTTACACTTTGATACATTCAGGTCGCATGGATTGTGGGAGTGAGAGCAAGTTGGACCGAACCAGCCTTCGTTGCAGATGCATCTAGAAATAAGTCATATTTTTTTAAGGAACTTATAAACAAACAAAAACACATCACTGCTGGTCATATAGGCTTCATAATTCATAATTCTTAACTGCACTAATCAAAACAAATTTAAAACCTTTAAACAAGAGAGGTATCGCAAAGGCGAGCTTAACCCTAAAAAGAGTTCTCTTCCAGCAAACCTTATGGGGGGAGAGAGACAAGTTTGTAGTGATAGAAAGAAGATACTTCCTCTGGCTTCCTCGGATAAGGGCCTTATAGAATGTTCTTTTCAAAATAAGCTCCCCAGATTGTTTGTCCGACACAACAAATAACAAGGTCATGCTTTTCATAAATAATTTAGCTTTGTGGCACCTCTCATCAAACCGTTGTTTTTTATTTTGTCTAGACAACAAAACTTAATCATGCATTCCATCAATAAGTGATGTCTACGGACTTAACCTACGAATTCTGATCAAGGTATTGTTTTTCTTACATTCACCCCGTTACCTCTTACGGAAATGTATCTAAACAAGAGTTTCCTTACCCATACGTAGCCGGTGAATGAATACAAACACCCCTCGGAGCTCGACAGGACCTGGCGGTACACTGTTGGACCCCGCATTGTCCCACTCCCCTCCCTCCCAAAGCCCGCCCAGCGCCCACTGTTTGGCCCCCCACTTCCCAAACACAACCTCTCCAGCCGCTGTGTAAAGGGAGGTCGTGGGGAAGGTCGCGGAAACCTTCTGATGGGTGGCCTCCTGTAAAACAAACACTGCCTAAAGCTCTGCGAACGATACCATTCACCACCTAGCACAAATAGTGCTTTCAAATATGGGCTTAAACTCGTTATCTTTAGATACATTTTACAGTGACAAAATGGCTTCCCACAAGCTTCAAACAAGTGGTCCGCGAGCTGTCTGTCATCTGCTGCCGTCAATATAAAATAAATCTAAATGTTAAGAGTTAAAACCCATATTTGAATGCACAGTTCTATGCAGTGCAGTAGCGGTGCTTTTCAGGAGTGGGACAAGTTTTAATCTGAAAATTCTGTCTAGTTGTTCTGAAGTCGAGCCTATCGCATAAAACAGAAGGGATTATTCCAGTTTTCACTCATGAAAATCCCTCCTAAGGGGGAAAACAGGTGCGTTGCCAGGTGCATTGTATGAACGATACAACGTCACCGGCAAGAAGTTTACGTTCAAACCGGTGCGGTTCTGCCGCGACGCTATACTCTATGTATAGACTGAATTCTTCAAAAGTCGAATTAACTGCCTGCTGAACTAATCTAGCTCTTACCGATGTAGAGATAAGGCACGACGTTCATCTTAGCATCGTTTCCTACAGAAGGAGCATTGCCAGTGACATTGTGTCGTCCATCTACGTTGAGACCGGCGGTTCTGCCGCGTCGCCATACCCTGATGGAATGTCCACCGCGACGGGTGCTTAGAGCTCTGGACGTAAAGATTCGACGAGGACCTGTGAAAAAAATAAGTATAAAAAGACCATTTAAAAAATAATGTTAGAGTTAAACACAATACGGTCCACCTTACAAACACATGACGCAAAACCAACCAAAAAAACCTGAAATCCAAGAACAGGGAGTGTGGTCTAGAATAGAGAAATTCACATCGTCGCGTCGTCGAATGCGTGATATTGGAAATTCAATCCTTCAATAATACTAATTTACGCAATGTATGACGATGCATGATGTCATTTTTGTCTATTCTACCTTAAGCAACAATCCACGTGCTTGGTTTGCAGAAGATGCTGACTAAGAAGATATGAAGATGCATGCTGACTTAAAAGATGGAAAAGCCCGCAAAAATGTTTCATTTCGCATAAAATAATAATTTAAGCGGGAAAGAGATAGGGCAGAAGTTTTTACTTACCACTTCCAATATTCCAAGTCAGCATAATATACCCCTTCACAAACGTCAGAGCCATATGCTCGCTCCTGGCATCATGCCGTCCATTCTGCCCCACAAAGGCCAGCAGCGCAATCTGGTCCATATCCGCCGTTTGGAAGCGCAGGCGCAGATCGAACCGGTCCGAACTGGTTGACGCCGGTGATAGCGGGTAGAGGAGGTAGGAGGAAACACCCGTGCTGATTGGTGAGAGCGATGGACGGGTTATTTCGACGTCTGGAACGAAATTCTCGGTTATAAATAAAACTAGCTGTGCCCGCGGCAACAACCGCGCTGAACTCACATTTTTATGTTCTTTTTCTTGCGTGGAACCTTAATTTTTTTTCTAAAGCCGTTTAGATGGGGCAGGAGCTTGCGCTAGGAATTTGTTGTTTCATAAAAAGACGCGTTCAGGGGGTCTACGAACTTGCTGCGAACATCAATCGTTCGGAAGGTGGTTGTAGAATTTTGTTAACTTGGCTCAAGTACGTAGGTATTCTAGAATAAACTTACTGTATTCACAGAAGATGCCATGCCTCCCGTAAGGACAGAGACAAAGGAAGCCGCTTCCTGGATGCCGAACACAGCTACCTCCGGATTGGCACGGGTTGTGGTCGCATACCGATTGGTTGCAATGCGCTCCTATCCACCTTCACACACAAAAATATTAAAGTTATAATTATATTTAAGTTGACTACAGATTTTTTAGATAGTGAATTATCGAGATTATGAATTCGTAGACGTTTCGTAGATCTTGCTGCGAATCGCTATGAGAAGGACCCATTTTACGTGAAAAAGACATCAAAGTACTTAATTTTTTTTTATAGTTTGCCTTTATTTAAAGTCGATACTGGTTTTATAGGATATGCACTTTATGAATGTGACTTGATTGCAATATTGCTGGAAAATGTTGCAATCTATTTCAAACCAAATACTGATTTTGGTATAGTCACATTTTACAAATAACTAGTAGACCGTACTTCGTAGACCTACGCAAAAAATGACACCAACGAGCTACATTACTTTTGTTAGCACTTTAGTACCTACAACAGACTTTTTCTTGGTATTGCACTAGGATTTGTCCTGAGTATCCTGAGCAAAAATCTTTACAAAACAGAATACTATTTAGAACCAAGTTAAACAAAGATTTTGGTAAGGCGACTTTTCAAAAACTCGTACTTCGTAGACCTTACTACGAAACGCTACGAGAACGACCCATTTTTTGTCAGAAAGACATCAACGCGCTACAATTACTTTTGTTAGAGCTTCTTGCGCACCGATTGTAAAATTTTACAGATGTTGCACAAGGATGTGTACTGGACCTTCGTTTCAGTAGCCCCTATCGACCTTTACGAAAAAAATGATCTACCAAACCGAATGTAAGCATCGATTTGAATAAAGATAATTTTCAAGATAATTCGTAGAGCTTGCTACGAATCGCTACGAGATTGACCCATATTTTGCGAAAATGACATCAACGCGCTAATAAAATTTTCTTTTGCTGCAACCGATTGCATCATATAAGAGTTGTACAAGGGTGCTACTAGGTCCCCTATTATTGTATCTAAATCTAATATTCAAACTTACCCGTTAGCACAAGAGCAGGTGTAGTTTCCATCGAGGTCTGTACAAGAGCCTCCGTTCAGGCAAGGCCCAGATAAGCACGCTAGGGAAAGACATTCTGAGATTTCTGTTGCTTCTATTGCGTCACTGAAAATATCCAGGGTTTTGCCATTGACCTGAAAACGAGATTATTTCCCAATCAAATTATAAGAAGAAAATTAAATGATTTTATTTCTAATTAATATAATCAGCAATTATCGTCTCCCTCACCATTAAGTTTCTGATACATCCAATGAAAGGTTTGATCTCTGCGTCCTTCAGATCTGGTGAATTTCCTAGATAAAGGGTTGTGTTATGGTCCAAAGTGCTGATATTGGCAATCTGACCACCACTCATGGCAACCGTGTCGTTGAGACGAAGGGTCGCGTTGCAGTGATGCTCATTGGGATACAAATCTAGTCTGCAATCATTTTAAAATATTACTTCGAGCCAAATTATAAAAACGTTGCGTGATTCGTTGTTATTACAAACTATTAATTTTTATTTGATCATAGAGATATAACATAGCAGGTACGTGTTATCAAACCTGAACCGTTATGCTCCAGAAATTAAAACATAACACTAAACTTACAATAAAAATAACAGGAGAATAAAATATTCTTAGACACATATAAATATTAGTCCTTCGAGCCGGATAATTATAAGCTATTTATCACTTACCTCGTTTCAACTTGCATTGGATATCCTTTATTGACAAACGTTTTTAGCTCACTCAGAAGCATAGTCTGATAACCACAAGAGAACTTGAACTTCAATAACCCCGAGTTCATATAAAGCTGCATGTAGACTCCGGTAGCTATATCCACATGCATTATCTGGCCGTCGGATAAGAGGGTCTTAGCGTTAAATCCAATATCTATTGACGTGGTGTTCTGAAGCTTGTGCGCTATGAACGAGTTTCCATTGAAAGCTGCTGAGGTTATGATGATCTTCTCTTCGCAAAATCTTCCTCCGTAGTTGAAAGTACAGTGACACTGCAAATAAAAATGGATTGGATTGGATTTCACATGCGTTTAAGTCTTGAGAAATAGCTGAAGCATAGCAACTTACCCGAATACCTTGCGGTGAATTCACACAAGTGCCATGATTATTACAAACTGTATCAGTGCATTCAGACTGCACTGTCGTATAAACATGCGTCACAGCTTCAGTGACAGTAGTCTCCATTACTTCTGTAGTCGTAAACGTGGGCGGAGTAACCAGATCAGTAGGATGTTCTGTCGGTGTGTCTGTAAACATCTTGTCAGTGGATTCACCACTTGGCGTCGACGTCACTTCAGCTGTCACTTCGTTTATTGTGGTATCTATAGCTGTTATTGATTCTTCAGTAGTTTTGTCCTTAGTTGGTTCTGTTAATGTGACTGTTGGGATCTCTGTTGTAATAAGATCAGTTATTGGAAAAGTTGGATTTGTAGTTAATTCGGTAGTCGTTTCTTTTTGAACATTATCTGATTCAATGGTAGCTTTGCTGAACTCTTCAGTTACAACTTTCTCTGAAGTAACCTCTGTGGTCATTTCTTTTGTTACTTTTTGGGTTACTGGTGTGGTGGTTATATCCGATGTCGCAGTTTCTTTTTCAGCGTTCGTAGTTACTCCATCAGTGACTGAAGTTCTTGCTATTGTATCATTGCCAATGAAAGTGCTCGTCAGAACATCTGTTATGGTTGTATTCTCGTATATAATGGTAGTGATTACGGACTGTGTAGGCCAAGGGGTTGGAGCTACGTATTCACAGTCGTAAGTGTCGTCGTCTAAGATCAGACAGTCGCATAAGGCACCTGTTAGGTTTGGGGGACATGAACAAGTGAAGTTGTCGACACCGTCGATACAAGTCCCTCCATTCATGCATCTGTGAAATAAAAAACCTTCATTCTAATGTGCCTACGTAGGTACTTTTTTCAAAGCTTTTATGAAACCTATGTTAGAAGTATGATATGTATAGATATCTGTTTATTGTATTAAGAAAGTATGTAAATAGAAATCTTGAATGAATATGTCTGTCATTTATAAAAATACACATTCAACAACTTTACAAACTACCACAACCTTTTCTGCGACGTAAGCCGTAAAACCAACAAAATTATATATCTTCAAAAAAATAAGAACGAATTTATTACGGATGTAAGCGGGTTAACTACGACTACCGTATATGTGTTCGTAGTCAACCCGCTCACATCCGTAATGAATTCGTCAAACTAAGTAGTAGTAATAGTTAAAATAAGAACGGTCAAATAGGTAGGAAGTATATTTTCTCTTTATTACCTGGGTCCCAGCAGACATTCATCATACTGCAGCTCGCACCTTTCCCCGTGGTAATCAGGAACACAGTAGCAGACTCTCACGCCGTCTTCAACCACGCAAAGGGCGTCGTTGCTGCAAGAGTTCTCATCGCAAAACTCTATTTGGACTTCGCAACTTTTGCCTGTAAATCCTGTTCAAAAATCGACTCAATGTGTGAATTATTTGTGATAATCTGGTGTTGGTAAACGGCGTATTTACAATTTTTTTTGCAAATTATTTTGAAGATTATTTCGAATTCTGTGTTTTGTAACTATTTCGAAAAAATACAGTATTATTAACGAACGTGTATTAGACTTTTTAATATTTCAAAATAGTTCTATATTCTAAGAAATTAATAAATCCCAAAAATTTACGATCTCGACGGGATTCGAACCCGCACCTTCCCCTTCAGCGCAGGGTTGCTCTTTTTCCAACTAAGCTACGTGATCTTATCTAGTCGACCCGTAAATCTTTGGGAGTTCTTTCGGCACTTACGCCGTCAGCGCCACCTACAGAGGAAACAATGAAGTTATCCAATTCTGCTCAAAGACCAAATTTACATTTAGTTCTTTGACGAGAGGTTTTGCCGTTGCTTGATTCTAAGTTTTTTATTTTTTGGGATTTATTAATTTCTTAGAAATTACCCAGAGTACTATAATAAATAAAAAACTTAGTTCTATATTGTTAACAAAGAGAGAAAACCTCATAATTTCGCTTTTTATCCGTTGATAATGAACAAACTATTTAATATATGTATTCAAATTGGATCGACCGAACGAATGTCGGTCAGTCAACTATTTTGGAATACTAAATAAACTGATATCGCACACCTAGAACAAGACAGCGCTAAGTTAAAATATCACTTTTTTCAGTATCGTCGCAAAACATACACATAGATATGCACAGAAAATAATTTCTAAATTTTCTTTGTTAGTGCTTATTATGTGCTTGTATAATATTTGAAATATTTAATATATGTTATCGTCGTATTTAGCTTATTTATTAGAACATTTTGATAAAACCACCCAGCATAATGTTGCAGTGCCCTAATAACAGGGTGCATGCTTGACACCATTCTTCTAAACAAAAAATCTTAAATTTTGAATTCTTACCAAATGCGCAAGCGCACATGTAGTCAGCATGCACGTCAATACAGACGCCACCATTTTGGCATGGATTGGATCGACACTCGTCTATTTGGTCATCGCATTTTGGACCGGCCCAGCCTGTAAATAAATTAGATTGCGCTTATAAATCTAAATAGCTTGTAGTAGTGCATATAGACTTCCATCCATTCTTCAGCCCTAAGAAGCTGACCTACTGCAAGACATAAGGTCTATTGACTATAATTAAAAAAAAAGTCATGGAAATCCATAAAAGGTGTGGTAATGTCATAGGTGGGATATCATCATATCACAAGTTTAATAGACGGGTTGATGACGCAGTAGAATGTTAAGTACCTACTATTGCATTACCTTAAAAAGGGTAATACACCCATTTTGAACAGTATTTCAATTAGATTCCATGGTGCTCGTGAACCACTAAAAAATTAATCAATCAATAAGGGCCATGAAAATGAATTTAAAATTTACATTTCGCACATTGCGCGCGTAACTTGACGAAAACGATGGACGCAGTGAACGCCATATTGCTCTGTGGTTATGACGTCAGTTGGTTGTGTGGTAGCTAACCAAATGCGCTGATGTTGCTGATGACAGAATTTGTTTTTTTTTTTTACCTATACGGCCGTATCAAATAATAACATCGCCTACTACTTTGTGGTATTTAAAAACATAAAAAAGTGAAAACTTTTAACTTTTTGAATTTTTTAATTTATTTAGTTAAAAAACTGTTTCCGAATGCGTTTTGCACTATCTCAATAATACATTTTTCTCTATATAGAGTAAAATACCCTATTGAGTGTGCTCTTAAGATTAAGGTTCAGTAATCTGCTTCATCCATACCTGCCGAACATTTACAGTAGAACTTGAACCCGGGCCCCTCGATGCACTGTCCACCGTTATAGCACCTCACTTCTTCAGTGTTATTGCACACCGCTATATCAACCTCGCAATGTTCCCCTGAGAAACCCGGCACGCAGGAGCACACGTAGCCGTTCGTCAAGTCTATGCAAGTGCCGTTGTTGTAGCAAGGGTTTGATTCACACTCGTTGTAGTTGGTCTCGCAATTGTCTCCTACGGTAAACAAAAACATACACATTCGTAATCGTGGGATATGGATATTAGTGAAAACGCCAGAGACGAAGATACCTCGAACGAAGTTCCTAGTTTTCAATAAGGCGCGGAATTCCACTAAAAATAGCTTCACCATAAACATTGAACTAGTCAGGTGTACAAGATATACCTAGGTATTATAGTGCACAAGTGTCTGCGCAAACGCAGGTGCACACTTTCTATTCCTTCGCTCTCATAAGTGAAATAGTAGGCACCAGTTTATGCAGTAGGCGGTTAGAAATCCTGGCACAGGAAAAGTCGTAGAGGATCTATCTATCTACAAAACCTTATCTAGAGAACTCTCGGAATTCCATCGATACGGTGTCGAGGTTTTTAATAACATAACATCCTTTATGGATAGCAGTCTCCGCTTCTACGTTATCGATACAAAAACAATGAATCCTAAACGGATAGCATTACTATAACTCCTCCTCGTTTATCGAGTCGAGGTTTTTAAATTGAATCAGTGAGCGCTGTCTTGATTTCCGGCAGTGCTGACTGATACGAATCTGAAAAAAGATTTTCAGCGAAACCAAACAAAACCAGCTCTCTGGTAGTCTAATTGCATTGGCGAAAGGAATGGGTCAAGCAATAGAGCTAAACCTACATCAAGATATATTGAAGCCTTTGAGCGGCGACGTAGAGCGACTTCTGTGTGACTATCACTTCCGAGAGTTGCAATCTCGGCGCTTTGCTATAAAAAGGTGTTTTGTGTCTACAAAGGTCTACGAGAATTTCGTAGCCCCTCTACGCAACAGGGGGTGACATATATTTTCGAAAACGTGTTTGTTACTATGGAAAGTTGATGTCGGGCCTACGAAAATAAACGTCTACAAGCTAACGCCTACTATACGATGTTATTGACATGAAGGGTCAATTGATTGATAGGCACAATAAAACTAAAGTAGAACAATATATTTTAGTAATAACACTAATGGGTTTGCCTGTCGGTCGGTTGGCACTTTATTCATTTCATCACCATCATACTGTCCATTGCTTGAAGCTTCCCCTATACTCCTATTGATTTGTTATCACTTGATGCGTAGGTACCTATAAAAACTACTAGCTTCAGTTCGCGGCTTTGCACGCGTTTTTCTGGGACAAAAAATATTCAATAGGTACGTTATTCCCGGTTCAGATTAACGAAACATGTTTGGCGTGAAAAACTAACAAACATCCATGATGGATGATCCATCCATGAAAACTTTTGCATTTATATGTAAGTGATGAACAGTGTAAGTTATTATATTAACTTTGTATAGGGACCATGTGTTAAATTTAGAAATATTAATTTTTGGTATGTTTTAAGTGCAATA
This sequence comes from Eupithecia exiguata, assembly GCA_947086465.1. NCBI lineage: Eukaryota > Metazoa > Arthropoda > Insecta > Lepidoptera > Geometridae > Eupithecia > Eupithecia exiguata. The sequence continues at coordinate 4,786,723 of OX352229.1, forward strand.
AAGAGTACATTCATTCATTTACTTACACTGATATTAAAGTGTTTAACTTACACTTTAATATCCAAGGTGTTTTATAAGACAAAACTATAACTACTAACTATAAAACAAAAAATAAAATAAAAAAAAAGACTACAATTTCATTTATTCAATTAGGTAGAGCAGCCCTTACAAGTAGTACCTACACATCTTAGTTGAATACGAACAATCAACAACTCCTATGAAATTTAATTATGTCCCAAAAATTTCTCGACTTCGAAGGAACTTCAACCCGGAACCTTCAGAATGCGCATGGATGCGCTGTCAATTGTGCCGTAAGATCAAGTGACGTAGGAGTCGAAAAACTTTTGGACTCATGCGCCGATAGCAACAATCTATTCAAATCAACAATTAATTTATTATGTATCCACCACATATTTTGATGTTTAAATAAATTGAAATTGGAATCAAGATCTTAAAGTAATAAGTGAACATGGCGGGGATTAATTACTCTTCCGTAAACAAAAACAGTGTCAAAGTAGAGCTCACCCTGACTTATAACTTACCGATAAACCCCTCAGGGCAGGAGCAATTGTAAAACGCGATGCCGTCGAGACAAGATCCTCCGTTCAGGCAGGGGCTGGACCAGCATTCGTCCCAGTTCGTCTGGCACTGCACGCCCGTGTAGCCATCCACGCAGTAGCAAGCGTATGAGCTGGTGTAGGGAGGTTCGTTAAGAGTTAAGCAATGGTTCGTTTGCTGGCCGAGTGATTTAACAGCGAAATAAAATTTAATATTTTTTTATTATTACTAGACTTGGAACCTGCCATGGGGGGTCAGTTAACGATGGACGCCACTGTACACGCTATCTTAAGATAGTCAAAGCTCTTTATAACATAACTCGACCGACATGCGCTAGTAAGTACTACCTTAAAGATAAATTGAAGTGAAGTCAAACCATGATTATTCCACATTCCTGAAAGGTGTTTACCAAATATCTTAGTAATTTTATTCTTAAATATGGATATTGTTATAGCTGATGGCATTTAGAAATAAATTAAAATTATTTTCCTTTAGTTCGCGGTTTCCCAAGCATTCTGAGATACCTACTACCACACATTATAATTTCAGCCCAATCGGTTCAGTAATTTTAGTGTTGTCTGTGCAAATACACAAGTTTTTATACTTACCTTTAGGTATATAAAGGCTACCATATAGGACATAAAGCTAGTTTGGTTTTAAAGTTGTTTCAGGAAGTTCCTTAACATGCCAATATAAAAACATCACCGAAATTATGATACCCAGGTAGGTAATTGCCGTATGCGTGTCGGTTCTTCATCTCATTGATCAGAACCTCGTAAAAATACTGAAAGAATTCATCGACGCTAGTTGTACCCAAAAGCATGTAACTAAACCTGTGGAGTTACCACCGCTGTCGGTGACCCCATAATAAACGGTCTATAAAATGGTATTCGTCTTGTCACGCGAGGTCTTAACTAGGGGTGCTTCGCGTTGCGCGCTATCTTACGAAGTGGCTTTGTATTTTATTGCTTTTGGCATGAAATTATAAACTAGTTTTCATTCTTGAAACATTTACTTTTTCAGGAGTACACGTGGTTAAATATTTCAGTTCGTAAAAAGTGCGTAAGATAGTAAATAAGATAGGTAGGTGCACGTACGTAGGCTTTTATTTAGAATAAAAGTTGGGTAGGAAATATTTAGATTTCCAACAGCTTTTACGTACGTACCACTACCTGAAAGCTATTGAACAATTTCGTTTGTAGCTGCAGAAACGTTAAAAAAGAGATTTTATGTTACTGCAGTACGGATCAGACAGTTTTCTTAGTAGGTTGGCTGGTTAGCCTTTTATACTAACTGAAGTTATTTGTTAAGGGTAGTCGTTTTCCTTGTTATTATTATTATACGATTAAAAAATATCTATCTATGTATTGTATTATATTATGTATATCAGTTATCTAGGACTCATAACACAAGCTCTGCTTAGCTTGGGGCTAGATAATATTGTCTGAATTGTTCAACATTATTATTATATTCGTTTTTTCTGTTCCATTTCGGCTAGTTACATGTACATGTAAGTATTACATTCTAGGCTTTGTGTGCAGAGCAACGAGTAACGTTTGCAAGTTTTTTTTTAATATAACATGAATACAAACAAAAATAAAAATGTTGCTCTACTTAAAGTAATTTCGGTGTGAAAACATATTAGATAGGTATATTTTTATTTATTTATTATTACAGAACTGGACCAACAAGAAATAAAACTAGCAGAAAAGTAATTTAACTATTTAAAAAAAACATTGGTTATAATTTATGAAAAAACAAACTTCGGTTAACAGGTATTTTTGAAGTATTTAGAAAAGTAAGAGATTTTGGGCTATAAACCAACATATTCCCAAATGCTCCCAAGATGCAATTGAATCGAAGTTGTTATTATGGTTTTTTTGTTATAGTGCTTACCCGCACTTTGGGTATCTCTAAGAAATGAAATAAGTTCCCAAAAATTTCCGGTTTCGGGGGTTCGCGGGAGGTTTGGTTAAACTGTAATGTTACCCCTGTAGGTGAGGCCACCGGCACTATAGTCCGTAAGAGGTCCCAAAGATTTACGGTTGAACCGACAAGGCTTTCGTGGCTTACCTAGTTAGTGTACACCCGTACCTACTTAGGGTGGGGTGCGGGTTCGAGTCCCGCCGAAACAGGATTTTTCTGGGAACTTATTTCATTTGATAACATGGGTTCGTAGAAAATGGTTTACGATTTGCGGCAAATTACTTTTCCGTTAGTTTTATTCCTTGTTAACGCAGAAAAAATCACACATTAAATCCACAAACAAATATAAATTTCGCGTCAACCGAAACAGAAAAATAGTTTGGATTCTCTCACCTATTGATATCATCGATGCAGATCCCATGATAGCAAGGGTTACTCAAGCACGACACCCCGGCGGAGACCACTTTGATCACGAAAAGCAGTCCGCAGGCCACTTGCACAGCCACTCTGCCTCTCTCGGAGCTCATCGCGTTTAGTTGCATGCTTCAATTATTTGTCCATTGTTATTCTAAAGAATAGAGTCAAAGAGTTGCTATACTTAGGTTTGTTTTCGTTATTATTCTAGTTACCTATCTATAAGGACGTTATTTAATAGAAAATCGACATTAGTTGAATTAAAGATGCGTTCAACGACAAAAATCGTTAGGAAAAAATTATACAAAAATATTGAAAGATGCATAGGAAAAGGATTCTGTTTTCTGAAACTTCCAAATGTATATATAGGTATAGCGTTTTTTAATGCTGCACTCTATACAAGATAGAGCTCTACCGTAGAGCTAAAAAATTAGTAAGTTGGTACCTACAGCAAGTGAAGAACTACTTACGCTCTACTATAGAAATAGGTTAGTTTATTTGGTTACAGGCTCAACAATATTTATAGTTAAAAACTTAGTCTACTTACCAAGAATCACCATGCTCGTAACCATCATCTTGCAGATAATTTTAAGTTGCTTCCTAAAATCTAATTCCTATAGCACTAAGTATATTTAATTCACAATTTCAACACAAGGTTAGTGTCCTCACAAAAATGAGTGGTACTAGTCAGCATTCGTCACTCATTGGAACATAAAACTAGGTCTGAATAGGTGTGGTTTACCGCCACGGACCGTAGCTATGGCAACATAACACACAATAGGCTGTGTTGCCTTTACGGCTCACAAATTATTGATAAAATTCCAACACCATCCATCTGATCGTCAAGCACCTAGTAGATAGTGGGTATTTGCACTTTTATGGTGATAGGCAAGTGGTAGGTGCTAATCTTTTTAAAAAGGCTTCTTTATGGTTGCGGACGGAATATTTTTCTTTGTAGATTAAAGTGTATTTTACCAGCGTTCTCGAAATCATAATTATAAACTTACTAGCAGCGCCTCGCGGTTTCACCCACGTAGTTCCCGTTCCCGTAGGAATTTCGGGATTAAAAGTAGCTTATGTCCTATTCCAGACTATAATCTATCTCTGTGCCAAATTTCATCCAGATCCGTTTTGCCGTTCTGGCGTGATAAAACATCCATCCATCCATCTAAACTTTCACGTTTATAATATTAGTGAGATAGTGAGATGAGAAGTGAGATGAGACTAATCAAATGTCACCTAATATTTGATACAATTTATTTTAAAATTACAAGGTTTTTTTGCTAGAGAGCTTAGGTAAGCACTCTAGCAAAAAAAAAACCTTTGGGTATCTCTCAGAAATGAAAAAGGTTCCCAAAAATTTTCGGTTTCGGCGGGACTCGATCGAACCCTGTAGGTGAAGCCACCGGCGCTATAGTCCGTAAGGGGTTCCAAAGATTTTCGGTTGAACCGACTAGGGTTTCATGGTTTAGTTGGTTAGAGCACACCCGTACTCAGGGTGGGGCGCGGGTTCGAGTCCTGCCGAAATCGAAAATTTTTGGGAACCTATTTCAGTTCTGACAAATGTTATTATTTCGAAATCCGAATTGATACAATTTTATAATGATTGGTAGGTACAGTTCTTGACTCTTAATCTGTATATTTCAAAACCTACCTACTAAGTATTTTTTTTAGGATAATTAACATTTTCCGGGTCACATTACATTCCACTCATCCAATATCTTTGTCCAAGTTTTTTGTCGAATATTTGATCAATTTCTTGGATGGATGGATGCCCATTCCACTCATCCAATATCTTTGTCCAAGATTCATAACTAATTTGCGTAGGTAGTTGATTTGAAATGAAATTACATCACATCACACTAATATTAAAAATGCGAAAGTTTGGATGGAGGAAATTGGTTACTTCTTCACGCCAAAACTTCTCATCAGATCAGGCTGAAAATGTGGATAGCTCTTGAAGTCCTGACCTGAAATAAACCATAGGCTACAATTTAACCCATAAAATTTCAGTTTCCATGGAAAAGAATTAACCTGTATACGTTTTCTTAGAAACAACGCGTTCGAAGCCACGGGCAGAAACTAGTATCCAAATCTTTGATGAAATATCGGTGTTGCTAGTAAATTGGATGAAGTCATCCAAGTTCTTTGATCAGATGTACATCTATGTAGGTATCTGGCACAGCGCATCAGCATTGCCATACAGCTGGGCAATGCAGCCAGCAGCGTCTTGTGCACGCTGCCGACTGGTATTGATATGGATCAGTTGAGCTACATGTAGATTGTTTGCAACAGTCTGCAGTTAGATTAATTGTTTCAATTGTAAATACTAGTTTTAATTTAATTCTATTAGTTTATTGTAATTTTCTTTGTTAATAAAGTCTTCTTATTATTATTATTATGTACATTGGACAAAGATATTGGATGCGTGGAATGGGCAGAGAGTTAAAGGTAAACAACATTGAAGTTACCAAAGTATTAAGTACCAAATATTAGGTGACGTAAGTATGTAGGTTCTTATAATGTGTTCGCAGTTGTCAGCCAGCAGATAAATTAAATATCGTTATAGATTTTGAACACGTTCACCAGCAGATTGACAGGACTCCACTGCGTGGTAAATCCGCTGAATCAATTCTTGGTTAGGTATATGTCTTCTGAGAAGTTTTGTAGCCGCTGGCTTTTCCCTGTTAACTTCCAGTCTACAAAATTTTGGCGCGTAAATGCCCCAACCGGCTTTCGGCTGTCATCTACGTTGCCCGTTTTTTTTTCTACTTCGTGCGGCGCGGCTCGAGTAACACAAACCCATTCATTGTGACTCAAGTTGTTATTGGAACCCTGCCACATGTTGTAATAATAATACTCATTTATTTCAGACTATAGAACAGTTACAGATCTTATTTTAACTTATTCTACGGTCTATCTATAGTAATATATACCTTAAAACTAACATAGGTACAGTGCGCGTCAGAATTAAGTATCCCCCTTGTCTACAAAATATTTTCTAACTTCTATTCGCTTGCGACTAATTTTCAAAGCAAAAACTTATCAAGCCGCTAAGGATCGAACCACTCACCCTTTATATGGAGACTCGAATTCTCGGCATTAGATCAACTGAGCTATTTAGCTGATGGAACAACGTGTCCAATTTTGTCTATCGGTCTAATTAGTCCTCATTTTTAATGCCAAGTCTTACATTTTTTTTTATGGATGCGGGTAGGGTTTGACTTTGTCGTTTGTAGCGAACAAAGTAATTGTCACTCGTCTTATTTCGTGTGGTTTGCTTTGTGCGTATTTTGCGAGAGATCGAAATATTGTTACCAATGTTCTTTCGTTGTAAACAACTTATTTTTGCATAAATTATCATAATCTATTATAAAAAACCTTTCACTGTTTACAGATATTACTTGTTATTATGGTTTATCAAAACAATTATTTCGTTATAATATCATAGATTTATACGTAGTAGTTATTGTATAATATTGTAGACATTTATAGAATATTATTTTTTGTAATTTTTGTGTTTTTTTCATTAACTTGCAATTAAGCCCATAAAGAATAATATCAATTAAAATCTTACATATTGCAAAGAAAAAAAGATAACAATTGATAAAAAAAAAACGAAACACCGCTCACGAGATTCGAACCCTGTCACTCTTATCTTGTCTTGCATTAATTTGCCGGTTACTACCGCAAGGCCAAGTTGATACTTAGAGAATCCATCGAATTTTAAGTAGGGTTACCAAATGAAAATGAAATTAAATTGAAACAATTTATACAAAAATTACATTTTAATGTTACAGAACATAAAATTTTTGTTAGAAACGTCAAAAATATGAAAAGAAAATGGAAAATTATAAAAAACATGTAGTTTTGATCACCCAATCTCCAACGATCGCTGACAGGATTTGAACCCACATACATTGAGATAGGGGGATACTTAATTGTGACGCGCACTGTACATACAATATTAAAAACTAAAATTAAAGACGCGTTATTTGACGGCGAGATGTGACGCAATCATCATGTCATGCATGTCATGTCATCATGTTATGCTTTTTATGTTTAGAATGAATGAAACTATTTATTTAAGTGCTTTTTTTAGCAGTATTTGACTCCATTGTAGAAAAATAATAGGTTGAACACAGGGATAGTGCGTTTTTGAGCACGACTTGTGTTTAAACGATCATACCTCAAAAATTAAAGCGATGACATAGGTAGGGTTTTTATTTATAAATACAATATACCTACTATGTTATAAAGATTAGGATAATAAATAAAAACATACACGTGTCTCTACAAAAATATTTATTTACAAGGGATCGAAATTGATGGTAAAACTGTTAGGTACTTCAGCCGGAAAAGCGCACGCCAAAATATACCTATACCGCCGACTTTATTGGGTTCAGGAAAACTTTGTGCAAATTTTGTGTTTCACGCTGAAAACTTTATTTCCACGTTTTAGTAGTTTACTTATCTTACTAATAACAAAAAACCAAGTAAAAATACTCACCGTAAGTATTTAAAAATCACAACTCACAACACACTTTGATAAAATTTTAATGCAAAAGTTTAAAATTTTGATCTGTTCGATCATTAAAATCTTACATGATCTTCGTCGTTTTCACTCAGTTTGACAGAATGACAACTTCAACCAAACTTCAACGTCGTTTCTTTTCTTTTTTTCTAGGAGTGGAATGATGCTTATAAATAATAACAATAATAATAATAAAATCATTTATTTCAGGTATTACAGGAACCCATAGGTTATTTATAAATAAATTAAAATTAAAATGCGTACCTACCTACTTACGGTTCCCACTCTGGTGCACAGAGAGCCAGAACCTGTACATAGGGCTGCAGATGTTGTTAGCCATAGAGTTAGCCATTATAGTTTTAGGGTATATGTCATAGACCCATATAACTAGACGAAGGTGTACTTTGGGCGTTGTTTGTTGACCACTAGTCCACACGGGCAATTTATATATTATTAATTTTGTAGACTGGTAGTCCACGGGCCAATTTTGGGTGCCGGTCAGGACAAGCCAGCGGGTAGGTCCCATTTTATTTAGAACTGCGATTCTTGAGATTTCTTTGAATTATTTCTACTTTCCCGCTACCAATGACGTAAATCAACATCATCCAATTAAAATCCTGCATAAAACAAACAGCCAATGGCGTTAGATAAGTTAGGTCATCTGTTCCCAGCTGTATTTCAACCAATCATGACGCGGAACAGTTTTACGTTCAATACGCTTGGTAAAACAGTTAAAAGATAATATTTTTTTTTAAATGTATTTATCATGTTCTACTATTTATTTAGTTAAAACAAGTTAAATGCAGTGTTTTATAAGCGTTTCCAATTTATTTATCTTAATCTTCTATTTCGTGATAAATTTTACCCTGTGAAGTCAAGAAGTAAATAAGTACTTACATCTTACCATGCTATAGTAGTAACCGAACGCACTCCAATTTGAGGTTTCACAAGATGTGAAAGGTGGAGCAATAAGATTTTCAATTCATCGCTTTTGCTTGGTCAATGAGCTAAAATCAGCCACCACCCGAATACTTTCTTTGCTCAAGGCTTCTAGGTTTAACATTAGTTACAACGAAATTTTAAATTACTCAGGTTTAATTGATTAAACAAATTATATCTTTGTGCAAAAATGGATCCGGGTATCCTTTGTTTCCACCATTGTGATCACAAAGTATTTTGTACAGTAATTCCTGAAAAATGTCCTGTGTGTGATCAAACATTAGATAGATACGACTACAATCTTTTGCCGTTCAGGTACGTCATTTCCTTTCCTTGTATGCGATCTTTGTAAGGACGTTAGAAACGTTGTTACTAAGCGGCCTATTTTAATTATTTTCAGGGTTCCCTATCCGTTTGTGAAAGCGTCTCAACATCCCCGTGCTATTGTCATGAAACCGACTCATGGGGACTTCCTCAAGTAAGTTTTACATAATGTTTCCTATAACTTGCAATGCAAGGGTAGGTATTTTGTGACTCATTTTCTTTATCAACTGCAACTGCTCACGTCCGCTTTTTGTTATGTTTCAGCGATTATTACAATTCCAAGGATTTGCACATAGGTGTGACTAACTCGCAAGGCTGTATTGTGGAGTTCAGTGAGAAAGGTGTAAGAGGGGTGGATTTGTCTACTAAGAAATGGAACAATAGTAATTTGAGCTCTGAATGGGACCAGTGTCTCCTATTGGAGCAATTTGATGAGCTCTGGAATGAATTATGGGATGGCATACTTTTGAAGGTAACTTTCCTCTAACGCAACTGGTTTTTCTGGTATCTAAAATTGATTTTATAATAAGAAAGTCTTTAATTGGCAACATAAATCGTTGATGCCTTTTATTTGTTGCTTTCATCTTAATTGCAAACTCTTACTAGTGTTTATGATTAAATGCATCAGTTTGAATTGTTTATGTAGGCTAAGTATAAGAAATGATGAATGAATGATAAAACTATACAATTAGAACATAACTCATTTCAAGAGATGTCTTTAAATGTTGTCTCTATTTCCAGGTAAGTTCTAGTCCACTGTGGGAACCAAGCCGCTACAACGAAGACAGACACAACTGCTTCACCTTTGTTCTTGCATTCTTGCGAGCTCTGGACTGCGGAGAGCTCTCCGAGAAAGCTCAGGACCCTAAACTCTTCTGTAAGCAGTATGTCGTTCCACGCACATCAGCAGCAGGAAAGTACATCTCTCTATATAGACAACTCAAAAGGCAAAGCTACTTTGTTCAGAACCTATGTTAGCCAACACACTGCCCATTTGCACCAACATCAGTTATCATACAAAACATGCATTACATTAAAGCTAATGTGGTTTGAAACCGTTTCAAAAAGCATTTCATGAATTTGTTCAAGAGCATCTTAATTAGAGCCGTTATGAAATGTTTGAAGTTATTGACACAGGTCTTGAGAACTGACATAGATTACCCAAGTGACCTTCCTTCCACACACAATATGATAAAAAAATACTTGAATGTACACACAAACAAGAATTACACAAATCAATTCATAATTCATTATCTTTATTCACATACAATTATAAAATCGTATTGAAAGTTTTTGTTCATGATTACATTGCAACCTTAATTTATAATAATAACACATTTAATACACAATGAATTTCAAAATACACACAAAAATATAGTAATAAAATGCAATCATAATAAAAGTAAAAATGGTAATACATAAGTATAAGTTATACTTATATGTATAAGTCATACTCCTGCACTGGCACTTAAGATCTGAACTGGTAACTGAAAGTAAACTTGTTAGAATGGTGCAAACTTATGTTAATCTCATAATTTATCCCTATTTATTTACTTACTACATATTCAGTATTAACTGTGATGTTTTATATTTAGCTTTAAGGTCCTTGAAATTTGTGTGCATTTAATTTATACCAAATGACTAAGTTCAAAACTACTTAATTTGTTTATTTATCTATCATATTTATAACCTTATCTTGATATATTATTTCACCTTATTTTATTGTAGAGGCATAAATTACCAAATGATTACATAACATAGGGAAAGCAACATAAACTTAACCTTAGTTATAATACCACCAAAATTGCCTTGTGTCCATATTCATGCAATATGACACAGAAGAAATCCCGTCTTGCCAATGTAACACAAACTAAAATAGGTAATTATTAATGAACAGAATAATCACCAATTGGAATAAGATTGGTTAATGTAAGAAACAATATTGAACCAATGCACAATGCATTTGATGATATACCAGTTAGAATTTTAGCGACATAAGTGGTTATTGATGAGTTAATTACATGCTAGACTCTTAAATGATTTTACGCCGAATTTGTAGCCCTTAGCTTAACCAATAATGATGAATTAGATCAATAATGATGTGGCTCATCTATACACATCATTATTATAAACTTATTTCTTCAGTCGTGTTGAATATATCGCTGTTTGCAAATGTATTAGAATTCTAGAATATAGCAATTAGTCATGAGTTGAATCTCGTTTTTTCTGGTTCTTGTTAGAGGCGCAGCGCTACATTTATTAAATTATCTCACAGATAAATTATATCGCCAATGGGCGTTTTTTCACGGCATCTTCACGCCGCTGCCACAGATGAGGTTACTTGCCGATCAGGCACACCAAGGTCACGTTTGTACTAAATATATGTATGTCCTTGGTGTGCGTGCTTCCACGCCGATATACGTGCCAGTAAATGTGTCGTGTTACAATTTGTCGTAATACAAGTGTATATCTGGTCTGCGGCGTCACTTAGTGAAAAAACCACGATTTGTTTGTACGAAAACAAACACTCATCGAACTACAGTTTACAAAATATGCGTGTCGCCTTACAATACTTATCATTTCTGTGAAAAGTATCATTCACGTCATTAATTAGTCAGTCACCAATCACCATGCTCACATTTACGATTATGGTTGTGGCGAAACACGGAATAGCGGTAGGTACTCGTAATATTAATGTTTGATTGGAAAATGTTATCGGCATAGAATATGATTTGGTTTTCACATTTCGATCTTTTTGAGACAATAAAATTTATCCTATGAACTCCGCTATGGATATAAAAGTGAAGACTAGCAATATAAGGAATGCATTTAAATCAAAGCAACTGTCACATTTTACGCCATTTTTAAAAATATCAAATACCTACATAATTTCTGATTCGAAAGACGAAAGATTATGAATACTACTTTTTGTTCAGCAGTGGTCATCTAAGGAATTGTTTTGACATCGTTATGAAAAGCTGAAGACTGATGAAGGCCTAAGGGTTTCTCTTAAATGTCATGGCTTTAGACTTATATAACTTATTCGATATAATCTTGGCCTATGTTAAGTTAGGTTCCCTCGTTTCATTTCACTTTATTAGAAAAATGATTCTTTATTACCAAGCCTAACTTAATATCGGCTATTAAACTGGAAAATTTATCTACTGATTTATGGATGTAGCCATCGAATGGACGAAAACTTAACTGGTATAATATAAAAAGAACTGTCTTGTACCGGTTTTAACAGCTCATTATAAATTCTGGTATTATTAAGTATCTTCCATTGTAATTAGTTGTAGTATGTGATGTGAATAATTGTTATCCAATTGTAAGATTGTTCGAATATGCTAAAACTTGCGAAGTTTTTAGGTTTTAGTTAAAAAAAAACCCAGGTTTATTGCGAATATTGTGCGTGACCAAAAAACAACAGTGACAATAGAATGTAAATAATTATTATAAAAGTTGGTCAGCAACAGATTCTTAGAAAAACTTTCAAGTTTCAGTTGACGCATAGAGCACGCATTCTCTATTTGTTATCAAATAATAAAAAAATAAATAAACCAATGAGCGGCAGAAATTGTATGAATAAGTGTATATCATTCACGAATAGATGTTAAATAGACCAGCTGTAGACTCATTCTGTATAAGTTCAAATTCGAACTCGAATTCACTAAAGTGACCAAGTCACTTCGAACGCAAACAATTCACAATTCCTTTGTAACCTTTTATTTTATTTGTCAAGTTCCAGTTTCAAGTATCAAGATGGTTTGTGAATTTCCCATAAATAATACCAATTGTACGTCATTCTTTAGCGCAAATGTCAAAATCTCACTTAACTTGGTTCATTTCGTTACCACGCTCGTCACCGAGGCGCTACAAGCAGTTTTCCAGAGTACAAAACTTTAAACTCACTGCGGATTTAGCTTAGTGAGGTTCAAAATGAGCTTATAGGATGAGCCTGCTGCACTGCCAAATATGAAAGGAGTCAATAAGTTAATTTTAAATTCGACCCTTTCATCTATATAGGTGATCTTCAAGGCACCCAATCAGTTTTTTCAGTTACTAAATTTACGTTTCCTGAAGCTTGAAAGAATTATTATGTATTGTAATTGGTGTAAGAGTATGTGTTTAAGGAATTGTTTCCGTGACGCAAGGATTTGAACTGTATTAATTGAATTCAGAGCAATAGTTTTAAAGACTTCAAATTATTCGACTTAACCGTACTTGAATATCTCACATATCTTTTCCTGTATCATACATCTTACTTTTACATATAATTTTAAGTCTTTGAATTTCTTTTGTTATGAATGACATGTTACTCAAAAAAGTAGTTTCAATAATATTAATCTTTAAATAAGTAAATCCCGACTTTCATACTCCTTATTAAAGCACAGTTTTCAGTACACTACAATTATAATTCTATACCATATCTGGATTTGGATAGATTTACAACTTAAAGTTAAGACTTGAAGTTTGTAAAATGGATCTCGGGGAATGTTTCTAGGTGCTACGTTTGAATAAATTATTTTACAAAATGGACAATTCGTTTCATTCTTTATCCTTACCTATTCTAAATAAATAAA